>OY728150.1:1029473841-1034273841 GCA_963277665.1 Viscum album
ATCAAACGCCTGAATTTAGCGGCGGTTAAAACCGCCGCGAATAAGATACCCATATAACCGCCGCTAAATGAAGAGAAACCGCCGCTAAATAACGGACCTACGACACATTTCTAAAACCACCGCGGAATCGAAAAAACCCCCGCTAATAGATTGCCGACACCAAACTTAGCGGCGGTTTTTGTAAACCGCCGCCACACAATATAGCGGCGGTTTAAACCGCCGCTAAACCGGAAAAAAACCGCCGCTAGGACCGGCATTTGTTGTAGTGAGGCCTTGTTCCAAGACACTAGTTTGTCTCATGAGACCTACCGATGCATAGAGTAGCTATAGCGGGCTCCACGCTTCACTTACTAAGTCCAATGCATTCCTCATTTGAAATTGTGAAACATAATCTGAACATTCATATTAAAACTAGCACATGAAATGTCAATATTTTAACCACAAACCATGAATGACATAAAAATAGCACATCCACAATCAAGAATAACTCATTAAATACAATATGGATGATTTTATTATGATAAATCAACCTGAATCAAGAATAAAATACACTGAATGATGTTGACATAGATGAAAATAGTCATTAAAACTATTTGAGTTAAATATCCACTTTTCTTGAAAACATTTAAATGACGCACTATTTATCAAATAAGTCATTTAAATAAGATTTTTGAATCAAAGTGTCCCATAACACTTTAAAACTTTTAAAAGAAATTTAAATTCTAAAACATTCATGTCCATATGAATAAATCCTTAAAACCATTTTTAAAACATGAACATTAATGAGAAATATTTATAATAATAAATTTTTAAAACATTTAAAATGATATTTTAGTTAGAGTTCCAAACCAAATGAGAGACGCTTGAATAAAAATATTTGAGGTAATAAAAACTTTATAATATCATCATAATAAAGGGATTAATGATATACTATGTAAAATTATAGTATATACACCAAATAAATGTGAATTGGTGCATAACAACAAAGAAGTCTCAATGGAATTTAAGTTGAGATGAATTCCCTTATAAAGACAGTATCCTTAGGTTAAGGATAAATAAATGACATAATTATGTGTGAAAAATATAAATACACTCAATATTATTGGATATTTAGTGTAAATCAATCAGAGTTCATTCACATATATTCTTGTAAAAACAACACCAATGACTTGGATGTTTAACTCAATGAATGGGAATTGAGTTAATATTACTCTTATCAAGTTTATATTGATGACTTGAGAATTTATTAATGGAGTGATTATGTGTATAAAAATTATATCCACACAAAGGGGATTGTAAATTACTACATAAGTAAATAAATAGTGATTTCATACATAATCTTGGAGTAAAGTAATCAATGATGTATGCATAAAGTCGAATGAGGGGAAATTGAAATGTGAAATTCCCTTACCGATTTTCTAACTTATGAAACATACACCCCATGAAAGAAGGATCATACAATTATTATATAAATACCCATAAATTAAAGTATATTATGCAAACAATACAATCATGATCATTACATACACCACACAAAAGTTAATAGTGGCAAATATAGCATGAATCTCACGGGAATTAAAGTGAGATGAAACCCCTTACCTTATACTTTTCCTTGGTCGAGGGTACATTAAACTCCTGTATAATAGTTAAATAATTGTTATTAAATTATAAAATAACCATATAAATAAATTGTATATCATATATGATCATCTAATATTTCTTTGTTAATAATATTTCAGTATTATCGTCGTTTCGGGTGTTAACTGCTTCGTTTTCCTTTATATGTTTTGTTACATAAGTCATGTTTATTATAGATAGTATGTATTTGATTCATATAAAGAATGATATTATGTTCTGAAAAATTATTTTTAATAATCAAATGAAAATTATTCTTGAATGGTTATGATAGGGAAATGAATCTCATCACATTCATGGAGACGATAATTCGTACGTACGCACGAGCGACACTATCATTATTTTGATATTAAAAACATATGTAAATAGATGGTATATAATATATACAGAATCATTAACATGTTATATTTATTATTTACATTAATTATACATCATTATTATACACATCCAAAAAAATAATTTATTGAATAACAACTACACCACGACGTGGAGACGGTAAGTCGTATGTCCGCATGTATGGTGACTTTGTCATTAATATGATTGATAGAATAATGGATATGGTTGTAAAAATTTTATAATAACATCACATTATATATAAGATACTAGAGTTATTATTTTAGAATGGAAACAACAAAGAAATAGGAAGTGGAAGAATAAAAGAACTTGAAAGAGGTGATGAAATATTTACCACTTCTTCAGGTTCTTCTTTTTTATTTGATCAAAAGGGATCCTTAAGTTAGATTTCTGACCAAATTAAGGACTCTAGTTCTATGTGAGGGAATTTGGTAGGATATTTGGGTAGGTTTTGGCCAAGATAAATGGATTTAGAGGTGTAGAATTAAGATAAGGGGAAGTACCCTTTTATAAGAGAAGTGATGGTCACTATAGGAAAATCTTGAAATATTATTTTATAATAAAATAATTTTCAGTTTTTAATGGCTCAAAAATGATTTATTTCAAGTATAATGTGGTTATGGGTTGTAAAACTCTCAAAAAATAGGTTTTAGATAAGTTTAAATCACCATATTAACATTATATTTTAGATTTAACTCTTAGTTAAATAGTTTGACATTTATCATGTCTCTTTGTATTTTTATATTATATGGTCAATAAACTTACTATATAAATCCAAGAGAACCCCAAGTGGTTCATTATTAATATATATAACCTTATATAACTCTTTTTTCAGAACAATATATGTTTAAAAATATTATATCATTTAATAATATAATATCTGTTTTAAAAACTCATATATGTCAATTTTGACATTATTTTGTTTTGGGTTTTTCTGAAAGTCATAAAAACATTATTACTTATAAAAAATAAATTGAATAATTATTAACATGTCATATTCATCTATAAAATTATTTTATGGCATAAAAACTTCCAAATTATATTTATTTTAATATTTATCATATCATTTATTTTATTCTTTCATTAATAAAGAAAATAATACATCATTATTGTGTCATATATAAATTTATTTATTTTATGTATAAAAATTATAAATAAAATATAATAATGTATGAAATATTTTTATCTTTCTAATTAATATTTATAGTCGAATATATCAATTATATATCCTCATATAAAACATTTCTTACTAAAAGATATATGCTTTTGTTATTTTTGTCTTTACTTTATATTATTTAATATAAAATGTCATTATAACTCTCAAGTGGCTTCATGGGGTCCCAAATACACCCAAGGATTCCCATGGTCGGAAATGTATCAGCCAATAGGAATAGAACACATGTTAAGGTAATTTAATTTTATTATAATAATATTGTTTTGTCCTTATTTACCAGATTTACCCTTTAACTATGGTAAATAAAATATTTACTGAAGTAAATATTCATAATGACTAAAAATAAAAGTTACCTATTTACAAAATTTTGATCTCCGGATTCCAAATATGGTATCAATTTTTCCAAATTCAAAACACAGAAGTGGTAGAAATTAATTTAAAATTAATTCCCGTTGTCAAAACAAAACGAGTGTTTTTAAGAAATAATAACTATCAAAAGATTGATTCTTGTTTATGTTCAGTTTAAATGTGAAATTACATCTAATGACCTAAATTATATTAATTTATAAAAATATAATCTAATTATACTTTAAAATCACTCAAATTTATAATTGAACACTTAAATGTTTTCGATTAAAAGAGTTGTTTTTAATTAAAATTTAGTATTTTTCACTATTCATCAAAATATGAAAGTTATGAAAAAAGTAAAAAAAAAAATACAAACTAAATTTTTAAGTCCCGATTCTAAAAAATAATTTAATTTCATTAAATTAAATATATAAAAGTATCAAATATTGGTTTTTAAAAGGGTTTTCCATTAAAAGGTGGTAAAATTGCATTTTTTGAAAAATACTTCTTTTATCTGAAAAAAATGAATTTGTTCTTATATTATGTCTAAGAAACACATAATATGGATTATAAAATTATATGGAGCATATAAAATTCAAAATTCAGTTAATACTATTCATAACCACTTTTTTAACGGCTAGTTTGGTAAGTCGTGGTGCGCTCAAAATTAGTTTTACGTGTAACAGAAGCTATTGAATTAATTTAAAGGAAATAACTTACTATGAAATCTTGGAGTGTTAAATTCTTCCCCCCTTTTTGAAATTGAGTCCTCCCAATTTTAAAAATGGGTTTGAGAACTTCATTGAAAGTCCCACATCAGAAAAAAGATTCAATAAAACTATCACTTTAAAAGAAATATGGAGAAATACAATAGTCACCCGAGATTACCCATACTAGGATTCCATGTAGGAAAACATGGATATGGAAGATAAAATAAGTGTCAAGTTCTGATGGAGGGTGATAGAAAACATGACTAGGATAAATTTATCAACAAGAAAACCACAAACTTGTTATGGGATAAACGGTCATTGTTTCCCAGTAGGAAAAGTAAACAGACAACGTTTTTTTGTTTTATGTTCCATTTCATAAAGTTGAGTAATTTATTTATGATATTTAATAAGAAAATAAAGATATATACTTACTTTTTAAGTGTAGTTTCATCCTTTAATAAATTTCTTCCACTAACTCATCTTTTTTTTAAACAATGAGTATTCCAGATGACTTGGTCACACCTTAAGTTCTAGAATCAACTTCTAGAGAATCACATGATCCACAAAGTATAAACTATATATTTACCTTGTATTTAGAGATTAAACAAAACCAAAATAATTATTACAAGATCAGATGATCCCCAAAAAGGATAATCCTTTAGATAAATAAATACTAATCTTAATTTCTAAAATTAAACCAACAATACCCAAAGTTAAATAAATACCATTCAATAAAAAATTGTCCTTAAAATACTTCAATATAATTCAAACTAATATTGAAACCCAAAACTTAGAAGAATTTTATTATGTAGTCTTCCACTTTAAATTGTATCTCCAAATAACATCGACTACTCTTAAAGTCACATACTTAAAATTAATTAACCAAATCACATATTCTCTATGATAGGTTAATAATTTCCATAAATAACCCAAATCATTATAAATACACAATAAAAACATAGATAAAAATCCACCATTACTCCTCAAATGAAATCCCATAGTATTCTATTTTCCTTTGGCATATAGTGTTCCCAACAGTGCGAATGTCTTCTAAAATAACATTTATCACTTAATCACCAAATAATTTTCCTATACTAAGGATATCCATTTGATAAGACATAAGATCCCAAATCAACTTATTATTGATCAATAAAATCATTTAACTAAAAATAGTTAGTCACACTACCCAGGGACTTCACGTAGTCCAGTGGTAGGCGATAAATTCTAATCGCACTCTGGTTGTGGGTTCGATTCCCGCAACTTTTTCCGACGTGATGGGTTGTCAAACAGCCTGTGTGTTGTCCTTTTTCAAAAACTATATTTTATAACATTCTCAAAATGAGATACATTTCTCAAAATAGCCATAACAAAATTTCACTACAAATGTTATCTCATACCTCGCATTTTCAACCCAAAATTAAATAACTTGTAATTCTATAAAATTCAACGATCATATAAACCCAAACGGTTATTTATAACTATATCAACAATAGAAAATATAATCCTCCCTAAAATAGAATTTTCACATAGCATACTGCAGGCTTACATAAACAAGAGAAAAGTCTTCCAAAGTAATCCCATCAAAAAAGAGCACTAATACTTTTAAACATTTCGCCATCCATTTATTTCCACATAGGTTCTTCCTTGACCAATAGGTTATCCTATAGAATTGGTAATTCACTCGGGTAATTATCAGGTCCCCTATATTTATAGTAAATTACTTTAAATGGATTCTTGGGATCATTTTTATTTTCTTCCATAGTACTCTTCATTTTTCCTCAACAATTATTTACTTTATTTCCATCTTTCCCACACAAAAAGAATTTCTTTGTTCCATTGAGACACTTTCCTAGGTGTATCCTTACACATTTCTTACATGATGGAAATTGAGCTTTCTTTTCTCCATGGTCTCCACAACTAGAGCTCTTATCATTCACCACTTTTCTCTTCTTTGTTGAGTATGGGAGTTGGTTAATATATATTTTGTTGATCATATTTTTGGAAAACTGGTTCGTCATGAACACAATATCTTTTACACCTATCAACATTCCATTTTGTTGCTCATTTTCACCACTGTTCCCACCTTTTACATCATGTTCAATGTTACTATGACATACTTGGAATCCATCCATTGAATAACACAAGAAATCATAGTGTGAGTCATAAAATCATTTAGATAATATCATAACACCTTATTTTCAATGTAAAACACCTTAAGATTAACCAAGGTTATTTATTCTCAACTTATATTAAAATC
Source organism: Viscum album (assembly GCA_963277665.1). Classification (NCBI taxonomy): domain Eukaryota; kingdom Viridiplantae; phylum Streptophyta; class Magnoliopsida; order Santalales; family Viscaceae; genus Viscum; species Viscum album. Next base: position 1,029,480,320 of record OY728150.1, read on the forward strand.
CTAAGAATCGGTTTGTAAAGAAAATGTGAATTATCTTAAGAATATCCCTCGAGAGTGTCGTAACCAAAAGTTCAGCAAGGCTTGTTGTCATGTACCAAGATACTCTGGTCAAGACCGAAACTCCTTGTTAGAGTTTTCACTCCTAGGTACATCTGTGCCAGAGCCGCCTCTACCTGCTCGTATCCTGATAGGGGTGTATTTCTTAGAAAACCCACATAATATTTACATTACCAAAATTTTTTGATGTTCTTCTATAATAATCCTCAATGTCTATCATAGGGTAGTGTTTCCTAATCAGAATTTTTTTAAATCTAGATTCCATGGATTGTACTAAAATTCCTCTGATACCAACTGTAACGTCCTGACCCCAGAAGCCCGAAATCGATGCATTATTACATAATATTAGCATGATACAAAGATTCATGTATCGAAAGACTGATCAGTTTAGTATCCTTGGAAGTACTAGATACATACATAATTTTTACATTACATCATGAAATAAAATAAAAAAACATCATTGTGTCCCCTTTGAACACTCTTATATCCCTTAGCCTATTCCTATAGGTTAATCGTAATATACTTCTTTGCATCCTGGGAAAAATAAAACATAAGAAAGGGGTGAGCTTAGATGCTCAATAAGAATAACAATATATCAGAAACTATCATAAATAAGAACAAACATTTAAAAGCAATGTATAAGACTAGAACACAAGACTTTTAAACTTAAACTTTAGCATAATATGGGAATGATAAATCATATAATTCCATTTAATTATTCAAATGGATATTCTATTAGTCAAATAATCACATGTAATATCAATCTCCAATTTCATAATGATGGAATGCATAATTCTAGACTTCATAACCACATAGTCAACGCCTTTTGCCAAGACTACAAATAAGATTTTGTCAAGGCCTTGTGCCAAGACACTAGTTTGTCTCATGAGACCTATCGATGCATCGAGGATCTATAGTGGGCTCCACTCATCACTTACTAAATCCAATAGATTCCTCATATGAAATGTTGAAACATAATCTAAATATTCATATTAAAACTAGCATACGAAATGTCAATATTTTAACCACAAACCATGAATGGAATAAAAATAGCACATCCACAGTCAAGTATAACTCATTCAATACAATATGGATGATTGTATTATGATAAGTCAACCTCAATCAAGAATAAAATATACTAAAGGATATTGACATAGATGAAAATATTAATTAAAACTATTTGAGAGAAATAACCCCTTTTTCTTGAAAAAATTTAAATGTCGCAGTATTTATCAAAGAAGTCATTTAAAAGAGATTTTTGAATCAAAGTGTCCCATGCCACTTTGAAACTTATAAAATTAATTTTAATTTTAAAACATTCATGTCCATATAAATAAATCCTTAAAATCATTTTTAAAACATGGACATTAATGAGAATTATTTAGAAGAATAAATTTTTAAAACATTTAAAATGATATTTTAGTTAGAGTTCATAACCAAATGAGAGACGTTTGAATAAAAATAATTGAGGTAATAAAAAATTTATAATATCATGAGAATAAAGTTATTCATGATATACTATGTCAAAGTACAGTATATACACCAAATAAATGTGAATTGGCACATAACAACAAAGAAGTCTCAATGGAATGTAAGTTGAGATTAATTCCCTTATAAAGACAGTATCCTTAGATTAAGGATAAATCAATTACATAATTATGTGTGAAAAATATAAATAAACTCAATATTATTTTATATTCATTATAAATCAATCATAGGTCATTCACACATATTCTTGTAAAAACAACACCAATGACTTGGATGTTTAACTCAATGAATGGGAATTGAGTTAATATTACTCTTATCAAGTTCATATTGATGACTTGAGAATTTATCTATAGAGTGATTATGTGTATCAAAATTATATCCACAAATAGGGGATCGTAAATTACTACATAAGTAAATAAATAGTTATTTCACACATAATCTTGGAGTAAAGTAATCAATGAAGTGTGCGTAAAGTCGAATGAGGGGAAATTGAAATGTGAAATTCCCTTACTGATTTGGTAACTTACAAAACATACACCCCATGAAAGAAGTATCATCCAATAATGATGTAAATACCCATAAATTAAATTATATTACACAAAAAATACAGTCACGGGCAGTACATACATGACCCAAAAGGTAATAGTGGCAAATATAGCATGAATCTCATAGGAATAAAAGTGAGATGAAAACCATTTACCTTGTAATTTTCCTTGGTCGAGGTTACATTAACCTCCTGTATAATAGTTAAATCATTATTATTAAATTATACAAGAAATATATACATAAATATGATATCATATATTATCTTCTAATATTACTTTGTTAATTATATTTGTGTATTATCGTCGTTGTGGGTCTTAACTGATTTGTTTTCCTTTATATGTTTTGTTACATAAGACATGTTTCTAATATATAGAGTGTATTTTATTCGTATCTATAATTATATTATGTTCTTAAAAAAATTAATCATCAAATTAAAATTATTCTTGAATGGTTACTTTGGGGAAATGAATCTCATCGTGTTCGTGGAGACGGTAATCTGTACGTACTAACGAGCGACACTATCATTATTCTGATATTAAAAACGTTTTTAAATAGATTTTATATCATATATAAATAATAATTAACATGTTATATTTATTATTTAAATTAATTATACATCATTATTATACTCATCCAAAAAGATAATGTATTGAATAAAAACTACACCACGACGTGGAGACAGTAAGTCGTACGTACGCACGTATGTTGACTTTGTCATTCATATGATGGATATAATAATTGATATGGTTGTAAAATTTTTATAATAACATAATTGTATATATAAGATATTTGATTTATTATTTTATAATGGAAAAAACAAAGAAATACGAAGTGGAAGAAGAAAATAACCTGAAATAGGTGATGAAAAATTTACCTCTTTTCCAGATTCTTCCTTTTGATTTGATCAAAAGGGATAATTAGGATGGATTTCTGACCAATGTAATGACTCTAGGTTGATTTGAGGTAATTTTTTAGGATATTTTGTCAGGTTTTTTCATATCAAAATGGCTTTAGAGGTGTGTAATTAAGAGAAGAGGAAGTACCATTCTATAAGACAGGTGAGGGTCACTTTAGGAAAAGCTTGAAATATTATTTTATAATATAATCTTTTTCGGTTTATAATGGCTCCAAAATGATTTATTTAGAGGATAAGGTTAGGATGGTTCTAAAACCTTTCAAAACATAGGTTTTATACAGTTTTAGTGTACCATATTAACCTTATCTTTTAGATTTATCTCTTAGTTAAATAGTTTGACATTTACCATGTCTCTTTGTATTTTTATATTATATGGTTAATAAACTTACTATATCAAGACAAGAAAACAACAAGTGTTTCATTATGAATATATATAACCTTATCTATGTCCTTTGGAATAACCTTATATTTTTAAGAATATTAAAATCATTTAGTAATATAATATTTGTTTTAAAAACTCATTTATGTCAATTTTGACATTATTTAGATTTTGGTTTTTGTGAAAGTCATAACAAGTTGATTACTTTGAAAAAAATAATTTAACTAATAATAACATGTCATATTCATCTATAAAATACTTTTATGGCTTCAAAAATTTCAAATTATATTTATTTTAATATTTATAATATCATTTATTTGATTCTTTCATTAATAATTAAATTACTACATCATTATTGTGTCTTATATAAATATATTTATTTTATGTATAAATATTATAAATAAAATATAATGATATAGGAAATATTTTTATCTTTATAATGAATATTTATTGTCTAATAGATCAATTATATAGCCTCATATAAAAAATTTTTTACTAAAAGATATATGCTTTTGTTATTTTTGTCTTTACTTTAGATTATTTAATATAAAATGTCATTATCACTCTCAACTGGCTCCATGGGGTCCCAAAATAGAACCAATGATGCCCATGGTCGGAAATGTATCATAAAATAGTAATATGAAAGATTTTAGGGTAATTTAATATTATTATAACAATATTTGTTTACCCTTATTTACCAGATTTACCTTTTAACCATAGTAAATAAAATATTTAATGAAATAAATATTCATAATAAATAAAAATAAAAGTTACCTATTTAACCAATTTGGACCTCCTGATTCCAAATATGGAATCCATTTTTCAAAATTCAAAATACAAAAGTGGCAGAAATTAATTTAAAATTAATTTCCGTTGTCAAAACAAAAAACGTGTTTTTAAGAAATAATAACTATCAAAAGATTGACACTTTTTTATGTCCAGTTTAAATGTGAAATTACATATAATGACCTAAATTATATTAAATGATTAAAATATAATCTAATGATACTTTAAAACCACTCAAATTTATATTTTAAGACTATAATTTTTTTGATTAAAAAAGTTGTTTTTAATTAAAATTTAGTATTTTTCACTATTAATTGAAATATGAAAGTTATCAGGAAAGTACCAAAAATTTATCCAAACTAAATTTGTATGTCCAAATTATAAATAATAATTTAATTTCATTAAATTTAATATATAAAAGTGTCAAATATTGGTTTTTAAAAGGGTTTTCCATTAATAAGTTGTGAAATTACATTTTTTGAAAAATACTTTTTTATCTAAAAAATGAATTTGTTCTTATATTATGTCTAAGAAACACATAATATAGATTCTAAAATTATATGTAGTATATAAAATTCACAATTTAGTTAATACTATTCATAACTGTTTTTTGAACGGCTAGTTTGGTACGTCGTGGTGCGCTCAAACTCAGTGTTGCTTAGAGTGCAAGTTATTGAATTACTTTAAAGGAAATAACTTACTATGAAATCTTTGGGTGTTACAATAACTCCATCACTAAACCCCTAAAAAGGTGTTTCAATGTCCAAAAGGAATACCTAGAATTGATATTCCCAAAATCTTACTTGCATGTGATGTACTAAGACTTAGTCAAATGGTATGATAGGTGATATCATAAGGGCATGATATAAGATATCATGCACAATTCTTATGAAAGTCGTATTGTATGACTTGTTAAATCATAATTCCATGAATCATTTGGTATGATTCATTTGGTAGTCCTATGATACATTAGGTAAGTTTCATGTTAAATGTTAACATACATGTCATTATTCCATATTCACTATCATAAAATATTTCATAAGATGAAACATATAGATATTCCTGAGTTTTATTTAAAAGTTAAATTAATAAAATATATCATTCATTACTCATGAATTTTGTAATTCATGATTTACCAAAAAATATCACTTATTAATGTCTTGATGGATTATATAAGGAGGTAGTCACCTTGGGAATTGGTGTGTTGCCCTTATGTAAGATTCTTACCGATTCTCCCAAGTTCTCTTTCTCCTTTACACTTTTCCCAAGTGAGAAACTAACATATTGAGGGTGTGATGAGAGTATAACCTAAACATTGGGTTATTAATTTTGACATGTGTATACATTAGAGAAGAGGGAGTCCTTTGAATACGTCTAAAGGATATTCTTCAAATAAATTGATAAATATTAAAGTGACATCTCATCAATGTGTGGTATACAATTATGTTATTCATTTATTTTATTAATGGTTTCATTTTCAATGATGGAATATCTTGGGAATGAGATTTATAATTTTTTATGATGTGTTTATTAATTGTTAATCGATCATAGTGAAGCATGTGCATAGGGAACCAAGTGATTGGGTTGTATAAATTGTGTTACTACCCACCTTCCACATAGAATGACAACATGCCATCTAAGTGGATCACTAAAAATCATACACCTATAAACACCCACTTTTTACATGGAATGAACATGGGAACTTAGTGTCGATCAGTGGAGATCCTACCAAGTGATTCCCTCTTTCTACATGGGGTGATGGATAAACCTCTCCATCATATACCAAGTTCATCATGCATCAAATTTTTTGTGATTCCAAGACCAGATTGAGTAGATAATATGTTTCTATAATCCAATATCATTTTATTTATTTCGAAACACTTTTAAAGGGAAGTGAGAACCCTTGCAGTAGTACAAATTAAGCCCCAAAAGATATGACATTTTTGTTGAAGAACAATTTGATCTAATTAGAATCAAACTCCCTAAAAATTATCCAGGGTATAGAGCTTACCTGAGTGCTAGGATCGACCTTCAAGATGTCTTCATAATGTTACTCCAAGATTTCCCAAGACTGCATATATTCCTCCAAGTTAATCTTCTCCATGTTGAAACCTCTAATAAATATGGTATTCTTTCACATGACTCTGATATGATCACCCTAACTACTACCTTATTAATAGATATAATCCTTACGTGAAAAACCCAAGTGAAAATCCCCATGAACCCCCAATGCACACTTTGTGGAAGCAAAAACCTAGAATTGGTTTCCTCAGCCTTTCTTATAAATACCCCATTTTCTATTTAGAATGAAACATGGGAAAATCAATAAGGAATGAAGAGTCATATTAATTCTCAGAAAATCCAATAGGTAATCCTCCAAACCTCAAAACTTCCACTTCAAAGATCCTTTGCTTGTTTAGTATGTCAATAAAGTTCAATCCTATACATTATTAGTGTGACATTAAGCTTGGTCATCTACCCTCCTAGTGATCCATTGATATTGATCCTCCACCCAGCTAGTGTGCTGGTCAAACTTGATCATCTTCCCACCTAGTGCATCATCCAGGCTCAATACTCTACCCTCTTAGTGAATTTTCTTCCAGTTAACTCCCCGTGGAATACTTATTTTATTATATAACCCTCTCTATATAGATACCTAGTAGTATGACCCTCTCTATGTAGATACCCTATGGTATGTCCCTCAATGTGCATATACCGTGTGGTATGGATTTCATTGCCTTTATACCAAATGATATAGACTCCTTTAGGGTATATAATCTCCTTATTTAATAAGTTCTTAAATACTTTGAATTTTATCATCTTATAATGTAATTTCATTAAGAAATTTTTGAAAATATAATATCATTGTTAAGCACATAAAATTAGAAAAAAATATAATTTTGGCAACATATCAGAAACCCTAGGTTATTTATAAATGGAGCCTTAGACCATTAGTTTTAAAAGAAGGTTTTTATAATAAAAATAAAATGGTAATGGGATATTATAAATCTTGTTTTTTTTATTTTAGAATCAAAAATATATAATAAAGTGATAAAAAAAAGAAGAAACTAATATATTTTATTAAGAATGATCAACCTGGGGAAATCTCAAGATGCTCATCTTTCCCCACTTCAAGAGATAGGGTTTATATATTTTAATCAATTTTTCATAACATATAAAACTAGAATGATACTTATTTTATAATAGGATGACTCCTAGGGTTCATTCAAAAACCAAAAATGATTCACTGGTTACTGTCGATGATTTGGTGATTTGTGTTTGAATTGATAATTGAAACTCACCAAAAAACACATGAAGAACTCGACATATTATCTAGGTTTGTATATTATTTCAATTTGATACCATAAAATAAACGAACATTCCCATGAAATTATTTATATAGATTCAATATAAAAATATTAATCATAAAAAAAATACAATTGAAAGGGGGGATAAAAATTGGAGAATGTTCTCTAAAACATCACATGAATGGGTACCCCCAAACAAGATAATATGATTTTTATTTTGACATACCAATCCAAAAATAAATTAAATAAGAATATAGGATGAATAAAAAAAGTATAAAAGTCTATAATTTAAAATATCATTCAAAAAATACAAACATGAAGCTTCGGATTTACATCGCATTCCTCCTCAGGTGATCATGAAGAGTTTAGTACTCCATGGAAGAGGAGGAATCCATAGATGTTAGAGAAACACATCCCAAATCCTACAATATTACCTTATGGTATAAAATAATTTTATAATTATGGGTTAGAGTAATTTTATGGAAAATTACAAAAAAATATCTATAAAATAAGTTAGGTTCCCAAGGGGTTGGGTGACTATTCATTGCGGAATTTCTCCCTTAACTTTATTTGGACGATTGATTAACTTAATCACTAAATATTGAATAGAGATTTTTTGGAGATGTTGGAAATATATAAGATATCTAATTTAGTTGTAATAAACCTAATTGGAGGTCTGAATCCAGAGTTATGGCTCAATCACTACAGTTTGGTCCAATCTATCTCACCTAGAGTTTCTTCACATTATGGGCCTATTTTGGGACTATTGTGAACAGATCTAGCCTTTTTCAAGATTTATGAAATGAAACCCAATGAATATAGAATCTTAAAAAAATTATTTTCATATTTTTATGAATTTATATAATTTTATGATAAAAATATTAGACTTCTATCAAATTGATTCATTGTGAAGTTACATATTTGTAAGCATGTTTTCAAAAAATGAATTTGAAATATTAATTGATTGAAAAATGATTTTATAATGGGATAATAAACCCCATAAAAAATTAAATACAAAATTATAAGGGTGATAATAAATGATATATTATTATACAGTCAGACCCCCACTCTGAAACCTTTGTACTCTTAGGCAAAGTCTTATTTCATAATAATGTACCATTCCAAAATAAAAGGATAGAAAACTTATAAAATTATTTTTAAATATAATCCATCATGTATCATTTAATTAACTAATTTTAATATCATTATTATTCTTACAAATTCATATTTTTTCAACATCATTTGTTCACCAATGTTACATATTTCCACTTGCCTCACAAATAAATTTTCCCTCTACACTCTAAGAACATATAAAATTGGGTTTATTATCATTTCACAAAGTTTATGTGATTTTACCATATGCTTTATGAGACTCTTATATCTCTACTAGTATAAAAATTTCATTACTCAAGAGGAATTTCAAAAAAAAATCCGAGGTTTAAGGGTTGTTTGGATTTGATGTTTAAAAATATGAGGATGAAGAGGAGTGTTTAATCTCTTCCTTAAAAACCATGTCAATATTTAAAAAGTTTTTACAATAAATTTACTCACTAAACCTCTCACAAATTTTGTCAATTCTAACTCACTCTCCCCTTTTTTCATTTTCTTTGTCACCACCAAGCAGTGAGTAATAATTACTAAACTTTTTATTTTCTCCATTTCTTTTTTTCTCAATGTGTAGAACTATTTTTTTATTATTTAAATTTTTTTTGGATATAAATAGGAAAACATGTGTAAAACAATTATATAATATGGATTGTGAACCCACTACCCAAAAAAATGTAGGTACGCTTTCACTCAACCCTTACCAATGAATATTTCCATATAATTCCCATGGAAACACCCTCTCCCCAACACTTGATAAAAATAAAATAAGAATGTACATAAGTGATGAGTAGATAGGGAAAAATTAGCTTGTAATGTGGATACCTAACAGTAATTTTATGGTCTCTAAATCTTAATAATGGTAAAATTTCAAGCTGGTCCAAGATAGGTGTTATTTGTACAAAGGTAATTTCAATTTAATAATGGTCTATATCATGGGTGTATCACACTAGAATCTTTTGGATTCAAATATAATAAAGTAAAGTTATAGTTTCTATAAATGACCTAATACTCTCAATAAAGTGATTAAAAAGGAATAATATGAAATAAAGGGATTCAAATTTATCTTGATTAAGGTATTTAAAATATTTTTCAGTGCTAATAAGGCATGGGTTTAAAAAATACGTCAAACTCCTTGAATGATTTTAAAATAAAAATTCTATAAAAATATTTCATATCAAAATTCATTTGAAATCATTTTTCCAAAAAAATAATTTTACACACAATAGAATGAAGCGTGAAAATGTTTTATGATATTCTTTTTAAGATCAAAGTTTATCTAAAAACACAAAATAAAGAAAATGAAAAAAATAAAACAAAATAATTTTTTAAGTTTTTTTACATATTTATTTATTTATTTAATTAATTAATTTTAACTTGGTCACCCTCCCCAAAAAATAATAAATGCATTGTCATCAATGAAATCATTTTTAAATAAATAAAAAATTAAATAAAGGTTCGTAGAAGGGACAACCTGCTAAGTGGTTTCATATGTGGAATCCATTGGTTGGATTTCCTCCACCATATGATTTAGAAAATCCTCATAAAACTGTTCAAGCCTATTACCATTAATGATAAAACTTTGTCCAATCTTCTCATGAAAACCCATTATTTCACAAAAGGGTAAAATTTAGTAACATTATATGGAGGGATCCATCTGGAACAAATATTACCTAGGTGCAGCTTTAGCCTAGAATTTTACATGAGGAATTTCTCACCAATATAATAATTTCACTGATTTATCATCTCATTAGGGATAAACCTTTTCTTCTATTTATAGATCTAGTATTTCTCATATGAATCATGTTAAATTTCTTCCAAATCATAAATCTGTAACTTTCTATGCTCACAGGTATCTAAGAGATTCATACTACATTGTTTAATATCCCAATATCCACAGTGTGCTACCACCATAGGAAGGGGAAAAGACTTTAAAAACACAATCCTATATGGTGAAATTTTTATTGGGGTTTTTAAAGTTGTATAGTGTGCCCAATTTTATTAAAAACCCCATACTTATAGAGAAATTTTTCCATGTTGTGATTAAAAAAATGTGAACCCTTGTCAATAATGATGAATCTTGTAAAATCAAATTTGCGGAAAATATGAGATCTCACAAAATCGATAACTACTCAAGAGTCATCAGGCAAAGTAGAATTTTCATACACCCATTTAGAGAAATAGTTAATATATAATAATATTTATACAAATGCAAATGAATTTTGAAAATTCCCCATGAATTCAATTCCCCATGTATTAATGTTCTCACAAAATAACATGGGTTGTTTGGTAATTTTATTCCTCTTGTAGATAATTCCCTATGAATTAAAATCATGGGAATGACTTAAAAAATTGATGGTTATCACTATAATTTTTTTTTCCAATATATTCCTGATTCAAGGACCTTTCAAGTTACATTTTGAGATCAAAAGTGGCCCCCCCAAATCCAAGTGTGGAAAAAGTTCAAAATAAAGGTGAACTCATGGACAAGGACACTAACAAACAAACTAGTTGTTAGAAACAAGGATGTTCTTTTCTAGAAATATATTTTGTTTTGTGTTAGTTTTAAATATACACTATTTTTACCAAGGAGTTTTCAAGAAAAGTGATCTTACAGTATATGATGACAATAGTGTTGAAGTTGGCATTATTTCCCAGTGTTTTCCAAATATTTGGGCTCAAAATCCAGAGGAAGAGGCCAGAAACGTGAAGGGTTATTTTCTAGAATCAACTATTCATAAATATAGTAAATACATGGGTTTTTTGAATAATAGGTTTCGAAAAAGTGATTTTCACAAGTCTGCGATGAGTTGATGGTGTTCTCTAAAATTATGAGAATTAGAGCCTCATGATTATGCGATGTTTTGACGGAGATATTCGTGACAATGAAAAATATCAAGGGAGATTTGGGAATGGAGGATTTCCATGAATATGTTTTTCAAATATCTAATAAATGAACAGGAGGTTGTGGAGAATCAAGAATAGTCAAGTTTATAAATATAAGGCTACCCCCACTTCATTTGACATAAAAATAATCATAGAAATTTTAAATCACTCTGATTTTGTGATGGTAGGGAGCTTCATGAATCTGGTTCTCTATACAGGATTGAGCATCATGAAAAGACAAGTTATGTATTTAATGATTCCAATGATTCTATGTAATGGGTGCTTTGTGGTGACTAGGTATTCCATGATGTATTAGTGATATTCACAATGTAATTTTGTTCCGCAAAGGAATTTTTCTTCACAAAGGTATTGAGATTCATGGAGGATCTCCACGAATAGAAGTTCTAAACATTAGGTTTATGTGAAAGTGCCTTCAATGTACATTAACATGGGTATATGGTTCAAGAAGAGTCTTGTTCTAGTCAGTTATAAAGACTTTAATTCTAATACATTGAAGCGACCTTCAAGTCAATAAATTGACTAAGACTTTTTCCCAAAGCAGTGTGTAAGGGGGATTCAATAGAAATGTTCTGAGGGACATAGTGTTTTATCCCTAAAATTTTGTAAAGGTGGTGTGTTTGACATAGAGTGACTATTTTTGAACTTCTGTATTCAACATCTAGTGAAGATTAGTGGATTTAGGTATGACCAACATATTGTCGATGTATTCTCTTTAGACTAGACCTTAGTGGTGAACCAAATAAAATTTCTATGTTGTCTCTATACATGTGAATGCTTAAATTACTACACATTTCTATCATATGGGTTTAAACAGTTCCTATTAACATTGGAATAAGATCTGTTACTTTAGAAGAAAAAATTAACACCCTGATTCACCCCTCCCCTCTTAAGATGTTCTGAGGTCCTTCACTAGTCACTAAAAATTCTCCAAAAGTATGGGTTATCCCAAATATACTATCATGAATCATGATTAATACTTTGGTATTGTGAAGTGATAAAATATATATAGATCCTAGATGCTTCTAAAAATTTCATAATGTCTGCATACCAAGGGTTAAGGTCCACTATATCACAAAGGTTCTAATCAAGGAAGAATTATCTAATAGGGAGGGATGACTCCACAGGGTGATCCAATAGTGGGGAAAACCTACTAATGTGGTCAGCTAAAAAATTTTACACTCCTCTATTAACTTGAATATCTATGTAAAACATTTATATGAGGAGCATCCACCTTATGAGGTGAGGCTTAGTTTCAGGTTTCTTAAGGAGAAATCAAAGGGAAATGTGATCAGAAAACACAACTAATTTTGACCCAAGAAGATATGAATGGAATTTATCTAATAAAAATGAAATATAAAGAAGTTATATTTCATTGGTTGTGTAGTTTTTTTTTTGGATAGGGGAAACGGTATGAAAGGAATATGCAATGACATGAGAGGCACTCTCAACTATTTGTGATAAAACTTCCCCAAATGTAAAGTTAGAGAAGAAACATAAGTTCTAAGGGGAGATCCCACCTTGGTGGTTGGATGATTAGAGGTGACGTGAGACTCTTTTTTAGTGAATTAAATGAATCCTTTCAATTTAAATCAAAAACAAACTCTAAATATTTTTGTAATAATCAAGACAAGGGAAATGAAATATTAATAAAGTTATTAATGAATTGGCGGTAAAACCCAGCATGTCCCAGTAAAGATGGAAACTCACACACACATTTTAGATATAGAGGACAGAAAAAAGTTTAAATTTTTTATTTTTCAACTTGGATTCCCTTACTCAAAATAACATACCTTATAATTATCCCCATCTATACCATGAAATGGAATTTCCCATAATTTAATATGAGATATTTTTAATGAAATAGTGGAGGATAGAACCAAGATGTACCAAACAATCATCAAAGTAAGATCCATAAACTGTGAAATTTTCCATAAAAACTTCCATAAAATTATCAAGGTTCTTAGAAAATATAGTTAACATACAATTATCAAAAGTACCAGGAGGATTATAGAGACTGAATAGAATCCTCCTATATGAAAATTTTCCAACTAGATAGGTATATTTTGTCCTTTATTAATCCTCAGGGGTTATATGGATTTGAAAATAACCTTAATAGACATCAAGGGAACAATAATGGGACTTACTAACCAATATTTATAATATTTTCTCAATGAAAGGTAGTGAAAAGTGGTCATTTCACATGGTTTGATTTATTCAATTATAGTCAATGTAGACCCACCAACTATTTTTCATTCATTTTGGAAGAAATTCATTCCTTTCATTTGACACTACTGTTATTCTAGTTTTTTAGCCACAATTTTCATTGGGATAACCCATTTACTATCAAATTTGGGATCGACAATGCAAGAAGTAAAAACTTTAGAAACTTCTAATTTTACCACTTCAAGGAGGGTGGGATTTAAGTGGTGTTGATATTTCCTTAAAAGATTATCCTCATCATATAGAATTGTATAGTGCATGAAAATAAAAGGTATAATCCTTGTAATATCATCCAATTTTCATCCAATCACTTTTTTAAACTCTCTAAAATTATCTAGGAGTTTTGATTCATGCTATAAAGAGTGGGTGTTGATAATAATTATGGTAAATTGGTAAATACTCTCAAGATAGGCATATTTTAGATTATATGGAAGTTAATTTAACTGAAAAGATAGTGGTTTTTGGATTAAAGAAAGGTGTTTAAGGGGATTGAAGTCTATGAAGCTTTCTATCTTCTCATATTTATTCTCTATGTGAAGAGAATTATTGAAAATGAGATTTACAGAATCATAAAGGGTCATGGGAACCCCATAATTAACACACTCATCAATTAAAACATAAAAATCACATTTTTACGAAACCATGAAACACTCAAAACATGAATTGAAACTAAAATAATACAAGAGTGAACAAGAGAAAAATGTATCATAGTATGGGTTAAGGAGAGAATTTTGTGTGTGTGTGTGTTGTTGGAGAGAACTTCTATCAAATAGACAATAAGAATGGAGTTCCCTTCTACTGGGTGTTTCATAGCATCAAGGATATTGAAACATACCTTTTCTCCCTAAAGCTCCATTGATAACATACCATTATGAACGTTGATGATTTTATTTGTTGTTTTAAGGAATTTACTTCCAATTATAAGTGGGTAATATCCTTAGGTTTGGGTATCTTCCATCTCAAGAATGTAGAAGTCTATAGGGAAGATGATATTTTTTACTCACATGAGGATATCCTCAATCACTATCATTAGGTGTTTTTTAATCTAGTTTAAAATTTTCATGATGTTTCTCTTTGGTTTAATCTCTCCAACCTATAAATAAGTATACATAGAGTGAGGAATCAAATTAATTGAAGCACCTAATCCATGAATTTCACCAGAAAAGAAAGTCTCCACTATGGTGAAAGGTATCATAAAAGTTCCTAGATCCTTGAAATTGGCTAGAATCACTAGTTTTATCGTGGTTGAGACATTCCATACAAGTTTTACTCTCTCATTCCCCTTCAGTCGTCATCTATGGGTGAAAAGTTCTATAAGAAATTTGGTGTAGCAAGGAATTTTTTTAACTACATCCAAGATAGGAATGCTAACTTATACCTTTTTAAATGTATCTATGATCTCTTTATCAATTTAATTATCAAAATTTCTCTTGTATTTAAATATTATTTAGGGAAAGGGAATAGGAAATTATTTTTTAGTGGAATCCTCAATGATAACTTTTTTTAGCCTTTTTATTTTGTTTTTAAACACTTGAATCTTTTGAGGGTATAAAAAGATATTTTTCAAGAGGAGGACTTACCTATTGTGTAGAATCATTAGAAGTATAAATTTATTTAACACTAAGAATTTTTATTGAACATATATTACCTTTGTCCTTTGGATTGGAAAAATATCGGGATGGTAGTTTTCGAGAACCATGCATCTTTATCTCACCAATGGTGTTTTCTAGATATCCCACTTGAGTTTGAAAGTCTTGAATAGATGATTATTTTTCTGTTGGAATTGGATGTTCTATGATTCCATTTGATTCAAAATGTACTCAAGTATTAGTTCATATTTTGGATTATGAGGGTTATTCTTATAAGGTTAATGATATGACTGATTTTTACCTTGTCCTTATTGATGCCAATTCTGTTTGGGGTAGCATGATTTACCTCTTTATCAGTATTATGGTTGTACTTTCCACTCATGGTTTAGATTTGATCTAAATTATTCTTTCTTGAAGGGTTGTTATTTTTTAAAAGGATGCCTGAAGAATAATACTACACATGACTCAGATGAATCCTAATGTTTCAGATACTGATCATAGAAATGAGTGTTATTAGTAAAAATAGCATAATTCAATAGACGGGGTGGATAGTGTGAATTTCCTTGATCCTAAGACAATTTACTTATAAGGGTATTCATTTCATCAATTTTATTATATACCTTTTGTTATATGGATGAATTTATTACCTCATGAACTCCTAAAGTTGGTTCAATTTCTCATGTACCAAATTGATGTGTATTTTGATCCATGATCACTATTAATTCATGAGCGATGACAGGTGTTATATCCACTAGGGAACCACCAGCTGTATCATATATCATTTGATGGTCCATAGAGAAAATTCCCTCTTATAATTATTTAATTATAAATTAATCACTAATTTGGTAGTGGGGGGAACATGATCATAGTATTTTGAATCTCTCAATATATTCATGAAGAATCTCTCCTTGTGATTGCCTAATGCCACATATATCTTATCTAATATATTCAGTTCAATAGGTAGGGAATAACTTCTCTAGAAAGATTCATTTAATTTTATTCCATCCCCCAATTGTGGTAGGTAGATTGTCTAGCCAGTCTTTGGTTACACCATTAAGGGAGAAGGGGATTGCCCTAAAATTTATAAGGTCCTCAGACATATTTTGGGGTTTTATGGTGGAGCACACTATGTGAAAATACATGAGATATTTGTGAGGGTCCTCACTAGGAAGACTATAGAATTTAGGAAAAAAGTGGATGCATCTTGATTTTATCTCAAATTTGGATGCTTCCTCAGGGAATTAGATATACAGAGGTTGGTACTCCACATTAGGGGTGGTCAGTTCTAATAAGGTTGGATTATTTACATCCATGTTCTTAAGAATTTGATTTTGTTCACTTGTTTGATTTATTTAAGACTACTTGAGATGCCAAAAATAATCTTCTCAATGTTACTCGATTTACCTAATATAGAAGTCCTAATTTTTTAGTAGAGTTTCTTTTTAATTTCTCAGTCAATTTCAAACATTTTTTCTTGTCTTGATCGAGTCACACAAATAATTTTTGAATTTTGTATTCTTTTTTCTTTTTTTATTTAGGTATAATGAAATGAAGAAATAAAAAAACTTGATAGTAAATATTAAAATAAATAAAAAAATAAATAATATGGAATAAACTATATTACTAAACAAGAGAGAAGATAGAAGAATAGGGGAACTAGAGGGAGAGATAAAGAACATGAAAAAACAAACAATAATAACAATAAAACAAAAGGAAAGAGGGAGAGGGATTAAAAGAAGTAAGAAAAAAATAATGAAATAAAATGAAAAAAATGATCTTGTCTCTCTAGAAATGGTTCCAAAATTTGATTGTGCTATCAAGCATTCCAAATTATAAATTTTGTTTACTAGAATTTCTACATTATAGTAGGGGCCCTGGGTTATCTCTTGATGGATCCATAGAGAGTTAATTTTAAAATAAGTTTTTTATTATTAAAATTAAATAGAAATGGGATTTTATAAAACTTGGGTTTTTTATTTATAAAGAAAAAATATATAAGAAAGAAATAAAACAAAGAAAAAATTAACATATTTGATTAAGCATGATTAACTCGAGGAAATATCAGGATGATAATCCTTTATCAGTTAAAGAGGTAGGGTTTAGATATTTTCAACCCTATTTTGTAACAACTATAACCATAATTAATTGAGTTTATACTAGGATACCTCTTAGGGTTCAATCGTAAACCCAAAATGATTCACCAATTATATGAAATGATTGGGTGATTTGTATTTGACTTCATAATTGAAAATCACCAAGGATACACATGAAGAACTCAACATGTTATCTAGGTTTGTATATTATTTAAATGTGATACCATTAAATAAATGTAAATGAACATCAAAGTTTTTATATAGATTCCTTATACAAATATGAATCATACAAACACTATAATTGAAAGGGGAAAGAAGAAGTGGTGAACGGTGTGTGAAACATCACATGAATGGGTACTCCAAAAAAAGATCATATGAGTTTGATCATTACATTAAATTATATAAATCAATTAAATAATAAGATATGATGAATAAAAACAAGATAAAAACATGGAATTTAATATATCATTCAAAAAAATACAATCATGGAGCTTGGGATTTACATCATGTTCCTCCTCGGGTGATCACATGGAGTTTAGAACTCCATAAAAGGATATGAATAAATATATTTTGAATAATCATGTACCAAATCATCCAATATTACCCTCTAGTCGAGCATCCTTTTATAATGTGGTTTAATAGTCATTTTATGGAAACTTTCATCAAAATTTTTACAAAAGAAGTCAAGTGTGTAAGGGACTAGGTGACTATTCATGGTAGAGTTTCTCCCTCTACTTTATCCAGATGGTTGACTAACTTAATAACCAATTATTGACTTGGAATTTTGTGTAGATTTTTACCTTTGAGTTATTTTTCCAATGGATATGTTTTTTCGCGAATTGGGGTTCTGAATCCTGAGTTATGGCCAATCGCTATGGGTAGGTCCAATATGTCTCACCCAAAATTTCTTCACTTTGTGGGCCCATTTTGGGCCTCTTGTAATTAGATTGATCCTTTTTTACATTTGGATGAATTGAATACCAATAACCATATAATCTTAAAAAATTAATTTTTATATTTGAATGAGTTTATATAATGTTATGATAGAAACAGTGAACTACTTTTAAATTGCTCCATTGTGTAATTACATATTTTTAAGCTCGTTTTCAACAAATAAATTTAAAATATACATTTAGTGAAAAAATATTTAATAATGGGATACTAAAACCCATAAAAATGAAATACACAAGTATAAAGGTGATAATAAATGATATATTGATATACGATCAAAAGAACAAATCCAAACCTCCTCCAAACCCTCTAAACCAACATAATTAGATAATTTAAACCATCATGTCATACTTTGATCATAAACTCCATTTATAAAAGGATTATTGAGAATGTTCCTCCCATATAAGAAGAACCCTTGGGGGAGTCACGATCATAGATTCCCTTGATATTGTTGGTCCCTCTCAAGGGGATCCTAGAGCAATCTCTCCTAGCTCGATGATGGATTTCTTCTCTGCCCATTAAGCCAGATCGAATAGGGAATACCTCATGGATTATTCCATAAGCCTTTATTATAGGATTATATGTCCCTCATTCCAACCATATCCCCACCCTTATTCACTAGTGGATTGAGAGTATACTCTCCTCTATGGGCCTCCTTCTTTGGCACAAATCCCAATATATCCCAATGGTCTTCCTTAGTATAATTCAGAGTTTCATCCTCATTAATGATTTCATAAAATATGAGTATTAAATTAGTTTATGATATAAAAATAGACTTATTCCTCCTCTTTAGGTATAATATCATCCAAATTTAATTTTCCCCTCTCACATAGTGGGCCTGATCTTCTATCATATCTTGTTTCTCACACTGAGCATGACTCGTGTAGGATTAAGGACCTAAGTTGATTGTTCTACTAACACAATTAAAATTCCTCTCCAAACCTCATCCTTATGTGTATTACCCATACTCTACTCCAAATGGTAGCTTCAATACAAAATCCCCACATGACCCTTTGTTTTTGCAACATCCCCTTAGCAAGATATTAAACTGTGTGGCTAACATCTTATTTGTATGATGTAAAATTGTGTGATATAATCCTTACTATATGATGTTAAATAGAATCATATGATATTATAATTCAAACTTAAATTTAATTACTTGAACTAAATTTTCTTTGATTCATGTTTTTATGGGATACATAGGATGACTCCCTAATGTTCAAATATAATATTATTAATCTTCCATTCCATTCCCATTGGGTCATATTCCTCATGATATTATCCACATCCTTCCCTCACATAGCTATATTATTGTGAGTCTGGCCATCCCGTTCATTAGGGTTACATTACCTATTAACCATCCTTTCATCGGGCTATATTTGTGAAAGTATATTATCCCCACATTGAGATTTATATTCATTTTGGGTCTTATCATATAATCCTTTTCATTCCATATTTCTGATGGGACCCCTGTTTAAAGGGTTACATTTTTTATGAGACCAATCTATCCTTGTTGGTCCATATTCTATTCAAGGTCTAACAAAAAGGGTCATCCATGCATAATTTCTACACCAACCATTATTAGGAATCTTTATTTTAGTCATCATTGCCACATGATATTAAACTGTATGTATTTGTCCTTGTCACATGACCTTAAAAGGAACGGTTTGCCTTATTGAGTGGAACCAAAATATGTGGGATATTATTACTTTCATAAGGATACATAGGAATTCCTTTTCATTGTCCCAATACTAAAAACCCAAACATCTACCACCTTCCTAGATACTAATAAATTTTTGAGTGCCAAGATGAGTAGATTTAAACCATGATAACTTATAAATTATCATCATTTAGTAATAATAATATACAGAAATAGAATATATGATATACACATATAGAATCATCGATAAATAACCTGTAATATATATAGATGTTCACGTTAATGGGATACCTCTGATATGTGTAGACATTCACATTGATAGATGATAATAATTGATTGCTCGAATTGTGGTAACTATTCCTATACTGGGATTTGGGAAGGATTCACGAACCTAACTTAAATCTATAATAGAGTCTTGGGTTGATAAATAATTCCTCACAATATGGTGTGTTGAGACTAACCTCTCATCCTCTTGACCAATGTGAGTTCTTAAGAATCATTGGTAAGAAACCCCAATGACCACCTGCCAATGGAAAGTAGGTTCATAGAAACATATCTTATTACATATGTGAGATTAATTGGATATTTCTAGTTCCATGAATAAAAACCATTAGAAAATATTTTAAACAAGTGTAATTATCTAGAATGAATATTTTTCAACCACACCCAACCTCTCATAATCAAGATTTGGGCCACTCATGTATCATGTTTTGGGTCAAAACAATAATGTTGAAACCGATGAAAAAATTCTGAAGAACAATATAACTAAGTTTCCCACTTGAAATTAATTAAGAATGGTTTATTACTTGTGATGATACATTTATGGGTTCTTTTATTTATTTTATTTTTTCCCCATAGGACTTGTAGCACCAAAAATTCCTTTAATACAAATGACATCACCACAATAATGAATATATTCCTTGAGTTTCGCTAAATATAATGCCCCATCGAATGGGAAGGCGTTCTCACCAATGAAATTTCTTCAACATCAAGTGATTAATGTATTGATTTGGGAATAATATGTGAATTTTACAATACACATGTTGTAGGTTGCACATATATCCCTCTTGGATGTGAATCCTCAGAGACCAATGGCTCAATGATGGTTCATGAATGAGAAATTGGAACATGTTTCCACTTTGAACCATTTTCGATCCTTACCCTAGAATACAGAAAGTCCATCCATTATATCAATAAGGTAGAGAAAAGGTTTAATTATGGTCTTGCCTCATCATAAGAGTCTCCCTGAAGGGATCCTTCCAACAACTATCTCCATCGACATCGTGTGGTATAGATCCCTTAGTGAGCTGTTGAGGACACTACTGAGTAGGGCCCCACTCCA
Organism: Viscum album; assembly: GCA_963277665.1. NCBI lineage: Eukaryota > Viridiplantae > Streptophyta > Magnoliopsida > Santalales > Viscaceae > Viscum > Viscum album. Next base: position 1,029,501,666 of record OY728150.1, read on the forward strand.
ATTACTCATACCCAATAATCAAAGAGATCCCATCATAGGAATATATCCTCCAACTATATGGAGATGTACCACATCCCCACTTCTACTGAAGAATTACATTAACATATTGTGGAAACAATTGACGATTGAGACCATATCCCTGCTCGTTCTCATCAAGCCTACTAATCTACTTTGGTGTCATCATGAGTGTATTTTAAACATATCCAATAAAAAACTAGAGGAAGGAATATAATATCATCCTCAAATATGAATTCTATCAACACATCTCGATGAAAATTGGAGGATGGGAGTAGGATCATATCCCTGATCCAACCAAGGATTTGAGACATATCCACATTCCTGTTGTAGAATCCCCTCAACACATTTTTGGAAAAAAATGGATGAGAAGGTATATATCCTTTCACATATTATACAAAACTTTCAAAATATTTTTTTAGTGGTAGTATAAAATGGTCATCAGTATATCCCAAAGACCATTAGGGGGCAGACACATATTCCAACACCTACCACCAAAGTAACTCCTCAACATATATCAATGGCTACTCAAGAGAAATAAAACACTTTGTTCTCATTCAATAAGTACATAGGTACATCCTAACAATGAATAAACAATACGATCTGGTATGTATTCTCATTCAAACTAGAGATTAAAAGTCCATTTCAATGACCACTTTAGGATAATCGCATATTTCTACCAAATCTTCAAGAACTTGTCAACATGTTTCGATGATTTTTTAGAAGTAGGAATATATTCCTACTCCCCTTTAGTGTGTGGAATGTCATAAGTATATATTAATGTTAACAAAGAAGTATAACCACATTCATTCTCATTCTAAAGAAGATCTTAGGCCTGGTCAAATGGTTACAAGGGGGTTACTCAAGGAGGCTCCCACATATGAAATTCATTGTTCACAATATTTAGGAATTTTTCTTCCCAATAGATTGAATCTAAGGAGAAACATCATCAGGGGTAGCCCAAATATCAAGAATAGACCCATATTACTATCTTGATCAATATTTACATTCTTATGACCCAAAACAATATTTCAATAGCAGCCTAATATTCTACTGAATTATTATAAATAGGTAGCAGTTGTGGTTGCGAAGGTCCTCTCTGTAATTTTTCTACCAACATCTCTCGAGGTCCTCCCTAGAACACCAATGATGAAGGTCACCCCCTTAGAAATATTGAGATAGATCATAGGAACTTTTCTCATCATGATAAATATGAAAATCCTCCTCATGATTAGAAAATCAAATACATAGAAGGTATTCACCTTTTATATGTCCACCTTAAAGGTCCTCCCTAGGATATATGTTGTTGGAATTCTCCCTATAATGAGAAACCAATCCATGGTGGTAGTTCTCCATAAAATGGTGTTTTTTGTGAAGTTCCTCTCTAAAAATAATCATTTTAGTAAGAAGTTCCTCCCATTGCTGAAGAAACTTTGATAAATCCCTCATATCGAGAGGTTCTCAAAAGAATGAGGTCAGCTCCACCTAATGACTTATCTTTGATGAGTGATATCCTTTCCCAATCAGAAGACAGCCTGAGGCAATTTTTGTTCTATGAATCACCCTTTATTTTCATAGCTTCCACCACAATAGAAAATATTCCAATCATCCCCACTCTCCAAAACATGGAATCCAAGAAATGAACATTTGGGTTGAAATAAATAGAGAAATATCTCATAGAAGATGAAGAGATCACCTTGGTTGTGAGGAAATAATTAGGTAAAGACAACATGAAAGTCATGTTTTGGCCCAAATCTGACTCTCAGTATAAAATTCATAAATATTTGGTAGAGGAATTTATACACCATATTTATCTAAACCTATGGTTGGATATTCTTCATTTAAAGAATAAAAAATCCTTACCTGAAATTCAAAAAATGCATCAATTAAATAGAATAATTTCACTAATATAATGATTTGGCTACAATTTCTATGGTAAAACACCCAAATATGGGAAAGAGGTGTGAGAATATCTGATGCCATGCCCTAATGCTTTATGGAATCTATGTCAGTTGATTGGTGACATTCCATATGACATGCATATCTGAGGATGGTGTGAACATGGAGTGTTACATTTCATCTGTCTCACAAACCAACAGATCCCTCTGATAATGATTTTATGAAATATCATTATTTTAGGGCCAGTATTTTTTCATGATATCTTTTATACTAAATAAGGTTTTATTATATTAAGAACTCAAAAATGTAAAACCCAAAAAGAGAATGATTTTAAAAGACTACTATATCAAGCCTATAAAAAGGATTAATTGGAATCTCACATTATAAATACCAAAACTTATATTATAATATATACATAAATAGTGATTAGTTCAATCTCATAGAATTAACTACACCCAAATCATACTTAGACAAAATTTTGTAAGATCAAAGGCTAGAAATAGTGGTTTTCACTATAGAAATCCAGAGGAAACCTAAACCCATAGGGCAGGGGAATTTTTACCATCATCTCCACCCCCAGAAATATAAAATATCCAAATAGTCTAAAATATTTTAGTGATGGAACCATATCAACCCCATCCAGTAGAACTAGAGGAATTTTTAACTCAACCTTTTCCTCTCACATGGAATTCAGTCTTTTCTATACTTGGAGGAATTTTGCAAGAAAATAATTTAAAAAATCTCTCATTCTATGACCCCACTTTCTCCATGAGAACATATAAAAAAAAGATTTATGGGGACTCTATTGATTAACCTCCACAAATAAGTCCCATGGGAATCATAAAAAGATAAGGTGAACTCATAGGGGTCACAAACCAAAGTTTCCCCTCAAGTGGATACCCACTCAAGGTAATTGTGATTTAATAATTGATATATAATTTAATGGTGAATATTTCCATTATTCTTCTAATTATGATATGATATTTATAGGCCATTATTCATCTGTAAATTTCATTAGTGTTATCCCTATAGAATATTTGGATTATGAATCTGTGAAGAAGAACATGAGGAGGATTTTTTTTTGGGAATATAGTCTACACTAAAAATATTGGAAAATATGCACATACCTAAATCTAGTGAAGTATAAAAATATGGTATTCCCCTTGAATTATAATCTACTACCACCCTGGTGGGCTTCAAACAAAGAAAAGGGAAAGGGTGTATCTATATCCCACCCATTACCCAAAGAATCTAAACCTCCTACAATTGATGAAATATTCACTCAGTATGTGGTGGTGTTAAAATATTTAAGAATACTAAATAATAATTTAATCATGGGAAATATTCCCACTAGGTATACCCTCCAAGAAGAGACTCACATTCCTTTTTCAAAAAATCTCCCTCAATGAGAAGAGTCTTCTGTATGAGTAACAGTGGATCCAAATCATCCATCTGATGAAAGAATTAAAAAACCATTTATCTAGATCTAATGTTGGAAGAATATAAAGAATTACCTCTATTAGTGTAGAAAATAGAGAAATTTCAAGAAAGTTACCCCATGATAACTCATACTGGTTATCAATAATGAATATAGGCAGGCTAGTCATGTTAATATCTACTCGTCACTACTCCTACTCAAATGTATGCCTAACCAACTATTATATCAAAACTTATTAACACTATTAAGTCACTATAAACCCTAATGGTGTCTATTAAGGGGTGGTGTGCACCAGTACAACTAGATAGAAAACCATACCCCAAATTGTTGGATGCCACTCCTCCTCCACCCAACTTTAGAAATACAACATTCATATATTTCAATGGCACTAGGGACCCATAAAGGCCTTTGACACATTTCATATCTTGATGTGGTCCCATGATAGGAACCCTAAAACTATAGTAGTCATCTATGATCATATGCTTCATGAAGACCCTAGAAAGACAATCATTTGTCTATTATAGAAATTTATAAGGTATATCAATCACAATATAGGAATACATTCATTATTAATTCCATTACCAATTCAACTCCACATTGAGAAATAATATATTTTTTTACCACTCAAAATATAAAAAACATTAAAATAGGAGAATCTTGAACTTTATTTCTAGGTGGAAGGATTTAACCTATTCCTTGAATATACAACTACCTCAAGAAGAGTTTCTAGGAATCTGTATTGAAAATATCTATATTGAGTTACAAACACTGCTCATACTGGTAATCACTTAGGATGATTTTTTTAGCTTGATAAAATTATATATATATTGGATGGTTAAATTAATAAGATCAATCTAAATCCTTATACAACACCAATTGTTCTAGGAAATAAAACTAAAAAAGTAAAAACAGTAACTATTACACTTAATCCAACTCTGACACCATTTCTAGAACCTGAACCTGTGTAATATCATGTGGTTCCCACTTATAAATGGAAACAAAAACAAAAAAAACTTCATCATTAAGGGAGAAAAGATAATAGTTATGAAAAATATTAATAATGGAAGAATAAATTTTATTCTTTATGAAATGATCAAGTACCTGGATATTTCATCAAAATAATGGAAAATAATTTTCTAAAGCTATATAATCCTAGGTATCCTAACTAGGTTGGCCTTAGTGACCATAAAAATTATTTTCCCTATCAACAAATGTTGATACAATCCATCCAATATGTATTTCTCTTTAAATACATCCCTTATAAAATTTTGTACTCTAGACAAGTTAGGTTAAGAAAGCCACAAACAAAAGTGGCATGTGTTTCTTACATATCACCTATAGAAGTAGAAGGGGAATAGTAATAAGTCCTGAATAATGGTGCTCATATATTTTACGAATGGATGATTAGAAATATAGTCAACCATGAGAACTATATTCTTAGGGAATATATAAATCAACAAGTTATGACCCCGGTCACCTATTTAGAAACTAATAAAACTTCTTCAGCACCACAATCCTCTAAGTGTAAATCTTCTAAGAACTAATAAACTTGTTTAACAAGTAGGATATGTGATAGGATGAACCTATGTCAAGGCCTAAGATGGTTCAAACTCTCAAATTTCATACCTTTAGTACTAAGAAGATGGGCACCCCCCTACCAAATGATTCAAATATTACTATCTCACCAAACAGAACCCTCATCATATTAAGAGTCTATTTACAGTTCTATCAATGGGATTCACTTAACTAATCCCTTCTATGACGAAGATTAATATTCCTATGAAACTGATTTTATCTATCAAAATTAAGGAGAAGAGGGGAGAGTTCACTAAGGATGATGGGGTCCAAGAAGACATGGTCCACATGGATATCAACATTCATTCCATATCACTTTTAAAAAAATATATATTCTACTGAAACCCGAGGATAGGAACTTCAGTGAGATCAGTAGGGGAACCAGTGTGCTTCTCAATTGTCCAGAACTCGATCAGGTACAATAATATTGGAGGAATGATTAGAAAACAAAAATTCTCCTATTCAATGTCAAAACATGGTCAGGAAAGATCAATCTAACCTTTAAGTGAAAAAAAAGATCCCGAAATTCTAATCATGTAGAATAGTTTTCATCAAAGGCAACTCTACATCCCAATACCCAAACCAAGGAGGAGACTCAAGGTGGGAATCTCATACCTATGGCTCAAAAATATGATATATAGAACTAGATTATTATTATTCCAACTTATCTCTTGAACTTGGAAGCCCTTAATATGTCAAAATATCTTGGAAAATATATTATATATACCCTTTTAGTTCCTCAAGAGTTTGAATCTAAGTTTTATTCCACTTAATTATATCACATAAAGACCAATACCACTGAATGTCAGGCAGTAATATCCTTCATATAACATGATAAGGAGAATGTTATAAAATATTACATTCATCCATTATATGTATCTATAAAATTGGATGATGATGGAATACATAAAGTCTTTATTAACAATATCTCTAGAATCAATATCATGTTAGTATGTACATTATAAAAATTGGTCCAAATAAAATCTGATTTATCTCCCTCTACTTTGATAATTGAAGGGTATGACATTAAATAATAGAATCCTTTTGGTACAATCAAGATTATATATTAATTCAGGGATCTCATATTCTACTCTAAATTCATGAATTTCCAATAGGATACGGCTTTTAATGTCCTATTATAAAGACCTTAGTTTCATCAGTATATGATAGTTCCCTCATCATATCATCAATGTCCCAAATACTCTGTTGATGGATGAACCAGGACATTGAACGGGGATAAATCCACTTCTTAATACTATTATTCTTGGTAAATTGATATAGTATTCTACCAGATATAAGGAAAACAACCAATGATTGATAATTTCACTTGATTTTCTACTCTAAATTGTTTTGGTATGACCTCGTTCAACACATTCAATGAGATCACTGAGGAATATTTACTAACCATCAATCAAATAGAGGTGGTGACATCAGATTTGGGAATATTTACCCTCATGTTTAGGATATCAGTATCATAAATCAAATACAATTGTTTATAAGTGGTAGAAAATTCCAAAAATAGAGATAAATACTCTTATGAAAATTCCCCCTCTTCACCCTCAAGTTTTGACATAGCCCTTGCATCTCCACCTAGATCAAAAGATACCTCCCTGCAACCAGTGGAGAGGAAAAATTCACTTATATCTCTTGAGTCTTGGAACATCAGTACTTCTTCCACCCCTAATTAAAATCAATAATTATGACAACATGTCTATAATTTCTTTTGATAATGATGGCCATATATTGTAATCATTGGAATCTAAAAATTCCTCTTTATCAGTAATGAAATATGAAAATGTTCTTATCTAATCTTCTAAATTCAAGGATGTTGGAACCTATTTTACACTCATTAATGATATTGGTAAAGGAGATATTACCCATAATTTCTTCAATAATGATGATCACATATCATCCCACCTAAAATCTAGGGATACCTATTCGACATATAGAGAAGATAGAAATGACCTTGCAGTATCTTCTAACTTCAAAAATTCTGTTTCATCAACCAATTTAATTAAGACTGATGTAGTGAAATAAGAAGAAGGGTATCCCATATATTCCACTACTTTATTTTAATAAGGAATATTTACCATCATTTATGAAGTCAAATGGAAAAATATGGGTACAGAGGAAGATCTATGGCCTATATTAATCATTATCACCATGTCTCTTGAATAAAAAAAGGCATAAATTTATTTCTTGAAACAAAATCATAATGAATTCACCTGGAATTATAATTAAATTCCCATATTGATCCTATTTTTTTAAACCATCATCTTAGCCTTCCAAAGGATAATCATTTTTATAATAAGGTGGATGAAAGAATTAAGTAGGCTCATGCTTCCAAAGTTAAATCCAAAGTCGAAAATATTATCAAATATGACTTCATTAGAGAGGTCTAATACACTAAATAGTACTAAAATATTGTCCCAAACAATAAAAATAATGTATATATCAAAGTCTTCATCAATTTTAGGGATCTCAACCAACATTTCCTGATGGATAGTTTCCTAGTCCCGATTATAGAACTTATGATCGATGAAACTATTGGCTACCAAGACCTATCCATTATGGAAGGTTATTCAAGATTTAAAAAATATGAATTGATCATAAATATGAAGAGGTCCCTTCTTTCAATTCATACTAAAGAGTTTAAAACTATCAAGTGATTACTTTAATCTTGAATAATGTTGGTTCCACGTATCATTATGATTTTCACCATTATTTCAAAACCTTCCTAGTGAATATGGTGTAATATTGTGTACATGAATTGGTGTTTAAAACCCAATATTTTTGTGATTATATTTATGATCTTAAGATGGTTTTCAAAAATTTACAGTAGCATAACCTAAAAATGGACCTCTTGAAATGTGCTTTTAGGATTACCTCAGGAAAGTTCCTTAACTTTGTAGTACATCATTATAGAATTGAATTAAACCCTGATAAGATAAAGGATATCCTTGACATCCCATATCCTCAAAACCTAAAAGAGTTCAGATGGATTCAAGTATGCCTTACTTACATCAAGAACTTCATATTAGACCTTGCAGGAAAGAGATTTCCCTTCACCAAGCTGATGAAGAATGGATTCACCTATTTATGAAACAAAAGTTATCAATAATATTTATAAAATATCAAAAAATAACTTTCAATCCCACTGGTATTGATGCCACCATTCAAAGGAAAGTTGCTCATTCTCCATTTGACATCCTTAGAGATATCTCTTATTGTCTTTATCATGAAGAATAATGGTGTAGGAAAATAAAATAATCTCTATTATCCTAGCAGAACCATGCTAGATACCGATACATGGAATTATAATATTAAGAACTATATGACATTGATATTTAGAGTTCATAAGTTGATACACTATATAAAATAGAATGAGTTATATTTGTTCTCTCATATCAACCTTCACAAGTACATCCTTAATGATCCAATGTTAACTGGAAATCTAGCATGTCGGGTGGTCATCTTGTAGAAATTCAAAATTGGGTTCATACCACAAAAGGTAGTCAAAGGATAAGAATTGGAAAACTTTCTTTCAACATATCCTTCCATATAAAACATGTAAATTGATATCGAGTTACTGGATATAGAAGTTTTCTTTATTCATAATACTCCTAAAACAAGGGATATTTACTTTGATGGTGCCTCTATAATCCTAACAAGAAAGATAATGGAGAACCCAAAACTCAATAGGGTTAGTCTAAGAATCATCCTCATTTCCCTAGACAAAGTATTTGTGTCCTATTATTTCTTAGTTTAATAATTCTATACTAACAATGAGTAAAAAACACTTATTGTGAGTTTGGAATTAACACTGCAGATATCGGTGGCCCATGTAAACATCAAAGGGGATTCAGAATTGTTAATCAAGAAAATAAATGGAGAATATTCCATCAAGAATGTGGAATTGATTCCCTACTTGATTAGGTATGAGTATTTATGGAATAACTCCCCTCAAATCCAATATTTTCGTACATCTTGTGTTCACAGAATGCTCATGAAGATGCACTGGATAATGTGGCCCTAGCCCTAGAGTATCCAAACTGTGACAAATTGATCATCATCATTATACACTGGAATATGGTGTCCCCATTCATTAGAAAAAAAATGGAAGAAACTAATGAGATCAATAGTGCTCTTGAATGAAAGTTGATAACCTTACCAAATGATACCACGGGCGAATGGATGTCCTATATATCTGACTACCTCCAAAGAATCCACTACAAGAGAAGAATAATTTGGAGACATTTTTTTACATTAACAGCCTCTTAAAATTTTAGTAAATGTGGGTTCAATAATTAGATACATTTGTAAATGTCACTAATTATTCATTTAACAACATTTTAATAAAGATGGGTAAATTTTATTTTACAATTTTTTTGTGGGTAAATTTTAGTTTCTCAAAAAAAATGCCCCATATACACCGGCGAACCCCGCTCCCTTATTTCCCCTAGAAAATGAACTCCCGCTCCCCAGTGGCCCACTCTGTGATGAAATAGTGGGTGCCTTAGACCCAACTATGTAGTAATTTTGATTATCGTATCAATTGTATAGTTAGATATGCATGATGATATCTTGTCATTATAGCACAGACATTTCTACATCCACTATAATAATTGTAATGTCCAAAGGTTAATTGTCGTTTCGAGAGGTTATAGCAGATCCTAGGCAATAATGAGAACCTCAAGATACAATGACATTGATCTTAAATATATTTTCTATAGTATAGATACATCTTACTGACTGGACAAAGTAGATGTCTGACTATCAGATGCTGGGAACTCATAAGCATTGAGACCTCTTCTCATGAAGTTCGCACTTGGTGATCTCTAGTAGTGAGATCATGAGGACAGACCTGTCAATAGGAACACCACATGTTTTGGGTGTCATTGGTTATTCCTATCTATATACATGTGTGTTGGTCTCCTAACTTGATAGCATTACCGATGTATATCATTTAATTACGTACTTTGATGCAAGGAGAAAACCATGGCAGTAATGACGTGGCGAGGTAGGTTTTATTGGGTGCATCGTTGGTGGTATGACATTGGTTGAATGGTCAAGAAAGGATTTGACGCTTCCAAGTTTAGGAAGTTGTATATCTCAGGCCTGGTTGATCAGGATGGTGCCGCCTTCATAAGTCTTTGGCCAAAGTAGTAGAAAGGCAAATCCATCCGGATAGATCAACAAATAATAAAGCAAGATAAGGATGATGACACAAGAGTGCGTCCTGGTTTATAAGATATTTAATGAGAAAGAGACTATAGTATAGAGGCAATGTTTGTAGGATGGTAGTCTTTTTTATGACTATCCTTATCTCTTTAGGGGCCATGATGAGTTGCTAGACTCCGCTCTTGGTCTGTGGATTTTATTCACTGCTATCGAGATAAGGGCCCAGAGGGTCACACACAATAGCATATTCAAGAATCTGCACCTATTCAATTTAATAGTTATATGGACATAGTGGGCCCCGCCACGGGGTCCGAGTGTTGTCCAAGTTTTCGATCACCAAAAGAATTAACTAAATTCATTAATATTCAAGTTACGAATATTTGGGATTGAATTTATTTAATCTATTTACGAGTTCAGTAAATACAAGAAAATATTAATTGAACGAATATTATTTTATTATTCAAGGTTCATTTAATATTAAGAGAGACTAAGAGTCGAGTTAAATGGCACGGTTTTATCACATAATATATTATATATATATTACAAGTATGTGATAAAATATTAAATAATATTGGCGCAGTTCAGTCCATCAAAATTATTTATTTAGAGAACGTTGATATTAACAGGGGCCGGGGAACCCTACCGGGTATTTATCAATATATCTATAAATAAGAGAGGAGGCTCTCTCTCTTTCGGGTGAATATCACTATTCATTCATTTATGGAATGAAAAATTGAGAGCCTCTCTCTCCTCCTACTTCCTAGAGAGAGAAGCTGATGATCCAAGAGTTCGGATCAAGTTCTTCCTCACGCATTTCAAGATCAACGATGCGGTGATCGTTGGGATGTTGAATATATCGTTGAATCGCCGCGCTAGCACCCAAAGTTCGACGATCGGCGTTCCCGTAGATTTTTGGAGCACGTGTGGACGATCTAGAGGGATCATGCTTTGGATCCTTCAAGAGATGATCGCCATCGACTAGCGGCAGTTGACCGCGCCTTCGGATTTGAAATGGGTACGTTTTCATTTTAATTTTGATCTCTTAATAATCTACATGAGATCCTCATACCTCTCCGGGGCTCGGATCGTCGGTGATGACAGGAACAGTCATTCCGCCGATGAAAATTTTAAAATCCCCGGCCCACCGACTTCTGCTGTGGGCCCTGGAAACCTAATTGTGGTATCAGAGACAGGTTTGTAGATTTTCTGAGCCAAATAAAATTAATTTGCATAAAATTAGGTAGAGGGTTTAAAAACGGTCAAAACGAATCAAACTGCGTTTCAATCCGATTTCGAACGACAAAGATATGGTCATTCGAAATTTTTGGAATGGATCGTGTTCGTGTTTTTACTCAGGTTTTAAATTTTGTTGATTATTTCCATTTATCAGAAATAATGCAAGTTTTTAAGAAATTATAATTTTTATAATTATAACTATTATCATTATAATTATTATAATTATAATTATATATATAATAATATTATTATAATTAATTATTATTATATGATTAAAATAATAATAAATTATTATAATATAATAATAATTTATATTATTATATTAAAAGGATAATATATAGCCTTTTGAAAAAAAGGAATAAGGCCCATTTGTGGGTCTTCCCGCGTGGAAGGAACAAGGAGACCCCCTTTTTGGGTCCTCCATGTGGAAGAAACAAAAAAAACAAAAAAAAGGAAGCCACGGCCAGCCTGGCCACGGCGCGTCCTCTCCCTCGGGACGCTGCACAAGAGGGAGCCCCCCCCCCCCCCCCATGCTGGCACCGCCTGCTCCCGCACACACGGCTGCAGCACCGGACACCGCGCCAGTGGCGCACTGCCCAGGCGCTCCTCTGCACTCAAGCGCAACCCCATGTGCGTCCAGCTCCGACCGCCTGTGCACCCAGCTCCAGTGCGATCGCCTCGTCTTGGAAGAGTCCACATCATTTCTTGGAGTACCAATTCATCTTGGTGTGGTCCATGTGTCGTCTTGCATAGTCTTGATCAACGTGCTCCACCTTGTCTTGGTAGGGTTGAGGTCGCTCGTCGTCTTCATCCGAAGTACAAAGATACTCACGCGCAGGCGAAGGGAACTTGGGTATAAATTTACATTTTGTAAATTGGGTGCACAAGCCCTTATATATTTTAACGTAAAACAAAAACTATGCACAGACCTTCATTTAATTAATTACACACATCGCACGCAGTTCAAATAATTAATTAAATAAATAATTAAAAGAAGACATTCAGCATGGGTTGAGATGCATCTAGTGTCAAGTTTCGACACAGGTATGATACCCCTTAGGTCATTTAGATGCTCAAGACCAGTCGGGTAGTAGTTTACCTTTATGCATTTATTTATTATTTTATGCATTTTAGAACAATAGGAAAAATACATATAATAATATATAATAAAATGAATAAAGAAGCGGCGTATGTTTCTCTATTAAAGTTAAGTTGTGAGTGCGACAACATAGATGAACAAGATTAATAGAAATGGATTACATTAATCGAGAGAAACCAATAAACCCCTCAAAGAAAAAGTCACCAACAGCCTTCCATCATTCAAGTTTGAACAAAACTGGGTGTTCGAGGTGCCGGTTCATGCCTCAGTTGAGGGTGCCTCTTACTACCGGGGAGTTCTTATTTGTGTGGTGGGTCTAATTAACTAAAATTGCCGCAAAGATATATCCTTAGCTAGTTTTTTGTAATTTTAGAGGCAAGAGTTGAGTAAATCATTAAATTATTTTTGAAGCTGGAACTTCACTCAACAGATCAAGGAACCGCGAGCTAATGCGGTTGGCTAGTCAAAATCCTACCTTGGACCCTCCGAGTAATGGCATAGCCCTGGCTTGTAAACTATGAGGGAGGTTCAGTGATCCTTGCCAATATAATAATCAAGATTATTCCATTTCTAGTACAGAGGGTTCCTAGAATTCGAAAAATTAGTGGGAGACATTTAATGACTAAATAATCAGTAATGTCAGATTAGGTAATCACATAAAAGTAAAATTTTCTAAAGTATATTTGTAGATAATGGCAAGAAATACCACAATAAAACTACAAAAAATATTAGACAAAATTAACTTCTAAACTAAGAACGAATTTCCTAAATGTAGTATAGGCACTTGCGCACATTACTACTATAATGGAAATTCAAGGTACTTGTGTCCCAACCTGTTAAGCCACCTCAGGAAGAGGGGGTGTAAAATTGATTTTAGGAGACTCATGGATAAAGCATATTATGGTTCTATCATAATGTTATCATCAACGTATTGTGTTATTTGTGGTCGCTACATCAAGACATGGATGATGTTACATGTAGTCTCATCTCCAATATCCTTTCAAGGAGAAAAGAAGAAAGATCTGAAAGTGGTGGTTGCACTCGTTTTGTGTAAATTGAAAGACGGTTCACAATCTTTCATGCCACCCCATTTATTATACCTTTTACACCCAATTACTCTAGTTTCATTTAAAGTTACAAACGAACCGTGTAGAATAAGCGCTTCATTACCGTTAAGGTAACATTTTCCAAGTAATAAGAATATTGGAGATAATACAATATTTTATTCTTATGGCGAATACATTTAATGAAAAGGTGAAAAGGTTTATGGAAAGTTATTCCAAAGGCACCTTCATCATGTCCTTCAATGAAAAGTGTTTGGTCATTTAATAGTAGGTTATTTGCATCACATAATGAAATGAATTCATGGAAGTTTAAAAACTGAAATACAAGAAGTACCCACTCCTCATTCAGTTAATATTCATCAAATAAAAGTATTGTTTTTATCTCATAGTTCTTGGGTATTAAAATACAATATGCTTTTCACATATTTTTATTGAAATACAATTACCAAGTAAGTAGAGAAACATTACTAGAAGTAAATTGTCTTCCCCAAGCTGCTGATAAAGGGTGATTCCTAAGTCAGCAGTGAGAAACACATAAATTCTAATTTCCAAGTGATTGATTCTAATTGAACAATTTATAGAGTATAACCAAAAACATTTATCTCATGTGCCCATTTGTACATGATGAGACATTATTCCATGTTTTGGAATGAATGTTTTTTGTGGTAACATACTCAATAAATAGTTCACTGCTATTTGAATCAATGGCAATATATGATGAATATAAAATGTAAGACCTACCCAGTTGTGGAAATGTGATTCATTGTCGAGTAAAACTAAAAGTAGACGTCAACTATATACCCAGTATGGTATTTAGGCTTAGAACAACTAAACACCTATGGTATAATTGACATCTTTAGTTTAGACAAAGAAACCTTTAGAAATAAAGGTAAGCCACAAAGCTTCTGAGGTTAGTTCAACACAAGAGTGTGAACTATTCCAAAGAAATATAGAGGTAAAGATACTTCATAAAATTCATTTAATTCGTTAAGGAATTTTCTCATGAATTATAAGTTTGGTCATAAGATATGAGTTTCTTCGGATCGGTAGGACGAAGAATATCTTGACCAAACAATCATCAATCATGATAATGTAGCGTGGAGCAATTCCTAAACATGTGTTACCTTATCTACATCACCATATTGATGTTAATAAGGAGGATTGATGATGAGTATTACATATTAACATTGATCAACAAAATGTAGCATGGAAAAATTCTTAAACGCACATTTTATACATCAAAGTTATGATGTAAGTTGTATCAATGTTATAACCTGTAGAAACTTCCATTATATTTCATGTTGTTCTTTTCAAATAACGTCTTAAACCCATAACCAATATGCCAACTAAAATGACAAATGGATATCATAAGATTCATAGTATGATGGAAAATCCATTATGTCCTAGGATGTGTTTAGATGCAAAGAGTTTGTCAGGATTTAAACAAACATGCATCAAGTTAAACACATTGTGCATCTAAATTAATTATCCTAATAGTTGTTTAGGATATTACATAGATCCCTAAGATAGAAAAGATGTAGTGAATTATTAGACTACATTTCTATACAAGGGTGCACATCTCTATTAGAGATAGTGGGAGCTGAATTGACTTGGACTTAGTCAATGCGTGAGATGCACAATTGGTTGGCATATGGAACAAGTTCCACAAGTACATGTGGAATAGGAATGTTCCAGAGACACATACGGCATAGGAATAATGAAACCATGGTGTTGGTTTTATATTCACCATGGTCGGTGATATATTATTCATTAAGAATAATAAATCCTATAAGCAGTATATGGAAACGAGCTAAGATTGACAAGATCAACTAAAAATCAATAATGGATTCCATGTATCAAATTGAAAAGGGGGCTTATAAATTGAATACTGCGGTGGGTATTCAAATAAAATGATACATGGATGGTACAAGTATGGTACCAATAAGGCTCGATTAGTTATACCAAGTCGGTATGCCTAAATCTATTAGAATTTTACTTGTCATAGCTAAACTTCTAAGATCCTTTTATTGTTAATTGGATGTCAAGATCATTTTTCGTGGAAGGTGTCAATACGACGCAACTAGAAAGAGATGATGACATCAAATGATGCCAATAAGGATTCAAAGTTACTGAAATCCAATTCTGGATTAAAGTAAGCAACAAGATCTTAGAGCATTCATTATAAATGAATCTTTGCCTTGTGTCTACCAAAGGTTAGTGGGAGGGCCAATGTTTTCCAAATGAAATATGTTCGAAAA
Organism: Viscum album; assembly: GCA_963277665.1. Taxonomy (NCBI): domain Eukaryota; kingdom Viridiplantae; phylum Streptophyta; class Magnoliopsida; order Santalales; family Viscaceae; genus Viscum; species Viscum album. The sequence continues at coordinate 1,029,517,431 of OY728150.1, forward strand.
CATATGGAAAATAGATCTTGATCTTACAGTTATATAAGATCAGGTTAAAAGCAATTCTCCAATGATTGACTTCAATTAGAAACCCAAGTTCTAGGGAACCAGATCCACTGAGGTAGATCCAAAGGTTGCCTGATCCTAGTAAATCATACATATAGTGACATTATATTGAATAAATACAAGTTGGAACAATTCAAGTTTAGAATTGTTGCATATGTCACATGGCTTAATCTCTCCAGGTTAACATGTTCGGAGCATGTGTAGAGATTAAAATTGTGAATTGATAACATATGCTTTAGCGATTGATCAATCACATATGCCATAATATTTACAATAATTGATACTTCCAGGATATAATTTATTATAGGCATATATCAATTATTTCCACGAGCACTGCAAGTGATGCAGTCAGAACTATCATCTTGTACTTTGGTAAGTACAAATGATATGTACCTGGAATATGGAGAGGAAGTTATAGTAGTTATGGTGGGACAAAAACTAGTAATCCTTAGATAAATTTGATCTTGTATCATAGTTAGGAAAAGGAGATGAGCGAGTCAATCTCATAAAATCTTGTGGTAGCCATACCTACAAATATCGAGTACGTTGTAGCTTCTAAGGCAGCTAAGGAGCAGTTATAAATTGCAACAATTTGTTCCAATTCTTGGATTCGCACCTAGTGAGAAAAGTATTATCATAGAGAGAATTATGATATTCTTACTAGCAAAGTTGTCAAGTTATGACAATGGAAAAAGTGATATACTCAGGGATACCTTATCTTGAGAAGGTTTTACTCAAGCAGATGAGGTTACATGTGGAAGATATGCTACGCGGAGAAAACGTGGCAGGTCGAGCAGTTAAAGCCATTACTCAACAGAAGCATGATATTTATCATGTGAGTAGCTAACAAGTTTAGTTAGCAAGTTGGATCTAGTGCAAGTGGGAGTGTTTAAATAGTGGGTTCCCTAGACCCAACTATGTAGTACTTTTGATTACTGTATCATGTGTATAGTTAGATATGAATGATGATATCTTACCATTATAGCACAGACTTTTCTGCTTCCACTATAATAATGGTAATGTACAAAGGTTAATTGTCGTGTTGAGAGGTTATAGCAGATCCCAGGCTATAATGAGAACCTCGAGATACAATGACATTCATCTTAAATATATGTTCTATAGTCTAGATACATCTTACTGACTGGACACAGTAGATGTCTGACTATCAGGTGTTGGGGGATCATAAGCATTGAGACCTCTTCTCATGAAATTCACACTTGGTGATCTCTAGTAGTGAGATCATGAGGACAGACCCGTCAAAAGGAACACCACATGTTTTGGATTTCATTGGTTGTTCCTATCTACGAACATGTTCATTGGTCTACTGACTTGAGACCATTACCAATGAATATCATTTAATTACGTACTTTAATTCAAGGCGAAAACCATGGAAGTAATTTCGTGGCAAGGTAATTTGTATTGGGTGCATCTTTGGTGGTATGGCGTTGGTTTAATGGTCAAAAAAGGATTTGTCGCTTCCAAGTTTAGGAAGTTGTATATCTCAAGCCTGGTTGATCAGGATGGTGTCACCTTCGTAAGTCATTGGCCAAAGTAGTAGAAAGGTATATTCATCTGGATAGATCAACAAATAATAAAGAAAGATAAGGATGATGACACAAGAGTTCGTCCTGCATTATGAGATATTTAATGACAAGAGGACTATAGTACACAGTCAGTGTTCGTAGGATGGTAGTCATTGTTATGACTATCCTTATCTCTTTAGGGGCCATGATGAGTTGCTAGACTCCACTCTTGGTCTGTGGATTTTATTCACTGTTATCGAGATAATGGCCCAGAGGGTCACACACAATAGCATATTCAAGAATACGAAGCTATTCAGTTGAATAGGTATATGGACATAGTGGGCCCCGCCACAGGGTTCGACCGTTGTCCAAGTTGTAAATCACCAAAAGAATTAAATAAATTCATTAATATTCAAGTTACGAATATTTGGGAATGAATTTATTTAATGTATTTACGAGTTATGTAAATACGAGAAAATATTAATCGAACGAATATTATTTTAATATTCAAGGTTCATTTAATATTAAGCGGGACAATGAGTCGAGTTAAATGGCTCGGTTTTATCATGTAATGTATTATATATATATTACAAGTATGTGATAAAATATTAAATAATATTGGCACAGTTTAGTCCATAGAAATTATTTATTTAGAGAACGTTGATATTAACGGGGGCCGGGGAACCCTACCGGTTATTTATCAACGTCTCTATAAATAAAAGAGGCTGCTCTCTCTCTTTCGGGTGCATATCACTATTCATTCATTTATGGAATGAAAAATTGAGAGCCTCTCTCTCCTCGCGCTTCCTAGAGATAGAATCTGATGATCCAAGAGTTCGGATCAAGTTCTTCCTCACGCATCGCAAGATCAATGATGTGGTGATCTTCAGGATGTCGAAGATATCGTTGAATCACCTCTCTAGCACCCAAAGTTCGACGATCAGCGTTCCCACGGATTTTTGGAGCACGTGTGGACGAGCTAGAGGGATCCTGCTTTGGATCCTTCAAGCGACGATCACCATCAGCTAGCGCCAGTTGACCACACCTTAGGATTTGAAATGGGTATGTTTTCATTTTAATATTGTGCTCTTAATAATCTACGTGAGATCCTTGGACCTCTCCGGGCCTCGGATCATCAGCGACGACAAGAACCGCCGTTCCGCCGATGAAAATTTTAAAATCTCAGGCCCACCGGCTTCCACTGCGGGCCCCAGAAACCTAACACTCTGACTAACCACCCCCATTACTCATTCCATGTGGGTGAAATAACTCCCACAAACCACAATTATTTCTCGCTCTAACCCCACATCAGCGAACGAATTCCCCCTAACCGAAACCCACTCCAAGACTTGGCTAAACGAAGAGAAGAAGTTGGATGAGCCAGTAAGGGGCACAAAAGTGTTAGGCATTAAGGTTTCCCCCGTCACCACCACCTCTTCCTCCACCTCGGGATGGGATGTGTATTTCCTCCTTGCAATTTTCTCGGAATGTTTATGATGTGGTGGCCTCTCCCTTAGTGAGGTGACAAGGTTTGAATGGTTGTATTCCTTATCAGTGTAGTGAAATCCGGTCCTCCACGATGTGGGGTGGTTGAGATATATCTTTGGTAGCGAAGGGTGGTGGTTGTATTCCTTGGAAGCACAACAAAGGGATTGGCGAGTTTATGGTGAAGCTCTGTGTGGCAATGGGGTTCGATCAGTTGTCGTCCTTAGCAGCGCGATGATTTCCTAGTCTTCCACGGTGAGGGTGGTCATGATCCATATCCTACGGAAAAGGGTGGTCAGGATTTCTTCCTTGGAAGCACAATGAAGGGTGGTTGAGATCCAGTCCTTGAAGGTGAGGGATGGTCAGATCCAGTCTTCTGTGGTGAAGGGTGGGGTTGTGATCCTGGTCTTCTATGGAAGGGGTGGTCATGATCTAGTCTTATGTGACGTTGGGTGGTGTTGATCCACGTCTTTCGTGTTGTGCTACGACAGGGTGAGTTCTTTGGGTGGATGGTTGTGGTCTCAGCGAGTAGGTTTTATGGCGGCGATGGGAATTAGGTGATGATTTTTTTCTTTGACCTGCCTATCTTTGTATGGGACAACTTGTGGTGGAGTGTTGGAAAGGTGGACACTGGAATTAATGTTGTTTATACTGGGGAGGGGACTTTTTTGTTTGATCTGGTTTTTTGTCTTTTGGACCGTTGGGTCATTGTTTGATGTCTTAAGTCATTAAAGTCATGTTTGGTTCCCCCTCAGCCCTTAAAAAGGGACTTATGATAATAAAATTAATTAATTTTTAGTCAAACTCACTCTAAGGAATGAACATCCCTTGACCCTCCCTATTGAACCACCCAAACCCTCCTCTTTTTGCTGATAAAATCCTTCTCCCCCTGTGAACGCTATACAAGTCCCTGCCCCCTCTTTGTAATTAAGAGCAAACATCCCATAACGATTTTCAATGTAGGACCGATTCCCATCACATATATACATACATACATACATATATATATATAATAATAATAATAACACACACACACACACACAGAGATATATATATATATTACGTATGTTTTAAAATAATAGAATATATTATTAATAAATTATATATATATATATATATATTATTATTATTAATACAAAATTATTATTAATATATTATAAGCATATATATTTATGTATATATATATTTAATATATTATAATCATATATATATATATATTTATTTATATATTTATATTGTTAATTAAAATATATTATTATTAATGTATAATATAAAAATATTTTTTTTGTTATGTTTTATATAACAAAAAATACCCATATATATTATTAATAATAAATAAAAATATATTATGAACATATATATATTTATGTATATATATATTATTAATATATTATAAACACATGCATATAGTTATAAATATTGTTAATAAAAATATTTTATTTTTATTTTTATATATTAAATATATATATATGTTATATATTGTATACCGATTTATATTTTTAATAATAATAATAAATAATATTATAATATTAATATATTAAAAAAAATACATATATTTATTTGTGTGAGTGTATTTTTAATATATTATAAACACACACACACACACACATATTATTATATATTTTGTTAACACACACACACATATATATACTATATATGTTTTAAAATAATAAATTATATTATTAATAAATTATATATATATATTGTTAATAAAAATATATTATTAAGATATTATAAGTACATATATATTTATATATATATTTTTTGTAAATATTTTATAAATATATATATTTATATTATTAATAAAAATATATTATTATTAATATATTATGTAACAAAATATATTTTTTGGTTATATTTTATATAACAAAAAATACACACACACACAAATATTGTTAATAATAAAAAAAATATTAATATATTATAAACATATATTTATTTATTTATGTATGTATGTATATTTGTATTTTTAATATATTATAAACATGCAGATGTATATATTTATATATATTGTTAATAAAAATATTTTATTATTGCTATTTAATATAAAAAACATATATTGTTAATAATGAAAATTAAAAATATATTATTAATATATTATTAATATATTATAAACATACGTATATTTATGTGAATATATATACTGTTAATATATTATAAACATGTGTATATTGTTAATGAAAATATATTATTATTATATTATATAAAAAATATATATTGTTAATAATAATAAATAAAAATATACTATTAATATATTATAAACACACATGCATATATATATACATAAAAATTATTAGCTATATTTTCTTAGAAACCTAGATAATTTTGCCATAATTTTTAAAAAACATTGTTAAATAAAAAAATCTCAATGTTTTAAAACGTTGCTAAAGAAATGTTGTCAAATTCAACATTAGCAACATTTTGAGAAAACATAACTATTAAACTTAGCTAAATATAAATTTTTTTATAGTTCATTCTTCTGTCAGACTAAGTAAAGAAAAAACATATCTGACGTCAGGTAGTCACATTCATCCTTTATAGTGGCCCAAATGATTAGAAGTTCCTCTATAAATGAGGCTTCGATGGAGTCCTCAGATTCATTGAAGGAGGATAGACTCTTGTCGATATACAAGAAGTCCATGCAGGTGCTTTTGGTGCTCATTATTCAAGAACTATGAACTCTCATCAGATTAGGAGGCTCGGTAATTTTTCACTACTAGAAAAATACCCTATACCAACGGTTTGAAACTGTTGGTATAGGCCTCCAACCCATTGGTATATCCTATACCAATGGATTGGAGAACCGTTGGCTAGTAAGCTATGGGGATAGGTCTATACCAACAATTTTTTAAAACCATTGGTATATGTAATATGAAAAATCTATACCAACGGTTCCATAAAACCGTTGGTATATGTATTTAAAAAAAGAAGCATTATATTCGTTTTGATCCCAGTACCTTCGGTTTTTTATTGAACGGCCTAACCACTAACCTAACATGACTTTTGTGAACATAATTTCATAAATATATATATGTATTATCATAAATATTTTAAATTTTGATTTATTTAATGTTCTCTGTAAGAATATTCCATAAAAAATACATGTAACTATACCAACGGTTCTCAAAACCAATTGTATAGACCTATACCAACAATTTTGAGAACCATTGGTATTGATTCTTTAATTTTGGTACCTATACCAATGGTTTTGTACAAAGTGTTTGTGCAGGAAATTTTGTTATCGAACAGAACTTTCATTGAACAGAGGTTAGTGTATGCATTTTCATCATACTAAGGGATTATTGAATATATATCATCAAATGGATCAAGGTTACCCCTTTATGGGTAGAAGTAACTTTCTGCTACCCTTATTTAGGTGTTTTTTGTTGCTTGATGACTAGCTATTGGTGGTTCCAATGGAAGATAAAACTGGGTATTAGTAGTTAATCAAGTCAATGGAAGGTTGGCCACAAAGATCGGGGGTCATTGCAAACTTTTTCATTGTACAAAGACCTCTATGAAGAGTTGGTGGACCATATCTCTGACATGTGTATGATAACTATATTAATAGTGCCTATTTTTTTACATAAAATTTTCTAGACTAAAAAGTGGAGTGGAAGTGAGAGAGAGATTATAATATCTTATATCTCTTGAACTGAAAATGTTTGCAGTGTTCCCCCATATATAAAGGACTTTTTTTGAACCATGTTAAATCTATTTTTACCATTTTCCGTTGTTTTTTTGTGTGAAGTTTGATTCTTTGAGTTCATGTGTGTTGATTAGGTTAGAATCACTCTTCATAGTTCTAGTGAACATAATTTGAGAGGTGTAGATTATCGAATGAACTCTATATATAATAAAACATTGTTGGGAAAAAATCTCTCAAGGTATCATTGAATCCTTTTTGAGGTGATTGTGTTTGTTGACAAAGTGGGCCTCCGTATTGTGTTTGTCAACAAAGAAAACCATGACATACAAATTTGTTGAAAAAGGGGATTTATTTGTGGCATGTTGAGTTCAAGGGATGTTGTTAACGATCCATGTTTGATTCAAGAACGTCGACAAAGGAATGATCGATCTGGAGGCGGTTCAAAAAGAGAAGATACAAGGTGACGCCATTTTCTAGTGTTTGCCAAATTTTTGGTCCCGAAAATCGACAAATGGAGAAAATTGTTTTTAGAAAAGGGAATTGTGTGCCAGTGTCTTGGAGGATTGGAAAATTGTGTGCCATATGGTTTTCAAGATCAGAACAGTAAAATATGGCAAAGGGAAAAGGGGCACCCAAGTTTTATGTTTGGTCATGCAAGTGACTTACGCGGTAGAGACTAGGGAGGTGAGACCTACGCGCAGAGGGGAGACTTGCGCATCATCGCACATGGCTTCCAAATGCCTATAAATAGAGGTCGGCCTCTCCTCATTCGGTGTGAGTTCAACACTTAGATAAAATCAGACCTCTCGTCGCGCAGGTGTGGTGGTCGCGCAAGTGGTGGTGTGGCCGCGCAAGTAGAAGTTGTGCGCCAGTTGATTGATGCGCATCCAGAGTGGTTTGGTCGAGAAAGGAAGGGAGTCGCCCAAGTTTTGAGTTGAAGAAGGGGGTGTCACACAAGTGGTTTGGTGACACTTGCGTGCCAGGTTTTGAAGTAGCGCGACTGTTTATGGTTGCGTGCCAAAATTGGTTTGGGAGTAAACGGTTGTGAGTCACACAAGTTTGGAGTTGCAGAATCTAGTGTCGCACAAGTTGTTTTGGTGAACTTGCGTGCCAGTTTTAACTTGCATTCTGAGACTTGTTCGGTGGCTTAGAGAAGGGCTCTAGGTATGGTTGAAGCACGACAGTGATTCAGGGCTGTGTGAAAGCTGGAATATTGCCCGATACCTTCGGTGCAAAGTGAGATTCATCTACGGGTGAATGTTAGACATCAACATAGCATCTACATACAACCAATGATGAATTCATTAGTGATAATGAAGAGACCTATAGGTCTATAAAATTTGAGTGGATCCTTTCCAGAGTAGTGAGCAAAGGAAGAGGAAGAAACTGATCCTCTCCACCGGCAGTTATCCAGACAGAGAGAAACAGGGAATGACCCTTGGGAAAGCAGTGAGCTGACCCTAAACATTGTAAAGGCAGTGATCCTAGGAATAGAAGTGATTTATCCCAAACTTGTAAAAAGCAGTGTGCTTTTAGTGGATTTGGTACAACGTCACATCGTCGTTGTATGCTTCTTGGACGTAGGACAGTGAGGGTGAACCAAGTAAAAATCTCTATGTCTACCTGCTTACTTCCTTGCATTTCATTTGAAGCATCATCATCAGATAAAGAAGAAAATAATTGGTCATTATAAACACACAAGTGAAAACAAAGTGACCCTTGTAATAAAGAGGTCAAGATTCGGTGGGTCAGGATGATTTTTGAAAAAGAATATCCATACCCTGATTCACCCCTCCTCTCAGGGTATATAGGCCCCTATTGGTCCTAACAAACATTATGAAGATGTTTCACTATAAATGCTAAAGTTTCAAGACAAAAATCTTCATCCGATGAAAATTGTATCACCAAGTCTTTATGTTGGACAGAATGCATGAAGGTTACTTTTCAAGGGGTATCTTCAGGGTCCCCCCCCAAAGAAGGCATTTAAGCTCAAACCAATGTCGGGTTGATCTTACATCATACACAAGGCCTATTATAATGATTTCTACTCCTTGGAAATCATGGATGGAGAGAATATCACACTGTCCACCAATGAATTTTTCTCCATAAATATTTTTCATAACCTTCATGATGATTCACATAATCCTAGTCACACAACATAAAACTAAATTAAAAAATCCTAGTCACATGACATAAAACTATGTCATAACATCCTAATCGCATGACATAAAACCATAAGACAATTTCCTAGTCACATGATCTGAAATTTCATGAAAACATCCTAGTTTCTTGATGTGAAATTTCATGACATCATCCTAGTCACATAATATGAAACTACATGAAAATTTCCTAGTATCATTACATCCAAATTCACAACAATGTCCTAGTCACATGATATGAAACTGCATGAAAATTTCCTTGTTGCATGATGTGAAACTTTATGAAATCATCCAAGTCACGTGATGGGAAACTACATGACAAAAACTTAGTCGTAAGATGCAAAAACATCATGAAAATTTCTTAGTATAATTGTAACGTCCCAGTTCCGGAATCCACCCAGAGGCACCCCGTACCCAGTTGGTCACATCGCCTCAAGAGCATTTCCTCGAACACCAGATACTGCCGACTAGCAGTGAGGGACTTGGGTGTGATATTGGGGAAACTATACCCTCATTGGTAGAGTAACACAGTGGAAGATAAACAAATATACAATAGCGGAAGTAGTAAACATCCAACAACAGAAGACAGCGGAAGACTAAGATAAAGAAATGAATGGAGCATACATATATATATAAAATAATAATGATACATATATATCTAGGTAAAACAGCCAAAAAAGTCACAATTCTGATTAAAATGTAGAATCAAGGTACAAAAGGAAAACAAATAAACTCCACAGCATCGTAAGCCTCATCTTGGTCCCATGATCTCCAGATCCAATGCAATCAAGTACCTGAAGTATAAGGGTGCTTGACCTTATCTATACCAGCAACAATATAATCTGTTTGGGCCCAAAAGCATGAACCAAACAGGGTGTGAGAATAATCCCAGTAGGAAACCACCACAAGATCTGCGCCTAACAGTCAGTGAATATATGGCAGGTAGAGTATAGAAAGCAGTAAACAGGAAAGTAATAAACAGTAAACAATCCACAATTTCAAATCAATCAATAGTGAAACAAGCAGTTAAACCTTAAACAGGCATCCCTCTGGGAAGTACTCACATCCACCCCCCTCTGGTCCTACCTAAGAATTATAGACAACCCACTGGGAAGCACACTCGGTCTAACCCCTCTAGTTCTGTATATGGATATAGTAAGACTCTCTGGGGAAGCACTCACAGTCAGTCCCATTATATTCAAGGTAAAACAAGACTCTCTGGGGAAGCTCACACAGTCATTCCCCATATAGTCTAAGTAAACAATACTCTCTGAGGAAGATCACACAGTCATTCCCTATATAGTCTATGTAAAGAAAGACTCTCTGAGGAAGCTCACGCAGTCCATTCCTCGTATAGTCTAGGGTAGTCAGTGACTCTCTAAGGAAGCTCACACGTCAATTCCTCTTATATCCCCAATGTCTAGGACTCTCATAGGAAGCTCACTCGGTCAATTCCCCTTATAGACCTGGTCGTCCAAGTTAAAATCAAAATAAACAAAGACTCTTTGATGAAGCTCTCTCGGTCTATCCTCTTATAGTCTATAACGTCCAAAGAATCTCTGAGGAAGCTCACTCGGTCTATCCCCGTATAGTCTATAATGTCCAAAGACTCTCTGAGGAAGCTCACTCAGTCTATCCCTTTTTAGTCTACTACACCAGGTTCTCACGGCCCCGTGTAAGTCAACGCATAGCAATGTTATAAGGCCCAAGTAAACCTACAGAACTACTTGTCTAAACAACCTACAGCATCTCAACATGTCAGGAAGATACAACACTCGATCCTACAATCATTAGGCATGGGAAAGACAAGAAATACAGGACCAAACGGTCATAAATAGAACATGTATGGCGAAACATCCAAGGCATGGTAAGCAATTCTATTTTCATCCAAATGACCTCTACACAAGCATACAAGCATGGCGGGAAAAAAACAGGGGTAAGACGGTAAACGCACGGTACCCCGTTCAAGGGTATTGTTGCAATTGCACATAGAATTCAAGGACCTTAAACTGAAAGGCACAAACCACCTACCTTTAGGGTTCCAGAGAAAATGATCCAAAAGCTATTCCACCTCCTCAAAACTGGCGAAGGCACCACCAGAAATGGTCTAAACCTCCTTCCCTAACATCCAAAATTCTAGAAATAAACACCCAAGGCGACCACAACCATATATCTACACACAACGGGTGTAGATCTAGAAAATAGGGGGATAGGGAGATTTAGATATAGAGGGAAACTCAATGGAACCAAGAGGAGAGACTTACCCGAGAAGAACCGGCTTTGATCCACCAAGAAATCCCTTCGATTTGCCTCAAAAATGAGTGGGGGAGCATCTTCAACCTATGAGAACCCAAAAATGTGAGTGTGGCTCGAGTGGGAGAGAGATTGGAGAAGAAATGAGGAATCATGAGTGGACTGGGGATTTAAACCCTATTTTTAAGTGGCCGCACGGTTTTCCTGCATGGTTTGGCAAACTGTGCGCCAACCATGTGGTTGCAACTGTCTCTCCTAGGGACTTCACACGGCCTGCCTACATGGTTTGACAAAATGTGAACCGCCTGTGCGGAGACCACTGTATCCTCTAGGAACTTCACATGGTTTTCCCGCACTATTTGAAAAACTGTGTGCCACCCATGCGGAGCCCACTGTCAAGGGTGCACGGTTTCCTGGGCTGGCCGTACGGTTTGAACAAACTGTGCGCCCCTACATAGCCTCTACAACTTTAAAAGTTTTCTTCCCAAAATTCATATTTTCCACAACAATGAACAAAAAAGAGAAACATACCTGAAAAGAAGGTCTGGGTTCTTACAAAAATACCCCCTTAAAGAAATTCATCCCCGAATTTCTCTAGTGCGGCGCTGAAGAAGAAACCCAGAACAGCTCCAGCCATTGAGCTCGTATATCGGCCTCCCTCTCCCAAGTCTCATCCTATACTCGCTCGTTCTTCGATAACACTCGTACTAGAGGAACAGACCGTCGATAGAGAACCTTTGTAATATGATCGACAATCCGGATAGGATGCTCCTCTAACGACGCATCCCCTTCTAGCTCAACCTCCTCAGGTTGAAAGACATGAGATGGGTCTAAAAAGTAACGCCGAAGCTGTGAAATGTGGAAGACGTCGTGTATAGCCCAGTACCTCTGAGGTAACTACAACCGATATGCAATAATTCCTACTCTCTCCAACACCTCAAATGGCCTGACGTACCTCAGAGAAATCTTACCCTGACTCCTAATCCTTCTGTGCCCCAACCTCGGTGCGACATGCAAGAAAACCCGATCCCTGACCTCGAACTCCAGAGGTCGTCTCCGCTGATCATCATAAGACTTCTGACGAGACTACATAGTATCCATCAACTTCCGAATCAACTCAATCTGCTCTATGGTCTCTTAGACAAGACGAGGTCCCAGCATAAATGCCTCCCCTACCTCCAGCCAACACAGGGGTGATCGGCATGGCCTACCGTACAAAGCCTCATAAGGTTCCATCTGAATAGTTTCCTGAAAACTATTATTGTAGGAAAACTCCACAAGAGGTATATGCTTCTCTGAAGAACCTCCAAAATCCAGGATTCATGCTCAGAGCATGTCCTCAAGCACCTGAATCATACGCTCAGACTAGCCATATGTCTGGGGATGGTAAGCTGTACTCAATAGTACCTTTGTACCCAAAGCCTTCTGAAGCCCTTGCCAGAACTGAGAAGTAAAACGTGCATACCTGTCTGAAACGATGGAGTGTGGAACTCTATGTAGACATACAATCTCTCAAATGTAAAATTGTCTTATCTCATCAATAATTAAGGTCTCCTTGATCGTTAATAAGTGATCAACCTTCGTGAGTCTATCAATGAAAACCCATACTACTGTCATTTCCTCGAGAAAATCTCGGAAAACCGATCACAAAATCCATCGCGACGTCATTCCACTTCCACTCGGGAATGGGTAACTGATGTAAAAGACATGCTGGTTTCTGATGTTCCACTTTCACTTGCTGACAAGTGAAACACCTCATGATGAAACCAGAAACATCCCTCTTCATACCTGGCCACCAATACTAATGATGTAGATCACGATACATCTTGGTGACACCAGGATAAACTGCCCAAACAGAGGAATGAAAGTCCCACGTCAGCTCATCGCATATGTTTGTTGGAACCCATATGCATCCCTGGAAACATAGGATCTCATCCTCACCTACAGTCCATCTAGTAATAGGGTCCTCTTCTGACACGCTTTTCTGTAGGACTGGGCCTTCAGAGTCTGATAGCTGACTCATCCGTACCCGATCCAGAAGAGTAGAGGTAATAGCTATAGAAGAAAGAAACGTCTACCCCTGACTTTTATTCACCTCTAAATGAATCTTAGAGAACAGAGCCATAATCTTCCACTCAGTTCTGGACTCTTGAACTTCATGTATCTAAGTTATCCTTCTCAACGCATCAGCCACTGCGTTGCCTTTCCCAGGTGTACAAGCAAGCTCAAAGTCAAAGGACTGAAGATACTCAACCCACTTGTGCTGTCTCAGATTCAGATCACTCTGAGTGAAGATGTACTAGAGACTTTTGTGGTCAGTGAAAACCACAAATTTCTATCCCAGAAGATAATGTCTCCAATAGCGTAAGGCATGAACAATAGCTGCCAACTCCAGATCGTGCATTGGGTAATTCCTCTCATGTGGCCTCAACTTCCAAGACCCGCACGCAACGACTCCATCTCCCTGCATAATCATAGCTCCCAAACCGATACCTGAAGTATCGCAGTAAATATTATAGCTCTTTCCTGGATCCAGCAAGACTAGTATCGGTGCTGAAGTCAACATCCCTTTCATCTACTGAAAGGCTAACTCACAAAAATATAACCATAAGAACTTCACACCCTTCTTGGTCAAACCCGTCAGCGGTGCTTCTAGGCTTGAAAATTCATGTATGAAATGTCTGTAGTATCCAGCCAGCCCCAAGAAACTTCGTACCTCAAAGAAATTATTTGGATACTCCCAAGAAACTACATCTCTCACTTTCTCTGGGTCTACTGATACTCCTGTCTCTGAGATAACATGACCCGAGAAGTAAATCTGGTCCATCCAAAAGTGGCATTTCCAGATCTTATCATATAATTGTTGCGCTCTCAGTGTACTCAAAACAATCTCAAGATGGGTATCATGGTCCTGTCGAGTGTGGGAGTACACCAAAATGTCATCCACGAAAACCACCATGAAGGAATCCAAGTATGGATGGAACACTCATTTCATCAGTGCCATGAAAACTACAGGTGTGTTCGTGAGACCCAACGGCATAACCATATACCCGTATAGTTCATACCTACATCGAAAATCTGTAATAGGTATATCAGATGGCCTAACGTGTAACTGATGGTAACCGGATCTCAAGTCAATCTTTAAGAACACCCGGGCTCCTTGAAGCTGATCAAAAAGGTCATCAATCCTAGGCAAGGGGTATCGGTTCTTGACCGTAAACTGGTTCAGCTTCTGATAATCCACAAAAAGCCTAAGGGTGCCCTATACCTTCTTCGCAAATAGGATAGGCGAACCCCAAGGAGAAGTACTGGGTCAGATAAAACATTTCTCCTACAACTCCTCCAACTGCTTATTGAGCTCCTACAACTCAGGCGTAGACATCCTATAAGGAGGAATGGACACCGGTGCTGCTCTTGGCATGAGCTCAATCGAGAATTCAACCTCACGCTCTGGAGTCAAACCTGAAAAGTCCTCTGTAAAGACATCCCTGAAATGATCCACTAATGGAGGAAAGTCTAACTGTGTAGTCCCCTAGTCATCCAGATAAATACTAGCAATATAGGCTGTAACTACTCCCAACCCATGATGCTCTGGTCCCACTCTTCTCGCCTGGATGTCCCACTCACCCTTATAAAGAAACGATCCACCCTCTAGTGATATAAAACTCACCCTTCGATGGTAGCAATCGATGACTGCCTGGAAGGGAACTAGCCAGTTCATTCTGAGAATGACATCATAGTCGGTCATCTCCAGAACATAAATATTCCAAAGGAAGTGACACCCACCAACCTCGAGAGGGAACTCCTTTCACTGATGTACACTAGTCATTCTAGTCCCCAATGGAGTGTCTAGCGTCAAGAAATTAGCAGAAGAAAGGGTAAAGAGGCCAAGGCTCTCCACGATAGAAACAAATATAGAGCTATGTGTAGCACTAGTATCGAAAAGAGCCGAAAATAAAATAGAAGCTACTAAGATCATACCTCGAATGGTAGAGGGGTTAGGATCCTGCTCCTAATGGGTCTGATCCACTGCAAAAGTCTGGCTAGCTCTGCGGCCCTGTGACCTTGCCTGATTACTCAGAGAGGATCCACCCTACTGTCACTGGTAGCCTGGTGACTGACCACCACGGCCGCGACGTCCACCTCGACCCGAGCGGCCAGAAGAACTCCAGTTCCTAGACTGGTGAGAAATGGGTGGGGCTACTCCTATACTAGGATTTATAGACGAACCCCTGTCACAAGCTACTAGTGAGAAGATCTGACAGAAGCATTGCAGATTACCCATCTTGCTGCAAGATCGGCACTCCATCGGGTCTCTTTGGCATTGTGGCCTAGTATTCCCACTTCTTTCGCACTGGTAGCACATCACCTGGCTACCAGAAGATGCATCTCGCCTACTCTAGTCTCCTCGAGAAATCTCCCTGCGGCGCTTTCTTCTATCATAAGAAGGAACACTAACTCTGGATGTCAAACCTTCATGGATCATTACTCCAGAATCCCTAAAATTGCGCTCGGTGATCAGTGCCTGGTTGACGATAGAGGATACTGAAGTCAACCTGAAGATGTTCACCTGGGAATAGATCTCTTTCCTGAGACCATATTCAAACTACCTAGCCAGGAACAACTCATCACCTCCTAGGATAGGATTGAAATGCTAAAGATCAGTGAAACGAGAGGAATACTCCATCACCGAAAGAGTACCCTACTCAAAGCTCATGAACTCACGGGATCGGTCGGCCCTCCGGGTCTCTGGGTAGAAGTAATCATAGAAAACACACTGAAATTTATCCCAATCCATATTCTGATGGTGTCCCGACTGAGATATGACATCCCACCACCTCTTTGAGGATTCTCAAAGCATATAGGTCACTAGTTTCACCCTCCACTCTGGTGGTACCTCGAGATGCTCGAAGATAGTCAACGTGGCTTCGAGCCATGACTCTGCAGCCTGAGGTCCTCCTTCCCCTAAGAAGTTTGGAGGATGCTACTACCGAAAAACCCACATCAAATCATCCATTAATGGGTAAGAAGTCTACTCTCCCTATAAGGTCTAAATCATCCTTGGAAACCCCTCCTTAAACTGTGCATCAGTACCTGGGTCAGGTATAACTGCTGGTGCCAAGACTGGCACAGTAGGAGGATCTACTGTGGGTCCCTGATCATCCGTTTCTGGTGTCAGATCATCGCCTTGTGGCTGGCATACAACTGGAGGATGTCTCAGTGGAATGACTCTGCAAGGTCATACACACACCTCAAATCAAGATTAACAGGGACTGAAACATAGGAGTACACGGCATGTACTTAAGAAAGATTTTTTCTCCCCGAACAAAAGAACACATGATGTGTAGTCCAAACTGCATGGCATGCATTCTTGGTTTTTCTGGACAGTAAGCCTCAGAAACTACTCCAGAACCCAGATAACATTGAAACGAACAATAAAAGTGCCAAATTTTAATCCATGAGGGCCCATACTTCCTAAGAATCAAATTTTGGCATCTTTCACAAGTTATAACAAGGAAAATAATCAATGATCCACCAAATTCCGGTCCATGAGGGCCCATAACACCTCAAGAACCAAATTTTGGCATCCATTTAAAAAAATAACAATACACACAAATTCCCTATGAAACCGCAGGAAATCCATCAAATCATCTATCACAACAGCATGCATAATCTATACAACGTCTATCACAACAACTTACAATCGCTAATGCATCCTAGATGACATGGAAAGAAGGCATGGAATGTGATTTATAACAAGTTCATATATGATGCATGAGATGGAAGACCCTCATCTCATCAGGTTGCAACAAAAATAAAACCACAATAATAACATGGTAAAATCACAAAGCATGTGAATCACCTAACGGTGAAATCAAATCAACTATAAAATTGAAAACCATAAAAATTGCAATAAACGAGGTAGCATGGAATTTCCCTGAACATGGGTTAGCTACTCCTAGGTACAGCTTATTACCAAGTACCTATTCTGTCCTATCCCTGACTATAGGCTCCAAATAGTAAAACAAGAGAAAAGAAATACTTTGATACCACTTTGTAACATCCCGGTTCTAGAATCCACTCAGAGGTACCCCGTACCCGGTTGGTCACATGGCCTCAAGCGCATTTCCCTGAATGCCAGAGGCTGCCGACTAGCAGTGAGGGCCTTGGGTGTGATATTGGGGAAACTATGCCCTCATTGGCAGAGTAACACAATTGGAAGATAAACAAATATACAATAGCGTAAGCAGTGAACATAAAACAACAGAAGACAGTGGAAGACTGAGATAAAGAAATGACTGGAGCATACATATATATATAAATGATTCATGATACATATATATCTAGGGAAAATATCCAAACAAGTCACAATGCTGAGTACAGTGAAGAATCAAGGTACAAAAGGAAAACAAATAAACTCCTCAGCATCGCAAGCCTCAGCTTGGTCCCATGCTCTCCAGCTCCAATGCAATCAAGTACCTAAAGTATAAGGGCACTTGCCATTATCTATTCCTGTAGAAATATAATCTGTTTGGGCCCAAAAGCATGACCCAAACAGGGTGTGAGAATAATCCCAGTAGGCAACCACCACAAGATTTGTGCCTAACAGTCAGTGAATATATGGCAGGTAGAGTATAGAAAGCAGTAAATAGGAAAGTACTAAATAGTAAACAATCCACAGTTTCAAAACAAGCAATAGTGAAACAAGCAGTTAAACCTTAAACAGGCATCCCTCTAGGAAGTACTCACAGCGACCCCCCTCTGGTCCTACCTAAGAAGTATTGACAACCCTCTAGGAAGAACACTCGGTCTAACCCCTCTGGTTCTGTATATGGATATAGTAAGACTCTATGGGGAAGCACTCACAGTCAGTCCCCTTATAGTCAAGGTAAAACAAGACTCTCTGAGGAAGCTCACACAGCCATTCCCCGTATAGTCTAAGTAAGAAAGACTCTCTGAGGAAGATCACACAGTCATTCCCTCTATAGTCTATGTAAAGAAAGACTCTCTGAGGAAGCTCACGCAGTCCATTCCCCATATAGTCTAGGGTAGTCAAGGACTCTCTGAGGAAGCTCACACGTCAATTCCTCTTATATCCCCAAGGTCTAGGACTCTCAGAGAAATATCACTTGGTCAATTCCCCTTATAGCCCAGGTTGTCCAAGGTAAAATCAAAGTAAAGAAAGACTCTCTGAGGAAGCTCTCTTGGTCTATCCTCTTATAGTCTATAATGTCCAAAGACTCTCTGAGGAATCTCACTCGGTCTATCCCCGTATAGTCTATAATGTCCAAAGACTCTCTGAGGAAGCTCACTCGGTCTATCCCCTTTTATTCTACTACACCGGGTTCTCACGACCCTATGTAAGTCAATGCATAGAAATTCTATAAGGCCCAATTAAACCTATAGAACTACATGGCTAAACAGTCTTTAGCATCTCAATATATCAGGAAGATACAACACTCTATCCTACAATCATTAGGCATGGTAAAGAAAAGCAACACAGGACCAAACGGTCGTAAATAGAACATGCATGGAAAAACATCCAAGGATTGGTAAGAAATTCTATTTTTATCCAATGAACCTCTACACAAGCATACAAGCATGTCAGGTAAAACACAGGGGTAAGACGGTAAACGCACGGTACCCCATTCAAGGGTATTGTCGCAATTGGACATAAAATTCAAGGACCTTAAATTGAAAGGCACAAACCACCTACCTTTAGGGTTCCGCAAAAAACGATCCAAAAGATATTACACCTCCTCAAAACTGGCAAACACACCACCAGAAATGGTCTAAACCTCCTTCCCTAACATCCACAAGTCTAGAAATCATCACCCGAGGTGACCACAACCCTATATATACACACAAAGAGTGTAGATCTAGAAAACCATAGGATAGAGAGATGTAGATCTAGAGGGAAACTCAAAGGAACCAGGAAGAGAGACTTACCCGGGAAGAACCAGCTTCGATCCTCCAAGAAACCCCTTCGTTTTGCCTCCAAAACGAGTGGGGGAGCACCTTCAACCTATGAGAACCCAAAAACCCGAGTGAGGCTCAAGTGTGTGAGAGTTTGGAGAAGAAATGAGGAATCTTGAGAGGCCTAAGGCTTTAAACCCTAATTTTAAGTGGCTACACGGTTTCCCCGCACAGTTTGGAAAACTGTGCGCCAACCGTGCGGTTGCCACTGTCTCTCCCAGGGACTTCGCACGGCCTGCCCGCACAGTTTGAGAAACCGTGCACCGCCCGTGCGGAGCCCACTGTCTCCTCCAGGAACTTCGCACGGTTTTTCCACACGGTTTAACAAACTGTGTGCCTCCCGTGCGGAGCCCAATGTCTAGGGTGCATGGTTTCTTGGGCTGGCCACACGGTTTGAACAAACCATGCGCCAATCGTGCATCCCTACACATTCTCTACAACTTTAAAAGTTTTCTTCCCAAAATTCATCTTTTCCTCAACAACGAACAAAAAAGAGAAACATACCTGAAAATAAGGTCAAGGTTCTTATAATAATTACATGAAACTTCATGACAATGTCATAGTCACATGATATAAAAATACACAACAATGTTCTAGTACTATGACATGAAATTGCATGACAATATCCTAGTCGCGTGAGGTGAAACTTCATGACAATGTCCCAGTCGCATGACATAAAATTAGAGGACATCGTCTTAGTCACATGATGTGAAACCACATGATAATTTCATTTCCATATGATTTAAAATTTTACAATAAAAACTGAGTCTCATGATGTGAAACTACATAAAAACATCCTAGTTGCATGACGTGAAACTGAAAGACATCATCCTAGTCATGATAAAATGTCCTAGTCACATTATCTAAAAATACATGAAAATTTCCTAGTAACATAACATGAAACTGTATCACACCATCCCTTCCAAAAATGGTTAACTTCCATGGAATGTATCACAAATACCCCTAACACATATTATAGTGCATTATGGATTGCCCTCCAATTTCCTCTTGTTTCTCACATTAAATATAGCTCATATGAGCTTAGAGATAATGGTTTATTCCACCTATTAACATAATTACCAACACTATATCTAAGGGTATAGGATGGTTTGGTCTATCTAGTATGAATTTAAACTTCTTATAGAGGCTATCTTGGCCAAATTACCCTTTATATAAGCTAGATCTATATTGGTATTCCCAGTGCACAATTTGTTCATGATTGGGAACATAAAAAGAATTCCATCTTCCCATGAAAAAACATGATGTACATAAAGGATGAACTCAAATAAGAACTATGTATGGATTGATTCCAACTCTGGTAGGATATGTAGTGATTTCAGGATCTCATATACTATGCCCTTTTGAGAATCAAACAAAAATTACCCTTTTCCTTATATGAAAACTAGATCTCTATGGGGGATTCCACAAATAAGAACTATGTGTGCCTAGATTCCTACTCATGTAGAATATATAGGGATGATTGGATCTCTCATCCTAGGTATATCCATGATTTCAAAAAAAAATGCACTCATTCATATTAGTGTTTTTTTTCTGATAATGTTTCACTGAGGTGAAACCCAACTTTTTTTGAAACACATAAGCTTGTTCTTTATAGAAGGGAATAAACAAAAAATCCCCTTTCCTACATACAATCCTAATATATATAGAAGTTTTCACCATTTATTTCTTCATTCATAAACCTATTCTAAAAATGTATTCCACATTCATGGTCTTCATCTACATAGGGAATAATTTGTGAACTGTGTGTGACTTGATTCATGTTATCTCATGATCTGTTGTGATTCATATATCCTATATGAAAAGATTGTCCACAAATTATATAAATAAAAATGCCCTCCTCTCCTACACATAGGATCTTTCTGTGTATATTTATTTAATAAAATAAATTAAAGAAAGAGGGAACATGAAAATTCTTTATTCTTACATTGGTCATATACCCATAGACCCATGTTATGATAAAATGCACCCATTTTTAGATAATGGTATTTGAGACTTTTTCACATGATGTTAAATTTAAATTCACATGGTCCACCCTGTATGACTGTAAACTACTCAAAGAAGCTAAAATGCATGGCCTAGTTTCCCTACATGAGATTTAAATCCATGTGAGGGTACCCAATGTCGGGTCTCTTTCCAAACAAACATTAGTATAAAATTACCCATTCTCATTAATTTATGTTAATGGTTAGTTCCACCCCTACAATATAAGAACTATGTGTATATGAACTCATATTATCTCAATATACAAGTCAAAAACCCATATTATGGACCCATCCACAAGTACTTATACACTTTTACCCCTTCAAAGGAACTATATCTTCCCAGTTATTACAACACCAAGGCTAAAATTCCTCTATTCCCCTTTATAAACCTTTTTCATTATAAATAAAACATTTTTACATTGGGTGTTTTGGACTACCTCAAACCATTCCACAGCTACCGGTAACAATAATTTTCCACTATAAAGGACACTTCTAATTAACTATGCATATCATTCCCCTAATATGGATCTGTATAAGTTCCCCTAATATGTCTCATCAACTAGAATCATCTTCATCTTGAAGAAAGGGATCCTCTAAACTCTGTATTCCCTCATAACATTGCAACGAAATTTTTCATTTAATTTTTTTCAATGATCATCCTTGTGCATACGTGTTCCATATCATTACTTCTGATCCAATAAAATCAAGTGATAATTTTTTATGACACCACTCTCTATTTGAAAGTTTTGGGGATATTATTAGCCTTTGGGCCCCATTTGGGTTTTTATTCTCATCCATTAGGTCCATTCATCATGACCATAAACTATGTATTCCCCTTTGAGGTTTTCTATAATGGAATTGAGATATTGATTCATATAGGGTCAAATTTACTCTATTACACTAGGTGAACTATGTCAGTCCATTTTGGTCCAATTGCTAAGACTCTAAAGTATATCCATTCTCCTATGAGATAATATGTACAACTATTGGGCTTCACATTCACATTGATTGTTTCCTAGATCTTACAATACAATTTGTCCCATATTTTGGTCAAGTTTTTATGAACTTAAACTCTATCCCACATTGGTATTTATATTAAATCCTTAAACTATAATAAAAATATATAAAACTTATTAGTATGAAGACCCATAAAAGGATTCCTAAATAAAATTTGAGTATTTACTCACCAAGACTCTCACTTCTAGGGATTAGAAAATAGTCAGAGCATAAATAAAAAAAGTCATAAATCTTGTATATATCATCATTTGACCCTAAAAAATGAGATCCATACTCACTAAAATCACTGGTTTAGGAAAAAGTTTGAGTGATGACTGATCATGTCTCTTTACCCTAACTATATGATCCATACATGGTGTCATAGCCTTTAGGGTTCTAAAACCCTTCTTTAATATTCCTTCCTAACATAAATATACATTATTTAACAAGTGTTTAAATCCTCAAAAACATTTTTTTGGATATCAATAATGATTGAATTTGAATCCTAAGGACACATCTTCCTAACTATTCATACCATTCCCCCAATATTACTCTGTATAACAACCCATAGTATGGCCTATCTACTAGAGGCATCTTCATCCAGAATGAGGGAATCACAAATTTTCATACAACCTGACACCATTGTAGTAGATTGTGTCTTTAGAACATGGTCCTTGGTCATCCCTATCATATGTGTCTCATCTCATCCCTCTTGATTCAAACTCCTTTAATTATGATTTATGTAACCCATGATCCAACTATTCAAGTGAATCTAGTACCCTAGATGTTATGTATTTGTGTATAGATATCACTTTAAAACCAATATCATGACATCTCATCCTCCAATATTTGATTGGTCCCTATAACATGACTTTAAACTAAATGAAACAACCATCCAAGATCTATGACCATAAATTAAATTTTCAAATTTTATAAAGTTGTCTGTAATGATAGTGCACATATATTCCTCCCAAGATCACCCAATGAAGCTTCAAAATGTTCTCAGAGAGTGTAAGTTCAACATTATCAATAGTTTTGGTCATTTTGGTTGAGTTTATCAGATTATACTTAACCATGAGATCATCTGTATTGGTGACATTAGGCTCTACCAATCCATTTAATGTAAACTTCACCCATGTTACCATGAAATTCTCATCTCCTTTTTCTCCATGCATCCTGACCTTAAATTGTGTGCACTCTAGTCAAAGTTGTCAGACCTTAAACACCACCAATATTGTTCTAACTTAAATTACCTAAAACTATATAAGTATAAAATACATATAGATCACCAAGATGAACCCCCATAGGGGGAAACCTAGGAAAAAATGTTGAGTCTCTACTCACTGGTCACGCACCTTGCATGATCTAGGAAAAATGAGCCTTTAAAATTGAAAAGAGTCACAAAAATCATTAGGTTGTAAATCATAAAAGGAGGCCCATGAAAAATCAAATTCCTTTCCCACTAAGTCTCCTCAATATTAGACTTATGAAAAAGTAAGGGAAATAAATTAAAATTTCAAAACTTTTAGGGACTATCATATGGCATAAGATAAAGTCAAATTAATGATCACTAAGACTCTTGGGCTAGGAAAAAGTTTAATCATTTCTCTATTCCTAATATAATAGTCCAAATTTTCCTCTAAAATCTAGAAAAAACATGATTATAGGTCACGTGATCCCTTTTGAGTGTTGAATCCCCCATCTCAAAAATATTCCATCATGATTCTCATCACATTGAGTCAAATAACTCATCAAAATGGACTAAATATAATGTTATAGTGATGGTTTTTATGCTTATTCCCATCTATGAGACACACCCATAAAGAAATAACTCATACAAATATACTAACTTTAATGTTATGATGATGGCACTTATTCTTATACCTACCCATGAGCATTTCCTAGGAGAAAATCACTCATCCAAATATACTAAATATAATGGTATGGTGATGCTAATCATGCCTATACCTATCCATGAGCCACACCTAGGAAGATATCACTCATCCAACTAGACTAAATCTAGTTTTATGGTGATGGTATGTATCTCTATACCTATCCATGTGCCCCGTCTAGAAGGAAAATAGTCTTACTTAAGAATTTTGGAACTATAATTATCTTTGTACATTTCAAAATTCAATGTTCAAATAGTTTCAGGATACTTTAGCCTTTCCTTTCAATGCTTTTCAATTAATTATAAAGTAATAGTTAGAGAAATTATAGTTAAAGATGGTTGTGAAAAAAATGAGTTTCATTTTATTGATCAAAAATATTAATGCTAGTACCATCTACAAACTAGAGTCTCTCTTTGAAAAACACATTACAAAATATTTTCAATACCAATCCAAATATCAAGGATTGGTTTTTGGGATTAATCAATTTTATTCTAAAGTTTTGAAAGATTCAAAACCACAAATTCTTTGGTTAAAAAAATAATTCCACCAAGGAGATGACATTATTTTCCAAAATTTTGTCTTCCTCAAGAAGTTTACAATCTTTGATCATTTTCCCCTTAGATATGGTCAATTTCTTTCAAGAAGTTCTATCCAAATAACAAATTATTTAACTATTTCATTACTATATTTCCATATTTTCAAAATGGGACTCTTACCAGGAGACCACATCCTAGATACTAGTAGTTTCTGAAACTAATCTCATTTTGAAAATAAGTTATTGTGAGGCTTCCTCTTCCTCACATCTCTTAAGAACTCACTTCTCATCACTATGAATCAAGTAATAATTGAACTTTTTCGACTCGAGCACTATAAATATTTGATATAGCTTATGGAGATTCCTAGGAAAATCTTTCAAATGGGTACAAGAGATCATTTTCCACATATCCTCTCATATGATGTTTTAGGTAGAACGCAAATGATCAGTAGTGTATTGATTAGGTTCTGAGTCACTTCTGAAGGATGTGATATTTTCTTAGACCAACTCACTCAGGGAATCCACTCTCATTGCACCCATAGAGATGGTATGTTGTAGATAAAATTTTACCCTAGATTTCTTTAATAATGTAGTTTGAACTATGATCCCTTCTATGGGTTCCTCCATTGGAGATGGTGCTACTGGGACTAATGAGACAGAAGTTAAGAGATATATCAACAATAGAAATGTCGAAAGGAAAACTAAATAATGTTTCAAACACTCACCAATTATTAAGTCTTAAGTATTTGAGAGACCAATGTACATAGAAAGGGAGTATCTTGAGATCCTCTCATAGGTGAATTTCCACCATCTACATTTCTTGCAAATATAAATGATAAGGATAAGTTAACATATGGTATTGAAAGAACATCATTTCCTCTTGTTGTGAATGGATTGGTCATTGTGATTAACTCTCCATCACATTACAATCTTTATCAAACCATAGGATGGTGTTTCTTTGATGAGGTGAGTTTCCTTGAAGAACCTTGGAGTTTATCTCAAGAATATTTGAATAATTTTCTCTTTTAGAGCTAAAATACAATGCCAGTTATATCTAATGAGAAGAGGGAACCCTGGACCCCCATTGTCAAAAATACTTGGAAATATTTTATATAAATAAAGTTGTGTGAAATAGAAATCTAAATTGGTCTACCACATAATAAATTTTCTGAATTAATCACTTGAAAGAGGAATTAAATCCTTCCAAATCCTTATTAAAGTTATTAAACTCTTCTAAAGAGATATGAACACAAGTTTTTGACAGTGGATCATACACCATTTCTAGAGCATTCGGGATTTCATTCAACCTTGTCATACATCCTCCCCTGTTGGTGGGAGCATTAGTGGAAATATTAAAATCTAGTTTTAAACCAGACCATTCTCGCACCTCATTCATTGTTACTTTATTAGACACCACTTCAGAAGGTGTATGAACCTTTGAACCCTATGGAGTTAGAATCTCTAGATTTTTTTAGAACCGGGGTGGTATCTATACAAATCCATATCTTATCATAGAATTAGTCTTAAAAACAATTATATAAATGTGAATATAATATTTATCATCTGGTATTTGGTGAAGAAGGATTTACAATGAATTTTAATTCTCCCACTTACATACATCCACAATTGTTAAACTCTTGGAAGGAGTGATTATTGGTAGTGGAGGGATTCCTCTTAAGGGTTGGAGATCACCACTTCCATCTGATCTACTAAACTAGGGTATCATATACCCCCATCATCTTCGGTATCCAAATGAAATCTAAAGGCATTCGTTGCATCTTCAACATCATATGTTGGGGGAATAATAAGAAATGGATCATCTTTTGAACCCTATAAAATTTAAGTAAAATGTTTTTAGAGAGAAAATGTTAGCATAAATATGATATTATCCAATTAGAATTTCTTGTTTACCTTTGACCTAAGATAATCTCAAGCAATTTCATCATCTTCATCACTTAATTTGACCCTTGATAATTTCAAAAATTATTATGTTCAAGGAGTCACACCCTAAAATGCATGAATATCAGCATCTAAGTCTTTAAAACAAGCCTAAAATTCTTGAGTTTTTAATTCATAGGAGATTGACAAGGGATATGTTCCATAGAAAATCCCCATGAGTATAACCTCCATCACTTGGAGTGAGTTCTAAATCTCCTCAATGGATCTTTCTTCCCTCTATGAATCCCACTCTCACCAAGAATCTTGATATTTAGAATTATTAAGAATCAAAGGTAGGTTAATTTCTTTGCTCTACATGGATAGATTGTTCAAATTCCATACCTTCTTATTCGATATCCAAGATGATGATTCCCCTTTCGTGGTGATTCCCTTCTTGGGCCTCACCACCTCTACAAGTTGTTGTGAAATCCCCTTCCAAGCCCTTGGTGTTTTAAGGGTACCAACCACCTCCTGCACCAAATCTTGTTCCTATTAACTTTTTACATCTAATGGGACTTTGAACTAAGGTAGTAGATCACCTAACTTCCCTTCATGGTACAAGATAATCCATTATAGAAAAAGTTTTTTAAATCCCAAGAGGATGTTCAACAAGAGGGAGGGACACTCTAACACCTATTTCCTCCTATGTCAGAATTAACCAAAACTAACGCACTACCAATAGATGATTTAATGATTCCATGATTGATAGTGGATTGAATTACTTCTTACGCATATAATCAAATTTCATCTCACATATGTAGGGAATATACCCTTCACAGATTAACTCCCTGTCTATCTTAGCTTCTAATATACCCTCCCAAAGAGATACCAAATACACATGTTCATAAAGGCCCTAATTTTTATTGTCATAAATGGTGTCATTTGGTAGTGTATATAGTGTAAATGAAAATTGAATTTAATGATTCAACTTATCCTTTATTTATCTATCATTCAATGAGATCAGCATGACGTCGTTAATGATCTAGATATAAGATATGAATTTAGAACATGGAATTTTTGAAGAGTTAATGAACTCATACCCACTGACATAGACTATTATCCATACCAAAAATACTTAGAATAGTCCAATAATTTGGAATGGGTACTTCCCTTTATAAACATTCTTAAGTTATTGATATATTTTTGGAAATTAATGATACTTCCAAGCTAACCCTATGGTCACTCACTAGTTAAGAAGACATTATAATGGTCCTAATCCTGACTCTTCCTTTTAATTCTCATACTAGTGGGAGATAACCACTAAGGCATGTCACCAAGAAATATTATAGGAGAACTAATCAGTCTCTCTCAAAGATAACCTTCTAGTCCCACTAGTCGCATTGAACCTCTTAAAAGGTAGGCTAATAGGCATCGATCTCTCCCTATTTTCAGTGAATAGGTAATTTCTAGGGTCATTTTATTTTATTTTATCTCCAATAATTTTGAAGAAAGTGTCTAACCATGCTTTAAAAGGGAAATAGGTCCTCAAACGAAGTTTTTTCCCTATTATAATTTTTTCCAAATTAATCAATTTCTTAGTGAGCAATGGAGTTCTCTCAATATTCTCTCACATTGAGGCTGGTGGGAGAAACTCATCATACATATCTCCCAAAAATAGCTCCCTAATGATAATTTTCACATCTTAGAGGGTGATCCAACCCTATTCCTTGTTGAATAATACTCTATATTGGAGGTATCATCTCATCAACCAACCAAACTTATAATTAAATGTTGATTTCTTCATAATCAACTTATAGTTGTGCACATCTGGTTCAACAGTGTGTATATTATCTTCCAAGGTCATAGGATTGTATCCAATGAAATATCCTTTAGGTTGGTTGATCTCTTTTTTAAAGTTACCTATTTTTGATATGTTAGCTCAAGGTATATTTGAATATTGGTTTATCCAATAAAGTAGTAGGTTCCCAACCCATGGATAAAGGATTGGTGCATCACTGAGAATCCCAAATCAATATAAGGGGATCATATCTAACAAGGGATAGTCTTTAATCCATTATCTAATAAAATATGAGAGGAAATGATGTTTTTATTAAATTTTATGGCTTTTATTAGCCTCAATGATCCTGATCATTTCCACTTGTCACATGACCACAGCTTGATCATGTTCACATTTCTCCTAAAATCAAATACTGAGATCCAAAACCAAATAAATGGAAAATTAATGAAGACCATGTGGTAACCTAACATCCATCATGTGGTAACAACATGTAATTCTAGAATCCTCTTGATCTAGAGAAAGTGTACAATAATCAAGAAGAGGTTCATGAACCACACATCGCTTGAGAAAATGGTGAGGAAACTATACCAATATATGAACCCGCTTAATGAGTGAAG
This sequence comes from Viscum album, assembly GCA_963277665.1. Lineage (NCBI taxonomy): Eukaryota > Viridiplantae > Streptophyta > Magnoliopsida > Santalales > Viscaceae > Viscum > Viscum album. The sequence continues at coordinate 1,029,546,253 of OY728150.1, forward strand.
GACCCCAAAACACCATGATAGGGGAAGGGTGAATAAGGATGTCAAAATTTTATTTTAAACTAATGGATATTTTTCCCATGTTTTTAAGAACCTGTTAAACCTATCAGATGATAAAGTGAAGAAGAATACAATCACATGCAAAGTGAAGATACAAAAATTTTACTTAGTTCACCACTAAGGGATACTTACAAGGAGAATATGCTGATAGGTTATTGGATGTACCAAATTCCAATAATATTCACTAGTCATGGAGTAAAAAAGTTTAGCACAGTCACTTTATTTCAGGCACAATGCTTTTACAAGGTTTTAGGGATAGCACACTGCATCCCTCAGATCACTTCCATTGACTTACCCTTTCTCACTATATTGGGAATAATCTGAAATCATTTTATTGACTTCATGTTTGATTTAATATATTGGAATTAAATCATGCATCTTCAGCTGTATATAGATGCTCTATTGAAGTCTTGTTATCACTCGTATGTGTAATTCACTTTTCCTCACAATGTTAGTTTGCGAACTGTTCCTCTACAAATTGGCCTGTTCCTTTATGTACTGCACTCCTTCCTCTGCTTATTGGGATGAACCACATACCTATTATAGTTCATAGACCACTTCTCCTCCATGCATCATCCCTGCTCCATGAATTGACTATAATTCCTCATATCGTTTCTCCATTGCGGACCGCCTACCTTCTGTGGACTGTTCTTCTCTACGTACTACAAGAGCACCATGTACCGAGTTCTTCCTCTATATACTACCTCTTCTACGTGGACTTGTCTTTCCATAGACTAATTGAAACTTCACCAAATTCCTCTAAATTTATAACTAAAAACACCAACACGGGGTTATCTTTCTACGAACCACTATAGACTTCAATGAAATTCTCATGGTTTTTTAATCTCAGTTCCACTCACTAAAGAAGGAATTAGTACTCCTAATATAGTAAAATAGATTTTTATAATTTTTTAAACTAGGATTTACCAAACATTTGATACGGCACCAACTTTACTGTGTACCGTTCATCTCCTGTGAACTATATCCCCTACACGATCAACTGACTACCATTCTCCCTACGTGGTGGCACAAATCACCACCTCATTTCTACAAATGACACCCTTCACAGCTTCTCAAAACTCTTCCTCATTTTCTCCATCTCGTAAACCATTTTCCTCCTATGAACTATGAGCCTCTCCACAAAACAAACCTTAACCACAAACCGTTTTCCATTCCACGAACCATTTTCATTTGTGGTCTGCATAGCACCCTTCAAGGTCTGTAGACCATTCCCAATACATGGTACATGGTTTTTGTCCGGTGCTATGTGGTTCCCTTCATTTTCCTATTTCCTTTTCCATTCCGCATCTCATTCACTCCAATGCAGAAACAAACTTCTGATTTTGAGGCCCAAAAAATTGGAAAACACTAGGAAATTGTGTCACCTTCAATACTTCTTTCAGCCTTAATCATATGATCATATTCCTTGAAAACTCCTTGATCAACCTAATGTGGATTGACAAAAAACACAAACCATAGTCATTTTCTTAAAAGAATAGCCTTGGTTCTAACAATGAGCTTGTAGAACCCATTTATTTTTTATAGTAAGTGAACAAAGTCAAGTACATATGATTTCACCTATTCAAAAAGATAACATATCTTTAATCCATTGAAAATTAAAGGGGGATTTCCCCTTATTTATAAGTGAGACCATGAACTTTTGACTTCCCACCACACACCTTACACATGAGTTTCACTCCTTGATGAGTGAATATACTACTTTCCATGTGGGATTATTATTACGTTCTCGGAAGAAACCTCACCTCGTACTAATTGGTATTCATTCCAATAGGGGAATTTATTGACGTCTACACACTATGGACTAGGTTACCTGGTTGAAGAATGAACATGGACCCTTAGTGATAATTATTGGAGATCCTATCCAGTTCCACCCTATTTCAACATAAGGTTATAAATAAACCTCACTATCATATACTGTTTGAAATGCATATCAATTATTTGCGATGATAAGACCATATCAAGGAGTCGATAAGATTTTGTGTGCCTCTAATACTATCACCCCCATGGAATGTAGTATTTCTCATGAATCTAGGTTGGTCACCCTCATGACTATTTTTTTGATCAATAGAACCCTCATGTGTGGAAACCGCGCAAAAATACCCCGTGACTACCCATTTTACACCATGAAACCTCAAAATATGGGATGTATTTTCCTCATTAATGCCTATATATAACCCATTTTCCATTAAAAATACAACACAGAAAAAAGTAATAAGGGATAGAGATCTTGATGAATTCTCATAGAATCCCACAAGTAATCCTTCAACCCTCAAAACTCTTTCTTACAAATCCCTTCACCCACCTAGTGTGACGGTCAAGTTTGATCCTTTATGCACCTTGTTTACCATCAATATTGATCATTCACATTCCTAGTGAACTATCAATATTGATCCTTCATCCACCTAATGTGTCTATTAGACTTAATCCTCTACCTTCCTAGTGAGTCATCTAGGCTCCATCCTCTACCCACTTAGTGTACTGTCGACTAGTACATACCCCACAACATACCTACCAAACTGTATGCACATCACCATATAGATACCCCCATAATATGACCCTCACCACATAGATACCCTATATAATGGCTCTCACAATGCATATACCTCATGGTATGGATTTCATTACTTTTGTACTATGTGGCATGGCCTCCTTTGGGTTATCTGAGCCCATCCTCACACAAGTTATTTTACACCATGAATTCTGCTATCTTGTGTTGTCTTTTCATCAATAAAGACTTTAAAAGACCAAATAAAAACCTCCTCTAAAACCTTCATACACACACTACTAGAAATATGACCTATAGACATAGACCTATAGCCACGGTTTAATTGAACCATGGATATAGGATGAGATATATCCACATTTATTTTAAAATTGTGGCAATTGGTACTCAATTCTCATCTTTACTCCCCTACCCACAATCCCTTATCTTGAAACCCTATCCCCTCCCCCCTCACGGATTTACTCCTCGAACCATGACCCCTTCTCTTAAAACCTTACCCACAGCTGATCATCCCTCTCCCTCCTCTTCTCCCCTCTTCGCCTCCACCTCCTCCTCTGGCCGCTCTTCTTTCAGTTAGATACTTTGCCTCTGGCCGCTCCAACTCTAGCCACTCCGCCTCTGGCTGCTTCACCCCTAGAAGATCCGCCTCTAGCCACTCCACCTCTGGTTACTCTACCTATGGTTCCCCCCCCCCCCTCTAGCTTCCCCACCTCCAGCTCCTCCATACTCATCATCCTATTCACACTGACCTCTTTTCTAGATCCTGGCCTTATATCATAGGATTCTGGAAATATTGTTCTACCCCGGTCTCCTAATTTCTCTCCATTCTATTCCCACGTCTACCTCCAATCATGATCTCAACTTCTACCATGCAGTTGTTGCATCGAGTCACTCTAGATTTCACCGTCACTACGGCCATTCGAAAATATCAACCTTCTCATAATGGTAATCTATAGGTATTGTGGTTTTATTCTATTTCACATAACACAAAATTAATTTGAATTTTTAACCCTACTTATTATGAATATTACCAATTTCAGGCATTAAATGGTTGATTCTCATCACCATTTCTATAATTTATTGTTCCATTTGGTAGCCCACACACCATTATAATTGGCAGGGATTGTGGTTCTCTCCCTTTTCACAGCACATAATAACCATGGGAATTTGTAACCCTATTTTTTTTAAATATTCTTATTTTATGTGTCACTTAATAAAGATCTAATGGTTTTTTGCTATCATTAGTTTTTCATGCATATCATTCCCTCTTCTTATAAATGATTTCCAAGATTTATGAGGGTTATCCTAGGCATCATCTTAATATTTTTCTCTACTCCTAACCATTGGATACTAGTTCCTTTATTTAATTTGTTTTTCAAGTGAGATATAATCATGTATGACATATTGAACTAATTTATTCCTATATATATTTTCCTTGGTTTCCTTTGAGACTTTTTATGCATTACCCTCTCATTTTCTTTATTAATTTCTGATGAAACCAAATGTCCAGTTGGTTACATGTTGAAAAAATAATATTCAAGAATGCTATATAGTTGTTCTCACCATCAAGATTTTTTATAACCTTTTGAGAAAATGGTTTTTTAAACTACATATTATAATTTTGTAGGTGAATTAAAATGTTCTCATTTTTGTTAATACATCATCTCAAATTTCTCTACCCAAATTTTATTTTCTATATAATTTATTTTCATGGTAAATCCATGCATTGACGCTTTATCTGGATATCTACAACCATCGGTACTAATTTATGTTTCCTCACTTTATATTGATTTATTCTATGTAATAGTGATATTTTATTATGGATTTAACTTCTCCAGCCTATAGTTGACTTTGTTTGTAATTTGGTTGTTTTCAACATGCAAGATGATATGAGGTCAGATGTATCTATGATGTTTGTTAACTGTTGTCCAAATGATGACCTCTAGGTGCATTGCGATCTCAAATTTACATTCGTTTTTTTATTTATGTTATGACTATATTTTTATTTTTATTTATAAATTTTTATCTTTAAAGTAAGTGTTACTTATATATGCATACAAACTTATAATTTAATAATTTTTTTGTCCAAGGTGAGTGAGTGTTGTAAAATGTTCTCGATGAGCATATGTTGCTTTTTAAATATGGGTTAGCTTTGTTTTTTGGTAAAACTCCCAATTGTTAGTTTATAAAAATGGAAGTAGATATATATGTGTGTAAAATAGCTAATAAATAACTGTATGGATCATGTGGTAGGTACTTGTATGGTACACAGAACTTGTTTTAAGTTTATATATTTATGATTAAAATTTTTTTCAGAGAAGATTTATTTTTTAATGTTCTACATTAAAAGAATCAATGTCGTAGAACCCGATTAATCAAATAATTATAAATCACAAACTCTTCCAATAACTACTCATAATTCATAGGTTGGTGGAATTCCATTGGTTGATTACATTGGATTGGTCCCAAATAATCATGCAACTTACGTTCCACACATAGTTGGACGGTACTCATCCAAAAGGTTTCAAAAGGTACAATTTCCCATTGTGTAAATTCTAACCAACTCCTTGATGATTCATGATGAAACAATGTGATTTTTTTGGTTGTATGGATCATTAAACATGCCATGGAAATTATTATCCTATTGATGGATCAGAATCCTATTTAGGTTATCATCGATGTTGTGATAAATAGGTAAGAATTTGTACCTTTGCGAATGATGAATGCAAGTTGATAAAAACCTTCCATTGATGTGTGATTTGAAGTGTAGTGGACCTAGGAAGGATACGAATTATGTCAAATATGATAGTTCTGTGAAGTGGAAGGTGTTTGATATATCTCCACATTGGAGTGTGAACAAGGCATTGTATCTTCTAAGCACAAGGGAACGTGAGTCATCTTTCAAGAACATAAAAACGATCATTGAATAGTTGGAGGATAAACTAATCAATGTTGTTAATGGATTATCCAATAGGTAATTATGTGTTATTATTAAATATTTTTTTTATTAAATCATGGTTCCTAAGATTGGGGTTAGTGGTGAAACTATGAAAATAAGAAGAAGGAAGATATTGAGTGATTATCCAAGGTCGATCGTTGAAGATGGACAATTCATGGCAAGAGTTTTGGTTTGTGTCTATTTTATATGGTATTGAAATTTACTCTACTTGTTTTGATGAAATTATATTTATCATGGAGGATTCATTGAGAATTATTTTTTAGGAATTTTAATTTTTATGGTTTAAGAATTATAGTTTTGGTATGCATGATTCTCTACTTATGCCTCATAAAGTTGTAGGGGTTTGAATCTATCATGCATTAATATTACTATTTTCAATCTCATTTAAGGGTGTTCATAGTATTAATAGGATGGGAATAGAGGATATTTTGTATAATAATGTGAGATGGGTAAATGTGTGTGTGTGTGTAATTTATCATACCAAAAAATAGAAAATAATTTTTATATATCATTAAGTTATTTTCTTAACACTAATAAATAGAAAAAAATAGAGTTATATTCAAAAAGATTATTTTTTATCAAGGAATGATAATTTATTTTAAAATGGGTTGATTTATAAATTAAATAAAAAATTGATGATTCATGTAACTTTTTCTATGTCTTGAAAGATTTGGATATCACAATTTTTGTTGGTAGTGATTTCCATGGAGTCTACTCTTGCATACAATATCTTGTTTGTTTTTTCCTCACTCACATATCATTAAGTTCACATTTGAATTTTAATTTCAAATTCAAATTCAAAAATATAACATTATTCATATGTTCTTGACTTATTTTATTTTCTTCCAACTATTATGTCTCATGTTTCAATCATTGTCAGGACTATCCCAAGGGATAGCCTAACCATCCCTTGGTCTTAGGAAACTGGGTGGCATGGGGGGACCATAAAAACCACATTTGAAAAATTTCTATTTTCCTTTATCCCCTCACAAAACTATCCCTCACAAAACAATATACAAACACAAACCTATAAATAATAACTGCCTCTTACCGCAACGAGCTTTTGACGCCACCCTATGGGCTCATCCAACGTTCCTCCTTCCCCTACCCCATCTTCACCTCCCTCCTGGGTCTATTTTTCTCATTTTTCCTATGATGTCACCTCTCCTTCCCACCCACCCCCCCCCCCCCCCCGTAGATTGATTATTCATCAATTCTTCAGTCAGATGGGACCTTCCCCACTCCCCTCTTGCTTTGTAGTATAATGATATGGTCATTCTATCTATAAATATATATTTCCTTGTAACATGAATCTTATAGGAATGCTCCATCATTTTACATCAGATTTGATATTTACATGGAACACCATAGTTGCTGACATATTGAATTCAACCTCTAATTGAAATATGATGAGGTTATCTCATTGGGGAGGTAATCCTCATTGCCTTATTCTATTTATATTATTGTGTTTGTGGGGATTACTTATTACATGGATATAGAGGTTCTTAAATGTAATTATGGTTTGAAGATTGATGTTTTCAGTGTTAGAGCAATGATGTACAATTTTCTTTGTGGTATTTTTGCATGATGGTTTAATAGAGTTGTTGGATCATCAGAAATGGGATCTAGGATGCTTCATATTTCTAGTGCATAATTCTACATGAGATTAATCTTAATGGACAACTTTGGTGTGGCAACGGTTTATATATTGTATCATTATTCTATCATTTTCAGTTTTTTGTATGATGGTGAAAGATCATTTCACCTCAGGTTTTCTTTGTACTACTTTTTTTAATAAATTCATGTGATTAGATAGAGATATTGGTATAGTTAAGATTAAGAGTATAAATTATGTAGGATATTTAATAATTCCAATGTAACACATTAAAAGGCATGAAATCCCCTTTATGATGGAATCTCATGTTACCAATGTTGTTTGGGTTTCTAGGCAGGCACAACTACACATAGTCCCAAGCTTTGAAACTTTTTTTAATGGAGGGGATAAAAATCTGTTTATAAAAGGTACAACATGATTTTACATTTTCTAATTCCTAATCACTGTCTGTAATTTGTTTTTTTTCATGCAACACAGAATAAATTATTATTATAGATTTGTAGATACGTGGTCCTGTATTTTTTTCATTTGCATTTAAGAGTATGACAATGAACTTGAGATACTTGAAATAATTCAACACTATGTTGAGATACTGGACCGTTATTTTAGTAGTGTGATATTTTATTGCTAAAACTTAGGTTAAAAATGTTGATCTAAATGAGTTATTGTTTTCATGTTTATCAGGTGTGTGAACTAGAATTTATCTTCAATATTCAAAAGGTATTTTAAAATTATTTTTTATATTTGAATTTTTGATGTTTTGATGATAAAAAATGTTTGGAAGGCTTATTTATTGGATGAGATTCTGATTTCAGGGGAGCTTCAAGAATCAAGAAAGAAGACAGTGGAGAGACTCATATATGGACAAGTAAAGTTGGGGTTTATTATTGTGTTTGTTTTAGGATAGAGGTGGTGAAGGGGAATGGTGTTTTGGTTGAAAGATTAGTTATTTGAGACTGAAAAGGAGCAGGTAAGTTCAATAATAAATATGATTTCCCAGACCACTAAATAACCAGGTAATTTCCTTACATGAGTTTGGAGGTGATAAACTAATGACCAAGATTATTACTGAACTGGGTTCAGTTGTTTTTAAATTGAATTTTGGTTAACTATAACTTTTTCTATTTCATGTTCTACAAATAAATGTTATTTTAGAGTTGATAAAGCTATTATAAGTGGATAGGTTACATATGTGGTGTGTAATTAGATGAATATGGTGGTTGAAACATGTTTTAATTTTATTTTCCTTGTGGTGTTTCGTATTTTTTTATAATTGAATTCTGAATAAATCACTATCATATTACCTAGTTTCTAAAAAGAGTGTTATTCTTTAGGGAAAATATAATATAGATTATAGGATTAGAGGAGAAGTGAAATTTTAACTTCATCTATCATTTTTTGATTAATTTTATTGCACCTTAGTTGTTTATAGATTAACTAGGGGGTGTGATGGGGGAAGGGGATGAATTGGGTGTACAGGGTGTGCAAGGGCAGTGTTGTGTGTAGGGGGTGTGATGGGTATGCAGGGGGCAGGGGGTGTGATAGGGGTAGGGGGAGGGGTGTGTAGGGGATGGGGCAGGGGGTGCACAGTGGGGTAGGAGCAGTGGGGTGTGTATTGGGGAGGGTGCAGTGGGGTGTGCAGGGGGGTGCAAGAGGCAGGGGAGGGGGAAGGTGGTGCAAGGGGGTTCAAGGGGAAGGGGGTGGGTGCAAGGGGTGCAAGGTGTGTGCAGGGGGGGTAGGGGTGTAGGGGTAGGGGAATAGGGTATGGGTGCAAGGTGTAGGGGTGTAGGGGTAGGGGGAAGGGGGTGTTCAGGCGGAAGGGTGATATATTGTCGGATATCATAACTACGTTTATAATGTCTTTATTCATTTAAAATTTTGTTAATGAAATCCTGAACACAGAGATTTCCAACTAAGGACACTGAGGTGATGATGACAATGGCAGGAGTCTTTAGGGATAAGGTTGTGAAGGCTTTGAAAGCTATTAATGGGGATATATTCACTACTTTCATGGAGCTTACCAACTAATGTCTGTGGAAATTTTTCTTTCCATTTTGTTTCATGTGATTTGTTTGTCCTTTGAGTTGGAAGTTTCTATCATTCATATTCTTTTTCTAATTTATTGTCATCATCGATAGTGTTAGTTACATGTCAGGAGTTTCTATTTAAGATATTTTATACTAGGTATGTATTGTCTATGAAAAATAATATACATGGCCTATAACTTGGAATTTTATTAATGCGCCCTAGTTATTACCCATGCAACAATTAGAGACTAGTTTTGATAGGTATTAGAAAACAATGAAAATGATCATCCCACACAATATATAAGTGTTTTAGTCTATCTCTAATGTATCTAAAATATAATGATGTTTTATAAACTATGTTATGTTTTTATTAATGCTTGTTTACCATTTTAGAAACCATAATGTGATGTACAAGTATTACATATGCTTATGTTATAATTGTGTAAAATGTAAATTTTATGGTTAATTTAATTGATGTCAGATGTTAAATTATATGTTCCACATACTTATTGAATGAATTGAAACTTCATGATATGTTGGATCCTCATTAGAGAGTAATCCTTCACTTCAAGTGTTGTTCTCCTACTGCATCCTATCCTTGATTTACATAAATATTTTTTCATGTTTCTAATGGGATACATAGAAATACCCAAACTACACATTCTGGGACTATTCCAACCAATAACCTATTTTGGGGTTACCCCCTTGGGATAATATTAAATTCTCTTTTACTAATATGCCAATACAATGTATTTTATTGCAAGGAAGAATATCTCTCAGAGTGTCAAACATTCCCTGAACATCCCAACAATTCATCTTCCAAACATTATTCCTTCTAATATGCTAATTTTTCTCTATTTTTTAATCTTGTATTGATAATGCACAATCATGCAGTAGTAAAAAAATTAGTATTAATATAAGGACCCAGTCTTAAACATTAAATAATCTTGAATTAAATGAATAATTTACATTAAGGATCTTTTTAGGTTTAGAGTTTTAGAGAATTAGGCCATAACTATTACATTACATCTCAAAAATTACAAGGTAGACACATCTACTATGTTTCTATTTTTTTCATAAAATAAAAACTCTTGAAAAAAAGTGTCATGTCTAGTCCCATGTTTTAGATATCATGACTTTTCTTTGATCCCATCCTTGACCCTATTCATCTATAGGTCCTGTGAAAAACATTTCAAAACTTGGGATGAGCATAAAAACCTCAGTAAGGATTATAAAAAAAGAAAGAAAACATTAGTTCATCATTTCATATATAACATAATATATTTAACATACCTCATGAAATCATAAGATTTATGAATAACACATAGAAAACATAAATCATAAAGGTAACTTTTGGCATTCATATCATACTTACATTGTGGCTATCACAGCTACGGAGGGAGTTACATTTGGAATACCCATCACAGTATATTCCCTAAATCTCTTAACAGAAAAATTCATGTTTACCTCTATCACATTACCCAATGAATTGGAGATCTATCTCAGGATCACCCTCCCTAGTTTTATAATGGAACCACTCGTATACGTAAACAATTCCCAAGAACCATAACATATTCATAACACATAAAACAAACATAAAAAAATATAACATTTCCCCATTTCAATCACAATATATCATTTAAATATATTGACATAAAAAATAAATTATCAAAACCATTTTCAATACCAAAATATGTAAAAAGAGTATATGGTATTTATTTTCCTTTTAAAAATATTATGGCTTGTTAAGGAATCCAAAAGATTAAATAATACTCGCGGCGATGGAAAGGTTGTTGTCACCATGTACGCTAAAAAGAAACATTCTTTTTTTGTTGTTTAGAAAAATGATACGTATAAAAATATTCCCTTTGAATGAAATAAAAATTCAAAGGTGTTTATACAACATATAAAATAACGTTGTGTATAAAATAAAATATGCCCCAATGAAAGGATATTGAGACGAAGTCTCTTACCTCGTGTCCGACTTGACTCATTCATTCTTTAATCTCCTGAATAATAAACTAAAGTTAATTTATAATTTTTGAAGAACCTTTTACAAGTTTATTATTCTTTTTATATTTCTTATTACCATGTTATAAACATTATGTAATCATTTAAGTTAATAACGTTCGTTTTGTCGATATTTGGTACTTGAGTCAAAAATGGACTTCTTATAATTAAAAGTTGTTCACATGGTCAAAATTTCATTATATCCAGAATTATATTCATGATTTAGATATCATATATATCATATATATCAAGTATATACATGTATTTATAATAGTACATAACATTTTGAGGTAAGAAATGAAATGCATTGTTCATGGAGACGGTAAGTCGTACGTATGCATGAATGCTACTTTCATTTCTATTTCTTATTTTAATGGAATTAATACATAATGATACATAGGTATATTATAATTCCAATATAATATCATATATAATATCATTAAATCCATCCTTTATATGTCCCACATATGGCATTAACGAGTCATACCATTTTGAGGGGGCGGTAGTCCACACTTCCTCCAATGAAATTATCACATTTACCCATAACAGAAACCATAAAGGTATGCTATAAAAGAAAAATACAGAAGCATAAAGAAAAAATAAACATAATATATATCATATATAAATATATTTTCATCTTAATGGCCACCATGAGAGGCGGTAGGAGATAATCGAACAATCATCGTTCCGTGAGGTGTTAGTTTTCCATTCACAGAAACTGTATGTTCTTCACCCATTAGATGGAGGTGTATGTAAGTTTTGTTCAAATACTTATCATAAAAACATAATAGTATATTTAGTATACTGTTTTTGTTATAAAATAAAGGAATAAAAAGAGTTTAAGGGTTGTAGAAGTAAAATAAAAGAAAATAAGTTAAGAGAAATTGTTACCTTTAATTTGGGTAACTCCCTTTGATTTGAACGAAAAGGACTTCTTGAAGTGCCTTCTACCTAAGTTAAGTCTTCTAAGAGGAGTATATGGATCTTGAGATATTATTTGGGTAGGGTTTTGACAATTCAAGGGGCTTTAGAGGTTTGAATAATGAGTTATAAGTGAGGGATTTTTATAAGGGGGAGGAGGGGCTCTTTAGGAAAGTGTGAAAACATTATTTTATTATATACTTATATTAAGATTCTAAAGGTCCAAAACTAATTAAAGTAGAATATAATATGACTCATTGTCTGAATAAATTCATCTAATAATAATTTTACAGGTTTTGGATGTTATTTTAATATTTATAATCTTATTTATTTAAATCATTTATTAATGAGGTAAATACTTCATCATTATTGTTTCATAAATAATTTAATTTATTTGATGTCTTAAAATTATAAAAAAAATACCATGATTTAGGAAATAGTTTTATCTTTAAAATTAATATTTATAGTCTAAAAGATAACTTATATAACCCCTTGTAAAAATTAATTTATAAAAATATATTTGTTTATGTCATTTTTGCCTTTACTTTAATTTAATTAAAATAAAGTGTCATTATCACTCCAAAGTGGCTCCATGGGGTCCCCAAATAGACCCAAATATTCCCATGGTATAAAATGACTCAAAATATTATGTTAGGACAAGTTTTAAGGTAATTTTGTAGTATTATAATATTATTTTTACCTTAAATTACCCTATTTACCATTAACCGCAGTAAATAAAAGTCAAAAGTTAATATTTACAAAAAATTATTTTCATATTATTAAAACACATTTTACTTAATAATAACAACTATGTATTTCATATTTTCGAAATTCAATCCACAGAAGTAGTAAAATTTCATTTAAATGAAAATGTCAGTTTTTAATTACTACTTAGTGGTTTCACTATTCATCAAAAATTGAAGTTTTTTAGAAAACTACCAAAACTTCAGACTAAGATATATTTGATATTCTGAATTCAAAAATGATGTTTATTTTACCAAATTCAAAATATATAAGTTTCATTAATTAATTTAAAATTAATTCCTGTTGTCAAAACAAATAGCATGTTTTTAAGAAATAATAACTATCAAAAGATTGATACTTGTTTATGTCCAATTTCAAAGTGAAATTAATTAAAATTAACAAAATTGGATTAAATTGTAAAATAATAATATAATTGAACTTTAAAACCAATTAAAAGGATAATATAACAATATAAATAAATTATATTAAAAGGCACTTTTGAATTAAAATACAGTATTTTTCACTACTCATAAAAAAATGAATTTTATCATAAAAATACCAAAAATTTACCCAAAGTAAATTTTGATGTCCCGATTCTAAAGAATAATTTTATTTGGTCAAATATAACATATAAAAGTGAATATAACTATATTTAAATAGGGTTCTCCATCAAAAAGGTGGTAAATCGACATTTAAAAGATTATTAGAGTATTTATGCTTAAAATTAGATTCATTCACATTTTAAGCCTCTAACTTTTATTGGATAAATGTAAAAGCATTTAAAAAACATGTATAATCATATTTTAGTTAGTTATATTCATTCACACCAATACAAAGGCTAGGTGTTAACTACCATTTAAAATAATTATATTATATTGTTTGTGTGCAACGAAAGATTTCAAAGAAACTCGTTATTGCATATCGAGTACGCCATCGAACATAACAACCCCTTTAAAGTAAAATTAATATTTAATTCACAAATATGAATAATTATGGAAAATGTCTTATTCTTTATTTACCTATGATGTTACAATTAACATTGTATTATATTCTTGGTTTGTTTAGTAGAGGTGTGGGATATTTTTATTATTTACCCAGAATCATAAATGGGTTTTCTTATTTTCCTCAAGGTCATAGAGATGTTAACTAATATTTTTGTTTGGTGGGTGTTTTCCCACTAAAGAAATTTGGAGTTTACCTACTGCTCTCTCTTTATTCTCATCAATCCCTATTCCCATATCCTTATATCATTGTCAAAACATCCTGATAATGTAATTGTTTTTTCAAATGGTAGGCCCCTGTTAGCAAAACTCTACCACCTGTGAGTTCTTTTATCATTACTTACTTCTAAAGAGAATACTTAACACTCAAATCATTTGAAAATATCCATGAGTATGGTTCCACCCAATACTGGTGGGTTTTGGTTTTATTAATCTGATTATTTGTTGTAGTTTCATATCTATTTGGGAAGTAGAATAAAAAATGATTGCTACCCTCATGAAGCTAGTCAAATATTGGGTTCTATTCACCATGATCTAGTTGATTGAGCTACTTCATTCTAAGATACTCAAATGGTAAGTCTGTGGTTTTTCATTTATCAAATGTTGAATCTCTGTTATTTTACACAATTTTAGTAATTACTTTGATTCAAGTATTATTATTTAAACAAAAAATATATTTGGAAACATTTTAGGATTCTGATGTGACCCCTTGTAAAGTTGTTGTTCATCTATTTTTTGGTGATGCCTCACTTTGATGGTGCTTCCCATTCCTATGATCAACTCTCATAGGAGTTGCAAACCTTGAAAGTGTTCTCTTATTTCTTCCACAACCTAAAAAACTAGGTTTTTCTATTATGAATTCATTAGCATGTGTTTAAAAATTCCATTATTATACAATTCTCCATATACCTTTCCGAAACTCATTGATCTATTTTTCTCAATTTCAATGGACATTATTCTAGTTTGATAGATGCAAAGTATGATACAAAATAATTAGGATATTAGAATAATTTTTTTTATAATTTCAGAATTTTATATCTATGATTTTAAACCATGGATATAGACCTATAGCCACAGTTTGAATCGAGGAAGTAGGTCTATAGACACGGTTTTTAACTGTGTCTATATTCTGATGTGGCAGTAGATATAGCCATGGTTGGAAATTGTGGCTATAGGTCTATGGCCATGGTTTGAAACTGTGGATATAGGTCTATAGCCATGGTTTCAAACCATGGTTGTAGATTCTAATGGAGTTATCTATAGTCGCGATTTAAAACTGTGGGTATAGTTGTGACCCTATTTCCACGCCAATAGGAGTCACAGTTCCCCAAACTATGTTTATTACCTATAGCCATGGTTTTAGGACCTATAGACACAGTTATAAACTGTGGTTATAGATTAAATTTCTAGTAGTTCCATATCATTAGGGAATGCACACCAACACACACTTCATCGATCATGGATTACCTTAATAAAAGGAGGTTTGATAATTAGACTCCCAAACAAGTGAACCCCTAGGGGGAATCACAACTATGGATTCCCATGATAACATGGGTCCCTATATCAGAGGGAACCTTGAGTGATATATCCTAGCTTGATAGTGGATTTATTCTCTTCACATCAAGTCATTTCGAATAGGAAAACCATCATAGAGTGAGCCCCTATCCTTTATTATAAGATTCTATATCCCTCATACCTTCCATATCCTCTCCCTTATCTACTAGAAGACTATGAGTAAGCTCTTTTCTATGGGCCTCCTTCTTAGGTGTATACCCAAACATATTCCAATGGGATTACTTCCTTGGTATAAGTCCAAATCACATACCCATTGAGGATTTCATTAACCAAAAATCATCAATGAGTTGCATAGAGATAAAGGAAATTGTTCCTCTTCTTTAGCTATAAGTATCATCCAAATTTAATAGCTCCCTCTCACATAGTGCTCCCTATATTTTATCATCTATTGTTTCTTACATTGAGCATAAATTATATGGGTCTTAGAGACTTGAGTTTATCATAACACTAGTATAATTGAATTTCCTTCCTAGGTATCCTCTTTAAGTGTAATCATCATACTCTACTCTAAAGGGAATAATTGATTCATAAGCCCTTCATGAACCATTTTTGTGGTAACATCCCTACAGCATGGCATTAAACTGTGTGTCCAACATCCTAGTCACATGGAATAAAATTACAAAACAATATACTTACCACATGATGTTAAACTACATGATATGTTCTTATTACATTACCTTAAACTACATCACTTAAATTATGTGGGATTTCATTCCTCTTTTGATGGGATATGTAGGACACCTCCCTAAGGTTCAAATCCAACATCATCAATATTATATTCCATCCAAATTAATCCATGTTCCTCATGAGATTATCCATATCCTTTCCATACTTTCCTATATTCTAGTAAGTCTAGATGTACTATTAATTAGGGTCATATTCCCCATGGACCATCCTCTCATAGGGACATATTCTAGATAGTTTCATGGCCCCGCCTAGAGGGATATATTCCTTTCATGTCTTATCACATCATCTTTATCAAGCCATATTCCTAGTGGGACCTCTCCTCATAGGCCCACCTTCCTTGTGAGACCAACCTATCCTCATTTTCTATATTCCCTTAAAGCTAAACTATAAAGGTACACCCATGCATAATTTCCACACCAACCATTACTAGGCATCTTTCATCAAGTTTTCTTTACTACGTGACATTAAACTATGTAGATAAGTCCTTTCCACATGACCTTAAAAGGTTTGGTGGACCACATTGAGTGGAACCATAGTATTTGGGTTCTGAATCCTTCTAAAAGGATACATGGGAAGTCATTTTATAGGCTTGATCCTGATACCCCAAACATCTACCACCTTCCTGGATGAAGATATATTCTGGAGTACTCATATGTGTGGATTTAAACCATAGTGACTTGTAAACTAGCATCATTGAGTAAAAATAATATAAAGATGGAGAACCTATGATATATACAAATGGTGTCCTCGATAAAGAACCTCTGATACATATAGATTCCTACATCAATGGGATGCCTATGGTATGTATAGACCTTCATATAGGCATGTGCTATTAACTTATTTATATCCCAAGGGTAATCGGTCAGATACTGGGATTTTGGAAGAATTCATGAACATGAATTAAATTTATAAGAGAGTATAAAAGTAGGAAATAATTCCCCCAATAGGGTGTGTTGATCCTTACCTCCCATACTCTCGACCATTGTGAATTCCTAAGCATCGTTGATAAGAAAACCCAAGACTTCATTCCTTTGGAAATCAGGTTTGTAGTGACATCACTTATCATAGATGTGGGAGATGTTGGGTGTTTTTATTTCCAAAAATAAACCCCATTAGAAACTATCTAAACAAAACATAGTGATATAATGTGAATATTGTACAACCACACTCATCCTCTCACAATAAAGTGTTGAGCCACTCAATTCTTGTGTTTCAGGTTGAAATAGATCCTTAGAAACTCATCAGTGGTGTTAGGGACTTATCATGTTCTTTGATTCAAGAAATAATGTTTAGAAATAAATAAAATAAATATATTATTTAAGTTGTATTCTATATCATCAAATAGGATTAGAATTTTAAGCTGCAGTTGGCATTATAATATATGATATCATAAACAATGATTGGATTGCACCATATGATATGGGATATCATAGGCAGTGATGTAGTTCAATCCTTTGATTTTTTACTATATCACATAATATGATATAAGTTTTCATAGAATATGATATCACTAAAAGAATGTTTCCACTCAACCCTTATCGATCTGTCATAAAAATAATAAGTAAGAAAATTGATCAATATGATAGTTTAACAAGTATTGATCATAAATAAAAATAAACATATTGTTATGGTATTGGTTTAAACAAGTCATATAATTTTTAGTTTAACTGACCATACATACATCAATCATAACTTATAATTAGGAATTAAGCCACGTGAAAGTTAGGAAACATTCATGTTATCCCATGGAAAAGGGTTAAAATGAATAAAATTGAAGTCTCCTTTAAGATCATTCCATGGTAAAGTTAAAAAGTGAACAAGTTGTCTCATCTCATAATTTATCATGGTCATGGTGTACAATAACCTATTTTCCAGGAATTTTGGTACTTACTTAAGCAATTTATAACAAGACCATACCCATTCTCACCTACTTAGAATAACAAGGTGAAAAATATAGATATATGTGTAGTAAAAATTTCATTATCAACATGAAATATACTACTTTTCTATACCACTGAATAGAACTAAATAACCATAGAGGTTAATACACACTATAACACTATGATATTTTAGAAAATATTTCTCTTTAATTAAATGCATTTGATAGCTTGAAATGCACACAAAATCAAACTTAAGTGAATATTGATTTATTAAAATATAAAATAAAATACATTATTAGGTAGTTAAATTCAATTTATAAAATAAATTAATTTTTAAAAAGGTTCAAATTCACATAAGGAAATACCATTGATTCTGAATATAATGTTTTAAACTTTTTTTATCTTGTATTTTAGTAAAATGTAATACTTTTGAGGGATGATATAAATATTTTTTTGATACAATTGAAGTAATAATTAATAAAATTTAATTAAGTACATCCATGAAATGTTTAAGTAATAGTAAATAATAATGGTATAATAATTCTTGGTCAAATGAAAATTTTTTATTTATAAACATTGTTCTATTAATATATATTTTAGTTAAAATATACTTCCTATGGATTTTAATATTAAACCTATGGAATAGTATTGTTTATACATTTAGAAAAATTAATGACCATTCTTACATTTATTATCAATTGGTTAGAAATGATGATAAAATCGTTTTAAGGTAAAAAAGTGATATTTTTTAGAAAATAGTTTTGTATGTGCGCAATGTATTTTATCTTAATAAATTCAATTAATAAATATTGATAAATTAATTTAATGAAATTTTTAGATGAAATATTTAATAAACTAAATTAATATTCATATAATGGTATTTACTAGGAAAGTAATGATATTAAATTCATTTTTATGGTTAAAGATACATTTTTTCAAAAAATGTTTTTTTTTGTGTTTTTTGAGTGGATATTAGAATTAATTTATTCAACATTTAGAAATTAAATTTGATAAAATGGATTCCATATTTGGAATCATAATTTTCAATTTTGGTTTTATAATTAAATTTATTTTTAGTCAAAATGAATGGTTACCATGGTAAAAGTTAAGACTTCACGATAAAGGTTAAAATGGGTTAAAATGGGTTAAAATAAGGGATAAGCCTTGTAATATCATAAAAATTGTAAATCCTCACCCTGAATCACTCTATATTGTATCCATATCAGTTCTCCACAAGACCCCATGCATACCTCCTAATATTCTAGTTGTTGTAGACTATAAATAGGGGTCTAAGGTGGTACTATGAGGAGACTATATGACCATATCACAATGTACAATAATAGTAAAATAACCAAGAATCATACATATTAGAGTATGAAAAAATAGTAAATAAATTTAGCATTCTATAAAAAAATGAAATATAGTATACAACTCGAATATTCATACTACACACATCAATAGGTCACCCACTAGGCCAACGACATAAAAAAATAAACAAAAAATAAAATACAAAGATCTACTACTAGCTCCAATCCATACCCCAATCCTAGTCTAAAATACTCTTGAGCTACTCCATATCAATCTTAAGACTCCACACAAGATGCTCCACTCAATCATTCAACCCTAATAATTATCCCTATCCATCGTGTATCTGTTCTTAAACTAAAATCATATATAAGGTATGCAAGCACACTGAGTTGTGTGTATAGGGGGTGAGAAATGAATCTCAATATACCACCACTAATGGTGAACCTATAACTTGTTTTCATAGTTTCGTGCTCATAAAATATTCCCTATCAAGATAATAAATCACTAAAATAAAATAAATCACAATTTATCTTTAGTTCCATGACCCCGACTAACTCAAGCATACTTTAGCCAGTGCTAGAATTTCTTTGAGCATGTCATGGGAATAGTTATAATCATAGTAACATCACCTCCCCAAGGAAGTCTGTATATAACCCAATTCAATCCCAATAATCATCATTTATCCTTTGGTCCACAAATTTGACCAAACATACTTGCTTAAACCAATAAAATAATGTCTCTAATCATGATAATCACTTTAGGGAACCTCTATCCTCACTCTAGGGATCCCACAATCACACATCCACTAATGAGTATCCAAACCTTGGATGTCACCAGAAATCCTTCATTCTCAATCCCTCAAGAAGAACTCCATGGTTGTACCTAGGCATTACCGATGTCAAGCTGATGAATGATTCCTATGATGAGGAATCTCTAGTAAATCCTATACTTATAGGCATGAATGGTTTCTAAGAAACCTAGGAAATCAAATGTAATATCCTCCCTAAACCTCATATTCATTATCCTAGGCATCTAATATCTCATGGTTCCTTAACCAATCCATCATCGGTGTATCCTCCTGAACCTAGGGGTATCCTAAGAATCAATTGATAGGATCTAACTATCACTCTCGAGTTTTCCAAAATATATTCTTAGGCATATATGCCCACCCAAAACCTCATACTTCCATTCAAATATCAGGCATCATAGATAATCATAATGGTCTAATAGTATCTCTATTTTAATACCAACACTTAGGTATTCACAATGGTGTCACAAAATTATAGAAATCCATGCCATCCTAGACATTCATATATATGTGTTCACAAATGATATGATGATGGATCCTAGGAACCGCCTCTAGGAATACACTTTCACATCAACCAAATCAATGGATTCTAGAAGAGCTAGACGTCTGCCCCCAATATACCATGAGAATGGATACTATATAGACCAAGAATCCCAAGATCTCTTCTATCTCAAAAAGTTATTTCTAGGAATCTTGAGGAATCATAGTAGTTCCAGGACCAATGAATGATTCCAAGGCATCCTGTGAAACCACATATAATCAAGCATAAAAATAAATCAAAATAAACATATCACAAGGTATGGAATAACACCCATTACCATCGTTATCATCTCAACCTTATTGGGATTACAGGTAAGTTCACATTCTAGGGTGACACCCAAAACCATTACTACCCAATAATGCACTTAGTTAGGCTCAGTCTATTAATACACCTACTTGGGTCCTTTGGGTTAGCATGAAAGTGGATACATACATCTTGGGATCCTAGGAATCAGTATACGAGATGTGTTATCCCTCTTGGGATCCTCTAGGAAAGAACCTAATCAGAGAAATCCATCTTTTAATTATTTTTTTCTTGGGACAACACCCATATTTTAGGGAAAACACACTTCTTAATAGTGAAAAAACATAAAACAGCCTCTTGCCCTCAAAGGGTAAGACACGTGAACTTTGATCTGGGGAGATGTATCATGGCCCATCTTAGTTCCAAGGTCCCACTCTGTTGGTTCACTCACCCAACCTGATCCAGTCCATCCTAAGGTCTAACTACCTAGTATTACACATCTCACCAAGGATATGGACCCAATATCATACCCTTTACAAGTCACTCTATGTTGGTCTAAACACCTAACCAATATGCCTCTTTAATTCATAACCAAGTCCCAAAAACTAGGTAAAATATCAAGATATCAACACATAAGGGAATTATAATTCCTATTCCAAGTCTTCCCATCATTATCCTCATCTTACATGGGTCTCATCCCATGTCTCTCTCTCTCTCTCTTCTCAGAAGACCACTGGATTCAATAACTGATGGAAGAACCCCACCATCATAACTCTCTCACTCTGAATTTCAACTTATAAGTCCTTAAACCACCACCAATGGTTTTAATATCATGTTTTAGATGCAATAATACTTGGAATGGGCACCTCTTGATCCCACTTAAATCTTCATGGTGAAAATACATCTAAAACCCCTCAAAGGGAATAGTACAATACATGAAATTCAAAGTACATGGTGTGTACTCTCAAGACCACACACATCCATGTACTTTTACATGGCCTGGGTACACCCAAGGTCTGGTTGTGTACTACTACACATCTAGGGTACACTTGGGGTCAATCCATGTATTACTACATGGCTATTTCCCCCTTACATGGGGTGTCTGGAAAAGTAATCAGCCACATAGGCATGCACCACTACATGAAGTATACTTAGAATACATAGCTTATAGTCCCAAAAACTCTATCTTCATCAGACATGAAGAACACACAGTGTGTGTTCTTCAAACCACACACTATGTGATCTATTTTTCTAAATAGGAGACCCTTATGATCATCTTAAAACCTTCATTTATCCCAAAATTACCCCAAATCAACCCCCATGGGGTACCCAAAAATCATAATAGGGATTTAAAAACTAAAAAAACTAATCTATATGTATATATTCATTAAACAAAAAACATACCTACCTTTAGTCAGAAACTACTAATTCTTAGGTCTGATCCATGCTCCACATCCACCGAATGACAATCCGATGTGACTCGAGCTTCGCGGTCGCACCTCCCCCCCCCCCCCCCACCTCCCCCCTTCTCTTTAGAAAGTGACAAGGAGAATATCCAAGGGGTAATACATGATGATAAATGGGATTTCAGGGGAAAATAAAAGGAAAAAAGGAAACCATAAGATAAGAAAAGAAAAGAAAATGATAAGGGGCTCGGCCCTGGTACCCACATTGGTTTAATGTCTCACCTAGAAAAAATCCCCCATTCTTGACTCAACAATTGAGTCGGAATCTCAACCTAATGTTATATTAAAAACATATCTCTATCCAAACTTTCATGAATAAATTAATATTTAATTAATTAAATATTAAATATTCCATATAAATTTTAATGTCTTATAATTCTAAAAAACTTTTACCCAATGGTAAATTCCCTATTTTAGGGCCAATTTAGTAGTCAGAAAATATGTTTGAGATTATCTAGTAGTGGAAAATAACCATTTTACCCATCACAACCATCTGAAACCAAATAATCAAATTTATGCTCATTTTTTAAATCCAAAAAAACACTGGGTTTTACAATATCCTCACCATGTCACTTAATATTCTTGATAACTCTATGTGGTCAACCCACCATCATTATTTCACTCCATACACTGGTACAACCAATGTTATCTCGACCATCCATTGACTGATCATACAACATCCACAACTCTCCCAACATGAGATACATTCACAAAAATAGATCTAATGCTACCCACCATAGGAGTATCTTTATTATCACCCAACAACCAATACAATCATCCATAGACCATACTTCATTCATCACTGAATTCAATGATTGGACATGGGAAACTTTCTCACACCTAAGCACCAACATGAAAAAAAACATCCATCTCCAAATCACTAGTAATGGAAAACTATATGCTCAAAAAAATCACTTAAAATGAGGATCAAATCCTCTAATGTTATATGGTTCATTCCCCACCATAAATATTTCCTTACACTGTTACTCAAGAACTAACCTCAATAGTTTTATTGTGGTTACACCACTTAGGTTTTTACAAGACCCAAACAACCACAAAAGACCCACACACATCCCATTAAAAGAAACTATGAACTAACCAACATCATGAAAAAGAAACATGCACATTCCCCCATGCGACAAGGCTTTATCCAAAAAATCCACACTAAACACCACTCACCTTCTCAAAACATAGTGATTTCAAAAAAACCAATCATAGGATTTTATTATTAGACAATATGGGAACCAAGAACTTAGGATAACATGCCTAAGAATATTGAACACATTACATGGGTTGATTCCTACAAGTCAGATCACCCTCAACACTCCTATTTAAAATTGGGCATAACTCCTATGACAAACTTAACCACACATTTATTAAATATACAATTTCATTACAAGTCATGAGTATCCATCTAGGCTCTCACCCACATACTAAAATACATCCCAACAACAAGGTCAGGCACTTGACCAGTACTGACCTCAAATATCACCTTGAAACTAAGTAAATCTCAGTTCTATACATTTCAAGTCACTAGAACTCAAGGTGAAATTCTCATAAAACCACAAGGTATCACCGTGTATTCATTATAACCTAGATGGAACCTCTTTTGCATAAATATAAAATAAAATCACATACTTGTGCTTTCTACCTTGAAGGAACTTGTAAAAATGGTTTGTCCCCTATCACAAGATTCACTTGATCATAAAAAAAAGATCTGAATCACTAAACACTAAGTCGCATCTGAAGGTCTTTGGGTATCCCATCTAGTCTAAAATTCATTTATCATCAAAATTCACTACTCATAGGACACCATCCATGTTCCTTACACAAAACACCATGACATAAATCATGCCAAACACCCTC
Organism: Viscum album; assembly: GCA_963277665.1. Lineage (NCBI taxonomy): Eukaryota > Viridiplantae > Streptophyta > Magnoliopsida > Santalales > Viscaceae > Viscum > Viscum album. Next base: position 1,029,570,485 of record OY728150.1, read on the forward strand.
TCATGGTTCTTATATCCATATAGTAATATAATGCCAACTTAATATCCTAAAATATCACTAATTCTCACCAATCATCTATCCATAGATAGCTCCCTCAAGAATCACAACTCAACCAAGGTCACAGATACATAACGACATCTTTATAGATAATATGTACCTAAGAAAACTACAATCTTGTGTCACATACTAGTGTTTCTTTCATGTAATTATTTTTCTTTTTCTTTATCTTCTTTTATTTGGGTCTTCCATTGGTTCATTTTGGGTGAATTTTAGAGGTTTTTATGGTTTTATAAGCCTATGCACAGTTGGCGCATGGCTAGGGAAAATTGTGTGTCTCTTACTAGGAAACTATGAACCTTTTTTAGGGTTCTAGAGGATGGTGTATGATTAATAAAAATTTTGTGTCCTTCTCCTCAAACTGTGCAACATGATATAGGTTCATTTCTCACAGTTGGTGCATGCTTTGTAAAATTATACATCCAAACCATCTGGCATCTCTAGTAGCCCAGAAATGGGTGTATGGCTAGTGAATGGTTTGTTAAACTATGTGACATGTATAAATTATTCCTAATTTTTATTTTAAGAAAAAAAAGACATTTTTTGTCTCATTATTCTTCTGATGTAATAGTATCTTGACTACAGAGACTACTCTTGGGGAATTTGGAGATTATTTTCCTCTAAGTTGTTGATTTTTATGGATATTTGGGTATTATATCTAGTTTTTCAAAGTTATGTGCCCATTCTTGATTTTTCTTTATTTTTATTCTAGATATGATCTTATAGCCTTGAACAAAACCTTATATTGGAATTATTTATGCTAAATATAAGGTTTGTGAGATGATCTAATTAGGTTTTGTTGTCCAAATCTTTATAGATTGTTTTGTAATATTTAGAAATCATTGTGGTAAGTCATTTATCTCCTTATTATTTTAGAAATGATGAATTAGATATTATTATTAGATAATTCATGGATTAGGGTTCTTCTTTGTCTTCTTGAACCATCATTATCTATTTTCTTGTGGTTCTCATGTGAGTGTTGGGATTCTAAGTATTTTGAGGTAGTAGGTTTCATGATTCAGTTTTATTCTTAAAACCCTACTTAATTTATCTTTGAATTTGGTTTTTAAAATAGTTAGAAAGAATGATTTATGGATTTATCATGGAAATGGTTTTGAAATGGTTTTAAAAGGCATGGTCAATGTTTTTATAAATTGTGTTTATTTTGGGTAACATATGTGAAATGAATTTTTTCCTTAGTGTTGTTAATGGAAATGGTTTGAAATCATGTTTTGTATGGTTTCAAAGATAAAATTTCCATTGAATGATTTTAATATAGTAAATGAAAATGTGATCAACGATGATTCTTGGAGCTATCCTTGGGAATGAACACTTTCCTCATGGACTTGTTCTTATAGGGTAATGTGTGCACCAATTTCCCTATGATGTGGAAAGGAGTCACTCTCATGGGTGAACTCTTACCCTCTAGGACTATTCTTTTAGGGTAATGTGCACACTAGGTGACTCACTAATCATGATGTTATTTTGAGAATCCTTATTGACCTGTGATTTTTTATACTAATGGGTCTATTTTCTCTAGGGATTATCCTTGAAATTCATATTTGGGATGTTTGTAGAAATTTTTTAAAAAATGGAATATTATGGTTATTTATAGGATTTGTGAAAGGGTGGATTATACATGCTTTATATCAAACTATTTAAAACTGTATATCATGCCATGTCTTTGTTTACCAGAGAATAATTGAATTATTTTATAAATTTTACCTATGAAACACTTAGTGGGATCCCACTAGTATCCTTTAATCACACCCTTTAAGTGCCTTTGGGTGTATGTAGATCTAGTTTTATCTAATTTAGGTAAGGTAAAGGCACCACAGGGGGGTAGCGGGTTTGTTCCTTAAAGGTTTGTTGGGGTCTGGAGGTGACTGAAGGTTATGGGTGTAATAGAAGCATAGTTGAGCTGGTTCCCAACTTTAATTTTTACCATGATTAATGATTATTCAGTGATCAATATGAAGATGAATTCCAATATCCATATAATAAAATCAAAGATTTAGATAAAGAAGGAAGCGGCATAAAACCTTTAGAGAAAGGATCTTGCACATCATGTTTATAATTAATTTAATTAATTTCATAAAAAAGAATACCTGGATATTCGGAACTTTTTTCATTGATGATATTGATCGTCCAAAATGACCGTTTCAGATTGTCTAATTACACTTGCGAGGATCTAAACCAAAATCCCTCTAGCGGTGATCCATACGTTCTCTGATGGCCTCTGATCGACACCACTCGTTCTTCGGGTGCTAGCATAGTGAAGCGAGTGTATTGTGTTGGTTGTTATTAATCTATTTATCTTCAATCTTGAAGAACATCTCTCATTATTGAGATGTTAGGGAAGAGGATTCGAGAGAGAAATTGTTTGGCTCAACAATTCTCCATTCACTGGGCATGCGGTTCGGTACATGGAACAATAGACTTACTTGTCAATTTATCGACATGGGGCTTCGGTTACAATATTTAATTACATAATATAAATTAAATACATTCATAACCTTAGAGAAAATCCATTATCTTAATAATAATACAGTGTCATTATTTATGGTGCGCCAACTTTCACAAAATGGAATTATAAATTAAATTCTGCATCACAAAATAATATTAGTGTTATTATTATTTTAACTTGTGCCAACTAGATAAATAATTATTAACCATCTTGAAAATAATTATTTTACTACCATACCGGCCTTGGTTCGCTCAATTTGAACTTCCATTTATTTAACACTCAAATAAATAAATAAATAATTTATTATCTTAAATAAATATTTTATTTACAGACTAGTAATTAAATATTTATTAAATGTTTAATAAAATAAATAAATATATTTTACTCAAAATCTGATGAATAAATATTTATTTAATTTATACAATCATTTTAACTTGAATAAAATTATTCCATGGTCTTTAGAATAATATTTATTTCATTAATTAAATTCAAATAGAATTTCACTAAGACCACAAAAAACACTTAGTGTGTGACCCTATAGGATTCTTTCTCATTGGAAATAGGCGGTCTTTCCTAAAGTCCAAGAGTACTATCTAGAAATGGTTCAATGAACCCAAGAGAAAGAACTTAAATTTTCAACAATGACATCCACATACGAATGTTCACTGTGTAATATAATCTATTTGTCTCAATATCTCATCAAGCAAGTTTCATGATAGTTTCATCAACCTTTTGCTTGATAAATTATTCTTTGACTACCTAAAATAAATTCATCATTACACTATGGCCATGGAATTTTAAAGAAAGTTCCATTTCAATCAAAGGGTCGAGATATCAACTTCTATAAATGGAAGGGAAAAATACTTCCTCGACTTATCCATTAATAACATGCCACTCGTGATGCACCCAACGTACTCTACTTCCTGCCAACATATGGTGTGATAGTTTTCATCAGTAAATAAAAGTGTGTGATTCCTAACACTTATTAATGATAATATTAAAGTCTAAGGACCATTAAACACACTTTAAGATAAGAATATTCAATGAAACCAAAACATATAGAATTTCTACTAGCGGGTTTGTCCTCATAATCTTCTGTCTTGGAGATCACTAAGTGTGGACTTAATGAGAGGAAGTATCATCTGATTATGAGTTCTCACACCTGATGATCTATATACTATGTATTCATTCATAGTATTCCATCCAACCACATAACTATATTTAATAATATTTTTATATCATTTCAAGGTTCTCATCATAGTGGGGAACTACCATGACCTTATCAATGCAACAAATACTATTGGACATTATTACATCATAGTCATGCAGAACAATGAAAAATATGTAATAAGATGTTTAATATTTAAATAAATTAAATATCCATGTAATCAAAGTAAAAACAGTTGGTTCTAGGACACTAACTCTAACAAATTCCCACTTAGACTAGATCCAACTACCTACGACTTTCAGTATTCTTGACCTTATATGATGATAATGTTTCTACTGAGTCAAGGATTTAGTCAAGGGGTCTGCCACATTTTCTTCCATGGAAATATTTCTCACTAAAAATTCACCTATCTGAGAAAAATCCCTCAAGATATAAAACTTCCAAAGTATGTTCTTTGTCCAATTATGTGACCTTTTCTCTTTTTCAAGAGCCACTGCTGTAGTATTATAACAATAGAGTGTGATGGGATCTTTACTACTATGTACCAAATATAAATCCTTGATGAAGATTATCATTCAAACTGCTTCTTTAGCTACATTAGAAGTTGCGATATACTCGGACTCCACTGTAGAATCTATGAACACACTCTACTTTGAGCTCTTTTAGCTCTTAGTACCACCATTAAAAGTGAATATGTATCCCGTGTGTGACTTCATGTCATCCTGATCAGTCTGGAAACTAGAATCTGCATATATTATGATGACTAGTTCCTAATATCCTCCATAAACTAGGAACATGTCCTTAGTATGCCTCAGATACTTAAGGATAGTCTTGACTACCATCAAATGGAGGTCACCTGGGTCAACTTGATATATTCAGACCACACTCAATGCGTAGGCAACATCTTTCCTAGTACATAGCATGTCATACATGACTAACCCAATCGCTGATGCGTATATAGTCATTTCCATTCTCTCTCTTTCACCATGTGTTTGAGGACATATTTTCTTAGAAATATGAATTTTTTATGATGCTGGAAACAATCCTCTCTTGGATTGTTCTATACTGAATATCTTCAGTATATTGTCAATGTATGTACTTTGACTTAGGCCCACTAATCTCTTGGATCTATCATGATGGATATTGATCCCAATAATATATAATGCCTCTCCCAAGTCCTTCATGGAGAATCATTGATTCAACCTTTCATTAATATACTATAAGACTGGTATCTCATTTCCAATAAGTAATATGTCATCAACATATACTATTAAGAAAATGACCGTACTCCCACTAAACCATTTGTAGACACAAGGATCACATTCATTCTTAATAAAACCAAATTCCGTTATGGATTCATCAAAATGAATGTTCCATGACTTGGATGAATTCTTTAATCCATAAATGGATTTTTGCAACTTTCATACCTTATTGGAATCTTTTGGAGTCACAAACACTTTAGGTTGTGTCATGTGGACATCTTACTGAAGCTTCTCGTTAAGGAAGGATGTTTTGAAATCTATTTTCCAAATCTCATTGTCATGGTAATTAGTAATGGAAAATAGAATTCTGATGGATTTTAGCATCATAACTGGGGAAAAGGTTTCATTGTATTCAATTCCTTGACTTTGTTTAAACCCTTTTGAAACCAGTCATGCCTTTTAGGTACTAAATTGTCCTTACATGTCTAGTTTCTTCTTGAATACCCATTTGAAACCAATAGTATTTACATAAACTAGAGGATCTACCAAAATCTAGACATTGTTTTGGTACATGGAATCTATTTCAGAATCCATGGCTTCTTGCCACTTGGCAATGTTCATTCCACTTACTGATTCCTTGTAATTTATAGAATCATTATTATCAACCAATAATGAGTCACCATCCTCAGTAACTAGAAAATTGTACCATTCTGGTTCCCTAACCTATATTGTACTCGTATGCAGTACTTGTGTCTCTGGAATAGATTCTTCTTCCATAGGGCTTTGTGGAATCTATTCCTATACCAACTCTTATGTACCTTGAGCCTCGACTTCATTGAAGTCTATCTTTCTCCCACTATCTCTTTTGGAGATGTGTTACCTATCATGGAATATGGCATGGCTTGCCATTATAAAAAATTTTATGAGGGACTGTATAAGTAATATCCCCTTGTTTCCTTAGGGTATCCTATAAAGGTACACCTTGTGCCTCAGGGTGCATTTTTGTTACCTAAAGAGGCCTTAAAAAATACTTCACTACCCCACACATATAAATTTGATAACATAGATTTTCTTCTACTTCAAATCTCGTATGGAATACCATTTATCATTTAGTCGGTACTTGGTTTAGTATGTGTTCCACTTTTTGTAACACATATCCCCAAAATCATAATGGAAGACTTGCAAGACACGTCATTGATTTCACCGTGTCCAAAAAGGTGTGGTTCCTCCTTTTGATTACACCATTCCACTAAGGTGTGTAAGGATAAATGATTTGGGATAAGATCCCAAACTTCTGTAAGTAATCAATAAAGTCTTGATTAAGATATTCTCCACCTCTATCTGAGAGGAGTTTCTTAATATTCATACCAAGTTGGTTCTCAACTTCATTTTTGTATTTTTTGAACTTATCAAAAGAATCTAACTTATACCTCATTAAGTATATATATCCATATCTACTAAAATTATCAGTAAAAGTTATTAAGTATTAGTACCCACCCCTTGATTCCATTGGAATTAGTCCACACACATCGGTATGAACCAATTCAAGAAGCTCTTTGGCCCTTTCACATTTACCACTAAATGGGGATTTGGTCATTTTTCCTTGTAAACACGCATGACATACTCCAAGTGGTTTTAGTTAAAAATAATCTAAATATCCATCTTGATGTAACTTTGTTAATTGTTTCTCATTTAAATGACCTAGCTGGTGATTCCAAATTTGGGTGTGGTATGAGTCATGTGAAGTATCTTTGTTATCAATTTCTATTACTTGGTTTGTGTAATCCAACATGTAAATAACGTTATATAAATTTTACCTACCAAAACAAATGTTATCTTGGTAAAAGAATAAAAATTTGTTTCCAAACTTGAAAAAAATCCATTTGTATCTAGTCTAGATAGAGAAATAGTGTTTTTGGTTATAGAAGGAACATAAAAACAACCCTTTAACACCAAGATCATCCCAGTTGGCAATGTGATGTAGTATTCCCTGACAGCTACAATGAGTCTGGATCCATTGGTTGCTCATAGATCTACCTCCCCTCGGTCAATTTTCCTGAATTTACTTGGTTCCTATATTTGAATACATATTTGAGCACCAAAAGCTGTATCTAATACCCAATTTTTAGAAATAGATAAATTTCAATTGATAAAAAATTCACTTGAAGCTTCCCATTAATTCTTTGGTTGGGTGTAGTTTTTTTTCTAGTATAGCTTCTTAACACATGAAAAACTAACAACCTCATGTTCCCTTACCTCCCCTTTGATCTTATTTTTCTTGGAAGGGTGTGAACAATATTTGGGATTAAAGATATTTATCTTACCTTTCCTCTTATTCACCACAAGGATAGAAGGCTTACCATGATTCATATCTTTGTCCACTTGGAGAATAAGGATAAGAAGATCAGATAGAGACTTATCAATGTTTCTCATATTGAAATTAACAAAAAAGTTGGAGAATCTCTAAGGGAGTGATGCAAGAATGAGATCGGTGCCCAGTTCTTTGGGGATTTTAAACCTTAGAACCTCCAGTCGCACAATGTAGCTAATGAGATAGACTGTATGAGGTCCAGTTGGGAAAACCTCTCTAAGATTACTCTAAAAGAGTACCTTGGATATCTCAATCATTTCCAATCTTTCTCTCTCCTAGTAAATACCATAGAGGTGCTCGAGCATTCTATAGGCATCCATATTTTCGGGAGACTTCATGAGCTCACTAGACATTGATGATATCATCAAACATTGAAAATTGACTGAATTATTCCAATGTTGATCATAGACAAGGAAATATTTATCACTCACCTCTTAGGTAGGCGGATCAGGTAATGTTAACTCCAATACATAAGACTTCCATTCATAGTGTAGAATAACCTGAAGGCATCTAAACTATTCCTGGAAGTTATTGTCGGTGAGGATGTTGTCTCTATCCAAAATTGATCATAGGGATAATGTGGTTAACGAGCTTGTCATTTTATTCTATAATTAAAGTATCAGATCATTATTACGTTTTTGATTACATTTTATGAGAAATAATAAATTAATTTTATTAAGTCTCCCACTATTTTATCAAGTACCAATGTCCCTCACCATTGAACTCTGAATGTCTAGTTTCCATGAAATTCTAGTGGAAAGGATCCATATTCCCCTTTGGATAACCCCAAGAAGGGTTGGTCAAGCTATTTGAAGGTATTTAGGTAGGCAGGTCTTTTCGAACAGCGAGCTTTCATCTCCCTGATCTATTGAGTGTACTCCCCAATCCTAAAATACCGACTTGGATTTCTTCAACTCTTTCCTCCAATATTACACCAAGTCTAGTAAGGGATACTCCTCTTGATGAAATATGGTTAAGTCAACCCAAAACCTTTCATAAGGTCTTCATGTATAAAAGTAAGTGTCCCAACAAGGTTTGATCAAACACATAGTTTTATTGAGTCTTTCCCTTAATTAAGTAATGGAAAGCTTAGTCTAACTTAATATTTTATTGAGGATTTTTATATCTTATGAATGAATTTATTATTATCTTTATCACATGTATGTTAATATTAAGTGTAACTTACTTAAGTGATTAACCATGTCTTGATAATATTAATGCATAATCCAAGTTTATTTTAGTTCCATCTTACATGCTTGTTAGTTCATTAATTATGTGATCATGACAACACATCCACAATGAAAAAACCATGCAACTGACAGAAATAAAATAAATGAAAGGGAATGATCATGAGATTTTCTAATGGTTAGTTTATCTAGAGATTGATAAACTAACATTGACCTAGGTATTTAACACCTTGAACCTTTTTGGTTCATGTTTATAGCTTTCCACCTATCCACATTTGTATCTCTTGGGATTGGTTTCGTCTCGGCTCTATCTTGAACTGCCTCCACTGTCTTGGGAGTTAAATCCATTACATATGATTATTAACTCACACATAGGTGAGCAGTAAAAATGGGTTTACATAAAAGAATCCATGGGAACATAGACCCTATATATTAATGAGGAGAGATGGCACACATGCCAACATTTAATTTAACAAATAAATTAAAAAGAAGAAAAATCACATACAAGGTCTGGTCTAGCTCATGATCATCCACTCAAATACAATCAGTTATGCATTTAATAAAACTAGAATTAAATTATTTAATTGTTCTTATTAAGGTAAATCATGCTTGAATTGATTAATTATTATCTTTAATTAATCAATCCTTTTATCTTAATCCTTTTCTGAATTTTCTTGATATTCTCATCCTTAAACATAAATACACCTTGGAGGTGACCTGGTGAATACCTATTTGAATCTACCCAATACATTTTATATTCATATACTGTTTTACTCTTCTGACATATGGAATACATGATGCTTCAATGTATAGATTAACAACCTATACTATGATTTATAAATGATAAGTAGTTATGAACATTACACACACATTAAATTTTTAACTTTGCGTAATTTGGAAAAGTACACGATGTGTAGTTCTGACTACATGGAGTGTACTACCTTCACCATCTTTCCTAAAGTAAATTCCTAGGGAATCGGCGTGTGAGGTTTACTTTGGAAACTTTGTAGTACACAGAGTGCACAACGGGCTACATGTCATGTTGTCTCCATGTTACACAGTTACCGGTTAGCTCAATCTATGTACAGGATACATAGCTTTTCTCCTAACCTAAAGGGACTAAATTTCATATTCATTGGGCCACACAATGTTTAATTTGATAAGTGTTTCCCTATCTTTCCCAGTCAACACGCGATGTAAAATTAATTACACTGTGTGTAATAAATGCACACGACTTGAGTAATTTCCAAATTACTCCCGATGCGCTGAACACGACTACACAGTGTGAAGTACAGATTACACAGAATGTATGGCATAGAACACGACGTGTAGGTCTGAACACACGATGTGTACTTTAGTGTCACCTGGGCAGAATTTTAGGTACCTCCTAATGAGTTCCTCATTTTAATTTTAATCCAAAAATTATTTGTTTCTATGAAATCTACAAGAAATAAAAAAACAAAGAACATATATTGAAATTTCATATTACAAGAAATATTAAACCTTGAATTGAAAAACTAAATTATTAAAGCGTAAATCATCAACAATAATTAAATAATTATAAATGATGATGAGCTTTCTCTAATAACACTTTAAGGTTCTGAGAACAGCAAAAGCACGGTTGAGCCAGCGCCCAAATTTAATTTTTACCATGACCAATGATTATTAGAGGATCAATACGATGATGAATGCTAGTCTCCATAGAATAAAATCAAATACTTAGATAAAGAAGGAAAAGGAACAAAACCTTTAGAGAAAGGATCTTTCACATCATGTTTATAATTAATTTAATTGATTTCATAATGAAAAGAATACCTAGATATTTGGTACATTATTCGTTGATGATGTTGATCATCTGTAATGACCCTTTCATATTTTATCATTTCAATTATGAGGATACAAACCAGAATCCCTCTAGTGGTGATCCACACGTGCTCTGATGGCCTCAGATTTACACCACTCATTCTCCGGTTTCTAGCGCGGCAAAGCGAGTGCCTTGTGTCAATATTTCTTGATCGTTTGTTCTTCGGTCTTGAAGAATGTATCTCATTCTTGAGAGGGGAGGGAAGAGGATTAAAGAGAGAAGTTGTTTGGATCAACAATTCTAAATTCACCAGGCATGCATTTTGGTACATGGTAGAATAGATGTATTTGTATATTTATTGACATGGGGCTTCAGTTATAATATTAATTGTGTAACAGAAATTAAATACATTCATAGACTTATATAAAACTCATGCTCTTAATAATAATACCGCTTCATTTTTTATGGTGCACCAACTTGTACAAAACGGAATTATAAATAAAATTTTGCATCATAAAATAATAGTAGCATTATTATTATTTTAACTTGTGACAACTAGTTGAATAATTATTTACCGACTTGCAAATAATTATTTTACTACTGGACAGACCTTGGTCTTCTAGATTTATAATTTCATTTATTGAACACCCAAATAAATAAATAAATTATTCTCTTAAATAAATATTTTATTTAAAAACTAGTAAAAAAATATTTATTAAATGTTCAATAAAATTAATAAATATATTTTACTCACAATCCGGTGAATACATATTTATTTAATTTATGAAATCATTTTAACTGGAATAAAATTATTACACGGTCATTAGAATAAGATTTATTTCATTAATTAAATTCAAATAAAATTTAACCGAGACCACCAAAAACACTTAGTGTGTGACCCTCTAGGATTCTTTCTCCTTGTAATTGGGTGGGATTTCTTAACGTCTAAGAGTACTTTCTATCAACGGGTCAAGCCACCCAAGAGAAAGAACTTAAATTCGCAACAATGACATCCACATATGAATGCTCACTATGTAATATAATCCCTTTTTCTAAATATATCATCAAGCAGGTTTCATGATAGTGTCATCTGCCTTTGTGCTTGATACGTCGTTCATTGAATATCTGAAATAAACTTGTCGTTACACCATGGTCATGGAATTTTGCATGACATTTCTATTTCAATCAAAGAGCTGAGATATCAACTTCCATAAATGGAAGGGATAAATCCTTCCTCGACGTATCCATTAATAACATGCCACTCGTGATGCACCCAACATACCCTGCTTCCCACTAACATATGGCGTAACAGTTTTCATCAGTAAATCAAAGTGCACAAGTCATGAAACATATTAATGATAATCTTAAAGTCTAAGGACCATTACACATACTCAAAGATAAGAATATCCAATGACACCAAAACATGTGGAATTCCTACTGGTGGATATGTTCTCTTAATCTCTTGTCTTGTAGATTTACAAGTGCAAACTTCATGAGATGAAGTCTCATTTTCTTATGAGTACTCGCACCTGATGGTATGTATACTATGTGTCCCATCATAGTATAACATCCAGCCTCAAAACTATATTTCAGAATAGTATTATATAATTTCAAGGTTCTCATCTTTGTGGGGAACTGTCATGACCTTATCAATTCAAAAAATACTCTAGAACATTATTACATCATAGTCATGTAGAACAATAAACAATATGTAATAAGATGTTTAATATATAAATATATTAAATATCTATGTAATCAAAGTACAAACAGTTGGTTCTTGGATACCAACTCTAATAGTGACTTCATGTCACGTGGAGTTATAAATTAGTAGTTTTTTAGTGCTTTGGTAATTTTATGTAACTTGGAACTTTTTTCCCTAACATTTGTATATTTTCTATTGTTTTCATTATTTTTTCATTCTAGAATTATTTTGTATCTTATTTCACCTTGTTACAATTTATTTTTATTAATTCCTATGGGTATTTTTTGATGCCTAGGTTCTTATCGCCAACCCATGGGGATTGGGAACACACTTTAGGCCATTTTAGGACCATATTGGGTTATGGGTTATTTTTTAATCTAGGTTGGTTTGTGAAAAATTGTTATAAAAGGGATGTTTTTCTATTTTTTGGTATTCATTTTGGGATGTGTTAGTAGATAGGAGATAAGAATGTGGGGACTTAAGGGGTAGGTTATGACAGAGTGTCTGGAAAACTCTAATTATGATGATCTTTATGTTACCATGGGTGGTTGGGAAATGTGACTTTGGGACTAAGAGTGTTTTAAACCAAGTATTTCTTTTCTCTCATCTTCTTAAAATTTCAATTGAATTTTGTTAATTTAAATTAGATTTGATTCTTGGAACTCATGTTTTTGTGTCTCTTTGTCTATTTATGTGTAGTAACATGCCCCCAAGAATACTACAAGGGATTCCTTAGGATGGTGTTTCTAATGAACCATGGTAGGTAAACCCTCCATTTGATTAGAATCTTATTGAAGTGATAGTTTTCATAGTCTGAGTTATATACCAAGGTGTGGCACTAACCCCTTTTCTAGATAGGGATGTTGACCCTCAAAGGGATGAGGATATAAATTGGTCTTGGGAGTTTCTTCATCAGAATATATCATTCTTCCAAGGGATGGGTGATCTACAAGAGGTGGAGGATTGGTTAGTAAATCTCAAAAGGCTTTTTGAAGTCATGGAGAATCCTAACTCAGTCAAAGTGAAGTTCATCATATTTAAGCTTGAAGGTTTAAGTATAAGGTAGTGGGACTCTATTGTCTTAGATACAAAGGAGTGGAAGGAATTTAAGGCCATTTTCACCAAGAAATTCTACCAAAAATCTATGACCATGGTGAAATACATGGAGCTTCTCAAACTTGATTAAGGGAATTATTCAGTGTTGGATTACACTAATTGTTTCATCAAGATCTCTATATTTTCATTTAAGGTTGTGTCTAATTAGAAGAGGAAGACATAGAGGTATAATATGGGTATTAAATATAATATAAATTCTCAGGTCTTCATGTTAAATATGACCATATGTTGAGGTGGTGGATAGGGAATTAATGGAAAAGTTTGACCTGGTGGGTAAGTTAGGATTGAGCAGAAATTCATTTTCCTCTAGTGTTGGCTCTAGTGTTTTTTATATGGGAAATAGAAAGTGGGGTGATTTTTATAGGGGAAAGAGTGGTGGTGATTCTCAAAGTTATCTTCCAACACCATCATCAGAAGCTACTGGCTTTACATGTTACCAGTGTATCTAGACAGGACACACAAATTGATTTTACCCCATGACTCCAAAGGTTTGAAACTCGTGTGGGTGTCATGGTCACTTGTATAAGTTTTTTTAGGATCTATTTTTTCTTCTCTCTATTATAACCTCATTTCTAACTAGAGTATATGTGGTGTAGTTAGATGCTTCACAAACTACAAAGTTCCAGTGAAAGCCTCTGGAACGAAATAGTTACACGTAGTGGACTAGTTTTCGTGGAAGTTGATGTGGAACACACTACTACAAAACCAGTGTTTAACAATGGTGGTATTTATCAGAGCTCGAAAAAATTGTTTCTAAATGACATCTTTATCAATGCTTTTTTAGCGTTGATAAAGGTCTCCTTTATCAATGCATTATTTTTAGCACTGATAAAGGATATTCATTATTAGCACTTTATTTTTAACATTGATAAAGGGTACCCTTTACCAACGCTATATTTTTAGCGCTCATAAAGGAGTCCTTTATTAGTGATTTTTTAGCACTAATAATGGTCTGAATAAATAAAATGAAATAATTAAATAAATAAAAAATAAAAAATAAAAAATGAGTTTATGAAAAAAAAAATTACAAATTTTACTACTTAAATAATTATTGATAAAAATGAATAAATTGATTATATTATATATAAATTATAAATACTAATAAATAGTATTTATTAAATATATTGATATGAAAAATGAAAATTAAACAAATTAAAATTAAAAAATAAGTAAATTGAGAAAAAGATTAAATATTTTTATTAATTACATGATTATTGATAATGTTAATAAATAATATATATTAAATATTTATATATATATAAATGTATATAAATATGATTTATATATTACAAAATATTTATGTGTTTTAAATTAAAAGGTCATATATTTATTGAATGATGGTTTATAATTAAAAATTAATATGAATTAAAAATATTGACTAATTACATAGTTTAATGGACATATAATTGAATGTCGTTTGATTTTTCAATTTAACATAGATAAAATCTGTGTTATATTGATTTCACATATATGTAATTAATGAATTTTTATATACAATGCACACACACAAAACTTATCCATTTTTTCAATATTATTAAAGTGTAATTATTTTTAATTTATTCAATTTCACTCATTTTTAACACGCATGCACTTAACATTAGATATTCATCAATAATGTTAAAAAATATTTGTAAAAAAATATTTTTTAAAAAATATTTATAAATAAATATATTCATAAATAATTATATTTAAAAATGTACATACTATATTTATAAAACTATATATCTATAATTATAAATAAATAAATATTTTTTAAAAGTATTTATATAATTATAAAAAAATAATTATATATTTAAATAATTATTAAATTTATAATAAATTTACAAAAATAATGAATATATTTACTATATTTATTAAAAATATATATAATTATATAAATATATATAATGATATAAAAATTATTTCTTAAAAATATTTATATAATTATAAATAAATAATTATATATTTAAATAATTATAAAATTATAATTAATATATTTAAATAAGGAATATATTTACTATATTTATATTTATATATATTTATTAAGTATATATATATATTTACAAAAACATTATTTATAATTATACATATAAATCCTATATCAGCGTTTAAGAAATAAGCGCTGATAAAATCAATCTTTATCTGCACTTTCTTTAGCGCTGATAAATATTCCTTTTATCAATGCTTAAATAATAAGAATTAATAAAAGTGTCCTAATCTAATTAAAAAAACCTAACTTGTTGTGAACTCGTCATGATATCAAAATCTTTCTACAGAAGTCACCCATTATAGATGCTCCTCCTCGGTGAATCAAAGCTCAAATCACACAAACCCACTACCTCTAGTTTTTCGAACATCATATGGAATCCGGTGTTCGGTTATAGTTAGTGTTTCTAAAGAAAACATCCAGATCTGGATCTGAGGGTCTCAGATTTTCTTAAACCTAGTGAGGTAGGCCTGTTCTTTCCTTTATAGGGTCTGATTTTCTTTCTGTATTTTCCGTTTCAAGATCTAGATCTGAGGGTTTCTGATTTTCCTTTGTAACTTCCGATTTTATTTCTGTATTTTTGCTCTGTTATTCTGTTTTTCTTTTATTGATGATTCATTGTTTACTTGACTTTTGTTTTGGATATCCTGTTTTGGTATTTTTAAATTGTTTTTTTGAATCAATTATCTTTGTAGTCTACATCTATACCCCAGCTTGCTTCGCTATTTTGAATCAATTTCTTTTGTAGGTTATGAGAAAATTGATTTAAAAAACTAATTCTCAATATGATGATGGTGCGAAGCAGCAATAAAAATTGATTTTATGTAATTCAAGTAAAGTAATTTAATTATTTAAATTATATTTTAATATTCTGATATAAGGGTTTTTCCTCAAAATTTTATTTTCTTAGAATTTTTTTGTTTTATTTTAAGAGAAATATTTGTAAGGTTGATACCATATTTATTTATTTTCAATGAATCTCTATTTTCAAAATTAGTATGGTGTTGTATTTATTTTACTATGTTGTGAAATTCTACTCTATAAGGGTTATATATAATTTTATCAATTTAAGTTTATTTTATAAAGATATATATACATCTATATATGTGTGTGTGTAAATATATATATATACATATATGTGTGTGTGTGTGTGTAAATATATATCTTTCTATATATTTATATGGGTTTTCCGAACTTATAATGTAAGGGTCATTTTATATTTATTTATTCACAAATTATGGTTTTGGATTTCCAAATTAGAAAGGGGTTATAATTATTTTCATTAAAAATTATGTTTAAATGTGAATTTTTTTCAATTATGTGTATTATAAATTCCATGATATATATATATATATATATATATTTGTGTGTGTGTGTGTGTTTAAATGTGTATGGGATATAAATTCTAAGGGTTGGTGTGTTTTCCTCCTTTGTTTCTGATATATCTTGTTGATGTCTATTATTTCTTTATGCCAACTTCTTTATGGACCTCCCTAGAATCTCAAGGATGGGTCAATGTGTATTATATGGACTCCCTAGAATCCTTAGGTTGCTACATCACTTGTTCCAAAAAATAGAATGGAGGTTATCAAATATTATATATTAGAAATTATTTTTAGGTATTCGCCATTTTAGGTCTATATATACATTTTAGGTCTATATATACATTTAATTAACAGTAATATAATTTATACTTAAATAACCAATAAAATATTGTAAACTCATGTTACTTTCAAAATAATAAAATTAAGTAACTATATATATTTTTTAAATAATTAAACCTTCCAAATTTTAAATAATTATATTTTATACACAATTACACAAAATAATAATTATTTATAATTAATATAATTTAAAAATTATTAGTAGTAGTATTTTTTAGTTTAAATAGAAAAAATAGTATTTTATATATATACATCGAATAATATATTGTATATTTAAATAAATAAAAATGATAAATAATATATATATATATATAATTATATTCATATAAAGTTACTAATATAATATATATATATATATATAACATATATATATATATAATATTTATGTAGATTCACTTTATTTATCTATGTATTGAATGAGGAGTGAACTCTATTTTATAGTTTTTGATGGTGGAAGGCGTGAACCTCATTCAGGTTTATTGCCTATCTAGGTAACTGTGAATGAAGTACACATCTCCATCGAACTCTTTTTTCAATCATATAAAACCCTATCACTCTTTTAATAAAATAAAACCCATTAAAAACCAAGTTTTATTAAAAAAATAAAAAAACATTAACCAATTATTTTATTAAAGATTTATTCAGATCCATGTGGATAAATTTGAGGATAAAAATGAAAGTAATTCACTATTAACTCATCATCCAGATCAAATCAAATAAATTAATTTCAGTAACATACACTCATCAGCTAAAATTATACTGTAGAAACCCAAGACACCTGAGTTGTGTAGCACTGTAGTTGCGTATTCTGATTCTTCCATATCCACCCTCTCCATTTCCTTCCTGCCCTTCACTCTTTCATTTCTCTGGTTTTATAGAGCTTTGCTCTGTAAGGAGTTTGTGGAAATGGAGGCATCGAGTTAATAACTAGTTTCAATGGTGTAATTCTCACAAATTAGAGGCATTTCCCATTTTAGATAACACGGTGAAGTAAATAGGATGCATTTCCCCTTTTATATAACACAATGAAGTAAATGGGAGGCATTTCCCCTTGTACTTCATTGTGTTCTCTAGAAGGTGAAATGCCTCCCATTTGTGATAATTACACCATTGACACTAGTTATTAACTTGACACCTCCATTACCACCAACTCCTTCTAGATCAAAGATCCACACAACTAGAGAAATTATAGAGTAAAGGGTGGGAAATAAATGGAGAGGGTGGACCTGGGAGAATCAAAATGTGCAACTGTAGTGCTACGCAACCCGGGGGTCTTAAGTTGCTATAATGTAATTTTAGCTGACAAGTGTATATTACTGAAATTAATTTATTTTATTTGATGTACATTTAGAGTTAATTATTAATTAATTTCATTTTTATCCTCGAATTTATTCACAAGGATCCGAATAAAACTTTAATAAAATAATTGGTTGAGGATTTTTTTTATATTGTTTTTTTATAAAAATTTGTTTTTTAATAGGTTTTATTTTATTATAAAAATAATAGGGCATTATATAATTGGAAAAAGATTTTTATGGAGGTATTTCCTTTATTCACCCTTAGGTAAAATTTCCATAAGTTATTTGAGATGTGTAGGAATCAGTCGCACCTCAATTTGATGCACAATGTGACTATTATGACACAATGTTTCTGTTATCGATTTAAAAGTGATAGTTTAGTTAAAAACAATTCACTCACTAAAAACAAATAAAATGTACTCGTATTATATTGATAATTTAGGAAACCGATTTATAAGTCCTTTGTGATAAGTAGGAATCGGTCTCACGTCAAACTGATACACGATGTGATCGGTATAGATCAAAGTGTGTGATTCCTGTTTAAAATGACATTTTATTAAAAAAACAAGTGACATACTCAAAACTAGTCAAACGCATTTGGATTGATTTGATAATTTATTACAATGATACATAGATCATTTGAGACATGTATGAATCATTCTTACCTCAATCTGACACACGGTGTGACCGGTATGACTCCAAGTGCACCTTTTTATTTAAAAATGACATCAATTTTAATAAAAAGGACAAATGGCCTACTCAAAACCAAGAAAACACATTCATAATGTTTTTATACTTTCAGGAAACGATAAATAAATCATTTTTTATGTGTAGTAATTATCCTCACCTCAACATGATGCGTGGTGTGCCTTGTATGACTCAATGTGTCTATTATTAGTTTAAAATCGATAGTTTAGTTAAAAAAAATGTCACTCACTGAAAATCAGGAAAACATGCTCATATTTTATTAATAGTTTAGTATATTGATTCATAAGTCATTTTTTATGTGTAGTAATTAGTCTCACATAAAACTGATACTCTATGTGATTGATATGAGTCAAAGTGTCTGTTTCCAGTTTAAAATGACATTTTAGTAAAAAAGAAAATTGACGTACTCAAAATTGAGTAAAAAAATTTGGATTGTTTTGATACTTTATAAAAAAATATCCATAAGCCATTTGGGATGTGTAAAAATTAGTCGCAGCTCAACCTGATGCAAGTTGTGACTGATATGACTCAAATTGCATCTTTTTATTTAAAATTGACATCAATTTTAGTAAAAAGGACAACTCACCTACTCAAAACTGATCAAACGCATTCAGATTATTTTGATACTTTTAGAAAGTGATCTATAAGTTATTTTTTATGTGTAGGAATCAGACTAACCTTAATCTGATACATGGTGTTATTGATATGACTATGAGTGTGTTTTTTCAATATATAAGTATCATTCTAGTTTAAAATGTGCATCACATCACCAAAATCGAGCAAAGGAGCCTTGATTGCTTTCTCTTAGTTTAAATTATGTATTCAATTGAGTATGACCATTTAATTGGGACATCACAATCAATTCATATTAGTCCCAATGAAGATAATATCATGTATGTTAGAGGAGACCACAAATAGGGGATTTGGATTCTCGATAGAGGAATGAAATCCTTGAAACATTTAAAAAAAGAAAGAGAGTTCAATGTGAAGGTAAAAATGTTTTTTAATATATTATATTTTTCCTCATAATATTGCATGCTATCTATTAAATTAACATAATATAAATTTAATGTTTTACTACTCATATAGACATTGCCTTCTACACATGATGATGTTACCAATCCCTCATAAAAATAAACTATAATGAAAGAAACCCTTTGGAAATAAATAGAAGTAATGTTAAGATATACTTTATTTATTTTACCACAAAATTATTTAATGAAACATTGATTTAATTTTCATAATTATTTGTAGAGTTTATCTATTTTATAATATTTTTGTCTATTTATCGCACCTTTTAAAGAAGAGAAAGATGTTTTCATAGTTAAATCATTATCTATAGAATTAATGTATTGTTTCATATTTATGTTTAATTTATTTTTTTATTATTACTCATGTAATAATTATTTTCTTATACATTTGGATTATTTTGTTTTATTTGTGGTTCTCTATCCATATTTCATTCCTTTCTACACCAAAACTTCCATAAACTTCTTCTCCCTGAAAACCTTTTCACCCCTACAGTGGTACATTTATCACTTTCTTTCAAGTTTCCTACACTACCTTTGCAAGAAGAGAAACAATGCTACCTCTTCTCAATTACAGAGGTAATCTTGATGTTTTCATAGTAAAATCATTATCCATAGAATTAATGTATTGTTTCATATTTATGTTTAATTTATTTATTTTTTGTATTACTCACATAATAATTGTTTTCTTATATAGGTGGATTATTTTTTTCGAGTTGGGGTGATCTATCCATCTTTCATGACTTTCTGTACTAAAACTTTCATAGAATTATTCTCCCTTAAAACCTTTTCACCCCTATAGTGGTACATTTATCACTTTATTTCAAGTTACCTCCACTACCTTTTAAGGAAGAGCAACGACGCTTCCTCTGACAAATTACAGAGGTAATATTGATGTTTTCATAGTAAAATCATTATCCATAGAATTAATTTATTGTTTTATATTTATGTTTAATTTATTTCTTTATATTATTACTAACATAATAATTGTTTTATTATATAGGTGGATCATTTTGTTCGAGATGGGGCGCTCTATCCATCTTTCATCCCTTTCTACACCAAAACTTCCACAGACTTCTTCTCCCTCAAAAACTTTTCACCCCTGCAGTTGTGCATTTATCACTTTATTTCAAGTTACCTCCACTACCTTTGTGGGAATAGAAATGATGCTGCCTCTACTTAATTATAGATATAATATTGATGTTTTCACAGTAAAATAATTGTTTATATAATTAATGTATTGTTTCATATTTATGTTTAATTTATTTCTTTTTAGTATTACTTACATAATAATTTTTTTATTATATATGTGTATTATTTTGTTTAAGTTATGATGGTCTATCCATATTTCATGAATTTCTTCACAAAAACTTTCACATACTTCTTCTCCCTCAAAAACTTTCACCCCTAGAATGTTTACATTTATCACTTTCATTAAAGTTCCCTCCGCTGCTCAATCACAAAGGTAATATTGATATTTTCACAATAAAATCATTATACATAAAATTAATGTACTATTTCATATTTATGTTTAATTTATTTATTTTTAGTATTACTCATAATAATTGTTTTCTTATACAGGTAGATTCTTTTTTTAATTGATTTGCTTTTTTTGAAGTATCTCATGTAGTGTTGGCACTTTGACAAAGAAAATCAATGGAAATCATGTTAACATTGACAGTTAGGATTGTTTTGAGACTTTGGGATGTGTAAGAATTAGGTGCACCTCAATATGACACATGATGTGGCTAGTATTACTCTAACTACTTTTTTTATTTAAAATTGACATTAATTTTAGTAAAAAATACAACTAACTCAATGTGTCTGTTATCATTTTAAAATTGGCATTTTAGTTCAAAAAGTGTCACTCACTAAAAACTAATCAAAAGTGTGCAGATTTTATTGATAATTTAATTAAATGATTTGTAATTTATTTTTAACATGCAGGAGTCTGTTTCACCTAAAATGGATACACAATGCGATCGAAATGATTCAAAAGTGTGTGTTTCAAGTTTAAAATGAAATTTTAGTAAACAAGAGAAACGACGTACTCAAAAACAAGAAAACAAGTTCATATTTTTTTGATACTTTAATAAAAAAATCCCTAAGTTATTTGGAAAGTATAGGAATCATCTTCACCTTAATACAATGCACAGTGTGACCAGTATGACTCTAAGTAAGTATTTATTTAAAATTGAAATCAATTTTAGTAAAAAAATAAACTGACCAACTCAAAATAAAAAAACACATTTAGATTCTTTTGATACTTTATGAAAATAATTTATAAGTTATTTTAGATATGCATTAATTATACTCACCTTAATCTGATGCACGGTGTGACTGGTATGACTCTAAGTGGGTGTTTTTATTTAAAATTCGAATTAATTTTAGTAAAAAACAAACTAACCTATTCAAAACATATAAAACGCATTAAAATTGTTTAAATACTTTTATAAAGTAATCCATGTTCTATTTTTGATGTGTAAGAATCATCCACACCTCAATGTGATACACAATGTGATCAGTATGAGTCAAAGTGCATGTTTCAATTTTAGAATGACATTTCAGTAAAAAAAGACAAGTGACATACTCAAAACTGATAAAACACATTCATATTGTTTTTATACTTTAGTAAAATTATCCATAAGTCATTTGGGATGTTAAAGGATCAACCGAACCTCAATATGATGCACAGTGTGAGTGGTATGACTCAAAGCACATCTTTTTATTTAAAATTGTCATCAATTTTAGTAAAATGGACAATTGTCCTACTCAAAACCGAGTAAACACATTTGTATTGTTTTTATACTTTACTAAAACAACACATAAGTCATTTTTTATGTGTAAGAATCATCCACACCTCAATCCAATACATGATGTGCCTGGTATGACTCAAAGTGTCTCTTATTAGTTTAAAATCGATATTTTAGTTCAAAAAGTATCACTCACTAAAAATTTATCAAACATGCTCATATTTTCTTGATAATTTAGGAAAATGAT
This sequence comes from Viscum album, assembly GCA_963277665.1. Lineage (NCBI taxonomy): Eukaryota > Viridiplantae > Streptophyta > Magnoliopsida > Santalales > Viscaceae > Viscum > Viscum album. The sequence continues at coordinate 1,029,593,223 of OY728150.1, forward strand.
TCATAAGTCATTTCTAATGTGTAGGAATCCATTTCATGTCAAACCGATTCACGGTGTTATCGAAATAAGTCAAAAGTGTGTGTTTCCAATTTAAATGACATTTTAGTTAAAAAGACAACTACCATACTCAAAACTCAGAAAACACATTCAGATTGTTTTGATACTTTATTAAAATGATCCAAAAGTCCTTTGGGATGTGTTAGAATCATACTTACCTCAATTTGATGCATGGTGTGACCAGTATGACACAAAGTGCATCTTTTTATTTAAATTTGACAATAATTTTAGTAAAATTAACACATTTTGTTAATTTATTTTTTTATTTTATTACTAACATAAAAATTGTTTTCTTGTACAGGTGTGTTATTTTTTTCGATCAGGGGTGGTTTGTTTGGAAATAGCATGATTTGGGCTGAGATTAAAAGAAAAGGGAAAATTGTAATAATTTGTATTTATGTAATTGTATAAATCAATGTTTGAAATGTCTATAATATAGTGTTTTTTCTTGTGTTTATGTTGTAAATTTCATTTCATTTAAATCATATATTGGGACTTGTTTTTGTTGATATCTGGTGTGTTTTTGGTGCTATAGTGTGATGTTATAGTACACTACAGTATGGACCTTTATCACAGCTTTTAAAAGAACTGAAAAAGGTCTACTTTATCAGTGCTTCTATGAGCGCTAATAAAAGGTCCTTTATCAACACTTTTATAAGCATGAAGAAATGTACACTTTATCAGTGCTTCTATAATCACTGATAAAAGACCCTTTATCAGCAATTTTATAAGCATTGATAAATGGTGTCTTTATCAGTGCTAAATTAAAGCGCTGATAAATGTTTCCTTTATCAGTGCTGATAAAAGACCAAGGATTTTAACCTCACTCATGTAGTCAGTACTTTTATATTTCCGATAAAGGCTATTTTTATCACTGTTAAAGGCCTATTTTTTATTAGTGACATGTGACTATGATAGGTACCATTTCTATTTGCCTCTTCCTTAGAGACTGGTTTATTTAATACAGGTTCTTCTTACTCCTTTGTATCAACTCATATAGTTGATCTTCTAAAAATTCTAATGGATTTTATAACATTTATTATATATTTGGAGCTACCTCTAGAAAGGAAGAATGGTTAGGGTTTATATTATACCCCATTATCTTTCTTTATGTTTGGGGTAGAGATGGTGTGGTATTTCTTGGTTATAGACTTGTACCTCATTGATGTTATTATTAGGATAGATTGGTTGACTACTCAAAAGGATCAGATTTACTATTATAATCAGTGGGTGTTCTTAATCACTTATGTATTTTATGGGATCCAAGGACCATTCGGGTATGGACATCTATTCTATAGCTTAGTAAGTTGATGTTTTTAGATCCATATGAGTAAAAATAGAAAAAAACTAAGTTATATGGTTTAAGAACTGAGGGATTTACACTCCCAAGTGGGTCACCTGGGGTATCCCTCATGATTTTTTCCAATAAGGATAATGAAACTCTTTACTTATGCATCAATTATTATAAGATCAATTGAGTAACGGTCAAGAAAAAATATCTTTTTTCTTGAATTGATGATTTGTTTGACTAGTTAAAAGGGGAAAATTGGTTTTCTAAAATTGATCTTCGGTTTAGTTATCACCAACTCATAACCAAGGATTTAGATATTCTAAATACCTCCTTCAGGAGAAAGTGTGTCCATTTTTAGTTCCCTGTGATTCCATTTAGACTAACTAACAATCCTAATATCTTTATATAATTTATAACTAGATTTCCCACTAGTATATTGACTCTTTTATTATATTTCTTTTGGATGGGATCCTGGTGTACTCTAAGAATGAATAAAATCATGTTCTTCAACTAAGGAATGTTTTGTAAATTCTTAGGGATCTAAATTTTTATGATACATTAACAAAGTGAAAATTTTGGTTTTGAGAATTTAAGTTCTTGGGTCATGTGATCTCAAAAACATGGTATCTCAATTCATCCAGAAAAATTGATGGTTTTCATGTCATGGAAAGAACCATAGAATATCTTAGAGATATGTAGATTTTAGGTTTGAAAGGATATTATCAAAAGTTCATAAAGGATTTCTCAAATATTTTATCTCATTTTACTGCTCTCACTTGGAAGGGTTAAAGTTATTATGGGAGCCAAAGTGTCAGGAATCCTTTAATGGACTGAATCAATGTTTAACCTCAGCATCGATTCTAACCTTACTAGAGGCTGGTTAGGGCTTTGTGATTTACTATGATGTTTTAGCTTTCAGGTTTGGGTTTCATCCATATGAAAGGAGATCATTTAGTAGATTATAGATCATGTTAGCCTTGATATCATTAGAATAAGTATCCCACTCATGATTTGTAACTTGAAACGGTTATTCATGCCCTCAAAAGTTGGAATTTCTTTCTTTTTAGGGAAAGGTTTACTGTTTAATATAATCATAAAAGTTTGGGGTATATATTTTCTCAAAAATATTTGAACCATCGACAGAGATTTTGGGTTAAATACCTTTAATCATTCAACTTTGACATTTCTTGCACTTTGGAAATAGTAATGTTGTTGTTGATTATCTTAATAGGAAGATTCTTTCCTAGGATTTGATGGAAGAAAACTATGAACTAAAATTAATGGGAAAATTTTCTTTGATGCACTTGGGAGTTAGAGAAGATGATTCTAGTAAAAAAAATTTACTTTTCAAGAAACATCTTCTCACCTTGAGATGATTCATCGAGATCAACCAAAAGATAACTTGTTCTGAAGTTTCAAGTATTCTTTATATGGTGGGGATACCATCAGTGAATGTTACCTTTCCTCATAGGGTATTATTTACTTCAGGATTCGATATGTTTTCCTTTTTATGAGAATTATTGTATTGGTATATTGTCATCATTCATTGTCGGTTGTCCACCTTATAACCCCACAAAGATATTTTATAACATAAAACATTAGTTTTGGTGGCCTGGTATGAAATGATACATAGATGAATTTATGTCTTGATGTTATATATGCCAACAGATTAAGGGTGAGCACCAAAATCCTTTAGGGTTATGTTATCCTCTTCCCATTACAACATGGTTATGGAATGATATTTCAATGGATTTCATTATTAGATTACCTCATAATCCATGAGTTAAGAATTCTATTTGGGTTTTGATTGATCAGTTGACTAAATTGGATCATTTCTTACCAATTCATGGCATTGCTAAAGTGGAGGACCTGGGAAAGTTGTGTTTGCAATATATTGTAAGGCCAAATGGGATTCATGTGTCCATTATATCATATAGGGACCCTCATTTTACATCACAATTTTGGAAGGGACTCTAGGAGGTAATGGGAACTCAATTCAAGTTAATCATATCATATCATACTCAAACGTATGGGCAGAAATAAAGGGTTATTAAAATTCTAGAAGATATTCTTCATGTATTTATCTTGGACTTTATAGGTGATTTGAATATCCATTCAGTACTAGTTTAACATACTTATAAAAATAGTTACCAATAATCCATCATAATTTCACCTTTCGAATCTTTTTATGGTTTTCCTTTTAACTCTTCTCTTTATTGGTTAGAGGTTGAAGAAGCTTCCATGGTTGGGCCATGTTTGGTTTAGGAGACAATGAAAAATATCTAGTTTTCACATTGAAGTTTTGTGGTGGATCAGATCCAATATAAGACTAATGTTGATTTATGTCATCATCCTTTAGATTTTTTAGTTAGTGATTAAATTTTCTTGAAAATATCTCCCTGGTTGGGTCACCAACAACTCGAAAATCAAGTGAAACTCTCTACTAGGTATGTGGGACCTTATGAGGTCATTAAATGGATAAAAAGGTGTATTATCACTTTAATGCCAATATTTTTTTGGGTATACATTGTGTTCAATGTGTATCAAATCAAAAAGTATTATCCAGACCCATCTCATGTTTTGAATTGGGAAAACCATGATATAGAACCTAATATCTTTGTGAACAAGCAACCACTTTGGGATATTGATTCTTAGTTGAAGGATCTATATAGGAATTTTATATCATTGGTTTTAGTTTGGAGGTAGAATGGTTCTGATTATCATGAGACACGGGAGTGTTAGTATTTAATGAGAGAGAAGTGGCCTCATCTATTTCAGGGAGAAACTTCTTTGAAATATATATTCAGTGCAAGAAATTTATATGTTGGGAAGAATTTTCACATCTCGGTGTTATTTTTAGGTACTTATTTTACTTTATTTTTACTATATTTTGTTTAGGTATTCTCTTAGGTCATTTTTTGTTTCTTTTGGAGGATTTTATAGTTTTCTGGGACTGTACTCTGTTGGAACAAGTTAAGGATAAACCATGAGGTTCTTATAAATAAATCATGCACCTTGTTTTGGGGTTCCATTAGAGGTTTCATAGTTAGGAACATGGTTAGTATAAATTATGAGACCTTATCCTTAAATTATGAAACATGATACAAAGGAATTTTTCCTAGTTAGTGCATAGTTTGTCAAACTCGGCAGCCAAACTATGCAGATAAACCGTTCAACTTCTCTACTTTCCCAAAAAGGGCTCCATAATTAGCGCATAGTTTGTTAAACTATGCAATTAAACTATGTGATGTCTATAAATTATTTTTAATTTTCATTTTAATACCCAGAACACATCTATTTTCTCTTATTCATCTTCTAATGGCATGGTCTCCCAACCAAGGAGACTCTTCATAGAGATTTTGGAGATTCCTTGCCTCTCAGTGATCGTTTTGAATGTATCTTTGGGTGTTAGATCAAGTTTTTCAAATGTATATACCTATTCATGGTCATTATTTATTGTTATTCTAGATATTCTCTTCTCTCTTGAACAAATCCTTATATCGGGTTTTTTTATTCTATACCAAAAGATTTTTACATGATCTAATTTGATTTCTTATAGATCCAACAAGTAATTGGGTGTTTTTTGGATCTTCATAGATCATTATGTGTTATTCAGGAATCATTTTAGAAAGTGATTTATCTCTATCTTATTGTTCTAAAATGATGAATTAGAGATTCTTATTTAATAATTCATGGCTTTGGGTTCTTATTTGTCTTCATGAACACTCATTTTATATTTTCATGTGGATCCCATGTGAGTGTTGGAATTACAAGTGTTTTTAGGAAGTTGGTTTCATGATTCATCTTTATTATTCAAAACTTTCTTTCTTTATATTTGAATAAAGTTTCTAAAATGGTTATAAAGAATGATATATGGATTTATCTTGGAAATGGTTTTAAAATCATGAGAAATGTTTTGATAAAATTTGTGGTTTTTGGGTAACATTTTTGAAATGGATTTATCCCTTGGTGTTGTTAATGTAAATGATTTTAAAGAATGTTTTATATGGTTTCAAAGATGAAATTTCCATTGAATGGTTCTAATTAATTAAATCCAAATCTGATCAATGATATGGATGGGGTCTATCCTTGAGGATGAAACTTTTCCCCATATACTTTTTCTGCTAGGGTAATGTGTGCACCAGGGCTCCTAAGTTGTAGAAAGGATCCACTCTTGGGAGTGAAACCTTACCCCTAGACCTTTTATACTAGGGTAATGTTCACATCATGTGGCTTACCAATCATGATATTTTTACAAGTATCCTCATTGACTTGGAATTTTCGATACCCATGGGATTTTTTTCTCTAGTTATTATCCTTGAAATTCATATTTTGGATGCTTGTGGAAATGATTTGAAAACTGGGATATTGGGGTTCTTTACAAGTTTTTTGAAAGGTTGATTTATCCATGTTTTGTATCAAACTATGTAGAATTTTATATCATTCCTTTTCTTTGTTTACTTGAGAATAATTGTTTTATTTTATAAATTCTTCTTATGAAACACTTGGTGGGATCCTACTGGTCTCTTTTTTTAAACCATGAATACACCTTTGGGTGTATGTGGATATTGTTTTATCTAATGTGAGTAAGGGAAAGGTGATACATGGTGGAAATGTTTTTTTTTATTAGTAGGGTGTGGGTGTTTGGAGGTGATTCAATATCACATGGAGTTGGGAATTCGCAATTTTTGAGTACTTTGGTTGTTTTGTGTACCTTCGTACTTATTTTTTCTGATAATTGTATCTTTTTTGTTGTCATTATTTTGGAATACCAATATTATTTTGTATCATATATCACCTTTTTATAGGTTCTTTGTGGAAAAACCATTCCCAAAGGTAGTTATTTATGCCCAATCATTTGTCACCAGCATGTAGGGATTGGGAATGCCCTTTGGGCCATGTCAAGACTGGATCAAGTTACAAATAATAGGGTAATCCAAGTTGGTTCATGGTGAAATGAATCAGCTAAGTAGAATTACATTCTAATATATATGGGAGAACATTATATAATTTTTTAATGGAACTATAAATAACCAAACCTACAAGTTACATCCAACTAGAATCACCCTATGGTGATCTGTATCCAACGAAACACAATCACTTGGTTGGGTTAATTAGAGTGTCACTCCAATCAATATAGGACAACGCCATATAGATTGTTAATAGAAATTTAAATAACCAAACCCAAGTAATATAAATCCACTAGGGGATTACTAATAAAGAATTATGTGCCTCACTAACCCACTAGGGTCACCTAACATCCCATACATTGAGGGACCATGTCATTGTCATCAACAAGCATCTCACAGTATATCCACATGACCTTCCATCAGAAGGAAACACATATATAGGTCAATACCACTGAGTAAAATTCCACCAAGTAATTATATAGAAAAAAAAATTATGAGTAGTTTTTGACACTTTAAACAGATAAACCTCTCATTAGAGAAAAAAATCACACTAACAGATCCCTATATGTCATATGAATCTTATGTGCCAAATCATGATACATGTGATGCCTCTTGCCTTTGTAGGACATGAGTTAAATCCATAAATAGATTCTTAGAAAAAATCCAAGAGCCAAAATTCCAACAAATCATAAATCCAAACATCATGTGCATCACCTGAGATGAAAATTGTTTCAATTATAACATCACAAATCAAAAACATCAATATCATCCCTAGAAACCAGGACTTTATACCAGTGAAGTTGTTCATGAAGCACTAGCATCGTATCCATAATAGGCTCCAAAACATTCCAATATCACCTAGATACCATATCACAAATAGTGTGTCAAAAAAAAGAATCCTCTAATACAATTTTTAACATGCCACCCTAGATCACTCCATACAGTAGTCAAACCAGTTTTCCATGAGACCATAGAAATTCCTCCTCATATTCTAGAGGATTCTGACTAGAAGCAGGAGTCTAAATTAGTACTATGAGAATAATATACCCCAATATCATAGTGTAAAATAAGATTAAAGTAACAAAGAATCATACACATGAGAGTAAACATAAATAGTAAATTAACTGAACATTCTATAAAAAATGAAATGCAGCATACATACCAAAGGTTCTTGTTATACACATCAACAGGACTCCCATTTGGTCGACCATATATAAAAAATAAAATAAAATTAAAAATAAAAGTACAAAGATCTACTATAAACTCTAATCCATACTTCAATCTCAATCACTAATACTCTCGAGCTAATCTTGACTAATCTCAAGACTCCACACTGTCGACTCCTCTTAATCATGAAACCATGGGCCTCTAACCTATCCATTGCGAATATGTGATCAACCTAAAAGCATACATAAGATCTACTTACACATTGAGGTTCACATATAGAGGACAAGAAATTAATCTCAGTAGGCCACCCCCAATGGTGATCCTATAACTTGCTGTCATAAGTGTATGTTCATGCAATATAACTAGCCTAGATAAGAAATAATTGAAATAAAAATAAATAAAATAAACATATATCCATTGGTATGTGATCCTAATTGACTCAACCCTACTTCATTCATTTTTGAAATGTCTATGGGCACATCACAAGGATCATTCCAATCACAATAACATCACCACACCAAGGGAATCCATATATAACCTTTGATAAGACCAATACTCATCTTCAATCCTTGGTTCCATGACCTCGATTGATCATACCTACATAGACCAATGTTAGAATGTATATGGGCATGATCATCAACTTAGGGAACCTATGTCCTCACTCTGGGGATCCCACACTCACACTTCCACTGATGAGTAGTAGACCCTATATCATCACCATCCATCCCTCATCCTCAAGCCCTCAGGTTAAACCCCATGAAAGTACCTAGGAATTATCGATGTTAGACCAATGATTTATTCCAAGGAGGTGAATTCCATGTAAATTATATACATACATGCATTAATGATTCCTGGGTGACCTAGGAAATCAAAGGTAATACCCTACCTGGATCCCATGGTTAGTATCCTAGGCATCCAATATCTCATGGATCATCATCCAATCCATCACGGGTACATCCACTTGGTCCTATAGGGTATCCTAAGCATTGATCAAGAGGATACACAATCACCATTAGGATATAAAACACATATGATCAGGGATATATATCCACTCATCACCTCATACCAACATTCAATTCCTAGGAATCATGGATATTCATAATGATATAATGGTATCACTATTCGAATCATGCCACCTAGATATTCACAATTGTATCATAAAATTAAATGAATCCTTGTCATTCCAGGCATTCCGATATACGTTCCCACACATGATATGATGTAGGATCCTAGGTACCACCTCTAGGCATACACTCTAGCATCAACCAAATAACTAAATTTTGGTTGATATAGGAATCCACCCCCAATATACCACGAGACAGGATCCCATACATATCATGTATCCTAGGGTCTCATCTATCTCAACAAGTGATTCATGGTTACACAAGGAAATCATAATTGTGTCAAGACCAATGGTAAATTCATATGTATCCATGAGACATCACATGTCATCAAGTAAAAAAATAAATCAAAATAAATATATCATAATGGCTGGTAGAACACCCATGATTTTTATCATAATCTCATCCTAATCAGACTTACAGATTGTTTTGAGTTCTTGGATGACACCCACATCCATCACTATAAAATCAAACACCCAGTCTAGTTCAGTATATTAATGGCACCAACTTGGTTCATCTAGGTCAGCATGTAAGCAGAGACATATATCTTAGGATCCTTAGTATAGGAATCACTATTGGGATCCTTTGGGTCAAAACATAAGTGGAGGCATCCCTCTTGGAATCCTCATTCACAACTAGAATTTCGGTTCAACGCCCGTTACTCGAGAAAAATGTGGTTCTCAACAATTTGAAAAATTAAAATGGCCTTTTATCCTCAAAGGTTAAGTCACTTAAACATCAGTATAGGGAGATGGATCATGGAAAATCTCAGTTCCAAGGTCCCACTTAGTTTTTCTAATCACCCAACCTAATCCAATCCATCTTAATGTCTAACTACCTAGGCAGACACATCTCATGAGTGAGATGGCCCCAAGCTCATACCATTTCTAAGTCACGGTAGGATACCATGAACACCCAAATAATATTCCCCTTTGAGTCATAACCAAGTCTTTTAAACTAGGTAAAGTCTCAGTCTATCATCACCCAAGGTCCTTGTCATTTATATACCAAGTAGTCCCATCATTATCCTAATCCTACATTGGTCTCATCCCATGTATCTCTCATAAGAGACAACTAGATTCAATTATTATAGTAAGAACCCCAATTTCATAACTCTCTAGCCCTAAATCACCTATTATAATTCCTCAAAACACCCCAAGGGTTCCACTATCACATTTTATGTGAAAAAACACTCAAAATAGACTCCTCTTGAGCCCATTTCTAGTTTTAGGGTGAAAATCAACCAAAACTCCTCAAAAGGAATAGTAAATGTAATATACTTATGATTACAAAGAATGTACTCTAAAAACACACCTGAACATATAATTTTATATGGAATGGTACACTCAAGGTTTGGATGTTTAGTACTAAATGGCTTGGGTACACTTAGGGTCTGGCTATATACTAGTACACGACCATTTCACCCTCACATGGGGTGTATATATAAGTAATAAAACGCATTTCTATGTCCCAATAAATGTAATACTCTCAAAATACCTGGAATTCGATCATAAAAACTTCATCTTCCTTGAATGGGAAGGAAACATGATGTGTATTCTTGAAACCACATGTCGTGTGATTGGGTTTTTCAAATAAGAAACCCCTATGATCCTCTTAAAATCCCCATTTATTCAAAAATAACCCAAATAAAATTTTGTGGGGTCCTTGGAAATCATAACAGGGATTTAAAAACTAAAAAAATAAACAAGGATCTATGAATTAAACATAAAACAAGTCTACCTCTAAGTGGACATTGCTGATGCTTCAGTCTGATTCGTGCTCTGTAGTTATCGCACAATGATCTGGCATGACTAGATATTTGTAGTGGCACCCCCACACCCCCACTTTCTACCTCTTATCTCTCATACATGAAAAGGATAATACCCAAGGGTGGATATGTGAGAATAAATGGGAGTATAGGAGAAAATAAAATGAAAAATGGAAAGGAAGAAAAAAATAAATGAAAAAGAAAAAGGGCACTAACCTCAGCACCCATGTCAATTTTATGCATGTATTAGGAAAAAACACCATTTAAGACTTAGACATATGTTTTATATCTCAATTTTATGATCCATTCAAAATATATCACCATTCAAACTCACACAAATAAATTAATATTTAATTAATTAAATATTAAATATTCCATGAAAATTCGAAGAGCTCAAGATCCCACTAAACTCCTAACCTAGGGTAAACATTCTATTTTGGGCCTAATGTAGTGGTCAAAAAATAGTTACAAGATTATATGGTAGGGTAAAATTATCATTTTACATATCACGGATATCTGAAACCAAAAATTCAAATTTTTGCTCATTTTTACAACCTGAAAAAACATGGTGTATTACAATCTTATCATTATTTGATTGGTTCAGTGGATTTAAACCTTTAATCACCTTATATTTGAATTTATTCTTATATGTTTTCACTTTATTATAAAAATTACATTATATTATTTTAAATTTTATGACATTTACAAGGGTGTCAATCCCCACACATAGAAAATGGAACCTCCTCTCCACACTTCTCACAAACTTTAAGCACTTTATCTTGACCAATTAGTACCCAAATCACTTCCCAAATCTCCTAACAATTTCTTAGAGGTTTTTTATCGCCAAAATTCAAACCTATGAATAATTAAGGTGTAATCAAAAGTTGGATACTCTAGGAAGATGTAATTTCCTTAACTGGGTTCTTTCAAGTTTATTTATTCTTCTACTTCCTTCGAATCTAATATATGCATCCTAATATGATTAATTTCACATAATTATTATACTAAATTGTTAATATTTTTATGTAATAACCATTATATACCTACTTTACATCCAATGTAAAATGAAAGTGTCACTCATGCATACATGCATACTACCACCTCCATTAAGGAAAGTATTTCATTTTTCATCACCACCTTATATGGATGGTCATAAATATGGATTTAATTAATATATTTTATATTTATAATATAATTATGATTATTTTAATATAAATTATTTTCTAACTTCCTTTATTTATATCCATTGAAAAATGAAAACATCACTCGTACGTACGTGTAGACTACCACGCCCATGAAGTGATGTAATTATTTTTTCATAATTGCTTCACATGCCTAGTTATAAAAGTTTATATAATGAATAAATTTTATATTTATGAAATTATTAAGATTATATAGATGATTAAACCTTGACTAAGGTGTAAGGATCAGAATCTCCAAACCAAACCATATATGGAAATCGGAACAGTTAACACCCAAATATTGATTTTAATGAAGAATTGTTAGTAAATCGTTAATTGAAATTTATAAGGGAACTATATATATTAATAAAATTATGAATATGGTTTTGGTGTATATTTATAATAAATATAAATTTATTATATAGGATTTTAGAGTGCGTGTGAAGTAATTCAGGACATGAGGTATGGGTTTATGTTACAATCTCACTTTTTATTTGTAAGAAATTTTTTATTATTTCTCCCCTAAACCGCATATATTTTATTCTCCTATGGTTATTTTTGGGGTTATAAATTATTTTTTTCATTCTCCCCTCTTTGATACTAAAAAATACTGAAATAATATTTTTAAGAAAAGCTAACCTTGTTTCTCTTTTTGGGTCGAGAATCTTTTCCCTCCATATCCATGTTCATTAAAATTATTTTATTGAAGTTATTATCTACTTTTAAATGATATATAATGATATTTTTCTATTATATTTGACTTTATTTTCAAAAAAAATAAAGTAATATTCTCTTCATTTTCTGAATGGGTTATTTTTTACTTTCTTTATAAAATTGAGAAAAAATGTTTTTTAACATTTAAAATATGAACTAATGCTATTGTTTTCATGTAATTTCCTCATCATGAATCTTATTTTTCATATATTTTTAAAGAAAATCCTATTTCAATTGTTCTGGGAATTTTTATTATTTTAAAAGTTTTCAAAAGAAAAGGATGTTTTCTTTTGTTTTTCAAACCATATTTTTAATGCTTTTATAAAAGTATTTTTTATCTATGGTAATATCTTTTAAGGAATATTATGATTCTCTAGGGATATTATCTAATGATACCATACAATTTAATTATTTGAATGACTTATGATGATGATGTTCTAAGGAAGTTTCTATGAAACCCCTTTCTTTACAATGGGTAAATTAAGTTATGAATAAATAATTAATGTTTTTATGATCTTGTGGAACACATATATATGGGTTTAATTATGAAATGGGTTCCCCTGAAATTATATATCCCTCAAATTTATTGTTTAAAGCTTTATATCTCAGGAGATAATATGAAATTGAATGTTTAGTAACCCTAATCCACTATGGGACTATGTCCTCTATGTTTATGGGCATAGGGAGTAAACACAATATACTATGGACTATGTCCACTATGATAATATTAGATGTTTTCATTAACTAAGGAAATGATTTTATATCCTTATGTGTATTCCACAAACTTATGTCTTATGATTATGATATGATCTTATGGATCATGATAGATTATTGATGATTACACACTCTTATGAATCATGTATTTTTTTATGAAAAAAATTTATTCCATGACACATGATTTATGGTCTATGACTTATTGGGTATGTTTTTTTAAGTTATGATAATGTTCTCATACCCTTATTATTACCTTATACTTAGTTATGATCGTTAATTGATATATCCAATGTTTACCTTTACTAATAATATGATATCACCCTTTCTTATGTTTCTATTTCCCTAGGTTATGAATAAAGGTATTAAGTAGGATATATTTAATAAGTGTACTATGTGAGAAGAACATTTTAGGAGATTTTAAATATATTTCATGAAATAATTTGATTATGTATCTAGTCTCTAAACACACTAAACATTTATGGTACTTGGGTGTGTATTATTATGACATATATAGAATATTCATATAAAATGATTTAATATTTATATATGTTATGCTCAGGTTTTCTCACACATGGAATATAAAACAACCGAGGAATGTTAATAGTATAAAAACAAATAAATAATTTAAATCAATAAATATAACAAGGCATCATTTATGAAAACGTTTTATTAAGAAAAAAATGTGGTTTAGATTTGGTTTCACTCATCCCCATGTCATTTATGACTAATAAAATATGAGAATATGAAAGAGATAATGGGTCACCTACTAAATTTTTTGTTGAACCTAAATACAAGAGCTTATTGAGAGTAATATTCCACCACCAATTGGATTAGACCAACCTAAAATATCAAAATATATAGATTTAGTATATTTATAAATAGATAGAGGACATCTTAAAAATAAAATTATAGTCTTACCTTAAATTCACAAAAGGAAAATACATGTGGTATATTGACAGGAGAAATATCACAAAGGTGATGGATTTTAAATTATTTAAGAAAAGAAAAAATAGAGATTTTATCACTTCCCACAATTTAGGCAAAAATCAAGGAAGTACAAGGATCCCTAACCATCATTTTGGTAAAGTATTTCCCTTACATTAGATTAACAATGATCAAAATCAATTATGTAATGGGGGACCATGTAGAAACAAGGTGGTAGATGAGTGCCTTTAATGAACTATAATGAATACCAAATGAACCTAAATTCCTAAATGTTTTGTTTTAAAAGGATTTAGTTTTGATCTAAAAAATCTATTTTAACCTCTATTTAACAAACAATAATCCTGGAGTATACTAGGTACCTGGTACTAGGACATTGGGTGCTCGATGGTTGTACCTATAAGAACCTAACCTTAAAAAATATATTAAATAGATTCTTTAGAAAATAATTAATTTCGTTGGATTCCTATAGATCTTTTAGGTTTAAAGTTTTAGATAATTAGGTTATCACCCTTACATAAATAAATATTAAATCGCAAAGTAGTCACTTTTAGTCAATGTCCATTTATTTCACTATACAAAACTTTTAAAATAAAACAAGTTCTATTTTCATGATATATCTTCACAATTTTCATCTTGACCTCATCCTTGTCCCTACCCATCCTTAAAACCCTATGAAAAACATTTTAAAACTTGGGATCAAAACAAAAAACACAGAAGGTACATATTAAAAGAATAAAAGAAACTTGTTAGTCCATGAATACTCCTTAAAATTTTCCTTTTTCCAAATAAACTTTGGAATCAAAATAAAAATTTTCTTAAGAAATAAATAAACTTATTTTCCCCAATAATTCCATAAACCATTTCATAATAAATCATAAAGTTAAAATAAAACTCAAAAATTTTTCTTATAAATCATGTAAAACTCAAGAAAATTTATACATTTCACCCTTAATAATTAGTATAAAATTTCCTTTAAACTTAATCTCATTAGGTTACCTTATATAATCATAATATTTCCATGAAAAACCATATAAAGAATAGATAGATCATTTAGGTAACTTGGGACATCATTTTCATATCACTCTTATGATCACTCTTACAAATGGAATAACCTACCCTGTAACTTCCAATAATTAATTAGGAGAAACCTAACTAGTTAACTCCTTCCATTTACCCAATGCATTAGAGATATATATCATGATCACCCATCATCATGTGTTATATCAATCTCACATTTCATCATTAACAATTTCCAAGAACCATCACATAATCATAATTCATGAAAGATTACATTTCCATCATCATAATCATAAAAATATTCTTTTTACCCATAAGAAAACATTTCTAGATATTAAAATATACATTCAATTTTAAAAACGCTTTTTTAAAATACCTATAAAAATGGGAAAGAGGGTTTTTATTTGAAGAAAAAATGAAATTATGTAAAGAAATTCAAACATAAAATAATGATTATGGTGAAAAGAAGAACCGTTGATGCCATATATGTTAAAATAAAACATTCCTTTTACTTTTTATTCAAAACATTCTATATAATATATGTAAAAATATTATTTTTGAAAACATTTGAAATTCATCAAAAGTTATGTAAAATTTCCTTCATAATTATTTTATGTCCATATAAATACATCCATAAAATAATTTTAATAATTTTTAAAAGGAAGAAAATGATTTAGAAAATAAATTTTTAAAACATTTAAAATGAGGTTTTAAGTTAAAGTGTCTCTTACCTCAGGTCTGACTCAACATGTACATTATTTATATTACTAAATTATAAACTTATGTTAATTATTTACTTGATTAAGAAACTTTTTAAAATTTATTATTTATTTTATTTTATTTATTACCATGTTATATATAATTACTCAATCAATTAATTTCACATAATATGTGTTCATGATATTAAGCTCATATGACTAAAATCACTTTGAAAATTTGACTATGTTCAAAGAGGTCATTATTCTATAATCTCCATAAAAATAATCATGAAATAATTATAATTTTTGTACAGTAAACTTTAAAACTAACCATGAAAGAACATGAGGGAAAGAAGGTAAATATAATTTTAAATTTACATAATAATTATTATATCATAAATATAATATTATTTCTTTAAATACACTAATATATAGTAGTCATGTTATGTGGTCATGAAAAATGAATCAAATTCCTTCATAGAGATTATAATCTATATATATGCATGAATGTCGTTATCATTTTTTATTGGATTGAAAGGTAAAGAATAATATGGTATATTATTCTTATATAATGATAAATATGTCATGAATATAATTTATATACATTAAATTCATTATTATAAACATTTGTGATAGGTGTTTGTGGAAAACCAATTTCATCAGTTCGTGGGGCGGTAATCTATCGTACACACAAATGATAGTTTTGTTCCCCATTTAATGGAAGAGGATATGGATATAGGTTATGAAATTAACATAAAAATATCAATATAAGTCATATATTGATGTTATTATTTCATGATGTTTAAATAATATTTGAATGAGTAGGAAGAATAAATAAAATGGAAATTCTTGAATAAGACTATACCACCTCTTTGGAAAACCTCTTTAGGTTTATGCCTAAATCCTTCCTAAATTTATTTTATAATAAAACTTGTGAATCTAAGACATGGGGAGATATTCTAGGAAGGTATTTGGGAAGGTATTGGTTGAACCAAAAAGGCAATTGAAGTGTGGAGAGGAGAGGATATTGGGTTTCCTTTTATAAGTCGGGGAGAGGACCCACCTGGAATTTTAAAAAAGAATAAAATTTATTAATGTATTAATCAATAAAAATGGATCCAAAATGGATCATTTACACATATTATATAATATGGGGTCGAAATATGGTCATCCAATAGAATTTAGACAAGTTTATAGGTCATTTTAACCTTTATCACTTTAGTTTAACCTCTGGTAAACCTGTTTTAACCTAATATGTGGTAACAAATTTTTACTGCTTTTACTATTAATTATGAAAAAAAATTAAGTTAAACTTATTAAATAATATTAATTATTATGATTCCAAATATATAATCTATTTTATCAAATCCAATCCACATAAGTGGCATAATTTTACTTTAAATTAAACCCTATGTTCTGGTGAGATTGTACCCTACGTTGCTATAGCTTCCATGTGTTATTTTTTCCAAAAAACTCAAACTCATCCTTTTTTGAATCTCTTTAGAAGATAAAACATTAAATACTAATGGTTGATCTACTACATAAAACTACTTGAAGATATTTCCTTATGAACTATTCAAATGAAACTAAAGTTTGAAGAATATAATCAATACCTCGAACCTAGAAATTTCTATATTCATTTTGTTGCATCATGCAGAGGGTTGAAGCATATATTTATCAGGATAAAAAATTATGAAAATAATTTCATGTTAATGAGAAATCTTCTATGATGATTCCATGTGAATAGAAACTTTTTAAGTTGGATAATGTGATATATAGGTCCACTTTTTTGGATAACTTATTACTTATACCACAAGTTGCGGACATCATATATTGGTGAGTTTGGATATTAAATTATTCTAGAATAATGATTTTATCTAAAATAAAACTATACAATATTATAGATATTTCATAAGAACATTATGGTACTCTGTTTTACTTATTTCAAGGTATTTAAAGATATTATGTTTTAATCTATAATCTGTTCAACAGTTTATCAGTTGGATGATTCCTAATAAATTATATGGATTGTAGTTGAATAAATTAAAAAGATTTTTTCTCTAGTATTTAGAGAGAAAATGACCAGTTTATTTTAATTTCTTTTTAATAGTAAGGTTGGAATACAACAGGTTATTCAAATTCCATTATTTGAATTATTCCATAGGTTTTGCTGCTAGTTTTTAGGAATTTTTTTGACTATGTTTAAAGAGTTTGGAATGGATTTAAATGAGAGTTTTAAATTGTTCAATGATGTTATTATTCTAGATATATTATCATGATTTTTATTAAAAATATATTGAATGATTTTATTATATATTTATTCTATAGGAAGAATTCAATAGTGATACACTATTTTGGGATATTTATGAAATATTTCATCTCAATTTATTTTAAATATCTAAAGTAAGAGGAATGTTGCAACTATTGGATATTTATTTTATATATATATCATTATTTGGTAGGAAAAGATAATATATGATGAAGAGAAGAGATGTGAAAACACTAATGAAGATAAAGTGAAGAAATATTTTCATTCTTCTACTCATCATTTTGTAAAATCGAGAAATATTCTTTGTACATCCTTATTGTCTCATGGTGTAAAGAAAAAGGAAGTTTGTGAAATGTTGTATAATCTATTTTCTTTTGTTTAGAGAAGAAGAATATTGTATGAAATTGATGGATATTTTGATAATTTTGTGAATTATTGAAGATCATCTATATATTTCAGTTGCTAATACAACTGTAAGATAAACCTCTTTCATAAAAAACTTTATCAAAACTATTTTTTTTGAGTATCGACTGCTCACACTCAGTCATAGAGGAGTTTCAACTTCTCAGACTAAGATATGAATATTTTGGTTCCCAGTAAAAGATATAGAAGGCCCTATAAAATCCTTGTAAGGTTTTAACTTCCTACACTCAGTTGTAGAGGTCTCTAGATAAGATGACCTACTAGTGAAAATCATTAAATTATAGAGTAGATAACTGGTGGAGTGTGCTAGGGTATTTTTGTTACCCAAAACACTATACATCATTATGTTGATTTCCTTTATTTATTTCCATTTCTCACTCTAATACAAGATATAAGGAATGTATCACTTCATATCAATAGGGATGCTTTAATTTTTCAATCTTTTTTAAAGTACACAATTCACCCCCCCCCCCCCCCATCTTGTGTCTTTATCATAGCCATTCAGACACAACTAGTGGTATCAAAGCAAGTGATCTATTTATATGTTTCTATTTTTTTTTTAAATCCTTGAAAATTATTATTTTTATCTAATACCAAACAAGTAATATCAAATGTCAGAATATTTTGGAATATTGAATATTCTTTTTGGCTTTGAAAATCCTAATTTAAAGTTTCAAATAAAGACAAATATTAATGGATGGTATTAGAAAAGGTATATTGGTGATATATTATCCTTATTTTAATGGAGATAATTATGGATGATGGAAGGATCACGTGAATAACTATTTGAAGAATCTTGGTTTCAAAGTTTATATGAATACTTTCAAACCTTATGAAATCCCTGGAGAATAGAAAAAGTGGGATGATACAAAGGAAACCGAATATGATATTAATTTAAGAGAAATGAATGAAATTATATATGGACTTGGTCCTGATGAATTTAATCATGTTTCTTAATGTGCTATTTCCTATGATATGTTTCAGACTATCGTAGTTGATTATGAAGGAAATAATAAATTTACATAAGTATTTAATGATTTTATTGCCTTGGGAACTCAAATTTCTAAAGAAAATCAGGTATTAAATGAGTTTATTGAGATGTTTGAAGATGAGATGTAAGTGAAAAAAATCATATTTCTATTAAAAAGGAAAATATTTCACTCAAAGTTTTAATGGATGAATTTTCTGATTCTATTCATTCTGGTTCATGTGAAAAATCTACTTCAAACTATAAATCTGATCATAAAAATCAAAAGGTAAATCTACGTCTTACCACTTATACTAATAAGGTACAATAATATTACTCTAAAAGTTCTAATTCAGAAAATTTTTCTCATGATTGATGTGATAAATATTGTTTTGTGCTTCAAGAAAATTTAATTCCTTAAATAAAGAGAATAAAATCTTAGAAAATATTATGATGTTATTTCAATTGATAATGTGAGTTAGTCAAAGAAAATTATTCATTTAAGATCTAATTCTTCAAAAAATTCTTGTGATCTATATGAAAATAAAATTAAATAATTACTGGATGAGGTTGACACTTTAAAATAAACTTTTAATATGATTATTAAGGGAGAAAAATATTTGAATCAAATATAAAATTCACAAAGGAAATATTGGTATTGGTAGTAATGGAGACAATCCAAAATTATATAAAAATTATTATGTTCTTGGTTTAAACTAAAAAATCATGTCCACTACTAAATTTTTCTATTATAGTATTAACAGACATTATGATAATGACTGTTATTTTAAAAAAACTCAATTTTGTGGTGTCAAGCATGTTCATTATTCAAAAAGCATTATCTAACTTTAATTATAATATTTTTGATCAAAATAAATAAGTTTGGTTACCTAAGTCTTTAATTTCTAACACTATAAGACCCAAAATCATATGGGTACCAAAAGGCACTATTATTTGATATTTTTTAGGTTTGTTCCACTGAACGTTATTGTTATATCATCAAGTGATTTATTGAAAAATACATGGATATTTATTTTAATTATTTTATAAAGGACAAAAATCTATGAAATGGTTTTTTATATGAATATTTTCATAGAGTTTGAACTATTAAAATCCAAAAATAATTTTATTTTTCAATTACATTATTTTATTTAAATGTACTAATTATTTTATATAAGGGGGAAAACTTTTAATGTTTTATCTTTTATTCCTCTACATTTAATTATATTTTTATTTAAACTATTAATCTTTTCTCACTCTATTATTTTATGAATTAATTCATTGAATTATTTTATTAACCAATTACAATAAAGCTTACTCTTAAAATTTTACAAATAGTTATCTTGGGTGTAATCATGTGTTTAATGCTTGAATATTTAAATTAGTTTCATGTTCTAAATCAATCTATTACTATATGTGATAAATTTTTCTATAATTAGATTAAAATGTTTTGGTCAATTATGAAATTCACAAAAGTAATTTTAAATTCTTTAAAAATATTTTATTTAAAATTACTTTAAAATATTTTATTTAATTCCTTGAATATATTTTATAATTATGCTAATTCATTTAGAGAGTTATTTTAAATATCCATAATGTTTTTTTAATTTTTTATTATTATGTCATAAATAAAATGTTTTAATATATTCATTTCAAACTCTTATTATTCATTGAATAATATTTTATATGTTTTCATGGCTCCTTGATTATATTTGTTCATATTTTTTAAGGAAGCATGAATTTAGTGTGATTTTGTATTGTTCCATGTATTATGAACATATTTTGCAATAAATAATCTTTTTAATATTTTTAAAAAGGGGAAGAAAATTTTGTGTTTCAAATTTTAAACATTTTTTATACTTCTACTTAAATTTAAAATTTTTTATTCTTTATAAAAATTGGTAAATATATTGTATTATTTAATATACTCAACCACTCAAATTTTTTATCCTTACAAAAAGTGGGAGAAAATTTGTGGTATAATCAAGGTTTTGTAATTATCAAAATGGGGGATAATGTTGAGTGGTTTATTTCCATTCTCATTTTATTTTGGTTTTAATAATTACTTTAACTCATTATTCTTTATTTTCTAATAAATTTGTTAAGTGTTTTCTATTTTCTATGTCAAAGTATTTATTTTATATCTAAAAAAATAGTGATTTTATTCTTACAGATGTTTTCCATTGGAAAGAGAAAAATATTATTTTTATTTCATCTATTAATGTTAAAATCCAATTCAGTTGTTTCAATGGTGAAAAAATCCACTGAATCTTTTACAAGATGTTCAAGTGACACTACAGTTTTAATCATAAATTCACCTATGAAGTTTAATGATATCTCAAGCTACAGTGGATAGATTAATGTTTTCATTATTCCATTGGATATATAATGAAATTATCTAAACATAATTAGTTTATGTGGAAGTCTGAAAAGGATGTTTTGATACTCTAAAAAATCACCAAATTTGCTGAAGCATTTTTACAACACTACAGTCTGTAGATTTGGAAAGATACTGTATTTAATTTACTATAGGTTCTACAGACATCAGAATCACTCTAAACCTATTGATATGGAAATCCAAGAAGTTTATCTTTATTTTATCATTTTACATTGAATGTTAAAAAGGTCATTTGGTTGGTAAATAAATCATCCAAAGTTCTTCATTGATTTTAAATAACTGTAATCTTTTTAGAATGATATGGATTCTATTTTTTAAAGATATTGAGATCTATGGATATTGTATCAATTCTATTCTTGATCTGTTATAAATTTATTAAGATTTTCTAAATATAAGTCTTTTGCGCAAAAGGATAAATACGGTTTAAAGGGGATGTAAATAATCATTGAAGTCTCTAAATATAAGTTGTTTAGTTTTTCTATAGGCTTAATTGAACCCTATATTCAGAAAAATGCTACCCTACTTTTGATACAAAAGTATGGTTTACATACCCAAATTTTTTTACCCTAATTTTGAGAAACCATACTTTTGATACAAAAGTATGGTTCATGTACCATACGTTTGGATGAAATAAACCCTATATTCATGAACCCTACTTTCATGAACCCTATGCTCTGGTGAGATTGTACCCTATGTTGTTGCTAATGCCATGTGTTATTTTTCTGAAATACTCAAACATAGACTATTTTTTATCTCTTTATAAGCTAAAATTTTTTCATACTAAAAGTTGATCTGCTAAATCAAACTGTTTGAGGAGCTTTCCTGCTGAACTGTTTGAATGAAACTAAAGTTTGAAGTAGATAAAGAGTACCTCAGACCAAGAAAGTTATATATATAGTTTATTGTATCATGTGAGGGATCATATAATATATTTATCATGATAAAACATTATAAAAATAAGGTCATGTGAAGGAAAACTATTCTATGCTGATGTTACATGAACATGAACTTGTTAAGTTGGAGACTGTGATATGTAGGTCTACTGCTTGGAGAACTTACCGCTTATACCACAAGTTACGAACATCATATCTTGGGGAGTTTGGATATTAAATTATTCTAGAATAATGATTTTATCTAAAATAAAACTATCCAATATTCTAGATATTTAATAAGCATGTTATGATGCTCTATTTTAATTATATCTTGGTATTTAAAGCTACTATATTTTTATCTAGAATTATTTAAGTATTTTATTAGTTGGACGATTCTTAATAAATTATAAGGATTATAGTTAAAGATGTGGTAAATATTTTTGGTCCAGTTTTTAGAGAGAAAAATTAATGGTTTATTCTATATTCTTTTTTCCAATAAAGTCAAAAGATAAAAAATTGTTCAAATTCAATTATTTGAATTATTCCAGAAGTTATGATGCTAGTTTTTAGGAACCCTTTTGACTATGTTTAAAGAGGTTTGAATGGATTTTAATGGGATTTGAAATTTTTCAATGTTGATATTATTCTAGAGATATTATTATAAAATTTATTAAACTTATATTTAATGCTTTTATTATAAATTTACTATACAGGAATATGCCAATAGTGATATGCTATTCTTGGGATATTTATGAAATCTCTTGACTCGATTTATTTTGAATATCTGAAGGCAGAGGAATACTGCAACTGCTGGATATTTATTCTCTATATATATCACTCTCTTGAAATAAAGAACATATACGATTAAGAGCGGAAATGTGAAAACTCTAATGAAAATAAAGTGATGAAATATTTTCATTCTATTTCTCATCCTTTTGAATAAGAGAGAAATATTCTTTGTACATATTTATTCTCTCATGGTGTAAAGAATAAGGAAGTCTGTTAAACTTTTTCTAATCTATTTTTTGTTGTTTAAAGAAGAATAATCCTACATGACATTAACGATTATTTTGATGTTGTTGTGCATTATTGAAGACTGTCTACATATGTTAACTACTGCTGCAACTATGATCTAAACCTATTTCACAAAAAACATTATCTCATCTATTTTCTCTAGAGTATTGACTGCTCGGACTCAGTAATGGTGGAGTGTCATCTTCTCAGACTAAGGTGTGTATATTTTGGTTCCCTATAAAATAACCAAAAGCCCTACAAAATCCTTGTAAGGTGTCAACTTCCTACATCAGTTTCATATGTCTCTAGATAAGAGTACCTACAAGTGAAAATAACCAAACTTTTAGAGTAGACCATTGGTGGAGTGGACTAGGGGATTTCTATGCCCCAAACCACTATACATCATTATATTCTTTTCCATTATTTATTTCTGTTGATCACATGAATTTAATAGATAAGTAAATGATTACTTCATATCAAGAGGGACACGTTAATTTTACATTTTTTTTAAATACACAATACCCCCCCCCTCTTGTGTATTCATCATATCCATTATGACTAAACACCACTTTATATATAATACACAAAAAATTTCATATGTATACTGGAATGAAAAATTTTAGTATAAGAAAACTCAATAAAAAGCTAGATGTTGACCCCAACGTTTTCGATAATCCATCAAAAAAGCTCAAAGCATGTCCGAAAAATTTTTAATTGTTTTCTCTAAATTTAAATCAGATTAAGGATGAAAGGTTTTACTAAAATTTAATTCAGTACCAAACAACTTTTGAAGAATTTTCTAAAAAATAGATGTAAATTTGGGATCATGATCAGATTAAATAGAGGGAGGGAATCTTTGTATTATAATTATCTCTTCAGCATAAAATCAAGAAAGTTAATCCAAAGACATATTATCTTGAATTGGAATAAAATACGTAGATTTAGTTAATTGATCATTGTAATGTCCTGGCCTTAATCAGGTATGATCCATTTTTAATTTATTGTAGTCTAATAAATTAAGCGACCTGGGTGAATGCTTGTGCACCTCGCTACAGGTCTAGGGAAGCGTTTTAATTTATTTTAATTAACTTCAGTCATTTTATAAAAAAAATATCATGTCGTGCTTGGGCGTAGTGTTCGGGTTTTGAATAATTGATTAAAGATTGAAAAGAATAATAAGAGATTTAAAGATGATTTAAAAAAAACAATAAAGGATGAAAAGAAATTTTGAAATAAAATAGAAAGGGGGCTATGGGAAAAAATAAAAATAATAAAATGGGGGATTTCCATTTTTAATTATTTTAATCTTTTTTTTCTTCCATACTTTTATTTTATTTTATTCATTTCTTTTATTTCCTTTTTTCCCCTTATATTTTATTTTTTCTATTATTTTTCTTTCTTTTATTTTTCTTCCTTTTCTTTATTTTTTCTCTTCTCCTCTCTCTCTCCCCCCTCATTCACGTCGCACCCCTCTCCCCCTAGGTGGCGCACCAATCAGCAGCCCCTTTGGAAGGCCACTGCTCCTCCGTCTAACGTCTGATTCCTTCACCGTTTGGTCAAATCAAATCCTATTGTAGATCTTAGAGTCATCTATGACTACAAGGTAGGGTTCTTACTCGCTTTTCCTCCATTTTTTTGTGCTTTATAAAAATGCACAGTTGTTCTGTTAGTCGGTGCCTACTGGCTTCATGCAATTTTACCCAATTTAATTACCTTAATTATTTTTCCTAATTGTTACAGCCTTAATAACCTTTGATTAATTTTTTTGAATTGTTGCAATAAGGTTGGACACCCCTTTGGTCATGCCGACATTGTCGGTGTATTTTTTTTTTGTTAGCCGAGTTATTAATTTATTTAACTACAGGTGTAGCGCAACCCCTTTTTATTGTTTTCAAATTAAATAAATAGTTGTTTGAATTTTTACAAAAAAGTCAAGCACCCCTTTGGGTATGCCGACATGGTCGGTGTAATCTTCTATTAGCTGGATTTATTGTTTAATTAATTACATGTGTTGTGAATCCCTTTTTATTGTAATTAAATTTAATAAATAGTTTCTTTGAACATGAACAATAATTGTTGGATCGTTGGAACTTGTTATGTTGAATTACTTATTATTTAAATGTGAATTATCTACTGAGGTTGATATGATATGTATATTTCTTTGCAAGTTGTTATGATGTACTGTTAGATTTATGCCTTGTGATGCACGAGTGTATCTGGTTAGTTTTCAAGCTGTGACTTTATATGCTATTTATGTAATATCTAATACTGTGAAAACTTTAATTAAATTCAGGGTGGGGAAAGGAGGCGGGTCCCATATTAAGGGAGATCCTCCATTCCTGATGGGTTACCTCAATGTGCCGGGGGGCGGTGTCGTTAGATTTTCCAGACCGAGACTTCCCTGGACTTTCTAATACTTTTGAGTGATACGAGTTTCAAAAGGGCCCATTGGGACGGATCCATTGGTAATGTGGCTAAGCCAGCCTCAAATGACACTCGACCCCTTTTTGCGAGATCGAGACAGACTCAGGGTAAATCCATGCCTCGGGAGATACTTGGTCTTTCGAAATATTGCCTTGGATGGGCTTTATGGCATTGGATAAATTGACGGATGTTCTATAGCGATACCTTCGGGACGGGCTCAGACTCCAACTCTCAACTTGAACCTTTAATAATGATGCACTTAAGGTTTATGTTATTACAAATTAACCCTCTTGAGAATTGAGATATTTTCCCTGATATGTTGAAGTGCACCTTGTTGACACTAGACTTGGACCCCAAGTTAAAGCACAATCTTAGGGTATACTTTTTCTTGGTTTTACCTTTTTTTCTAGGTTTTATATATATATATGCGTGTTCGTTCATTTTTGCTGACAGGTACCCTTTCAGACTACCAGCTTAGGCTGAAGTAGGTGACTAGGCACGGGTGTCATTGGGGACCCCGGCCGACTTAATTAATTCATTGCACTTAAATTAATTTATTTTAAATGGTTATGTATTGGCACACTACATTTTTATTTTTGCAAGAAATGGAAAGTTTTAGACACCGTGGGTGCCACCCTACTGGGATTTTATCTCACACCCGAGTATATTTCATGCTCGTAGGTATTGACAAAGAGAATCATTATGCTTTTGATGCTTGATTATTCATTAATGCTTAGGATAGAGACTGGGGCAGAGGACCAGGCCTTGCTCACGATGCAGTTACTGCTTGTGTCTTTTCTTTTAGTTGACTGTGTGTTTGAGTTCTGTTTTCCGTACCTTCAGTTTATACTCATATCATGGCATGACATTATTTTGTGAGCTTCTGCACTTGGTTTTTATCTTTAAGTTGGATTTATTTATATTGCTTCTACTGCAGTTTATTCATTTACATGCTTCCAATATTGATTATTGTTGTTGGTTACTTCCGCTGTGATATTATTTATTACCTATGAGGGCATAGTCTCCCCTATAGACACAAAAGATCCCTCACTGATAGTCGGTAGCCTCTGGCGTTCTGGGAGATGCGCTTGAAGTTATGTAACCCACTGGTCTGGTCACCGTCTTAGAGGTGAGCCGGGTCTGGACGTTACAAAGTAGTATCAGAGGAATTTTTACTTTTGTCTTACTATTTGGATTATATAGGAGACTAGGATATAGGTATTTGGGATGTACTCTCTGCTTGGACGTATCTAACCCATGTATAGAGGAAAACTCAAATTCCTAGGTTGTGATTGCTGTTATTGGTTATGCCAGTTACTATTGATATGATTTCACCTTGGGTGACTCACTTGTATTGTGTTGTTATTGAGCTGGTATGATTGAAATAATGGGTTACCACTGTAGCCCGATGAGATGAGGTAAAAACATCACATGCATCATAATAGGCACTATAGGACTTAAATGTCATGCATATTGACATGCCACATCTAATTTCAGTGTGCATTTTCCTGTTTGAAAGTGAGTGTTGTTATGCCTAGTGGTAAAATTTTGAATTGCTGGTTTATTGAATATAAGGTTATGTTAATTTTTTATATGTTAGCCTCGCTCAACCTAGGATTGGACTGTGGAACTTGTTTAGAAATCCCTTTTTAGTTGTCTCCTCTATATCGAAACCCAACTCTTGTGGCGGGTTTTCTGTTGCTTAGTACTCAGAGGCAGGCTATGTACCTAACCTCGTTTTTCACCTTACTTTTTTTTCTCAACTTCTTTACTCTATGTATAAAGGTGTGTGTTTGGATGTTGTAGACAGATTCTTCCATGACGTCTTCATATCGTGCCTCAAGAGGGTGGCAATGAGCACATTCTAGAGGTGGTGAGTCCTGAACCACCAGTGGTGCCTCTTTTAAATCCTCCTGTGGCACTACCTCCTATCGAACTTTCGAGGGACCTTGATGCTCAGTTCAGGGATAGTATCCTTAGGTTTATGAATTCTATTCAGAATATCCCTAGACCTGCCCCGTCTATGGAAGACCTAATGCGGGACTTTCTAATTCAGCACCCTCCCACCTTCTTGGGGAGTCGTGGCCCTCATGCTGCAGAGTCATGGATAGAATTTGTACGATCTATCTTTGACCACCTTGATATGCCTCCAAGGCGAAGGGTCAAGCTTGTAGTCTACATGCTTTGTGACACCGCCAAATGCTGGTGGGGCGTTGTTTCTCAGGCTAAGAAGGCTAGTGACATGGCTTGGGCTGATTTCCAAGCATCATTCTACAATCACTTTTTCCTATAGACTCTGAGAGATGATCATGCGTGGGAGTTCCTACATCTTTAGCAGGTCTCTATAACTGTGTTAGAATATTCTACTCATTTCACAAAACTTCATCATTTTTCTCCATCTCTGACTGGAGATGCACATACTACTATAAGGAATTTTGAAGATAGACTTGAGTATATTATCCGCTCACATATGAACATCTTACATTTTACCATTGTTACCGAGATTGTGAACCATGATTTAATCTTAGAGTGAAATTCTAGGGAAGCTAAACCAGTGAGCCAGGGTGGTTCAGTTCTGAGATAGGGTGATGACTCTTCTGGCAGAAAGAAACGCCATTTTGAAAGTGCACTTGGGGGACATCCTATCCAAACAGAACGTCTCGATAGCTCTGTAACTTGTTATCAGTGCGGTAGGTATGGTCACAAGAAGCCTCAATACACAAGGGATCCGAAGGAGTGCCGAGCTTGCGGAAGGATGGGTCACCTTCAGCGTTTCTGTCATTCTTTATCTTCAACTTCTAGTGGTAGAGGATCCACACCTGCACCTCCTTCGGGTATGGGATCTATGACTCCACAACAGGCTGGAAGTTATTTTTTCATCGGCCGATCAGGCCTAGGTAATGGTGGAGGTCATGGTCGAGGAAATCAAGTCACAGATTATCATCGTTAGCAGAGTGGACCAGCTTAGGCCAACCAAGAAGCGTATCAGGGTCATGGCTTGTGTCCCATGTACGCAGTGCAATCTGAACTAGAGGAGAAGAGTGCAGAGCCATCTACAGTGAGAGGTGCTATCCTAGTAGCCTATACTTTAGTTTCTGCTCTTTTGGATATCAGTGCATCACACTCCTTTATATCTACTGCTATTGTTGAGAGTCTTGGTTTTCCAATTGAGTATCATTGTGGTGTCATGTCTCTCGACACTCCATTTTGGGTCAGGGTAGAGGTAATACGCCAATGCCAAGAGTGCCCCCTCGATATAAGCAATTATTGTTTTGTTTGGAATTTCTATATCCTTGATATGTCTGACATCGAATTCATTCTTGGTATGAACTGGCTTGCTCCTTATCATGCTCAAGTGGATTGTTATCACCATCAGGATTCCTTCACATACTCTGAGAGTGACACATATCTTCACAAGGGAGAATGGGATTTAAAGTCAGAATGATCTAAGCTGAAATATGCAGGGTTGGGAAGAGTGACTGCTCAGTTGGAAAGTCTCTTCATGAGCGACCAGGGAATGCAACTAGTTGAATTCCCTCCAGTGGTGGATCTTTTCAGGGACATCTTACCAGATGATTTCTCTAGATTACCTCCTATGAGAGACGTGGAGTTCACTATCGAGCTCATGCCAGGTGCAGTACCAGTGTTTATTCCTCCTTATTGGATGGAAACAATAGAGCTTCAGGAACTCAAAAAGCAGCTTGAAGTCCTCAAGGATAAGGGTTTCATCAGACCTAACACATCATCGTGGGGTTCACCTGTCCTTTTTTCCATGAAGGCAGATGGTACCCTAAGGTTGTACGTGTATTATCGTCGACTCAACTAGCTCATGGTAAAGAATCAATATCCATTTCCCCGTATAGATGATCTCTTTGACAAGATTCGGGTAGCAACTGTTTTCTCCAAGATTGATATGAGGTCTGCATATCACCAGTTGCATGTGAGATCATCTGACATACCACGTATGACTTTCCAAAGTAGGTACAGCTTGTATGAGTATATGGTATGCCATTCGGCCTCACGAATGCACTGGAAGTCTTCATGGCCCTGATGAACCGGGTTTTTCATCTGTATCTCGATACCTTTGTGGTAGTCTTTGTGGATGACATATTAGTGTATTCGCATTACAGACACGACCATGTAACCCATACAGAGATTGTGCTGAGTACACTGAGATAGCACCAGCTATATGCTAAGCTCAGTAAATGCCATTTCTAGATTGATAAGGTTCAATTTTTGGGTCATATTATATCTGAAGCAGGGGTATCGGTTGACCCAGAAAAAGTGAGTGTCGTGGTTTCATGGGAGCATCCCAAGAGTGTCTTTGACATCCATAGTTTCTTGGGACATGGTTTATATTACAGGTGATTCATACAGGATTTCTCCCACTTAGAAGCACCTATGATGGTCTTGACTAAGAAAGGTGTACAGTTCATCTGGTCAGAAGCTTGTGAAAAGTCTTTTTAGGAATTAAAAGGAAGACTAACCTCAGCCCCAATCCTGATTCTTCCTGAACCTGGTAAGATCTATACAGTATTTTTTGATGCTTCAGGAATTGGACTGGGTTCAGTTTTAATGTAGGGTGATCAAGTCATGGCTTATGGATCCCTCCAGTTGAGACCTCACGAGCGGAACTATCCTACCCATGACCTTGATTTGGTAGTTGTGGTTCATGATCTATTTTGTTGGAGACACTATTGGTTGAGTGATAGATTTTTTGTTTATACGAATCATAAAATCTAGAAATATATCTCAACTCAATGAGACTTTAACTTAAGGCAACGAAGGCGGGTCGAATACTTTCATTTGTTCGAATTTGAGCTTTCTTATACCCCTGGTAAGGGTAATGTTGTGGCAGACTCTTTAAGCCGCAAGACACAAACATAGGTCGTGCAGGTAGCCAGCGGTGAGTGGCAGATGATGTCTTTGTTTTCAGAGATGCATCTGGAGGTTCAGGATCAGAGTGGACAACCGGTTCTAGTAGCTCTTATAGTGACGTCCTCTATTTTGGAGGAAGTACATAGGCAACAGTTGACTGATCCTGAGGGGATCATTTTGAGGGAAAGTGTTACAGGTGGGAACCCACCTCCTGGTTGGGTTGTTGATGGTAGTGGAACCCTCCTTTATCGTGGCTGTGTATAGGTACATTCAAGTATACAAGAAGATCTGATTAAGGAATCTCACACCTCTATTTGGTCAGTTCATCCTGGGCTGACCAAGATGTATAGAGACATGTGTCGACAGTATTGGTGGCCTGGTATGAAAACGCAGATAGCAGGTTTCATCACTTGGTGCTCCACATACCAACAGATGAAGGCAGAGCACCAACGACCTGATGGACTCCTATATCCTCTATCCATTCCTGAATGGAAGTGGAGTGACATCACCATGGATTTTTTTATAGGCTTGGAAAGATCTCCTCTAAGCAGTGATGCAGTATGGGTGGTTATCTATAGGTTGACCAAGGATGCGCAATTCTTGCCTATCTGAGAGACCTTTACGATTGTTGAGTTGGGAAGGCTGTATATATAGAAGATTGTGCGACTTCATGGTATACCTTGTTCTATTGTCTTGGATAGGGATGCTCACTTTACTTCACAGTTTTGTCAAGGGTTGTAAAAGGAACTGGGTTCACAATTACTTCTGAGTACTACATATCACCCCCAAACCAATGGACAGTCCGAGAGAACTATATAAGTGTTAGAGGATATGTTACGGGCCTATATCCTTGACTTTGGAGGTTCTTGGGAGAATAATTTACGTCTTTTTGAGTTTACCTATAATAACATCTTCCAAAAGATAATTCAAATGGATCTATATGAGGCTCTCTATGGTAGACCTTCTAGTTCTTCTTTATGCTAGCTCGAAGTAGGTGAGGCAGCTCTGTTGGGTCCTCACCTCGTTTAGGAGACTTCTGAGCAAGTTCAGCTAATTCAGAAGCGTATGACTACAACACTGTACATTTAAAAATATTATACCGATCATTTTTGCAGGCCTCTAGAGTTCAAGGTGGGACATCGAGTCTTTCTACGTCTTTATCCTAGGTTGGGTCACAGGCAGATTAGGAGGTAGAGGGAGTTATCACTGAGATATGTCGGGCCGTTTGAGATAGTGGAGAGAGTTGGGCCGGTATCCTATCAGTTACTGCTACCTCAGAGGCACTGTACCGTGCATGACGTTTTCCATGTATCTCAGCTCCGACAATATCATCCAGACTCATCTCATTCTTTTTACCCTGACGACATCGAGCTTGATGTTGATTCATTCTTTGCGGAGAATCTGATCTGTATCATTGATGGTAGCAAGAATGTCCTCTGAGGCAAGTCAGTCCCACTGGTCCGGGTGTTGTGTCAACACGAACGTGTTCAGGATGATACCTGGGAGAGATACACAGATGTACGTGTGCAGTGGCCAGAACTTTTCTGTGGTGACATTCCACCAACATCAGAAGGGAAACATAGGGATGAGTTGTCTTAAGGAGGGGATTTTGTAACATCCCGGCCTTAATCAGGTATGATCCGTTTTTAATTTATTGCAGTCTAATAAATTAAGCGACCCGGGGTGCGTGCCTATGCACATCTCTACAGGTCCCAGGCAGCATTTTAATTTATTTTAATTAACTACAGTCATTTTATAAAAAAAATATCACGTCGTGCTTAGGCCCGGTGTTCAGGTTTTAAATAATTTATTAAAGGTTAAAAAGAATAATAATAGATTTAAAGATGATTTAAAAGAAATCAATAAAGGATGAAAATTAATTTTGAAATAAAATAGAAAGGGGGCTATGGGAAAAGAATAAAAAAATAAAAAATGAGGATTTCCATTTTTAATTATTTTTATCTTTGTTTTTCTTCCATCCTTTTATTTTATTTTATTCTTTTCTTTTATTTCTTTTTTTCCTTATATTTTATTTTTTTCTCTTATTTTTTATTCTTTTATTTTTCTTCCTTTTCTTTATTTTTTATCCTCTCCTCTCTCCCTCTCCCCTCATTCATGTCGCACCCCTCTCCCCCCTAGGTGGCGCACAAACCAGAAACCCCTTTGGAAGGCCGCTGGTACTCCGTTCGACGTCTGATTCCTTCGCCGTCAGGTCAAATCAAATCCTACCATGGATCTTAGAGTCATCTACGACTACAAGGTAGGGTGATTACTCGCTTTCCCTCCATTTCATTGTGATTTATAAAAACGCATCGTTGTGCCGTTAGTCGGTGCCTACCAGCTTCGTGTAATTTTACCCAATTTAATTACCTTAATTGTTTTGCCTAATTTTTGCAGCCTTAATCACCTTAGATTAATATGTTTGAATTGTTTTAACAAGTTCAGACACCCCTTTGGGTGTGCCGACATTGTCGGTGTATTTTTTTTCTGTTAGCCGGGTTATTAATTTATTTAACTACAGGTGTAGCGTAGCCCCTTTTTATTGTTTTTAAATTAAATAAATAGTTGTTTAAATTGTTGCAAAAAAATCAGACACCCCTTTGGGTGTGCTGACATGGTCGGTATAATCTTCCGTTAGTTGGATTTATTGTTTAATTAATTTCATGTGTTGTGAAGCCCTTTTTATTGTAATTAAATTTAAAAAATAGTTTCTTTGAACATGAACTTGAATTGTTGGATAATTGGAACTTGTTATGATGAAATTATTATTATTTAAATGTGCATTATCTGCTGAGGTTGATATGATATGTATATTGCCTTGCAAGTTTTTATGTTGTAATGTTAGATTTATGCCTTGTGATGCACAGGTGTATCTGGTTAGTTTTCAAGTTGTGACTTTATATGTTGTTTATGTCATATCTGATACTGTGAAAACTTTAATTAAATTCAGGGAGGAGAAAGGAGGCAGGTCCCATATTAAGGGTCACGCTTAGATCCTCTGTTCCTGACAGGTTACCTCTATGTGTTGGGGGAAGTGTTGTTGGATTTTTCGGACCGAGACTTCCCCGGACTTTCTAATAATTTTGAGTGATACCGGTTCCAAAAGGGCACATGGGGATGGATCTATTGGCAATGTGGATAAGCCAGCCTCAGATGACACTTGACTCCTTTTTGCGAGATCAGGACGGACTCAGGGTAAAGCCATGCCTCAGGCAATACTTGGTCTTTTGAAATATTGTCTTGGATGGGCTCAATGGCAATGGATAAATTGACGGATGTTCCATAGCGATACCTTTGGGACAGGCTCGGACTCCAACTCTCAACTTGAACCTTAAATAATGATTCACTTAAGGATTATGTTATTGTTAATTAACCCTTTTGAGAATTGAGATATTTTCCCTGATATATGGAAGTGCACCTGGTTGACACTAGATTTGGACCCCAAGTTAAAGCACAAGCATGGGGTATACTTTTTCCTGGATTACCTTGGTTTCTGGGTTTTATATATATGTGTGTGTGTTCGCACATTTCTGCTGAGAGGTACCCTTTTAGACTACCAGCTTAGGCTGAAGCAGGTGACTAGGCACGGGTGTCGTTGGGGACCCGGGCCGACCTAATTAATTCATTGAACTTAAATTAATTTATTTGAAATGGTTATGTATTGCCACACTGCATTTTTATTTTTGCACGAAATGGAAAGGTTTAGACACCATGGGTGCTGGCCTACTGGGATTTTATCTCACACCCTGCTCGGGCATCGTCGACACCCGAGTACATTAAATGCTCGTAGGTATTGACAAAGGGAAGTATGACACTTCTGATGCTTGACTGTTCATTACTGCTTAGGATAGAGACTGGGGCAGAGGACTGGGCCTTGCTCGCGATGCAGTTTCCGCTTGTGTCTTTTCTTTTAGTTGACTATGTGTTTGAGTTCTGTTTTCCATACCTTTAGTTTAGACTCATATCATGACATGACATTCTTTTGTGAGCTTCCTCACTTGGTTTTTATCTTTCATTTGGATTTATTTATATTGATTCTACTACAGTTTATTCATTTAAATGCTTCTGCAATTGATTATTGTTATTGGTTACTTCCGCTGTGATATTATTTATTACCTATGAGGGCATAGTCACCCCCATGGACACAAAAGAGCCCTCGCTGCTTGTTGGAAGCCTCTGGAATTCGGGGAGATGTTCTTGAGGTTATATAACCCACCGGTCCAGCCACCATCTTAGAGGTGATCTGGGTCAGAACGTTACAATAAACAATAACCGATATCGCATTATTACCTCAAGTTTTCTTTTGTAATCCAACCAAAATATCCATGGATGTATTCTCTCATTTTTATTCTAGTGCTGGAAAATGATGAAGCACCCCCTTCGGTAATAATCATTAATCTTTAACCTATTGGCAAGTCAAACATTTAATAGTAAAATAAGAAATATATTTCTTCATTAATTCCCCCCAGAAATATTCTCAATGGTCTCTATACAATTTTTTACCACTAGTATAGATCAAAAATAGAGAGTTATAATCCTAACTCAATAGTTCTTTCATTAATTGGGGGTCATATAAAATACATAACCTTTTTCCAAATCTCAAAACACCATCTTTATCAATATCAAATTAAAAAAAAACAGACCTTTATTAATCATTTGTAAATTTTCCTATAAAACATTATCATACTTCTAAACTTTATTAATCTTTTACAACAAAGATGATTGTATTGAAACCGGAAACAAAATATAGGGAGTTCCTATATGCACAATATGACAACCTTTGTCTTTAATACACTTCATTTAATGATTTATTATATAAAATCCCACTTAGAACAACCCATAAAATTGATGAGATAAGTTTATTTGATAAATTAAGTACACAACACATCAACTTAATACATGAATAGAACAAAATTATTGAAAAATTCTTTAACATGCTTCTAAAATTCCATACCTATTAAATCTGCACAGGATAGCCTGGGGACATACATAGAAAGGGGTGAACTATAAATCCTAGTAATAGAATAAAAAAATTATAACATGATGAATTCATTACATGTTAGTCAATAGTAATTTCAATGGGACATAAATGGGGTGAGAATCGTAATCTTGAACAATGAGGCATGATACAACATCATAGCATAAAGGCAACATGGGAATGTGGAAACAATATTAAACATGACATCATAAACATAGGTCAAGTATAACCACCCAGACATCATAAAATAGTGTAAAAAGTACCATAATGGATTATGTTTACTCCCTAATCCATTACATGGAATCTCATGAGACTAAAACATTACCCAATACATTATAGCACTATATAATTTTGGTTTCACTTGTCGCTTTCATATCATTTACATGCATAAGTTTTCCCCATAGATTATTCAATATAGGATCATATTTCATCACATTTAATCCCATGATTAAGTAATTTAGATCACATAAATGGAATTACCCAATTAAATAAGGATAGGTATGTCTAGGTGAGTACCCTTGAGTAGAAATGGGAATGGTATTCATAATACAAAGGTTTGGCATGGAAAAATCATAGGATGATTTCAACAGCATAACAGAGGTATATAATAAATCATGGGAGGGATTAATGAGAGTAAAAGGGCTCTATAATCACTTGTAAATAATAAGGAAATTAAGATGGATATTTAAGAAGATAATACAACATGAAAATTTTGTAAATATAAAAGGCATAATACAAAAAGGTTTCTTGAATAAAAGTTTTCCATAGAAAAATTGCAAGATAATTTTGGCAGCATAACGAGGGTACATAATGAATCATGGGAAGGATTAATGGGAGTGAAGGGGGTCTCTAATAACTTTTAAATAATAAGGTAAATAATAGTGATATGTAAAATTATATCCCGTTAATAGTAATTGATAGACAAAAGGCATTATAAAAAGAATGTTCTTAAATAAAGAGAGGGAGAGGATCCATTACTTTGGCATAATAGTGGATTAGGAAAGGTTATAACGAGGGGTTAAAAGATATATCCTTTTAAAAATATAAATTTTATAGTAAAATAAAATTTATAAATTTTTTTACATATAAAAAATTGAGATTCAAAAGGCTAAAAGCAAAGATAATTCTTGAATGGAAAATAAGAGAGAGGAGTATCTTACCTTGAGAGGGTGTTTCCAAAAGCTTGGGAGGGGATTATTAAGATCTTGGGGTTTCCTTGGGAGGGATAAAAGAGGAAATGGTGGATTATAGTTGTGATACAAATATTTTTAGTAAATAGAAATGGGATCTTCGGTGGGTTTATATAGGAAAAGAAACTCGAGTTCTTTATTATTTCCCAAATTTAGGTTTTGGACTCTATACAATAAAGTAATCAAAACCATAAACCTTCATAGGGTTTTTTTATGGTTTCTACCAAAAAGGATTGGTTTTAATTATTTTATAATTAAATAAACCAAGAACATTAAAATAACTCCCTTAGTGATGTGGAAGTGGGTTATGTTTATAAATAATTGATTTTAAAATCTTAAAATATAATATAGGTTTTGGAGGATTCATAAAGGGTTTATAAAATTAAATAAATAACCTAAAAACACATTATTTTAAATGGGAAAATATATTTGATTTTGGATGCCTTTTATTTCACATAATACATTACTTTTTGGTCATTATGATGTCATAATACACACTATATATTTACAAACTATTTAATTTTTACACTAAAATTCAATTATCTTACAAAAATATGAAAAATTCACTGTTGGATAATTTTAACATATTGATTCCAAAAATTATATTTATTTTATCCAAATAATTCTATAAATATGATAAATTACACTTTTAAATTAAAATACCCATTTATTAAAAAAGGTTTTTTTTTACAATAACATTTTTTTTACCCTTATAAAAATTACATTTTCACATCATAAAATTATATCATTATATATATAACATATAATATTTTATTAAAATTTCATTTAATTCATGAATTCATAAAAAGTAATGTATTTATTAAAATTATATATTACCCCAAAATACAATTATGTTTTTGTCATATTAAAATCTAATTTTTATCAAAATTATTTACTTCACTACAATAAAAATTGGGTTTAGCAGCAGTTTTGCGGCGGCGGTTCACAAAACTGCCACTAAACATTTTCACCGAAAGGTTTCATGGTGTTTTTAAATAAACCGCCGCGAAACCCGTAATTTATTTTAACAATCCCGACTCTTCCCTACCCCCCACCTCAATCGTTCCCCCAAACCCCTGCGCCCTCCCTTCTTCCCCTAACCCCCCCGGTGACCCGCAACCCTCGACCCCCAACCGTCCGGTGACCCCCAACCGTCCGGCGACCCACGACCTCCGACGACCCCGCGACCTCCATCTCTGGCATCCCCATGACCTCCATCTCCAGAGACCCATCTTTTCCAGGTATGTATCCATTTAATTTTTTGGATAAATCTCTTAGAGTTGGGTTTCCTTTCATTTAAATCTTGTTTATTAAGCCTTTATCTAGTTGGATTAGTTGTTTCATATTGAAGAAGTATGAGAGTTTCTTTATAGATGCAAAATTAATTGATTTATGTTATGAATTCCCAATTCATTATGTGAATTTCCAGGAGAACCCCATGAATTCCCAATTCATTATGAATTGATGTTATGAATTCCCATGAATTAATTTTATGAATTCCCAATTCATTATGTGGATTACTTGTTTTGGGAAATCCGTGAAACAATAATTCACTTCATTAAATATATTCATGACATGAAATTAGTTTAATTCAGTTTTTAAAATGAGGTGATAAATTTTTCAACATATATGGGAATTGAGGAATTCATGATGTGAATTCCCTATTCACATCATGAATTATATCTTCCAAGAATTTTAACAATCCAACACCTATGTTCTAAAATTTCCTATCTCCTTTATGATTCCATAAAACCTTCCATGGATGACATATGAGAATCCTATTTGATATATAAGCAAGACCATGTTGGATATTGGTGTTCTGAACATATATTTTTAAGTTAAACCTTCCAGTTCATCTTCCGCTTCTTGATCTATTGTTGATTAAAATTATAGTTCTCATTGAAAGGAAGGGGGAATCTGATTGCTACCACAAACATTAGGATTTTTCAAAAACATTTCTTATTTTGAGTTGGGTGGTCTTGGAAATCTCCCTTTAGTATGTTCTGATTATGCTAGTATGTGCAAAATTATGATCGCATCGATATACCACATGCACAACCTAAATAATTGGAATTATCCCTTCTTTCTAAAATCCTCTTGTTGATCCCTCCCAAGGATCCCTTTTTGCTCTCTTAGAATTATGGTTAGGATTTACATTAACATTTGTGGTGTTCCAACCCCTCATGATATTATGAGATCCTTTGAAATCATGGCATAGTTAAAGATCTTTACATTGCATGTGAAATATGGAAAATGGTTTAAGATGATTTTGGTGATTCGTATCTATAAGAGGATTTGAAAATTAGGAATAAATGGTAAAATTAATAAGTGATGGGATGAATTAAGTAATATGTCTTGTAATAATATTTTAGACTTGATTGGTATATACTATCAGTGATTCATCCTAATACAAGAGAATCCACCATTTTACTAGACACACACTCACACTCAATGTCCTCACCCTACTAAGGAGTGTCATACTTTTAGGAGGTCGAGCCACCTCCATAGGTTTTCCAGTGTCTCTCAGGAGCAGAGTAGTGTTAGGGGATCTAGAAAAACCCAAAATTCTAGAAAAGACATAGATTCCCCTCTACAAACCAATAACTGGATTTCCAACATATGTTTACATTGAGGAAGGGGACATAGTACTCTCGTACAATAGCAGTAGTACCAGCCAACATGGTAAGTAAAGGGGAGTCATGTCAGATCATATTGTAGAGGGGTGAGAGAGATGCATGATATGCAGTCTACTATGACTAGTCTATAGGTAGTACCTTCTACCACTAGAGGTACAACTCTTGTGTCATTATTTCTACTCAAGTTACTCATAGTAGTGATCATTGCATTCCAAGATTCAAGGGGTGATGATAGTAACAACAACACCCATTCTAAATCCTTTAAATCCACCTTAACTAACTCCAATTGAATTCTTATCATGTTGAAGTTGTTAATATGATTTACAATAAACTTCTCTTCTTACATACTCATTCCTAATGATATCTTTAGTAAGAACATTTTATTTATCACCCTGAGATTCTCAAACATTTAAGCAAATATCTTCATAAGTTCTGAACTAGTGTCACTTACTAAATATTTTAAATTTATTATGATTTAATTAAGTATAATAGTTTGTGTTAAAGTTGTAAATTCATTTCTAAATAATTACTTCAAATTAAATGTGCTTAGGACTTGAAATATTCATAAATGTTTGAAGTAAAAATTGGACATGTCCTTTTTATTATATCAAATCCAAATTTTATGGTATGCATCATTTTTTTTAATATGAGTTGTTTGAAATATTGAAGATAAATTTTTATAGTACTAAACACAAAACATATTTAATTGAAAATAACATACATCATTCATTAGTTTTTAAAAGATATTTTAATGAGAACCCCACTATGGAAATCCAAGTGGATGAATTAAAATTGCCCAACCTAATGATATAATGAATAACAATGGTCTCTGTAAATTCAAGGAAATAAGAAACACTATCAAATTAAAAGAGAGAGGTAAATTCAAATAGATAGTGAAAATATTGAAAAACATAAAGATCAATGAAACATGACCAATTTTCATGAACTGACCTAGTAGACCCATAATCCGGGTACCCAAGCTAGCCTGCGATAAGTCTCAAAGGGTGTCATATAAGGGCTAAATATTTATAGTAATGTCGTTGTACTAATGGTATGAAAATCATGCATATTTGGTGTGTTCAATGACATCACTTTCAATGGGGTTTTGTTTGAGGCAACATAAATGTGTGATTGACAGTGTTATGATAATTGTGTAACCTGATATTCTTACTGCTCCTCAATGAGGTGTTCACGTTGTCTCCTAGGGACCAGACTTGTTTGGTTTGTCTGGGCATGCTAATTAAGTGGTAAATGTGATCAATGAATCATCTTTATTATATTAGGAATACTTTATGATCAATGGGTCATCTTTATTATATTATGATTCTACAATCTTACACTATCATATATTTTTTGTAGGCACATTGTGATATACATGGATAAAAGCTGGATCACATTACTGAGGAACACACCTCAGTATGTTAAGGGTTTGAATGAGTTTTTAGATTTTTTGATTTCTAATTGATTCGTTGAAGGGAGAATAATATGTCCATGTCCTAAATGTAAATTTAGAACATGGTTGAAGAGAGATGAAGTTTATGAACATTTAATACTGAAGCAATTCACTGGTCAATATTTGTGTTGGACTTGGCATGGAGAATCGAACAATACAAAAAGATTGAGTACTGATGTTAATCCACAGAATGAGGTCCCAAGTTCATCGACAATGGAAAATGAAATTCAAAACCTCATAAATGATGCATTTGGCACTGCAAGACACCACTATCAGCATCAAAACATATCAGAACAACCAGAAGAGGGTGCTACAAATTGCAACGTGACAAGTGATGTTTTTGAGACTTTAACACGAGTAGATCAAGATTGGAACATATCATTGGATCCTCCTCTTGATTCTGTAAATCCAAATGTAACGTAAAACTTCACTGAGAAAAATGTGTTTCATGATTTAGTTGACGATGGAAATCAAGATTTGTATAGTGGGTGTTTTAAATATTCAAATCTTTCATTTATGCTGAAGTTGTACCATATAAAATGTCTATGTGGAATTACAAATAAGGCAATGTCCATGATATTGGAATTGATTCGTGATGCATTTCCTGAAGCAAAAATCCCAGAATCTTTTTATGATATGAAAAAATTTGTTAACAAGCTTGGTCTAGATTATATAAAAATACAGGCGTGTCCCAATGATTGTATGCTTTATTGGGGAGAGGATTCAAGTAGACATAATTGAAAGAAATTTTCTTCTTCTAGATGGAAGTCAAAGGGTGATGTTGGAAGTCTGACTGAACATAATTTCATGAAGAAGAAGAAAATGAACACACTTGCAAAGGTTTTGCGTTAATTTCCTTTGAAGCCGTGATTGAAAAGATTATTCATGTCATCAAAAACCGCCAAACACATGAAGTGGAATTCTGTAGATAATAACAATGATGGGTTAATGAGACATCCACAAGATTCCCAATCATGGAAGACATTTGATTCATTACATCCAGATTTCTCAACTGATCCTAGGAATGTTCGATTGGTATTGGCTGCCGATGGATTCAACCCATTTGGGACTTTGAGTACAAGTTATAGCATTTGGCCAGTGGTTTTGATCCCTTATAATCTACCTCCGTGGATGTGTATGCAACAATCATCTTTTATCATTTCAATGATTATTCCTGGAAAAAAAATGCCTGGAAATGATATTGATGTACACTTGCAGCCTTTGATTGAAGAATTGAAGGAGTTATGGAGTAACGGTGTTGAGACATTTGATGTTTCTTCTAAAACAATGTTCAAAATGCATGTTGCTTTACTGTGGACCATTAGTGACTTCCCTGGGCTTGGGAATTTATCTGGTTGGAACACTTATACGAGTTTGGCTTGTCTCATTTGTAACTTTTTTTTTGAGCCCAGATGGCTACCTCACAGTAGAAAATGGTGCTTCATATGCCATCGAAGATTTCTCGATGCATCTCATAGATTTCGGCTGAAAAAATCAAAATTTAATGGTTTCATTGATCGTAGACCACCTCCAAAGTTGTTAACTGGTTCTGAAATATTGAAACATCTTGAAAATGTTGAAACAGAATTTGGGAAGGTTCATCATTTGAATGATAGCAGAAAACGGGTCTGAAGTTCATCGTCAAGTGAAATCAGAATTCAACAATGGAAGAAAAAAAGTATATTCTTCAAACTTTCATATTGGAATTTAATTTGTTGCACCACAATCTTGATGTGATGCATATTGAGAAGAATTTATGTGATAATTTGATTTTTTACATTACTTAATGAGCATGGAAAGTCTAAGGATCATCTTAATGCTCGCAAAGACTTACAAGTAATGAACATAAAACGCGATCTTTTTCCAGATGAGAATGAAAAGTATGCTCCGGCCATTTTCACAATGAAAAATAGGGATAAAGATACATTCCTTCGAATTTTAAAGAATGTGAAGGTATCTGATGGGTATTCGAGTAACATCTCGAGGTTTGTTGACTTGAAGAATCGTAAGTTACATGGATTGAAAAGTCACGATTCACATATTTTGTTACAGCAGTTACTACCATTGGCATTGCGTACATTATTACCTAAAAAAGTTACTGCTGTTGTACTCCAATTCTGGACATTTTTTAGGCAATTATGTGAGAAATTTGTACATCCATTTCAGCTTGAAAACCTCCAGGAGAGGTTTGTATTTACTCTTTGTGCAATGGAGATGATCTTTCCTCCATTGTTTTTTACTATCATGATGCATTTAACTGTGCATTTGGTTGAAGAAGCTAAATTAGGAGGCCCTGTTCATTATTGATGGATGTATCCAATTGAGAGGTATTGTATTTATATGTTTTCCAGTTAAGTAGACAATTTTTGAAATTTAAATAAATGCATAATATTATTATTTTATTTCACAGATATCTTGGGCATTTGAAATCATACATAAGAAATAAAGCTCAACCAGAAGACTCTATTGCTGAAGGCTATTTGGCCGAGGAGTGTCTTACCTTTTGTTCCAGGTATTTAGATGATATTGAGACAATATTTAATCGAGTTGGATGTGTAGATGACACATCAACTCAATCTCAAATGCATCAGAAATCAAAAATATTTCCTGCTATTGGCCGATCAGTTGGGAGGACCTCAAATGTGACACTGACAAAATTGGAATTATTATAGGCACATAGATATGTGCTGCTGAATAGTGAAATTGCAGATCCATTTATTGAAGAGTTGACGATACAAACAAAGATATGAATGAGAGGCCGAACACGAAATGAGAAAGATATAACGAAAGTTGTGAATAAAGAGCTTGTAGAATGGTTTGCACGACGTGTAAGTTCATAAATATTGCAATAAATATGAATATTAGTTTGACACATACAATTTGTAAATCTATTAAATTATATTTCTTTTTTCAGATCATGAATACCGATACTCGAGCAAACTTGTCAGAAGATTTGAAGTTTCTTGCTAGAGGTCCTATAAAGCAAGTTAGAAAGTTTGACGCTTATAATGTGAATGGCTTTAGATTTCGTACAGTCGATCGAGAAGTGGTTTCGAAAACACAGAATAGTGGTATATTTACATTTTCTGAAGTGGGATACTATGGAAAGCTGCATGATATTATTGAATTAAACTACCATGGACATTTTTCTATTGTTTTATTAAAATGCAAATGGGTCGATATTATCAGATGTGTTAAAAGAGATTCATTGCAATTTACTTCTGTGAACTTCTCTCGCTTGATGGATGTTGGTGATCGTGAAATGCATGATCCATATATCATAGCATCACAAGAAAAAATAGTATATTATGTTAATGATGTTGTGTATGAAGGGTGGAGTGTAGTTACTCATGTAATACAAAGAGATTTGTATGATATGTGTGATGAAGTGGAAGATTTGACATCTAAAATTGAATGTCATCAACAACAGGAAGAAGAATTATTTGTCCATCATGATATTGAAAATATTTGTCTTACAAGGATGAATGAAGTGGATGAAGCAATGGAGCAGGAAAACGACATGATTGAAGGGGAAAATGATTGAATGTACAATTATTCATTCATGCAGCAACCACTTGTTTCATTTCTGCAGTCATTCATTATCTTTGTTATATATATTTTGTTTGTTAGTACTGGGCAACTATAATGATTTTTAATTTTTTTCTGCATAATTTTTTTGAAATGTATATTCTGAACTTAAT
Organism: Viscum album; assembly: GCA_963277665.1. NCBI lineage: Eukaryota > Viridiplantae > Streptophyta > Magnoliopsida > Santalales > Viscaceae > Viscum > Viscum album. The sequence continues at coordinate 1,029,638,009 of OY728150.1, forward strand.
TTTATTTGATTAAATAACAGGAATGCCAAGGAGGAAGCGGTATACTATTTATTCTAGTTCTGCGACGGATGACGATCCATCTGGGTCACTCCCCACGATATCTTAGGCACCAGCTGCCTACAACCCCGCACCATCTCCCCCTGCACCATCTCTCACACCATCAGAGGGCCTCCCATTAGAGGCTGAGTCGTCAACTCCCCCTACAGGTTCCTCATCAGTTGGGTGGCGACAGACCCCTTCCAGTTCATCCTGGACATACTGGAGGCTCACAGTCATAGGTATAAATTTTAATTAAATAAATTTATTTCATTTTGTTTATACTAATTGTTTGCTCATTGAATATGAAAAAAATGAAACCGTGGAGAAACACTTAAAAAGATCAGATGTTTGGAACTTGAATGGCCAAAAGATAGTCGTGCCATTTGATTCTTATGGGGTCCCTACAGATGATGTCACAGGGTTACTTGGCCAGATTATAGGTCAGTTGGAAGCGGTGCCCATTTCCCTTCCCATTTCATATGATGATTGGAGACATATGCCTCCAAAATGGAAAAATGAAGTTTTTGATTCTCAAATAAAGGTAATTTTATTACATTATGGTTTAATTGAATGTCATGTTACTAATATGTTCAAAATGAATTTCTGTATACAGATGTTCTTCCACTTCACAGTTGCTGATGTGATAGCACGGAAGTGGACTTTGAAAAATCTTGGTAAAAAATGGAAAGATTTCAAATTGAGATTGTGGTGTGATGTCAACGATACTTCGTTGACCTTGGAACAAATGTATGAAAAGCTACCCAGTGGGGTACCGAAAGAGTAGTGGAAAGTTTTTGATGACAGATATCGTGATGAGAAGCGGATGGTATTGAAATATATATTATTATATTATCCTCATTTTACATTAATACATGTATATGAAGAGGATATGACATTGGATATATTACTGTTAGATTGCATTTTATTTATTTCAGGATCTATCACGACAGAATGCATCAAACAGGCCGAAGCAAGTCATCCCTCACACGGCGGGCTCAAAAATATTTTCTAGAAGCCGAATGTCATTGGTAATATTTTAAATAGTTTAAATATTTATAATAAAATATTATCTATTTAATATATTGAATTTTTTATTTATCTTTGCTTAATGCAGTCACAGAATTTAGGGCACGAAGCCTCCCAGACTGAACTGTGGTTGGATGTTCACAGAAAATCAGATGGCTCTTTTGTTAATGAGCCTGCAAAATAAGTTGGGGTATAAAGTCAAATTTTTATTATAATAACTTATTATCAGTTTTTACTGTGTTAATATGTATTGATATTTGATTTATAGGTAAAAATTAAAGAACTATGGGATGCCAATCCTGGGCAATCCTACTCAGTCTCCCAGGATAACCCGGTTGCTCAAGTCCTTGGGAAGGAGCATCCTGGTAGAGTGCACGGGATAGGTTTGGGACCCGTACCATCTGAGGTCTTTAGCAAGACATCAGGGATTCCAGCCGCATCTACTCCTGGTTATAGTCAGCCCATACCTGAAGATGCTCAGAGGGAGATTTCTTCTCTACAAGCCACAGTTCAAGACTAAGGGGCTCAGATATCTGCTATGCAGAAAGCTTTGACTGATTTATATCAGCAGATGAGCAGATATGCCCCCAGTGGTAGTGCACCGAGTGGTGGTGAGCAGGTAAATCACAAAAAATCAAAATCATTTAGTTTGAAAACTTTTATTGGTTTTAAGTTTAATTATAAATATGAAACAATATTTAATTTTCAATATAATTTTCTTACAGGTGGCAGCAGGAGATGGAGGTGGAGAGGGTGACGATGCATCATCGGACCATGAGTAGTATTGCTGATGTGTTGAACAAATATGGGAAAGGTTGGTTTGTATATATAACATGTGTGGTGTATGGAACCTTTAAAAAACCATTGGTCTTGGAGGAGCTTCAGTGGCTAACCTTGAATGATCAAAATAATCTCATGTGGTAAAACGAATGATGTGTTTGTTTCATTTGTTAGATGATCTATGGTAATAGGCTCTTTGATGTTTCTGTTGTAAATTCAGCATTGGGAATTGGACTCATTAGGGTGTTGCATGTCCAAACAGCCATGTTGAATGGATATCACTAGATCAAGATGGTTTTCTGAGGTGATTTTCATGATCAATAATAGTTTTTATGAGGCACGTAACCACATCACATGAAAACCAATGCAACTCCCTTCCCATGAAGCTTCCCTCTTTTCTAACTTTTATTTAATGAACATATTGTGAGATTGTTAGATGACATGTCATATGATAAAAAAGAATAATCAGAGGGGTTTTACATGATTAATTGGGCTATTTGATGGGGCTTCACATGATCAGGAACAGATCACATGAATTGCATAACCCCTTTGCATGATGTTCCTAGGGTCATGTGATCATGAGCCTCATTGAAGTTCACATGGTCCTTGTGACCTAGGTGATTAATCTATATGTATACATGATAGAATTTTCTTTCCTTTGGGTATATATTAATACCTATGCTTTGGGTATTTCTTTGTTCCTAAAATATACAATGCTCATTTGGCTAGCGTCAAAAAATTCCCCCCCCACAAAAGTGATGTTCGAAGGAACAAGGACTCAGTTATGAGGTAGGAAATGACTTCATGAGTCTCTTATACTTTCTCTGGTTGGAATTAAAAACATATTTTGGTCTTCTATAAGTCCATTCATATTCCTTGAGGTTCCCTATAAATAGGGGTGAGAGGCTGGTCATTTGACCGGTGACATAAAGCTCCATAGCTCTCAAAACCTCCTTTCTCGTGCGATTGTTTTGTAATACAACTTTGCATGACCTCATCACAAGAACCATACAAGAGACCTAATCATGTGATCATGTCACTTGACCTCTTTGTGTGATCACCTTGTCTAAATATCTCACTTAATCAATCCATGAACTAACCAATGGTAATTTATTTGAACTTTGATGCACACCCTTGGCCATTAGTCTATCTTATGTGATTCGGTTGTCTCTTGAGGACTTTTTCATGATCTACTAATCTTTATGTGATTCATGTGACCTTCACATGGTAACATGATTATATGTATTAAGAAAAATCATGTGATCAAAAGTTGTTTTATGGGTTATGTGATTTTTGTGACCTAGAATGGATCATGTGGTCCACGTAATGTTTTCCATGTTATGCACTTATTTTGTTTGATTAGCACAACTGATTCTCTCTTAATGGTTACATATCTTCTAATATATTCTCTATTCTCTTTAAATATGTCCTCTATTTCTCAAATGTCTTCTTATGTGGTATACTGGAGAGACCTTATTTCCTGGAACCATAATGTCAATCATCGATACAAAGTATTTTATAACAATGATGTTTTAAAGGTTCTTATTCTGACTGAACATCAAAATTATCCTCTATTGAACAGACTACCTTTATATAGATTTGGACATCAGGATGATAGTTCTATTCTTCACCTAAATACAACCTTTAGTCTCACATGTTGTCACTCTCTGTTGACTATATTAAAATGATATTTTTTGAGGATAGTTAGTTAATTGTGGCACCGTTCCTAGGGAAATATTATACATTTAAAAATTCACCATGGTTTTATATATTCATGATCTCACTCATAAATTGATTTCTCATATTTATTCAAACATGCTCATCTTCTCTCTAGAAAACCAAAAAAGTGGCTTGATCTGAAAGTGTGATTTGCACCCTAGTGGTAATTTCTCTGATGAATGGGCATGTCCATTTTGGGTTAGGTAGATCTGCACAAAATTCCCCTATCAATTGCATGTTATTCATCATTATGAGGAGACATATATTTTTTAGTTTATCATGTACCATAAACCATAATTTCATAGTTAGTTGATTAGTTGATGGTTTCTAGGAACCAAAACTATTTATCTATCCCATGGTGAGGTAGAAATTGGCCTATGAAATATTTTTAAGCTTAGGGGAATACTTCTATTAGTGGAAACATATGATGAATTCCTTCCCATTGAGAATGTTTGGGATGGAAATAAATAGACTCAGACCTTAGCAGGAGACATTCTTTCCATTGTAAAGTAGAGTTAGAAAAAGGATTTGTACTTGCATTTGATTATTTCATTCAATGATTGGATTAATATCTTCTTTTATGGAAGTGGGGCTCAAACATATATCGTACGCCATCATCTATGCCCTTCTCGACAAGTTTGGAATGTCATGGGATCATTTTGCGCTACTCTAGAAGCTAGAGAGTATGCCTCATGGGGATACCAGGTGAGACTACATGTATCCCTAAGTCTTTGGTTAGCAGGATACTTGGCCATGTTTTTAAATAGAGGGCTCTTCTCTGTTGTGGATTCACATTTGGGAATCTGGGTCTTCATGTTGGTTATAGAAGCATGAATGGTAGAAGGGAAACCTCTCAACCTATCCATTCCAAAACTTTCTTATTTTTATCAGCATCATGTCCATTTTCAACAGGGTAATATACCTTATCAAATTAGTGACCCTTTTAAATTATTATTTTGTTGGATAGGTGATCATTTTTAGCGTTATAAGCATCAAAATACTACCAAAATTCCTGATGTTCTATTCTATCCCAGGATACTAAATGTCTCTGGGGTTGAGGCGATGTATTTAGGTGATGAAAAGGTTATGAAATGATTTTCCCATATTAGTAGTGATAGTTGATATATCATGCCTAGTTGTTGTTTGAGAATCCCATATGTCTTTTTGTAGAAGTTGATATGTGGTATGTTAATGCATGTCCCATTTGATGTTATTAAATGATGTTTTCATATTAGTTACAAGAGGAATTGGCCATGTAATTGTTTTTAAGAATTTTAATTTTCTTAGAATTCTTGTTTGGTTTATTTTTCAGGGCAGTGGTGCAGTATAAGCAGAAATGCTATTTTTTTTTTCGGGTCAGCATTTCGTGGCGGTTTTAACCGCCGCTAATGTTTTACCAGTTATACATTTACGGTGGTTTAAACCGCTGATAAATGTAATCAGTAATACACTTAGCGGCGGTTAAAACCGCCACAAAATCACGCCGGAATTAGCGGCGGTTTTAACCGCCGCTAAGCAGGCGCATGAAACTCCTGAATTTCACGGCGATTATAGCCGCTGCTAATTAAATAGCCTGTAAAACTGCCACTAAATTTACCAAAAACCACCGTGAAATGAGGTACTACGACGCTTTTCTTTGACCGCCACGAAATGCATAAAACCGCCGCTAATAGATTGTTGACGCCCAGTTTAGTGGCGGTTTCTATAAATCGCTGCTATATGAAAAAAACCGCCGCTAATAGGCGGTTTTCTTATAGTACTTAACCATTTATAAAGTAAAAAAAATAACTAATAAATAAAATAATTATTTAATTGAAAATAAAATATAAATATTCATATTTTCAGGGTTGATATACATATCTCTTCATTACACCAGCAAACTCCTTGAGGGTAAGGTGCGTGATGATGATATTTTCTTAGGATGGTTCGACAAACATGGTTTGGGCTATGATCTCGATGAGCTTGAACTTATCCTATAAATGGTTTCACTCATGATTTAGTTGTTAAATCTCAGCTTGAGATTATTTAAGGGTAAATACCAGATATTTTATCTATCTTAGAAGCTCTAATAAATGGACTTCATAAGGTATGATCCTATTGGTCGTGACCATCGCTTCTTTCGTCTATGTTAATTAGATTTATCATAACCCTTAATATATAATAATCATATGATCATTGTTCAAATGATATATTATTAATGGTAATGATGATTAATGGTATTTTAAATATAATAGGATATAACCAAGTAAGTTCATGTGTTTTTAATAACCACTTTACATAAAAGGGAATTTAATTCCTTTATAAAGGGGATTTTATTTATAAAAGTTAAGGTCATTATAGTATTCCCCCCTTAAAAAATTTGTCCCTCCAAATTTTCATTTTATACACTACAACAGATGAGGTTATGAGGGTATTTCTATTCCATCGCCTCTTCAAGTTCCCATGTTGCTTCCTCAAACTTGTGGTTCTTCCACAACACTTTGACCAGTTGGGTTGTCTTGATTCGTAGAAATTTGTCTCTATGATCTAATATCTTCATCAGTTACTCATTGTAACGTCCAAAGTTTTAGTAAATATAATATTTTCACATATAAATTGATGTTTTATAGTTTAATATTAATTTATTTATTTTGTTTAAGGATAAATATTAGTTTTAATAATAAAAGAAATAATATGTGTGTGTGTGTGTGTGTGTATAAGTATAACCATGGTTTGTAATATAATATCCTTTTGTGTGTAAATATAAATAATATCATGTAGAAAACTTTTACTGAAAAAAAAAACAAGAATCAATTAGTTAATATATCGGTTTTATATTTTATTCAGGACTATTCAACAAATATTTACTTAAAATATATATACAAGTATTTTGTGACTAATTAACATAAATAAAAATAATAATAATACTTTATTTATATACATCTATATACTTACAAGATATTTGAGATCTATTTTCCAAATTATAAAAGTTTTGTTTAAAGTTATATTTTTTTAAATGAAATTGAGTTTTGTTTGCTTAAAATATAATTCCAATTTATTTCGTGAAAAATATAATAGTTTTTAAGTAAATCTTATTTTAAATAATACCCTTCTCTCTCATTAAATAATAATAATAATAATAAATGTATATATGAGTTTATGTAAAACATAATTTTGTAACAAAAATGTTATATTAATTAAAATATTATTTAAAAAAATATATATAATAAGTTACTTATGTTACAATAGAAAATATATGTATGTTAAGAAACTTACTTAAAAACAAAATAATATATAACCGATATAATTATGACAATTAAATAAATTAGTAACCATAATAAAAAGATATTGGAAGAAATGTATAATTACATAATAAATAAATGAATAATAATTTTTTGATAAAAAAATTATAATAATAATTTTTCTTTTTTTTCATTTAAGTGGGAAATTATTAGAATTAGAATACTTATATAGAGATATAAATAAATATATGTGAGAAATAAAAATTATAAAATTAAAAAATTAATAATATAATAAAAATTTTAAAATATGTAAAAAGGGAATCTATTTCGGAGGGGATTGAACCTGACGAACCCCTTCCCCTATTCTTCTTCCTTCTCATGGAACCACCATCCTTCCCTCGATTTTCGTCTTCCATGGATGGGTGGTGACCTGTGTATGATATTGGTAAGGCTTGAAAACCGACACTCCTCTACCAATTTTCAAGGATCATCCTACACTATACACATTTTGGAATCCCACCATACAGGGGATGGTTACGTGCGGATGAAGCCTACCAGTGGTTTGTCGACCTACAACTGGATTTGGTGACCTGCAATACCTTTATCTTGAGACTGTCATGTTACTTTTGGAATTACTTGTCTTCAAATCTCTTGAGGTAAGGATGAGTCAGATCTTAGGGATTTGGATGAATTTGAAAGTTATGGGAGGGTTTATAAAATTTCAATTTGCTGGTTTAGGGTTTAATATTTTTTGTCTCTAAATGAAATAGGGTAATACTTTATTAGATATTGGAGATTATTTTGGATATTTAATCCCACTGTCATGTTGGTTTCTTTTTTTTTTGTTCATGTTTACCAATCATTCTGGGTGTCAAGTTTATGGATATAAATGTGCTGTAATGAAATAGGGTAGAAAGGGATATTTTTCTTTGGGAAATCTGCTAGTAGTGTTTAGCTTAGTCTTATTGCTGTTGTGATCTGAGATGGAAGAACTGTTGATTTAATAGTAAGGGGAATTTTTTTTGGAAAATATGTTTAAGAAATCAGTTTGATATTATTTTTTTAATTGTTCCCAATTGATTAGTAGTTTTAATCAACCCTCATTGCAATGAAATTCCTTCCCCTGTTTCAAAGTAGTGAAGTCATCATCATGGTAAGGGGATTCTATTTTTGTGAAATATATTCATTTGTTTTATGTAATTCAGGTATTTTATGTCAATTTTTTTTAGTTGCTTTGCAGTATTTATTACTTGATTGTTCAAATCGTTTTTTATGATAGTGAGAAAACTATGTATTTTTCATGCATTCTTCTATTTCTAACCTTTTCCTGTTAAGTTTATTTATTTCAAATCTATTTATGGGAAACAAAGTGATATGTGCAAACAATTCAAGTGATTTATGTGTTTTTAGTTATTTTATGCTAATTTTATTTTAGTCAATTACTAATGTTCACTTCCTAGCTATTTATATAATTTTTTTACAACATCATTATAATAGAAAGAGAAAATTTTTTAAGGTCATGCATAAAATTTTTAAACTATATATGAATTTTATATTTTACATTCAAACTTATTTTAATCTATCAGTATTATATTTTTAATTGTATTTTGGTTGTTTTTGAGATAGAAATGTGATCCTTTTTATATTCCACCTTAAAGTTTCATGTTAAGTGTTAAATATTCAAACTATTTTGGTTTATGAGATTTATTTTTATTAAAATTATTTTGAATATTTAAAGAACTTCAATTGGGATCCTATAAAAACGAGTGATGTTATTAGATTTTCAAAATATTATTTTGATAATAATGTTTTAAATATATGTATGTATATATATATGTATATATATTTTTATATATCATAGAATGTTTAAAATCACCTCTTTCCATGGATCTCTCTTTAATAAAATTAATGTAATGTTACTTGAATTTTAATTAGGCCCTATAAGTGCAAGCGAGGTTATCGAACCTTCAAAATTAATGTTTTGCTTTTAAAACAAGTGTATGTGTGTGTGTATATATATATATATATCACCTCATATGAAATAGTTTTATTTAAGACATGTATATATATATATATTTCTTTTAATGTTTATATATATAAATATATGAATGTATGTGTATATGTCATTATTTTTAATCGATATATATGCATGAGTACACAACCATGTTTTATTCAAATATCAATATTTATGTAAATAAATGTATATATATGTGTGTATCTTTTATGAAAAACTGTCATATATATATATATATATATATGTGTGTGTGAAATTATAAGTATGCATTTTCATCATGATACACGTATAATCAAGAAAGTTCTTTTTATGAAATGTATTTCAATGGTCAATATTTAAAAGAAAATTCCACGGTCCTCATGATGAAAAATATAAGTTATGATATTTTTAATTTCAAATAGTTACACTTGGAAATTATGAAAATGAAGGAAGGGTATGGGGAGTGAACCCACAACCCTTATGGGACTTTAGTCCAATCAAATGAAGGGTGTGCCCTAATAATGATCCAATGCATTGGGTAATGTGTTAATCTCATGAGATGTCATGTATGGTGCGTAAGAGGTTTATCCTAATAATATTATGGTGCACTGGAGGTTTGTCCTTAGCACATCATGGTGAATAGGAGTTTTATCCTAATAATATTATGGTGTACGAGAGGTTTATCCTAAGAACATCATGGTGATTGGGAGGTTTATCCTAAGAAAATTATGTTGTGTGGGAGGTTTATCCCAAGAACATTATGGGATTAAGGAGTGAACCTAATCCCTCATGGGACTTTGTCCACCATGTCTTAGGATTGAATGGATAATTAAAGCTATGATCCAAGGTTCCTTTTAGAATTAATTATGAATGCTTATAAGATTTCAAGTGAAATTAAAATTACTATATTAATGATCAAAGAGTATTTTCCAAATTTTGTATATATAGATTGAAATACTATTACACTAAAATGTTTATTTTTGAAAAGTATACATATTTTCCTAAAATTTCATTAATGAACTTTATTATATATCTTACTTTTCATTTTGATTTGGAAAAATCTATTTGGTTTCATTTTTTTTATAAAAACCAATTACTGGTCTTTTTTTTCTCACCCTATGTATTCAAAATCTCTTTTTATGGGATTTAAGGACATGTATAAGTAAGATATTAGTTAAAGTCTCACTAATATGTTTAACCTTAAAAAATAAAGGTTTTGGTCTTTCTTTTATATGTTGTGTATTTGATAATTCTCAAATCTATCTAGGCTCTCTAAAACTCTATACCTTTGTGATCTCGGGTTGTACTAAATAAATAAATGAATTATTTTTAATAAATAAATAAAAGTGGGTTAGGATTTGTCAATCATCATAGTTGGTATTATAGCTAAGGTATAGATAACTTTAGAGGAAAAGATATGGAGAAACCCTTTGAACCATATAGGTCTTACATTAATTTCATGGTGTTTTACTTTAAAGGAAGGTCATACATTCATAGTTTTCCTAAGTCTGAATAGTGAAATTTAGAATTTCTGTACGTTTAGGGATGGAATTGTGAGAACGCAATTCTTTAAAGGGGGTAGAATGTAACCTCCCAAGTTTTATAAAATATAATATTTTCACTTTTAAATTAATGTTTTAGTGTTTAATATTAATTAATTTTTTTTGTTTAAGGATAATTATTATTTTTAATAATAATATAAATAATATATATATATATAACTATAGTTTGTAAGATAATATATTTTTGTGTGTATAAATATAAATAATATCTTATAGAACACTTTCACTAAAAAAAATAAACCATGAATCAATTAGTTAATAAATCATTTTTACATTTTATTCGAAATTATTCAATAAATATTTATTTAAAATATATATACAAGTATTTTTTGACTAATTAACCTAAATAAAAAATAATAATAATACTTTATTTAAATACATCTATATACTTACAGGATATTTGAGATCTATTTTCTTAATTATAAAATTTTTGTTCAAAGTTATATATATTTTTTTAAATGTGATTGAGTTTTTCTCGCTTGAAATATAATTCCAATTTATTTTGTGAAAAATATAATAGTTTTTAAGTAAATATTATTTTAAATACTACCCTTCCCTCTCATGAAATAATAACAAAAACAATAATAATAAATTTATAGATGATTTTATGGAAAACATAATTTTGTAACAAAAATTTTATGTTAATTATAATATTATTTTAAAAAAATATAATAGGTTATTTATGTTACAATAGAAAATATATGTGTGTTAAGAAGCTAACTTAAAATCAAGATAATATATTATCTATATAATTGTGAAAATTAAATAAATTAGTAAACCATAATAAAAAGATATTGGAAGAAATGTATAATTACATAATAAATAAATGAATAATATTGTTTTGATATAAAAATTATAATAATAAGTTTACTTTTACTTTTATTTAAGTGGGAAATTATTAGAATTAGAATGATTATATAGATATATAGATAAATATATATGATAAATAATAATTATAAGAAATAAAAAAGTTATAATATAATAAAATTGTTAAAATATATAAAAAGGTAATCTATTTCGAAGGGGATTGAACTCGACGAACCCCTTCCCCTCATCTTCTTCCTTCTTGCAGCACCACCATCCTTACCTCGGCCTCCATCTTCTACAGCTAGGTGGTGAACCGCATATGTTACTAGAAAGGCTCGAAAACTGGTGCTCCTCTACCAGTTTTCAAGGATCATCCTACACTAGACACATTTTGGAATCCCGCCATGCAGGGGATGGTCATATGTGGATGAATCCTATCATTGGTCGTTTGACCAACAACTGGATTTGGTGACCCGCGATACCTTTATCTTGCGACTGTCATGTTTCTTATTGAATTACTCACCTTTGAATCTCTTTCAATAGGTATGAGTTGGATCTTAGGTATTTGGATGAATTTGATAGGTATGGGAGGGTTTATAAAATTCCAATTTTTCATTTTAGGGTTCCATGTTTTTTTGTATCCAATCAAAATAGGGTAATACTTTATTAGAAATTAGAGATTATTTTGGCTAGTGAATCCAACTTTCATGTTGGTTTCTTTTGTTGTCTGTGCTTACCAATCATTCTAGATGTCGAGTTTATGGATATAAACATACTACATTGAAATATGTAAAAAAGGGATATTTTGCTTTGGTTAATTTTCACATAGTTTTTAGATTAGTCCTGTTTCTATTGTGATTTGAGATGGAAGAATTATTGCTTTAATAGCAAGTGGAATTCTATATTGGAAAATGTGTTTAAGCAGTCAGTTTGGTATTGTTTTTTTAAATTGTTCCCAATTGATTAGTAGTGTTCATCAATCCTCTTTTCAATGCAATTACTTCCCTTATTGTGAAGTAGTGGAGTCATCTTCATTGAAATGGGATTCTATTTTTGTGAAATATGTTCAGGTGTTTTATGTGATTTGGGTATTTTATACCAATGGTTTTAGTCACTTTTTGGTATTTATTACTTGATTGTTAAAATAATTTTTTTATGATAGTAAGAAAACTATGCATTTTTCATGCGCTCATCTCTTTTTATCCTTTTCCGATGAAGTTTATTTATTTCAAATATATTTATGTAAAATAAAGTGATATGTGAAAATAGTTCAAGTGATTTATGTGTTTTTAGTTATTTTATGCCAATTTACTTTTATACAATTACTAATGTTTACTTCCTAGTTGTTTAAATAATTTTTTTTACTAGGTTATTATGAAATAAAGATAAATTTTTTTAATTCCATGCTTAAAATTTTTAAACTATATATGAATTTGATATCTTTACATTAAAACTTATTTTAATCTATTAGCAGTGTATTTTTAATAGTGTTTTGGTTGTTTTCAAGATGGAAATGTGATCCTTTTTTTGGTCAGCCTTAGAGTTTCATGTTAAGTATTAAATATTTAAACTATTTTGGTTTGTGAGACTTATTTTTCTTAAAATTATTTTGAATATTTAAAGAACTTTAGTTGGTATCCTATAAATATGAGTGATGTTATTAGATTTTCAAAGTATTATTTTGATAATAACATTTTAAATGTATGTATGTATATATATGTATGTATGTATATATATCATGGCATGTTTAAAATCACCTATTTCCATAGATCAATCTTTAATAAAATTAATTTAATGTTACTTGAATTTTAGTCAGACCCTATGAGTGCAAGCGAGGTTATTGAACCTTCAAAATTAATGTTTTTCTTTCAAAAAAAATGTATAAATATATATATATATACATCATTTCATATGAGGTAGTTTTATTTAATACATGTACATATATATATATATATTACTTTTAATGTTTATATATGTAAATATACGAATGTATGTGTATATGTCATTATTTTTAATAGATATATATGCATGTGTGTACAACCATGTTTTATTCAAATATCAATATTTATATAACTAAATGTCTATATATATATGTATATTTTATGAAAAACTGTCACATATATATATATATATGAAAGTATAAGTATGTATTTTTATCATGATACATGTATAATCAAGAAAGTTCTTTTTATGAAATGAATTTCAATAGTCATGATTTAAAAGAAAATTCCACAGTCCTCATGATGAAAAATATAAGTTATAATATTTTTAATTATAAATAGTCACACCTAGAAATTATGTGAATGAAAGTGGGGTATGGAGAGTGAACCCACAACCCTTATGGGACTTTAGTCCAATCATATAAAGGTAATGCCTTGATAGTGCTCCAATGCATTGGGTAATGTGTTAATCTCATGAGATTTCATGTATGGTGTGTGAGAGGTTTATCCTAAGCACACTATGGTGTGTTGGAGGCTTATCTTAAGCACATCACGGTGCGTAGGAGTTTTATCCTAAGCACATTATGGTGTGCGGGAGGTTTATGCTAAGCACGCCATGGTGCACATGAGGTTTATACTAATAACATCACGGTGTGCGGGAGGTTTATCCTAAGTATGTTATAGTATGCAGGAGGGTTATCCCAAGAAAATTATAGGATTAGGGAGTGAACCTAATATCTCATGAGACTGTGTCCACCAAGCTTCCGGATTGAACTAATAATTAATGTTATGATCCAAGGTGCCTTTGAGAATTAATTATGAATGATTATAAGATTTTCATGTGAAATTAATATTACTATATGAATGATTGAAGAGTATTTTTCAAATGTTTTATATATAGATTGAAATACGTTTTCACTAGAATGTTTATTTTTCAAAAGTATGCATGTTTTCATAAACTTGCATTAATAAACTTTATTACATATCTTACTTTTAATTTTGATTTGAAAAACTCTATTTGGTATCATTTTTGTTTTAAAAAACCCTTATTGAGATTTTTTTTTCTCTCCCTATGTCTTCAAAATCTCTTTTCACAAGGTTTAAGGATGTGTAGAAGTGAGATAGTGGTCAAATTCCTGCTAAGGTGTTTACCCTTGAAAAGAAATATTTTGGTATTTCTTTTATAGGTTGTGTATTTTATAATTCTCCAATGTATCTGGGATCTCTATAACTCTATACCTTTGCAATATCGGGTTGTGATAAATAAATAAATGAATTATTTTTAATAAATAAATAAAGTGGGTTAGGATTTCTGGATTGTCATACTCCTTATATGAAATATCATTCTCCAATGGTACCACCTCTAGATTTAGTACATGTGAGGGGTAGGGTATGCACTTTCTCAAGAGGGATGTATGGAATATGTTATGTACTTGATTTGGGTTAGGTGGGAGTGCTAGTCGATATGCCATTTCTCCAATATGGTCATAGATTTAAAAGGGACTTATGTATCTTGGACTAAGACTTCCCTTCTTCCTAAACCTTGTGAATTTCTTCCATGGAAATATATGAAGGGACACTTTATCTCCAACCTCAAACTCTATTTCTCATTGATGATTGTCTGCAAATATTTTTTATTGAATTTTTATGGATTTCATGTGATGATAAATGTTTTGAACCATTTATAATATATACTAGATAAGATCAGGTCCCATTAGCTTCTTCTATCCAATTTTATCCTATCATGTTGGATTCTGACACCTCTTCCCATATAGAGCCTCATATGGTTTCATTTGAATGCTAGAATGGAAACTGTTGTTATATAAGAACTTCACTAGGGGAAGGTGCTTATCCCAACATCCTTGGAAATGCATTGAAAATTATGTCACCATATCTTCTAGGGTTTTAATAGTCCTTTTAGACTTACTATCCATCTAAGGGTGATAAGTAGTTTTGAAGCTCAGTTATATGTTCAATGCTTATTAAAGGTTTCTCAAAAACCTCGAGGTAAACCTTGGATCTCAATCAGATATAATAGATATTGTCACTCAATATAGTCTTACCACTTCTATTATGTATATATTGGAGAGTTGGTTAAGGGATAAATCTTCCTTGATATCAATTAAATATTCTAACTTGGTATGGTGATCAACTACCAACCAAATGATCTCATTACCTTTAGGTGTCCTGGGGAGTCCTATGATGAAATCCATGGTTATGTTCTCCCATTTTTATATAGTTATGGGAAATGGTTTCATCATACCCTTATACTTCTATCATTTCACTTTTACTTTCTGACATACCAAGCATTAAGATACAAACTCTATAAACTCTCTCTTCATGTTATCCCATCAGAAATTTTTCTTTAAATCTCTATACATCTTAGTGCTTCTTAGATGAATAGAGAAAGATGAGCTATGTGTATCATCTAAAATTTTCCTCTTCATTTATAGTTTTTATAGGACACATATCTTTTTTCCAAACATTATAACTCCATATTCAGTAAATTTTAACTCTAGAATATTTTATACCTTTTTTAGTAACTCATTATCTTTCTTAGCCCCCTTGATTCTATCAAGAAAAGATGGTTGAGTAGTTATTTCAGTAAGGTAAGATTAAGATCCTTTTATTATTCTCATTTCTAACCTTTTCATGTCTAAGAATATTTGGTCCCTTATAATCCTCATTATAGATAGAGTTACAGGATCCTTTCTACTCAGAGCATATACCACTTTGTTTACTTTCCCATGATGGTAATAGATTGAACAATCATAATCCTTGATCAGATCTAACAAACTATATTGGTTCATATTAATCTCATTTTGTGTGAATATATACTTAAGGATTTTATGGTGTGTGTATATATATATATCACTTCTCCCTATAGAGATAATGTCACCAAATATTCAATGTGAATATCACTGAAGCCAATTCTAGATCATGATTTGGGTATTTCTTCACATGGGTCTTTATTTTTTAGGATGCATAGGCTATCACTTTGTCATTTTTTATGATTACACAACCCAAAACCTTTTTATATGAATCATTATAGATCACATATCCTTCCCCATTAGTGGGTAATGTGAGTGTAGGTGAAATGATTATCCCCTTCCTAATATCTTTAAAAAATTCCTCACAATCATAATTCCAGACAAACTAACTCCTTTACAATCTATCTTGGTTAGGGGTTTTAAAAATCATGAGAATTTTCTCACAAATAGAAGATAATAGCCATCTAATCCAAGGAAATTATGGATTTACATCATAGAGTTTGGTCTATGTCACCCTTTAATTGTCTCCACTTTTAAGGATCCATAGATATCCCTTTGCCAGTGATGACATGCCCTAGGAATTTTACTTGGTCCAAGTATAATATTGATTGAGAACTCAACCACTAATTTAGGAAGAAGACTAGGAAATTCTTTGGGAAACACATCAACATATTCCATCATAATGGGAATGTCTTCAAGTATAATTTTTTCCTTAGACTCAATCATTTGAGTGAAATATGCTTTCTCATAGAGAAACAATATACATGCTTGAGATGATGATACCAAATAATATTTATCCTCATCATTTCACTTGTTTGAAATCATGTAACTCCCCGACCCCAGTTACCCAGAGTCGGTTCATTATTACATAACATTGGCATGATCACAAGAAAGATCAAATCTCGAAAGACCGATTGGTTTAGTAGCCTTGGAAACACTAGATATATTCATAAAGTTTTACATTACATCATGAAGTGAAAAACTACTACAACAAAATATTGTCCCCATAATCCACACTATTATCCCCTCATAATATCCCACCAGGTCATTCATAATTTACTTCTTCACATCCTGGGAAAAATAAAACATAGAAAAGGGGTGAGATCTAATGCCCAGTAAGGATAACAATATAGCAAAAACTTTCATAAATAAGAATAAACATTTAAGACAGTGTATAACTAAAACAAAAGCCTTTTAAACTTGAACTTCAACATATTATGGAAAAATAAAATGAAATAATTCCATTTACTTATTCACATGGATATTCTACTAATCGAATAATCACATGCAATATCAATAACCACTTTCATAATGATGGAATGCATAATGCCAGACTATCATAACCACATAGCCAAGGCCTCATGCCAAGACTACACATAAGATTTTGTCAAGGCCTTGTGACAAGACACTAGTTTGTCTCATGAGACCTACTGATGCATTGATGAGCTATAGCGTGCTCCACCCGTCACATATTAAGTCCAATGCATTCCCATATGAAAAGGTTTAAACATAACATAAACATTCGTATTAAAACTAGCATACGAAATGTAAATACATCATCCATAAACCATGAATGGTATAAAAATAATACATCCACAGTCAAACATATCACAAAACCTTCAATACACTATAGAAGTTTTGTATCATAATAAATCAACTTCAAATAAGCGTAAAAACCATCAAAGGATGTTGACATAGATGAAATCCGAACTCTTTTTAGAGAAATATATCTTTCTATTTTGAAATCATTTAAGAGTCATATATTTATAAAATAAAACATTTTCTCTGAAAATATTCTTATAAGCTTGTAAGGGAAGCTTCGACGATTTTATAACGGCAGAAATTAGCTGCACCCGCCGTATAAGTTAAAAAACATTCTTACCTTAATTCTGTCGAAAAGGTTAAAAAGCACCTTGTTTGGAAAACGACAGAAAGATTCCTTTATAAAACTCTTATAAAAATTCAAACAAGGGTATAAATTACTTTAAACCATATTCTTTTAAATAGAAAAAATGTTTTGAAATACATTTTTAAGAAACATGGATGTGTATGATAAAGAGATCCCAGTAGATTATTACGTATAAACAACCTCGGATAATGAAGAGATTGTGAAGTAAACCCATACATTGTACTTTTCCTTGGTTGGGGGTAGGTTAACCTCCTGTATAATGGTGAAATAATTTTTATTAAATTATAAAATAATCATATATAATAATATGATATCATATATGATCTCTTAACATTGCTTTGTTAATAATATCTTAGATTTATCGTTGTTTCGGGCGTTAACTGGCTCATTTTCTTTTATATGTTTTGTTATGTAAGCTATATTTGTCATGGATAGGTTTTATATTAATTATATCCAGAATGATATCAAGTCCTTAGATACTATTATTAATCATCAAATTATAATTATACTTGAATGGATACGATGGAGAATGAATCTCATCGCATTCGTGGAGACGGTAGTCCGTACGTACGCACGAGCGACAATATCATTCTTTTGATATTAAAATAATATATAATTGGATTGTATATCATATATAAAGAATCATTATCATGTTAAATTTATTATTTTAATGAATTAAACATTATTATACCCATCCAAATAATAATTTATTGAATAACAATTACACCACGACATGGAGACGGTAAGTCATATGTACGCACGTATGGTGACATGTTATTCAAAGGATGGATAGAATACTTAATATGGTTGTACCATATTTATAATAACATCATAGTATATATATGATACTGGAGTTATTATTTTATAATGGTAACAACAAAGGAATAAGAAGTGGAAGAAGAAAGGAACTTGGAAAAGGGTGGTGAAATCATTACCTCTTCTTCGGGTTCTTCCTTTTGATTTGATCAAAAGGGCTCTTTAGGTTGTCTTTTTGATCCAACTAAGGCCTCTAGGTTTTATTTAGTGATGTTGGTAGAGTATGTGGTCAGATTTTGGCCGAACCAAAAGGCTTTGAAGGTGTGAAGTAATGAGAAGGGGAAGTTCCCTTTTATAAGAGGGGTGAGGGGCACCTTTGGAAAAGCTTGAAGTATTAATTTATAATAAATTAATATTCGGTTTCTAATGGCTCCAAAGTTTATTATTTAAAGTTTAAGATTTGTATGGGTAGAAAAACACTCAACCAATAGAATTTAGATAGGTTTGGGTTACTATATTAACCTTATCTTTAAGTATTAACTCTTAGTTAATTAGTTTGACATTTACCATGTCACTTTGTATTTTTATATTATATAGTTAATAAACTTACTATATACATCCAATATACCCCCAAGTGGTCCATTAATGATACACATATCATTATATAAGTCTCTTGGATGAAATTTAGATTTTTAGTAATTTAATATCAATTAATAATATAATATTTGTTTTAAAAACTCTTTTATGTCAATTTTAACACTATTCAATAGTTGATTTTTGTAAAACTCATAAAATAATTATTACTTAGAAAAAAGTAAATTAAATCAATCCTAATATGTCATATTATCCTATAAAATTATTTTAATTCACTAAAAGTCTCAAATTATATTTATTTGGGTATTTATAATATCAATTATTTTAATTTTTTACTATTATGGTAATTACTGCATCATCATTGTGTCATAAATAAATTAAATTATTTAATGTATAAAAATTATAAATAAAATATCATTATGTATTAAATACTATTATCTTTCAAATGAATATTTAAAAACGAATTTATCTTATTTATAACCCTATATTAAAAATGTTTTAGTAAATAAACTTTGATTTTAACTCTTTAACTCTTCTTTGAATTAAATAATAATAAATGTCCTAATCAAATATAAGTGAACCTAAATGATAATATTTTATTCCTAAGGTTGTTTTTGGTCGAGATAAACTTGTCCAATAGAATTAGTACATGTGTTAGGGTAATATTAATATCATTTTTACCCTTAATTACCCTATTTACTTTTAACCGTGGTAAATAAAAGTAAAAAGTTACTATTCTCCAAAAATTATTTTCATCTCATTGAACCACATTTTAATTCTTTATATTAACCATGTGTCTCGGATTTTCTAAATTCCATTCACAGAAGTGGTAAAATTAAGTTTTATGAAAAAAATTCAGTTTTTTAACTACCACTTAGTAGTTTCACTATTCATCAAAAATTGAAGTTTTTCAGAACAATGCTTAAATTTTACCCTAAGATATAATTGATATTCCGAATTCAAAAATGATGTATATTTTACCAAATTACAAACATATATGTTGCATTAATTAATTTTATGATAAATTCCTGTTGTCACAACAAATAGCATGTTTTTAAGAAACAATATATATCAAAAGATTGACAATTGTTTAGGTCCAATTTCAAAGTGAAATTAATTCTAATGGACACCATTGGATAAAATTGTAAAAATATATTATAAAATATAATTTAAAACCACTAAATAATATAATTTATCACTATAAATTATTTTGATTAAAAAAGTTGTTTTTAAGTATTTTTCACTATTCATAAAAATTGGAAGTTCTCAGAAAAATACCAAAAAATCATCTTAGGATAATTTTGATATTCCGAATCCAAAAATGAAGTCCATTTTGAAATATAAAATATATATAATTTCAAAAATTAGGTATTACTATTCATAACGGCTAGTTTGATCGGTTGTGGTGTGTGTTAGATCTTGATGTTGCGTACAACACACGCTATCGCATTATTCAAAGAGAAGCGTACCGTAGAAGCTTGGGGTGTTACATTCTCCCCTCCTTCAAATAATTTTGTCCTTGAAATTTCTAGAATATTATCGTATGAAAAGACTCGGGTGGTTCTTCATCATAATTTCCTCGGGTTCCCACGTTGCCTCTTCCATCTTATAGTTTCTCCACAAAACTTTTACCAGACGAGTCGTCCGGTTTCTCAGTACTTGTTCTCTCGTATCAAGAATCCTGATGGGCTCTTCGCAATAAGATAGATCAGGTTCCAGTTCTAATTCCTCATAGGTGAGTACATGCGTTGGGTCAGGCATGTATTTCCTCAATATAGATATGTGGAACACATCGTGAACTTTGGAGAGACTTGGTGGCATTGCCAATCGGTAAGCTACAGCCCCAATTCGTTCTAGAATTTCTAAAGGTCCGATGTACCTGGGACTCAATTTACCTTTCTTACCAAAATGTATGACTCCCTTCCATGGATATACCTTCAGGAAAACATGATCATCGACTTGAAATTCCAAATCCTTCCTTCGATTATCGGCATAGCTCTTCTGCCTACTTTGAGTTGTTTTGATGTGATTTTGGATTACCTTCACCTTTTCCATCGTTTCCTCCACCAGTTTTGGACCTACAAGTTTTCTTTCACCAATGTCAACCCAACAGGTTAGTGTACGAAATCTCTTTCCATATAATGCTTCATATGGTGCCATCTGAATACTCGAATGGAAGCTATTGTTATAGGAAAATTCTACCAAAGGTAAATATTGATCCCACATACCCTGAAAGTCAAGTGAGCAGGATCTCAACATGTCTTCTAAGGTTTGAATAGTTCGTTTTGATTGTCCATCTGTTTGAGGGTGGTAGGCAGTGCTCAAATGAAGTTCAGTATCCATGGATTTCTGAAGACTCTTCCAGAATCTTGAAGTAAAACGGGGATCACGATCAGAAACAATCGATAGGCGTACTCCATGAAGTCTCACAACTTCATTAATATATAGTCTTGCTAGACATTCCAGTGGTAGATCTTCTCTTATAGTAAGAAAATGTGCTGACTTGGTAAGACGATCAACAATAACCCATATTTTATCATTCCTTCTACGATTCTTTGGTAGTCCCATGAAAAATTCCATCGTAATATTGTCCCATTTCCACTCCGGTATAGAAAGAGGTTTCATGACTCCTCCAGGCTATTGCCTTCCAGCTTTCACTTGTTGACAAACAATACATCTTGACACAAAATCAGCAATCTCCATCTTCATGTTGTCCCACCAAAAATGTTCCTTCAAATCTCTATACATTTTGGTGCTCCCAGGGTGTATAGATAAATTGGAACTATGAGCATCATCCAGTAATTCCCTTTTTAGATCAGGTATATCGGGAACACAAAGACTCTTCCCGAATTTCAAAATTCCATCTTCATACACAAAGTCTCTCAATCTCCCATCATTCACAGCTTTAATCTTCTTTTGAAATTCTTTATCATCAGTCTGAGAACTCTTAATCCTTTCTAGTAAAGACAGTTTGGCAACCATTTGAAAAAGCATTGATGTTTCACCTTCCCTGGTTATTCCCATGTCCATCTTCACTAGATCTATAAAAATTGGATCCCTTTCAATTCTCATATTGTTCAAAACTCCATGATCTTTTCTGCTCAAAGAACATGCCACCTTGTTTGCCTTCCCCGGGTGGTAGTGTATCATGAAATCATAATCCTTGAGTAATTCAAGCCATCTCCTTTGCCTCATGTTGAGTTCTTTTTTTGAGAAAATATACTTCAAACTCTTGTGATCAGTATAAATCTCACATTTTTCACCATAGAGGTAGTGCCTCCATATCTTCAAAGAAAAGATCACAGTTGCTAACTGAAGATCATGAGTAGGATAGTTTTGTTCATGAATTTTCAACTGTTGTGATGCATAGGAAATAACTCTATCATTCCGCATAAGGACACAACCAAGTCCTTTCTTCGTTGCATCACTATAAATAACAAACCCATCATTCCTCGATGGTAGAGTCAATATAGGAGAATTGACTAATCTTCTCTTCAGTTCTTTGAAAAATTCTTCAAACTCTTTTGTCCAAACAAATTTAACCCCTTTACGTGTGAGATTCGTTAATGGGTTAGCCAATCGGGCAAAATTCTGGACGAAACATCGATAATAACCTTCCAAACCAATAAAACTACGTACCTCAGTTATATTCGTTGGTGCTGGCCATTCTTGGATTGCCTTGGTCTTAGAAGGATCAACAGAGATTCTATCTTTAGAGACAATATGGCCAAGAAAAGAAATCTCATGAAGCCAGAATTCACACTTGCTAAACTTCCCATATAATTCATGTCTTCTCAGAGTCTTTAGGATAATGTGCAAGTGACTTTCATGATCTTCGTAGCTTTTAGAGTATATCAAGATATCATCAATAAATACCACCACAAATTCATTGAGATATTCCTTGAAAACTCTATTCATCAGATCCATGAATACAGAGGGTGCATTAGTCAATCCAAAAGGCATTACAGTAAACTCGTAATGCCCATACCTGGTTCGAAATGTTGTCTTCGGAATGTCTTCCTTCTTCACACACAACTGATGGTATCCAGATCGAAGGTCAATCTTTGAAAAGTATTGAGATCCATGCAGTTGGTCAAATAAATCATCAATGCGAGGTAGGGGATACTTGTTCTTTATCGTTATATCATTGATCTCCCTGTAGTCAATACATAACCTCATAGATCCATCTTTCTTGTTCACAAAAAGAACAGGGGCTCCCCATGGAGAAACACTAGGGCGAATAAATCCCTTATTACTCAATTCCTCTATTTGTTTCTTTAGTTCAACTAATTCTACAGTGGTCATTCTATAAGGGGTCTTCGATATAGGCCTTGATCCAGGAATTAAATCAATGGAAAACTCAACTTCTCGTTCTGTAGGATGACCAGGTAAATCGTCCGAAAACACATCTACATATTCTTTAACAACGGGTACATCCTCTATTTGAACATTCCTTTCCTCTCCCATAGTCATTTCATTCTCTTCCTCCCCAATAATTGAATTTAGTTGAGCTACTGGGGGTGGATCTAGATAAGAATTAGGTGGTGACGATTCTGCTCTAAAGATAAGGTGTTCCTTATCATCATCATCAAGAATCGTAACCTCTTTATTCTTACCATAAATCTTCGCATCATAGTACAAAATCCAGTCTATACCGAGGATTATATCAAACTCAATCCTAGGTATGACGATGAGATCAGCAGATAAAGAACATTTATGTGCTCTAATGGGGACTGATTCACAAAACTTTATTAAAATGATACTTCCCTTAAGAGTTTTAACTGACAACTCCCTTGTTAAATCAAATTGGAAATATCTAATTTTCTTAGCAAACTGGGAAGATATGAAACAATGCGATGATCCAGAATCAAATAATGTATTTGCTAAACTTGAGGAAACCATTAAATTACCTGCCACCATGTCTTTCGGAGCTTCTACCTCTGCAGTAGTGATAGCATAAGCTTGGCCTTGATCTCTTGGCCTTTTCTGAGGTAAGTTCTCCTAACGCTTAGGAAATTCATTTGCATAATGCCCCATCTCCCTGCAATTTTAGCACTTAACATTGGTAGCTTCCTTCTTCCCCTTGCAATCATGAGCTTTGTGGCCTTTTTCACCACACTTGTAACAGACTCATGTTCCCTTCAAGCAAGTACCGGGGTGTTTCTTCCCACATTTACCATAGGATGGATATTCAACCTTTCCCTTCTTCCCCTTATTTCCATTCCCAGATTGATTAGCAGATCTCTTCTTCTCTTGCTTTTCTTTAAAGTCATAAGACTTAGAGAATTCCTTTTCGGTCCTGATAGCACATGAGACAATGTCTTCGTACGATGAGAAGGATTGTGAGACTAATGCTTGATGGAGAAATGGTTTTAACTCATAAAAGAAACGATCAATATTACTTCTTGGGTTACGTATATAATCTCCAGCATACCTTACTAACCTTGTAAAGTTATCCTCATACTTTGTGACATTCTCATCCTCCATTTGTCTCAGACTCAGAAATTGCCTTTCCATATCTGCTCGATGGTCGCAAGGAAAGTATTTTTCTAAAAAAAGATCTTTGAATTCCCTCCATTCCATATTTGATACTTCATCATCTTCCTTCGTGTTTTGAATCAATGACCACCATTGATCAGCATCTCCAGTGAGTCGGTAAACTGCCATGATAACTTTTTCCCTTTCACTACTCCCCAAAGCCTGAAATATTTTCTCTAGGGAATTTATCCATTGCTCAGCTTCTAAGGTATTTGTACTCCCATTGAACATTGGTGGTTGTTTCCTCATGAATCGATCTAACATTGATCCTCCATGCTGCGGATCAGGGTGCTCCATACGAGTAAGGTTATTATTCATAACCTGAGTGAGTTGTCCCAGTATGGTGATTAGTTGATCAACACCAGTTACATCACCAGCTCCACTATAATTATCTTGAGTAGGAGGGAAATCCCTATATGGAGTGCATGCATTGATATGGTTTCCATTTCTTCCACTAGGTTCCATTTCTAAACAATGGCATAAACTAGATCAGTTTATGAATCAAAATACATAATCCCATACTTATAAAACACTTAACATAAATTGAACTATTTATGGATATAATCCATAATCAGAGAAAAATGTTTTCTTTGAGGAATTATATACTCATAAACCCTTCATAATGATTTGTAAATAAAATGAGAGTTATCCTAAGCATATCCCCCGAGAGTGTCATAACCAAGAGTGCAGCAAGGCTTATTGTTGTGCACCAGTTCCCGTTCGAGTCTAGCTCAAAGCGGTGTTTTCGGGTTTTACCCCTAGGTACATCTGTGACAGATCCGCCTCTACCTGCTCATATCCAGACAGGGATTTATTGCTTAGAAAACTCACAAAATCTCTACAATACCAAAATTCTAGGAAGTTCTTCTATACTAATCCTCAAAGTCCATATTAGGTCTATGTGCTCTAATCAGAGTTTATCTAAATCTAAATTCCAAGGTTTCTACTAAACTTCCTCTGATACCAACTGTAACGCCCCGACCCTAGTTACCCAGAGTCGGTGCATTATTACATAACATTGGCATGATCACAAGAAAGATTAAATCTCGAAAGACCGATTGGTTTAGTAGCCTTGGAAACACTAGATATATTCATTAAGTTTTACATTACATCATGAAGTGAAAAACTACTACAACAACATATTGTCCCCATAATCCACACTATTATCCCCTCATAATATCCATGTAGGTCATTCATAATTTACTTCTTCACATCTTGGGAAAAATATAACATAGAAAAGGGGTGAGCTCTAATGCATAGTAAGGATAACAATATAGCAGAAAATTTCATAAATAAGAATAAACATTTAAGGCAGTGTATAACTAAAACAAAAGCCTTTTAAACTTGAACTTCAACATATTATGTCAAAATAAAATGAAATAATGTCATTTACTTATTCACATGGATATTCTACTAATCGAATAATCACATGCAATATCAATAACCACTTTCATAATGATGGAATGCATAATGCCAGACTATCATAACCACATAGCCAAGGCCTCGTGCCAAGACTACACGTAAGATTTTGTCAAGGCCTTGTGCCAAGACACTAGTTTGTCTCATGAGACCTACCGATGCATCGAGGAGCTATAGCGGGCTCCACCCGTCACATATTAAGTCCAATGCATTCCCATATGAAAAGGTTTAAACATAACATAAACATTCGTATTAAAACTAGCATACGAAATGTAAATACATCATCTATAAACCATGAATGGTATAAAAATAATACATCTAGATTCAAACATATTAGAAAACATTCAATACACTATAGAAGTTTTGTATCATAATAAATCAACTTCAAATAAGCGTAAAATCCATCAAAGGATGTTGATATAGATGAAATCCAAACTCTTTTTAGAGAAATATCTCTTTCTATTTTGAAATCATTTAAGAGTAATATATTTATAAAATAAAACATTTTCTCTGAAAATATTCTTATAAGCTTGTAAGGGAAGCTTCGATGATTTTATAACGGCATAAATTAGCCACACCCGCCGTATAAGTTAAAAAAAACATTCTTACCTTAATTCTGTCGAAAAGGTTAAAAAGCACCTTGTTTGGAAAATGACGGAAATATTCCTTTATAAAACTCTTATAAAAAGTCAAACAAGGGTATAAATGACTTTAACCCATATTCTTTTAAATAGTAAAAATGTTTTGAAATACATTTTTAAGAAACATGGATGTGGATGATAAAGAGATCCTAGTAGATTATTACGTATAAACAACCTCGGATAATGAAGAGATTGTGAAGTAAAACCTTACCTTGTACTTTTCCTTGGTTGGGGGTAGGTTAACCTCCTGTATAATGGTTAAATAATTGTTATTAAATTATAAAAGAATCATATAAATTAATATGATATCATATATGATCTCTTAACATTGCTTTGTTAATAATATCTTAGATTTATCGTTGTTTCGGGTGTTAACTGACTCGTTTTCTTTTATATGTTTTGTTAGGTAAGCTATATTTGTCATGGATAGGTTGTATATTAATCATATACATAATGATATCAAGTCCTTATATACTATTATTAATCATAAAATGAGAATTATACTTGAATGGATACGATGGAGAATGAATCTCATCGCGTTCGTGGAGACGGTAGTCCGTACGTACGCACGAGCGACAATATCATTCTTTTGATATTAAAATAATATATAACTTGATGGTATATCATATATACAGAATAATTATCTTGTTACATTTATTATTTACATGAATTACACATTACTATACCCATCAAAATAATAATTTATTGAATAACAATTACACCACGACGTGGAGACGGTAAGCCGTACGTACGCATGTATGGTGACATGTTATTCAAAGGATGGATAGAATACTGAATATGGTTGTACCATATTTATAATAACATCACATTATATATATGATACTGGAGTTATTATTTTATAATGGTGACAACAAAGGAAGAAGAAGTGGAAGAAGAAAGTAACTTGGAAAAGGGTGGTGAAATCATTACCTCTTCTTCGGGTTCTTCCTTTTGATTTGATCAAAAGGGATCCTTAGGTTGGCTTTCTGATCAAACTAAGGCCTTTAGGTTGTAGTGAGGGAAGTTGGGAGAGTATTTGGGCAGAGTTTGGCCAAACAAAAAGGCTTTGAAGGTGTGAAGTAATGAGAAGGGGAAGTGCCCTTTTATAAGAGGGGTGAGGGGCACCTTTGGAAAAGCTAGAAATATTAATTTATAATAAATTAATATTAGGTTTCTAATGGCTAAAAATTTGATTATTTAAATTTTAAGGTGGTTATGGGTCTAAAAACACTCAACCAATAGAATTTAGACAGGTTTGGGTTACTATATTAACCTTATCTTTAAGTATTAACTCTTAGTTAATTAGTTTGACATTTACCATGTCACTTTTTATTTTTATATTATATAGTTAATAAACTTACTATATACATCCAAGAGACCCCCAAGTGGTCCATTAATGATACAAATATCACGATATAAGTCTCTTGGCTGAACCTTAGATTTTTAGGAATTTAATATCAATTAATAATATAATATTTGTTTTAAAAACTCTTTTATGTCAATTTTGACACTATTCAATAGTTGATTTTTGTGAAACTCATAACAGAATTATTACTTCAAAAAAAGTCAATTAAATCAATCCTAATATGTCATATTATCCTATAAATTTAGTTTAATTCATTAAAAGTCTTAAATTATATTTATTTGGGTATTTATAATATCAATTATTTTAATTTTTCACTATTATGGTAATTACTGCATCATCATTGTGTCATAAATAAATTAAATTATTTAATGTATAAAAATTATAAATAAATTATAATTATGTATTAAATATTATTATATTTCAAATGAATATTTAAAAATGAATTTATCTTATGTATAACCCTATATTAAAAAAAATTTAGTAAATAAACTTTGATTTTAACTCTTTTAACTCTTCTTTGAATTAAATAATAATAAATGTCCTAATCTAATCCAAGTGGACCTAAATGATAATATTTTATTCCTAAGGTTGTTTTTGGTCGAGATAAACTTGTCCAATAGAATTAGGACATGTTTTAGGGTAATATTAATATCATTTTTACCCTTAATTACTCTATTTACTTTTAACCGTGGTAAATAAAAGTAAAAAGTTACTATTCACCAAAAATTATTTTCATCTTATTGAACCAAATTTTATATCTTGATATTAACTGTGTCTCTCGGATTTTTTAAATTCTATTCATAGAAGCGGTAAAATTAAGTTTTATGAAAAAAAATCAGTTTTTTAACTACCACTTAGTAGTTTCACTATTCATCAAAATTGAAGTTTTTCAGAACAATGCCAAAATTTCACCCTAAGCTATAATTGATATTCCGAATTCAAAAATGATGTCTATTTTACCAAATTCCAAAGATATAAGTTGCATTAATTAATTTTATGATTAATTCCCGCTGTCACAACAAATAGCGTGTTTTTAAGAAACAATATATATCAAAATATTAACAATTGTTTTGGTCCAATTTCAAAGTGAAATTAATTCAAATGGACACCATTGGATAAAATGGTAAAAATATATTATAATTATACTTTAAAACCAATAAATAATATAATTTATCACTATAAATTATTTTGATTAAAAAGTTGTTTTTAAGTATTTTTCACTATTCATAAAAATTGGAAGTTCTCAGAAAAATACCAAAAATTCATCTTAGGATAATTTCAATATTATGAATCCAAAAATGAAGTCCATTTTGAAATATAAAATATATATAATTTTAAAAATTAGGTATTACTATTCATAATAGCTAGATTGATCGGTTGTGGTGTGTGTTAGAACTTGATGTTGTGTACAACACACGCTATCGCATTATTCAAAGAGAAGCGTACCGTAGAAGCTTGGGGTGTTACAAATCATAAGGTAATTCACAATACAGAGAGTAATTTCTTTATATTGGAAATTTATGTTATCTTTATAAATATAAAACCATTCTATAACTAGGATAACATAAAATTACACTAAAGGGAGACAGATAATATTTTTAATAATAACATTCACACAAACATTAACTCATGATATAATAATCATATAAGTTCTCCCTGATGATACCAAATCATTTTTAGTGGTGACTCAATGTTCTTGGAAAACTTACATGATATGATAATATGGAATGAATTGAAATAAAACATGACATGTCTAACTATGGAGTAGAGGTTACATGTAATTCAGTCATAATAATCTATCTCTACATAGTAATTTTCTTATTCCTTTATTCTTGGATATTTTTGGTTCCCATAATGCTTTTAATTCCTTGGGATAGATAATTATCTTTGATAATGCCCAACTTATTCACATTTATGACATAGAAATGTATATAGTACCTAATATTGAACTCTATTTATATTCATCATGTTATTCATTTTTTTCATGGAAATTGGATACTTTATAACCTATTTTTTCAAACATAAAACATATCTTAGTTTATTTGTGGAATTTCCCTTGGTTCCTCTTTCAACATTTTTTGTACAAAGGAAATTGGGTCTTCTTTCATTTATCACCTTTACCAAATAAACTTCCTTGTGGCGCCTTCCTCCTCTTCTTTAAATTCTTTGGACATTCAACTTTGTTCCAGTTATTTAATCATGAGTTTTGAAAATTGGTTTGGAATAATCACAATATGTCTCACTTGAGCTCCCATCATGTTAAACATATCATATGGATAGTTATCATATTTCCCCTCACATTGTTTTTTGACTCAGTTCCTCCTATTTCCAACCATTGACTAGAATAAAGGGAAAATTATAGATGATTATTTTTAAACTATTAAACACATAAATAGAAAACCATGAACATTAAAGGGATAACTAATAAATAATGTGTATTTCTTAACCCATGAATTTCTAGGCTTCAATCTAAGTTATTAATGATATATTTCCTAATATAAAATCTTATGGGAATTTTTATTCCATTAATAATGGTTCATAATGATCTTGTGAATTTACCAAAGAATATCCCCCATAGAATTTCAAACCAAGTGTGTATAAAGACCTTTTTTCATGAACCAGGTGATGATCAAGTCCAACTCAATGCACCCTTTTTGGGATTATTACCCCTAAATACCTCAATTCTAGAGCCACATCCACTTTTAGTATATAGATAGGTATTTATTCAATTAGAAACCACTTACTGTATACTTTACCAAAATTTAGGGATGTTTTCATATGTTAAGTATTATCCTTAAGGATTTCTCTAGATTTTTTTAATCCTAACCCCAAAAATAACTATACTTTCCTTTGATACCAAATATGACAACCTTTGTCTTTAATACTCTTTATTTCTTGATTTAATACATAAAATCACACTTAGTACAACCCAAAATATAGATAAGCCTAATGTATTTATAAAATTAGGTACATATCACATCAACATGATACATATATATGAAAATATTATTGAAAAAGTTCTTAACATGCTTCTAAAATTCTGTAGCCTTTAAAACTGCACGGGATAACATGGGGACATACTTAAGAAAGGGGTGAGCTATAAAGACCGATAAGGGAATAAACAAAGAATAACATGATGAAAGTGTTACATGTTATTTAATAGTAATTTAAATGGGACATAAAATGGGTGATAATCATAATCTTGAATAATGAGTCATGATACAACATGATAGCATAAAGGTAGCATGGTAATGTGGAAACAACATTAAACATGAAATCATAAACATAGGTTAATTATAACCATAAATACATCATAACATGGTGTAAAAATTCCCATAATGGATTAGTTTTACTCTCTAATCTCATACATTATGTCTCGTGAGACTAAAACATTACCCAATGCATTGGACCTCTATATAATTTTGGGCACACCCATTGTTTTCATATCATGTACATGCATAAGTATGCCACATAGATCATTCAAAATAGGATAGTATTTTATCACATTTAATCCCAAGATTAAGGATTGTATAATATATACATGGAATTACCAAATCAAAGAAGGATAGGTATGTCTAGGTGACTACCCTTGAGTGGAAATGGCAATGGTCTTCATAATGTAAAGGCTTGTCATGGGAAAATCAATGCATAACTTCAACGACATGACGGGGGTACATAATGAATCATGGGAGGGATCAATGAGAGTGAAATGGGTATATCATCACTAGTACATAACAATGGAAGTAATAGGCATGTGAAAAATCATATCACATCAATATAGATTGATAGAAAAAAGGCATTATATAAGGAAGGTTCTTAAATAATGAGGAGAATGAGAGGATCCCTTATTTCAACATAGTAACGGCTTAGGTAAAGGTTATAATGATATCATTATAAGAAAATAAATTTGATAGTAAAGAGAAATTTATAAATTAATTAGAGAATAAAAAAATTATATTCAAAAGGATAAATAAAAATAAGGTTCTTGAATGGAAAAGAAGAGAGATATTTCACTTACCTTAAGAGGGTGTTTCCAAAAGCTTAAAAGGATCTTATTGAGATCCTGGGGAACCTTAAGAGGGATATATAGAGGAAATTTAAGAGTATATCCATGACCAAAGGATTTTTAGTGAAAATAAATGGGATCTTGGGTGGGTTTATTTAGGAAAAGAGAGGGGAGTTCTTTATTATTTTTCAAATTTAGGTTTTGGACTCTATACAATAAAGTAATAAAAACCACAAAAAATACCATGTTTTTTCCCATGATTTATTCCAAATAGAAGTGGTGTTAATTATTTTATAAGTCTATGAACCTATAACATTAAAATAATACCCTTGGTGATTTATAAGTGAGTCATGTTTATAAATAATTGATTTTAAAATCATAAAATATAATATAGGGTTTTGAGGATTCATAAAGGGTTTATAAAATTAATTGAATAACCTCAAAAACACATTATTTTAAAGGGTAAACATATAATTGGTTTTTTATACCTTTTATGTTAGATATTGCATCATTTTTTCATCATTATGATGTTATAATACACACCATATATTTATATCGTATTTAATTTTTACCCAAAAATCTAGTTATCTTAAAAAATTATGAAAAATTCACCGTTAGATAATTTAAAAATTATGATTCAAAAAAAATATTTATTTTATCAAAATAATTATATAAATATAATAAATTATACTTTAAAGTTAAAATCCATGTTTATTGTTGTAACACCCTGACCCTAGAAGCTCAGAGTAGGTAACTTACTTTATTACATTGGCATGATTACAAGGAATAAATTCCTAAAGGACTGAAAGTTTAGAAGTTTTTGAAAACCATATTACATATAAATGATATCCACTTTACATTGGGTAATATAAAATTAGACATAATACATAATAAAATCTAATAAACTATATCCTTCTAAACTCATTCAAAGATCTCTTCTTTATAACCTGGGGAAAGGAAAAAAATAAGGGTGAAATAAAATGATTAATAAGGGTTAAGTATAGAAGAATATATAATGAATCAATAATGAATAATCAATATGGTAAGGTAAATAACTGAACACACATTCCATTCCATCAATAATCTAAGAATGAAATGCATCCTTAGATTTTATCACAGTGAAAATCCTATAGAAAATAATAACTGAAATGAAGGAAATGATTAATTATTGGATGTAATGTATCTAGAACATGAATCACAATACAATCAAGACCTATTCTAAAGATAGTTTAAGTCTTTGGGTAGAAAATTTTCTGATTTTCCTTATAAACAAACTCTAAGGGTTTGTCACTAACTGATTTCATCTCATGAGACTATCGATGCATTGAGGGGATTTCATTAATTAGTCCCTAACCCATGTCTTAGATTTACAAATCATTGCTAATATATAAAATAATAAATTTAAATTCATAAATAAATTTCTTTATCAAATATCCATATTGAGTAAAGGATACGGGTTTATCAATATTCCCCTAGTAGATCAAATGAATTTCAAAGTAAAAAACTGTATGTAAATATGGTATGATGTTTAGAAAATAATAATATACATAATAAAAGAATATGAAAATTAAAAATGAATATAATTTTCAATGAAAAATGATTATAATAAATGGATTAATTTAATATAAAGTTAATAATCATAAAAGAAAGTGAGATTGCAAGATAACTTTTATCAGTTGGTAATTTTCAAGTTATAACCCCTTGGATGAGATAATTCAAAGTAAAAAATTTAAATAAAATTAATATAAAATTATTCATGATATAATATATCAAAAGGGGTAGTAGATATACTACAAAAATTAAGTAAGTGGTGAATATTACATTTATATCACAGATGTAAAAAAGTGAGATGAAAATATATTACCTTACACTCCCTTTCAGTTGACTGCTCTTTAACATATGATATAATGGTTTTAAACGTGTTATTAACTTATACTATAACCATATTAATATTTATTATATCATATATAATATTTTTATAACATATCATAACCTGTTCATTAATAATCTTTCATCATTTTCATCTTTTTAGGTGTTAATTGCCTTGTTTTTAGTGTATGTTTTAACTTGTTATTTATATTCCTATTACATAGATCATGATTTCATAATATAAATAATGTAAAAAGTGATGTAAAAATTATATATATTCATTATATATTTATTTATAGTAATCCATAATGTTTGGGTATAGGAAATAAAATACAGCGTTCATAGAGACGGTAGGTCGTATGTATGCATGAACATTATTTCCATTTTCCTATTGTATTTAAAGAATTAAAAGTAAATTATATATATATATATATTATAATTATATTATCATATTTATTTCATATGCATAAAATATTTTTATTTAAAACATCCTTAATACATTCCATGTAAAGTGTGAACGCATCACATCGCTTTGAGGAGGCGATATCCCACACGTCCACAAACGATGTTATCGTATTCCCATAAATGGAACATATGGAGGTATATGTTATATAATAATTAAAAAAGAATAAATAAATTATAAATATAATATGTATCATATATAAACAATAAATACATCATTATTTCTAACCTTAAAAGGTAATAATGGAAGAATGAACGACATCGGTTCACGGGGCGGTAGTCCACCGTACACACGAACAATGATTGTGTATCCCATTTGATGGAAGTGTGTGTGATTATAGGTTGTAACATTAGCATAAAAAAATATAATTATATTTAATATAACTATTTTATTATATAATTATTATATAAGAATAATTGAATGTGTGGATAGAGAAATAAAACAAAAGTGCTCATTGAAGAACGTTACCTCTTTTTCGGGTAACTCCTTTTCATTTATACCAAAATACTTGGTTTGATTTATGCCCAAATTTATAATTCTAGGATGAGGGTTGGTATTTTTTGGGCTTATTTGGTTCAGGTTTGGATGATCAAAATGTCTTGATAAGTGTGAATAAGTGAGGAGGGTGAGTTCCTTTTTATAGTGGAGGGGGAGTGGCATTCTTGTAAATATAAAAAGGTAAGCACTATTGATTGGCTTTCCTTACATCATGTGCCTCAAAAAATTAAATATAATAGATTATATTAAAATTTTGGTCTATAAAATCCTCCAACATACAAAAATAAAATTATTTTTATCATTTTTTCCTTAACTTCTAGGTTTCCCTTTTTTTACCTTTTCGAGTTTTCACTAGGGTAATTAATTTTCTAACCTAGGTAATTTAACCATTAATTCTAAATTAAAGTGATATTTATTAGAAAATATAGAAACAATTAATTATAAATATTATATCTTATTTAAAAAATTAAAAAACCCATATATGTAGGAAATTAATTTTAACAGAAGCGCATGTAACACGTAAAAACACAACTTTAACCTGAATCGTGCTAACAATGTTTTTACTATTTAGGGGTCAATATGTTCATTATAAAAGATAAATTGGTCTATAAATATAATATATTTTATATTTATTGAAATTTAAAAATAAATTTTCAAAATATTTTATTTTTAGTCATTTTAAATCTTTTAATAAAATATCATTTATTATAAAATAACATTAATGTCAATTTTTACATTATTTAATTAATTTAAATTTAAAAATATCAATAAAATGATGAAATTTAAATATATTAAGTTAAAACCTATTTAAAATGATATATTAATCTAAAAAATTAATTTCATATAATAATTCAACCAATTTACTTCACTTTTAATATTTTTAACATCGTTTATTTTAGTTAATTATTAACTAAATAATTATTGTGTTGGTGTTTCTTAAGAATTTTAAGTAACCAATTCATCTCTAAAAATTATAGATAAAATATTATGACTAAAAAATATAATTTATATTTCAAAATAATATTTTTAACTAAACCTAGGTAGTTTTTTCCCCATCCCATAGCTTTGTAGATATTAATTGTAAGAAAGGTTCTTTTTTGACTTTTTCTTTACTTAACTTATTATATAGGTAAATTTTATGGAATAGTATCTCAAAAAGTCATAAAATTAGATAATATGGTTACAATGGTTGAACTATGTCCAAAAAATGGGTATTGGACAAGCCTCTTGGTCATTTTTTCACTAAGATTAAAGTTTAACCACTAAGTAAACTCATTTTTACCTTAATCACTGTAATTAATTTTAACTCCTTTCACTAATTATTAAGGTAAAAAATTAAGTTGATATTATTAGACTATAAATATTATAATTATTCCAAATATGGATATCCATTTTTCCAAATTAAATTCAATTAAGTGAAAAAATTAAATTTATAGCTAATCCTGTAGATGTAGCAAGAAAGCGGGTTTTTAAGGTGAAAATGTCCAAAAGTTCACTAAGTTTTTATATCTAAATTCAATATAAAAATTATTCCAATGACATAAATTTTATTAATATATTTATAATTTGTATATTTTTACTTTAAATCCTACTTAAAATATAATTTAACATTAATAATTTTTTAAACAAAAATGCAGTATTTTTCACTATTCATCAAAAAATGATACTTTTCAGAAAAAATACCAAAAATTCACCCTAAGATAATTTTGACATTACATATTATAAAATTAAATTTATTTTTCAAAGAAAATTTATAAAATGGTCAAATTTTAGTTTTAAAATAGGTACGCCATTAAAAGGTGGAAAAACTGCCTTTAGAAAAATACAACATTTTATACGTAAAAATAGATTTTTTCTTATAATATGTATATAAAATATATTGTATGAATTTAAAAATATTTTTTTGAATATATAATATAAAAATAAATATATTATAAAGTCTCAAGATGTTATATACACTTCTAAGCTTGGTCTTGCATGTCTTATACACTATCAAAGGAACTCGGTATTGTGTGTAACACAAGCCAGCATAGCATTGTGTATAAATAAAGCTAGAAAAAAAATTCTAAAAGGAAAATATTGTAATTTATTAGGGTGTTACATCCTTCCCACCTTAAATAATTGAATCCTCTCAATTCAAACTTGATCTCAGTAATCCAGGGTTTGATATTTGAAAATACTATTGTTGAGAAACCCACATCATAAAAGGATTAATAAATATCCTCTTAGTAAGAGAGATAGGGAAGTATGAAGGTCACTTAAGTAGGATACCAAGTAGGAGAAAATATTTGGTAAATGAAAACATGTACATAGAATAGAATCATAAATAACTATAGTCATTGGTCACAATAAATTATGTGATTAATGGAAATTTAAGGGCCTCAAAACCATAAATTTGTGATGATCTAAGGGATCATTTAATCTATTGGATATGAATGTAATAGGATAGAATTTTTATTTCAAGATATTTTTCTTATATTTAAAGAATTATTTAATTCTCTAATAATATATCTAAATATACTTACTTGATATATTTCTATTTTCTAAGCACAATATTATCCTTTGGTTGTTCCTTGAACTATTTATACTTCATCTCTTAGAAGAGGTTGCATCATATGGTGAAGTAATACATTAACCCCTAAAAAATTGTCCAAAGTTCAACATTAACCATTTCATAAATGGTTAACCTTATGACCATTCAAAAATATTATTATCCCAAACTTTAGAAATATGGTTACTAAATTTCCAAAATGATCTTATCATCACTTTCCCATATAACATGAGGTAGTACTTAATTGTCACATATCAACATGTGAATACGTTCTTCATATATTCTCTTAAATCATGGTAACAACTTAAATTATCATAAAACCTTATTGAAAATGTCCATGCTTCATTATTACTTATATAAAACATAGGATATTAGATATATTTATTAAATCTAAAAATGTTATAGACTCCATCAATTATAGCATAACTACTTTTCCAATAGATCATTAATCATCTCCAAGGTAGTCTGGAATATCCAATTTTACTTTATCCAAATAAATCATCTCTTTATACAACCATCATTATCTCAACATTAGTAACATATTAAGGGTTTTCCTTCACTCAATCATTTGTTTTCCAAGAAGTTCATCTTTTTACTAAATCATATTTATTTTCTATTAATACCGTTCAATATATGCTTTCAAATCCATAACAAAAAAGTATTGAAGTACAATTATAATATAATACATAATTCTTATAATCATTACATCATTGATAAAATAATCAAATGACATCATTATTTAATCCAAACATAGGCACATTAATCATTACTTTTTTTTCATGGTAAGAGCATAAGATGTACCATGATCCATTATCTTATTTTGAGGTATATTGCATTGACACTTAAGGAATTTATTTTCATAGTGACCCCTTTCACTACAGTTGAAATACTGAATAGTGGTATTTTTTCTTCCCTTTTCATTATTTTTCCTGGTGACCCTTTTCTCCACACTTATAATAAACTCCCAATCCTTTTAATAATTTCCCAAGGTGATTCCTTCTACAATTACCACATATAGGAAAATAATTCTTTCCCTTATTCCCTTTATCCATCTTTTCCCCAATTGTCCTCTTCTTCTCATGATTCCCTTTGAATACATAATACTTATATGACTCTTTATATTTATCTTTAACATATGATACTATGTCCTCATATGATGAAAATTATTTTGATACTAGTTCCATTCGAAATATTGGATTAATACCATAAAAGATATGATCATTCTTTCTCTTTAGATCACGTGCATTGGTGAGGATCACATTCATTCTACTAAGAATCATTTCTAAATGACAACATACACTATATTATATTATATAATTATGAATCATAATGTATAATCCCAAAAAATAGTGGAATAAATAATCATAAATTGGAAAATTCATGCATATATAACCTCATAATCTTAAACATGGTTCCTTTGGGATGTTATTATATATTTATCCTCAAATCCTATCATATGGTTATGTTCTCTAATCAATGTTTTCTAAATATAGTTTCTATGGTTTCTAAAAACCTTCCTTGGATACCAACTGTAATGCCCCGACACCAGAAGCTCGAAGTCGGTGCCTTACATTATTACATTGGCATGATTACAAGGAATCAAATCTCAAAGGATTGAAAGTTTACCAATTTTAGAAAACTATATTATATACATGATACCCATTTTATATTGGGAAATATAAAATGAAACATAATACATAACAAAATCTAATAAACTACATCCTTGAAAAAACATTCAAAGATCTCTTCTTTATAACCTAAGGAAAGGAAAAAATAAGGGTAAGCTCAAATGCTCAGTAAGGGTTAAGTACAGAGGAATATATAATGAATAAATAATGAATAATCAATATATAAAGGTAAATAATTAAACACACATTCCATTTAATCAATAAGATGAGAATGAAATGCATCCATAGATTTTATCATTGTGAAAATACTCTATATAATAATAACCAAAATGAAGGAAATGCTTAATTATTTGATGTCATGTATCTGGAACATCAGTAACTATACCTTCAAGACATATTCTCAAGACAATTTAAATATGTGGGTAGAAACCCATATGATTCTTCTTAGAAACAAATTATAAGGGTTTTCCTCCAACTGATTTCATCTCATAAGACTATTGATGCATTGATGGGCTTGCATTAACCAGTCCCCAATTCATTTCTTTCATGTCCAAAGCATTCCTCCTATATGAAATAATAAATTTAAATTTATAAAAAAAAGTGTCTTATCAAATATCTATATTGAGTAAAGGATATATATTTATCAATATTTTCCTAGTAAATAAAATAACTTTCAAATTAAAAAATTTATGTAAATATGGTATACATTTTAGTAAATAATCATATACACCATACAATAATATGGATATCACAAAGTAATATAATTTTAAATGAAAAATGGTTACAAAAAAGTGATTATTTTAATTGAAAGTTAACAATCACAAAAGAAAGTTAGATTGAAAGATAAGTAAATGATATATATGTATATTATACTTAAATTTAAATATTTATTATGTATATATAACATATTTTTATTTAAACCATCCTTAATATATTCTATGAAAATTGTGAATGCGTCACATCATTTTCAGTAGGCGGTTGTCCACACGTCCACAAATGATGTTATCGTATTCCTACAAAATGGAATACATGGAGGTATATGTTATATAATAATTATATAAGAATAAATACATTATAAATATTATATATATCATATATAAACTATAAATATATCATTATTTATATCCTTTAAATGTGGTAATGGAAGAATGAACAACATCGGTTCGCGAGGCGGTAGTCTGTCGTACACATGAACGATGATTGTGAATCCCATTTGATGGAAGTGTGTACGAGTGTAAAAATAGCCTTAACATAAAAAATATATCAGTATATTTAATATTATGAGGTTATTATATATGTAATGTATAATAATAATTTAAGTGGTGGATAAATAAATAAAACAAAATCACTCATTGAAGAACGTTACCTTTTTTCAGGTAACTCCTTTTAGTTTATACCAAAATCCTTCCTTGTTTTTCTTTCTAACAAAATTTAGGCTTCTAGGATGAGGTTAGAGATTTTTTTATATTATTTTGGTAGGTTTTTTATGAGAAAAATTTCTTTATATGTGTGAGTAAGTGAGTAGGTTGAGTTCCTTTTTATAATGTAGGGGGAGTTGTATTCTTATAATCATAAAAAGGTAAACACTATTGAGAGGTCTTCCTTGCATCATGTGCCCCCAAAATTGAAAAATAATGGATTAAATTTAAGTTATGGTCTAGACACACCTCCACCACACAAAAATAAAAGTATTTTTATCATTTTTTTCCTTAACTTCTAAGTTTCTCTATTTTTACCTTTTTAGGTTTTCACTAGAGTAATTAATTTTATAACCTAGGTAATTTAACCATTAAGACTAAATTAAAGTGATATTTATTTAAAAATATAGAAACATTGAATTTTAAATATGATATATAATTTAAAAAACTAAAAATCCCATCTGTGTTGGAAATTAATTTTAACATAAGCGCATATAACGCCAAAAACACAGTATTAACCCAAACCGTACTAAAAATATTTTTACTATTTAGGGGTGAATATGATCATTATAAAAGATAAATTGGTCTATAAATAGGATTTATTTTATATTTATTAACCTTTATAAATAAAATGGTAGAATATTTTATTTTTTTAAATTTAAATCTTTTAATAAAATATAATTTATTATAAAATAACATTAATGTCAATTTTTACATTATTTACTTAATTTAAATTTAAAAATATAAATATAATGATTTATTTTGAATGTATTAATTTAAAACCTATGAAAAATTATATATTCATCTAAAAAATAATGGAAGACAATAATTCAATAAATTTACTTCACTTTTAATATTTTTAGAAGCATTTATTTTAGTTAATTATTAATTGAATAATTATTGTGTTGGCGTTTCTTAAGCATTATAAGCAACTAATTCATATCTAAAGAATATTAATAAATTATTATGATAAAAATATAAAATTTATATTTCAAAATATATTTATAACCAAACTTAGGTAGTTTTTTCCTTATTCCATATCTTTATAGATATTAAAGGCAAGGAAGGTTCCTTTATTGTCTTTTTCTTTACTTAACTAATTATACAGGTCAATTTTATAGAATAGTGTCTAAAAAAGTCATAAAATTTGATAATATGGTTAAAAGGATCTAAATATATCCATCCAATGGGTATTGAACAATATTCTAGGTCATTTTTTCCACTAATATTACAGTTTAACCACTAAATAAACTCGTTTTTACTTTAATCACTGTAATTAATTTTAACTTATTTCACTAATTATTATGGTAAAAAATTAAGCTGATATTATTGTACTATAAAAATTATAATGATTCAAACTATGCAGATCC
The DNA here is from genome assembly GCA_963277665.1 of Viscum album. Lineage (NCBI taxonomy): Eukaryota > Viridiplantae > Streptophyta > Magnoliopsida > Santalales > Viscaceae > Viscum > Viscum album. The sequence continues at coordinate 1,029,679,893 of OY728150.1, forward strand.
ATTTTTTCAAATTCAATTCACTGATGTGTAAAAATTAAATTTAAATATAATCTCATAGACGTTGCGAGAAAGCGGGTTTTAAAAGTGAAAATATTCAAAAGTTCACTAAGTTTTTATATCTAAATTAAATATAAAAATAATTCCAATGACCTAAATTGGATTAATTATCTATTTTTACTTTAAAACCAACTTAAAATATAATTTAACATTAATAATTATTTAAATGAAAAGGCATTTTTCGAGTAAAATGCAATATTTTTCACTATTCATCAAAAAATAAAACCTCTCAGAAAAATACCAAAAATTCATCATAAGCTAATTTTGACATTAAATATTCAAAAATAAAATTTATTTTGAAAAATAAAATTTATAAAAGGGTCAAAATTTAGTTTTAAAATATGTGTGTTATTAAAAGGCGACAAAATTACCATTGGAAAAATACAAATTTTTATGCATAAAACTCGATTTATTCTTATTATATATCTAATAAATATATTGGATGAATGTAAAAAAATTGAATGAATATATAATATAAAAATTAATATATTATAAAGTCTCAAGATGTTATATACACTTCAAAGCTTGGTCTTATGTGACTTATACGCTATCGAAGGGACTCAGTATTGTGTGTAGCACAAGAAAACTTAGTGTTGTGTATAAAGAAAGCTAGAAACAAAATTAAATTTATTATAAAAGTAAAATATTTTAATTTTTTGGGGTTTTAAAATTGAAAAATATTGTTTTTTACAATAAGAGTTTTCTGAAACTTATAAAAATTACATTTTCACTTCATAAATTTATATTTTCACTTATATTTATTATATACTATTTAATAATTATATTTTATTAAAATATAATTTAATTCATGAATTAATCAGAAGGAATTTATTAATTAAAATTGCATGTTACCTAAAAATACAATTCCATTTTTTTCATATTAAAATCTAATTTTATCAAAATCATTTATTTAATCATTTATAAAGTAAAAAATAAATAAGCAATAAATATAATCATTATTTTATTAAAAACAAAATATGTGTATTCAAAATATTATGATTGAGATACATATATCTCTATTACACCAGTGAATACCCTGAGGGTAAGGTGTGCAATGGTGATATTTTCTTGGGGTGGTTCGGTGAACATAGTTTGGGTCATGCTGTTGATAAGCTTGAACTTCTCCCATAAATGATTTCTCTTGTTCTTTAGTTGTTGAATATTATCTTGGTATTAGTCAAGGAAAAATCTTAGATATTTTATCTCCCTTATAAGCTCTGATAAATGGGATTCATAGGGTATGATCCTACTAGTCGAGGTTATTGTTTACTTCGTTTGTACCGATTGGATTTATCATAACCCTTAATATATGCTAATCATATAATCATTGTTCAATGGATATATTATCAATGTTTATGATTCTTAATGATATTTTAAATATGATAGGATATAAATAAGGAAGTTCGTGTTTTTTCTATAACCACTTTACATAATAGGGAATTTAATTCAATCATAAAGTTAATTTTATTTATAAAATTTTGGGTCATTACACAAAATTTATAAGAGAACATTCATCAAATAATTGTCCAGTAGATCATGTTCCAAATATAGAATGGTTAATGTAGCATTATCTTTCTAACTCAAAGCATTGGATACTTTATTTACTTTACCTGGATGGTAATAAATTGTGTAGTAATGATCTTTTATCAATTCCAGCCATCTCCTTTGTATCATGTTCAACAATTTCTAAGTAAATATATACTTCAAGCTTTTATGATCAGTATATATTTCTCACTTTACTCTATATAAATTATGTATACAAATTTTTAAAGCAAACACTAAATCTTTAAGTTCAAGGCCATTTGTGGGATAATTTTTCTCATGAGATTTTTATTGATGTGAAGTATAAGAAATTACCCAATCATTCTGCATTAATACACAACTCAATACATTCAAAGAATCATCACTATAGATAAAAAAATCACCATTTTTTGGATAGTAGGACCAAAACCGGAGCATTCTCTAATATTATTTTAAATTCCTAGAAACATTCATCACATTCCTTTATCTAAATGAACCTGACTCCTTTTCATGTTAACTTAGTTCATAAGATCGATAATTGTGAAACATTTTCAACAAAATTCTAGTAATATCCCACTAATCCAAGAAAACTATGAATAATAGTCACATTTTTAGCTCTTTTCCATTTATCAACCACTTTAGTTTTAGCATGATCAATAATTATGTCATCTTTATTTATGATATTTCCATGGAATGAAATCTTTTGTAACCAAAAAACAAATTTATTAAATTTTACATATAATTTATTTTATTTAAATGTTTTCATAACAATCCTTATATGTTTTTCATGATACTTATATCTTTTATAATAAACCAAAATATCATTAATAAATACAACAAAAAAATCATCCAAGTATTCATGGAAAACTATATTCATAAGATCCATTAATACATCTAGGTAATTAATCACCCTAAAGGGCATAAACAAAAACTCATAATGCCCATACCTAGTGTGAAATGTTTTCTTAGGAATTTCATCCCCCATTACCTTTGGCTAATGATACTCGGACCTAAGATCAAATTTTGAAAAATATTAATCTCTATAGAGCTTATCAAACAAGTCATCAATATTTGGAAAGAGATAATTATTCTTAACCATGATGTTATTCAATTCTCTATAATCAATGAAAATCCTCATGGAACTATATTTTATTTTAATAAATAAAATAGGATCACCCACTGGTTAATTTCTAGGATTAATGAAACTTTTATCAACAAACTCCTACAAATTCTTTTTAAATTATATAAATTATTCTTAATCCATTTGAGAAAGGGGGTTTTAAAATTTTCTTAGCATCAGGCACTATGTTAATAGTTTAAACAACTTCTTAATTAGGTATAATACCAAGTAACTCATCTAGAAAAATATCCAGATATTCTTTTATTACCATGACATAATTAACCTTAATAGTTCCCTTATTTTAAACAACATGAGCAAGGAAACTTTCATTTACATCTCTTAATAGTTTCTCAGCTTCTTGATATGTTATCAAAGGTATGAATTGATTCTTATATATAAACAAAAAATCAATTTGGAAAATAAATTCTTTAGCTCCATAAAAAATCTAAGCATGATGAGTTGAATGCCAATCCATACCCAAAATAACATTAAATTCTACAGTGGGAAATACAACAAGTTTTCTAGGGAAAAATCCATATATGATAAAAGTAATTTATTTTTAATTTATTATTTTCTTAATAGTACCCCTAGGTGTTTTTACAAAAAGTTCTCACTTCATTTATTGAGGTGAAATTTTCATTTTACCATCAAATTTATTAGAAACGAAATAATTTGTAGACCCAAAATAAAAAAAAGACATTAGTATAATCTTAATAAACATGAAATATACATGTTACCACTTCATTCAATAGCCCAACATATACCAAAGTAGTCGCAAATAATTTCACCATACCCTTTTTCTTATAGTATTGCTTCTTCCCATCATTTTTTCTCTTCTTTAGACACACATCTTCATAATGGGCCATCTCATTACATTTAAAACACCATACTACATGCTTATCAAAATTAGTCTTACCGCTTCCAAAATATTTTTATTTATAATCATGATCTATATGACCAAACTTACCATATCTAAAGCACTTCTTATATTTTATAATATATTCCCTAGGGTTCTTTTTACCATGCCTATCATAAAATAAAAACTTTATTTTCTTACCTTTGTATTTCTTTGATGTATTCTTCCCATTTTTATTCCACCTGAATCTCTTCTTCTTCTTATTTTCATGAAATACATGTTCATTAAAAATCTCCATTTCTACATTCTCAACACAGTGAATAAGTTTATCATAACTTTTAAATATGTGAGAGGTCAAATCTCTTCAGTATATTGGTTTTAATATTCATTAAATCCAGTTAATTTTACTATTAAGATCCCAAATAAAATTTGGTGCATACCTTTCCATTCTAGTTAAGTTTTCTTTATATGTAGCCACTAAATCTTCCTCTTTCTACCTTAATTCAAATAATTTATTTTCCATCATCGAAGAGCCTTAGGAAAATATTTATCAAGGAAAATGTTCTTAAATTCAACCCATTACAATTCATTAATCTCTCCTCTTTATCTAATATTATTAATCATTTACTACCACTGGTAGGATTCACCTTTAAAATGGTAAATATAAATAGTTACCTTTTGATAATTTAAACAACCCATGACATAAAATATCTTTTCTAAGTCTTTAATCCATCCCTCATCTTCCACTAGGATAAAGCATACACTAAATATTGGAGGGTGTTGTATCATAAAATGCTCCACTATCAACATTTTCCTCAATGGTAGATATGGTTTCTATATAGCATGGATACCACCACCATTTATAGCCTACATAAACTGAGCCATCATAACAAAAAACTACTCAGTTCAAATTTTAACCATTCTAGGTTTCTGATTTGGAAGTATATTTTCCTCTTGGTGCCTTCCTACTTCATCTTCCTTATTTTCTCTATAAAAAACCATTATGAACAAACATTTTTTAGAAGAAGAAACATGGTAATATTCAAATGATATATCATGATAACCATAAATTATAATCTCTTAAGGTTATTTACTTACATTATCCTATCCTCTAAAAATATATAAACCTTCACTCTGATACCAACTATATGGAACCAGACCTAAAAAATCTATAAAAGTGATTCTTTAGACAAGAATTAATTTCTCTTCATTCCCGTTGATCTTTTAGGTTTATATTTTTATAAAATTAGGTTATTTCTCCTATATAAATAAATATTATATCTTAAAGTGTATACTACCACTCATTATCCATTTTTTCACAATAAAAAACTTTTAAAATAAAATATATATTCATGTGATATCGTCACAATTTTCATTTTGACCTCATAATTATCCCTAATCATCCTTAAACCCATTTCATAACATGGGATGAGCATAAAAAGCTCAGTAAGGGAAATATAAAAAGAAAGAAAGAAACCTATTAATCTATGAACACTCTTAAAATTTTTCTTTTTTCAAAATAAAATTTGGGCTAAAAATAAAAATTTTATTACCCAAGAAATCAAATTTTCTACCCCAATACTTATATTAAATTTTTATAATAAATATTAAATGAAAAATAAAACTCATGAAAATTTATACATTTCTCCCTTAAGAAGTATTATAAACTTACCTTTAAACATAATCTCATTATCTTACCTTGTGAAATCATATGATTTTCATGAAAACATATAGAAATAATTGATAAATAATTTAGGTAACTTAGGATATAATTTTCATATCACTATTATAATCACTCTTAAAAATAGAATAACCTAACTGATAACTTCAAATAATCTCTTAAGAGAAACCTACTCGGTTTACTCTGTCTCTTAACCCAATGTATTATAGAGCTATATTGGGATCACCCATAATAATGAGCTATATTGGGATCACCTATAATCATAAAAAATTCCCAATAACCATAACATAATCATAAAACTTGAAATATTTCATTTTCATTACCTTACTCATAAAAGTATTCTTTTCTCCCATAAGAAAACATTTCTGAAAATTAAAATATCCAATCCATTTTAAAAACCCTTTTTGAAAATACCTAAAATAAAGTTAAAGAGTGTTTTTATTTGAATAAAACATTAAATTTTGTAAATTAATCCAAACATCAAATAATGTTTATGGAATCGGGAAGAATCATTGACACTGTATATGTTAAAATAGAACATTCCTTTTTCTTTTTTGTCCAAACATTCAATATAAAATACATAAAAAGATTCCTTTTGAAAGGCTCTAAAAGAAATTAAAAAGAGACATAATATGTAAATTATAATTATTTTACGTTCATATAAATACTTCATTAAAATAATTTTAGTGTTATTTGCATTGAAGAAAAAGATTTAGAAAATAAATATTTATAACATTTAAAGTGATGTTTTAAGTTAAAGTGTCTCATACCTTGAGTCTGAATCATCATGTATGGTATTTATATTCATGAATGATGAAATTATGTTAATTATTTAATTTATTAAAAACCTTTTTAAAGTTTATTATTACTTTTATTTTATTTATTTCCATTTTATATACAATTACTTGATTAATTAAGTTCACATCATATGTTTTGATTATATTTGGCTCATATATCCAAAATCACTTTGGTAAGTTGATTATGGTCAAAGAGGTAATTATTCCATAATATCTAGAATAATAATCATGAAATAATTATAATTTTTATACATTAATTATACTTTTTAAACCAACCATGCAATATGGTTATGAAAAAATGAATTACATTATAATCATGGAGATGGTAGGTCATACATATGCATGAGTAATATTTTCATTTTTTAAAGTGTGCGAGGTAAAGAAGGTAAATATAATTTTAAATTTATAGAATAATTATTATATCATAAATAAAATATTATTTATTTAAATATACTTATATATATATATTATTCAAATGATTTGGTTACAAAAAAAATGAATCACATCTTCTCGTGAAGGTGGTAATCCACACGTACGCATGAATGATGTTATCATATTTCAATGAATATAAAGGTAAAAAATAAGATTATATATTATATTTAAAGAATTATAAATATATTATTAATATCATATATATTAATTAAACCCATTATTATAATTATTCTTGAGAGGTAGTTATAGAAAACGAATTACATTGGTTCATGAGGTGGTAGTTCATTTTACAAAAGAACAACAATTTCATTTACCATTTGATGGAAGAGGGGATGGATATAGGTTATTCCATTAAAATAAAAACATATAAGTATATAGATTTTTTTTATTTAATCATGTTTGAAGAATATTTTAGTGAATTATAAGAAGGAATAAAATGAAAAGTATTGATTAAGAACTATACCACTTCTTCAGAAAAACTCTTTAGGTTTATACCAAAATCCTTACTAGGTTTGTTTTCTGATCAAACTAGATCCTTTAAGACATAGTGATATATTTTAATAATTTATTTTAATAGGTATTACTTTAACCAAAAGTCTCTTTAACTATATGTAATAGAGGATATGGGGTGTCTTTTTATAAGTGGGGGAGAGGACACACTTAGAAGTTTCAAAATAAAATAAAATATATTAATGTATTACTCAATAAAAATGGATAATAATGGACCATTTACTTATATTATATTATATAGGGTCTAAATATTTCTATAAAATATAATCTAAACAAGTTTATAGGTAATTTAACACTTATCACTTAAGTTTAACCCCCTGGTAAACCTATTTTATCCTTATCTATTGTAACATTTTTTTAATTTTTTTACTATTCAGTATGACCAAAAATCAAGCTAAACTTATTAAATAATATTAATTATGATAATTCCAAATATGGAATCCATTTTATCAAATTAAATTCAAATAAGTGGAAAAATTAAATTTAAAATTTGACCCGAAAAACAAGATGAAAAACAATTTTTTAGAAAAATTGTATTTTAAGTATAAAATGTTTTTATATTGAATTTAATTAAAAAATAATTAAAAAGACTATAATTTGATTAATAATAATATATTTGAACTAAATTATTTTTAAAACATTTTATAAAAATTGAACTTTGTGAATTCTTGAAATGAAAAGACAGTTTTAAATAAAAATCATTATTTTTCACTATTAATTGAAAAAATAAAACTTTTCAAAAAATTCTAAATAATTTATCCTAATATAATTTTAAGATGATGATTTTAAAATTAATTCCATTTTTTAAAATTAAAATTCTATAATTTTAAAATCAATATTTTAAATAAAACCATATAATGTATTACATACATGAATATCCTAGTGCTTGAAAATGATCTCCTCCAAATTGTGGTCTACTAGAACCTTAGGTTAAAGTCCTGAAAGAAGGAGAGTTTTATGACTGAAATTAATATATGAATCACAAAATTTGTTCTCATTAAAATTAATGTGGTATATATTTTATTTAAAATCCATGATAATGTTCCATCATTAGTTTTAACATTTCAATTTTAATGATGTACATTGTAAACACTTTGTAACTCTTTGTCCAATAATTTAACTCATAAAATGAATTATTTGGAACTCATTTAACATTATATAATAATGTTTTAACTTATAATTATAAAAATAATTAAAATAAATTTTTGGAAGATATAAATTCCAAGGAAACCATACATTATATTTTTAATGTGTCATATAAAATGACATATAGTATTACAATATCATCATAACATCACTTTTTATTAATAAAGGAGAAACTAGAAGAAAAAAAGTTAGGGGGTCAAAAAAATAAATTTTTAAAGCATCTTCCTATGTAAATTTTTTACAAGTGTTTGGGAGGGTGAATACATTATAAAAAATTGAACCTCCTTAAGATTATCCCTAAAGGTACCTAAGGTATAGACCATCATGTTGAATTCTCTCCAAGTATAAAGGTATATTGGATTCTCAATGAAATAAGACTGGAAATAATGAATCAAATAAATAATAGACCAGTGGGAATAAGATGATTGTTCAAAACACCAAACAATAGTGGAATAGTCTATCTCAATGACATTGAGAATAAGGTCCTCTATATTTAACATAGACAAGTCTAGGAGAAGATGTTTTTCTTCTTCTAAAGAGGAGTTTCATGGGAAAAATGTTCTATAAAATAAAATTCCATCTTTAACTTTAGTAGTCATGCCCATATAAGGAATGAAAAGTGAGTCCCAACATAGATGGTCCATGAAATAAAAGTTTTCATCTATGAGGGTTATGGTGGAAAGTTATCTATACCATTTAGAAATTTTTATAAGTGAGTTGGAATAAGTGGAAGTGAGGAAGGACCCAAAAACATTGTTGTTACACCCCTACCATATATACTAACAAATAGAGTAAAAACCAATGATTTTAAGACTCTATATAGTTAAATTTTATTTGATGTGGTATAAACAAGAGTATAATAGATGATTTAAGGATTTAAGATCAGGGTTAATGTTCATGATGTTTCCAAAGTGGACCATAAGGATGAGGTATTATGGTTATCCAAGAATAGATGTAAGATAGACTCCACCTCTAAAATGTCACAACACCTTCATATATATTCCATGTGTATTATATGTTTTTAGACATTAGTTTCTATGTAAATAGACCCTTTGTGTATCCTCTAAATGAGAAGGATACATTTCATGGAAAAAAATTATTCCAGATCATGTTTCTCTAATGAATAATAGATTGTGGGGAGTAAAAACATATTCAGTAGTCTTCATGGAAATTTTCCATTAGAGGGACATGTAACCACAAATCATTAATCCTCACTAGATAATTCAATATTATTTTCAAGGTTTAATTCTTAGTAATTCAATACAACTTTCAAAAGTGGATAATGTCTCTTTTGTATGTGTTCTCTTAGAGTGTAATGTCACTTATTTGTGTGTTTACTATACCCTCAGTGCTAGTCGCCAACCAAGGGCCTACTGGAGGTGAGGAGAGAGATAGTGACACCTGATTCCTACCTCCAGTGGGCCTCGGGTTGGTGACTAGTACCGAGTGTATAGTAAACACACAAATAGGAGGCATTACCCTTTAAGAGAACACGTTCGAAAGAGAGAGAGACAAGACATACATCAACCAACTTCTGTTCAGACTACAATATAAAATAAATCCCAATTACACATATTTAATGTCATCCAAGAACTACTACAACTGAAAAGAAACCTATAAGTACTGAAAGAAAGTAAAATTGTAGTGACCACGAAGCCCGAACAGCTCCTGCAACCCCAAGCTAGTAGTAACCAACCTTATCTATAACCTACTATAAGTGACCTAAAAATAGTTTATATATACATAGGGTGAGTATAATAGTATACTCAGTAGGATCCTCCCCAGAGCCTCTCATGAAAAAGTAAAGAAAGCATGCTAAAGCACACTGAACAACAGGTGAAACTAACTCATTTCCTAAATAGGTATACTATGTTCATAGCCTATCCATGGCTACTCTCACCAAGTATCGCATAAAAGAGTATATAATATAATAAAGAATATCAAGGGTACCCCTAAACCACTTCCCCACTTGTTTTCCATTTTTTCCCAATGTTTCACATCCTAAGCATCTCTCTCCAAAAAGGCTTGCCCACAGACACATGGGCGAAGCACCACAACATGAACCTCATGCAACACAACCACCACATCTACGTAACCAAATTAATCAGGCAGTTTTCAGGATCCACCATGTGTCAAATAACATGTATCATATGTTAGGTATTATACATCAAGCCAATACAGACCATACACCAAGTAAGGATCCCCAAGACATAACATCCTATACACGTTATACCTATAGTATCACATTGGAAACTATATCCAAAATATATGTGTTTGAATAAAAAAAATCCATTACAGCCCTCTACACACATATATGGGAAAAATTAACCATTCTACCTACTATCACAAGTAAATACAAAGAGAATATATCAGGGCCAAAGGGGGTAGTAATCCATCCATCCTCCCATCAGGATGTTGGGGAAAACACCCCCCCCCCTGTGGATCAGAAACCCTAGGGTGTCAATTGCCCTAACTGACAGGGTGGAGTAGCATATAGAAATACAAAAAGTATATAATATATTATATCTCAAAACCACATTATGGGCATAACCTAGTCCTATAATCAACTACAATTAATGTCTCTCGGACTCCTGGTTGTCAGTACTAAGACTAGGTATCCTATAATCACAGAACCATTTAAAGATATACATTAGATTACTTTATCAATTTTTATCAGTTGCACTTTATGTTAACTAATTATTTAACCATTAATTAACCATCATCATTTCCATATTACATTTCATTAGCATCACACCAAAGTTTCATGCCCTCTAGGTATAACCAAACCAAGTCCATAGTTCCTTTAAAATGTAACCTTTGTATTGCATCCCAGTAAGCTCCATCCCCATGGGTTAACATCATTTATTCAATAATTTATTAACAACAGTATCACTTTTCCATAATTCTAGGTATTATAGAAAAAACATTCTAAGCTTCGAAACACAAGGGGATCAACACGGTGAGTAGATGAACTACCTGTCAAGTCTTTACCACCTATAGCTGGAGTGTATACCCATCCATCCTCGAGAAGCTAAACATGGAAAGAACATGGAATACCCCATGCATATTTTCCTATTTTGGAAGTATGGTAAGAAAGACCATATACCTAAAGCAGTGATGAAAGTAAATTATATAAAAAAACAAAAATATTCAACAAGCATCCAACATTCACATCCAACTCGTTTCATCATCTCTAGTGTCCTCCCCGACACCCACATGCATAAACTGATGCATATTGCCACTCTAGGATTCAACTGCTGCCACCAAAAACACTTGGCCTCCCTTCCCACACATACCAAATATCCCTCCAAGATTATCCATCCTGGGCTCACACCAAAACTCAAGCAGTAGGAAACAAACAACATAGAAACTGGGATCTTGGCCCTAAATAAGGCATTCAGCCTTCACACACAACGGGCACTCACAGCTCCAAAGAATAATTTGATTGTCCTTCAAAAGAAATAGGGTAACTCATAACCCTTAAAGGAATTATATTTATCACAAAACTATTCCTTTATTTCATATTTAATTAACCAATTCAATTAAACATGCATAACTTCATCCATTTGATTTATCACCAAGTACAACAAAAACAACTAGATTCATTAGCATGCCTCTTTATCTTTGGCCAAATAAATTTATAATTAATCATAGATTTACATTATTTACTAATTTCCATCAAGAATGACATGCTAAACAAGAAAGGCGTGGATATCATGCTATCTATAAAATCAAGAGGAAAATCGTTATCATGGTATAAAGACACAACATACGATCGATACCAATTCTTTACTTCAGTACAATATTTATTATGTCAATTTCATTATGGTCCAATGTCTAAATCATAATAACTATACGAATGCACATAAAAATAATATATAATCCATGAATCGCTTACCTCAAAATTTTTCTAACATTCTTTGCACAAGAATGGGCCAACACAATGGATCATGATTACCTCTCCCGTAATGACTGCATCCACCCAAGGACATTGTAGCACAACCGCATCAACCAACACCCAATAAATTCCCATTAGAAATATGTAGAACATGTGATATAACATGGAAAGGATAAATGGAGAAAAAATATCTTGGAACTCAGAATAATGGAGATATAACATACCTTATATAGAAGATGGATCGACACTTCCTGGTTGCACCAAGATAGGGGGTGTGCATGCAGTAGGAAGAACTCCAGAGAAAATATGATCCAAGGTCCACACCACAAATGCACATCTCCTCAGGAAACAAATGTTTTGGATGCCTCTTACTAAAAGGAAGGAGAATAAATGAATGAAGGGAAGTCCCTTGGCTTAGAAGGATCAGATTCGAGACTCATGGAACATGAAATGGTTGAATTTCCATTAAATTTGGATCCCAATATCCCACACAGTTTGACCAAGTAAAAACCTCGGGACCCTTATGAATTTAATGATATGAGTTATGTGATTTGAATCATCCTTAAATCCATTAAAATAAGTATTTTAATTCATTTTACGTCAAAGAAAATGTCAAATGGGGGAAACTATAGGAATCTGAAAACATTGTTCATCGGTTGATCTAGAAACATTGTAGCATCTACCAACAGATGAATCACTAATAGATCACTCACTGATAGATGAATCACTGATAGATGACTCACTGATAGATGAATCACCAATATATTACTCACCAACAGATGGCTTACTTACAGATCACTCACTGACAGATCACTCATTGACAGATGACTCACTGACAAATGACTCACCAACAGATGACTAACTGACAGATGACCCATTGACAAATGAAGATGACTCACTGATAGATGAATCACCAATAGATGACTCACCGATAGATGACTCACCAATAGTTGAATCACCAATAGATGACTCACTAATAGATGATGATTACTAAATGATAGATGACTCACCAACAGATGACTCACCAATGGATTACTCGCTGACAGATGACTCACCGATAGATGACTTGCTAATCGATGACTCACCAACAGATGAATCATTAACATATGACTTTCTGACAAATGACTCCCTGAAAAATGACTCATCGAAAGATGACTCATCAAAATATGACTCATTGAAAGATGACTCGCCAATAGATGACTCGCCGACAGATGACTCGCTGATAGATGACTTCCTGACAGATGATTCCCCAACATATGATTCACCAATAGATGACTCGCCAATAGATGAATTGTTGATGAATCCCCAATAGATGACTCATCAACAGATGACCCACCGAAAGATGAATCACCGATAGATGACTTGCTGACAGATGACTTACTGACAGATGACTCGTTGACAGATGACTCAACGACAGATGACTCACTAACAGATGACTCGCTGACAGATGAATCACTGAAAAATGGGTCGTTGATAGATGACTCACTAACAGATGACTCACCGACAGATAAATCACTGATGGTACTATTCATAGAACTCAAAACATTGTTCATGGAACTAGAAATTTGGAAAAGTGTTGGGAATAAGTTATCTTGACCTCCCAGAACACCTCAAACACCAGATTTTCACAAAGGAATAGAATAGGTAAGTCTGATATAATACATCAGATACCTCTCAAAACATTCTCATCCTCAAGAATCTAAAACAAACCCAGAGAAGAAATTGAAAAAAAAGGTCCAAAAAACCACCCTTCAAGATACTTCTCAAGGCTCTCGCCACTAAAGGAGCTCAACCAATTCATCGAAGTAACAATGTGAAACCTTGAAAAAACTAAAACTAGATCCTAACTACTCTCATTGGAGAGATACCTCTCCAAAGAGAGCTATCCACAACAAGAAACAAGAGAAGCCATCTCATAAATAAGAAAGGTATACAACCACAAGATAAACATCATTACAAGAAAATATCTAAACATCAAACTACTTAGGGTACTGAGCACATATCTGCAACTCATGTTTCCAAGTAATCTTCTCTAGATAATGCCTTAAAAACTCAACTAAGCTTGGATCCATGGTTGTTATAAGGTGGGTTGATTTATTCAAATGATCCAAAACTACCCACATAGCATCATATCATCCTTGAGCTCGAGTTAAACTGGTAATAAAGTCCATCGAGATGACCTCCCACTTCCATTGAGGAATATCTAATGGTTAGAGCAACCCACCTGGAACACGTTGCATAGCCTTCACCTTCTGGAAGATCAAGCATCAAGATAAAAAATATGCAATTGCACGCTTTAACCTAGGACACCAAAACTAACTTCTCAAAGCTCGGTACATATTTTTCATGATAGGATGCACCACTAAGGGAGAACTATGGAACTCTCTAAGAAATATCTCACGCATTTCCAAAGGAATGAAAAGCCTTCCCTGAAAAAACACCTGGTGTTGTTCATCCTCAAACCAGCCATCAGGGGCCTCACTACAAACAACTCAGTCTCTCCAGACCTCCACCTAAAGATCCCCCAATTGGGAATCTTCCACTTGCTTCACCAAAGATGACTTCACCATCATCTGAAAAAGATAACATTTCCCCCAACTTCTCCCATATTAAGATGTAATTCTAAAAGTTTTTCCATTATTCTCTAGGAATCACCAGATTCACACACTGCATCAATACACGACTTCCTTCTTAGTGTATCATCTAAAACATTCCCCTTTCCAGGTGTATATGATATTTCAAAGTCATAATCTTGTAAGAACTCCATCCACCAATGGTGTCACAAGTTCAAGTCACATTGGGAGAAAACATACCTCAGGCTTTTATGATCAGTGAAGACCACAAAGCGCTCTCTAATGAGGTAATGTCTCCACAACTTTAGGGAAAACACCGCTACTTCCAACTCAATATCATGGGTGTCATAGTTACATTAATGGGGATGCAACTGCTAAGACCCATAAGAAATGGCGGATCTCTGCTATATCAGAACACATCCTAACCTCATATGTGAAGCATCACATAAAACATAAAACTAAACTCCTTCCGCTGGAAGACAAAGAACTGGAGCACTGAATAACTTCTCCTTTAGATACTTGAAATATTCCTAACACTGATCAATATATATGAACTCCTGATCCTTTCTGGTCAATTTCATCAGATGAGTCATAACCTGAGAGAAATTGGCTACAAACCTCTTGTAATAGCCTACAAGACCAAGAAAAATTTGCACTTAAGCCACTATATTTGGGTATTCCCAAGACACAACTACTTCTATCACCAATGGATCCACAGCTACTCCCTTCTGGGATATAACATGCCCCATGAAATAGACTTATCGATCCCAAAACTCATACTTCGGCAACTTCTCAAATAGTTGTTGTCGATGAAGAACTCCCAAAACGGCATGCAGATGCTCTACATGATCCTCCTCAGACACGGAGTATATAAGGATGTCATCAATGAAGACCACCACAAACTTATCCAAGAACTCACAGAACACAACGTTCATCAACCCCATGAACATAGCTAGAGCATTCGTCACACCGAATGGCATCACAACAAACTTATAATTCCCATGACGACAAAATAAAGTGCTATTTGAGATATTCTCATCCTTGACACATATCTAATGATATTATAGTCATAAGTAGATCTTCAAGAACCAACTTACACCCTTTAGTTTATTGAATAAATCATCAATCCATGGAAGAGGATAGTGATTCTTCACTGTCACTTTTTTCAAGCGATGATAATTGATACAGAACTGCAAACTGTCGTCATCCATCTTCACGAACAAAACTGGAGCGCCCCACGGTGACACACTCAGCCAAAAAACCACACTATAATAGACCATTGAGATGTATACGTAGCTCCCACAACTCAGAAGGTGTCATTATATATGGATACATTCATATAGGAGATGCTCCTAGCTGTAGATCGATCCTGAACTTGATCTCTCGTTGAGGGGATAATTCTAAAACCTCTTATGGAAATACATTAGGGTACTCTTCCACGACCCTGGGAAACACCAACTAATGAACCTCCAACGAACTCAGTATTAGTTTATCCATCAAGGATGTCAAGGATGGAGCATGCCTCTGACCCATCTAAGGGTCTCTCTTGCCAACAAACATTGTTGGATCTCCATTAGCATCGAAGAACACCACCTACCTTATGAAGAAATCCACGATAGTATACACCAAATACAACCAATCTATGATGAGGATGAAATAATATGGTTTTATCTGAAAACATAGGAAATATACCCAAGATCATTGATTCCCCATCACTATATCACGATCTCTACAAACTTCAAACAAGTCATCTCGACCTCCAACTGACGTAGTCAATGCCAAGGGAACTGTAATCCTCTCTAACTCAAGTCCCAAGGCATGGAAAATGGTAGGTGATATGAAGGATTGTGTCACTCCTAAATCAAACAAAGAATACACCCAAGTAGGAAAAAAAAGGTACCAAAAACGACGCCTGGCTCATCCAATGCTGGCAACGCTAAAGCCTGAAGCTGGCCATGACCTGCTCCACAGCCTCTCTAACATTATTGATGACCACCACCATGGTTTCTATATGATATATGAGGATAGGGAGCATCCCATGGCTATCCTATACCTTCCCTATCTTCTCCCTACTAATCCAAAGCTGATGTAACCTTCTACTACATCCTCAGCTGGAACTACCTCAACGGAGGAACTTGAAGCAGAACACCTAATGCACACTAATAGAAATTTAGGATATATCCATGGTTTGGAACCATGGCTATAAGACCAAAAGATGTGGCTATAGGTTATAGTCATAGTTCATTGAATCGTGGCTATAGGTATTTAAGAACGGTTTGAACTGTGGCTATAGCCCTTCCCATTTCATAAAAAAATCATCCCCCTCCCCCATGGACAGACACACCCCCCCTTTCTGGATAGATTCCCCTGCCCCTTTCCCTGCATAACCCCTCCCCACTATAAACCCCTCGTGCACCCCTGTACAGACCCCCTTTTACCCTGGACAGACCCCCCCTACACCTCCCCTCCCCCCTATACACCCCCTGCACCCGGGACAGACTCCCCTGCACCCCTGGACAGACCCCCCTTGCACCCCTGTATAGAACCCCCTTGCACCCCTTTAGACCCCCCTTACACCCCTGGACAGACCCCCTTGCACCCCTAGACAGACCCCCTTGCACCCACGGACAGACCCCCTTGCACCCATGGAAAGACCCCCTTTCACCCTAGACAGACCCCCCTTGTACCCCAATAACCCCCCCCCCTCCCCCCCACTGCCCTGCAGACCCCGCCTGGATAGACCCCCTACCCCTACCCCCTGCACACCCCCATCCACCTAGGATAGACCCCCCCCCCCCCCCCCGCACCCCTAGATAGACCTCCCTTGCACCCTATACAGACCCCCCTTGCACCCCTGCAAACCCCCCACCCCCTCCCCCTATCCTAAAGACCCCCCCACCACCCTGCCCCCCCTCCCCCCCAACATTTTTTCCTACCCCCACGCCCCCCTTGCACCCCCTACCCCACTGCCCCACCCCCTTTCACCCCCTACACTATAAAACACCACCATTTTCCCCCTTGTATCCCACCTACAACCTCCCCCCTCCCCCAGCCCTACAGACCACCCCCTGCCTTGCAGACCTCCCCACTCCCCCCTGCCCCTACCCCATCCACCCACCCCTTGCCCTTCAGACCTCCCCCCTTCCCTGTAGACCTCCCCCTTCCCCTGGCCTGCAGACCTCCCCCCTGTCCCCCAGTACAAACCCCCCTTGCACCCTGTAAAGACCCCCTTGTACCCCTACAGACCCCCCTTTCACCTCTGGACAGATCCCCCTTACACCCCCCCCCCCCCCCGCCCCATACACCCTCCCCCTTACCAGTTTTCCCTCCCCCCAATGCCCCCCTTGCACCCCATGCCTCACCACCCCAACCCCTTGCACCACCTACCCTAGAGACCCCCCTGCAGACCACCACCCTCTCCCCCCTTTCATCCCACCTGCACCCTCCCCCTACCCTACAGACCACCCCCTACCCTACAGACCTCCCCACTCCCCCCTAACCCCTTCCCCCTCCACCCACCCCCTCCCCCTGCCCCCTACCCTACAGACCTCCCCCTACCCCCTATCCTATAGAACTCCCCCCTTTCACCCCTGGACAGACCCCCCTTGCACCCCCTCCCCCCCTGCACACTAGATATATCCCCTTGCACCTCTGGACAGACCTCCTTGCACCCCTACAGACCCCCCCCCCCTCCCTGCCTACCATTTTTCCCTCCCCCCATTGCCCCCCTTACACCCCATGCCCCACTTCCCCACCCCCTTTCACTCCCCTGTCCTACAGACCCCCCTACAAACCATCACCCTCTCCCCCTTGCATCCCACCTGCACCCTCCCCCCTCCCCCTACCCTACAGACCCCCCCTACAGAGCACCCCCTACCCTGCAGACCTCTCCACTCCCCCTACCCCATACCCCCTCCACCCACCCCCCTCCCCCTACCCTGAAGACCCCCCCCCCCCCATGCCCTGAAGACCTACCCCCTTCCCTAAATACCTCCCCCCTATCCCCCTAGACATACCCCCTTGCACCCTAGACAAACCCCCATTGCACCCCTGGACAGACCCCCCTTGCACCCCTACCCTCCTCCCCACAGCCCTGCATACCCCCCCCCCCAATCTGCCCCCTTCACCCCCCCCCCTCACTTCTAGTTTTCCCTCCCCCCAATACCCCCTTTCACCCCATACCCCACTACCCCAACCCCTTGCACCCCCTTCCCTACAAACCACTATCCTCTCCCTCCTTGAATCCCACCTGTACCCTCCCCCCTACCCTGCAGACCTACCCACTCCCCCCTACCCCATACCCCCTCCACCCACCCACCCCCCCCCCCCCCTCCCCCCTTCCCCCTGCCCTATTGACCTCCCCCCTACACCCTAGCCTGTAGACCTCCCCCCTTTCATCCTTGGACAGACCCCCCATACACCCCCCCCCCCCCCCCGCACCTTGGACAGACCCCCCTTGCACCCCTGGACAAACCCCCCTTGAAACCCTGCAACCCCACCCCCCCCCATCCCCCCTCCCCCTACCAGTTTTTCCTCCCCCCTTGCACCCCCTTCCCCACTACCCCACCCCCCTTACACACCTTGCTCTACAGACCCCCCCCCCCCCCCCATATCCCACCTGCACCCTCCCCCTACCCTACAGACCACCCCTACCCTGCAGACCTCCCCACTCCCCCCTACCCCCTCCACCTACCCCCTCCCCCTACCCTGCAAACCTCCTCCTTGCCCCTGTCCTGCAGACCTCCCCCCTGGACCCCTGGACAGACCCCCCTTGCACCCTGGATAAACCCCCCTTTCATCCCAACAGACCCCCTTTCTCCCCTAGATAGACCCCCTTGCACCCTGGACAGACCCCCCGTGCCCCCCCCCCTCAACACTATATAGACCCCCCTTGCACCCCTAAAGACCCCCTCCCCGCTACCCTGCAGACCCCCCCCCCCCCACTAGTTTTCCCTCCCCCCACTGCCCCTTGTACCCCTACCCCATTACCCCAACCCCTTTCACCCCCTGCCCTGCAGACCCCCCTACAGACCACCACCCTTTCCTCCCTTGCATCCCACCTGCACCCTCTCGCTTTCCCTGTAAACCCCCCTGCCCTACAGACCTCCCCAATCCCCCTACCCCCCTACCCTCTCCACCCGCCCCCTCCCCCCTGCCCCTACCCTACAAACCTCCCCCCTGCCTCCTATCTTGCAGACCTCCCCCTTCCCCCTGCCCCCTCCACACACCCCCATCCCCCCTCCCCTACAGACCTCCCCCCTGCCCTGCAGACCTCCCCCCTACCCCTCTTCCCTATAGACCTCCCCCTGCCCCCTGCCCCCCTCCACCCTCCCCCTTACCCCCTCCCTTTGAAACTGATTCCAAAAACTATCCCCTAAAGGAACTAGCAGTATGAACAATAAGAAAACATAAATGATAAAAATATTCTATTTTCAATAACTAAAAAGAAGAATCATAGTGCTTAAATTCCAAATAGGGTGCCTCTAAAATAGTTTCTATCCCTTCATAATGCAGAAACACATCTGGATATGATGATTCATAGTTCTTTGGAACCTTTTGGATCAAATAGACAACAAAACTTATTCTTTATGAAGTTATATCATCAACACCCCACAATGAATAGTGTAATAGGAGTAGAAAAGGAGAAAGAAAGGTTGGTAATGATCTCACAAGAAGTAGATATCAGTATGGTGATTTATGGTTTCACCAAAAAGAGTTAAAACCCATCAATGAAGAGTGATCCATATAAAATGAATCTCTTGTAGAGGATATAGCCATAGGGTGTCATTAATTAATATTCATGAATTAAGGTAAAAAAATAGGAACCTTCATCATGGGATGTGGTTCTATAAGTTCATCATAAAACAAGATGGATATAAACATAACCCTCCTGGACACCCCCCCTCCCACTACCAATCCCCCCCCCACCTGTTAGTCCCCCCCACCTGCCAGTACCCCCTTCCATCACCCCCCATCCACCACCACCACCACCCCCTGAAGACCCTCCTGGACACCCCCCCCACCACCACCACCACCACCCCCCTTCAGAACCTTCTAGACACCCCCTCATCCACCCCAACCAGTCCCCCACCCCCACCTGCCAATCCCCCCTGCCAGCACCCCCCCCCCCTTCCCCTACCAGTGCCCCCCCCCCCCACCTTCTAGTCCCCCCTACCATCCCCCCCACCACTACCACCCCCTGCCATCCCACCTACAGACCCTCCTAGAAACCTTCCTCCCCCTGCCAGTCCCCCCCCATCTAGGGTCGTTTCTATTGGTTGTTTAAATGTGGAACTATAGATTCTAGATCATCCCTATCCATTTTCCCAGTGGGTATGATTTATTTCTACTCATAGTGGTTGACCAGTGTATTAATAACCGTCCACTGCATGATCTCCATAAGGGAAATCGGGTGAGGGCAATAGCAGTCATTTCATCAGAATAGGGGTATGAAATTTTCATGTTTGGGTGATCATGGGTTTTAGTAGAATCATGGGAACTTATTCTACCCCTATTTCCCATAAGATAATTTGAATCATTTTTTGATGGCTCCGCATTCCCCTGGGGAGACGCCTCCCACTCCCAAGGTTTCTCAAAACATATCAAGGCGATGATTGACCCTCTATTTCGTCGGTTGAGATTTCTCGCACAGACCTCCTCATCTGCAACAATTTTCCTCCTGTAAGGTTTCTTCGAAATGCCTCTACATTGGTTTCCACTCCCATTTCCCTCTTATTTGACTTACATCAATGGAGCTTCGGGATTTATTCACACTTTCTTGATACGATCTCTTCTATGTTGGGATTCTTTTCAATATCCCCCATCGGCCGTGACACATCTCATCCCCTGCAGGATCTACTCAGATCTGGTTTTCCAGAGAGATATAGTGCTTGCGGTGAGACCTGGCTTCCCGGTGCCTTGCGGGACTGAAATTCTTTCAATCTACGATCTGGTTACGCAACCCTCACCTCTTAGATCTGGTTTTGGATCTGAGCACCATTGGAATGAATCTGTTCGGGTTTTTTTCCGGTTGGTGGTCATTCCCTCTTGCGTCGGTGAAGCTTCCAACTTGTTGGGTGCTTTGAGTGATGGTTTGCGGAGGACTAGCAGTGGTTATCGATTACTTTCTGCTCAGGTTTTGTGGAATTTTTTGTAGATTGATTGGTTTTCTACCCCTGTGGTGTTTGTGGACTGATTGATGGGAGACCATGCAACTTGAGGATGTTGTTGGCAGTTGTGTTGCATTTTTCTTGTGGTTTTTTCCTCGGTCCTATGGAGCTTCACTATGTTCTCTTCAGACCCATATCCCTACTCGAGCACAGCTTCCCTTGGTCAACTAGCCTCTTCTCCTTCGCGACTCGCTCTGCTATGGCTTTCATTTTTTCTCATGATGTGATGGTGGTGGATCCAGCGTCTGGATTTCCTGGAAATTCCTCTTGTGGTTTTATTCTCAGAGGAGGTGGAAGCTTTGAAATTGAGTTTCCCATCTCAGTCCAATTACACAATGATGTGCCTTCGGCTGCTTTGGTGCTTCATGCTTTCCGTGATGCGCCTTTGGCTGCTCTGGTTCACTCCATGATGCACTTCAATTTTTCATCGTTGATCCTTTATTGTTTGGGTTCCGAGGTTTGGGGATTGATCTGGTTCAGCTCTTTGAGAATTGTTTTGGATGACTTTGGCGGGTTTTCTCAGTTGCATGGTATGGATCTGGTTGCGTTGTGACTTCAGGTGTGATGCTGGATTTGCTTGCACTGGATTGTTTTTCATGTCTTCTTGGTTCTGCGAGTTCTTGAGGAGCAGACCTCTTTATGGAATCGGGGCCTTCTTGTTGCATTTAGTGCAGCACCCTAGTTGGTGTCGCTGGGTGGGCGGCCTCGAAAGAGGGATGGGTGTGTTGACATCCATCATCTAGCCATGTGTCATCACTTTTATGGACGGATGGGTGCCTTGCCATGACTTTTTCTTAGTGGTTTCTATCTTTTTTCTGTGTTTCATCAGATTGACATTGTTTGAAGTTACTTTCATGCTTTGTTGGGTGGGTGGCTCGAAAGAGAAAAGGGTGTGTTGGCATCCTTTGTCCGGCTCTCCTCCACTTTCTTTGTTGGTAGGAGAGGTGCTTTGCCTTGTTGTACTGCCATCACGGTGCAACTCTTGGCAGAGGGGGTGACGCATTTTCTTGACTGATCTCACTTTGGCAATGTCTGGTGTGGGGGGTGATGAGGATTTCCAGTGCATGTTTGGACATTTTCTTCTTTTGTACTTGTCGGACCTTTTTGACTTTTTCTTTAAGTCATTTTTCCCTTCTTGTAATGGGTTCCCGCTTTCCCAAATAGAAAAGAGGCTCTATCTTTTTTAATTCAATTAAGGGGGCTTTTCCCCCAAAACTTCTTCTAAAAAAATAAGATAATTTGAATCAAAATTTGAGTATTTTTTTATGATTATATTTACTAATATTCCCTATGTTACACATTATATAATTTTTTAAGGATAAAAAATTCTTAATAGGTTCACCAATCCCTGAATTTGATGCCCAATGATACTCATCCTCTATAAGTTGAAGGAGAATGAATTCATCTCAGTTTCATCAATTTTTTTCTGAAACTTTACTTCAAGACCATTGCGTTAGACTACACTAGTATGGTCATGATACTTGTCTCACATGCCGAATTTTTTAAGGTAATTGTCATGTTACCATGAGAGTGATGATTATGGAACCTTTAATTGAAATGGGGGGATGGGATTTTAAAACATATCTTTATGGTTTTCATTTCCCAGTCCATATTTCTTTTATATAAATAACACATTCCCATGAATCTTGTTCATGATTCCATCTCCATGTGGACATCAGTTAATAATGTAACTTTCTTCCTTATCAAGGTGACAACCTAATGATCAAATTTGACTAGAATTTAAATTACATTATATATTTAGACAATACCATAAATATATTTCTCATTTCTGGAAGTGATGGAATCTTATGCTTTCCACATATAAGTAAAGGATGGATCTTCAGTTATGATCTGGGTAGGAAGGTTGGTATATCTTCTTATGTCAATCCATATAGACAACTTAGGCTCATAATATAAGTAATACCATTCTAATAACCTATATAATCCTAGCTTCATCACCAAATTCATCATAGGTTAGTCACTTGTGGTATTTTAGGCTCATCACCTAATGAAATATAGGCTCATCACCTAAGGAATTCCATGCTCATTGCATGAGGAAGGATGGGATTATGATGCATTAGTAAAGTTGAATAATCCTATTCTTATCACATAATTAATCCTATACTTTTCATATATGGAAAGGTAGGGTCCTCTTATGCTCGTCATAGAATTTTAGCCATGATTTTAGGTCTAGTGGGGACTAGTCCACTTATGCTCGTCACATAAGTCTGGTCACGATTTAAATTACAGTGGGTAGTAGTCCTCTTATACTTTTCACATAAGATAAGTAATGGTTTAATGAACAGTGGCGACTACTTTGAGGTTTAGATTACTCTAGGAAGATGGTCAGAAATCAAATACATTTCCTCAAAAGTGGTTTATGTGATGGTGATGATATTGGTATGTTGTGAATGAACCTTGAAGAGTTATACTATGTATCCTATTTGAACAGGAATCAAAACCCTCATAGTCTGATTTATATAATTTATGTTCATATGATAGGATCATCGATATTGTTTAACATAATGTAGTAAAGATTCTTTTGTTGTAAAATAAGTGACAATATGTGATATATTAGGGCTATGCATTTGTGTTTCCAAGTCTGATTCAATGTGGTATATGGTACAGGTGTAGAAAGATTATGGGGTGTACACCTAGTATGATGCCCACTTGGAGGTATGGATCATCGATTGGATAAGGTATATAACACTCAATGAGTACATGTTTTATTCTTACACCAAAACGGATGCCAAGAACATTCATGGAAACTATAAGGATACATGTGCGGCATGTAAGTTGATTTGTACTCACATTATTTAGTTCAAATGAATAAAATGTGGGATACTATAATTCTGGTCAATGAGTAGTCTAAAATTAAGTATATATGGGTCCCATAGTCTATAAACCCTCATGAAAATTGGTCTCGTAGATGATGCAATCCCCTAAATCTATAATATATGAAATAACCTTGTAATTTATGGATTATTCATCAATATTCATTCTGTTTAGGACCTATTCGTATGGGAATAAATTAAACTATGAATATATTCTTATAGCCTTGATAATTTTTACTTATTTCTTTGGAAGATGTTGGATCACAGAAAAATAAATTAAATATAAAATATAAGCCTACATTGAGGAATCATGAAAGGATTTTTGGAATTTTTATGTATTAAAATGCATGGATACTCATCCCTATAACACCTAGAATAGCTCAAAGATATGGACGTGGAATTTTTATTGTATATTTTATTTAGACACCAATAATTTTGGGATGTATTAACACCCTTATATTTTTTTTAAATCCTCCAGTAATGTCACCATCACAAATGTTGTTGACCTCACATCAATATATGATTCATGAATAGGTATTATATATATTATTTCCAAAATGAAAAATAAGATATCAATGTGGAATTGAGGATCTATATCATGGATGAAACACAAACCCCATCTACCATACTAACCATATTCTAATTGGGGATTGGAAGTTCTTGGGGCCCCCTTATGGTAGACTGATCTCACTAGTTTTAATGAAGATGGAAGTTGATTTGAATGAGGGAGAGGTAGTGAGATTCCATAAGAGTAATACCCTATATTCAATTATTTTGAAGACCATTGGGTACTTCTAGGATACCAAGTCAAATTCCTTGAAGCTAGTTAGTTGGGAAGGAGTGGCTCATAATTGAATTATGTATCCTTACAGATTCAGTCCCTATAGTCTTATATGTTCACATCATTCCTTATGCAAGATTTCAAGAGGAATATTATGGGTGAGTTCCATGATACCATAGAAGATATAAGGAAGATTGGTAATGGAACTAATAGATCCTTAAATTAAATAGTGGTCTTTTATGATGAATTTAATGGGAAGTTGAATGAGATCATGAATGTCTGTTAGGATGATCAATGTATGGTTTTTAGATCTCTTGTTCTAGTATCTAGAAACTACTAGAATTTGTTAACCTCTTTAAACAAGGTCTATAAATAAGTTCAAGGGATATATTCATATTCTTCCTTGACAAAGCTCATTTTTTAAAACAATAAAGCAATTATGGAAACAAGTTTTTAAAACAATTAGGAAATTATTTAATTAAAATTAAAGGTTTAGGTAGAGGGAACCTACCTTAACCTCAATACGCATTTCTTTTGACGATAACAACTCGAATTTTCTTTTTTTCCGCTTGCACGCATATGCAGATTCACATATATATAAGGAATCCTAGCCCCTATGTACATATTACATGGCAAAATATGCACAAGGGGGTCCTTATATATATGTTTATACTTGCATATACCCCTTTACACTTACACATGTATTCATTTTTCATATCTATATATAAGCACACCTAGCCCCAATATATATATTCATACTGCCATGAGTGAAGATATATAAAGGGGGAACTTATATATGTATATTCCCACCTATGCATACACATGTAAGCCTTCTTCAATGGTGACTCAAATCCACCTCAACTAAATCCAAAACACACTAAAAAAATATAAGGAACCCAAAAATCAAAAAAAAACCTAATTAAAATTGGTCCAAAGAATAAGAACGGAATAAACCTTACCCAAATCTGATGTTGAACTCACTGTCTTCGATAGTGGTGGATAGAAAAGCAGAATTAAGAAGGCACCTAAATGTAATTTAAAACATTCTTGAATTAAAGAGGCTAAGAGAGGGACCCTACCTCAAAGGAACCAAGCCACACTCAACGTTTGACACTTTTATCAGCAACAACTATAAGCTGTTACATCCATCCTCTAACCATATTCACCTTTGCATATACATAAGTACGCCCTAACCCCTATGTACATGTCTGAATGGCCTTGAACACACACAAGAGTATCCTTATATATATTCCCACATGAATAATCCCTTTATCACCCACACACGTATGTATTTTCCATATATATACATAATCACACCTAGACCCTTATATATAATCATGTTTCCATGGGAGGATATACATATAATAGGAGAACTTATTATATATATGATTACCTATGCATGCGCGGTGAGTAGCCTTTGAATCTGGTTGTCGCAACACACATGAACGGGTCCCGAGAGACTTCAACAAAATTCCAGTAATATAATTAATCATCATTAATGAACCTAAAAATAAAAGTGGGAGGAACATGATTAGTGATAAAGGAAATAATAGGAAAGGTGATGATGATATTAGCATCAACATGTAGCATCATTAGAAAATGGAAGAAACCTTACCTAAATCTGATGTCAAACTCACTACCTTCGATGGCGGTGTATAGAACCAACCTCATCATAAGAAACCACCTGTAAGTAAATAATGGGAAAAGAATTGAGATATAATGACTTCTTATATATATGTGATCAGTGTTTCAATTGTACATGATAATTGATACACGACTCTATAACCAACAATGAACAAAGAATATTCAAATTGATATGTAATTGTAATAGAAGATTTTTATTAACAACAATTTTTGTGAGAAGTTAATCATGCATTCATTATTCTATATCTTAAATTAAAGATGTTGTTATAGTAAAATAAAACTTTTATATTAATATAAAAAATTTGATCCAATAACAAAGATAACTTAACAATGACATAAAATCTTATATTTGAAAAGAAAAAATCATTATATATTTGTCATATTGGGAATATGGATGTTATGCTTACATTCTTCCTATAGTCCTCATCAGTTAATTTTTTTAATATGATCACAAATAAATCATCAAGTATCACTGTATACATGATGGATTAATCAAATAATGTTAAATAAAAGCATGTAAGAAAATAAACTGTGTAAATCATATCAATTACCCCTTAAAAAATATTTAATAGATTCAATAAATTTATTATCAATGTAAAGAAAACTCAAAGAGTAATGTGTTAGTCTAAAAGTGATATATTGAATGATTATCATAAGTACAAGGTTGTAAGGTATTGTTTATCATAAATTGGTTCATCAAAGGTCCTTCATAAATGTTAATCTAGATTAATATATTTTAAATCACCGCTTGATTAATTTAAGACTTCACCTTTTACAGAAAAACGCATCTCCTATAGAACACATAAGTAAATTATTTTTTATGTTATAAGTGTTCATGACTTAAAGAATGTTTGGAAAAAAACTTCCTCAATCACTATTTTAATAGTGTTACAACTCATATTTTAGAAAATATTGGTTTAGAAGATAAAAAATAAAAGATAAAAAGGGAAAGGGGGTGAGTTCATTGACAGACACATTTTGATAAAACATCTAAAGGAAGAAATGAGTTTAACTAGAAAAATGTTTTCAAAAGGATTCAGTAAAAAATGTGGTTTTAATTAAAAATTCACACAATTTAAACATTATAAAAACCATTTTAATTATCATAAACCAATACATAAGGTTAAAACCAAAACCATTAGGATTTTTAGGTTAATTAAAATCCTTATTTAATAGATCCAACCACTACAATACCACTAAATCACTCAACTCTCACTATGAAACCTAGGATCCCATGACTATAAGAAATGTTAGAGGTGAGTAAACAATGTATGTATTACATCTAGGAAAATGCATATTGGAACTTACCTAAGTTTATCTTCCTCAATGGAGATCATTATTGATGTCAATCTAGAGATATAGAAATATTGTAAGACATCTTGTCTAGGTTAGGGGTAGGGAAATCTTATAGACCATCCCACCTCGGTGCACTTCTGGAGTTAGGTCATAAGCCCATCCCATGGAATGGGGAAGGATTATACAAAGTGGAGGCCTCATCCCATCCCATGGAATAATTAAAGGGGTATACTAATTTATAACTCAAAAACATATCCCATGTAATTTACATGTACATAAATGGATAGAAAACATGCTTAACAATATATAATAAAAAGGAAAAATATAAACATAACCTTTGTAGCATGATCATAATCATATAAAAGGGTATTATATGAGTATGGTTGATATAAAAAGGTAAAAAAAATGGATAAGTAAGGTTCTTTACACAGTTATAATCCTAACTTCTGGAATTTATGACTAAAATATCCAACTTCTAAATTTTGTAAATTTTAGAAATAAAAAGTATACTACAAAAAAACACTTAGAAATAGATTAATAATTCCATTAAAGTAAATAGAAACATAATAATTCCAAAATAGTAAATAGATGATAGAATAGTAAATATATTAAACCATGAATACCAGAATACCAGATTAATTATGAGAATTAGAATGAAATATAAACCATGAAATACCAGTGAATAATAGTTGACAGAATACCATTCAACACACAGGAGTCAAAAAACATTTGAAAATAAACACAAACCCCTATTTGAACTCCTTTTAAAAACTGAAAACTCCCGAAACAGAATGAATACTGCAAACAATATTCAAAGAAGCCAAAAAACAGAAGCCTCAAAAATAAAAAATGCACTAAAACACAAAAAAAATTAATACTTCAAACTAGGAGCCACAAAAAACAAAATCCTAAAAATGAAAACAGACTAAATACTGTAAACTCCTACTAAAAACATAAGGAATCCACAAAACAGGTTAACAAAACTGAAAACAGCTGCCACATAATAGAATTAACTAAATCAGAAGAAAACTTAAACAGTATGTCAAGTACAAAAAAAATGTGTAGATATGAAGGAATAAGAAACACTGGTATAAAAAAGGTAGTATACTATTTAGAAGTGATCAAGACCACACCTCATACAATATACGGTCCCTCTCCAACATTTTTGCGGTCTGATCAACTGCACAAACTCATCCCACCTCATCTTCACAACCTTATCTCTAATATGCATAACTCGCCTGATTCATCATCATATGTGGGGAATGGACCTGATATTGAGGTCCATGTTTTGTCCCATGGTTTGATACCTATATCTGAATCGAACCCCCATGAGGCTTAGTTTATTATTTCTTTGATCAGAAATGTTATAGATTCCCCATCTTGTTATACTGATGACACTTGATCTGAGGTTTTGATTATGAACTATAATAATCCCCCCAATTTCCATAATTGAAATGATAAGGAATTACTTCCCCTACTGAATGTGATAAAGGGAATTTTCTCATATTTGGATGCCTAAAAATTCTCTAACACAAATATTCTATATTCCTCTTCCTACCAATGGGGGTATCACTATGTTTTCTATTGAAATATAAAATACGACTAGCAGATCTATCCTCACCTAGACCATTTTTGATCATCAAGGACTTGTGAAGAACCTGAGTATAACTCATCTGGTCAAAGTTTCTAACCTATAATCTCAACTTTGGAAAAAATATTGATCTCAAACTTCATGGATTTCTATGATTCAACCCCAACAAAGAGACTAGTGAAGCATAACAATTCTGTGAAACATACCGAATAAGCAGACATTATCATCATCCCCTAATGAAGCTCCCTGAAATCCTATGCTCAGTCCTACTTTAGTTTACCTAGTAAGAACTCATTGATGAAACTTTATTTGAATGTCACCCACATGAGACCCTCACACCTTACATTCTAAAGAATAACATCTAACCAGTGTCCAACAATGCTCTAAATCACAAAGGTTTCAATCTTAATCTTCTGATCCTCTGAGGTCTCTACCATGTCAAATATTATCTTGATGATCCATATCCAGTTCTCTACATCCATAGGTACTCTAGTTTCTTGTAAATATATAGTATAATGGAGTTGGATATCTCATTCATTGTCGACCATAGTCTTAGTGACTCCCCTTCCTTGGGAAGGCACTAAGCATAAAACTAATAGTTGTAGTGGTCCTTTCACCCGAACCACTAGGGTGGGTGTGGAAACATTCTACTGCACAACTAGTGGTGGGACCTAAACCTCCTCCCTCGTGGTAGTGTTCTGGTCTACTCAACCATATGATCCAGTTAAACATCTACAAGGCTACTTTTTTGATAACTGAAGAAAACATTTTGGAAAACCTAGTCTTTAGGATAAATCCTAATCAGTATATGGAATCACACAAATGTTCACCTAGGAGGCTACCCATAACCCAAGGTACATCCCTATTAGTACTAACCATGGTCCTCCATCCTACACATTAATCACAGTCACATATATATAAAAAATATAATAGCATACTCAAGTTGAACTAACTAATGCCAACATAGATATATCACAACAATATGGAAACAAACATATCACATAACAAATAAATGGTTCCAATCCAACATGATAAGGTTTCTTGAGTATAGAAGAGAAGAAGAAAATTTCAAGGTTATAATAAAAAATTACCCAATGTTCAATTACCATCGATGGTAATATTTAAGTTTGGTTGAAGTAAAGAAGGAATCATCTCTCTTAGATGGTGATAAGAGGATAATTCACCAAGAGAATTCCACCGACCCTCAAGAAGGTTATTGATATACCAACACTGGGATTAACTCACTAGAAAACACAAGGATTTATCATCTAATCCATAACAAAATTAGTTGGGCCAACACACCGTATAGAGGAGGAAGGCCCGAAGAAGGGTATGGAGGGAGGAACCCTTTGGCCAACGCACTGAATGAAGGAGGAACACCCAAAGAAGAGTATAGATGAGGGGAGTACCACGTAAGGGATGGAGCAACCCCGAATGGAGAAGTTGAACCACAATTGAAGAATTTTCACTGTGAATGAAGGAATTGTGATGAGGGATAGAAGAACTGAAGCTGGTGAGGATGAACGATAGAGGATAGTAGTGAGGACGGTAGAGGAAAGCTATGAGGGAAGAGAGGAGGGCACAGTGAGAGAGGTCTTCAAGGAGGAGGATAGGTCATCATGGTAGGAGGGTGTCGTGGTGAGAGGGTCGCGTATCGGGGAAGGAGGAGGAGACCGACGGGAATAGAAAAAAATGGGACACAAATGTGTAGCCATGAATCAAAATTGAACTATGGATATAAACAAGCTATATCCATAGACCTGTAAAACTATGTCTATAGGTCTGTGGCTATAGCTTAAATTTTTATTAGTGTAATGTTGACTACTCAGAAAGGTCAGGCACTCTCACTATTGATGACCTTGGCCTCCATAAGAAAAACAAGTACTTGGTCCCTTTTGATAGTTCTGAGAGCCTCTTCCCAGGTAGAAACGATATATTGAGGGCTAGGACCTACCCTTGACCAAACAAAAGCTCTTATTCTTGTAAAATTGGTAACCCTGGACCATAGCTATGCTTCTTGAGTAATCCTAATGACTCCCCTCTCATGATGATCTGGTTCTGGATAACATCTTCTCGATGACCTCTGCCCTCTCCATAACCTTAAGATATGTCTTCAGTATAAATGGGGTGACCTGGAACTGAATATTTGGACACATATCCTCCTTGAAATGCCTCTCCCTAGCCTCCTCATCTGAAAATAGGTCTGAATCATATCATAAATGGTTCCTAAAATGGATTCCAAAATCTTGCACACTAGAGCTCTCCTATTAAAGGGTGAGTAGCTTCTAGTGACTGGCCACATTCCCAGTCGAAGAAAGAAACTCAACTCTAAACTTGTCTCAAAACTCATCCCATGAGATTTTTAACTCCACACAATCCAAGAGGAATAAGAACCACCACTTCCTTGATACTTCAAACAGCATCGTCACAACCAAAGACACCCAGTGCTCTTTCTAAGCATAGATTGAGCTGAAAGTTATCTCATCCTCCTTAAACCAGTATTCTGTGACCATATCTGAAATGGATCCCTCATACTTTTTCAAACTCTAATGCTAAAACTCTCAGAGTGTCCTCTTACAAGTTTCATCATCATCAGCCTCTACTCTGTGGCGATCGTCCGGAATAGCCTACTGAACATCTTCTGCACGATCCTGAAAATGATATCGACCTAGATCCATGACTGCAAAATAACAAATAGTTTGAGATCCTAAACCTGGAATATGGAAGACTCAACATTAATTAATTAATTGTTTTCTTTTATTCATTATATTTTAACCTATCCCAAGTTCTACCCATTCAAACACAGGCGCAAAGAAGAGTGATGCATGATAATTTCCTAGGTCTCTACCCTACAGCAAGTATCACCTATTTTAGTAGCCACTGTAAAATTAAAGGTCCGTGCATCAGATCGTAGGGGGATCTAAATACCCATGTCTCATCCAGTCTCTCGTGTCAACAGTTCTTGATAAACTTAGCTTATATTGTTGTCCTATCAACCCTTGCAACCTCACCTATTCCTTACTCCAAACTTCATCCTATCCCTCAACCAAACCTCTGATACCACTCTGTCATGACCCCCTCCCCACAAAGTGTACCCATCTGGGGCCAATAATGAGAGGATAGAGATAGTGACACCCAAGTCCCACCTATAGTAGGACCCAGGTTGGAAACTAGAACTGAGGGTATAGTAAACACACAAATGGGAGGCATTACCCTCTAAGAGAACACATATGAAAAAGAGAGATAAGACAGACACTAACCAACTCCTACTCAGATTACAATATAAAATATATCCCAAGTACACATATATAATTTCATTAAATAACTACTACAACTGAAAGGAAAACTTCAAGTAACAAAAGAAAGAAAAACATCAGCAACCACGAAGCTTGAATAGTTCCTAAAACCCCAGGATAGTAGTAACTAGCCTGATCTCCAACCTACTCCAAGTGACCTGAAAATAGTTTATATATACATAGGGTGAGTATAACAGTATGCTCAGTAGGATCCTCCCTAGATCCTCTCATTCAAAAGTAAAGAAATCATGTTAAAGCACAGTGAACAATAAGTAAAACTAACTCATCACCTAAACAGGTATACTATGTTCTCAACCTCACCATGGATACTCTCACCAAGTATCACATACAAGGGTATATAATATAATAAATAATATCTAGGTTACCCCTCAACCACTTCCTCACTGGTTTGACACTTTTCCCCAACATCGCACGTCCTAATCATCTCTCTCCAAAAAGACTTTCCCGCAGACACCTAGGTGAAGCACCACAACATGAACCTCATGCAACACAACCACCACGTCCATGTAACCAAAGTAACCAAGTAGTTTCTAGGATCCACCATGTATCACATAACATGTTTCATATTCTAATTATTATACCTCAAGCCATTACATCCCATACACTGAGTAAGGATCCTCAATCCATCACAGCCTATACACATTATACCTATAGTAGAATATAGGAAACTATATCCAGAATATATGTGTGTGAATAACCACAAACCATTACAGCCCTCTACACACATATATGAGGAAAAATAACCATCATGCCTACTAGCACAAGCAACTACCAAGAAAAGAGAGCAGGGACAAAGGGGGTAGTCATCCATCCTTCCTTCCATCGAGATATTGGGGAAAACACCCCCGAGGCTCAAAATCCCTGGGGTATCATTTTACCAAACCAAAAGGGTGGAGTATCATATAGAAACACAAAAATTATAAAATATAATATAGCTCACAATCACAATATGGGAATAACCTAGTCCTAGACTCAACTACAGCTAATGTCGCTCAGACTCCTGGATTTCATTACTAAGACTAGGTATCCTATAAGAACACAACCATTTAAAGAGATACATTATATTACTTTATCCCTTTTTATCAATTACTCTTTACATTAATTAATTATTTAACCATTAATTAACCATTATAATTTCCAAATTACATTTCATTAGCATCATTCCAAACTTCCATGCCCTCTAGGCATAACCAAACCAAGTCCACAGTTCCTTTAAAATGTAACCTCATCATTGCATCTAGCAAGATATAACCCCATGGATTAACATCATTTATTCAATTATTTATTAATAGAATTATCACTTTTCCATAATTCTAGGTATTTTAGAAAAAAACATTCTAAGATTCCAAAACACAAGGGTCTCAACACGATGAGTAGATGAACTACCCATCAAGTCTTTACCACTTATAGTTGGAGCATAGGAACATCCATTCACGAGAAGCTAAACACGGAAAGCATGTGACATGCCTCGTGCGCCTTCACCTATTTTAAAAGGATGGTAATCAAGACCATATGCCTCAAGAAGTGGGGAAAGTAAATCAGATAAGCAAACAACAAGATTCAACAAGCATCCAACATTCACATCCAACTCGTTTCATCATATTCTATGTCCTCCTTGACACCGACATGCATAAACCGATGCATCTCTCCGCTCTAGGCTTCAACTACTGCCACCACAACTACTTGGCCTCCTTGCCCCCACATACTAAAACAGCCCTCCGGGATCAGCCATCCCAGGCTCAAACCACAACACAAGCAGTCGGAAACAAACAACATAGCAACAAGGCTCTTTTCCCAAAACAAGGCATTCAGCCTTCACACACAATGAGCACTCACAACTCCAAATAATAAGGAGATTGGCCTTTAAAATCAAGAGGGTAACTCAAAACCCTTTAAGGAATTATATTTATTGAACAATTGGTCCTTTATTCCATATTGAATTAACTGATTCAATTAAACATATATAATTGCATCCATTTGATTTATCACCAAGCACAACAACAACAACCAGATTCAATAACATGAATCTTTATCTTTAACCAAATAAATTTACTATAACACCCCAAAAATTTTATGGTATGCTTCTCATAAATACATTCTATTCATAGCCTATATTTTATAAAGCATTGTGTTCCTTTGAAACAACACTTGGTTATTTAAGATATAGTCAAAACCTAGCCATTAAACATAAATTCTCCACTTCTATATTTTGAATTTCAAAAAACGGTCATCTAGAGTTGTGACAAGTAAGTTATTTGGAGTCTGATATAACCAACTTGATTTTTTTGATGAATAGTAACATACCCATATGAATAGTAATATGACCTTATAAATAGTAAATAATGATAAAATTTTATTTTATTAAGGTAATAAGATAATAGGATCTTAATTAATTTTTCAATGTGATATAAAACTAATTATATCTTAAAAATGGTTATTTTTCGAATTAACTGTGATTTTATTTAAAAATTATATTAAAAATACATAGAAAATTATTTTCAAAAAATGGATTTCATTTTTTAATTCTACACATCAAAAAATGGTTAGGGTGAATTTTTGGGATTTTTCTAAAATGCTTGAATTTTTTGTGAATAGTAAAAATAGAGTTTTGAGTTTTCAGTAGTTTAATGACATCATAATGATGTAATAATTAAATATAAAAGGATTGTCAACTTTTGTATAGTAACTTATGACATGAGGTGTCCCAAGTGGTAAAAACCATGGGAAAATATGATGGGAAATCCCATGTTTTTGCAAAAACCACTAATGAGGTGTCCCTTTTAATTAATAAAAAACTTCATCTTAATTACTACAAATACCCACTCACCCCCTTCGTTTTATTTAATTAAAAACTCATTATCCTCGAATATCTGGTGTTATTACCTCCCTAGGAGTCCTCCCAATGTTTTCTCAAACCCCCAAGGTCCAAACCTTCAAGTTTGGGGAGTTACTCTACATGGTAAGAGAATCAACCACCCTTCTCTTTTCTTAAAGATTTCATTTTATGTTTTCTCTTTATTTTAAATTGGATTATGTGGGGATATTTCATTAAATATTTCCCTTAATT
This sequence comes from Viscum album, assembly GCA_963277665.1. Classification (NCBI taxonomy): domain Eukaryota; kingdom Viridiplantae; phylum Streptophyta; class Magnoliopsida; order Santalales; family Viscaceae; genus Viscum; species Viscum album. Next base: position 1,029,716,183 of record OY728150.1, read on the forward strand.
CTAATATTATGTAAGAGTTATGAGATATCCCCTTTCTCTCATCAAACAATTTTATTAAATTTTTAGTGACGTCGTTAGGCTGCCGAATTTTCGTAAGAGATTTCTCGATTTTTCTCTTATTTTGAGTTCCTATCTTTTATACTTCTTTCCTCATATCCCCTAATCCAAATGATATTATAATTAAATTAAATTACATGAACTGGAATTATATTATTCTAATGGAATATTTCATCATCATCTCTCTTACCCCGTCCTCTTATACTAAAAATAAAAATATCGTTCGAGATGTGTTAATTTATCACATTCAAGGACGATGGGTTCTCAATTTTCGTTACCATATTTAATTCTGGTCATGAAACCATTTTTATGGTTGAACCAGATCATAATATATGTATTTAATCTAATTAATTTTTTATAATCCCTATACACTCATAAAATGGAATAATAATACCAAACAAGTTCATTGTACACAAAACTGCCAAGATAAATCCAAGCGTCTATCAATAACTTTTAACTAATGATTCATCCTCAAGTATATAACCTAGAATCATTATAAGATCATTTATATATCTTTAATGTAACTAATAATATATATTAATAATTTTATATGTTTGAATACATTTCAAACGAACTTCCATTCATGAATGCAACTAAATGAACCATGAAAACCAAGGAAGAAAATGCTTCAAAAACAATAAAATTGAACCTCTTAAACCCATAAAAAGGGCCATGAATGAACCTAATAAGTTTATACTAAACCAATTAAATGTATAGGAGTATATTTAATTATTAATTAGTGAATCTAAATTTTATTATTCATGTCATTAAAACAAACGAAGAACACACTCGAGCATAAGGTAAGGGGTTTCTCATCTCACTTTTAATTCTGTGGGATTTCCATTATTCACCACTTATTTATTTAATGTGGTATATGTGTACTTCCATTTGATATATAATATAATTATTCTCTATATTTTCATGGTATTCAATTATTCATTTGATAATTATTAATTCTTGGTCACACAAAATGATTGATTATAATGTGGTAATGGGCTTTGTGTCAATTTTCCATTTCGCTATGACTTACTTTGTTTTGTGCACCTAATAATTTTATGTGGGGTACCTACTACCCATTTGAGATCACTTTTCATTTAAAATTGTATTTCTATAAAATATACATAATCTCATATCATGTATATGTTTATTGTCTAAGCCGTATACCATTTTACATACGGTGTATATTTGAAAAGTTATTTTAACTATGGAAATATTGATGAATCTTTATTCTCTACTCTATATGGATATTGAAAAGGCATATTTATCTTGTATTAAATCAATGTATAAAAAATTATTTGGACTTGAAGGGGCATGTGGGGCTCTCTATAGAACCTCGGTGCATTGAGAGGTCTCATGAGACAAATCAGTTGGTGACAAACCCTTCGAGTTTGTTTCCAAAAATCAGATGGGTTTCTACCCACAGAACTAAACTGTTTTAACAGTATTATGGTATCATGTTCCAAATAAATGAAGTCCAATTAGAAATAATTCTCTTTATTCATTATCAATGATTATTATCCATGAGATATTCACTATGAAAAAATCTATGGATGCAGTTTCATTCTCAATTTATTAATGGCATGATTTTTCATTTATTCACCATGCCATATTGATATGTCAAATTGTTTATGATTTAGTTATTATTGATTCATGCTTCCACTATTTGTAATCCTTACTGAGCATTTGAGCTCACCCCTTTCATTTTTTACCTTCAATAGGTGATGAATAGGATATCGTTTATTGATTTCTTGTGGATTTAGTTTTAGTTTTTGTTATGTATTGTATTTTGTAACCTTTTCCAATGTAATTTGAGTTACATTTATGTATCTAGTTTCTTCAAGACTACTAAACTGATCATTCCTTCAGGATTTTCATTCCTTCTAACCATGAAAATATAACAAGTAATGCACCGACTCTAGTCTAGAGGGGTTGGGGTGTTATAGTTGGTATCAGAGGAAGTTTAGTAGAAACTTGGATACTGGAGTAGGAAATGTATAGTAGGGAACAAATCCCTAAGGTAGTATTTGAGGATAAACGTACAAGAATATCCTGGTATTTTGGTAAGGAATAGATTATGTTAATCCTTCTAGCAAATACATCTATGTCTTGATATGAGCAGGTAGAGGTGGATCTGGCACAGATGTACCTAGGAGTGAAAGCTCCAACAAGGAGTTTCGAGCTTGACCCGGGGTATCCCGGTACACGACAACAGGCCTTGATGCACTCTTGGTTATGACACTCCTGGGGGATATGCTTGGGATAATTTATATTTTCTTTTCAATCCATTATTAAGGATTGAAATATAAATTATTCCTCAAAGAAACCATTTTTCTGATTATGGGATTAACCATGCTTAGGATCTCAATTTATGCTAATTATTTTGTTAAGTTAAGATTATACATTATGATTCATACCCTAATCTAGTGCGTTCCATTGTTTAGAAATGGCATCTAATGGAAGAAGGGTAATCAATACTCGTGGGAAATGTAGGGATCTCCCCACTAAACAAGTCAACACAATTAATGTTGGAGAAGATCAGATCATGACCATATTGGGACAACTTACTCAGGTTGTAAAAAATAACAATTCCACACCTGTGTTGGATCATTTCATGTGGAAGAAGACTCCATCTTTCAGTAGGACTACTAATCCAGTGGTTGCTGAGCAATGGATAAAGTCCCTTTAAAAGATATTCATGGCATTGAGATTCAATGAAAATGAAAAGGTAGTACTGGCAGTTTATTGTCTCAAGGGATATGCTGATCAATGGTGGTCCTTAATTTAGAATACCACGGAGGAAGAAGAAATAGAATATATGTAATGGAATACTTTTAAGGAAATATTCTTCAAAAAATATTTCCCTTGTGAGCAATGAACCGAAATGAAGAGGAAATTACTTGGCTTAAAGAAAAGGGAAGAAGACAGTGTTGCAGAGTATGAGGCTACCTTCACAAGGATAGCCAGGTATGCCGTAGATTATGTACGTGACTTAGCAGACAAGATTGATCATTTATTTGAAGTTCTTAATCCAAGTCTTCAAAGTGCACTGGATTCTCAAACATTTTCATCATATGATGAAATTGTCTCAAGTGCCATAAAAACAGAGAAAGAATTTTCTAGATCAAATTTGTTCAAGGTAAACCAAGATAAAAAGAGGTACTTTGATAACCAAGGGAAAGGTGAAGTGCCAAAGAAGAATAAGGTAATAAATAAATTCCCATTATACGAGAACTGTGGAAAGAATCATCTCGGGAAATGCTTGAAATGCATGGGAGTCTGCTATAAGTGTAGAGAAAAGGGTCATCTATCTCATGAATTCAAGGGGAAGAAACAATTTGATGGTGTTCAATGCTATAATTGTAGAGAGATGGAACACTATGCAAATGAGTGTCCTAAGCGCCAAGGAAACATGCCTCAGAAAAATCCAAGAGAGAAAGGGAGAGCTTATGTGATAACAACCATGGAAGTTGAAGTTCCTAATGATGTGGTGGAAGGTAGTTTAATTGTTTCCTCAAACTTAGCCAACACTTTATTTGATTCTGTATCATCGCATTAATTTATATCTTTCCAGTTTTCCAAGAAAATGAGACATGTCCAATTTGATTTAATAAAGGAGTTATTAGTCAAAACTCCTAGGGGATGAATCATTGCAACAAAGGAATGTCAACTAGTCCCCCTCGTGACACATAAACGTTATTTATTTTATAACATTATCATCATACCAATGACTGAATTTGATATAATTCTCAGTATGAATTGGTTTTCAAACTATGATTCAAAGATTTATTGCAATAAAAAGGAAGTTACAATTTTTGAAAATGGTGTATAATCTCTTATCTTTAGAGAGAAACCTTTCCATCTGATTCTTATCTAGACCCACCCCCAGTATCTCTATTGAAAGAAATTCTTGGAGAGGAAGAGAACCCAATATCTATGGGTGAGAAAAGAAATATTCAAATTGAAGATGTGCATATTGTGCAAGAATACATTGATGTGTTTCTAGAGCATTTACCTAGACATACTCCAGAACAGGAAGTTGACTTTTTTATTGACTTAATTTCTTGGTGAAAGACCTATATCAAAGACCCCCTATAGAATGGCCACTGTGGAGTTAGTGGATCTAAAGAAACAACTAGAGGAGTTGAGTGATAGAGGATTTATTCAACCTGGTGCATATCCATGGGGAGCCCCGGTCTTGTTTGTGAAAAAGAAAGATGGATCCATGAGGCTATGCATTTATTACAAGGAAATCAATGTTATTCCAATAAAGGATAAGTATTATCTGACTCGGATTGATGATTTATTTGATCAAATTCATGGAGCTCAATACTTTTCAAAGATTGACCTTCGATCCGGATATCATCAACTGTGTGTGAAGAAGGCTAAGACAGCATTTCAAACTAGGTATGGGTATTACAAGTTTACAGTGATGTCTTTTATACTAACTAATGCACCCTCTGTTTTCATGGATTTAATGAATAAAGTTTTCAAGGAATATCTTGATAACTATGTTGTAGTATTCATCGATGATATCCTGGTATAATCAAAAAGATATGAAGATCATGAGTCTCATTTGTGGATTACTCTAAAAACTCTTAGAAGATATGAATTATATGGGAAGTTTCAAAAGTGTGAATTCTGTCTTAAATCAGTTTCTTTTCTAGGCCATATTGTCTCTAAGGATAGAATCCTAGTTGATCATGTGAAGACAAAGGCAATCCAATATTGGCCCACACCAACAAACATAACCTAGGTACATAGTTTTATTGGCTTAGCAGGTTACTATTGGCATTTCATTCAGAATTTCACCCGACTGGCTAACCTGCTAAACAATCTCACATGAAAAGGAGTTAAGTTTGTGTGGACAAAATAATGTATATAATTCTTAGAAGAATTTAAAAGAAGATTGGTCAATGCTCTAATTTTGAATCTTCTATCTGGAAGTGATGGATTTATAATATATAGTGATGCATCAAAGAATGGGTTGGGTTGAGTCCTTATGAAAAATGGTAAAGTTATTGCTTATACATCAAGGCAGTTGAAGAATTGTGATCAAAATTATCTAATACAGGATCTTGAGTTAGCAGCTGTAATCTTTGCTCTGAAGATATGGAGACATTATCTATACGGTGAAAAATGTGAGATATACACAGATCACAAGAGTTTAAAATACATTTTCACACCAAAAGAACTCAACATGAGGAAAAAGAGATGGCTCGAGTTACTCAAATATTATGATTGTTTAATACACTACCACCCAGGAAAGGCAAATAAGGTAGTAGATGCATTAAGCAGAAAAGATCATGGACTTCTGACTCAAATAAGGATTGAGAGAGATCTTATATTCATGGATCTACTAAAGATGGATATGGGAATTGTTAAGGGAAAAGAAACATCTTTCATCTTTCAAATGATTTCTAAATCATATTTACTAGATAAGATAAAAAGATCTCAATCTGATGATGAAAATATACACAAGAAAATTATTGCTATTAAGGATTGGATATTGGAAGACTAGGTGTATAGGGAAGGAGTTCTAAAGTTTGGGAAGAGGTTGTGCATTCCATCAGTACCTAAGATAAAAAAGGGAATTATTAGATAATTCTCATAGATCAAATTTCTATATACACCTGGGTAGCACAAAGATGTATAGAGATATGAAGGAATATTTATGGTGGGATAATATGAAGTGGGAAATTGCTGACTATGTGTCAAGGTGTCTAGTTTTTCAACAAGTTAAGGTAGAGAGACAACATCCTATAGGAGTGATGAAACCTCTACCTATTCCTATGTGGATGTGGGATAACATTATGATGGGTTTTTTAAACATACTACCGAGGACACCTAGAAAGAATAATGCAATATGGATAATTGTTGATCATCTCACAAAATCAGCACATTTCCTTCCTATAATAGAGGATTTACCACTTGAGAACCTGGAAAGAATTTATAATAATGAAGTTGTAAGACTTAATGGTGCACCTTTATCGATTATGTCCGATCAAGATCCCCAGTTTACATAAAAATTCTAGAAAAGTCTCCAGAAGGCTTTGAATACTGAGCTTCATATGAGTATTGCTTATCACCCCCAAATTGACGGACAGTCTGAAAAGACTATTAAAACTCTAGAATACATGATGAGGTCATTCTCTCTTTACTTCCAAGGTATGTGGGATCAATACCTGCCTTTGGTGTAATTTTCATACAAAAATAGTTTTCATTCTAGTATTCAAATGGCTCCATATAAAGCATTATATGGAAAGAGATGTCGAACTCCAACTTGTTGGGATGAAGTTGGTGAGAGGAAACTTATAGGCCCAGAACTTATTGAAGAGACCACGAAAAAGGTGAAGATAATCCAAGCCCATATTAAAGCATCCCACAGTAAGAAGAAGAGTTATGTTGATAATCGGATAAAGGATTTGGATTTCCAAGTGGGAGATCATGTCTTTCAAAAATTATCTCCATGTAAGGGTGTCTTAAGGTTTGGTAAGAAAGGTAAACTGAGCCCTAGGTACATCGGACCATTTGAAATTATAGAAAGAATCGGAGTTGTTGCTTATAGTTTATAAATTCCACCAAGTCTCTCTAAAGTCAATGATGTATTCCATGTTTCATTGTTGAAGAAATACATGTCAGACCCAATACATGTACTCACCTATGAAGAAATAGAATTGGAACCTGATTTGTCATACTGTGAAGAGCCTATCGGGATCCTTGACACAAGGGAGAAGGTATTGAGAAACTGGATGACTCGTCTAGTAAAGGTTCTTTGGAGAAACCAAAATATGGAGGAAGTAACATGGGAACTTGAGGTTGTTATGAATAAGAACCACCCACATCTTTTTGGTGGGTTTTATACATAAAATTTCGAGGATGAAATTTCCAAAGGAAAGAATAATATAACACCCCAAACATTTTATGGTATGCTTATCATAAATGCATTCTATTCATAGCCTATATTTCATAAAGCACTATGTTACTTTGAAACAATACTTTTTTATTTAAGAGATAGTCAAAACCTAGCCATTAAACATAAATTTTCCACTTCTATGTTTTGAATTTTGAAAAACAGTCATCTAGAGTTGTGACACGTAAGTCATTTGGAGTCTGATAGAACCAAATTGATTTTTTTATGAATAGAAACATACCCCTATAAATAGTAATATGAATAGTAATATGACTCTTATAAATAGTAAATAATGATAAAATTTTATTTTATTAAGGTAATAAGATAATGGGATCTTAATTAATTTTTCAATGTGATATAAAACTAAGTATATCTTTAAAATGGTTATTTTTTGAATTAATTATGATTTCATTAAAAATTAAATTAAAAATACATAGAAAAATATTTTCAAAAAAAGAAGTTCATTTTTGAATTCTACACGTCGAAAAATTGTTAGGGTGAATTTTTGGGATTTTTCTAAAATACTTGATTTTTTCATGAATAGTAAAAATACAATTTTGAGTTTTCGGTAGTTTAATGACATAATAATGATGTAATAATTAAATATAAAAGGATGGTTGACTTATGTAAAGTAAATTATGACATGATTTGTCCCAATTGGAAAAAAATCATGGGCAAATACCATGGGCAAGCCCATGGTTTTGCAAAAACCACTAATGAGGTTTCCCTTTTAATTAATAAAAAACTCCCTCTTAATTACTATAAATACCCACTCACCCCCTTCATTTTATTTCATTAAAAACTCATTATCCTCAAAGATTTGTTGGTATTACCTCCCTAGGAGTCCTCTAAATGTGTCCTCAAACCCCCAGGGTCCCAACCTTCAAGTTTTGAGAGTTACTCTACAAGGTAAGAGAATCAACCACCCTTCTCTTTTCTTAAAGATTTTATTTTATGTTTTATCTTTTATTTTAAATTGGATTATGTGGGTATATTTCATTAAATATTACCATTAATTCCCATATTATTTAAGATTTATGAGATACCCCCTTTCTCTCATCAAAATATTTTATTAAATTTTAGGTGACATCGTTAGGCTGCCGAATTTTTGTAAGAGATTTCTCGATTTTTATCTTATTTTGAGTTCCTTTATTTTATACTTATTTCATCATATCCCCTCATCCAAATTATATGATAATTCCAGTACCTTAAATGAAGTGGAATTATATTATTCTAATGGAATATTTCATCATCATCTCTCTTTCCCCCTCCTCTTATACTAAAAATAAAAGCATCATCTGAGATGTGTTAATTTATCACATTCAAGGACGATGGGTTATCAATTTTCATTACCATCTTTAATTATGGTCATGAAACCATTTTTATGGTTGAACCAGATCATAATATATGTATTTCATCTAATTAATGTTCTTTAATCCCTAAACACTCATAATATGGAATAATAATACAAAACAAGTTCATTGTATACAAAACTGCAAAGCTAAATCCAAGCGTCTATCAATAACATTTAACTAATGATTCATCCTCAAGTATATAACCCAGAATAATTATAATATAATTTATATCTATTTAATTTAACTAATAATATATATTAAAAATTCTGGATTTTTAACCACATTTCAAGCAAACTTCCATTCATGAATGCAAGTAAACGAATCATGAAAACCAAGGAAGAAAATGCTTCCAAAACAATAAAATTGAACCTATTAAACCCATAAAAAGGTCCATGAATGAACCTAATAAGGTTATAATAAACCAATTACATTTATAGGAGGTTATTTAATTATTAATTAATGAAGCTAAATTTTATTATTCAGGTCATTAAAACAAACAAAGAACACACTCGATCATAAGGTATGGGGTTTCTCATCTCACTTTTAATTCTGTGAGATTTCCATTGTTCACCACTTATTTCTTGAATGTGGTATATGTGTACTGAAATTTGATATATAATATCATTATTATATATATTTTTATGGTATTCAATTATCCATTTGATAATTATTAATTCTTTGTCACATGAAACGATTGATTACAATGTGGTAATGGGCTTTGTGTCAATTTTGCATTTCGTTGTGACTTACTTTGTTTTGTGCACCTAAAAATCCTTATGTGGTGTACCTAATGCCCATTTGAGATCAATTTTCATTTAAAATTATATTTCTATTAAATATCCATAATCTCATATCATGTATATGTTTATTGTTTAAACTGTATACCATTTTACATACATTGTATATTTGGAAAGTTATTTTAACTATGGAAATATTGACGAATATTTATTGTCTACTCTATACGGATATTGAAAAGGCATATTGATCTTGTATTAAATCAATTTATAAATAATTATTTTGACTTTTAGTGGTGTTTGGGGCCTGCTATAGCCCCTCGGTGCATCGACAGGTCTCATGAGACAAATCAGTTGGCAACAAACCCTTCGAGTTTGTTTCCAAAAATCATACTAGTTTCTACCCGCAGAACTAAATTATTTTAACGGTATTATGGTATCATGTTCTATACACATGACATCCAATTAGAAATCATTCTCTTTATTCATTACTATTGATTACTATCCATGAGATATTCACTATGAAAAAATCTATGGATGTAGTTTTATTATCAGTTTATTAATGGTGTGAGTTTTCATTTATTCACCATGACATATTGATATGTCAAATTGTTTATTTTTCAGTTATTATTGATTCATGCTTCTGCTATTTGTAACCCTTACTGAGCATTTGATCTCATCCCTTTCATTTTTTACCTTCAACAGGTGATGAAGAGGAGATCATTTATTGAGTTCTTATGGATGTAGTTTTAGTTTTTGTTATGTATTGTATTTTGTAACCTTTTCAAATGTAATTTGAGTTACATTTATGTATCTAGTTTCTTCAAGACTACTAAAATGATTATTCCTTTAGGATTTTAATTCCTTCTAACCATGCCAATATAAAAAGTAATTCACCGAATCTGGTCTAGAGGGGTCGGGGTGTTACATTTACAATTAATCCCGGATTTACATTTTTTAATAATTTCCATCAATAACAAAATGTTAAACAATCAAGGAATGGATATCACGCTATCTATAAAATAAAGAGGCAAACTATTATCATGGTATAAAGCAACAACATATGATTGATACCAATTATTTACTCTGGTTCAATATTTATTATGTCAATTTCATTGTGGTCCAGTGGATAAATCATACTAACTATAGGACTAAATGTAAAAAGAATATAGAATCCATGAATGCCCTACCTCAGAAGATTTCCAAAATTCTTTGCATGAGAATGGGGTAACACATTGGATCATGATCACCTCTCCTACAATGACTGGATCCACCCAAGGATGTCACGGCACAACTGCATTGACCAACACCCAATAAAGGTTCATTAAAAATATGTATAACACGTACCATATCATGGAAAGGATAATGGGAGGAAATAGATCGAGGAACCCAAAAGAACAGAGGTATAACATACCTTATATCAAAGATGGATCCACACTTCCTAGTTGCACCAAGATAGGGGTGTGCATGTAGCAGGAAGAACTCCATGGAAAACATGATCCAAGGTTCATGCCAAAATCTCATGTCTCCTCAAGAAATAAAGGTCTTGGGCACCTCGTTCCAAGAGGAAGGATAATAAAAGAATGAAGGGAAGACCCTTGGCTTTGAAGGATCAGATCTGATACTCACAGAATGAGAAATGGGTGAATTTCCATTAATTCTAGATCTCAATAACCCATGTGGTTTGACCAAGTAAAAACCTCAGAACCCTTAGGGATTTAATGATAGAAGTTATGGGATTTGAATTGGGAATAAATCCATTAAAATGAGGCTTTGAATGCATTTTATTTCAAAGAAAACTTCAAATGGGGGGAACTATAGGAAGATGGAAACATTGTTCATCAGTTGATCTGCAAACATTGTAACACCTACTAAAATATGAATCACTGACAGATAACTCACTGACAGATGAATCACCAACAGATGACTCACCGACAGATGACTCACCGACAGATGACTCACCGACAGATGACTCACTGACAGATGACTCACCGACAGATGACTCACCAATAGATGAATCACCGACAGATGACTCGCCGACAGATGACTCACCGACAGATTACTCCTCGATAGATGACTCACTGACAGATAAATTATTGATAGATGAATCACTGACAGATGACTCGCCGACAAATGACTCACCAACAGATGAATCACCAATATATGACTCACCGATAGATGACTCGCCAACAGATGACTCGCGAACAGATATGAGGGGACCAGTTTGGGATATACCTAACACTGAGAGGTGGGTGAATCAGTGTTGGGGAATTTTTTAAACCAATTCCAACTTTTATCCCTATACCTCTTGACCTGTTAGGATCTTGATTCTCTTATTCTCTTTTCCCTATCGCATGCAATAATAGAAAGCCATAAAAATATGCACACGATATTTTTACAAGGTTCACCACTCAATAAGAGTAGCTACATCCTTTACATGCATGGGTATGACCACTGCATGGATTCTCCATTATAATGTGATATTCTTTTACAATGGAGTGGCTAGGAAAACAATACTCTTTACAGTGTGAGTACCTTCACATTGGAGGGGGGTTGGAAATGATCCTCTTCCCTGGACTGGTGATAGCCTAGTCCAACTTGTAGCCTCTAGCTAGTTCTTTATACTGCCTATGGAGACAGTCTTCTTCCTTCTTCAAAAGGCAGAATCTGATCTTGGTCTTCTTTAATGCTCTTCACTTGATTACTTGCAAAGCAGTAGGCAAGAAATTCTTCCTTCTTTCCTTCTCTTCTTTTCTAGTGCAACACCAACTACACTAGGATTCTTCTTCCTTCTTCTTAGTGCAACAACCAACTGCACTAAAACTTCTTCTATCTTCTTGTCTAGAATCACATATACCAATGTGATTATTCAGGAATTGAAGATCGGTTCACTATGTATTATCTGAATTAAGATGCCCTAAATAATTGTAGGCTTCAATTGGTTATACTTTGTTCTTATTCTTTATCGTCTCTTATTTCTATTCATCAAACCTGTAAGTTGCACACTCTTTTTCTTCTTCTTATGCTTCTTTAATGCAAAACTAGCTGCACTAAAACCTACTCTTCTTCACACGTTCTCTTTCAGTGAAAAACCATCTACACTGAGCCCTTATTCTTCTTCTTCTTCTTGATAGAATCACAAGTTCTCTTTGTGATTGTAAAAACAATGAAGTCTAGATCAACTTAGGATCATCACAGTTGAACAGAAGATGGTAAGAACTTATAGAACAACTCACAACTTGTGCGCCAATCCTTACTTGTGCGCCACCCTGCTTGCGCACCTCCCTGCTTGTGCGCCACTCAGCTTGCGCGCCACAACTTGCGCGCCACTATTGTGCATAGCTCACAACTTGTGAGCCACCTTTGGCTTATACATAGCCCACTTCTTGAAAGCACCTCCCTACTTGAGCGCCTCTATAAACTTGCGCGACAAAACTTGTGCGGCACCCTACTTGCCCGCCTTATCAATAACCCTCAACTTGTGCACCACTTCATCTTGTGTGCCGCCCTCTGCTACTTTCGCGATCAGCGCAATCTCTACTACTTGCACGATCACAGCTCTAATTTTCTCTTAAGTGTTGAGCATAGAAAAATGAGGAGGCTAGTCATCTATTTATAGGCATTTTAGTGACTTGTGCGCCATATACACTTGTGCGTCGTTCCTACTTGAGCACCGCTTTATCACTTGCATGCCGCTTCATCACTTGTGCGCCACTCTATCAATTTCATGCCGCTCCATAAATTTTGTTCCCTTCTATCACTAGCGTAACACTTTCTTTCCTTTATCATATTTTGATCTGATGATGTTGGAATATGACTTGCGCGCCACTTCCACTTGTACGCCAATACTTGCGCGCCACTACTTGACTTGCACGCCAATCTTTAACTTGTGTTCCACTTTATTTACTTTGTCATATTTTGATGGTATGATCTTGAAATATGACTTGCGCACCACTTACACTTGCGTGCCAATACTTGTGTGCCAATACTTGCACACCAATACTTGCGCGCCACTACTTGCGTGCCACTTTCTTTCCTTTGCCAAAATCACTGTTTAACTCTCTCTACTCTTGATAAGGCTTGCATCACAAGTTCTTTAAACTTATGATATTTGTTAAATACAAATCAGAAAAGCATCGTCATAGTTTTGTCCATTCTTTTTGGAATATGAATTCCAAAGTACTTCTTCATACTCACTTCAAATCCTCAATTCCTTTTGGAGTGTTAATTCCAAAGAACTCCAATCATCTCTCTTCATCCAAAAGTGGAGGCTTGAAGCTTCTTCAAAAACCTTCTTAGAATTCCAAGCCCTTCCACACTCTCTATTCTTCTTCATCCATCATTATCTACTTCATTCAAATCATATGATTCTTTTCTTCAAGTAAGATCTTTCATGGTTCTCATGTAATCGTGAAGTATTGCATAGTCTTCTTTAAATCCTCATTCTTCTTCAATCATCCTTGGATGGATGATACTTCACCATTCTTCATTGTTGTAAACAATGTTTCACCTTTAACACAAGTTATTTGAACTTAGTATCAGTTCAACAATCGTCTGAATTGATCTTCTTAGAGAATTTTTCAAGTATGACATCCAATGCTATAATTCCATAACAATTCTCCAGGCAACCTCACTTCGGCCAATCTCCACTAACTTTTTAGTCCTTCTTCATCTCCTTCTTAATTTTGACAATTATTGACAACTGTTGACAACAAATACAATCCTCATACACAAAGTGGTACCAACAATCTCCCCCTTTTTATTTTGTTGTCAATACCACAAAGTCTCCTCAAATGAATTGTCAATGTCAAAATAAGAATCTTCTCTCTCCACTTTACTTGTTTCTCTCCCCCTTTCATTTTAAACTTTCATTTCACTTTATCTCTCCATTATTGACAAGAAATACAATGTTCATGGTAGAGAGGGTATCAGTCCTTACTTAAGCAGTGGACATCAATCATTTCACTCTAAGTCTACTTCAGAAAAGGTTGATGTAGAAAACAAGAGAATTTGATTTAGACAACAAAGCTGTCCATTATCCACTGATCGTGATACCTCTTGAGATGAGATCTCCTACACTTGTCTTCAAGGGTTTTCCACTTTCATTCTAGGAAAAAGATATTGAATGTGATAGGAAATAATAAATCCTGAAATTCCTGCACTCACTTCAACAAAAGGATCAAAAATATTCAAGTGTAATTAGCAGGATAAGTATCCTTAGGGAACTTTCATTCTTCTTATGTCACTGATTGACCTAGTTACTCCCCCTTTGTAAAAATATATTTATTTTGAGTAACCAAGGATGAGAGATTAAGAAACGAAATACCTTTTCCAATGACATGATATTTAGACAATCTTCAGAGTAATTGAATTTTATACCAACTGATGTTGATACTAATTGAGATAATGACTTTGGCAGCTTCTTCATGTGTCTCCCCCTCAAGGGAACACTTATCCTCACTGAATCCCAAGTTTTCCCCCTGATATCTTACTTCACCTTCAATTCCTTGTATGATAATAACAAATACAATACACAAATATTTAATGTAATAAGGTGGATCCTCTTTTCTCCATAAATGTGAACAACAAGGTTGAGATTATTTTCTCAACCTAGATGCTCCATTATTCACACTTTCACAACTGATATTCAATGCTGACTGTGATTGTGTGGACCTCACTATTTATTCTATCTCTTTGTGGGTGAATCTTCTTTCTTCAAGGGATTTCAAAGCACTAGAATCTCTGGTGCAACTTTCATCTTTTTGAGGAATTCTTGTTGGGTTGGAGTAAATTCAAAGAATATTTTAATGGTATGACCAGCCTTGTTGCACCTCACACACAAAACTTCCTTTTATTCATGTAGAATCTTCTTTGTGCTTTTAGAACAAGTATTAGCCTGTGCATCTTCCATCTTTCTCATTCTTTCCAAATCTTTTGGCCAAACCACCAAAATATCATTAGGGACTGAGGCATCATGATTGGATCATCTACATGGATTCTTCTGAGTGGCTTCCTTCTTAGTAGTTATTTTGGATGCACCACCCTTCACCTTCTTGGATTTAGAATCCAAGGACTTCTCATCTTTCCTTCTTGAAATATTCCTGGTTGAATTTGTTTTCATATTATTTATTTGATTTCTTCCCAAGGATGCTTCTTCATTCTTACTCAGCTTTTGTGGTCTTCTTTTCTTATATGAACATGCACCATTCATATGACCACTCCTATTGCATACATCACAGATGTTATCTAACATTTCAAATATGTTTGCTGTATACAAATGCTTTTGGATCTGTGGATGTTGCTTCTTATTATCTGGATTTCTCCCCCTTGAGATGAGATTTCTCTGTGCTTTTACATTTAAGGGGTTGTACCAACAATCTAGTGCACAATGCCCAAATCTATTACAACACCAGCATTGACCAATAAACCTTTACTTTCTGACATCTTCTTTATAAGGTTGCTGAAGCTTATTCTTGATATGTTGTGCTTTATCTGGGGATATATCTTCCACACTCTTCTTCCTATTCACCATAGCCATGGTGATAGTTATCTCCTCACTTTTCTTCATCCATACTTGTTTAGAATTTTTCTTCCAACCTGCACTTTTTGTAGAAACAATTTTAGAACCATGAGTACAAGTTAGTATGGATGGTACCTTTACTTTCTCAGCTACTTGTGATAGATCAATGAGTGAAGCCATGATCTTCTTATCACATTTTGGAGGTCTTTTGATAGTAGAATCCTCCAGTAATAATTGAGTACAAGAAGCAACTGTTTCCTTATTTTATGGAGACTCAATATGCGTCTTCTCAAGATTGGTCAACTGAGCTTCAAATTCTAAACATCTCATATTGAGGATGACTTCTCAGTCTTCAATCATAGTCATATTATCTTCACAAGATTTTTTTAATCTTTCAAATTCATCTTCATGCATCCTTACATTGTTTTGTAACAAAGAGTCAAGTTCTTTGATCTTCTTGGAGTCTTCTTCCAAATGTAATTCCTTGACATCATTGCTCCTTTTTAGCTTATCTTCAAGTGAGTGTATCTTCTCTTCTAGAGACTTATTTAATCCCTATTTCTCTTTAACATCTTTGAGACACTTTGAAGAACTTATTTCAAATTCCCTCTTTGTTGCTTCAAAGGTTCCAACCTGTCTGGAGAGCTTTAGATATTCAACAATTTTTTCTTGTAAGCCTTTCTCCAAAACATCAGTTTCTTCTTCCAGTTGAGTGATATTTTCCTGCATGCATTGAAATGCTCCACAAACCAGGGATGCACTTTCTTCAGGAATACCATGCAGAATCATTCTTAATCTATCAACTGATATTTCTTGAGATGTTGTAGATTGATCATCACCACTTGTGATATCATTTTCATTATGGGGATAATTTCCAAATGTACTAACACATACCTCTTGATCAGTTGAGGTAGGAAGGTTTTCTATATTCTTGGTGGGGACTTGATCCACCTTCGCATTACTTTCCTAGTCTCGTGTGTCTTCAATGTCAGCTAGATATGGAGAACCAGATGCCTCTTCTTTATATAAGAGGGAATTCTTCTTCAATTTTCTCTTCTCTTTCTTTTTCATGTTCATCATGGTCTTGGTAGATATATATTTCTACTCAAAGATAGCTTAATCTTTACAGAAATTGCTCTTCATTATTGACTCAGGAAAGGAACTCATGTTTTCAAAAGAGAATAACTTCACTATAGAGAATCAAACAGAGGTGAACTTGTCCATCTGATACCAATTAAGAGGACCAGTTTGGGATATACCTAACACTGAGAGGGGGTGAATCAGTGTTGGGGAATTTTTTAAACCAATTCCAAATTTTATCCCTGTACCCCTTGACCTGTTAGGATCTGGATTCTCTTATTCTATTTTCCCTATCGCATGAAATAATAGAAAATTGTAAAAATATGCACATGATATTTTTACAAGGTTCACCACTCAATAAGAGTAGCTACGTACTTTCCATGCATGGGTATGACCACTGCATGGATTCTCAATTATAATTTGATATTATTTTACAATGGAGTGGCTAAGAAGACAATCCTCTAGCCAATGTGAGTCCCTACACTTTGGAGGGGGTGGGAAACGATCCTCTTCCCTGGACTGGTGATAGACTAGTCCAACTTGCAGCCTCTAGCTGGTTCTTTATACTACCTATGGAGACAGTCTTCTTACTTCTTCAAAAGGCCGGTTCTGCTCTTGGTCTTCTTTAATGCTCTTCACTTGATTACTTGCAAAGCAGTAGGCAAGCAATACTTCATTCTTTCCTTCTCTTCTTTTCTAGTGCAACACCAACTGCACTAGGCTTCTTCTTTCTTCTTCTCAGTGCAACAACCAACTGCACTAAAACTTCTTCTATCTTCTTGGCTAGAATCACATATACCAATGTGATTATTTAGGCAGTGAAGATTGGTTCACTCGGTATCATCTGAATTAAGCTGCCCTAAATAATTGTAGGCTTTAATTGGGCATACTCTATTCTTCTTCTTCATCTATTCTTTCTATGCAGCAAACCTGTAAGTTTCACACTCTTCTTCTTCTTCTTCTTCTGCTTCTTCAATGAAAAACCAAATGCACTAAAACCTACTCTTCTTCACACGTTCTCTTTCAGTGCAAAACCATCTGCACTGAGCCCTTCTTCTTCTTCTTTCTAGAATCACAAGTTCTCTTTATGATTGTAAAAACAATGAAGTATAGATCAACTTATCATAATCACAGTTGAACAGAATTTGGTAAGAAATTATAGAATAACTCACATCTTGTGCTCCAATCCTTACTTGCGTGCCACCCTGCTTGCGCGCCTCCCTGCTTGCATGCCACTCAGCTTGCGCGCCACCTACTTGCGTGCCACAACTTGCACGCCACAACTTGCACACCACTATTGTGCACAGCTCACAACTTGTGTGCCAAATTTGGCTTATACATAGCTCACTTCTTAAAAGAACCTCCCTACTTGTGCACCTTTGTCAACTTGCATGACAAAACTTGTGCGACAAAACTTGCGCGGAAAAACTTGCACAGCAAAACCTGCATGGAACCCTAATTGTGCACCTTATCAATAACCCTCAACTTGCGTGCCACTTAAGCTTGTGCACTGCCCTCTGCTACTTGCACGATCAGAGCGCTCTCTACTACTTGCGTGATCAGAGCTCTAATTTTCTCTTAAGTGTTGAGCATAGAAAAATGAGGATGCTAGTCGTCTATTTATAGGCATTTTGGTGACTTGCACACCATATACACTTGCGCGCCGTTCCTACTTGCGTGCCACTTCATCACTTTCACACTGCTTCAACTCTTACGCACCGCTCCATCACTTGCGCGTCGCTCCATCACTTTCGTGCCCTTCTATCACTAGCGCGACACTTTCTTTCCTTTATCATATTTTGATATGATGATGTTGGAATATGACTTGCGCGCCACTTCCACTTGCGCACCAATACTTGTGGGCCACTACTTGACTTGAGTGCCAATTTTTAACTTGTGTGCCACTTTATTTCCTTTGTCATATTTTGATGGGATGATCTTAAAATAGGACTTGTGCACCACTTACACTTGCATGCCAATACTTGCGCACCAATACTTGCGCGCCACTACTTGGGCGTCGCTTTCTTTCCTTTTCCAAAATCACTTTTTAACTCTCTCTACTCTTCATAAGGTTTGCATCACAAGTTCTCCAAACTTTTGATATTTGTGAAATACAAATCAGAAAAGCATCATCATATTTTTGTCCATTCTTTTTGGAATATTAATTCCAAAGTACTTCTTCATCCTCACTTCAATTCCTCAATTCCTTTTGGAGTGTTAATTCCAAATAACTCTAATCATCTCTCTTCAACCAAATGTGGAGGATTGAAGCTTCTTCAAATACCTTATTATAATGCCAATCCCTTCCACACTCTCTCTTCTTCTTCATCCATAATTCTCTACTTCATTCAAATCATATGATTCTTTTCTTCAAGTAAGCTCTTTCATGGTTCTCATGAAATTGTGAAGTATTGCATGGTCTTCTTTAAATCCTCATTCTTCTTCAATCATCCTTGGATGGATGATACTTCACCATTCTTCATTGTTGTAAATAATGTGTCACCTTTGACACAAGTTCTTTGAACTTAGTATCAATTAGAAAATCGTCTGAATTGATCTTCTTAGATAATTTCTCAAGTATGACATCCAATGATATGATTCCATAACAATTCTCCAAGAAACCTCACTTCGTCCAATCTCTACTAACTTTTTAGTCCTTCTTCATCTCCTTCTTCATTTTGACGAGTATTGATAACTTTTGACAACAAATACAATCTTCATGCACAAATTGGTCCCAACAAGATGACTCACAGATAGATGATTCACTGAAAGATGACTCACTGAAAGATGACTCATCGACAGATGACTCTCCGATAGATGACTCGTCAAAAGATGACTCACCAACAGATGACTCCCCAATAGATGACTCCCCAACAGAAGACTCACGGACAGATGACTCCCCGATAGATGACTCACTGACATATGACTCGCCGACAGTGATAAAACACAATTTTGTTGAATATTTTATTGATAATAAATGAAAACATTTCCTAACATTGTGTTAAATATGTTTATTTATAAAATATTTGGGATTAGATCATTCAATTGAAAATTTGATGAAAAATCCAATTTTACTCTTTAAAATTCACTGTAGAATTTCATACATAAATATTTTGATATATAATATTTTAAATTAATATTTGTAAATATATTTCTGAATTAATGGGTTACAACTTTTATTCAGGACATTGGAGCTAAATCATGCATTTTGTTAGTGCAAATGGTCCATGAAGTCAAAGTTGGGTTGGACTCGCCAGATTAGACATTAGTTCTGTATTTGGGTCATAAATTCTACATACGTTCTTTTGTTGGGATAGAATTTGGAGAGGATCTTAAGAAAAAAATTTCTCAAAAATAATTCTTCTATATGGATAGCTATTTCACAAGTTTTGAATGTAAAATAGGCGGTACAACATAGAATAGGATATTTGGAAGAATTTACTTAAAACCTAGCCTCTTATCCACTCTATAAATTGGTTTTTTTCTCATTTGGAGGGGTTGGGACGTGCATTAGAAGATTGGGAGCTGAGTAGAAGTGGTTCTATACTATTTCAATTCACAATTGGAGGAGGGAATCTACCAATCTAGGATCTCCTCCAAAATGATCTTCTTTTCCTCTTCTTTGTTGTAATGTTGTTGTACTTTTAATAAAATCTTAGTTTCTCTTTAATTTAGTATATTATATTCAATTTTATTCTTGTATTAATATTACTCTTTGGGCTTAAATTCAAGAGTATAAACAATATTGGGTTATACCCTTTCTAAATCTTTGCAAATGCAATTTGTTTCTACGATGACTACGCCTCCTATGGAAGAGTAGTTTTCTTAGTAATCGATCTACCTCTTACCTTATTTATTCATTTATTTTGAATCAACAAGCTATTGTAATTAACTTAATATGATATATTAATTTATTTTTCAATTTAAATGAAACTAATCAAGCAATTTAACAATTGACACAAAAACACGCGAGGTCGAGATTTGTGTAAATTATGATAGTACGATCTTAATCGGTAATACAAGACCACAAGGGATAAATTTTTAGAGTTCAAATATAATCCATAAACTCAATTAATCCTAATTTCTAGATTGGATATGTTCTCTAATTAACCAATTACCATAATCTAACCTAAGAACATCAATCAAAGCAGGGTACTGCCATTTCATGTTCTGAAGCTAGCCTAGGGTTTAAGTAATTTCATCTTTGTGGTTAAGTTAACTCTCATAGAGTTCAAGGGCAGAAAATTTAGGGGATTATAAGATAATGATAAATAATTGAGTGAAGAGGTAGAGTTAGATATATTACTATTTTTAAAATATTTTTCTAAAAAAACATTTTCTCATTGTGTTTTATTGATCAAATTTTTATTTCAAAAACAAAAACAAAAACAAATATAATATTCTTCCATCATGCTTCTTCTTCTTATTTTATAAACATTGAACAACCCCCATCATTCTAAGTTTTTTATTTTATTTTATTTTAATTTCAAAATACCTTTGATATGTTGTTTTAAATTACTTCCTCCTTTGAGAGACGACATTGGTCAGCCACTCTGCTACACCTAAATAATCCAAAACCAAACATCATTTGAGAGCACCCATGACATCACCTTTTAGACATATAACTCCCCGAGATAGATGACTCGCTAATAGATGACTTGTCGACAGATGACTCACCGATAGATGACTCCTCGATAGATGACTCGCCGACAGATGACTCACTGATAGATGACTCACTAACAAATGACTCATCGACAGATGACTCACTGACAGATGACTCACTAATGGCATTGTTCACAGAACTGGAAAAATTGTTCATAGAACTATAACTTTAGAAAATTATTGAGAATAAGTCAATTTGACCTCCCAGAACACCTCAAACACCATATTATCAAGTGATGGGAAACTTAGGAATAAGAGAAGATTTTCTAACTAATTATCTTTTTAGAAATATATTTTTCTCACCCTAATTATCTACTTTGAATGCTTAGGACTATAAAAATAGAACTAAAAATAAGTTTCTAAGTGGGGTAAATCTAGGGATTGATCCATTTTTGAAATATTCTAAGGGGTGACCATGTTTGTGACTTATTTAAAGTGACCATAAGGATTTACCTTCCACAAATTCCCCCAATAGTTTTCCTCATACAACCTTCATAGTTTCCACTAATATATTTAATTTGAGACCCCCTTTGTCCATGGGGAAAGAAATATATTTCCAATTAACCCAACGGTGAATATGGTCAATTTGGGAATCCCATAAGAAGTTCATGAACAATTTCTCAATTTTGTTACCGTATCCTTGGTTACTTGAAGGAGGGAGAGGATGTGTATTGGGTTAAAGGGAGACACAATTTGAATTAAAGTAATCTTACTTCTAAATTAAGGGAAACTATTTTTTAGTTTTTACTATTCCCTTCGATATTTTGAAATGAGAGAATTGAAGTGAGAAATATGGATGTACCCAATTATAAGAAGGTCCCCTAGGTAGATAACTGAGAAATATTTCTCATTGAAATTGTGCCATTATTCAATGAGATTAACCTTTCTTGATAATGATTAAGGGTATATTAAGAGGTTATTTTATTGAATCTTACAAACTGGACACTTTATTTTCTATATACATGAGAGATATTTTTTGAAATAAAAGATCAAGGAGAGTTTGGAATTGATGAAAACCATCATATCATCTATAAAAAGAATGTGGAATATACTTGGACTCTCATAACATCTTCTGAATCATCCATGGTTTCCATTATCCATGATGTTGTTGAGATTTCTACTATAAACATCTTAAGTGATGGTGAAAAGGCTCAATTAAATTAGGTCTCCCTATCTAATGCCTTGGACTTATTTAAAAAAACCAAACCTATCCCCATGATGGAAATTTAAAACCAAAGGTATAGTGAGAATATGAATAGGTGGTCAATGTTTTCTTCATAGAAACCAAATCTACACATCACCTTAAGCATGAAACCATATTCCATTTTATTGTATCCCTTATCCATATCAACTTTGAATATAACATTTCATCATCTAATTTTTTTAATCTAATTTGATGATCATTTATTGATAATGTCCCATCACCCTATATATGGATCTCTCTATAATAAATTTATATTGTTCTTATGAAATGATAAAAGGGATCATAGAAATCAAGCATTTATTGAATATTTTTTCCACAATTTTATAGGAAAAATTGCATATACTTGTAGGTATAAAATGATGGAATTAGAAGGTATGATATATTTTTAGAATTAAAACCATATTGTTTTCCAAAATTGATCTGGGAAAAGATCCCATTTGGGAAAAAAATCAAGAAATGTTTTTTTGATGTTGAGTTTGGTGATGTCCCATTCCATGACATAAAATGATCTCGGAAATCCATTCAGTCTCGACACACTATCGACTCTTAAAACTCTAACTACATTAAGTATTTTAGTTTCTGAAAGTCATATAGAAATCACAAAATTATAATGAGAAGATATAATATGTGGAATATCGTTAAATAAATCCATGTGGCCAATTTCATTTCTAAACCACACTCGCGGGTAGGAAACCTAAACTTCCACAATGAGATGGGGTGAAAATTGTATTGAATAATTTTAGCATTTTTTCTATTATGTTTTTTTCTCTTTTCATTTTCATTAGTCCCTAAATGTGGTTTGATTAATCTATATGACCCCTTATTATTCCTCAACATGTTTTGACTGAGTTATTTGTCTCTCATGTTTTAGTTTAGTTTTTTTTTGTATTTAAAGTAATGAAACACCGCTATAAAATCTACCCAGATTTTTATAGCACAAAATATCTTATTTTATGTTGCTTTATCCTTCAAATTTTAGGTGTTTGTGTGAATTCATGTGTGTTGACTAAAAAAAAATTATTACATTTGGTATCAAATCTAGTTTGGCTTGATCCATAATGTTGTGCTCTAATCCCATGTCACCCTAAATTTCCCAAAAATTATCTTCATATCCTAGAACTGATGTTAACAACAGTGGTAGCCCTATAGTGGTACATCGGATGATGAATGAGGTTAATAGATTGAAAAAGTATCCAAACCTCATGAAGACAAACTATGGTGATTAGGACTTGATGATAAAGGTTATACTCCAAGAATGAGGGATTTGGGATGCCATCGATAATAGTGGTACTAAACTATAAGATGGAGGGATGGTTTTGGGTGATATATTGTGCATTGTACAACAAGATATGATATTCATAGTCACTATCAGTGTAAGTTCTAAGGAAATGTGGTATTTTTTTAAGACCATGTGCATCATCATTTATCTAGTGCTCAAGGTCAATGTATAGAATCTCTACAAAGAGAAAGAAATCATTCTGTTCTACATCGATGAATTGGTGGATTACTTCATGATGTCGCTCATTGGGTGGGTCAACCAACTCACAATCCTTAATGATCTAGAGCCTCTACACAAGGTTATTTAGAATTACTTACATGTTGCACTCCCCATTTTCTCCTAAATGAGTGGGTTACATGGTTAAAGTAGCGATAATTAGAGGATGGATCCTCTAATGAATCCAAGTCTGTTAATTAGTGTTATAGACCACAAAAAATAAAGACTGATGATGATGACAGTGGGAATATAAGGGATTTCTTAGGATCTGGTGTCAGTCGTGGTGTCTTAAGGGACAAATGCCGCAACTTTGGAAAAATGGTCCATTGGGGTAAAGATTGTTGATGTAGGCTAAAATAGGTTGAGGTCCATCTAATGTGAGGTGATTATGATGATATTTAACTCCTTATAGAAAGTTAATGAACCATAGTGCCTAATTACCCATTATCATGATCTACTACTCTCAATTCACCATCACTGTGAGGCATCCCTCTTTAGTTGGTTGAGGTGAAGACCTTCACACAGCTGGATTGGGAGGAGGAATGCAATGAAGACCCATGGTACCTATAAATGGTTCTATTAGAGTATAATAACATTTATTAGAATTATTGAAAGCAATTAAAACACTTTTTTGAGGATCTCCATGCAAGATAATATGAAATTTGCACAAAAATACAAAAATAAAGAACGTTGTAAACTGTCATACCATACACCGAAGAGGTTACTACAACTCTTGGTCTTTATATGTGCTTGATAAATATCACATATTGGAAAACATAAGTATCCCACCTCCTTCAGGTATCCACGGGCTACACCTTAATCACTCGATATTCAAGAAGGATTTTTCTTTCTCCCATGATGTGTTAGCATCTCGGTATGCAAATGAAGAATAAGAAGAAGAAAGATAACTTTGAGTATGGGGAGTTTCATCCAAGATTAAGAATAATCACACACATTTATTATTTTATGGAAGTGATCTTTATAAATCCCTCGAGGAAACTTCTTGGTATTGCAAGCATTAATTCATGCATTTATAACACATGTATTAATGCCTCGGCTAATTCATGCATCATATGCATGAATTAATTTAAATCTCAAACATTTTATCTTATAAAATGGTTTCTTTTAATGATATCTTATTTGGGAAAAATAAAATGTTAAAAAAATTATTATTTTTCTAAAATCACATATTTCATAGAATAATATACCCTTATGTGCATGAAAATCATAATTTTAATGCAATATATATATATATCATATATATGGGGATTTAGGGAATATCTCAATCAACCTTACACTTATACTAAATCTTGATATAATTTGTGGAATTTCACCTTATATTGTATCGTATACAATAACTTGTGAAACCATATCCAATACTCCTTTTGGATATCTTCCAAAACACTTTTAGAAATATATCATCTACTTCACCTTATATCAAATCATATAAAATACCTTATGAATACCCATCTAAAACACTTTTGGATTAACTATAAAACAATTTTTAGAGTAGCTCTTTAAGTAAAATTCAAGCCACATTTAGTCAACCACAAAGTGTGACCCCACAGAAATTTATAGAATTTACAAAAAATAAAAATCAACAGATCCAAATATGTAATCAAAAAGTTCCCTTTAGAAAAGGATCAATTCTACTTAGGTTATAAAGGTATCTATCATGATCTCCATCAAAAACACGTATCTATATACCTATGTCCACCAGTATACTTCTCATGAAATCATACTTTCTCATATTTTCCCTTTTTCCAAGACATCAAGTGATCATGGTACATGGAACATGTCAATCCATATATCCAACTCATGTTTTCTCAATTTTCAAAGTATATACTGAACTGATCAATGAATACATAATGTTTTATTCATCTTTCCGGATAAGCACATCACATGTCCCTTATTTAGATAGATATATATAATATCTAAAAGTGGCTTAACACTCCCACACACTACTGGAAAAAGGGCCTATACCCACGGTTCAAAACTGTGGGTATAGCCCCCAAAACTGTGGGTATAGGCTATACCCACGGTTTTGGGAACCGTGGGCTAGAACGGCGTCGGTATAGGGGTCTTGACCTATACCCACGGTTTGGTAGAACCGTGGGTATAGGTGTTTTACACAGAAACACCACGCTGTACAGCGTGGAAGGGAACTTCCACCACGGTTTTCATCCGTGGGGAATTTATTCAGTTCATTTAAAAAAATTCTCTTCCAGCATGTTTTGAACCCTGCACGGAACGCGTACCAGCGAGATCCTGCACCAACCAATCCAACTCCACTATTACCATTTATATATTTATCACTTTTATTATATTAATATATCTGTTTATATGAAAAAATGGAAACGGCAAGAATCGAACCCCCGACCTATCGGTCTTCGAAGCCGCACTTTACCAAAGAAAATTGGCTAGAATTCGATCCTGGGATCGCACTGAATATAATAACACCCAAACCAACTAAGCTATTGACATTTTTAGTTTATATATTTGTATTTTCATAATAATATTAATAAAAAGTATGTTCTCGCCAAATTCCCACCAAATTTTTTTATCGTCCCGCGTAATTTTTTCCCTGCCAAAAAGCTATACCCACGGTTCTCCAAAAACGTGGGTATAGGTCTTCAAAAAAAACCCCAAGACGCACGGTTTTTAAAAACCATAGGCATAGGTTTTTAAGGAAAACCCTATACCCACATTTTGGCCAAACCGTGGGTATATCTTTTGAAAAAAATACACATATACCCACGGTTTTTCAAAACCATGGGTATAGGTGTTCAAAATAAAACTATACCCATGTTTTTAAGCAAAACCGTGGGTATACGTCCCATATTAACCCTATACCCACGGTTTTTCAAAACCGTGGGTATAGGGGTACTCTATACCCACGGTTTTTTGTAAAACCGTGGGTATAGACCCATTTTCCAGTAGTGACATTCTATGTCAATCGAGGGCCCTGATGTCATACTTTTAATATGGGAGAAAAAATATCATATTGGTTAAGCTTCAACTAATGACATGATTATCAAAATGCCCAACCACCCCCGTATTAGCTAAGTCAATATATAGACTTGTGTAAGTAAAGTATCAAAGTATGAAGTTTTTCATGCTATTTATCTCACCAACCTTAGGTAGTAGGGACTCAAATATGATCCATGCACCCTTAGTATACCAAAGACATCTATATGACACTCCATGTAGTATACTTACTAGGTTATCTAGCGCACAAAAAGAATATATTATTCTTTTTAATGTGCCTCATGATAATATTCTATATCTATATACTAGAATAATACTCACACTAACCATAAAATTTCATCACAACCTATAATACTCTATGATGAACATAAGTTAGGAATAACTCAAAGTCGTACTTTGAGAGGTCAATTATCATTACACTATTTGAAATGTATATCAACACAAACATTTATGTAACCAAAACAAAATAATGATAATATGAAGGTTTCCTTAATATGATACATTGTAATATTCTTATAATCTTTTAAGAATATTTAACCAATATAATCACCAGTTTAACATATCATATATGTAAAACTGCTAGATCGACCTTATATTTTCTATACTTTCTAGGTTTTTTTAAAACATTACATCATATATAATCCATGTCAAATCTCTATGTGACCACATAATATCTCAATGTGATCATCTTATAAAACCCTCTCACTACACTCTTTAGTGAGAAACATCTATGAAGTAATTCAATTTTTATAATGATGAGACTTAGGAATCATATTCCTAACTATTAAACTTCTTAAACATATTCAAAAATCTTAACTTAATAACATAAAATGTTATGATTTAAACTTATTTTGTCTACTTATAACTCTTTATAAGATCATCATCATCATATTTAGAACTCTATTCTATTAGACTTTTCCCCTAAAATTATGAAACTACTTACATTATTGTTTACTGGTTCTCCTAAAATCTTTTAGGATGGAGTGAAAATCACTTTTTTATGGTAACTAAATGTAAATATTTGTATATTTTTTATTTATTGTCACATATCCTAAAATCTTTTAAGTTATTTAGTGAAAAATAGTTTATCTTAAACTGTTATAATAGTGATATCAACTCTTTAAATAGTAACTAAATGTAACACTTTATAATTCTATTTACCATCACATATCCTAGACACTTTAGGATATTAAGTGGAAAATAATTTAACTTAAGATTCATGTTATACTTTATTTTTTTATTTTGAACTTATCTAAGTATAAACATACTCCCACTAGCCTTTTAGACACTATATTCTTTTCATAATATCTTTCTAAGATACACAAACCGTTTTGTGTTAAGAAATAAAATTTATTTTCTTTTAGTATGAATATTAAACAAATGAGATATTCTTTCCATATCACATATGGTATTATATGTGTTTAGAACATTTTTCATTTAAAATAATACTATTAAAATATACCACCTATGGGTAGTGGGAACACATTCCCACATATTTTGATAAATATCTAGATAAAAAAAATTATCCTGGTTAAAAAAATATCCATATTTTCTTCTCAAAAACTATTATAGATATTGATGAATCATAAACCATGTGTATGTAATTAATAATCTCATACTTTTTCACAAAAAACTCTTTGTAATCAAACAAATTCTCTTATCACATAATGGAAATGAGATTAATATACACATCTTTTACTTAGATTCAATTGTGCTTGATAAAATCCTTTATATTCAAATCCTTGATGTAGTTACTATTTACTTCAACTCGTGAATATAAACTAAAATATCAATCAATTTTTCCTTTGATTTTAAACTATTATATATTTATAACACTTTGTAAAATATACATTTAGTATCACATTCGATTCAAAACTGAAGAATTAATTTCTATAACATTCATACCTTACATGGAAATTCCATGGAGTTTCTTAAACTCTTTTATGTGTATCTTGGATTATATAATAATATTGAATTATTATTCATCCTTTCTAATAACCCTAGTTTTTTATGACCATGATTGAATTCTTGAAGAAACATTATTGAACTTTTCAACTAACTTTTCTTCTTCATGTTTTAACTTTTACCCACTTGTATTATCCATACAGTACCAGAATATAGACATCAAATCCCTAGTTTATACATTCTCAACACTTTGAGAATATTGAGTAAAATTTCTATTAATTCAATAATATTGTTGGAACATTTCTACAAATAATAATTGGATAAATTCTCTAACCAAAACAATCCATTTTTAGTATCCCTTATAGCATGTTATAGAATTGAACAAATCATAACTATGTGTATTAAAACACCTCATATCATTTTATAAAACAAAAATTATTTTCATGTTATTACTAAGATAAAAATGAGATAATTATCATCTTATGACAAGTTCATCAAAATGGAAGTATCCAAGTTATCAATACAACAACTCTTTTTCTCCATTACTTGAAAAAAATCATGATTTGATTATTTTCGTCTTCTGAACTTATTTATATTTAAACACTTTGTAAAACATACATTTTATATCATATATCTATTATAATAATACAATTTATTTCTATAACCATTAAAGTTTTAAGGAAACCTTTATTATCACCATTTCATTTAGCAAATTCAATCATATTTAATATCATTTGATATACCCAATCATATTGGGTATATCAGACTAAAATTATTGGCGTAGCTAATCATATTGATTACATGATTAAAGACTAATATTCCTTTGTTAATTATTTATCTAATGCCTTTGAAACCTAAAATGAATAACTCTATGATTTTATAATCATCTAGATTTACTTATTGAACAATTTCGACTCTTTGTTACTTAGGAATGAACTATTCTGACACATATAATTTTCATTAAGAACTTTTCTTAAGTCACCAATATTTTTTAAGAACTTTTTTTAAGTTAACAGTATTATGAGTAACTTAAATTAAGATTCTCCTTACAAGGATTAATTAAAAATTTCATCTTCATGATAATTATTATGATGATTATATTATCTATAACAAAATATTGTATCTGATGAGTATCATGTATTATTAACCATTTAATAGGGACTTTTATTAAATGGGATCCCACTAAAATGATGACCCCATTTTAAAATCCATCATATCCATGAGTCATCCAAGATCCATATTTCACTAAGCAATGAGTCTACTATGGTGTTTATCTCACCACTTAGTTATTTAGGTAGGGAATTACCAAAAATATATCATATATGATTCTTGTATAGATGAGAAAACAACCCTTTATCCAATCCATCAAAAGGATAAACTCAACTATATTCCTTTGGTAACCTAATCCTATTATGGTCTCTAGAATAGTGTAACCCAAAACAAGCACCAAGAACTGGATAACAAAGGATAATCTAGGGGCACCCAACTATGTAATTACCTTCCCAAGGATTATCTAGTGTCACCCATCCTTTCTTTCCTTGCATAATATAATCCAAGGGCACATAGCTATAGAATGAACTACCTGATTGGATGATTGAGGTCTTGGAAAGTGCCACTTTGGAAGGAATATTAAACTTAGTATTTGAAGGAGATTTAATCTCACCATATTATCTCATGTTATTCCCTTTTATGTATATATTCTTATAGTATTTTTGTTTATAATCTTATTCTCTCCAAGAAACTAATATGTTCAAACCATATTGATGTGTAACTCTTTACACAACCCACAAGTTTGTATTACTCACCCAAAATTAGAGGTCAGATATATACATATATATATCTGAATGAATCATATGAATAAGGTAAATGAATACTTCATGTAAAGTTTTAGAATTATATGAGATTGAAAATCTCCATATGAGTAATACTGGAGAAACATATAGTCAAATCCATTCACTTTTTTAGACAAGTCAAGGGCCTCCAGGTAAGTAGGTAGTTCGACCCCAAGTCCCTCTACTTGAGGATACTTTACTCAAGAAATAATCCAATTCATCATAACCCTAATCACCTAATATGTAAAATCCATACTCAATAACTAAATTCAATCTAATAACTTCAATTACAAACTGAGGTCATGCTAGATAAAAAACTAAATTAATTAACATTATCTAACATGTAATTTAAGGCTCTATCTAATAGAAATTTATCATATAAATTTTGCATACATTCATAATGTAAAAAATTTATAACTATGAATAAAAAAAAGGAATAACTTTTAAAAAATTGAATAACTCAAATATTTAAACATGAAATAAACATTTATGAACAATTCATAAATAAAAGATAACTATAAACCCTTTTATAATTTAATCTTTAACATTATGGAAATTCCATAATTTTGAATATGAACCCTTTATATTCATTTCAATATTAACTCTTTCATTTTAATCATTATATGGAATCTCAATTTTAAATATATGATATTATTTGAATTATAAACTATTTATAATTCAATTTCTATTATGTAAACATTTTACATAATCTAAATATAATATACTTATTCATTATTTAAACCATGATCATATAAATCATCAAAACATTTTTATGTGGTTTAAATAATATCCAAATAAGGACTCCTTTTAATTTTGAACAATTCAAAATAATTAATTATGAAAAAATCATAATTTAAATATAAACATTTTATATTTTGTCCTATTTCATAATTTATAACCCTTTATAAATTATTTCCTTATGATTTCTAAATAAACACATTTATTTATATATAATAAGAATTTCCATGTAATTTTTTAAAAGGTATTTGAAATATTAACATTTAATATTTTTATAAAAATAAAAAATTCATAGAAATTTATTTAATTAATTATAAACCATTTATAATTTATTTATTTATTTATAAACCCTTTATAAATTATTTTATTCCTAAAATACCTTTTATAATGATTTATAAGCATTTTATAACCCATTAAAATCATTTAATAATTTTAAAAAATCTTTTATATTTACCCTTATGTATGAACTCATTCCTATATAAGAGTATCCTCTCTTTACCCTTATGTAGATAGTCTACGTAAGGGAGAAAAGGCTCTGACCCTTATGCAGTTCCAATTTCATAAGGGTAAGGAGGAAAAAACCCTTATGTAACACTTCACATAAGAGTAATACCTTTACACAATGCCTTTATGTAGTTACTCATGTAAGGGTAATACCTATACACAACACCCTTACGCAATGCCTTGTGTTAGGATAAAGCACCTGATTGACTTTATGCAACACCCTTACACATAAGGGTAAGTTTACAGTTACCTTTACATAACCTTAGTAAAACCTCCATTACCTTTACACAACTTTAAGAAAAATATCATTACCCTTACATACCAGAGTATCGCGTAAGGTAAATATCAGGTTACCCTTACGTAGACCGATCTATATAAGGTTAAGGCCCAATGGCACTTACACAGACCACTCTACATAAGGTTAAAGCCTTGGTTACCCTTAAAAATCTCATCTGTGTAAGGGTAAGGACCTGGTTACCTTTATATGTCCCATCTACGTATGGGTAATCCATTTTAAAAACCAAAATTCCATAATATGAAATGGAACTCTGTTTTTAGTTTTCTTCTTCATTTCCAAACAAGATTTCATAAAACTTAAACATGGATGGATATGATACCAATGAATTGTTTTGTTATAGTTTAATAACATTTATCATAAGTAGTGTAAGTAATTAAAACCCTTGTTTGGGGTTCTCTATAAAAAATAATACGAAACTGGCATAAAAATACAAAAATGAAGAACATAGTAAACCATAATACCTTACACCAAAGAGGTTGTTGAAACTCTTGATCTTAATATGTGATTGATAAAATCACATAAGTAGAAAACATAAGAATCCCACCTCTATAATGTATCCACAGGCTGCACCTGAATCACTCGATGTTCAAGTGGGATTTTTCTTTCTCACACGATGTGATAGCATCTCGATATGAAAATGAAGAAGAAGAAAGAGAAATTCAAGTATAAATAGTTTCATCTAAGCTTAAGAATAATCATACACATTTTCTATCATATGGTAGTGGTATTTATAAATCTTTTTAGGACACTCCTCGATAGTGCAAGCATTAATTCATGAGTTTACAATGCATGTATTGATGCCTTGAATATTTCATGCATCATGCGAATGATTGCATTTAACTCCCATATATTTTATGTTAAGAAATAGTTTCTTTTAATGATATCTTGTGTGGGAAAAATAAAATGATAACAATATATAATTTTGCTATAATCACATATTTCATAGAATAATATAACTTTAGGTGCATGAAAAATCATAATTTTCATGAAATATATATATATATATATATATATATATATATATAAGGTTTTAGGGAATATCTTAATCAACCTCGACACAAGTGTTGTAAACCATATAGATGGGTCTCGCATTATCTTCTCCAAGCTTGACTCTAATATATATGGGATCATCAAGTTTGGAAATGGCTCCATCATCAACATCAAGGGGTGTGGGATGATC
Organism: Viscum album; assembly: GCA_963277665.1. Taxonomy (NCBI): domain Eukaryota; kingdom Viridiplantae; phylum Streptophyta; class Magnoliopsida; order Santalales; family Viscaceae; genus Viscum; species Viscum album. The sequence continues at coordinate 1,029,749,645 of OY728150.1, forward strand.
CAGTTCACCTGCAAGACCAGAAACCACTACATGCTCATAGGGTTGTACTATTAGATCTATAGTGGTGGAAATAAATACTATAGGGGGTGAATATTTATTTAAAATTTAAATACAAATTAAACAGAGTTTATAAAATAAAGATCTATAGTGAGTTCAGTGTTCTTGAAATGAAGTGCAATGGAAATAAAAATAAATAACACAAATATTTATAGTAGTTTTGATCAAAAAGGTTATAGTCCACTTCTCAATATTCTCTACTCATCAAAAATATTTTTACCCTCTAAGAACCTCACTTTTAAATGTGTGAAAATATATTATAGACTCTGCCTTTTAAAAATACCCAGAGCCACAAACTAGTCATTTTATAGGAGACCAAACCTATTCTATGACCTAACTTTTGATTATAAGTCACAACCCAAACTTCCTGTTTGGTTGTGAAATAAACAAAAAAATCAAGACTTTCTTTTTATTGGTAAAATCATAAACCAAACTTGAACAAATAGAAACATAAGAAATAAAAGATTACACAAAGAAGAATAAATACAATGAAACCAGCATATGATCAAAAGATATCAAAGATAATAAATCTTTATGACCATTAATCACTTGAAAGGAAGAAGTTTTAATTTTTAAGTTCTTCAATAATCACATCCAAGGAATAGAATTCGTGGTAATTTATTAATAAGATGAGAGAAGTAATAATTGTGTCACAGTTATATCACTAAAAATACATTTAATGATATGCACTAAAAAAAATTTAACTCTTGATGATGTTTCTCATGAATTAATCTCATATTATTAAAACAAATATATTTTAGGATCATCTTAAAAACTATTAGTTTCATGCCACTTGCTAGCGTATAATAATAATATAATGTTACTATTACCTTTTTCTGTATATTCCATGATAAATAACATAGAACAATCATGCTCTTTATTTATTCATGGAATATCAATATAAAATATTTAAAATTTTAAGTATAAAAAATATATACAATTCATAATTATAAAAGAGTTAAAATAAAATGAATAAACTTCTAGTTTATTAAGATAGTGAAAATATTGAAAAACATATCATCCTAAGAAATTCAGCTACATGTATATATGTACATAAAATATGCTTACAATATTTTTTTACACAACATATAATTATATTTTAAAACATATCTAATAAAAAAAATAACTAAATAATTATTTTAATAACATCACTTAAAAATAAGAAATGAAATTTTTAGAAAACTTATTTTGAACTAACATTAGATTTAAATACTTAGGGGTAAATTGATCTACCATTGTTTAGTTGCATATTGATATATCAGTGGTTTCAAGTGGTAGATAGATCTACTATTGGTTTATAGTGGTAGATAGATCTACTAGTGGTATATGAAGGTGAAACAAATAACAAGGAGCCTCTGGCATGACATTGTCTAACAGTAGATGATCTCCCATTGAAACCTAAAGCATTGGTGGATTGAAGGAGATCTATCGTTGAAGAATAGAAGATATATCGTTGGTCCATGATCTAACATCAGTGTGTGATCTACCATTGGTAAGTGATCTATCTATGAAGATAGATCAGTGCATAAAGATCAACCTTTTTCAAGAGTGATCTATGGGTGATCCAACAGATCTACCGTTGGTGTTCAATGGTATATTGATCTACCATTGGTGTCTAATAGTAGATTTATCTACTGTTGTAATGATTATGTGCTCATGACATGTGGTGTAGGGAGTCACACTGAGGCTATTGAAGGTGTCCATTGTGGTACAGCATTGAAAGAACTGAAGATCAATATCCATGATCGAGCTGTAGAGGCACTTAATTAGAGAACCAATTGGGCCACTGAAGGTGATTTCACCGATGATGCTGGAGTGGAGGATTATTGCGCATGGAAGATTAGTCAATAATAGAGGTTCATCTAAAATTGGAAGAGTTTTAAAGAGGTGTAGCACTGGTTCACATGGTCAGAAGAAGGTGCATGTGGATGGATGTTAGTGCTTCTTGGATGAGCGGAATTGAGTTGTTGTGTAAGGAGATAATACTTAAATGAATAAGATAAATCTTGGTATTGTTGAGTGATATAGGGTAGATTTGGAAAGATATGGTCACTTAAAGGGATGTGATATGATACTATGGATGGTTGAAGAAAATGATGCAAGGAGAAGATGACTCTACTTGCATGGATGATGAAATCGAACTAGTAGAAGGGGCTGAGCTATGGAGGAGCTACACTGGTTTCTTTGAAGAAGATGAATAGTGTGTTATAAAAATATATATGTTTAAACAAAAAAATAACCATTTAAAATATATATAACTACATATATATACACTATTAATAAAATAGTTTACATAAAATATAAAATTTTAAAACTAAAACTAAAATAAAGTATTAAAACTAAATTTGGTAGTTATTTTTTAAAAAAATATTAACAATATATAGTAAATAAAAAAATAAAAAACATTCTACAATTTAAAACATTAACACTTTTAAAAACTTGTAAATGAAAATTATTAGTATTTTTGAAATAATTTGGAATTTAATTAAATGTGTTAAAATGGTAATTTATCAAAACAAAGAAAACTTGTTAAAGTATTAAATTAAATTTAAAATACTAAAAACCTCCAACTTTTTAAAATTAAAAAATAGAAAATTTATTTAATTTTAAAAAATAATCTCCCCTTTTTAAAATTTATCAAAAAGTATATTAAAATTCAATCTTTAAAATAATCTTGCTTTTAAAAAAACAAATACTTAAAAATAACTGAGTAGCATATTATCAAAAAAGTAGACTAATATTTATTGTATTAAAGAAAATAAATAATTAAAATAGATTAATATTTTTAATAATTCATTACAAACAGTATGCTCTTATTAGAATTAATCAGAGTAGATTTTTTTAAAAAAATAACATTCAATTAAAGAACACATCTAAAAAGATATTTAAAAATAGTTAATAGTTTTATCAATACAATAACTATATTAAATAGAAATATAAAGCTTAAAATATACCCAAATAAAATTTCATTTTCTCAAAATTAATAGAATCTAAAGGTTTAGTGAAAATTTAATCTAACTATTTTTTCAGTAGGAACAAATTCTAAACATATATCACCTTTATTTATATGATCCTTAAGAAAATTAAATCTAACCTCTATGTGTTTTGTTCTATAGTTTTGAAAAATATTTTTAGAAATTAAAATATCACTAGAATTATTATAGAAAATTGGAACTTTGTATAAACAAATATTAAAAACAAACAATGTTTTTTTATCCATATACTCTATGAATGGAAACTATAAGCAGCAACATATTCATCCTTGGTTGTTGACAATGCTACTAAAATTTGTTTCTTATAAATCCATGAAATTAAAATTTTACTTAAAAAATGAAACATACTTGAAGTGATTTTCTAGCCAATTCTTCAACCTCCAAAATTAGAATTATATTAATATAGTAAATCAAAAAATTCTTATTAGAATAGAATAATTCATTACAAACAATACCCTTGATATATCTAATTATTTTTTTAATAGATTTAAGATGGATTTATTTAGGTTTGGACTATAATATATCACACAAATAGACTAAGAACATTATTTTTTTTCTATATGTAGTGAGATAGAGTAAACTTCCTATAATGCCTCTATATAGTTTAAAATCAGCTATTTTTCCAAATTCATCCAAGTTCAATTTAGAATTGGTACTCATTAGTATTTTCAAAGTCTTACTAGAATCAATTCCAAACCTTTTTACAAGTTCTATAGTATATTTATCTTGATTTAATAAAATACCATATTTCCTTCAATTAATTTGTAGACCAGGGAAAAAATTTAGTTCTCCCATTAAGCTCACGTAAAATTCACATGACATGATTTTAGAAAAATCATTACATAGTGAATCATTTATTGAACCAAATATTATATCATTAACATATATCTATATAATCATTATATCATTTGAAACTCTTTTTATAAATAAGGTTGGATCAAAATTACCTATAAAAAATCATTTTATAATAAAAATAGTGTTAGTATTTCATATCAAGCTCTTTGAACTTTCTTAAGACCATATAAAGCCTTATTAAGTTTAAAAACATGATTTGGAAACTTTTCACTTTCAATTCCAGGGGTTTTTTTAGCATAGACTTCTAAAATAATTTCATTTAAAAAGGCACTTTTTACATCCATTTGAAATAATTTGATGTTTTGAAAATAAGCATAAGCTAATAAAATTTTAATTGCTTCCATACTATCAATAGAAGAAAAGGAATCTTCAAATTCAATTCCCTCTTCCTGGGAATAACCTTGAGCTATTATTCTTTCTATATTTTTAACTACATTTCCAGTTTCATCAAGCATATTATGAAGAATCCATTTAGTTCCTATTACAAGTTTATCTTTGGGTAATTCAAATAAATCCCATAATTTATTTCTCTCAAATTGATTTAACTCATAATGCATAGCATTAATCCAATTTGAATCAATTCAATCATTTTCAATAATGATAGGAACAAGATCAACAACAAAAGAAGAGTTTACATAGTAAAATAAAACAGATTTTATGGTTTGTATTCTAGATTAAACATAACCAATTACTTTTCCAATTGGATGATATTTAAGAGTTTTTCATTCCTTAAGATCAGTTTTAGAAGAGATATTTTCCCCCTCAACTGATCCATTATCATTATCTTTGTTATTATGTTCACCAAAATTAAATTCTCTAAATTCATCATTTTATTTGTTTAAATAATAATTCTACTTATTAGAATTGTTTTCATTAAACTTAACATGCATATATTCTTCAATAACTAAAGTTTTTTTATTGAAAACTCTATAATATTTTCTAGAATTGAAATAGCATAAAAATGTCCCTTCATCACTTTTAGAATCGAATTTTTCTAAATTATCTTTTGTATTTATTGTGTATAATTTATAGCTAAATACCTTGAAATATATAAACCTAGGTTTAAACCCTTTAAACAGTTCATAAGGGTTCTTATTTAAAAAAGTTTAAATGAAAACTCTATTTAAAACATGGAAAGTTATATTAATAACTTCTGCCCAAAATTATTTAGGTAGAGTAAATTCCATTAGCATTGACCTAGAAATTTATTGAATAGATCTTTTTTTTCCTTATACCACACCATTTGGTTTTCGTGTCCTAGGGATTGAAAAAAAAATGTTTATATCCATTTGATTCAAAAAAAAATATCAAATTATAATTTCATAAATTCATTGCCTTTATCACTTCTGATAGATATGATTGATAGATTTTTTAAGTTTTGAATAAGCTTATAGAAGGCACAAAATTTTGTTAAAGTTTCATTTTTATGGAATAAGAAATAAATCAATAAAAATCTACTATAATCATCTATAATTAAAAACACATACTTCCTACCACCTAAAATAACAGGTTGTATAAGTCCAAACAAGTCAAGATGTAATATTTATAAACATCTAGTAGTACTAACATCATTTATATATTTAAATAATTATTCGTGATACTTACCTTTTAAATAGGAATCACACATAAAGTGCATACTTGTATATAATTTGGGTAGTTTCAGAACTTGTTCATGCCTAGATAGTTTGTGAAATAGTATGAAATTTTCATGCCTAAGTATCTTATGCCACAAATTTTCATCTGCTTCTATATCATCCAAACACTTAAAATTTTATTTGGTTAGATCAGATAAATCAATAGTGTATACATTTTATTTTTTATTTGCATAAAATAAAACTGATTTATTTTTCAGAATAATACATTTAAATTTTTTAAAAATAACATTTAATCCATCATCACACAATTGTGATAAACTTATAAGATTATGTTTTAAACCCAGTATATATATAATACTTTTGAAATAATAACTATTTTAGAAAAACCAACACTACTACAAAGCAGGCATTTAACAACACTAAAATTGGCCTCTGTCAGTACAAAAAAAATGCTGACTACTAGAGCACGATTAAATCCCTAGGCTTTTATTAGTACTAGAAAAGTGCTAATAAATGGGTCCTTTATCAATGATAAAAAAAATCACTGATAAAGATATTCTTTATCAACACTAAAAAAAGTACTGATAATAGGGCCCTTTATTGGTGCTTTTAGAAGTGCTGATAAAGGGGAACACTATAGTGTACTGTTAAATCTATAGTACACTACAGCACTAAAAACAGCACTAGAAACAGCAGAAAAAATAGCTAAAAATATAGATTATAAATGAAATAAAATTTATGCCAAAAATATAAGAAAAAAACAATATATTATATAAATTTCAAATGTTGATTTATAAAATTACATGAGTAAGTACAAATTATCAAAGACATTCAAAAACATCAATGTTCTTTTGTCTTTGGCCCCTGACCCCCACTCATGTTATTTCCAAAAAAACCCAATCCAACTTGAGAAAAATAATGAACCTATATAAGAAAATAGTTCTTATGCTAGTAATACTATAAAGAGTTAAATTAAATAGAAAGTGTTAATTTGAAACTAAACTTTGAGTCATACCAGAAACACTTTGTATCAGATTTAGTTGTGATTGATTCTTACATGTCACCCCATTTTTTATTCATATTCAAGAATTATCTCTATGAAAATTAATTAAATAAGTATAAGATAAAAATGATAATGAAATTAATTAAGTAATATCATATGATAAGAAAATAATATGATCTCATTTGCTTAGTTTTGGCGATGTGATGCATGTTTTAAACTAAAATGGCACATATATATTGAAAACACATACTTTGATTCATACCGACCATATCATGTGTCGAAGTGATGTGAAGTAAATTTTTATATGTAAAAACTGATTTATGGATCATGTTACAAAATTATAAAAACAATCCAAATTCGTTTGATTGGTTTTGAGTATGTTACTTGTGTTTTTAACTAAAATGTCATTTTAAACTGGAAACACACACTTTGAGTCATATTGGTCACATTGTGTATCAATTTGATGTGAGACTAATTCATACAAGTCACAAGTGACTTATGAATCCTTTTCTTAAATTATCAACACAATCTGAGAATATTTTCTTTGTTTTTAGTGAGTGACACTTTTTGAACTAAAATGTTGATTTTAAAATTATAACGGGCACTTTGATTCATATCAGGCACATCGTGTATTGGATTAAGGTGAGGCTGATTAACACACATCAAAAATGACTTATGGATCATTTTCATAAATTATAAAATCAATATGAATGTGTATTTTAGTTTTTTAGTATACCACTTGTCTTTTTTACTAAAAATAATGTCAATTTTAAATAAAAATACACACTTGGGGTGATACTGGGAACACCATGTTTCATATTGAGGTTCAACTAATTCCTACAAGTCCCAAATAACTTATGGATCATTTTACTAATTATCAAAATAATAAGAATTCCTTTTCTCATTTTTGAGTATACCACTTGTCTTTTTTACTAAAATGTCATTTTAAACTAAAAACATGCACTTTGAGTCATACTGGTCATATCATATGTAGGTTTGACATGAGACTAATTAATACATGTCAAAAATGACTTATGAATCATTTTACTAAATTATAAACACAATACGAGTTCATTTTATCAGCTTTTAGTGAGTGACACACTTTTTGAACTAAAATGTCAATTTTAAAGTGATAAAGGAAACTTTGAGTCATATCAGAAATATCATACAACAGATTGAGGTTTAGATTATTTCTAAAAAACAAAAATGACTTATTTATTGTTTTCCCAAAGTATAAAAATAATCCAAATATGTTTGCTTAGTTTTGAGTATGTCGTTTATCTTTTTTAATAAAATTAATGTCAAATTTAAATAAAAAGACACACTTGGAGTCATATCGGACACACTGTGCATGGTATTGAGTTGAATATGATTATTACACATAAAAAATGAATTACGGATAATTTTTATAAAGTATCAAAACAATATGAATGTATTTTCTTGGTTTTGAGTATGTCACTTGTCTTTTTTACTAAAATGTCATTTTAAACAAGAAACATGCACTATGAGTTATACCAGTCACATTTTGTTTCAGTTTAACATGATACTAATTTCTAAATGTCACAAATAAATTATGAATCATTTTTATAAATTATCAATAAAATATGAGTGCATTTTCTCAATTTTTATTGAGTGACACTTTTTGAACTAAAATGTCAATTTCAAACTGATAACGGAAACTTTGAGTCATAACTGTCACATTGTGTATCGGATTGAGGTGAGGATAACTCCTAAATAGAAAAAATTACTTATGTATCATTTTACTAAAGTATAAAAACAATATGAATGAGTTTTATTAGGTTTTGAGTATGTCACTTGTCTTTTTTACTAAAATTAATGTCAATTTTAAATAAAATGACACACTTGGAGTCATACCGGTCACACCATGCATTGGATTGATGTGCATATAATTATTACACATCACAAATGAATTATGGATCATTATAATAAAGTTTCAAAACAATACAAATTTTTTTCTTGTCTTTGAGTATGTCACTTTTCTTTTTAACTAAAATATCATTTTAAACCAGAAACATGCACTTTGAGTCATACTGGTCACATTGTGTGTCGAGTTGACATGAAACTGATTCCTACATATCAAAAATTAACTATGAATAATTTTCATAAATTATAAATACAATATTGTTTCATTTTCTTGATTTTCAGTGAGTGGCACTTTTTGAGCTAAAATGTCAATTTTAAACTGATAACATACACTTTGAGTCATACTAGGAACATCGTGTATCAGATTTAGGTGAAGCTAATTCCTAAATATCATAAATGACTTATAGATAATTTTATTAAAGTATAAAAACAATAAGAATATTTTTTATTAGTTTTGAGTATGTCACTTGCATTTTTTACTAAAATTAATGTCAATTTTAAATAAAAAGACACACTTTGATTCATACTGCTCACACTCTGCGTCAGATCAAGGTGCGGCTAATTACTACACATCACAAATGACTTATGGATAATTTTTCTAAAGTATAAAAATAATATGAATGTGTTTTCTAAGTTGTGATTATGTCACTTTTCTTTTTTACTAAAATATTATTTTAAACTAGAAACACACACTTTGAGTCATACCGGTCACATCATTTGTCGGTTTGATGTGAGGATGATTTCTACACATTGAAATTGACTTGTGAATAATTTTCCTAAATTATCAAGATAATATGATTGTGTTCTCTCTATTTTGCATGAGTGACACTTTTTGAACTAAAATGAAAATTTTAAACTGATAACGGACACTTTGAGTCATACCGATCACATCTTGTATTGAATGGAGGTGAGGATGATTCCTACATAACCCAAATGACTTATGGATCATTTTACTAAATTATAAAACAATATGAATTCATTTTATCAGTTTTGAGTATATCACTTTTTTTCTTATTAAAATTAATGTCAATTTTAAATAAAAAAGATACACTTTGAGTCATAATGGTCCCACTGTGCATTGGATTGAGGTGAAGCTAATTACAACATTTAAAAAATTACTTATAGATCGTTTTACTAAATTATTAAAGAGATATTAATTTATTTTATTAGTTTTGAGTATGTCACTTTTCTTTTTTACTAAAATTTAATTTTAAATTGGAAACACGCACTTTGATTCATATCGGTCACATCATGTGTTGGTTTGACGTGAGACTGATTCCTACAAGTTATAAATGACTTATGAATCATTTTCCTAAATTATAAATATAATCTGACCACATTTTCATTGATTTTAATGAGTGAAACTTTTTGAACTAGAATATCAATTTTAAATTGATAAATGTCACTTTGAGTCATATTGGTCACATCATGTATCAGATTGAGGTGTAGCTAATTCCTACACATCAAAAAAGACTTATATATCATTTTCCTAAAGTATTAAAAAATATGAATGAATTTTATCAGTTTTTTAGTATGTCACTTGTATTTTTTACTAAAATTAATGTCAATTTTAAATAAAAAGACACACTTAGAGTTATACTAGTCACACCGTACATCAGATTGAGGTGCGACTAATTCCTACATGTTAAAAACGACTTATGATTTTTTTACTAAATTAAAAAAAAAAACTTGAATTTTTTTTCTTGGTTTTGAGTATGTGATGTGTGTTTTGAACTAAAATGTAAATTATAAACTAAAAACATATAGTTCAAATCATACTGAGCGCATTATGTATCAGATTGACGTGCAGATGATTGAGTTTACGGTGTTTGTTTTTCTTTCCCCTATCTTCACCAAACAATAAAAGATAGATGTAACACCCCAAGCTTCCATGGTACGTTTCCCTTTGAATAATGCAGTAGCATGCGTTGTACGCACCATGGAGTTTTAACACACCACGACCAATCAACCTAGCAGTTATGAATAGTAATACCCGCTTTTTGAAATTTTACAAATTTTATTTTTCAAAATGGTCTTCATTTTTGAATTATGAATATTGAAATTATCTTAGGGTGAATTTTTGGTATTTTTCTGAAAACTTTCAATTTTTGATGAATAGTGAAAAACATTGCGTTATTGTTTAAAATCGACTTTTTATTTAAGTAATTAGTTATTTTATTTTAATTTATTTTAGGTCAAAATAGATACATAATACCTATATATGTTCAATGTAATTAATTTGAGTCATTTTATAATAAGTTTAGATATATAAAATTTTATTGAACTTTTTACCGTCTTTTACCCACCTTCTAAGAGCATTTGCAAATTTTCATAAAACTTAATTTTACCGCTTCTATGAGATTAAATTCAAAATTCCAAGAGAAATGGTTGACATCAGGAAGTAAAATGTGGTTCAATAAGATGTAAATAATTTTTGGTGAATAGTAAATTTTGACTTTTATTTACCACGGTTAAAAGTAAATAGGGTAATTAAGGGTAAAACTTATATTATACTTACTCTAACACATGTCCTAATTCTATTGGATAAGTGTAATTTGACCAAAAACAACCTTAGGAATAAAATATGATCCTCTTTGGTCCACTTGGATTAGATTAGGACATTTATTATTATTTTATTTAAAGAAGAGTTAAAAGAGTTAAATTCAAAGTTTAATAACTAAACCATTTTTAATATAGGGTTACACACAATATAAATTCGACTATAAATATTCATTATAAATATAAAAATATTTCCTACATAATGGTATTTTATTTATAATTTTGAGACATTAAATAATTTAATTTATTTATGACACAATGATGATGCAGTAATTACCTTAATAATGAAATATTAAAATAATTGATATTATAAATATCCAAATAAATTTAAATTGAGACTTATGATAAATTCCACTAATTTTATAGGTTAATATGAAATTTTAGGGTTGATTAAATAAATTTTATTTGAAGTGATAAAGTTTTTATGGCTTTCAAAAAAATCAAATACTAAATAGTGTCAAAATTGACATAATTGAGTTTTTAAAACAAATACTATATTATTAATTGATATAATATTACTAAAAATATAAGGTTCAGAAAAATGACTTAGATAAAGTTATATATATTAATACCGAACCACTTGGGGTTCTCTTTTCTTTTTATAGTAAGTTTATTAACCATATAATATAAAAATACAAAGAGACATGGTAAATGTCAAACTATTTAACTAAGAGTTAAATCTAAAAGATAAGGTTAATATGGGGACCTAAACCTGTATAAAACCTATTGGATGAGAGTTTTTCGACCCATACCCACCTTATCCTTGAAATAAATCAATTTTGGTGCCATTAGAAACCAAAAATTATTTTATTATGAAATAATATTTCAAGCTTTTCCTAAAGTGACCCTCACCTCTCTTATAAAAGGGTACTTCCCCTTCTCTTAATTTCACACCTCCAAATCCATTTGGATCAGCCAAACCCTAACCAAATATCCTCTAAACTATCCTCCCTTAAACCTAGAGGCCTTACTTTGATCATAATGCCAACCTAAGGATCCCTTTTGATCAACTCAAAAGGAAACACCTGAAGAAGGGGTAATAATTTCACCACCCTCTTTCAAGTTCTTTTCTTCTTCCACTTCCTCTTTCTTTGTTGTTTCCATACCAAAATAATAACTCTGGTACCTTCTACATACTGTGATATTATTATAAATATGGTACAACCGTATTCTTTGTTCTATCTATCTTATAAATGACAAATTCACCTTACGTGCTTACCGTCTCCACGTCGTGGTGTAGTTTGTTATTCAAACACTTCATTATTTGGATGGGTATAATAATGAGTATAACTAATGTAAATAATAAATATAAAATTTTAATGATTATGTATATATGATATACCATCCAATTACATATGATTTCACCATCAATATAATGATATTTTCACTCGTGCGTACGTACGGATTACCGTCTCCACGAACGCGATGAGATTCATTACCCATTGTAATAATTCAAGAATAATTTTCATTTTATGATTAAAAATAATGTTTATAAACATAATATAATTCTATATATGAATCATACACATCATATCCATAACAAACATGGCTTACGTAACCAAGCATATAAAGGAAAACGAATTAGTTAACACCTGAAATGATGATACTACTGAAATATTATTAACAAAGAAATATTATAAGATCATATATGATATCATATTTATGTATATAGTTCTTTTATAATTTAATAACAATGTTTTAACTATTATACAGGATGTTAACATATCATCAACTAAGTAAATGTACAAGGTAGGGGTTAATTCTTCAATCTCTTTACTTATCTGAGGTTGTTAATACGTAAGTATCTACTGGGACCACTTTATCATCCACATCCGTGTTTTCTTAAAAATATAATTCAAAACATTTTTACTATTTAATATACTATGGGTTAAAGTCATTTATACCCTTATTTTACCACATATTTTTTGAAAGGAATCTTTTCGTCATTTTCCAAATAGGTACTTTATGACCTTCTCAACAAAATTAAGGTAAGAATGTCTTTTTTTAACTTATACGGTGGGTGAGGCTATTTTCTGTCATTATAACATCGTCGAATCTTCCCATAAAATATTATAAGAATATTTTAAAAATAAATTTTTTCTTTTATAATTATATGAATTTTAAATGATTTCAAAATAGAAAGAGATATTTCTCTACAAAATGTTTTTATTTCATCTATGTCAACACCCTTTGAAGGATTTTAAGATTGTTTGAAGTTGATTATTATGATACAAATCTTCCATATTGTATTGAAGGTTTTGTGATATGTTTTACTATGGATGTTTTATTTTTACACCATTCATGGTTTATGGATAAAGTATTGACATTTTGTATGATAGTTTTAATATGGATGTTTATGTTATGTTTAAACCTTTTCATATGAGGAATGCATTGGACTTATTAAGTGACGGGTGGAGCCTGCTATAGCTCCTCAATGCATCAGTAGGTCTCATGAGAAAAACTAGTATCTTGGAATAGGGCATTGAAAAAATCTTATTTGTAATCTTGGCACAAGGCCTTGACTATGTGGTTATGAAGTCTGGCATTATGCATTCCAACATTATGAAATTGGCTATTGATATTACATGTGATTATTCAACAGTAGAATATCAATGTGAATAAGTAAATGGAATTATTTGATTTATATTTTCCATATTATGATGAAGTTTAATTTTAAAAGGATTGTGTTTTAGTCTTATACATTGCCTTAAATGTTTATGTTTATTCTTGAAAGTTTCCGCTATATTGTTATCCTTACTGAACATCTGAGCTCACCCCTTTCTATGTTTTATTTTTCCCAGGATTCAAAGAAGTATATTATGACTGACCTGCAATGATATTCTAAGGGATGAATGTGTTCAATGGAGATAATGTTTTTTTTTTGTTTTTCAATTTATAATGTAATGTAAAACTGATGAATGTATCTACTACTTCTATGGCTACTAAACTGATCGGTCTTTTTGGATTTTGATCCCTTGTAATCATGCCAATGTTATGTAATAAGGAACCAACTATGGGTAACTGGGGTCGGGGCATTATAGTTGGTATCAAAGGAAGTTTAGTACAAACCTTGGAAACTAGATTTAGATAAACGCTGATTAGAGCACATTACCCTAAGATATACTTTGAGGATTGGTATAAAAGAACTTCCTAGATTTTTGGTAATGTAGAGATTTTGTGTATTTTCCAAGAAATACATCCCTGTTTGGATACGATCATATAGAGGCGGCTCTGGAAAAGATGTACCTAGGAATGAAAACTCCGACAAGATGTTTCAGTCTTGTCCCAAGGTATCCGGGTGCACGACAATGGGCCTTTTTGCACTCTTGGTTAGGACACTCCCAGGGGATATGATTAGGATAATTCATATTTTCTTTACAAACCATTATGAATGATTTATGAGTATATACCTCCTCAAAGAAAACATTTTTTATCTCTCAGGTTATGAATAATAACCTTACCCGTATGGAGCACCCTGATCAACAACACATAGGATCAACGTTAGACCACTTCATGAGGCAAAAACCACCAACATTCAATGGGATTAAAAATCCATTAGTAGCTGAGCAATGGATAAGTTCCTTAGAGAAAATATTTCATGCTTTGGGGAGTAGCGAAAGGGAAAAAGTTTTTATGGCAGTTTATCGCCTCACAGGAGATGAAGATCAATGGTGGTCATTAATTTAAAACAAAAAGTAAGATAAAGAAGTATAGAACATGGAATGGAGGGAGTTTAAAGAAATTTTCTTAGAAAAATACTTTCCTCATGACCATCAAGTGGATATGGAAAGACAATTTCTGAGTCTGAGGCAAAAGGAGGATGAGAATGTTGCAAAGTATGAGGCTAACTTTATAAGGTTAGCAAGGCATGCAGAAGATTATATACATAACCCAAGGAGTAAGATTGATAGATTATTTAATGGGTTAAAACCATTTTTCCATCGAGCATTAGTCACACAATCCTTCTCATCGTATGAAGATATTGTCTCATGCGCTATCAAGATAGAAAATGAATTCTCTAAGTCTTATGACTTCAAAGAAAAGAAAGAGAACAAGAGATCTTTTGATCACTATAGAAATGGAAATAAGGGGAAGAAAGGAAAATTTGAATATCCATCCTACGGTAAATGGGGAAAGAAACACTCTGATAATTTCCTAAAGGGAATGGGAGTCTGTTACAAGTGTGGTGAAAAAGGCCACCAAGCTCATTATTGTAAGGGAAAGAAAGAGGCTACCAATTTTGAATTTTACAATTTTAGAGAAAAGGGAAATTATTCAAATGAATTTCCTAAGCACAAAGGGAACTTACCTCAGAAAAGGCTAAGGGAGCAAGGCCAAGCTTATGTGATCACTACTGCTGAGGTTGAAGCTCTGAAAGACGCGGTGGTAGGTAATTTAATGGTTTCCTCAAGTTTAGCCAATGCTTTATTTGATTCTGGATCATTACATTGTTTCATATCTTCCCAGTTTTCTAAGAAAATTAGATATTTTCAATTTGACTTAACAAGGGAGTTGTCAGTCAAAACTCCTAAGGGAGGTATCATTGCAACAAATTTTTGTGAATCAGTTCCCATTAGGGCATATAAATGTTCTTTATCTACTGATCTCATCATCATACCCATGATTGAATTTGATATAATCCTTATAATGGATTGGATTTCAGACCATGATGTGAAAATTTATTGTAAGAATAAGGAGGTTACAATTTTTGATGATGATAAGGAGTACCTTATCTTTAGAGAAGAAACATCACCGCCTGATTCTTATCTAGATCCACCCCCAGTAGCTCTACTAAATTCAATTATTGGGGAGGAAGAGAATGAAATAATTATGGGTGAGGAAAAGAATGTTCGAATATAGGACGTACCTATTGTGGAAGAATATGTTGATGTGTTTCTAGAGGATTTATCTGTACATCCTCCAGAATGAGAAATTGAGTTTTCCATTGATTTAATTCCTAGTTTATGGCCCATATCGATGACCCCTTATAGAATATCCACTGTGGAATTAGTGGAACTAAAGAAACAACTAGAGGAATTTAGTAATAAGGTATTTATTCTCCCTAGTGTTTCTCTATGGGGAGACCCTATCCTTTTTGTTAAGAAGAAAGATGGATCTATGAGTTTTTGCATTGACTACAGGGAGATCAATGCTATAACAATAAAGAACAAGTATCCCCTACCTCGCATTAGTGATTTATTTTACCAAATTCATGAAGCTCAATATTTTTCAAAGATTTACCTTCGATCTGGATATCATTGGTTGTGTGTGAAGAAGGAATACATTTTAAAAACAGCATTTCGAACCAGGTATGGACAGTACGAGTTTACAGTAATTCCTTTTGGATTGACTAATGCACCCTCTATCTTCATTGATTTAATGAATAGAGTTTTCAAGTAATATCTTTATGACTTTGTAGTGGTATTTATTGATGATATATTGGTATACTAAAAAATCTGCAAAGATCATGAAAATCACTTGTGCATTATTCTGAAAACCCTCAGAAGAAATGAATTATATGGGAAGTTTAGTAAGTGTGAATTCTGACTTCAAGAGATTTCTTTTCTTGGTCATATTATCTCTAAGGATGAAATCTCTATTGATCCTTCAAATACCAAGGCAATCCAAGAATGGAAAGCACCAACGAGTATAACTGAGGTACGCAGTTTTATTGGTTTATCAGGTTATTATCAACATTTTGTATAGAATTTTTCCTGTTTGGCTAACCCATTAACCAAACTTACGCGTAAAAGGGTTAAATTTGTTTGGAAAAAATAGTGTGAAGAATGTTTTGAAGAACTGAAGAGAAGATTATTCAATGCTCCTATCTTGACTCTACCATCAGGGAACGATGGGTTTGTTATTTATAGTGATGCTTCAAAGAAAGGACTCGGTTTTGACCTTATTCAGAATGATAGAGTTATTTAATATGCATCACAACAGCTAAAAATTCATGAGAAAAACTATCCCACTCATGATCTTGAGTTAGCAGCTGTAATATTTGCTCTGAAGATATGGAGACACTATCTCTATAGTGAAAAATGTGAGATTTATACTGATCACAAGAGTTTGAAGTATATTTTCTCAAAAAAAGAACTCAACATGAGGAAAAGGAGATGTCTTGAACTACTGAAGGATTATGATTTCACAATACAATACCACCCGGGGAAGGAAAATAAGGTGGTAAATGCTTTGAGAAGAAAGGATCATGGAGTTTTGAACAAGATGAGAGTTGAAAGGGATCCTATTTTCATGGATCTAGTAAAGATGGATATGGGAATAACCAAGTAAGGTGAAACATATATACTTTTTCAAATGGTTTCCAAACCATCTTTACTAGAAAGGATAAAAAGTTCTCAGATTAATGATGAGGAGTTTCAAAAGAAGATTAAAGCTGTAAATGATGGGAGATTGAGTGAATTCATATATGAAGATGAAATTTTGAAATTTGGGAAGATAATTTGTGTTCCCGATATACCTGATCTAAAAAGGGAATTTTTGGATGATGCTCATAGCTCCAATTTCTCTATACACCCTGGGAGCACCAAGATGTATAGATATTTGAAGGAAAAATTTTGGTGGGACAACATGAAGAGGGATATTGCTGATTTTGTGTCAAGATGTATGGTTTGTCAACAAGTGAAAGCTGGAAGGCAATAGCTTGGAGGAGTCATGCAACCTTTTCCCATACCTAAGTGTAAATTGGATAATATTACGATGGACTTTGTCATGGGGCTACCAAAGACTCCTAGAAGGAATGATGTAATATGGGTCATTGTTGATCGTCTTACCAATTCATCACATTTTCTAGCTATAAGATAAGATTTACCACTTGAACGTCTAGCAATAATATATATTAATGAAGTTGTAAGACTCTATGGTGTACCCCTATCAATTGTTTCTGATCGCAATCCCCATTTTACATCAAGATTTTGGAAAAGTATTCAGAAAGTCTTGGATACTGAACTTCGTTTGAGCATTACCTACCACCCTCAAACCGATGGACAATCAGAATGAACTATTAAAACCTTATAAGACATGTTGAGATCCTTCTCAATTGACTTTCAAGGTATGTGGGGCCAATATTTACCTCTGGTAGAATTTTCCTATAACAATAGCTTCTATTCAAGTATTCAGATGGCACCATATGAAGCATTATATGGAAAGAGATGTCGCACACCAACTTGTTGGGATGATGTTGGTGAAAGAAAACTCGTAGGCCCAGAACTTATTGAGGAAACAATGAAAAAGGTGAAGATTATCCAAACCCACATCAAAGGAGCTCAAAGTAGGCAAAAGAGTTATGCCTATAATCAGAGGAAGGATTTTGAATTTCAAGTATGAGATCATGTTTTCTTGAGGGTATCTCCATGGAAGGGTGTTATATGATTCGGTAAGAAGGGTAAATTGAGTCCTAGGTACATTGGACCTTTCAAAATTCTGGAACAAATTGGAGTTGTGGTTTATCATTTGGCAATGCCTCCAAGTCTCTCCAAAGTTCATGATGTGTTCCACGTATCACTGTTGAGAAAATATATGTCTGACCCAACGCATGTACTCACCTATGAGGAAATTGAACTAGAACCTGATCTGTCTTATTGTGAAGAGCCTATCAAGATTCTTGATACCAAAGAACAAGTGCTGAGAAACTGGATGACTCATCTGGTAAAAGTTCTATAGAGGAACCATAAGATGGAAGAGGAAACGAGAGAACCAGAGGAACTTATGATGAAGAACCACTCGAATCTTTTTATGCAGTAATATTCTAGAAATTTCAAGGATGAAATTATTTTAAGGAGAAGAGAATGTAACACCTCAAGCTTCCACAGTACGTTTCCCTTTGAATAATGCAGTAGCTTGCGTTGTACGCAACATGGAGTTTTAACACACCACGACCAATCAAACTAGCCATTATGAATAGTAATACCCACTTTTTGAAATTTTATAAATTTTATTTTTCAAAATGGACTTAATTTTTGAATTTGGAATATTGAAATTAGTTTCGGGTGAATTTTTGGTATTTTTCTAAAAACATTCAATTTTTTATGAATAGTGAAAAACATTGCGTTATTGTTTAAAACCGAATTTTTATTTAATTAATTAGTTATTTTATTTTAATTTATTTTAGGTTAAAATAGATAAATAAAACCTATATATTTTTAATATAATTCATTGGAGTCCTTTTATAATAAGTTTAGATATATAAAATTTTATTGAACGTTTTACCGTCTTTTACCCACCTTCTAGGAGCATTTACAAATTTGCATAAAAATTAATTTTACCACTTCTGTAAGTTGAATTTCAAAAATCCAAGAGACACAGTTGACATTATTAAGTAAAATTTGGTTTAATAAGATGAAAATATTTTTTGTTGAATAGTAACTTTTTACTTTTATTTACCACGGTTAAAAGTAAATAGGGTAATTAAGGGTAAAACTTATTTTATAATTACTCTAACACATGTCCTAATTATATTAGATAAGTTTAATTTGACCAAAAACAACCTTAGGAATAAAATATGATCCTCTTTGGTCCACTTGGATTAGATTAGGACATTTATTATTATTTTATTTAAAGAATAGTTAAAAGAGTTAAATTCAAAGTTTAATAACTAAAACATTTTTAATATAGGGTTAAACATAATATAAATTTGACTATAAATATTCATTAGAAATATAAAAATATTTCCTACATAATGGTATTTTATTTATAATTTTTAGATATTAAATAATTTAATTTATTTATGACACAATGATGATGCAGTAATTACCTTAATAATGAAATATTAAAATAATTGATATTATAAATATCCAAATAAATTTAAATTGAGACTTATGATAAATTGCACTAATTTTATAGGTTAATATGATATTTTAGGGTTGATTAAATAAATTTTATTTGAATTGATAAAGTTTTTATGGCTTTCAAAAAAATCAAATACTAAATAGTGTCAAAATTGACATAATTGAGTTTTTAAAACAAATACTATATTATTAATTGATATAATATTACTAAAAATATAAGGTTAAGAAAAATGACTTATATAAAGTTATATATATTAATACCGAACCACTTGGGGTTCTCTTTTCTTGTTATAGTAAGTTTATTAACCATATAATATAAAAATACAAAGAGACGTGGTAAATGTCAAACTATTTAACTAAGATTTAAATCTAAAAGATAAGGTTAATATGGGGACCTAAACCTGTATAAAACCTATTGGATGAGAGTTTTTCGACCCATCCCCACCTTATACTAGAAATAAATTATTTTGGAGCCATTATAAACCGAAAAGTTTTTTATTATAAAATAATATTTCAAACTTTTCCTAAACTGACCCTCACCTCTCTTATAAAAGGGTACTTCCCCTTCTCTTAATTTCGCACCTACAAAGCCATTTGGATCAGAAAAAACCTACCCAAATATCCTATAAACTATCTTACTTTCAACCTAGAGGCCTTAATTTGATAATAAAGCCAACCTAAGGATCCCTTTTGATCAACTCAAAAGGAAACACCCGAAGAAGAGTTAATAATTTCACCGCCCTCTTTCAAGTTATTTTCTTCTTCCACTTACTCTTTCTTTATTGATTCCATACCAAAATAATAACTAAATTACCTTATACATACTGTGATGTTATTATAAATATGGTACAACCATATTCTTTATTCTATCCATCCTATAAATGACAAATTCACCATACGTGCGTACGTACGGCTTACCGTTTCCATGTCGTGGTGTAGTTTGTTATTCAAACACTTAATTATTTGGATGGGTATAATAATGAGTATAACTAATGTAAATAATAAATATAACATGTTAATGATTCTGTATATATGGTATACTATCCAATTACATATGATTTCACCATCAATATAATGATATTGTTGCTCGTGCGTGCGTATAGATTACCGTCTCCACGAACGCGATGAGATTCATTCCCCATCGTAATCATTCAAGAATAATTTTCATTTTATGATTAAAAATAATGTTTATGAACATAATATAATTCTGTATATGAATAAAATACATCATATCCATAACAAACATGGCTTACGTAACCAACCATATAAAGGAAAATGAATTAGTTAACACCCGAAACGATGATACTACTGAAATATTATTAACAAAGAAATATTATAGGATCATATATGATATCATATTTATGTATATAGTTCTTTTATAATTTAATAACAATGTTTTAACTATTATACATGAGGTTATTGTACCATCTACTAAGAAAAATTACAAGGTAGGGGTTAATTACTTATCCAAGGTTGTTAATACGTAAGTGTCTACTGGGACCTCTTTATCATCCACATCCATGTTTTTTTAAATATAATTCAAAAAAAATTACTATTTACTAGACTATGGGTTAAATTCATTTATACCCTTATTTTACCATATATGTTTTGAAAGGAATCTTTTCGTCGTTTTCCAAACAAGGTACTTTATGACCTTCTCGACAAAATTAAGGTAAGAATGTATTTTTTTAACTTATACGGTGGGTGCGGCTATTTTCTGTCGTTATAACATCATAGAAGCTTCCCATACAAGCTTATAAGAATATTTTCAAAATAAATTTTTTCTTTTATAATTATATGACTTTTAAATGATTTCAAAATAGAAAGAGATATTTCTCTACAAAAAATTTTGATTTCATCTATGTCAACATCCTTTGATGGATTTTAAGATTGTTTGAAGTTGATTATTATGATACAAATCTTCCATATTTTATTGAAGGTTTTTTTATATTTTTGAATATGGATGTGTTATTTTTACACCATTCATGGTTATGGATAAAGTATTGACATTTCTTATGTTGGTTTTAATACGAATGTTTATGTTATGTTTAAAACATTTTCATATGAGGAATACATTGGACTTAGTAAGTGACAGGTGGAGCCCGCTACAGATCCTTGATGCATCGGTAGGTCTCATGAGACAAGATAGTGTCTTATCACAATTACTTGAAAAAATATTATTTATAGTCTTGGCACAATTCCTTGACAATGTGGTTATGAAGTCTGACATTATACATTCCAACATTATGAAATTGGATATTTATATTACATGTGATTATTCAACTAGTAGGATATCCATGTGAATAAGTAAATGGAATTATTTGATTTATCTTTTACATATTATGATTAATTTTAAGTTTAAAAGTCTTGTGTTTTAGTCTTATACATTTCCTTAAATGTTTATGCTTATTATTTAAAGTTTTCGCTATATTGTTATCCTTACTGAGCATCTGAGCTCACCCCTTTCTATGTTTTATTTTTCCTAGGATGTGAAGAAGTATAATATGACTAACCTGTGGGGATAGTCTAAGGGATGAATGTGGTCAATGGAGACAATTTTTTTTTTTGTTTTTCATTTTATAATGTAATGTAAAACTTATGAATGTATCTAGTACTTCCAAGGATACTAAATTGATCGGTCTTTCGATATTTTGATCCCTTGTGATCATGAAAATGTTATGTAATAATGCACCAACTTTGGGTAATTGGGGTTGGGGAGTTACAATAGGACTAGTACATTTAGATAGAAAAGGAAACCTTATGATGCCTGAAACACCTCATCCAAAAGAAATATGTTCTCTCTTTTCTGGATTTTTGCAGACGCTAAGGCAAAATATGACTTCCCAAAAGAATCCACTTGTATAAGAAAAAAAATTATTATGTTAGTAATACTATAAATAAATAAATTAGATATAAATATGATACAATACATTAATAAAATTTCAATTTTAAATTGAAACCACACAATTTGATTCATACCAGGTACAACATGTATCGAATTAAGGTGCGGTTGATTAAACCATTTCCTTTTTTTCTTTATCTCGGTTTTAGAATTGAATTACAATCTATCATGAGCATTAGTAGCTTCAAACAAACCACCCCAACTCAAGAAAAATAATCCACCAATATAAGAAAATAATTCTTATGTTAGTAATACTATAAAGAAATAAATTAGTCCTAAATATGAAATAATACATTAATAAAATGTCAATTTTAAACTAAAATCACATAATTTGAGTCATATTGGGTACACTATATATTGGTTTGAGGTATGGTTTATTACACCATGTCTTTTTATCCTATAATTCATTCAAAATTCTAGGTCATTTAATAATATTATAGTTTGATAACCTAAAATATTGAATGCATTAGAGAATCAACTTCAGTGTGACCCATTATGTATTTTCATAAGGCAATAAACTATATTATAATTTTTTTACCCCTTTTGACAATATTAAACTTCAGTATAGCCCTTTATAACATCCAAATGACACTAAAATATAGTATATCTATTAATTATTCCAGTATTGTGCTATAGATTAGTATATTCTTTTTAATGTTTTGGTTGATGATAAAATCTAACATAACATCATCATTATTTGTTCATAAAAATGGGAAAATCCCTATTATCATGTATTTTTTATTGATAATGATGATGAGTTTTTTATAAATGATCTTGTCAACATGGATCATTTTACATAATGAAAGTGCACATGCATATTAATGATGAATGAAACCACTATATTGTTCTTTTATTCTATCATTTACTACCAAACATGATGGAACCCTAGAGAGAGAATTAGTATAATTTTATTCTAAAATGATAAGGAAATTAACTAAAAAAGTAGATAAAATTATGATAAAATTAAATAAATAAGTACTAGGAATTCACCTCTTCATGATTCCTATATACATTCTGACACTATGTTTTCTAATCTTTTCTAAACAAATTGATTTCCTCAATTATAATTATCCTTGAGAAATAGATAAAAAATAATATATAATCATTCTAATACTAATTCTTCACACCCCAAATATATTTCTAAGGTCATAGCCCATACTATATAAAAAACATAGCTGGTAATCACCTAAATTTATAGTCAAATAACATTATAACACCATTCATGCTACCCAGTCATCTTTAAATAAATTTACTTCTTCTTTTGAGTATGAAGGTTGCCAACAATATTGGTTGTACTGATAAAATATAGACAAAAAAAATGTTAAGAAATGTTTTTAATGAAATTTTAATTATATTTGGAAATTACTTGTTCACGGATGGTGTTGTTTTCATGGTTTATGATTTCTCTCATAAATTTTCAAACATAATATACACAATCATTACCATAATCTTTCTTTAGACACCGTAGAAACATTGACCAAAATAAGTAAATTGTTTTGAAATGTGTTTTTATAGTAAAATCTTTCTATATATAGCATAATTTTTTTCCATTTGAAGTAATCCATAGGATTTTTATGTTCAATCACCGAATTCATTCTATGATTTAGCCTATATTTAGAAACCACCCTATCATAACAAAATTCTTGTTAGAACACAGACTAAAACATGTAATTAAAATTTTATCTAGAAAATGTTTATTTTAGTGTACTATAAATTCACAATACACATCATGTGTGGTTGATTTGTTAGATATCCATGCATTGGATCAAAAAAATATTTGGGGTATCTAGATTGAGTGCGATCAGCATCCAGTGATTCCTAAGAAAATAAAAAAAATAAGTAATGAAAAAAATAAAAAATATATTTTATGTGATTAGATTATATAGTTTTACCCCTGTATTGTAAACATCAAAAAGTGTATTTCATCTATTATTTTTTTCTCAAACACATTGTACAGTTCACATTTCTTCTTATCAATATATTTTTTATCCAAGAAGTTTCTTTCATAGAAATGATACAGGGATTAATGAATTTATATCATGATTCACACATTTTTCCCTTTATATAGTAGTAATATAAATACATGTATAAAATAAGAATATTTATTAAATTTAATGAATATATTAGATCACTATTTGGATAGAATTATTATGAAAATGTAAGTGTGTGCTTGATCCCACTCTGTAATGGTAATTATAACAATATATCTTCTAGAAATCCCTTCACCCATAAGGAATCTGATATGATGAGACTTTGGGAGACTGATTATATCAACATTTGATAGGTAACCGATATAGAATTCAACAGCTTCTTCGATAATATATCATTCTGCAATACAACCTTTTGGTTGACTTTGATTCTTGACATACCCTTTCAAAATCTTCATATAAATTTCAATGGGGTAGATCCATCTATAATAGATAGGACTACATAATTGAACCTCTCTAACCAAGTTAACCATTAGGTGGACCATTATATCAAAGAATGATAGTGATAAGAACATCCTTAATTCACATAATATGACTTCAACCTCCTTATTCGTGATTAGAAACTTTTTTGGGTCTATAACTTTACTAAATATAGCTTTGAAAAAGGAGCAGAGTCTGGTTAATTTATGTCATAAATTTTTAGGCAGAATGTAGTATAAAGTAATGGGCATTAAATCTTACATCAAAACATGACAGTTGTGCGATTTTTAGTCCCTGTAACTTCAAATTACTCATTGACTTGGCATTATTGATATTTTATGAATACCCCCATGAAACTTCTACACCATTAAGGAAAATAAAAAATTTAAATTTTTACTATTTTGATAGATTGTAAGCTATTAGAGAAAGAAAAGTATGTCATTTACCCTTCATCGGTGCCAAATCATCTCTTATTCCCATGTTAATCATGTCTAACCTAGCCTTGATATTATCTTTTGTTTTTCTAGGAATATTTAGTAATGTTATAATAACACTATCAAATAGATGTTATTCTATATTCATGATATCAAGATAATTTCTAAAGTACAAACAATTCCAATATGGAAATTCAAAGAAAATTGATCTCTTTTTCAACCTGATTTTGTAAGTTTTTTCGAAAAAAAATTTATCAAAAATAGTGTGAATATATTTTACTTTATCAAATTTTTGATCACCCTTTAGTGGAGATGGTGTTGTACATTGTTCGGCATTCCCATCAAAATCTATCATACAGGATTGGTATTTATGTAATCTAGGTAAAAAAATTGATTTCTTAAAAACATAGTCTTCGGGGAATGTTTCAACCGAACTGAGTGTGTGCATTATTCACAAATGGGATACCCTAAAATTCATTTAATTTTATAGCCTAAAAATTTTCCATAAGTATAAATTTCATTTATCATTCCAGACAACATGGATCTCAATGTGAATTATTCACTTCTATGAGCATCATACATTATAACACATGTATCCCACATCAATTTCAGATCTTTAATAAATGGATCCAAATAGATATCAATATCATTACTGGGTTTATTTGGTGTAGATATAAGTAGATACAACATAATGTATTTGTGATTCATGCATAAACATGGTGTCAAGTTATAATTTACCAACATGATGGGTCATGTATTATTAGTAATACTCTATACACCAAAAATATTTATTCCATATGTAGATAACACAAGAAGAAAGTTTCTTTGATCATTTACAAATTTAGGATACTCGTAATCAATTTTCTTCCACTGAGGATAATCTACTAGATGACATAGGTTACCATATTTAATTCTTGTATTTTTATTCCATGTAAATTATCACACGGTTTCCTAACATCCATATAATCTTCTAAACCTTGTAATTATTTTAAAGTGTTATAAAACTTTTGAAGGACTTTATTCATTTTTATTTTATCAATATGTTCCACACTTTGGGAATTTTGTTTGATTCATGGTCCTTGAGAAACAATATGAAATCATTTTTATAAGCATATATTTTTTTATAAATCATTCCCATTGAACGTAGCATTCATTTAGTATCATATGTTTAACATGGAATTTTATTTTCTTTTGGTAGAATATCATTCAGGAGACCACATAGTTTTTTAAAGTCGGTGTCTCTCCATCTATTTATAGCTTTTAAATTGTATAACTTCGATACAATTGACAATGTTATTTACAATTGGTATAAAATGGTCTCTTATCAAATTTATTTAACTTCTCAAATAACTTTTTACAATCGTGAAGGTTATATTTAATTTCCATTATCATTTCTTCCATGTGATCTCCATCATCATTTATACCGGTATTCATATCAAAAGATCCATAAACCGTAGTATCATCCCAATTAGTGTGCATGATCAGTTTTTCCCATGTTTAGTCTAACATTTATAGCTCTAATATATTGTGCAACAAATCAAATGTTCTTCTAAATATTATGGACTAATTTATCTTGAATAAGAAAACATAAACATGGAAAAAGTATTTGAGAAGGGTTTCATTCATGCTTTATTTCAAACTTGATGAACTATTTAACGCAAAATTCATACTCTTTTTCCATACAATTAGTTTTAATCTATTTTCGATTCATATTTATCCTATTAGGTTCATAAAATATTCATTCTGTACAAATAAATAAATAAATACACATAATATATTCATTATAAAAGGTGAATGTTATAGATAATTCTAATAATGGGAACCCAACATTTGATTATTTAAAATAATTTTAGTATGCTTTGAAATAAATGGTTAATTGATTTTAAGAAAATAATTACTCCAGTATGGTAGGTTTTATCCTCTGAATTCATCCCAAATGATCACCAGTATCTAGTATGGGATGACTACTACTCATAGTAGTTCAAGTAACATAGGTGCATGTCCAAAAGAGATGGTGGATGAGTCTTAAGAAAGAAAATGAAATAATAACTATTTAGGAGATGAATCTGATGAGGATGACAGTCATCTCATTAAATCTAAATGTTCTTGGTCTGGGATTTGGTGAGGCACCAGAAAAAATTTATTATTTTTTCCTAAAACTAAAAAGTTTCTCATGCATCCAATGGTTTGATAGATTAGTCGGTCATATAATACATGTTCACGATGCCCTTACTCTTTTATACCCCTTCCCCCATTCTTAATGGGTTGAGATACATGATCACTTTGGATTGAGTATACATAAACCATTATCCCTTGAATAGAAAAATTATTACACCATGACTAAAATATGCTCTCCTAGTGGAAACATATGTGTGATTTATTAGTCCCACTTATTTTAGACACTATGGTGAGGCTCCTAGTTGGTATAAAAGGAATAAAACTTATAAATAATATTCCCTAGAATGAATGAAATAATAATTGTATGACTTCCAAAAAAATTAAGTTTAGGTAAATATATTTATGAATAATGAATTAATGATCTTATGACTATAAAAATTTTCCAAATTCCACATTAAAACTAACCACTTTAAAAAACACTTTGCAAAAGACCAAAACTTTTTAAATTAACATATATTAATTTAAAATTTCAGATATCATCTCAAAACCACTTTCAAAATTCAAAAATATTCTTTTTGAATTTTTAAAACCCCACTTTAAATTCATTTTTTAAAAATTATACATGGAAATCGACCAATTTTTTTCAAAACACTTAATAGGATATGAACCCCTTTTTTATAAAAATTGTTAGCATCAAGTGAAAAAATTTAAATTCATATCCAAAAACCATTAATAATAAATTAAAATTTTAAAACCATTTCTATGGAAATATGTACACATTGAAATGTTTAAGACTTTACAGATTCAGTTTGAAATCACTTCATGAGTTTCAAAACATTGAATCCATTTTAGTTCATTTTAAAGTAAAACCTTGTTTTTTATTTCAAAACCCACATTAACATTTAAAACCAAGTTTCCTTTTTCAAAAATAAAATTTAAAATAGTAATGACCATAAAAATTCTAAGTAGGACACCACCCAGACTAATTCAATGCATGATTATTAAACATTTCATAAAAATTTTATAAATATTACATGAATAAAACATTTTTCAGAAGACAGTAGTAAATTAAAAATTTAAATCCTAAAATGATTGTCTTGGAATAACCACCTAAATACCAAGGTTCCCATAGGGTTATTTCAAAATTCAATCAAGGGGTTATTCATTTATCAAAAATCAGTCTCATCAAATATCACACAATAAGAAACAAATCCAATCTTTCACATTCCATACAATTTATCCAAGAATCAATATTAAGAATGTTTTATAAAATATTCATGACATTGAAAAATATTTTCTAAAAGATTGTGAGGTGTTAGATGGATTCAGTGTGTGATATCGTACTTAGGTTTGATTTGAATTTATTTGAGTGTGAGTCGAATTGGAGGTGCTCTAGTACCTATAGTGAGACAATGATAGTGGATTTAGTTTTTATTTGGAAAGGAACCAACCATGAAGTTACACCATATTTTGAGTTTGTATATTTTTGTGGGTGTTTATAAGATCATGGGATAATTTTAGTTGTTTAAGAATTGTGACAGAGAGATGAGATAGCATATTGATGGGTGTAACTGAGAATTTTTAGTGAAAATTTAGCCAGAGGAGGACCAGATAATGTTTTTTCATGAGATTAGGTGTGTTTATATGGAAACCATATCATTAATGTTGTTCACATTATATATTTATGCTTGGTTTATTGTGTAAAGTTTGTTAACATGTTAACTTTTTTTAAAATTATTTATTCTATAAAATTAAAGTTTGGACTTGTGTTCTTTAATTATTTACATTATTTAATTTATATAAGTTCATGCTTAAAAATTCAATAAGCTCTAAATCGTTTTAAGATCCATAAATGAATGTAGTTATAATATTTTTGGTTTGTGTTACCTCACTTTATTTGGATAAAGTAACCTGAATATTCACATGTCTTGGACCTTTGTTTAAGAAAGAAAACTACTATTTGGTATATATTTATGTTCTGATATCTTGTATACTTTTTGTAAACCTGAATTTAGTTTTAAATCATGAGTTTAAATGGTATTAATATACTTTTTTAATTATTCCCTTGTATACCTTATCTTTTATTAAAAATAAATTCATTTCCTTTCACTATAACCTAAATGAATTATAAGTCAATGAATAATAATTCTACTTGATTTAGTGATTGAATCAGTGATGATATAATGGTTGGGTTGATTAAGTGGTAAGGAAAAATTTATTATGATAACTTATTAAGTATAATTAACTTGTTTGATTTTTGAAACTAAACTAAAAACTTTTTTAAGTACTAAATGTGCATGTTTTATTAAATAACTAGTATTCCGCCCATGCATTTGCACGACACTATAAAACAATTATTATTTTCAATAATTCTATTCCATTTTTCAAACTCATTAATTCGTTTTAATATTTAATATATTAAAAAATAAAAATTAGTGGTAAATAATAATGGAATAGAAAGTAGAAAAATAGTTGAGAAATCATAAATAGAGTAGTAAATATTTAGTTGAATTAATAGGGAATAGAAATTTATATAGGGAATTAATGCAAGAGAAATCAATTACATAAATGAAAAAATGATTCCAATGGATAATTCAAATTATTATCAATATAATATTTAAAGTTGGAATGAATTTCATGTAACTAAAAATAAAGAAATAAAAGGGTTGAAGCAGTCTTGGTGAGGCTGAAGTAAATAGAGGTGAAGGGTTTGACATCACCTTGACCATCAGTTGAGAACCTTTCATCCCAACCCAAAGGTTACAACAAAAACTCTCCATTGGTCTCCACTGAAGGGTCATGGACACCCCGGCAGATAAAATTAGTGGTCCAGTAGCTTCGTGGACCACAGTTCTCAACAATGGTTTATGTTAGGGTGGTCGTTGCACCCATGATGGAAGACTTGGTCTGTCCATAGATTTGTTGCAACGTATTTCACAAGAAGTCTTAAATAAATAAATGTTGATATAACATAGTAGTAGTAATTAATATATCCTTATTGCACATTCACTTCACAATAATAAGAAAGTGTTAGATAAATATAGCTACTATGC
Organism: Viscum album; assembly: GCA_963277665.1. Lineage (NCBI taxonomy): Eukaryota > Viridiplantae > Streptophyta > Magnoliopsida > Santalales > Viscaceae > Viscum > Viscum album. The sequence continues at coordinate 1,029,780,310 of OY728150.1, forward strand.
TAAAAATTACAGGAGATAGTGTGATCATTGATTAAAAACAAAGAAAGAACTACTAACATACTGAAATTATATCATCCCACCCTCAAGATATCCTTTGTATTGCATGTTATTTCAAATCATTAAATTAAAATAAATATATATATATGCACACATGGACATTGGATGGTTTAAATTATGTGGAAGAGAGGGAGAGATAATCTTATCTAGTATAATGTTAATACCTCTCACCAGCTCTTCCTAGTATACACCCCTTATCATGCACTAAAATATGTAGAAACCGAAAAAAAAATCAAAACCCAAATATATTCTACAATAAAAATTCACATGATCATCTCAAAAACATAGACAACAAATACGTTAATGTTGCTTCCTAAATATAGTCCCAAGTTTACTACTTAATAATCCCACTATTATGGGATTGATCATATTTAATTTAAAAAAAACATGTAATATAATAAATGAACAATTGCACTGGAGAAAATGTAATGAAAAAACAATGTACTAATTAGAAATGCTATAACATATCAGCTGACAGAGAAGAAAATCTAATAAATAGCGAGTACATATATAAAAAAATGGAGAATCATTGGGAAAAAAGGTTGATGAAAATTAAAGTTATATTATTGAATTAGTTTATGCATGTTCAAGTGTTAAACTATGATATAGAATATAGAAATATGTTTCTTTTGTTAGTAATATGTAAATGGTATGAAGATGGGTGGTTGGTTTATAAATACTAATCAGTTATATACATGATCTAAAAAATGATTCATGTATCTAAACTTATACAGAATAATATTTTTATGTTTCATGTACATAAATATGTTAAAATGAAAGATGGTTAAATTGGAAAGTTTGTAGTGGATATAAAGTACATATAGAAAACTAAAAAACTTGAAAAGAAAACCATTGAAAAAATTTAACATCATTTTTTTAAGGATTATGATCACATATGACTTCTACGTTATCCATTCCAAAATTAAGATTATTAAAACATCAATATTTAATGTTTTCAGCGGTTATAATAACTACCAAAATTTTACTACCTTCCCCATTTTGTTTCTCCAATTTCCCATCCTCTACAAGAATCCAAATGAAGTTGTATTTCATTGAAATATGATTCAATGATGAGTGAAATTATGGTTTGTTTTCCATTTGAATCACCCTCAAGCTATCAAATTATAATAGGAAGATATTTTACCAATTTTAAATATGCACATGTACATCATTCAACTAAACCAACTCTTAACTTTATTCAGTAATACATTGAATCCATTATTAATAGTGAAACTGTCAATTTTAAATGTGAAAGAGATCTAATAAGTGTGTTAAATTTAAAAATAAAACCCTTAGTTATCATTGGATTATTAGTATGCATATATAAAAAATTTCAAAGGATTATCTATTGTCTATACCATTGCAAGATCTTCTAATACTTGAAGTTAATAGGAGACCCATAAGAACACTCACACTATTCCTTTTATATAATCACTATGAATCTAAAAAAGACACCTACCAATTTCATGCCAAAGCTACACTTACTACCAAAAATTTACATGAATTTTTCATATTTTAAGAAACCATAATCTTTCACTGCAACTATTCATACCAAATTGTATTCTCACCACTGTATGAAATAAAGAGAAAACAATATTTGAATCTTTTTCCACCAACACCTACATAAATAACCATCAATGAGAGTATATAAATTGATCATTAAACACAAGTATTATAAATGAGGCTCAAAAAACATCTTGAAAATTTTCCACAGTAAATCTACGATGCAACTTTCAATTTGACATTCACATTCAATCTCCATGGGAGTCCTCTCTACCTTGTTGCATTCATTACAACCACCAACTATGGAAATTCCTTCATCTATATAGAATCAAAATAGAATCCAATCAGCACAATATATAAAAACCTATTACATAGAGTATAAAAACAATCAATGAAGAATATAAAAACAATCAAAACTGAATCTGATCAAAACTCATTAGGTAAAATATGAATTATACAATCAATGCAAGGGTATACACCTATACTAACAGAAAAAAAATATAATAAAAATAGAATCTGATTAGAATAATGTATAAAAACCTATTACAGAGAGAGTATAAAAATAGAATAGTTTCAGTGTACTATTTGATACTAATCGAAATTGTAGGAAAATAAGGTAAGAAAATGGATATAGAAAAATCACATATTGTTGACTAAAATATGTAAGGTTTTTTTTTAAACTAGATTTGAATATAATTGAACAAAAAAAGTATAATATGTAGGAGTTGTACTAATCCAAGAAATTCATTAAAACATTGTAACTGTTTAATGTGACTATACATTAAATCTATTCAAAAATGTGTGATTCTTTATATGAAAAAAATAATCTATTTTTCCTCAGTAGTGACGCACATTACATTAACTGCTTAACCCAAGATGCAACTTCCACTCTACATTATGTCAACTATATAACATAACAGTAGAAACACAACATATTAACAATGAACAAACTAACAGTGAATACAATATTCTAAAGTGAACAGAAACACAAATATAGTAGAATCAATTTTCAGTGAATGTAACATATTAATAGTGACCATAACATATCATTCCATCCATGAACAATTAATGAACATAAAATACTAACTGCAAAAATGTCAACATTAACTTTATTAAATATTAAAAGTTAACATCATACCAGTAGTGAATGAGTCGTGGAGGGTACTCAACCATCGTTCTTCCATGGAATGAGGAAATAGGAGCAGTGATCCATTTCAAAGGCCCTGGCAGGGTAATGGATCCTTTGGGAAGCCATGACGCTGATCATGGCGGGGACAATGCCTTCCAATAAAAACTGGTCCTGCACCTCATGAGTGTTATGGGGTGCGTACAACATCTCCATGATGTCTCTCTTCAACAAAAATGTGCACCAGCATGCGACCTGGATTCACAAAGGAAGAATATGAGGGATCAAATAGAGGCTAAAATCATTCCAATTCAACCAAACTATTGCGTATTTTGAAGGAGTTTCCTTGTATTGCGTCAAATCGAAAGATCGTCATAGAGTGAAGAATAGTTTACCTTCTTGGAAACTCTATAAGGCCTTTTTATGACATATATTTTTACAAATTTCATGTAATAAAATTGAATATTATGTTACTTATGTCATTAGTAATTACAATGAAACATCAAGATCATTCATTCTTAGTGGGAAAGATTAAAATCCTTTAGCTGGAAAAAAACATAACTAACCTTTAAATGTTGGTACATTTTACCCTTTTTTGTGGCCTCTAAAATTCCTCTAACTTTAATGGTTGTAACCTTACCTGCACTCAAATTCCCCAACCAACATGCTAAATTGAGAAAACTAAAAATTAAATTAGTCAAATTTGAAAACCATACTGAAAAATAAATAAATTAGAGGTAGGGGATTCCAAGAAAAGGTAAGTTAAAACCTAAGTACTCTGAATTAGAATGCATATTACATGTATTTAGAGACGTATAACATGTATTTAGAATGAAAAAATTGGAAATATGGAAAAATACCAAAATATAGAAATTATAATAGGAATAATTACCTTAAAATGAAACATGAATAACTAAATTTTTTATGCATGTAGAATATGAAAAAATATATTTATAACTAAATATGTAAAATGAAAAGAGTAATGCAAAAATGAATAACTGCATTTAAATAATCATGAGTTTAATGTAATCATCATTATTAAAATAAAAATGAAAATAAATTAGAACTATCCTTCAAGTGGTAATACACTTTACCCATTTACATGTCCTCTCAAATTCCTTAAACTTTAATGGTTTCAACATTACATGCACTTAAATTCCCCCACCAACATGCTAAATCCAAAAAATAAAAAAAATAGTCAAATTGGGAAACCATAGTGAAAAATAAATAAATCCGGAGGATATTCCCATAAAAGGTAAGTTCAAACATAAGTGTTCTGAATGAGAATGCATATTACATGTAGTTAGATACAGATAACATGTATTTAGAATGAAAATATTTGAAACATGGAAGAATACCAAAATACATAAATTATAATAGGAATAATTACATTAAAATGCTTACTCATTATGAACAATTGATAAAGAAATCAATTAAACTGTAATAGTGACCATAATTATCTAAAAATCGGTTTGTACTGCTTCATGAGTCTCGATGGAAACATGAATAACTACATTTGTGTATGCACGCATGATATGAAACAATATATTTATAACTAAATCTGTAAAATGAAAAATATAATGGAAAAATAAATAACTGCATTTAAATAATCATAAGTTGAATGGAATCATCTTTATTAAAATAAATCGAAAGTAACCTTCAAGTGGTGGTACACTCCACCCATTCTGATGGCCTCTTTGAATAATGAAGCTCTCATTGTAGTAGTAATGTAGGTTAATATATATCAAATAAAAAATTAAACAGTCAAACTATGGACAATAATAATAAGAAAAATTTTAGGAAATCCTATTTTTAGGGTATCATTAATTCAAATTTTATGTGTTATGATCAGTTAAAAATAAATCATTCAGATTCATGTCACATAAGATGAGTTCAAGAGCATACAGTAAAACATATATCGATGTGTTTTTGCTCTCAAAAAATAGTAAAATGATACACATCGAGTTAAATGTCCATTAAAATTATATGTATCTTACTTCTAAATTGAAAAATAATTAAATATAAGTACTATAATGATAAATAGATGTTATTGTAGGCATATTAAAAAACATAATTTGTAAATCTAGTAGAATCATAATGAGATCCCAAAAAGGAAACAGTACAACTAATTAATAGGGACAAATAAACATAGAATAATCAAAATTCCAAAGATACTTGGTCCCCTAACTTGAATAGTATACATTGTGACTAGAAAACAGAAATCAATCGTACTTCTGTAACGGTATTTTTTTATTTATAGGTTTTACAAAATCCTTTAATTTCTCGATGGATGGGATTTTTTTTTCAAAATGTGGTTCAATCAAGCTGATGCATATAATATATATGTGCATTCATAAAAAAATATTCCTACGTATTAATGCGATCATACAAAAAAATCTATGGAAGGCAGTCCTCCATACACCATAGTGATTGGGAAAACACAAATCAATTTCAAATTGAAACATAAATACCATCTTCTAGACAACCAAGATCATTTATTAAAACACATTTCAACTCATACTATGTTATTGTGTTTATAATATTTATCTATGGCACACACACAAGCCCAGCTACAAGAAAAAATAGATATGAAATGAACCCTTATTTTATATTTGAGCATATACCTTATAGTTGCTCAAGTTTAATTCAAGTATATGCTTAAAACTCTTCACCAGATGTTCTATTCTGAGATCTGTCACCCAAAATTAGAATTTGGATTTAGAGACCCATCAGCCATGGAAAAGAATACAGATTAATCACTTAATAAAAACACCATAAAAAATCAAATTCATTGAGACATGAAGATATTTGACACTGGATTGTGTGTTTGACACTGTTTTATACCCGGGATTACTTGATGTGTGCTCAAGGGTGAGGGAACCCTAGGTGGAGCGAAGGACCCGATCGTGGGAGTATCAAAGTGGGAGTCACCGGTTGAGGAGAAGCCATAATCAGAGGAGCTGAAGTTAGATGAGCCAAAGTCTGAGGAGCTGAAGTTGTAGGAGCTGAAGTCCGAGGAGCCAAAGTCCGAGGAGTTAAAGTCAGAGGAACTGAAGTCCGAGGAGCCAAAGTTGAAGGAGCTGAAGTCAGAGGAGCTGAATTCGGAGGAGACAAAGTTGGAGGAGCTAAAGTTGGATCACGCACAGGTGGAGTCACGGCTAGAGAGGGGATTTGGGTATGGTAGGGGAGAGGGAGAGTGGATTTGGGGAGGTGGGAATTGAGGAGGGGTGTGGGAACCCTAGAGCATGGAGTGGGGAATTGAGGCGGTGAATCAGGGAGGGGATAAAATAGAAATGGAAAATCCCGATCGGGGTCGGGATTGCTAGAGGTAATTTCATGTTTGGATGGATGGATACAGAATATGTGGTGACGTGGATGTGTGGGAAGGTGAAACATAAGAAAAAAATGCCTTATTTAGTAAATATATAGATTATTTATGGATTTGGTTTTATATAAATACCATAAATAAATAGTTTTTTCTTGAAACTGCAACCTTAGGTATTTTTATTCTTTAAAAAGTTTTACTAAATCATAATTTTACATTACTAAAAGAACATTTTATTTTTATATTTTAAAGATCAAAAGTGTAAAACTTTATTTTCATCAAATATCAGTTATACATGTGCATCATAACTTTAAAAGAACTCTTTTACTTAACAAAGTTTGTTACTAAATTGGTTTTTAAATGTAGAAAACTGATTTAAATGAAAATCTTTCATTTTTTTTCTATTAGAACGCCTTAATTGGTGCTTGAGTTACACCTTACGCCTTCTTTGGGTTATTATGACTAAGAATTAGTTATAGTTAATTCCATGTTTAATACTTTACCAAGTTTAATACAAGGATGAAATAGTTATTTCCTATTCCATGTTTAACACCTTTTTTTCTTGACATTAGTGAACTTTAAACCATACATACGACACAACTTATTCCTTTTGTGGAATAACATAAGGGTATTTGAAAAGTAATGATTATGCCTCATTTGGATTGATATTTATATGCTCAATTATTTTCTATATTGTAACCCACTCATTCAATAAAAATTAAATATTTTTATTATTAGGAAAACAACTTTAAAGGTTTAGTAGGAACCCTCACAAAAATCACCACACATAAAAGCACCAATACAAATGAAGCATATTCCCAATTTAGAATTTAATAACAACCAAATAAACCAAAAGATAGACAGTCTACCAGACTCAAGCACATACATGAAGAGTATTATAATACAAAAAATAAAATGCATAGAGAATGACAAATTAGGTCTAACTAGAGCCCACCTATCATGGTATAAGTGTCATGGGATAATAACTGAGGCACTCAAGTAATATGATCTTGAACTAGCAAAAATAACTTTAGGTCAACCTCAAAGAACCAACCTATCTCACCAGTCCCATTGAACTAGCTATGATATAAACCATCCTAGGAGTGTAAAGCTACCATGGGGGACCATTTGAGCACACTCAATAACTCATTCCCACTCTTGATGGACACAAGATAAAGTAGATTTTTCACTCATCTAAGATACCATTTAGTTACCTAGCATTATCATGACCAAGAAACCAAGTGAGGAGGTGAGAAATAAATAGAAATAAAAATATATGGTAACAAAATAAATATCCTACACCTTACCTCTAATGACCTTTCATAGATTAAAACCTTTCTAATCATACATACATTATAAATTGATAAACATACCATAATAGACACACCAAATACAAGGGGTGGTCAATGAGGGTATCACAAGATATAAACCCATTTTAAAGTGACAATTAGGTTATTAAACAAAATCTAACTCAGGGTTCCAAGTTTTTTTCATTTCATTTGAAATTCAAAAATTTAAATACTTTGGAAATATTTAGAAATATTCCCTTTTTATATTTCAAAAATTTCTTTAAAACATTGTTTCTTCCTTTAAAACCCAAAATATGGCCTAAGCCTTTCATTTTTTATAAAAATCAACTTGAAATTCCTTATAAGCATATGATCAAACACTTGGCATGATAAAACATTTAATTTAAAATAATTCAATCAAAATCCATGGAAACACCTTTATTACATGCATGGAATTCAACCAAAATGTTTTCTAAATCCATTATAAACATTACACATAGGCATGCTGTCACGACCCCCTCCCCACAAAGTGTACCCCTCCTGGGCCGGAAATGTGAGAAGGGAGATAATGACCCTCGAGTCCCACCTCCAGTAGGCCCCGAGTTGGCGACTAGCACCGAGGGTATAGTAACACACAAATGGGAGGCATTACCCTCTAAGAGAACACATGCGGAAGAGAGAGATAAGATAGACACCAACCAACTCCAACTCAGAACTGAAGTATAAAAGAAAACCCAAGTTCACATATGTAATATCATGAAAAAGTACTACAACTGAAAGGGAAAACTACAAGTACCCAAAAGAAAGTAAAAACAGCTGCAACCACAAGCCCGAACAGCTCCTGCAACCCCAAGCTAGTAGAAACCGGCTTGATCTCCAACCTGCTTCAAGCGACCTAAAAAACAGTTTATATATATGTAGGGTGAGTATAATAGTATACTCAGTAGGATCATCCCCTAAGCCTCTCGTGAAAATGTAAAGAATTCATGCTAAAGCACAGTGAACAACAAGTGAAACTAACTCGTCACCTAAACAGGTATACTAAGTTCCCAACCTCACCATGGCTAATCTCACCAAGTAATGTATACAAGAATATAGCATATAATAAATAATATAAGGGTACCCCTCTACTACTTCCCCACTGGTTTTCCACTTTTCCCCAACGACATACGTCCTGTGCATCTCTCTCCAAAGGCTTGCCTGCAGACACCTGGGCTAAGCTCCACAATCTACACCATGTGCACTACAAAGGCTTTCCCGCAGACACCTGGGTGAAGCACCACACCATCCTCACAACCAAAAGTAACCAGGTAGTTTTTGGGAGCCACCACAGCTCGCATAACGTGTATCATACGTCGGGTATTATACCTCAAGCCACTACAGCCCATACCCCGAGTAAAGATCCTCAAGCCATCACAGCCTATACACGTTACACCTATAGTAGTCCATAGGATACTATATCCAGAATATATGTGTGTGAATAACCATAAGCCATTAAATCCCTCTACACACAAATATGGGGAAAACTAACTGTTGTACCTAATGTAACTAGTATCTACCAAGAGAAGAGAGTGGGGTCAAAGGGCGTAGTCAGCCATTCATCCTCCCACCAGAATGTTGGGGAAAACACCCCCTTAGGGCTTAGAATCCCTGGGGTCTCAATCGCCCTTACTGACAGGGTGGAGTAGCATATAGAAACAAATAAAGTACAGAATATACTATAATTCACAACTATACTATGGGAATAACCTAGTCTTAGACACAATTGTAGCTAATGTCTCTTGAACTCCGGGCTGCCACTTCTAAAACTAGGTATACTATAAGCACACAACCATTTAAGGGATTTATTAGATTACTTTATTCCCTTTTTATCAATTCCACTATACGTTAATTAATTATTTGAACATTAATTAACCATGAACAATTCTACATTAAATTCTATTATCACCACATCCAAAAATTCCACTGTCCTTTCAAAAGTTCTCAACCTCATCATTAAGTTTCAACAAACTCCATCCCCATGGGTTAACATCATTTATTCAAACATTCATTACATAATTACTTTCCCATATTCCCAAGCATTCTAGAAAATCATCCTATGCTACTAAACACAAGGGGCTCAACACGGTGAGTAGATGTACTACCCGTCGAGTCTTTGCCACCTATAGCAAGAGCGTAGACCCATTCTCCCTTAAGAGGCTAAACACGGAAAGCATGTGGCATACCCCGCGTGTCTTCGCCTCTTTCAGAAGAAGGGTAAGCAAGACCAGCTGCCTTGAGCAGTGGGGAAAAGTAAAGCAGATAATCAACCAAATAATCGACAAGCATCCAACAACCACATTCATCCCATTTCAGCATCCCTGGTGTCCTCCCCGACACCCACATGCATAAATTGATGCATCTCGCCACTCTAGGCGTTATCCGCTGCCACAACCAAAAAGGCCTCTATGCCTACACATATCACAACACCCCTCCAGGGTCACATTACAGCACAAGTAGTAGGAAAAACAAACATCACATCAAATTGGGCTCTTGGCCCTTTTACAAGGCATCCATCCTTCAAACAACAAGTACCGACAGATTTTAGGTTTACCAACCCATTGAATTAAACACGCACATCATCATCAATTTGATTAACATAAAATGGGAACAAAAACCACAACAACAACAACAACCAGATTCGTTTACATGCCTCTTTATCTTTAGCCAATTAATTATCAATTAATTTTGGCTTTACGTTCTTTATCAATTTCATCAAGGACAACATGATAACAAGCAAGGCATAGATATCACACTATCTAGAAAATCAAGAGGAAAACCGTTATCACGGTACAAAGCAACAACATGCGATCAAACCAATTCTTTTAATCCAGTTCAAGTATTTAATTAGGTCAATTTCATTGTGATCCAAAAGGGTTAAATCATGTTAACTCTACAATTGCAAATAAACAATTAGAGAAGCCACGAATCCCCTACCTCAACAGTTTTTGACGAAAACCACAATGGCCGAGGAACACTCAAGGAACCCGGGTCGATTCTCCAAAACCCCACCTTAAATCTCTCCTCCTAGAAAGATCAAGACCAAATATCATTATATTTGGCATCCACACACTTAGATCTACCCATAACGGGTGTAGATCTAAGAAACTGAGAGAAGAGGAGGTGTTGATCTAAGTAGATCTAAGAAACCAACCAAGAACGATCACATACCTTAAGAAATCGGCTTTGATTCGCAAAGATAAGTCTTCAGATCGCCTCCAAAATGCTTGGGAGAGGTTTTCTAACCTTCAAGGGAGAGTAATCCTGAGTTATGGCCGCTTAGGGGCTTAAACGATGTGATTAAAGGCAAAACGTGTTAGATCCATGATTTTTGGATTTAACTTTAAGTGCCCGCATGGTTAGTCCACACGGTTTAACAAACCATGCACTAACCGTCCGTTAGCTTCTACCTTGTCAAACACTCCTCGCATGGTTAGTCCGCATGGTTAGACAAACTATGCGCTAACCATGCGTTAGCCACTGCCTCCAAGACCAGCCTTGCACGGTTTGGCCGCATGGTTTAGGCAAACCATGCGCCAACCGTGTGAAAGCTATTACCCTTTAGCTTTCCTTAAAAGTCCACCCAAACGCACCCCAAGCCACCTTAACCTTCCAGAACAGCTCTAACACTACATTTTCACAAAGGAATGGACCGGATAGGTCTAGGACATTACATCAGATACCTCTCAAAACATTATCATCCTCGAGAATCCAAAACCCTCCTAAAGTGAAAACAAAACAGGGTCTGAACAACCACCCCTCGAGATACCTTTCAAAAGAGAGCAAGCCACCAAAGAAAAAAAGGTATCCATCTCATAAATATGAAAGTTTCATAACCACAAAAGTTACAATGATACATGAAAAGATTCAAAAATCAAACAACTCTGGGTACTGGACACGCATCTGTGACTCACATTCCCAGGTACTCTCCTCCAAGCCACCGTGTCACCACAAGACATGAACTAAGGGGATAGAAAGCCCGTGAAACACCTTCTCCTTGCGGTCTTGGATCTCCACAGGTCGCTCCTCAAAGGTTTCATCACCATCAACATTGATCTCTCCCTAATCGATGATGTGAGAGTCATCATGAAGATAACGTCGGAGCTGTGATACATGGAAAACATCATGTATCTGAATCTTCTACGAGGGAAGTTCTACTCGATACGCCACATCCCCAACATGAGATAACACCTTGAAAGGCCCAAAAAACTGGGGATAAATCTTACTCCCATGACCAAACCTTCACTTCCCACGACGGGGAGTCACCTTCAGAAACACATGATCCCCAACATTAAACTCTAAGGGTCTCCTTCTTTGATCGGCATAGGATTTATCACGATATTATGCTACCTTAATCCTCTCACGAATCACCTGAACCATCTCTGTTGTATTCTGCACTAGTTCCGGTCCAAGAATTGCTGACTCTCCAACCCCAGTCCAGCACAATGGAGAATGGTAAGGCCAGCCATACAAGGCTTCAATGGCGCCATACCGATGGTGGAGTGAAAAATATTATTGTAAGAGAACTCCACCAAGGGTAAGTGCCTCATCCATGAGCCTCCAAAATCAAGAACACAAGAGCGTAACATGTCTTCAAGAGTCTAGATAGTTCGCTCTGTCTGTCCATCCGTTTGAGGATGAAAAGCAGTACTAAGGCATAACTGAGAACCAAAAGCATGTTGGAGACCCCTCCACACCCTGGAGGTAAAGTGAGAATCCCGATCAGAAATGATCATCATAGGGACTCCATGAATTTTCGCCACCGCCTCTAGATATTGCCTCGACAAAACTTCCACTGAGCTCAACTCCTTGATCGCTATGAAGTGGGCCGATTTTGTTAAATGATCCACTACCACCCAAATAGAATCATATCCTCCCGGATCTTGAGGTAAGCCAGTAATGAAGTCCATTGAGATTTCCTCCCACTTCCACTAAGGAATCACTAATGGCTGGAGAAGAACACCAGGAACACAATGTTCGGCCTTCACTTTCTGGCAAGCTAAACATCGAGACACAAACTCCGCAACCACATGCTTCAGCCCAGGCCACCAAAACTGACTCCTCAAGGATCGATACATCTTTGTCACGCCAGGATGTACTACTAAAGTTAAACTATGGAACTCTCTAAGAACCATCTCACGTATCGACAAAGGGATAAAAGGCCTTCCATGATACAACACTCAGTGTTGTTCATCTTCAGTCCAACCATCAGGGGCCTCACCACAAACAACTCGGTCTCTCCAGACTTCCACCTCTAGATCACCCAACTAGGACTCTTCCACCTTCTGCATCAGGGATGACAGCACCGTCATCTGGAAAAGACAACCTCTACCTCTGACTTCTTCCATATCAAGATACAAAGCTGACAGTTCTTCCATTACTCTCTGGGAATCACCGGATTCATGCACAGCATCACTACGTGACTTTAGGATCAGAGCATCAGCTACAACATTTCCTTTTCCAGGTGTATACAATATTTCAAAGTCATATTCCTATAAGAACTCCATCCACCAATGTTGTCGCGAGTTCAAGTCACACTGGGAGAAAACATACGTCAAACTCTTCTGATCGGTGAAAATCACGAAGTGCTCACCAATGAGGTAATGTCTCCACAACTTTAGAGAAAACACCGCGGCTGCCAGCTCAAGATCATGGGTGGCATAGTTGCGTTCATGGGAACGAAACTGCCGAGACCCATAAGAAACAACTGACCTTTTCTGCATGAGAACACAGCCTAAACCCAGATGTGAAGCATCGCAGAAAACATAAAACTGAACTCCCTCAACTGAAAGACAAAGGACTGAAGCACTTACTAACTTCTCCTTTAGATACTCGAAAGCTGCCTGACACTGATCAGACCATATGAATGCCTGATCCTTCCTAGTTAAAGCTTTTAGAGGAGTCGCAACTCGTGAGAAATTTTCTACAAACCTTCTATAGTAGCCTGTGAGACCAAGGAAACTTTGCACCTCTGACACTGTCTTGGGGGCTGCCCATGACACAAATACTTCAATCTTAGATGGATCCATAGATAATCCCTATTGGGACACAACATTCCCCAAGAAACGGAATTCTCAAGCCCAAAACTCACACTTCGACAACTTCCCGAACAACTAATGTTGGAGAAGAACTCCCAAAATGGCTCGTAGATGCTCTGCATGCTCCTCTTTAGATGTGGAGTACACAAAGATGTCGTCGATGAAAACTACCATGAACTTGTCCAGGAACTCATGGAACACAGCATTCATCAATCCCATGAACACAGCTGGAGCATTCGTCATGCCAAATGGAATTACAACGAACTCATAATGCTCATGACGACAACGGAATGTAGTCTTCGGAATATCCTCATCCTTCACATGCATCTGATGATATCTTGACTGCAAATCGATCTTTGATAACCAACTTGCACCCTTTAATTGATCGAGTAAGTCATAAATCTTCAGAAGAGGATAGAGATTCTTTATTGTCGCTTTGTTTAAGCGACAATAATCGACACATAACCGCAAACTGACGTCGGCCTTCTTCACAAACAAACCCGGTGCACCCCATGGTGAGACACTTAGCTGAACAAAACTGCACTGCAACAGACCATCAAGCTGTATACGTAGCTCTCGCAACTCAGAAGGGGTCATCCTATAGGGAGATATAGAGATAGGATACGCTTCTGGCTGTAGCTCGATCCCTAATTTGATCTCTCATTGAGGGGGTAAGGCTACAACCTCTTCTGGAAAGACATCAGGGTACTCCTCTACGACCCGAGGAAATGTCAACTACTGAACCTCTGAATAACTCAGAATCATCTTGTCCATTAAGGACGATAAGGATGGAACGTGCCTATAACCCATCCTAGGATCTCGCTCACCAACAAACACCACTTGATCTCCATCCGTGCCAAAGAAAACAACCTTCTTCCTGAAGCAATCCATGATAGCCTGCACCGAATACAACCAATCCATGTCAAGGATGACATCATATAGTTGTATCCGTAAACATAGAAAATCTCCCCAAGAGCGTTGTTGCCCCAACACTAGCTCACAGTCTCTAAATACTTCAAACAATCTAGCTCGACCTCTAACTGGCGTAGTCAATGCCAAGGGCACTGGAAGCCTCTTCACCTCAAGTCCCAAAGCATGGACAAGGGTAGGTGATATGAAGGAGTGTGTCTCTCCTGAATCAAACAAGTCATACACTAAGGTAGAAAACAAGCAAAGGGTACCTCGAACGACATATGGCTCGTCTGGCGCTGGCAACGCTAGAGCATGAAGCTGACCACGACCTCCTCTGCGGCCTCTATGACCCTGATGATGACCACCACCATGGTCATTATCTACTCTCTGAGTATGGGGAGCATCATGGGGATGTCCTCTGTCGGCCCCATCTACCCTCTGCTGATCTAAAGCTGGTGCAACTGGCTGCTGCTGCCTCGGCTGGAACTGCCTCAATGGAGGAACCTGGAGTGTAGCGCCCAGTGCATGATGACCACTCTGAATGGTTGGGCACTCCCACTACTGATGGCCACGACCACCACAAGAAAAACAAGCTCCTAATACCTTGGCATAGGCCTAAGAGTTGCTGCATCTGGGGAAACGAGATGTGAAGGGATGGGACCTACCCCCGGCTGAACGGAAACTCTTCTGCCCTGAAAACTGGGAAACCCATACCACAGCCTTGCTTCATGAGGGATCATGAAGATCCCCCTCTCATGATGATCCTGTCCTGGACAAAGTCCTCTCGACAACCTCTTCCCTCTCCAGCACCTCAAGATATGTCTTCAGCATAAATGGGGTGACCTGGCGCTGGATCTCTGGATGCAAAGCCTCCTCGAAATGCCTCGCTATGGCCTCCTCATCTGGTAACAAGTCTGAAGCATATCGTAAAAGGTTCCTAAAAAGGATTCCAAACTCTCGAGCAGTAGAGCTCCCCTGTCGAAGGGTAAGAATCTCCTGGCGACTGGATGCCTTCACAGTCGAGGAAAGGAACTCGGCTCTAAACTTGTCTCGGAACTCCTCCCATGAGATCGTTGACTCCTCATGATCTTTGAGGAACAAGAACCACCACTACCTTGCTGCTCCACGCAGCATCGTCACAGATAAGGACACCCAGTGCTCCTTCCGAGCATGGATTGAACTGAAGCCTATCTCGACCTCCTCCAACCAGTCTTCCGTGACTGCATCTGAAACGGATCCTTCATACTTCTGCAGACTCTGGCACTAAAACTCTCGTAGTGTCTTCCTCCAAGTGTTGTCATCGTCAACCTCTACCCTACGGCGATCTGCTGGAACAGCCTGCTGGACATCTTCTATGTGAGCCTGACGAGGACGTCGACCTGGAGCCATACCTGCAAAATAACAAACACTTAGAGATCCTAAACCTAGAATATGGAAGACTCAACATTAATTAATTAATTGTTTTATTTTATTCATTTTAGGTTAACCTATCCCAAGGTCCATTCAAACATAGGCACAAAGAATAATGATGCATGATCCTTTCCTAGGTCTCTACCCTGCAACCAGTATCACTTTATTTAGTAGCCATTGTAAACTTAAAGGTCCACGCATCAGATCATAGGGGACCCTAAATGCCTATGTCTCAGCCGGTCTCCAGTGTTTACCTCACTTTCCAAACATGAATGACATCGTTTCCCTACCAACCCATGAAACCTCACCTGTGCCTAACTCCAAACTCCATCCTATCCCTCAACCTAGCCTCTGATACCACTATGTCACGACCCCCTCCCCACAAAGTGTAACCCTCCTGGGCTGGAAATGTGAGAAAGGATATAATGACCCCCGAGTCCCGCCTCCAGTAGGCCCTAGGTTGTCGACTAGCACCGAGGGTATAGTAACACACAAATGGGAGGCATTACCCTCTAAAAGAACAGATGCGGAAGAGAGAGATAAGATAGACACCAACCAAATCCAACTCATAACTGAAGTATAAAAGAAAACCCAAGTGCACATATGTAATGTCATGCAAAAGTACTACAACTGAAAGGGAAAACTACAAGTACCCAAAAGAAAGTAAAAATAGTTGCAACCACAAGCCCGAACAGCTCCTACAACCCCAAGCTAGTAGAAACCAGCTTGATCTCTAACCTGCTCCAAGTGACCTAAAAAATAGTTTATATATATGTAGGGTGAGTATAAAAATATACTCAGTAGGATCCTCCCCGGAGCCTCTCGTGCAAAGGTAAAGAAAGCATGCTAAAGCACAGTGAACAACAAGTGAAACTAACTCGTCACCTAAATAGGTATACTAAGTTCTCAACCTCACCATGGCTACTCTCACAAAGTAACACATACAAGAATATATCATATAATAAAGAATATAAGGGTACCCCGCTACTACTTCCCCACTGGTTTTCTGCTTTTCCCCAACAACATATGTCTTGTGCATCTCTCTCCAAAGGCTTGCCCGCAGACACCTGGGCTAAGCTCCACAATCTGCACCATGTGCACCACAAAGGCTTTCCTGCAGACACCTAGGAGAATCACCACACCATCCTCACAACAAAAAGTAACCAGGTAGTTTTTTGGAGCCACCACAGCTCTCATAACGTGTATCATACATCAGGTATTATACCATAATCCAGTACAGCCCATACACTGAGTAAGGATCCTCAAGTCATCACAGCCTATACACGTTACACCTATAGTAGTCCATAGGATACTATATCTAGAATATATGTGTGTGAATAACCACAAGCCATTACATCCCTCTACACACATATATGGGGAAAACTAACCACTGTGTCTAATGGCACTAGTATCTACCAAGAGAAGAGAGCGGGGTCAAAGGGGGTAGTCAGCCATTCATCCTCCCACCGGAATGTTGGGGAAAACACCCCCCTAGGGCTCAGAATCCCCAGGGTGTCAGTTGCCCTTACTAACAGGGTGGAGTAGCATATAGAAACACAAAAGGTACAGAATATATTATAATTCACAACCACACTATGGGCAAAACCTAGTCTTAGACACAACTGCATCTAACGTCTCCCGAACTCTAGACTGCCACTTCTAAGACTTGGTATCCTATAAGCACACAACCATTTAAGGGATTTATTAGATTACTTTATTCTATTTTTATCAATTCTACAGTATGTTAATTAATTCTTCAAACATTAATTAACCATGAACAATTCCACATTAAATTATATTATCACCACATCCAAAAATTCCACTGTCCTTTCAAAAGTTCTCAACCTCATCATTAAGGTTCAGCAAACTCCATCCCCATGGGTTAACATCATTTATTCAAACATTCATTACAGAATTACTTTCTCATATTCCCAGGCATTCTAGAAAAGAATCATATGCTACTAAACACAAGGGGCTCAACATGGTGAGTATATGTACTACCTGTTGAGTCTTTTCCGCCTATAGCAAGAGCGTAGACCCATTCTCCCTTGAGAGGCTAAACACGGAAAGCACGTGGCATACCCCGTGTGTCTTCACCTCTTTCGGAAGAAGGGTAAGAAAGACCAATTGCCTTGAGCAGTGGGGAAAAGTAAAGTAGATAATCAACCAAAGAATCGACAAGCATCCAATAACCACATCCATCTCATTTCATCATCCCTGGTGTCCTCCCCGACACCCACATGCACAAACCGATGCATCTCGCCACTCTAGGCATCATCCGCTGCCACAACCAAAAAGGCCTCTATGCCTCCACACATCACAACACCCCTCCAGGGTCACATTATAGCAAAAGCAGCAGGAAAAACAAACATCACATCAAATTGGGCTCTTGGCCCTTTTACAAGGCATCCAGCCTTCAAACAACAAGTACCAACAGATTTCAGGTTTACCAACCAACTGAATTAAACAGGCATCAATTTGATTAACATCAAATGGGAACAACAACCACAACAACAACAACCGGATTCGTTTACATGCCTATTTATCTTTATCCAATTAATTATCAATTAATTTCGGCTTTACATTCTTTATCAATTTCATCAAGAACAACATGCTAACAAGCAAGGCATAGATATCACATTATCTAGAAAATAAAGAGGCAAACCGTTATCACGGTACAAAGAAACAACATGCGATCAAACCAATTCTTTTAATCTGATTCAAGTATTTAATTAGGTCAATTTCATTGTGATCCAAAAGGGCTAAATCATGCTAACTCTACGATTGCACATAAACAATTAGAGATGGCACGAATCCCCTACCTCAACGGTTTTTGACGAAAACCACAACGGCCGAGGAACGCTCAAGGAACCTGGGTCGATTCTCCAAAACCCCACCTTAGATCTCTCCTCTTAGAAAGATCAAGACCAAATCTCATCATATTTGGCATCCACACACTTAAATCTACCCATAATGGGCGTAGATCTAAGAAACTGAGAGAGGAGGAGGAGTATATCTAAGTAGATATAAGAAACCAACCAAGAACGATCACATACCTCAAGAAAACGGCTTCGATTTGCGAAGAGAAGCCTCTGGATCGCCTTCAAAATGGTTGGGAGAGGTTTTCTAACCTTCAAGGGAGAGTAATCCTGAGTTATGGCCACTTCGGGGCTTAAACGAGGTGATTAAAGGAAAAACGAGTTAGATCCACAATTTTAGGATCTAACTTTAAGTGCCCGCACGGTTAGTCCGCACGATTTAACAAATCGTGTGCTAACCGTGCGTTAGCTTCTGCCTCGTCAAACACTCCTCGCATGGTTAGTCTGCACGGTTAGACAAACCGTGCGCTAACCGTGCGTTAGCCACTGCCTCCAAGACCAGCCTTGCATGGTTTGGCCCCACGGTTTAGGCAAACCGTGCGCCAACCGTGCAAAAGATATTACCCTTTAGCTTTCCTTAAAAGTCCACCCAAATGCACCCCCAGCCACCTTAACCTTCCAGAACACCTCTAACACCACATTTTCACAAAGGAATGAACCGGAGAGGTCCGGGCCATTACACATGTTTTAAATAAAAATGAATTTAAAGAGGATAGAAAACATACCTTAAGAAATCAGAATGGAGGGAAGAGACACTTAAAACGGAAGGAAGAAAGGGTATTTTTACCTTGGAAAACACATGAAAATTAAGGAAAGAGGCACCTAAATCAAAGTAGAAAGTTGTGTAAACCCTCTTAGGGATCCAAGTAAGTTCAACTGATCATGAGGGGGAAGAGGGGCGAAAATCCAAGAAAACACTGCAATAACGCAAACTGCAGAACCCAAACAAGCAATCAATGAGTGGGGAGGAGAAAAAAATAACATACCTTGGATTTGAGCCTTAATTCATCTGAGAGAAAGTATAGGAGGAGCACCGGTAGTAGGGGACTTCTGTGAAAGCTTGAGAATCATGACTGAATCAGTGTGGTTAGGGTTCTTTTAAATAGACCGAGGAGATTTTTTTCAACACATCCCAAAAAACACTGATAAAGATGCATTTTATCAGTGTTAAATTAACAAGCACGGATAAAAGTTATCTTTATCAGTGCTAAAGAAGTGCGGATAAAAATCATTTTTATTACCACTAAAATTTTAGCATTGATAAAGGATTTATAATTATAAATATAAATATATAATTTTATATATATAGTAAATATACATTTATAAATATTTTTATAAATAAATATATTAGTAAATATATTTATAATTATTAATATATTTATATCATTATATATTTATATAATTATATATATATATATATATATTTAATAGATATATATAAATATTAGTATAGTAAATATATTTACTATAATTTTATAATTATAAATATATTTATATCATTATATTATTATATATATCTATATAATTATATATATATATAATAAATATATAAACATAGTAAATATATTCATTATTTAAATATATTTATTATAATTTTATAATTATTTAAATATATAATTATTTATTTATAATTATATAAATACTTTTCTTAAAAAAATAATATTTATATATTTATACCATTATATATATTTATATAATTATATACATGTATATATTTAATAAATATATGAAAATATAAATATAAATATAGTAAATATATTCATTATTTAAATAAATTTATTATAATTTTTATAATTATTTATATATATCTAATTATTTATTTATAATTATATAAATAGTTTTTAAAAAAATAATTATTTATTTATAATTATAAATATATAGAATTATAAATATAGAAAATATACATTTATAAATATATTTATTTATAAATATTTATTTAAAAATATATTTTTAAAACTATTAATGAATATATAATCTTAAATGCATACATGTTAAAAATGAGTGAAATTGAATAATTAAAAATGAGAACATGTTAAAAATATTGAAAAATAGATAAGTTTTATTAATTAAATATAAATTATTAAAAAAATATGAATATATATTGAAATAAATATGAATACATATTGAAAATATTAAAACATAGTAAATAAATATATATAAATAAATATTAGAAAATGATTAAATTCTAAAAAAATAAAAAATATTAAAAAAGAATAAATAATACCTAACTGTAATAATATTAAAAATAAATAAATAAAATTTACTGATTAAAAACATAATATATTAAATGTATCATGTTACTAAATAAAATTCTAAAATTAATACTAAAACTTGAACAAATTACATAAATATTAGGTGTGTGTGTGTGTGTTTCTATATAAGATTTCATTAATTACATAAATATTTGTGTATATGTGTTGTATATAAAAATGTATTAACTACGTATGTGTATGTGTCAAATCAATGAAACGCATGTTTGATATATGTTAAATTGAAAAATCAAATGGTATTCAATTATGTCCATTACTCGATGCAATTAGTCTGTATTTTTAATTAATATTAATTTTTAATTATAAACCATTCTTCACTAAATATATGACTTATTTAATGTAAGTGTAAATATTTTGCATTATATAAATCATGTTTTAGGAAATATTATATATATTGATATATATATATATATAGAAATACTTATGAATTTATTTCCATATTAAATGTATTAATGAATAATTATGTATAAAAACTATTAAAATGAATAAGACATTAATATGTTTTTAATTATTACATTTTACTCATTTTCTATATTTATATTTAATATATATTATTTATTATTATTCATAATATATATATATATATATATATATATTAAACTTATTTATTTTTATTAATAATTGTTTCATTAATAAATTGTTTAATAATTTTGTAAATTATTCATTTTTTATTTTTTTGTTTAATTATTACAATTTATTCTTCTTAAATTTTTTATTTAATTATTAAAATTTATTCATTTTATATGTCTATATGTAATATATACTATTTATTAATATTTATAGTCTATATATATGTATATTAAATTTATTCACTTTAATCAATAATCATTTAATTAATAAAATGTTTAATATTTTTCTTAATTTAATCATTTTTATTTTTTATTTTTTAAATTGTTTATTTTTATTCATTTTTTATATCTATATTTAATATATACTATTTATTAATATTTATAATTTATATATATGTATATTAAATTTATTCATTTTTATCAATAATTATTTAATTCATAAAATTTTTAAATTTTTTTAAATTTTCTCATTTTTAATTTTTATTTGTTTAATTATTTAATTTTATTCGGGACCTTTATTATCACTATAAGGAAGATTTCCTAAAATTAAACAATCAAACAGACTGTTTTGGTACCCATGCTAACTTGGGTCCAGCTGGATTAGTAGTATAAAATTTTTGGAACTCAAGTTGATTTAAAGAATTTATTAGTGGGATGTATAGAAAATAAATCTCTAGAAATGAAAGTATGTCCAAATGATTGTGTAAATCTTAGTGAAAACTCATTGGCTTAATGCCCTTTCATTCTAAATTTAAAACTGGTTACACTGTAAATACTTCTTTTTGACCTTTTAACAAAGTTAGTCTTATTCAAACTTATTGTTAAACTATTATATCTAAAACCATTCTTATTGGTGTTTAGTTTCATTAAAGAAATCAATTTATCATATTGTTCTTTACCTTTAACTAATGTAGATAAATTCTTTTTAAGATTAAAAAATTCATTTTTTAAATCCATATTCTCTTTTTGAATAGTTTCTAAATCTGTATAAACTTTATCATTAGATCCAAAAGTTGTGTTTCGCATTTTCTTTTTTTTCTTAAGTTTCTTACATTCATTTTCAACTTTTTTTTAAATAATCCATAATTAAATTAAATCTTCTTTCTTGATATTTATTATTCACTGCTAGAAAGTTTTTAAAATTATCATTTTTCTCTTTTAGTTTTAGAAACTCAGAATCATAATTCTATTTCGATATATCATTCTGGTAATAACAAATTTTTAGATTATCATATTCCTCTTTTAATTTCTCATTTTCTTTAATCCCCTTATTATTTTTTATTTTTAAGTTGGTGTATTTTTCAATTATCCTAACTCCATCATTTCTTAATTCTTTATTTTCTTTAAGTAGTTTTTTAAATTTAGAATTCACGGAATCCGAATTAGAACATGAATCAGAAGCAATTTCATTTTCATTTTTAGATAAAGTATTATGAATAATGTTTGTAGGAGTTATTAACTGAGTAAAAATTTAATCATTTACCTCACATTTTATACTTATTAGGGAAAGATTCCCTGTCTCTTGTTCACTTCCAGAATTACTACTAGAGTCAGAACTATCTGAGTAGTCCCAACCTCCAAACAGAGATTGCTTTTCTTTTCTTCTTTTCTCTTTATCTTTATTTGGATGTTTGAGTTTAGGGTGGATATTCCTTATGTTCCCTTTATTCCTTCACTCATAACATTTTGATTTTGAAACATCAATTTTGTTACTAGAATTACCTTTTTTGTAGTCCT
The DNA here is from genome assembly GCA_963277665.1 of Viscum album. NCBI lineage: Eukaryota > Viridiplantae > Streptophyta > Magnoliopsida > Santalales > Viscaceae > Viscum > Viscum album. The sequence continues at coordinate 1,029,803,464 of OY728150.1, forward strand.
TTATGAACTTCCTCTTGAACTACTTCTTTCCACCTTTGTTTTTCAAGAATATGAAAAACTTCTTACTAAAGTGGGTCATTTCCTTATCACTTTTCTAGAACTTAGATTCAGAGGCATTAGAAGTATCAATAATATTATATTTAAATTCAATACCTTTTCTATTTGTATACTCCTCATCAGAAATTTTTTTCAACTCTAATTAATAATGAATTAGAGATCATTTTAGTTCATTAAAGTATAATCTTTAAAATTATTACTCTCATTGATGGCCACCTTCTTTGCATTCCATATTTTTGGAAGGGATCTCAATACTATTTCCACTTGAGTTGTGTTGTCCAAAACTTATCCAAGAGAACTCATACCATTTTTAATACTTGTAAACTAATGGAACATCTGGTTTATTGATTCTTTATCTCCCATCGTGAAGCCCTGGTATTCTAATCATAGCATTCCTAGCTTGGTTCTCTTAATATTTTCAGTTCCATAATAATTCACTTGAAGTATTTTCTATATATCATGGGTTTTATTATAAGATGATACATGGATATATAAACTTCTACTTATAGTATAGTGAAAAATATTTTTAACTTTATAATTAAAATTATATTTTACTATTTCATTACCTACAAGTGTCTTAGGATCAGCTTTGGGTAGATCATATGGATTATCCATGATAGTCCAATAATACATGCTCAATTGTTTCAAGTAGGCTTCCATTCTATCTTTCCAATAACCATAGTCACTTCCATCGAAGAATGAGGGATTTTTTAGAATTTTTCCATCATTCGCATTTACACATTCCATCTTAAAAGAAACATTTTATTTTATTCCTTAAACTATAAATTCTAGGATATCAGGTTAGCACGGAGTTAAAAATAAACAACAGAAATAATAAGAGTGTCTAACTATCCTTTAAGGAAGGTCTTGCCCTCTAATACAAATTATTGGATCAATGGTGTTGGAAATAAAGACTAAAGGGTTGAATAGTCGTTTAAAATTTAAAGACAAATTAAACAGAGTTTATAAAATAAAGATCTACAGTGAGTGAAATGTTCTTGAAATGAAGTGCATCATAAATAAAAAATAAAGAACAAAAATATTTATAGTGGTTCAGATCAAAAATATCTTAGTCCACTCCTCAAAATTCTCTACTCCTCGAGAGTATTGGTAACCACTAAGAACCTCACTTTTAAAGGTGTGAGAACTTGTTATGGAATTTGCTTTTTACAAATACCTAGAGGCACAACCTAGTCTTTTTATAGGATACCAAACATAGTTTGTGATGTGACTTTTGATTAGGAGCCACAACCCATACTTCCTTTTTGGTGGTATAATAACCAGACAATGAAAGACTTGAATTTTATTAGGAAAATCATAAACTAAACTTGAAAAAATACAAACATAAGAAATAAAATATTACATGAAGAAAAACAAATACAAAAAACTATCAAATGATCAAAATATGTCAAAGATGATGAATATTAATAATAATTTATAACTTGAATGGAATAAGTTTAAATGTTGAATTTTTTCTATTTTCATAGCCAAGGAATAGAAGTCACAGTAATTTCTTAATCGGATGAGAGCAGCAAGAATTATGTCATAGTTATATCACTAAAAATCTATCGAATGATCATCACTGTAATTTTTTAACACTTTATGATGTCTCTAAAGAATTAATCTCATATTATTAAAATAAATATATTCTAGGAGCATCTTTAAAACTAATAGTTGCATGCCACTTGTTAGAACATAACAATAATATAATGTTACCATTACCTTTGTATGTATATTCTGTACTGAATAACAAAGAACAATTGTACTCTATTTATTCATGAAATATCAATATAAAATATTTAAAAAGTTAAGTATAATATATTTATATATAATTAATAATTATAAAATAGTTAAAATAAACTGAATAAACTTCTAGTTTATTAAGACAATGAAAATTTTGTAAAACAGGGCATCATAAGAAATTCAACTGCATGTATATATGTACATAAAATATGCTTACAATTATTATTTTTACACAACATGTAATTATATTTTAAAAAAATATTATAAAACATTTAGCTAAATAATTATTTTAATAACATCACTTAAAAACAAGAAATATAATTTTTAGGAAACTTATTTTGAACTAACGGTAGATTTAAATACCTGACAGTAGATTGATTTATCATTGTTCAATGATAAATTGATCTACTGATGGTGTTGAGTGGTAGAAAGATCTACCAGTGGTACATGAAGGTGCAACAAAGAATAAGGAGTCATTGTTCTGGCATTTTCCATTGAAACATGAAGCATTGATGGATTGAATAAGATCTTCCAAAAAATAGAGGATCTACCGTTGGTCCATGATCTACCATCAGTGTGTGATCTACCATTGGTAAGTGTTCTATATTTGAAGATAGATTGGTATATAAATATCAATCTTTGTCAAGAGTGGTCTACCAGTGATCAAATAGATCTATCGTTGCAAGATGAGGTGCTCTTGACGCACAATACAAGGAGTCACATTGAGGCTATTGAAGTTGTCCATTGTGGTGCAATGCTACAAGAACTAAAGATCAGCAGTCGTGATCAAGTTGTGGAGGCACTAAAGTGGAGAACCAATTATTCCAATAAATGTGATGTCATCAGTGATGTGGGGTGGAGGATCCATGCATGTGGAAGCTTGGTGTAGCATAGAGTTACATCAAATGATGGAATAGGTTTAAAGACGTATAACACTGGTTCACAGATTCAGAAGAAGGTGAACATGCACTACTACGTATATTCCCTTTAATAGCATATAAAAAGGCTTTTAACAGTGCTAAAAAGTCGTTGTTAATTGCAGTGTTGATAAAGGGGGTCCTTTATCTATGCTAAAAACACTGATAAAGGACTAGCTTGTTGTAGTGTGTTGTTAATATAACAGCACACCAAGAAAAAATCTATAATTTCAAAAAATAATATAAACATTTAATTGACATCATGAATACAAAAAATTCCCCCATGGTATATACAAAAAAACATTTTTATATACATTTCAAACAATGTTTTATATAATTACATTTACAATTATACAACAAAAATTTAAAAATATTAATGTTTCATCTTTTGACGCCTGTGATCCCCTCTCAAAAATGTCTTCCCATGGTATCAGTTGCCGAAAAAATCATCTCAACTTGAGAAAAATATTCTACCTATATAAGCAAATAAATATTATGTTTGTAATATTATAAAGAAATAAATTAAACATTAATATGAAAGAATACATTAATAAAATATCAATTTTTAATAAAAAGGAAATATTTGGAGTTATACCAGTCACACCATGAATCGTATTGAGTTGGGTTTGATTCCTACATGTCACAAATGAGTTATGGATCTTTTTACTAAAATATCAAAACTATATAAATGTGTTTTCTTGGTTTTGAGTATGTCACTTGTTATTTTACTAAAATTAATTTCAATTTTAAATAATGACATGTTTAGAGTTATACCGGTTACACGGTGTGTTGGATTGAGGTGTGGCTGATTCTTACCTATCAAAAATTACTTATGGATCGTTATTCTAAAGTATCAAAAGAATCTAAACACATTTTCTTAGTTTTAAGTATGTCAGATTTTTTTTTTTACTAAAATGTCATTCCAAACTAGAAACACACATTTTGATTCATACTGATCTCATCATGTGTCGGTTTGATGTGAGAACACTTCATACACATCACAAATGACTTATAAATCACTTTCCTAAATTATCAAGACAATCAGAGCATATTTTCTTGGTTTTCAGTGAGTGACGTGTTTTGAACTAAAATGTCAATTTTAAACTAATAAAAGACACTTTTAGTCATACCGGTCACATTGTGCATCAGATTGATGTGTGGTTCATTTATATATGTCATAAATGACTCATGAATTATTTTTCTAAAGTATCAAAATAATCCAAATGTGTTTTCTTGGTTTTCAGTATGTCACTTATTCTTTTTACTTAAATTAATATCAATTTTAAATAAAAAGACACACTTAGAGTCATAACAGTCACACCATGTGTCGTATTGAGTTTCAGTTGACTCGTACACATCACAAATGACTCATAGATCGTTTTCTTAAATTATGATAACAATCTAAATGTGTTTTCTTGATTTTTAGTATGTCATTTGTTCTTTTTACTAAAATTAATGTCAATTTTAAATAAAATGAGACACTTTGAGTTATACTGGACACATTGTGAATTATATTGAGGTTTGGTTTATTCTCACATGTCACAAATGACTTATAGATCATTTTACTAAAGTATAAAAATAATAAAAATGTGTTTGATTGATTTTTAGTATGCCAGTTGTGTTTTTTTACTAAAATTAATGTCAATTTTAAATAAATAAACACAATTAGAATTATACCAGTCACATCATGCATTATATTGAGGTGCGGTTGATTTTTAAATGTCAAAAATGATTTATGGATTTTTTTTCTAAAGTATCAAAACAATATGAATTTATTTTCTCAGCTTTCAGTATGTCACTTGTTCTTTTTACTAAAATTAATGTCAATTTTAAATAAAAAGACACACTTAGAGTTAAAACGGTCGCATAGTGTGTCCGATTGAGGTGAGGTTGATTCCTAAAGGTCAAAAATGACTTATGGGTCATTTTAATAAAGTATAAAAACAATATGAATGTGTTTTATTGGTTTTCAGTATGTCACTTCTTTTTTTTACTAAAATTAATGCCAACTTAAAATAAATTGACAGACTTTGAATTATATCGGTCACACCATGCATCATATTGAGGTGTAGTTAATTCCTACACATTGAAAATGACTTATGGATTGTTGTCTTAAAGTATTAATAATTACAAATGTGTTTTCTTGGTTTTCAGTATGTTACTTGTTCTTTTTACTAAAATTAATGTCAATTTTAAATAAATAGACACACTTAGAGTTATAATAGTCACATTTTGCATCCTATTGTGGTGTGGTTGATTCCTACACATCAAAAATTAATTATGTATCTTTTTCCTAGAGTATAAAAACAATCCAAATGTGTTTTATCAGTTTTTAGTATGTCACTTGTTCTTTTTACTAAAATAAATGTCAATTTTAAATAATTAGACACGCTTTTAGATATACCAGTCACATCATCCATCATATTGAGGTGATTTTGACTCCTAAAAGTCAAAAATGACTTATGGATAATTTTCATAAAGTATAAAAATAATCCAAATTTATTTTCTCAGTTTTCAGTATGTCACTTGTTCATTTTACTAAAATTAATGTCAATTTTAAATAAAAAGACACACTTAGAGTTACACTGGGAACATCATGTATCATATTGAGATTCAGATGATTCATAAATGTCAAAAATGACTTATATACCATTTTCTTAAGTATCAAAACAATCTGAATAGGTTTTATCAGTTTTGATTATGTTGATTTTCCTTTTTACTAAAATTTATGTCAATTTTAAATAGAAAGAATCACTTTGAGTCATACATGTCACACAGTGTGAGGGATTGAGGTGCGGATGATTCCTACACATCCCAAATTCTTGAAAAAAAATTTAATTTACAATTTTATCATGATTTCCATTGCCTTTATTTATCAAATTATCAACATTAAATTTTGACTCGATGTTTTTATCTAAAAAATCTTTCTCGTTATTGAAATCCTGGAGAGTGTAGGAAGCTCATGTGCCCATTATATCACGAGAAGACACCAAAATGAGAAAATTATCTTTGTAAACTCTTATAGTTTTCAACAAGAAAGTTTTTTATAATAAATAACATTAACTCTATGTAGTTTTGGTAGCTCGAAAAAGTGAAGAAATGGAAATCTTAAAGATTTGTGAAAAAAACTAAGTGTTAGATAAAAATGATAAGGAAATTAACTTAACAATAATAGATGAAATGATGAAAAATTAATTAAATAAGTAGTATAAATTTACCTATTCATGATGGTTGTATAAATTCTTGACCCATTTCTTTGTTTTCATTATCTCAGTTGCAGCCTCGAAGCCCAATCTCTCACGAGTATGAGCATCTTCGAACAAACTACCCAAACTCAAAAAAAGGAATCCACCTATATAATAAAACAATTATTATGTGAGTAATACTAAAAATAAATAAATAAAACATAAATATGAAATAATCCATTACTTCTATGGAAGTAACATCTTCATATTATTTGTGTACATTCTGTCATCGGGTATGTTTTCCATTCGTTTCTAAGAAAATCTATATCATCTTGTGAATATGAGTGTTTTTTACAATTATAGTAGTATTGTAAAAATATAAATACACAAATTATTAATAAATATTTTAAATGAAATAGTAATTATCTTTAAAAATACCTCTTTGGGGATGCTAGTTTGTTCATGAAATATGATATCTCTTATAAATTTTCAAACATAATAACTACAGTCTTTTCCATTTGTTTGTTTCGTACACTGTAGAAAAATTGAGAAAAATAATTAATTTTTTTGATATGTTTTTTGATAGTGAAATATTATTATATATACCTTGATACTTGTTCAATTGTAAAACTTTTCAAAATCCTTGTGCTTAGCCCCTGACCTCATTCCTTGTTTTTCATGATATTGATGCATTGCCCTATCATAACAGAATCCTCATAAAAAAATAATATAAATTATATAACTTGAAGTTTAGTTCTAAAATGTTATATGTAGTGTATTACTTATTGAAAAATGTCATCATGTGTGTTTGGTTTGTTGGGTATCCATGCAATGAATCTGAGAAATAAATATTTGGAGTATCTAAATTAACCGCAATGAGCATTCAATGTTCCCTAAAACACAAAAAGGAATAAGTAATGAAAGAAATGAAAATATATGTGATAGTATTAAATTGTAGAGTTTCACCCCTACATCCTTAGTATTAAGAAGAGTCTATCATTTGAAAGTTTTCTTTTAAATGATTTGACTAGGTGCGCCACTATTTCATCCTTTTTTTATTCTATTTTTGGTTGTTCTATTGAGGTTGTGTGAGGACTAACGATTCCAAAAAAATCATGGGGAAATCCCTTCAATTGGTGTTGATATATACGCCTTACAAAAATATGAAATGTATTTATTCATAATTAACATAGTATATCAAATTTTATAAAATCAAATAATGAAAACATACCTCATGTATACATTTATAACTAAGGCACCTATCCAATCATAGTCAAGAATTTCATTTACATTTTCAACACCAATGTAGTCTTAACATTCCTCTCTATAAATATTTTCTTCAAATCAACTATGTGACTACTACCATTTTGTAACTTTGTATCCACATGAACCCTAAATGTTAGTAAATATGGATATTGAACTAGCAGGATAAAGGTTATTTTGGAAAAAAATTGATCGGTTGATCGATCCTTTATATGGTTTTGAGTCAGCCTTTCATTTCACCCCTTATTGTGATTCCCCAAACATATTTATATTTGTAATAATAATATTTTGTTAGTTATTAGTATTATTATTATTTTTTTATTTAATTTTTGTTCCATCCAAAACAAATGCTTGCAAAATAAAATAATAAATATTTTATTCAATAGAAACACTGATACATTACATTGATGCAAAATATTACAATTACTCAAGGAAACTCTTTTAAAGACCTAAAAGAACAAATGGAAGACCACCCAACATCACAACAAGACTGATTAAGTATCCCTCATCCTTTAAATCCACCAAAACAAAGAAATAAATAGTAAGAAGAATAGACATAATACAGAGGGTCAAAGGAATGTAGACCACCATCCTCTTAGAACAAGAAATTAACATGATCCTTGGAATACCTTGAATGGTTATTTATATGGCTAAGTAGTTGTTGGGGTCTTAAGGTGACTTTTGGTTTTGGTAAAGGTCATAAAATTTTATAATCATTAAGTATTTTGACTATTTTAAGTATTCTAAGTATTTAAGTATTTTAAGAATTTCAAATGTTTCAAAATGTTTTAAATATTTAAAACTTATATCCTTGGTTAAATAATGACATGGTTTTAATTGAGGTTTTATTTTATATTTCAAAACTATAATGTTTTAAAACACAAAATGAAAACAAAATTATGAAAATAATGACATTTATATTTTTGATTAACTATGAGAAAGAATGTTTTTATATAAGTAAATTAGTACATATGTTACGGTTTCTTAAATATTTGTGTTTAATAAATGTTTGATAAAAAAATGGATTAATGTTTGACAAAATTTTGTTGAGTACCCCATCTGACTAAGGAAAGCCATGTAGGCCAATCCCTCAAGTTTAGTGGGCATCTCACATAGGAAACCAAAGTCAGGCTGAGAGATAACCATTGGAGCAGCGCATACATGGTGCATGATAAGCCACGCACAGGCCAAGCCATGCATGGTGTGGGTTAAGCATGCACGAGCCCATGTATAAGGCCTATTGGAGTTCTCATGTAGGGGTTGGGCCAAGGCCCACATGGATCCTCGTGTGTAGAAGCCCCAGTGTGTTTGCGTGTGTTATTGACATATGGTCGGTACATCGATCAATATATGGTGGTCCCTAAACCATGTAGGTTTTGATGTGGGATGATAATTTTTTCAAGAGATGTAATCCAGTCCCTCTGATCTCGCCACGTGAGCTCTCAGTCATCTGCGCCGATTCCCGGTCGAACTCCCACCACTATAACTTATTGTCACAGTTTTCCTCAACCGTCTAATCCAGACGTGTTAGATCTCGACCGTTCAACCTTTCTAAAAAAAATTGGATCCACTATAGTCGTCTAATCAAAGCAGTGATCTAATCTTGTCCCTTCATTTTTTTTAAATTATTGGAACCACCGTAATCATCTAATTAGATCCATAGACGATCATAGCCCTCCATTTATCTTCCCTTCTTTATTTCTTCGTCTTCTTCCTCATGTCGCATCATTCAACATCTCACTCCTCCTCTACTATTCTTCCTCATACCGTGAGTCCTCCTATTACTCTCTATGGCCCGATTATCTAGTTTATTTTTTCCACAAGCCTACATGGGTACATTAGTTTAATGAAAACCCCCTTGGTTTCCCATGAAAGTTTCCCATGAAATATATATAATAAAACAGCCAGTTTATTTAGGGTTTACCTTGATTAAGGTTTTTGTTCTTGTCTGAAATATTTATATTCGAGTTGATTCGAGTTTATTAGTTTATATTTTATGTTTAAACCATAGTATATAAAAATATATGAAACCAGTTTATATAAACCCATCTTTTATACATAACCCAATGGGTTTTTTTCATCCCAACCTTTCATCAATCTCTGCTCGGCTCAATATCACCCTAGAAGTCAAGTAAGGGCTAATTTAGCCTCATTTTTTATATGCAAAACCCTTATATACACTTATGTGTATATACAGTTTTATAAAACTTCAAATCCTAATCTTTTTTGGGTTTTTCAAGTGATGATTATCAGTATTTTACTGATGTTTTTATGCATATATTATTTTTACAGGTTTACTAAGAGTTGTTTTTGAATTTTCTAAACTCATACTTATATATATGTGTGTGTGTGTTTGTGTGTGTGTGTGCATACAGTATGTATAATTAACAAAACCTAATCCAATTAAGTTTTTTTTCTTCTTAAGTTATGAAATTATTTTTAAAGGTGATCCATGTCCTTATATTTATTCTTTTAATTCTTGATGCAAAACCTACATGTATGTATATATAAGTACCAAAAATACATATATACATGTCTTGTTTCATTTTAAGAAGTTTTTATGGTATTAACATTATTATGATTTTATGTTTTGAAAGTTATATTTTGATTTTTTTAAAATATATTTGTAAATAAGCATATTAACCTTATTATAATTTTATGTTTTGAAAGTTATACTTTGATTTGTTTAAAAAAAATTATACAATACACATGTGATCATATCTATAGTTAAACATTTCCAAAAAAATGAAATATAAAGGATTTGTACTATAATTATTTTTTAAGTCCTCATTGCTTTAGGGATTAATTAATCAAGCTAATATACTTTGCAAAGAAATACAAGTGTTTATATTTCTATATGTTTTACATTTGTAATCAATCCCTGAATTAGATGTTTCCAATACATGTCTTAATTTATTATATGACCACAAATACAATTTTATATTGGAAAACAATAACAAAACCTTGTTTTTTTTATTGTGTGCCTAAAAAATTTCAAAGAGGTCGTCACCTTGTTATTATAATTAACATTACATGCTTGAATCTTAATTTATAATTTTAGGATAAATAGTTGGAATTATCTTTTGTTTAATACATATAAATATACATACATAAACACATATAGTGAAGTGTGTGTTTAATTATACTATTATGAATCAATATCCCACATGAAATGAATGTTTTACATTTATAAATATTATACATTAATTCATAATGAATCTACCACAATGAATACTATTAATATTAAAGTTTATGATTTAATTTGATTGACAATACTATTTATAATTGTATAGTTTAAACGTGAATGATAAGTCTATTAAATTAAAAAACATGGATTTTTTTATATAAAAATTTTACTTTCATGAAACAAGGGTTTTGAATTTAAGAGTCATTATTTTATGTGACATACCTAAACAATCTATTATTTTATGTGCACCAGTTATCGTCACATGTGAAAAACTGTGTCTGCTTGTCCATGCATGTCATTGATAAATTTGATATAGCCATAGACTAAAGCATAACTAACCAACCATGCAGTTTTTAGATTACTGATTATAGTTAATTCATGATTCACTTTATTTATGAATATAGATAGTAATTGAAAAAATGAAATTTATCCTTTATGATAACTTGGGGATTAAGAATTTAATTGTTAAAAGTGGTATGGAACACTTTGAATAAGATACATTTAATTATTCAAAGTAGTATGGGACACCTTGAATAAGAGATAATTAATAAATCAAAGTGGTATAGAAAACTTTTATTTAAAGATGTATTTAGACATATGAGGAATGCATATGACTTATTATGTGACGGGTGAGGCTCGTAATAGCCTCTTGATGCATCGGTAGGTATCATGAGACAAACTAGGTCATGGCATGAGGCCTTGAAATAATGATTATATATGGTCTTGGCATAAGGCCTTGACAAAATGTTTATGATTATCCTACATTATGCATTCCCTTGTTGTGTGATTAGTATTTAACCAACAATGTGATTATTCAACTAGTAGAATATCCTTTGTTAAGAATCTGTTACTTATGATAATGTTAATAAATACACATGGCATAATGATTTAAGTACTTAGAAAATCATTTATAAAAAAATTATGGAATCTATTTTCAGAACTTTAATACAGAAGTTAGAAATTCATCTGTCATTTCAAGAATTTCATCTTATGTGATAAGTGATTTATGATATTGTTTCTTGTGAAATTCTAATCAAGTATTATTTCATGTTCTAATTTGTACATGCACCCTTGCATGTCACCCTTAATATAGTTTGATCAACTCCTAACTTATATGAATCATTCTATGAATTTTTGTACAAGTGAGCATATTTTTAATTGTGTTTTATTTGTAGCCTTTAAATGAATATACAATTTTTTTTGTATGATGTCTCCCTAAAAATGATCTCTTGTAACCTTTTAAAAATGATGATGACATACTATAAGAAATTTTGTTTTCTTTTAAGAAATTTTTTTATATATAATTATTTTAAAGGGATGTGTCTTTTAAAGATTTTATCAATTATTTATAAAACCCCTTACTGAGAATTTTAAATTCTCACCCTACATTTTTAATTTTATTTTTATAAGATTAGTATATTTTTTAGCTTTGAGTTTGTAAGAACCCGAGTTTTTGTAACAGGTCAAAATCCCGACCCTGTTTGAATTTTGAATCGCTTCTGAGAAAACTAGAGAAATTGGACAATTATGGGTTAAAATTTTGAAGTCGGGTAGGTTGTTCAGGTGCGCACGGTTGGCACACGATCTGAACAAACCATGCGGACAAACTATGCAAAGTCTCTGGGTGAGATAGTGGGCTCCGCACGGGCGGTGCACGGTTTTCCAAACCGTGCGGGTTGGCCGTGCGAAATTCCTAGGTGAGGTAGTGGAAACCACATGGTTGGTGCACAGTTTGCTAAACCATGCAGGTTAACCATGCGGCCACTTAAAATTAGGGTTTTTAAGTTTCGGTCCACCCGGGAATTCCCATTCTTCTCTTTTTCTTCCATCCACTTGGGGCTTACGTGGAGAGAGCCATCCGGACCTTCAAATCCCTCCCAGGTTTTCATCCGAACTCCATTTCGAGCACTGTTTGATCTGTTGGAACCCCCTCAGTAAGTCCTTGATTCCCCTTGAGCCGTTTTTCTTGATTTCTGTTCTAGAACAAGTTGTTGTGATTTGAGCAGTTTTGATTCTTTTGTAGATATACCATGTTTTAGACCTAATTGGAGGCTGATATCGAAGGAGTATCATCATACTAGTACGAGGTAGGTGGTGAATACCTTCTTTCATGTTTTCGGGGACATTTGTGTGGTACATCCTATGGCGCATTTTAGGGTATTTTGAGAGAGACCCTAATTTATCTGCAATTGCATTTTAAATTGCTTATTAGACCTATGGGATACCTTTGGATATGCCCTTTTTCATGTCTTGATTGAGCAGGGTCGGGCGAGAGGTCATTGCTCACATGGGGCATTTTGGCCGGGGGTTCCAAAATGATAATACTTGAAATGTATTGGTTTAAACTATTAGTTTTAGTTATTTAAACCTTGATATGAATTGTTGGAGACCTTAGAAACTTCAGTGCTGGTATGGGACAACACTTTCTTAGTGCAATTCATCTGTTTAAATGGTTTTGCCTATTATGTGTTCTGTTAAAATGCGATTATATATATGATGTGTGATTTTTCATATGTGTTGTGATGGGCATGGTCCAAGTTACTTGGGTGGTCTTGATCATGGGATTGGGCATCATGGACGTCAGCTTGAGTAAGTATTACTATCAGGTTGGGCTTGGCCTGAGGTTACTTTGGGTGGTTTTAACCACGGTATTTGGCGTCATAGACATCGGCTTGAGGTAGGATGACTGTCAGGTTGGGCATGGCCCATGTTACTTGGATGGAAAGGCCATCAGACTTGAGCGGCATGGTCGCATGGACACGAGGTGTCAGATGTGTGGTGGCTTAGGTGCTATTTTGGTTATTACCGCTCACCCAGAACTTGAGTAGTGTGCACATAGAGATACTCCGTGATGAGGTGGTTTTGACCACTCGTGTGGGTAGAGACCCATGTAGATGCGGTTTAGGTATTTTGGTTGGGGTTTCTTGCCGTAGAAATCCACGTGGGAGGTGAGGAACCTCCAGGGGATAGCTTGAGGCTATTGGGTTGGGGGCTGAGGCTCGTTGTGATTTGAGGGCAGGCATCACTCTCCATTCGGTTATTTATTTGAGGGAAGGTATTGTTGTCCCTCCAGTTACTTATTTGAGGGAGGATATCGTCGTCCCTCTGGTTACTTTATTTGAGGGTAGGCATAGTTGTCCCTCCGGTTATTTATTTGAGGACAGGCATCATTGTTCCTCTAGGTTATTTCTTGGGCGTGCCTTCAGGACGTCGGTACTTGAGAAACACGGTGTCAGGGGGCACATGGTTCTGGGTTACACGACAGAGATTCCGGCATTGGCCGAAGCAGATGACACTCCATGGTGGCTGTTGAGCACCAGTAGAGTTTGTGTCTATTTGTACATCGTACTGTTTATTGTTTTCCTTATAAATGCATGTCTACTTAAACACTTATATTAGGTATGCACCATTGGGTGGTATCCTACTGAGATTTGTCTCACACCCTGCATGGGCCCTTTGGGACGCATGAAAACTTTATGGATTTACGTGCATGAGAGAGGCCAGCTTCAGGAGCTGGACTGTTTTAGCCATTGCATGGAGATGGTATGGACCTTGAGGTCTTGCCTAGCTGGAGTTTACTTTGTTCTGTTTCTTTCCTATATCAGCATGCTTGTTATGTAGCTAGAGTTGGTTAGCCAGTGGCGTCCTTTACATATATATGGATATGTATGACCTTATTTGGATGTATGTTTCGTTGTTCAGTAGTAATTACATGTGATCAGCATGCTGTTGTGTTTATTTCTGCTGTTGTTGTTTATATTTATTTCTTCCTCCGTTTATCGATATTGAATTAGCTTCCACTCAACGGGTCTGGTTAAAGTCTACTGAGTCATTTGTTCTGCTGCATCGTTATTATTATACTCGGACCAGTACCATTATTATCCTCTGAGAGGGTATAGCCTCCCCACTATACCTATAAGACCCTCGCTTCTAGTCGGCAGCCTTGGGCGTTCGGGGAGGTGCGCCTAAGGTCGTAACACCCAACCAGTTTAGCACTGTTTGGGTGGCTTCTTGGGTCTGGGTCGTTACAAAGTGGTATCAGAGGAGTTCTTGACAAGGATTTAGTAGCAGTGTTTACTAGCTACTAATGAGATCGAGACTTCTCTTTTTATTTAGGCTGGTTTTACTATTTGGTTTATGGTATATTGGAGATAGGTTGTTACTGGAACTGGGTTTCTACCTTGTTCTTAGGTGCTTGCAGCCCCAGGTACGAGGGATGGACCTAGTTTCCATGGGTGGGAATTGTTGTTCTATTTTTCTCGGATTATAGTTTATATGATTTCCACCTCGGTGGCTCACTTGGTGTGTGAGGTTATTGATTGTGATATGTGACCCTTGACCCGGTGTGGTAAGAGAGAATTGGACCTTGGCCCGGTATGGTGAGGCTTGTTTTCTTGGCTTTTGATAGGCACATTTTAGGGTATTTCAATTTCATAATTTCATGTATGCTTTGTGAAGTGATAATTCCATGTGAATAAAAATCAATTTTCATGCTTTGTATGCTCTGAAATGTGAATTGGTGAAATTCTTGATATAATTGCTTGTTTATTACAATGTGTTATGTCATGATTTGTATATTTATAGAATTGAATGTGGCAGGATATTTGGTTCTGGCTCTCATGAGAGCAGGCAGGTATTATCAGTTGAGTTTATTTTGATCACCAGGATTGGGCGACTCGATCATTGGTTTGAGGCAACGTTAGTTGTCAGGACATGCATGGCCCGAGGTACTTTTGATACTTGGCCCTGATAGGGGCGGGTAAGGAGGCCATGAGGCCGGGATGCCATGGGGCATGGGTTGCAGTGGGAGAGAGTAAGGGTAGTAGTTATGCACTGCCTTTTACTACTTTCTTATCTGCTTTGAATATATATTGTTATATATATGTATATGGGCTATCTGACCATTTATGGTATTCAGCGGGTTCCTCCTACACGTCTCGATGAAGCATCAGGCAAGTGAGGATACAGTGTCGCGGGTGCAGGATCAGGTTCAGGATTCGGTATAGGTAGAGCACGAGCCGCAGGTACAGGCTCAGGGACAGGATCAGGTTCAGGATCCAGTGAAGGTAGGACAGCAGCTGGGTTTGGCAGCTTTCGGACCATGGCTCGATGAGCAGCTTCGAGCTAGCCTGGTAAGTGTCTTGTAAGGGATTGACAGAGGCGTGCAAGGAACAGATCCATCTATCGCATATCTAACACGGGAGTTCCAGTCGTAGCACCCGCTGCTTTTTCAGGGTGAGGGTGGTCTACAGGCAACTGAGAACTAGATAGAGAGATTGTAGATGATCTTTGAGAAGCTTGAGATGCCTCCAGGGTGGAGGGTCAAGTTGGTGACATACATGATGCGAGGACCGTAAAAGTGTTGGTGGTATGTGCAGGTTCAGGCTCATAGGCACGAGGGACTAGCATGGAAGGACTTCGAGGACAGGTTCTTCGAGCACTTTTACCTAGAGAAACTGAGATCAGAGAGAGCTTGGGAGTTCTTGAGCCTTCAGTAGGGAGACATGTTTGTCATGGACTATGCAGCTACTTTCACTGAGTTATCTCGCTTTGCACCTGGTATGGTAAGCGATGACACAGCTAGGGTGAGATGCTTCAAGTATGGCTTACGACACGCCATTCGGGTCCAGGTGAATATTTTCAGGCTGGGTTCCTTTTTGGAGGCGGTGAATCAGGCGCTCATAGCGGAGGGCAACCAGAGGGATGGGCCCCAGGTTAGCCAGGTGACAGCTTCCGGTGACGGTTCAGATAGCAGGAAGCAAGGACGAGATGAGTTCCAGCTGGGAAGTCAGGCCAAGGACTTAGCTAGACCACCTCGTAGCAGTTCTGTAGTGGTTTTCTTCCAGTGTGGACATACAAGGCATGTTCAGACTCAGTGTGATAGGGCTCCAAAGGAGTGCTAGGCATGTGGACAGGTCGGGAATCTGGAGAGGTTTTGCAGGAATCCTTTCCAGATAGCTTGCAGACAGGGACCAGGACAGACGATGGCATCCAGAGTTGGTTTAGGTTCGATACCAGGAGAGGGTAGTCGAGGTTCAACTGCATGTGGCGGATGTGATAGAGACAGCGGGATCCAGTTGAGGGGTCAGTGGCTGGTGGCTGGAGCAGCAAGGCAGGGAGGTCACGCATCAGGCAACCGTACTTCAGGCCAGGTGCACGCCGTGGAGCTGCCAGAGGCTGAGCAAGATGGTGAGCCGACGACAGTTATAGGTACACCATGGGTGTGGTCGTGATTCCCTCGTTCTCTTTTGGCATGAATTATAGAGGTATATCTGTTTTGGGTGCACGTGATGCACATGACCTATTTGGATTGACTAGATGTTGGTTAGTGTGATTGGCGCCATATCTGGTGCGTGATATTTTTTTATATATGTATATGTATGAGGTTCCATGGGCATCGGGGCATCGAGGATGCGGGTTACTTGAG
Source organism: Viscum album (assembly GCA_963277665.1). Lineage (NCBI taxonomy): Eukaryota > Viridiplantae > Streptophyta > Magnoliopsida > Santalales > Viscaceae > Viscum > Viscum album. The sequence goes on from OY728150.1 coordinate 1,029,820,243, forward strand.
GTTCCATGGGCATCGGGGCATCGAGGATGTGGGTTACTTGAGGTGTCAGGAACCAGGTTCGTTTTGAGCATCCATGGGATGCAGGACCTTGTGGAGGTGGACACCGATGCAGTGTGGGATACGTTTGGGTGTCGGAAACGACACGGGATCTACAATGAGGGGTAGGGGTAATGATGTGTCATGGGAGGACCTTGAGTCTGGAACACAGGTTTGCGAACCTTTGCTTATTCTGAGTTTGGTCAGGTTGAGACCGAGTTAGGAGATTCCTAAGGTGGGGATCCCCTTGAGGAATTTAGCCAAAACCTTGTGATCGGGGAAGTCCGGGTTGCTTTGATCGGGGTGGTATGTTTGGTTCCATCTCCGGGTTTCACTTGATATCTCGGGGATGAGTTATGTTAAGGTGGGGAGATTGTAAGAACCTGGGTTTTGGGAACGGGTCAAAATCCTGACCATGTTTTAATTTTGACTCACTTCTGAGAAAACTAGAGAAATTAGACAATTTTGGGTTAAACTTTTGAAGTTGGGGAGGTCGTGCAGGTGCGCACGGTTGGTGCACGGTCTGAACAAACTGTGCAGAAAAACCGTGCGAAGTCTCTAGGTGAGACATTGGGCTCTGCACGGGTGGCGCACAGTTTTCCAAACCGTGCAGGTTGGTCGTGCGAAGTTCCTGGGTGAGGTAGTGGCAATCGCATGGTTGGCGCGCGGTTTTCTAAACCATGCGGGTTAACCATGCGGCCACTTAAAATTAGGGTTTTTAAGTTCTGGGCCACCCGGGAATTCTCATTCTCCTCTTGTTCTTCCATCCACTCGGGGCTTACGTGGGGAGAGCTGGCCGGACCTTCAAATACCTTCTGGATTTTCGTCTGAAATCCGTTTCGAGCACTGTTTGATCCGTTGGAACCCCCTAGGTAAGGCCTCGATTCCCCTTGAGCCGTTTTTCTTGATTTCTGATCTAGAACAAGTTGTTGGGGTTTGAGCGGTTTTGATTCTTTTGTAGATCTACTGCGTTTTAGACCTAATTAGAGGCTGATATCGAAGGAGTATCATCGTACTAGTATGAGGTATGTGGTGCATACCTTCTTTCGTGTTTTCAGGGACATTTATGTGGTGCATCCTATGGTACGTTTTAGGTTATTTTGAGAGAGACCCTAATTTATCTTCTATTTCATTTTAAATTTCTTATTATACCTATGTGATACCTTTTGGTATGCCCTTTGTCCTATCTTGATTGAGAAGGGTCGGGCGAGAGGTTGTTGCTCACATGGGGCATTTTTTCCGGGGGTGCCAAAATGATAATACTTGAAATGTATTGGTTTAAACTATTATTTTTAGTTATTTAAACCTTGATATGAATTGTTGGAGACCTTGGAAACTTCAGTGTTGGTATGGGACATCACTTTCTTAGTTCAATTCATCTGTTTAGACGGTTTTTCCTATTTTGTGTTCTGTTAAAATGCGATTATATATATAATGTGTGATTTTGCATATGCTGGAACCTTTGGGTTGTGATGGGCATGGACCGAGTTACTTGGGTGGTCTTGACCACAGGATTGGGCATCATGGACGTCGGCTTGAGGCAGTACGACTGTCAGGTTGGGTTTGGCCTGAGGTTACTTTGGGTGGTTTTAACCACGGGATTGGGCGTCATGGACGTCATCTTGAGGTAGGATGACTGTCAGGTTGGGCATGGCCCGGGTTACTTGGATGGAAAGGCCATCAGAATTAAGTGGCATGGTCGTAGGGACATGAGGTGTCAGATGTGTGGTGGCTTAGGTACTATTTTGGTGATTACCTCTCACCCGGAACTTGAGTAGTGTGCACACAAAGATACTCCGTGATGAGGTGGTTTTGACCACTCGTGTGGGTAGAGGCCTCCGTAGATGTGTTTTAGGTATTTTAGTTGGGGGTGCTTGCCGTAGAAATCCACGTGGGAGGTGAGAAGCCTCCAGGGGATATCTTGAGGATATTGGTTTGGGGGCTGAGGCTCGCCATGATTTGAGGGAAAGCATCACTGTCCCTCCGGTTATTTTTTTGAGGGCAGGTATCGTTGTCCCTCTAGTTACTTATTTGAGGGTGGATATCGTCGTCCCTCCAGTTACTTTATTTGAGGGCAGACATCGTTGTCCCTCTGATTATTTATTTGAGGACAGGCATCGCTGTTCCTCCAGGTTATTTCTTGGGCATGCCTTCGGGACGTCGGTACTTGAGACACGCGGTGTCAGAGGGCACATGGTGCCGGGTTACACGATAGAGATTCTGACGTTGGCCGAAGCAGGTGACACTCCATGGTGGCTGTTGAGCACCAGTGGAGTTTGTGTTTATTTGTGAATTGTATTGTTTATTGTTTTCCTTATAAATGCATGCCTACTTAAACACTCATATTAGGTACGTACCATTGGGTGGTATCCTACTGATATTTGTCTCACACCCTGCATGGGCTCTTTGGGACGCGTGCAGACTTTATGGATTTACGTGTAGGAGAGAGGCCAGCTTCGGGAGCTGGACTATTTTATCCTTTGCATGGAGATGGTATGGACCTTGAGGTCTTGCCTAGCTGGAGTTTACTTTGTTCTGTTTCTTTCTTATATCAGCATGCTTGTTATGTATCTAGAGTTGGTTAGCTAGTGGCGCCCTTTACATATATATGGATATGTATGACCTGCTTTCGATGTACGTTTCATTGTTCAGTAGTAGTTATATGTGATCAGCATGTTGTTGTGTTTATTTTCGCTATTGTTGTTTATATTGATTGCTTTAGCTATTTATCGATATTGAATGTGCTTCCGCTCTGTGGGTATGGTTCGAGTCTACTGAGTCATTTGTTCCATTGCATCATTATTATTATACTCGAACCAGTACCATTATTATCCTCTGAGAGAGTATAGCCTCTCCACTATACCTATAAGACCCTCGCTGCTAGTCGGCAACCTTGGGAGTTCAGGGAGGTGCGCCTAAGGTCATAACACCCGACCCGTTTAGCACTGTTCGGGTGGCTGCTCAGGTCTGGGTCATTACAGAGTTATTCTATGTGGTAGTAGAAATATGGATTTTATCTCGTACGATTTTGAAGAAAAGTATTAGTTGTATCTGGTTTTCCAGAACCTAGACCGAGAAGATCCTCTATAATGAGATGTGATGTGTAATTTTATCAGAATATTTTTATAAAAAAAATACACACCATGTTTTAGGCACCAGATCTGGGCTTCTGGGGTAGGGTTGTTATACTTGGTATCAAAGGAATGATCCAAACAATTCTATAAAATTAGAAAAAAATGAAAAAAAAATAGTTATGCTTTGCTGAGTAGAACTTTTTCTTAAAATTTTCAGATGGAAGGCGAGGGTTCACCAAAAAACCTCTTAACTCTCCCTATTGAATTATTTGAGAACATAATTTTCAAGTCGTGTTCAAAAGCATACCAGCCTTTCGCAAACTTGCGCCTGACCTACAAACACCTCTACTAGGTGTCAAACAACCCAAATGTCCTTCGACTTCACCAAGGACCGAGTCATTTCTACAACTTTATATTGCATTCACAAATTGCATATTATGAGCATAATGGAAGGTACTACAAAGGCCTCTTTTTATGTTTCACCCTATCTAAGGCTTATCAGGACTTGGAGAGATTCCGAGAAGTTGAAAAGGTGGGTGACCCCCACGTAGCATATCTGTTTCAAGTTTTGAGTTTTAGCATGTATGGAAGGCTTTATGATATGTGGTTTTTGTAAAACAATGTTGTCCGACTAGTATATCAGAACAAATTCCATTCTGATATCTCTGAACTTTACAACTCATATACCACTCTCTCAAGGACCTACTATTGTCCACATGAGTTCAACCCTAGATGCTCGAGGTGCATCTAGGCACATAAAATTGAAGAATTTAAAAATGTTTTGGGGATAAATCTGACCGGAAGAACTTACCATGAAATTCTTCAACAGTGGTGGACCTGTTGAAGGTATAAATTAAATACTATTTTTCATTCAAATTTTGTTAGTTAATAATGATTAAAAAAATGTTTTGTAGGGACATCAAGGGTGATGTTTATAGGTTGGTGCTTTGGAAGCATAGGAGTACAATAGAATTGAGAGGGCGTAATTCCATTAAGGGTGGGATAATGTGACACCCCAGACATATTTATATTTTTAATAATAATATTTTGTTAGTTATTAGTATTTTTTTAATTTTGGTGCCATCCAAAACAAATGCTTGAAAAATAAAATAAGATACATTTTATTCAATAGAAACACTAATAAATTACATTGATGCAAGGGATTACAATTACTCAAGGAAAATCATTGAAATACTTAAAAGACCAAACAGAAGACCACCCAACATCACAAAAATACTGATTAAGTAGCCCTCATCCTTTGAATCTACCAAAACATAGAAATAAATAGTAAGAATAATATCTATAATACAGAGGGTCAAAGGAATGTAGAGAACTATCCTCTTAAAAAAATAAATGATCATGATTTTTAGAATACCTTGAATGGGTATTTATATGGTTAAGTAGTTTTTGGAGTCTTAAGGTGACCATTAGTTTTGGTAACAGTCATAAAATTTTATAATCGTTAAGTATTTTGACTATTTTAAGTATTTTAAGTATTTAAGTATTTGAAGAATTTCAAATTTTTTAAAATGCTTTAAATATTTTAAAGTTATATCCTTGGTTAAATAATGACATGATTTTAATTGAGGTTGTATTTTATATTTCGAAACTATAATGTTTTAAAACTCAAAATGAAAACAAACTTATGAAAATAATGACATTTATATTTTTGATTAACTATGAGAAATAATGTTTTTATATAAATAAATTAGTATATATGTTATATTTTCTTAACTATTTTTGTTTAATAAATGTTTGATAAAAATTTTGGGTAATGTTTCATAAAAATTTGGTGAGTACCCCATCTGACTGAGGACAGACTTGTAGGACAACGCTCAAGGTCATTGGGAATCTCACATAGGAAACCGAATTCAGGCCGAGAGAGAACCCTTAGAGCAGCACATGCATGGTGCATGTTGAGTCGTGCATGGGCCAATCCATGCATGGTGTGGGTTAAGCATGCACGGGCCCATGTATAAGACCCACTGGAGCACTTTTGTAGGGGTTGGGCCAATGCCTGCATGGAGCCCTATGTGTAGGAGCCCCTGTGTGTGTGCGTGTGTTATTGACATATAGATGGTACATTGATCCTTATATAGAGGTCCCAAAAATGTGTAGATTTCGATGTGGGACAGTAATTTTTCTAGGAGATGTAATCCAAGCCCTCTGATCTCGCCACGTGAGATCACACCCATCTGCACTAATTCCCAATCGAACCCCCACTGTCGCATCTTATTGTTGTGTTTTTTCTCAACTATATGATCTGTACGTGTTAAATATTGACTTTTTAACCTTTTTAAAAAAATATAGATCTAATGCGGTCGTCCGATCAAAACCGCGATCTAATCTTGTCCGTTCATTTTTTTGAAATGAGTGGAACCACCGTAGCTGTCTGATTAGATCCACGGACGATCTTAGCCCTCCATTTCTCTTCTCTTCATCCTTTATTCTTCTTCTTCCTCACACCACAATATTTGACGTTGCACTCCTCCTCTACTATTATTCCTCATCCCATGAGTTCTCCTATCACTCTCCATGGCCTGGTTGTCTAGCTTCATTTTTTCCACAAGCCTACATGGGCACATTAGTTTAATGAACCCCCCTTGGTTTCCCATGAAAGTTTACAATAAAATATATATAATAAAACAACAAATTTATTTAGGTTTTACCTTGATTAAGGTTTTTGTTCTTGTCTGAAATAGTTAGATTCTAGTTGATTCAAGTTTCTTAGTTTATATTTTATGTTTAAACCGTAGTGTATAAAAATATATATAAATAGTTTATATAAACCTATCTTACACACATAACCCTATGAGTTTTCTTTCATCCCAACCTTCCAAAAACCTCTGCTCAGATCAACCTCACCCTTGAAGTCAATTAAGGGTTAATTTAGCCTTGTTTTTTATATGCAAAACCCTTATATACAATTATGTGTATATGTGATTTTATATAACTTCAAATACTAATCTGTTTTGTGTTTTTCAAGTGATGATTATTAGTATTTTACTAGTGTTTTTATGCATATATTACTTGTACAAGTTTACTAAGAGTTGTTTTTTAATTTTCTAAACTCATACTTGTGTGTGTGTGTGTGTGTGTGGTATGTATAATTAACAAACCTAATCTGATTAAGTTTCTTTAATTATTAAGTGAAATTATTTTTACAGGTTATCCCTATCCTTATATTTATTCTTTTAATTATTAATGAAAAACCTACATGTATATATATATAAGTACCAAAAATACATATATACATGTCTTGTTTCATTTTAAGAAGTTTTGATAGTATTAACCTTGTTATGATTTTATGTTTTGAAAGTTATATTTTTATTTGTTCAAAATATATTTGTAAATAACTATATTAACCTTGTTATGATTTTATGTTTTGAAAGTTATACATTTATTTGTTCAAAATATTTTATACAATACACCTGTGATCATATTTTTAGTTAACCATTTCCAAAAAAATAAAAATAAATGAAAGATAAAGGATTTGTACTATAATTATTTTCTAATTCCTCATTCTGTCAGGGATTAATTAATCAAGCTAAGATACTTTTCAAAGAAATATAAGTGTTTATATTTCTACATGTTTTACATTTGTAATCAACCCCTGAATTGGATATTTCCAATACATGTCTTGATTGATTATATGATAACAAATACAATTTTATATTGGCAAACAATAACAAAACCTTGTTTTATTATTGTGTGCCTAAAATTTTTAAAAGAGGTCATCACCTTATTATTAAAATTAACATTACATGCATTCATCTCAATTTATAATTTTAGGATAAATTTTTGGAATTATATTTTGTTTAATACATATACATATACATGCATAAACACATATAGTGAAGTGTGTGTTTAATTATTCTCTTATGCATCAATATCCCACATGAAATGAATGTTTTACATTTACAAATATTATATTTTAATTCATGATGAATTTGCCACAATGAATACTATTAATTATTAAAGTTTATGATTTAATTTGATTGACACTCCTATTTATCCGTGTATGGTTTAAACATGAATGATAAGTATCTTAAATTCAAAAACATGGATTTTTGTATATAAAATGTTTACTTTCATGAAACAAGGGTTTTGAAATTAAGATTCATTATTTTATGTGACATACCTAAATAATCTATTATTTTATGTGCTCCAGTTATCGTCACATGTGCAAAAGTGTGTCTATTTGTCCATGCATGTCATTGATAAATTTGATATAACCATAGCCTAAAGTATAACTAACCAACCATGCAGTTTTTTTATTAATGATTACATTTAATGCATGATTTACTTTTTTATGAATATAGACAGTAATTGTAAAAATGAAATTTATCCCTTATGATAACTTGGTTATTAAGAATTTAATTATTCAAATTGGTATGGGACACTTTGAATAAGAGAAATTTAATTATTCAAAGTGGTATGGGACACCTTGAATAAGAGACAATTAATAAATCAAATTGGTATGGGAAACTTTGATTTAAAGAAATATTTATACATATGAGGAATGAATAGGACTTATTATGTGAGGGTTGAGGTCCGATATAGACTCTCTATGCATCATTATATATCATGAGACAAACTAGGTTATGGCATGAGGCCTTGACAGAATGATTATATATGGTCTTGGAATGAGGCCTTGAAAAAATGTTTATGATTATCCTATATTATAAATTCCATTGTTATGTGATTAGTATTTAACCAACCATGTGATTATTCTACTAGTAGAATATCCTTGGTTTAAAATCTTTTACTTATGATAATGGTAATAAATACACATGGCATAATGATGTAAGTACTTAGAGAATCATTTATAAATAAATCTTGGAATCTATTTTTAGAACTTTAATATAGAAGTTAGAAATTCATCTATCATTTCATGAATTGAATCTTATGTGATAAGTGATTTATGATATTGTTTCTTGTGAAATTATAAGAAATTATTATTTCATGTGCTAATTTGTACCCGCACCCTTGCATATTACCCTTAATCTAGTTTGATCAACTCCTAACTTATATGCATCATTCCATGCATTTTTGTACAAGTAATCATATTTTGAATTGTGTTTTATTTGTAGCCTTTAAATGAATATACAAATTTTTTTGAATTATATCTCCCTAAAAATGATTTCTTGTAACCTTTGAAAAATTATGATGACATACTACAATAAATTTTATTTTCTTTTAAGAAATTTTTTTATGTATAATTATTTTAATGGGATGTTTTTTTTAAAGATTTTATCAATTATTTTTAAAACCCCTTACTAAGCATTTTAAATGGTCACCCTACATTTTAAATTTTATTTTTATAGGATTAGTAGATTTTTCAGCTTTGAGTTATTCTATGTTGTGGCAGCAATATAGAGTTTATCTCATACTGTTTTGAAGGAAAGTATCAGTTGTATCTAGTTTTATAAAACCTAGACCGAGAAGATCTTATATGATGAGATGTGATGTGTGATTTTATCATCATCTTTTTATAAAAAAAATTACACACCATGTTTTAGGTATCAGCTCTGCGCTTCTGGGGTCGAGGCGTTACACTTGCCTTTGTCCATCTGTAATAACATTCAATAGTTTAGACCTTTTTCATTAATTTTTAAAGGTTTATATTGAAAAATAAATTGGAAATGAATACCTCCTTATCAAAAAAAAAAATTACAAGATGTTATGGTCATGGTATGAATGTTCCAATAGATTGATTGACCATATGAATATCATCGTCAATAAGTGTAATAGGTAGCTCGGCACTCAGTTCATGATCTATACTAATCGCCACTCTCACATGACCTGTTGTAAGTGGTGTGTTGTGTAGACTATCATCTTGGATATTTAACATTGTATCCCTCGCTACAAGGCGATGGGTAGGTGTTGATATATATAAATCACAGTCATTTTCACCATGTAGAATATAAGTATAGGAAAGGTATCAATGTTTTTCTGATTCACATTTCACAAAAACAATTATTAGAATATTGATTACCATGACTAAGATATATCTTTAAGGGGAATGACTCACCTCAAAGCTGGTAGGGGTGGGATGATATCTTCATGCAATGGTTGTTCTTGAGTTGTTTCTTCTCTTTGTTTCACCCCATAAAATCTACTAGCATCTCTCTCTGCAATTGGAATTGTTCTTCAAGGGTAGCTAGTCTTTCTTTCATTTGTTTCATTTCTTTATCTTTATTATCCTCTTGTTTTTTTCCTCAAAATATGTTTGGGGTGTCACCCTAAAACTCAAACCTCTAATGTGGGCATACTGTTATGGCCACTTCAAGGCCACAGATAGTAGGTGTTCATCCAGTACAGGTGTTGCTGATTTCTGTGACTATGTCAGATAGAAAATATAGAAAAATAAGTAATAATTGTTATTTAATAGTGATTTAAAGTAAAAACAAATTTTATTACATCATACTTACACATATTTCCCACACTTTTTGTGTGTTTTAATCTATTAGTATCTCATTTTTATTTACACATGCCTCCTTCTATAACAAATGGTGTGGGATGGAAGTGGATTTGTATTTGGAGTTATTGATCTGCATATAAACAAAGGAACATAATTATATTGTTGTTTCATGTCACATAAAAGTATTGCGGTAGATTTAAAATATATACCAATTTTTTTTCAATTGAATCATACCCCTTCATTATTTTACGGTAGGGGTATATTGGTTTTGTTTCCCATTACTTATTTTTAACACTCAATTATTGTTTCATAAATAAAAAAATCAAAGTGATGAATAAATGTATCATCAAACAATGTATTACTAGCCACAATGTACCTAAAAAGACACATATGAACAACATCCAGTAAACACATCTCATGATTCTTGGGTTATCAGGTGTCTATATATAAGTGATGGGTGTATATTTATTTTCCCTTTAGCATATTTAAGATGACGTCTTGTTAGAATTGTGTGAAATCCTCTGTGAATCCTTTCAGAAAGCATTAATATATATTTCTTGTGGGATCTATATACTATAAATGAACTTTACAGGGTATAATGAAGAGTAACTCAATATTTCATTATTTTATTTTTTATTAAAATAAAGAAATGATATCATAATGTTATCATAATCTCTTACCACATCAATGTCTTGAGCGTGGGCACAACATGGTGCCACAAATCTACATCAATTGTGATTTCTGCAAAATTATTGTATCTTCCCAATGAAAGGGTCATCCTAGATTGAATTTTCATCTGAACTTTCAGTGGTTTTGGTCTATAATAAAAATATTTGACCACTTTTGGTTTACAAGATTTGGAATATAAAATACTTGTACTACCTGTGATTCTATTATAAACAGCCTGTCTTTGTATCCTTCCTTACTAAAATCAAATTTCATGAATTCCAATTCATTTATTTTAACAACACTCCTATTATCAACCCACTTTCATTGAAAATTGGCACTTGGAATTTTGTATAATTCAACTCCCATATTTTTTTTATGATGCCAAAGTATGACATAGTAGTGTCCATTGGATTTTTTTCCTTAGTACTAGAAACATGCATCGCTTCATCCACAAGTGTAACTCCACTATTTTGTATGGTAATATCTTCATCATGTTCATTTTTATAGAACATATAACCATTGATTACATAACCATTGTAAGATAATATATACACACTTGGTCCTCTGGATAGCCATCAAAGTTGTTCTAAAATTAAATTCAGATTTTCATCCAAATCCTTAAAAATATGGTCCTAAAACCATCCTATAAACTATTGATTATGTGTATTTGATATCCATCTTTCAGCCCTTAATGGATTAAAATGCCTAATAATTTAATTGTGTGTTTCAACATATGGGAAAACCTCTAAACTGTTATGAAAAATGTAAAGGTGAGACTGCTCCTGATGTGTAATATTTATTATGACAACATCTCTTCCAGAAATTCCTTCACCCACAAGCCTCCCAGTGTGATGAGATTTTTATAGATCAATACTTTCCACACTGGACAAGTATTAGGTATAGAATTCAATGGCTTCCTCAACAATATATCACTCTACAATACAACCCTCTAGACAACTTCAATTTTTTACATGCCCTTTCAAAATATTTATATATCATTCAATGGGGTATATCCATCTATAGTGTATAGAACTACATAGTTGAATCTCTCTCACCAAGTGAACCATTAATTGAACCATCATATCAAAGAATTCTGGTGGGAAGAATACTTCCAATTCATATAATATGATGGAAATTTCTCTTTACATTGTTGGTAATTTCACCAGGTTTATAACTTTACTGCAAATATATTTGAAAAAAAAACATTTCTTGGTTAATTTATGATGGAAATTCTTGGTAAAAATACAACGTAAATCTATAAGAATTAGATCTTGCATCAAGAAATGGTTGTCATGTGATTTCAGACCCTTTAACTTTAAATCGGTCATTGACACAATATTCTTGATATTTGATGAATACCCCCATGGAACCTTTACATCATTCAAGAAGTTTCAAAACTGATATCTCTCCTACCTGGAAAGAGTGTAAGCAGCTGGAGGAAGAAAATTTTGTTTTTCACCCTTCATTGGTGCCAACTCTTCTTGTATTCCCATGTCAACCATGTCCAACCTAGCCTTAATTCCATCCTTTGTTTTGTTGAGTGTATTTAGCAACGTGCTAATGAAACTATCACATACATTTTTTTCAACATGCATAACATCAAGAAAATTTCTAACGTACATAAAATTCTAGTATGGTAATTTAAAAAAAACTAATCTATTTTTCCACTGGTTTTTGTAAGGTTTTTCGAAAATGGTTTACCAAAAGCAGTGTCCACATCTTTTACTTTCTCAAATAGTTGATCACCTGTTAGTGGAGACAGTATTGTATGTTATGATGAACCTCCTTTAAATGATATCATCCAAGATTAGTACTTATGTCATTAGGGTAGAAATTTGTGATGTCCTAGAAACACAGTTTTTTATGAATGTTTCAACCTAATTGACCGCGTACCTTGTTCGAAAATGGGAAACCCTTAAGTTCCTTTGATGTTATATCCTAAAAAATTTCCATAAGAAAGAAATTCATTTAGCATCTCATACATCATATCTCTCACTATGAAATCTTCATTTCTGTAAGAATCATACAATGTAACACCTAAATCCCATGATAATTTCAAATCCTCGATCAATGGAGCCAAATAAACATCAATATCATCACCTGGTTGTTTTGGTCCTGATATAAGCATAGATAACATGATGTGTTTTTGTTTCATGCATAACCACTGTAGAAAGTTATAATTTACCAACATAACTATCCATGTACTGTGAATGCTACTTTGAAAACCGAAAGGATTCACTCCATTTGTAGATAACGAAAGACGAAGGTTTCTTGGATCATTTCCAAATTAAGGATACTCATGATAAATTCTCTTCTACTGAAGAGAGTATGCTAGGTGGTGTAGTTTCCCATATTTATTTCTTGTATTTTTGTGCCACGTTAATTGACCTGCAATCTCCTCACTTCTATATAGGCATCTAAACCATGGAATGATTAGAAAGTACCATACAACTTTCGTAGGATCGGATTCATATTTCTTGTATCAAGAAGCACCACACTTTTGGGCATTTTTTTAGTGATTTTTGGTCCTTAAGAAACAATATATAGTCATTCGAGTAGTTTTGTATCCTTTAAAAGATCATACCCATGGAGTGTAGCATTCATTTGGCATCGTATATTCGGATCAGGAGCTCATTATCTTTTGGGAGCATGTCATTCAAGAAAGCAAGTAGTTCTGTAAAACTGGTATCACTCCATATATTACCTGTTTTCAAATTATACAGCTTCAGTATGGCTAATAAAGCTGTATATTTAGTGCAACCAGCATACAATGGTGTCTTTTCACAACTCTTTAACTTCTCAAAAAAAATTGGGAAATAATGAAGTTCATCTTCAACTGTCCTTGTCATTTTCTAAATATGATATTCATCATCATTCACATATGTAATCACATCCTCTATATAGTCTTCTTCATTGTGCACACTTCTAATCATATTAGATGATCCATAAAATGTAGTGTTATCTCAGCCACTAGCTACATTCGTTTTTTCCCCATGTTTATTCCAAAATTTATAAATTTGATCTATTCTGTGATAGATCAAGTGTTCTTTCAACTCCTCTGGACTAATTATTCTTGAATAAAAACAACATAAACATAGAAAAAGTATTTGAGAATGGTCATATGCATGATCTTTTGTCAACTTGGTGAACTCTTTCACTCCATCTTCATACTCTTTTGTCAGACGATTGGCATCCATCCATTATTTATTCATATCCATCCTATTTGATTCATTAATATTAATATTTAACAAAATAAATACACAAAATATGTTCAACTAGGATCACTATACAACTATATATCCCTCTTAGAGGATCCAAAGGAAGCGAAACAATCCAGAACAAACCTGAACCTATAAAATATAGGTTTTATCTAAAAGTCGAGTAGGTCACCACAACCTACAAAATCTAATAGATCACTTTTGTTTCACATCCTAAAAAATATAGTTTGAAATACATTAGAAAAATAAACATTTTCTATAAATTTTTACCAAATAAGTAGTAACACAGAAAAGTGTGTTAAAACCCTTTTTCTAAGATTTTCAATAAATTAAAAAAAATCACTTTAAAAACATTTTTCCTTGGAAAATACCATTTGATCAAATCATATTTTTAAAATCTGACTTTAAACCATTTCATAAACACCCATTTTTGAAATAAACATTTCAAAACTCAAAGAGGTTTCCAACTATCATACAGTTTTCTAAACCATGTTTGAAAACCAACCATTTCCATAAAACTAGGCATGGTATCCTAAAACCCCATTTTTAAAACTCACACATTCATGGAGTTTAAAATACAAACCATTATAAATTTTCTCATTTGAGAACACTTTTAAAACTCATTATTAAAATAGTTTGAAAACACTTCAAAATCATGCTTTCCTTTTTTTCGTCTTTAAAAAACTTTCACAATACCTTTTCAAAAACTCTAAAAAACAAATGATACAAATTAGGAAGAAATAACACAGTCAAGCACCACTATGTCAAGTCGAACAACATGGGGAAAACAATAAGAAAAAATTGTTCCAAACAATAATATATATAGCAGGTTATATAATATAAGCAGAGAGATAAAACCACTAAATGATCCTAAAAATCATTCTAGTTTCATGGACATCGTCACTGGGTTGTATTAATAAAAGTACTTGAACTAGAGATAAGGAAACTAGTTCATAACTATTAAACCTATCCACACCCCCCAAAAGTCCCATCAAATTAGTTCATTGATAATAAATATCCCCAAATGGTATTATAAGCTACAATGGTCATAAAAATAATCAAAGGGGATTAAGAGGGTATCATGGTTTTATAAAAACTCATTTTTTATAAAATTTCAAATAGACCTCATATTTTCAAAACATAATTTGAATGTCAAGCCATTTTATCATTTATAAAAGTCATCCTGGTCTACTCTTCAGACCAATTTTATCCAAACACCTTTGAAACTCAAATGGGAATTTACACTACCCTTTAAACGGCCATTGAAAAACATTCAAAGACACAATAAGTTTCAAAATCCAATCCATATGGGAAAACACGCCCTTTTGAAATAATCCATCTCATTTGGAAATCTTAAAATCTTTAAACACCCTAAAACATTGATATAAAAATTAACTAAGGTAAAAAAGTGGTTTTAAATATAAATCACAAGGATTAACTCACCACTTTAAAAATAAAACAACATTTTCTAACATTTTTAATACTTTAAAATCACCCAAAATCTTGGTTTGAAATCTAATTAACACGAGAATAATTTTTAAAACATTAATTTTGTGATTACCACTTATTTTAAAACCAAAATAATTCTTTTAAAAAACACATTTAGGCATTTTCCCAAACACTTTTCATAAAATATCATTCCATAAAAAGGGATAAAACCACTTAGAAAACACCATTTATCCCTCAAAAGAACTCATATAGGCATAAGTATAATAAGGAAACACTTTAAAAACAATAATCATTTAAATTTAAAGAAAATATTAAGAAGTAATAAAAAGAAATGGAACATGGTGTATAAGAAATCTATTAAAAATAAGATGATGTAGTAAGGACTGAGAAGGAAACATCAAATCTCACCAAATTATATCCTTAAATGAAACATAATCCCTTTACCAAGAGGATGATCCATGGAATGGATTAAGAGTAATATAAAAAATTAATGTAAATGTTCAATCAACGGTACATCAACATCCCATTCACCATTGAAATCTCACAAATTTCATCATGTGCCAAGTTCCTTGAGGAACTCATTTATAATAAAAATAAATTAGAAGATATGTGAGTGATTTTTCTAATAGATGATTTATTATTTATTGTTCAATAAAATCTTCCACTAAAACTTCAATATCCATATAGCTTTTTTATTCCATGTAATATTAGTGATTGAAATTTCTAGAATGACCTTTTTGATTTATAGGGGCTATATGGCCTATGACACGAAATATTTTCAATAAAATTAATCCAAATATAATAGATGTTATTATTTAACTATAAGACCATTCCATTGAGTATGTCATTAGTATTTAGGATGATTTCTTGGTCTATGTAAGGAAATTAATCATTCTCTTTGATATTATCATTCCATAAATTGTGGAAGAATGATAAGTACTAATAATCATTAGATGAAATTTCATATCAATGGGGAAGTTGTTCATTAATTTTAATATAGTTTTATCACTAACAATTTTTTATTGACTTAGATCAGTCTACTCTATATCACTGAACACTTGTCATAGTTACTGAATTTTTTTTTAAATATGCACTTTAGGTGTTCACTTCTCACAACCATGTTAAAAAATATATTTTGTATAATAAAAATTCATTTTCAAGCCTTAAAAACTGGATACGCACTTCAAAAAATTCTCTCAAGCTAGAAAGGAGCTTTGATGCTCAATGGAAGGTTTTATTCCAGTTCTTGTTTGGTATAAAAATGACAAACTCTCTTAGAAAGTGCACTTAATCAACTAACGAGAACCTCATGGAATCATTTCATCATGAATGATACGTGAAGACCCTAAAAACCATGATCAAAAATCATTATTGGAAATCAATGTAGCCACACCTTAGACATGCAACTATAGAAGAACAATAAAAACATATCCTTAATGGGCATAGGAAAATTTAACAGAGTTCATGACATCCCCTAAAAAAATCAGACTACAAACATTCGAATGAACCCATCTTCATCTTCAAGTTTTTATGACCTTATAGATATACAGAATTCATCATAATCGTCAAACTAGTATCATGACCCACAGCTTCATATATGTGGTTCAATCAAGAGATAGAGAATGTGAAGGGGGAAGATACCTTAGCTTGGAGGGGGTTCAACAACTGTGGTGGGGTTCGATGGCAACAGAGCGGTCAGCAGTGGAAAATTATAAATAAATACTTATTTATTTATAGTTATAATTATAAATGTTTATTTATTTATTTATTTAAATAATTATAAAATTATAATAAATATATTTATTATATTTATAATTTTACTAATGTATATAATTAATATATTTATTATAATTTTATAGCTGGCCTGGGTTGGCTTAGTGGTACCGTGTAAGGCGGTCACTCCCTAGAAATGGAACTGGCTCAGGTTTAAGTCCTACCACACTCAAAATTATCTAGGGTTGTGTGGTGCACAGGTGGTGGGTTGGGCCCAGGAAAAGCATGGCGTGGTGCCCACCTATACCTTGTTACCCAAATAACACATTTTGTAGTTGGGGGCTTACTTAAGTGGTAAAGGCTCCCCATAACCCTACATCAGACCCAGATTTAAATCTGGGTGGGAGAGAATTTCTATTGGCAAGCAGTGATATAGGCATGATGTAGGTAGGTGGTGATGCAAGCGGTGATGTAGGAAAATGGTGATACAAGGCATGACGCATGAATGACACTACACTAGGCCTTTGGGCCAGTTTGTGGGAATTTGGGTCATGTAATGGGTTTCATTCCCACTAGGACTTTGGTTCATGTACTGAATAAATAAGGCTTG
Organism: Viscum album; assembly: GCA_963277665.1. NCBI lineage: Eukaryota > Viridiplantae > Streptophyta > Magnoliopsida > Santalales > Viscaceae > Viscum > Viscum album. The sequence goes on from OY728150.1 coordinate 1,029,837,436, forward strand.
ATGGGTAGGCTATCTCTTGGGGGGATATGGCCTACCTTTATGGCCTGGGTGTTTCACCTTCCACTAGTGCAATTTACAATGCCTTATCTCCCTACAAAGAGTCTGTTGTTGGGATGATTAATCAGAAGGGAAGTATTGCGCACATCAGAGTTGATGTAGATGTGGTCTCCTAACACTTGAATCTAGGTAAAAACTCAATTATTATAAGATTAATCTTTCCTAGGGGGTTAAAACCATGGAAAATTGATGACCTAGTTGTGCGTCTATTAGTAATTTGGGGATTTTTCATCTTGAGGTGTGTTTCATTGGGTAGAGGATTTTTTTCATATTCTCTTTCCCACTGATGATTTGAATATGTGTGTGGGGGGTATGGTTCTATTTAAATCAAGTTTGGTGTCATGCATCTCTGTGAATGTAATATGAATTTCAACCCATTAGAGGTATATATCTCATCCGCTCAATTGTGGGTGAAAGTTTTTAGTTTAAACTGTTTGTTGTGGCATCTGAAGATCCTATATGATATTACCCTTGCTATTAGAGTTCCTGTTAAATTGGACAAATAGACTGATTTTTCTCATTTTGGACACTATGCTCGATTTCTGGTTGAGGTTGACCTAGGCTCCACCATGAATGATAAATTTTTTCTCTCCACTGATCTTGAAGAGATTGAGTTGAGAGTTGAATATGAGAAGGTCCAGAAGTTCTGTTTGAACTTCAGATTAATTGGTCATGACTTACTAAATTGCAAAAGAGTATTGTTTTGTTCCTACTATTCAACTTGTGGGTATGTTGAAAATAATTTCAATCAGAAGGCTCGGCCTAAGAATGAAACTACTCGGGATATTATTGTACGACCGATTGATGATGGGATTCCAATAAGGGGGAATGCAAGTAAATATAACTTACACCATGGAGTTGATTTGAATATGATTAATGGTGGGAATGATTCATCTTCCTCCTTGGGGAAGAAAACATGGGATGATATTGTTGCAAAAGAGATCAATCCAACAATGCAGCCTAGTGTGCATGCACTTGTTGGGAAAGAGAGGGATTTTATCCCTATTTCAAATAATGTTACTACTAATGACATAGGAAAGCTGGATAATGTTGATGACATAGGAAATTAGGAGCATGTTGATACTATTACAAATTCTGATGATTTGGAGCAGCTTGAAAAGGTTATTCAAGATGAAGTGTACAAGGAATTGATCCAAGAATGGGCTTTGACTTCCTATGTGAGGAAGGGGGAAAACTAAGTTGGTTTTAGCTTCCCCACTTCCTGATAAGAATAATGTGGTGAGTATCACTGCCTCAGATGCTGGATAATCCCCTTCGCAGAATAGGGGTATGGTGCAGGTCACCTTTGATATGCTTTATTTATTCCAGCAACAAAGAGTTGAATGGGTGTCTCATAAATGAAACTCATATTATCCTACTTTTGGAGTCTAGTGTGCAGGAAACACCAGTTATTGGTAGCTACAATGAATTTGATGTCCCCTCTGTGGACATTGTGAATCAACATCCAAAAAATCATGGCCGAGGATGTGGCTGTGATTATTGGGCCAGTGCACTAGGGCGTGGAAGAAATGTGTCCACCATGTCTTCTTCCAAGGGACTCACTCTGGAGAAGCACAATCTTAGAGAGAAGTACACTGTGCTTTTCAACTAGGGGAATTCACAGTCAAAGTGGGAATCTACTGATGGTATATCTGATCATGATTATGGGAATGGTTCTAATCCTCTTAATTTTGGATAAGGGATTGTCTCCTTGTTTGACCTCATCCTTTCTCTGTGTCTTTTAATTTTACAATAAATTTTTATGAGCAGGCTTGCCTTCCTCCTAAACATTTTCAGAATAACTATAAACAAATATATTTAAAAGGTATTTATATATAATTAAAAATTTATAATTATAAATATAATAAATATATTTATTATTTAAATACATTTATTATAATTTTTTAAGTATTTATGAGAACATAAAATATTTATGGGTATAACATGAATGAATCATATACCTAGTAAATTATAGATCATAAAAAATTAGCCATCACATATATAGACAATATGAATAATAATAATAGTGTAATTTATAAATGAACATTCATGATGAATACATAACATATGCACGTCAATTATATTCATGAATCGATATATTTATTGACCAAATTCATTGGAAAAATATATTTATTTAAATATTTATTTATTTATTTATAATTATAATTATAAATAAATATATTTAAAAATTATTTACATATAATTATAAATATATAATTATAAATATAAAATTATAAATATATAATTATACATATATAATTATAAATATAATAAATATATTTATTATTTGGTAAAATTTATTATAATCTTATAATTATTTAAATATATATTTATTTAATTATAATCATATAAATACTTTTTTAAAAATATTATATATATATATATATGAATTATTTAAAAATATATATTAATTATAAACATGCATTTTTTATTTAATGTATATAAATAAACATTATTTTTTAATATAAATATAATAATTTTATATAAATTAATAATATTGTTTATTAAAAACTTTTATCGGTGCTAATAAATCCACTCTTTATTAGTGTTAAAAAAAGTGATGAGAAAGGGTACACCTTTATCAGTGCTTTTAGTTAGCACTGATAAAGGGTCCCTTTTTATCAGCACGTTTTTCTTAGCGTTGATAAAATTTGGCGCTGTCCTTGCGTCGATCTGTGGTAGTGGCCGATGGATTTCGGTGTTGCCTGGACGAGCAGAGTCGAGCCGCTATGCAAGGTGATAACACTTGAATGAATAAGCCGAAGCTTGGTCTTATCAATTGATACAGAGTAGAGGTATAAATAAATGATTTCTTGAAGGGATGTGTTATGTTACTGTCAGCGGTCAAAGAAAATGATGCAAGGAGAAGAAGGAACTACTTGCATGGATGATGAAATCGAACTGGCAGAAGGGGTTGAGCTATGAAGGAGATGCGTGGGTTGATTCAGAGAAGATGAATAGTGTATTTTAGACATATATATATTTAAACAAACAAATAACCATTTCAAATATATATAATTCCATATATATATTATAAAAAATAGTTTATATAAAATATAAAATTTTAATACTAAAACTAAAATAAATTATTAAAACTAAATTTGATGGTTAAGTTTTAAAAAATATATTAACAAGATATAGTAAATAAATAATTTAACAAACATTCAACAATTTAAAACATTAACACATTTTAAAACACGTAAATGAAAATGATTATTATTTTTAAAATAATTTAGAATTTAATTAAATGTGATGGAATAGTAATTTATCAAAACAAAGAAAACTTGTTAAAGTATTAAACTAAATTTCAAATACTAACATGCACTTCATCCTGAGGTTCACTGCTAACATCATCATCATCAAATAGCTTGACAAGAATAGTTTTCAAGTAGTAATCGATGTCAGCATCCTAAGGATTCATGACCAGCAGCAGCACCTGCTGGTCAGGGTAAAGCGCTTCCTTGTTCGATTATCAAGCTCATGCTTGACATTACACAATTGATATGCTTATCGGTAAGGGGTTAGAAGGAGGAATGATGTTGACATGTGAGGTATACCCACCTAAATTTCCAGGATCTACACAAGCTCACTCAACACAATATGGTGTTAGGGGTTTCATGGATTCATAAGGTGGATCAAGTCTATGAAAACTACCTCATTGGAAAGAAACAATGAGTATCTTTCCCCAAGAAAACAAATAATTACATAGAGAATGTCCTAGACCTTATCTATGGAGACCTCTATGGGATGATCACACCAATGATGTAAAGAAGGAACCACTACATTTTGTTGCACATGGATGACATGAGTCGCTACATGTGGCTCAGTCTACTCATGAGTAAGGACCAAGAATCGACAATTATAAAGTGCTTTTGGTCCACAGTGGAGGTGGAGATAGGGTGTAATCTGTTGGCCCTCTACATCGATTACGGTGGCGAGTTTAGTTAATTGGAATTCAACAAATATTGTTCCGACTGTAGAAACTCACTACTCCCTATTCACCATAGCAAAATGAAGTTGTTGAATGCTATAACTAGACCATGATCACCATGGCTCAGATCATAATGAAGGAAAAGGGATTCCCAAAAAAATTGGGGTAAGGCCATCTCCATCATTGTTTTCATCCGCAACCACATTTCGAAATGAAGCCTCGATGGGATGACACCATACAAGGCTTGGCATGGAAAGCAGATGATAGTGTACTTTATCCACACCATCGGTAGTGTCGTGCATGTCAGGAACGTGAATCATAACCTAAAGAATCTGGATGATCAGAGCATGTCAATGATCTTCATCAAGTATGAGTTTGAATCCAAGGCGCACCACTTATATGACCCTGTTGACAAGTGTGTACACATAACGTGCAACGTCATCTTCAATGACGTAGTGTAGTGGGACTAGAGTTCCCATGACTAACAAGGTATGTTGAGTAGCAAGGATCCATTCATCATTAAGTTCACTGCATTGTATGTACTAGGGGTGATGGAGATCAACAACATTGTTGAAGACCAGGGATCATCACACACACCCACTAGCACATGCTCTGCAAACACAATAAAACCAGGCATAGATGAGGTGATGCATATTTCATCAGCTAAAATGGAATTCACCTCATGTTTATCTAATTTTCCAAAAAAAGTGGACATTGATCATAATGATGCCCCACTTTGGTTCTGCGCCATTGATAATATCATTGAGTTGACAATGTCACCTAGGTTTGAATTGTGTAAGATTGAATCCAATAATCTATACTTAACTATGGTTAATGAACCAACCTCATTCATTAAAATGGAACAAAACTAATTTTGGTGCAAGATTATGCTTGAGGAGAAGAAGTCAATTGAGGATAACGATGCATGAGAGCTTGTCAATCTCCCCATTGTCCATCATCCAATTGAGCTCAAGTGGGTCTTTAATGTGAAGCACGATGAGCATAAGGTGATAGAAAAAAACAAAGTGAGGCTCATTGTAAAGGGATACATCTAACGATAGAGGATTAACTTCAATGAGGTCTTTGCCCCTATCACATGCATGGAATTGGTTCAACTCCTAATCACAGTGGTGGCGCAAGAAATATGGGAGGTTCATCACATGGATTTCAAATTGACATTCACTAATGACAACCTCTGAGATAAGGTATATACTGATCATAAACCTATCTTAATTGTTAAAAACCACAAGTACAAGGTGTTTTGGCTACAAAAGGTTCTCTACAGCCTCCACCAAACACCTAGATCATGAAACACCAAGCTCTATGATATCCTTCTAATGCTAGGATTTCCCATGAGTGGCTCCAAGAACACTATGTATACACATGACAATGAAATGTATCATCTGATCATCATAGTTTATTCCAATGACTTGATCATCATAAACACTAACATCACCAACATCAGCGTGCTCAAGTTCTATATGAAGAAATGATTTTGAAAGATCAATTTGGGATTGTTATCCTATTACCTTAACATTGAAGTGAGCCATGGGCTGATCGACATTTCCCTATTCTAAACTTCCTAAATGTATAAACTACTAGAGAAGAGTGGAATGGGTGAGTGTGACCCCTATTATGTAATATCCTAATTTTTTTTCAAATAATACTATGTTTGATAGAATACAAAATACACAACATTGAGCGTAAATGAACCACAAAATATTATTATATAAATGTGATTGTTATAACCTAGCTGTTAAATTGGCTGGTATGAATATAATTAACTAATTTTTGAAATATATACATATAAATTTTATAAAAATGAAAATTTATATATTAATTGTTATAAAATAAGCACTCATTTTTTAGTAAAGTCATTTTATTCTTCAAAAATAAGTTTTCTTCAAAAATGGTTTTTTATTGCTTTTTGTGAGAAAATAATATAATTAATTTTATGGAACTTTTAGAAATAATTTTTTATAAAATAAACATCATTTTTGAAATTAAAATATCAAAATTATCTTATGGTGATATTTTGAATTTTTTTCAAAAAGTTTGATTTTTCACTGAATAGTTAAAAATACTGATTTTTATTGAAAACAATTTTTATTTTAAAGTAATTAAAAAGTAAAATTATATATTGGATTAGTTTTAAAATTGAATTATTTACTTTTGATTTAAAATAATCTAATTTTTTTAAATAAATATTATACTTTAATTTAGTATAAAAATTATTTATATTTAAAAGGGGCATTTTTCTGAAAATTTGTTTTTCATCTTGTTTTTATAGTTTAATTTTAAAATAAATTATGATAACTATGTGTTTTGAATCTTGAAAAATAGATTGAATATTTTTAATTATGAGGTAAAAAAAATTAAATAGGTTCCTTTTATTTTTAGTCATTATGAATAGTAACCATAGTAATTTTTGTTACCACGATAAAGGGTAAATCGGGTAATTAAGGATTGAAAATAATATGATAAGGATTATAAAGTGACTATAAAATTTAAATTAATTTTATTTTATGAGTCCATTTCATCCATATTCATACATGATTCAGTTATATGGCCTTTTATTTCCATTTTTATGTGATTATAACCTTTATAATATTTTGTTTGAAGAAAAGTAAAAAATGTCGCACTCTTATTTCTAATAAATATAATAATTTTTACATAGGATTAAACAGAGGATATGTTTGGTTATAAATATTTTTTAAAAAAATTAAATAATTTATCTTCATCATGGTAATTTATTTTAATTTTTTTAAAATAAATATTTACCTTAAATATTTATACAATGTTGACACGATAATTATTCAATTAATGGAAAAATAAAATAAATGATATTAAAAATATTATAAGTATTATAATTTGAGATAATTAATATTATTCATGAATTTTATAGATTAATATTAAATGTTATTAATATATTAATATATATTTTTCTAATTTTACTTATTGTCTTGATGTTATTAAAATCGAAGTAATGAGTAGTTCTAAAAATTGACATTAATGATATATTATAATAAATAATAATTAATTAAATGATATAAAATTTTTAAAAATATTATATTCATTCAAGTTATTAGGATATGGTTTTTAAAAATATTATATTCATTCAAGTTATTAGGATATGGTTTTTAATATCAATCATGATCTATTTATTGGTCGTTTTTCCATTTATATAAACTATATAGACCCAAAATCCTTGTTGTCACGGTAAGTGTGAAAGGGGTTAACGAGGGGTTAAAACAAAAAATAGGGGTAAAAATGTGATAAAATCTTGGATAATTTTTATTTTATGGTATTATTTTGATCCATAATCATCCTATATTCTAAATAAATCTATTTTGATCCATTTTTAATTGAAAATTAATTTATATTAATTTAACATTATGATAAATTCTAAGAGTGCCCCTCCCCTATCTTATAAAAGGGCATCTCTTATTCCCTTTAATTCACACTCCAAAACCCATATTATTGGACAATATATACCCAAATACCTTAATATAATCCCTAAACTCATTCTATAGGTATTTTTTAGGTAGGATACCCACCATAGTGGGCTTAAGGCACTAATTAAAAGAGACTTTCCAAAGAGGAGGTGTAGTTTTTAACCACATGTTTTAGTTTTATTTACTATTCAATATCCTTAAAATACTCATTAACCAGTATTATATAATAACATAATTATATTAAATATAATGAGTTTTTTATGTTAATGGAATAACTTATAGCAATCTCCACTTCCATCAAATGGGAAAAAATCATCGTTTGTGTGTATTATCGCCTCGTGAACTGTTGTAATTTTTTTTCCATCACCATCTATAAATAATGGTTATAATGATGGATTTAATATATATATATATATATATATATATTATATTCATGACATATTTATCATTATTAAAAAATAATATATCATTTGCTTTCTTACCTTTCTATTCACTGAAAAATGATAACGTTATTTGTGCGTACGTGTGGACTACCACCTCCACGAAGTGATGTGATTCATTTTCATCACCACATCACATGGATTATATATATAAGTATGTTTGAAGAAATAACATGGTATTTATTATATGATTATCATTATATAAATATAATATGATACTTACCTTCTATCCATAATGATCATTGAAAAATGGAAACGTTAGTTATGCGTACGTACAGTCTACTATCTTCATTATTGTAACATAGTTCATTTTATATAACCATATTTCATGATTAGTTTCAAAAGTATAAATGATGTATAAAAATGATAATTTTTTCATGATTATTATTCTGGATCTGATGGAATAATGAACTCTTTGACCATAGTCGACTTACCGAATCCATTTTGGACTTATGAAATGAATATTGTCAAAACATATTGTATGAACTTAATTAATTAAATGATTAAATATATAATTTTAATAGATAAAATAAAAGGAATAATAAAATTGAAAAAATTTCTTAAGAAATTAAATAATTAACCTAAGTTTATTATTCAAGAAGATTCAGAATGTATGTGATGAGTCGGACTCAAGGTAAGAGATTTTCTTTTAAAAAAATAATCTTATAAAGTTTCCCTTAAAACTAACTTTTTCTTCCATGTACATATTTTTAAAATTATTTTATGGATTTATTATATGGACATAAGTGAATTATAAGGGAATATTTATGTTTCTTTTTAATTTCTTTCAAAGGTTTTCAAAAGGAATATTTTTATGAAATATTTTAACATTCTTTACAAAAAGAAAAAATAAATGTTCTATTTTAATGTATACAACAAAAATGGCCTTTATCGCCACCATAGCTATTATTTTATTTTTGGATTCCTTTAAAAGATTTCATGATTTATTCAAAGAAAAATCATCTTTCCCTTTATTTTAGGAATTTTAGTTTTGAAAATTAGGTTTTAAATAAATGGGATATATCAATATCTGAAGAAAAAATCTTATGGGTGAAAAAATGTTTTCATGATACAATATTTTATGTGTTATGATTATGTTATGGTTCTTGGACATTGTTTATGATGACAGGTGGTTCCATTATAAACCATGTTTGGGTGATCCTGTTATAGTTCTCCAATGCATTGGATAAAGGGATATAACTAAATGATTAGGTTTCTACTAAGAGATTATGGGAACATACTGTGTTAGTTATTCCAAATATGGGATGGAGTTAACCAATTAGGTTTCTCCTAAGAGATTATAAGAATATATTATGATAGTTGTTCTATGTGTAATTGTGATGGTTATTCCATGTGTAAGTAATAATGATATGAACATGATTCCTCAAGTTACCTACACAATTTTTCTATGCTTTATATGTGTTTTTATAGAAATATTATGATTTCACAAGGTAAAGGAAAGCATATGCTACTTCATAAGGTTTGAAAGTATAACTTTGTGAAAAAAAGTTATTATGTATTTTTCATGATTTCAAAGAAACTATATGAGTTTTATTTTACCTTTAATATTTATTATGAAATGTTTTACAAAAATATTTGGGTAGAGAAGGTGGTTTCTTGGGTAATAAAATGTTTATTCAAGGCCCAGAGTTTATTTTAAAAAAGGTAAAAAAAAAGTATTCATGGATCAATTATTTCTTTATTTTCTTTTATGTACCTTACTAATATTTTTGTGTTCATCCCATATTTTAAAATATTTTTCACAGGGATTGAGGATGGTTAATGGAAATAAATAATTCAAGATGAATCTTGTGAAGATTTTTCATGAAAATAAATCATCTTTTGCTTTAAAATTTTTATATTGTGAAAAAATGGATACTTAGTAGAATTGTCCTCTTTATAATGTATGGGGTTATTATATAAGAGTTATTACCTAACTCTCTAAAACTATAAACCTAAAATATATTTGGTAATGTAGGAAAATTAAATCTAGTCTAAAGACGCTAAAATATGCAATGTTTAAGGATGGGTCCTTACAGTTGGTATCAAAGCAATATTTAGATAACTTTAGAGGTTAGTATGTTATTTGAACATAAGTTAAAAGTCCTCTATAACCAAAAAGGATAGTGGGTTAGGGAGAATTATAGTTGTTTTGGATAAATAGAAAAGAGTTTAAGCTACAATGGTTAAGGATATCTTACTGTTTATCATCCTTGTAAGATGGTTTATTGTGATTTTATTGATATAATCCCACTAAACTTTTTGGTTTATTAAATGGATAGATCTAGTAGGAACCAAAGTAGCAATGTATGTGAAGGAAAATGTGGTGGTTGTTTGAATGAGAAATCAAATGAAATGGGATCTATAGTGAAAATAGTTGTGGTTATTCTTAATCATCTATCATAAGTTATGATTAACAAAACCTAGGTGAGTTTCCCAACTCATCAAATAAGAGAGAAGTGAAGATACCTAGAATTATAGGTGATAATGATCATAAATATAAAAAATATTCAATGACTTATGTGTCATGAATGTGGGAAGAAGCACCTAGTAAAATGTATTAAAATATTGTGAAGATGTTTTGTACATGGTAAAGGAGAGAATAAAGTAATAATATGCCAAGGAAAAAAGTAATCGTTCATTTAACACCATGAATAGAAATAAAGTGCTTCCCAAGGCATCCATTTAATGTTTTAAATGTGTGGAGTATGGGAATTATTCAAATCAATGTCATAGGGGAGAATATCTAGAATGGGATCAACAAGACCATATAGATGAATGTTTAGTAATGCCTAATTCCATTATTGTTGAAGTTGATAGAACTGTTAATGACATACGAAAGGTGTGGATTATATCTTGGAATATGTTGTGATATTTTTTAATCTTAATAAATGATTCATATTTTGTTTATAGGAAGTAATTATTAAAGAATAATATGGAAAACATGTTTAATAAATAATTTTGAATGATTAAAGTTTCTACATATAGGGATTCAAGAGTTATGATGTAGTGGTATATCATAAGTTCAAAATTTTAGACACCAATTTTGAGGTTTTATGTGATGGGAATAATTTGGGGGGAATTTATTGAGTTTTTTTAGATGTTTGGGTTATATGTAAACCTTAAATTTAACATGTGAAAAGGTTACTTAAGGAAGAATTCTCTTTCAATTTTATGTACAAAATTTTGTTAACCATTGGGGTTTATATGATCATTGATAATTAAGGTTATTTTTTAAAATTTTCATCATATTTTTTGGAATGTTATAATAATTATATAAATATACTATTAGCAAAAGGACAACCCAAAAGTCAGGCGATGACTCATCACATTTGGTAAGGTTGTGGGGCTTGAACCCACAACTGAAGGGAAATAAGGGTGCATCGCCTGCCATAGGCCTACATGATGTTCTGGTTAATATAAACTCATTTTTTTACTTAAATGGTTTTATGTATAATGACTAATTTAATTTGGGGAACATGAGTCTTATCGTAACCATGGGATTGAAAAGTGATTAGGTGATTAAGTGATTTCAAAAAAAGATTGTTGTAATTTTGGGGAACATTATATGATATTATGGGATTTTATTTGAAGAATCGAGATTGAATTATCTTTTGGAAGTGTATATGATATAAATTTATATTTATGGTGATTTAGTTCATTTGTGAAAAATATTATCAAATCTTGGAGATTATATGATTAGAACATATACATTTTTGGTATGAGACATTAAGAGTGATTGATGTTATTTGAAGATAAGTGTTAAATTTATCTTAGAAGAATATGCAATAAAATTCTTCTAATTTTTGGGTTTGAATCTTAGTTTTGAATATTTTGATGAATTTTAAGGTTAGTTATTTATTGAATGATCTAAGTTAATCTTCAGGTGTTATTGTTGTGGCTTTGGTGATTAATTTTGTATTTCTTCATATGAAGGTTTATTCATTTTGAGAATTATTTTACCTTATGCTAAGAATTTTGATTTTGGTTAATGTCCAACGATAGTAGGAATATATTTTTATCATTTTATGGAATTATTTGATCTACTATAAGTTGATTTAGTGTTTCAATCATGAAAAAATCATCTTGAATACTCATCGTTTGGAGTAAGAGATGAGATTGTGGTAGAAATTTATTAAAGGATGAAATTCAACTTGTCAAGTAAGTATATTTATTTTTTATTTTAGTATATATAATAAAGTAATTCCTCAACTATAGTAAAAGGATCTTGAAATAAAAACATTATTCATTTACTTTTCTTACCAAGAAATCAATGGTCTTTTAACCCATCATAGATTTACGGTTTTGTGATGGTTAACTTTCTCATGACCATGTTCTCTATCACTCTCTATTAATCCTTAGGTATTATTGTTTCTTACATTCCATGTGTTCACTTCCCACCAATGTTTTCCGATTTTTAAACCTAGTTATGTGTTATTCCAAATGACCTTTGTACTTCTCTTTTCTCTCTTATCAAGTGAAAGTTTTATTAACCCTTTTTATGATGTAGAATTTCAGTAAATGTATTTTGAAAAGTTAAACCCCTAGTTTTCGATCCTGAGTTCAAATTATGAGGACATAATTTCTTAAAGGTGGGTATAATGTAATATCCTAAGATTTTTTGAAAATAAGACTATGTTTTATAGCATATGAAATACACAACACCAAGCGTAAACGAATTGCAAAATATTATTATTTAAATGTGATTGTTATAAGCTAGCAGTTAAATTGATGGGTGTGAATAATATCAAATACTTTATAAAATATATAAATATATTATTTATAATAAATAAAAATTTATTGATTAATTATTATAAAATAAGTACTCAATTTTTAGTAATGTCATTTTATTCTTCGAAGACATGTTTTTTTCAAAAATGGTTTTTATTGTTTTTTATAATAAACTGATGTAATTAACTTCTAGAAATTTTAGAAATTATATTTGATAAAATAAATATCATGTTTTAAATCATCATATACAAATTATCTTATGGTGAAATTTTTTAATTTTTCTAAAAAGTTTCATTTTTCACTGAATAGTGAAAAATAATGACTTTTATTGAAAATTGTTTTTATTTTAAAGTATTTACAAATTAAAATTCTATTTTGTATTAGTTTTAAAATTTAATTAGTTAATTATTATTTAAAATAATCTAATTTTTGTTTTTTAAATGAAATATATACTTGACTTTAGTATAAAAACAATTTATATTTAAAAAGGTCATTTTTTTGAAAAATTGTTTTTCAACCTGTTTTTTCAGTTTAATTTTAAATTAAATTCTGCCAATTATATATTTTGAATCTTAAAAAATGGATTCCATATTTGTAATTAGGAGGTACAAATTTTTTAAATAGGTTTCTTTTATTTTTATCCATTATGAATAGTAACTATAGTAATTTTTATTACCGTGGTAAAGGGTAAATCATGTAATTAAGGGTTAAAGATAATATGATAAAGATTATAAAATAACCCTAAAACTTGTATTAATTTTATTTTATGAGTCAATTTTGTCTATACTTATCCAAGATTAAGTTATATGGCCTTCAATTTCCATTTGAATGTGATTATAACTTTTATAATATTTTATTTAAAAAGGCCAAAAATATCACACTCTTGTTTTTAATAACTATAATATTTTTAACATAGGGATAACCAGAAGCTATGTTCAATTATAAATATTATTTTAAAATATAAATGATTTATATTTATTATGGTAATTTATTTTTCCAATTTTTAATAATGAAATAATTAGCTTAAATATTTACACAACGTTGATGCGGTAATTATTCAATTAATGTAAAAATCAAATAAATGATATTAAAAATATTAAAAGTAATATAATTTGAGATAATTGATGTAATCCAAGAATTTTTTAGATTAAAATTACATATTCGGGATGTATTAAAATGTTTGGTTGAAATTTTACTTGTTGTCTTGATGTTATTAATATCAAAGTAATGAATAGTTTTGAAAATTGACATTAATGATATATTATAATATTAATAATTTATTAAATGATATAAATTTTTTGAAAATATTATATTCATCCAAGTGATTATTATATGGTTTATAATATCAACCATGGTTCATTTATGGTCCATTTGTGCATTTATAGTAACTATATTGACACTCAAAGAGTAAAAATCATTGTTGTCATGGTAAGTGTGAAGGGGGTTAACAAGGGGTTAAAACAAAAAGATAAGGGTAAAAATGTGATAAAATATTGCCTAATTTTTATTTTATAGTATTATTTTGATTCACCCAATACTATATTCTAAATAAATCAGTTTGGATCCATTTGGAATTCAAAAATAATTTATATTAATCTAATATTTTCTGAAATTCTAAGAGTGTCCCTCCCCTCTCTTATAAAAGAGAATCACTTATTCCCTTTACTTCACACTACAAAACCCATTTAATTTGGAAAATATCTACCCAAATACCATTCTATAATCCCTCCCCTCATTCTAGAGGTCCTGTTTTATCCATAATAACAACCCCAGAAGGCTTAAGGTGTTAATCAAAGGAGAATTTCCAAAGAAGAGGTGTAGTTTTTAACCGCAAGTTTTAGTTTTATTTATTCTTCCATATCCTTTAAATATTCCTTAACCATGATTATATAATAACATAAGTATCTTACATATACTAAGGTGTTTTTATTTTAATATCACAACTTATATCCATCTCCACTTCAATCAAATGGGAAACGAAACTATCGTTCGTGTGTGCGGTGGACTACCGCCTCGCGAACTGATGTAATTTGTTTTCTATTATCATATCTCAAGACTGGTTATAATGATGGATTTAATATATATATATATATGATATTATATTCATTATATATTTATCATTCTGAAAATAATAATATATTATTTACTTTATTACATTTTCATTCACTAAAAAATGACAACGTCGTTCGTGCGTACGTGTGAACTACCACCTCCACAAAGTGATGTGATTCATTTTTCATCACCATATCACATGGATGATATGTTTGTATGTGTGTGTTTGTTTTTTAAAATAAATAACATTGTATTTATGATATGATTATCATTCTGTAAATATAAGACAATACTTACCTTCTTTCCACAATGATCATTGAAAAATGGAAACGTTGGTTATGCGTACGTACGGTATGTCGTCTCTATGATTATAACGTGGTTTATTTTTCATAACTATCTTCCATGATTGATTTTAAAAGTATAATTTATGTATAAAAATGATAATTATCTCATGATTATTATTCTATAGATGATGAGATAATGACCACTTTGACCATAGTCAACTTACCAAAGCCATTTTAGACTTGTGAAACAAATATCGTCAAAACATTCTACATGAATTTAATTAATTAAATAATTAAATATTGAATGGTAAGAGATAAATTAAAAGGAATAATAAACTTAAAAAGGTTTCTTAAGAAATTAAATAATTAACCTATTTTTATTATTCTAGAAGATACATAATGTATGTGACGAGTCAGACTCAAGGTAAGAGACTTTATTTTAAAAAGGTCATATTTTAAAGTTTCCCTTAAAACTCTCTTTTTCTTCCATATCAATATTTTTAAAATTATTTAATGGATGTATTTATATGGACATAAGTGAATTATAAAGGACTCTTTGTATTTCTTTCAACTTTCTTTCAGTGGTTTTTAAAAGGAATCCTTTTATGGAATATTTTAACGTTCTTTATAAAAATACAGAAGAAATGTTTTATTTTAACATATACGGTGACAATAACTTTTCCCATTACCACAACTGTTATTTGATTTTTGGCTTCCTTTACAATCTTTCATGTTTTATTAAAAAAAACTCTATTTCCCTTCATTCTAGGAATTTTAGTTTTGAAAATTGGGTTTTAAAGAAAATGGATATATCAATATCTGAAAATGTTTTCTTATGGGTGAAAAGAATGTTTTTATGATACAAGATTTTATGTGTTATGATTATGTTATGGTTTTTGGTCATTGTTTATGATGACGGGTGGTTCTGTTAAAAACCAAGGTCAGGTGAGCTCGTTATAGCTCTCCAATGCATTGGGTAAAGGGATGGAGTTAACCTATTAGGTTTCTACTAAGAGATTATGGGAATATACGATGATGATTATTCAAAATATGGGACGGAGTTAACTGATTATGTTTCTCCTAAGAAATTATAGGAATATACTGTGATAGTTATTCCAAGTATAACTGTGATGGTTATTCCATGTGTAAGTAAGAATGGTGTGAAAATGATGTCTTAAGTTACCTACATGATTTATCTATGCTTGCTATGAGTTTTTACGAAAATTTTATGATTTCACATGGTAAAGGAAAGTATATGATACTTCATAAGGTTGAAAAGTATAACTTTGTGAAAAAAAAGTTATTATGAGTTTTTCATGATTTCAAAGAAACCGTATGAGTTTTATTTTACCTTTAAGATTTTTTATGAAATGTTCTATGAAAATATTTAGGCAAAGAAGGTGATTTCTTGGGTAAGAAAATGTTTATTTAGAGCACAAAGTTTATTTTTAAAAAAGAAAAAAAAATTAAGTATTCATGGACCAACAATTTCTTTCTTTTTGTGTATCTTACTAAACTTTTTGTGTTCATCTCACATTTAAAAAAAAATCTCGGGGCTTAAGGATGGGTAAGAGAAAAGAATAATTTAAGTTAAAAGTCATAAAGATTTATCATGAAAAGAAATCATGTTTTACTTTAAAAGTTTTATATTATGAAAAAATGGATACCGAGTAGAAGTGTCCTCTTTGTAATATATAAGATTATTATGTAAGATTTATGACCCAACTCTCTTGGACTATAAACCTAAAAGATCTTTGGGAATGTAAGGAAATGAAATCAAGTCTAAAGACACTAGAATATGTAATATTTAAGGATGAGTCATTACATGTTAAGTGTTGATGGAGGCCCTCCCGAAGCTGAGCAAGTCAAGAACCTACCCGATGGTCGATGCCACTTGGTACTAGAGCATCATCGGTAGCCACTTCTACCCAGTTGACACGTGGCTAAACATTGCTTACATAGTGGTTCATAGAGAAACCACACAAAGATCACTTGGTCGCAGTCAAGCAACTACTATGCTACATCGTCGGGACATGCAACTGCGACGTCCGCTATGCAAGGAATGTGGGCAGGCGGTCGATCCTGCTGGGTTTCAGCGATAGTGACATGGTCAGTGAAGTTGATGACCACAAGAGCACCACTGGGGTGTTATTCTTTGTCAGAAATAGCCCAATCACCTGACAATTGCAGCAACAAAAGGTGGTGGTGCTATCTTCATGCGAAATGAAGTTCATTGTCGCATCGACTGCATTGCGCTAGGGCATCTATCTGGCTCAACTGCTGGGAGAATTTCTATGCTTGGGGATCAGCACACCGGTGCTTAAGGTGGACAAAAAGTTTACCATTGCCTTGAGCAAGAACCGCTCCTTCCCATATCAAAGCAAACATATCGACACCCAATTTCATTTCATTAAGGAGTGCGTTGATAGAGGAAAGACTGTCTTTGAGAATACTCCCACTGAGGAGCAGCTCGTGGACTTTATCATGAAGTCACTCGGGCACACCAAGTTCCAAGAGCTGTGCGCAAAGATTGACGTCTCGTCAAGATCTGGTGAACGTGATAGAAACTAGGGAGGTGATGACATTGAATAATTTCAACACGTTCACCTTTACGTTTTTTCTCCTTTCTTTTTCATTATTCCCTCAATGTGGTTTGACTAAGGCGTGTGGCGCCCATGTTTTAGTTTAGTTTTTTTGCATATAAAGCAATGGAATGCCACCAAAAAAGCTGCTTAGTTTTGTGCAGCACAAGATCACTCCTGTGTTCATGCTCTATCTTTTAAGTTCTAAGTGTTCATGTAAGTTCGTATGTGTTAACTGACATACATTGCTAACAAAATGGTCCACTGTTATAGGGCCCAGATCATTGATATCATTAGTGATGAAACCATCTTCTCTATGAAGATTCAGAATCTTGACACTTCATTTTTATTTGATGCAACTTGAAAGTATGATGTGTTTCGATCCTCCTCTTGAAGCCACGAGGCTCGAGAAATTTCATGGGCTTTGGCGTCCTTCTCAAGGAGTTAATCATACATAATTTTTTGTTGGCTTAAGAGAGATTCACACACTTGATCATCCCATTGAGCTTAAAACATCAAATCCAATTCAAGGATCTCCTTGCCCAGATCCGCTCTGAGGGGATTATATGATTCCTCACTGAGGCTCATTTGTTGTAAAACAGGTTGGTGACGCCTGTTTGGAGTGGAAAATCATCCAAGGGGGGCCAAAGAGTAGATCCCATGAATTTGCAACCAGTTGTATAAAGTCTGATTGGAATGCCCATCAGGGGGAGTAACATAATCCTTCCCTTTTGTAAGATGAAAATCCCAAAATTCATTGATTTTAAAAGGCATAGATGATTCATTATTATAAAATTCAAAACTAAAAATGGTGGTTATAAAATAATAAACTTTATCGTGGACATTACATAGCATAATGAGTTGGATGATATCACGACGGCCTTCGTGAAGAGGAGGTGTTATTTAAAGGTGAGTCTTATTAATACACACACGCACACTCTTATCGATGTACTCTTCCCCTTTATTAAAAAAGAAACACAAGTGTGTGTTGATATCAATGTTTTTTTTCCAATCAAGTTTTTTTCCCTGTTTTCTTTATGAGTTTTTAATAATCCAATCACACACCATAATGAACTTGTGTTTTATCATATTTATCTCCCACAAGATTTTTTTATAAGTTTGATAAAATAAAGATATCCAGGGTAAGCGATACAAATCATTGTAGATATCTATAATTAATGACAACTATAAGATTTTCAATGTGAATATTCATTATCTATAACCACCAATAAGTTTGTAAATATTTCTCATTGGTAACTGTGATGCAGACGACGATGATTGACATTAAATAAAGTAGTAATAAAATTCGGGGTCGAAGGGACAGGCATCACGAAACGACGCCGTCTCATGCGGCAGGGGCACGCGTTTTCCTTCCCATGGATTTGAGACGACTCTTTTCGAAAAGGCTACGAGTTCTGTTGCTGCTCTGTATCCAGGTTTCATATCGCGTCACCCTCTCTGCCCTCTCTTGGAAGCCTGGTTTCAGTAATTTGCTTCAGGTGATTGCTTCTTCAATCTTCATCGCAGACCTTCGATTTTTTAACGAGGATTGCACTGGTTTAAACCATGTCCCTCATACCCACCTCATAAACGGAACTAGGATATTTCTGGTTCCCCCCCTTTTTCTGTCAGATCTGGACAAACACAGATTGTTCCTGTTGCTTATTTCGTTTTGCTTCCTCGGTCATTGTATCATTTTGTATCGATCCCGCAACTCTGAAAGCTGTTCTGAATGTTTGAATGAGCAGGTTGTACTAAACATCGAATCTGGCTTCAGTCCAACTGAAGCCAGTTTTGCCTGCCATCTTCTGTTTTTTTATTCTAGATCTGATTATCATTGGCTAGTTGGATTCTTATTAATTTCATTCTTCCAAAGAGAAGGATGGCGTCATATTTGTTAGTTGGCCTTTATCATTCAATCTGTCGGCGCTGATTTGTGTTTACACAATTTTCACTATATATTTTTCTCCACCCTGTTCCTTCCACTTAAATTGCATTGCTCATTCCTTCTTTCTCCCCTACACGTGGTTTTGCTTGTGGCCAGATCTATTTTTGATCTTGCTTCAAGCTGTTGATCTAATCAGCTGTTGATAGCTTGCAATGGTTTTTGATTTCAGGTACTTAGGGTTTTTCGAGGGGACATTTTGACATTTGAACGAGTTGGTTAGGCCATGTTTGAGACTTTTGTATGGAATGGAATGAAATGGTCATTAATGGAATGAAGCCGAATAGAGCACAATAAAATGAAATGGATCAACATGTGTCGGTTTTGTTCTGCCGTTGATTATTTGATTATGGGATAATGATTTTATGACTTTAAATGGAAAATCACCATTTTCCATTTAATCACATTTTTAATATGTAAAATAATTTATTATTATTTTCCCTAAAAGTTGTAGCAACTTTCATATTGCATAAGACCATTTTCTTTTAAAAAAAATTTAATAGTCTTTCCTGATTTAAAAGATGTCATTGAAATGATTGGTCTCTAAATGTTTTCTCCGTATCCTGAATGATATGATTGTTGCACATGTTGTGTTCTTTGGTAAGTTTTCGCATCAATTGGAACTCCACCGAGCTGTACATATGGAAAGATCATGTATCTCTTTCATGGTTTTTGACATCAACATTTGAACAATGGCTGTTTCTTCTTGTTTTATTGGGTTTGAAAATAAGGGAAGTCTAGCATTATTCATATGTATGTTTTTAAGTTCATCTCTAACCTTGGTTTATTATTTGGACAGATTTTTTGTTGTGAACCACCATAAACATGATGTGCTGCGTTTGATTTTTTTTGTTGCAAACTGAACTCGAAGCACAGGACAGTCCGGTATTGTCCAAAATGTCTAGGGGGAGAACAGATGGTGCTCCAAAGAAGCGATTGGTCTCCTTGATATTTGTTCTCACAATATTTATTGGATCTGTATATTTATATTCCCGAAGCCATGGGTCATCTGCTTTAGAGTATGGCAGTAAATCTTTACGAAAACTCGGGTCTTCTTATTTGGGTGGCGATGACGATATTGCTATTGGAAGCAATCAATTAGGTGAGAGTGGAGGTTCTGATATAATTTTAAAGAGCATACCTGTAAGTAATTGTCAGCTGAGTTATTCTGCACTCCCTTCCTCCCTTTAATGTTTAACCGTGCTCAGCAGCTTAGACATTAAGGTCATGCTTGACCAACAATCACTGAAAACTGCTTATGGCACTTATCACTTATGATAAACATTTTGAAAAAACAAAGTGCTATAAACAGTTCTCAATATGTGCTGTCAAACAGAGCCTAAAATATAATGGTGCATGTTATCTCGATATTAGTTTAATGCATCCTTTTGTAATTGTCAAGGTTTGCGATGATCAACATTCAGAGTTGATTCCTTGCCTAGACAGGCACCTAATATATCAGATGAGATTGAAGTTGGATCTTTCATTAATGGAACATTATGAACGGCATTGCCCTCAACCTGAAAGGCGTTATAATTGCTTGATCCCACCTCCACCAGGTTACAAGGTAGGTTTCAGATTCAAAGGCTGTGTTTGGTTTAGGGAAATGTTTTATGTTTTCATTTTTCAAAAAAAATATTAAAAATTTGTTGCAAAATATTTTGGATAATATGAGAGAGCAATAAAGCATATGATTTACATATTATTGCTCTTTCATTTTCCAGGAAACATGAAAACAAGTCTCTTCTGTTTTATAAGTCTCTCATTTCCAATTCCATTTTCTCAATTTATACATTCTAATAAATTTTCTAACATTTGTTCCGAAAATGAAAACAGAAAACATTTTCTAAAACCAAAAGGAATCAAAGATTCTGGAAAACAACTCCATTTTGTAGGATTATTCATCACGAATTAGAAATGACATGCCTTACAATATCGGTGCAGGTTCCGATCAGGTGGCCAAGAAGCAGAGATGAAGTATGGAAAGTGAATATCCCACACACCCACCTTGCAAAAGAGAAGTCTGATCAGAATTGGATGGTTGTCAAAGGCGAAAAGATCATATTCCCTGGGGGTGGGACCCACTTTCACTATGGTGCCACCAAATATATTGCTTCAATTGCAAATGTGAGCCTGTGGGCCTTTTCACTTATCTGCTCTTAGGCTCTGTTCGACAACACTTACTGAAACTTCTTGTAGCACTTTTTGCTTGTGATAAGCAATTTGAAAAAATTAACCGTGTTAATTGCCACCATATGTTTCATGGGATGGGACCCACTTTCACTATGGCGTGCCACCAAATACATTGCTTCAATTGCAAATGTGAGCCTGTGGGCCTTTTCACTTGTCTCCTCTTAGGCTCTGTTCGACAACACACATTGAAAACTGCTTGTAGCACTTATTGCTTGTGATAAGCAGTTTGAAAAATGAACTGTTTTAATTGCCACCACATGTTTAATGGTTTTACCTTGCAGATGCTTAACTTTGCAAACAACAAATTAAGCAATGGGGGCCGAATCCGGACGGTCCTCGATGTCGGTTGTGGCGTTGCAAGTTTTGGGGCTTACCTTCTTAAATCCGACATAATCGCCATGTCTTTAGCTCCCAATGACGTGCATCAAAATCAGATCCAGTTTGCCCTGGAGAGAGGAGTTCCAGCTTATCTTGGTGTTCTAGGAACGAAGCGGCTACCTTACCCAAGCAGATCTTTTGAATTTGCACATTGTTCCCGCTGCCGGATTGATTGGCTTCAAAGGAACGGGGTTCTTCTTCTTGAGCTAGACAGGCTGCTTAGACCAGGAGGTTATTTTGCCTACTCCTCTCCTGAAGCTTATGCGCAAGATGAAGAAGATTTGAGGATATGGAGAGAGATGAGTGCTCTCGTGGAGCGCATGTGCTGGAAAATAGCCGCCAAACGGAACCAAACTGTAATTTGGGTCAAACCTCTTACAAATGACTGTTACATGGAAAGGGAACCCGGTGCTCAACCTCCTCTGTGCAGATCAGATGATGATCCTGATGCTGCGTGGGGTGTGCCCATGGAAGCTTGCATCAGTCCCTACTCTGACCGTAAGTTTTCTTTGCTTTGTCTGCCAATTAAACTAAGCTGTGTATCATGACGTGTCCAACTAGTAATATTACATAAACTAATCTAATTAATATGAACATGTGTTATCAATGTTGCAGCACGACCATCTTAAACCATTTAAAATAAATAACGTGTTATAAACATGTTGATTTTTTTTTAAAATTCAGCTGATTATAAGAATAAAATATATTATAAATTCATTATTATTATATTTTTAATGTTTAATATTGCCATTATATTTTTAATCACCATGGAAATGGTCAGCTCGAACCCGATCCAAATACTATTTATGTCAGATTATTCAACCCGATAACAATCCAAACCCTTTATGCTCGACCCAAATCTTTTTAACTTGTGTCGTGTCGGGTTGGGTTAGTGTATTGGTTTCAAAATCGCCACCTCTACCATTCACCATTCCTTGTTTCTAACTTTTTGAGATCGCGCCTTGGGTAATAAAGTTTTTTGTTGGTCACATCAGAAAACCGCAAAGCAGGAGGGAGTGGATTGGCTCCTTGGCCAGCTCGATTGACTGCTCCGCCCCCACGTCTAGCTGATTTTGGCTACTCCAATGACATGTTTGAAAAGGACACGGTGACCAATCACAATTCTCAACTGATTTTCAGCTTTGATTGTGAAAACGCAGGGTCTGATTTGATCTGATCGTTGCAGGAGCTTTGGCAACGGAGGGTTCAGAATTACTGGAATCTTCTGAATCAAAAGATCCAGTCGGACACGCTTAGGAATTTGATGGACATGAAAGCGCACATGGGTTCTTTTGCCGCAGCTCTCAAGGACAAGCCTCTGTGGGTAATGAATGTAGTTCCAGAGGATGGTCTAAATACCCTAAAGCTAATCTATGACAGAGGATTGATTGGCAGCCTTCATAACTGGTATGTTTTAGATTTTTTTAACAAGTTTCTTATCTGCATCTAGTCCACAGAATGGGAAAAAATAAAATAACCTAGATTGCATTTGGTTCATATAAATACTTTATGTTTCATTTTTTAATTTTTTTTTAGAAAATGTTTTGGGAATCGGGAAGTAAAAAAAATTTTAGATCTTCTCGAAGCATTTTAATTTTTCTAAAGAACACATTGAGATTGTTTTGCCATAATTGATGGCAGGTGTGAAGCCTTCTCGACATATCCACGAACTTACGACCTTCTCCATGCATGGGGAGTCTTATCCGACATTGAGATGAAAGGTTGCAGCCTCGAGGATCTGCTGATCGAGATGGATCGCATCCTCAGACCCACTGGTTTCATCATCATCCGGGACAAGCCACCCGTTGTTGAGCTCGTGAAGAAATATTTGTCGGCATTGCACTGGGAAGTGGCTGCGAAGGATGGTCCGGAGCATGATTCGGAGCAGGATGGCGATGGCGATGGCAATGGGGATGAGGAGGTGCTTATTGTCCAGAAGAAGCTGTGGCTTACCGGTAAAACCCATAAAGACAGACTGAGTTAAGGTGTGGCTGTTTTGGTTGATGCTTCAGTGGCAAAGATGGCCCTGGTTTTGCTCAATTGTATAAGTTGGGACTGTTTGATGTGTTTTGTTTCTAGTTATTATTCGTTTGGTAGACCACTGGTTTCTTCATAATTTATCATTTATATTCATGTTTTGTCATCATGAGAAGTGTGATATCTGTTGTTGAATATTTAATGCAAATCAATTAAAGTTCCTTAATAGATTTAAAATGATTTAAGAAATCACTAATTTGATGCACAAGGAAACAAATTTAAATAAAATAATGGAATAGAAAGATATTGTTTCTTTGAAAATAATAGAAAAGGTAATTATGACTTGTATGCAATGATCATATACCTTTTATATCCTTATCTCAGGTGACTAAAAATATAGTAAATTTAGATTTATAAATTCAAGAACATATGAAAAATGCTTAAATTAAAACACAGTGAAAGTTCATGAAAAAATATCATTCAAAAGGCTCTCAAGAACATTTATGATAGTAGTGAAAAAATATCATTCAACACTTGATTTTTTTTCAAGCACACTCTGAATTTATGATAGTAGTGAAAACCTTTAATTAAAATATTGTAAACAAAATCATATTTATACTTGGTGAAGGTGAAGAAACCCGAAGGATATATGTATTTCTTTTATATATCTCTCATGCTTTGGTTATAATGGCTTTTGATGGTTCATTACATTTATTTTATTTCTTTAAAATTTTATTTTAAAATCACAATTCACCCCACCCTTTTGAAACACACATGAGATTGTATTTAGCATCATAGCCTTCTTAGATATGCTAATATTGTAAAAATCCGAAGTAAGATCCCATGATACCCTTAACCAGCGGACACCGAAAGGGACAATCCACTACTGGATTTTTTTTAATGGAAACAACTATGATTATTGGAAAATAAAATAGAGAATGCATTGTAATGACCCAAACTTTTATGAATGAAAATTCCCTTCTTACAATATCTTAAATAACATAAAATCGCAGAGAGAATACAATACAAACTTTACAAATGAATAATGAATTAAATAAAAGGTATTTCTAGATATTAAGGAACCTATACCGATGGAATAGTAACTTGACCCTTAAAATAGTAACATGACCATTAGAAATATTAATACGACCAATAGAATATTAACCTTATTTATGAAAGTATAAATAAAATTTAGGCATCTTATAAATGAAAATATGATATAATTATATCATAGTATAAATAAATAAATGTTTTAATAATAATAAATTAAGTATTGGTATTTTTGTAAAACATAAATATTTATTTATAATGTTATAATTAATATAACGATTTAAAAGAAAATTTATTTTCATAAAATAGATTTATAAATTAATATTATATTGTCTTATGATTATAAGATAATTTTATAAGACCCTAATTATTTATAATATTAAAATTGGTATTTTTTTAATAAATGATTATTTTATTTAAATATTAAAATTTTTATATTTAGAAAATTATTTTCAAAAAATGAAGTCCATTTTTGAAATCAGCACGTCGAAATTGTCCAAAGGTGATTTTCTGATAATTTTCTGAAATAGTTCAATTTTTTGATGAATAGTAAAAATATAGTTTTCACGTAACTGGTGTAACTTAAATTACATCATTCATGATGTATTAGTGACATGATGATTTCTAGAACTTCAAGTTCGGTTATTATATATTTAATTTGAAAAATGATTCATTAAAATACAATAAACTCAATTTCCAAACCTAAAAATTATTTTCCAAAACCTAAAGTCAAAAATGATTCTTCAAAATAACAAAATTTTCTCCTTTCATTTCTAATGAACTAATGAATTCTAATTATAAAGGTGTTTTAAAGTCTTAAACCCATTATATTATATTAATATATGATTTATATTGTCAAAAATCCACTATTATAAGTCTCACATTTGATGTGATATTTTACTTAATATTTTATTTTAAAATACCAATCTCCTCAAGTATAAATAACCCCTCTCCCTTCCCTTGGCAAACCACTCATCCCACCCATTCCAAAGCCAAAGCTCTGCCCAAATCCTCCCTCTTAAGCCTCTTAGAAAACCAAGGGACATTCTAAAGCCATCAAACTCCAATCACCATGTAAAGATCCGTAAATTTCAAGGGAAATTTTTTCTTAATTTTCTTTGGGATTTTACGAGTGCGCAGTTTCTGACGGCACCTGATTCCGAGGCCCGGTGTGTCCGGAATCAATTTCCGAAATTTAGCTCGGGTACGTTCAGTGAACGAACGATCGGGTTTTCCTAACTTTTGAACCGGTGCTCGAAATTGAAATCCGAAGGCACCGATGGAATCGTAGCGCCGGTAATTGCTTAGGAACACCTTTTCTGGAGTTGCGTTTGCTCGGGTGAGGTTATTAAATAAATAGGTTAACTGAGGAGTAAAATAAAAATCTGTGCAATAATTTTTATTTCTATTCTAAGCAGTTATAACCTATGCATGGAAGTTGAGGTGGGACCCACTACATCCTAACTCAAATTGGTAGGATAATAGTGAGGTGGGGCCCACATGAGCCCCACCCCTTCAAATCCCTTAAAACCTCCCTCGTGCATTTATTTGTGTAACACACCCGCACCCTTTTTAAATGACAAGTCAACTCGCAATTAATTGGATTGTTAAAGGCACTTCAATTAATTTAATCAATTGAATGAGATCTTTTTGAATTTCAAATTAATGTTGACATGTGTGTGTGAATAAAATAAGACAATGTCTTATTTTATTGTTGGCAGATTCGTTGTGTGGAAAAAAGAAGAGAACTCTTGCGCTCTGAAGAACATCTTCTTCCTCGTCGAATAACGTGAAGAACACCGACACACTTCTCGATCTCCTTTCCGCGTCAAAGAGAGGGGGGACGCCGCATCCTTCATCGGGCGTGCACCGACGATGTATACAGAGCCTCGTTCCGCAACGCCGTCTTCCGCGACGCCGTCTTCCGTGACACCGTCTTCCGCGACGCCGTCTTCCGCGACGACGTCTTTCGCGAGGGCGTCTTCCGCGACGCCGTCTTCCGCAACGCCATTTTCCGCGACGCCGTTTTTCCGCGACGACCATTGTTCGACAACTCCTTGAGGTAGGGGTTGATTTTTGTTCGTGATTATTCTTTGCAATTCATCGTCTTTTTCTTTGAGCCGCCTGTTATCAATTTAACAGGAGGAGGTCGGACCGCCCGAATACGGCCGATCCTCCTCCCCCTTTGTTATCGAATTCGTTGTGGCTCGAACGAAGGCGGCGTGGTGCAACGACACCGCGCAGAAACAAAGAGGAACGCGACGAAGAAGCGCGACGCCGTTGAGGCCGAAAGAAGCCGCGGCCGGAGTCGGGCCGCGACGAAGGGCATGGCGCCGTGCTGGAGAACCACGAGGAGGCTGCGGTCAGAGCAGGGCCGCGGCGCCGTCGCGCCGCGCCGGTCGAACCAAGGCCGCGACCTTTGGCCGCGGCGGAGCAAGGGAGGGCGGCCGGAGCCACCGGCCGCCAGTGCTCTGGAGGGCGGGACCAACCGGTCCCGCATGGTGCGCTGGCCGGCCGTTACAACCGGCTAGATCTGGAAAGACCGGGGGTTTGACCCCCGGTCAGCGCAGCAGGGCGGACCCCCCGCAGGTCTGCCGTCCGTTCGAAGGGGTTGGCGGTTCCCCCCCTTCCGCGCTCACGCGCCGCCCGTGCCGGCCTGGACCGACCGCACCGGGCCGCCCACGCTGGGCCGGGCCGCGCCAGCCGGTCCGGGCCGCACCCTAGTGGGCCGGACCCGGACCCGGGTCGGGTCGTCCCGGTTCGGGCCGACCCAGGGGGTCTTGGGCCGGGCCCAAAACCCCCTAAAACCGGACAGGTTCGTTTAAATGCATGTAACTTGGGATACGGACCTCCGATCGATGCACCGTCAGTTGCGATGCGATCCTTGGATCGAGACGATCGTTTCAGTATATTACACTCAAGGTTTCGGAGAACTTTGGGTATGACCGGGTTGGTTCGAACACGAAACCAACCGGGCCCTCGGAGCGGAAACACTTATAACTTGAGCTCCGGACATCCGATTGACGTGCCGTCGAGTTTGTTGGATTCCTCTTAGTGAGAAGGACCTTTTTGATTACTCCGCTCGAGGTTTGGATGCAGTTGGAGTATGTTCGGGTTGGTTTTGACTTAAAAACCAACCGGACCCCTGGAACGAAAAAGCCAATAACTCTCAGACCGGGTGTCCGATTGACGCGCCGTCTGTCGTGTTGAGTTCCTTTTGTCGAGACGGAACTTTGGGATACATCAAACTCTATAATACGTATCAGTTGATGTATCGACCCCCCTTGGCTCGTGGAGCGGACCCTCCGGAAATCGAGCATGCTTTGTGCGGGAACCCTAGAGCTGGCTGCGACTGCGACGACGATGACGACTGCACTGAAATCCTCCGTGGGTTCGGCAGCGATGACGACTGCACTGAAATCCTCCGTGGGTTCGGAAGCGATGATGACCGTACTGAAATCCTCCGTGGGTTCGACGACGATGACTACTGTTCTTGTATCCTACGTGGGTTCGGCAGTACTGCTGTTCTTGTATCCTATGTGGGTCCGACAGTGTTTGACTCTGTACTTGTATCCTACGTGGGTCCGACAGAGTAGCTGGTCTTGTATCCTACGTGGGTCCGACAACTTAGCTGGTCTAGTATCCTACGTGGGTCCCAGCTTAGATGAATCAATGGCTACATCTGATCATCTCTATCACCTTACGAAGAAGTATACCTGTGTGAGATGAGTCTTGACTTTCAATCATTATATTCGATATGATTGACTTGCTTTCCTATGTGGATTGAGTTGTGCTTTACTATGTGGATTGGGTTGTACTATCATGTGTGGACGTGATCGAACTTGGGCTCGGATGTTGGAGCCGAACTGGAATTGATGACTTAGGTATATGTATGGGCATATACCTAAGTAGTGTTGGTTGTTACTTCGTGATTGTATCTTTCCTTTGTGGATTATCCTTTGTGGATTCTGGGAGACTTTCGGGGGTCTCGGGGTCCCTACTGAGTAGCGTATACTCACCCCTGCACGGGCTATGCCCGCACTACGTTGTGTTGGATGCAGACGACGGACAACGCTGATCGTGGTTGAGGCTTGTGGAGCAAGTCGATACCTGGAGGTGGACCACTGGGCGGGACGTACACGGAGCGGATAGCTGGACCCATGGAGCTGAGGAGACTATCTGTACCCATCCCTTCAGGTGGGACTTCCAGTGGACGACTCGACTTTGCTGCTTTACTTTTCAGTTGCTGTACTTTCTTTCCAGTTGTACTTTACTTTCAGTTTGGGTTTGTATTCTGGCCCATTTACTTTCCGCACTTACTATTGTACCCAGTTTACTTAGTGTTTACTTCAGTTGGCTTACTCTGTGGTGTTTGTTTACTTTATAAAGGCAATGCCTTCCCCTTTTATCGGGATTTACGCCTTGGGTGCTAGTCGCCAGCCCCTGGCCTATGGAAGGTGGGCTTGGGGTAGTCACGACACGGGCCCCGAGGTCGGGTCGTGACACACCAAGGGAGTTATAGTGTCGTGCAAGAGAAACCACGTAGAGAAAAGAGTAAGTCTCCATTAACTATTCCCTTTTTTCTTTTTACCCTTCTTATTTTACCAATTCCTTTCAAAAGCATATACTCTAAAATTAATTATGTAGTAAGTTAACATTATAATAATGATGTTAACCTACTGTAAGTATCATATATATATATATATGACATATAAATTTCATACTCTCTTTTCCCACTCTTTCATCAATGCCTCGTTAAAGGCCAGTTAACCACCTACAAAGATATTGCCAAGACAATTCTTATAACCACCTTCATGGATGAACAATATGAATTATATATATAAATATGTAATTACATGTATTCTATGCTTTTGGAATTAATTATACCAATGTATAATTTACAAAATAGAGAAATCAAGGAAAAACCGAAAAATTTAAGAAAAACATGATATCAAAACACTTCAATTTCATCAAAAAAAAATTAAGAAATATAATCCAATGATTATAATAGATAAATAGTTGTATAAATGACTCTAATTCAATTCTAGACCAGTGTTTTAATAAATATAAGTTTGTTATTAAGGAGGTGCAAAAGTGGCATAATTAAGTGAGAATTAAGGTAAGAGGATTCTCGAACCCGACTCTCTTTCTTTGGGTTTTTCCACTTTCACACTAATTTTAGATTCTATGTTACTATAAAGTTCCTTATATATCATTTCATTTGTCACGACCCGACCCAACGGGGCTCGAGACGCAACTCCCCAAGCCCGACTCCAATAGGCCAGGGGCTGGCGTCCAGCGCCGAGTAAGCTATCACACACATGGGAGGCATTAGCCTAAGGTACCTGTACACACGCACCCACAAACACCTCTATGCAACAGTGCAAAGATATATAAAACTGTAAAGAAAATGCATGCATACATCTATCCCAAACCAGAGTACAACAGAAGTACAAAGGAAAAAACAGGGCCCACCAAAAGAAAACTACAAAAGCGCGTCCAACCTGCTCTGAAGAAGGGGAACACTGCCACAAACACCCGCCAGAAAGCTCCCTCGACACCGCACCATAAAACACCCCGGTCAGTCTCGCTCACTTAGCTCCGCCTGCTCCAGGTCCTCCTGGGACTCCGTCGAAAGGCCTGTGGTATGCACAAGACACAAACATGTGCGGGCAAAGCCCGTGTAGGGGTGAGTATAAACATACTCAGTAGGCACCCCAAAAACCCAAAACAAAAGAGAGAAACTGAAAGGAAACAGTCTGCTCATCCCAGCCAGAGGGAACCCAGACGAGAGAGAAACTCCATCTCGCGACCATCCTCGGCTAAACAGAACTAGTCAGCTTAGCTCAGGAGTATGCCCATACATACACCTTGAACAATCCATATATACTCAGCTCACACAACAAGCCACCTGAGGTACCGACCTCAACACCAGTAACGGTTCACAACCAGGAGAGCACTCTCCACAATCACTGTCATCCCAGATGACACGTTCCCGAGAGATACACTCCATCGGGTCCCAAAGAAACATCTTAGACGCTCACCCGAGAGACCACGCTCGTCAGATTCCGTCACTGAGGAAACCTCGCTGAAACAACAGAACCACCAAACTCCTTGGATAGGGGATCACTCTTAGGGTCCGCTAGGGGATACCAGAACCCACTCCGGTATACGGAGCTCACAGATAGGGGATCACTCCCAGGGTCCGATGGAGGATACCACAACCCGATCTGGCATACGTAGTTCTCACAGATAGGGGATCACACCCAGGATCCGCTGGGGGATACCACAACCCGATCTGGCGCTCGACAGAAGAACGACACTCAGATAGAGGATCATCACCCATATAAAGGTGGTCATGATGATACCGAAACCCTATTTGGTATAACTCGCGATGTAGGGGATCGAACCGACGATGCCACAACCCTACAGAAACCACACGCTGAGTAGGGGATCACATAACCAACGATACCGCAACCCTACTATACACCTCATGCTGAGTAGGGGATCATATACCCGATGATTCCACAACCCTACTGAGCACGACCCGCCGTGTAAGGGATCATAATCTCGATGATGCCACAACCCTACGGGGTTAACCAGCTAGATAGGGGATCGCCGCACGTGAATAAGCGGTCACAACGATACCAAGAACCTGATCTAGGGAAAAGATGCTAGAGGATCCCGCTCCGGGCCCACCAGAGGGATGCTACAACTCTAACAGTTTAAACATCCCATCAAGAGGATCACAAACCTATATGAAGGTTGTGATGCCACACGAACCCTCATGGGAACGAACCAAGGGAGTACCCTCAACCACTACTGGTCCAAAACGTCGCTAACCCAAGCGACCCACAACAACGCCACACTGCGCACCTCCAAGGCCAATACTGAGTCCACCATCGCGATCTATGAGGAAAAACACGCAGGACAGGCTTCTTACTCGCCCGAAACAGAGCACCAGTAAAAAATGAACTATTCACCGTAGCTAGCTCATGCGGGGCCCACACAACGATCCTGAAACCCATCGAGCGGACCATACCACGGCTATCCCCTCGAAAAAACAAGCGGAATCAACTACTCATTCGTCCAAAACGGACACTCGGTGAAAAAGGCACTATTCACCGAAGGCCAGCCCGGGTGAGCCCCATGCCTCGATCCCGAAACACATCGAACGGATCGCATCATTGCGATCCTCTCGGGAAAATACACAGGATCGACTATGCATTCGCCAAAATCGGACTCCTGGTGCAAAAGCTGCGTTTCTCGGCAAATGCCAAAACCCGGCCTCGTGGGGCCCGCACCCCGTTCTCAGTCCCAACACCCGAAAACCATCTCAAAAAGTCTTCCCTACCATCAGGGTCTCAACGCCACTGACGAAACGTCATTCGGACGCTCTGGGTAGAAGTTACAACGTCCCGAAGTCGTAAAATAATAAAATATTATTATTTTATACGACGTTTCTAACTCTTGGGCCACGATCCCAAATCTTTCAACCCTCTAACCCATACCGGAGGGATCGCCTTGTCGTCAGGTTCGTGTCTCCACAAACGGAATGCGAATCCGACTCTCGGATTGTAAGATACGGGGGTTTAAAGACCCCCGTATGACAAAAGTGGCCGGATCGGCGGCCCTCCGCCGCGTTGGGCGGCCGACCGCCGCGGGCCGCCGCGCTCCGCCGGCACCGCACCGGCTGACCTTCCGCGGACCGCCGGGGGCACCCCGGTGGTCCGTTTTGCGATCTGAAAGTACCGGTGCGACCCCCGGGATGAGATCTTCCCTGCAACAACCTCAAAACGAAGCAATTCGCAGCAAAAATGAGATCGGGGGATTAAAACGCAAACCGCCTACCTCACAGGCGAAACGCCGAAGCTTCGGGTGCAGATCGACGCCGACGACGCCCTGAAGCTAGATCCGCTGACGAACAGTGCAGAAAATGGATGATTCTGGCTCGATCTGGCGAAGAAACGGAGGAGGGAGGAGGGGTTCCGTCTGCTGCACGTTGGAGGTGAGAGGGGAGGAGATAGGGTTTTCTTATTTTTTTTTAATTTAAAAACCTTCATTTAAAACCACGCTCTCGACTCTGCGCCTGATGCAGACAAAGGTAAAGTCACCCCTAGGATAAACGCACCGTTCTGAACGCAACGACGGACTGGGATTTGCGATCCGAGACTCCGTTAAGAAGTTATTCGAGTCGACGCTCGTAAACTAACTTCTCCATTTATTTACGAAAACGTCCTTGGTGGCGTTTCTCCCCGCAGGCCCGCACCCACAAAGTTTACACCTCGCCTAGGGTAAACGGCACGTTCCGGATGCAACCTTGCCCTCAGATTCCCATTCTGAGCTACCGTTTAGGAGATATCACACCCCTGCCATGTGCATAGTATAAAAAAACTTAATATTTTTATAAAATTAATTCCAGGCACACCGGGCCTCGGAATCGCACGCCGTCTTCGTTCCTAGCTCTGGAATTATTCATAGAAATATTCCAAAGTCTTACAGGGCCAAAAACCCGAGTCTCTACATCCTCCCACCCTTAGAACTTTTCGTCCCCGAAAAGCCCTAAGCACAAGGAAAGCGACAGGACTCTCAACTGGGTCTCCCACGCCAGTGAGTTCTCCAACCAACACCCATGCCCGAACACATAAGTCAGAGGGAATCATCCACTACACCTCGATACTATCCTCTTTGGGAGGCACTGACTCACCCACACAGTTTTAATCGCGTCCCAAAAACGCGTCTCGGTGGGGGAAAGATCTCTCTTCCTTATGCATTCGAAGCACGCCAAACAACACCCACCCAGGGTCTTACCAACGCCCTTCACAAAACTCGAGCAAGCAACGAAAAAGAAGGGTACCGCTAAACAGTGTCTAACAAACTACTGCAGAAAGTAGAAAGGACACAAGGCGTACCTCTATCCATCCGTGGTGCCTCTGGGTCAACAACCTCCAGGGCATGCAGCTGACCTCGCTCTCAGCCACCAGCTCCCCGAGCTTAGCGTGGACCACCTGGGGGTGGGGGTGGTGGAAACTGGTACCGCCTACCACCTCCTCCTGCTGCACCCGCTCCGCCGCCATGTCCGCCGCCCTACGGACCTCCTTGCTCGAGACACTGCCTCTGCCAAGGTGGTCCATCGACCAGCTCCCTCTCAGCAGCACGATGAGTCGGACAATCTCTATCAAGATTTCCCCGACCGTCGCAAGCATAACACTGCCTCTCCTACGGCTGACCAAAACTGGCCTGCGAGCCCTGTGAGCCTTGAGACTTAGATCCTCTATCCTGGGGTCGCCTCCTGAAACATCGACCATGTCCAGACCCCTGAGTCTGTCGTCGGCTACCAAATGCTGACGTCTTAGCTCGCACGTTCCCAGCACTAATAGGGGAAATCTTCTCATCCAGAAATCTCTCCACCACCAATGCTCGCTCCAGCACTCTAGCATAGGTGGGCAGGCACAAGGACACCACACCTGCTCGTATGTCCCTGCGTAAGCCCTGATCGAAGGTCCAAGCCCTAAATAATGGATCTCAAACCATATCTAGGGAGTAGTGAGATAGGTCTGTAAACCTCGCTGAGTACTCCGACACGGTCAGGACCTCCTGCCGAAGCCGCAGAAGCTCCTGAATCCGAACTGAACTCAGCATCACTGGATAGCAATCCTCCCTAAAGAGCCGCTCGAACTCTGCCCACGTGAGCGTCTCCTCATCATGGGACTGCATCACCAAACTCCACCATCGCCTGACAGAACCATGCAAAAGGCTCGCCGTTAGGACCACCAATTGATCTGGAGGTGTCCTCACTAGGCGGAAAACTCGGGTGATTGCCTCAAGCCAGTCATCAGCTGCCTGGGGTTCTGGATCACCCCAAGACCTAAGAGGTTGCTGCCACTGGAACTCGTGCAGCGCACTCAACCTGTGCACAACCTCATCCTGCACTGCCGACACAACCAGCTGCTCGACAGGTGGTGGCTCAACTGGCGGACTACCTGGAGGCCTAGCCTCAGAACTCGTGCCCTGCTCCACAGCCTCTACACGGGGCAGGTTGTCAGCACAATCCTACTGCAAAACCCTAGCTAGCTGTCGTCGTGGAGGCATCCTGAAATACATTCAAGACACACTATAGTCAAAGAGTATATCTGGAGAGATGACTCAAAAAGGACAAGGAAAAACCCAAAAAACCAGTCCTATATGATGCATGTACCGTTATGTCATCATGACCAGTGTACGAATGTCCCGAGTCGAAAGGCAGGTTATCAGAGTCCTGGTGTATGGATACGTCGGCCGCTGCACCAACACTGGAGTCCCTGGCCTGAAAGCTGAACTCGAAACATCCTAACACTGCCGTTATGCAACCTAAGCCAAACTCACAGCTAGACCAGCTATGTAGAGACCCGAAGCTTGACGTACATGGACATTACATTACTTTTGCGGAATAATTAATACATAACAAAAACAGACACACAAGGACTGTAATAGTTTAGTGTCTTTGGAAACTTGGAACATAATCTTCTAATCGTGGTGAAAGATCTTCAACATCTCCCATAAAGATCTTCCCTTTTTTTTCTTACCTAAAACCTTTCTTTATATCCTGGGGAAAATAAAACAAAAAAAGGGTGAGCTCAAATGCTCAGTAAGGGTAAGCATGGGTAAAATAAAACATACCATATACATTTGAACCTAAAAACATGAACATAATGTTTAAACATCAAAAACTTGAGCAAAGACATAAAACATAGAAGTCCGTAAGGAATAGATTATAAAGAAACATTAAGAATGATAAAATAGCATGGGAATAAAACATGTAATTGTGGAAACCATTAAGAACATGATATGATTTCCATATTAGCCAAGGCATTGCTGCCAAGACCATCTTAGTGGACAAAGTCCCTTTCTGAATCGAGTTCACTCCTCGTTCTAGTCCTGTATTACTGAACCGGTTTAACTTGCCGTTCCAGCCATGTCTATCTCATGAGATATAAATCTTTACCCAATGCATTGAAGGGAGATATAGGTCCCACCCATCTCATAATGAAATCATTCTTACTTGTGCCACAAAATAAACATACATCATTCATAATAACCCAATAAATAAAATGGGCTTCATAAACATCATCCCATCATCACATAATACATATAAAAGAAATGAATATCATTTCATAATAAGAAAAGTAAAACCATGTAAATAATAGAGACATTAAACTTAAAACATAAACATATGAAATAATTTCATCTTAGATGGAAAATGGTTTTGATAAAACATTTGAAATGAACTCTTGAGGAAAATATCATTTCTTCTTCAAAATCAATTTCTTTTCACAAAACGTCATGCTATTTTAAAAGAAATAGATTTTGTTGAAAATAGTCATGAAATATTTTGAAGGAAGCTTCATGCAAATAAGCCTTTATAAAACCGTAAAAATCTGTTCGTGCCGTATAAGTTAAAAAAAACATTCTTCTTGTACTTTTGCCAGAAAAGTCAAAAAGTACCTCATAATAGTAAGATTCCATACATACCATGTAGTAAAAGTCAAAAATGGGTAAAACGGACTTTAAACATACATTAAAACACTTTTATAAAACATGGACATGGATGATAGAAATAACCCCAGTAAATACTGACGAATAAGCAATCTCAGATAAAAATGAGATTTGCAAAATTATCCCTTACCTTATGTCCGATATGCTTCGTATGTATCAGAACCTCCGGTATAATGATTTAAATAATGTCATTGACTTATTACAGAATCATATTCATTGTTATGATATCATATATGGTTCACTTATGACTTTATATTACCCATTCCTTTGTAAATTCCATGTTAAAGAGTGTTTTGGGTAAAATCGTTTCATTTGTCATTTGTGATTTTGACTTTTAATTATTCATATGATTAATTATATCATGATTACTTAATTCCAGAATATAAAACATGATTTATATATAATATATATTCAGAATATACATATATATAATAGATCGATAAATGGAAATAAATACACCGTTCATGGAGACGGTAGGCCGTACGTACGCATGAACGCTGTTTTCGTTTCCTTATTGAGTTGAATGGAATTAAGTAGATGACATACATACATATATATACATAAATCCATTAACTTTATAATATATTTCATTATTATTGCTTATATATACTTTATAATCATTCTTAAATGGTTAACATGGAGAATAAATCTCATCGTGTCGTGGAGACGGTAGTCCGTACGTACGCACGAGCGATGATATATTTCCCACAATTATTGAATTGAATTGGATAGGATGATACAATATATCATGATGTTATTATAACTATGTATAGTTATTCTTTACACCATTATACCCATCCAAGTAAGGTGGTGTTGGAAAAACAGATTACACCACGGTGTGGAGACGGTATTCCGTACGTACGCACGCGCGGTGATTTCTTTTTCCGTAGGATGGATAGATGGTGAAATAGGTTTGTTTCATACATATAATAACATATCAATATATGAGTGATACTTATGTTATTACTTCATAATGAAACAACTAAAGAAGAATAAGTATAAGAAGAAATAAAGTTGAAAGAATCGGTAACGGACATTACCTCTTCTTTGAAGCACCTCTTTGAGACCTCCTCTTAGGGCACTAAAATTGGTCTTTGAAGAAGACCAAGACCTCT
Organism: Viscum album; assembly: GCA_963277665.1. Lineage (NCBI taxonomy): Eukaryota > Viridiplantae > Streptophyta > Magnoliopsida > Santalales > Viscaceae > Viscum > Viscum album. The sequence continues at coordinate 1,029,875,161 of OY728150.1, forward strand.
AGGATGTTTCTAGGGAAGTGTAGAGGAGAAATTGGCAGGTTTTGGCCGATCTTGAAGGCTCAAAGTGGTGTGAGGAAGAGAGGGAGGAGGTTCCCTTTTATAAGGGAGGAGAGGGGCACCTTTGGAAATCTTAAAAATATTAATTTATAATAAATCTAAACCCACTTAAAAACCTCCAAAAATGACTCATATTCAAATATTATATGAGATAGGGTTGTAATATAATCAACCAATAAAATTTAGACATGTTAGGAAATTATTTTAAACATTATCAACTTGATTTATTCTTACTTAATCAATTTTATTTTATTTGTGGTAATAACATTCTAAATTTTAAATTATAAAAAATAATTACTTATTTGTTGTGAATTATCTATAATTGGATACTTTATAAAATTTTAGACCATATAAATTTAAATTTATAATTTTTATATATTTTTGTGATTTTTAAACAATTTTATAATATGTTATTTTTATAAAATAACAATAGTGTCAATTTTGACACTATTCATTTATTTGAATTTAAATAAAATATATACAGAAGATATGTTCGAACTAAAAGATTTAATAGATTAATAAAATGTCATATGTATCTAGAAAATTAGTGGAGAACATTAAATAGTTCATATAATATTTATTTTATTATTTTTAAAACCATTTATTTGGTTTATCTCTTAATAAAAAATTTACTACAACATTTTTTTATAATTATTTAATATACTTATTTGTTGCATAAAAATTAAAAATAAAAATCTATAATAAATCTTAATCTATTACCTTTCACAATAATACTTTTACTCGAATTTATCATCTTAAAATCACAATATTTAAATTGTTATATTTATTAAATTATGAAGGTGACAACTTTGGCATCATTTAAAATAAAATAATATAAGTGTCATAATCACTTTTATAAGACTCAAAACGGTTATATATTAGGTAATTGGATGATTAAGGTGTAGATATACACTAAAAATAAGTTTTTTTCAGGTTTTTGGGCCTTTTAATGGGTATTATTATTTCAATAAAAACTATATTACTGATTTTTCACTTAATAAATAATTTCTGCATCATTAATGTATCACCATTAATGACAATTATTTAATCCCTAAAAATTATAAATAAATTATCATGATGTATATAATTTTATTATCTTTCTTGAGACTATTCATGTTCTAAGTTTTATGATGTTTATCACTAAATTAAAATTATTATACTTATAAGACTTAAGAGAGTGACATGTTGTCACTTTCTTTGGTTTTAATAATAATTAAATTATTTTCATGGTCAAAAGTACATAAAATGAATCTAATCGGAACCTTAGGTGATATGAGTATACTTTTAGCCATCCAATAGAATTTTTTCACGTGTTAGGTTAATTTTATAATATTTTATTTACCCTTAATTACCTGATTTACCGTTAACTATGGTAAATAAAATTTACCGTAGTTACTATTCATAAATCCCAAAAATAAAAAGTAGCATATTAACATAATTTGGACCCAATGATTCCAAATATTGAGTCCATTTTTTAAAATTAAATACACAAAACTTGCAGAAATTAAATTAAAATTAATCCCGTTGTCGAATGAAAACGGATTTTTGATAAAAACATTGTAAAAGATTGAATTGTTTTAACCTATGAATTCAATGTAAAATCAATGATAATGACATACATTATATTAAATGTTAAAAATATATTCTATTTATACTTTAAAACCATTCAATATTATAATTTATCCACATAAGTTATTACGATGAAAAAAGTTGTTTTTAACTAAAATATAGCGTGTTTTTACTATTCATTAAAATATGAAAGTTATCAGAAAAATATCAAAACTTTATCCAATGTAAATTTTTATATCATGATTCAAAATAATAGGTTTATTTTGTAAAATTTAACTTATAAACTTCTCAAAAATTATATTTAAAATGGGTGCACCATCAAAAGGCGGCAAAACTGCATTTTTTGAAAAAAAATACTTATTTTACCCGAAAAAATTTATTTTGTTCTCATACCATGTTCTAGAAAATGTGTAAGATGAATAATAATGTTATAAAATTAAAAATGTAGTTAATAATATTCATAACGGATAGTTTATAATAATATTATAACCATATATCGTTGTTTAGTGAAACCCGGTATTGCGTACTACACACGCTACCGAGGAAGGTCACGATTGGGTATAATGAAAGTCAAGTTAGGGTTGCGTGTTATGCAAGACTCCTTTGTTGTTGCATATAAAAAAATCCAACCATATTTCATTTATACATTGAACATATATATATACACACTCAATGTTGTGCAGAATGACTATTATCAAACGAACTTGAAATTGTGTATAACACGATCCAAGAATTGTGTTGCGTATACTGCAAGCTAATACGGTGTTGCGTATAGCACAAGATAATCATGGTTTAGCATAAAACACATGACATAAAATAAATTAAAAAGAATAAAATCTCGGGGTGTTACATTCTACCCCCCTTAAAATGAATTTCGCCCTCGAAATTCGTCGGGGTTATACATGGTTTACTATTCGAAAGTTTCTTTAATAGAAACCCACATCGTAAAAAGGAATACCAAAACTTATCTTTAAAAACTAAAGTATAAAACGTAACGGTTACCCAAATTAACTAATCACTGGGTTTCCACGTAGGAGAACATAGGTGAAAATATGGATATGGAAGAGAAATCTAACCGTCATGTTCTGATGGAGAGTGGTAGAGAACATGGCTATGAAATAGCCAACAATCACAAAGCCATAGATTTGCGATGATCTAAGGTACCATCCGATTCATCGGATATAAGAGCACTAGGACAACAATTTTGGTTTTCAATATCATTTTCCTAAAGTTGAAAATTTTGAATTAGAAGAAATACCTACTTTATTTCGATATAATCTCACCGTTGTTCGTGCCTTGAACAATTTCCACTTTATCTCTTAAAGAAATGAAGTTGAATTTTTCATTCGTTATCATGTGATAGAATGATGGGTCATTTCGTCTGTCTTAATCAAAAGGTTAGCAATAGTTATATACATAAGTCCATCTATCGTATATCGTTCCAAAATGGACATATACTTCATCTATCATACCACTTAATAAAATAAAACTAGTTTATACTAACCAGGGACTTCCTGTAGGCCATTGGTAGGCGATAAAGGCCTGTCGCACTTCGGTTGTGGGTTCAATTCCCACAGCCTTGTCCGACGCGATGGGTTGTCGCTCGTCCTGTAGGTTGTCCTTTTTCTAAAACTACATTACTATAACATCCCATCAATAATATTAAAAAAAGTTCTATCCTTAAACAATACTAACTTATGTCCAACATAATCCTTTCCAATATTTAGGCTTATCCAAAATACTGTTGTCCAATCTCATATTATAGTGAAAACGATTACCAAAGAGTTCCTATAACAAGCATGTTAATACCATCGTTGATCCCCATATATCATGAGATATGTCTTGTTGGTCACATTCCAAACATTTGAAGGTCTTAATCATATATTCTCTTGAAAAATGAATACCCATTGAATCTTAGTTAAAACATGAGTGCTGTCAAAAGTTAACTCTTTTCACATACCAAAACCTCAAACCATGATATAACTATTTCCTTATATCAGTCATGAGCTCATGAATACTGTCAAATATTTCATTTTCTCCTTATCCCTTCATTATGCGCATATCATCTTTTTTCCAAAAATATCTCAATCACTTTCCATGGTTACCGGTACCATAAAATTATTGAAAACCACAATAGACCAATACATAAATATTCCAATATTCAACGATACTATATACAACATTATTTTGGAATCCCATTACATAAACACTTAATCATTCCACCACATGGTTGTCATATTCAACATTGCCAATAGTGATCACATGTGACTTCCCTTTGTCCTTTGTCTTAAGTGGTTGCTCATTTCGATCATCACTAAACCTTGGATTAGGGAATTTATTAGCATAATTCCCCATTTACTTGCACTTGAAGCATTGAAGTGTTGGTGGTGCGTTCTCTGTAGTCTTTTCTTTATTCAAATCATTAGAAACCCTTTTTCCATTAATTCTACACTCAGCTGCTCGATGACCTTCTTTTCCACACTTAAAACATTTTCTAGTCCCTTTAATACAATATCCACCATGCTTCTTTCCACACTTTGAGCATAAGGAAACATTCATATTCTTTTCACCATTATTCTGAGATTTCTCCTTGAACTCCATCTTTTGTTTCTTGTCAAAACTATGAGATGGATAAGTAACACCAACTTCCATTTTTACCTTGATAGCACAACACACAATTTCTTCATAGTTACTGAAGTCTCTTATAGCTAATTCCCTTCGAATATTTGGTTTTAAGCCACTGAAGAATCGATCAACTTTACTTTCAGGTTGGATGATAAAGCCAGATGCATACCTTGCAAGCCTTGTAAAATTCGCTTTGTATATACCAACAGATTCATCATCCTTTTGCTTTAGTTCAAGAAAATCCTTCTCCATCTTTGTTCGAAGAATACGAGGGAAGTACTTATTGAAAAATAAGTTCTTGAACTCGTCCCATTCCATGGTCTCAAATTCATCTCTTGGCCTCATATTCTTGATAAGATTCCACCATTGATCAGCTTCACCTTCCAAACTATATACTGATAAGATGACTTTATCATGTTCAGAACATTGAAGAACTGAAAATATCTTTTCAGTGGTACTGATCCATTGTTCAACAACAAGTGGATCAGAAGACCCACTGAAAGAAGGTGGACGTTGCCTCATGAAGGACTCAATAGAATATTGTTCCCTTTTCTGCTCATTTGGAAGTCCAGAATGATTCATAACTTGTGTAAGTATAACAATAATATTTTTCACTCCATCTCCCATAACATTTGTTTGTTCAGGAGGAAAATCATTGCATTGTCCATTGCATTGATCAACACAGTTCCTTCAGGTTCTATCCATCGTCTAAAACCAAAAAAGAATAGTGTGAGAGGGAAAAATCATGATAGGGAAAACAACATAATAAAGGGGGAGTACCTTCAATATCTATCATCTTAGGTTTAATTCTAAGATCGTTACCGTAATTCTAGGACTATAACATATACTTATACTTAACCTTAGGGACATCCCTAGACATACCTTAGAAATATCTCTAGGGATCTCACTAAAGTTCTCGCATCCTAGTTTCCAAAGGTTGACTAAACCTTTCCTCTGATACCAACTGTAGAGACCCGAAGCCTGACGTACATGGAAATTACATTACTTTTGCGGAATACTTAATACATAACAAAAACAAACACACAAGGACCGTAATAGTTTAGTGTCTTTGGAAACTTGGAACATAATCTTCTAATCGTGGTGAAAGATCTTCAACATCTCCCATAAAGATCTTCCCTTTTTTTTCTTACCTAAAACCTTTATTTATATCCTGGGGAAAAGAAAACATAAAAAGGGCGAGCTCAAATGCTCAGTAAGGGTAAGCATGGGTAAAATAAAACATACCATATACATTTGAACCTAAAAACATGAACATAATGTTTAAACATCAAAAACTTGAGCAAAGACATAAAACATAGAAGTTCGTAAGGCATAGATTATAAAGAAACATTAAGAATGATAAAATAGCATGGGAATAAAACATGTAATTGTGTCAACCGTTAATCACATGATATGATTTCCATATTAGCCAAAGCATTGCTGCCAAGACCATCTTAGTGGACAAAGTCCCTTTCTGAATCGAGTTCACTCCTCGTTCCAGTCCTGTATTACTGAACCGGTTTAACTTGTCGTTCCATCCATGTCTATCTCATGAGATATAAATATTTACCCAATGCATTGGAGGGAGATATAGGTCCCACCCATCTCATAATGAAATCATTCTTACTTGTGCCACAAAATAAACATACATCATTCATAATAACTCAATAAATAAAATGGGCTTCATAAAAATCATCTCATCATCACATAATCCATATAAAAGAAATGGAAATCATTTCATAATAAGAAAAGTGAAACCATGTAAATCATAGAGCCATTAAACTTAAAACATACACATATGAAATAATTTCATCTTAGATGGAAAATGGTTTTGATAAAACATTTGAAATGAACTCTTGAGGAAAATATACTTTCTTCTTCAAAATCAATTTCTTTTCAAAAAACGTAATGCTATTTTAAAAGAAAGAGATTTTGTTGAAAATAGTCATGAAATATTTTAAAGGAAGATTCATGCAAATAAGGCTTTATAAAACCGTAAAAATCTGTTCGTGCCGTATAAGTTAAAAAAAACATTCTTCTCGTACTTTTGCCGGAAAAGTCAAAAAGTACCTCGTAATAGTAAGATTCCATACATACCATGTAGTAAAATTCAAAAATGGGTAAAAATGACTTTAAAAATACATGAAAACACTTTTATAAAACATGGACATGGATGATAGAAATAACCCCAGTAAATACTGACGAATAAGCAATCTCGGATAAAAACGAGATTTGCAAAATTACCACTTACCTTATGTCCGATATGCTTCGTATGTATCCGAACCTCCTGTATAATGATTTAAATAATGTCATTGACTTATTACATAATCATATTAATTGTTATGATATCATATATGGTTCACTTATGACTTTATATTACCAATTCCTTTGTAAATTCCATGTTAAAGGGCGTTTTGGGTAAAATCGTTTCATTTGTCATTTGTGTTTTGACTTTTAATTATACATATGATTAATTAGATCATTATTACTTAATTACATAATATAAAACATGATTTATATATAATATATATTCAGAATATACATATATATAATAGATCGATAAATGGAAAGAAATACACCGTTCATGGAGACGGTAGGCCGTACGTACGCATGAACGCTGTTTTCGTTTCCTTATTGAGTTGAATGGAATTAAGTAGATGAAATACATATATATATACATAAATCCAGTAACTTTATAATATATTTCATTATTATTGCTTATATATACTTTATAATCATTCTTAAATTGTTAACATGGAGAATGAATCTCATCGCGTCGTGGAGACGGTAGTCCGTACGTACGCACGAGCGATGATATCATTCCCATAATTATTGAATTGAATTGGATAGGATGATACAATATATCATGATGTTATAATAACTATGTATAGTTATTCTTTACACAATTATACCCATCCAGGTAAGGTGGTGTTGGAAAAACAGATTACACCACAGCGTGGAGACGGTATTCCGTACGTACGCAAGCGCGATGATTTCATTTTTCGTAGGATGGATAGATGGTGAAATAGGGTTGTTTCATACTTATAATAACATATCAGTATATGAGTGATACTTATGTTATTACTTCATAATGAAACAACTAAAGAAGAAGAAGTAGAAGAAGAAATAAAGTTGAAAGAATCGGTAACGGACATTACCTCTTCTTTGAAGCACCTCTTTGAGACCTCCTCTTAGGGAACTAAAATTGGTATTTGAAGAATACCAGGAACTATATGATGTTTATAGGGAAGTGGAGAGGAAAAATTGGTAGGGTTTGGATGATCTTGAATGCTCAAAGTGGTGTGATTAAGAGAGGTAGGAGGTTCCCTTTTATAAGCGAGGAGAGGGGCACCTTTGGAAATCTTAAAAATATTAATTTATAATAAATCTAACCCCACTTAAAAACCTCCAAAAATGACTCATATTCGAATATTATATGATATAGGGTTGTAATATCATCAACCAATAAAATTTAGACATTTTAGGAAATTATTTTAAACATTATCAACTTGATTTATCCTTACTTAATCAATTTAATTTTATTTGTGGTAATAACATTCTAAATTTTAAATTATAACAAATAATTACTTATTTGTTGTGAATTATCTATAATTGGATACTTTATAAAATTTTAGACCATATGAATTTAAATTTATAATTTTTATATATTTTTGTGATTTTTAAACAATTTTATAATATGTTATTTTTATAAAATAACAATAGTGTCAATTTTGACACTATTCATTTATTTGAATTTAAATAAAATATATACAGAATATATGTTCGAAATAAAAGCTTTAATAGATTAATAAAAGGTCATATGTATCTAGAAAATTAGTGGATAACATTAAATAGTTCATATAATATTTATTTTATTATTTTTAAAACCATTTATTTGGTTTATCTCTTAATAAAATAATTACTACAACATTTTTGTATCATTATTTAATATACTTATTTTTTGTATAAAAATTAAAAATAAAATCCTATAATGAATATAAATCTATTACCTTTCAAAATAATACTTTTACTCGAATTTATCATCTTAAAATCACAATATTTAAATTGTTATATTTATTAAATTATGAAGGTGACAACTTTGGCATCATTTAAAATAAAATAATATAAGTGTCATAATCACTTTTATAAGACTCAAAACGGTTATATATTAGGTCATTTGATGATTAAGGTATATATATACATTACCAATAAGTTTTTGTCAGGTTTTTGGGCCTTTTAATGGGTATTATTATTTCAATAAAAACTATATTACTGATTTTTCACTTAATAAATAATTTCTGCATCATTAATGTATCACCATTAATGACAATTATTTAATCCCTAAAAATTATAAATAAATTATCATGATGTAGATAATTTTATTAGATTTCTGGATACTATTCATGTTCGAAGTTTTATGAAATTTATCACTAAATTAAAATTATTATACTTATAAGACTTAAGAGAGTGACATGTTGTCACTTTCTTTGGTTTTAATAATAATTAAATTATTTTCATGGTCAAAAGTCCATAAAATGAATATAATCCGACCCTTAGGTGATATGAGTATACTTTTATCCATCCAATAGAATTTTTCATGTGTTAGGTTAATTTTATAATATTTTATTTACCCTTAATTACCCGATTTACCTTTAACTATGGTAAATAAAATTTACCGTAGTTACTATTCATAAATCCCAAAAATAAAAAGTATCATATTAACATAACTTGGACCCAATGATTCCAAATATTGAGTCCATTTTTTAAAATTCAATACACAAAAGTTGCAGAAATTAAATTAAAATTAATCCTGTTGTCGAATGAAAACAGGTTTTTGATTAAAACATTCCAAAAAGATTGAATTGTTTTAACCTACGAATTCAATGTAAAATCAATGATAATGACATAAATTATATCAAATGGTAAAAATATATTCTATTTATACTTTAAAACCATTAAATATTATAATTTATTCACATAAGTTATTACGATGAAAAAAGTTCTTTTTAACTAAAATATAGCGTGTTTTTACTATTCATTAAAATATGAAAGTTATCAGAAAAATATCAAAACTTTATCCAATGTAAATTTTTATATCATGATTCAAAATAATAAGTTTATTTTGTAAAATTTAACTTATAAACTTCTCAAAAATTATATTTAAAATGGGTGCCCCACCAAAAGGCGGAAAAAATGCATTTTTTGAAAAAAAAATACTTATTTTACCCGAAAAAATTTATTTTGTTCTCATACCATGTTCTAGAAAATGTGTAAGATGAATAATAATGTTATAAAATTCAAAATATAGTTAATACTATTCACAACGGCTAGTTTATAATAATATTATAACCATATATCGTTGTTTAGTGAAACCCGGTATTGCGTACTACACACGCTACCGAGGAAGGTCGCGATTGCGTATAATGAAAGTCAAGTTAGGGTTGCGTGTTATGCAAGACTACTTTGTTGTTGCATATAAAAAAATCCAACCATATTTCATTTATACATTGAACATATATATATATATACACTCAATGTTGTGTAGAATGACTATTATCAAACGAACTTGAAATTGTGTATAACACGATCCAAGAATTGTGTTGCATATACTAAAAGATAATACGGTGTTGCGCATAGCACAAGATAATCATGGTGTAGCATAAAACACTTGACATCAAATAAATTAAAAAGAATAAAATCTCGGGGTGTTACATTCTACCCCCCTTAAAATGAATTTCGCCCTCAAAATTCATCGGGGTTATACATGGTTTACTATTTGAAAGTTTCTTTAATAGAAACCCACATTGTAAAAAGGAATACCAAAACTTATCTTTAAAAAATAAAGTATGAAACGCAACGGTTACCCAAATTAACTAATCACTGAGTTTCCACGTAGGAGAACATAAGTGAAAATATGGATATGGAAGAGAAATCTAACCGTCATGTTCTGATGGAGAGTGGTAGAGAACATGGATATGAAATAGCCAACAATCACAAAGCCATAGATTTGCGATGATCTAGGGTACCATCCGATTCATCGGATATAAGAGCACTAGGACAACATTTTTGGTTTTCAATATCATTTTCCTAAAGTTGAAAATTTTTAATTAGAAGAAATACCTACTTTATTTCGATATAATCTCACCGTTTTTCGTGCCGTGAACAATTTCCACTTCATCTCTTAAAGAAATGAAGCTGAATTTTTCATTCGTGAAGTGTGAGCAGATCATGTGATAGAATGATGGGTCATTCCGTCTGTCTTAATCAAAAGGTTATCAATAGTTATATACATAAGTCCATCTATCGTATATCGTTCTAAAATGGACATATACTTCATCTATCATACCACTTAATAAAATAAAACTAGTTTATACTAACCAGAGACTTCCTGTAGGCCATTGGTAGGCAATAAAGGCCTGTCGCACTTCGGTTGTGGGTTTGATTCCCACAACCTTGTCCGACGCGATGGGTTGTCGCTCGTCCTGCAGGTTGTATTTTTTCTAAAAATACATTACTATAACATCCCATCAATAATATTGAAAAAAGTTCTATCCTTAAACAATACTAACTTATGTCCAACATAATCCTTTCCAATCTTTAGGCTTATCCAAAATACTGTTGTCCAATCTCATATTATAGTGAAAACGATTACCAAAGAGTTCCTATAACAAGCATGTTAATACCATCGTTGATCCCCATATATCATGAGATATGTCTTGTTGGTCACATTCCAAACATTCGAAGGTCTTAATCATGTATTCTCTTGAAAAATGAAAACCCATTGAATCTTAGTTAAAACATGAGTGCTGTCAAAAGTTAACTTTTTTCACATACCAAAACCTCAAACCATGATATAACTATTTCCTTATATCAGTCATGAGCTCATGAATACTATCAAACATTTCATTTTCTCCTTATCCCTTCATTATGCGCATATAATATTTTTTCCAAAAATATCTCAATCACTTTTCATGGTTACTGAAGTGCCTAGATCAGTGTGAATCACTGAGAGGGGGAGGGGGTGAATCAGTGATCCCTTAAAACTTTTTACTAATTGATTCTTATCAATTAAACCTCTATGGCTGGTTAAAGCCTCGATCCACTCTTCTTGTATCTCTCAACCTTTCCCGAATGATGCAGTAATGAAAAGGCACAGGACACAAGGATTTACAAGGTTCGGCACCAAAGGCCTACATCCTTGCCATGCTCTCCCAGCATGGGTTCTCCCATTATAATCTGTTAGTATTACAATGGTCGATACAAAGTCCCACTGTATCTCTCCTGAGTCCCACAGGAGGGTCTTTATACTGCGTCCCACAGTGTTACCAGAGTCCCACTGGCCTGCTCCAGAATCCCACTGGAGACTTCCTCCACCCTGAGTCTCACAGGGGTCTTCTCCTGGCTGCTCGAGTCACACGAGTAGCTCTTCTTCTTGTTCAGCTCTTCAAGTATCTTCAGCAGTCTGGGATAAAGACTGCTGGCCTTGCTCTGTACCTCTGATCACTTGTGATGATCAGGTCTTCTCGTCTTGCTCAGGATTTATCTCCTTCTTCTCAGGATGACCTGGCTTCTCTCTTCAAGAATCTTCAACAGCCTCTGAAAAGTTCTGTTGGTCTTGCTCAGCAACTTCTGATCACTTCTGTTGATCAGGCTCTTCTCAAATACTGAAAACTCAGACAAACAATATCTTTCACTTCAGTCTGGCTCAGTCTCACTCACTTCAACTTCATGCACTGAGTGCATGGAATCTCTGCATCCTCATGCACTGATTGCATGGATTCTCAAAACTCTTCAAGAACTCCTGGTCTTGGACAACTCAAACGCACACCACTGATTTAAGCTTGTTCAGTGTGCGCGTGCATGCATGCATGCATGCACTTTCCCTTTCCTCTTCTTGGTGCAGTAGACCCACAAAGGGTGTAACACTTTAAGCACACACAAACTCCTTGAACATCATACACTTTATTCTATTTTGATTACACACATAAATGTGTGTTATACACTAGTGTGGATGTCTTCTCTTCTTCTTAGTGTGTACACACTTTGTTTTGCACACACACTAAGGTTCGGCCTTGTTGTCTTTTTGCACACACTTGTTTCACTTTGCACACACTTGAGACTTGGCCTATTCTCCTCTTCTTAAGGGTGTTCTTCAAATTGCATACACAAGGTGCAAGCCTTCCTCATTTTGCACACACCCAAGGCTACGACCTTCTCTTGTTTTGCACACACACAAATGTGGTGGCCACACTCTTTTTGCTTCAAACTTGCCCACGGCCTTCTTGTTCTTTTTCACTTAGCATGCACAAAAAATGTGTGATCTTCACATGCCGTGCGCAAGTCCTCAAGGTGAACAAGGGTCGCGCAAACACCTCCTGCCGCGCAAGTCCGCGGACAGAGAAGGATGCAACCACGGGCGCGCAAGGATGCGGCCACGGGTCTTCCTGTCGCGCAAGGAAGGCGCACAGGGGACTCCATTTCTTCTTTCGTGCAAGGAGTGCACAAAAGGAACCACGCGGAGCAAGGGGTGCTCCGGGCTTCACTGCCGCGCAGGGTGCTGCGCGGGGCTTCGACTTCGCGAGGCACAAAGTGCTTCTCACGGGACTTCGGATCTTCAACAAAAATTCAGCGCATCAGCAAGCATCTCTGTGCTTCGGGCTCTCCTTTTATAGGCAGAGGAATCCTCAAAACATCCGCGGGATACAATCTTTGAATCCCCGAAGTTTTCGGGTATTTCAAGATTCTGTGAATCTTGTTTTTCTTTTTATTTCACGCGGGTTCTTTCCTCTTTATTTTTCTCCTCCACATGCATGATTCGAACGTGTTCATGGCCTTCATTTAAGCCAAACCCATGCATAGCATGAACACACGTGGCCTCGGCACCTTTGGTTTGCCTCGGCCGAACTTCGAATTCTTTCTCGATGCATGCATGCAATATTTTAATGCATGCATGAGTTCGTTATTGCCTAACGATCACAGTGGAGGTCTCGGTTTGCTCCGAGGTGGTCGGGAACTCAAAAACTGTCGTCGGGATGCCTCTGGTTCGAACGGAGGCACGCGGGTGGCTTCGGGCGAGCTCGAGGAGGAAGAAATGCTATTCGCCGTTGGATCAGGCGATCAATTATCCTCGGACGGCCTGGATCAGATCGCCTCGCCGCGGATCAGATGTGCGGCCGAGATCTGGCGTGCGATCGATCGTGCGGCCAGGATCGCTCCGGTGGAAAAATTCCGCGTCCCACATCGAAACGGCGTCCGGTTTATCCGCGGCTTATCAACCAGGCGCTCCCTTCAGCCGCCCAGTTGAACTTCCCCCTCCACGGTGCCTCCCCGCACTGTGTTCTCCCTGCGGGCGCGCTCTGCGCCCACTCTCGCCTCTGCGGGCGCGCACCTAGCGCCCACTATGCACCTCGGGCGCGCGGGTTTCACCACCGCGTGTCCTCGGGGGCTTACACACGGCCCCCTGCCGCCTTGTGCTTGCACCATGGGATCCCCCATGGGCGTGGCGCCTTAGGCCCACAAGTGCCTTGGGGTTGAACCCGTGGGCTGGCCTTGGCTGGCCTAATTTTTTGCTTAGTGTAGAACCTAGACTTTGTATAAAAACAAAGTACCAAGTACCAAATGCCAAATGCCAAGCCACTTCTTCCAAGCCATTCTTCCTCATTTTTTCTCATCTTCTTCTTCATTTGAATTACTCCAATCTCTTCAACATATATTCATTACTTAGGAGGGAAATTCTTGAAGGTTCTTCATCAACCGAGCTCCTGAATCAAATAATTCTTCAATGTTCTTCATTGATCTAATCAGAGATCAAATTGGATCTTTTTCAAATCACATGCACTAAGTGATAGTGCATGGACTTCATTAACGCACATCATCCACTTAGTAGTTGTGGATGGAACTCCTTTCAACTCCTCATGCATTGTGAAGACAATGCATGGTCTTCAATCAATGTTGTGACATTGTATCATCAGGATACAAGTTCTTGGAACTTAAAGAGCAGCTCAGCAATCGTCTGATTTTCATGGAGAATGTTTCAACCACAATTTCCAATACCACTTAGTGAATCTCCTAAGTGACATGCATCTTAGTACCATGGCCATTCTCCTTTACCACCAACACCATCACAAACTTTGTCATTCACATCTTGATATTCCTTGACTTCCATTCATTCCAAGACAACTTCATGCCTCATTGACAACAAATGCAACACAGTGCACTTCAATCTCCCCCTTTGTATTTGTTGTCAATACACAACTTCAACACATATGAATGGGTCAATATGTGTGCAATATTTTCTCCCCCTTATTGGAAATCAAATGCAAAGGTGTGGTGTGGTTCACTTTTTCAAAAATATCTTCCTCCCTTTGAATAGCATCTTCTTGAAAATCACTAAGAGAGGGATGATGCCACATGTTCTTCTTTAGCAAAGAACCTTTAGTAAATCAACTCTAAGTCTACTTGGGCTAACCCGGTGTATAAAACAAGAGTAATGTAACCAAGGTACTTAATGCTGTCCACATTCACTGTAAACATGTGAGATCATGCTTAGGGGTTTGAAATTTTTCAGATATAACAATGAATTTGCTAAATCCTGCACAACTTCACAAAACTCATTAGAAAGTTCAGGTGCAAAGATAAAGCTCCCCCTTTCATCCATTTGTCTTCAATCCATACCCCCCCTTAATTGACAAGATAAACTCAATTAAGAAACAAGGGATGAAAGTATTATTGGAATACCTTCACTTTTCTCAAGATGGTATTAATCTAAGAATCCCATCTTCTTCAGATTGGCTCCCCCTCAAGGGGTGCACTCCATTCTGTCCAAACCATCCTCCAGCTAAGAATGATCATCATCTTCAATTCCCTGCAATGTTAGCACATGTAAATACAATTGTATAAGGGAATAAGATGGGACTTCCTTGGTTCATCAATGTGAACAACAAGGTTGAGAAGATTCTCTCAACCGAGATGTCCCATTTTCACCATTCTTCACACTTACACATTTGATCTTCATTGATGATTGTGCTGGTGTGGTTCTCAAAACATCTTCATGTGAAACCTTCTTCTTCCCTTTTGCTTTAGCAATTGCCAGAGCTTCATCTTCAACTCTTTGTAGTTCTCTGGCAAGTTGCAACTGATGTGGCCATATGACAAGTAAATCATTTGGAAGAGTGGCCCCAGTTCTGGAAGTTCCACATGGTTCCTTAGATGCTGTCAAGCTACCTTTCTTAGGCAACTTGTTTTCAATCAATCCCTTCTTCTTCTTCTGGATTGATTGTCTTTTTGAGTCCAGTCTGCTTCTATTTACTTTCATGGCTTCTTTACAAAGATCCATGATATGTCCTTTCTTCCCACAGTAGAAGCATTTCTTGGTGGTCCTTGTGGATGCATCACCCTTCTTGGATTTGAATTCCAAGGACTTCTCTTCATTCTTCAAACTCTTCTTGGGAGCATCTTCCACTTTCTTCTGCTTGCTTCCCAAGGAATCTCTCTTAGCCAGGTTCAATGATCTTCTCTTCATTCCAGCTTCGGAAACATTCGGAGATTGATATGTATCAATTCTTTGACCACTTTTGCAACCATCCCAGATGTTGTCAAGTAATCCAAATCTATTTGCAGTAAACAGATGTCTCTGGACCTGTGGATGTTGCTTCATTTCTTCTGGCTTGATCCCCCTTGGCATGGGCTTCCTCTGTGCTTTGGAATTCAGTGGATTGTACCAACAATCCTTTGCACAATTCCCATACTTGTTACAACACTAGCATTGTCCCACGAATCTTGACCTCTTCAGTCCTTCTGATTGTAGGGTACTTTTCTTGACCTGTTGTGCTGTTTCAGGAGAGCTCTGCTTCTTTACTGTCTTCATCCATATTTGTTTGGAATTATTCTTCCATCCTGCACTTTTTGTGGAAACACAATTAGAAGCATCAGTACAAGATGGTATGGATGGTACCTTCTTTCTAGAAGATGTTGCACTTTTATTAGAGGATGTCTTTCTCTTAGAATCATCCTGCTCAATGCATACTTGAGTAGCAACATTTCTCCTTTCAGCTGACTGGGAGGCTTCAGCTTTGGGTGATTGTAGATTTTTCAATATCACCTCTAGTTCTAAGCATTTCATATTGAGGGAGTTCTTCTCATCCTCAACAGTTCTTAGCCTTCCTTCCCAATTTTCTTTCAACTGTTCTAGTTGGTCTTCATGCACCGTCTTCAATTCAAGCAATGAATTGTCAAGATCCTTTACCCTTTTTGCTTTGTCTTCAAGTTGAGCATCTTTGACAACCATTGAAACTCTGTGCCTCTTTTCCAGTGCATGGAAAACATCTTTGATTACAGTCTTAAAGAATTATTTCTCAGAGAGGCTTCTTTGCAATTCTTCAGTAGTGTCTTCATATCTTTCATTGCAAAGAGAAACGGTTTCATCTTTAGCCTTCACCAGCTTTCTGAGAGTGTTGGTTATGCCAACCCTTTTTTCCAATTGATCTTCCATTGCATTGGCTTCTTCTTCTAACTGTGATTTTTCTTCATGAAGATCATGGATGCTTGTAGCTATACACTTTTCCACTTCCATGGGAACTGTCTTCTGAAGATATTTGAGTGCACTCTGAAGATCATTCATTGTTTCAACTTCATCACAGCTAGGACATGCTTTCTTCATCTTCTTGGCCTGTTTCTTCTTTCTATTTTTCTGAGTCTTGGCAGATATCTCCATTTGAGGCTGGTTGCTCGTTTCCTCAAATCTGCACTTCATAAAGACTCCCTTGGATCTTTTAGAGGGAACCTCCCTCTGATACCAATTGAAGTGCCCAGATCAGTGTGAATCACTGAGAGGGGGAGGGGGTGAATCAGTGATCCCTTAAAACTTTTTACTAATTGATTCTTATCAATTAAACCTCTATGGCTGGTTAAAGCCTCGATCCACTCTTCTTGTATCTCTCAACCTTTCCCGAATGATGCAGTAATGAAAAGGCACATGACACAAGGATTTACAAGGTTCGGCACCAAAGGCCTACATCCTTGCCATGCTCTCCCAGCATGGGTTCTCCCATTATAATCTGTTAGCATTACAATGGTCGATACAGAGTCCCACTGTATCTCTCCTGAGTCCCACAGGAGGGTCTTTATACTGCGTCCCACAGTGTTACCAGAGTCCCACTGGCCTGCTCCAGAATCCCACTGGAGACTTCCTCCACCCTGAGTCTCACAGGGGTCTTCTCCTAGCTGCTCGAGTCACACGAGTAGCTCTTCTTCTTGTTCAGCTCTTCAAGTATCTTCAGCAGTCTGGGATAAAGACTGCTGGCCTTTCTCTGTACCTCTGATCACTTGTGATGATCAGGTCTTCTCGTCTTGCTCAGGATTTATCTCCTTCTTCTCAGGATGACCTGGCTTCTCTCTTCAAGAATCTTCAACAGCCTCTGAAAAGGTCTGTTGGTCTTGCTCAGCAACTTCTGATCACTTCTGTTGATCAGGCTCTTCTCAAATACTGAAAACTCAGACAAACAATATCTTTCACTTCAGTCTGGCTCAGTCTCACTCACTTCAACTTCATGCACTGAGTGCATGGCATCTCTGCATCCTCATGCACTGATTGCATGGATTCTCAAAACTCTTCAAGAACTCCTGGTCTTGGACAACTCAAACGCACACCACTGATTTAATCTTGTTCAGTGCGCGCGTGCATGCATGCATGCATGCACTTTCCCTTTCCTCTTCTTGGTGCAGTAGACCCACAAAGGGTGTAACACTTTAAGCACACACCAACTCCTTGAACATCATACACTTTATTCTCTTTTGATTACACACATAAATGTGTGTTATACACTAGTGTGGATGTCTTCTCTTCTTCTTAGTGTGTACACACTTTGTTTTGCACACACACTAAGGTTCGGCCTTGTTGTCTTTTTGCACACACTTGTTTCACTTTGCACACACTTGAGACTTGGCCTATTCTCCTCTTCTTAAGGGTGTTCTTCAAATTGCATACACAAGGTGCAAGCCTTCCTCATTTTGCACACACCCAAGGCTACGACCTTCTCTTGTTTTGCACACACACAAATGTGGTGGCCACACTCTTTTTGCTTCAAACTTGCCCACGGCCTTCTTGTTCTTTTTCACTTAGCATGCACACAAAATGTGTGATCTTCACATGCCGCGCGCAAGTCCTCAAGGTGCACAAGGGTCGCGCAAACACCTCCTGCCGCGCAAGTCCGCGGGCAGAGAAGGATGAAACCACGGGCGCGCAAGGATGCGGCCACGGGTCTTCCTGTCGCGCAAGGAAGGCGCACAGGGGACTCCCTTTCTTCTTTCGTGCAAGGAGTGCACAAAAGGAACCACGCGGAGCAAGGGGTGCTCCGGGCTTCACTGCCGCGCAGGGTGCTGCGCGGGGCTTCGACTTCGCGAGGCACAAAGTGCTTCTCACGGGACTTCGGATCTTCAACAAAAATTCAGCGCATCAGCAAGCATCTCTGTGCTTCGGGCTCTCCTTTTATAGGCAGAGGAATCCTCAAAACATCCGCGGGATACAATCTTTGAATCCCCGAAGTTTTCGGGTATTTCAAGATTCTGTGAATCTTGTTTTTCTTTTTATTTCATGCGGGTTCTTTCCTATTTATTTTTCTCCTCCACATACATGCTTCGAACGTGTTCATGGCCTTCATTTAAGCCAAACCCATGCATAGCACGAACACACGTGGCCTCGGCACCTTTGGTTTGCCTCGGCCGAACTTCGAATTCTTTCTCGATGCATGCATGCAATATTTTAATGCATGCATGAGTTCGTTATTGCCTAACGATCACAGTGGAGGTCTCGGTTTGCTCGGAGGTGGCCGGGAACTCAAAAACTGTTGTCGGGATGCCTCTGGTTCGAACGGAGGCACGCGGGTGGCTTCGGGCGAGCTCGAGGAGGAAGACACGCTATTCGACGTTGGATCAGGCGATCAATTATCCTCGGATGGCCTGGATCAGATCGCCTCGCCGCGGATCAGATGTGCGGCCGAGATCTGGCGCGCGATCGATCGGGCGGCCAGGATCGCTCCCGCGGAAAAATTCCGCGTCCCACATCGAAACGGCGTCCAGTTTATCCGCGGTTTATCAACCAGGCGCTCCCTTCAGCCACCCAGTTGAACTTCCCCCTCCACGGTGCCGCCCCGCACCGTGTTCTCCCTGCGGGCGCGCTCTGCGCCCACTCTCGCCTCTGCGGGCGCGCACCTAGCGCCCACTATGCACCTCAGGCGCGTGGGTTTCACCACCGCGTGTCCTTGGGGGCTTACACACGGCCCCCTTCCGCCTTGTGCTTGCACCATGGGATCCCCCATGGGCGTGGCGCCTTAGTCCCACAAGTGCCTTGGGGTTGAACCTGTGGGCTGGCCTTGGCTGGCCTAATTTTTTGCTTAGTGTAGAACCTAGACTTTGTATAAAAACAAAGTACCAAGTACCAAATGCCAAATGCCAAGCCACTTCTTCCAAGCCATTCTTCCTCATTTTTTCTCATCTTCTTCTTCATTTGAATTCCTCCAATCTCCTCAACATATATTCATTACTTAGGAGGGAAATTCTTGAAGGTTCTTCATCAACTGAGCTCCTGAATCAAATAATTCTTCAATGTTCTTCATTGATCTAATCAGAGATCAAATTGGATCTTTTTCAAATCACATGCACTAAGTGATAGTGCATGGACTTCATTAACGCACATCATCCACTTAGTAGTTGTGGATGGAACTCCTTTCAACTCCTCATGCATTGTGAAGACAATGCATGGTCTTCAATCAATGTTGTGACATTGTATCATCATGATACAAGTTCTTGGAACTTAAAGAGCAGCTCAGCAATCGTCTGATTTTCATGGAGAATGTTTCAACCACAATTTCCAATACCACTTAGTGAATCTCCTAAGTGACATGCATCTTAGTACCATGGCCATTCTCCTTTACCACCAACACCATGAAAACCTTTGTCATTCACATCTTGACATTCCTTGACTTCCATTCATTCCAAGACAACTTCATGCCTCATTGACAACAAATGCAACACAGTGCACTTCAGTTACCAGTACCATAAAATTAT
Source organism: Viscum album (assembly GCA_963277665.1). Classification (NCBI taxonomy): domain Eukaryota; kingdom Viridiplantae; phylum Streptophyta; class Magnoliopsida; order Santalales; family Viscaceae; genus Viscum; species Viscum album. The sequence continues at coordinate 1,029,895,474 of OY728150.1, forward strand.
TGAAAACCACAATAGACCAATACATAAATATTCCAATATTCCACGATACTATATACAACATTATTTTGGAATCCCATTACATAGACACTTAATCATTCCACCACATCGTTGTCATATTCAACATTGCCAATAGTGATCGCATGTGACTTCCCTTTGTCCTTTTCCTTAAGTGGTTGCTCATGTCGATCATCACTAACCCTTAGATTAGGGCATTTATTAGCATAATTCCCCATTTCCTTGCACTTGGAGCATTGAAGTGTTGGTGGTGCGTTCTCTGTAGTCTTTTCTTTATTCACATCATTAGAAACCCTTTTTCCATTACTTCAACACTCAGCTGCTCCATGACCTTCTTTTCCACACTTAAAACATTTTCTAGTCCCTTTAATACAATCTCCACCATGCTTCTTTCCACACTTTGAGCATAAGGAAACATTCATCTTCTTTTCACCATTATTATGAGATTTCTCCTTGAACTCCATCTTTCATTTCTTGTCAAAACTATGAGATGGATAAGTAACACCAACTTCCATTTCTACCTTGATAGCACAACGCACAATTTATTTATAGCTACTGAAGTCTCTTATAGCTAATTCCCTTCGAAGATTTGGTTTTAAGCCACTGAAGAATCGATCAACTTTACTTTCTGGTTGGATGATAAATCCAGATGCATACCTCTCAAGCCTTGTAAAATTCGCTTCATATATACCAAAAAATTCATCATCCTTTTTCTTTAGTTAAAGAAACTACTTCTCCATCTTTGTTCGAAGAATACGAGGGAAGTACTTATTGAAAAATAAGTTCTTGAACTCGTCCCATTGCATGGTCTCAATTTCATCTCTTGGCCTCGTATTCTTGATAAGATTCCACCATTGATCAGCTTCACCTTCCAAATGATATACTGATAAGATGACTTTATCATGTTCAGAACATTGAAGAACTGAAAATATATTTTCAGTGGTACTGATCCATTGTTCAACAACAAGTGGATCAGAAGACCCACTGAAAGAAGGTGGACGTTGCCTCATGAAAGGCTCAATAGAATATTGTTCCCTTTTCTGCTCAGTTGGAAGTCCAGAATGATTCATAGCTTGTGTAAGTATAGAAATAATATTTTTCACTCCATATCCCATAACATTTGTTTGCTCATTAGGACAATCATTGCATTGTCCATTGCATTGATCAACACGGTTCCTTCGGGTTCCAGCAATCATCTAAAACCCAAAAAGAATAGTGTGAGAGGCAAAAATCATGCTAGGGAAAACAACATAATAAAGGGGGAGTACCTTCAATATCTATCATCTTAGGTTTAATTCTAAGATCATTACCATAATTCTAGGACTATAACATATACTTATACTTAACCTTAGGAACATCCCTAGACATACCTTAGAAATATCTCTAGGGATCTCACTAAAGTTATCGCATCCTAGTTTCCAAAGGTTGACTAAACCTTTCCTCTGATACCAACTGTAGAGACCCGAAGCCTAACATACAGGGAAATTACATTTCTTTTGCGGAATAATTAATACATAACAAAAACAGACACACAAGTACCGTAATAGTTTAGCGTCTTTGGAAACTTGGAACATAATCTTCTAATCGTGGTGAAAGATCTTCAACATATCCCATAAAGATCTTCCCTTTTTTTTCTTACCTAAAACCTTTCTTTATATCCTGGGGAAAAGAAAACATAAAAAGGGTGAGCTCAAATTCTCAGTAAGGGTAAGCATGGGTAAAATAAAACATACCATATACATTTGAACCTAAAAACATGAACATAATGTTTAAACATAAAAAACTTGAGCAAAGACATAAAACATAGAAGTCTGTAAGGCATAGATTATAAAGAAACATTAAGAATGATAAAATAGCATGGGGATAAAGCATGTAATTGTGGAAACCATTAAGAACATGATATGATTTCCATATTAGCCAAGGCATTGCTGCCAAGACCATCTTAGTGGACAAAGTCCCTTTCTGAATCGAGTTCACTCCTCGTTCCAGTCCTGTATTACTGAACCGATTTAACTTGCCGTTCCAGCCAAGTCTATCTCATGAGATATAAATCTTTACCCAATTCATTGGAGGGAGATATAGGTCCCACCCATCTCATAATTAAATCATTCTTTCTTGTGCCACAAAATAAACATACATCATTCATAATAACCCAATAAATAAAATGGGTTTCATAAACATCATCCCATCATCACATAATCCATATAAAATAAATGGATATCATTTCATAATAATAAAAGTGAAACCATGTAAATCATAGAGACATTAAACTTAAAACATACACATATGAAATAATTTCATCTTAGATGGAAAATGGTTTTGATAAAACATTTGAAATGAACTCTTGAGGAAACTATCCTTTCTTCTTCAAAATCAATTTCTTTTCACAAAACGACATGCTATTTTAAAAAAAAGAGATTTTGTTGAAAATAGTCATGAAATCTTTTGAAGGAAGCTTCATGAAAATAAGGCTTTATAAAACCGTAAAAATCCGTTCGTGCCGTATAATTTAAAAAAAACATTCTTCTCGTACTTTTGCCGGAAAAGGTAAAAAGTACCTCGTAATAGTAAGATTCCATACATACCATGTAGTAAAAGTAAAAAATGGGTTAAAAGGAATTTAAACATACATGAAAACACTTTTATAAAACCTGATCATGAATGATAGAAATAACCCCCATAAATACTGACGAATAAGCAATCTCGGATAAAAATGAGATTTGAAAAATTATCCCTTACCTTATGTCCGATATGATTCGTATGTATCCGAACCTCCTGTATAATGATTTAAATAATGTCATTTACTTATTAAAGAATCATATTCATTGTTATGATATCATATATGGTTTACTTATGACTTTATATTACCCATTCCTTTGTAAATTCCATGTTAAAGATCATTTTGGGTAAAATTGTTTCATTTGTCGTTCGTGTTTTGACTTTTAATTATTCATATGATTAATTAGATCATGATTACTTAATTAAAGAATATAAAACATGATTTATATATAATATATATTCAGAATATACATATATATATAATAGATCGATAAATGGAAAGAAATACACCGTTCATGGAGACGGTAGGCCGTACGTACGCATGAACACTGTTTTCGTTTCCATATTGAGTTGAATGGAATTGAGTAGATGACATACATATATATATTTACATAAATCTAGTAACTTTATAATATATTTCATTATTATTGCTTATATATACTTTATAATCATTCTTAAATGGTTAACATGGAGAATGACTCTCATCGCGTCGTGGAGACGGTAGTCCGTACGTACGCACGAGCGATGATATCGTTCCCATAATTATTGAATTGAATTGGATATGATGATACAATATATCATGATGTTATAATAACTATGTATAGTTATTCTTTACACCATTATACCCATTCAAGTAAGGTGGTGTTGGAAAAACAGATTACACCACGGCGTGGAGACGATATTCTGTACGTACGCATGCTCGGTGATTTCGTTTTCTGTAGGATGGATAGATGGTGAAATAGGGTTGTTTCATACTTATAATAAAATATCAGTATATGAGTGATACTTATGTTATTACTTCATAATTAAACAACTAAAGAATAAGAAGTAGAAGAATAAATAAAGTTGAAAGAATCGGTAACGGACATTACCTCTTCTTTGAAGCGCCTCTTTGAGACCTCCTCTCAGGGCACTAAAATTAGTATTTGAAGAAGACCAGGACCTCTAGGATGTTTCTAGGGAAGTGGAGAGGAGAAATTTTCAGGGTTTGGACGAGCTTGAAGGCTCAAAGTGGTGTGAGGAAGAGAGGGAGGAGGTGCCCTTTTATAAGGGAGGAGAGGGGCACCTTTGGAAATCTTAAAAATATTAATTTATAATAAATTTAACCCCACTTAAAAACCTCAAAAAATGACTCATATTCGAATATTAGATGAGATAGGGTTTTAATATCATGAAACAATAAAATTTAGACATGTTAGGAAATTATTTTAAACATTATCAACTTGATTTATCCTTAATTAATCAATTTAATTTTATTTGTGGTAATAATATTCTAAATTTTAAATTATAACAAATAATTACTTATTTGTTGTGAATTATCTATAATTTGATACTTTATAAAATTTTAGACCATATAAATATAAATTTATAATTTTTATATATTTTTGTGATTTTTAAACAATTTTATAATATGTTATTTTTATAAAATAACAATAGTGTCAATTTTGACACTATTCATTTATTTGAATTTAAATAAAATATATACAGAAGATATGTTAGAAATAAAAGATTTAATAGATTCATAAAACATCATATGTATCTAGAAAATTAGTGGAGAACATTAAATTGTTCATATAATATTTATTTTATTATTTTTAAAACCATTTATTTGGTTTATCTCTTAATAAAATAATTACTACAACATTTTTGTATAATTATTTAATATAATTATTTGTTGCATAAAAATTAAAAATAAAATCCTATAATGAAGATAAATCTATTACCTTTCACAATAATACTTTTAATCTAATTTATCATCTTAAATAAAAATATTTAAATTGTTATATTTATTAAATTATGAAGGTGACAACTTTGGAATCATTTAAAATAAAACAATATAAGTGTCATAATCACTTTTATAAGACTCCAAACGGTTATATATTCGGTAATTAGATGATTAAGGTATATATATACACTACCAATAAGTTTTGGTCAGGTTTTTGGGCCTTTTAATGGGTATTATTATTTCAATAAAAACTATATTACTAATTTTTTCACTTAATAAATAATTTCTGCATCATTAATGTATCACCATTAATGACAATTATTTAATCCCTAAAAATTCTAAATAAATTATCATGATGTAGATAATTTTATTAGAGTTTTGGAGACTATTCATGTTCGAAGTTTTATGATGTTTATCACTAAATTAAAATTATTATACTTATAAGACTTAAGAGAGTGACATGTTGTCACTTTCTTTGGTTTTAATAATAATTAAATTATTTTCATGGTCAAAAGTCCATAAAATGAATCTAATCCGACCCTTAGGTGATATGGGTATACTTTTAGCCATCCAATAGAATTTTTTCATGTGTTAGGTTAATTTTATAATATTTTATTTACCCTTAATTACCCGATTTACCTTTAACTATGGTAAATAAAATTTATCGTAGTTACTATTCATAAATCCCAAAAATAAAAAGTAGCCTATTAACATAATTTGGACCCAATGATTCCAAATATGGAGTAAATTTTTTAAAATTCAATACACAAAAGTTGAAAAAATTAAATTAAAATTAATTCCGTTGTCGAATGAAAACGAGTTTTTGATTAAAACATTGCAAAAGATTGAATTGTTTTAACCTACGAATTCAATGTAAAATCAATGATAATGACATAAATTATATTAAATGGTAAAAATATATTCTATTTGTACTTTAAAACCATTCAATATTATAATTTATCCACATAAGTTATTACGATGAAAAAATTTGTTTTTAACTAAAATATAGCGTGTTTTTACTGTTCATTAAAATATGAAAGTTATCAGAAAAATGTCAAAACTTTATCCAATGTAAATTTTTATATCATGATTCAAAATAATAAGTTTATTTTGTAAAATTTAACTTATAAAATTCTCAAAAATTATATTTAAAATGGGCGTGCCATCAAAAGGCGGCAAAACTGCATTTTTTGAAAAAATACTTATTTTACCCGAAAAAATTTATTTTGTTCTCATACCATGTTCTAGAAAATGTGTAAGATGAATAAAAATGTTATAAAATTCAAAATTTAGTTAATACTATTCATAACGTCTAGTTTATAATAATATTATAACCATATATCGTTGTTTAGTGAAACCCGGTATTGCGTACTACACACGCTACCGAGGAAGGTCGCGATTGCGTATAATGAAATTCAAGTTAGGGTTGCGTGTTATGCAAGACTCCTTTGTTGTTTCATATAAAAAAATCCAACCATATTTCATTTATACATTAAACATATATATATATACACTCAATGTTGTGTAGAATGACTATTATCAAACGAACTTGAAATTGTGTATAACACGATCCAAGAATTGTGTTGCGTATACTGCAAGCTAATACGGTGTTGCGTATAGCACAAGATAATCATGGTGTATCAAAAAACACATGACATCAAATAAATTAAAAAGAATAAAATCTCAGGGTGTTACAAGCTACGCTCTAAGATCCCCGAGGTAGAACCTCCTCTGATACCACTCTGTCACGGCCCGAACCAACGGGGCTCGAGCTGCAACTCCCCAATCCCGCCTCAATAGGCCAGGGGATGGTGTCCAGTGCCGAGTAGGCTATCACACACATGGGAGGCATTAGCCTAAGGTACCTGTACACACGCACCCACAAACACCTCCATGCAACAGTGAAGAGATATATAAAACTGTAAAGAAAATGCATGCATACATCTATCCCAAACCAGAGTACAACAAAAGTACAAAGGGAAAAACAGGGCCCACCAAAAGAAAACTACAAAAGCACGTCCAACCTGCTCTGAAGAAGGGGAACACTGCCACAAACACCCACTAGAAAGCTCCCTCGGCACCGCACCGACAAACACCCCGGTCAGTCTCACTCACTCAGCTCCGCCTGCTCCGGGTCCTCCTGGGACTCCGTCGAAAGGGCTGTGGTCTTCACAAGACAAAAACATGTGTAGGAAAACCCCGTACAGGGGTGAGTATAAACATACTCATTAGGCACCCCAAAAACCCAAAACAAAAGAGAGAAACTGAAAGGCAACAGTCCGCTCATCCCAGCCAGGGGGAACCCAGACGAGAGAGAAACTCCATCTCGTGACTATACTCGGCTAAACACAACAAGTCACCTTAGCTCAAGAGTATGCCCATACACACACCTTGAACAATCCAGATATACTCAGCTCACGCAACAAGCCACCTGAGGTACCGATCTCAACACCAGCAACGATTCAAAACCAGGAGAGCACTCTCCACAATCACTGTCATCCTAGATGACACGTGCCCGAGAGATACACTCCATCGGGTCCCAAGGAAACATCTCAGACGCTCACCCGAGAGACCACGCTCGTTGGATTCCTTCACTGAGGAAACCTCGCTGAAACAACAGAACCACCAAACTCCTCGGATAGGGGATCGCTCCTAGGGTCCGCTAGGGGATACCAGAACCCACTCCGGTATACGAATCTCACAGATAGGAGATCACTCCCAGGGTCTGCTAGAGGATACCACGACCCGATATGGCATACACAGTTCTCATAGATAAGGGATCACACCCAGGATCCGCTGGGGGATACCACAACCCGATCTGGCGCTCGACAGAAGAACAACACTCAGATAGATGATCATCGCCCATATAAAGGTGGTCATGATGATACCTGAACCCTATCTGGTATAACTCGCGATGTAGGGGATCGAACCGATGATGCCACAACCCTACAGAAACCACGTGCTGAGTAGGGGATCACATAACCAATGATACCGCAACCCTACTATACACCTCATGCTGAGTAGGGGATCGTATACCCGACGATGCCACAACCCTACTGAGCACGGCCCACCGTGTAGGGGATCATAATCTCGATGATGCCACAACCCTACGGGGTTAACCAGCTAGATAGGGGATCGCCACCCGTGAATAAGCGGTCACAACGATACCAAGAACCCGATCTAGGGAAAAATGCTAGAGGATCCCGCTCCAGGCCCACCGAAGGGATGCCACAACTCTAACAGTTTAAACATTCCATCGAGAGGATCACAAACCTATACAAAGGTTGTGATGCCACATGAACCCTCGTGGGAACGAACCAAGGGAGTACCCTTAACCACTACTGGTCCAAAACGTCGCTAACCCGAGCGACCCGCAAAAACGCCACACTGCGCACCTCCAAGGCCAATACCGAGGCCACCATCGCGATCTATGTGGAAAAACACGCAGGATAGGCTGCTTACTCGCCCAAAACGGAGCAACGGTGAAAAAAGCACTATTCACCGTAGCTAGCTCGTGCGAGGCCCACACAACGATCCCGAAACCCATCGAGTGGACCATACCACAGCGATCCCCTCAGAAAAACAAGCAGAATCGACTACTCGTTCGTCCAAAACGGACACTCGGTGAAAAAGTAACTATTCACCGAAGGCCAGCCCAGGTGGGGCTCACACCTCGATCTCGAAACACATCGAACGGATCACATCATTGTGATCCTCTTGGGAAAACATACAGGATCGACTATGCATCCGCCAAAATCGGACTCCTTGTGCGAAAGCTACGTTTCTCCGCAAATGCCAAAACCCTGCCTCGTGGGGCCCGCACCCTGTTCTCAGTCCCAACACCCGAAAACTATCTCAAAAAGTCTTCCTTACCATCAGGGTCTCAACGCCACTGATGACACATCATTCGGACGCTCTGGGTAGAAGTTACAACGACCCGAAGTCGTAAAATAATAAAATATTATTATTTTATACGACGTTTCTAACTCCCAGGCCACGATCCCAAACCTTTTAACCCTAGAACCCATACCGGAGGGATCGTCTCGTCGTTAGGGTCGCATCGCTGCAAACGGCACGCGAATCCGACTCCCGGATTGCAAGATACGGGGGTTTAAAGACCCCCGTATGACAAAAGTGGCCGGACCGGCCCGCCCTGGCCGGCGGCCCTCCGCCGCGCTCCACCGGCGCGCCGCTGCGCTGGGCGGTCGGCCGCCGCGACTCTGCCTGCGTTAGTGCCGCCGCGCCGGTGCCGCGCCGACAGACCTTGTACGGACCGCCGGGGGCACCCCGGTAGTCCGTTTTGCGATCCGAAAGCACCGGTACGACTCCCGGGACGAGATCTTCCCTGCAACGACCTCAAAACGAAGCAATTCATAGCAAAAACGGGATCGGGGGATTAAAACGCAAACCGCCTACCTCGCAGGAAAAATGCCGAAGCTTCGGGTGCAGATCGACGCCGGCGACGCCCTGAAGCTAGATCCGCTGACGAACGACGCAAAAAACGGATGATTCTGGCTCGATCTGGCGAAGAAACGGAGGAGGGAGGAGGGGTTCCGTCTGCTACGCGTTGGTGGTTAGAGGGGAGGAGATAGGTTTTTCTTTCTTTTTTTATTTAAAAACCTTCATTTAAAACCACACTCCTGACTCCGCGCCCGATGCGGACAAAGGTAAGGTCACCCCTAGGGTAAACGCGCCGTTCTGAACGCAACGGAGGACTCAGATTTGTGATCCGAGACTTGGTTCAGAATTTATTCAAGCCGACGCTCGTAAACTAACTTCTCCATTTATTTTTGAAAACTCCCCTGGTGGCGTTTCTCCCCGTAGGTCCGTGCCCACAAAGTTTACACCTCGCCTAGGGTAAACGGCACATTTCGGACACAACCATGCCCTCAGATTCCCATTCTGAGCTACCGTTTAGGAGATATCACACCCCCACCACGTGCATAGTATAAAAAACTTAATATTTTTATAAAATTAATTCCGGGCACGCCGAGCCTCGGAATCGCACACCGTCTTCGCGCCTAACTCTGGAATTATTCATAGAAATATTCCAAAGTCTGACAGGGCCAAAAAACCGAGTTGCTACATCATTATTCTCCCCTTTTCTTTTCGGGGATATACATGTTTTCAACTAGAGTTTATGAAAAGTATAAAGATTTTTCCAAAAGAACTCTTCTTTCTAAAAATATATCTTTTACTTCACATGAGATTGTTTCTTCTTTACTCAAAATTGATGATTCTTATATCAAGTATGTTATTCCATTTATCTTTAGGGAACCCCAAAGTTTATTCATGAATGTATGCTTTATGAAATGAAACCCACTCTTTCCATGAGTTATTTTATGTCTAAGATTGATATACGTTCTATGTGGCATGCATGATAATATAAATGTTATGATGTGACAGGTGCACCCAAAATTATATAGCGCTCCAATGCATTAGGTAATGTGATATACCTCACGAGATGATGAGCAATGTGCATGAACATGATGCTTTGTTTGTTCATAATGATGATGTTATGATTATGCACATATGTTATGCATGAACATAATGCTAACTTTGTTCATAACGATATGTGTTATTTGACTACTAAGACATGATGTTTCATTTTTATGCATTGCCACATTTCATGCCTTTATCCAATGCTTCCTCTCATGATTATGATGATTAACCTATGATTATGTTACGATAATGATGAGTATGCTCACCCATGTTATATTGATTCATGTCCTTATTTATCCTCTTACCAGGCTTTTAGCTCACCCCTTTCTTTGATGTATATCCTTAGATGACTACACGTACTAAGTAGATCGTGAGATTTATAAGAATAAGGAAGAAGTTTTTAAATAAATGTTTATGCTTTATTATGCATAAGTGATGCATGGTCCTAATTTTTCCAAGATATTAAACCTTTGAATCCTACTTTTATAATTCTAATATGTTGTTTATCTTTAAAATTATGTAATAATTATGTAAGAAAAGTAGGGTCACTATATTTGGTATCAGAGCATAGATTAGTTAATTTGGGAATTAGGATTAGAGAATATTAGTGAAAACCCTTAGTATGAAACTAAGTATATGTAAGTACCCAAGAAGATTTGTTTTAGAAAATGATAAACATAGGGATGCCACAAGATAAGACTTAAGAGTTAATTTCACAAAGGAATAAATTATTTATTCATGACTTGTTGACTTATGTTTTAATCAAATATTTTCTCTTTTAGAAAATGCTGGGAACTAGGAGAAACCAGACCAACAACCCATGTGGGGGATAATACAGTGATTTACCAAACGACATTCCCAATGCCTTGGGAGGTGGAGCTCAAAATTCCATGGCGATGCTTACACAACTATCTCAGGCAATGAAAAATAACCTAAATAGTGTGGAACTTCTGCCTTCACCTAAGAGGTAACAACTAGATATCAAGTCTTTTATGTGGCAATAAGCATCGACGTTTAGTGGATCTTCTGATCCATTAGTCGCGGAACAGTGGGTCAACTCAATAGAGAAGATCTTTTCTGTACTTCACTATTATGAGATGGAGAAGGTGACTCTTTCCATTTATCATTTAGAAGGATAAGCTGATCAATGGTGGGTGTTGATTAAGAACACTAAGCTAAAGGAAGAAATAAAAGAGATGGAGTGGGAAGAATTTAAGAAAATATTTCTTAACAAGATTTCCCTCGAACTCTTCATACAAAGATGGATAGATAATTCATTGAGCTGAAGCAAAAGGAAGGTGAATCTATCACAACTTATGAAGAAAATTTCATAAGGCTTGCAAGGTATGACTCAGGTTTTGTTATCAACAATGATAAAAAAATTTATAGATTCTTTAGTGGTTTAAAACCACACCTTTAAAAGGCTCTAGATATTTGAGAATTTTGTAATTATGAAGAAGTTTTTTGATGTGCTATCAAGGTGGAGATGGATTTTGGAGGATGGTCCCATGAGTATAGAGATAATAAATGAAAGATGGAGTTTCAAGAAGGATGATCTAATGAAAAAGGTGTAAAGAAATATCAACCACTCACATGTCAAAAATGTGGGAATAAGAATCATGGGAATTGACTCAAAGGGAGGGAAAATGTTTTAAGTGTAGGAGATAAGGCCACCAAGATCATGAATTTTAGAGAGACATGAAGAATCTAGACAACATGATGGAGGAAATTAGAGCACCACCCATGGTTCAATGCTTCAACTGTAGGGAGAAAGGGAATTATGAAATTCAGTTCACTAAACCTAAAGTCCTTGAGGGTAATCCAAATCATCAACCACCAAATCTAAAGGATCAAGGGAAAGCATATTCCATCACTACCGATGAAGTAGAGAAAGAAAACAAAGTCATACAAGGTACATTTCCTATTCACTCAAGAATGAAAAAAGGCTTATTTGATTATGGTTCTACGCATTCATTTATATCTTGCAAGTTTTTTAGAACTATTGAATCAAATCCACGGAACCTTGAAGTAGAGATGTCTATAAAAACACCTAGTGGTGCGATCATTGAAAACCAAGCATTGGACTCTTCTTTTGTTGGTGTATGTGGGAATATTTTTTCAGTGAATCTTGTGATACTTCCCTTGGTAGAATTTGACACTATACTGGGCATGAATTGGCTCTCATTATATAGATCACACATTAATATTCAGGAAAATGAAATATATTTTCAAATTCTGAACCATCCCATGCTCCTCTACAAATGAAAGGAAGACCATAAGTCTCCTTTGGGAAATTCCTCAATGATGTGGGTGTTGATTACCTGTGAAGAAGCATACCTCACTCAAATGGTTGAGTCAAAGGAAGGTATCAACCTGGATGAAATGCCCATTGTGATGGGATACAATGATGTATTTCCCAAAGAGTTACCCGGACTTCCCTCAGATCGTGAGGTGGAGTTATCAATAGAACTCAAACCCAGATCTACTCCTATATTAAAATTTCCCTATATGATGGTCTCTATCAAACTATAGGAGTTAAAGAATAAGTTTTAAGAGCATTTTGATAAAGGGTTCATACACCCTAGTGAATCACCTTGGGGTGCACCAGTGATCTTTATCAAGAAGGATGGATCAATGTGACTGCATATTGATTACCAGAAGCTCAATAAGATCACCATAAAGAGTAAGTATCCTCTTCCAAGGATTGATGACTTATTTAGTCAATTACGAGGAGCTCAATACTTCTCAAAGGTGGATCTTTGTTCTGGATATCATCAAATGAAGGTGAAGAGGGAAGATATTCAGAAGACTACTATCCGCACAAGTTATGGGAACTATGAGTTTGTAGTGATGCCCTTTGGAATTACCAATGCCCCTAAAATCTTCATGGATTTGATGAATAGAGCCTTTAGACATTACCTTGATAAATTTGTGGTAGTGTTTATCGATGATATTATCATCTACTCCTAGAGAAAGGAGGAACATGAAGAACACCTAAGGATTGTTCTAGCAACATTAAGGAAGGATAAATTGTATTCCAAGTTCAGAAAGTGTGACTTTTGGATATAGCAAGTCACATTCTTGGGATACATGATAACAAGTGAGGTAATTTCCATAGACCCTTAAAAAACAAAGGCAATTGAGGAATGACCCAGACCCACTAGTGTCACATAAATCTACATTTTTCTTGGATTAGCTAGGTACTACTGGTTTTTTATGAGAAATTCCTCACAATTGTCTAGCGTGATAACTAAGTTAACAAGGAAAGGGGAAATGTATGTCTAGATGGAAGAATGTGAGGAAAAGTTCAAGGATCTAAAGAAGAGGCTGACCACTACACCTGTACTCACATTACCAATAAGTGGAGAAGGTTTTTTGATATATAGCGATGCTTAAAAGAAAGTCTTGGGTTGTGTACTCATGAAAAATGATAAAGTGATATCCTACGCCTCACAACAGTTGAATATCCATGAGCAGAACTACCCGACACATGATCTGAAGTTAGCAGCTATGATCTTCACCTTAAAAATATGGAAGCACTACCTCTAGTGAAAATTGTGACATATATACCGATCATAAGAGTCTAAAGTATATATTCAAACATAAGGAACTCAACATGCATCAAAGGTGATGGTTAGAGATAATCAAGGACTATTATTGATCTATTCACTACCATCCTAGGAAGACAAATAAGGTAGCTGGTGATCTTAGTAGAAAAGAACCAGATAATTTATCCATGACGCAAATTAATAAAAACCCTATCTTCATGGATATGAAAAGGATGGATTTAAAAATCATAATGGAAGATAATATATCCTAACTTACCTAAATGATTTCTCAATCATCTATCTAAGAGAAGATTAATGAGGCACAAAGGGATGATCTAGAGCTTCGATAGAAGGTGAATACAATAAAGGAAGGGAAACTTAAAGAGTTACATATCGATGATGATGACGTGATTCAGTTTAGAATGAGGTTGTGTATGCCTTCATAACCTGAGATAAAGAAGGAGCTATTGGATAATGCAAATAGCTCACCTTTCTCCATCCATCCTAGAAGTAGCAAGATATACTGTGATATCCAAGAAAACTTCTAGTGGGATAACATGAAGAAGGATATTGAAAAATATATCTCAAGGTACTTGATATGTTAACAAATTAAAGTAGATTGAAAGAAGTCCAAAGGGATGATGCAACCATTGCTTATACCCATGTATAAATGAGAGAATTCCACTATGGACTTTGTTACTATTATCTCGAATACATCCAAGGGAAACAATGTGATATGGGTTGTGGTGGATAAACTCCCCAAGAACTCCCACTTTATCACTATTCAATAGGATATCTCACTTGAACAACTTTCCAATATATATGTAAAGGAAGTGGTGATGTTGCATGGAGTACCAATTTTGATCATCTCTTATCCAAGGTTCACCTCTAAATTTGGGAGAAGTCTCCAACATGATTTGAGTAATGAATTGAATTTCAGCATGACCTATCACCCCCAAACTGACAACCAATCTAAAAGGACTATTTAGACACTCGAGGTCATGCTAAGAGCATGCTCAATGGAATTCAAGAGAGGATGATATCAACATCTCCCATTGGTTGAGTTCTCACACAACAACAACTTCCACTTGAGTATTCATATGGCTCCATATGAAGCTCTGTATGGAAAGCGATGTAGAACACCAACTTGTTCGGATGAAGTTGGAGAACGAAATATACTTGGACTTGATATTGAGAAAGAGATGTCAAAGAAGGTTCAAGATATACAGAAACACATAAAATCTAATCAGAGTTGGAAAAAGAGTTACACTGATAACCATCGAAGGGACATGGATTTTAATGTTGGAGATAAAGTCTTCCTTTGAGTATGAAAATATTCATGTAGTTTGGAAATAAAGGGAAGATTAACCCAAGGTACATTGGTCTATTTGATATCCTTGATCGCATAGGAACAATATACTATCATCGTGAACTTCCATCAAATATGACTCAAGTTCATGACTTGTTCCATGTATCTCTCCAGAGGAAGTACATACTTGACCCCTCACATGTAATAAATCTAGAGGTGGTACAATTGGAGAAAAGACTCTTGTATAAAGAGTATCCAGTAAAGATCTTGGACCAAAGTGACAAAGTCCTACGCAACAAGACAAATCACCTTGTCAAATTATTGTGGAGGATCCATAAGTATGAAGAAGTGACTTTGGAATCGGAGGAAGTAATGAAGGATAAATACCCTCACATTTTTATGTAAAATGAAATTTTGAGGGAAAAATTTCAAAAGGGGGGAAGAATGTAATGACCCAAACCTTTATGAATGGAAATTCATTTCTTAAAATAATTCCTTAAAGAACATAAAATCATACAAAGAACACAATATAAACTTTATAAATTAATAATGAATTAAATAAAAGGTAAATATAGATATTAAATAACCTATCACAACTAGAAAAAAGGACTATTTCAACACTTCAAAACCATAAAAATATGCCCCGAAACTGTGTCCGTTATCACTGTGGTAGTAGGGTCAGGCTTATTGCCACAGTTTTGAAAACTGTGGCAATAGGCCTCAAAATTGGACACCGTGGAAGTTGACATATGGACACATTTTAAACCGTGGATATAGGTTCTATTTCCATGGTGTCAAATTGTGGCTATAGCCTCATTAAACCATGGAAATAGCATAAAAAAATGTCGCCACTGAGTTTTGATCCCTGCACCCCCTTTTCGAATCAAGGTTTCTCGCCACTACACCGCAGAATGATTAATGTGTGTGTGTATATATATATTATGATATATATATATATATATATTAATATAAACCGTGGAAATATCCTCAAAACCGTGGCGGTAGGTCTTCCCGCCAAATTTTTGGTAGCAATTTTTTTTCTTGAAGAAGCGTGGGAACCCTATAGCTATGGTTTTGAAAAACTATGGCTATAGGCCTTAAAAAAAGGCTTATAGCCACAGTTTGGAAAACCATGGCTATAGGGAACATAACCGTGGCTATAGGCCATAGAACCGTGGCTATATCCACCTATAGCCACAATTTTAAAACTGTGGCTATAGGTCCGTGGCAGTAGCCACTTTTTCTAGTTGTGTATATTGATGGAATAGTAACTTGACCCTTGGAATAGTAACATAACCATTACAAATAGTATTATATCCAAAAGAATAGAAAACTCACTTATGAAAGTATAAATAAAATTTAGGCATCTTATAAATGAAAATATGATATAATTATATCATAGTTTAAGTAAATAAATGTTTTAATAATGATAAATTAAATGTTGGTATTTTTTTGTAAAACATAAATGTTTATCTACAATTTTATAATTAATATAATGATTTAAAAGAAAATTTATTTTCATAAAATAGATTCATAAATTAATATTCTACTATATTATGATTATAAGATAATTTTATAATACCTTAATTAAATTTTGAAAGTGTCGTAAAATCAATTATAATATTAAAATCAACATTTTTATAATAAATGATATTTTTTTTAAATATTAAAATTTTCATATTTAGAAATTTATTTTATTAAAATGGATTATATTTTTGAAATTATCATGTTGAAATTCTCCAATGTCTATTTTCTGGTAATTTCCTAAAATACTTTAATTTTTCAATGAATACTAAAAATACAGTTTTCTCGTAACCAATATAACTTAAATTACATCATTCATGATATATTAGTAACATAATGATGTCTATAGATTAATGTTTGGATATTATATATTTAATTTAAAAATTTATTCATTAATATACAATAAAATAAAATTTTAAACCTAAAAAGTATTTTCCAAAACCTAAAGTCAAAAGTGATTCTTTTAAAATAACAATTTTTCTTTTTTTCCACTTCCCTTTTTAATAAAAAAATAAATTCGAATTATAAAGGTTTTATAAAGTCTTAAACACATTATATTATATTAATATATGATTTATATTGTAAAAATTTCACTATTAAAAGTCTCAACTTTAATACAATATTTTATTTAATATTTTATTCTAAAAATACCCCTCACCTCAAGAATAAATAATCCCTCTCGCTTCTATCAGAAAACCACTCATACCACCCATTAAAAAGACAAATATCTACCCAAATACTCCCTCATAATCATCTTAGAAAACCTAGGTATGTTCTGGATCCATCCAACTCCAATCACCACGGGAGTTATAATATCGTGCAAGAGAAGCCACATCGAGGAAAGAGTAAGTCTCTATTAAATCTTCCCTCTTTTCTTCTTCTCCTTATTTTACCAATTACTTTCAAAACCATATAATCTAAAATTAATTATGTAGTAAGTTAAAATTACATTAATTATGTTAAAATACTTCAAGTATCATATATATATATGACATATATAAATTTTGTACTCCCTTTTCCTGCTCTTTCATCAACATCCCATTAAAGGTATGTCAACCACCTACAAAGACATTGCCGAGAAAATTCTTATAACCACCTTAATGGATGGAAAATATGAATTATATATATATAAATATGTAATTACATTTATTCTATGCTTCTGGAATTAATTATATTAATGTATAATTTTCAAAATAGTGAAATTAAGGAAAAACAGGAAATTTTAAGAAAAATATGATATCCAAACGGTTCAATTTCATCAAAAAAATTTAAGAAATACAATAAAATGATTATAATATATAAATATTTATATAAATTACTCTAATTAAATTTTGGATCAGTGTTTTAATAAATATAATTTTGTTATTCAGGAGGTGCAAAAGTGACATAATTAAGCGAGAATTAAGGTAAAGGGATTCTCGAACCCAACTCTCTTTCTTTGGATTTTCATAATTTCACACTAATTTTAGTTTGGATGTTCCTATAATGTTCCTTATATATAATTTCATTATTATTCCCTTTTATTTTCTAAGATATACATGTTTTCAATTAGAGTTTATGACAAGTATAAATATTTTTTCCAAAAAACACTTCTTTCTAAAAACACATCTTTTACTTCACTTGAGATTGTTTCTTCTTCACTCAAGATTGATGATTATTATATCAAGTATGTTATTCCATTTCTATTTTGGGAACCCCAAAGTTTATTCATGAATGCATTCTTTATGAAATGAAACTCATTCCTTTCTATGAGTTATTTTATGTCTAAGATTGATATACGTTTTATGTGGCATGCATGATGATGTAAATGTTATGATGTAACGGGTGTGCCCAGAATTATATAGAGATCTAATTCATTGTGTAATGTGATTTATCTCATGATATTATTTGAAATATTCATGAACATGATTCCATCTTTTTTCACAATGATGATGTTATGATTATGCACATATGTTACGCATGAACATGTTGCTAACTTTATTCACAACTATGTGTGGTATTTGACCACTAATACATGATGTTTCATTTTTATGAATTTCCACATTCCATTCCTTTATCTAATACTTACTCTCATGATTATGATGGAGAACCTGTGCTTATGTTATGATTATGATGATTATGCTCACCCATTTTATTTTGATTCATGTCCTTATCTATCCTCTTACCGGGATTTTAGATCACCCCCTTCTTTGATGTATATCCTTAGGTGAATGCACTTACTAAGGATATCACAAGCTTTATAAGGATAAATAATAAGTTTTTAAATAAATATTTATGTTTTATTATGAATAAGTGATGTATGGTCCTAATTTTCCCAAGATACTAAACCTTTGGATCCTGGTTTTATAATTATAATATGTTGTTTATCTTTAAAATAATGTAATAGTTATTTAAAAAAAGTAGGGTCTCTATATGAATCTTTAAAACTTGTGCTTTTATAGGGCTAGATGGGTGGGTTATCCCTTGGGGGGGGGGTATGAGCTGCCTTTCTAGCCTGTGTGTGTAAGGTGTGCATGTGTTTGAATGTAATTTTACTACTAAGAACAAAAAATAAATTATAATTTTAAAATAAATCCTGAAGATTCCATAATTAAAATATGTGATAACATCAATGTGATAGAAAATACAACATTTTATCTTAGACAAGTGAGTAGTGATAAAGTGAAAGTGCTAAAGATTCTTAGAGGCTTACCTAAAAAGTGAACATGTACATCCACATCCATCCCAGAATCACAATGTATCAACAAGATTAAGGTCAAATATTTTATTGTAATTCTTATTTATGAAGCAAAAATTAAGGTAGTACAAGATGAAAAAAATAAAAAAAAAGAAAAAGGATAAAAAACAAAAAAGGAAAATAATGTCTTTCAAGATAATTAGTAAGGAAATGAAAGCTAATAAAACTATGAAATCAAGTTTAGAGAATAATGATTGATAATCTTTAGATAGAATCAAAGAGATGTATCATGTTGCTTTAAGATTTAATAATATATTTATGAGTAGAAATTATAACAATCTGAACTTAACCATCCCATATTTACATTATTCATAGAAAAAATTTCATCACTTACATTCCTAAGACCATTTAGTTTTAGAGTTTTATATAATTAATAAAAACCTATGGCATATCAAAACCCATATTCTCCTTTAAAATGGACATATACCCCTAAACCAAACTCTTTAAATGATACACTTTCTTTATCCAAAGTCTAAATTTTAATTTTTGGAGCTAGACTTAATAATCATCCCTACTCATTCTTAAGCCCTATTAAAATCATTTGAAAATGTGGGTTGAGTATAAAACTTAGTAAGGGGTATAAAAGAAATATAAAACCCATTAGACCATTGAAATAATTGAAAACCCTTGAAAAATTATTTCCTTTAAACAGATAAATTTTTTCTTGTAAATGAATATAAACTTACTTTCAAACTTGGAATCAAGTTCTTTGCTCAAAAAGTTCCATAAAACAATATCTTAAGTAAGCATAAAATCAATAGAATAATCATGAAGGTTTGGAACATCACATCTATATCAATTGTAATAACTCATAATGGAATAAATTAATTATTTAATTACAAATAAACCCATAATGGAATAAATTAATGATTCAATTCCAACATTATAAACCTGTAATTGAATAACTTAATCAGTTTATTCCAACATTATATCTCCAGAGAATAAATCATCACCCGATGCATTGGAGGGATATATCGGACCCACCCATCATCATATACAATATCCAAGAACTATAACATGAATGAAACACATATAATCTTGAATATAATAATAAAACTCATAAGAAATTACATTTGAACCCATAAAGAAAATCATTTTCCAATTAACCCATAAAAATACAAATAAATACCATTATGTTTTTAAATTTTTTTATTTCAAATGAGATATATTTTTTAAAACAATGAGAATATATAAATTAATTTAAAAAATAATTAAAACATGAAGAATAATCTTAAAAAAGATAACCTAAGAAGATGGTAAGAAATTGATATCATGTGGAAAGTATTTAAAAAGATATTCTTTTCACACTTTTGTAATTAATAGAAAATGGATCTTATGGAAAATATAAAAATATATTTCTTTCATTATTTTGTAAATAAATTCAAGTCCAATAAAAAAATACCTTAAGAAATCATAGAATTATAGAGAAGAAAATTTATAACAATAATAATAATAATATAAACATGGAGGAGAAAGAGTTGAGAAAAAGGCTTCAAAACCTTTAAAGTATATGTTTAAAAGAAAAACCCATTACACTGAGTCCCAACTCACTTCGTATGTCCTCTAACCCTAAAAATAATAAAATTATATTAATTATTACTTTCTTAAGAACCATTTTAATTATTATTATTCTTTTTTATTCATTCATTATAATGCTTTATTCAATTACCAAATTGGTATCGTTCACATTAGTCATTTTGAGGTCATTCGGTTCACAGTCTTTAAAACTACTGTAGTATAATTATAACAATTTAAATTCATTTTAAAATGGTTATAAAATCTCCATAAGTTTCATGGAATTTTTTACATATAATTCTATAATCAAAGTAGTTCAATAGGTCATGAAATATTTACCATTCAGAGAATCTTTCTTGATAATCCTGTTTTTGATGGTTAAAAATAACCATGATTGTTTACTTTTAATTTCATTGTTATGATGAATATTTTACCATTATATAATAATAATCCTAAAATTAATTGAATATTAATTTTTATATTAAACCATTAAATCAATTTTAAATAATATACATGGAATACACAAGTTTATAAAAACATTATCATTCACTTAGGTAGTGTAGAACCACCACGGTAAGTGATATTTTTCAAGAGTTTAAAAGAAGGGAAAATCCAATAAATATTTTATTTTTATAAAATAATTATATTATAACTAATCTAATATTTTAGGGTTACATTAAATTATTACTTATTTTATTAAAAATGATAACCGGATAATTGAAATGAAAAGGCATCATTATTGAAAAACCTGTATTTTGACATAATAATGACTTATGAAAAAGAGTTCGGTGAAAGGAAATGGATGATATGTCATAATTTATTGGTAAAATAAATGAAAATAACATAGTAATTAAATCATGGAATAAAAATAATAGATGTTTTAAAGTATTTTTAAGAAGGAAAAATTTCAGACAAGAAATGAAAGATTGAGTTTAGAACCCTTACCTTGGTTTTCAAATTGCTTCCTTTGGATTGAACTTAAAGCCTTCCAAGGAGGGAAATTTAGAAAGATGAGAGACATATGAACATGGAAATTTATGTTTAAAAATTTATTTGAGAAGAATATGGAGATTAAACCAAACCTTAGATGTGTTTTGGAAAGGTTAGAATGAGTCCCCTTTTACAGGCAACTTTCAATGACATTTTCACAAATACTCCATCTTTAAGGGTCAAGAATATAATTTCAAAATGTATAGTGGTTAATAAATGAAAAATAGATGATATTATTGACCATTTACCATAAAGAAATAACTATATATAATATAATTTTATTTTTATTAATTTATAAATCATTTTAAACATTAAATACACTTTAAAGTCATTTTGAGGGTTATTCTAATAATTTGACTATAAAAATATCCAAATAACTGTTGAATTCATATTTAAATATTTAAATAATTTATTAATTATCATTTTTATCCCAAAAAATTATTCAAAACAATAAATCATCTCAAATTTATCATTTTAATTTTTTTAAAACAATTGATTTTAACTTTTCTCTTGCCCAAACAAGCGCTGCATTGATGGTGTGTAAGCATTTTGGATAATTATACTATTATTTAATATTAAAAATAAATTAATAACATAAATAAATTTTTATTATTCATAAAAATAATTATATAAAACTTTTCACAATATCATTTATTTCCATTTCTATCTTGATAATATTTTTTAAAATATGGATTTATATATTTTTTACCTTACACAAGAGTTGGGTAAACATTTGAATAATTATAATGTTATATAATTTTAAAATTCATATATATATGTAAATATAATTTATTATTCATAATTTTTATCTCTTAATGTTAGAAAAAGAATTATATCTTCCTAGATACTATCTTAAAGACAAAAATTTTGACTTTACCAATGCTGTGCAAGCACTGCGTCAATGCCAATAAATGTTTTCATATTTAACTTGATATAAAAATCAATTTATACCAATTTAATAATGTTTATATTTTATTTTGAGTATATTATAATGTAATATATGATCCATAAGATTCATTTTTTATGACTTATTTTAATCATGATGTCATAAAAGACACAATATTCATAAAAACTGTATTTTTTTATTATTCACCAAAAAAATCAAATTGTTTAGGAAAATAAAAAAAATACACCTTAATATAATTTCAAAATTATAAAAAAGAAATGAAATCTATTTTATCAAATTAAAATTCTAAAATTTATTATTTTAACTTTTAAAAAAAGATATAGTACATGGAAAATCTATTTATATAGAATAAAAACTATTTCTTTTTCAAATGAAAAACCATATTCTTGCTTCAAATATTAATAAATTATTTCTAATATTATCATAATGATAAATATTAATTTGAATCCATATAATTAACATTAAAATTACTATAACATAAAATTTATTTACTATTAAAAATACCTAGGTTTTCACATTCTTCCCCCTTAAAGAAATTACATCCTCACAATTTTAAATTATTTTAACCAAAATAAATATATCTTAAATCATGAATAATATTAGATTTAAAATTTATTATGAAATTTAATTTCTAGGATAATACTAGGAAACATATCATTTATAAAATAAAAATTTCTTAAATTATTTATATACTTTTTTAAGGTTCATACTTATGAATGAGTTTCTAAAGGCATACCTTGATAGTCGGGTGATGTTTCCCAC
The DNA here is from genome assembly GCA_963277665.1 of Viscum album. Taxonomy (NCBI): domain Eukaryota; kingdom Viridiplantae; phylum Streptophyta; class Magnoliopsida; order Santalales; family Viscaceae; genus Viscum; species Viscum album. Next base: position 1,029,918,727 of record OY728150.1, read on the forward strand.
ATAATCCTAGATAGATTTATCTTACTTCTACTTGATTTTGAGGAATTATTTTACCATTGAAATAAATAATATGAGAAAATTCACTTAATTGATTTCTTTCCATTATATAATCACAATTTCATCATTTGGTTTTGTGTTTTGATCAAAGAACACCAATAATTCACTTTATATTCCAAACAGTTAAATCCCAAGATGAATTTTTCATGCTTAAATAAAAAAATGAACTCTTAAGGTATCATGAAATCCATTAAATGACAGTGTTCTTTATTTTATGAGTTTTTCAACATGTTATTCCTCATGTTTCTAGACATTTTCTAAAAAAAATGGTTAGTGTGAGTATATTAAATAAAATCCTAGAAAACCATCACATGAATAGGAAAAATAAATACTAATGTTTCCTAAAATAAGTCACAATATATTAAAATCATTTAGTTCAACTTAATTTGATTTAAAATTTTATTATTCTTAATATAATCCTAAAAAATAACTACAATTCTCTATAACATACTAACCTCAAATGTTATCTAATACTTCTAACTTATAACCTGAAACCAACATGTCATCCCCTGAACTTTTCTAAATCTTTTAAATTATACTCATGTAAAAAAATCCTAACTTCTAAAGTTATCTAAAATCTAATTTTATACCAACTATAATGACTCAGACTTAACCATAACATATTTACATGATCTATAGCAAAAGATGCACCACTTACATTCTCAAGGCCTTTTAGGTTTAAAGTTTTAGAGAATTAGTAAAAAATTATTGCATATAAAAACTCATAATTTTACTTAAAAATAGGAATTTTTATCACTAAAAAAACTCTTTAAATGATGCATTTTCTTTGTTCAAGGAAAAAATATCATTTTCAAAGCTATAATTCATAATTGTTCATACTCATCCTTAAGCCCTATATTTGTTTTTGAAAATATGGGTTGAGAATAAAAATCAGTCAGGGGTATAAAATAAATATAAAACCTATTGGGCCATTGAAATACTTGAAAAACCTTGAAAAAATTACTTTCATTAAACAAAAAACTTTGAGATTATATGTAATGCCCCAAACCTATTTACCCAGATTCGATGCATTATTACATAACATTGGCATGATCACAAGGGATCAAATACTGAAAGACTGATCAGTTTAGTAGCCTTGGAAGCACTAGATACATACATAAGTTTTACATTACATTATGAAATAAAAAACAACAACATAATGTATCCTTTGAAAACATTAATATCCCTTATATTATCCCTACAGGTTAGTCATAATATACTTCTTCTCATCCTAGAAAAAATAAAACATATAAAGGGGTGAACTCAGATGCTCAGTACAGATAACAATATGGCGGAAACTTTCATAAATATACATAAAAATTTAAGGAAATATATAAGAATAAAACACAATCCTTTTAAGCATAAACTTCAGTATAACATGACAAAGATAAATTAAATAATTCCATTTACTTATTCACATGGATATTCTACTAGTCAAATAATCACATGTAATATCAATAGCCAATTTCATAATGGTGGAATGCATAATGCCGAACATCATAACCACACAGTCAAGGCCTCATGCCAAGACTACAAATAATATTTTTTCAAGGCCTTATTCTAAGACACTAGTTTGTCTCATGATACCTACCGATGCATTGAGGAGCTATAGTGGGCTCCACCCATCACTTAAAAAGTCTAATGCATTCCTCATACGAAAAGGTTAAAATATAACATAAACATTCGTATTAAAATTAGCATAAGAAATGTAAATAATTTATCCATAAACCATGAATGGTATAAAAATAACACATACACAGTCAAACATATCACAAAACCTTCAATACAATATGAAAGATTGTATCATAATAAATCAACTTCAAACAAGTGTAAAATCCATCAAAGGATGTTGATATAGATGAAATCAAAACTATTTGAGAGAAATATCTATATCTATTTTGAAATCATTTAAAAGTAAAATAATTATAAAAAGGAAATATTTATTTTGAAAATATTATTATAAGCTTGTAATGGAAGTTTCTAAGGTGTTATAATGGTGGAAAATAGCTACACTCACCGTATAAGTAAAAAAACATTCTTTCCTTAATTCGTCGAAAAGGTCATAAAGTACCTTATTTGGAAAATGATGGAAAGATTCCTTTCAAAAAAATTTGTAAAAATTCAAAAAAGGGTATAAATGAATTTAACCCATATTATATGAAATAGATTTTTAAATACATTTTTAAGAAACATGGATGTGGATGATAAAGAGGTCCTAGTAGATACTCATGAATAAACAACCTCAGATAATGAAGAGATTGGAAAATTAAATCTTTCCTTGTAATTTTACTTGATTGAGGGTATGTTAACATCCTGTATAATAGTTAAATAATTTTTATTAAATTATAAAAGAACCACGTACATAAATATGATATCATATATGATCTTCTAATATTGCTTTGTTAATAATATTTCAGTAGTATCATTGTTTTGGGTGTTAACTAATTAGTTTTCCTTTATATGATTTGTTACATAAGCCATGTTTTTTATGGATAGGATATATTTTATTCATATACATAATTATATTAAGTTATTAAACATTATTTTTAATCATAAAATAAAAATTATTCTTGAATGGTTATGATGGGGAATGAATCTCATCGCGTTCGTGGAGATGGTAATCCGTACGTACGCACGAGCAACAATATCATTATATTAGCGGTGAAATCATATGTAATTGGATAGTATATCATATATATAGAATCATTACCATGTTATATTTATCATTTACATAAATTATACTCATTATTATACCCATCCAAATAATGAAGTGTTGAATAACGAACTACACCACGACGTGGAGACGGTAAGCCGAACGTACGCACGTTTGGTGACTTGTCCTTCATAGGATGGATAGAATAATGAATATGGATGTTACATATTTATAATAATATCACAATATGTATAAGGTACTGGATTTATTATTTTGGTATGGAAACAACAAAGAAAGAGGAAGTGGAAGAAGAAAAAGAACTTTGAAAGAGGTGGTGAAATTATTACCTCTTCTTCGAGTGCTTCCTTTTGATTTGATCAAAAGGGCTCCTTAGGTTGGATTATGATCAAAGTAAGTCCTCTATGTTGAATTGAGGGTAGTTGGGAGGATATTTGAGTAGGGGTTGTCTGATCCAAATGGATTTGGAGGTGTAATTTTGAGAGAAGGAAAAGTACCCTTTTATAAGAGATGTGAGGGTCACTTTAGGAAAATCTTGAAATATTATTTTATTATACAATCATATTTGGTTTATAATGGCTCCAAAAAGATTTATTTAGAGGATAAGGTGGGTCTGGGTCGAAAAAATCTCAACCAATAGGTTTTAGACAGGTTTAGGTCACCATATTAACCTTATTTTTTAGATTTAACTTTTAGTTAAATAGTTTAACTTTTACCATATATTCTTGTATTATTATAAAAAATCATTAATAAAATTACTATAAAAATCCAAGAGAACCCCAAGTGGTTCATTATTGATATATATAACCTTATATAAGTCCTTTTTCCTAACCTTAGATTTTTAGGTATATTATATCAATTAATAATATAGTATTTGTTTTAAAAACTCATTTATGTCAATTTGGAAACTATTTGGTATTTTGTTTTTGTGAAAGTTATAACAAATTTATCACTTAGAAAAAAATTTATTTAATCAACACTAACATGTCATATTAACCTAAAAAATTAGTGTAATTTATCATAAGTCTCAATTTACTTTTATTTGGATATTTATAATATCAATTATTTTAATCTTTCATTAATAAGGTAATTACTGAATTATCATTGTGTCATAAATAAATTTAATTATTTAATGTATAAAAATTATAAATAAAACATCATTATGTAGTAAATATTTTTAGCTTTATAATGAATATTTATAGTCTAATTTATCTTATGTATAACCCTATATTAAAAATGGTTTATTTATTAAACTTTGAATTTAACACTTTTAACTCTTCTTTAAATAAAATAATAATAAATGTCATAACATAATCCAAGTAGACCAAAATGATCATATTTTTTTCCTAAGGTTTATTTTGGTCGAAATAAACTTATCCAATAGAATTAGGACATGTGTTAGGATAATTATAATATCATTTTCACCTTTAATTACCCTATTTACTTTTAACCGTGGTAAATAAAAGTCAAAAGTTACTATTCACCAATTTTTTTTATCTTATTGAACCACATTTTACTTACTGGTTTCAACCGTGTTTCTCAGATTTTTGAAATTCAATTCACAGAAGTGTTAAAATTACGTTTTATGCAAATTTTCAAATGCGCCTAGAAGGTGAGTAAAAGACGGTAAAAAGTTCAATAAAATTTTATATATCTAATATTATTATAAAATGACTCCAATGAATTACATTGAACATATATAGGTATTATGTATCTATTTTTATATAAAATAAATTTAAATAAAATAACTAATTATTTAAATAAAAATTCAGTTTTAAACAATAACGTAGTGTTTTTCACTATTCATCAAAAATTGAAAGTTTTCAAAAAAATACCAAAAATTCACCCTAAGCTAATTTTGATATTTCAAATCCAAAAATGAAGTCCATTTTGAAAAATAAAATTTATAAAATTTTAAAAAGTGGGTATTACTATTCATAATGACTAGTTTGGTTGGTCGTGGTGTGTTAGAACTTGAAGTCGTGTACAACACAAGCTATTTCATTATTCAAAGGGAAAAACACTGTGGAAGTTTGAGGTGTTACATTATTCCATCCTTCAAATGATTTCATCCTCAAAATTTCTAGAATACTGCTGCATAAAAAGATTCTGGTGGTTCTTCATCATAAGTTCCTTGGGTTCCCACGTTACCTCTTCCATCTTATGGTTTCTCCATAGAACTTTTACCAGAAATGTCGTCTGGTTTCTCAACACTTATTCTCTGGAATCAAGAATCTTGACAGGTTCTTCACAATAAGACAAATCGGGTTCTAGTTCTATTTCTTCATAGGTGAGTACATGTGTTGGGTCAGACATGTATTTTCTCAACAGTGATACATGGAACACATCATGAACTTTGGAGAGACTTGGATGCATTTCCAAATGGTAAGCTACAACTTCAATTTGTTCTAGAATTTCTAAAGATCCGATGTACCTGGGACTTAATTTACCCTTATTACTGAATCGTATAACACCCTTCCATGGAGATACCTTCAATAAAATATGATCTTTTACTTGAAATTCCAAATCCTTCCTCCGGTTATCGACATAGCTCTTTTACCTACTTTGAGCTGCTTTGATGTGGGTTTGGATAATCTTCACCTTTTCCATTGTTTCCTCAACAAGTTCTAGGCCTATGAGTTTTCTTTCACCAACATTATCCCAACAAGTTGGTGTGCGACATATCTTTCCATATAACTCTTCATATGGTGCCATTTGAATAATTTAATGGAAGCTATTATTATAGGAAAATTCTACCAGAGGTAAATATTGATCCCCCATACCTTGAAAGTCAAGTGATAAAGATATCAACATGTATTCTAATGTTTGAATAATCCATTTTTATTGTCCATCAGTTTGAGGGTGGTAGGCAGTGCTCAAACGAAGTTCAGTATCTAGGGCCTTCTAAAGACTTTTCCAGAATCTTGATGTAAAATGAGATCACGATCAGAAATAATCAATAGGGGTACTTCATGAAGTCTTACAACTTCATTAATATATATTCTTGCTAAACATTCAAGTGGTAAATCTTATCTTGTAGAAAGAAAATGTGATGACTTGGTAATACGATCAACAATGACCCATATTGCATCATTCCTTCTAGGAGTCTTTGGTAGCCCCATGAAAAAGTCCATCATAATATCATCCCATTTCCACTCAGGTATGGGAAAAGGTTGCATGACTCCTCTAGGATGTTGTCTTCCATCCTTCACTTGTTGAAAAACCATACATCTTGACACATAATCAGAAATATCTCTCTTCATGTTGTCCCACCAAAAATGTTCCTTCAAATATCTATACATCTTAGTGCTACCAGGGTGTATAGAGAAAATGGAGCTATGATCATCATCTAACAATTCCTTTTTTAGATCGGGTATGTCAGGAACACAAAGTCTCTTCCCAAATTTCAAAATCCCATCTTCATATATGAAGTCGATCAATCTCCCATCATTCACATATTTAATTTTCTTTTGAAACTCCTCATCATCAGTCTGATAACTTTTTATCCTTTCTAGTAAAGGTGGTTTGGAAACCATTTGAAAAAGTATTGATGATTCACCTTTCATGATTATTCCCATATCCATCTTTACTAGATCCATGAACATAGTATCCCTTTCAACTCTCATATTGTTCAAAACTCTATGATCCTTTCTACTCAAAGCATATGTCACCTTATCTGCCTTCCCTGGGTGGTAGTGTATAGTGAAATCATAATCCTTAAGTAGTTCAATCCATTGTATTTTCCTCATGTTGAGTTATTTCTATGAGAAAATATAATTCAAACTCTTGTGATCAGTATATATCTCACATTTTCACCATAAAGATAGTGTCTCCATATCTTTAAAAAAAAGATTACAGTTGCTAACTCAAGATCATGTGTGGGATAGTTTTGTTCATGAATTTTTAGCTGTCGTGATGCATAGGCAATAACTCTATCATTCTGTATAAGGACACAACCAAATCCTTTCTTTGAAGCATCACTATAAATAACAAAACCATCATTACCTAATGGTAGATTCAAGATAGGAACATTGACTAATATTATCTTCGGTTCTTCAAAAAAAATTTCACACACTTTTTTCCAAACAAATCTAACCCCCTTACATGTGATCTTGGTTAATGGGTTATCCAATCAGGCAAAATTCTGGACGAAACATCGATAATAACCTGCTAAACCAATAAAACTGCATACCTCAGTTATAATTGTCGGTTCCGGCCATTCTTGGATTGCCTTGGTCTTTGAAGGATCAACAGAGATTCCATCCTTAGAGACAATATGGCCAAGAAATGAAATTTCCTAAAGCCAGAATTCACACGTGCTAAACTTCCCATATAATTCATTTCTTCTGAGGGTTTTTAGAATAGTGTGCAAGTAATTTTCATTATATTTGTAGCTTTTTGAGTATACTAAGATATCATAAATAAATACCACTATAAAGTCATCAAGATATTCCTTGAAAACCCTATTCATTAGATCCATGAAAATAGAGGGTGCATTAGTCAGTCCAAAAGGCATTACTGTAAACTCGTAATGCCCATACCAGGTATGAAATGCTTTTTTTGGAATATATTCCTTCTTCGCACACAACTGATGATATCCATATCGAAGGTCAATATTTGAAAAATATTTATCTCCATGAATTTGATCGAATAAATCATCAATGCTAGGTATGGGATAGTTGTTCTTTATTTTTATAGTATTGATCTCCCTGTAGTCAATGCACAACCTCATAGATCCATATTTCTTCTTAACAAAAAGAACAGGGGATCCCCATGGAGAAACACTAGGGAGAATAAATCCTTTATTACTCAATTACTATAGTTGTTTATTTAGTTCCACTAATTCCATAGTGGCCATTCTATAAGGGGTCTTCGATAGGGGCCTTGAACCAGAAATTAAATCAATGTAAAACTTAATTTCTCGTTTTGGAGGATGTCAAGGTAAATCCTTTGGAAATACAGTAACATATTCTTGAACAATAGGCACATACTCTATTTGAACATTCCTTTCCTAACCCATAGTTATTTCACTCTCTTCCTCCCCAATAATTGAATTTAGTATAGATACAAGGGGTGGATCTAGATAAGAATCAGGTGGTGACGTTTCTTCTCTAAAGACAAGGTACTCCTTACCATCATCAAAAATTGTAACCTTATTCTTATTATAATAAATTTTTGCATCATGGTCTGAAAACCAATCCATACTGAGGATTATATCAAATTCAATCATGGGTATGATGATGAGATCAGTAGATAAAGAACATTTATATACCCTAATGGGAACTGATTCACAAAACTTTGTTGCACGATACTTCCCTTAGGAGTTTTGACTGAAAACTCCCTTGCTAAATCAAATTGGAAATATCTAACTTTTTTAGAAAACTGGGAAGATATGAAATAATGTGATGATCCAGAATCAAATAAATCATTGGCTAAACTTGAGGAAACCATTAAATTACCTGCCACCACGTCATTCAGAGATTCAAACTTAGTAGTAGTGATCGCACAAGCTTGGCCATGATCCCTTGGCCTTTTCTAAGGTAAGTTTTCCTGACGCTTAGGATATTCATTTGCATAATTACCCATTTCTCTACAATTGTAGCATTCTACATTAAAAACATCTTTATTTCCCTTGCAATCACGAGCTTGGTGGCCTTAGTCACCACACTTGTAACAGACTTCCATTCCCTTCAGGAAAGTACTAGGGTGTTTCTTCCCACATTCACCGCAGTATGGAAATTCAACTTTTCCATTATTCCGCTTATTTCTATTTCCAAAGTGTTCAACATATCTCTTATTCTCTTGATTTTCTTTAAAATCATAAGACTTATAGAATTACTTTTCTGTCTTGATAGCACATGAGACAATATCTTCGTACGATGAGAAGGATTGTGAGACTAATGATCGACAGAGAAATGGTTTTAACCCATCAAATAATTGATCAATCTTACTCCTTGGGTTACGTATATAATCTGATGCATGCCTTGCTAACCATGTAAAGTTAGCCTCATACTTTGCGACATTCTCATCCTCCTTTTTCCTCAGACTCAGAAATTGTCTTTCCATATCCGCTCAATGGTCACAAGGAAAGTATTTTTATAATAAAATCTCTTTTAACTCCCTCCATTCCATATTTTATAATTCTTTATCCTCCATTTTGTTTTGAATTAATGACCACCATTAATCTGCATCTCCCGTGAGGCGATAAAATACCATGAAAACTTTTTCCCTTTCGCTACTCCCCAAAGCATGAAATATTTTCTCTAAGAAACTTATCCATTTCTCAGCTACAAATGGATTTATATTCCCATTGAATGTTGGTGGTTTTTGCCTCATGAATCTGTCTAACATTGATCCTCCGCATTATGGATCAGGGAGCTCCATATGGGTAAGGTTATTATTCATAACCTTAGTGAGTTGTCCTAGTATGGTTATAAGTTGTTCAGAACTGGTTGTATCTCCTTATCCACTATAATTATCTTGAGTAGGAGGGAAATCCCTACATGGATTACATGCATTGATACAGTTTCCATTCCTTCTACTAGGAACCATTTCTAAATAATGTAATAAACTAGATTAGTTTATAAATCACAATACATAATTCCAAACTAGTAAAAAACCTAACATAAATTAGAATGTTTATGCATATAATCCATAATTATAAAAAAATGTTTTATTTGAGGAGGTATTTAATCATAAATCTTTCATAATGGTTTGGTAAATAAAATGTGAATTATTCTAAGAACATCCCCCAGGAGTGTCATAACTAAGAGTGCAGCAAAGCCTATTGTCGTGTACCAGGATACCCTAGGTCAAGCCCGAAACTCCTTGTCAAAGTTTTCACTCCTAGGTACATCTGTTCCAGATCCTCCTCTACCTACTCGTATCCAGATAGGGATGTATTTCTTGGAAAATACACAAAATATCTACATTAAAAAAATTCTAGGAAGTTATTCTATACTAATCATAAAAGTTTATCTTAGGGTAATGTTCTATAATCAGAGTTTTTCTAAATCTAGTTTCCAAGGTTTGTACTAAACTTCCTCTGATACCAGTTGTAACTCACCGACACTAGTTACCCTAATTTGATGCATTATTATATAAAATTGGAATGATCACAAGGGATCAAATCCCAAAATACCGACCATTTTAGTAACCTTGGAAGCACTAGATACATACATAAGTTTTACATTACATTATGAAATGAAAAACAAAAATATAGTGTATCCTTTGAACACATTCATATCCCTTAGACTATCCCTGCAGGTCAATCATAATATACTTCTTCGCATCCTAGGAAAAATAAAACTTATAAAGGGGTGATCTTAGATGCTCAATAAGGATAACTATATGGAGAAAACTTTCATAAATAAGAATAAACATTTAAGGAAATGTATAAGACTAAAACACAAGCCTTTTAAGAATAAAATTCAGTATAATACATCAAAGATAAATCAAATAATGTCATTTAATTATTCACATGGATATTATACCAGTCGAATAATCACATGTAATATCAATAGCCAATTTCATAATAATGGAATGCATAATTCCAGACATCATAACCACATAATCAAGGCCTCATGATAAAACTAAAAATAAGATTTTTAAAGGCCTTATTCCAAGACACTATTTCGTCTAATGAGACCTATCGATGTATCGAGGAGCTATAGAAAGCTCCACTCGTCACTTACTAAGTCCAATGAATTCCTCATATGAGAAGGTTGAAATATAACATAAATATTTGTATTAAAACTAGCATACAAAATGTCAATACTTTATCCATAAACCATGAATGATATAAAAATAAAACATCCACAATAAAACATATCACAAAACCTTCAATACAATATGGAAGATTGTATCATAATAAATCAACTTCAAACAAGTGTAAAATCTATCAAAGGATGTTGACATAAATGAAATCAAAAATATTTGAGAGAAATATCTATTTCTATTTTGAAATCATTTAAAGGTCACATAATTATAAAAGGAAACATTTATTTTGAAAATATTATTATAATCTTGTAATGGAAGCTTCGAAGGTGTTATAACGGCGGAAAATAGCCGCACTCGCCGTATAAGTTAAGAAAAGCATTCTTTCCTTAATTGGTCGAAAAGGTAATAAAGTACCTTGTTTGGAAAACGACTGAAATATTCCTTTAAAAGAATTTTTTAAAAATTAAAACAAGGGTATAAATGAATTTAAACCATATTATAGGAAATAGTAATTTTTTTTGAAATATATTTTTAAGAAACATAGATGTGGATGATAAAGAGGTCCCGGTAGATACTCATGTATAAACAACCTCAGATAATGAAGAGATTGTAGAATTAATACTTACCTTATAATTTGACTTAATCGAGGGTAAGTTAACCTATTGTATAATAGTTAAATCATTGTTATCAAATTATACAATAACTACATACATAAATATGATATCATATATGATCTTCTAATATTGCTTTGTTAATAATATTTCAGTAGTATCATTGTTTCGGGTGTTAACTAATTCATTTTCCTTTATATGCTTTGTTACATAAGCCATGTTTGTTATGGATATGATGTATTTGATTCATATAAAGAATGATATTAAGTTATTAAACATTATTTTTAATCATAAAATGAAAATTGTTCTTGAATGGTTATGATGGGGAATGAATCTCATGGCGTTCGTGGAGACGGTAATCCGTACGTACACACGAGTGACAATATCATTCTATTAGTGGTGAAATTGTATGTAATTGTATGGTATATCATATATACAGAATCATTAACATGTTATATTTATTATTTACATCACTTATACTCATTATTATACCCATCCAAATAATTAAGTGTTGAATAACGAACTACACCATGACGTGGAGATGGTAAGCCGTACGTACGCACCTATGGTGACTTGTCATTCATAGGATAGATAGAATAATGAATATGGTTGTACCATATTTATAATAACATAAAAGTATGTATAAGGTACTGTATTTATTATTTTGGTATGGAAAAAACAAATAAAGAGGAAGTGGAATAATAAAAATAACTTTGAAAGAGGTGGTGAAATTATTACCTCTTCTTCGAGTGCTTCCTTTTGATTTGATCAAAAGGGATCCTTAGGTTGGATTATGATCAAAGTAAGGCCTCTAGGTTAAAGTGAGGGTAGTTGGTAGGATATTTTATTAGGTTTTGTATAATACAAATGTATTTGGAGGTGTTATTTTGAGAGAAGGGGAAATACCCTTTTATAAGAGAGGCGAGGGTCACTTTAGGAAAAGCTTGAAATATTATTTTATTATACAATCATATTCAGTTTATAATGCCTCCAAAAGGATTTATTTGGAGGATAATGTAAGGATGGGTCAAAAAAACATCAACCAATAGGTTTTAGATAGGTTTAGGTCACCATATTAACCTTATATTTTAGATTTAACTCTTAGTTAAATAGTTTAACTTTTACCATGTATTCTTGTATTATTATAATAAATGGTTAATAAACTTACTATAAAAATCAAATAGAACCCCAAGTGGTTCAATATTGATATATCTAACCTTATCTAATTCATTTGCATGAAACTTATATTTTTAGTAATATTATATCAATTAATAATATAGTATTTGTTTTAAAAACTCATTTATGTCAATTTTGACAGTATTTGGTATTTTGTTTTTGTGAAAGTCATAACAACTTTATCACTTAGAAAAAATTTATTTAATAAACCTAACATGTCATATTAACCTATAAAATTAGTTTAATTCATTAGAAGTCTCAATTTACATTTATTTGTATATTTATAATATCAATTATTTTAATCTTTCATGAATAAGGTAATTCCTGCATCATCATTGTGTCATAAATAAATTTAATTATTTAATGTCTAAAAATTATAAATAAAATAAAATTATGTGGGAAATTTTTTTATCTTTATAATTAATATTTATAGTCTAATTTATCTTATGTATAAACTAATATTAAAAATGGTTTAGTTATTAAACTTTGAATTTAATACTTTTAACTCCTCTTTAAATAAAATAATAATAAATGTCCTAATCTAATCCAAGTGGACCAAAAGGATAATATTTTATTCCTAATTTTGATTTTGGTTGAAATAAACTTATCCAATAGAATTAGGACACGTGTTAGGGTAATTATAATATCATTTTTTACCTTTAATTACACTATTTACTTTTAACCGTGGTAAATAAAAGTCAAAAGTTACTATTCACCAAAAAATATTTTAATCTTATTAAACCAAATTTTACTTACTGATGTAAACCGTGTCTCTTGGATTTTTGAAATTCAATTCATATAAGTGGTAAAATTACTTTTTATACAAATTTTCAAATGCACCTAGAAGGTGGGTAAAAGACGATAAAAAGTTCAATAAAGTTTTATATATCTAATATTTTTATAAAATGACTCCAATTAATTACATTGAACATATATAGGTATTATGTATCTATTTTTACCTAAAATAAATTTAAATAAAATAACTAATTATTTAAATAAAAAGTTGGTTTTAAACAATAACGCAATGTTTTTCACTATTCATCAAAAATTGAAAGTTTTCAGAAAAATACCAAAAATTCACCCTAAGATAATTTTTATATTCTGAATCCAAAAATGAAGTCCATTTTGAAAAATAAAATTTATAAAATTTTAAAAAGTGGGTATTACTATTCATAACGGCTAGTTTGGTTGGTCGTGGTGTGTTAGAACTCGAAGTTGCGTACAACACAAGCTATTTCATTATTCAAAGGGAAACGTACTGTGGAAGCTTGGGGTGTTACATTATAAAAGAATATAAACTTACTTTTAAACTAGAAATCATGTTTTTTTTCTCAAAAATTCCCATGAAACAAGCTTACAAACAAGCATAAAATCTATAGAACAATCATAAAGGTTACTTGGAATATCATATTTATATCACCTATAATCACTCGTAATGGAATAACTTAACTAGTTAATTTCAAAGAAACCCATAATGGAATAAATTAAAAAGTTAATTTCAACATCATAAACACATAATGGATTAACTAACCAGTTAATTACAAAATCATATCTCTAAAGAATAAATCATCACCCAATGTATAAAGGTCTATAATATTCATGAGCCTTCCTTTTCCATTCTAGGGTGTTCGATGGTTAAGAGTAGTTTTATAAAATTTTGAAGTTATTTTAAAATGAATTTGTAAATTATTTAATAGTTTTAAAAGGGTTTTAAAATTTTGTAAGCAATTTAAAAGTATTAAAAGTTTTTTTTATAAATTAACTTAGAAGTTTTAAAATGATTACAATATTTTTGGAAGTGTTTTAGAATTCTTGAAGTGATAATAAACCATTTTATTAATTATTTATAAGTTAGTTTAATTGAAAAGGTCAATATTTTCAAATAAATATTTACCCTTAGACATGAAATTGGAGTTTCACAAGGGTAATGGTGGGTTTTAAAAGGTTACGTAAAGGTAAGGGTGATTTTTCAACCTTACGTAAGGGTAACCCTGAATTTCTAAGGGTTATGTAAGGGTAATACCTTGAGTTTAAGTGCTGTGTAAGGGTATATAATGCCACATAAGGGTAATCCAGAGGGATTTTTATAAATGTGACTCTATACTAGTGTAAAGGTAGGTTATTATATGAAAAAGGGTATGCACCTCTATCCTTATTCACATAAGGGTAAGTTCCTAGTTGCGTAAGGGTGGCTCTATGACAACCCATGTATTTATTATACATTAATCCATGATTTATTATATAAGAATACACATAAAACAACCCATAATACCGATAAGTATAATGTATTTAGGAATTGGATACATAACATAACATCCTAAACATGGGATACAACAAAATTATTAAAAACTTCCTTAACATGCTTTTAGAAATCACCAGTCTTCTAAAATTGCATGGGATAACTTGTAGACGTACATAAGAAATAGGTGAGCTATAAAACATAGTTAGAAAATATAAAATAAGTATAACATGAATAAATTATTACATGTTGGAAAATATTAATTTAAATGAAACATAAAAGGGATGGTAATCATAAACATGAACAATAAGTCATGATATAACATGGTATCATAAAGGCAACATGGGAATGGGGCAAAAAATTTAAACATGAAATCATAAACATAGGTCAAGGATAACCACCAATACATTATAACATGGTGTAAAAAGTCCCATGATGTATTAAGTTCACTCCCTAATCTATTTAATGATGTATCATGAGACTAAAAAATTACCCAATGCATTGGAGAACTATATATTTTATGGCATACCTATAACATTCATATCATGTACATGCATAAGTGTGCCACATAGATCTTTCAACATAGAATCATATTTAATTATATTTAATTACACGATTAAGGAATGTGGAATAAATACATGAAAGTATCAAATAAAATAATTATAGGTATGTTTAGGTGAATACCATTGAGTGGGAATAGTGATGGTATTCACAATACAAAGGTTTGCCAAGGAAAAATCGTAGTGAAATTTCGGCAGCATAACGACAGTACTTAAAGATTCATAAAATGATTTAATGAGAAATAAATGGGTATATAATCATTTTTAAATAAAATGTAAAGTAATATGGATGTGTAAAATAATATCCTAACATTAGGAATTGGAAATAAAAGGTATAAAATGAAGAAGATGCTTGAATAAAGAGAAGAAGGAAACAATCCCTTACTAAAATTCGGTATAATAATGGATTAGGTAAATGCTATAACGAGAGGGGGTAAATGAAATATAATTATTAGGAAATAAATTGGAAAATATATGGATATTTTTAAGATTATGAAAACATAAACAAATGATATTTACAAGAATAAATACAAGGAAAGTGTTCGAATTGAAAAGAATATAGAGAGGTCCCTTACTAAATTTCAACATGGTAATGACTTAGGTAAAGGTTAAAATGATAGTGGGTAAATGATATATCATTAAAATAACATAAATTGGACAATAAAATTAATGTTTATAAATTCATTCCAATATAACCAATTGATATTCAAAAGCTAATTATAAATAAGGTGCTTGAATTGAAAACAAGAGAGAGTAGTCCCTTACCTTGAGAGGGTGATTCCAAAAGCTTGGGAGGAGCTCATTAAGAGCTTGGGGGAACCTTGAGAGGACTCTAGAGAGGGGAGGAAAAATTAAGGATGTGATCCAAGGTTTTTTAGTGAATAGGAATGAGATATTGGGTGGGCTCATATAGAAAAAGAGAGGGGAGTTCTTTATTATTTCCCAAACTTAGGTTTTGGATATTATATAATAAAATAATCAAAACCAAAAATCTTACCATGGTTTTGCCCATAATTTCTGGAAAATAAGAGTGTTTTTAATTATTTTATAAGTCTAAGGTCTTAAATCATTAAAACACTACCCTTGGTGATGTGTAAGTGAGTCGTGTTCGTAAAGAAATAATTTTAAAACCTTAAAATATAATATAGGTTTAGGAGGATTCATAAAGGCTTTATAAAATCAATCATATAACCTCAATATCACATTATTTTAAAGGGGAAACATAGATTTGGTATTTTATACCTATTATATAATTTATTACATCACTTTTGGGTCATTATGATATCATAATACACACCGTATATTTACAATGTATTTAATTTTTACCCAAAAAACTCTACTGTCTCAAAAAATTATGAAAAATTAACCATTGGATAATTTCAATGTTATGATTCCAAAAATAATATTTATTTTATAAAAATAATTTACTAAAAATATTAATTTTTTAATTTTAAAAAAACAATCTAAATTTATTGAGAAATGCTGGTTTTATTGCCAATAATAGTTTTCGAACCATTATAACAATTATGCTTGACTTCATAAAAATTATATTATCATTTAAATTTAATAAAAATTGTTTAATATTATTATTTTACTAAAATAAAAATTATTTTTAAAACTTATGAATTCATCAAAAAGTAATGTCTTAATTGAATTTTTTTTATTACATAAAAATACAATTTGTGTTTTATCGTATCAAAATCCAATTTTTATAAAAATCATTTCTTAATTATTTATAAAGTAAAAATAATAATAAATAAATATAATCATTATTTTATTGAAAATGAAATATACATATTCATACTATTAGGGTTACCATTTCCCCCTTTTTTAAATTAATATTTTTAATATTTTACCCTTATTTAATCTATTTTACTTTTGCTGTAGTGATACATATTTACTGCAGTTACAATTCATATTATCCAAAAATTAAGCTGACATTATTACCTAATATTAATTATGGTGACTCTAAATATGGAATTAATTTTATAAAATTCAATTCATAAAATTCTCAGATTTTAATTTAAAATAAAACACGCAAGCGTGATGAAAAGCGGTCTTTTTCGAAAAATACATTTTTAAAGGAAATGATGATTTTACATTAACTCTATTACTAGTAATATTCATTATATAAATTTAAAATAATAATTATTGATATATAATTTATAAATTTAATTTATATAATTCCCCATTAGGGGTAATTTTTAATTAATTAAAAAATATAAAAACATTATGAATTTTAAAACAGTTTTTAGAAAAAATGTGCTTTCAAGCCTAAAAGTAAACTTATTCTAAAATCCAATATAAATATTATTTAAATGAAATTAATTGGATAAAATATAACAAAATAATAATTATTTTACTTTGAAATAAAATTAAAAATAATAATCTGACTTTTAAATTACTTAATTTATCAAAATAAATGATAGTTTTATAAAAAAGGTGGTATTTTTCACTATTTACTGAAAAATCAATATTTTTAAAAAAAATCCCAAAATTGTACCCTAAATTAATTTTTATATGATGATATAAAAAATGATGTTACTTTTATCAAATAATTTTTTTAATATTATATAAATTAATTATAATATTTTCCCACAAAAAGAAATAATAATAATTTTTGAAGAAAATGTATTTTTGAAGAATACAATGACATTACTAAAAATTGAGTGGTTATTTACTAAGAATTTATAAATATATTTATATTGAGTAGGTCATTTATATATATTTCATAATGTATTCAATCCAATTAAAATTCATAAATTTAATGTTTAGTTTATAATGGTTATATATAAATAATCATTGTTTGTTTGGGTTCAGTGTTGCATATCGCATATGCTATTGAACATAATTTTATCTTTTAAAAACTCAAGGTGCTACATTCTTCCCCTCTTTAATAAATTTCATCCTCTTAATTTGAACTTAGTCTTGGTAAACAATGTTTTTACACTAAAATATCTTTATTGAAAACCCACATTATAAAAAAGGGTTAATAAAACATCCACTAGAAAATAGAGATAATAAAGTATGAAGGTTATTATGTAACTAGGTTTCCAAGTAGAAGAACATTTGTGAGAATTTAAAATATAGACCTAGATGAAAAACAGCTAATGACCAAGAACTAATAGAGAGTGATATAGAACACGGTTTGGAGAAAGTCAACAACCATAAAACCATAAATCTGAGATGGGTGGAAAGACCATCAATTCATTAGAAATGATCCAAATATGTTTTTTTTTCAAGATTATTTTCCTAGAGTTTAGTAATTCCTTTACCATCAATACTAGGAACATAAGGAAATATACTTTCTTGACAAGTATAATTTTATCCTTTAATCAATTTCCTCTATAATATCATTCTTTTTATCCAAATGATGAGTACTCAAGATGATTTTATATTCCTGAAGCAATAGAATAGGCTTCTAATGGATCACATAATCCACTAAAGAATAAAAATATATTCCTATTATATTTATTAAATCCAAAATGGTTAGAATAAAGTAAAATAATACAAAAAATGAAAAAACATTAATGCATTAATACAGAGACCCATTGTTTTCTTTTTCAGACTTAGAAATATTTTTAAATATATTTCTAGATTTAGGAACTAATACAACGTGCGATTCTTAGACCTGGTGCACCCAAAATTAATTTTATAAAAATATTAAATTTATTTATATTGTTTGTGCACGATTAATTAAATAAAATGGGATAAATCCTAAATGTTTGATTGAATAAAAAATACGAGACCATGGTTGGGTCCAAAATGTGGTGTTTACCCTAGGTGCAACATAAAATAAGTTGGCACATGACATTCAGGCCTTTCGCTCGTTGGAAGTATGTTTAAGTGAATTAATTAATTAATTAATTAATTAAATTCACTTAACCTAATAAAAGTCTATAAATTTATCATTAGTGAGAATTCAAAGGGTTGGATCATAATTATCCCACCACCAGTAAAGCTCTACTCCTCCTTATTTGAAGAATCCCTTCGACAATAGAAAAAAACCTCTGGATCAAGGAGAATTGAAGCATGATGAACACATCAGTTTCTTCAAATCATTATGCAGGTGTGTTCTTCACCAACGATTGATTAAAAATATAGGTATGAATCATTAATTAGTGTTTACACCCTTTTGATTAAAATTTTAAGCAGATCGAACATTATTCTTCAATCTTCGCCCCTGTTGTAAACCTTTGCATGAGTTTGAGTATTGAAACATTATTTTACTAGTCATTTTCTAATCATAATTTCCCATTCTTAATCAATTGGACAAGAAATATTGGCCAACAATCACATAAAACTTTTTTCATTTGATTTTCTCCCCTGTTCTACATCTTTATCACTATTGGAATCCCCGTGGTTCCCGGTTCAAAAAATTACCTGGCAACCCAATCTCGATCGGGTGCCCGGATTCATGATGAATCAATGAAGCAAGCACAAATCAATGAAATAGTTATAAATCTGGGATCGTTGTGATGAAATTATGTTCAATACCAAAATTTAAGGTTGGATCATCAAGCATCGAAGCCTCGAGTGCATGTAGAACGTACGATGAAACCCTCATTGGTGACTGGAGCAGATTAATGGTGAGCAACGACTGAGATCCAAAATCTATGGAAATATTTGCGATTTTAAAGTAGATTCAATGTGGAATCCTTGTAAGTTGGAGAAGATTCGAAGCTCCGGTCATGGATCTAGAAATCTTCAGTTTCTAGAAAAATCCCGACTACACCATGTGTATAATGAAGAACACATGGCATGTTGCCTCCCTTAACGACAATGCTACAGTTTGGGAAAGTTTGAGGGCTACACAGCGTATAAATTCATCTCACATGCCATGTATGTGTCCAACCACACATACATGATGTTTAGGTACAAATACATGGGGTCCGAGTACATGGACATGGCCATGAGACACGCCCTCGATCCCAATTAGTCAGGACACAGTGTGTAGTCCACCTACACAATGTGTTCTACTACATGGGGTGGAGCCATGTGCTACCCAAGAACACAACCATGTTGTGGAGCGGGACCACATGCCACGTAGGTCCCCTCACACACCATGTTCCCCTTGATATTTTTTTAGTGATCTTCAAACATTCGTATCTCCTTAGTTTGAACTCGGATTTTGGTATGCAAATAGCCTATCCTGAGTGTTTTTTCATGTAAAATGCATCAGTTCCCTCATAAGTAGATTTTAAGATATGATGTGAATTGTTTTAGGTTTGGAACATACTGAGGTGACACCTGATGATAGCAACGATCATACATAATCACTAGAGCATCCCAGGCATAACCCTCCATCAGGGTTGGAAGTGGAGTTCCCTGAATATAGTACTGGGTATAACCCTCTAGTAGGGTTGAGTAGTGGAATTACCCAATGATATTTATGAGTTACCTTCCCATAAGACTAGGAAGTGGAGTTCCTAGATGTTCTAGGCTTACCCTCCAGCAGAGATGGGTAGTGGCATTCCCTAATGATAGTTCCGAGCTTACCCTCTAATAGGGTTGGGTAGTGGAATTCCCCAATGATAGTTTCGGGCTTACCCTCTAGTAGGGATGGGTAGTGGTATTCCTCGATGACAACTTCAAAGCATAGGAATCTAGCTGAGATGGACAGTGGAGTTCCCAGATAACTCACCGGGCTTACCCTCCTATAGGATTGGGCAGTGGCATTCCTCGACGACATTCTCAAGCGTAACCCTCCAGCTAGGTTGGGCAGTGGAGTTCCTCAGTGACTATCAGAGTAGGACCCTCCTATCGTACTAGGGCATGGGATCCTTACCTAGAATTTTTGTCCCCTCAACTATGTGACACAATGACGAGACATGGTTTGATATATCTTTGGACTCACAAGGAAGATGAATGCTTCCCCCCACCAAGACGTGTCCTTGTGATGCAACCTAAAATCATGCAAGTGAGTCAGTTCCACCCAAAGCGGATAGTATCAAGGTGTAGTGATTGATTCCCTTAGACTTATGTGTTTAGAAAAAATGCATGAGATGATGGGAATCATGGATGGACTTACTTTGGAACTGTTGGCTACTCTTCTTCTTGGGATGAGCTGTGATATGGAGATCCCCTTACTCTCTTATTTACAATTATTTCTGCTGGGGTGCATCTACTATGAACATGTTTATGCTTACTGATGGTCTCATTGCACCCCACCTTACCACTTTCCAAAGGTGGGTGACATCCATCACCTCTTTGGTGGTGTTTTCTCCTTGATCAAAATGGGATGATGGGATGTCGATTTTTCCTTCCATGGATTCCTCCTCGGAACTCATCTCATAGTCCAGGTCTCCCTCATATATTAAGACGTTGTTTGTGAAACTCATTCCTAGTTCCATATATTTGTGGACGCTGGTTAATTACATTGCTTCTTTCAAGAAATTCCAAGGGGTCTTGATAAGGTAGCAAACTTCGGTTAGGAGAGTAGTCACATTGAGGAATCTATGGAATGTATTGATGCTGGAATACTGGAACACCTATATTCTTCATCATTATAGGGATTATCAAGGGTTTAGAAACCTGAGGCTTATCATAATGATCGAGGGGTATATTATGCCAGAGGCATGTCCCTGAGGTTTTCCTTGGCTTCCCATGTTTAACACGGGGCATGCCGCAAGTTTAACATCTAGCGGAGATGAATCAGATGGATCATAAAACTGATAAAAGTGGACCAAATGGGTATGTACCTAGGAGGGAGAACCTGGAAGGTTTACTAGATAGATGGATCAAAATTACCAATGAGGAAGGATCCTGGGTGGCGTTTCCCAAAGAGGGAAGATTTCACACTGTGAAGGCTGATCAGGACACCACTGAGGGCAGACCAGGGAAGGTGTGTCCCAATAAAGGTGACACCAATTTTTACCATTGGATGAGATTTAAACTTTTGGAGGCTTCCTACATACCCTGGGTAGAGGATAGGGATCAAAACCCACGTAGTTTGAAGGGCTGATTTTGGGGCTTATGCACTGAGACAACCCAACTGCTACTCGGAGAAACAATCACATGGATGAATGGGGCTTATGCACTGAAATGGACCAGGTAGATAAAGTGACCCTACCATGATAAGGGTGGGGTGATGGAGTAGATATCTGGGGATTATGAATGGTTAGATACCCATATTAATGGTGTGATCCCACCGAGATGTGGTGGCTTGGGTAAGAATCAAGATGGATGATGGATGATTTAATGAAGTGGATGAGATGAATGGGGTGAAACCAACATGTAGATGATGGTTTTGGGTTTAAACCTTAGGGATGTTTCCCATGTACCCTTATTGGAAGGAAGGGATCAAAGTCAACATTATTCCGGAGTGGGGTGATGAGTCACCCAAGGAGGCGGCTCATGAGGATAGATATATGGGTGGGACCTAAAGGAAATGAAACCTTGGGTTGATGTATGATCTTCCCAAAACAAATGGGCTCAAGGAAAAGACTAGGATGATACATGAATGATGGGATTGAGCCTCATGGAGGCTTCTTACGTATCCCTGTGGAAGGGAATCAAAGTCCACATATGAGGCATATAATCAGGGTGTGCACAAAGGATAGAGACCCGGATACATTCTGGGGCTTACATGTGGTTATAATCCCATCTAAATAGGGATACTCTTGGTTGGGGGAGTATGGATTGAGTGTGGGGCTTATGCATGGTCAGCCACCCGGGTGGATCAGAACAACTCATAGAGGTAGATCCAGGAGATGCGTACTAGAGAGGGATAATGTCACATCAGGATGGAACATCCCTAGGAGGGAGCACTAAAGTTTACCATTGGTCAGGGTTGAACCACATGGAGTAATCCTACATACCCTACCTAGAAGACAAGTATCAAAACCCACATTTTTTGAGAATATAGTTTAATGTCATGTGGGGAGAAAAGGGCATACAGTTTAACGTCATGCGGGACAAACAATGAACTGATGTGAAATGACCGGAACATATGGGTGATGGGATTGAATCTCAAGGAGTCTTCCTATATAACCTACCTAGAAGATAGGGATCAAAGTAAATGTAGTTCAGAAGAAAGGGGGGCATGGGGATTATATGTGGTTAGCAACCCATAGAGGATGTCATAATCGATACTTACTCTAAGCCCACGTGAGTCATGATCAGTATGAGAAACAAGAGGCAACATCAGACCTGAAGATCGTGTCATGAGAGGTGCTACCATGAAGGATATTTCATGGGGATTATATGTTGAGGAATCCTAGTGAAATAGAGATTGGGACTTACTCCTGGAGGGAATCCCGAGGAGGGTGTCCAGATGTATGAGGAGGATATGGCCATCATACAAGGAATACCCTATCAAGGTGTGTGTCAGGGATTACACATGGTATGCTCGATGAAAACATGGAAACAAAGCCCAGAGGGAGAGAAAATATGGATTGTAAAGGCGATAAGCAAATGGATCTCAGTCCCATCCTCTCTCTGATCCACTTAGGTCTGCCATGCATGCAGTAACCCACAATTTAACATCATGTGTTGGGGATGAAGGTGCTTGGAAATTTAACATCCTGTAGCTCGGATGATTAATACTTTCTACTCATCACTTGGACTTACATAACTTGTACTAACTCGCACTTGGGGGAGGGAATTCACAAGTAATGCCCTATGTGAGTGAGGTGGAGGAGTGGTCAATCGAGGGGTCCATGTTAGCATGACTATGTGAAGATGCAATAGACGTTATCATGCCTATATGAAGACAAATGAGGTAGGGAAACACTATATGAAACACCACTTGAGGAACCATGAAATCACTCTATACGATCCTAGAGGGCTGCAAAGGAGAAGGGTTTGCGAAGAGAAAGGCTTCGTAGAGACAGTATTCATGAATGAAAGGTACCTAGCAAAGGAAGGGTGCTTTGCGAAGGAAGGGTGCTTCATGAAGGAGAGGATTGAGTGGAATATATCTTTGATTTAGAAAAGAGATCTTAATTTTTAGAGTGATCTGTGAAGGCTTAATGCTTCACGGAGCCTCGAGCTACCTGAAGTGGCTCCCTCTTTTATGAAGGGTGAAGTCCTTCGCAAAGGGAATCCCCAACCTAGGAGGGGGTCATAAAGAACCAAAGGAGGAACAAATCTCACAACCTAAGTACCTTAGGTGATTCATCTTTGGGTTCATGAAGAGATTCATGAAATGAGAGATGGGAAGGTGAAAGGTCGGAGTAATAATGGTTTGGGGAGGGGGCGAGCCTTCTATTTATAGACAGTGGAGGTCAGAATGTTTCACAGGGCTGATTGCAAAGAAAAATTGGGCGCCATAAAGAAAAAGTAACGTCGTAAAGGACATAAATTTGTAGGTTAGTCTGTGAAGGGAGATGGGAACTGTGGAGGAGATCCATTTTCAAGATGGTTCATGAAGGGATATGGGCGCCATGGAGGATATCTGTTTGTGAGCTGGCCCATAAAGGGAGATGGAAGCCACAGAGGAGATCTGTTTTTGAGATGGTATGTAAAGGGAGATGGGAGACGCAGAGGAGATCTGTTTGCAAGCTGGTTCATGAAGGGAGGTGGACTATGTGTAGGAGATCTATTTATGAGATGGTCCATGAAACATATTTGTGGGGAATCTTTGTGAGATAGACCCCTATGATGATTTTATCCAAAATTCAAGGCCAATCAGGTTTTCATTCAGCTTTGAATTGGCTGTGACTTTGTTCATGCCTTTGGGGTCACGAATTTCAGTACCAAAAAATACCCCCTCAGAATGGGAGATGAGAAAAAAGAGGGTCAGATTCTGAGGGTAAATCACCAAAAAAAATCTTACTGAATCACAAAGCCGGATCGTAAAGAAAGAAAGGTGCTCTACATCATGAAGCCATGTCGACCAATGGCCACCGCAAAGCGCGGGTGGAAGGTCTCCGTGAAGGGCACCGTGAAAGTTCACCATAAAGGGTGCTGTAGAAGATGAGTTGGATTTTTCCTATAAATAGGGACATAATTCTCTTTTGTTTGTACCTAGATCTCCACAAATGACTATGTTGACACTCTCTATTCGTGAAGTGATCCACCCCACGAACGCGCCTTCATGAACCAAGTATACGGTCTGGTGCTCCATGAATGCTTTATAGCATATTGGTGCATCAAAAACCTTTGATTCTATGCGATGTGAGCTGAGAGAAAGACTAATCTATGACCAGTCTCTGCGAACAGTCTCTATGAACAAAACCTGATTTTTTTTGGGTCTCAGGCCGATGGCTGCTTAGGAGGCTGCTCAAGAAGTTCTCACTGATGTTTCCCGGAGGGGAGAAATGGCAGACAATCTTCAAATAGGGGAGTTCATTCAGATTACTTTTGATCATGAATCACTAACAACACTATTGTCGAATGGTCAGAAGGACTACCCATTATGCAAGAGGATACCGCTATATAATGTTTTCTTATGGGATGATGTCTTCATTCCTGAGGCAAGACAAGATGAGATGACCTACTGGTTTAGGGGCATTCCAGGACAATATTAGTGGTATAGGGTTGTAGATATCCACATAGAGAAAGATCATACTCCTATAACAGTGCACTACCTCTAAAATCATGTCAACAACATCGATGGTAAGGATTTGGTGGAAGAGACATCCCCACCTCAATATAAGATGATCATTAAGGATAGGATTGGGAATCTGGATAAGGGATGGATCAATAGATGGGATCTATTCCAGGGCGGAAACTTCACCGATGAGCGGGCCTGGTCCTACTAGGCATGCACACACTGTGTTGAGTTCGAGCATGTGCTAAGGCGAGTAGGCCTGTACGAAGCAGTATGAGATTCCCAATTCCATGTTTCCCAATTGAAGGAGTTCATACTAAATCTACTAGGATGGTGGTCACTAGATACCAACACATTCCACTTGCATCATATGGAGGTTGGTACCAGCCTTTGGGATCTATTTCAAATCGCTGGCACCAAGATTCTAGGAAGGATGTATGATGAGTTCCTCCTTACCATGAATGTTTGGGAGGATGCAGAATAGATGCTGCCTTTGGAGAAGGTATTATTGAACCTGGTTTCGGGCATGGATGATGATGAGAAGAATACCACAGAAATCCACTTTAAGCAGTGGTTCAGTTATTTTCTGAACTTTCCACATGAATAAGCGTAAGTGCTGATGAAACTACCAAAAAGGCCCCCTACATGTTTGAGGGGAGATCAATGGGGTAAAGAAGGTTCTTACTGGTGGATCCTAGAGGATAGCCAGTGGAAACTGTGGGGCTACAACATAAAATATGGCCAACAACCAAGGGTTAGGCTAGATGGATTCATTTTGATTCTTATTTATGGGTGGATACTACCAGTTATAGATGCACACATGGGAGCGTGATAGAGTACATTTATTATAGAGGAAAAACTAGCTTGTGGAGAACACATCAACTTGGGAATATCAGTGCTAGTGAAGTTATATCATTTAATCTAACACATAAGCGAGGGAAAGAGGTCATTGCATATGTGTGGTCCATTCCATTTCCTATACAGTTGGATCGATGCACACATGGGAGGCTATGAATACCTAAATCACATTTCTCTACCTAGGATACACTCTTGACCAGTGATTTTGAATATCATGGGGATCCCCCACTCAATCTTGGAATGATGTCTGTGCTAAGAAAAATTACACAAGGCAATAAATTTATCTTCCACCCAATTCCCCTATTGACTAGATCATTCACTGATGATGGAACAAACACTATAGATAAACGGTCATATCTTATATCCTTCTGTAGTGGTGTGTTAGTCGTGCAGGTGGATTGTGAACCCATATGCGAACCATATACTCTACACTAGTTTACAAGAAAATTCAGGTGTATGCAGAGGATGACTCCAAAAGTGTACTTGGAGGTGTGCCATGAGAACCACCTATGTGTAATGAGATAGCTGTGGTTGATGTTCACATGGGAGGATAGAAAGATGTGGAATGAGCTTCCACTACTTACCATCGCATTCGGATTGATTCACAAATATATACTGAGTTGGGAAGCTGCTTACCCAGGTGAGACATAGAAGATTCCCACAATCCAAGAAATTAAAGTGGTAGTTTCCACACCTCAAAGTCAAGGTCGAGCAACAAAAAGGGTATGACGTGAGGGTGGTTCTAATGCAGGTCATGGTGACGAGGTGTTGGAAGTAAGGGAAACGGGACACGAACCAACACCAGTTGAAGGTGAAGAAAGGGATTTGGCAATTCCAGACCCAATGGCTCCAACTGGGATGACCCAAGAGAAAGGATAATAATCGAGGGGGTTCATTAAGGCACCCCCTTAGGCTCCCAGGAAGCACGTGCATCAAGCAATGATTCTTCATAATGTTGTCTATCTGAAGGCTTGGAAATAACGAGAATAATGAAAACACTTACTCAATGTCGAAGACAGCTGGATGAATTTGAATAAACACAGGATGTAGCTGGGGAAAATTTGATTTTATAAAGCTGGATTCAAGGTGGCCCCATCCGTGGGAAGAAAATTCATAAATTAACTAGAGGAATTGATATAATTATGAGGCACTACATGAACACTGAAAATACGAGTAAGGGTGTTGTTGAACAAGACCATCCCCCCAATTTCATTGACAACTCAACTGGTAGAGAACTTTCCTTTGTATGACTCTGAGAGTTAGTTGGGGGAATAGGTTGATGCTGAGAATATTTAGTAAGGTTATGAGGAAGTATTTTCCAAGGGAGACTCTCCCGAGGAAGGTAAAATCAAGGCTTTAGAGGAGACTTCTCTGGGAGAATTTTCTACAACTCTCAAAGTAATACCCAACTCGTATCCTATGATATTAACCTTCCCACTTTATCTTGGTCCTTAAATAAACATTTACTTGTGTAGGAGAACCTTGTACACACTTACCCTACTGTCAGGGATGAAGATGAGACAATGGATGTGGAAGACCAAACACCGACACTTGCATACATAGAAACAACGACTGCAAAATCGAGCAGTGTTGGGGAAGAAAGGGTAGTGTATCTGTAACCTGTATATCCTTCCATCATATATGGGGGACCACACCCTAGAATTACAGTGATGAAAAGATAGAGGTGAGACCAGGAGTCTGACCATCGTAAGTCTCCTGCTCCTTTTAGCCACACCAGTTTTTTTCTCAATCAACATGACTGACACAACCCTTGTCTGAATAGTTCTTAGAATGGAGGGCACCTTACTAGTATAGATGGCCAGAGGACCTGGGTCCCATTTACCTAGAGGGGTGATAATACACATGGAATCAAGAAACCAAGCTGGTTACACTATAGTTCTTGACAAGCGATCAATCGTGGTGACATGTGAAGCCATTGGTGGAGCAGAACTTGGAGCTGGTCGAGCTGACATCATTGAGGTAGAATCAACTGATGAGGACCAAATAGACATACTAGAACCTAATTATTTGGATAATATGCCCAATTAAGATCCTACTACTGATCTTTTGAATGAATTTCCTAAATATGAACTGGCTGATCCCTTAGAGATTAATGAATCTGATTCTGACGCAGCTGAAGATAGTCAAAAGGCCCGACGCCGAGCATGGAAGCTAATCAAATGATTCCTCAATGAGGTTCCAAAACCTGATTGGATAGTAAGAATGAGATTATTTATCATGTGGATGAGAGATCTATGCACCATATGGGTAGATGTGTGGCATCAGAACACATTGGTCTGAGACTACCTTGCTGAGAGAATGTGGGTGAGTAGTCAACACCTGGATGCTGAGTGGTTCTAGAAAAAGTCCAAAAATATCCATAAAATATATAGGAAAATAATGTGATTCAAAAAATATATGAGAAGATGAAAGATCATTTAAAATTCATCTCTAAGAAAACGGGGCTCACTGAATGACTAAGGGCCCAACTAGTAGAGACCCAAGAGAAATTAGCATAGGCGAGCCATCAAGTGGTAGAACTTCATGCTGAATGGGATCAGATGTAGATCAGGGCTGTCGAGATTCAATCTATAATCACCGATGAGGATAAGGATATTTTTAAATGGTAGGAAACCCTGGAAGCTACACACTAAAGAGTGTCATAATTAAAGCATTCCATTAAGGGAGTGGATCCGTAAGGGTTGTGTTTTGGCCAAACTGAGACATAATTTATTCATCCACATGACCATTTAAACTGCATGCATGTACATATTTTTTCCTGTTTTGATTACTAAATTTAAATCATATCCATGAAACAAATGAAAATAAATCCCTAAGCTCATATAGGCCATGCCCCGTGTGAGAAAAAAGGGACGATCGCACAACCTCTCACTGGGGATACTGGAGTGCTATCCAGTCACTAAACAATTGGTGTCTAACTGACTACCTGAAGTTTCAGAATGAGATATGGGGATATAAATTAGAGATTAGGGCTCTCAGAGCAGCGAAACCTCCTTTTCCAACATGCTATGGTGCATGAGTGGGATAATGCTAGGGGTGTTGGAATCAATCTGAACAAAGGGGAATGAGAAGTGTGAATCACGATACCCAAAATTCGGAACATAGTGAAGATGGAATGATGATAAAGGATAATTATTGACTATGTTCACAACAAATTATTAATATTGTGTTAGCCTGAAATGGGAAAAAAATGAGGGCCAACCACTGACCATGTTCGAAACATGGGGCCAAACTTGAAGTGTTGTCCGATGTCTTCTGGAATGTTTCCCCAAAATGGTAGGTGAGCTGAAGTGGCATGAGACCAAGCTGTTAGGGGGTCCTTTAGACATGGAAGAGGATGGGGATCTAAATAGAGGGCACACGAAGCGTGAATATGGAGTGATGAGCTGTTCAAGTGGAGTCCAACACTCTTGAAATTACGCCATAGTGATGAAATCACATTGGGTGAGCGTATCGGTCTAAATTGAGATCAAACCTAATTTTAGACAAGACCTCTATGGTGAGGGCCTAGGATGGATTGTAGTTTTATGTCATGAAAATGAGGATGATAAGCATGTGGTTAGAGCCATATGGTGAGGATGATACATGGAATATTTTAACGTCATATGAACAGGATGTTGCACATAGTTTAAGGTCATACTACCTAGAACCTAGAAAATAGTTTAAAGTCATGTTACATGGACTAAGGGATCCTAATTTAAGGTCATAGAGTTTGGACCACTATCGAGGCCAAAGGACCTACGAGGTTAATGAACCTGGGGATGGACCCGGAGAGAAAAATATCTGGGTGTTCCTACGTATCCTACAGGGGAAGGAATCGATCCAAACATAGTTCTTGAGCTGGCATGGTAGGCAGCCGATACCGAAAAGAGGACGATATTCTCTCAAGTGAAAAAATAGATACTATTACATAGTTTAATGTCATGTGAACTCATACACTGAAAATTTTAGTTTAAATTCATAGAGTTCTGACCATAGATTCCCAGTTTAATGTCATGCACATGGGAAATTTCCATGAAGGATCCAACACTCTAATTCCCATACCATAATGCATCTGATCATGTTTATGTGATAAAACAGAGGCTGAGGGATTTGACCGAAGGTAGATGAATTGAAAAGATGAGTAAGGAAAAGGGGAGAAATGGGTTGATCAACCTAGGGATGTACCCAGAGACAAAGAATACGAGCATTCTACATATCCTATGACGATGGGAATCAATCCACACATAGTTATTGAGATTCTGTGCAGTTTAACATAATGTAGTAAGGACAGAAGTGAAAAGGGATTCTCTTGAGGGGGAGTACATGGTCTGACCATTGTAAACCCGACGTGAATGAAGACTAAAGTGGTATCACACCACACCATGCAACCTCAAGAGGGGACCCAAGACAATACCAAGGGGCCTAGAGAAAAGGCCATATTTTCAATACCTAGGGCTGG
Organism: Viscum album; assembly: GCA_963277665.1. NCBI lineage: Eukaryota > Viridiplantae > Streptophyta > Magnoliopsida > Santalales > Viscaceae > Viscum > Viscum album. The sequence continues at coordinate 1,029,949,575 of OY728150.1, forward strand.
ACCTGGAGACAAAAAATCCAGAATTTCCTACGTATCCTACAAAGGAAAGAATCAAGCCACATGTAGTTCTTAAGATGCCATGCAGTTTAATGTCATGCGGTAAGGACAAGAGGTAAAAGGGTAAATTCTTAGGGGGTAGAACATGATGTAGTTATTACATACCCAACATGAATGAGGACAAAATAAGTCCACCATAACATGTAATCCCAAAAGAATCAGGGCTAAGGGTCCAAATGTAAGATAAGGTTTGTGAAACCTGGGGCTGGACCTAGAGAAAAAACTTCCGGGCATTCCTACATATCCCATATGGATGGGAATCAAGTGATACGTAGTTCTTGAGATGTTGTGAATTTTAACATCATGCAATAAGGATGTAGGAATGTGGAGGTGCTCCTAAGGGAGGAACATGGTGTGGCTATTTCAAACCTGATGTGAATTAAGAACAAAGAGGCACACACCACACCACATTCTCCTGGGATAATTTCTAAGTCAAGAGACACAAAATGGAGGAACTTGGGGTTGGAACATGAAGAAAAAATATCTGGTCATTCCTTTGTATCTTTCAAGTGCAAGAATCAAACCACACATAGTTATTAAGATACCATGCAGTTTAATGTCATGCAGTAAGGATGAATGAGATCCTAGTTTAAGGCCGTAGAGATCAGATTGTGAGGTATGTTTACCATTTGAAGTTTATCATCATATAGGACGATGAAGCTGGATAGTTTTTACATATTTCATCCCAGACAGATCACGCAGTTTAACATAATGCTGTAAGGAAGAAGATCTTCTTAGGAAAAATACTGCTTGAGGAATTTGGTATTGGTGGGAGGGGTAATGTGCTCATCATCCATGGTGACCAGAGATTACATTCCATTTGGGTAAAACTTGTGGATGATATAAGGTCCCTCCCATTTGGGATCCAACTTTGGTGGCTTCCTGTCATGTATCATCAATGTTCTCAAGGATAGAACCATGTCACCCTGAAGGAAAGAGCAGAGATGAACTTTATTATTGAAATATCTGGAGATCTTATTCTGGTGCTTCTCTATATTGTACAAATCCTAGAGCCTGTTCTCATCGAGGACTCACAGTTTATCCAGACAGACTTCTACAATATTTTCTGACATCTATTGACCATAGATGGCTATGCGGAGTAACGAAAACTGAATCTTGATGGGAAGGACTGCCTCTGCTATGTACACTAGGGAATATGGGGTCACCTGGGTGGAATTATGAGTCATCGTTTGGTAAGCCTAGAGAGCATTGGGGTGTTTTTCTGGACAACCTTTCTTGTTCTGACCAACCATCTTATGCAAAATGTTAGAGAGGGTCTTGTTAAATGCCTTTATCTACCCATTTTCTTAAGAATGATAGCAGGAAGTATGGTTAGAACAGACACTATACTTGGTGTAAAATTTCTATGAGTTTAGCTGCTCAAAATTTGGTTCCATTATCAGTGAGAATGACATGAGGGACTCCGAATTGATGAATGATGTTGGAGATCACGAATTCAATGATATAATGGGCCTTGACTTACTTGATTGGGATTTTCTCTACCCACTTGGAAAATAAATCCGTGGAGGTTAGAATGAATCTACACTAGTGAGCCGTAGCTAGTGGATATGTCCCCACAACATTGAGTCCTCAGACCGAAAAGGTCCAAGAGTACTTGGTAGTATGAATAGGCTCTGGAATTCTATGCACAAAGTTATCATGGATATAACATGTGTGGAACCTCTTAGAGAACTCAATACAGTCATGGACCATGTTGGGCTAGAATTATCCCAACCTTCAGATTTAGTGTGAGAGCTTCAGCCCTTCCTGATGAGCTCCATAGGAACTAGCATGAAATTATTTCATAACCTAGGGAATCTTGTCTCCTTGAATACAAAGAAGTAGAACTCCATTGAACCCAAATCTATAAAGGATCTACTCAAGCGTAGGACCACTTTGGAGGGTAAACTGCACTGAACGCTGACGAATTCACTCACATTCAGCTCTGTCTATCGGTAGATTTCTATGTTAGAGGTACTCGAATGAAGGATTCATCTAATCATGGGTCTCTTATGCTATGGTAGGGGGACCTGGAGGTCCCAATGTGGAGGCTCTAATGGCGAGATGGATCACCTGCTATCCATAATTATATGGGGTAACAAGAGTGATGAATATTTGATGTGCCATATGGATGGTCAAATCATCATGGTCTTACTCTACTAGAGAAGTGGTAAGGATAACCAAGGCATCAGATCGACCATTCCACGATCGAGGAACATGAATGACCTCAAACTGAGAAGGGAAATGGGTTATTAGTTGGTGAGTGCACTCTAACAAGGGTACGGGCTCTGGATTTCTGATGACATAATCACTGTTAATCTATTTGATGACTAGCTCAGAGTCCCCCTTCACATGTAGGTGGGGAACATCAATCTCGATGGATAGATTGAAACCAATGATGAGGTCTTGATACTCTTTCTCATTGTTGGTACAACCTTCTAACAATAATAATTAGTAGGGAAATATAGCCTATGTAGGAATGATGAAGACGACACCCAAGTGTACTCTATTGAGTTTGGGATCATTGATCCTTCTACCAATTGGGCTCTGGGGAAGCACCATCAAGGTGCATATTTCAATATAGAACAACTTGATCCACTGATAATATGGCCTTATCTAGAAAGTCAAGGTCTAGAGATTTCTCTACAAGGACTGGATAGGTGATAAGGAAGTTTTCCATTGCCTAAACCTTAAGAGATTTATGCGGTATGAACCTGATGCTGAACTACTAAAGGATCAATGCCCACCAAGATAGATGACCTGTCAACATGGGGAGGTTCAGAATATAATTTAGCATGTCTACGTGGGACACCAGCTACATCTTGTGATGTTGAAGATAATTACGAAACTTCTGTACTGTAAAAACCACCGTGAGGTATCTCTTCTCGATAGAGGTATACCTGGCCTCAGTGTTGAGGAGCATACAGCTAGGTAGCATAAATTGTTCTCTATCCCTTCATTGTTCTTCAGGGTGAGAAGGGCACTAAGGGACCATTCTAGGGTGGTCACCTAAAGGACCATCAACTTTATGAAGATGGGTGGCATCATAATCGGAGGCTACAGTAGGTACTACTTGATCTCCTCAAAATAGGTCTAGCACTCCTCATCCCATTGATAGAAAAAACATTTTTTTTCATGAGTTGGGAAAAGGGATTGCATTTTCTAGCTAGATTTGCAATGAATCGGCATATATAGGCCAAACAGATTTAAATCCTTAGATCTTTCAAAGGTTTCTCAGAGTAGGAATCTGAATGATAGCCTTTATCTTCTCTGGATCGATCTTGATGCCTCTGTATTTGATAAAGAAGCTGAGAAACTTTCTAGAGGTAACCCTGAAGGCACACTTCAAGGGGTTCATCTTTAAATAGTGGGAGAATAGGAAGTCGAACACTTTCTGAAGATCTTTAAGATGGTCCTGACGCTGGTGGGATTTGAACACCAAATCATCCACATAGAATTCCACCAATATATTGAGGATTGGATTGAATATGCAATTCATGGCATGCTGATAGGTGGATCTTGCATTTTTCAGACAAAAGACATTACCTAGTAAAAAAAAGTAATTTGTGGTGCCCTGAAGGTAGTATAATATTTATACTTGGGGAACATTCAGATCTAGTTGTATCCAGAATACCCTTCCATGAAGGATAGAGCTTAGAATCCAGTGGTAGCATCGATCAACAGCTTTGTCACAAGAAGGGTAAAATCATTCTTCAGATAGTGAGGGTTGAGATCCTAAAAGTAGATACAAACTCTAATCTGTATGTTCTTATTTTTTATGAGAACAATGTTGTCCAGCCATCTTGGGAACTGGACTTCCTTGATGAAGTTGGATTTAATGAGATTATCAACCTCATCCTCGACCATGGCACCATGAGAAGGGTGCATTTTTCTGGGAGGCTAGTTGAACCTACGATGACTTACTAGAAGATCGATATGGTGGATAAAAATATGAGGATATTTCCTTGTCATCTCATCATAGCTCTAGGAAAATACATCCAGATGTTTCTTTAAGAAATCCACATATTACTGCTGTTCCTCAGCGGGCATGACTTTATAGATTAGCGTAGGCCTCAGGTCTGCCTCGGTACTGAGATTCACTTGTACCAACTCATAAAAGGTGGTGGAGATACCTTCCTCATATATAGGAGGATCATATTCCAAATACTCTTCATCATCTACAATGAGAGGATCATCGGTACAGAGTAATTACTTCGAGCTGGTTGACCCTGACAGAATGTTGGGGCTGACCTGAGTGGTGGTGGAATCTTAATCGGGAGGTTACCTCACTACTAAAACCATGACAAAAAAGGCTGTCGATCTTATCCCATCAGGACATAAACCCAATGGGGCCATGATTTATAATATCAAAGTGCGTCGAATTAAGTTGGTTCAACCCAGATTGATGAAATAAGTAATTATGGCGTATTATTGTTTCCATGGGGTGAACATCCCGATATCTTACAGGGGTAGGGGGCTCCAGAATCACTCAAGACTGGTTCATGTAGGAGTAAAAAGTGATATTTTTAAGCTCCTTGTACCTAGTAATGTAATTTCCCCTTATCCCAGATACAATAAAATAATGTCCCATGTCTGGGGTGGTGGCTTCCAACCAATGGATCAGGAGGATGAAGGCATGATCCAAGTCTGTCCATGGGTCAGACACAGTAACACATGCTCTAAATCATTGTCTTGATCCTTCTTTTCCTTTCTTTTGTAATATTCTACATCTAATTAGCGGGCTTCACAAGAGGAAAAGGGAGACACATTACCCCAGAGTACTCCCATTCAACCATTAAGGGAGTACTTGAGGCACTGGTGATAGGAGGATAGAATTGTTGCATACAGGTGGAGCTAGGGTCTACCCATAAATGTGTTGTAGGTGGTGTCTTAAGATACAACCATAAACTCGATGCTAGTGACCAGGCCACTAAATTGAGTATTTAGACATATTTTTCCAACTGGCATATGCTCTATCCTATCATAACCTTGAATCTTCAGGTTAGAGGGATTTAGATATGCCTTATACATCCCCATCTTTTAGAGAATTTAGGTCAAGATGAGATTAATACCTGAGATTGTATCAACAAGATAGTAGTGGAATTCTACACCATTGAACTGTCCAATGATATAAAATGGGTGGATGTTACCCTACATAGGATAACCTTCATATTCTATAGAGAATGAAATGATGGCCTAAAATTCCACATGCTCAATTTCCTTAGCATGGAAGGCTTCTGCAGCTGCTACCTTTGTTTCAAACTGAAGGGGGCTTCTCAAAGCCTCTGTGAGAGTTTCACACATATCTTTAGATAGGTTGAGATCCTCAAGAATCAAGATATTTTCAGGAACACTGGTGAGGTGCTTAAGTACATCATAATTACATGTTAAGCACACATTTTTACTAATAAGAGGTTGCTCTACGGTAGGGGAAATGATGGGCACTGCTGGACGAACCGACAAATTCTGACTAGGGATGAGGGTATCCCACTACTCATTAGTTGAACCACACAAAATGATTACAGGATGAATGATAGATATATAAGACCCATCCACAACTAAACGTATCTGATCATATTGCGGTCATGGTAGCTCAACCTGATCGAGCAGCATAAACAATGGTGGGAACGAATCTGATGGGACATAATAAGAGGACTGTGCATGCTGAGATCTGCGTTGAGTTTTCTTTCTAGTCTCAGTAGCATGCATGGCTTGGTTGGAGGCACTAGATAATGCATTTTTTTGATTCAAATATCCATGACTTCACCACCGCTAGCGTCGATTGGGGATATAAGAGGGTCTACATGGCGTTCTTCGTTGACAGGAACCATATAAGGGTCCACCAACTCGACAGTGTTTATCGAGGCATACTCATGATTATAAATTGAGGGATCCTCCATTACTGGGTAGATTTTGGGGGTAATTCCTATATTTTGAGGCATAAAATCACCAATAACATGAGATGGCCTTGTCACCAGTGAGGGTCTCTGTTTTCCCTTATGTTGTTGGCACTTACCCTTCCGAGAGGTGGAAGACTGTGATGTGGATGCAGCAGCGACAACTAAGAGAAGTGTGGAGACCTTAGAAGGTTTTTGATAATTCAAATGATCACGAATGATACCATGAGAATGAGCGACTAACTTGTGATCCATATAGTCATCATACTTCTGAGATCTATGACTAGAAACCTGCTTCCATTCACCTTTTCCACCGCTACCAGGATTTGCAGAAACGCACGCCACCCGTGATGAGGTCTGTCCCAATCTGATTATATTATTTTCAACCTGGTCCTAAAGCCAGTCCTTGACCACGTAACATTATTTTAGAGTATATACAAGGATCTGGTGATAGGGGTAGTAGTTGGAGCGATCAATCAGATCAACCTCTTCAGGATTTCTGCATACTGGAAGCCTCAAAATTATTTGATCCAAGGAACTCTAGAAGTATATGAGGACCTAAGCCTCTTTGAAGGAGTAGGTACGGTTCCTCCTATCTGGGAAAGGGACTCTCAGAGACTAGCCTTGAATAATGGATAGATTTTGGTGAGGAGGTAAAACCTGATTATCTCACCTTAGCAGCAATGGTTGATGGGGTGGCGCCTTCCAATTCTGAGGTGGGAACTGCTGACCCTGAATATGAGGCATCGAAATTTGACAAGGTTGTGGAGGCGGCTCTCTCGGAAACATTTCCAACTAACTGGGGGCCTCTAATTTCACAATGGCGACTATCTCTCCTTTGGTGCCCCTTCTTGTAGGAGCTGCGGGAGGAAAAAGACGTACTTGTCTCGCTTGCTACAAGGCTTCCTCCAAGCTCTAAGCCTTGTCAGAGAAATCCTAGAATCTACTAGGTAAATTCTGAGTGATGAGGAATGAACCAATTTAGTCTTAACATTCCCCACACACATCATTAGTAACTTCTCCTGAGTTAGCGGCATGTCGAGTGAATATGTGAGGCCATTCCACCCAGTGATAAATTCTGTGACATGCTCATCTGACCTTTTATTTCACTTGAAGAGGCCAAAAATACTTGTCTTGTGAGTAGTGGAGGTGAATTAATACAATAATTGACCAAGAAGATCTTCCCAACCAGCTATTGACCCAATGGGTAACTAGATATACCAGAAAAATAAAGTCCCTTCTAGTGTCTGTATGAAGCACCGAAGTTTGGAGGCCTTCTGCTACATTGGGGTCCCTAACATAGGTCCACATATTGAGATGAAGTGGGCCAGGTGCTACAGTGGATCACCCATCCCATTGAAAGGGGAAAATGTGGGGTTTCCAAAATCTGGGGGTGCTGTCATATCATTAAACCATACCAGATACAACTTTCCATCAGGTGGGATTGACACCTATTGGGTCTCAAGAACCTTAATACGGGAAACGAGACTAGCCGTTAGATCACCTTGATAGGGATTTATGTCCTGATTAGGGTTCCTGAAAACCAGTGCATTGGCAGGATCTTTAACGCGGTAGGCGGTCCCAAAAACTCATGGAGTGGTTGGTGAAACAACTTGAGGGGCTATTGGAGGGTTAAACTATGGATCATTTAGAGGAAGAACCTATAGATCCACCTGAGGGGTTTTTGGGGGAACAACCTATAGAGACGGATCCTGGAGGAGGGTCTCGCATAGCTCAGGAAGATTTAGCAATGCATACCATTCTAGCTTACTATAAAATCCAACATTAACCCTATCTAGATGGGTAGGGTTATCTAGATATCCAAGAGGTAACTCACTAGGAAGGATATGTACCTACTCTGGTCATGGATCACGGTAATCCGGATGTCGTTCTGCAGTATGTTTGGTAAGGAGATCATTGAAAATCCTTTTCTGCTCCCCGATTTGTTGGCACAACACAACCTTTTCGGGATCCTCCTCCACCTTTAGTACTGAACTAGATAGGTCAGAGGGATTAACATCTTCAAGGGGCCTTTTCCCTTTTTTGGGTCTTGACTAAAAGGTAATGACTTGGTGGGATCCATGAGGATGAGAAAATGTTTCTTTTGACAGGTGATAACACCCGAGGGATCCAAAATATGTGTACTATCTTAGGGGGTAGGTTATCTTATAGGATCTTCATATCAAACTCCTTCTCTAAGAGCTCGACCATATTAACTATGACTGTGCCTGATGGAATATCCTTAATATCACCGGGTGAGTCGGGCTATCATAGAATCGGGTTGAAGTGAAGGGCTACATACTATCCCCAATCACAGACCTACACATGTGGAGATTCCTCAACTATAACTTTCCAGATCACAATGAAGCACTAAACACATCATTGTTGAAAAATCCGATGATAACCGGATGATGTAGGGTGCTAGGCCATGGGGAGCGTGACTAACTCGACCAAAAAACATTGCTAGCCAAGGCTGTCATAGTGCTCTTGGATATGTGGATAGACCACCCAATGATGGAAGAGGCAGAAATGCATCATTCCCAGGGTTTAGTGGAGACACATGACTTCATCCTAGTCGAGGGACTCTGGGATTCCAAGGTCCAGCATTGAAATCAACCAGAACATCTTGGGGAAGTGATCCATAGTGAGAATGTACCACAAGATCCTTTGCTCAACAGTGGGATCCAGAGTCTGATTGCCCCATTCATCAACTTGGGGAATCTATGGAACCTAGAATATCACCAATAAAGATCTCCATGGCAGTGGACTAGTCGGTGGGGAGTATGGTGCATGAGATAACAAACCACTTCATACTGGGCTGTCTCCCGGGGACTATACTGACTTTATCACCACATCACTATAAGATGGGGTGATGACCACTGTTTCCTGTACTAGGGTGGTAGTCCCTAGTGGTGGATTAGGATAGTGCTCATTGTCTACCAATCCCTATAAAAACTCCCCATGATCTCATGTCGAGGTAGAGAGAGAATCAATAAATAGTTGAGAATCCTGCATAGAGAGACTATAGAAAGGATCCAAATCCTCCTCCTCCTGTATATATCTATGGAGGGATTCATGGATATGATGTATCTTGCTTTCTGGGAGGATGAAGATGACACATCTAGTTCCTACCCTAGACCTTGACAAGGAGGATTTGGGTGAAGGATCCATCATTGAGTCATACTCTGCTTTATAATCTGATAAGTAGATGGGATAGGCAACAATCTACTGCTTCTCAGGTATCTTCCTTCGGCGGTGATGATTATCCATCCTACCCCGGAATGATTCCTCAGGGAAAGGGGGATCCTTGACATGGGAAGGACCTCCATGTGGGCTATTTCTAGAGTAGGGAGGAACTTAACATAATATGGATGGGATATGAGGAGGGCCTTTATATCGATTATCGTTGGATAAGATAAAACCTCCACCCTAGTGGTACAGGGTGCGAGGAGCACTCAGACATATTTCAAATGCAATACGGGGAGGTCCTTCATGTCTACTGCCAAAAGCGTGGGGAGGGACTCCATGGTAGGGAGTGCTAGAGAGGGGAGGGTCTCCAATGGAGATGATGAGAATATGGGGAGAGCCTCTATGTTGATAGGTGATGGAGTGGGAACGACCTTCTCTCTAATCACTGATGCTGTGGGGAGGGCCTTCGCTAGATCTACTGATGATGTGGGGAGGACCCTCACATTGACAACCTAAAATATGGGAAAAAAATTCCATACATGGGATCATGTGAATGAGGAGGACCTCTATGATGGGTGTCGATGCGGCAGGGAGGACCTCCACTATGGCCAGTGATAGAATGGGGAGGGCCTTCGTACCAAATTCCATCATCACGAGTCAGCCTGCGATGGCTGCTGCTCGCACCAGCGACCGAAAGAGTCAACCTAGCCTGCCCAAGGGGAAATTGGGGCCTCAATCCTGATCAATCATAAAAGTTACCCTAATCTATAGTAATAGGAGATAGATAGTGTGTGTAGGTGGTGGTATGGGACACTGAAGCTGTGGAAGATAACACCCCCTGACAGATGTCCTCTTGGACCTACACCTGATATTGGCACCAGGTTAACCAAACTAGGGCCAACTGGGCAGGGGTGTGGACTGCCTACTCCTTGGTCTATGGGAACAGATGGTGGAATTTACGTGGCCTGGTGGGATACCTCCTTGGTGGACCCCTTATTGAATTCATCTCTAGATTGACTCTAGAATCCCTCACTTCATTGGAGTAAGGGAGTGAATCATAAGATCATTCCAGAGAGAGGCTCCTATAATGGTTGAATATTGGAGTGGGGAGAAGTGTCTCCCTATGAGGACCTTAGGGGTAATAAAGATATTGAGGAAAAGAGGCCATCAGATCTCGATAGTCCATTCCCCTAGCTGGGATAACCCCCTTCTATTCATATCGCCAAATAAGAGCATCAATAACCCTCTTTTGAATAAACTCCTAAGGTGATATGGGGCATGGTCACCCAGTATTCGTAGCCATGTAAGCTATCATGGTGGAGGTGGATCTGTGCGAGAATGCCATAGAATCTTTACTCCTACCCCTATGTCTGCAGGTGGGGGCGATTGGTTCCCTATAACTACAATTTGGGTCCTACAAAGTAGGGAGATTTAGACATCAGTACAGACATGAGGAAAGCAATGCTCAATGCCCCAGTTCCATTCAGTCTTCCAAAACTAGAGAGATAGATCCATGCTGATGATTCCACATACTGTAATGAACATCGATTAACTATCCCAAATTCTAGTGAGTTTCATGCTAGATGCACTATTTTCTTGGCGGGACATGGAACCAGATATCTGAATCCAATGACACACTCATCTGCTGATGTATCAAATGCTACTAATCCCCATGTTGAGGAGAAGAGATTCACATTGGGTTCACAATTTCTGTTTCCAATTCTTTCCACTAGGGTATGACCACAATGCACATGTTGATGCTTGCTGATGGTCGCATTATACCCCTCATTTCCTCTTTCTAAAGGAGGGATACATGCATCGCCTCTTCGGCGGTGTTTTCTCCTTGATCGAAATAAGATGATGAGATTTTGGTTTCTCCTTCCACAGATTCCTCCTTGGAACTCATCACCTAATCTGGGTCTCCCTCATAGATTAAGATAATATTTGTGAAACTTGTTCCCAGTGAAATATCTTTGTGAACACTGGTTAATTACATCATTTATGTCAAGACATTCCAAGGGGTCTTGATAGGGAAGCTACCTTCGGTTAGGAGAGTAGTCATAGTGAGGAATCTATGGCATGTATTGATTATGTAACACTAGAACACCTATATTTTTCCTTGTTAGAGGGGTTATCAAGGGTGTAGAAACTCGAGGCTTCCCATGGAAATCGTGGGGTATCTTATTCCAGAGGCATCTCTCTAAGGTTTTCCTCAGATTCCCATGTTTAACATGGGGCATGCTGTGAGTTTAATGTTTAGTACAGATGGATTAGAATAATCAGAACACTGGTAAAAGTGAACAAGATGGGTACACCCCTAAGAGGGATCACTTGGAAGGTTTACCAGATGGATGGATCAAAATTCCCAATGAGGATGGATCCTAGGTGGCATGTCCTAAAGAGGGAATATTTCACACTGTGAAGGCTGATTAGAACACCACTAAGGGTAGACCAGAGAAGGTGGGTACTAGAAAAAGGGACACCAAGGTTTACCATTGGCTGGGATTAAACCTCATGGAAGCTTCCTACATACCTTGGGTAGAGGAAATGGATCAAAATCCATGTAGTTCTAAGGTGTGATTTTGGGTATTATGCACTAAGATGGATCAGGTGTTGTTGGTATTAGAAATAATATAGATGAATTGGGATTACACACTGATATGGACCAGGTGGATGACGTGATCCTACCGCAATAAGGGTGGGGTGATAAAGTAGATAGTCAGGGCTTATGCATGGTTAGATACCCATATTAATGACATGATCCCACCGAGATGTGGAGGACTAGGTAAGAATCAGGATGAATGATAGATGATTTAATTAAGTGGATGAGATGAATGGGGTGAAATCGACATGAAGATGACGATGTTGGGATTGAACCTCAGGGAGGTTTTCTACATACCCTACCTGTAAGGTAGGGATCAAAGTCAACATCGTTATGGAGTGGGGCAATGAGTCACCTGAGGAGGCATCTCGTAAGGATAGATGCATAGGTGGGACCCAAAGGAAATGGAACCTTGGGTTGAGGCATGATCTTCCCGAAACATAGAGGCTCAAGGGAGAGACCAGGATGAGACATGAATTATAGGCTTGAGCCTTATGAAGCCTTTCTACGTATCCCTGTGGTAGGGAATAAAAGTCCACATAGTTCAAGAAACGAGGCATAGAATTAGGGTGTTCACAAAGGATAGTGATCCATAGACATGCTGGGGATTATGCATGGTTAGAAACCCATCACAAGAGGGATACTCTTGGTTAGAGGAGTACAGATTGAGTGCGGGGCTTATGCGTGGTCAGCCGCCTGGGCGGATCAGAACACCTCATAGAGGAAGATATAGAATATGCATCCCAAAGATGGATGATGTCACACCAGAAGGGCACATACCTAGGAGGGAGAACCAAAGTTTACCATTGTTCAGGGTTGAACCTCATGGAGGCATCCAATGTACCCTTCCTAGAAGACAAGGATCAGAACCCATGTAGTTTGAGAATACAATTTAACGTCATGTGGGAAAAAAGGGGCATATAGTTTAACATCACATAGGATGAGTAGTGAACCAATGTGAAATGGCTAGAACATATTGGTTATGGGTTTGAACCTCAAGGAGTATTCCTACACACCCTTCCTAGAAGATATGGATCAAAGTAAATGTAGTTCAGGATAAAGGGGGGCATGGGAATTACGCGTTGTTAGCGACCCATAGAGGATGTCATGGTTAATACTTACTCTAATCCCACAAAATTAATGATCTATATGAGAAAAAAGAGGTAGAATTAGATCTGATGATTGTGTCATGAGAGGTGAAACCACAAAGGATATTACGTGGGGATTATGTGCTGAGGCGACATAGTGAAATAGAGATTGGGACTTACTCCTAGAGGGAAGCCCAATGAGTATGTCTAGATGTATGAGGAGGATATAAACATCATATAAGGAATACCCTATAAAGGTGTGTGTTGGGGCTTACGTAGGGGCTACCAGATGCACACATGGTGAAAAATCCTAGAGGGAGAGAAAAGGTGGATTGTAAAGGTGGGAAGAAAATGGCTACAAGTCCCATTCTCTCTCTGATCTACCAAGTCCTTCCATAAATTCAGAAACCCATAGTTTAATTTCATGTGTTGGGGATGAAGGTTCTTGAAGGTTTAACATCCTATAACTTAGATGATTAGGATTCTCTTCTCATCCCTTGGACTTACATAATTTATACGGACCCGCACTTGGGGGAGGGAAGGAACAAGAAATTCTTGATGGGAGTGAGGGGGAGGAGTGGCAATTGAGGGGTCCATGTTAGTGTGGATATGTGAAGATGTAATAGCCATTAGTGTGCCTATGCAAAGAAGCATGACTTAGGGCAATGCTATATGAAACACCACTCACAGAACCATGAAATCACTCCGTATGAGCGTAGAGGGCCACACAGAAGAAGGTTTTGTGAAGTGAAAGGCTACATAGATATGGTATTCATGAAGGAAAGGTCCCCTGTGAAGGAAGGGTGCTACACTAAGGAAGGGTTCTTTGTGAAGGAAGGGTGATTCGCGAAGGATAGTCTTGAGTGTAATAGAGCTTCGCTTTATCAAAGATCTCTTAATTTGGAGAGTACTCCGTGAAGGCTTAATGCTTTGCGGAGCCTCAAGAAACTTGAAGGTTCTCTCTCCTTTGCGAAGGGAAAATGCCTTCACAAAGGTAATCCCCACCCTAGGTGGGGGCTATAAATAACCAAAGGAGGCACAACTCACACAACCTAAGTACTTTAGGAAATCCATCCTTGGGTTCATGAAGATATTTGAAAAATGAGATCTAGGAAGGTGAAAGGTCGGAGTAACAATGGTTTGGGGAGGGGGAGAGCCTTTTATTTATAGGAAGTGGAGGTTGACAGGTTTTGTGTGGCTGGACATGAAGAAAAATCGGGCACCACAAATAAAAAGTGACACCGCAAAGGACATACATTTGCAGGATGGTCTATGAAGGGAGATGGATGCTGCGAAGGAGATCCATTTGGGAGCTGGTTCAAAAAGGGAGCTAGGCACCACAGAGAAGATCCATTTATGAGATGGTCTATGAAGGGAGTTGGATGCTGTGGAGGAGATCCATTTGTGAGCTGGTCCGTGAAGGGAGATGGAAACCAAAGTCGATACCCATTTGTGAGTTGGTCCGCGAAGGGAGTTGGATTTTCGCAGAGGAGATCCGTTTGCAAGCTATTCCATGAAGGTATTTGGACGCCGTGGAGAAGATCCATTTATGAGATGGTCTATGAAACATCTTTGTAGGGGATCTTTGTGAAACAAACCCCTGTGATGATTTTATCCATAAATTCAAGGCCACTCGGGTCTGCATTCGGCTTTGAAACAGCCGTGACTTTGTTCACACCTTATAGGTCATGAATTTTAGTGCCAACATCTCTCATTTGGGATTATTTTATTGATCATATATATATATATATATATATATATATATATATATATCCTTTTTTGGTACCCACTCCTTGGGTTTTAGTTAATCTCCTCCCAAGAGAGGCGAAGACGCGCAAGGTATGCCATGTGCTTTCCATGTCTAGCTTCTCATGGTTAGATGAGTATACTCTCCTGATATAGGTAGAGAATACTTGAAGAAAAGTTCATCTTCTCACCATGTTGAGCTCCTTATTTTTGGACGAGTTTACTTTCACTCTCTTATTAGGATGGGCTATACCCTTTTACTATACCTTGTTATATCTACCGCTTTCCTCTTCCGTTGTATCTCTTACTTCCCCCCTTCACCCTTTTAGGGCGTTCTTCTAGGTATGTATATAATCACCCATGCATGGGATTTTCCCAACACGTTTTGTGTATTTTGTAGATGGTGGACAGGCCAATTGTGACTTCAGAGGAGCTTTGGGATATGAGATTCTTGGACCATGTATAGTGGTCATGGATTGGGATCCAGGAGATGGACTCTCTCAATAATTTTACTTTTATAGTTTTCTATCAAGTTGGGACACATTTCTAGTGGGAGTGTATTTTCCCCCTTTTTCCTCTTTAGTTTTCACTACTGTACTTCATATTGTTTATATGTCCATGCATGTTTGGTTTATTTATAACAGTTTTACATCTTTTATTTATTTCCCTATGAACTTTTTCATTGAGTTGGTTGTGTGTGTGTGTGCATATAGGTTCTTAACCAAAGGCCTCCCTAAGTTTAGTTGTGCCTTCATCACTTGTCTCCATCCCCTATCCTATGGAGGTGGTCTTGGGGTAGTTGCATCTTGATCCCTGACTTGGGTCATGTCATGAAATATTGGTATCAAAGAAAGTTTATTCATTAGGATTTTGTTAGGATGTTTACCCTTAAGAGGATTGGTTGGGTTTAGGGAAACGATTTCAAAGTGTCTCGAGTGTGGATCTCAGTCTATGTAGTCTAGTGATGGTGTAGGTAGCCGACGTATCCATTCACCAAGACCATGAATACCTGCTTGTTGACTCAAGATGCTGAGACAGTTGTTATAGGGATTAATGGTACATGCATCATATATGATTGAGTTTTTGACTATACTTCTTGAGTCATCTCTCCATTTTTGTTGATATATATATATATATATATATATATATATATATATTCTCATCTGATTGTGGTACTCCTTGATAATTTTTAGGATGCCTCCATGACGAAAATCAACCAGGATACCAGCTCTAATTCATGATGAAGACCCGATGAGTAATGGGGCCTTAGTTCAGGGTCCATCTTCTGATCCCCTTCCTCTAGGTGGGTAGGTATCAACACCTACACCTATTGAGAAACAGATCATCCTAGAATAAAAGAATAAGGACATGTACAGGTTTAGGGAACTTTGCATGCCCCAACATAAGAGACTACTGAGGTTCTACAGAGGGCTAAATACCCAGGTGGAAAAGTATTGGCTAAAGTCAGTGGTCTGTATATTCAGAATTGTATGTACACTGATGGATCATATGGTGGCACTAATAACCAAACTTTTCCATGGAATAGTTGGGAATTGGTGGAGCTTAGTTACTCAGATGCACGATGAGTTGACACTCTCGTGGGAGGACTTCCAGTACTTGTTTCATGAATAGTGCTACCCCTCATACTTGCATTCAGTTTGGATCCAAGAGCTTCGTTAGGGAGGGATGATAGTGGTTGAGTACATATATAGGTTTATAGAACTTACGTGGTACCCTCTCTACATGATCCATGATGGCTACTTCCAAGAATAGAATTTTGAGTGGGGACTTCATAAAGAGATCTGAGCCAGCGTAGTGCCCTTGTGCATCCCCTCCTATGATAGGGTGCTGGAGTGGGTACTAGTGACATAGAGATTTCTGTCAAAGGGATGCCTAGTAACTAGAGATGGAAGTGGTTGCAATATATCAGAGTCTTCTATAGTAGATGGCTAGCACCACAGATCTCAAAACATGAGACCCTTTCGTGAGCAGACTCAAGCACATGGTCGTATGAGGCTAAGACAACACAGAGGACTAGAGAATCCTAGTGATGGGTGGTGCTTTACTTATGACATTCAAGGTTACATAGAATGATACTACCCAACTAGATGTGCTGAGAAGACTAGGAAGATAGTTGATGGACCTCCATGATAGAGACAATGCCCTTATCAAGGATCTTCGAGGTGGGGACAGGGTGGCCCCTAGGGAGGAAGAGCTGGTAGAGGAGCAGGAAGAGCTTTGGGTGGAGGAAAATTCTATGATATCCTTCCACCACCACCACTAGATGACCCACATCAGGCTCATGGAGCTGGTGGACAAGGTTGTAGACATCTGCAGTCTTTGGATGTCTATGACCCTGTAACACACAAGATGATTCGAGGTATGATATGTGTTTATTATACTCTTGCCTCAGTATTAGTATACATAGGTTCCAATCATTCCTTTATCTCTAGGTTCATGGTGTGAGAGATAGATCTCCAGTAGAGACTCTAGCACAATAGCTTCATCTTGAGGTTCCTACAGGGAACACTACTTCTATTACTTTCATCTATCGAAAGTGCAAGCTATATCTTGGTGAATAGAGGTTCACATGGGACCTCTTGGTATTCATGATGGAACTTTATGATGTCATCTTGGGTATGGATTGGATTTCCATGTTCCAAGCCCATATTGAGTTTCATCACAAACTAGTCAGATGCTTTGCACTTATAGGATGAGATTCTTCTTTTTTGGTGAGATAGATCTCATGGAAGGACATGTAGATTCTATAAGTAGGAGGTTTTAGCCTATAAACCATCAGTTGGAAAGTGTAATAATTATAGAAATAGAGTCTTCAAAAATATGGATTCCTTCAGTTGTAGAGGATTATATGGATGTCTTCCTCGATGAAATTTCAGGACTACCTATGAGGAGAGAAATGGAGTTTTTCATTGACTTGTAAGCTAAAACTGCCCCAATATCTTCTACAACATATCGTATGACTCTTACCAAGCTTCGGGAGCTACGATTACATTTGGAGGACCTTCATGAAAAAGGTTTCATCATACTAAGTGTGCCCCCCTATGAAGATCCAGTTCTATTCATGAAGAAGGAAGATGAGAGCTTACAACTTTGTGTATATTATTGTCTCCTGAACCCGAACATGATAAAGAACAATTACACCTTGCTGAGGATTGATGACCTCTTTGATCATTTTTGAGGTGAAAGATACTTCTCCAATATTGATATCAGGTCCATCTACCACCATTATCAAGGATGATATTCTAAAGTTGGCATTCATATGTCGCTACAGACACTACATATTCATAGTGATGCTCTTTGGGGTGAAAAATGACCCCACCAGCAAAGATGGTTCTTGATTTACTTTGAGAGTACTAGATTTACGAAAATATATTGAAGTGACAGTTATGGATACCTGAGGTTCAAATTTTGGGGAATGTCATTTCTGAACAAGGTTTGGTCATGGATCCAGTAAAGATCGAGGTAGTTCTTTCTTGGGATCCACCCAAAAATGTATCATAGGTGCATAGTTTCCTTGGCTTGGGGGGGGGGTAATACAGAAGTTTCATAGAGGAATTATCCAGAAGATAGACCCCTTTGACCACCCTGATGTGGAAGGGACAACCGTTTACCTAGTCTGAGAAGTGATAGAGGGACTTTGAGGATTTGAGGTAGAGGATGATGAGTGCTCCAGTGTTGAGACTACCAGAGGAAAGCATTGAGTTCGTAGTGCATTACAATGACTCAAGAGATGGTCTTGGTTGCATGTTAATGAAAATTCAGGTAGTCATTACATACGGGTTGAGGTAATTGAGTCCCCATGAGAAGAACTATGAGACTCATTCCCTAGAGCTAGCAGTGGTAGTATTTACCCTGAGGATGTGAAGATACTACCTTTTGGGAGATCTCTTTGTGGTTTACTTAGAACACCAGAGTCTCAAGTATGTCTTCACTCAGAGAGACCTGAACCTGATACAATGAATCTGGTTGGAGTTCCTATAAGACTACAAATTTAAGATAGTATATACTCTAGGAAAGGGAAACATTTTCGTAGATACCCATAACAATAAGTCCCAAACTTTCTTAGTATAGGAAGCTTCAGAGCAGTTATCTTCCCTGTGGATAACCCTGGTGGAGAAGGTGGATACAACTTTTCTTCAGTCGATAGTGTTGAATCCTTATATCCTTGAGCGTGTGAGAGAGTCCCAGCTTGGATTCATCTATTACAAGGTATTTTTTGATTATATATCTACAGGTTATGAACTATATGGATATTCTGAAGGAGGGAATAATGACATCTTATTCTAGGGTAGAACAGTGGTTCTAGTCACATTGTGAGAAGAGGTGATATGGGAGTTCCACACTTATCCCCTAGATACACATCCCAGTGTGGGGAAGATGTAAATATACCTTCATCAGTAGTTTTGATGGTCTGACATGAGACAAAGTGCAACTAAGTTCGTATCTCGGTGCCTCACATATTAGTAGGTGAATACTGAGAACCAAGTTTTGGCAGGTCTGTTGCAGTCCCTTGAGATTCCTGAGTGGAAATGAGAATACATATCCATATAATTCATCACAGGGATTCTACACACAAAAAAAGAGCCATGATTCCATTTGGGTGATAGTTGATTGGATTATAAAGTTGGCGCACTTCCTTTCCATCAGGAAGTAGAGTTCAGTGGAGAGTTTTGGGAAATTGTACATGTGGGATATCATTCTCCTTCACGGGCTACCCTCAATTATTATCTATAATAGTGACGTGTTGTTTAAATCATGATTGTGGAGAGGCCTACGATAGGCATTTGGTACCTATATGTAGATGAGTACAACCTTTCATCTCCAGATTGATGGGAAGACCGAGTGAACTATCCAGGTGCTGGAGGATATGTTGAGAGCTTGCATGTTGGATTTCGGTCAAAGTTGAGAAGATCACCTACCCTTATTAGAGTATGTGTACAAAAATATCTACCACTCTACCATGGAAATGGAACCTTTTGTGGCCCTATACAGGAGACCCTTCAGGTCACCCTTGTGCTGGACAGAGATTGGAGAGTCATATCTTATGGGCCTAGAGTTGGTGCAGGTGATAATGGAGAAAGTACATGTCATACATGAATAGATAAGGATGACCCAAAGTAGACATAAATCCTATATTAACCCTTATATTTTGATTTTGGAGACCATGTTTTCCTAAGAGTCTCCCCACAATGAGGAATATAGAGGTTCGTCCGGTGAGGCAAGCTATCCCCGAGGTTCATCAGGCTATTTGAAATCATGTAGAGGGTTAGTGATGTTTCCTAACACCTCACCCTACCCCCATAATTGGAGCGGCTGCATGGTGTCTTACACATATTGTATCTGAGGAGATACATGTATGATGCTACACACATCATTGATTGGGGTGATCTAGACATCGATGATGAATCCACCTTTGCATAGCACCTGGTGGTGACCGAGGAACAACAAGAGAGGACCTTGTGTGGAAGGACCATTCCATTAGTTTGTGTGCCGTGGTAGTATGAAAACATGTATGAGAGTTCCTAGGATTGGGAGAGCTAGATATAGGCTTGGTATCCTGAGTTTTTTCCAAGTTTTTATTTTCGAGGATGAAAAGCTTGAAGAAGGTAATGATGCAGAGACCCAATTTTTTCCTAATAATACTTTGAAATATTTCTAAATATATTTTCAGAGTTAGGAACTGAGAAGACATGAGATTCTGAGACCTAGTGTGTTCATAATTAATTTTATAAAAATATTAAATATATTTTATATTTCACACACACAATTAATTAAAGAAAATGAGATAACTCCTAAATGGTTGATCAGATCAGAAATATGAGACCATGGTTGGGTTTGGAACGTGGTGTTTACCCTAGTTGGAATATAAAATAAGTTTGTATGGGATGTTCAGACCCTTCGCTCATTGGAGGTACATTTAATTGAATTAATTAATTAATTAATTAAATTCACTTAACCTAATAAAATTCTATAAATTCTTTGTTAGGGAGAATTAATAGGGTTGGCTCATAATTCTCCCACTACTAGCAAATTTCTCCTCCTCCTTATTTGGATAATCCCTTCGATGATTGACAACAAACCTTTAGATCAAGGCAAATCAAAGCATGACAAACATATCAGCTTCTTCCAATCCTTGTGAGGGTGTGTTCTTCACCAGTGATTAATAAAAAATTGAGGTATGAATCATCAATTGGTATTGACACCCTTTTGATTAAATGTTTGAGCAGATCAAATGTTATTCTTCGATCTACACCCTTATTGTAAACCTTTGCATGAGCCTGAGTATTGAAGCATTATTTTACCAGTTTTTTTCTAATCTAAATTGGCTGTTCTTGATATATTGGACAATAATTCTTGGACAATGATCACATAAAACTTTTTTCATGTTCTTTTCTCCCTCTTTATTCACATTCTTCAACGTTGGAATCCCTATGGTTCCTAGTTTGACAAATTTTTGGGAAACCCAAGCTTGATCATGTGCCCATATTCAAAGAAAATCAATGAATCAAGCACAAATCAACAAAATGGTTATAGATATGGGATCATTTCAATGAAAGGATGTTCAATCTAATAATTTGGGGTTGGATCATCAAGAATCAAAGACTTAGGTTCATGTAGAATGCACGATGAAAGCCTCATCGTTGACCAAAGCAGATTCGTGGAGAGAAATGCCTGAGATCCGAAATCGATGGTTAGATCCGTGATTTTTGAGAAGATTTGAGGCAAAATCCTTGGTAGTTGGAGTATATTCAAAGTACCGATCACATATCTATAAATCTAAAGTTTCTAAAAAAATCCCAACTACATGCCATGTATAATGAAGAACACACGGTGTGTAGCCTCCCTCATTAGTGGCGCTAGGGTTTGGGAAAGTTTAAGGGCCACACGACATGTAACTCCCTCTCACAGGCCATGTACCCTACCCTGGTTGGCTAGCTTGTATGTCTAACCACACAAACATGGTGTCTGGGTACACGGACACGGGGTCCAATTACATGGACATGACCACGAGACATGAATCTGGTCCCAATTAGTGAGGACACGACATGTATTCCACCTATACAGAATGTTATACTTCATGGGGTGGAGTCATTTTTCAATTAGAAACATGGCCTAGCTATGAACCGGGACCACACACCATGTGGATCCCCACACACACCGTGTTCCACTTGATCTCTTCTGAACGATACTTGAACATCCATATCTTCTTTATTTGAAATCATATTTTGGCCTATGAATAGCCCATCCTGAGTGTTTTTCCACGTAGAACATGAAAATTCCCTAGAAAGTATATTTTGATATATTATGTGAAATTTTATAGGTTTGGAATGTGAAGAGGTGACACACGATGGTGGAAATGATCATACAAAATCACCAGAGCATCTCGGGTGTAACCCTCCTGCAAGGCTGGGTAGTAGAGTTCCCCAAAGACAATACTGAGCATAACCCTCCAGTAGGACTGAGGAGTGGGGTTTCCTAATGATATTTCTAAGTTACCCTCTAGTAGGATTGGGTAGTGGAGTTCGTCGGAGTTATGAGATTACCCTCTAGCAGGGCTGGGCAATGGCATTCCCCGATGACAGTCCCATTCTTACCTTCTAGTAGGGTTGGGTAGTGGAGTTCCCCGATAAATGTTCCAAGCTTACCCTCCAACAGGGATGGGTAGTAGCATTCCCCAATTAAATCTTCCAAGCACAAACATCCAGTCAGACTGGGTAGTGGAATTCCCTAATGACTCACCAGGATTACCCTCCAATAGGACCGAGCAGTAGCATTCCCCAATGAAATTCTCAAGTGTAACCCTCCATCCAGGATGGGAAATGGAGTTCCTCAGTGACTATGAGAGTAGGAACCTCCTGTCATACCAGGGTATGGGATCCTTATCTAAAATTTGTGGCCACTTTACTGTGCAACATAGTGACGGGATGTGTTTTGATGTAGCTTTGGAATCACAAGGAAGAGGGACACTTTACCCAACAAGATGTGTCCTTATGACGCGACCTAAAATCGTGAAGGCATGCCAGTGCCACCCAAAGAGGATATTATTAAGGTGCAGTGATTGACTCCCTTAGACTTATGTGTTTAGGGAAGATACATGAGGTGTTGGGAATCATGGATGGACTTACTTTGGAACTATTGGATACTCATATTCTTGGGTTGAACTATGAGATAGAGATCCACTTACTCTCTCATTTGGGATTCTTTAACTGAGAATATATATATATATATATATATATATATATATATCCTTATTTGGTACCCACTCATTGGGTTTTAGTTACTCTCCTTCCAGGAGATCCGAAGATGCATGAGTTATGATACATGCTTTATATGTCTAGATTCTTATGGTTGGATGAGTAAACTCTCTTACTATAGGTAGAAAAGACTCTATGAGAAGTTCATATTCTCATCATGTCTAGATCCTTGTGTTTGTATGAGTTTACTTTCACTCTTTTATTGGGTTGAGATATACTCTTTTACTGTACCTTGTTATATCTACTGATTTCCTCTTCAATTGTATCTCTTACTACTCCCCCTTAACTCTTTTGGGGCATTCTACTAGGTATTTATATATACAACCCTGTATGGGCTTTTCCCAACACGTGTTGTGTCTTTTACAGACAACGAAAAAGTCGATTGTGACTTTAGAGGAGCTTAGGGATACAGGGTAATTGGACCGCGTACGGTGGTCATGGATTGGGATCTAAGAGATGGGATCTACCATATGTTTTACTTTTCTAATTTTATGTAAGGTTGGGACACATTTTTGGTTAGGCATGTATTTTTTCCCTTTTTCCTTTTCAGTTTGCACTACCTTACTTCATACTGTTTAGAGGTCCATGCATGTTTAGTTTATTTATAGCAGTATTGAAACTTTTATTTCTTTACCTCTACACTTTTTCATTGATTTGGATGTGTGTGTACATACATGTTCTTAGGAAAAGGCCTCCCTGAGTTTAGTTGTGCCTTCGGCACTTGTCGCCACCCCTGGCCTATGGAGGTGGGCTTGGGGTAGTTGTGGCTTGATCCCCAACTTGGGTCGGGTCATGAAATTAATATATAAAATTCAAAAAAAATCACAAAGGTTTAATGTATATCATTCCTTAAATAAATACCTCTATATCCTAAATAACACAATCAACCTCAACATTAAATAATGTTTTAACCTAAAAAATTTTCTCATACCCTTCAGCTTACACCTCCAAAAACATAATAACATTCTTCTAAAATAATAATTTATATTAAACATAATGGGTATATATACCTAAAAACAAATAAAAAATCTCCTAAAATATCATTAATCACCTCAAAATAAACAAAATGATCCTGTAATATGATTTCCCAAAACATCCTTAATCACAATAAACTTCCATAACAAAAATCTTCAAAAGTTGCATCACTGATTTTAAACATATGACCATCCTTAGAAATATCATCCCAAGAATATTTAGGTTTATCTAAACATAAAATATATATCAAGGATTATCAATAACCTTATCACTAAATTAATTTTATAGCTTATTAGTACTATTTAACATATATTTCAAATCCTTAAAGAAAAACTGCAATGGAACAATCCTTAGATGTTTCATGATTCTTATATCTAGAATATCATTGATATAATACTTCTAAAACATAAATATCAAATACAAATACATAAACACTTTAATCCTTACACTTCAATGACTTATATATCATATGACCTTCCTTAGTCTAGGATTTAACCCTTGGATTAGGTAATTGACTCGGATAAAGCCTATATTATCCACACATAATACATTGAACAATAAAGGGTTTGTAGAATGTAATATACTACCTTACATCATACTCTTAATTTTTATAGCAATTATCAATTTTATTCCCTACTTTTATACACTTAAAACACCTTCAAGTTCCTTTGTGACATTTCCCTTGGTGCCTCTTTCCACATTTTTGACACACAGGAAATTTAATATCATTTCCTTTATATTATTTATCAGTTGAAATTCATTGAGACTTCAAAATCCTCTTCTTTTATGTCTTTGGACATTCAAATATGTGAAAGTTGTTAATTTTTATTTTTTCATGTTATGATTCTTTTATATTCCCATATTGTGATTTATATCTCACCCCTTTTTATAAAACATACATTTAAATGGAACATAAAAGGGATGTGAATAATAAACATGAATAATAAGTCATGATAAATAATGGTAACATAAAGGAAAAATGGGAATGTGAAAAAACTTTTAAACATGAAATCATAAACATAGGTCAAGTATAAACACCAAGACATCATAACATGGTAGAAAAACTACAATTATGGATTAGTATCACTCTATAATCCCTTGCATGAAGTCTCATGAGACTAAAAATTTACCTAATGCATTGGAGCGCTATATAATTATGGGCGCACCAGTCACTTTCATATCATGTACATACATAAGTGAGCCACATAGATCATTCAACACAAGATTATATTTCATCACATTTAATTATACAATTAAGGAATGTGGAATAAATACATGGAAGTCCCAAATAAAATAAGTATAGGCATGTCTAGGTGAATACCCTTGAGTGGGAATAGTGATTCTATTCACAATACAAAGGTTTGGCATGAAACCATCACCCTAGTCATTAGAATCAGATTTTGGGGTAGAAGCTTGATAGGTGAAGTTCATCATCTAGGAAGATTAGATTCAAAGAATCCCCAAATCCCTCTATAGGTACATATAGGTGGAGAAAGATTTGGCTCCCTTCTAGGGGCTCATGGTAAAACCGTATCTATCATCACTAAGTTCACTCTCCACCTCTACTAAAGATCATGGAGAACTGTTCTGTATGGGATAGATGATGAGAATATAGTGGAGCCACCAAGAAGAACCGCTGCCCTTTCACATGAGGCTATGATGATCACCCAGTCCTATAGGAATGCGATAATTTGGTTGATGCCACCGTAGAGAGATTACCCAATGTATAGAAAACAAGTAACTCATACAGCTAATCCTCTACCGACCATACAACCACCACACCGGTTCATGTCAGTGCCACTACCCATCTCTTGACCGACGCCAATCAAAGTTTGGTCCAACCAAGATAAGGGCCCTGCTTCTAAGAAAGAAATCCCGTGGGAGACTCTAGAGGCTGATCAATTTTCCATTATTCTATATCAAAATTAAACTCCCAACTTTGACATCCTGGAGTCAGTCACTGAGGGCTAGGTTTCATGCTTCTGCCAAAATATCTAGATAATGCATCATTACCTCCGTGATTGCTAGTTGGTCTACCCAGGAAGCCAGGAGGACTTTGACGAAATTGATCAGCAGTGTTGAATGGTTGAGTTGGAAACAATACCAATGGATAATCATCATACGTCACCCAGATACCACAAGACCCTCCAACAGAGATATGTCAAGCACCTCATAGTGCTCCTCAAAATCAGGGAAGTGGTGTCTCCGTATGTGCATATTTGGGCCTGGGGATAGTAATCCACTATTCACTTCTTCCCTACCTTGTGACAACCTAACTTACCCATTTATATTCAGGATTTTCCTCTGGGTAACATTATGGTGAACATGGTTGTTACCTATTTTTATAAGTATGGGGGCATCAAATTAAGTTCTGATAGAGAAAACCTGCCCTCTAGGGCAGTTCAGTATCAGATATACCCTCATACATGTGTCTGTACCCACCAGTAGAGGTAGACACTTGACCTCAGAGATCCCTACACATATTTTACCACTAGTAGGAACACCAAAAAGGTAAAGTTGCCTTATGATCTATCTGATATTGCACAAAATATAGAGGTTGAACGTATGATTTCTACCTTACTCCAGTAGGTCGTAAATCAGAAATGGATCATCAATGAGATCCTTGTTGATTACTGCCCAAATTACGACACTCCTCGATAGGATCCTATTCCTCCTCCTCAATGGAAGTCACAAGTCCTCCTCGTCCAATTGATCCTAGGTGATCTTGGTGATCCTGTGAATCCAGACAGAGCAGAGGCAGAAGTTTATGGAAAGTGAACAAGATATGAGTCACGTAATCTGCCTGAGTAGCATGATAACCTTCCTTAGGACCCAGATTAAGCCACTCCATGAGCCATTGAACTTTCATACCAGGCTGATGATCTTGTAAATTCACTGGTGGTCAGGGATCCTCATCAAGATATGAACCCCTACAAATATGATTTGATAGATGCTCTCACCTCTTGTCTCAAAGTCCTAAAGACATGACAGGTGGTGACCCCACATGATTAAAATCCATACCCGGAATAGGTAGATGAAATGCAAGCACCCCTAGATTTTGGGAACCCTATTGTTTTCCCTCTCATTGGGATGGGAAACCCACTGGAGTATTTTACCCACTTCAACTCAAGGTTTGGGTCCATGTTGGGAACCCCCGAGCAACAAGAGGCCACCAATCTCTGATGTTTCGTATAGAAATTTAAAGGGACTACATTAATCTGGCACAACTAGTTGACCACTGGGTCTATCATTAATTGGGGGGGGGGGTTCTTCACAGGCATCTCCTCTACCAATTTATCTCCACCATGCACATGGAAAGCATTGTAGATCTCTTCAAGTGAAAGAAATTGCTTGATGAGAGCATCACGAACTTCATCGCCTGGTGGAAGGGCCCTATATATTCACTTGATACGACACTTAATCAAGAGAATCTACTAGAAATGTATGTGGGAAACATAAAGACTAAGATATTACCTACCATCATCACTCAGAACTTCCTATGTGGGTTTCAGGATTTCTATGACAAAGCCCAACACCTAGAGGAATCCCTACAACAGGTTAAGAAAGTGTGTCCATTTCCTCTTCTAGCTCCCATAAAAAGGTCTTCCAAGGTAGAGACTGCTACTACTGTATAGTTAGAGGACCCATAACTTCTAGATTTTCCCCATTTTCTAGAAGAGCCTCATTGTGTGTAGTAGACTCATCAATATCAACCTTGCCTAGTGAAGAATCGGTAGGAACTACTTTCCAGGAACATACAACTAGAAGATAAAATGTGGATCCACCCCCTATTAAGTCTCTATCCCCTCATTGAGGCCAGGCTCCCATATTTCCCTTCCCGAACATGATAAATTTAAACTATTACTTCAAAGATTCACAGGTTCCCATTTATTTCCTCAGTTCCCTGGAATAGGGGATTCTAAAACCTATAAAGTGAAAGAAGCCACATAAATCCAAGCATACTGATCACCCCAACCATTTCACTTACCAAAATATCCTTTAACATACCATAACATAATGCTATGTGTTTAAGTATTGGATTTAGGACTAAGTGGACAACAGTCTATTCAAGTTGTCCAAAATCCTAGAATAGGTGGTACATATCTCCATCAAGCCTGACAATGATAGTGAAGGTGAATGGCAGTAGGTTTCAAACCATGGGACTCATAATTATGACGATTGGCTGGATCATAGGGTAGTTTCCCATGCCCATAATGTCGTTTATGCCTACTTAGGCCATCTTAAATCTTCTGAAGTCACCACACCCCCTCTAACTGATGCTTCCATGTCCACATTGCAGCCTTATACATATCAAAATAGTAGGCGCTGACGATAAAAGGGAAATAAAATTCCTCTGCTAGTGCCAAAACCATTTTGTACCTTTGGAGATTTCATGCATCTAGAGATGGGGATCACTCCTAGGGTCTACCCATAATTGGAAGATTCCTATAATGATGAAAAAAAGTATGACTCCATGAACACCATCGAGTTGGTAGATCCCTTCATGGTCCCCGATTATGAGGAGTATCAGGTAAGCCCCATGAGTGACTCTGACTGATGTCGTCGGAGGAATGGGTGAGGACATGAAAACTGCCAGAATGCTCAGGATAATGCTTCAAGCTAAGACATGCATACTAATGAGACCAAAAAACAATTTATAAACAGATCCAAGTAGAAATAGTCCTCACAACTCATTCTGTCAGACACACTGCCAAAACTGATAGTGTTAACTGATCAAGAAAAATAGTCCCAATCACATTGTGACCAGACACGTCCAACTAAATCTAGGCCTCAACTAGTCAGATGTCAACCAACAGTGGTTCTGGGTGAGTTAGCTGATGACCAGCTAGACATTACCAGCACCAGCCAGAATTTAGTGGTATAATAAGTCACGACCATCATTATTCCTACCAAAGAGAGACCCCCTATGGGTAGAAACATGCATTTTTCATGGAAGTATGATGTACTGAAGTACCCTACTAGTATACCTACAAGTATATCGATTATTGAGGCTCTTGTCTTATCTAAAGT
Source organism: Viscum album (assembly GCA_963277665.1). Classification (NCBI taxonomy): domain Eukaryota; kingdom Viridiplantae; phylum Streptophyta; class Magnoliopsida; order Santalales; family Viscaceae; genus Viscum; species Viscum album. The sequence continues at coordinate 1,029,978,436 of OY728150.1, forward strand.
GATGTGAGAATCTCTCAGAGAGGCTTTGAAAATACCCCTCCAGTTCGAAGAAGAAGTAGCTTCCAAAGAATCCTATTACTTAGGGGAGGTCGAGCAAGCAGATTTCCAATATGTCATTTATTTCTTTAAAGAAGACGAGGGATCCCTATTATAGGGGAACATCTTCCACTATACACCATCGGATAGTTCAATGGCGTGGAGATCTATTGTTGTCTAGTTGACACAGGTTTCGAGATCAATCTCATCCTAGATCAGATGCTCTACAAGATGGGACTGACTGAAGCAGACTTGAGTCCCTATAACCTGATGATTTAGGGTTATGATAGGACCGATTAGAGATTGTGTGGTAGAATCTGGTTGAAGACCTAGTTTGGAGGGTTGGTAAAAAGTGCTGAATTCATGGTTGTATCACATGATACTACCTATAACACATTGATGGTTAGGCCCTGACTTCATATATATGCAAAAGTACCCTCCTCATATCACCAATTCTTCAAGTACTACCTCAATGGTTGAGTAGGCATGCTTCAAGGTGATGTGTCCCCCTTTTACTCCTGTGAAAATCACTATCTGGATGCCATCTATTATAAGAGAAATAAAAAGTTGGTTCATACCAATAAGGTTGAGCACAACACCATTGGAGCCAACCCATGGGAAGATTTGGATGATAATTTCATCCTCCCAATTCACCGGTTGCAATCCATGATTCTAGAATTGGGAGGTTACTTCATCATTTCTAAGAGGAAAGGGTGTTGTATCCCTAAGTACAAATAATGTTACAAGATTACCTCATATTACTACATAATTTAGTCCCAGGTGATACCAGAAGCCCCTACCCCTATGAGATACTGGGATGTTCACTCCATGGATACAATTATACATCATACCCACCTATTTCATTGATCTAGATTAAACCGAAAAAAGATGAACCACCACTATTGTTTTGATATCAATAATAGGCCCCATGGTCATAGTCCTGATGGTATTAAAATAATATCCTTTGTCGCCATGATCTTAGTAGAACTAAAGTTCCCTAGAAAGTAATCTATATCCTCCTAAGCAGACACCAGTGTTCCCCGATAACCAGTCAACCTGGATGAACCTTCTTCTCTCATTGACAATCCTTTCTCAGACGATGAATTTGATTTGGAGGATGCTCCTCCCACATTTGAAGAGGGCATATCCACCATCATTTATAAGCTAATTCAGATGATCCTTGGCATTGAGACAGATCCAAGGCCAATGATGATCAGTGTGAACATGCCTCTAGAGGAACAACAATTGTATGTGGCTTTCCTAAGGAAACATCATGATGTATTTTCCTTGAGTTATTTTGAGATTCCAAGACTAGATCCTCAAGTCACCATCCACCATCTTGGTTTCCTAGGGAGTCATCGTGGGTTCAATTAGGCTCCCAAGAAAATGAACCTTTCCCTTGGTTCCATAGTTGAGGAAAAATTTGATAAGATTATTAAAGATAACTTCATCAAGGAAGTTCAGTACCTCAAGTGTCTTTCCAACATCATCCCTATTATAAATAATAACAGGCAGATCAGAGTCTATATTGACTTTTAGGATCTCAACCGCCACTGTTTGAAGGATTATTTTCCCCTTCAAATGATGGATTTATTGATCAATTCCATAGTTGGGTTCCATGCTCTCTCCTTCATGGATGGATACTCAAGATATAATCAAATCTGGATTACCCTTGAAGATGAGGATTCTACTTCTTTCAGAGAACCATAAGAAACCTTTTTCTATTAGGTAATTCCTTTTAGTCTAAAGAAAACAGAATCCACTTATCAGCGAGCCATGCACTACATCTTAAAACTAATCCTCAAGATGCTAGTTGAATGCTACATAGAGGATTTGGTGGTCAAATCCCACCAGTGTTAGGAAAACCTCATAGATCTTGAGAAAAATTTCGGCTTCCTCTGCTCCCAACATTTGAAGATGAACCCCTTGACGTGTACATTTAGAGTTACCTTTGATAAGTTTCTCGGTTTCATCATTAAATATAAAGGCATTGAGATCAACCTAGAGAAGATCAAGACCATCAACCAAATTCCTCCTCTAAGAAACCGATGGGAGCTCCAAGGACTTCAAGTCCACTTAGCCTACATATGCTGATTCATTATGAACTTGGAAGAAAAGTGAAAGACCTTTTTATAGTATTATGAAGAAAGTTACCATCTACTAGTGGGATGAAGAGTGCCAGATCAAATTTGAGGAAATCAAGAAATATTTTCTAAATCCTCAAGTTTTTATGCCACCCATATTCAGGAAGCCTATGGTACTCTATGTGACTGCCCTGGAATGATCCCCCGGATCCCTTATCACTCAAAAGAATAATAAAGGTAGAGAGAACAATTTATACTATCGCAATCACATGCTTCATGACATAGATACTAGATATTCTCCTATCGAGAATATACACCTCGTGCTTATTTTTATAGTTCATAAGTTGTGACATTATTTGAAGCATCATGAGATATAGTTGGTGTCCTGAGTAGACCCACTGATGTATATCCTAAATTGACCCATGTTGACTGGACGACTAGCACATTGGGCAGTGATCCTTTAATAGTTCTACATTAGGCTTGTCTCATAGAAATCTGCCAGAGGTAAGGCATTAACTGACTTTTTGGCCGCCCATCCGGTTTTTGAAGAATTGCCTTTGGATGTCTATTTCCCATATGAGGATATCCTATCAGTGGATCAGGATATGCCTTACTGGCAAGGGCTATTCTTCCCTACTCTTTCCTATTGTTATAAGGCTATATTAATAATAAGATAGAGTATTAGGTTCTCATTATTAGTCTTGAGATGGCCCTTGAGATTGATGTCCCACACTTTAATTTAAAGGGAGACTCTAAATTAGTCATCAAACAAATCAATGGTGACTATATCATCAGGAATCCAAAGTTTTTTACCTTTATTGAGTGAACTCACTAGATGATAGACTAGTTACCTTCTCATCTAGTGGCGACTCATGTTCCTCAATCGTAGAATGGTCGAGCCGATGAATTAGCTAGTATAGCTGCCTCTCTTACAAAGCCTGACTAGGATGACATGTTTATTCATGTATCTCATCAGAGAGTCATTTATCCCACCATTCCAAATAATGATGATATCTAGTAGGTAAACTAGCTTACCAATGGTTCTTCAACATTGAGATCTCTAGATCCCCCCTGCAGTAGAAGTGACCTCTAATTGGACAAACCATTTCATAGAGTATCTTTAGTGCATCACTCTCCCACCAAATCAAGCCAAGCATGAAAGAATCCATCGGCTTACGAAGAATTTCACCCTACAGAGTAGACCTAATCTCGAGTATACTCTCTAATGATGTGGGATTAATGGAATTATCTTCTATTTCATATAAGGATACAAGGTTCCCTAGGTTATTTAGGAAGTTCATGCTGGGTCTTGCAGTGTTTATCAGGCAGAGTTGAAGTTCTCCCACCAAATTCAAAGTCTAGGATACCTCTGTCCCAACTTTGTTCATGATTGTATCAATTATGACAAGAGGTATCATGTGTGTCAAATTCATGAAAAATTTATGTATCGAACACCAAATCCCCTTCATACTACCAAGTATTCTTAGACCTTTGCAGCATGACGACTTGATGTCATGAGACCCTACCCACCACCACCAACATGCCAGTGTAGGTTCATTCTATTTGTGAATGATTTATTCTCAAAATGGGAAGAATTAATTCCTCTAAAGGAAGTAAAGGATTGATTAGTGATAAAATTTTTGAGATCCCACATCATTCATCGATTCAAAGTTCCTCGCACCATTCTCACTGACAACAGCACCAACTTCTAGGCTTCTGAGCTGAAGATATTATATGCCAAGAATAGTATATAGTATAACCATATTTCCTACTACTACATATAGGAAAATATATAGATAAAGGTGTTTAATAAGACTCTATATAATATTCTAAAGAAGTTAGTGGGACATAACAAGAAGAGTTGGTAGGACAATCTTCCCAACGTCCTATGGGACTATCAGATGATGACTCAAAATTCCACCTAGGTGACTCCATATTTTCTAGTGTATGAAATAGAGGTAGTCCTACCCATTGAGATTCAGGTTCCATCTCTCTGAACAACTATCTATGACCAGCTGATGACAAAAAGAATAGTAAAATTCCATCATTCTAAGCTATAATCCCTCAAAGAGAATAGGCTCCAGGAATTGCACAATCTAGAGAGACAACAGAACAAGATAGTAAGAGAATTAAATAAGAAATTTCACCTATGATCTTTCATCCAAGGTGATACAGTACTGGCTCTCAGAATGAAAATGATAGCAGGAAAGAAGCTGCCAAAGTTGGATCCCAAATGGGAAGTACCTTACATTATTCACAAGGTCTATTCCAATGGAGTGTACTCTTTGATCACCATGGATAGAGAGCATATTAATCCTCCTAATAATGCCATGTTTCTCAAGAAGTACTTCACATGAGGATCCACCATCATCCTAGTTTCATGATGTTAAACTACATAATAGCTAGCATCCCATATGTATGATGAGAAACTGCATAACACCCTCATCCTAGTTGTATAACATTAAACTGCATAACTTCTAGCATCCTATATGCATGAAGATAATATTCATAAAACCCTTGTTCTAGTTTCATGATGTTAAAATGCATAAAAATAAGTATCCTAACTGCACGATGATAAAATTCACATCACCATCATCCTAGTTTTATGATGTTAAACCGTGTAACAACTAGAATCCCAATCACATAATGATAAACTGCATACCACCCTTGTCCTAGTTTCATGTTGTTAAACTATATAATGACCAATATCCCAGCCGCATTGTAACGCTCCGACCCCAGTTACCCAGAATCAGTGCATTATTACATAACATTGGCATGATACAAGGAATCATGTCCCAAAAGACTGATCAGTTTAGTAGCCTTGGAAGTACTAGATACAGACAAAAGTTTTACATTACATCATGAAATAAAAAAACAACATTGTGTCCCCTTTGAACACTCTTATATCCCTTAGCCTATTCCTAAAGGCTAATCGTAATATACTTCTTTGCATCCTGGGAAAAATAAAACATAAGAAAGGGGTGAGCTCAAATGCTTAGTAAGGGTAAGAAATACAGAGGAAGATAACATAAACATTAGGCATGGTTAATAGTTTAAAACACATGCATTTACAAATGATAAACATGAACACTTTATGGTAGGAATATGAGCTGAGTAAATAATACCATAAAAAAAACACAGTCATGGGTATTATACTAGTCGAATAACCACATGAACCATTAATAATATTTTCATAATGAGGGAATGTATAATGCCATAAATTCTTAAACATCTTGTCAAGTCCTCATCCAAGACGTCTAAAAATGATTTAGGCCTCATCCAAAACCATATATCAAATTGGGAAAGGCCTCGACCAATTCCACGTCTAATTGTCTCACGAGACCTACCGATGCATAGAGGATCTATAGCGGGCTCCACCCGTAACTTACTAAGTCTAATTCATTCCTCATATGAAAGGGTGAAACATAATTTAAACATTTGTATTAAAACCAGCATACGAAATGTCAATATTTTAACCAAAAATCATGAATGGCATAAAAATAGCACATCCACAGTCAAACATAACTCATTCAATAAAATATGGATGATTGTATTATGATAAATCAACCTCAATCAGGAATAAAATACACTGAAGGATATTGAAATAGATAAAAATATTCATTAAAACTATTTGAGAGAAATATCCCCTTTTTCTTGAAAACATTTAAATGTCGCACTATTTATCAAATAAGTCATTTAAAAGAGATTTTTGAATCAAAGTGTCCCATAAGACTTTGAAAATTTTAAAAGGAATTTTAATTTCAAAAAATTTATGTTCATATAAATAAATTCTTAAAACCATTTTTAAAACATGGACATTAATGAGAAATATTTAGAATAATAAATATTTAAAAACATTTAAAACAATATTTTAGTTAAAGAGTTCCTAACCAAATAAGAGACTCTTTAATACAAGTAATTGAGGAATAAAATTAATCAAAACATTATAATATTATGAGAATAAAGGTATTCATGATATAATATGTCAAAGGATAGTATATACACTATATAAAAGTGAATTGGTGCATAATGACAGAGAGGTCTCAAAGGAATGTAAATTGAGACAAAATACCTTATAAAGACCTCATCCTTAGATTAAGGATGAATCAATGAAATAATTATGTGTGAAAAATATAAATACACTCAATATAATTAGATATTCAGTGTGAATCAATCATATTACATTCACACATATTCTTGTAAAAACAAAACCAATGACTTGGATGTTTAACTCAATGAATGGAAATTGAGTTAAGATTTCCCTTAAAAAGTTCATATCAATGGAATGTGAATTTATCAATGGAGTGATTATGTGTATCAAAGTTATATCCATAGAAAGTGGAGTGGAAATTACTACATAAATAATAAATAGTGATTCCACACATAATCTTGGAGTAAAATAATCAATGAAGTATGCGCAAAGCCCAATGAGTGGAAATTGAAATTTGAAATTCCCTTACCGATTTGGAAACTTATGAAACATACACCCCAAGAAAGAAGTATCATACAATTAATATGTAAATACCCATAAATTAAATTATATTACACAAATAATACAATCATGGATAGTACATACACCACACAAAAGGAAATAGTGGCAATATAGCACGAATATCACGGGAATATGAAGTGAGATGAAAACCCCTTACCTCGTACTTTTCCTTGGACAAGGGTACGTTATAATCATGTATAATAGTTAAATAATTGTTATTAAATTATAAAAGAACCATATACATAAATATGATATCATATATGATCTTCTAATATTGATTTGTTAATAATATTTTAGTATTATCGTCGTTTCGGGTGTTAACTGATTCGTTTTCCTTTATATGGTTTGTTAAATAAGCCATGTTTGTTATGGATAGGATGTATTTGATTCATATAAATAATTATATTAAGTTCTTAAACATTATTTTTAATCATCAAATAAAAATTATTCTTTAATGGTTACGATGAGGAAATGAATCTCATCGCGTTCGTGGAGATAGTAATCCGTATGTACGCACGAGCGACAATATCATTCTTTTGATATTAAAATCATATGTAAATAGATGTTATATCATATATACATAATCATTAACATGTTATATTTATTATTTACATCAATTATACATCATTATTATACCCATCCAAAAAATACTGTATTGAATAACAACTACACCATGACGTGGAGACGGTAAGCCGTACGTATGCACGTATGGTGGTTTTGTCATTCATATGATGGATAAAATAATTAATATGGTTGTACCATTTTTATAGTAACATCATAGTATATAGAAGATACTGGAGTTATTATTTTAGAATGGAAACAACAAAGAAAGGGGAAGTGGAAGAAGAAAAGAACTTGAAAGAGGTGATGAAATATTTACCTCTTCTTTGGGTTATTCCTTTTGATTTGATCAAAAGGGCTCCTTAGGTTGGCTTTATGAAAAAAGTAAGGACTCTAGGTTGATTTTAGGGAAGTTGGGAGGATATTTGTGCTGGGTTTGACCGAGAAAAATGGCTTTGGAGGTTTGAAATTAAGATAAGGGGAAGTTCCCTTTTATAAGAGAGGTGAGGATCACTTTAGGAAAATCTTGAAATATTATTTTATAATAAACTCATTTTTGGTTTATAATGGCTCAAAAATGATTTATTTATAGGATAAGGTGGGGATGGGTCTAAAAACTCTAAAATAATAGGTTTTATACAGGTTTAGGTTACCATATTAACCATATCTTTTAGATTTAACTCTTAGTTAAATAGTTTGACATTTACCATGTCTCTTTGTATTTTTATATTATATGGTTAATAAACATACTATAACAAGACAAGAGAACCCCAAGTGGTTCATTATTAATAAATATAACCTAATATAAGTCCTTTGGCTGAACCTTATATTTTTAAAAATATTATATCAATTAATAATATAGTATTTGTTTTAAAAACTCAATTATTTCAATTTTAGAACTATTTAGTATTTTATTTTTTTAAAAGCCATAAAAACTTTATCACTTCAAATAAAATTTATTTAATAAACTCTAAAATTTAATATTAACCTATTAAATTAGTTGAATTCATCAAAAGTCTCAAATTAAATTTATTTGGATATTTATAATATCAATTATTTTAATCTTTCATTAATAAGGTAATTACTGCATCATCATTGTGTCATAAATAAATTTAATTATTTAATGTCTAAAAATTATAAATAAAATACCATTATGTAAGAAATATTTTTTATATTTATAATTAATATTTATAGTCAAAGAGAAAACTTATATAACCCCTTGAAATTTTTTTTTTACTAAAAGATACATGTTTTTGTCATGTTTGTCTTTACTTTAAATTAATTAATATAAAGTGTCACTATCACTCTCAAGTGGATACATTGGGTCCCAAAATCGACCCAAGGATACCCATGGTCGGACATGTATCAACCAATAGAAATAAGACACATGTTAGGGTAATTTAATATTATTATAATATTTTTTTACCCTTATTTACTTTATTTACTCCTTTAACCACGGTAAATAAAATATTTACTGAAGTAAATATTCATAATTTCTAAAAATAAAAGTTACCTATTTAAAAAATTTGTACCTCCTGATTCCAAATATGGAATCCATTTTTCCAAATTCAAAACAAATAAGTAGCAGAAATTAATTTAAAATTAACCCCCATTGTCAAAACAAAAAGCGTGTTTTTAAGAAATAATAACTATCAAAAGATTGACACTTATTTATGTCTAGTTTAAATGTGAAATTACATATAATGACCTAAATTATATTAAATGATAAAAATATAATCTAATGATACTTAAAATCCATTCAAATGTATAATTTAACACTATAAATTATTTCGATTAAAAAAGTTGTTTTTAATTAAAATTTAGTATTTTTTACAATTCTTAAAAATATGAAGGTTATCATAAAAGTACCAAAAATTTATCCAAATAAATTTTTTTGTCCCGATTATAAATAAGAATTTAATTTCATTAAATTTAATATATAAAGTGTCAAATATTGGGTTTTAAAAGGGTTTTCCATTAAAAGGTGGTAAAATTGCATTTAAAAAAAATACTTCTTTTATCTGAAAAAATTAATTTGTTCTTATATTATGTCTAAGAAACACATAATATGGATTCTAAAATTATATGAAGTATATAAAATTCAAAATTCAGTTAATACTATTCATAAATGCTTTTTGAACAGCTAGTTTGGTAAGTCGTGGTGCGCCCAAACTCGGTGTTGCGTGTAGCGCAAGCTATTGAATTACTTTAAAGAAAATAACTTACTATGAAATATTGGGGTGTTACACGCATGATAATAAACTACATATCACCCTCATTATAGTTTCATGATGTTAAACTGCATAACATCAAACATCCTATCCACACAATGTTAAACTACATAGCTCCCTCATCCTAGTTGCATGACATTAAACTACATAATAGCTATCATCCCAGACACATGATGATAAACAACATAACACCATTGTCCTAGTTACATGACTTTAAAATATGTAACAGCTAGCATCCCAGCCACATGATGATAAACTACATAACATCCTTGTATGAGTTTTATGATGTTAAACTGCATAATATCCAGCATCCCAACTGCATGATGATAAACTGAATATCACCCTCATCCTAGTTCCATGACATTAAATTGTGTAAAACTTATCATTCTTATCGTATGATGTTAAACTATGTGTCCACATCCCAGGAACATGATGTTAAACTGGGCACTTTTTCCAAACTCTATAACCTTAAACTAAGAGACTATGGTCCTTGCAACATGACCTTTAAACTATTTTCAAAAAGGATGTGAGATTTATGACCTTAAAATAGGAATCATAGTCTAAGAATCATGCCTTTAAACTATGTGTGAGCCTTCTTGGGAAAGTGTGGTGTGGCACTATGCCTCCTAGGCCCTCATTCACATTAGGTTTTTCACTTCACTACGATTCATATTCCCATTTTCGGAAGCCTCCTTCCCTAGGTCCAAACTCTATAACCTTAAACTAAGATCTTATGCTCCATAAAACATTACCTTAAACTGTTGGAAAAGTTCCAAGCCCCATGAAATTAAACTAGGAATCACAGTCCAAGCATAATGACTTTAAACCATATGCAAGTTTTCTTTGGGATGTTCCATGTGGTGGTGGGCCTACTAGGACCTCATTCAAGTTGGGTTTGTTACTCCATCACCCTATGCACATTCCTCCAAAGAAAGTCCCCACTTTGGTCCAAACTCCATGACCTTAAATTGAGAGCCTATAGTCCAAAAATTGTGACTCTAAATTGTATGTAAGTCCTCTTTGAAATATTTAGTGTGATGTTGGGCCTCCTAGGCCCTCATTCATGTAAGGTTTTTTATAACATCTTACTACAAATATCCTCTCTATACACTCCCCCTTTTATTGGTTAGAACCTTAAGACCTTAAACTAATAGAAACCCTATGGTCCATGCCACATGACCTTAAACTATTCAGAGAATTTCCAATCACAATGAATTTAAACTACATTTAGGTTTATTTATAGACTATGTTTTTGGGGTTGTGGGACTCTTCGGCCCTCATTCACATTGGGTTTGTCATTCCACCACACAACACATGTCCGTTTGGGGCACCCAACCTCATAGGTCCAAACTATATGACCTTAAAATAGGAGCCTACATCCTCAATGCATGATATTAAACTGTGATCTTACCCTATATAAAACTAGTATTACTCTTACATATTAGTAATAGATTATGTTTAACCTATTTTAAATTGGTATTCCTCATACAATAAGTATGGGATGGTTAAAAAATGTTACCCCATGCCCTGAAAATGGGATGCCTCATGATAATAGTGAGATACCTCTAATTCCCTCATTAGAGAGGATCATCCCTGCTGGCATTGGTCTCTTACTATTCCATACTCTATAACTATGTGTGGCTTGATTTCCATCCTTATGGGATATGTAGTGATGCTCAAACTTCTCATCTCTAGGTCCAACCGCAAATTCAATGCCCCTTTGGCCCCTTAACCTCAGTTACAGTCCAAAAATTACAACATTAAACTATATACAATTCATATTAAAGTGTGTATGTGATTTGTGAGATTCCTTGGATTCATTCATGTTACATTTTACCTCTTGTGTTCTATATATATACCCTTATATGGAATATTTCCCCTATGGTTCAAATGACATGACTATAAACTGTCCACCATGGTCCAGACCGTACGACCTTAAACTATGTGTGTCACCTTCCTGAACTACTTGTGGCTTGATTCCCATACTTATGGGATACACAATGACACTTTAACTTCTCATCTCCAAGACCAGACACAAATTCATCAAATCCTTCGGTCCCTTGGACCCATCATTGGTTTGAGTTTTAAGACCATAAACTAATATTTGTTCACAGTCCAAGCATCAAGACCATAAACAGTACATGATTCCTCTTGGGAATGAATGGAGTGGAGTTGGGCCTCCTAGGACCTCATTCCCATCAGTCTTGTCACTCCACCACTCTACACATTTCACTTTTTGGGACACTCCCCATGGTCCATGCAATACGACTTTAAACTATTTGCAAAACCCATATTTGAATCCCACTTTTCGATATTCCCCATTCCACACTTAGATTATTTCTTGGTTTGGATTTCCATAATCTTTAAAATCTAGATGGACTCCCTAATAGTGATGGTGACATTAAATTTTTGTCTACCCACCATCTTGGGACAATTTTCTAATTGATCTCTAGTAGAAAATAATGGATCCTATGTTTCAAACTTGGTCAATAGTTGATCTTGTATTTGCTCGCCCCATTATTGAATGGTATGGTTTTGGTCCCTATGTTTCAAATATGTTCAATAGTTGATCCCTTCTCACAAATTACTCCTTAATCTAGGTCTTTAAAGTCTCTATTTACATCCTTTTCACATCTCTATATCTTGGTGGATTTCCAACACCCTTGGTGTCTCCCTTTTATACATTTTCACGTGTTAGGTAAGTAGTCCAATGTCATTAAGAAATTCTCAACCCAGTATCTCCTCAAACTTGAAGTTAACTTCAACATGTCAGGAAGAACCCCTTACCATTCCTTATTTCCCACATCGAGTATTACTCACATTGCCTTGGGAGTTCTGGTTGGGTGTGTACCTATATGGTCAAGATGCACAAAGGAACCCTATAGTCCAAACTCTATGATCTTAAACTAGGAGTCTATGTCCAAGAATTGCGACTTTGAACTACATGAGGATCCTCCTAGGAATGTGTGGTGTAGTTTTGGGCCTCTTTGGTCCACATTAACATCGGTTTTTATAACTCTCCATGCCACAAATATTCGTTTGGAGCATACCATGGTCTAAGAATTATGACCTTAAACTGTTTGAAGCCCCTATGGTCCAAGATAAGTGACCATGAAATAAGTACCATCTACTTCCTAATACTTGTGTGGTATGAAAGCCTATTTTGTTTCATTTACATTGGGTTTATTTCCTTCTTGCCTCAAAAATACACTTGGAATAGACACTTACATAGCTCTTACATCACAAATTTAAACTGGTTGCCCATGGTCCATGCAACATGACTTTAAACTATTGGCCATGGTCCAGGACACACGACCTTAAAATATGTGCAATATCCCAGTCACATGATGTTAAACTGTGGGAAGCATCCTGATCACATGAAGTTAAACTGTACAATGCATCATCCTCACCATATGATGTGAAACCACATGTCTATCATCATTAGTTACATGAAATAATATTGCAAAACATCCCAAGCCCTCACCTAATAGGTCCTCTTCCTTGGTGCTGGTCATCTATTGTATTGTTCACATTTTTAGCCGTCGCTCAACATCCAAGATGACGATCCCTTGAAATATGGGTTTGATATTTGTTTAGACCAATATTCTTACACCAATTTTCTCTAATCCATGGAGGAATAATTTAGAGAGTGTTGGAATCCATTCAAACATTCCATCACTCCATTTATACACTTCACATGCCCCTTATTTGGATTCTCATCATCTTCCATGTTTGAAGGGACCCCCTAATGACATGGTATTATGCCATAATGGGTCACCTACCATCCTAGTCCAACATCATAGAAGACTTTGGATGACATTCTGAGATAGTTTCTATGTTTTTAACATGGTTAGCAGTCAACCCTCATTTGTTTGTCCCCATTACAGGCTAACCTTACGGATGCTGTGTTTTGAACACTGTCAGTAGTTATCCTATATCACCACGCCACTTTCCTTATATTATATATTTTGGGAATTTTGATTCTAACTTCCCATTACCCTTTGTTTGGATAGAATTTAACACCCTAGACATTACCCTATTTGTGCACTATCACACATTGGAAAAGAAACTCAGCTGTTTAGAGGATCCTGTTCGCCATCCATATCCTCTCCCAACCCAAACACTCTCAATGGACATTCAACAATAGAATACCCTGAGTGATCGATGACTATCTAGAATTCTCATATGAAAATTAATCACATGGATATCCCTTGTTTCTCACACCGACAATGACTTACGTGAGCTTAGAGATTGGTCATTGGTTGTCTCACAAATATGATCGAAGTGCGATAATTAAAACCAGGAAAAGAAATGTGTCCATGAATATAGGAAAGTTTCAAAAAAAAACATGGATTTGGAAATGTTCATACACATGTTGGAGCCTCTATTGAGTCTTGAAAAAATGGCCCATATGGCTCTGCTCTAGCAATTGGGCATTGCAGCCCCGCCAACCTCTAGCGTGTGGCCTATAATGTCTATTTACACCTCTTAAGATCTATTTACTTCTCACTTTCTACCATATGAAGCTCATCATCTATGATCTATGTCTGGTACTTCTCATCCTAGATATCATAAATATGATATTTCACCTGATTCATTTGATTATAAACCTCCTCTATTTAAGACCTCTATCTGCTGATGGTCTCTAATTGAGTATTAATAAAGGAAGTATGCTTATTTTTTTGATCCTCTAGATGTTGGATCTTTTGGTTGAATTCTTGGAGCTTTTGGATGCATTTAGAATTCTAATGACTCTAGGAGGCATCTAAATTTTTTATTCCTTCACACACCCGCTTAGCGAGAAAGCTGAAAACCAGCTCATGAAGACCATTAGCGTCTTCCCCTACAACACACATATTGTACAACTAATGGTGAAGAGATCCTATCTGTCCCACTAGTAATAGTTTAAGATTCTGGTTAATGAAACATTTTATAAACTTCCATGCTCTTCACTAGATTATGTGGTTATCTTCAATGATGTCAGTGTCAGAGTATTCTATCTCTTCAGGCAATGAAATCTTGTACTTAGGAAAATCCGCAAGCAAGTTGGAAACAAGATCTTCCTCTAGAATCCTCTCAGAGGGGAAAGGATCCATATCATGAGGTTTATCATCCCCAATCTACTCTTCCTTAGTAGATTCTCTCCCACCATCCTCAAGTTCTACCCCACTAGTGGCATCACTCATAGCTGTAAATGACTATTTATCTAGGATCAAGGCTGAATCATATTGGATGAACAACTCCTCATGAATTGACACAGTTATCATAGAAGGGCCACTGAATGTCCCGACCTCATCTGATCATTGGTAACGCAACATTTCAAGTACTACTTGGGATGGAAACACATAAGTCAACCTGACCATTAAATGAAAAGTATGGATTCATTAGATAAAAGTACTTACAAGACCTGATCATTTGAAGGTTGAGCTCCTAAGTCACAATAGATAATTCCACCATAGGAGAACCTTCAACACATGTTGGAACTTCAATTAATGACATTGGTTCCTCTTGTGTTTATTGATGGGGAGATTCATGAAACAGACAAGGATGTTGATGAAAAGGCTCTGTGAAAATCTGATTATAGATGAATGACTCAAGATATTATATTACCTTGAGGTGTAGTGATTTCGATGATGATATGTCTCGGGTGCACTACCTCTCCATCAGTGGGTTCTGCCATTGGGATGCCAAGATGTGGCCCCCCATAGATAACTGAAAGGAATGAGGTTCTGAAGTTTTCACCTTGACCTCCTCGACTGGACCACTAGCCACTTCATCCTTAGGAACAGGCCCTAAAGCATGCTCCTCTACACCAATAGATGCAACTTCTCCCCCTTTAGTAGGAGAGCCTTTCAAATTTTCAAGATGATTCTATACATGATGAGTTTCAATTAGAAAATATGGATAATTAAAGTGAAAGGACTAAGGGAGGTGAGTAATTTAAGGCTTACCTTGAGAAATTCATCCAGGCCATCTTCATAGGATACAATTTCACCACTTTCCCAGTGACTCCCTTGATGGGAAGCTAACCCCTAGTATTATCCATCACTTGATTCCTGTTCCTATTTATTAGTTTGTTCCTCCTCAAATTATGGAATGTCAATAATTGGTGTCTCCTCCTGACCCAAATCATCACTAAACATCACTTGTACTGGGGTGGAAGGAGGTTTATAATCCCCTCGCAGACATGCATAAGTGTCCATGGACGGTAGATATACTTGTTAATAGTGGAAGCGCACCCTAGTGAAAATCCGAATGGGCTTGAATTTTGGTAGGTCAATACCATATCATTTCATATTTCTCTATAGGTATTCTATTGATAGTGAAGTTCGAAGCATCTACTAAGACATCCATAGAGAGGGAAAGATAACATTGGGAACTCGTTGTAGTAGGTACTTGAACTTCTTCCTAGGATCCTTCCTTGATTTCCCCTAAGGTAGCTTCCAAGACCATTCCCCTCAAGGAGGTGGGGGTGTGATTGAACCTTGCAATTTACCTGATGTAGTTCCAGCTTGAGGCAACCTAGATGTTTGGAACGTCCCTTAGGGTGCATCCCAACTACTTCCTCGCTGTTCTGACCTCTCAATCGCATATTCTACCACCTGAATACACTTCTATAAGTTTTCCTCTGGATTTACTACCACTTAGTTGTTAGCATAGTCTGTCGACATGAAAATGTCAATGTTATGATTGTTTTCCTTGATCCCAAATTCACCAACCTACACCATATCTGACAAAGGATATATGGGTGCCTCTATTCATAGACCCCATGTAGACTCTCTTAATAACTCTCTAAAGGAACCCAAAATATATAGAGAAGTGGTATGGTATGTATAACTCACTAAAGACATGGACATCATTCTTGGACACCAGAACTACACCTATAAAACTTTGACGGTACTCCTTATGTTCCCATGTGCCTTGTAGGTTTTCTACCATTGAACCAACTGGAGTTGAGAAGGTATAAAAGTTAATTTTTTCATGGTTTACAATATGAAAATTGACCTCAGCCTCATCAAGAGTCACTGGCCATACCCCATAAATATTCAACAGTGATGGACACAAACCAGTGTTGGGAGGGTTGATGGCATTCGAGAATTCATACCCTTGAGGTGCACCATGATCTAGCCATATAGGAACTAGAATGGTTCATAGATCATCCTCAGTGTGATTCCCCTTGAAATGTGGCCCAATATGATCTAAATATGAGCCAAAACGAGTACCCCCAAATTGACTATGTTGTTGGCTGCTATAATTTTCACCACCACCAATGTCCCTGGGAACATTCTCATATGTATATCCCTGACTGATAGCATCCATCCACTTAGGAATGTGGAAAGAAATGTGGTGTAGTGTAAAAATGGAGCCCAGCCTCCCACCATGTTGTACCCCCATTTCTAAAACTACCATTCTACCAAAATCAACCAATTTGATCCTAAATTCCTCCTTTGCGATGTTTTCAGGAATTGTTTTCCTCGACCCAACATCCTAACATTTAGGTCCTTCTTTAGAAACTTATCAAACCATCCCTTGAAAAGAATTTCCCTATTAAATATGAGAGCATGACCTAGATTTCACTTCAGTGCCTCCAAGAGATATTATACTGGGAGAGGAGTCCACTGCCTATTTTTCTAGATGTTCTATGATGGAAGGAACTCATCATACTAGAATCCTTTTAGTGGAATTACACTGATGCAGTGGATGTCCTATAGGCTAATGATGACTTCCCTATAATGAATATGTAATGTGTTTGTATCGGGAGAACATTAGCTAAGGAGCTATGGAATTAGCTCTTATTGATGATAAAATTGGAACTTCGACATCCACACTACCTCATATAGTCCGATGTGGAAAAAATATTCCCCATATTTCAAGAACATGTAGCGTACCCAGCATACCCATGCCTACTCATTGGTGAAATTTACACTCAATCATAATTCCCAGTCCTTGTTCCAACCCAAGCTATTTTCTTGCATCCTACTTTGGAAGATGGTGGCATAGTGGGCTAGTAATTATTATGCCTCCGAATACTCCCCTATGATCTTCTTGGCCTGACCGTTCAGTGCATAAATAGTAATAGCCTCGTTTTCCCTAGAAGGATTTCTATGAGCAGTGATGTTCCAACAATTGAGATAATCTTCGCATGTGAACCACGATTATGGTGTGTCGACCTTGAAGGCTAGGATGATAACCTCATCCAATAACCTGAAATTCCACAGGGAGAGATAGTCACTCAGTGGATAACTTTTCTATGCTTCTGTCATCATAGATAAAAGCATTTGATTATCTAAAATAACCCTCCTAGATTGAGGTATTAGAGGATTTCTGACCATTTCAACTCTCTAAGTATCAATAATAGCTTCGATCTTAGTAGGGTTCTATTGGTTAGCCATTTCAGAAGTGTTTAAAGAATACAAGTAAGGTTCACATAAGAGGGAGTCCTCTACATGCAAAAAGAAATAGTACGTGTAATTCTGGTAGTAGGAACATGGGATCACTATTCGATCGCAAAGGCAGATGCATGGAAGAGGGATTTTGTGTGAAATAATTGATTGGGACTTGGTTTTTCACAGAAACCATAAGACTTATGCACACAAGAGGAAATTATATTATCATATGAAAAGTCAAAAGTGAAACATAGGGCCCCCTCCACCTATTTATAGGCGTAGACCACAGGATTGCACACACACCTAAGTGCCTTCCTTTCCAAATCGTGAATGTTGTACAAACCCATGGAGGGAATATTTCTCTTTGGATTTTCCCTCAGAACCCAACCTTCTGGTCCCCTTTTAGCTCAGATTCGGAGGGGGAAATTTTTTGAAACTGAAAGTTGGACTCACACATGATAAACTTTTAGAAATCTAAATCTACCATCCAACTCAATAGGCCACTCCGAGAAAAACAAGGGTGGAGCACACAAGTTCCAAGTCTTACACGCATGATCAAAATTCATGTAGAAAATATTTTCACACCCAATATGATGGAATTTCCCATTCTTCCCCTGAAGGTCACTTTAAAGGGCAAGGAAACCATGCATAAGATATCAGAATTGCACACAAGGTACCCCCATCTGTGTGCAAGTCACCTGAGTTCCAAAGGTGACGTCAAATGATACCTTCCATAGATGGCCACGACGATAAAGGATAAATCTACATGGAAGACCTCTTCCATGAAAATAATATTTAACACCCATCATCAAAGATTTATACTATAAATATAATCACACCCCCTTATTCAGGATGATCCTATAGAAGATGAATAATAACTCTACTGCATGTAAGACTGATCTTCCATGACATCATGAAATCCTGGAACCATCAAGGTAGAAAATATTTCCTGAAAGGTTCCCTATAGGTCCACCACTGATTGGGACCATAGTTGACTAATCTTTGGCCAACATTTTTTTATCCCAAATCAGTTATGTGAAAAGGAACCTTCTATGCATAAACCTATCTTTGTGCATAAGCCCCAATATTTCACACACCCCTTCTTTGAATCTCAATGGACAACCCTTATGTTAGAGCACTATACTTGAGAAATATTTGTATGAAACACCCATGGCTTGTGAGAACCTCTTATACACACCCTTAAAAACTTGTGCATAAAAATTTCATGGTCCCTCACATGATGACAATTGTGAATTATCTACCTTACCACTTTTTTCTTAGCATAGGTACGCTAACGCCTTTTGCTTCTCATCATAGGCATGCTAACATGGACCTCATGATTACCAAATCCTAACCATCGTTACAACCTATCATTACTAAATCCATACCCCTCACAGAGGTTCATGAGAGGTGATTATGCAAGACCAAGGGGTAAGGAGTGAGCCCCCCACATCTGAGCTGCATGATGTAAAACTGCCTAGTCCTAACATCCTCAACACATGATGTTAAACTGTGACCTTACCCTATGAAATAAGCATAAGATTCTCCGTGTGTGAGTGGAATGTGATAATATCCACACCACCTAGCCTCATAGAGAATGAGATCCTTATTTCATGGAATGATATCCTCCCCACATGGAATGACATGGTCCTTGGACAACTTCCATGTGTAAGCCCCACACCATATCTTGTTGATGCTTCTTTCATGACACAATCATTAGGTATACTTCTTCCCCTTTTTTCTCACACCAATCATGACTCATGTGGGTTTAGAGGTTAGTAGGGAACATGAAATCCACCCAACCTCCAAAATGGGCCTTCTTTATATATATAATCCCCAACCTCTACTATAATGGGTTGCTCCCATGAATATGCCCCAACATCCATACTCACCCTTTGGGCCTCCTCATTAGGTATAAGCCCCAGCCCATTCTGAACTATGTGGTCTTTGATTTCTAACCAAATGGGATAGATAGACATCATCCTTGAGGTCAAAACCCAACATCTACATGCATCCTGGTTTTCTCTAGGACACATACCCGGTAAGATCATTCCCCTTACATGGGAGATCACATCTTCTAAAAGTACCTTAGGAAGATCAATGTGTAATCCCCACACACTCTCCAACCAAGAGAAATACTCTTGCGAAGTGAATATTCTATAGATAATCCCCATACCAACCTTCATCTATGCTCCCTTTGCGACGTGAGAATACTTACTACATGACGTTAAACTACATGGACCAGTCTTGTCACATGAACATAAACTATGTAATCGAACTATGTGGGTTTTTATCACTTTATTCTAAAAATGGTATGTAGAAAGCCTCTGTGAGATTCAATCTTAACCAACGGTAAACCAAGGTGCTCCCTCCTAGGGATGTACCTCCATAATCCACCTCTAGGGGTGTTACGATCAACATTAATGATGCAAAATATTCCCTTTATGAGAAAACCTCATGGATCCTCTCCCATAAATAACTATGATCCATATACCTTCATGGTCTTCCATATTCCCTTTATGGGAAACACCTCTCAGATCAACTCTCACAGTGAATTCTAATCCATCAGCCTTCACAGGGTGAAATCTTCCCTTTATGGGACACATATCCTGGATCCACCACCACAAGCATTCTAATCCATCAGTTGGTAAACCTTTTAGGTTCTGAACATGAAGGATGTACCTCTTTGATCCACCTAAAAGGGTGTTCCTATCAACCTTCATGGTGTGGCATCTTCCCTTTATGGGACACACCTCTTAGATCTGCCTCTATGGGGAATTCAGATCCATTCACCTTCACGGTGTGACATCTTCTCTTTATGAGACACACCTCACAGATCCTCCTCTACAGGGAATTCAAATCCATTCACCTTTATGATGTTACATCCTCCCTTTATGGTACACAACTCTTGGATCTACTCCCACATAGCATTATTATCTATCCACCTTCACGGCGTGACATATCCCCTTTATGAGACACACCTCGTGAATCTGCCTCTATTGGGCATTCTGATCCATCTATTGGTAAAACTTCAAGTGTTACATATTCCCTCATAGGGATGAAATTTCATGATCCGCCTCCATGAGTTAACCTGATCAACTTCCCATATCCACAAGACATTAAACTTGTAACCCCAAATACACACCTCATGTAAAACATGGGATTCCTGAGGTGGAATCCTTGGAAGATATGTTCCAATGGCATCAGATACCTCATGTAAAACATGATATTCTTGAGGTAACATAATTGAAAGATACATTCCTTTGGTATCAAATACCTCGTGATCAATATAGGATGACTTGTGTTTTTCACCTAAGATGCCTCCATGAGATGCCCTCATATGAGGAAGAATACATGTGACCAATGTTCCAATCATACAAACATGCCAGTGATGGCTAACATGACTACTATCTTGACCAAAGGTTGCTACCCTATAAATATCCATTGGAATTTCAAGATATAAGAAGCATAATTAATCGACATCCATAAAGATATGGCACCAGGAATGAGTTCCATGAATATAACTTAACTATATGAGGGAGACCCGGACTAGGAGATGAGTTCTAAGGAGGAATCCATGTAAGGAGGAATTATTATCCCATCATCCTGTTTTTATAAAGAAGAAGACATTACCAATTAAAGTTATTAAAGCCACCTACCTTTGGAAAGTAGGAATGCAGGGCAACAAGCATGCCATCACATTAACACGCATGGTGGTGGCCCCGACAAAAGCCTCAAAAACGCTGTATAAAGATGATTTAAATGTAATTAATTGGATAAAATATAACTCAAGAATAATTATTTTACTTTGAAATAAAATTAAAATAATAATTCAACTTTTAAATTACTTAATTTATCAAAATAAATGACAGTTTTACAAAAAAGGATAATTTTCACTATTTACTGAAAAATCAATATTTTCCGAAAAAACTCAAAATTTCATCCTAAGTTAATTTTGATACGCTGATATAAAAAATGGAATTAACTTTATCAAATAAATTTTATAAATATTATAGAAATTAATTATAATATTTTCTCACAAAAAGAAATAAAAAACATTTTTGAAGAAAGCATATTTTTGAAGAATAAAATGACATTTCTAAAAATTGAGTGGTTATTTACTAAGAATATATAAATATATTTATGTTGTGTAGGTTATATATATATATATTTATATATTTCATAATGTAGTTAATCTAATTCATATCTATAAATTTAATTTCTAGGTTATAATTTTCATATTTAAATTATCATTGATTGTTTGGGTTCAGTGTTGCATATCACATATTCTATTGAACATAATTTTATCATTTAAAAACTCAGGGTGCTACATTATTCCCCCCTTTCATAAATTATGTCCTCATAATTCGAACTTGATCTTGGTAAGAAATTTCTTTACACTTGAAAAAATATTTATTGAAACCCCACATTATAAAAAATGGTCAATAAAACATCCACTTGAAATGAGAGATAGGGAATTATGAAGGTCATCATGTTACTAGGTTTCTTAGTAAGAGAAAATTAGTGGTAATTTAAAATATAGGCATGGAATAAAAAAACTAACACCCAATAACTAATAGAGAGTGATAGAGAACATGGTTTGGAGAAAATCAATGACCATAAAATCATAAATTTATGATGGGTGGAAAGACCATCAATTCATTATAAATGATCATAATATGATAAATTTTTTGTTTCAAGATTATTTTCATAGAGTTAAGAAATTATTTTACCATCAATAATAGGATCATAAATAAATATACTTTCTTGAAAAGTATAATTTTATCCTTTAATCAATTTCCACTACAATATCATTTTTTATCCAAACGACAAGTAATCAAGATGATTTTTATGCCTAAATCACTAGAATAAGCTTATAACAAATCACATAATCCACTAAAGAATAAAAATATATTCCTCCCATCTTTACTAAATCCAAAATTGTTAACAAAAAGTAATATAATACTAAAAATAAACAAACCTTAATACATTAATTTATAAAATTCAACAAAAATACCAAAGGTTTAACATAGACAATTCCTTAAATAAATATCCCTATATACTAAATAAAAAAAAACAACCTCAACATTAAATAATGTTTTAACCTCAAAGATTGTATGACACCCTTCATCTTACAACTACAAAAACATAATATAATTATTCTAAAATAATCTTTTATATTAAAAATAATTGGTATATATACCTCAACCCAAATAAAAAATCTCTTGAAATATCATTAATCACCTCAAAATAAAAAAATGATCCTATAATATGTTTTTCTAAAATATCCTTAACCATAATAAACTTCCATCACATAAATATTCAATTTTTTTAGTATTGATATTTTTTATCAATACTTTTTATCATCCCCACAAAAAACACATGTTAGTGTTATTAATAAAATTATCACTAAATCACTTTTATAGGTTATCAGTACCATTAAACATATATTTCAAACCCTTAAAGAAAAACTATTATGGAACAATACTTAGATGTTTCATGATTCTTATATCCAAAATATCATTGATATACTTCTTATACAACATAAATATCAAATACCAATACATAAACACTTTAATCCTTACAATTCAAAAATTGGTATAAAATATGACCTTCCTTAGTATAGGATATTACCCTTGGATTAAGGAATTGACTCTAATAAATCCCATATTCTCCACACATAAGACATAGAACAACAAAGGGTTTTGTAGTATGTAATATATTACCATCCATTATACTCTTAATTTTTTTATAGAAACTTTCTACTTTATGACCTATTTTTCCAAACTTAAAAACCATTCAAGTTCCTTTGAGGAATTTAATTTGGTGCCTCTTTCCACATTTTTTACATTCAAGAAATTTAATCTTCTTTCCTTTATATTCTTTATCAGTTGGACTTCCTTGAGATATCATCCTCCTATTATTTGATGTATTTGGACATTCAACTATGTTCAATTGTAAATTATTATTTTTAATAGATGTTTTGGTATAATCAAGAGATTTATTACTTAATCTCCCATCATGTTAGGTATCTCATTTGGGAATTAATCACAATTTCCATCACATTTTTTTTTGAATCAGTTCTTTCTATTTCAAACCATTGACTATAAAAAAGGGAAAATTAGGGATGGTTAAGTTTAAACTATTAAACACATATTCAATAAGAAAATAACATTAAAGTTATAACTTAGAAATGATATATATTTCCTTAACTTATGAATTATAAGGATTTAATCTAAGTTATTCATGATATATTTCCTAACATAGACTCTTATGGGAATTTTTGTTCCCTAAATAATGGTTCATAGTGAGATTTTAAATTTAATAAATCATATAACTTGGGAGTTTCAAACCATTTGTGTAGAAATTCCCATTTTTTTCACTAGTTCCTTATCAATTCTAGCTCAATACAATGTTTTCAGGGTTTTCACCCCTAATTACATCTGTGCTAGATCTACATCCACTTGCAGTATCCAGACATGGATGCATTTTTTTGGAAACCAATTACTCTATAATTTACCAAAACATTGGGATGTTTTCCTATACTTAGTGTTATCCCTAAGGATTTCTATAGAGTTTTCTAATCCTAATCCCAAAAATTACTAGAATATTTTTTGATACCAACTATGAAAACCCATTTATTTATTACACATCAATATATGATTTATTACATAAGAATACACATAAAACTTCCCATAAGATTTAAAAGTATAGTATATTTGGTAATTAGGTACATATCATAACATATTGAACATGGGATACAAAAAAATTATTGAAAACTTCCTTAACATTCTCTTATAAATCATTAGTCCTCTAAAACTACATAGAATAACCTGGGGATGTACATAAGAAATGGGTGAGCTATAAAATCCAATAATGGAATATAAAATAATAATAACATGAAGAAAGTATTTCATATTATACAATATAAATTTTAATGGAACATAAAAGGGGTGATAATCATAAACATGAATAATAAGGCATGATATAACATGGTAACATAAAGAAAACATGAGAATGTTGCAAAAATTTTAAAAATGAAATTATAAACATAAGATAAGGATAACTATAAAGGCATAATAACATGGTAGAAAAAGTCCCATGATGGATTAGGTTCACTCTATAATCCATTTAATAATTCCACATGAGACAAAAATATTACCCAATGCATTGGAGCGCAATACAATTCCAAACACACCTGTCACTTTCATATCATGTACATGCATAAGTGTGCCATATAGATCTTTCAATGTAGGATAATATTTAATAACATTTAATTAAATGATCAAGGAATATTGAATAAATACATTTAATTAAAAAATAAAATAATTATAGTTATGTATAGTTGAATACCCTTGAGTGGGAATAATGATGGTATTCACAATACAAAGGTTTGGCATGGGAAAATCACAGTGAAATTTTGACAGGATAAAAATGGTACTTGTAGATTCATAAAATGTTTTAATTAAATTTAAAGGGTTATATCATAATTTTTAAATAAAATTTAAAGTAATATGTATGTTTAAATCATATCCCAACACTAGGAATTGGAAATAAAAGGCATAACATGAAGAAAGTATAATTATTAATACATAGGTAAATGATATAATGAGAGGAGGTAAATGAACTATAATTATTAATACATAAATATGAAAGTGTAGGTATATTTATAATTTCATGAAAATGCAACCAAATGATATTTAAAATGATAAACAAAAAGAATGTGCTTGAATTGAAAAGAAGAGAGAGAGGCCCCTTACTAAATTTCAGCATGGTAACGACTTAAGTAAAGGTCAAAATGAGAGGGGATAAATGATATATTATTAAAATAAAATAAATTTCACAGAAAAGGGATGTTTATAAATGCATGAAAATATAACCAATTGAGATTCAAAAGGCTAATTATAAAAAATGTTCTTGAATTAAAAAGAAGAGAGAATGGTCCCTTACCTTGAGAGGGTGACTCCAAAAGCTTTAGAGGATCTCCTTGAGACATTAGGGAACCTTGGGAGGATTCTAGAGAGGGTAGAGAAGAGTAATTATGTGATATAAGGTTTTTTATTTAGGATAAATGAGATATTGGGTGGGTTTATAGAGGAAAAGAGAGGAGAGTTCTATATTATTTCCCAAACTTAGGTTTTGGACTCTATAATAAAATAATCAAAACCTCAAACCTTTTCATGTTTTTCCCATGGTTTCTACCAAATAGAATTTTTTTTAATTATTTTATAAGGCCAATGTCCAAACTCATTAAAATATTACCCTTGGTGATGTGAAAATGAGTCATGTTCATAAAGAAATGATTTTGAAAACTTAAATTATAATATAGGTTTTGGAGGATTCATAAAGGCTTTATAAAATTAATAAAATAAACTCAATATCACATTATTTTAAATGGGAAACACATATTTGGTATTGGATATACTTTATATTATTTATTACGTAACTTTTGGGTCATTATGATTCTATAATACACATTGTATATTTATACCATATTTAATTTTTACTC
Organism: Viscum album; assembly: GCA_963277665.1. NCBI lineage: Eukaryota > Viridiplantae > Streptophyta > Magnoliopsida > Santalales > Viscaceae > Viscum > Viscum album. The sequence continues at coordinate 1,030,004,736 of OY728150.1, forward strand.
AAAAATTCTACTATCTCAGAAAATTATGAAAAAATCACCGTTTGATAATTTCAATGTTACGATTCCAAAATTAATATTTATTTCATCAAAATAATTTTAAAAAAATTTGAATTTTCACTTTTTAAACAATAATCGACATTTATCGAGAACTGCTAGTTTTCTTGACAATGACAGTTTTTGTACCCTTATAACAATTACATTTGATTTCATAAAAATCATATTATCATTTAAATTTAATAAAAAATATTTAATAGTATTATTTTAATAAAATATCATTTATCTTGAAAATTCATGAATTCATCAAAATGGAATGTCTCAATTGAAATTTCTAATTACAAAAAAATACTATTTGTGTTTTATCGTATCAAAATCTATTTTTTATAAAAGTATTTTATTAATTATTTATAAAGTAAAAAAATAAAGAATAAATATAATCATTATTTTATTGAAAATTAATCATTATTTTATTTAAAATTATATATAAATATTCATTCTTTTAGGGTTACCTTTTTTTACCATTTTTAAATTAATAATATTATTATTTTACCCTTATTTAATCTATTTTACTTTTACTGTGGTGATAAATATTTACTACTTTCACTATTCATATTATCCAAAAAATTAAGTTAACCTTATTACATAATAATAATTATTAAGAATATAAATATGGAATCCATTTTATAAAATTCAATTCAAAAGGGTGGAAAATTTTAATTTAAAATAAAACACGCAAGCGTGATGAAAAAAAGTTTTATGAAAAATGCATTTTTCAAAGAAATAATGATTTTACTTTAACTCTATTACTAGTAATATTCATTATATAAATTTGAAATAATAATTGTGGATATATAATTTATACATTTAATTTAGATCATTCCCCATTATGTGTTATTTTTAATTAATTAAAAAATTCATAAACATTATGCATTTTAAAACAGTTTTCAGGAAAAATGTGTTTTCACGCCTAAAAGTAAAATTATTCTAAAATCTGGTATAAAGATGATTTAAATGAAATTAATTGGATAAAATATAACTCAATAATAATTATTTTACTTTTAAATAAAATTTAAAAAATTATTTTACTTTTAAATTACTTAATTTTTCAAAAGAAATGACAATTTTACAAAAAAGGGTATTTTCACCATTTACTGAAAAATAAATATTTTATTAAAAAATACCAAAATTTCACCTAAGTTAATTTTTATATGGTGATATAATAAATTATTATAATTTTATCAAATTAATTTTCTAAATGTTATATAAATTAATTATAATATTTTCTCACAAAAATAAATAAAAAACATTTTTGAAGAATAAAATTAATTTACTATAACTTGAGTGGTTATTTACTAATAATTTATAAATATATTTATGTTTAGTGTTAATTATATATATATATATATATATATATATATATATTTCATAATGTAGTTAATCTAATTTATATTTTAAAATTTGATGGCTAGGTTATAATGGTCATATTGAAATAGTCATTGTTTGTTTGAGTTCATTGTTGCATATCGCATACGCTATTGAACATAATTTTCTCTTTTAAAATATCTAGGTGTTACAAGCTCGCATTCCATATGATCACTTAGGAATTTATTAATCTTGCGTAAGGGTCCTACCAGAGATGTGTAGGGGTTATCCAAGTTTTCAAAAGCCTATGTAAGTGTAAGTTGAAACTCACGTAAGGGTAAGTATGAGTTTCTAAAGGCTGCGTAAGGGCACAAACAAACCTATTCTGATCACATAAGGGTAGAAATATGCATAAGGGGAAAACCATGTTATCCTTATGCAACATATCTGAGTTGCTTATTGGTAGTAGTAAATTCTTAAAACCCCAGTTTTCTCTCCCCAAACCTCCTGTAATGTGATTTTAGAGATTTAAAAAGAAAAATAATAATGTTTTAGATTTATTTTGACTAGTTTAAATTATATATAATGAATTAAAAGGATTTAAATATATCACAATTAAGTTTAATTTTTAATTTAAATTAAATGGGGAATAAAATATGGAAATTTGATGGAGTATCCAAGGAGGGATATCCATGAATATTAAAAATAAGTATTTCTATAGTTTGAGTCTCTCTTTATTACTCTAATTTTGAGTGGTAAAAACCTCACCTTTGGGGGTCTGCAAGCCTACTGTAAATTCATCCAAGGATTCCTCTATGTTTCCTAGATGAGGCAAAACCTCATCTCTTCTCTATTATTTGGGTACAAAATTTTATAGGGGAAAATACTATGTAGGGGATCTTTTATATTTCTTCTAATTGTATCATGAAATATGGATCATAATTGTGTTTTCCTTTGGGGAGACAGTTTTCACTATCTGAATGAATAAATTGGTTAATTAAAATTAAATGGAATGGGGAGTTTCCCCTTTTTTTATATGATTCTCTCATGTTGTAGATATTTATTTCCCTATAAATTATTATTTCATATGAGAATTATTATTATTATAATCATTATCACATGTTGTGTTAATTTATATAATAGAAATATTATTCTAGAAATAGAAAGTGATAATCACATGAATATAAATATTATATTTTTTCATGAAAAGGGAGATCTCACATGTTTTTACTTATGTTGTGATTTTGTTTAAAGGGTTATATATGTTTATTGCCTTTTCAAAAATAACAGTTATTGGGAACCTTGTTTGCACAATGGTTATTGTAGATTATGATTGTGGAACCCTTATTGTGTGATTGTTTGATATTAACTTGAATGAAATTGGATAAGAATTTATATTCAGAAAATAAATTGGTTTCCCATGGAAATTCTGGTTTATATGAGAATGCCCTTGAAAAGTAAAGAAGTAAATTTGATGGAAATCCCCTTGTTTAAATATTAAATAATAAATGTAAAATATATAAAAAGTGGTGGTTATTGTGTATGGGGATGATCTTATGAGATGCGGTTGTGATGAAATATGGTTGTGGTATGAGAAATTTGTGATGATGAAGTGGTTGTGATATGTGGTAGAGATAATGTGGGGATTTTTGACATTAGAATGATTGAAAAATGCTTAAATTGGAATGGGAGGTGTGGTTAAAATAGTTTATGATTAATAGGAAATGCCTTGGGGATTTAAAATAATTTAAATTTAAATGGGTTAAATATTTTTAATTTGAATATGGAAAGATTATTGATGAATGTGAAAGTTTTTTGTGTTTTGATGTGGTTAATTGAGAACTATGAAATTTATGTGTGGTAATTAGCCTAAATAAATTGGAAGATATATTAATGGGTAGTGTTAATATGAAATGAGATGGCTTGGTGAATTATAGTTAATAAAAAATCAATAATTATGTAAACGGTAAAACTTGAAATTGAAGTGGGATTTGTGTGGCTTGTGGTCTATAGCATGCTTGTGTGCTTGTGTGTTGCTTTACATTTAGAAGTGGCAGTGAAAGCGGTGGAGGTTGTGAGGACTTTTAGGTGGTGTTGTGAATGGGATGGTATTCTTGTTGAAAACACATAGGATTGGTATTATGTGTGTGAATATTATATATTTTATTTTATTGTTATTTCTATATGCATTGCACCTGAGTTGAGAACCATGTGCCGACACCTAAAAGTTTTGGGGGGTATTTTTCCCAACATCCTGATGGTGAGGATGGATAATTGTATACCCCCTCTTCCCCACTCTCACTTCTAGGAGAGGTTCTTACACACTTGTTGTGATGGATTATGAATTTTAGTGCACTTGTGGTTGTGTTTTATGAGATGATGATGTGGTTAATAATGGAGGTTGTGCATGGTAGGAGGAGGTAATGTGGTTAATGTATTTAATGTTCATGATACCCTACTATTCTGATTATGTCTATGGTAGAGATGTGATAGTCCATGTGTCTTCGAGTGAGATGTGATGTGATGTACCAAGTGTCTTTGGGTGAGATATGATGTGATAACCCAAGTGTGTTCAGGCATGATGTGATGTGATGGCCTATGTGTCTTTAGGAATGGTTATTATATGGAAGAGATGAGAGCATCGAGACATATGATTTTGGGGTGTAAGAGAAGCACACTGGTGAGAAAGTGGTGTGGGGTACCCTTTTATGGATATGATTATTATTATTTTACTATACTTGGATGTGTTATTTTGTGAGCATTCCTTGGTGAGGATGAGACTGGTTAGTTGACAAGTTTATGTGTTTTTGGTTATGCTTTACTGGTGCATTAGTATGATCTTTTCACATGTGCATGAGAGAATTTGTGTTTGATCCTACCGAGCATACATGTATGCTCACCCTACATATATTTAAACCATTTTTAGGTTTCTAAGAGGACTTTGGGTACCAAGATGGGAATAAATAAATTAGGTGTTAGAGATATCATTGATTTGTTACTTTAGGGATGTTTTAAATGTTTCAATTGGAGTATTTCATTGTATTCATATGACATTAAATGCATGGTGAGATATTGTGGGTTTTATGATTTTCTTATGTTATGGAGTTGTTTGGTGGTTGATATCCTATCTCAAAATCCTAATTTTCATTTTATTGATGGAAATTTCTCTCATATGTGTGAATTTTTATTCCCTAGGTGCTATTCACCAACCTAGGTCCTACTAGAGGCATGACTCAAGGGTCATTATAACTCTTTCTCCATTACTAGCCCTATAGGGGTACCTTTGGAGGGAGGGTTCCATGAGAAAAATGCATTGAAAGGCTATATCAGACCCAACCATCATCATATAAAATTTATAAGAACCATAACATAAATAAAACTCATAGGATATTTTATATCACCATAAAAAACACATGAACTTGATTTTGAACCCATAAGCATAATAATTTCAAGGGATTGGAATTGTGTCACTCTAGGGTATCCCGATCTATCAGGTGGAAACTAATTCTATGATTCTTCACAACTCAATTCAAGGTACATCCATTACTCCTTGGGATATCACTTATTTTGTTAAAAATTTCAAGAGTATTATCTCTAATTGAATCAGTATTACTCACTCTTGGAAATAAGGCAACGAGGTTTCTGACTTGTTGGTGTCTTTGGCTTCATCTTCCACCCCTTATATTATTTTCAATAGTACAGGATCCCCCCAAGTGCGTTAATTTGGTTCAAGTTGATGATTTGGGTTTGTTTTAATTTAGACCACCCTGAATTGTTTTGGGATTCAGTACTATTTCAATAAAAATTCTTAATATTGGATGGATTTAAAATAAATAATATAAATATTATGGAGAAAGAGTTGATAAAAATTCTTTAAAACTTTTATAGTAAAGGTTTAAAGAAAAATTATTTCCTCAAGCCCTGACTCATTTCATATGTCCTCTAACCTATTTAATAATAAAATTATATTAATTATTAATTTATTTTAAACCATTTTAATCATTATTATTCCTTTTTATTCATTTATTACCATGTTTTATTCATTTACTAAATTGGTATTGCCCACGTCGGTCTTTTTGAGTTCGTTCAGTTCAGAATCTCCAAAACTACTGTGGTATAATTGTAACGGTCAAAAGTCATTTCCAAATGGTTCTATAATCTCTAGAAGTGTTAGGTTATTATATCCATATCCTTCCATAATCATGGGATTTCAATTTATCCTAAAATAATTACCATTTAGATAAATTTCCTCGACAATCCTATTTTTGATTGTTAAAAATGATTGATTATTTCTGTTTAATTAAATTTTTATGATGAATATTTTACCATTAAAGAATAATAAAAATAAAATTATGTAAATATTAATGTTATTTTAAATAATTAAATCAAATTTTAAGAATATATATTTAATATATAAGTTTTAAAAAATATCATCATTCACTTTGGTATTGTAAAACCGCCACGATAAGCGATGTTTCCCAAAAGAGTTTAAATGAAGGTAAAACCCAATAAATATTTTAGTTTTATAAAAAATATTATATTATAAATAAGATAATATTTTAGGGTTACTTTAAATAATTATTTATTTTATTAAAGAGTGTAATAGGATAATTGAAATGAAAAGACATCATTTTTGAAAAACCTGTATTTTGACATAATAACAGCTTATGAAAAAGAGTTTGGTGAAAGGTAATTGATGATATATCATCATTAATAGATCAAATATATGCCAATAACATAGTAATGTAATAATTAAATAAAAATAATATAATTTTTAAAATATTTTTAAGTAGAAAAATTTTTAGATAAGTAAAGAAAATATTGAGTTCAAAACCCTTACCTTGCATTTTGAATCACCTCCTTGGATTGAATTTAAAGCCTTTGTAGGACAGGATTTTGGAAATACCAGATCTATATGAGAATGGAAAGGTATGTTTAATAAAGGATTTTTATATAATATAGAGATAAAACTGAACCTTAGATGTGTTTTTGAAAGGCTATAATGAGTCATGTTTTATAGGAAAATTTTGATGGCATTTTCACAAATATTCCTTATTAAAGGGTCCGTAATGCAATTTTAAAATGGATAGAAGTTCATAAATGGAAAATAGATGATATTATGGGACATTAAACATCAAAAACTTACTTAGGATAATATTTTATGATTTTTTATTAATTAATAAATTATTTTAACAATAAATACCCTTTGAAGTCATTTTTAGGGTTATTCTCATAATTTGACTTCAAAATATGTAAATAACTATGGAATTAAAATTCAAATATTTAAATAATTTATTACCTATAAAATTTATCACTAAAAATCATTAAATATTATATTTTATATCTAAATTATGATTTTAAATATTTTTAAAGCCATTTATTTTGACTTTTCTCTTGCTTTCACAAGCGCTGCATTGATGTTGCATAAGCGTTTTAGATAATTCTGCTATTATTTAATATAAAATTTAAATTATTAACATAAATAAATTTAATTATTCATAAAAAAAGTCATATAAAACTATTCAAAATATCATTAATTACCATTTATATCATGATAATATTTTTTAAAATAAGGATTTTGACTTTTCTTACCTTGCATAAGTGCTGGGTAAGCATTTGGATGATTATCATGTTATATTTTTATAAAATTCATAAATATATGTCAATATTATTGATTATTAATAATTTTTATCTCTAAATATTATGAAAATATTTATCCCTTCTTAGATACTATCTTAAAGATACCAATTTTGACTTTTCCAATGTTGTGAATCACTACATTGGCACTAATAAATGTTTTCATATTTATCTTGAGATAAAAATTATTTTATATTAATTTAATAATAATTATATGATATTTTGAGTATATTATCATGTAATATATTTTTCATGAGTTTCAATTTTTTTTTCAAATTTATATCATGATGATGTTATAAAAGATACAATATTCGTAAAAACTTCATTTTTTTACTATTCACCAAAAAATAAACTTTCTTTGAAAAATAACAAAATTCACACTAAGATAATATCAATATGTTCAAACCAAAAATGAATTATATATTATAAAATTAAAATTCTAAAATTTATAAATTTAAGTTTTAATTAAAACATATAGTACATGGAAAAATAATTTATTTAAAATAAAAACTATTTCTTTTTTCAAATTAAAAACCATATTCTTATTTCAAACCTTACAAAAATAATTTTTAATATTATTATAATAATAAATATAAATATTAATCCCCATAATAAAAATGAATATTAATAAAACATAAAATTTATTTACTAGTAAAAATACCCGGGTTATCACAAAAATACCTTTAAATAATTTATTATAATAAATGAAAATAAATATGTGGGTCCTTTTAATAAAGTGGTATGTCATGAATAAAAGATAATGGTTCACATAAAACTCTATGGTATCAAGTTAAAGTAGAATAAAAGATTTTTTTTAAATAATTTGAATAAATCCATGAAACATATAACCTAGAGAGAGAGTATAGATAACTCAAGTGGCATTGAACTAAAGAGAAATCTAAACAAAGAGTTATTTTCTTATAAAAAATTAGGATGAATATACTCGGACCTAAATGAAATTTAAAATTTTAATTATATATATATATATATTTACAACTACTATGATGTATTAGAGGCTTTATTAAATGTGTTTAATGATAAAAAAGGTGCTTAATTTTTTCCACTAATTTCTAAAGAAAGGAATCATTGATTGGTGAAATAAAAATTTCGATATCCATTTTATCCAAAAATTATTCCATTGAAGAGATAAATTTTTAAAATTCCTAACATCAAAAAAATTTAGATTAATTTATTCAAGGTAAATACTATATGAATAAATTATTATATTATTAGAGGGACTTAAATATATGAAATGGATGTTGGATACAAATTTATATAAAAAAGAAAAGTTTACTTAAATTACTTTTCTAGATATTATAATAATACAAATATATAAAATATATAATGTTATAACTATGGTATTGATGAAAATATATAAAGTAATTTATAAATAAGAAAAATATATACCTTTGAAATAAAAAATTCTTATTTCTTTAACTAATTAATGATTTTTTAGTAATAACACCTATGTAAATTTTTAATAAGTCCTAGAGAAGAAATGAAATGGCTTCCCATTAACATGGTTTTCTCTCAGCTTAGACTAGGGTTCTATTTTAGCAACAATGATCCCTTTTTCCACCTTCTTCCACATTCTAATTTTTCTTTATATCCTTATGTTCCTATGATAAATTATCTTCTTTTTGGGTCATCTTCAGTTCCTCATCTGTTTTATTTGGTTGTGATGATGGTGGGGATTGCGCCCTTTCAATGTTTCCACATCCCCTACTTTATTGATCCCAGGCTTGACCATTGTCTCTTTTTCTGGTTTTACAACCTCCCTTTGTTTCCCTATCTCTCATCCAATGAACTTATCAAGATGTGATTTCTTTTCCATATTCCCCGGATATAGTTTTATAAAGCCATTAGAAACTTAAAGGAATTTCTCCATAACCCTTTAGGGATTGGGGGTTTGAATCATCATATTGAAAATAGTGGGATTATAATTTATAGCTATACCCTGAATATATTATTGGTGGAATAGTATAGAAGACAATATGGCGGTGAAAACAAAGTCTATTATGGAAGGTGATTGTATGTATTATGGGAAATTCAAGGCTGGTGGAGTGCTTCCAGCTAGGTTTTTTTCATTTAATCTCTTTCCATGGTTGGGTCTTCTAATTGTTTTAGGTTTTTTTCTTTGAGATATTTCTATTTTACCATATTTTTTAGATCATAAGAGTATAAAATTACTACAAGAGGGGGTGGGTGTAACGACCCAAAATTTTGAATAAATCTTGTTTCCTAATTTTGTGTGTTATTTTTTTTTATACTCAACAAAATTTTCTTCATTTGATAATATGAGTATAATTAAAATGATACTGTTGGCTTTTTGACTGTTATATGACCATTGGTCAATATGACTGCTGGAAACTAAACGTTTTGATTATTGTCTCTAAATACAAGTAATCTTGGTTAATTAATATAGAAAGAAGATTCGATGGCCTCACCCAGTAGTCTTGGACCGATCGAAGCCCATCTAAAAGAACTTGGGATGGAGGTAACACCACTGGGCTTTGCTCTGGACCAAACCCAAGCTAAACTTCATCGTGTGAAGCTAGAACGGAATCGCCTTTGCGAGAAGTTAAAACTGATAGAAATTACTACTCGTGCGATGTTGGCCGAGCCTCCCTCAGATTCTCTCACCTTAGCACACCTTACACTTAGGTCCTATGCTGGTGTGATAAGGGGCTATGTAAGGAGACCGTAACTGGTTTGTGTAATCCTTTTTTTAAATAAAAATTGGGATTTCTTCTTATGATGAAGTTTATAAATTTTCTAATGTCCGGATAAATACAGTATGCATATTTTTAATGAATTTTAGAAAAAGGATATTTTAAAAATGTTTATGTAAACCTTAAATAATTAAAAATATGTAGTGATTTTCAAAAAATGGTCTTCTACAAAAGTGTTCAGTAAAGAATTTGGAGTCTAATAAGATCAACTTAAATTTTGATGAATAGTAAATTATGAATAGTGATTTTACGCTTAGGATTAGTAATGTGACCAAATGGATTAGTAATTTAACTCAAGGAAAGTTTTAATATAATTTAGACACCTTGATTAAGTAATGTGATTCAATAAAATGGGTAAATAACGGTTTCATAAATTATTAGTCAAGTATTAGTTTTTTTGGGTGAATAGTGTTTTTAATTAAAAATTTAATTAAAAATAATTAGAAAAATATTTTTATAAAAAGGAATTTATTTTTGAACTCAGAGCATCGATATTATGTTATGGTAATTTTTGTGGATTTTTCTGAAAAAAATGAATTCTCGATGAATAGTGTTTTTATTTAAAAATTAAATTAAAAATATTTAGAAAAATATTTTTATAAAATGGAGTTCATAAATGTAATTAGAACATCGATATTTGGTTAAGGTGAAATTTTGGGATTTTTCTGAGAAAGATGAATTTTTCAGTGAATAGTAAAAATGCAGTTTTAGGGTTTCGGTATGTTTAATGACATCATAACTGTGTCATGATGATGTCATGAGATATTTTAAGGGTTTTCCAGCCAAGGGTGACGAATTATTGTGTTGGGGGCCCCATGTGGCCTAACTTTATGGAAAATATCATGAGAGAGGACATGGTTTTGAGAAAAGCACTTGTGAGGTGTCCCTTGGCCATTAATGCCTTGTCCCCTCACTTTCCCTATAAATACCAAGCCCTACTCTCATAATTTAGACTCAAAAACCATTATCAACTAAGTTCTGGTCTCATTACCTCCCAAGGAGTCCTCCTAAGGTTCCCCCAAGCCCTCAAGGTCCAAACCTTTGAGTTTCAAGAGTCACGTTTTAAGGTAAGGGATCCAACCTCTCTCTTCTTTTCAAGTAATCTCTTTTATGTTATTTCTTTTATACTCCATGTTCTTATATTTGAGGATGTTCTTATATATTCATATTACTTCCATTTTCATGTTCACATGATGAGATACCCCATCTTTCTCTCATCAATTTGTTTTATGAATGTCTAAGTGGCGCCGTTAGGCTGCCGAAATTTTAAGGGGATTCTTTCACCCTTCTAATTCCTTGCAAAGTTCTACTTTCATGTCAGGTCTTTCAAGTTCCTTTTTAATTATGTTGGGGTATTATCTCTATATATATCATATTTAACTCTTATGTTCATATGATGAGGGACCCTATTTGATCTTTTCAATTCATTTTTGTTGAAATTTAAGTGACGCCGTTAGGCTGCCAAATTTTCATAAGAGAAATCTAATTTTTGTCTTCCTTCCATGTTTTTCATTTCAAATGGTATTTCCTTGAAATTGCATCACCATGTCCATATATCCTTCTTATTCTCTCCCTATACTATTTTATGGGTCAATTATGATTGTTCGACCCATGCCCCCTCTCTTTTCAATGTTTTCTAAAACCCCGAAACATAGCCATTATGCTGCAGAATTTTCGTCTCAAAGTGCCTCTCTCTCTTTTCTCAAAATTATTTTATGTTATAAAGTGAATACTCAAAGCTCTTATTTCTATAGGGGTATTCACATATATATCAAAATTTTCTATTTTAAATTATGGGATTTACATACATGAAACCCTCTTTCCCTTTCCGTGGGTTTAAAGTGACATAAAGATCATGTCTTTAAAGCAGTTTTTAAAACGTTATGATTATGAAATGAAACCCATTTATTTTATGCTATATGGTTTGTTTATGAAATTATTTATGATGATATATGTGTCTCACATGATAATAAAGGCAAATTTAAGGGTGCGCCCTGATAGCGCTTCAATGCATTGGGTAAAGACTTAATCTCTAGAGATGACCATTTTAACGACGCCTTGGTGAATAACATTGGTAATTTTTAACGACACCTTGGGGATGGACCTTGGTGAAACGAAAGGATTGTCAATATTAAATGTTGCAGCCACATCTTCAAGTTATGAAAAATGTTATTTTTATTATGATGTATCTCATGATTTCTTCTCATGACTTAAAGTTCTTTTCATGTCCTTATTGATGTATCTCAAGTTCACATGTAAAATGTTTCTCTTGTTTCCCTTACTGGGCCTTCTGCTCACCCTTTCTTTTGATGTATGTCCCCAGGTTATGAGATGCAGTAATGAACCTAGGATGAACTTAAGGAGAATCCTTTCAAGTGTTTAAGAAGAATGTTTTATGTTCTTTTCATGTATTATGTTCCTTGTTTCCAAGACACTAAACCTTACAAGATCCTCAGTTCTGTGTAATGAAATGAAAGTTATGTTATAAAAAGACGGGATGCTATAGTTGGTATCAAAGGATGGTTTAGTTATTTGTGGAAATTAGGATATGAAAACTTTAGGAAGAAGCCTATAGAAAAGTTTATATATAGGAAATCTTCCTAGTATTTTGGTGAGTATTGAGTAATGGGTTGCCAAGAAAATACATCCCTGTCTGGATACGAGCAGGTAGAGGTGGCTCTGACACAGATGTACATAGGGGTAAAACCCAAAAATACCGCTTTGAGCTAGAATCGAACGGGAACTGGTACACGACAACGGGCCTTGCTTCACTCTTGGTTATGACACTCCCGGGGGATATGCTTTGGTAAATTCATAAGCTTAGTATAAACCATTATTAAAGGAACAAAGATAAAATAAAATAAAGATTCACATAAGGATATATGATCATGGATATCCTAGTTTGAAATCTAGGGGATCACAAGTTAGGGTATACTTTTCTTCTACAAGTTATCCTTATATGCGTTAAGTTCCTTTTCATGATTGTTGGCTAAGTATTAAAGCCCCTAATTGTACTTTATTTTCGTAGTTAATGGCGGGAAATGGAAGAACATGTCCCAACAACCAATGTGATAAGAAATGTGACGATTGCCATATTAATATAAAAGAGGTGATTAGGGGATTAAAATATGATTATTATTTTGGAATACGTTCACTATTTTGGGGACCCTATATGATCGAGGTAAATAGATTACTACGTTATTTTCATTGAGAAGTAAGGTTGACTTATATTTTGAATAATCGATGAATTTAAGGTGGACTTATAGTAATTTAGGTTACTTATGGGAATGATTAACCTATCTTGGGTAAAATATGTTTAGGTTAGCTACTTTTGTTATAAGATGTTAGGAGTGGTTGATGTTGTTTGGAGATGAACAATGAAGTTTATTTTGGAAGACTATGTTATCAAATCCCTCTTGTATTTGGGTTTCAATCTTAGTTGGTTTATTTTGAGGAATTTTAATGACCGTTATTTATGGAATGGTCTATGATGAACTTTGGGTAGTACCATGGAACTTTGAAGATTTAAAAGTAATTTCCATTCCTATGGGATTCTTTCTTTTTGAAGAGTTGTTTTACCTTACCCTTTCTATTTTTGGGATAATGTTTAAAGATAGATGAAATAGATAGTTAATCTTTTGTGGATTATGTGATTCTCTAGAAGATGATTCTTGTGTTTTGATGAGACCAAGTAGTTTTGAATGCTCATCGTTTGGAGAAAAGATTAGTTTTGGTAGAAACTTATTAAAGGATGAAACCCTACATGAAGGTAGGTATATTTTCTTATGTTTTTGTTCTATTTAGTAAATGAATTCCTCAAAATTATGAAAAGGAACGTAAAACAAAAACGTTGTTGGTTTATGTTTCCTACTAGGTAATCAAAGACCATTTACACACATCATAAGTTTGGGATTTTATTATGGTTAACTTTCTCCTAATCATGTTTTCTATCACTCTCCCTCAGAACATGACCCTTTGTTTTCTCCTCCATGTCCATGTTTTCCTACATGGAATCCTAGTGTGGGTTAACTCAGGTGACCTTTGTACTTCCCTTTCTTTCTTTTAAAGTAATAGTTTTACTGACTCCTTTTCCGATGTGGGAATTTCAATGAAATTTCAAAACCCAATTTTAAAAATTGCGAGGACGCAATTTCTTAAGGGGGGAAGATTATAACAACCCGAAATTTTGAATAAATCTTGTTTCCTAATTTTGTGTGTTATTTTTTTTATACTCAACAAAATTTTCTTCGTTTGATAATATGATTATAATTAAAATGAGACTGTTGGGTTTTTGACTATTATATGACCATTGGTCAATATGACCGCTGGAAACTAAACGTTTTGATTATTGTCTCTAAATACAAGTAATATTGTTTAATTAATATAGAAAGAAGATTCGATGGCCTCACCCAGTAGTCTTGGACCGATCGAAGCCCATCTAACAGAACTTGGGAAGGAGGTAGCACCACTGGGCTTTGCTCTGGACCAAACCCAAGCTGAACTTCATCGTGTGAAGCTAGAACAGAACCGCCTTTGTGAGAAGTTCAAACTGATAGAAATTACTACTCGTGCGATGTTGGCCGAGCCTCACTTAGATTCTCTCACCTTAGCACACCTTACACTTAGGTCCTATGCTGGTGTGATAAGGGGCTATGTAAGGAGACCATAACTTCCTTGTGTAATCCTTTGTTTTAAATAAAAATTGGGATTTCTTCTTATGATGAAGTTTATGAATTTTCTAATGTCCGGATAAATACAGTATGCATATTTTTAATGAATTTTAGAAAAAGGATATTTTAAAAATGTTTATGTAAACCTTAAATAATTAAAAATGTGTAATGATTTTCAAAAAATGGTCTTCTACAAAAGTGTTCAGTAAGGAATTTGGAGTCTAATAAGATCAACATAAATTTTGATGAATAATAAATTATGAATAGTGATTTTACACTTAGGATTAGTAATGTGACCAAATGGATTAGTAATTTCACTCAAAGAAAGTTTTAATATAATTTAGACACCTTGATTAAGTAATGTGATTCAATAAAATGGGTAAATAACGGTTTCATAAATTATTAGTCAAGTATTAGTTTTTTCAGGTGAATAGTGTTTTTAATTAAAAATTTAATTAAAAATAATTAGAAAATTATTTTTATAAAAAGGACTTTATTTTTGAACTCAGAGCATCGATATTATGTTATGGTAATTTTTGTGGATTTTTCTGAAAAAAATGAATTCTCGATGAATAGTGTTTTTATTTAAAAATTAAATTAAAAATATTTAGAAAATTATTTTTAGAAAATGGAGTTCATAAATTTAATTAGAACATCGATATTTGGTTAAGGTGAAATTTTGGTATTTTTCTGAGAAAGATGAATTTTTCAGTGAATAGTAAAAATGCAGTTTTAGGGTTTCGGTATGTTTAATGACATCATAACTGTGTCATGATGATGTCATGAGATATTTTAAGGGTTGGCCGGCCAAGGGTTATGAAATATTGTTTTGGGGGCCCCATGTGGCCTAACTTTATGGAAAATATCATGAGATAGCACATGGGTTTGAGAAAAGCACTTGTGAGGTGTCCCTTGGCCATTAATGCCTTGTCCCCTCACTTTCCCTATAAATACCAAGCCCTCCTCTCATCCTTTCGACTCAAAAACCATTCTCAACGAAGTTATGGTCTCCTTACCTCACAAGGAGTCCTCAAAAGGTGCCCCTAATCCCTCAAGGTCCAAACCTTTGAGTTTCAAGAGTCACATTTTAAGGTAAGGGATCCGACCGCTCTTTTTTTTTCAAGTAATCTCTTTTATGTCATTTCTTTTATACTCCATGTTATTATGTTGGAGGTTGTTCTTATATATTCATATTACTTCCATTTTCATGTTCACATGATGAGAGACCCCATCTTTCTCTCATCAATTCGTTTTATGAATGTTTAAGTGGCGCCGTTAGGCTGCCGAAATTTTAAGGGGATTCTTTCACCCTTCTAATTCCTTTCAAAGTTCTACTTTCATGTCAGGTCTTTCAAGTTACTTTTTAATTATTTTGGGGTATGATATCTATATATATCATATTGAACTCTTATGTTCATATGATGAGGGACCCTATTTGATCTTTTCAATTCATTTTTGTTGAAGTTTAAGTGATGCCGTTAGGCTGCCGAATTTTCATAAGAGAAATCTAATTTTTGTCTTCCTTCCATGTTTTTCATTTCAAATGGTATGTCCTTGAAATTGCATCACCATGTCCATATATCCTTCTTATTCTGTCCCTCTACTGTTTTATGGGTCAATTATGATTGTTCGACCCATGTCCCCTCTCTTTTCAATGTTTTCTAAAACCCCGAAACATAGCCATTATGCTGCAGAATTTTCGTCTCAAAGTGCCTCTCTCTCTTTTCTAAAAATTATTTTATGTTATAAAGTGAATACTCAAAGATATTATTTCTACAGGGGTATTCACATATATATCAAAATGTTCTATTTTAAATTCTGGGATTTACATACATGAAACCCTCTTTCCCTTTCTGTGGGTTTAAAGTGACATAAAGATCATGTCTTTAAAGCAGTTTTTAAAATGTTATGATTATGAAATGAAACCCATTTCTTTTATGCTATATGGGTTGTTTATGAAATTATTGATGATGATATATGTGGATCACATGATAATAAAGGAAAATTTAAGGGTGCGCCCTGATAGTGCTCCAATGCATTGGGTAAAGACTTAATCTCTAGAGATGACCATTTTAACGACGCCTTGGTGAATAACCTTGGTAATTTTTAACGACACCTTGGGGATGGACCTTGGTGAAACGAAATGATTTCCAATATTAAATGTTGCAGCCACATCTTCAAGTTATGAAAAATGTTATTTTTCTTATGATGTATCTCATGATTTCTTCTCATGCCTTAAAGTTCTTTTCATGTCCTTATTGAAGTATCTCAAGTTCACATGTAAAATGTTTCTCTTATTTCCCTTACTGGGCCTTCTGCTCACCCTTTCTTTTGATGTATATCCCCAGGTTATGAGATGTAGTAATGAACCTAGGATGAACTTAAGGATAATCCTTTCAAGTGTTTAATAAGAATGTTTTATGTTCTTTTCATATATTATGTTCCTTGTTTCCAAGACACTAAACCTTAAAAGATCCTCAGTTCCGTGTAATGAAATTAAAGTTATGTTATAAAAAGACGGGATGCTATAGTGGGGGGTGTGGGGGTGAATTTTAGTTTATAAAAACCTAACTTATAATTTTTCTAACCTCTTTAAGAAAGTTTATCAAACAAAGTTTTTACTGATAAAATTTGTAAATAGAGTTAGAAATAGTTTATAAGAAATAATAATTTTTTTTCTAAATATTCACAATAGAAAAAGTAAAACTTATAATAAAAATGATAAAAAGTTAATAAAATTTTTATAAATATCATAAGAAAAAATTTCAGAAAATTTCCTAAGAAATTTCAATACTTTAACCTCAAGTGTTAAATAAGTCTCTAAACCCAAATTTGGGTATCCTAAACTTAAAAAATATTAAGTTATATCTTCCTAGCCTCAAAATCCCTTAACTAGATTGATTATACAAACTCTATTTCCCTATCCTTGGGAACCCTCAATCAAGATGATTAGACTAACTTCTATCTCTCTAACCTCAAGAGCCCTTGATCCAGCAGATCATTCAAAATATAAATTAAAAAAAATTATCCTAAGGAATTATACAAATATCACCTCATAAGTGATGCCTTTAGAAAAAATCTATAAAAGTTAAAAAGGAATCACACTAAGTAACAATACGTTACAAAATGTTTTAAAGAAAATTTGGTTCATCGATGTGAAAAAGATCCTTTTTCTTGATGATGAATCTCTATTTATAGATGAGCTCCAATGGTTGTATTCCACATTTCTCAAGAGTATTTGCAATGGAATTATAATAACTCCTTATTCACTTGAATGGTTTAGCATATAAACATTCCATACAATTATCATTATATAATTCACCATTATAATGAATACAATGTTCCATCTGATAGATTGATAAGTCTTTATCTGGTGAACTTTACTTATTTTCATATAGTTGGTTTAATATATATTTTTTGTTATAAATTTATATTTTCATTAAATGAAGTCTTTTTAGTAGACTTAGTATTACTTCATTCAATGGACTTTGTAGTGATTTATCCGATGGACTTCATAAACATTCCATCCAATGAAATTCATAAACATCTATCCGATATACATTGTACATGTCCATATAGTATACTAGATAAATATCCATCCAATAGAATTGATATTGTTAGTATGATAAAACTATATAGTTTCATACAAAATCATTTTATAAATTGGGTAACATAAAATTTATTAACATGCAAACATTTGAAGAGTGGATTTTGATTTTCAAAAGTTAGTTTGGAAAGCGGTCTTTCTACTAAAAAATATGCCCTCTTTTGAAAAAAACAATACACAACACTAGAAAAAAATTTAAAGAGAAACTTTATGATACTTAATCCCCCTAACTTACATAACTTTAAAGAGTTCTTATTTTATCCCTTTTTATATCTTCATAACATTTAAAGTTTTTTTACTTCTTACCTTTCTCTCCTTTTTTTCAAAAAGAAACTTAAAGGAAAGTGATAAGTAAAACTAATTTCTTGCAATGTTATAAAAATAAATTATAGAAAAACAAAATTTCATATGAGATATCATGACATACATCCAAGAAATATAAGAAAGTAACAACACTCAACATCATCCAAATAAAAAGTTTTGAGTTTTATTATTATAAAACTTTCAAGTGTTCAAGAAAAAAATTATTCTTTCATTGACATCTTAATAATAACCTTAATATTTTTAAGATTTCCCTAGGTATTCTCATAGTATTTTACTGTTGACTGAATATTTACAAATTTTTATTCTATAAGCTCGATATTCTTTTCCTATTTAGAAATTTCCTTATCCTATTGCATGAAACAATATTTTATATTATCTATTTCTCTTTTTCTTTATTGAACATTGATATTGACACTATCAACTTATTTTGAAATAATACTAATTTCTATTTTTATCCGATCAACCTATTCATAAAATACCTTGATATCTCCCTCAGTGTTTTTTATGCATTTTATAATACTCTTTAGCTTTATAAACTCCACCTTAGATCTTCCTTTGAAATATTTGAACTCATATTCATTTTGAATGAAAGTCTCAACAAGATATTTTAGAGATATTTAAATTTCTAACACATAAAATTTTCCATAGATGTATTTATAATGAGCTTGAATATCAGGAAAAAATTGTATAATTACTCCTAGACTTTTAATCACCTCACTAAAATAGTTCATCTTTATTTCTAATCACTTGGATTTAGTACTTGGGGAAGAATTTGTAGATTAATTAGAAACTTATAATAGAATTAACTCTCTATCTCTAAACTATATAGGATATTTTCTTTTAAAATAATTTTTATAAGAAAATTCTACCACATAAACTTACTCATAGATCATATCTCAATCTGATGGATTGGTTTTAGACTCTTTCTCTCTACTCTTTGAATATTATTCTAATTTTTCATCACCGAGATAAACTTCTTTTTTTCGACTAAAAAGATAAGGGAATAGAGGTATGAGAAAAGGTTTCCTCAATATCCAATAATCTTCTCAACTCTTTAACGACTTCTTCATTTTTTTTTCAATATTATTCTCTTATTGGGTGCTCATGAATGTACTATGGGATGAGAAGTTTCTCCAATAATTTCCTTTTATTTTTGAACTTCTTCTTAAATAACCTAATTTTCACTAGCTTAACCACAATAATTATCATTAATAACAATTTCTATGCCGTTATACTTCCTAATGGGAATTGGAACACATTCCTAATGAATGGAAAAATCTCTCACCAGAGGATCAACTGGAGGTGCAACAGACAAAGGTTGAACTAAAATAGGAACTTATTGTCCCTGTTCAAAATTATCAGCCAGAGAAATTTTTTTCTCATTCCTTTATACTTATGTATGATATTTCTCACTTTCTATAAGAAAATCCTAACTAACTTTAGATTCATTATCCTTGATAGATTGATTAATATTTCTCTCATCCTCTTTCAAGTTATCATAAACTTGTTCCTTTTAAGCCTTGGATTTCACAACATCCAAACAAAAAGTTGGATCATCATCATTTTTTAATATTTATTTTTCATAAAATCAGATAAATAATACTTTAATATAGTTTGGTCTTTTTTATTGGTAAGTTTGGATATTTTTAAGATGATTTATCAAAATTTATTTGTATAAGAACCTTCTTCTTAAGATATTCAACATCATTAGTAGTTGAATCTTTTGAAGACTTGTCTACAAACTTTTTCAAAGCAGGAACAAAGAAAATATTCATCTTTGCGATAAATTTATCTCCAAAATAAGAAATTTTATCTCTGATCAGTACAGTCTCATTCTTATTTTTTAATCTTTTATAAAGTTTACCAAAACTTTGTTGATAAACCTTAGATATAAAATAATCTTTAGCTTCACTGATCTAGTCTTTATATATTCAATATAGCACAACCTAGAATTCCCAATATTGAATTTCCTCATATTATAAGGGAAATCCAAAATGTATATAACCTATAATTTTTAGGTGTCCATATCACCTTTTCTTGGAATGATATAGTTTTGAATCCATAGAGACATAATTCTTTCTTATATTGAAAGGTGTTATAGCTTCATTACTTTCTCACATGAAGAAAATAAAGATGTATCTATATGAGATTTTTCAAAATATCTAACTTTTTTAGGTATCTTGTTATTTATAAACAAATATTCTCCTCCCAATGCTATTCCAATAAAATCAACAATCTTTTTGATATTGAGATTATACAGTTCATCAAAGATTCTAAACGATATATTCTTCAAACCATCTATCTCATTGAACTCAGAAGTTATATAAAATTCTCTTACTATGAACAAATAATGGAAATAAAAATCTTATTTTGAAATACAAAGAGATCTAAAATATAATGTTTTGAATCTTCCTGAACTTTACTTTATTATTTTTTAAGGCTTGATGGTGTTGATGAAGATTTTAGGGGAGTTTTAGAGTGGTTTTGGACTTGATAAAGGTAACCACTCCCTAGTATAAGGTATGGTGGAGGCCGTTTTAGGGTTTTATTATGGTGTTGGTTCACCATGGATAGAAAAAAGTAACTTGAGGCCACTTTGAGGTTTGGTGTCTAAAATATCATAGTTAAAACATCCAAGGTGGGTGTAGTTTCTTGAGGGTCTTTCCAACAAAAACAAATAGCCTAGAAATAGTTTTTTTGGCCATTTTGGAAGTCATGGCAGGGGAAAATAGCTTGTGTTTGTGAAAAATGCCATAGGGGAATCCATTTTGAGGCCCAAATGCTCAAGAACTACCATATCCAGTAAAATGGATTTCCAAGACATTTTGGAATCCATGGAGGCATTCAAGATCATTTAAAATGAAAAAAATGGTTGCTAAACCTTATGGATCTCAAATGTTTTGAAGGGATAAAGATGTTAATGAATTTATTAGGGATATTAAAAGATACTTAAGACAGATTATAACTTTATTAATTTATTCACACCCCTTTATTTTAGCGTTCCTCTGATTTCCACACATTTTGTGAACCTTGGTCATAAATTCTTTCTCTCTTGGATTGAGGCTCCATCAATAGAATTTCTTTGAGGTGATGTTTGTTATACCTTCCTTTGGTACCTCATGTTTGATTACTTGTGGTTTCTATAATGAACCAACCCATTGAGGCCCTCCTGGATAGTGGAAGGATGAGCCACCACCACCCCATGATCGCCTCCAATAGGCCAGGGGTTGGTGTCCTACATCGAGTAGGCATATCACACACATGGGAGGCTTTAGCCTATGGTACCTGTATGCCCACACACACACATAAATATCTGTGAAATAGTGAAGAGATAAAAATCCAATTGGTATAAAAAATTCATACAGACATCTATCCCACAATTAGAGCACAACCAAAGTATTGAAAGTATAAAAGGAAAAAATACAATCCCACTAAAAACTGAAAAATCATCCAAACTACTCAGAAGAAGTGGAATTCTATCAAATGCAACCATTTGTACACACCTATTTCAATCTATCACACAATGATATACCTTCTATGGGTCCTCCCAGGACTCTGTCAAAAGTCCCATCATCTACACAAGGCATGATATATACAGGAAAATCCCATGTAGGGGTGAGTATAACAATATCTAGTAGGTTCCCCAAAACCCAAAATAAAAGGGAGAAACTGAAAGGCAATAGTGCTATTGACCCTAATCTAGAGGATAAAACCCAATCATGAGAGTATATGAAATTCTATATTGACCTTTCCTTGGATATACATGACTAGTTAGCTCATCTCCATATTTTATGTCGATCAAGATATGTGACATTAATTCAAAGATTCCCATAAATACCCTAGATATACTCATCTCAGACTATAAGTATTATGATGTACCAACCTCACCACCAACCATAGGATTCTACTCAAGGCTCAATGGTAATGCTCATTTGGGAGATCTCACTCCACGAGTCCTACAACCTGATATGGAACTCATCTAAGAGATATCACTCATTGGGTATAGATCTGCCATCCCTAATGGAAATCATTTAAGAGATCTAACTCATAAACTATATCTCTTCCAACCCTAATGGAAATCATCTGATAGAACATGATCATCGGGTATCATTAAGATGATGGAACTTCCCCACCATCCTTAATGGAAAACATTAGAGAGAACATGCTCATATAGTCTCTTCATGAAGATAGTCATGCTAGAACTCAGTAGATCTCAATATTCCAATAGGGGATCATGAAAATCACTAATGGGGGACTCCAATAACCCTAATAAGGACCCATAAGACCTTAAATCATAGATAGGGGATCACACCTAGGACCGCTGGGGGAAACCATGAACCCTATCTGGAACTCTAAAGATCATAAAACTTAGATAGGGGATCACACCCATGATTGTTGGGGGATGATAAAAACCCTAATGAGACTAAAAACTACAATACACATACAAGGTATCACCCCTAAGACCATCTAGGGACACCATAAACCCAATATGAAACCAACCGATGAGTAGGGGATCATATGTATGATGATACTAAAAACCCTATTGAAACCGCCCTCTAAGTAGTGGATCATATGCATGATGATAACACAAACCCTACTGGGATAATCTTCTAGACAGGGGATCACCTCCATGTGTATTATGGTCATTAAAATACCACAAAAACCATATAGGTAAGACTATATGATAGAGGATCCTGCCCTGACCTCTCGAAGGGATACACGAAATCTATAAAAACTCAACCTATAGAGGGGATCACAATACTATACTGAGGATATAACACCACAATTTACCCTCATAGGAATGGACCAAGGGAACCCAATAAATCAATATTGGTCCACATAATGTTGAGAGAAGTGTCCTGCTTTCATCACCTCACATCACATCTCTAATGCTAAAACCATGGACACCATCATGTTCTACATGGAAAAATACTCCGGATATGATACTCATGGGCCTCTATCAGAGTAATGAAGATGGATATTCATGAGGGAGAAGTATCTAAGGGTAGCACACAATGTGTACCCATAGTATATAATGTGTATCTTGAAACCATCCCCTAGTTGTGTCCCCTCTTGATACTCACCATGTATAAGGATACTACATGGTGTGTACCCTATGTCACACAGTGTGCGACCTCGTCCTAACCTCTAGACATGTCCTCACCCACACACGACCTAGATATCCATGTCTTCATATATGGTATGTACCCTTTTTACATGGTGTGTTCCTCTTGGCCTGGACCAAGCCCGTGTCCTTGTCCATTCTCTTACATAGGTGCCCATACCTGTGTCATATGGCTGTGTACTTTTACACACCCATGTCCCTTAACATAGAAAATATGGCCATGTTCACAGCTAGATGGCCTGGTCTCACTACACTAAGTGTACACCCAATACATGATGTGTAGTCCCCAAAGGTCATATTCCCTAAACAGGAGGAACACAAGGTGTGTTCTCCTGCACTACATGCCATGTGATTGGAACTTCTAAATGGGAAATACCTATAAGCCTCATGAAACCCCCGATTTTCACCTAAAACCCAAAGATGAACCTACAAGTGATATATAACAGTCGTAATAGGGATATAACACCATAAAAACACATAAATGGGGGTTAGGATGTAAATATCATAAATACGACTACATCATGGTGAAATGTCGAAGCTTCAGGTCCAACGTGATGCTTAGAAGCCGTCACACCTCAATCTGATGATGATCGATGTAAAAAACGAGTCCTCTCCTCACCTAAGTTCATCCTCGATCCATCCATCATTATGGGATAGAACCTCCCCTACCCCCATACACAATAATCCTAATGGGAGGGGGTAGATTTATTACTTTAATTTTATTAAATTAATAAACCTCCATTTAACACCCAACCAATGAACACCTCCAACCAAGCACCCGACACTAACAAACTTTAAGTCATGCCTGGGGTAAAACCCACATTTTTAACTCAATTGAAGTCTTAGATTTATGATTTGAAAATATACTTGGGAGTTATTCCATATTTCTAGAAAAACTACATACAAATGATATAAAGTATTTAATATTTTTTATATCACCCCATCGAGGCTCCTTGGGCCCCGAAATCCCATGTAAACTTAGTGCCTGGCTTCAGAAATATTTCTAGAAATATTACAAAGTCTTATAGAAAAAACCAGAGTCATTACACTCTCCCCGCCTTCAAAATTTTCATCCCAAAAAGTGAAAGCATAGGCATAAGGAAAAAAAAGAGCTATCCTGGGTTCTCGTGTTGTCTATAAACACTTACTCAGGAGAACCACAAGCTCAAAAATGGTCCTTTATAGTCAGATCCCAAAAAAAACTAGGTACCTCAAAAGGCTATACCACAACTACTGTATATATCAAACTAGGTCAAAATCATGTGATGAAGTGTAAACATGTATCCTCAACTGTGAATGGTGGAAAAACACCAAGAACCTAGTCTAATTATGATCATAGGGACTAGCGGTACACCACCTCTCTAACCTGACATATATATTGACATTACTTGGTAGTCCTTATCTACCCCTAGGGGAACTGCACCCTCATCAACCATCGCTATCACCAATTGCAGGTCCACAAACACTGTCTCCCATTGGATCTGACCAATACAATGGTGACCTATAGGGCCTCCTAAATGTGGCCTCAAATGGTGCTATGATGATAATGGAGTGACAACTACAACACTTTAACATGAAATCCTGAAGTATGTTCTCCAAAAATAGAATGGTTCACTCTAGTTGGCACAACAAGCCCCCTCCAAGGTGTACTAATGAGGAAAATAAACCTCCTTAGCACCTATTATCATAGTATAACTGTTTCATTGTCAAACCTAAAAAGGTTGATGTACTCCCCACCTTCAAAAAATCTATCAAGAATAAGTTCAGTGTATATCAGGTCACAAGAGACCTCAAAAAAAAGATCTCATACTTATGCATCCCTACCTAATTGAAAAAGAGAATGGGTAACCACCACCAACTAGAGACAATTCATGTCACCCTATCCCACAAGGGTCATCTATAAAGAGGTCAACTGCACTGTTACCTTGCTTAAATAGCAGACACAAACCCTCACTGTGAGCATATGCTAATGCGGACACACCCTTGGGTGGATCTCAAGATAGCACGACCCTAAACTTTGCTGATTCCTCTATAACTTCCATGTAAAATTATACATATCACAATATGTAGAGCTCTAAAAACTAGAAATATATCTACAATAGCTCTCTAAGAAGCCGATACTCTCAAAGAATGTCTAGAATTCATTATCAAGTGACCCTTATAAAAATATAACACTGAGAACATGAGGGTACCAATGAATAAGACTCTCATGAACCAAACCAAAAGGGTGAATGATCTTATCCATGAGTCTCCCATCCATATCTCAGGCGAACACAAATCCACCCAAGTGTACACACTTGGTCTTACCAGGGCCTCCATATGAAAACCTTTAACTGCACCACAACTCATGAAGATCCACAGGAGTCTACTGATATACAAGTGAAAATATTGGGGTAGTCCCTAGGTTCTAGTATATGCATAAGTATTACTCTCTTTGGGGAGGTAAATCCAACACATCCTCAGGAAGACATCCACAACTCAACCACTACAGTAGGGAACCAAAAGCTTATAACACCACTTCTCCAAGGGTCATACCAGCTATCTGATACATTTTGACTATATCTTCTTGATGCATGCCTATCGTAGGTTATGATAAAAGAAAATTTATTTTCCTAATATATCATAGTGGTTGATTATAGTCATCTCACTTTAGGAGTGTCGCTGTCGATTCAATAAATAATTCTAATTCACATAATCAAATTTTTTATGTTTTTTTTATTTTATCAAAGTAATGAATTTTTAGGTTTTAGGGTTTAATAAAATAATTAAATTCAGAAATAAAATATCTTAAATATAGTTGAAAATGAAGACATAATGAAATTAGGGGAGAAATTTCTTGGTCCTAGGGTTGGCTACATGGGTTATTTCATTATTTATTATTTGTTTAAATTTAATCTTGATAATTCATTTGATGAAACCTCATTAAAAAACTACTTTTCATTGATTTATTGAGTGTGTGATTTTAGCATGATTTCAGTGCACCAAACCCCACCTCCTCAAATAGTTAAATATGATAAAACCCAACTTACAATGAAATTCCTAAAAGACCTAGCTCCATAATATTCCATTTCATCCCTTCAGGTAACCCTAGCTCCATTGTATGAAGGGCTTTCCCAAGATAAGGGAGGGAAAAAGAATGAATCAATTAAAAGGAATGGAATTGAAAATAATGTCACAGTGGATGATTTACATACATATTAAATACTCTATCATACACAAAAAATAGAATAAAAATGTGTTGAATTGAAGAATAATTATAAAGAACACCACAAAACCTCCACCAAGGCCAAGACTTAGGTTAGTCACTTGATATTCTCAAATTGAAAGGAGATCATGGTGTGAAGAGAGAAGATAGAGAGAGAATGAGATTAGGGTTGAAAGATAAAGAGAGATAGAAAAATATGGAAACACTATAATTAAAATATGAATGAATGCATTTCATGTGAAAAGAAAACAAAAAGAAAAGGAAAATAAATAAATCCTAAAGTTGTAGCATCCCTACATCACAATGCAGTGGTGGATCCTTATGAATTTATCTATTCTCTTCTAGCCTAAGCTTGAATTTATAGGCCTAAATACACCACATGTTCCATAAATGGAATCATAAAAAGGTTAAAAGTTATTCTGGGGGGTCATGGGTTCTTAAACATGGTCTTCTCTATTAAATACATTGGATCATGCCATTTTTAGGTAGTCTAAAAGTTTCATGTTGTGTAATTATATTACACTATGTGTTATATATGGGGAAAAAAAATTATCCATTTTTTATCCCACATACCGTTTCATGTCGTGAATACTATTAATGATTTTTAATGTGTTGGTCCGTGAATCTTCTCATGACATGTTTCACATCTTGGATTCATGTCTTGTATCCTTTTCAGTTACACATCAGGAATGACTTACATGATGTGTAAAGTTGTTTTATAGCCATTTTTTCTTAGAATCATACTGATTATTCATTTTCATGCTTTATAATTGATCCTTTAATTGTCCCTTAATCATATTCCATCCCATATATCATCAAATAATTATATTTTATCTTTAAAAATATGGTGTCATGCTGCACCACTTCGTGACGTGGTGTAAAGTTTCTACGACTAACTATATTCATCTATTTTTGGTAATTTTTGATCAAAATCTGTATTATGCCACAAAACATAAAATCTATTAAACACCATCAATAATAATCAATTAAATTATAAAAAAAATGTGTTTTATATTCATAAATATATGAAAAACATGACTCTATCATCGTCTACACTTGAGCTCATCCTGCTTAGCCTGGGATCACTCCTCTAAAAAGAAAGAAAATTCTATAACAAAAGTAATAAACACCCCACATCCACTAGAGGAAAATAATATGATCATGGATGGTAAGTAACTAATACAAACTAAGAAAAACATCACAAGGTATCTATTTACCATAAAAAAAGGTTCTATATGAGGCTCTCTCTCCACCAGAGTAAGTTCACACTATAGATAGAAGTACATGACCTTTGATCCTATTTACCGGAGACTCCAAGCATAAGAATCTATAAAAAAGGATCCACTAGTATCACCATGCCTCAAACATGGGATATGATCATGGAAAAGTGTCTCATGACTCTATTCTATTATGGATAGGGAAGTAAAGTCACATGACAAAACCCAATTCTCACTTGAGCCTCTAATCCAGAAGCCCCTTCTACCTAAATCTCATCCTTTCCCTTGCTCTCATGTTCACCCCAAATGAGGCCTACTCTGATACCTCAAAAAACTAACCCACCCAAATTCACAAGTTAAAGGAACACATCCTCCACACCTTCACACTATCCTCTTTGGGTGGCATTGACTCACTTGCACAGTTTTGTATTGCATCACATAAACATGTCCTAGTGGGGAAAGTGTCCCTATTTCTCATGATTTCGAATCGACATCAAACATCACCATCATAGGGATCTACCAATACCCCACATCACTCTAGACAAGCCTCGAGTAATAATTGGAAAGAAAATGGCATCTCACACCCATATCTAATAATAATACTGAAAAAGTATAAAGTATATAGATCAAACCTATAATCACCCTCAAAACCTTTAAGTCATAAGACTTTGTAGCCTTCAGCTATTCTGAATCCCATACTACAACTTCATAAGACTAACATGGACCACCTATGGGTGGTGGTGGCAATAGATCAAATCATCTTCCACCTCTTACTTCCCTCCCTACTCCTCCACCACATCTTCCGTTATATAGAACTCCATGCTCCAGAAACTGCCTTTTCTAGGGTGGTCCATCAACTATATCCATCTCAACAACATGGTGGGTGAGATAATCTCATGAAAGATATCCCCATCTATCATAAGTGAAACACCTCCTCTCCCGTGACTGAATAGATCCAACCTGGGATCCTTGATCCACAGACCCTTCGTCCTGGGATCATCTCTTAAAGAATATCACATGCTCAAATACTTGATCCTATCATCAGATACTATCTATTAAGGTCTTATATCTTATGTACCCAACACCAATAGTCTAAGTCTACTCATCCAAAAAGTTATCCACTACCAAGTACATCTTTAGCACTCTAGCATAGGTGGGAATTCACAACAATATAATTGAATCCATGATATCCCGACACAATCAATACTCAAAGGCCTATGATCATAAAAAAAGATCTCAAACAATATCTAGGGGGTATCATGAATGTTTTTTGAACCTATTTGAATAATTTTCCATGTCTATAATACCCTTTAGAAGCTACATAATCTTTTATATACACATCGATCACAATGTGGCTATATAGAACTATTCCTTGAATATCCACTCAAAAATTGTCCAAGTGAGCACCGTCTCATCGTGTGTATGAGTCACTAGACTCCACCATCACTTATACAATCCATGTAGAATACTCACAACTAGGACCACAATATGATTAGGAGTTTTCCTCACAAGGTAGAAATCACATGTGATTGCTTCAATTTAGTTATAAATGGTCAGGGGTATGGTTCAGCCCAATACTTGTAAGATATCTTCCTTTGAAACTCATGTAGTGATCTCAAACTACATGCATCCTTGGCCTAAAATTAAGGTACAAAATTCTACTCAATGGGTGGTGGATTTACCAGAAAACCACATGGAGATACCACATCCTATTTAGACCCTTACATGGAAGCCTCATCACTGGGAATATCATAATCACAATCTCTCCATGGAACCTTGGATGGATTTTATCACAAAGGTTTCCTAAAATACAATCAAGACGCACTATGATCAAAGAGTATATCTGGGGAGATGAATCAATAAGGATATGTATGCCACAACCCAGTCCTATATGATACATGCACCAAAGTTTCCCTACAACTAGTACCAACATGTACTGAGTCAACAAGAAGGTTATCAGAGTCTTGATGAATGGATACATTGACCACCGTACCAACACTAAAGTCCCTATCCTAAAATAAAAACTCGAAACATTTCAAAACTATTTCCATAAATCCCAAACCAAGCTCACAACTAGACAAATAACTTTAGTCATAAGGAAAAACTAGCTTTGATATCACTCTGTAACAACCCAACCTGTCCGGGCCCACCTAGCCAGTGGAAGGCCGAGCTGACACTACCCCAATATTACCTATAATAGGCCAGGGGCTGGCAGTGAGCACTGAGTAGGAATACCACACACATGGGATGCCTTATCCTATGGTACCCATATTCAAACACATACATAAATCTCAATGAAACAGTGTAGAGATAATATTACTACTGATACATAAAATGCATACATGTATCTATCCCACAACTAGAGTACAAAAAATATACTAAAAGCATGAAATGGAAAAATTAAATCCCACAAAAAACTACAAAAGTACCCAACCTGCTCAAAAGAATGGGATTTATATCAAATTCAAGCATCAGTACACACCTCGACCTATCTAGGTCTTTATTCCCCGCCTTCTCTAGGTCCTACTTAGAATCTATCAAAAGGCCTTTCATCCGTATATGGCACAACATGTGTATGAAAATCCAATGCATGGGTGATTATAAAATACCTAGTAGGTTCCCTAATAACTAAAATGGAGCAACTGAAATGAAAAAGTCCACTCAACCCCAATCCATAGGAGAAAACCCAAGTGAGAGAGTATAGGAAAATCCATCATGACCATTATTCAGATAAAAACGACTAGTCATCTCATATTCACATGCTATGTCAATCAAGATATGTGACATCACCATAAGGAATCCCAAAATAATACAGATATACTTATCTTAGACTCCAAGTCTCATGAGGTACCATTGTCACTTCAAGCCACATGATTCTACTCAAGGCTTAAAGATAACACTCGTCTAGGAGATCTCACTCCATGAGCCCTTCCATCCCAGATGTCACTCATCCAAGAGATATCACTCATCGGGTATAGTAATTCCATCCCTGATAAAAATAATATGAGATATATCAATTATTGGGTATATCTCTTCCATCCCTAATGGAAATCATATGAGAGAATATTCTCTTAGGGTACCACTAATTTGATGGCACATCCCCTCCATCCCTGATGGCGTATATCTAAGAGAACATGGTCATAGGTCTCTCCATGGAGATAATCATATTGGAAGTTATAATATTTCAATACTCAGATAGAGGATCCCACCCATCCCTAATGGTTGACTCCACTAAACCTACTGAAAACCAAGAATATCTCAACTCACATATAGGATATCACACCTAGGACCGCTGTGGGACACTATGAACCCAATATAAAACTCTAGATATCATACCAATCAGATAGGGGATCACACATAGGATCACTGGTGGAAACCAAAAATCCTACCGAGACTCAAAAACATGATATGAAGATAAAGGATCACACCCAAGGATTTTGGGGGACACCATAAACCTAATATAAAACCAACCAATGAGTAGGGGATCATATGTATAATGATATCGCAAACCCTACTGAAACAACCCACTGAGTAGAAGATCGTATACACGATGATACCAAAAAACCTAATATGATAACTTTCTCGATAGGTTATCACCACCCTATGTATGATGGTCATGAAAATACCATGAAACCCACCCAAGGAATACTATACGATAGAGGATCCCATCTTAGAATCCTGGAGGGATACATAA
Source organism: Viscum album (assembly GCA_963277665.1). Lineage (NCBI taxonomy): Eukaryota > Viridiplantae > Streptophyta > Magnoliopsida > Santalales > Viscaceae > Viscum > Viscum album. The sequence continues at coordinate 1,030,036,306 of OY728150.1, forward strand.
AATCTATCAAAACTCATCCTATAGATGGGATCACAATCCTATATTGAGGTCATAATGCCTCATTTTACCCTCATTATAATAGACCAAATTAAATCACTCTACTAATATCAGTCCACATGATGCCAAGAGAATCATCTTGATAACATCACCTTGTGTCACATATCTAATTCTAAAACCATAACCACCACCATGTTTTGTGTGGAAAACTACCCAGGATAGGCTACTCATGGGACTCCATCCGATTCTTGAAGATGGATATGTGTGAGGGAGAAGTATCTGATGGTAGTATATGGAGTGTACCCATAGTACACAACATGTCTCTTGAAACTGACCCCTATCCATGTCCCCTCTTATTACTTGGAATGTCTAAGGATACTACATAGTGTGTACCCCATGTCACATGGTGTTTGACCTTGTTTGAACCTCTGGGTTTTCCTCACCCGCACATGACCTAACTAGCCATGTCTTTATACAAAAAATGCACCCTTCATACACAATGTGTTCCTCTTAGTTTGGATCAAGCTTGTAACCTTGGCCATGTCCATGTACATGTTCCCAATCCTATTTCATCTCCCCATGTACTTTCACATGAACTTGTCCCTTGACATGATAAGTCTATCCATACCATCGACCGCATGGCCTAGGCTCACAACATGGTGTATACACATAGTACATGAAATATAGTCCCTAAATGCCATCTTCCATGAATGAGAAGAACACATGGTGTGTTCTCCTACACAACATGTCACACGATTATAATTTATGACTGGAAAATCCTTATGAGCCTCCTGAAACCCCCTATTTCTAAATGAAACCAAAAAATCTACCCATAAGGGATACCTAGTAGTTTTAATAGGTCTATAAAACCATAAAAAAATTTATAAATGGGGTTTGGGATGTAAATATCATAAATATGCCTACCTCATGGTGAAAAACTGAAGCTTTGAGTCTAACACGATGATAAAAAGTTATTGCACCTCAATCTGGTGATGATCGACATAAAAAAACGGGGTTCAGAGGTACCTCCGCACCTTAGTTCCTCCTAGGTACATCTTTGATTATGGGAGAGAACCTTCCCTACCCCCATACACAAGAATCCAAATGGGATGTTGTAGGTTTATTAATTTAATAAACCTCCATTTAACACGCCACCAATAGTTGCCTCCAATCAGGCACCCAATGCTAACAAAACTTAAGTCGCACCCAGGGTAAAAATAAAATTTTGAACTCAAAAATGATCTCATATTTTTGATCTAAAGATATACTTAGGATTTATTCCCTGTTTTCAAAAAAACTGCATGCAAGAGATATAAAATATTTAATATTTTTAATATCACCTCACCGAGGCTCTCTGGGCTCTGGAATCCTACACCGACTTAGTGCCTATATTTTTATAATATTCCTAGAAATATTCTAAATTATTATAGAAAAAAACTAGAGTCGTTATAGTTTCAACTGGTAGTTTGAGGATAATAGAATGACTCTGGTTCAAGGTACTCATTTCCCCTATTTTTCTTTCACCCATTTGTTCTTATTTTCCATGGGTGATGTTTGTGGTTTCACCTACTATTTTGGGTGTTGTTGATCCTATTTGGATGTTGGTTTGTGAATTATAAGTTTCAACTGGCCTTCCTTTGTCTTAGTGATATTTCTTATAACTATTGTTGAACCTCATTTTTACGTTCTTGTGAAAATAATGTTGATATTATATTAAAGGTAAGTGATTCATTTATTATCCTTATTTTTTATGTGTAAATGTAAAGTTATATAACTTTAAACCTTTGGATAGTGGTGTAATTAACCACAATAAATATTAAACCAGAATAATGGAAGAAATGGTTTTTGGCTTGTAGTGATCTCTTGTTTTTCCACCATGATAATGGTTTTCCTTTTTTTCTAGATAGTGTGATATCTACATTTATGATTTGTTAGCGTGTTTGTTATGACTTGTTTTAGCTTTTTTATATACTGAAAAAGGTTAATAATATAAAGTTGATAATTTTTTGGATAAATAATTAAAGATGCAAGTTTAATTAAAATGGAATTCCTTAGTTTTTTGAAACTGGAGGCTATGATTAAAAACATGTTTAAATAATTATTATCTTTTGATTGCTAATTACTTAGTTTACCTAGGGTTGTAACCTATGATAAATTAATTGGTTAGTCTAAGACGATAATAAAAATAGTTTTTTAAAGATAAATGTTTGGTGTTGAGTGAGCCCATTTTCATGTGAAGGATGAATGACTTGTTTTTGGGGATTAAATGCCCTATTGAACCTATTTGTTTCTTGATGCCTTATATTTATGATCTAGATGTGATCCTTATTATGCAATATTATATAAGATTGGGATGGATGATGGTTGATGATACATGGGTGGGGAGGCTTGAATTTGTTGCAATAGTTTACACCTGTGACAGAGGGATGAATGCATTGTGATATACATGGTAGTGTTGGGGATAGAGCCTAGACAGATGTAACAGGTTGAAGATGAAATTTCTAAGTGTTGCACTAGAAGCTGAGATTTTTTATTGTTAATAAATCTTCTTTAATGGATATATATCCAGGTTGCTTGTTTCTACATTATTTTCCCCACTGCTTGAGGTAGCTGTTGTTCTTGGTTATGCATTTATTTTATGGCATCTTAGGATGTTTCCTAGAGTACCTTGAATTATGGAATGATAAGGAATAATAAATGTTTTATCCCATGGATTTATGTCTTGATGGAATGATGGATAATGATAATCTTGAGAACCAAGTGATCGGTTTTTTATACTCATAGGGCATGGAAATAAATTGATAATCCTATTAAAGTAATGTCAAATAAATGTTTATTATTAATTGAAATAAATAAATGTAAGTCTTTTTGAATTATTATGTATTGATATGCATCTAGTCCTTATCTATGGTAGCTGGGTGTTTGAGTGATGGTAGTTGCAGTTGAGCCTATGAATAGGTTAATACCCATAGTGTGGTTGTGAGATATATTATATCCCGTATGTTTTATGATTTCATATGCTACCCCACCCATGTCGGTAGGGATAATTACACCCATTAGACTCTAGGAGGGAATTTTCCCCAACATTCAGGTTGGCGAGGAACAAATGGATGACTCCCCCTCTCTCCCCACTCTCTTATCATGGTAGATATATTTACTGGTATGCATGATGATTATCTTTCTTAATACATGTGTACAGAGGGATGTAATGAATTGTGATCATATATCCCACAGGTATCTTCAGATATAATATCCTAGGGATTATTATATGTATGTCATGTATGGGTTGTTATGGATTGAGGTATAATACATGACATATGGGTTATGGTGGCTCCTAAAAACCACTCAGTTACTATCTGGATATGTGGAATGAGATGATGATATTATTTTATGAACATGGTGTATGGTATATGATGAGATGATATGATTCATGAGATTCATGTATGATACTTTAGTGCGAGTGTCTTTAGGTTAGATTACTTTTGGAGAGAGATGGATCAGGATGTGCAATGTTGGGGTAGAGAGGAAAAACACTGGGGAAGTGGTATCAGGGTACCTTTTTTGATATATATGATTTATTATATGTGATAATTAGTGAGAGACAGTGATGGTAAGGTTGTGAACTTAGTATATTGGATCAGGTGATGATTTAATTTCACTTATTGTTCACTAAGATTTAGTATGATTTCTTTATCCTTTGTATGAGAGGCTCCAGGGAGGATATTAACGAGTATACCTATTATTATAACTTTGAATATATATAAATCATTTTTCAGGACCACAGGATCTGGTTGGTGATCAGGATGGACATTACTAGCTCGTGGAGGTTGTATAAGAGTTGTTTGGGCTTAATGGTCATTGTGAAAGATATCTTTTGGTTCTTGTAGTTTTATTTTCAGTTTTAGATGTATTTCATTACTTTCATGTACTTGGGTTTTCTTTTTTTACTTTATTATAAGAAGGATTTGTTGGTGTTTCTATCTTATCTATCACAATTCTAAAATCATAGAGGGAAGTGCCTCCCATATGGGTGCATGTTATACCCTCGGTGCTTGTCGCCAACCCATTACCTATTGGAGGTGAGATTCAAGCATCATTATCTCCCTTGTCTCATTACTGGTATAAGAGGGGAACCTTTGGGGGGAGGGGGTCATGAAAGAGTGGTATAAAAGATTCAAGTTGGTGATAGGATGAAGTTCAGAGGATGGCATAGTTGAGGACTGCATGGGTTGGTATTGAAAATGTGTCAGTTGAGTTTAGCAAGAAATGTAAACATGGGATACCGGCTGAGACATGGGTATTTAGGGCCCCCTGTGATATGATGCATGGACCTTTAAGTTTACTAAGCCTATTATGTGGAGTGATACTGGTTTTGAGGTAGAGACCTAGTGAAGGATCATGCATCATTCTTCATTTCACCAATTTTTGAAATGGGTAGATCTTGAGATTAGGTTAAACCTTTAATAATTAATTAATTTTATATACTATATATTAAAATTTTATAAGTCCCGAACTATTTGTTCATTTTTAGGTATGGATTGAGGTCGACTACCATATTAAGTTCACATAGAGGATGTTCAGAAGGACGTACCAATAGATCACCATAGAGTAGAGGTCTAAGATGAAAACAATTGGAGGAGGACACTATGAAAGTTTCAGTTCTAGAGTATTCAAAAGTATGAGGGATCTGTTTCACACTCAGTGATGAACGACTAGTTAGAGGAGGTGTAGATAGTCTTTAGTTTGATCCATTCTTGGAAGGAGCAAGAAGTTTTGTTGGTGATGATGATGCTATGTGAAACAACGAGGTAGTGGTGGTTCTTTATCCTTGGGGATTGTGAGGAGTCAACGGTCTTATGGGATAAGTTTTTGAGACTAGCCCTGTGCAAAGTTTCTTTCCTCAACTACGAAGGTAGCTAATCTTCGGAAGCTTCTTACTCTTCAATAGGGGATCTCCAATATATAGAAGTTTATGATCCATTTTAGGAATATTCTTTGATATGATTTGGACCTATTAAAAGATTATTAGTCTAGGACAAGGAATTTTTAGGAGTATTTTCATCAAGAGATCTAGTGTTATGTCACCCCATTTATGATGTCAATGTATCTTGAAGTGATGGTAAAATTATAGCGACCCGGCCTTTTCTTATATTACTATTACATAATTTTAAATATAAACAACATAATAGTATTACACATAGAGGATCCAACAGTTTAGTGTCTTGGTCAAACTAGGATCATACATAACAATTACAATATCAAGCATAAACATTTATTCAATTTCTTCTTCTCTAGCTTCTTACTGGCACTTGACCTCTCCTTAGTACATGTAGTCACATGAGGATATACATAAAAAGGGGTGATCTAGAATCCCAGTAATGGGACGGATAAGAACAATATAGCATGGGTTGATAATAATCATGACATAGTCAAAGGATCATGAACATGAGAGGAAGCATAAATATAAGAATTGAAATGTGAAAATGCATAAAAATGAAACATCATGTCTTAGTGGTTAACTACAACACATACTTGTGAAAAAATATAGAATCTTGTTCACACATAATTTCACATTTAATCATGAGATTCATCACTTTACCCAATGTATTGGAGCAATGTATAATTCTAGGCACACTTGTCACGTTGAAACATTCATATTACGCTATATAATTTCGGGCGCACCCGTCACATCATAACATTATCATTTATCATGAATGACACAATGAACATATAACAAAAATGAACATAAATAACCCATGAAAAGGAATGAGTTTCATCTCATAATAACACATTCATAAACATTGTTTTCCCAAAATAAGGAGGTAATAACATACATGTTACAAGAACCGTCAATCTTGAATGAGAAGTAAAAGGGGTGTTCTTAAAAGAAGAGTTCTTTTGGAAAACGTTTGGTTTGACATAAATACCAGTGAAAAAAATTCATATCCCATAAAAGTAAAGACAATTATGAACAAAATATATTTAAGGAGTAACCATATCAAAAGGAGTGAAAGAGGGAGAACCCGAAGGATGAATGTTGTGTTCAAGAATTTCCCCTCACCTTATATCTGAACACTTCCTTCACTTTAATGTCCTGTATAATGAAATTATATTCATTAATTATAAATTCCAGAACCTTTTATACATGAATAGGGTTAATTTTTGCTTCATTATGTTATTTTATGAGCCTTTTGATGAGTTATAGGGTTTAAAAACATTGTTCGAGAATGTTCGTTTTTATGGTTTTCTTGAGCGTTTCACATGTATTCATGAATTAAAGTTCATGTAGAACATGGATAAACATCCAGAACATATATTCCATGTTATTAATGATATTAAAGAAGTTAAAATGATCTTATAATGAATTACATTGTATACCTTGTGGATGAATCATTGGATAATAATTAAATGATGATTGTTCGAGTTAATTTGGACGGTTTTTCGACCACACCGAACTTTTTTTGATTAATCATTTAGTAATATGTACATAAGTTAGTTCCAAAACTTTAAATAGGACTTAATACATATAAAATATTCAGTTTAAACCATAAAAATTATTTTGTGACAAGATCTGAAGGTATAAATGAAAAAAGAAAACATGTCGTTCTTGAAGGTGATATATTAACACCTCACGAACAACGTTTTCTTTTATAAAATAAAAGGAAGAGGAGAAGAGGCTTTGATGGTATAATATCAAATTATTATAATAAAATTACATTATATGTATTATAATAGAGTTACCATACATTTGGACAAATATAGGTTGGGAGATAATAAGAAAAAAACTTGAAATTGAAAGAAATTTAAAGGAAAAGAAGGAGAGAAATTACCTCTTGAATCCTCCTCTTGATATTCTCTTTAAGGGGCCTAAGCTTGGTATTTTGATGAGACCATAAGCTTTTTAACATGGGGGAGGGGCTAGGGAATATTATTGGGCAGAGTTTAGACAAGTCTTGAAGCTTGAGAGGTGTGAATAAATGAGGGTGTGAAGGGTGGTATTTATAGTGGAGGGGAGAGGGGTTTTCTCAATATAAGATTCATTACTTTATTATTTCCACAAAAGACAAGGAATAGTGAGTCTTCCTTGGCCAAGAATAGTAATTTTATCATGTGATCCCAAAACAAGTGGGCTTACATCAGTAGAACATCACACATGACTCTATAATTAGCTTATTTATCTTATTTGTGTAAATTATGGTATTTCACTATTCATCAAAATTTCAAGTATTTCAGAAAAATCCCAAAATTTCACCAAAACCATTTTTCGATGCATAGGATCAAAAAATTAAGTCAAATTTTCAAAAATAATTTTCTAAATATGATTCATTTAATATTTAATTAAAAACATAGTTTATTATTAAAAAACCAGTTTTAAAGCATTCATTTACTTATTCTAAAATATAGGTACATCATACTTTCACTTGAATATTATTTTTATACTATCATAGGTAAGGTTACTATTAATTTGGAAATATCAATATTAATAAGGGTATGTTACTATTCATAAGTGTAGGTTACTATTCACCAAAAATTATGTTTGTTCTATTAGACTCCAAAAATCATCTTGAACACAACCGTGTATGTCAGATTTTCAAAATTCCAAACACAAAAGTGAAAAAATTATGTTTAACGGTTACTTATCACTTAATAGTTCATTATGTTGTATTTTCATGTGATTTTATGACTTAATTATAAGAAGGTAATTTCCATTGAAAAACTTTGGGTCGTTACATTCTTCTTCCTTATGAAATTTCGCCCTCAAAATTTCACTTTACACAAACAAGTGAGGGTACTTATCCTTCATCACCTCCTCTGGTTCCCAAGTATCTTCTTCAAACTTATGGTTCCTCCACAACACTTTGACAAGGTGGGTTGTCTTATTGCATAGAACCTTATCTCTCTGGTCCAGAATCTCTACTGGCTACTCCTCATAAGAAAGATCATCTTCCAACTGTACCACCTCTGAGTTTAGTACATGTGAGGGATCAAGTATGTACTTCCTTAGGAGTGATATGTGAAAAAAATCATGAACCTAATCCATATTTAGTGGAAGTGAAAGCCGATAATCCATGAATCCTATACGGTCAAGGATTTCAAAGGGGCCAATGTACCTTGGGATTAGCTTCCCTTTCTTCCAAAATCGCATGACTCTCTTCCATGGTGATATTCGAAGGAAGAATTTATCTCCAACATTGAACTCCAAGTCCCTTAGACAGTTGTCAGTGTAACTCTTTTGCCGACTTTGAGCAGCTTTGATGCATTTATGGATGACTTGAACCTTCTCTATCATCTCTTGCACAAGATCTTGTCCTAGTATCTTTCTTTCTCCAACTTCATACCAACAGGATGGAGTTCTACATCGCTTTCTATACAGAGCTTCATATGGAGTAATCTGAATACTAGAGTGGAAGCCATTGTTGTATGAGAACTCAACCAATGGGAGATGCTTATCCCATACACCTTTGAATTCTAGGGAGAATGCTCTTAGTATATCTTCAATCATCTGAATAGTCCTTTCAGATTGGCCATCGGTTTGGGGGTGATAGGCCGTTCTGAAATTTAATTCATTACTCAAAGCATGTTGAAGGGTCCTCCAAAATTTATATGTGAACCTTGGATCATGGTCAGAGACAATTTAGAGTGGGACACCATGAAATATCACCACTTCCTTCATATATATATTTGCAAGTTGTTCAAGAGAGATCGTCCCAAATAGCGATAAAATGGGAAGTCTTGGTGAGTCGATCAACCATAACCCATATCGCATTATTTCCCTTCGACATATTCGGTAGACCCATGACAAAGTCCATAGTAACATTTTCCCATTTCCACATGGGTATAGACAATGGATGCATCATCCCTTTGGACTTTTTCCACTCTGCTTTAACTTTCTGACACACCAAGCACCTTGATATATATTATGCAATCTCTTTCTTCATGTTATCCCACCAGAAGTGTTCTCTAAGATCACGATACATCTTGGTGATACCAGGATGGATAGAAAATGTTGAGCTATGTGAATTGTCCAACAGCTCATTCTTTATCCCGGGCGATAAAGGCACACAAATCCTCATTACAAACCGAATCACACCATCATCATTGATATGGAACTCGTGCATATTACCTTTCTTTAATACATTCAACCTCTTTTGTATCTCCACATAATCCCTTTTTTCTTCCTTAATCTTCTCTTGGATAGATGGTTGTGCAATCATTTAGGCAAGGTAGGATGTATCCCCTGCACTTATGATTTCTAAATCCATTCTTTGCATATCCAATAAGATAAGGTCTTTCTGAATCCATAACATGGATAGAGTATCATGTTCTTTTCTGCTTAGAGAATCAACTACAATGTTCTCCTTTCCAGGATGGTAGTGAATAGAGAAATCGTAATCCTCGATTAGCTCTAACCATCTCCTTTGACACATGTTGAGCTCCTTTTGAGTGAATATATACTTTAAGCTCTTGTGGTCAATGTATATGTCACACTTCTCTCCATAAAGGTAGTGTCACCAGATTTTCAAGGTAAAAATCATGGCTTCCAGCTCTAGATCATGTGTTGGGTATTTCTTCTCACATATCTTCAACTATCGTGAGGCATAGGCTATCACATTGTCATTTTGCATGATTACACAACCCAAGCCTTTCTTTGAAGCATCACTGTATATCACAAAACTTTCTCCACTTTTTGGTAGTGTGTGTACAGGTGCAGTGATCAACCTTCTCTTTATCTCCTTGAATCTTCCCTCACATTCTTCTATCTAGAAATAATTTACCCCTTTCCTTGTTAACTTAGTTAGCGGGCTTGACAATCATGGGAAGTTTCTCACAAAACATCGGTAGTACCCAACTAATCCAAGAAATCTATGGATTTCGGTGACACTAGAGGGTCTGGTCCATTCCTTAATTGCCTTTTTTTTGAAGGATCCACATAAATTCCCTCACTTGTGATCACATGTCCCAAGAACATGACTTGATTCATCCAAAAGTTGCACTTTCTGAACTTGGTGTATAACTTATCCTTTCTCAATGTCACCAACACAAGTCATAGATGTTCTTCATGTTCCTCCTTTCTCTTGGAGTATATGAGAATATCATCAACAAACACTACCAAAAATTTGTCAAGGTAATGTCTAAAGACTCTATTCATCAAATCCATAAATATTTTAGGAGAATTAGTAAGTCCGAAGGGAATCACCAGAAACTCATAGTGCTCATACCTTATAAAGAAGGTAGTCTTCTGAATATCTTCCTTCTTCACCTTTAGCTAATGATATCCAGAATGAAGATCCACCTTTGAGAAGTATTGATCTCCTCTTAACTGATCGAACCAGTCTTCAATCCTTGGAAGAAGATACTTGTTCTTTATGGTGATCTTGTTGAGTTCCTGATAATCAATACACTGCCGCATTGTTCCATCCATCTTCTTCACAAAGAGCACTAGCACACCCCAAGGTGATGCACTAGGGCGTATGAACGCTTTGTCCAGATGATCTTGCAGCTGCTTCTTTAACTCCTCCAGTTCGATAGGAGCCATCCAATAGGGATACTTTGAGATAGGAGTAGCTTTGGGTATGAGTTCTATTGAAAACTCTACCTCACAATCCGGGGGAATTTCGGGTAACTCTTCAGAAAATACATCACTGTATTCCCTCATGATGGGAATTTCCACAAGGTTGGCACTTTCCTTCAAATCAACCATTTAAGAGATATATGATTCTTTATAGAGAATCAACACCCACACCATTGAAGGATTTTTCAAAGGAGATTCATGATCTTCCTTTCATTTGTAGAGGATAATGGGATGGTTTGAAATATGAAAGGATATTTCCTTTTCACGACAGTCGATATGTGCTCTATATAAAGAGAGCCAATCCATTCCCATTATAGCGTCTAATTCCACTAAGGGAAATATTAAGAGATTAGCTAGAAGAATCTTCCAACATATGCTAACAGGAGAAGAGTCAAACACTTGGGTTTCAATGATTACACCACTTGGTGTTTTTACAGATATCTCTACTTCAATATTTCAGGGATTCGATTCTATAGTTATAGAAAACTTGCAAGATATAAAGGAATGTGTAGAACCAGAATCAAATAAGACTTTTTCCATTCTTGAGTGAATAGGAAGTGTACCTTGTATGAATTCATTATCTTAATCTACTTCTTCAGTAGTGATGGCATAAGCCTTACCTTTTTCCTTTGGATTTGGTGGCTGCTGACGCTGATTACCCTCGAGAGCTCAAGGTTTGGTGCACTGGCTTGCATAGTGCCCTAGATCCCTACAATTGTAGCATTGAACTATGGGTGGTTCTCTCCTTTATTCCACCACATTCGCTTTCCTTTTTATGTATTTTTAACACTCTTGAGAATGGTGTCCTTCTTTGCCACACTTGAAGCATTTCCCCATCCCTTTAAGGTAGTTCCCATGGTGCAACTTGCCACATTTTTGGCATGTGGGTCATTGAGTTTTCCTCCCACCTTTGTTATTAGATCCACCGTCTTGAAACTCCATATTTCATTTCTTATCCCCATAGCCATGGGACTATTCTACAAACTCCATCTCCACTTTGAGATCACATTGAACAACTTCTTCATAACTCCCAAAGTCTCAAATTGAAAGAGCCTTTCAAAGGTGTTGTTTTAATCCACTAAAGAATATATCAATTTTTCTATCATTGTTGATAATAAAACCTGAATTGTACCTTGTAAGCCTTGTGAAATTTTCTTCATAGGTTGTGACTGATTGTCCTTCCTTTTTCTTGAGCTCTATGAATTCTCTCTCCATATTTGTGCGAAGAGTTCTTGGGAAATACTTGTTAAGAAACATTATCTTAAAGTCTTCCCATTCCATCTCTTCAATTTCCTCCCTTGTCTTGGTGTTCTTAATCAAAGCCCACCATTGATCGGCCTCTCCATCTAGATGATAAATAGCTAGTGTCACCTTATCCGTCTCAGAATAGTGAAGAACAGAAAAGATAATCTCCATGGAGTTGACCCACCGTTCTGCAACTAGTGGATCAGAAGATCCACTAAACGTCAGTGGTCGTTGCCGCATAAAACATTCGATAGCCACTTGCTCTCTCTTTGGTTAAGGAGGGTGTTCCCCATTATTATGGTTATTGTTCATAACCTGAGATAATTGGGTAATCATTTCCATGAAGTTTTGAACTCCACCTCCCAAATCATTGGGGATGTCATTTGTGCAATCATTGCATTGGCCCTCACATGAGTTGTTGGCCTAGTTTCTCCTGGTTCCCACAATTTTTAAATAGAAAAGATTAGAACAAAACATAAGTCAAAAATTCATGAATAAATTATTCATTTAAACAATTTATACTAAAATCATAACATATGGGATCCCTATGTAAAGATTCTTATGTGCATATTTGTACTTAGTCTCATACTAGAGGTTTTCTCTAGGGTTCACTAATCCTAATTCCCAAATTAACTAAACCTTTCCTCTGATACCAACTATAGTGACCCAAAATTTTATTACATTACTATTAAATCATTTTAAAGATAAAAAACATAATAGTATTACACATAGATGATCCAAGAGTTTAGTGTCTTAGGAAAACTAGGACCATACCTAACAATTACAACATCGAACATAAACATTCATTCAATTTCTTCTTCTCTAGTTTCTTACTGGCACTTGACCTCTCCTTATTACATGTAGTCACCTGAGGATATACATCAAAAGGGGTGAGATATAATCCCATTAAGTGGATAAATAAGAACAATATAGCATGGGGTGATTATAATCATGATATAGGCAAAGGACTATGAACATGAGAGGAAGCATAAATATAGGACTTGAAATGTGGCAATACATAAAAATGAAACATAATGTCTTAGTGGTTAACTAACACAAATACTTGTGAACAAAGATAGAATATTTTTCACACATAATTTCACATTTACTCATGAGATTAATCACTTTACCCAATTCATTGGAGCACTGTATAATTCTAGGCGCACCCGTCACATTGAAACATTCATATTGCGCTATATAATTCCGGGCGCACCCATCACATCATAAAATTATCATTTATAATGAATTCCACAATGAACATATAAAAAAAATTAACATAACTAACCCATGAAAAGGAATGGGTTTCATCTCATAAGAACACATTCATAAACATTGGGTTCCCAAAATAAGGAGGGAACAACATACATGTTACAAGAACCGTCAATCTTGAATGAGAAGTAAAAGTGGTGTTCTTAAAAGAAGAGTCCTTTAAGAAAAAGTTTGGTTTGCCATAAATACCAGGGAAAAACATGTATATCAATTAAAAGTAAAGACAATTATGAAAAAAATATTTTTAAGGAGTAACCATATCAAAAGGAGTGAAAGAGGGGGAACCTGAAGGATGAAAGTTGGGTTCGAGAATTTCCCCTTACCTTATATCTGAACGCTTCCTTCACTTTAATGTCATGTATAATGAGATTATATTCATTAATTAGAAATGAAAGAACATTTTATACATGAATAGGGTTAATTTTGGTTTCATTATGTTATTTTATGGGCCTTTTGATGAGTTATAGGCTTTTAAAACATTGTTCAGGAATGTTCGTTTTTATGGTTTTCTTGAGCGTTTCACATGTATTAAAAAATTGAAGTTCGCGTAGAACATGGATAATCATATAGAAAATATATTACATGTTATTAATGATATTAAAGAAGTTAAAATTATATTATAATGAATTACATTGTATACCATGTGGATGAATCATTAGATAATAATTAAATGATGATTGTTTGAGTTAATTTGGACGGTTTTTCGACCACAACAAACTTGTTTTGATTAATAATTTAGTAATATGTACATAAGTTAGTTCCAGAACTTTAAATAGGACTTAATACATATAAAATATTCTGGTTTAACCATAAAAATGGTTTCATGAACTTATATGAAGGTAGAAATGAAAAAAGAAAACATGTCATTCTTGAAGGTGATAGATTAACACCACACGAACAACTTTTCTTTTATAAAATAAAAGGAAGAGGAGAAGGGGGTTGGATGATATAATGTCCCATTAGTATCATAAAATTACATTATATTTATGATACCAGAGTTACCATACCATTTGGACAAATATAGGTTGATAGAGAATAAGAAAAGAACTTGAAATTGAAAGGAATTTAAAGGAAAAGAAGGAGAGAAATTATCTCTTAAATCCTCCTCTTGAGATCCTCCTTAAGGGGCCTAAGCTTGGTCTTTTTATGAGACCAGAAGCTTTTGGACATGGGGGAGGGGCTAGGGAATATTCTTGGGTAGAGTTTAGACAAGGTTTTTAGCTTGATAGGTGTGAGGAAATGAGGGTGTGAAGGGTGGTATTTATAGTGGAGGGGAGAGGGGTTTTCTCAATATAAGATTCATTAGTTTATTATTTCCCCACAAGAAAAGGAATAATGTGTCTTCCTTGACCAATAATAATAATTTTATCATGTTTTCCCGAACCAAGTGGTCTTACATCAGCAGAACATCACACATGACTCTATAATTAGCTTATTTAGTTTATTTTTGTAAATTATGGTATTTCACTATTCATCAAAATTTCAAGTATTTCAGAAAAATTCCAAAATTTCACCCCAACCATTTTTCAACGTGTAGAATAAAAAAATGAAGTACATTTTTCAAAAATGATTTTCTAAATATGATTAATTTAATATTTAATTAAAATCATAGTTTATTATTAAAAAACCATTTTTAAAACATTCATTTACTTATTCTAAAATATAGGTGCATCATAATTTCACTTGAATATTATTTTTATACTATAATAGGTAAGGTTACTATTCATTAGGGTATATCACTATTCATAAGGGTATGTTACTATTCATAAGGGTAGGTTACTATTCACCAAAAATTATGTTTGTTCTATTAGACTCAAAAAATCATCTTGAACACAACCGTGTATGTCGAATTTTGGAAATTCAAAACACATAAGTGGAAAACTTATGTTTAAAGGTCACTTAGCACTTAGTATTTCATTATTTTGTGTTTTCATGTGATTTTATGACTTAATTATAAGAATGTAATTTCCATTGAAAAACTTTGGGTCATTACAAAGATCATATGTCATTGAGAGGATGCTTTCTAGGACTGGATCAATATGAGAGGGGAGTCATTAGGATTCCTCATTTAGTAGAGTTATGGTATGGGGTTACCGGTTTTCTAGATAGAAGAGCTTTCAGATAGCCAAGGGTAGGTCACAACACTCTTCATCTTGTTTCTCCAGGGATTATAGATCTCAGGCCCTTGAAAATGGATCTGACACATGTTTTATATGTGGAGGAAAAGGTAATCAATAATAATGATGCCCGACATTTCTAAGTAGAAAATGTGTCATAGGAGTTCCACTTCAGGTTCTTCTATTGAGGTAGTTTCATCCAAGATAAAAGTAGTTGGGTGATCCGGCATTATATTAGTAGAGAGGATATGAGGATGGTAGAGGGTATCCCTAAGATACCCCTCATCCTTAGAGAGCAGAGAAATCGTGGTGGTGGCCACCATTAGGGTTAGAGGGGACTTGGAATAGGTTGTGGTCAACTACATTCTCTAGAGTTTCTAGCACCAAGAAAACCATACATCGTTCGAGGTACAATTTTCTTGTTTTTTACTTGAGTGTATAATTTTTTTGAATTAGAAGATACAAAATCTTTCATATCATCTGCCCTAGTTCATACTCTGGGACTTGAAGTGGAGAGGCTTACAGTTCCCATGGTGCTGATTACACAAGTTGGAGGTTAAACTTATTTGTATAAAATTTTTAGAGACTAAGATCTAGTACTGGGGTAGAAACAATATTGGAGAAATTTCTTATATTTATTGATACAACCATACGACATCATTATTGACATAGATTGGATGTATTTGATATAGGATATCATGTATTATTTAGTAGGAAAATCATGTTCTATGATGCAGATGGAGCGTCTTATGTGTTCTTCAGTGAGTGATACCCCAGATGGGTTAGTGGTGTTTTCCTTCCTTATCTTCCTTTATGGATGAGTTAATGCTGAGTTTATTAGTGGATCAAATAATTGTGTTTCCCAAGGTTGTGGAAAAATACACTTAGGTATTTCTTGAGGAGGTTGTGGAATTACCCCATCGACATGAGATTGAGTTTGGGATGGAGCTACAACTAGGTGCTTCTCTAATATCACTTTCACCATATAAGATTTCACCTTCTGAGTAGTGAGTACTATAGGTATAGTTTGATGATATTTTGCAGTAAGGTATTTTTTAACCAATAATTTAATCTTGGGGTGAAATAGTTCTATTCATGAAGAAGTATAATAGAAATATACATCTCTACATCAATTATCATCACTTGAATCTAGTGATAGAGAAGAACCACTATCCTGTTACATAGATTTATGTTTCATTTAATCAGCTGAAAAGAGCTAGTTGGTTCTTGAATATCGATATATGTTTGCGATATCATATGATGTGAGTGAAGGATGAGGATATATCGAAGACTGATTTTCGATTTCATTAATGTAATTATTAGTTCATTATGATGTTGTTCATTGTAAAGAATGATATAGTTGTTTTCATAGGTTTGATGAATTAATTGTTCAGAGAGTTCTTGGATTGGTTCACGATGGTTTTCATCGATGACATCCTTGTGTACTTTATATTAGAGGAGGATCACACAGAGCATCTATATGATGTTTTGGGAGTTCTTCCTCATTTGTAGCTATTTAGGAAGCTACTAAAGTATAATTTATGGGAGCTTGTTTATTTCTTGGGTCATTTTGTATCCCATCATGTAGTAATTATGGATCCTTCGAAGATATAATTGGTTGTTTCTTAGGCATCCCAAGGGATGTTTCTCAGGTGCAGAGTTTCCTTAGTATTACAGGCTATTATGAGAGGTTTCTACCCAAATATTATTATATCAAAACTACTATAATAGTCTTAACTAGAAAGGATCATACATACTTGTGAAATTAATATTGATAGATAGATTTTTAGTACCCAAAGGATAAGTTGGTCAATGTTCCGATTCTTCATTTTCCAGAAGAGGGAGTCCAATTTGAGGTTTTCTATGATGCTTAGCATCTTTTATTAGGTTATGTATTAATGTATCATAGATTAATTATTTATTTTGGGTCTCAGTAGTTACCTACCCATGAGAATAAATATTTTAACCATGATCTAAAGTTAGCGGTAGTGGTGTTTTGCTTGAATTTATGGAAACATTAACTCATTAGAGAACACTTGTGGTTTTCACTGATCCCTAGAGAATGGGGTATGTCTTCTCTTAGTGTGAATTGAACTTGAGATAGTTATAGTGGATTGAGTTATTGAAAGATTATTACTTTTATATTTCATATACATTGGGAAAGGGGAATGTTGTAGATGACGAACTAAGTATAAATTCATGTAGTGACATTGTACACAAATCTAAAGATTCCTGGAGAGTAATAGAAAATATCTCTATGATGAATCTTGATATGGGAGAGGTTGGAGGAAGATAATTCCTTTTCCAGATGATAGTGTATTTATCTTTGGTTCAACAGACGAAGTATTTCCAGCTGGGGGATTCTGAGGTGGAGGTCTAGAGGGATCGAGTTGTTCATAGAGATTCCCAAAATAGTTGTTCTGAGGATAAAAAAATTTATTGCCATTATAGGGGAATATATTTTTTCCTTCAGTGACATGTGAGGTGGTTTTCCATGAGTTCCACAACTCACCCTTAGAAGATCATCCTAGTATGATGAATATGTACCACGCTTTGTGAGGTCAATTTTTGTGTTCCAAGTTGAAGCATTCAGTTGTAGAGTTTGTGTCTCGATGTTTAGTATGCTAGAAGGTGAATGATGAACACTATGTTTCTGGTGGTTTGATCTAGCCATTATATGTTCCTCATTGAAAATTGGAGGAAATTTTCTATGGAAATAATCACTAGTTTACCATGATATTATGAAGTATTTGATTCTATATGGGTTATAGTGAACTATTTGATGAAATTGTCTCACTACTTAATAATCAAGGGGTCGAGCTAAGTGGAGGTTTTTTTGAGGTAGTACTTGGAGGAGATAGTGAGAATCCATGGAGTCTTGAGGATGATTATCTCTGATTGTGATCCTTTTTTACCACTAGGGTGTGTATAAGTCTCCAACATGCTTATGGATCTCATTTGTTCCTTAATACATCCTTTCATACACATACTAATAGTCAGATAGAGTGGACCATCTAGACTCTTGAGGAAATGTTGAATACTTTTTTCCTAGATTTTGGTGTTTCATGTATGAAGAACCTTCCTTTGGTCAAGTTTTATTACAATAATATTTTTAACTCCACCATTGGTATGAAATCATTTGAATTTATGTACAGTCGACCTTTCTATTCTCCGTTGTGCTAGGCTAGTCTTAGAGAGTTGGTAATTCTCAGGCCAAAACTAGTGTAGATCATGACATAAATGGTTTAGGTGATTTGTGAGAGGATGAATGCAGTGAAGGATTGTCCAAAGTCCTATTCTAACCATAATATGTGACCTATAGAGTTCAATGTTAGAGATCATGTGTTCCTAAAGGTGACTCCTCAACATGGCAGAGAAGGTTGGGAAATTGGGTAAGATTTCTCCATTTTTTGTTGGGCCTTCCTAGATACTATATTATATTGGAGTCATGGCATATTAGATAACAATTACCCCATATATAATATGTATACATGATGTATTCCATGTGTCACATCTTCAAAGTTATCTTTATGATGACTCTCACATCATCTATTGGGGTGATATCGAAGTTAGGGATGAAGTGAACTTTGAAGAGTGGCTTATGGAGATTTAGTAATGCTAGGGGAAGGCATTGCACCAACTTTCTATTCCCATTCTTCATGTTTTATGGAAGTATAATGGTGTGGAGGAGACCACTTGGAAATGTGAGTCATATATATATTCTTATTATCCTAAATTTTTTTTTCTTGATATTCTCTTATAGCATTTATTGTTTTCGGTTATTGATATTTATCTGGTTTATGTGATATTTTCCCCTTCTTTGATGCCTTTTTCATGGAATTGATCTTGTTTGAGAGGAATCTCCCCTGAGAGAGTGTTTGGGAGATGGTTTTTTGTGTTACATTGTTTTAAGCCTTTTTCCTATGAGTGAGATTTTGTGCTCTTATTAAGTTGATATTCTTATGAGGCATCTTATAGGATGAATATTAGGAAAAACCATTTTCTTTCCATTTTTCTATGGGTTTTGTTTTAATTCTTGAGGATGTGAATTTTTTTAATAGGTACCTAATGTAATTATCAATATCTTCATAACCTTTACTTTTGGTTTTCCAAGGCTTAATGGTGTTGAGGAAGAGTTTAAAGTAGTTTTATAGTGTTTTTATCCTTACTAAAGGCCACCACACTTTAGTATAGGGTGTGATGGAGGCTGTTTTGAGGTGTTATTGTGGTGTTGGTTCACCATAGACATAAAAAAACACATGAAGCTATTATGGATGTTGTTTTGAGGTTTGGTATCTAAAATGACACAGACAAAATGGCAAAGGTGGGCATGGTTCTTTGAGGGATTCCTCGTTTGAAATGAATAGCCTGTAAATAGCTTTCTTGGATATTTTGGAATCTAAGGTAGGTTAAAATTCCTTGTATTTGTGAAAAGTACATAGGGGAATTCATTTTTTGGCCTACATTCTCAATAACCACTATAGCCAAAAAATAGATTGTGAAGTTATTTTGGAAGCTGTGGGGGTGTTCAAGATCATATGAAATGGTCAAAAAAGTTATCGACCCTTGTGTATATCAAACATTTCAAAGGAGTAAAGGCACATATGAATTTATTATGGGTATTTAATGAGGTATAAGTCCATTTATAACTTTATTAATTGACCCACTCCTCTTAATTTTTTCATTCCTCCAATTTAAAAACATTTAGTAAACCTAGGTCATGGCTTATTTCTCTCTCATATTGAGACTCAATTACCAAAATTTATTTAAGGTTAGGTTTTTTATACCTTCCTTGGGTTCATATTATTCAATTTTCAACCAATAGTTTGAGAAGAATTAAATGGATTTGGTTCAGGTATTTATTTACCCTCTTTTTCTTTCACCCCTTAGTTCTTCTTTTACATGGGTGATGTTTATGGTTTCACTCACTATTTTGGGTGTTTTGAGCCTAATTTTTTATTGGTTTGTGAATACTAGGTTTCAACTAACCTTCTTTTGGCTTGGTGGTGTTTCTTCCAATGGTGGTTAAACCTTGTTTTCCCATTCTTGTGTGAAGAACATCAAGATTCTAATCAAGGTAAGGGATTTATTACTTCTCCTTGTTTTTTATGTGAAATCATAAATTTATCCTAATTTAATCCTTTATATAGTAGTGGAATTTACCATAATAAAGGTTAAAGTTGGATAATGGAAGAAATGGTTTGTGGATTTTAGTGATCACATGTTTTCCCACCATGATAATAGTTTTCCTATTGTTTTTTTCTAGATAGTGATCTATATAGATTTATTATTTTTTATAATGTCATTTATGATTTGGTTTATCTTGTTTCTATGTTAAAAAAGGTTAAGAATATAAAACTGGTAATGCTTATTGGATAAAGAATTAAATAGACATGTTTAATTAAAATGTTATTCCTTAGTTTGAGGAAACTAGAAGCTATTATTAAAGTTATGTTTAAATAATTATTAACTTTTAATACCTGATGCATTAGGTTAACCATGGTTGTAATATATGATAAGTAAATAAGCTAATCCAATATGGTTATAAAACCAATTAGTTGTTAAAGATAATTGTTTGGGGATGAGTAAGCCTATTTTCATGTGAAAGTTGGATTACTTGTTTTTAGAGCCTAGATACCCTATTGAATCTGTTTTTTGTTTGATATATTCTATGTTTTCTATAGATGAGATCCTTACTATGAGGCATGTTGTGATCCTGGGATGGCTGATGGTTAATGAGACATGCACATGGAGGTCCAAGTTGGTGGCAATAGTTGATGCCTGTGGCGGTGATATGGATGAGTAGTGATATGCATGATGGAGTTAGGGATGAAAAAAAGATGGATTAAACTGGTTGAATTCAAGATTTCCCATTTTTGTAATGGAAGCTAAGATGCTTAACCATTAATGAATTTTCTTTAAACACAGAATGGATAGGTTTCTTGTTTCTGCATTCCCTTCCCCACTACTTGAGGAATATGGTTATGCTTGGTTATGAATATATTTTATTATAGATTAGGATGTTTCCTAGAGTACCTGGAATAATATAATGATAAATAATAATATATATTTTAACCCATGGGGTATATGGGTTGATTAAATGTCAAATATTGATAATATTGAGAACTATGAGATCAATTATTTATGACCAAAGGGAATGTAAATCAGTTGATAATACTATTAAAGTAATGTCAAAGTAATATTAATGATTAATTGAAAGAAATAAATCTACATATTTTTGAATGGTTGTGTGATTATGGGATATATAATCTTTAACAGTGGCAGCCATGTGTCTAATTGAAGATAGCTGTAGTTGAGCTTAATATTAGGTTAATGCCCATAGTGGGGTTGTGAGCTATATTATATCCTGTATGTTTTTTGATTTTCTATTCTACCCCACCTATGTTAGTAGGGTGACTAAAACCCAATGGAATCTAGGAGGGGGTTTTCCCCAACATCTAGGTTAGGGAGAAAGAGATGGCTGAGTCCCCCCACTTACCTCAATCTATTATCCTAGTATATATATTTACTAGTATAAATGATGGTTATCTTTACCCATATATGTGTGTAGAGGGTTGTGATGTATTTTGATTATTTTTGAAGTTCCATGGATCGAATAACAACTGAGAAGGGGGGGGGGGGGTTGAATCAGTTGTTCATTTTTTATTAGTTTCAAAACCTTTAGAAACTTAGCCCCTACAACCTATTAAGATTTATATCCATATAAACCTTTAGTAAATAATCATGCATGAAAAGGTAGGAATGAAATAAAATCGTACAATATTTACAAGGTTCAGCCTCAATGTGAGATCCTACATCCTTTCCATAGCCACTCTCATGGGTCTATGCAAATCCAATATTATGAAGAAGTGAATATAACTTGTGCTAACTCCTGTTAGGCCCCTTATATATCCCGATGGGAAATATTATAATGACTCCCATTAGTTTACAATGTTTGATTATAAAAAAATTGATCCAAACAAAATAATAAAGATTTTTTTGAATATGATCCACAATTTCTCAGTCTGAATCCTCATTCTGATTTGGATGGATCTAATTTTATTTTCTCAGAATGCTGGATCCGATTTTCATAGAATGTTGGATCTGATTTTTGTAGAATGTTGGATCTGATTTTTGAAAAATTCTTATTCTAATTTTCATAGAATGTTGGATATGATTTTCTCAGAATACTGGATCTAATTTTCTCAAAATGTTGGATTTGATTTACTTAAAATACTAGATCTGATTTTATCAGAATATTGGATCTATTTTTCTCAGAATGCTGGATCCGATTAGCTCAGGATATTGGATATGATTTTCTTAGAATACTGGATCTAATTTATTCAGAATTATAGATACTATTTTCTCAAAATAATAGTTAAAATTTTCTTAGAATACTAGTTCTAATTTTCTTAGAATGCTGGTTTCAATTTTCTTAGAATACTGGTTCTGATTTTCTCAGAATATAGGATCTGATTTTCTTAGAACTATCTACAAAACTCAAACACTGATAGAATTCTCAATACAGTTATTCTTCAATTATATGGTAACTTAAAATTTGATATCTCCATCACTCCTCCTTTCATGCATATGTAGAAAGTTTCAAATGAAATTTTTTTTTGAGCAAGTATTTATAGTAAACTCAGAAAGCAAAGGTAAGAAACTTGAAAACTTTCCCCGCTTCCTCAAATATCAATGCTCTTAAAATCTACCACTTTTAAAACTTTAACTTTTAATATTTAGACCTCCTTATATTTCTCAAAGATTTATGAAAAATTAAATTTCAAGTTTGACCTCCTCAACTTCTTGAATTTTACTTTTGAGTGAATCTGATTTCTATATATGCTGGATCCAATTTTCAGAACAATAATGATGGATCCAATTTTTTAAAGATTCTCGATCTAGTTTTCAGAACAATAATACCGGATCTTATTTTCAAAACAATAATGATGTATCCTATTTTTTAAAGATGTTGGATCCTATTTTGTGAACAATGATGCTTGATTCGATTCTCTGAATATGCTAGATCTGATTTTTAGAACAATAATGTTGGATTTGATTTTATGAAAATGATGGATCCGATTTCTATTTCCTTTTAGTGAATATGAATCAAACCTCTCCACTATTTATTCAAAATATTTTATCATGAATGTTTTCATGATTTGTGAGAACTTATTTTATCAATAAATCATTGTCTAATTTTGTTTATAATGTATGAAAACTTTATAACTTTTGAATTCATTTTCTTCAACAAAACCTCTTCAGTAAAAAATGTGATCTTGAACCAACAACTTATGTCCCAATAATTTATTTCTTTATAACTCAGAAATTTCACTAATTCCATGATTAAATAATATAAAAACTTACTTCAACTAATAAATTATACCTCATATTATTTTTAATCAAATGATTTGAATCCGATGCACATGGATCCGATTCCTGGATAACAAAAACTTTCTTCAACAAAATTTAGTTGTCAAAAAATAAAAAAACTTTGTTAAAACAATTTATCATAAAGTCACTTCAATCTCCCCCTTTGGATTTTTTGACAACCCTCATTAACAACTTTTCCAATTCTCAGAATTTTTCACAACTCATCTTTTGTAAACAACTCAAGTTTTTTACTTTTATCAAATCATAGCATTTCTCAAAATAAAGTGTTCTGACACTACACTACTGGATAAAGTAATGTTTTTGATGGGATTACATTCCACGATGGAATGAAATTTTTTCAACCATGTAAAGATAAACCCCCTTACTTTTATCTTTTTCTCTCCCCCATTATATGATTACTATAAATTCAGATTCATAAAATAAAGATAATTAAAAACTTCTTACAAAGTACAAAGATGTTACTTACTCTCCCCCTTTTTCAACATAATACAAAGCATGGTGGGGGTTCTTCCTTAAGATTTTTTGGAAGTCATTATAGGAGTATGAAAATTAATTTGTAGCCTCAATTCCACAAAACTTTCTTTCAGAATTAATTTTGTAAAGATATTAGCAATCTGATACTTTGTTGAAATGCATTATAGAAAAACATCTCCAACAAAAACTTTCTCCTTTATAAAGTAAAACATTATATCAATGCGTTTTGATCTTGAATTTTGGACATGATTATTAGAATGATCAATTTCACTCTTATTATCACAAAATATCTTCAATTATTTAGAAACTATTACTTTCAAATATTCTAGATGAACTTTCATCCACAACATTTTAGTACAAGCTTCAGTAGCTACAACATATTCAGATTCGACTATGCTTAAAGTTACTGAAATTTGTTTCTTTTTATTCCAACTCACAGAACATTCACCTAGAAAAAATGTTCCTTCTAAGGTTTAATTTCTATCATTATAATATCCAGACCGATCAATATCATTATAACCAAGAAAATTCATCTCAAAATTTATTTTGTCTAACAACCCATGTGAAGTTATTCCTTTGACATATCTAAGAATTCTTTTTGCTGCCAAAATATGTGATTCCTTTAGATTAATTTGATACTTGTAACACAAAGTCACAAAATAAACAATATCAGGTCTTGAAGATATAAGGTAAAGAAGACTTCCTATCAACTTATGAAAGTATTTTTGATTCACACTTATTCTGAATTCATCTTTGATCAATTTTTGTGTTCACTAAAATAGGAGTTGAAAATTATTTGGATTCATCCATTTTGAACTTATTTAACAATTCCTTGACGTAATTTTCTTGAGATAAGAAAATGAATTTTTCATTTTGTTGAACTTGTAATCCAAGGAACAAAGTTAATTCTCACAACATTAAAATTTCAAAATTATTATTTATTTCCACCACAAACTATTCAAAAAACATTTCTTCATCCCCATTAAAAATTATATCATCCACATAAACAATTATAATTAAAGTTATGGAGTCAAAATCTTTTACATACAAGTTGCTATCAACTTTTTCTTTAGAAAATTTCATCATTATCAAACAATTTTCAATCTTAGAATACTAAGTACGTGTATCTTATTTCATCCCATAAAATTCTTTCTTCAACTTAAAAACTTTGTTTTCATCATCATCAAGTAGAAACCCACAAGGTTTCTCAATATAAATTTCTTCCTCAATATCCCCATTTAATAAAGATGACTTTAAATCCATCTGATAAACTTTTTAATTCTGATGTGTGGCTACTAAAAGAAACATTCTAATAGTTTGTAATCTTGAAACTGTGAAAAAAGTTTCATCAAAATTCATACCTTCCACCTATGCATGCCCTTTAAAAACAACTCTTTCTTGGTTTCTTGAAACTTCTCCATGATCATTCAATTTGTTCCTATAAAAAAACTTGTTTTTGATACAATTTTTTATTTTCTGGCCTTGGAACAAGTTACCATGTTTCATTATTCTCAATCTAATCCAACTCTTCATTCACAAAATCCACCCATTATTTATGTTTAATAGCCTTTAAAACTAATTTTGGTTCAACTTCTGAGATAAGTAAAGTTTGATTTTCTAATCTCAACTTCCTTATAGTATGAACCAAAGCCTTATGATTCCCAATAATGTTTTTGGATTCAATGTGTTTTCATAAGGTAGGAAATCTCAAAGTTTCTTCCCCAACTATAATTTACTCATCACATACTACTTCTGAATCATGATAAGAATGTTTTGAATTACTTTCACTATTGTTGTAAATCTCTAATTTATCATCCTCAGCATTCTCAATAACTTTTTTTAAGAAAATTTGATTTTAAATTACCTTCACATCATATGAGTCCACCAAATTTTGTAAAAGTTTGTTCCAATATTTGTAACTTCTTCTAATTAGTGAATAACCCATGAAAGTTCCTTCCTTATCTTTCTCATCAAACTTTCCCAAATTCAGATTTTTGATTTTGATAAAACTTGTAATTACAAAAACTTTTAAGTATTTCAATGATTTTTTGTTATAACATATTTCATAAGGATTCATGTCATTTTTTGATATCAAAAATCATTTATTTTGAACATGTACAACAGTACTAACAACATATCTCCAAAATAATTTTGAAAGTTTGTATTCTACTAACATAATTCTTCCCATTTCCACCAAGATTCTATTATTTATTTCTGATACTCAATTTTGTTGTGGAGTATAGGGAGCACTATACTTATGTTTTATACTATGTTTTCTCAGAAAATCTTCAAAATTATTATTTGTTAATTTGGTACTATTATATGTTCTCAGCTTATTTATAGAAACCCCAAATTCTTTATCAACATATTTTCTAAAGTATTTGAACATTTCAATGGCCTCTGAATTGTGCTTCATGAACATGATGTTTTTCATCCGAGTTATATCACCAGTAAAAGTGATATATTATAAGTATCCTTTTTTTATTGATGTCTCATTGGTCCATATAAAGATAAATTAATAAGCTCAAGTGGTTTGGTAGATTTAATCTCAACTCCTTTATGACTTTTGTTGGTCGTCTTTACTTTCTGAAAAGTAATAAAAACATATTCATATATTCTTTTCAATTCTAGAAAATTCCAGATAGAATCAAATTTAGAAAGTTTATTCATATTTTTCCACCCAAGGTGGATAAGTATTCGTTTCCATAAATTGTTTTTATCTTCAGCACTTAAGTAACATGAGTTATTGAATTACCCTATTTGAAAGAGATTACCACTATTTCTTTCTCCTTTTGTAATAATTTTTCCATATTTCACAATTTTGATGATGCAAGAATCCTTTCCAAAGATTTATTCTTTTCCATCATCACAAAGTTAACTTACACTAAGTAAGTTATATTTTATTCAATCAAAAAGTAAAACTTCCTTAGATTTCAATTTCTCTATTTCAATCTCTACCGTTACGATTACTCTAAATTTTAAGGAACTATCATTGAAAAAAGTTACTGATCCTCCATCATGACTTTCAACATGTTTCAATATTTTTATATCACCTTTAATATGTGAAGATAAACCACTATCAAGTATCCATGGTTTTTTCCTCTTACTTTCTTTCAATGGTGTCACAACAATAAAATCTCTTTCCTCAACCTTCTTCTTTTCATCTTTTTTTCCTTTCTATCATAAGAAACTTGTTCTAGAAGGAGTGTCATACATATATCATCATGATGATCAGTCTGATCACATATTCCAAAAAATTATTCTAGACATTCAAATTGATTTTTTATTTTAAAGTTTCTAACATATTGAGAATTCACCTTTTCAACTTTGTGTAAGTTAGAAAAATTACTCATTATTCTTTCACTATTTCTTCAATTTTTCTCAAAACTTCTTTCAGGTAGAGATAAGTTTTGTCAAAAATTATAGGATTTGTGCTCATAGATTCCCCAACACCATAAATAGACATCAAATTTTTATTTTCTATTTAAGAAATATCTTTCTCTATAGAAACTTTTTTGTGGTTGGAAACTTCTTTTAGCTCTAACATGCTCATGATGTGGACCAAATTTTCTTTTGAGTGAGTTTTATACTTTTATAGAATTGATAGGTTTCTCACTTCCTTTCTCCACCCAAGATTTCCCAATACCTTTTCTAGAACCTTAAATGTTAAAAGAATCAGATGAAACATTATTTTTGGTAAGAGAACATTTCACCTGATTCTCGTATTGAGCATTCTTAGAAAATTTAGAAGTATTAGATTTTACTTCCAAATATTTATTGAAGTTTTCATTCATCTCCCTCAAGGTAATTTCATACTCAAGAGATTTTGAGTGAAACTTGTTAACCTATTTTTCCTTAGCTTCCAACCTCTTTCTAAGATCTTCAATCATATTCCCTTGTCCAGTAATTCTAAGTCTGTAACTTAAAATCTTCTGAATGTATTCATCCAACTACTTGATGACATATTTTATTCTATCAAAAACTTCTTAATGATATTTATTCATTACTCTAATTTCTTTCTTGAGAGTTTTGTTTTTCTTAAGAAATATAACAAGTTTGGTTTTGAGCTGAAACTATCTATAAGATTATTCACCACCTTCTTCACTATCTGAGGAATATTTTGTTTTCTCAAATTTTTCAATAAAGGTTCTAAATTTTTCTGAACTTTCATCCTCAGATGAATTGTTGTCAGTTGAGTCCGATTCAACTTTATTACTCAATATACTTATTTTGTTTCTAGTAAACTTATTGTATCAATTGTAATAATTTTCTTATTTATCATTTTGTTCCACTTCTTCCATCAAAGTTTTTCATCATAATCAACTCGATATTCTCCAAATTTCTTCTTGGATGAATTCATAGAAAAGTTTCCAATTTCACCACACTCAAAACATTTCCTAGTAAGTTTACCTCTATAATTTCCTATTACTATTTTATAGATCTTGGATATAAGAGACAAGATTTTTTCATTCATCTCAACATCCTCTTTATCTTTAGACTCACAAGGATATGATTCTTCAACATCTTGGATTTTAATCTTTATCATAACATCAAAATACATTTCATCTTTCATATTCTTTTTAAACATTGGGGATTTAATCATTTAATAATAAAAAATAAAGTTATGCAATTTATAAAGATATAAAATATCCTTATATTCTAAAGAAGAAATTTTAGAATCAAACCTATTAGAAAATTTTCTCATAAGTTTATTCACAATTCTAGAGTCTTTTAAAACATCTCTAAATCCCATGATGTTGCAAATAATTTCATTTACTCTGGTGAAACATTCATTAATTTTTTATTCATATTTCATTCTGATGTCTTTATACTTACTATTCTAGATCTATATATTTTCTTCCTTAACTTTTGTATTCCCTTCGAAAACAATTTTCAT
Organism: Viscum album; assembly: GCA_963277665.1. Classification (NCBI taxonomy): domain Eukaryota; kingdom Viridiplantae; phylum Streptophyta; class Magnoliopsida; order Santalales; family Viscaceae; genus Viscum; species Viscum album. The sequence goes on from OY728150.1 coordinate 1,030,065,272, forward strand.
CTTGTCCCACATACTTTTTGAAGTTTTGAGGCCCATCACCTTATGATAAAAATTTTCTAATAAGAACTCGAGAATAACATTTCTATCCTTCCCATCAACTTATATATTTCTATTATCAGAAAAAATCATATAAGAATCTTTGTCAATAGGTGGAAAACCAATAGTAGTAGTATCAAGAACTTCCAGGCCAAGAGATAGGAGATAATGAATGATCCTATTTTTCCATCCATAATAATTTTTTCCCATCAAATGCATGAATTCCTCTACTATTGAAAGAATTGATATTATCCATGACAAGGATTCAACAAGGAAACCTAAACCCTCTGATACCAATTTAATTTCCAAGGATCGAATAATAACTGATGGGGGGGGGGGGGGGTTGAATCAATTGTTCACTTTTTATAAGTTTCAAAACTTTTAGAAACTTAACCCCTACAACCTATTAAGATTTATATCCTTATCAACCTTTAGTAAATACTCATGCATGAAAAGTTAGGAAAGAAAGAAAAGCACAAAATATTTACAAGGTTTGGCCTCATTGTAAGAACCTATATCCTTTCTATAGACACTCCCATTGGTTCCAAGAAATCCACTATTATGAAGAAGTGAATACAACTTATTCCAACTCCTATTAGAAAATTTCTACCTATCGATAAAAAATATTATACTAAATCCCATCAGTTTAAAATGTTTTCTTATAAAATAATTAATCCAAACAAAATAATAAAGACTTTGTTGAATCTTCTCTATAATTTCTTAGTCCAAATTCTCAATTCTATTTGGCTGGATCCGATTTTAGTTTCTTAGAATGCTGGATCTGATTCTTGTAGAATGATGGATATAATTTTTGTAGAATACCTGATCCAATTTTTATAGAATTCTAGATCTGATTTTTATAGAATTATGAATCATATTTTCTTAGAATACTAGATCTAATTTTCTCAGAATTTTGGATCTGATTTACTCAGAATACTAGATCCAATTTTCTCAGAATATTGGATTAAATTTTCTCAGAATACAGGATCTGATTTTCTCAGAATACTGGATCCGATTTTCTCAAAATACCAGATCCATTTTTCATATAATAATGGTTTTGATTTTCTTAGAATACTGGTTCTGATTTTCTTAGAATACTGGTTCAATTTACTTAGAATACTGGTTCTAATTTTCACATAATGCTGGATCTGATTTTCTCAGAGCTATCTTAAAAACTAAAACTCTGATATAATGATCAATATAGTTCTTATTAAATCATATGGGAACATTAATTTTTATCTCTCCAATTATCTTCATTTTTTATGTATGTATAAAGTTTAAAATGAAAAAAATTATCTGAGAAAGTATTTATAGGATACTCTAAAAAAGGCGGGAAAGTTGATAACTTTCCCGTCTTCCTCAAATTTCAAAGCTTTTCAAATCTCTCACATTTAAAACTTTAACTTTAACACCTTCAAACCTCCTTATATTTCTCTAAGATTTATGAAAAATTGAATTTCAAGTTTGATCTCATCAACTTCTAGAATTTTCCTTTTGAGTGAATCTAATTTTTTTATATGTTGTATCTGATTTTCAGAACAATAATACTTGTTCTGATTTTCTAAAGATGCTAGATTCGATTTTTAGAACAATAATGTTGGATCATATTTTCAGAACAATAATGCTAGATCTGATTTTTTAAAGATAATGGATCAAATTTTTAGAACAATGATACTAGATCTGATTCTCTGAATATGCCGGATCTGATTTTTAGAATAATAATGCTGGACCCAATTTTCTAAAAATGTTGAATTCGATTTCTATTTCTTTTTAGTGAAACTGATTTAAACCTCTCCACCATTTTTTTTAAAGATTTTATCTTGAATATTTCATGATTTTGGTAACTTATTTGATATGAAAAGAATCAAATTATTTATTTAAAAAATTATAAAAATATTCTAACTCTCGACTTCATTTTCTTCAACAAAACCTCTTCAGAAACAAAACATGATCTTTGAACAACAACTTTTGTCTCAACAACTTATTTCTTTCTAACTTAGAAAATTTATTATTTATATAAAGGAGGAAATGAAAAACTTCCACCAACCAATAAATTCTGCCTTCGATTCTTTTGAATCCAATGATCTAAATCCGATACAAATGGATTTGATTCTTAGATAACAAAAACATTCTTTAATAAAAAAGTTACGTGTCCACAAATAAAAAAACTTTGTTAAAACAATTTATCACAAAGTTAATTCAATTTCACATACATTTGTATCTATATATAGTATCCTAGGGATTATTATAGGTATATCATGTATGAGATGTGATGGATTGAGATAATACATGACATATGACCTGTGGTGGTTCCTGAAAACTACTCAATTTCTATCTAGAGATGTGTCCTAGGATGATAAAATTATGTGATGCACAAGGTTCATGGTATGTGATAAGATGATATGATGCATGATATGTATATATAATACTTTATCCCATGTATCTTCAAGTAGGATTAATTTTAGAGAGAAATATCTTAGGACGCGAGATGTTGGGGCAGAGTGGAAAACTAATGGGGAAGTGGTAGTGAGGTTCCTTATTTTGATAACATACTATATGATTTATTTTATGAAATAATTGGTGATAGATAGACATAGTGAGGTGGGGAACTTATTATACCTTTTTAGGTGACGAGTTAGTTTCATTTATTGTTCACCAAGATTTAGTATGATTTATTTTTATTTTACATGAGAGGCTGTGAGGAATATTTTAATGAGTATACTTGTTATGCTCACCATATGTATATATAAACTTTTTTTAGCTCTGTAGGAGTTGGTTGGTGATCGGTATGGACATTAATAGCTCATGGAGGTTGTGAAAGATATTTTTTGGGATTCATAGTCCCTACTGAGGATATATGTTGGTGCTTATAGTTTTCTTTTCATTTTTTAATTATATGTCAATACATGTATGTACTTGATTTTTCTTTTATTTTAAATTATTATGAGCATGACTTTTTTGGTGTTTCTCTTTTATCTATTTATATTCTAAAATATTAGAGGGTAATACATCCCATCTATGTGTAAGTTATACCCTCGGTGCTTACTTATAACCTATGACCAATTGAAGTAAAACATTATAAATAATTATCTTCCTTCTCTCATTTTCGGTCCAAGTGGGGAACCTTTTGGGGGAGGGGGTTGTGACACCCAACCTTGTAACAAAATGGAAAGCTTCATAAGAGAGTTGTATCTTTAAAACTATATTCTTTAAATAAACCTATCTTTAATAACTTCCCTAGTTTCAAAATCTTCTACGTATACCATTGAAATTTTTCAGTTAAACTTGAAAAAGATAGAACGAATCAATGAAACCAATAGATGAGGGAAAATCAAACTAAAAATGGATCTTATTTGATTCAAGAATTGTGGAAAAATTGGTGACCCATTGCTACTATAAATATTCATGGGGAGAGATCTAGTTCCACTTCCTCATATTCTATAGTTTGAATTGATCTTAGAAAATCTAAAATCTAAAAATTTATCTTCAAAAGATGACGACATAATGAATTTTATAAAGATATGGATTTGAACCCTCAAATGTTTGAAATATCTATTAGAAATATTTAAGTTTTATCCACCAAACTTCAATTTGATAAAACTTATATTTTTTTTGTAAAAAATTTAATAAAATATTTTTACAAAAAAACATTAATAAAAAGAAAATGTAACTTCTAGGAAAACCTCATTCTGATCAAAAAGTACTTTCTTACAAAATTTTTATTGGTTATATAAAAATCTTTCCTACATAAGAACATGTTAGAAGAATAAAAAAATCCATATGGTAAAACTTTGGAAAAACCTCAATCTAATTAAAATTGAAATTTTTTTTCAAAAATCACAGTTTATAGATTTTTATAAACAAGAATAGAAAAACATAAAATTTTGAACAAGATATGGAAAACCAAAAGAAAAATACCACCTTTTAAATGAGTTTTTCATTATAAGGAGATAGATACAAAAATATGTAAATAAATGATCACATAAAATTTATCATTCCAATATTCTGTTTAATATATTTAAATTTATAAAAATTGAGAGGTTTTATGAAAATGTCATCAATTTGATCTTAAATTTCAATAAACTATAGAATAATATATACTTTTTGTGTGTGATATCAAAGGAAGTGGCACCTTATATCTATGTTCTTAGCTTGTGAGTGATGTGTTAGATTTTTACTTAAAGGCATGGAAATTGTGTTATCAAACAAAATTGGAGTTTTACTAAAACTCATTCCAAATTCAGTGGGTGTGTGTTTCTTCCACAACACTTGATAAAAATAACTTCCAGATTCTATATTTTCATATTTAATAGTTTAAATTTCTATGAAGTGATATTTTTTACAAGAACAATAAACTAAATCTTCTAATAAGAAATAACATGTTCCAAATGTACTTTTCTTATCCATTTTACATCCACCAAATTCAGAATCTGAAAACAATTTTAGTTCAAAATAATTTATAGAAGAATAAAACAATATAAGATCCAAAGTTCCCTTAAGATAACAAAAAATACATTATATAGCTATAATATGTGATACTTTTATATTTTATTGGAATCACACACATAAGCGTGCAAAAAACATTAAATCTATTTGATTGGAAATAAGATTTAGTAAACTACTAGTAATAACTCTATTTTTTTTGATCTACCAGTTTCTTAAATTCATTAAGATTTAAATTTTTTCAGGTTCATATAGGAGTAATTATACTTCTAGTGTTTTATAACTAAATATTTTAAGTCTCTTATATACTTTTGTTGAGATAAGAAAGTTCCTTATGGTTTTTGAGAAATTTGAAAACTAAGGAAAAATGTTAGTTCACCCATAATACTCATTTCAAACTAATATTTCATAAGATCCATAAAGGAATTAAAAATAGATTTTTGAGCTAATCCAAAAATAATTCCATCGATATAAATTTGAACAATTATGGTTTCTTTAAAAACATTCTTTATAAAAAGAGTTGGATTAGAATCTTCCTTAACAAAATTGTTTTGAAGTTAAAATACAGTAAGTCTATCATACTTGGATCTTGAGATTGTTTAAGTCTATAGAGTGGCTAGTGATTTTAAATACATGATCCAAATATTTTTTGTTTTCAAAACTAGGTGGTTATTCTACATAAACTTCCTACTATACACATCAATTAAGATAATCAAACTTTACATCCATTTGATAAAGAGTAAAATTTTAGAATGCTGTATAGGCTAGAAGTATATGAATAAATTCAATCCAAAGCTACCAGAGAAAAAATATTTTCATAATATATGCCTTATTATTGTTTATATACCTTAGAAACAAGTCTTTCCTTATTTATTACTATAATTTAAGTTTTTTCATGTTTTTTATAGAAAACCATTTTACACCAATTTTAGGAAGATATTTAGGATGTTTTACCAAGGTACAAGATTTGTTCCTATCAAATTCATTAACTTCATCCTACATTTTACTTATCCAATATTAATTCTCTAAGGCCTCCTTAGGTGTTTTAGGTTTTAACTTCGATAAGAATGTACAATGTTCACATTTTTTTCTTAAGGAACTTCTAGTTTTTATTGGTTGAACTACATCACTATGATATGATTAGTGGAATTATTCCTTAAAATATTCTAATTTATTGGGTTTGTAAAACATTGGTCTTCAAAAAAATGTTGAAATTATTCTACAGGTACAACTTTAGAAACTACTTCTTCAATTTTTATTCTATTTAAGAATTTTCCAACATGGGCTGAAAACCAATTTTAAATATATCATCTAAAGAGTTGGTTTTGAGTTATTTGAAGGCAAAGGGATAAATTTCATAAAATTTAACATGCAACATTTCATCAATAGTGTTTTTTTTGTTAAAAACATGACATGACTTACTAGTTGAAGAATATCCAAGAAAACTTCCTTCATCATATTTTTTAGAAAATTCATGTAAAATTTTTTAGTATTAAGAATGGATACCTTATATCAAAAAAAATTTAAATAATAAAGTTTTGGATTTCTTTTTTTCCATAATTAATAAGAAGTTTTATTAATAAGAGGTCTGAGTAAAAATCAATTTATAGTATAATAGGTAGTACTAACAACTTTAGTGAAAAATGTTTTAGCTATTGAGTATTCACTCAACATGGTTCCAGTAATATTCTGAAGAATTATATTTCTTCTTTCAACTACACCATTTTTCAAGGGGTTCTAGGATTTGAAAAGTTATGTATAATTCCCTTATTACTACAAAAATTTTCAAAATCAATTTTTTTGAATTCTCCACCAAGTTCACTATGAATAATAACCAAAGAAATATTTTTATAATTTTTAACATTGGATACAATTTTTTTTTAAAAAATGTATATATTTTGATTTTTTATAAATAAAATGAAACCACATATTTCTAGTGTAGTCATCAACCAAGAAATATATATGGTATTTTCATCCAAGATTTCCATTTTGTATTATAACAAATAAATCCACATACACTAACTTTAAAGATTTAGAAGTTGATACTTCGCTAATAGATTTAAATATTAACTTATGTCTCTTGCTATATTGAAAAGGGTCACAAACTTTAGAAAAATTTGATAGAAGCACTGATAAATCTCTAATAAGTCCTTTCTTAGAAGGTTTAGATAAAGTTATAACATTATAGTGTCCTAACCATCTATTCCATAACCAAGATTGATATTCCATTGCACTAATACAAGGTAGATCTTGGATTTTAAGGTCTTTTAGGTTTAAAGTGTAAAATTATCATGATTATAAGTAAAAAGAATAAATTTACCTTCTAAACTTGGAAAAATACATTTATTATTCCTAAATTTCATAATTCAACCTTCATCACATAATTGTATTATGATAATGAGATTGTGATTAAGTCCAAAAAAAATTAAAAAATAGAAATTAAAGTTTTAAAAATAATTTTGATATAAAAAATACCATAAATTTCTCCTTGATAATTGTACATGAAAGTTACTTTTTCACATTTCATATTTATTATTTTCAAGAACTTTTTGTTTCTAATCGTATGCTAAAAAAACCACTATCTATGTACTAGATATTTCAGCTGTTGGTACCCAGCCTTTCTCCCTAAAATAAAAAACACTAATATTTTGGTACCTTGTATTTCTTGGGTCAATAATTATTATAAAATAAAACTTTTAGAATCTATATCTTCCTAAATTTATTATGTTTAAAAAATATTAATTATTTAGAAATTTTAGATTTATGAAAACCATAATATTAAACCATATTCAAAGAACGTTGATTTTTCCTATGTACACCTATCTGACATTTTATAAAGAAATGTACACTCTTTGGAACAAAATAATTTGATTGAAAATATGGTTTTTCTAAAGTATATACAATCCTAGAGGTATTCTTATGTGGTTTCAACTATCTACAAGTATTATCAAAAATTTTCTTCCTAGAATTAAAAATTGATTTTTTTGGACTTAATTTCTCAGAATTTAGTTTTAAAAATAGATTCTTATCATCTTTAGTTTAACTATAATTAGATTTTTTATCTAACTACATATTAATAATTGAAATACCTATAGTAAGTTTTGAGATTTTAAAATTTTCTTTGGAAAGTTCTACCTTAGCACATTCATAGTTATTCATAACTTTTTTATTTTATTTTTCCAAAAAGTAGCATATTTAATTACTTCTTCAAAACTAGATGTTGTATCCTTATTATAAGTTGTAACAAATTTTTATTATTTTGAATAAGTATAACTTTATTCATCATTAGATTTAAGATAGTTAACATTAAAAGTTAAATTGGTAGTGGATTCAACATATACCTTTACCATGTAGCATTGGTTGGTCTTTGTAATTCCATCATAAAAACCCATAAATTTATGATCTTCACTACTCTCAGCATAATAACTTTTAGAAGAACTATCTCCTCTACTATCAATCTAATAATATGGAGCTTTCAAACTTTTTTTTTAATTTATTCTTATAGAAATTATTTGAACCGTTTCCATTCTTTTTCAACCTTTGAAAATTTGGCCTAATATATCCAGGTTTCTTATTTTCATAAAAAAGTGTATTTATTATCACTTATTTCCTCATGTTTTTTCTTATGTTTATAGAAAAAATATTTCTTTCTAATAATTATATATATCCTCCTAGTAAGCTGAACAAGATCATTCTCACTTTCCTCTAATGAACTACTTTCTAATTCAACTTTAGATTTCAAGATTTTGAAGGTATAGAATTTTTTTACATGATTTGACTTTATTAGATATACCTGTAGATATTGAAGCAAAAGTAACACTATTTTTATAATTTTTATTAACTAAATATTTTTTTAACATACTCTCATATTTCATGAGAGTTTTAATTAAATAATTAAAAATAATCTTGGTAAGATTTTTATTATCATCATTTTTTGTATGCTTGGATTCCCATTCTGTAGGCATTATATTGATAATATTATAAATAAACTACTCATTAGTTAACTCCTTTTCACTAATAGATTTTAATATTTTCACTATTTTCATAAAACATTGACTCATCTGGGTTATCGAATTTATAGGTAATAAATCAAATGATTGATAGTTTACACGAAACATTTATCTTATGGTTTCAAAAACCTTAGAACTTATAAAATGAGTGAATTCTAACCTTTTTTATATATTTTTAGTATTTTCACAATATATATTCTAACTATAAACATTTATAGTCATGGATTATGACAAAGTATTTCAAACATGATAATTCATCTAATATTTTTATTTTTTTCTCTATTAAAAGATATAAATTATTCATCTAAAATTTTATAAATTCTAGTCATCATATTAAAATTAACTACAATAGTGTTAATAAAAAAATTCTTTATCCTACCTCACTAATATTTTAATCAATACCATCATTTATTTGTGGCATACTAGGATTAATATTCACTAAATTCTCAATGTAAAAACCTACTATTGTAAAGAATAAAATACTCTTTTCTTCAAATAAGATTAGTGTTAAAAATATATATATATCTAGAAACCAATTATAATACCAAATATTATATTGTAAGAGTTTACAATGTACTATAAGATGGGGGAAGGGGGTGAATTTTAGTTTATAAAAAAAAACTTACAATTTTTCCAACCTCTTTAAGAAAGTTTATCATACATATTTTTGTATCGATACACTTTGTAAAAAGAGTTATAAATAGTTTATAAGAAATGGTATAAACTTTTCTAGAAATGAATAGTTTGAAATTTAAAAATTGTAATAAAAAATATAAAAAAGTGATATAATTTTTATAAATATCATAAGAAAAAAATATAGAAACTTTCCTAATAAATTTCTACACTTTAACCTCATGTGTTAAGGAAGTCTCTAAACATGAATTTGGGTATCCATGACTTAACCCATCATAATTTCTATCTTCCTAGCCTTGTAATCCCTCAATCATAACAATCAGGAAAAATCTATTTCCTTATCCATGGGAACCCTTGATCAATTTTATTAGGTTAAATTCTGCATCCCTAACCTCAAGATCCCTTAGTATACTAGATCAGTCAAAATATAAATTACAACAAAATATCATAAGGAATTTATAAAGATCATCTCAAAAGAGAAGCCTTAAGAAAACTATTTAAAAGTTACAAAGGAAGTACACTCAATAAAAATACATTACAAACACTTCATAATAATATTTAGATCATTAATACACAAAATATCCTTCTCCTTGATGATGCATATCTATTTATAAATGAGATCTAATGGTTGTATTTTACATTTCCTTGCAGTAATTGTGAGGGAATCAGATAAAATCCTTAACTCAAAAGGTTTGGCATAACAACATTCCATATAATGATCATTATGTAATGAACTACTGTAATGCATATAATGTTCCTTTTGGTAGAATGATAAGTGTTCATTCGGTGTAATTTGTTAATCTTTACTTAGTAGGTTTGTTATATGTTAATCCAATAGACTTGTTTGACTCTATCCAATGAAGTCTTTCTAGTTGACTTGGTATTACTTTGTCAGATGGAATTTATATTTCTTCATCTGACAGACTTCATAAACCTTTCATTTGACTAACTTCATATATGTCTATTTTATGTACATTTTACATGTCTATCTGGTATACTGGATAAATATCAGTATGATAGAAATGATATTATCCATCTGGTAAAATTGTACAGTTTCCTACAAAATAGTTTTATAACTTTGAAAAAATAAAAGTTAGAAACATGTAAAAATTTAAATAGTGGATTGGGATTTTCAAAATTTAGTTTGTAAAGTAGTGTTTTGTCTTAACACTTTCTATATGCATTTTATTTCTTTAATGCGGCATAGTCTTTGGATGTTTTTTTCTTTGACTTTGTCCTCTATGTTGTGGATAAAGGTGGTGGATCCCTATTTATGGAGGATAAACTACTTCTTTTTAGAGTTGGATATTCCATTATAACTTTATTTAATTTGGGTTATTGGTTATGTTAGAGAGGGGGTGGATTAGACTAATTTTGAGGTGGATTTAAGTGGCCTTCAATGGAGTAAGTTTTAACAAAGTGGATTCCTAACTTGACAGATAGTGGTATGCCTCTTTGTTTTTTAGTGGAATCTTCTTTTCACTGATGATCCTTTTTAATGCTTATTGTTTAGTGGTTTCTTGTTTCTTCATCTTTCCTATGGTTCCTTGGCATGGTTATCTTTAGCTTAACCCCTCTATAATATCTCTTAGACTATGTTTAAGAGTTTTATATAATGGAATGGAATGATATTTAATGAAAAAATAGAATAAAAAATAGAATTGAGTATTACAATGTTTAGGAGTTTCATAATGGAGTGGAATAGATTTTACATATTATTATTTACAAAATAAATAAATAAGATTATTTTTATTAATAATTTTAAAAAACACTATCCTTATTTTTATCCAATTTTCCATAATTTTTGAAATATATATCTTTCAAAAAATAATTTATTTTACTGTCCGTTACATCAATGACCCTCCAATTTGAATGTTCATAAAAATGGGGTCTAGAATGGAATGGGAGGCTATTCAATTAAATCCCATTTACTCTTAAATAAAATCCAAACAATGGTTTAAAATAACCAACCCTTCCACTCAATTCCATTCCACCCATTTTAAAACTCCCAAACGTAGCCTTAGGGCTATGATTTTCCATCTTAGTCAGGATAGTCCTCTCTATAGAGGTGTGAAATGTTAATGTGGTGAATTCCTATAATATAATTAACCAATGGATTGGATATGGTAGGACAATGAGTGAAGGTGGTGCTTTAGTGATTGGATCATGTTTGTTTTCTTCTTCTATTATTTAATTTACATCATTTGGATTATCCCTTGTTGGTTATTATTAGAAAAAGTTGCAGAAAATGGTGCTCTTTGGTTTTTTCCAATGATGACTAGTGATGGTATGAGTATCGATATGGATTTGGATTATTTTCTAATTGAGAACTCATAGGATGCATCTCCTCTTAACATTTGAGGAGGTTCTTGGATTAAGGATACAACATCTGATACATGAATTGAGTGGTGATTGAGATTTTGGTTTGGATATATATTGATTTATTTGATGGTAGAATTTTGACATTATTATGGTTTTAGTGCTTTGTGTTTGAACATGGTATTGAGGACGAAATTGGTTTGTTTAGTCATCTATGGTATGAGAAATATGTGGCCTAACCCCAAATTGTACTGCCCCTCTCTAGTTCCCAATTTACCTAAAAATTGTATTTTATAAAATTTAAAAAGGTATTAAAGAATATAGTATAGTGATATTATATTAAAGATATTACAATTTCAATGAAAATATTAGAAAACCTTGGAGAATAGAGAAAAAGTAGTTATTAAAATCTAATAATTAGGCCCCACTAACTAACAAAAACCCTATCTCCATCCCATATTGTCCTTAGGTCATAACCTTCTTGGAACCTCTAGTTTTTGAATAGACACGTGTCATCCCATTAATAGACCCACCCACAAGACCTATTGGAATGGTAATTCACTTGTCATACTGAAAATCCCTCCCATAAATCAATACATATTATTTTAGTGATTTTATCCTTACTCACAAACACCATAGGAAGACTTCCTAGGAGTTCACCCATCATAAAATCAATCCAAACTAAGCATTCTTAATAGCAGAGTTACTATCACACAGGGCTTTGAAAAGAATAGATTACAGTTTTGATATAAATAATATTAATTATTATATTAAACTTTACTTTTTTAAATGATGTTACCCCACATCTTTTAAATCATAACATCTTCATTGTAAAATCCATACCTTAAACCCAAACATTTTACTAATATTCTAGATGAGTACTGTATTTAATACTATTTATAAAACAATTGGCCTTATTAACCAGTAAAAACACCCCTCCCATTCAATATGGCCTATGATTATTAGCCCACAAAATATGTCCAACTGCTCCTAGAAAGATGTCTTCCCATCTATCTTCTCACCCACAAATATAAATGAAAATTTATTATAATAATTAGACTAATTATTTAACATACAAACCAATACATGTTCATTCATTGTTATTTTTTTCACTCACACACAACTCAGGAAAAGAAATGTTGTGATCATCATTATGTTCAATAAATAAATAACCTAAATTATATATTATTATATTTTGATAATGGATCCTCTAGGAATATCAAAGGAGAACATTTAAAGATAAAATAATTAATCTAGATAGATGATCATGTAACCTTTGGTGATTTTTTTGAGAAGTAGTAAGCTTTTTGATGGAAATTTGTGAGTTATGTTTGAAAATAATGTATCTTAGGTTTTTAACATAAAAAATCAAATAAATGTAAATATTTATACTATTGATTTAATTCCCTATCAATCCTAAATTTCATACGTTTAAGTGTAAATAAGAAATAATCCTGTATTTTACATAGGAGATTCATGCATTGTAACATACACTTACCTAGTATTCTTATCATGAATGTTTTAATTAAAAACATTCTTGAATTGATTTATTTAGATATATATTAGTTTATTTACCACATCATTAAAATGATGTTTGTTTCATACTTATAAAATTTATATCATATATTCAATATATTTTAAGAATTATTCTAATGATATAATTGACCAAATTATGATTATAAAGAAGATATAAATATAAGTTGTGATTTTTTAAGTTGCATGATAGTGATATAAATCCTTTTGGAAAACCACTAATGTGTGGTGAAATGATAGAAAACTAAACGTGACTTTAAATTTTTTAAAATATAAAAATGGTAAATTTGATCTAAAAGTTTATGGGAGAGTATTTTATATCCATTATACTTATAAAAAAGTTCATATAATTATAAATTTTAAAAATAAAGTGGTTGAGGAAGTTATCTTTGTTAAAATTTATAAATTTATAAATTTTTAAATTAAAAAACCTTAATATTTTTTAAATAAAATTTTAGTTGAATAATTTAAAAAAACAAACCTGATTTAACCCAATATTTTTAAAATTAATAAAATAATTTCATAGATTCCATAACAACGTAAAAATATTATTTATAATTACTTTATAGGCCCCCTTATAATTTGTAAATACCATTCTCTCGATAAGAAATGTCGTAGATGGCTCCCATGAGATTTCATTATCATCAGTTGTGTTTAGAGTAGCAAAAAATACCATTTTATAACCATGGTATACAAATTATATTTAGATTATCCTATAGTTAATATATTTAAGCATCATGTGAATTCATCATTAGGTATTCAATCCTCAACAATAGCATGGTTACTTAACCATTAAGAATTTTTTCATTCACTTTTTCTCAGATTATGACTTCTCCAAGATAGTGTTGATAGAGTTTCAATTATATGATCACTGTAATTTCATTCTCATTTTATGGTCTATAGATTTCTAAAAAGTTAGATTTCATAATACCATATTGTTATACCATGAACTTCTCAGGATACCATAGTCATTTTATAATTTAGAAGTGCTTAAAAAAATAGGGACCCTTTATGGTGATTCTTGAGAGTGGGTGACTGTATGTTATGCCTCAAAGATTTATTGTTCTTGGAAATATTGTATGTTATTCCCACAACACGAATTCCACCCTCCAGACTTTAATCAAGTAATAACAAAGGAATATATTAAGGTACTCTATAATAGTGTATCCAAGCATGACTGAACTCATTGTATCGAAACAAAACTTTAGAAAGAAACCAATGTTTGATATGTGAAAACATAATATAACTCAAAAAAAACATAAAAACACAAGGAATTTAACATGGTTTGAGAAATTAACTATTTTCATAGAGAAAAATTACAATCCTCAAAAAGATATAGCAGAGAGAAACTATCAAGTTATAAGTGATTGTTAATCACTAATCTAATGAAATATTAAACTTGATATTATAAATATCCTTATGGAGAAAAAAATTTATAGAAAAAATTTTAAAACCAAAAACCAATAACTATTTAAGACATAGACTAAATATTCCTTTATCATTGGCTACTGATTGAATTATTTATACCAAATATATAGTCAATGGCATAAAAAACATAATTCTACCACTCAACTACTCCCAACCATTGATCAAATCTTCCCACACCACCCAATGGCACACCACCATTAATATTTCAATATAAAAAGGTAAAAATCCATGATTTCTCCATAGGCACTCCAGATAAACCCACTAATGACTTATAAAAACTACTTGAGTTAATAAACTAGATTCAAACCTTAATAATATCCCACTTGAAGACCATTTAAAGGATTTTGTTCAACCACATTTCAGATATCTCCCCTTCTTAACATCCATTTCATTAGAGATGTTATGATCACTATCTAGTCATCCAATTCCCACTAAGGTACAACACCACACTAAACATTACATTTAATATAAACTTGGTCCACATGTATGATAGATTTTCATACTTAATAAATTTCTAAAAATTCTAAAACTTTATCTTATAGAATAATCTTAATTAAGTGATATTTTAACCGAATGTATTTTATCCCTGAATGAAATATTGGATTCTTAGTAAGATTGATTTCACTTTAAATGTCATATAATAACATTATATTATCATTATTTCTTTAATTTTCCTCCAACATACCCATTAACCATATCAAATCCTTCCCAAAATCTATTAATAGAAAATATTCCACTTATATAGACGATAATGTAACTATTAGTTATAGTAGAGACATTTAGATCACTATCGTACCCCCATAAGTGAACAGATAGCCCATGATTCTTTTTCTAAATATCCAAATATCCTCCAAATTCTAGATTAAAATATACCTATAATGGAATAACTGCCCAAAATATAGATACAATTCTATAAACCCTTTGAGATACCAATATATCCACTTCAAATATTCCTAGTGTAATTTTCTTGGATTGTAAATGAACATTTCGATAACTCCCACTGTAAGTGAAATGATAGGACTTGTAAAAAATATGACATACATCAGGCTTCCAACTACCAATGAATATAAAAATATTTCCATATACATAGCCTCATCATCTATTTTGGGTGCCTTTTATTTGGAAAATTTGAAATATCCAACTAATAGGGTTAAAATAGGATTTGATCCAGACATTCCAAACCACTCTAAGAATTTTTAGATGTAATAAGACTGATAAAAAATCACAATTCCCATATTACATTCTATTTATTCTCACCCCAAATCCTTTTCACCACTCTAAGAACTTTTATCTTGAATTTTCCATCTAGATCTTGCTTTAACTCTACTATATGTTCTATCTTTAGACCTTCCAAAATCATATAATATATATACAAGAGAATAATTATGAAACTCCCATAATAAACCACACTAAAATAATATAAATGATCTAAATTTCCATAAATCAAATCTTTTAATTTGAAGAAATCATTAAATATACTTTTTCATTGTTTGGGTGCTAGTTTCAGCCTATATGAACCCTTTTTAAGATTATACACCAAATTTTCCTTTCCAGTTTCTTTAAAACAAATCAATTACTACATGAAAATATATTCCTCCAAATCACCATGAATGGACACTATCTTTATATCTAACTGCTCAAGATTTATACCTTCCATTTCCACCATTACATGCATATTAAAAATAGTTTTACACTTCACCTCTAAAGATAAGATTTTAGTAAAATGAATACATTTATTTTATTGAATAAATTTCATAAAAAATATGAAATTATATCAATTATTACCATTAATTTTTTCATTTAATCAGTAAACCCACTTGTTTTGAAGTCATTACTTCCATAGTGATAGAACCGTTATCTCATATGCTCTGTCCACATTTAAGGAATCCAAATCTTCATTCATTGAAAACACCCACTGTTTTGAGTCACTCAGACTCACCACTTATTCCATAATTTTGGGTTATCCACCATTTTTTAGAAGAAAATATTATAAGTTTGATTCATACATCTTAAATGGTTTTCTAAATCTAATAAACCTCATTAATTGAACTTGATACTCAACTACTTCTTCCTAAACTCTTATATATATGCTTGAATAGTCTTTATATATTCTAACACTTCAATACTTATTTGTACCCCTATAATATTAATATGTTCCAAGAAAGTTTAATTTTTACATACCTTTGAATAATCAAATTTAACTAAAAAATATTTTAGAACTTATATTTAGATTAACTTGGAATTTATCAATTGATTCTTTGTTGTTAAAAATATCTTCTACCAGGTGACGCCATTTTTATATAACTATAACACCCTAAGGTTTTAAAAATAAATTTAATTAAATTCATGAAATACCTAGTCTCTTCATAATGGAGCTTTTTTAAGGTGATAGTTATAAAATAGACATTAAATATAATTTTTCTGCTTCTATGATTTGAATTTCGAAAAATAGACATATAAGATTGTGATCATTAAGTTATTTGGAGTCTGATAGAACCAACTTGTTTTTTTGGTGAATAGTAACATACCCTTATGAATTTTAATATGACCCTTAAGAATAGTAAATCTTATTATTTTTTTGTCATAAGTTTATAAGATAAGGAGATCTTGATTAATTTTTCAAGGTGATATAAAATCAGTTATAGTTTTAAATTTTTTATTTTTTGAATAAATTATGATTTTATTTAAAATTAAATTAATCATATTTTGAAAATTATTTTCAAAAAATGGAGTTCATTTTTGAATTCATCACATCTAAAAATGGTTAGGGTGAATTTTTGGTGAATAGTGAAATTCAATAATTACGAAATATGATAAATAAATGAATTTATGCATCATGCTTGAGTCATGGATGATGTAAATGGATATTTGTTCAAACCCACATGAAATTATTACTATTTTTGGTCACATTAATCAATAATATTCATAGTCTTGGGAAAAAAATATTAAACTAATGATTAAAATAATTTAAAACCCCTCATCTCCTCCACTATAAATACCACCCTCACCCCCTCTTCCTATCACAACACTCAAGACTTGATCCTTGTATAAGTTATGCTAAATATTGTTCCCAAGGCTCTTCCCAATTTCCAAGACCTTTTGGTCTCACCAAAAGGCCAAAACCAAGGTCCTTAGGGAGGATCTCAAGGAGAAGAGATCAAAAGGTAAAGACCCTCTTTCATTTTCTCAGGTTTTCTTTTCAATTATTTTTTTCTTATACTCTCTTCTCATCCCCTTATATAAGAGTCATGAAAGATCCAGAATCTTATATAATTTGTATTTTATCATATTTATGAAAAAATTCATCAATTTACTCCTTCTCCACCCCCCTCTTTTTCTAAAAAATAAGAACACCATCCGTGATGTGCAAACTTACCAAAGTCGTGGATGGTGTGTTTTCAATTTCCTTTAATTACTTCAAAGCTATTTGTAAAACCATTTTAATGGTTGAATAAGATTTTAAAATGTATGATATATCCTCTTTAATGTTATGGATTTAACATATATACATAATATTATGTTATATAATGAAACTAGTTCTTGATTACCAAAGAACCGCCAAAATTATCTAAACAGATATCACTAAAGATTTATCTAATGATTCATCCTCATAACCTATAAAAAAATGATTTATGGACTCATTTAATATTCTTAAAACATATTAATACCATTTAATTCCACTTCTAGAATTTCATTTCCATATGAAAAGAATATCAAATGCAAACCAGCCATTGAAATCATGTAAAGAACACATCTAAGACAATGGAAGGAACAAAATACTAATAATTAAAGGGTGAAATGATGTTATGAAATGATAATATAAGGTGTTATAAACATTAATATGTTTCTTTAATATATTAATAACACTCTTTTAACCATTATATAGGAGGTTTAAACACGTTTGAAGTAAGATGAACCCAAGGTAAGAGAATTCTTAACCCGATTTCCATTCTTTGGGTTTACCTTCTACTACATTAATTATGTGGTGTTAATTTTTTTTGTTTGATGAATTTTGTTTATATTATATTTAATTATGTGTATTAATAGTTTATATACATATTCCATCCAATATATTAAGTCTCACTTCAATTATATGATATTTGTAATGGGATTTTCTTTTAAAATCCTCTTTTAAACTTCTAGTTTTACAAAATTCAAGGTGAATGTTTTTATGAAAGTATTATTGTTTGATGATTATGTTATGGTTCTTGGTAATTTTTTATGATTAAGGGTGGTACCTATATCTCCTTCTAATTCATTGGTTATGTGTAAGTTGGTGGTCGGTTGTATGGTTAGTCCAAGTGTAATTATGATGGTTACACAATAAGGTAGCCGTGAGGGTTACATTGTAAGGTAGTCACGAGGGTTTCAAATAATAAGATAATTGAGAGGGTTAAAATATAATTTAAGTAATTACCCAAGATACCTTTACGGTTCTATTTATGTTCTTTATTTTTTTTCAAAAATCTCATGGAAATCTCAAGTTTCACAAAGTAAGTATATATGGGTGACAATTATGTCTTTTTGAAAATTATTTCATATATTTACAAGTATTCATGTACTAATGTTTTATTTTCTTATTTTCACATCCATTACTGAGATCTTTGTGCTCATACCAAGTTTTTAAATGATTTTAATTGGTTATAAGGATGTGTAAGACAAATAAGGAAGCCAAGTTAAATGTTATGACGATTTTTCAAAGAAAACATGTTTTATTTGAAAAGTTTTATATTTTAGAAGAAATGGATACTGTTTCTGTGGTATAAACCCTCTTTGAATGTGGAATTTTATGTATGTATTATATACTAATTATCTAAAACTATACACTTGAAAATATCTTTATTGTGAAAGGAAGTGAGTTCTTGACTAAAATTCAAGATTCTGCAATGTAATAAGACCAAGTCCTTATAGTTGATATTAGAGGATGCTTTAGATAGTTTTAGGGGTTAGAATGATATTAAAATAATACCATAAATTATTTTTTACTCTATGGTTAATTTTAGAAGTTATATCATTTAAATATTACCATGTTTCTTTAACTAAGATATGCTTGTTTAGAACGGTTTTCTACAAAAGAAATAGGGAAGCTGAAGTGGAAAGGCACCGGAAAAATGATATCGTTATAAATCTAAAAACTAGAATGGTAGGGATTAGAACCAAGAAGTTTGTGAAAGTAATAGATCAAATGAAATAGACAATAAATGGTGGTGGAATCTATGCAAGAGAACAACCAGATGTTCCACAAAGGAACGTGAAGATAGTAAAACATTTCATGAGGCAACACCCTCTTTCTTTTAATAGATCTTCTAACCCAGTAGCGACTAAAGGATGGATTAAATCCCTATAAAAGATATTATATGTAATGGGATGTTTAGATAATCAAAAGTTAAGTCTTGTCATTTATTGTTTTGAAGGTGAAGCAGATCAATGGTGGTTGATGGTCAATAATATAAGGGATATAGAGGATATTTATTCCTTACAGTTGGAGGAATTTAAAAGTATTTTCCTTGTAAAATATTTTCCTAAGGTGTTTTGACTTAGGATGGAGAAGAAATTCCTTTAATGGAAGCAAAAGGAAGAATATTCAGTGGTTGTGTGTGAAGAAAACTTCACCAGACTAGTGAGATATGATCCAAATCTTATTTTGGATCTTGATAGAAAAAGTAACCATTTTTAATCAGGATTGAAGCCAAGATATCGAAGGGAATTGTATTCCCGTGAGTTCAACAGTTATGAGTTACTTGTTCGATATGCTGAGAGGGTAGAAATAATGTTTTATGATGACCATGTGTACCTTGACAACAAACATAAGAATAGTTCCATATGGAAAGTGATGGATAAGAATCAATCAAACAAATCTCATGGTAAGAATGTCCAATTTCTAGTTTGTGAAAAGTGTGGAGAAAGCACCCTAGGTAATGCCTTAGCATAATCAAAAAGTGTTTTCAATGTGGTAAGTTTGGAGATATGGCCCGATATTCTAATGAAAATGATCATAAGACTAATCAGGATAAGAAAACTATAAAGTGTTTTAAATGTGGTGAGATGGGTCATTTTACAAATGCCTACCCAAAGAGAGATCTGAATGATGCAATGAAGCCGAAATATAAGTAGAAAGGTGTAGTGAGATTCTTTGTGACTAAATCAGCAAACATCAGGCCATCCAATGAAGTTTTATCAGGTACCTTGTTGGTTTTCTCAGATTTTTCTGAAGTTTTGTTTGATACAATGTCTACACATTCTTTTATTTCTGAGAAATTTTTTGGGAAATTGGAAATATCACCTCAAAAAATGAGACTGGAACTTATTTTTAAAACACTAGGGGAAATATTATATCAAAGATAAATAATAATAATATTTCTATTGTGGTCTATGGAAATAATTTACCTAAAACCCTTTTTTTCCCCTTAGTAGAGTTTGATGTCATTCTAGGTATGGATTGGATTTCTGTTTATCATGCTAAGATTGATTTTAGAGAGCTAAAAAAGTTTTTTTTCAAAAAGATTTTCAATTTATATACAATAATAAACCCTTACAATTTATAACATATCAATAATCTAAGAAACTATTGAAAGATGGAAATTAAAGTTATATTTCTCATATTGTTAAAAATAAGGGGACTGTTCAGATTAATGATAAGCTAATGGTAAATGAATATCTTTATTTTTTTCAGGATGATTTATCGAGTGTTATGCCTGATCAGGAAGTTTAATTCACAATTGACTTAGTTCCTAATGCTAATAAAATTTAAAAATCACCTTATCAAATGTATCAAATGAAACTTATTCAATTAAAAAATCAGTTGTGGTAGTTTCTTGATAAAGGCTTCATTCATCCTAGCACTTCACAATGGGCTGCTTCTATTTTTTTGGTTAAAAAAAATATGGTTCCATGAGACTTTTCATTGATTATAGAGCCTAGAATAACATCACTATTAAAAAAAAGTATCCATTGCCTCATATCGATGACTTATTTGATTAGGTCTAGGGAGAATAGTATTTTTCTAAGGTTGGATAGAGGTCGGGGTACCATCAGTTGTAAGTAAAGGAAAAAGATATCCCGAAGACTACATTCTGTACTAGATATGGGAATTATTAATTTGTTGTTATGTCATTTGGGTTACAAATGCACCTAATTTATTCATGGATCTTATGAATAGAATATTTCATGAGTTCTTGGACAATTATGTAGTTGTGTTTATTTATGACATTCTGGTATTTTCTAAAATTAAAGAGGAGCATGAAAAACATCTAATGGTTGTTTTGAAAACCTTAAAGGAAAATAAACTATATGTAAAATTTAGCAAGTGTGATTTTTGGTTGCAATAGATTTATTTTCTTGGGAACATTGTAAATAATGATGGAATAATATTTTATCCTTCCAAAACAAAAGTGGTTGATGAATGGACAAGACCTACAAATGTTACATAAATTTTTAGTTTTCTTAGATTAGGGGGTTATTACTGATAGTTTGTTAAAAAAAATTCATGGTTATCTATCTGTATAACAAAGTTAGCAATAAAAGGGGTTAAATTTATTTGGATAGAAGAATGTGATGTTTGTTTTTAGGAACTTTAGAAGAGATTGGTGAATGATCTAGTTTTTTATTTGCCTTCCAGAAATGGTGATTTTTTCATTTACAGTGATTCGTCATTGAAGGGAATTAGTTATGTTCTAATTCAGAATGATCAGGTAATTTCTTATGCTTCAAGACAACTAAAACGTCATGAGGTAAATTATCCCACTCATGATTTGGAATTAGCAGCTGTGTTTTTTTATTTGAAAATTTAGAGGCATAATTTATGTGGAGCCAAATATTAAATATATACTAACCATAAAAGTATGAAGTATATATTCACTCAGATGGAATTAAACATGAGATAGTTAAGATGGCTTGAACTAATAAAGGATTATGATTACATGATCAATTACCATCCTAGAAAAGAAAACAAAGTGGTGGATGCATTGAGTCTAAAACATCATGCATCATTAACCATGTTACATTTAGAACATGATATATTGATTAATGATTTGATGAATTTTGGATTAGAAGTTTTTGGTGTAGGAAATACCTCTATTTTGTTTTATGTTTTAGTGTAGTTATCTTTATTAGATAGAATTAAGAAAGTACAGAAGGAATATTGTGAGCTACATAAAAAGGTAGAATTAGTTAAAATGGGTAAGTTTCCATAATTTAACCTTGATAAAGACTATGTTTTAATATTTGGAAAAAAATTGTGTGTGTCTTGTGATTCTCAGTTAATGAAAGAATTGTTGTGAGAAGCTCATAGTTATCCATTTTCAATTCATCCTGGCAGAAAAAAGATGTACATAGACCTTTGGGAGAATTATTTGTGGGATGGAATGAAAAGAGATATTGCAGAATTTACTAAGAAATGTTTGACATGTCAATAGGTTAAAGAAGAGCGGAAATTACCGAAGGGGGTACTTCAACCTTTACCAATTCCAAAGTGGAAATGGGAAAATATATTCATAAAATTTGTTGTGGGACTACCAAATAATTCTCAATGTAATAATGCCATCTGGTTTATTGATGACTGACTGACTAAATCTGAAAATTTCTTTCCTATTCAAGATACAATTTATTTGGATTAAATTTCTCAACTATAACTCAAGATATTTTCAAGTTACATGGAGTTCCTATTTTCATTGTATCTGAATGGGATCCTAGGTTCACTTTTAATTTTTGGAAGGGCCTTCAGAAGTTGTTGGGAACAGAATTAAATTTTAGTACAACTTTTCATCCTCAATAATATGGGAAGTCAGAATGAATGATTCAGACTTTAGAGGATATGCTTTGATCTTATTCAATGGAATACCAGGGAAGTTGGGATCAACATATTTATTTATTTGAGTTTTCTTATAATAATAGTTTTCATTCCAGTATACAAATGACACCTTTTGAGGAATTTTATGGGAAGTGGTGGAGAACTCCAGCTTTTTGGGATGATGTTGGGGAAAGGAAGTTGATAGGACCAGAATTAATAGAGGAAGTGGCTGAGAAAGTGAATATGATCCAGAAACAAATGAGGATAGCTTAGAATAAGTAGAAATGTTATACATAAAATAGGAGGAAAGACTTTTCTTTTGAGGCAGGTGATCATGTTTTTCTTAGAATCTCACCATGGAAAAGTGTTATGCATTTTAGTAATAAAGGAAATCTAATTACATGGTTCATTAGACCTTATGAAATCATGGAGAAAGTTGGACCAATATCCTACTGAGTAGATTTTCCTCAAAATTTATCTTAGGTACACAATGTTTTTCATGTTTCGATGTTGAGAAAGTATGTGCCAGATTTATCTCATGTCTTGAGCCCAGAAGAAGTTCAACTGGAAGAGAACCTTTCTTATGAAGAGAAACGTGTTAAAATTCTTGATTGTAGGGAGAAAGTATTGTGGAATAAGGTATTCCACCAGGTAAAGGTTTTATGGAGAAACCACATGGTTGAAGAAACAACATGGGAATCCAAAAAAGCTATGAGGGAAATGTACCATCACTTGTTTAATAAGTAAATAAAAAATTACGAGGATTCCATTTATAGAAGGTGGGGAGAATGTAACACCCCAAGGTTTTAAAAATAAATTTAATGAAATGCATAAAATATTGAGTCTCTTCATAATGACACTATTTTTAAGGAGATATTTATAAACTAGCCATTAAGCATAATTTTTCCACTTCTATTATTTGAATTTCTAAAAACAGACATCTATAGTTGTGATCACTAAGTTATTTGAAGTCTGATAGAACTAACATGTTTTTAGTGAATAGTAACATACCCTTATGAATAGTAATTTGACCCTTATAAATAGTAAATCTTATTTTTTTTAGGTTATAAGATAAGGAGATCTTGATTAATTTTTCAAGTCGATATAAAATCAGTTATAGTTTTAAAATTGTTCTTTTTTTAATAGATTTTAATTTTATTTAAAATTAAATTAATCATATTTAGAAAATTATTTTCAGAAAATGGAGTTCATTTTATTATTCTACATGTCTAAAAATTTTTAGGGTGATTTTTTGGTATTTTTCTAAAATATTTTAATTTTTGGTGAATAGTGAAATTTGATAATTACGAAATATGATAAATAAATGAATTTCTGCATCATGCTTGAGTCATAGATGATGTAAATGGCCATTGTTTCTAACCCACATGCACTTATTACCGTTTTTGGTCACATTAATCAATACTATTCATAGTATTTAGAAAAAATATTAAACTAATGATTAAAATATTGTAAAACCCCTCTTCTCCTCCACTATAAATACCACCCTCACCCCCTCTTCCTCTCACACCACTCAAGCCTTTATAATTTTCTAAGTTTTGCCAAATAATCTTACCAAGTCTCTTACCCACTTCCAATAACTTCTAGTATCACAAAAAGGCCAAAACCAAGGGCCTTTATGAGGATCTCAAGGAGAAGAGATCAAGAGGTAAAGATCCTCTTTCATTTTCTTGTGTTTTATTTTCAATTATTTTCTTTTATTATAATATATTCTCCTCCCCTTATCCAAGAGGAATTTTTTTTTATAATCTTATATATTTTTGATGTTATCATTTTTATGGAAAAATTCATCAATTTACTACTCCTTCCCTCTTCTTTTTCTAAAAAATAAGAACACCGTCCGCGATGTGTGCAGATTTACCAAAATCATGGATGATGTATTTTCAATTTTCTTTAATTTCTTCAAATATGTTTGTAAAACCATTTTAATGGTTGAATAATATTTTCAAGTTTATGATATATCCTCTTTCATGTTCTGGATTTAACATATATACATAATATTATGTTATAGAATGAAACTAGTTTGTGATTATCAAAGAACCACCAAAATGATCTAAATGAATATCACTAAGGATTTATCTAATGATTCATACTCATACCCTATAAAAAAAATATTTATGAACTCATTTAATACTTTTTAAACATATTAATACCATTTCATTCTATTTCTATAATTTTATTTCCACATGACAAGAAAATGAAATGCAAACCAGCTATGGAAATCATGTAAAGAACGCACCTGAAACAACGGAAGGAACAAAATACTAATAATTAAAGGGAGAAATGATGTTATTAAATGATCATATAAGGTGTTATAGACATGAATATGTTTATATAAGATATTAATAATACTATTTTAACCATCATATAGAAGTTTTAAACACATTTTAAGTAAGACGAAATTGGGGTAAGGGAATTGTTAACCCGATTTCAATTCTTTGGGTTAACCTTCTACTACATTAATTATTTGATATTAAAATTGTTTGTCTGATAAATTTTGTTTATATTATGTTTAATTATGTGTATTTATAGTGTATATACAAATTACATCCACTCTATTAAGTATCACTTCAATTATATGATATTTGTAATGAGATTTTCTTTTAAAATCCTCTTTTAAACTTCTAGTTTCACAAAATTAAAGGTGAATGTTTTTATGAAAGTATTATTGTTTGATGATTATGTTATGGTTATTGGGAATTATTTATGATGAAGTGTGGTACCTATATCTCCCTCAAATTCATTTGGTATGTGTAAGTTGGAGGTCAGTCATATGGTTACTCCAAGTGTAACTATGATGGTTACATAATAAGGTAGTCGTGAGGGTTACATTGTAAGGTATCCATGAGGGTTAAAAATCATAAGGTAGATGAGAAGGTTAAAAGATTATGTAAGTAATTACAAAATATACCTTTATGGTTCTATTTATGTTCTTTATGTTTTTTGTAAATCACTTGAAAATATCAAGTTTCACAAAGTAAGTATATATGGGTGACAAGTATGTCTTTTTGAAAATGATTTCATATGTTTACAAGTATCCATGTAATAATGTTTTCTTTACTTATTTTTATATCCCTTATTGTTTTTTGTGCTCATCCCAACTTTTTAAATTATTTTCAAAAGTTATAAGGATGTGTAAGAAAAATAAGGAATCTTAGTTAAATGTTATGAATATTTCTCAAAGAAAACATGTTTTATTTCAGAAGTTTTATATTTTTGAAGAAATGGATACTGTTTCTATGGTATCAACCCTATATTAATGTGGAATGTTATATATTTATTATATCCCAATTCTCTAAAACACTAAACTTTAAAAGATCTATAATGTGAAAGGAAGTGAGTTCTTGACTAAAATTTAAGATTATGTAATGTAATAAGGCTGGGTCCTTATAATAATACCTTCATTAAAGAATAAATTCTATCTTTTAATAACCTTTTATTCATTATTAAACAAAAGAAAAAATCCAAAAATCCTTATCTTCATATTCTATAAATAAATATATCTTGGTCTTAGTTTCTATATTTTCTATTTCACTGGCATTAACATGGACATAGTTTATACATCTTAATGGGACATACTCTATCTTATTGATCAAAAGTTCCTTGGGTAGATCATTCCCCATCAGTACATAAGTACTCATATTGATCATATATTCCATGATATTTATTTCCTTTTCCCAAATCTCTCTTAGAAGACTAATATGTAGTTTCATGCTATGAGATATCCCATTTAGTTTCTTATTCATCCATTCTACTGCACCATTCTTCCATTATATCCCAGGTACTATAATCTCAAACATGACCCATTTATTCTAGAAAAAATTATAAAATGATATACTGTTTTACTCAAAAACATTTTCAAACCTCAAATATTTCATCTTTAAAATAGTCACATTTTCCCCCATGGATCTCCATCTATTAAATGTTCTGAATACTTATCACTTGTTTTTAAGAAATTATGCCTATACATTTTGTATAGATTCATTAATAATGAAAATATAATATAATGAACCTCTATGAGAATTTCCTTGAAATTATTCCTTATATATCCATATGTACAAGATATTCCTTCTAAGACTTGGGTGTCCATCCCTGTATAGAAACATAATATTCATATTTATAAGGATAATTCATTCCCATTTTTTAATCCATGTGGTTTATATTTAGTGTCCCATTAATATCCTAGAGTCTCAAAACCTTCTCAATCTTGTGACCAAGATTGTAAATACATAATTGGGAATCTAA
Source organism: Viscum album (assembly GCA_963277665.1). Lineage (NCBI taxonomy): Eukaryota > Viridiplantae > Streptophyta > Magnoliopsida > Santalales > Viscaceae > Viscum > Viscum album. The sequence goes on from OY728150.1 coordinate 1,030,092,725, forward strand.
TTTATATGATGGATGAAAAACCATTATACTAACTTACATCCTTGTTAAAATTTTCACACTTTTGGGCCAACACTATGTAACCACATGTGATTTTAAATACACCATCTATAAATTTTGTAAAAATCCATGAATCATCTCAATGACCTATAAAAATCAAAATTTTCCTCAAATATGGTATGTGTCTAACCCTTTGAAACTTTAGAAATAATATTTTTTATATTCAAACATTTACATCACCTTTTAATATAATCTTGAGGGCCTTATAATTAGTAATATGAAACTTACTAAAACTTCTAGATACATAATTTTAAAAGAATCCTACCATAGATTTAGAGTGAAATGATAATCCAAATTCAATTATTCATGAATCCAAAAGACTAATGAAACTTAAAAACAAACTATTTTCAACTTCATTATCTAGGATATTGTTAGATAAATTTCTAGAGTTTACTATCAGATCTTTGAATTTTTTGTACAAATGAAAATTTCTCACACCACCAGTATGTAGGACTTGTGTTACAACCAATAGGTTGAATTTTTTATTTGTTTATAATATTAGATATAGTGGGAATAAACCCAGAGGAAATAGTTTAGATATTGTTAGAAATTAATGCTGACAATGTTAGATATATTAAAAATCAATTATCGATATATTAACATCAATACACTGAGTGTTTTGGAAGGGAATAAAAGGATGTTTATTGGATTTTTTATCAATAAAGAGACCAAATCCACATGGGAAAAAAGTTATAACCCAAATGTTTTATTATTATAAGATATTGAAGAGTGGAAAATGTTATAACCATGGAGTTTTTTTTTTCATATGTAAGTAATTTATAATATCAAGTCTAAGAAGAATAATTGATATGAGATGAATGTTCATAGAAGAGTGATACATTAATTCAATTTTTATATATGTTTTGTTGAGGTATAATTATCTATTTTATCTTATCATGGAATTAGAAGCATGATCTTACATGGAATTATAGAAGTTGTTAGGTGAATAAAGAGTAATATACATCACGGTAATGGTTAAAACATATTTTAGTTCATAGAAAAATTTAGATTTCATCATTTTGGTAGCTGTTTTGGTGCACATGGTTCAATTATATATTTGGATAATTCCTTATACACCATGTTGAAGTCTAAAATGACTATGATTTTAATCATGGTCAATAACCAAATAATGATGATATCAAGGTTTAAATAAGATACTGTACATGATTCATTTGAAAGATATTAAATGGGATGTGCAAGAAATAAACACACTACAGGTCATGGTATTAAAAATTATCCATAAAAAGTTGTGATAATAATTTGACAATGGTATAAAGTGAAATCTAATTAGGGATCTCATATAAGTATAATAAAATGGGGAGAGGAATCTCACCACATTGTAATACATGTTTTAGTCTTGATGAGGATATTGTAAAATCCTATTTTTTATTGGGATAAAGAATAATGGGTATAATGGAAGTCATGGTGTTTGATGATGGATGAAAAAATGGGGGACTAGAGATGACCATGGAATAATGGATATCACAATAGAGTGATGAGTTTTTTTAAATAAACTAGGAATAGGCTAATTGCTGGAGAGAATACTGTAGAGAAAGTCATTTTGAGGAGACATAAATTATATCACAGTCTAGAGGGAAAATATTGTAGTGAATTAAAATATGGAGATATGAAATATGGGTGTATTTAAATTTATCATGATTTGAAGATTTTAAAGGCATGGTTCGTAGATACGAGGTATTGACTGAATATCACCACGCCATGGTGGGTGTATATTTATGTTCTAGTGGATTTTGACTTGAACAAATTAAAAATTTAGATTAAATTTAAATCCATGAGATGTCAATTGATATTTGGGAGTATAACTGTATATATTTAGATGATTTTTATCAGACTTAAACATGAGTAGAACATGGCATGATCCTAGATCTTGAAGAGAACACAAATCAATATTAACTATTGATCAAAGAACTTATAGATTGGAAAATTTATTAAATATGTTGTGGAAGATCTGAAAAAACATATAAGAGAATAAAATTGATAGTTATAGTTTTTGAGAGATTAAAAGAGATAATATTAATAATATTCATTGATATATATATTATTCAATTAGAAAGATAAAAAATTATTGTGTTCCATTGATAATAACTAACTTATTAGAGATAAAGATAGAGTATAATAAAGATAATTCCATTCTTGGAATTATTCATATCTAGAGGATGCGTTTTCTTTTGTGATGATTTATTGGAGTGAATCAATTTAACTATTTTATTAAGATATTAATCTTATTTGTATTTATATAAGAAAGAAACATATTATAGACAAATTCAACAAAAAACTAGAGTTAGTGATGTAAGGAGTATCAATTTATTATGTTGATCTTAGAGAGACCTTCATGTCTATAATATGAATAAGACTTAATTGAAATAGTGAACAAAATAGAAAAAATTAGGAGTTACCCATGGGTGGTAGTGTACTATTCCTAAATATTTATAAGTGTAGTGTACCTCAGTTTGAATTAACCATATTCTAAATATTATATCCACCAAAACAGTGTGTTGATTGTATATTTTTTGGTTCACCATCACATATCTATGTTTATACTCTTCATAAATATTATAATTCTTGTGTACTATGTAAAATCCTTGTGTTATTGTGTGTTTTAAATTTATTGTGAGATAAATCAAGAGAGAGAGAGAGAGATTTGAAGCTGTTGTCTTGATGGATTTAAGTATTATTTGGTGTTCAATATGTGGGCTAAAAAATTAGTGTAATAATGAACTATACTACTATAAAGTTGTATCATATATCATTTCTTGGAGAACAATAATTAGTTTCAATTGGTATGAATCACATACTTTGTTCTTAAATATTTATTTTTTTAATAATCTTATGGAAGTGTGATTTTTATCATAGGGATATATTTGAAGGAAATGGAATATAAATTTTCATATAATTATAGAAGTGAGTGAGTGAAATTGATAACATTAAGTTTGTTAAATTATAATCTTTTTTCTTATGCCAAGTTTTGACTCATTAGTATTATAATATTTATTGATAAATATTTTTAAAGTTTTATGAGAACTCAATAAAAATATTTTATATAAAAACTATATCCAAGGAGTAAATAATTAAATATAAATAATTGTAAATAATATCTAAAAAGGGTTATTTACACATGTTTATAGAGCCTAAAGGTTTTGAATAGTATTTTAAATTCCTAGAAAAACTCAAAAAAGTACAATAATTTGTGTTAAGTATGAAGAAATATTATGAATTATGTGATGAAAATTTATAAAGTGGTAAACAAAGTTAAAGGTTCAATTTAAAATTAATTGGATTATTTAAAAGGATTAAAAAAATAGTGAGTGGGAATTTGTATGATAAAGGGGAGTTCAAAATCTATAAATCTAGAAATTCATATTCATAGAGAATATTTTTAAGTAAAAAAATAATTTTAAATCATTTCATTGATAAAGTTAAATAATAGAGAGAAAAATCTATGAAGATATCCTTTTTATTTTATTGATTAAGGGGAGAAATAGTTGTATATAAATCCATAAGTGAGAAGTTCATAAATCCATATGTTTATTGGATCTTGGATTGAAAGAGAAAGTGGGAGAAAAATATATATACTTATTAAAGTATAATGGATTAATTGAAGTATTTTATATAAAATTCAGAGGGATATAATGTTACAAACCAAGTGTCTTAATGTTATATTTTTTTAAATATTATATATGGTGAAAATTGACCAATAAGATTCTAGTTGGAGTTTATTGATAATAAATGATGATAATTTTGGATATGTTGGAGATCAATGATGGAGAGATTAAAACCAAGAGGTTGTGTGTGTTATACAGGAATCGAAGGATGTGTATTGGATTTTTTTTTCAAACAAGGGAGGGGGAGAAAATTACAACCCAAAGGTTTTATTATCAGAAGATTATGATGAATATATGGTATTGTAACCATGGATATATTGTTATATGGAAGTACCATATCATGTAAAGGATAGGAAGAATAATTTTTATTAGATGAATATTTTTTGAATAATGATGGATTGATACACTTTTGATGAATGTTTAGATGTGGTAAAATTAGCTATTCTAGATTATAATGGAATTAGAAAGAGTACGAGTTTTCATAGAAGTTTTATAGAAGGTTAGAAGTTATTTAGTGAATAAAGAGTAAAAATGTGACAACCGGGGCCTGGTGATAGCACAACCACCCCGCCTTAACATGGCCGTCGGGTCCTGGCCCACCATGTACCACCAGTTGCCCCGCAGACACGTGGGGCCCACCCCAGGGTCCACCCGCATGCCTGAACAAGTTATCTAACTAATGATAGTCCCCACATGCCAACACATGTCCTTTCCAGTGTGCTTTGTCCTCACTCGCACACACCCTGGAAAACCTTTCCAGTGTGCTTTGTCCTCACTCGCACACACCCTGGGAAACTTCTCAGAAGGTCACCCATCCTGATCACTAGTCCAGGCCAAGCACGCTTAAATGTGGAGTTCTAATCAGACAGGATCCTGAAAAGGAAGGTGCACCTTGTTGACATAAGCCATATCATTTAGTCATTTAACCCTTTATCATTTAGGGATGTTACAATCACCCCCCCTTTAGAGCACAACGCCCTCGTTGTGGGCCCTACAACTCAACCCAGGCAGTGCACTGCACTTAAGGTTGGGTTCCTCCTCTGATACCAAATGTGACAACTGGGGCCTGGTGACAACACAACCACCCCGCCTTAACATGGTCGTCAGGTCCTGGACCACCAGGTACCACCAGTTGCCCCGCAGACATGTGGGGCCCACCCTAGGGTCCACCCGCGTGCCTGAACGAGTCATCTAACTAATGATAGTCCCCACATGCCAACACATGTCCTTTCCAGTGTGCTTTTTCCTCACTCGCACACACCCTGAGAAACTTCCCAGAAGGTCACCCATCCTGATCACTACTCCAGGCCAAGCGCGCTTAACTGTGGAGTTCTAATCAGACAGGCTCCTGAAGAGATATGTGCTCGACCCTTCGCATATCATCGACCATGAGGAGATGGACGATGGCGATGAGGTGTCTTTCACGGAGGTTTCAGTGGGGATCGAGGATTGACAGGAGCGGATCCTATGACGATGATCGATTCCTCGGGTGTGCTTTCTTTGGCAGTACGAAACCTCCAGGTAAGCACATGGGAGCGGAAGGCTCAGGTGCGTGTTCAATACCGCTTTTGTGACCCTAGTTTGTGTTGAAGCTTTACGGGGACGTAAAGCCCTGAGGTGGGAGTAATGTAAAGACCCAGAAATTTCAAGGAATTTTTTTTCTTAATTTTCTTTGGAATTTTACAAGAACGTAGTTTCTGACGGCGCCTGATTCCGAGGCCCGGTGTGCCCAGAATCATTTTCTGAAGGTTGGCTCAGGTACATTCAGTGAACGAACGAGCGGGGATTTCTATCTTTTGAACCGTTTCTCGGAATCAAATTCTGAGGGCACCAATGGAACCGTAGCGCCAGTAATTGCTTAGGAACGCTATTTCCGGAGTTGCGTTTACCCGAGAGAAGATGATAAAAATTGTGGAAGTTTAATTTATAATTTATCTACAATTTTTATTTTCTTGTTAAGTAGATTAAGTGTTGTGTTACAACACTTGACCCTCTCTTAAGTGGTTTTAATCTATGTAAGGGAGTTAGGGGTGGGACCCACTTGGAGTTAACCACCCATGGGAGGATTTAAGGTGAGGTGGGGCCCACACGAACCCCACCCCTTCACATTCCTCTTAAACTCCCTAACTCCCTCTTAAATTTTGTAAACCTATCTTTATTTGAGTAACCTTTCATTTCCTCACCCTCTCCCTCATTAACTCTAGACAACACACACATTAATTAAGTGAAATCAACTTTTGAATTCATTTTTTAAAAGTTGGCTTGGGTTGATTAAATAATGTGGAACCATTATTTGTTATGGGTTGGATTTTGTGGTGTTGAGAGTAAGGGTAGAGAGCTTGGAAGTTTTAAAAGAACTTCTTCTTCTTCTTCCTCGGCAAAGGATGAGGCACCGATGTGGGAACTCGCCATCTACAATCCGCCTTTCAAATTTCTCTCTGCGTGAAAGGAAGGGAGACGCTGCATCCTCCTCGGACGTTCTCTGTCGGCATATACGAAACCTCACCCTGCGACGCCGTTTTCCGCGACACCGTCGTTCATCAACTTTTGTCGAGGTAGGGAACTTATTTTTTAAACCCTCGTTTACTCCCTTCTAAATCTAAGAATGCGGATCAACAAAATATTAAGTTGATCCGTGAAGATTATGTTACGGGTTGGGAAATCTTGATTACGGGGAGAAATGCAGGGGTCTTTTTTTTGTTTTGTTTGTGATTAGTACCGTCACCGTTCTCCATTTAAAAATTTGGACCGCTTGCTATCGATTAACGGGAGGGGGCCGGACTGCACAAACACAACCGATGCTCCTCCCTTATCTTGTTGTTGTTCTTGTTGTTGTTTGGAACAGAGATGGCGCAAAACCATCGCACCACGCAAGACCCTGCGGGAATTTAGAAAATCACGAAGAAGGAGTGCGGCGCCGTTGTGCCGCACCTTTGGGGCCGAACGAATCCGCAGTCAGAGTCGGGCCGCGACGAAGGGGCGCGGTGCCGACGCGCAGCACCGGGAAAACCACGAAGACGACACGATTTGTTTTTGATGTGCGGATTGACGGGCGATGACAAACGAGGCCGCAAGGTAATTTTGTGGCCTCTACAGTGAAGGTCGGGTCCTGGGAGGACCGTTGGCGAAGACGGTAGGAGAAACGGACCACCGGAGCGCGTCCGGTGGTCCGCGGAAGGCGGTGGCGGCGACACGCCGTCGGAGGGCTGGCGGCGGTGGTTGCCACCGGCCTTAATTAGCAGCGAGGGTGGGGGAGCCGCGCACCCCGCCCGCGGCTTCTGCTCGGCCGCGCTGGCCGAGCCGCGGCTGGCCGGTCGGGCCGGACTGAGCCGGCCGGGCTGGGCCGCGCCGTCCGGGCCGGGTCGACCCGGTTCGGGCCGACCCAGGGGGGGTCGGGACGGGTCGGTCCGGGCCCTGACCCCCCGTTTTCGGACCCCTCACGGTCTTTCACCTATATCTTGAGCTTTAGAACTCCGATCAATGCACTGTCAGTGGCGATGCGATCCTTGGATCGAGACGGTCGTTTCGGTATATCGCACTCAATGTTTCAGAACATTTTGGGTTTGGCTGGGTTGGTTTGGATACGAAACCAACCGGGCCCTCGGAGTAGAAACACTTATATCTTGAGCTCCGGACGTCCGATTGACGTGCCGTCGACTTTGATGGTTTCCTCTAAGTGATAAGGATCTTTTGGCTTACCCCGCTCGAGGTTTGGATGCCGTCAGAGTGCGGTCGGGTTGGTTCCCTCACGAAATCCAACCGGGCCCCTGGAACGAAAAAGCCAATAACTCACAAACCGGGCGTCCGATTGACGCGCCGTCTGTCTCATTGTTTTCCTCTTGTTGAGACGGAACTTTTGGCATACTTCGCCCGAGTTTTGGTTATAGTTGGATAGTGGCCGGGTTGGATTGCACCCGAAATCCAACCGGGCCCTTGCAACGGAAAAGCTGTTATCTTTCAGACCAGACAACCGTTTGACGAACCGTCAGCGACATTGGTGATCTCGTTGAGAAACGGTCCCAATGAGTATACCCTATGAGAGTTCGGGGTACAGTTGAGATAAGGCCGGGTTGGTTCGCTCACGAAACCAACCGGGCCCCTGGGATGAAAAGGGCTAATAACCCACAGACCGGGCGTCCGATTGACGCGCCTTCTGTTGCGTTGATACCCCTATGACGAGGCGCCCCTTTGAGATACTTCTTCGTGGGACTTTGAGATACTTGGAGTATCGACCTGTAGCTTATGGAGCGGACCCTCCCAGAGATGAGCGTGCAGAGTACATAGACCTGACGACTGCTTGACCGACTCGACTTGGAGTGAGTCAACTAGCCCAGTGGACAGAGCACTACTTTGTGAGGTGCAGAACCATGGCGGATGGAGCACTACCTGTGTGATAGTGCAGACCCGCGGTACTCGTCCGGAGAGTACCTCAGCAGGCTACTAGGGGGTGTGAACTACTGTGTTTGGGTGACATACCCCGGCGGGAAGCACTACTGTGTTTGGGTGGCTGACCCGTAGTACTCGACAGGAGGAGTACCTCAGCAGTCTTAGGTTAGTGAGCAGTACCTCGGAGTCATGACAGGGCCACTGTAAACTCTAGAGACGGGGCTCTTCAGCAGTTACAGTTTCGATAATGGAAATCCTGGTTTGAGCTGAAACTTTTGACCTTTGTGTTTACCTCATGATTGAGATGGGTCACTTGATAACTTAGGTATATGTATGGGCATATACCTGGGTAGTGGTTATCCGTTATTTTCATGATCTTGGTGTTTCCCTCATGATTGAGATGGGTTACTTGTTAACTTAAGTATATGCATAGCATATACCCAAGTAGAGGTTATCTGTTGATATCTTCTTTTTGGTTATCCTTGTTGGTTTTTAGTGAGACCTTGAGGGTCTTAGGGTCCCTACTGAGTATCGTTATACTCACCCCTGCACGGGCTATGCCCACACCTCATTGTGTTGGTTGAAGATGTCGGGCAGTGTTGACAGAGGCCGAGTGTTCGAGGATTGGACGGTACCCGGAGGTGGACTACACGACGAGTCAGTATCCGGAGGTGGACTTCGTGACGAGACGACACATGGAGGAGGTTAACGGGTGAGAGCATTGTGAATTCTATCTGTACCTACCCTTCAGGTAGGATCCGTGGTGGACGATCCAGGAGCTGCACCATCTATACCTACCCTTTAGGTAGGATCCGAGGAGGAAGAACCAGGAGCCGCTTCCGTTCTTCCAGCTGTTGTCTTTTTCTATTGTACTTTGTTCATTTGTAGTTTTACTTTCTTTTGGGTTCGTATTCTGGCCCATTTACCTTTCAACACTTCTCTTTGTACTTAGTGTTTTACTTCCGCTTGTAATCTGTGGTGTTTTGTTTACTTTTATAAAGGCAATGCTTTCCCAGTTATTGAGATTTACGCCTTTGGTGCTAGTCGCCAGCTCCTGGCCTATGGAAGGCAGACTTGGGGTAGTCACGACACGAGCCCTGAGGACGGGTCGTGACAAAAAATATCATGGAATTGGTTAAACCACATCATAGTTCATATATTAATGAGGATTTAACCATAGTGGTATCTAATTTGGTTCTCATGGTTCAATTATATGTTTGGATACTTCCTTATACACCACAATGAAGGAAAAGTGATCATGGTTATGGTTTAGTCAATGGAATAATTATGAGGAGATCATAGTTTGAAGAAAATATTTTATTTGGTTCATTTTAGTGAGATAAAATGGGATGTTAAAGAAAAAAACATTTTTCTATTAGGGTCAAAATATTGGAAATTATTTATAGAAAGTGGAAATGATAATTTGAATATGGTATAAGGTGGAATATCATCATGGTTATCATGTAAGGTTAAAAAAATAGAGATTGATCTGATGTTATTCATTTATTAATATTTTTTTTCTACTCCCTGTTTTAATTTTTATGTAAAAGTGTATAATTAGTGTGAAATACCCATGTTTTACTACTAAATATGATTTCTGAGAATTATTTGAAGTAATCCAATCGATTATGTTTACTATTTTAATTATAAATCTCATCCTAATTATCCAAATTTTATTTTTATTATTTTTTAGTGTTCTATATTAAATTTATAACATATCATTAGAAGGAATCATTGGACAATTCAGACATTTGAATGGTTATATGGTCTACACAAGAAGTCCCAATGAATCTATGATGAAATTGGGCCACCCATGAAGATTTAATTTTTGGACTCAATCCAGAAGTCCAAAATCGTTTATTCTCCCTTAAAATTATAGGTATAATAAAATCCATATTTTATAAAAATTTCAAGTTCAAACTACACAAAAAATGGGCCCAAATGATTTTATGAAATCCAACCCATCATTCTTTCCAGGAATTAAAACTAGTACACAATTATGGAATTTTATCCTAATATAGACATCAATTTGAGCTTATATTTTTCAGTTTTAAATCCAATATAAAGTTGGAGAACTTTTTAGAATAAATTATTTGTATTTGAGGTTATCTTCTTATTAAAAAACCCATTCACATTTTGGCCTTCAACAAAGTCTGGATTGAAATGTATAGATTAAAATTACTTAATCAAACCACTATAACTTTGTCTCCTTAAGTCCAATAGATGCCAATTTTTTATGGAAAAATATAAAAATTAATCTCTAAAACTTTTAATAATATAATATCTCTAGATTTATATCTCTTGATGTCCAAATTTTCGAGCCAAGTGGAGGGAAAGATTTAGAATGAAAACAGTCCACCACCTTGGGCTATAAATTCACCCCCCTCATCTCCTTACAAGGGGTTGGAATTTTATATAAAAGGAGGTTAGGTTGCATGACCAAGGATTTTAAAAATTCTTAGTAGGATCTTATATATTCAAGTTCCTACTTGAGATACCATTCCTCCATGCTTCATTTGATTTGCTTTTGCGTTCTTCATTTGTAATCTCATGAGTTCTTGTGTTGTAATTTTATTTTAATGCACATTTATTCTTTATAACTTATTATTATCATAAAACCTATTTTGTGTAATATTAATGGTCTTAAAATAGATTAAATCAAGTTAAAATCTATGTCCCCTTTTTTCTTTCTCATTCAATCGAATGTCCATTATTAATTCTCATCACCGTTCATGTGTGTGTTCGGCGCACAACTATTTTATTTTCCCATTTTTTAGTTATCTTTATAATTCATCAAAATAAAAAATATATAACCAGATTACGATAAATCTAAATGGATGAGTAAATCTACCATTAGGGTGAGTAATAATTTGGGGATGTTAAGTGATTGAGAACTTTTTCTTATTGAGTATTCTTTAGGTTAACATTGTGTATGTTAAACTTAAAATGTCATCGATTAATGAAAAATTTTGTTTAATGTATGGATTACATGTATTATTGGAACCATAAATACACTAAAATAAATATATACTGATTGAGATTATAACCCTAGTTAATTTAAGGCTTGGATTAAAGCCTTAACACTATAGAATTCCGATCAAAGTCATATTGTAAAGTGGGTGTTAATTTAATGAAATATAAAGCAAAGTTCAAGGATATTATAAGCTTAAATCCCCAATAATGTACTCAACCCAACCTTTATGAAATTGTGAAATCAATATAAATCAATCAATCATTTCATTTTAGCTATTCAAACAAACCCCCCATTAAAAATACAAATCCAAAAAATAATATACTATTAAAAAATATCATCATCGAGGATTTGACCCGAGTGCCACTATACATATTATCAGAGCACCGGACCCTTGAATGGTTGATATGTGATAATAGGCCACTTTTTCAGATCTCACCACATTAAAGTATATAATTTGATCTTGATGAGAAAATCACAAAATACTATTTAAAATGAGATAGATAGTTATGTTGTAATGGTAATTGTGGTTTTTGAAGATGGATGGAATAATAGGGAGTTGGATATGGTTATTATTTAATGAATGTTGTAATATATTGTTAATTTTTCATAAAAAAATGAAAAAAATAAATTTTCTAGAACATATGTCATGGAGAAAGGTGTGACAACCCAAGTTTTTTAAAGAATAAAATTATGTTTGATAGCATAATTGACACACAACACTAATATTAGATGAGAATGTAACACCCCAAGACTTTAAGATATATTTATTTTTAAATAAATTTAATCTCTTTAATATCTTGAGGTAAACAAAACCTTGATATTATTATGTTTGATAACATATTCAACATGGAACACCGAACTTAAACGACCCATGATATATATTGCTGTTATAACCTCACTATTAAATTGGTGGGTATGAATAATATTAACTAATTTATGATATATATATATATATTAATAAATATAAATTATTGATAAATTTTTAGTAAATAACAAATCAATTTTTAGTAAATTTATTTTATTCTTCAAAAATACGTTTTCTCTAAAAATGATTTTTATTTCTTTTCATGAAAAAAATAGTATAATAAATTTTTGGAACTTTTAGAAATTTTTTTTGATAAAATTAAATTTACTTTTTTAATTGGAATATCAAAATTTACTTTGGGTGAAATTTTAGAACTTTTCAAAAAATATTTATTTTTCAGTGAATAGTAAAAAATGACATTTTTTTAAAACTATATTTTATTTTCAATAAATTAAGTAATTTAAAAGTAAAAATATGTTTTGAATATGTTTTGAATTAACATAAGTATAATTTATTTATAATTAATCTACTTAATTACTTTTTTACCAACTTTATATTGGTTTTTGGTATAAGTTTGTTTTTGGGGGTGAAAATAGATTCTTCTGAAAACCGTTTCAATGTAGATAATGTTTCTTAATTTTAATTAATTAAAATATACCCTAATGAGAAATTATTTAAATTAAATTTATATATGATATATCATTAAATTTTAATTTATATAAATTCCATGATTATTATTTGATATAAAGTTAATATAAAATCATATTGTGCTTGAAAAATAAATTTCTTGAAAACCCACTTTTTCAACGAATCTATGGGTTTTATTTTAAATTTAATTTTTTATACTTCTAAAAAATTTATTTGAAAAAATAAACTTAATTTTTAAATCATCATTGAAAAATTATATTAGGTTTAATTATTGATAATTTTCTAAAAAGTTTCATTTTTTGATGAATAGTGAAAAATACTCAATTTTAATTGAAAAATGATTTTTTGTGTTATTTATTTATAGAGTTAAATTGTATTTTAAAATGGTTTTAAAGTAAAATTATTTAAATTTTATATAAATTAATGTAATTTAGAACATTTTAATCAATTTCATATTGATCTTAGATATAAAAACTTTGTAAACTTTTGAACTTTTTCTCTTTAAAAATTCACTTTCTCATCGAGTCTTCAAGATTAATTTTAAATTTAATTTTTCCACTTATATGGATGAAATTTGTAAAAATTGATTTTTTATTTGGAATTATTAGAATTTATCTTACCTAATAAGGTTTAATTATTTTTTTTACAAAAATGAAGAGTGAAAATGGTAAAAATTATTTAATATGGTTAAGGTAAAAATGGGTTTACAGGGCGTTAAAATAAAAAGATAAGGGTAAAAATGTCCTATATACTTGTATAAAAACATTTTTATAGAAATAGTTTGACCATTAAACATATAAGGTTATATAATGGTCCATATTTGACCTTTGGGACATGAAAAATGTGGGATCACTCAATTATTTTCAAAAATACCAAGTGTGTCTTCTCCTCCACTTATAAAAGGTCACCCTCTCTCCTATCTTATTCCCACCACAAAAAATATTGGGTTAGACCAATAAATACCCAAATAAATTCTAAAATTCCCTTATATCATCCTATAATCCTTATTTAGGGAAGAAATCCAAACTAGGAACGCCATTGGTGGAAACCTAAGGAGGATACTCAATGAAGCGGTAACATTTTCAACAAGAATTTTTATTTTATTTATTTCTCCACCTCCTTCAATTATTATTAAAAAATATTATATAATAACATCAGTATCATTAATATAATTATATTTTATTATGTTAATTTGATAACATAAGTCATTTTCCTCTTCCATTAAATGGTTTACAAAATCATCATTCGTGTGTACGATGGACTACTGCCTTATGAAATGAGGTCATTTTTTTTAATTTACCACCTATCACGGTTGGGTATGATGATGAATATAAAGTTTATATATGATATTTATAACATAATTATATATATTTATTAATTATATCATATATACCTTTTTATATTCCATTCTATAGGGGATATGATAACATAGCTCTTGTGTATAATGTACTACCACCTTGCGAAGCGATGTGATTCATTTTTCACTAACATGTTGTGTTGAAGGTAATAAGGGTAAATATAATAAATATATATTATATAAATGAAATAGTTATAATATTAATGAAATATTTATCATTATGGAAATATAATATATCATTATCTTTCTTACCTTCCCATTCACTAAAAAGGTGATAACGCTGTTCGTGAACGTGTGGACTACCGTCTCCTCAAAGAGATGTGATTCATTTTTTCATCACCACATCACAATAATTATATATATAATTATATATAATTAAATATTATGTTATTTATGATATAATTATCATTCTATAAAGATAAAATATCAATTACCTCTTTTTTATAATGATCATTAAAAAATTGAAATGTTACTCATGTGTACATACGACCTACCATCTCTATGATTGTAAGATAGAATATTTTTTATAACCATATTTCATGATTAGTTTAAAAGTATATTTTATGTATAAATATGATAATTATTTTAGTATTATCATTCTTTATATGTTTATATAATGACCACTTTGACCATATTCAACCTACCAAAGTAATTTTTGACACATAAGCCAAACATGGTCAAAACATCCGAGGTAAACCTAATTGATTAATTAATAATATATAAAACTGTAATAAGTGAAATAAAGGAAATATTAAACATGAATATTTTTTCATAATAAATTAAATAATTAACATAATTTTATTATTTATGAAGATAAAGAACAAGCGTGATAAATTAAACTTGAGGTAAGAGTTTTATCGTATCATTATTATTTCTGTGAGATATATGCCATATTCACCACTTAATTTTTTTGTTTAGTGTATATAATGACCATGAATAAATTTTATGATTATTATCCTTAAATTTATTTTGATTTACATATTCATTTTAGTATCTCTCTTTCATGGGGTTTACAGTTTCAAAGTTACCAAAGCGGTAATAGATTTTTTTCTAAATTTACATTCTTTGAGACATATGTTATGTTATACACCTATATTATTTTATGAGGTGTATATGTTTCTCCTATGACATGATATATAATTAATATTCTTATTTTCATGATATTATAAGTATCATTTAATTTTATTCTTTCATGGGGATTACAATTCAAAGTTACCAAAGTGGTAAGAGTCTTATGTTACAATCTCATCATTTATTAAGATTGTTTATGATTATAATTCTAATAATGAGATATTATGACCCATATATCAAGTATTATCATGAATTTTCTTCTCCTCTAGTAATAATACATTTTTTACACTATTTGTTTCTTAAGATAATTGATAAATTTTTACGAAAATCCATATTCATTTCTCTCTTCGGTAGGAAATCTGTTTTCTTCCAAAAACATGTTTTCTAAAAATATTTTGAATTTTTTTATCCTTTTCAAAATAATTTATTTAAGAAAATTTTACCCATTTTTTTAAAAAAATGTTTTCAAAGGAATCTTATTATCACATTCCAAAAAAGGAACTTTTATAACGTTTTTACCATGAAAAATGAATGCTCTTTATGGCATGTACGTAATTACCCACCGATATGACCATTATTTATTTGAAGCTTCCTTTTCAAGTGTACAAGTTTACTTTTAAATAAAATATTTTATTAATATTATATAAATTTTTGGTGATTATCAGCAAAAATTATTTTAAAACTGTTTTAAGTTTTAAAAAGTGATTTAAAAAAAAATGATATTTTCCTAAAGAATGTTTTTAATAAACTTTTAATGGTATTTTCGTTCATTAAAATAAAAAACCTTTTTGTTAATTACCATAAACTAGAGATATTTGGTATTGATACAATCCTCATTCTTTCTATGGATTTAATAATATTGTTTCAAAGAGATAGTTTTGAAACTCGTTTCACTTCCTTGGGTTAATCGTGTTTCAAAGAGATTGTCTAGAAAAAATATTTCATTTATATGGATTGAACAAGTTATGAAAGGAATAATGAGTGTTTTTATGATTTTTATAATGATAGAAAATACCTTTTTTTTACTTTAGTCATGTTGTGGTTTTTTTACATTACTTATACGATGGGGAAACCCATATAACATCGGGTGATCCCATTACAGCTTATACGATGGGGTGGTCTGGATAGCGTTGGGTGATCCTGTTATAACTTATACAACAAGGAGGCCTAGATAACATTGGATGATCTTGTTATAGAATACATGATGGGGTGGCCTAGATAGTTCTAGGAGATCCAATTATAGATTAAAGTATGGGTGTTCCCAAATATCACTTTAATGTATCAGGTACTAATTATTTTCTCCGAAAAATTATATTGGAAGTCAAACATATAGTTATTCCAATTATAAGGGTTATATAAGGGTTTTTTAAGTGTTCTATAAAGATGATATTCCAAGATACCAATATTTTTTATCTATTATTGTTATGGTAAAGTTTCAAGGATCAAATAACAACTGAGAGGGGGGGGGGTTGAATCAGTTGTTTAAATTTTTATAAGTTTTAAAACTTTAAGAAACCTAACCCTTGAAACTTGTTAAGATTTATTTCTTTATCAACCTTTAGTAATAAACTCAAGCATTCGATAAAGGTAAAGCAAGAAAGGAAAACAAGATATACAAGGTTAGACCTCAATAAGAGAACCTACATCCTTATCATAGCCACTCCCGTGGGTCTATGGAAATCCACTATAATAAAGAAGTGAATACAACTTGTTCCAACTACTGTTAGACACCTTCTATCTCCCGATAGGAAAGATTATACAGACTCCCATCAGTTTACAATTTTTTATTAAAGAACAAATGAGCCAAACACAATAATAATAACTTTGTTGAAGCTACTCCACAAATGCTTACTCTGAATATTCAGTCCATTTTTCTTGAATCTGATTTTTTGAAACCATTCTTATCAGCAAGGTAATAATGGTTCCAATTTCCTTCTGCTAAAAAACTCAAGAAAACTTCTTCAAGATGGTAGGAACTTTTTACTTTGAATTCTCCAGCGCTCCCCCTTTTCCGCGTGTGTAAAGTTACAAATGAGCAAATGATCTGAGCACATATTTATAGGAAACTCAGAAAACAAAGGTGGGAATATTGAAAATGTTTTCCACTTCCTCAAATCTCAAAAAATCTGAAAATATCTTGCATTTAATCTTCAATCTTTTACTTCTTCAAATCTACTTAAATTTCTCTGAGATTTACACAAAGTTGAAATTTAGGTTTTTCTTCTTGAACTGTTCATATCTTTCTCTGAATGATAAAGCTGGATCTCAGTTCTGAATTTTTTTAGAAACATGCTCAGAAATCAGGTTCCGAATTGTGCAAAAATTAGGTTTCAAATTATACGGAAATCAGGTTCTGAATTGTTCAGAAATCAAGTTCCGAATTACTCAGAAATCAGGTTCTGAATTGTACAGAAATCAGGTTCTGAATTATGCAGAAATCAGGTTCTGAATTATTCAGAAATCAGATTCTGAATTACTCAGAAATCCGGATATGAATTTTTCAGAAATCAGGTTCCAAATTACTTAGAAATTAAGTTTTGAATTACTCAGAAATCAGGTTTTGAATTGTACAGAAATCAGATTCTGAATTACGCAGAAATTAGATTTTGAATTTTTTAGAAATTAGGTTCCAAATTAATGAGAAATTAGGTTCCGAATTATTCAGAAATAAGTTTTCAAATTACTCAGAAATCAGGTTCCGAATTACTCATAAATCAGGTTCCGAATTGTCTAGAAATTAGGTTCCGAATTATGTAGAAATTAGGTTCCGAATTTTTCATAAATTAGGTTCCGAATTACTCAGAAATATGGTTCCAAATTGTTCAGAAATCAGGTTATTAATTACTCAGATATCAGGTTCCGATTTTCTCAGGAATCAGGTTCTGAAAATAGGTTTTGGTTATCAGGTTTAGAAACCAGGTTCTGGTTTTATTAGGAATCAGGTTCTGAAAATTGGTTCTGGTTTTCTCCGGAATTAGGTTCCAAAAATAGGTTCTAGTTTTCAGGTTCAGAAAAATAGGTTCTGAATTTTTCTCATAATTTTGTTTAGTGAAAAACATCAAACCTCTTCACCATTTCTTCAATAGCTTGTATCATGAAAATTTTCATGATTTGTGTAAACTTTAAGATCAGAAAATCATCGTCTGATTTTGTTAATAATGTTTTAGACACTTTCTTAACTTCTAAATTCTTATTCTTCAACAACACCCTCTTTAAGAAAAACTTCAGCAACAAGCAACTTCAACTTTCTGTAACCCAAAAAACATTCTTCAAAAAAAATATAAGTTTTCAAAAAATACAAAACTTTGTCAAAAAAAACACCACAAAGGTTCTTCAATCCCCCCTTTGGATTTGTTGGCAACCCTTGTTGAAAAATTTTCAGCTCTATAAAAATTTCACTTCTCATATTCTTGAAATTTACCAAAACATATCCTTTCTCAAAAATAGAGTGTCCTGACACCACACTACTAGATAAAGTAATATTTTTGAAGTATTTTCATCCCTCGGTGATAAGCAAATTTTGCAGCCATGTAAGAATAAAATTCACATTTCTCAAACTCCCCCTCAACTTTTATCTTTATCTTTCTCACTTCTCTTTTCCTCTCTCATTTTTACTTCTCTCTCCCCCATTATATGATAATCACAGATTCAGATTCATAAAATAAATCCAAGTAAACATTGTTACTTACTCTCCCCCTTTCTCAACATAATACAAAGCACGGTGGGGGAACTTCTTTATGAGTTTAGGAAGTTACAGGAGGAGGCTGAACATGGAGTTGCAGCCTCAGTTCAATAAACATTTCCTTTGACATTGCTTTTGTAAAAATATCAGCAATCTAATACTTTGTTGAAATATATTCCATCAAGACTTTTCCAGTAGTATATTTCTCTTTTAAAATGTGATACTTTATATCAATGTGTTTTTATCTTGAATGTTGAAAAATATTCTTAGAAAGATCAATAGCACTTTGATTATCACTGAGTATATTTAAAGGTTTAGAAACTTGAAATTTCAAATCTTCCAGCTGAACCTTCATCCACATCATTTGAGTACAAGCCTGAGTAGCTGCAACATATTCGGATTCAGCTGTGATGAAAGTTACTAAACTTTGTTTCTTACTATGCCAACTCACACAACATTCCCCTAAGAAAACTGTTCTTCCTGGTGTTGATTTTATATCATTACAATCACCATCCCAATCAGAATTATTATAACCATGAAACTTTATTTCATTGTTTCTCTTGTATGAAAACCCATGTGATGTTGTTTCTTTAAAATATCTCAGAATCCTCTTAACTGCCAACATGTGTGATTATTTTGGATTACTTTGATACTGGGAACATAGAGTCACAACATAAGAAATATCAGGCCTTGAAGCTATAAGATAAAGAAGACTTCCTATCAGCTTTCAAAAGTGTTTCTGATTCACACTTTTCCCTGATTCATCTCTGCTCAACTTTGTGCTCACTCCGATAGGATTTGAAACTTCATTTGATTCTTCCATCCCAAAATTCTTTAAAAATTCCTTGGTATACTTTTCTTGGGATAATAAAATTTAGTTTTCTTGTTGTTGAACTTGTAATCCAAGAGAGAAAGTTAATTCTCCCAACATTGACATTTCAAAATTTTTCTTCATCTCTTCAGAAAATTTTTCACAAACCTTTTATTCATCTCCAAACAAAATTATATCATCCATATAAACAATTAAAATTAATGTTCCGGAGTCAACATCTTTAACATACAAGTTTCTATCAAACTTTCCTTTAGAAAAGTTCATTATTCTCAATGAATTTTCAAGCTTCAAATTCCATGCTCGTGGATCTTGTTTCAACCCATACAAGACCTTCTTCAATTTGAAAACTTTTTTTTTTCATAATCATCAAGTAAAAATCCACAAGGTTATTCAATGTAAACTTCTTCCTCAATTTCACCATTTAAGAAAGTTTACTTTACATCCATCTGATAAAACTTGTAATTCCGATGAGTATCCACTGTAAGAAACATTCAAATAGTTTCCAACCTTTCAATAGGGGAATAGATTTTATCAAAATCCACACCTTACAGCTATGCATATCCTTTACACACAAGCCTTGATTTTTTTCTTGTAACTTCTCCATTCTCATTCAATTTATTTCTGTAAACCCGCTTGGTTCCAATAATATTTTTATTTGATGGACTTGGAATAAGTTCCCATGTTTCATTCTTCTTAATCTGATACAGTTCTTCATTCATAGCATCCACCCATTCTTTATGTTGAATAGCTTCTAAAACTAATTTTGGTTCAACTTTTGAGATAAGTGAAGTTTGATTTTCTAATCTCAACTTACTTCTTGTTTGAACTGGAGACCTCTAATTCCAAATAATATTTTCAGATTCAACATGTTTTCGTAAGGTAGGAAAACATACATTTCCTTTCCTAGCATCACTTTCTTCCCCATGTGACTCATCTAAGTCACTTTCACTTTTGTGTGGATTATCTGATTTAACCTCCTCAGTATTCTTAATAGATTTTGTGAAGAAACTTGGATTTTAAATTAACTTCACATCATATGAGTCCACCAACATCTGTAAAAGTTTGTTCCAACATTTGTAACTTCTTCCATTTAATGATTAACTCATAAATATTCCTCCTTCATCTTTCTTATCAAACTTTCCTAAGTCCGGATTTTTTATTTTGAGAAGGTGTGGACTTATAAAAACTTTGAAGTATTTCAATGAAGGTTTTTTGTTATACCACATATCTTAAGGAGTCATGTTGGTTTTCGGTCTCAACAATCATCTATTTTGAATATGTACAACAGTACTAACAACTTCTCTCCAAAAGAATTTTGAAATTTTGTATTCTGATAACATAGTTCTTCCCATTTCCTCCAGGATTCTCTTATTCCTTTCTACTACTCCATTTTGTTGTGGAGTATAAAGAGAACTATACTAATGTTTGATACCATGCTTCCTTATAAGTTTCAAAATAATTTCTTATGAATTTAGTACCATTTTCTGTCCTCATATTCTTTATGAAAACCCCCAATTCTTTCTCAACATATTTTCTAATGAATTTAAACATTTCAATAGCCTCTGACTTAAGCTTCATGAACATGTTATCTATAATATGAGTGAAATCATCAATAAAAGTGATAAAGTATAAATCTACTATTGTTGATTGATGTCTCATCGGCCCAGAAAATCATAATGAATAAGCTCAAGTGATTTGTAATATTGAATTTCAACTATTTTATGACTTTTTTATTTATATTTTCGTTTTGGAAAGTAATACAAACATCATCATCTATTCTTTTTAGTTATGGAAAATTCCGAACTACATCAACTTTAGAAATATTACTCATGTTCTTCTGCCCAAGGATACCAAGTCTTTGGTTCCACAACTTGTTTTCATCTTCAACACTCAAATAACAAGAATTATTGGATTCTCCAATTTGAAAGAGATTCCCACTGGTTCTTTCTCATTTTGTAACCACCTTTCCATTTTTTACACTTTTGATGATACAAGAATACTTTCTAAATATAACTTATTTTCCATCATCAAAAAGTTGATTTACACTAAGTAAGTTAATTTTTATCCCATTAAAAAGCAATACTTCCTTAGATTTCAGTTTCTCTACTTTAATCTCTACCGTTCCGATTCCATTAATTTTTAAAGAACTATCATTACCAAAAGTAACTGCTCCTCCATAATGACTTTCAACATATTCCAAGATTTTTATATCACCTCTCATGTGTGAAGAACAACCACTATTAAGAATCTATGGTTTTTTCCTCTTAATTGCTTTTAAATCTATCTTAACAACAAAAATTCTCTCATCAACCTTCTTATTTTCAGCTTTCTTTTCATTATTATCATAAGAAACTTGTTCTTGAAGGAGTGTCATACATATTTCAAAATGATTAATAGACTAATCACATCTTCCACAAACTACTTCCAAACATTCAAATTGATTCTATATTGGAATGTTTTGTACATCTTGAGAATTCACCTTTTCAACTTTCTATGAGTACGGAAAGTTACTCATTCTTCTTTTACAATTTATTCCACTTTGCTCAAACCTTCTTCTGGGTAGAGATAAATTGTGCCAAAAATTATAAGCTCTATGACCATATATTCCACAACACCAGCAATAGACCTCAAATCTTGATTTTCTATTAATGAGTGATCTTTCTTTATAGAAACTTTGTTGAGGTTGATAACTTCTTTCAGCTCTAGAAAACTCAGGATGCAGGCCATCTCTTCTTTTGAGTGAGTTTTCTACTTTTTTAGGATTGATAGGTTTCTTACATCCTTTATCCACCCAAGATTTACTAATACTTTTTCCATAACCTGAAATTTTAGAAGAATGAGATAAAACATTATTTTTGATAGGATAATATTTCACCTAATTCTCATGGTAAGCCTTCTCAGCAATCTTGGAAGTCTCAGATTTTGCTTTAGTGGATTTGTTTAAGTTTTCATTCATCTTCCTTAGGGTATTTTTGGAATCAATAACTTTTGATTGCTACTTTTTGACCTCTTATTCTTTAGTTTTTAGATTCTTGCTAAGATCTTTAATCATTTTTCCTTGTTCAGCAATTCTAAGTTTGTAACTTAAAATTTATTGAATGTATTCATCTTCCTTCTTGGTGACATATTTACTTCCATCATGAACTTCTTCATGATTCTTCTTTATCACAAAAATTTCTTTCTGGAGAGATTGGTTTTTCTCAATACATGCAAGAAGTTCATATCTTAGCTAATATTATCTGTAAGATTCTTTACCACCTTCTTCACTATCTAAAGAAACAATTGTTTTCTCAACTTTTTAAATGAAGGTTTTGAATCTTTCTTTACTTTCATATTCTAAGGAATCATTGTCAGATGATTCTGATTCAACCTTCTTGATCAACACACTTCTTTTATTTATAGAAAACTTATTCTAGATTTTTTTAGAAGTCTTCTCTTCTTTTTCATTATTGTTATACTTCTTCCATCGAGGATTCTCATTAGAAACATCATGATATTCTCAAACTTTATTCTTAGGGAAATTTATAGAAAAGTGTCCGATTCTTCCACACTCAAAACATTTAAGAGGAAGTTTCCCTCCATAATTTCCTCTTCCTCTTCGATAGTTTTTGGATATGAGAGACATGATTTTTTCATTCAACTCTTCATCTTCATTATCATCAGACTCACAAGGATCAGCTTCACTATCATGTTGGATTTTCATCTTTCTCATAGCTTCAAAATCCATTTCATCTTCCATCTTATTCTTAAATATTGGAGCTTTCCTCATTTCATAAGAAACAAGAAAGTTATGCAGTTCATTAAGAGATAAATCATCCTTATCTTCTAAAGTTGAAATTTTAGAATCAAACCTGTATGGAAAGTTTCTCATAAGTTTCTTCACAATTATTGAGTCTTCCAGAATATCTCTAAACCCCCTGTTATTGTAAAAAATTTCATTAACTCTGGTAAAGTACTCATCAATTGTTTCTTCATCTCTCATTCTGATATCTTCATACTTACTATGCCAGATCTGTAGCTTTGCTTCCTTAACTTTAGTATTTCCTTCAAAAATACTCTCAATCTTTTCCAACATACTTTTGACAGATTTAAGACCCATCACCTTTTGATAAAAATTCTCTAATAAGGACATAAGGATTTTATTTCTTTCCTTTCCATCAAATTCTATATTCTTTTTATCATTAGGTGTCATGGGGGCATAATTATCAATAGGGGAAACCCAATAGTGGCAGCATCAATAACATCCAAGACAAGAGATAGGAGATAAGGAATCATGCTATTTTTCCATCCATAATAGTTCTTCCCATAGAATATAGAAACTCCTCTACTATTGACAGAATTGATATTATCCATGATAAGGATTAAATAAGGGAACCTTCCTCTGATACCACTTGAAGTTCCAAGGATCAAATAACAACAGATAAGGGGGGGGGGTCGAATCAGTTGTTTAACTTTTTATAGGCTTCAAAACTTTAAGAAACTTAACCCTTGAAACTTGTTAAGATTTATTTACTTATCAACCTTTAGAAAGAAACTCCAGTATGAAATAAAGGTAAATCAAGAAAGGAACAAAATATATACAAGTTCAAACCTCAATAAGAGAACCTACATCCTTGACATAGCCACTCCCATGGGTATATGGAAATCCATTATAATAAAAAAATGAATATAACTTTTTACAACTTCTGTTAGACACCTTCTATCTCCTGATAGGAAAGATTATACTGAATCCCATCAGTTTACAATGTTTTATTAAAGAAAAAATGATCCAAACACAAGAATAAAAACTTTTTTGAAGCTTCTCTACAAATGATCACTCTGAATCTTCAGTCCGGTTTTCTTGAATCTTATTTTATAAAATCGGTCTTCTCAGAAAGGTGATAATGGTTCCAATTTCCTTCTGCTAAAAAACTCATAAAAACTTATTCAAGATGGTAGGAACTTTTCACTTTGAATTCTATAACGCTTCACCTTTTCTGCATGTGTAAAGTTGCAAATGAGTGAATGATTTGAGCACATATTTATAGGCAACTCAGAAAACAAAGGCGAGATCTTGAAAATGTTTCCCGCTTCCTCAAATCTCAAAAAATTCAAAAATCTATCGCATTTAATATTCAACATTTGAATTCTTCAAATCTATTTAAATTTATCCAAGATTTATACAATGTTGAAATTCAGGTTTTCCTTCTTGAACTCTTCATATCTTTCTCAGAATGATAAAGTTGGATCTTGGTTCTGATTTTTTCAGAAACATGTTCAGAAATCAGGTTCCAAATTGTGCAGAAATCTAGTTCTGAATTATGTAGAAATCAGGTTCGAAATTGTTCAGAAATCAGGTTCCGAATTACTCAGAAATCAGGTTCTGAATTGTGTAGAAATCAGGTTCCAAATTATGCAAAAATCAGGTTCTAAATTGTTCAGAAATCAGGTTCCAAATTACTCAGAAATTAGGTTTCAAATTGTTCAGAAATCAGGTTCCGAATTACTCAGAAATCAGGTTCTGAATTGTGTAGAAATCAGGTTCCGAATTGTACAGAAATATGGTTCCGAATTATGTAGAAATTAGGTTCTGAATTTTTCAGAAATCAGGTTTAGAATTACTCAGAAATCTAGTTCTGAATTGTTTAGAAATCTGGTTCTGAATTACTCAGAAATCAGGTTCCAAATTATTCAGAAATCAGGTTTTGAATTGTGTAGAAATCAGGTTCCGAATTATATAGAAATTAGGTTCAGAATTGTATAGAAATCAGGTTCTAAATTACTCAAAAACCAGGTTTTGAATTGTTCAGAAATCAGGTTCTGAATTACTAAGATATCAGGTTCTGGTTTTCTCAGGATTCAGGTTCTGAAAATAGGTTCTGGTTTTCAGGTTCAGAAACCAGGTTCTAGTTTTCTCAGGAATCAGGTTCTAAAAATAGGTTCTGGTTTTCTCAGGAATTAGGTTCTAAAAATAGGTTCTGGTTTTCAGGTTTAGAAAAACATGTTCTGAATTTTTCTGATAATTTTGCTTAGTTAAAAACATCAAACCTCTAACATTTCTTCAATAGATTTTATCATGAAACTTTTCGTGATTTTTGAGAAATTTAAGAGCAACAAAGCATCGTCTGATTTTGTTAAGAAATTTGAGACACTTTCTTAACTTTTGACTTCTTATTATTAAACAACATCCTCTTTAAGAAAAACTTCGGCAACCGAAAACTTCAACTTTCTGTAACTCAAAAAACATTCTTCAACAAAAAGATTAGTTGTCAACAAATAAAAAACTTTGTCAAAACAAAACACCACAAAGGTTATTCATATGGGTTTATGATGTTTCATTTTATCAAGATTGGTATCACATGGATTTTGATTATTAATTCTTATGACTCTTTCCTTTGTTAAATCCTTATGCCATGTTTTCATGTTTGATGGTCCAAGTATTTATGGGTATGAATATTCTTATGTTATAGTCATGTAATTTGGTTATGTAATCATACCCATATACTCTTCTTATGCTCACCAATGAAATTCATTTTTTAATGCTTACATTTTCCCTAAATCATAATTTGATCTCACCCTTCTTATGTTTCCTTTTCTCCATGTTATAAAGAATTAGGTAGAATGAATTATATCTAGAAGGTATTTTATATGGATAATGATGATGACTTAATTTGGAAAAGAAAATATGTGTTAAGTGAGATAAATTATCATTTAAAGTAATGGGGATTTTTTATGTAGGAATTTTTCGTAATTATTTAAAACTATAAATCTAAAAGGTCCTCGATAATTTAAGTGATCCAAGTTTTCTTTTTGAGATTTTAAGATCTATATGGAAGTAAAATTGGGTCAAAATTATCGATATCAAATCTGAAAATGTAAATTTTAGGTTTTTTTCACCGGAATAAGGAGTGCGGGTTTGAGGATATTATTGTTTGTATCAAAGGAAATGTTTAGATAAATTTGGATATTTATATGTTTTCATGCAAATCTTAAGAGTTATGGATACCATCATAGGTATATAAGGTTAAGGTTGATTATAAGTTCAAAGTCTTAGACACCCCATTCGAGGGTTTTAAGTATTAAAATTTTTGAGGTTATTAATGAAATTTTAGTAGATGTTCTTTTGGTTTTGGATATTTGTAACCCAAAGGATCAACATGAAGTGTTATTTTTTCAAGTTTAAGTAAAAAAAGTACAATATGAAGGCTGAGGGACAATCTATCACATCCAGAAATGCTGCGGGGCTTGAACACACAACTAAAGGGTTATAAGGGTATAACACCTACAATTGACCTACACGATGTCCTTGTTAGTATGACATTCTTATAGGTAATGATTGAGTTTATTTCATAAAAACATTAGATTTTATTTGATAAATAATGGTTTATTTATCCTAGAAGTATATATGATCAAATTATTTTAATCTATGGGTTTTGAACTTAGTTAGGAAATGTTTGAATAATTTTAAGGATAGTTATTTATGGAATGATTTGGTTTGAAATTGTAGTGTTAATGTTGAAATTAGAGATTAATGTATGAAGACTTATTTTTTAATATTTCTATGTGATAAATATTTTGGTTTAGGTTAATGTCTAAAAACTGGAGAAATATCTTGTTATGCTTTTGGTTATTATGTGGTCATTCGAAAGTTTATTTTAGTTCTTAAAGCATTAAAAATCCATCTTGAATACACATCATTTGGAGAAAAAGATGATATTGCAGTGTAAATTAATTAAAGGATGAAATTATACTAATCAAGTAAGTATATATCCATATTATCTTAGTATAGATGGTATTATAATTCCTTAAATTTAGGAAAATGATCTTGAATTTTTTTTATCCTAGTACCTTCAATTCTGATGAACCGATGGTCTTTTCGATCATCACATATTTTTGATTTTATGGGCCTTAAATTTCCATTTATCATTAAATTTCCTATTATAAATGACCTATATCACTATATATAATTATTTACACTTTTCTTCTTTTCCCACCTATGTTCTACCACTTGGAAACCTAGTTATGTTTTATTCCAGATGACCTTTGTAATTCCATTTTCTCGCCTATTAAGATGATATTTTATTAACACTTTTTACAATGTGGGTTTACAAAAAAAATACTTTAAAATTTATATCCTTTTATTACCAAGATAAATTAAAAATTGCGAGGAATAAATTTATTAGTGGTGGTGGACGTAACACCCCAAGATTTTAAAAGAAAAAAATTATGTTTGATAGCGTAAATGAGACACAACATTGAGTTTAAATGAGAATTTAACACCCCATTAATTTACGATATATTTGTTTCTAAATAAATTTAATCTCTTAAATAGCTTATGATACACACAAAATCTAGTTTTTTATGTTCGAGAGAATATTCGACACGCAACATTGAACCTAAACAACCCATGATATATTTTACCATTATAACCTTTCCATTGAATAGGTAAGTATGGATGTTATTAACTACTTTATGAAATATATAAATAAATGATTAAATATAAATAAATATATATATATATATAATTTTATTACTCAATATAAATTAATGATAAATTTTTAGTAAATAAACAATCAATTTTTAGTAAAGTTTTTTTATTCTTCAAAAATACGTTTTCTTTAAAAAATATTTTTATCGCTTTTCATGAAAAAAATACTATAATAATTTTTTTGAACTTTTATAAAATATATTTGATAAAATGAAATTAATTTTTAGAATAAAAATATAAAAATTTAATTTGGTTGAAATTTTGGTACTTTTTAGAAAATATTGATTTTTCAGTGAATAATAAAAAATAATGATATTTTGTAAAAAAATATTTTATTTTTAATAAATTAAGTAATTTAAAAGAAAAAATATGTTTTAAATATGTTTTAAAGTAACATAAGTATTATTTAGTTATATTTAATTTACATAATTAATTTTTAATCAACTTTATATTGGTTTTTAGTATAAGTTTGTTTTTGGTTTTGAAAATGGATTTTTCTGAAAACTATTACAATGTACATAATGTTTCTCAATTTTAATAAATTAAAATAACCCATAATGAGGAATGATTTTAATAAATTTGATATATTATTTATCAATAAATTTTAATTTATATAAATACCATGGTTATTATTAGACATACAGTTAATATAAAATCAGTTTATTTTTAAAAAATACACTTCTCAAAAATCTACTTTTTCATTGTATCTGCAGGTTTTGTTTTAAATTTATTTTTTCCACTTTTAAAAAATTTATTTGAAAAAATAAAATTAATTTTTTAAATAATTATATCAAAATTATATTAAGGTGAATTTTTGATAATGTTTTGAAAAGTTTCACTTTTTTTATGAATAGTGAAAATACTGAATTTTAATTGAAAATGGCATTTTCCTTTAATTTATTTATAAAGTTAAATTTTATTTTAAATTTTTTTTAAATTAAAATTAGTTCAATTATCAATTGATCAAATTTATTACTTTTTAATCAAATTAATATCAATCTTAGATATAAAAACTTTGTAAATTTTGAACATTTTTTCTTTAAAAACCCCCTTTCTCATCGCGTTTGTGAGATTAATTTTAAAATGATTTTTCCACATAAATGAATAGAATGTTTAAAAATGGATTCAATATTTATAATAATCATAATTTATATTATCTAATAAGTTTAAATTATTTTGTACAAAAAATAATAGAGAAAACAGTAAAAATTATTTATAGTGGTTAAGGTAAAAATGGGTTTACTGTAGGTTAAACTAAAAAGATAAGGGTAAAAATGACCTATAAACTTGTATAAAAACTATTTTATGGACATATTTAGACTATAAATATTTTAAGTTTAGATAATGGTATATTTTGGACCCTTGTGACATATTAAAAATGTGGGATCATTGAATTATTTTCAAAAATACCAAGGGTGTCCTCTTGCCCACTTATAAAAGGAAACCCCTATCCTCTCTTCTTCACACTATAAACCTCTTATTTTTGGACAATAACTGACCAAATAACTTCCTAAATCCATACTCTCATCATAAAATCCTTATTTTGGCCATAAATCCATCCTAGGAAGGCCTTTGGTGGAAACCTAAGGAGGATACCTGAAGAAGATGTAACATTTTCAACGAGCATTTTTATTTTATTTATTTATGCACATACATCAATTATTATTAAACCATGATTATATAATAAAATAATTATATTAAATATATTTAGATATTATTATGTTAATATCATAACCTAAATAATTTCTCTCTTCAATCAAACGAGTTACAAAATCATTATTCGTGTGTACGACGGACTACAGCCTCGCGAAATGATGTCATTCATTTTTTCCATTACCACATCTCACAAATAAGAATGATAATGGATATAAAGTTTATATATGATTTTAATAACATAATTATACATCTATATTTATTATATAATATATATATATTTTTACATTCCATTCTATAGGGGATATGATAATGTCGCCCATGTGTACGACGGACTACCGCCTCGCAAAGCGATGTGATTCGTTTTTCACTAACAAATTGAATGGAAGGTAATAAGGGTAAGTATAATGAATATATATGATATAAATGACATAATTATGATATTAATTACATATATATAATTATTTTAATATAATATATCATTTTCTTTCTTACCTTTTCACTCACTGAAAAAGTGATAACATCGTTTGTGGACATGTAGACTACCACCTCCTCGAAGAGATGTGATTATTTTTTTCATAATCATATCACAAGAATGATATATAATTATATATAATTAAATTTTATTTATGATATAATTATCATTCTATAAAGATGAAATATTACTTACCACATTTCCATAATGATTATTAAAAAATTGAAGTGTTACCAATGCATACGTACGACCTATCATCTTCATGATTGTAACATATCCCATTTTTTATAACCATATTTAATGATTGGTTTAAAGTATAATTAATTTGTAAATATTATAATTATTTCATGATTATTATTTTGGATATGTTTATATAATGACCTATTTGACCATAGTCAACCTACTAAATTCATTTTTCACACAGAAGCCAAATATGGTCAAAACATCCGATGTAAACCTAATTGATTAGGTAATCATATATAACATGGTAATAAGTGAAATAAATGAAATATTAAACATAATTTTTCTTCTTAAGAAATTAAGTAATTAACATAAGTTTATTATTTAGGAAGATAAAGAACAAGAATGACGAATTGAACTCGAGGTAAGTGTTTTCTCATCTCACTTTTATTTTTTGTGAGTTATATTCCTTATTAACAAATTATTTTTGTTGTGTGGTGTATATAATTACCATGAATTTATTTTATTATTATTATACTATATTTTTTTATTTACATATCCATTTTAGGATCCATATTTCACGGGGTTTATGGTTTCAAAGTTACCAAAGGTGTAAGATATTTTTGTCTCAATTTTCCTTCTTTGAAACGTATGTTATATTATAAACCTATCTTATTTTATAAGGTGTATATACTGCTCCTTTGACATGATATATCATGAATATACTTATTTTCATGATATTAAAAGTTTTATTTAATTTTATTATTTCATAGGGATTACAATTCAAATTTACCAAAGTGGTAAGAGTCTCATGCTATAATCTCATCATTTATCAAGATTGTTTTTATTATGCATCCAATGATGATATATTATGATCCATATCTCAATAATTATCCTTAATTTTCTTCTAATTTGTTTATTCATGATATTTTTATGTAATATTACCATTTTACCACTCTTTGTTACTTAAAATAATTGATAAAATGTTTTGAGAAATTTCAACTTCATTTCTCTCCTCGACCAAAAATATATCGTCTTCCAAAAACATGTTTTCTAAAAAGGTATTCAATTTTTTTAACCTTTTAAAAACAATATATTAAATAAATTTTTATCCATTCTTTTTACAAAATGTTTTCAAAGGATTCTTCTTATTTCTTTCTGAACAAAGAACTTTTTAAAACTTTTTACCATGAAAAAGGAATGTTCTTTATGGAATGTATAAAATTTCCCGCCAACATGATATTAAATTACTTAAATATTCCATTGAAAGTTTACATGGTTTTTTAAAGAAAATATTTTCTTAATATTCTGTAAATTATTGGTTATTTTATAAGAAAATTATTTTCAAATTATTTTATTTTTTAAAAAGAGATTTTCAAAATGAAAAATAATATTTTCCTCAGGAATGTTTTTAATAATATTTTAATGGTATTTCTATTCATCAATATCAATAACCCTAGATGTTACTTATCCTCCAATAGGGATATTTTTTATTGATATTATCCTAATTATTTATATGGATGGAATAAGATTGTTTTAAATAGAATGTTATGAATCCTTTTTCTCTTCGACAAGTTAATCATGTTTTAAAGAGATTTTTTTGGAAACCATTTTCTTTCCACAGGTTAAACAAGTTATAAAAGGAATAATGATTTTTTATGAGATTTATGATGAAATGAAATATCTTTATACTTTTGTAATGTTGTGGTTCTTGGACATTACTTATATGATGGGGTGTCCCAGATAATGTCGGGCGAGCCCATTACAGCTTATACGATGGGGCGACCCTGATAGCACCAAGTGAGCTTGTTTTATCTTATAGAATGTGGTGACCCATGTATCACCAGGTGATCCCATTAAAGATTATAGGATGATGTGACCTTGATAGCACCGAGTGTGCCCATTATAGCTTAAAGAATGGGTGTTCCTAGATAGCACTCCAATTCATTGGGTAATAATTATGTTCTCCTAATAATTATATTGAAATTCATCTATACGTTTATTCAAATTATAAGGGCTCTATAATTGTTCTTTGGATATAATGCTCCAAGATTCCAATATGTTTTATATATTATTTTTATGGGTTTATGATGTTTTATTTGGTCAAGATTGGTATCACATGGCTCATGATTATTAATTATTATGAATCTTTAATTTTTTAAAGTATTATTACATGTTTTAATGTTTGATGATCCAGGTATTAATGGATATTAATATTATTATGTTATAATCATATAATTTGGTTATGTAATTATACCCATTTTCTCTTCTTATGATTACTGATGACATTTATTTATTAATGCTTACATTTTACCTTACTGAGAATGAGATCTCACCATTCTTATGTTTACTTTTATATAGGTTATAAATAATGAGGTTTAATGAATTATGTATAGAAGGTATTTCATATGTCTGATTTTGATGTCTTAATGTTAAAAATAAAATTTGGGTTAAGTGGGAGAAATTATCATTTAAATTCATTGAAATTATTTATGTAGGAGTTTTTCCTAATTCACTACAACTCTAAACCTTAAAGGTACTCAAGAATGTAAGTTATCCAATTTTTCCTTTTGATGTTGTAAGATTTAAATGTAAAAAAATTGGGTCACAATTATCAAAATCAAATCCAGAAATGTAAATTTTACAATTTCAGCACTAAATCCAAGAGTGCGGGTTCAGGGTTGTTATGAAAGGTATTTCAAAAATATATATATTATGTCATGGTATGGAGGAGAACACAACATAGTGTATCATGATATGGAGATATGTAATACAAAAATAACAAAATTTATTTGGATGTTGAAGGGCCTAGGTTAATTGATGTACCACTGAGATGGGGATGAATCAGTGGTATAGGTTTTTATAATTTTTTTAGAAATTAACTATTGTGACTTATTAAGGTTGTGATATAATATTCCTTAAACCATCCCTTACCTTCATGAAATTAAATACAAATAAGAAAAACACATATAAATTTTACATGGTTTGGATCTAATGAGAAAAACTATTCATTACTATGTTTAGTTTGTTATCGAGACACATATTTGATCACTTTTTAAATTGTATTGATTGAAAGTACTCTACAATCACACATAAATGTTGGGAATTTATCATCCACTTCCCAGGGTAAGTACCACCCACTTCCCAAAAAAAAAATAGGGAATTGTTTATACTGAAACCACTAGAGTTAAGGAATTTTTTGTTTTCTCTTGGATGAAAAAAATATCTTCAATACCCTTCCAGATGTCTTATTATCAAGGAATATGATCTTATACTCTTGGTTAGTTCTTTGAATTACAGAATAATATCAATAAAGAGGAATGAACATCTACTTTCCTTATTAACATTTTAAAATGATTCTTCTTAAATATGAGATCATGAATGCACATGAAGATATTGTTCCTTCTCAGCACCATGCATTTAGTTAGCAAGTAACAAGTTTTCTTTCCTCGACATGAATGATAAATTTAGATATAGTACTTGTTGATCTATTCTCATCTTTATTTATTTGATACATATTATTTTTCAAACCATACACAATATCATCTTCTTCTCTTTTTGATACACCGCCATTATTCTATTTTCATTATATATTTTATATTCAAAATAATTATGTCAATAATATTTCCATATTTAAATATGGAAACTCCCCATGATTTTTAGAAGATCGATATTTTGGTCAATAGCTCTAAAAAAATCCTCCAAATTTGATCACATTAAATTATTTAAAATATTTACCTTTAAAATTCTTAGAAACATTATACCATGATCTTATCATTCAATCCTTCATTCAAACCATGGATTAAATCAAATAAAAACAACATGATTATGATTTTTGAACATGAGGTCCTACAAAGTATCATCTGACTAAAATCTCAAGAGACCTTATTTTTTCATAGTGTTGATTCATATAAAAGAAATATAATTTCTTATTTATCCTTGTGTGAGTACTAATTTCTTACATATGCATGAAAGGTTTTTTTTCCTTTTAAAAATTTCAATGAAATCCTTGAAAAATTCTTACACATCCTAGTGTGAGTACCAACTTATTATGTATGTATGTAAGGTTTTTGACTTTATCACATTTCAGACTAGGATCCAACAAATTTATTACATACCAAAATTAATTCCTTATGTATTATATAAGGTTTTTCCCTTTATTAAATTATAACATTATCTATAAAAATATATTATATATTCATAAAAAATATCTTACATATTTGCGTAAGTTTTTGTACTTTATAAATGTTCACCTAATATTAGAACAAATATATTATGTATAATTCAGATAATATCTTATTTATACAAGGATAATATTTTATATTTATAATTATTCACTTATCAAGTTGATATAAATATGTAATGTGTATCCCATCCCTTTGGAAAATTTTATAGTCATCTTTAACAAAAAACTTATATATACTCTTGAGAAAATATTATATATATAGGGTAGTTTGGGACCATTCCATTTTCCCAAGTCAAAGAAAAAACTTATGTATTCAAGGAAGGTTTTGGACTTATCCATTTTTACCAAATAATGTAATTTATAGAATTGATCTAAACCTCTTCAATAAAGTACTATCCATCCCAAAACAAATCTAAATCACCTACCAACGCTTCTTACTCATGGTTCATGATTTGAAAAAAAGAAAATATAATTAAAAAATTCTATTGGGTTATTTAATCTCCCCCTTGTGATTTATTTTCAACCTTTGAACAACTCTCATTATGATAACAGAAAATTAAAACCCTCTATAATAGAAAACTATCTTGAAATGAAAACACTATAAAAAGAATTATTTTCAAGAGAATTTTATCTCTAAGTGATGAGGGAATATTTTTCCAAGTGATTTTAATGCTCACCCTTAATATATGAACTCACTTATTCTTTTCTTCCCATTTTCATAATAATTACAACTTCTAGATTATGAAGAAAACAAGGATAGAGTTTTATACCTCTCCCCATTTGACAATAATATCCAAATATCAGTGGGGGTATGACCAATGTATAATAACCCAAACTCCATAAACCTAGAGTCGATGGATATATTACATTATTGGTATAAAATACAAGAGTTCATGAAGGACCCTATAAGTTAGTAGTCTTAGAATACTAGATACATACATATTTTCCACATTACACTTCAAAACATAAAGTATGATACAAAAAATCCATGAGAAAATTATTTTATATTTTATAATATCCTTAAAAATTATAAATAGTTATCTTCAAGGTTTCTTGGGTAAAGGGAAACAAATAAGGGTGAGCTCAGATGCTTGATAAGTTATAGCGTAAAATGGATTCTATAATATTATAAACATATATAAATAGTAAGGTAGAAATAAATGATCAAAATACTTCCATAATAAAATGAAACTAAGGGCATACTATATCCCTGGTAATAAATAAAAATATGGATAATAAATACTGATCTCATACTGATGTAATTCATAATGCCAGAAAACATAAACATACTATCAAGGAATTGTGCCCAGATATCATACATAAATTAGTAATACATATGCCAATACCCAAGCTAGTTTATCTCATGAGACCCACTAATACATTAAGGGTCCACCTCTAATATACCCCACCCATCACTTACTAAAAAGCAATAGATTAATGGTGGTTATTTATAGGGGGTTATGCCCAACCCACTCTAAATTCATTTTATGTATAAATTTTATGGGGTTATTCACAACCCTTTATATTCATTGAATTTAGAGGGGGGGGGGGGTGAACCACCTATAAAGTATTTAACATTATTTTTTTAAATATTTGGTTGAAATTTAGAGGCCGTTATGCCAAAACCGCATCTAATTTAATATTTAGCAGCGGTTTTGTCATAACCATCTCTAAAATCAAACATAATATTAAAAAAATAATGTTAAACACTTTATATGGGGTTCATAGTCACAGATAATCATTTATATTAACGATAGTTCACAGACCCCTCTAATATATTAAATTATAGGGGTTTCAAAACCCCATATAATATCTTAAATTTGAGGGGGTTCAAAACCCCCTCTAATATCTTAAATTATAGGGGGTTCAAAACACCCTCTAATATCTTAAATTAGAGGGGGTTTTGAACCCCCACTATTTTCTTTAAAAAAAAATTCATAATATATATATATATATATATAATAGCACATTATATAAATGTATTTAAATACATTATATAAATGTATTTAAATACATTATATAAATGTATTTAAATACATTATATGAATATATTATATAAAAATATTCATACAAATAATTTATATGATTGTATTTAATTATATTTATATGTATACATAAATATAATTGTATAACATGTATATTAATACATATTTATTTGTATAAAATTGTATTTCATATAATATTAATTATAATATAAAATCATAAAATATTATAAAAATATATACATAATTATAATTTATTTAAAAAATGTATCATAGAAAAACCCATGTAGTTGGTATAATATATATATATATATATAATATTATACACTTACTTACACACACATGAATATAAATAAACACGTATGTATTATTTAAATAATGTATTTGGCTTCCTATATATTATTTATATTTATATACATAATATATAATATAAATTCATTTAATTGTATACAAAAATATATAATATATTGTACACACACACACATATATATATTTATAATATTAATGTATTTAATATATATTTATATATATGTATTGAAATACATAATATAAACATATTTTTAAAGGAATTATATAAATATATTAAATAAATAAATAAATATATATATATATTATAAATAAACATGTATATAATATATAAATATGTATTTAAATATATAAATAATTTATATAAATAATTTACTAATATATGTGTGTATACATAACATAACTAAAATTATAAATATATTTTAAATTTTTTTACTCAAATGTATGTAAATATATATATAAATATATTTGTGTATTTTGAGCCTCCCATGGTGCATATGTTGTTTTCTTTATATTTATCATATGTCCCTGACCAATTTTAATATATACATGTTTTCAAATAAGTATAAATATTTATAAATAAATATATAAATACACATTTTTGTTTGATATAAATGTATTTATAAATATATGTATAAATAATTTTATTTAAATATATGAAAATATACAATTTATAGGGGTGTGCATAATATATATATATATTAATATACATATATGTATTTAAAAATTTGAATTAATAAAAATGTACACATATAAATATATAGTTTATAAACATGTCTAAACTTGATAAAATATAAATGTATTATAATATAAATACCTAAATACATAATATAAATATGAATACATTAATTTATATAATTGTACATATAGGTTATATATGTAAATATATCATAAAACTAATATTTATTTGATTAAAAATACAAAATATATAAATAAAAGGATGTGAGTAAAATAAATAGAAAAGTCAATTAGAGGAGTGGTGTGGCTGCCCTGCATATTTCCTGGGGGTCCCTGGTCCAAACACCAGTAGGAGGGGATTTTTTTGGCATCACATGTTGTTAAGGAGGAGGGGTGGTGTCACTCATGCGAGGGGCTCACATGTAAAGGGGATAGGATGTGGGATTCACAGGGGGAGGATAGATGGGGATGTGGTAGGGGAAGGGGTGTGAGCGACCTATGCATTGGTCATGAGTGGTTGTTTTTTTATAAAAATTTATTTGGAGTGGTTTTCAACCACCCCTAAAGTTTTGTTTAAAAATACACTAGGGATTGTTGGAAACTACCCCTAAAATGGTGTATTAAAAAAAGAATCATGGGTGGGGGAAACTTCCATTAAAATTTCAGTTTCTGATTTTTTTTGCAGAATTAGAGGGGGTTTAAACCCTCTCTAAAATAACCACTGCTAATTTTCACCATATCTTACCAGTGCTTCAAGAAAACCACTACTAACAACATAAAGTGGACACTTTAGTTTTGGTTCCTCATAACCACTGTTAATACATTTAGAGGGGGCTATAAACCCCTCTAATCATAAAATTAAAACCCTCTCTCTAATTCATTTTTTGTAGCGGCTAATTAAGTCCAATGAATTTATCATATCATTTAAATAGACATTTCATAAAATTCCATAAGGAACTTATTAGTTAATCATGTAAAAATATAACAATGTCTATCTATATGATGGAAATATGAAAATTTGTGTCCCCATTTAATGGAATTATGAGTTTATCTAGGAGAGTTTCATGGAAATTAGCATTGAAACAATGGGGTATTCTTAATGTAATAGAAATTACCCTTTTCAAAAAAAAACAAAATAAGTTAGTGGAGTGATCACTTTCAAAGTCATGGGTTATTAATAGAATATAGTAATTTATTTTAGTAGTTTTTAATGGTATGAGACCAAAGAAATGGTATCAAAATACTTTATTAAGGTTCATAAAGATCATGTGAATTATCTAATGAATATCCCCCGGAGTGTCTCGCTTGGTGTGTAGACTTAATCCCATTCATCATGCACCAATTGAAGGTTGATTTGATACCCAAACAACCTTTTTAGGTTGATTACCCCTAGGTGCATCTGTTCCACAACCATATCCACTTTCTAATATCCATTTATGGATGTAATTTCTAGAAAACCATATGCACTTTACTTTCAAAAATTTAATATTTTTGGACATTATGATGACTTTGATAACATCACAGTCAAATACTCTTGAAGGATATAATTTCAAATAAAACATAAAATACCATGAATAATGTTATAACCATGTTATAAAATATCTAAGGGTTATTAAGTACACCATATAATAGAAAACATGGTGTATAACATAATCACGTCTCAAGGAATTGAAATTTGAGACAAAGAATCCTTATCTTTATTCCCACTTAGCCGAATGTGATCTAACCTCCTATATAAAAAATAACCATCTTAATCACCTATTTTTGAATATAATTAATACTTATAACCATTTTAAACTTCATTTATAATTATTCTCTATATGTATATTAATTAGTAATCATCTATTTTCAATATTGGGAGTGAGTAATATTGATCGTTTTGAACTAGTTTTGTAATAGCTATGTTGTTATTAGTTCTTATAAAAAATTCACCATACATGTATCATACAATGTCACGACCCCCTCCCACCAAAGATTCCCCTCCTGAGATGGAAATGGTGAAAGGGAGATAATGACCCCTGAGTCCCGCCTCCATTAGGCCCCGAGGTGGCGACTAGCACCAAGGGTATGAGTTTTCACAAATATGGGAGGCATTACCCTTTTTATTATTTAGGATCGGGAAATAGGACAAGTCAACCGGCAAAAGGAAAAAAGAACAAGTGTATAGAAATAAACCCAAACCAAGCCCACATGCATGTTTAAACAAATTTATAACAAGGTATAAGTACAAGAATGCTCAAAGTACAATACCAAAAGAAAACAACGGTACAACAACAACTCCAACTGTCCAACTAGTAGGGTCCCGCACGGCTCTAGTAGTCCTCCTGGAAACCTGAAAGTAAACGTAGGGTGAGCATACAAGTATACTCAGTAGGGAAACCTAAAGCTCTCGTGCACAAGTGAGGAGACATCCTAATGTCCCGTGAGAACAATAGAAGAAACCTAGCAAGGAATTCTATCCACCCAACCTCATCAGCCACACTCACCAAAACACAAGCACAACAGGTAGTAGTATATAAGAAACAAGAGTATTGGGTACCCCGCACCATTTACCTTTAGTTAACTACTCTTCCTAACGATGAACGTCCTGACGCTACCACACTCTCCCCGCCCTCACACACCTGGGCCTCACAACCACGTATCCCGCCCGCACACACCTGGGCCTCATCCCGAAGATTCTTGGGAAACAGTAGAACCTGCCCGAAGAGTCTTGGGCTAAAACCACCCCAATCGAAACCTACCCGAAGAGTCTTAGGTGTAAGGTCGCCTCAAACCATCACAACATAGGGGAGAATGAGCAGGAAGGAGCTAGTAACTAAGGAAAAAACACCCTCTCCCAGGAAATGGGAGTGTTCGACACTAAGTTCTCAACATGGGTGGGGTGTGATAAAACAAAAAAGATACAGATATGTATATATATACCAACCAAACAACCCAACCTATGGCTTCTAAAAAGAGAAACTGAGCACATGCCTTGGCACTGCTACTACGAAGCATGCATACAACAAACAAACCCAACCCCCTTTAGGTTTTCACATTTCAGTAGAAAATAGTTATTTAGTTCCTTAACTACTGGGAAACTATCCACAACCAACCACAACAAACGTTCATAAAACATATCCCTGCCATCCACAAATCAAGTTAGGAAAACAAAAGCAACACAACCAAGTCCCACTTATCAACCAACCAACCCCATTGATTATTATTTCCATTTCATTTCCACGCCCCACCATTCATTAACTCTTCCAATTTAATTTATTATTCACAACCCACCATTCAAAAACAATCCCATCCCTGCAGCCCCGCTGCCAACTTCCATAACCACAACCACACCGAAACCGCACATCATCCCTTTAATACCATTTATTTCAGCCCCACTATCCGTTACCAACACAACATTCACACCAACCCACAACCAATTCAACCGCAGCCCCGATTCTCACCCGATCCACAACAATCCACAAAAACACCCCCAACACATGCCACGCAACCAAGACAACACCCACATGTTCATTATTCCATTTTGTTTAACTGGGTTGATCACACAAGGGTTCCAAATTTTCATTTAATCAGTCAACTTTACGTGATTATTCAAATTCCACATTCCACAAGGTTTCCGCCCATAAGAAAATCCAGAAGGAGAGGGCAACATTTAATTGCGTGAGCAAAGGCCCACAACGACTATGATTTTCTGTAGGCAGAAGCTCATTCAATTCACAACATAATATCACAGGATATAAAGTAACAACAATCACAACTTCCCATCCCCGTTATACAAGACAGTTATTATCTTTATTAAAACAGATTCAAAAGTGTTTCACGTAAACAAGAAGACACCCACCCCGTATGATTCACAAAATTAGAGAGACAAAGGAAAGATCCCTACTTCAACAAGTTCTTGATCGCAACGCTCCCCCGGATCAACCTTAGAAGACATCTGTCGGCATCCGTCACTTCTGTCGGGTCTCGAAAAAACCTCATCAGGTGGAATTCAGAAAGGAAGGGCCGAAGGAAAGACAACGGACCTAGGCTCGGAAGCTCTTCCTCGTCGTTACGATCTTGTGGCCACTAACAGATCGTAAATCGGAGCTCGGATGAAAAAGTTATGGAAGGAAGAGCCTTCGAGTGTCTTAAGAGAGCTCTGCTCAGAGAAGAGGGGAGGAGAGGTGTGAGTTGAAAGGAGGAGGGGACCCCTCCTTTTATAGGTGTGAAAAGAAAAAGTACACGGCGTGTACTCGACCATTTTCACACGGTCTCCACGCGGCCTCCAACACGGTTCTGAGGCCATTGACTG
Source organism: Viscum album (assembly GCA_963277665.1). Taxonomy (NCBI): domain Eukaryota; kingdom Viridiplantae; phylum Streptophyta; class Magnoliopsida; order Santalales; family Viscaceae; genus Viscum; species Viscum album. The sequence continues at coordinate 1,030,134,381 of OY728150.1, forward strand.
GTCAACACACAGTTTGAGGGTAACACATACACAGGGAAGGACTACACGACATGTAGTTTAGATACACGGAGTGTACTCATTTATTGCACATGGAAAGGACACGACTTCAACATCGTACACGACCGTTGACTGGTAACGCGTACGCGGGGAAGGACTACATGGCATGTAGAACTGGACACACGACGTGCACCCATTACTCCACACAGCAAGGACACGGCTCCAACACGGGGTGTACTTGGAAAGGGAGTACACGACGTGTACCCAAACTACACGGCGTGTAGTTTCAAAATTCTGGAAAGTGTAGGAAAAGTCCATTTTACCCTCTAGAACACTTCTTGACCTTATTTTTGACAAAGGAATGGGCCGGAGAGGTCCGGGCCATTACATCATATACCTCTTAAAACATTCTCATCCCCGAGAATTCAAAAACCAACCCAGAGGAACCCAACAAGATACCTCTTAGGGTTCTCGTTATAACAGGAACCCAACCAACAACCCTAATCATATGTGTTAGGAATTCCTTCTCCTATGTCGAGATATTATTCGCTTTAGGCGGCACTGACTCGCCTGCACGGGTTTAATCGCATCCTCATTAATGCGTCTCGATTAAGAATTGGGTCTTCCCACTTTCATAAATTAGGATTTTTTTTCAACTCGAACTAACCCCAACACCACATAACCAGCACACAACCCGAACACGTGGGTTTGGGAAAATTCCTTTACCTATGTTGAGATATTATCCGATTTAGGCGGCACTGACTCGCCCGCACGGGTTCAATCACATCCACATTAATGCGTCTCGATTAAGGGGCAGGTTTTTCCCTTTACCACACATCCATCCATGTTACACATTACCAGGGAACAAAGAAACAAAAGGTCTCACAACTGAAAAGACAAGTATTCCATATAACAAGGGTACAAAGTAGAACATCAACACAAAGCTCAGAAGAACAAGGGAAAGACACAAGTCAAAACAACTCTGGGTACTGAGTGTGCATCTATGTCCCCCACTCCCAAGTGCTCTCCTCGAGGCCGCCATGCCTCCACAACACACGAACCAAGGGAATGGTTTGTCCACGAAGCAACTTCTCTTTACGATCTTCGATTCTGACTGGTCGTTCCTCAAAGGTTGCGTCGTGTCCAATATCTAACTCTACCCAGTCGATAACATGAGAGTGATCGTGTAAGTACCGACGAAGCTGGGAGACGTGGAAGACATCATGAACCTTCTCCAACTGAGGTGGTAGGGCCAGCTGATATGTCACCTCGCCGACTCGCCTCAGCACCTCAAAAGGTCTGATGAACCTGGGTGAGAGCTTGCTCCCCTTCGCAAACCTCTGTTGCCCCCGTCGAGGGGAAACCTTCAAGAACACATGATCTCCCACCTCTAACTCCAAGGACATCCTCCAACGATCAACATAAGACTTCTGTCGGTCCTGAGCCGCTTTCATCCTCTCACGTACAAGCTATACTTTCTCTGTGGTGCTCTGCACTACCTCTGGCCCAAGAGCACCTGTCTCACCAACCTCTGCCCAACAAATGGGTGAACGATATGGCCTTCCATACAAACCTCAAATGGTTCCATGCCAATAGTAGAGTGAAATATGTTGTTGTAGGAAAACTATACTAAAGGAAAGTGTCGTACCCATGATCCTCCGAAATCCAGAACGCATGCTCGTAGCATTTCATCCAATGTCTGGATAGTCCGCTCCGTCTGCCCATCGGTCTAGGGGTGGAAAGCAGTGCTAAGGCGTAGCTGGGTGCCAAAAGCATGTTGTAGCCCCCTCCAGACTCGTGAGGTAAACTGAGTATCCTGATCTAAGACGATAGTCCTCGGAACTCCATTAAAACGCACCACCTCGTCTACGTACCTCTGTGCTAAGGTACTCACCGGGCCCGACTCCTTGATTGCTAAGAAGTGAGCCGATTTCGTCAAACGATCCACCAATACCCAGATAGCATCATAACTACCCTGAGCTCTGGGTAGTCTTGTGACGAAGTCCATTGAGATGTAATCCCACTTCCACTCCGGGACATCTAAAGGATGCAACAAACCACTGGGAACACGGTGTTCAGCCTTCACTTGCTGACACACTAGGCACTTAGCCACAAACTCCGCCACTGCCCATTTCACTCCGGGCCACCAAAACTGATCCCTCAGGCCTCAGTACATTTTTGAAACTCCTGGATGTACCGCCAAGGCTGAGCTATGGAACTCACAGAGAACTCCCTCACGCATCGCCTCTGGAACAACCAACCTTCCATGGAAAAGCATCCGATGTCGGCTGTCCTCTAACCATCCTTCTGGAGCATTCCCCTGATCAACTTGATCCCGCATCACTTCCCCCTCAGAGTCCCCCCACTGAGACACTTCCACCTGCTGCAACAAGGAGGACTGCACTGTCATCTGAAACAAACAGCTTCTAACACCTTCTGCCCTGGCATCCAAGTGCAAGGCAGCCAACTCTCCCATTGCCTTCCAAGCATCAGCAGATTCCCGAACTACTTCCTGATGCGACTTCCTGCTCATGGAATTAGCCACAACGTTGCCCTTACCTTTAGTGTAAGAGATCTCAAAGTCATAGTCTTGGAGAAACTCGACCCATCTCCACTGCCGTAAGTTCATGTCACGCTGGGAGAATATATAATGCAGGCTCTTGTGATCTGAGAAGACTAAAAAGCATTCCCCAAAGAGGTAATGTCGCCATAACTTCAGTGCGAACACTACTGCTGCAAGCTACAGGTCATGGGTGGCATAGTTACACTCATGAGGGCGCAACTGCCTAGACCCATAATAAATAACACCCTTCTTCTACATCAGCACGCACCCTAGACCAAGGCCAGAAGCATCAAAAAACACTTCATACAACAACCCTTCCTCTGGAAACCTGAGTACGGGAGCACTGACCAACTTATCCTTCAGGTAGTAAAAAGATTTCTGGCACTTCTTGCTCCATAGGAAGACCTGGTTCTTCCTCATCAAAGCTGTCAAAGTAGCAAAAACTTGAGAGAAGTCCAAAACGAACCTCTGATAGTAACCTGCTAACCCCAGGAAACTATGAACTTCTACCATGCTCTTGGGTGCTGCCCAAGAAACAACTGCCTCCACCTTCTACAGGTCCACTGACACTCCATGATGAGACACCACGTGCCCAAGTAAGTGTACTTCTTTCTTCAAGAACTTACACTTCGACAAATTCCCATAAAGATGGTGGTGTCGAAGGACTTCCAAGACTATCCTGAGATGCTCAACGTGCTCCTCCTTTGATCTTGAGTAGATCAAGATGTCATCGATAAACACAATGATGAACCAGTCCAGAAACTCTCGGAAGACAAAGTTCATAAGTCCCATGAACACAGCTGGTGCATTCGTAACTCCAAACGGCATCACCATAAACTCGAAGTGCCCATACCTGCACCTGAAGGCCGTCTTCGAGATGTCACTGTCCTTCACCCTCAGCTGATGATATACCGAGCGTAGATCAATCTTGGAAAACCAACCTGCTCCGCTCAGCTGGTCGAAGAGATCATCTATCCTTGGGAGGGGGTAACGGTTCTTGACCGTTACCTGGTTCAACATTTGGTAGTCTATGCATAGCCTGAGACCACCATCTGCCTTCTTCACGAACAAAACCGGAGCACCCCATGGTGACACACTGGGTCGAACAAAACCCATCTCAATCAGATCTTCAATCTGAATCCACAACTCCCGCAACTACGAAGGTGCCATCCAATAAGGGGCCATCGAAATCAGACGGGCACCAGGCTGTAAGTCTATCCTGAACTCAACGTCACGTCGGGGGGGGGGGGGGGTAGAGTTACAACCTCCTTAGGAAAAACATCGAGGAACTCCCCAACAACCTCTGGGACATCCATCATCTCTGTATCAGCTGGAACCACCGATAACCCGCCTAACAAAGAAAGGAGAGGCTCCACACGCCGGCTTCCCACCTAATAGATCCTCTCACCGATAAAAGATACGTGCTGCCCATCCATGTCGGAGAACACGACTCTCATCCGGAAGCAGTCGATAACGACACTAACAAAAATTAATCAGTCGATGCCTAGGATGACATCGTATGGATGCATCTATAACAGAAGAAGGTCCCCACTAGATCGATGTGGTCCCAACATCATCCCACATCCCCGGCAAACACAAGATACGCTGGTCTGGCCCCCATCTGGTGTACTCAGTACCAGTGGCATGGAAAGTCTCTCTACTTCTAGTCCCAAATCATGGGCTAGACTAGGTGCAACAAAAGAGTGCGAGGCTCCCGAATCGAACAAAGAAGAAACAAGAGTGCTGAACAAACAAATCATACCTCGTACCGCCTCTGGTCCCGCTGGAGCTGCCAACTCTATTGCGTGCAACTGTCCACGCCCAGCTCCTCTACCTCTATGATGTCATCCACCTCCACGACCACGCCCTGGTCAAGGTCCCTGAGGAGCACCCTGAGGTCGGCCTCCTCCCGCAAGGTCTTCCCTCGGAGGGGCATGGTCCTGCTGCAGCTGGATCGGCCTCGCCGGTAACTAGTGCTGCTGAGGTGGGTGCTGAACCTTTCCACCTCCACTGTAATGAGCTCGGGTCAGGTACCGACTCTGAACATGCCCAAAACCTCCACAAGAAAAACACCTAGGTCCTGGGCTCGTGAAAAAGGGACGAGGACCCGAAGATCTGAACTGGAACTGCTGGGGCCTGCTCCCCACTAGCCTGAACCTGGAAGGTCCCATCATAGAAGCCCTGCTGCTGACTGCCTTCCCCTTCGACGAGCCTAGATGGATCCCCTCTCGGGGTGCACCTCCCAGTGAGTGAATCCTCTCTACAACCTTTTCCTTCTTCTGCACTGCCAAGTACGTCGGAAGGGTGAAGGGGGTGACAACATACTGGAGCGAAGGACGAAGTGCCTCCTCCAAACGTCTCGTTTGAGACTCCTCATCCGGAAAGAGATCCGAAGAAAAGCGTAGGAGATCCTTGAACTTGATCCCCAGCTCTTGTACCAACATACTTACCTACTGAAGGGAGAGTAACTCCTGCCGCTTCTCCGCCTTGATCATGGAAGAAAGGAATTACTCTCAGAATTCCTTCTCAAAGTCAGCCCATGGAACCTCTGCCTCTATCCTCTCTCTGAGGTAGAGCGCCCACCACTGTCGCGCTGCACCTCTCAGCTGACTGAATGCTAGGGGGACCCAGTACTCCCTCGGAGCACAGATCAAGGTAAAAGTGATCCCTAGCTTCTCGAGCCACCCCTCCGTCTCCGTATCTGAAGTACTAAACTCGTACTTCTTGAGGGTCTGCCGCTGGAAAGAACGGAGAGTCTTCGGCCACTGGCTATCTTCCTCCTCTCGGTCAATCCTCAACTGATCGACCGCATGAATCTACTGGGCCTCAGCCGTCTGAGCCACCCGGGGACGACGTCCAGGTGCCATAGCTGTACGGTAAACAAGGATCGCCTAAGCCCAAGTAGTAAGGAAAAACTCAAGGTTTCATTTTATCATTTTATTTCAATTTCTTTCCAAGAACACCAAAATCAAGTAAAAAACAATCATGATGATGCATGTACCTTCCCTAGGGTCTCTACCCTGCAATAAATGTAGTATCACTTGGTCATTAAGTAGGCTCAGAGTCCTTGCATCGGATCACGGGGGCCCTAAAATCCCGTGTCCTAGCCGGTCTTCCCTGGACTATGTCACACACCAAGATTAACTAACACTGTTTCCCTACCATCCCATGAAATCCTCACTGTGCCTAACTCCAGACTCCATCCTATCTCTCAACCATCAGGCTCTGATACCATTCTGTCACGACCCCCTCCCACCAAAGATGCCCCTCCTGAGCTGGCAATGGTGAAAGGGAGATAATGACCCCCGAGTCCCACCTCCAGTAGGCCCCGGGGTGGCGACTAGCACCAAGGGTATGGGTTTTCACAAATATGGGAGGCATTACCCTTTTTATTATTTAAGATCGGGAAATAGGACAAGTCAACCACCAAAAGGAAAAAGAACAAGTGTATAGAAATAAACTCAAACCAAGCCCACATGCATATTTAAACAAATTTATAACAAGGTACAAGTACAAGAAAGCTCAAAGTATAATACCAAAAGAAAACAAAGGTACAACAACAACTCCAACTGTCCAAATAGTAGGGTCCCACACGACCCTGGTAGTCCTCCTGGAAACCTGAAAGTAAACGTAGGGTGAGCATACAAGTATACTCAATAGGGAAACCTAAAGCTCTCGTGCACAAGTGAGGAGACATCCTAATGTCCCGTGAGAACAATAGAAGAAACCTAGAAAGGAATTATATCCACCCAAATGCACTAGAAACACTCACCAAAACACAAGCACAACAGGTAGTAGTATATAAGAAACAAGAGTATTAGGTACCTCACACCATTTCCCTTTAGTTAACTGCTCTTCCTAACGACGAACGTCCTGACGCTGCAACACTCTCCCCACCCGCACACACCTGGGCCTCACAACCACGTATCCCTCCCGCACACACCTGGGCCTCACAACCACGTATCCTGCCCGCACACACCTGGGCCTCACAACCACGTATCCCGCCCGCACACATCTGGGCCTCACAACCACGTATCCCGCCCGCACACACCTGGGCCTCATCCCGAAGATTCTTGGGAAACAGTAGAACCTGCCCGAAGAGTCTTGGGCTAAAACCACCCCAATCGAAACCTACCTGAAGAGTCTTAGGTGTAAGGTCGCCTCAAGCCATCACAGCCTAGGGGAGAAGGAGTAAGAAGGAGCTAGTAACTAATGGAAAAACACCCTCTCCCATGAAATGGGAGTGTTCGACACTAAGTGCTCAACATGGATGGGGTGCGATAAAACACAAAAGATAAAGATATGTATATATATACCAACCACACAGCCCAACCTATGGCTTCTAAAAAGAGAAACTGAGCATGTGCCTCGACACTGCTACTACGAAGCATGCATACAACAAACAAACCCAAACCCCTTTAGGTTTTCACATTTCAGTAGAAAATAGTTGTTTAGTTCCTTAACTACTGGTCAACTATCCACAACCAACCACACCAAATGTTTGTAAAACATATCCCTGCCATCCACACATCAAGTTAAGAAAACACAAGAAACACAACCAAGTCCCTCTTATCAACCAACGAACCCCATTGATTATTATTTCTGTTTCATTTCCACGCCCCACCATTCATTAAATCTTCCATTTTAATTTATTATTAACAACCCACTGTTCACAAAAAAGCCCATCCCTACAGCCCCGCTGCCAACCGATATAACCACAACCGCACCGAAACCACACATCATCCCTTTAATACCATTTATTTCAGCCCCACTGTCCGTTACCAACACAACATTCACACCAACCCACAACCAAGTCAACCGCAGCCCCGCTGCTCACCCGATCCACAACAACCCACAAAAACACCCCCAACACATGCCACGTAACCAAGACAACACTCACATGTTTTTTATTCCATTTTGTTTAACCGGGGTGATCACACAAGGGTTCCAGATTTTCATTTAATCAGTCAACTTTACGTGATTATTCAAATTCCACATTCCACAAGGTTTCTGCCCATAAGAAAATCCAGAAGGAGAGGGAAACATTTAATTGCATGAGCAAAGGCCCGCAACGACTATGATTTTCTGTAGGTAGAAGCTCATTCAATTCACAACATAATATCACATGATATAAAGTAATAGAAATAACAACTTCCCATCCCCGTTATACAAGTCGGTTATTATCTTTATTAAAACAGATTCAAAAGTGTTTCACATAAACAAGAAGACACCCACCCCACATGATGCAAAAAATTAGAGAGACAAAGGTAAGATCCCTACTTCAACAGGTTCTTGATCGCAACGCTCCCCCAGATCAACCTTAGAAGACGTCTGTCAGCATCCGTCACTTCTGTTGGGTCCCGGAAAAACCTCCTCAGGTGGTAGTCGGAAAGGAAGGGCCGAAGTAAAGACAACATACCTAGGCTCGGAAGCTCCGCCTTGTCGTTACGATCCCGTGGCCACTGACAGATCGTAAATCGGAGCTCGGACGAAGAAGTTATGGAAGGAAGAGCCTTCGAGTATCTTAAGAGAGCTCTGCTCAGAGAAGAGGGGAGGAGAGGTGTGAGTTGAAAGAAGGAGGGGACCCCTCCTTTTATAGGCATGAAAAGCAAAGAACACGGCGTGTACTTATGGTACACGGCGTGTACTCGGCCGTTTTCACACGGTCTCCACGCGGCCTCCAACACGGTTCCGCGGCCGTTGACTGGTCAACACACGGTTTGAGGGTAACACATATGCGGGGAAGGACTACACGACATGTATTTTAGACACACGGCGTGTACTCATTTATTTCACATGGCAAGGACACGGCTCCAACACGGTACATGACCATTGACTGGTAACGCGTACGCGGGTAAGGACTACACGACGTGTAGAACTGGACACACGGCGTGCACCCATTACTCCACACAGCAAGGACACGGCTCCAAAACGAGGTGTACCCGGAAAGGGAGTACACGGTGTGTACCCAAACTACACGGCGCATAGTTTCAAAATTCTGGAAAGTGTAGGAAAAGTCCATTTTACCCTCGAGAACACTTCTTGACCTTCTTTTTGACAAAGGAATGGGCCGGAGAGGTCCAGACCATTACATACAATCTACTATAATTTTTTCTTTATAATTATTTATATTGTTAAAATTTCATTTTATGGGAGTTTTTTAATAAACTTTAAAGATGAAATCATTGATGAGCATGTTTCTATGGTTTTTAATAAACATGCAATGGTATATTAACTAATTATTTTACTCATTATTGTTTCCATTATATAGCTAAAATAAAATAATTATTTACTTATTTATATCATATTTTACTAGAAATTAAATTCCCATAGTAATCCATGATATAAATTTGTATCATTGTTTAAGAAGGTGGTTAAACTAGCCCAAACATGAACATACCATAATTAATGGGTGATTATGAAGTGATTTAGTTGTAATATCATTATAACATAAGAATAATAACCTTATTTAGTGTTTATTAGTTTTTTATATCAAACGATTAAAGAAATAAAATAATAATATAACCTATATTAAGTTATTACATGGTGTGAAGAAATCATTTTTTTGATCTTAGAATGCTTTTTTAGATGGTATAATTTACCACATTTGTTTATTGATCATTTTGTTAATAGGAAGTCAAATTTTTCTTTATAGAAACATAATAATTTCATAAACATAAAATTTATCTATTAAAAACTTTCTCATGATTAGAAATTAAAGGAGGTGATGAAATGAAAAATGAAAATTAATCATTTCATAGAGGCGGTAGTCCGCACTCATGCATGGTTGATGATTTTTTTCCATTAAACACGAGAAATGTATAATATTTATTATATTTTAATAATATAAATTTTTTTATAAATATCATAATTAATTATTAAATTCAATATTATTACCATCCATTTAAGGTGTTTAATGAAAATTAAACATGATTCTTTGTGGAGGCAGTAGTCCGCACACACACACACGAATGACGTTATTATTTTCCTTATAGGAAAATGGGAAAGGTGGTTAATAGTTATTACCATAGCATAATAAAATTAAGTATAAAAAAAATAATTATCTAATTAAATAGGAATTCTAAAAAATATTTGGAAAATTAATATATAAAATACATAAATTAAGAAAATAAATACTTACATTGAGGACTTAGGCTTTCCCTTAGAGGGATCCTTAGAAAGGGCGGTTTTAGAAAAATATCATATGATCAGAAGATTAATAGTCTATAATAGGATTATATAGGAATGAATATGGGTAGAGTTTAAATAGTAAATCTAATTTTTTGATTGGTATTGAAGGGACAGTGAGAGGACACTTTTATAAGTGGTGAGAATGACATTTTTGTAAATATTTGAAATTAATATTAATAGGGAACATGTTTCACATGTAAAGTGGATACAAAAATGGAAATTAACTAAGTGGGGGATGATATAAGGTCAAAAATATCTCAAAATACTCAATTAGAAACATTTTTTAACATGTTTCAAGTTCTTTACCTCTAGATTTATTACTTTTATCATTTTCGATTTTACCCTGGTAACAAGTTTTTTACCTAAGTAAATCATATTTTATGCCTGAAAAATAAAAATTACCTTATTAAATAATTTATAACTACTTATTATAAATATTATATCAATTTTATCATATTGAATTTCTATATGTAAAAAATATATTTTTGTATTAATGCATGTAATGAATAAAAACCCATTTTTAGAAAAAGTGTATTTTTAAGCATAAAGATTACGTATTGGGTAAAATTATAAATTTATTTTATTTTTATACTATAAATTTATTTCTTTTAAATTAATCCAAAACCAAATTTTACCAAAATAATATTTAATTAAAAGAAAAGACTAAAAACTTATTTTATTGAAAAATATTACTAAAGTCCTTACAACGTTAATAATAGGTTTTATAAATTAAACATATTATTTTTAAAATTTATAGTTTTAAATATTAAATATATATTTGACCAATTAAAAGGCTTTATAAGCTTCAATTTATTTCTTATAATGTCATAAAATTCATGATTTTGGTAAAAACCATATTTTTCACCATTCACATAAAAATAAATTATTTTTGAAAAATACCAAAAAACATATTAAGATAAAATTGAAATTACAAATCAGAAAATTAAATTTGGTTTCATTAAAATTAAAATTTATCTTTTAAATAAATTAATGAATAAAGGATCTTTAGAGTGCACATTTTGTAATAGTTTTGTGATGTAGTGTTTATTAACTATTGTGAGGTCTCGAGTATTACATCCCCCCTTAAATAATTTCATCCTATAAATTGGATACATTATAGCTACTAAATAATATGGTTATTCCTTCCTAATAGCTTTTTTTATTCTCCCATGTTTCCTCCTCTAGTTTTTGATTTCTCTAAAGGACTTTTAACAGCTAAGTTTTATGATTCCGCAACACTTGCTCCCTAGTGTCAAAAATATAAAAAATCACTTCATTATAAGAAAAGTTTGGTTCCAACTCTATTCCATTAGATATGAGAATGTGTATTGGATCTGAGATTTATTCTCTCAATAATGAAACATGGAAGACATCATTCCCTTTAGAAAGGTTGGGTGGCATAACCAATCCATATGATACAAATACAATTCTCTCTAGAATTTAAAAAGGCCCAATATACCTAGGGATTAACTTACCACTTTTAAAAAATATTAAAAATCCTTTACATGGTGAAAACTTTAAGAATACATGATCTCTCACTTGAAAATCTAGGTCTTTACTTCAATTTTCAGCATAACTCTTTTGTCTACTTTGAGATGCTTGAATATGATCATAGATAATATATACTTTAATAGTTTTATCTTCCACATGTTCTAGGCCTTCTAAATTAATTTATACAACTTCTTCCTAGAAATTTAGAGTATGAAATCTCTTCCCATAAAATTCATTATACAGTACCATCTGGAATCTCAAATGGAAACTATTATTGTATGTAAATTTTACTAGAGGTACATACTGATCCCATGCTCCTTCAAAGTTAAGAGAACAAGATCTCAACATGTCTTCTAGTGTATAGATGGTTCTTTTAGACTAACCATTGGTTTGAGGATGATAGACAGTGCTCAAATATACATTGGTTCCAATATCCTTATGAAGACTCTTCTAGAATTTTTATGCAAATTGAGGGTCATAATTAGATACAATTAATAGAGGTAACCTGTGTAGTCTCATAATTTCCTTGATATAGAGCAAATAACAACACCCAATTGGTATATCTTCCCTTATTGATAATAAATATATAAAATTGGTAAGCTGATTGATGGTGAAACATATAAAATCATTCTTCCTTAGAGTTTTAATAAGTATAGTGACACTGTCCATTATAATTTTGTCCTTATTCCATATAGGTATAAGCAAAGGTTTCACAATTCACATAGGATGTTGTATTTTAGCCTTTACCTACTAGCATCTAAGAATATAGAAACATAGTCTACATTTTATTTCTTCATACCATCCCACCAAAAAATTTCTCTTAAATCGTTATACATCTTCAGGTTAATAGGGTATATAGAGAGATTTAAGCTATTTGATTCATATATTAGATCCATCTTTAGTTCAGGTTGGATGAAACACATAACCTATTTCTAAAAATCAACAATCCATATTTATAGATTAAGTATATCAATATCCCATTACTCACTAAATTAATAATCCTTTGTAAATCCTTATTATATTTTTGGAAAATTTCTATCTTTTCTAGTAAATAAGGTTTAACAATTTCTTGGAAGAGGACTGATGGCCCCCCTTTCCTAAAAATTCCCATATTTATATTTAATAGATATCTAACTATAAGAACCTTATTAATACTCATCATGGTCAGAACTCCATGGTCCCTTGTCGTCAATGCATCAACCGTCTTGTTTTCCCTCCCAGTGAGGTAGTTTATTAGTATTCAGAGTCCTTAAGAAGCTCCAATGATCTTTTCTTTATGCTAAGATTTTTTTGAGAGAAAATATACATCAAACTTTGGTGGTCCATATATATGTCATTTATTAATATATAGACATAGTGACTACATATATTCAAGTGAAATATTACTTCTAACAACTCAATTTCACGATTTGGATAATTGTATTCATGGATCTTTAATTTTCTTAATGAATATGCAACAACTCTATCGTTCTATAAAAGGATGCAATCAAATACTTTATTCTATATATCATTGTATATTAAAATTCATTACATTACCAATGGTAAATTAAATTTCAATGAATTAATCAATTTCTGCTTCATCTCTTAAAAAATTTCTTCCCAGTTACTGAACAATGTGAATTTAACCCCTTTATGTGTCAACTTGGTTAACAGGTTTGAAGATCAGAATTCTTTTGAACAAACCACCGATAGTAACCTGTTAATCCAATGAAACTATATATATCAATTATATTCATCAGTATATTACATTTTTTTACTAAATTTATTTTTAATGGATCAATAGATATTCCATATTTGGATAAAGTATGGTTATGGAAAGAAACCTCATGTAGGCAAAATTCACACAAACTATATTTCCCATATAATTCCTTTTCTATAAGGGTCCCAAGAATTATTCATAGATTGTTTTAATGTTATTCATTACTTTTTGAGTATTAAGATATAATAAATTAACACCAAAATGAAGTTATCAATATAATCATTGAATACTATATTCATTACATCCATAAAAACATAAGTATCATTACTCAATATGAATGGAATTACTATAAAATTATAACGTACATATCTCATATGAAATTCCATCTTCAGTATATCCTCCTTGTTCACCCTTAATTGATGATAACCAGAGTGAATATAGATCTTTGAAAAATATATATATCCTTGTATTTGATCAAATAATTCATCAATGTATGATGAAGGTAACATATTCTTTATAGTAATGAAATTTATCTCCCTACAATCGATGTACAATCTCATAGACCCACCCTTATTTTTTGTGGATAAAATATGGGATCCTCATGGTGAAACACTAAGATATATAAATCCCTTATCACACAAATTATGTAGTTTTTTCTTTACCTATACCAACTTAACTAGTACCATTATATATGGATTTTTATATATGGGTATTGCATCAGGAATGGGTTCAATTGAAAACTTAACTTCACGCTCCAGTGGATGGACAAGAAATTACTATGGAAATACATTATTGTATTTTTGTACAGTTAGAACATCATCTATCCTTATTATGTCCTTAACATCCATATATAGTGTTTGGTCATCCACTTATCTTATAATTTCATTATGGGGAGCTATTGGAGGTGGGTCTAGAAAAGAATTAGGAGGTGAAGTCTCTCCCTTGAAAATAAGGGATTCTATATCCCATTTACAAAAAATAATTATCCTTACCTTAGAAATAAATTATTACATTATACATTGAGATCCAATCCATACCAAGTATTAAGTCAAAATCAATCATAGTTATAATAATCAAGTTTTTTACCAGGGAGTATCAATGCATCTTAATAAAAACAACCTAAAAAATCTTTGTTGCAATAAGAATCCCATTAGGTTTCTTAACTAAAAAAATCCTTTTTTAGAGTATTAGGGTATGATTCAATGTTCTAAAAAAACATACATGATATAAAGTATTTTGTTATAGTGACCCAAGATTTTCATACTTAAATATTACATATTTTTAGATGAATATTCAATACATTTCACAAATACATGCCTAAGGACCATAAATGTTTTGCTTCATTATAGACTAGACACAAATATTATTATTACATGAAAGATATTAAAAAATCACATAAAAATATTACCACATAGTACTCTTCATAGACATACCATACATAAACCTTTATTCATAACCTACAGAAAGGAAATATAAGAAAGGGTGAGCCTAGATGCTCAGTAAGGGTAAACATGAGAGATATCAATTGATGATCATATGAAATAATAAGATAAGCATAAAGTTATAATATCCTAGACATATATTAAAAATTTTACACCCAATATATCATAGATTTTAAACATGATTCATCGCATAAAACATTTTCATTTCAAAATACATGAATTATAATATTGAGAAATCAATTTAAATCAATCATGAACCATATGTTCATTTCATAAAAGTATGGAACCATCATAAGTATAGAAACCATTTCATAGGTCAAGGTTAACTATTGAGACCATAAAATCATAATAGAATAGGAATCAAAACCTATTTCCAAAATCATAATGGATCATTAATCATCACCTATTTCCCATAGTGGATCAAGCACATCGTTTTTTTCTATAATGGATCAAGAACATTGACTTGTTTCCCATAGTGGATCAAGCATATAGACTTGTTTCCCATAGTTATCTCATGAGATATAAAACTTTACCCAATGTATTAGAGGGAAATATAATTCTTGGACTAACCATCACATAATGAAACCCTATACATATGTGTCACAAAATCATAAAACATTCATCATATCATTATATGATAACCCATTCAAATTAAAAGGTTTTCATACACATTTCCTAAATTCATAATAACATAACCCATGGAAACTAAATGGGTTTTTTAATCATCTCACATCATAATAATAAACCATCTATAGAAAGAATAAGGATATTATAATTGGATCATATCCCCTATAAAACATAATTAACATCAAAGGATATTATTATAGATGAAAATTACTTTAAAATAATCATTGGAATATTACCTGAGGAAAATAACATTTTCAATTTGAAATAAAATATTTAAAATCTAAAAAAATTACCACTTACTAAGGATTTTTTTTGGAAAAGAACATTGAATTATTGTAAATTAATATTCAATGTATTGAGTGTTCATGATATTAGGAAATTACATTCATTCTATATAAGTTAAAATAAAATATTCCTTTCACAACTTTTTAAAAATTCAAAAAGTACCTCATTTAGAAGGTAAGAATGTATATATGATATTGTCATTAAATAATCATAATTATTTCATAAAAATAATATATAAACATTAAACCCATTATAATAACCATACATGAAATATGGTGATGGAAATTGAATTGGATCACTATGTGGAGACGGTAAATCATATGTACACATGAGTGATACCTTCACTTTCCATTTGATGGAAAATAGGGTTAATAAAGATGGTTTCATAATCATAAAAACATTTTAGTATATTTAGGATACTGAATTTATTATTTTATGAAGAATATAATAGATTTATAGGAAGTAGTAGAAGTAAAAATTGAAAGTGGTTGGGTAATACAATCGCCTCCACTTTGGTAGGTCTCCTTTAGATTCCTTATTAAGGTCACTTGGAATGGTATTTTAAGAATAAAAATTCATCTAAATAGTGTCTATTGAAGTTTAGAAGATAATTTTTCATGGTTTGGTTGATCTAGAAAGCTAAAAGTGGTGTAAATAAGAGAAAGGAGATGATCCCTTTTATAAGTGGGGGGCAGGGAACTCTTGGAATTTCTTAAATGATTTAAATATCATAAATTAATTATCTATAAAAATGATTCCAAATAGAAAGGGATTTGAAGATAATATAAGATTTGATTAAAATCCCATAAACTAAATTTTTTATAGGTTAAAGTTGTGTTTTAAACCTTATCTTTTGCTTTAACCCCTTAGTTAACTTGTTTTAACCTTAACCATAGTAACACTATAAGGCCCCGGCCTTAAACCTTACTTAATATTGAATTAAATGAATAATTCACATTGAGGATATTTTCAGGTTTAGAGTTTTAAAGAATTAAGACATAACTATTACATCTCAAAAGATTACAAAGTAGAAACTTTTACTAAGTTTCCATAAAATAAAAACTCTTAAAAAGAAACATGTCCAGTTCCATGTTTTAGGTTTCATGAATTTCCCTTGATCCTATCCTTGACACTATTCCATGTTAAGTCCTGTGAAAAACATTTCAAAAAATTGGGATGAGCATAAAAAGCTCAGTAAGGGATACACAAAGAATGAAAACTATTAGTTTTTCAAAACAACAAGTAAACCATGTATACTTTATCAAAGTAATACTTTTCACCTTTTCGAAGTAGTCAAAACTCTTCACTAAAAAAAGTTCATTACTTACCCCTCTGTAACCAAAAGATTACCATAAAACCCTTATAAGACCACATAACAAATAAAGATAACTTGGGACATAAACATACTTAAGTGGAATAACCATAAGGTCAACTTCCACACATATCACTTAATGGAATAGCCATTCGGCCAACTTCCATACATACTTAATGGAATAGCCATACGGCCGACTTCCATACCTAATGCATTAGAGGTTATAACGTAACCACTCGTCCTGGTATTCACGGCACCACCCGTCATATGGTTTATCACGTAACCACCCGTAAAATGTCCAAGTACCATCATTACACATAAAATATTGAAAATATAAATATTTCAATAACAAAATTTCATTTTCAATCAAAATAAGTAATTCCAAGATATTTAATTAATCAATCCATTTTCAAAAATCATTTAAAAGAGATTTTTGAATCAAAGTGTCCCATACCACTTTGAAGCTTTTATTGGAATTATAATTTTAAAACATTAATGTCCATATAAATAAATACTGAAAACCATTTTGAAAACATGGACATTAAAGATAAAGATTTAGAATAATAAATCTTTAAAACATTTAAAACTATATTTTTGTTAAAGAGTTTTTAACAAAATGAGAGACTCTTGAATACAGATAATAGCGGAATAAAATTTAATCCGAACTTTATAATATCCTGAGAATAAAGGGATTCATGATATAATATGTCAAAGGAAAGTATACACACCATATAAGAGTGAATTGGTGCATAACAACAATGAATTCTCAAAAGAAATGTAAAATGAGATGAAATCCATTATAAAGAAGGTATCCTTAAATTAAGGATAAATCAATCTCATAATTATGTGTGAAAAATATAAATACACCCAATATAAGTGGATATTAAGTGTAAAACAATCAAAGGTTATTCACACATATTCAAATGATGACATATTCAATAACTACATGTTGAACCCAAAGAAATCGAAATTTGGTTAAGAAGTTCACTTGGTAAAATTCGACAGCCTAACGGCGTCACATAAAATTTTACAAAAAGAGTTGATGAGAGAGATAAAGGGGATATCATCACTTGGACATAAAATTTACAAAAATAAGGATATAGAAGAACATTTCCTAACATAATAGTATGGTAATTAAAAGACATAACAAAAGAAGTATTTAAAAAAAGGAGGGTGAAAGGTCCCCTTACCGAGTTGGGTAACTTTCGAAAAGTACACCCCATGGAAGAAGGGTCATACAATGAAGATGTAAATACCCATAAATGAAATTATACTACACAAAGTGTATAATAATGGGCATTACATACACCAATCAAAGTAAATAGTGGAAAACGTAGCACAAATCTCACGGGAATAAAAGTGAGATGAAAAATCCCTTACGAAAACTCGGCAGCCTAACGACGCCACATAAAACTTACAAAAAAAGGATTGATGAGATAAAATAGGGTATATCATCATATTAACATAAAGTTTATAGAAAGAGTAATATAAAAGAACATCCCCCAACATAACAAATAGGAGCTTAAAATAAGTGACATAAAGGAGAGTACTTAAAAAGAAAGAGAGAGGTTAGATCTCTTACGAAAATTCGGCAGCCTAACGGTGCCACTCAAAACTTCCAAAATGGATTTATGAGAGAGAATAGGGTCTCTCATCATATGAACATAAAAATTACAGTAAGAGTAATATAAAATAACATCCCAATAACAATAAATATGATCTTTAAAAGGAATGACATAAAAGAGCGTACTTAAAAAGAAATAGAGGAGTAGGATCCCTTACCTCGGGTCTGACTTGACTCGATCGTTCTTTAACATCCTGAATAATAAACTTGAGTTAATTTCTACTTGCTTAAGAATCTTTTCCAAGTTCATTATTCCTTTTATATAAATTATTGACTTGTTATAAACATTATGTAATCATTTAAGTTAATAATGCTTGTTTTGTCGATATTTGGTTCTTAAGTCAAAAGTGGACTTCTTACAATTACATGTTGTTCGTGTGGTCAAAGGTTCTTTTTATCCAGAATGAAATTCCTGATTTCGATATCATATATATCATATATATCCAGTATATACATGTATTTATGATATTACATAATCATTTAGAGGTAAGAAATGAAATGCACCGTTCATGGAGACGGTAAGATGTACGTACGCATGAACGCTACTTTCATTTCTATGTCATATTAATGGAATTAAAACTAAATGAGAGATGTGTATATTTTTAATTCCAGAATTATATTCATCCTTTAGATGTATCATACATCATATATATCCATTATATGTACTTATAATAGTACATTACATTTGAGGATAAGAAATGAAATGCACCGTTCATGGAGACGGTAAGCCGTACGTACGCATGAACGCTACTTTCATTTCTATCTCATACTTTAATGGAAAGAAGACAATAATGATATAAAGGTATATTATAATTCCTGTATAAAATAATATATAATAACTTTAAATCCATCCTTTATACATCCCACATATGGAATTAACGAATCAAATCACTTTGAGGGGGCGGTAGTCCGCACTTCCTAAAATGAAGATATCGCGTATACCCATAATGGAATCCATAAAGGTATGCCACAAATGAAAAATACAGAAGCTTAAGTAAAACATAAAAATATTATATATCATATATAAAAATAGTGAAATCTTAATAGCCACCTTTGAAGGTGTTATATGAGTGTTGAACAATCATCGTTTCGTGAGGCAGAAATTCGCCATCCACAGAAACAGTATGTTCTTTAACCATTAGATGAAGGTGTGTGTAAGTGTAGCTCAAATAATTATTATAAAAGCATCCTAGTATATCGAAGATACTGTAGTTGTTACAAAATAAATTAATAAAAAGAGTTTAGTGGGTTGGAGAAGAAAAATAAAACAAAAGAGCACAAGTGAAGACGTTGCCTTAAAATTGGGTAACTCCCTTTGGTTTGAACCAAAAGGGTTTCTTGAAGAGCTTCCTGCCTAAGTTAAGGCTTCTAAGATGAGGAGAGGGATGTGGAGAGTCAAAAGGATCAGAGCTTGGCCGAACCAAAGTCTTGAGAGGTGTGGGTGAGGTGGTATAGGTGGGGGCCTTTTATAAGAGGAGAGGATGGGCACTCTTGGTAAAGTATAAAATGTTACTTTATTTTCAAATGGTTTTAGGATTTTAATGGTCCCACATTGATGTGTTTCTAGGATAAGGTGATAAGGGTTCTAAATACTCCCATCAAATAGGTTTTTGACATGTGTAGGTCCTAGACTTTGCATTATCTTTCCATTTTATTTAAATCGTTAAATAATGAGGTCATCGCTGCATCATAATGATGTCATAAATAATTTAATTTATTTAATGTCTAAAAATTATAAAAAAAATACCATGATATAGGAAATATTGTTAGATTTCCAATTATTATTTATAGTCAAAATTATGACTTGTATAACCACATGTAAAAATTGTTTTAGTAAAAACAAATCATGTTTGTGACATTTTTATTTTAACTTTAAATAAAAGGCATAAATGTCATTATCAAACCCAAGTGGCTCCATGGGGTACCAAAAATCAACCCATGGGTTGTCTTGGTCGGCCATAAATCATCCAATAGGGTTAGGACAAGTGTCAATATATTTTCATTTTATTATAATATCATTTTTACCTTAAATCACACTAATTACCTTTAATCATGATTAATAAAACTTAAAAGTTACTTTTCATCAAAAATTATTTTCATCCCATTGAACCACATTTTACTTAAAAATTAAAATAATTTAAATTGGATTTTTGAAATTCAAATCATAGAAGTGGTAAAGTCCCATTTAAACGAAAATTCAAATTTTGTAACCACCACTTTGTGGTTTAACTATTCATAAAAAAAATTGAAGTTCTTCAGAAAAATACCAAAAATTCACCCTAAGATATATTTGATATTCCGAATTCAAAAATGATTTCTATTTTACCAAATTCATAACATAGAATTTTAATTAATTAATTTTATAATTAAACCCCGCTGTTAAAAAAAATAGCGTGTTTTTAAGAAACAATATCTTTCAAAAGATTGACACTCGTTTATGTCCAACCTTAAAGTGGTATTAAATACAATGACCAACATTGGATTAAATGGTAAAAATATATTCTATTTACACTTTAAAACCAATTAGAAAGATAATCTAGTCATATAAATAAATTATATTTAAAATAGGTTTCGAATTAAAATACAACATTTTTGACTATTCATTAAAAAAAATATGAACTTTACCAGAAAAATACCAAAAATTTACACAAAGTAAATTTTGATGTTCCAATTCTAAAGAATAATTTTATTTTGTCAAATATAACACCTAAAATTTTAAAAAAGTGTATTTAAAAGAGTTTCACCATCAAAAGGCGGTTAATCGACCTTTTAAAGAATATTAGACTGTCTACGCTTAAAATTGGATTCATTCACATTTTTAATCCTCTAACATTTATTGTAAAGAGTAAAAATATTTGACAAACATATATAATAATTTTTTATTTAGTTCTGTTCATTCCCGCCATTACAACAGCTAGGCATTAACTACCATTTAAAATAATATTATTTTATTATTATAGTGCAACGTAAGATTTCCAAGAAACTCGTTGTTGCATGTTGGGTACGCCATTGAGCATAGCGTCCCCTTTAAAGTTATATTAATATTTTATGCACAAATATGGATAAATGTGAAAATGTCATACTCTTTATTTACCTGGGGTGTTACATCCTTCCCCCCTTTTGAGAATTGCGTCCTCGTAATTTTAAAATTGGGCTTGGATACTTCATTGAAAGCCCCACATCAGAAAAGGAGTAAATTAAACTATCACTTTAAAAGAAAGAATGGAAAGTACAAAGGTCACCTGAGTTAACCCATAATAGGATTCCAAGTATAAAAATATGGACATGGAGGAAAAAACAAAGGGTCATGTTCTGATGGAGAGTGATAGTAAACATGTCTAG
Source organism: Viscum album (assembly GCA_963277665.1). Taxonomy (NCBI): domain Eukaryota; kingdom Viridiplantae; phylum Streptophyta; class Magnoliopsida; order Santalales; family Viscaceae; genus Viscum; species Viscum album. Next base: position 1,030,155,954 of record OY728150.1, read on the forward strand.
GAGAAAGTTAACCATAAGAAAATCACAAACTTGTGATGGGTTAAACGGTATTAGATTTCCCAGTAGGAAAAGTTAACAGACAACATTTTTGTTTTAAGTTACTTTTCATGGAGGAATTTATTTTTGAGCTTAACTAAATCATAATGAAACATACTTACTTGTCATGTAGACTTTCAACTTTTACTAGATTCCTTAATCAAACTCATATTTTCTCTAAAAGATGGGTATTTAGGAAGACTTGTTTGCATTAAGAGTACTATAATCAATTTCTAGAGAATCGCCTAATCCAAAAAAGAGAACTATACACTTCCCATGTCTTTAGACTCTAACCAAAACCAATACCAAAAAAGTTAGTACAAGATTAGATAATCCACAAAAGGATAACCCTTTATAAAAAGAAAATCTATTCTTAATCTCCAAAATTTTTCTAACAAAACCCAAAGCTCAACGAGGACCATTCGATAAAAAATTTGTCCATAAAATTCCTCAAAGTAAACCAAACTAATATTGAAACCCAAATATTTGAAGGATTTAGTCACATAGTCTTCCAAGTTAAATCGTAACATTTATCTCCAAACAACATCAGTTGCTCCTAAATTCTCGTATTGAAAAGTAATTAACCTAATCACATATCCTCCATGATAGGTTAATAAATTTCCATAGATATCCCAAAATCAACATACTCTTAATTCATAAAATCATTTAACTAAAACGAATTAGTCAAACTAACCAGGGACTTCACATAGTCCAGTGGTCGGTGATAAATACCCATTGCACTTTGGTTGTGGGTTCGATTCCCGCAGCCTTGTTCGACGCGACGGGTTGTCACACGGTCTGCGTGTTGTCCTTTTTCCAAAACTACATAATTCTTAAAACATTCCCCAATAACGAGATAAAATCTTCAAAAATAACCATAATGTAATTTAACCTCAATTTTATCTCATGACTTTCACTTTCCATCATTACATATAGTCACCCATAATTACCTCCAAAGTAAGGATCATATAAACCCAAATGGTTCTTTATAACTATGTCCACAAAAGAACAGATTACTATTCTTTGAATAAAATTTTCATATATCGAACATCAGTGTTACACATACTATAAAAAGTCTTCTAATGTACCCCATCATCAAAAGACACTTAATACTCTTAATAATTTCACCATAACTCTTGAAGCCCTTATATGTTGACTTCTTACTCATTCAATATTCTTCATGACCCATTAACCATTCCTTTCCAACTTATTCTGAAATACTTCTTTCCTACAAACAAAATCATGAATCATATCCTAAGATTCCAAAATAGAAAAAAAAAGTTAAGAAATAATCCATACCTTTGATTGGTCATTGTCAGTTTCTTCATCCTCAATCAGAATGGAATCAGGTATTGGTAAACGAGTATTTGAATGATATTGGTGATCCCATTCATGAAACTTCTTCATAGGACATGTGTTTTCATAATGACCATGCACACCTCATTTAAAACATTCAATTGATCCCTCAGAAAGAACTTCTTTCCCTTTCCTCGAGTCAACTGGATGCTTCCTTTTTCCATGGAAGGTTCTTGCTTTATGACCTTCATTTCCACATATATAGTATATTTATGTCCCTTTGAAACATTTTCCTAGGTGTTTCTTTCCACATCTATGACACATATGTTTTTGAACACACTTACCTTTATGATTATTACCTGTAGTTCTGTAGGGATTTGTTTCTCGCATATATGACGCCTTATAGAAATCACCAAGGTTTAGGTGGTCAATCATGAATCCAGATAGTTGGTTAAGGATAAACACAAGAGTTCTCATTGTAGCTCCCATATCATTCAGTTGCTCGCTCAGAAAACTGTCACAGTTTCCTTCACATCCACCGTTACTTTAGTGCCTGCTAGATCCAGCCATTTACTAAAACCAAAATGGTCAGTGTGAGTATATCAACAAAACCATCATGTACTAAAGAGGAAGATAAACACTAAGATATACTTACTCATTCACTTTATCTAAAACTAGGACAGTTTATGAAATCCTATCCATTATGGTCATGTCACTTATGCTTAAAGAATACCCTAACCTCTAAAGTTATCTAAACCGACCTCTGATACCAACTATAAGGCCCCGACCTTAAACCTTACTTAATATTGAATTAAATGAATAATTCACATTGAGGATATTTTCAGGTTTAGAGTTTTAGAGAATTAGAACATAACTATTACATCTCAAAAGATTACAAAGTAGAAACTTTTACTAAGTTTCCATAAAATAAAAACTCTTAAAAAGAAACATGTCCAGTTCCATGTTTTAGGTTGCATGACTTTCCCTTGATCCCATCCTTGACCCTATTCCACGTTAAGTCCTGTGAAAAACATTTCAAAAACTTGGGATGAGCATAAAAAGCTCAGTAAGGGATACACAAAGAATGAAAACTGTTAGTTTTTCAAAAACAACAAGTAAACCATGTATACTTTATCAAAGTAATACTTTTCACCTTTTCGAAGTAGTAAAAACTCTTCACTGAAAAAAAGTTCATTACTTACCCCTCTGTAACCAAAAGATTACCATAAAACCCTTATAAGATCACATAACAAATAAAGGTAACTTGGGACATAAACATACTTAAGTGGAATAACCATAAGGTCTACTTCCACACATATCACTTAATGGAATTGCCATTCGGTGAACTTCCATACATACTTAATGGAATAGCCATATGGCCGACTTCCATACCCAATGCATTGGAGGTTATAACGTAACCACCCGTCCTGGTATTCACGACACCACCCGTCATATGGTTTATCACGTAACCACCTGTAAAATGTCCAAGTACCATCATTACACATAAAATATTGAAAATATAAATATTTCAATAACAACATTTCATTTTCAATCAAAATAAGTAATTCCAAGATATTGAATTAATCAATCCATTTTCAAAAATCATTTAAAAGAGATTTTTGAATCAAAGTGTCCCATACCACTTTGAAGCTTTTATTGGAATAATAATTTTAAAACATTAATGTCCATATAAATAAATACTGAAAACCATTTTGAAAAAATGGACATTAAAGATAAAAATTTAGAATAATAAATCTTTAAAACATTTAAAACAATATTTTTGTTAAAGAGTTTTTAACAAAATGAGAGACTCTTGAATACAAATAATAGCGGAATAAAATTTAATCCGAACTTTATAATATCATAAGAATAAAGGGATTCATGATATAATATGTCAAAGGACAGTATACACACCATATAAGAGTGAATTGGTGCATAACAACAATGAAGTCTCAAAAGAAATGTAAAATGAGATGAAATCCATTATAAAGAAGGTATCCTTAAATTAAGGATAAATCAATCTCATAATTATGTGTGAAAAATATAAATACACCCAATATAAGTGGATATTAAGTGTAAAACAATCAAAGGTTATTCACACATATTCAAATGATGACATATTCAATAACTACATGTTGAACCCAAAGAAATCGAAATTGGGTTAAGAAGTTCACTTGGTAAAATTCGACAGCCTAACGACATCACATAAAATTTTACAAAAAGGGTTGATGAGAGAGATAAAGGGGATCTCATCACTTGGACATAAAATTTACATAAATAAGGATATAGAAGAACATATCCCAACATAATATTATGTGAATTAAAAGACATAACAAAAGAAGTATTTTAAAAAAAGGAGGGTGAAAGGTCCCCTTACCGAGTTGGGTAACTTTCGAAAAGTACACCCCATGGAAGAAGGGTCATACAATGAAGATGTAAATACCCATAAATGATATTATACTACACAAAGTGTATAATAATGTGAAGTACATACACCAATCAAAGGAAATAGTGGCAAACGTAGCATAAATCTCACGGGAATAAAAGTGAGATGAAAAATCCCTTATGAAAACTCGGCAGCCTAACGACGCCACATAAAACTTACAAAAAAAGGATTGATGAGATAAAATAGGGTATCTCATCATATTAAAATAAAGTTTATAGAAATATTAATATAAAAGAACATCCCCCAACATAACAAATAGGAGCTTAAAAGAAGTGACATAAAGGAGAGTACTTAAAAAGAAAGAGAGAGGTTAGATCTCTTACAAAAATTCGGCAGCCTAACCGCCACTCAAAACTTCCAAAATGGATTGATGAGAGAGAATAGGGTCTCTCATCATATGAACATAAAAATTAAAGTAAGAGTAATATAAAATAACATCCCAATAACAAGAAATATTATCTTTAAAAGGAATGACATAAAAGAGCGTACTTAAAAAGAAAGAGAGGAGTAGGATCCCTTACCTCGGGTCCGACTTGACTCGATCGTTCTTTAACGTCCTGAATAATAAACTTGAGTTAATTTATACTTGGTTGAGAACCTTTTTCAAGTTCATTATTCCTTTTATATCAATTATTGACTTGTTATAAACATTATGTAATCATTTAAGTTAATAATGTTTGTTTTGTCGATATTTGGTTCTTAAGTCAAAAGTGGACTTCTTACAATTACATGTTGTTCATGTGGTAAAAGGTTCTTTATATCCATAATAACATTCCTGATTTTGATATCATATATATCATATATATCCAGCATATACATGTATTTATAATATTACATAATCGTTTAGAGGTAAGAAATGAAATGCACCGTTCATGGAGACGGTAAGCCGTACGTACGCATGAACACTACTTTCATTTCTATGTCATATTAATGGAATTAAAACTAAATGAGAGATGTGTATATTTTTAATTCTAGAATTATATTCATAATTTATATATATCATACATCATATATATCTATTATATGTACTTATAATATTACATTACATTTGAGGATAAGAAATGAAATGCACCGTTCATGGAGACGGTAAGCCGTACGTACGCATGAACGCTACTTTCATTTCTATCTCATACTTTAATGGAAAGAAAACAATAATTGTATAAAGGTATATTATAATTCCTGTATAAAATCATATATAATAACTTTAAATTCATCCTTTATACATCCCACATATGGCATTAACGAATCAAATCACTTTGAGGGCGGTAGTCCGCACTTCCTAAAATGAAGATATCGCGTATACCCATAATGGAAGCCATAAAGGTATGCCACAAATGAAAAATACAGAAGCTTAAGTAAAACATAAAAATATTATATATCATATATAAACATATTGACATCTTAATGGCCAACTTTGAAGGTGTTATATGAGTGTTGAACAATCATCGTTTTGTGAGGGAGAAATTCACCATCCACAGAAACAGTATGTTCTTTAATCATTAGATGAAGGTGTGTGTAAGTGTAGCTCAAATACTTATTATAACAACATCATAGTATATTGAAGATACTGGATCTATTACAAAAGAAATGAATAAAAAGTGTTTAGGGGGTTGGAGAAGCAAAATAAAACAAAAGAGCACAAGTGAAGATGTTACCTTAAAATTGGGTAACTCCCTTTGGTTTGAACCAAAAGGGTTTCTTGAAGAGCTTCCTGCCTAATTTAAGGCTTCTAGGATGAGGAGAGGGATGTGGAGAGACAAAATGATCAGAGATTGGCCGAACCAAAGGCTTGAGAGGTGTGGGTAAGGTGGTAGAGGTGGGGGCCTTTTATAAGAGGAGCGGAGGGGCACTCTTGGTAAAGTATAAAATGTTACTTTATTTTCAAATGGTTTTCGGATTTTAATGGTCCCACATTGATTTGTTTCGAGGATAAGGTGATAAGGGTTCGAAATCCACCCATCCAATAGGTTTTTGACATGTGTAGGTCCTAGATTTTGAATTATCTTTCCATTTTATTTAAATCGTTAAATAACGAGGTCATCGCTGCATCATAATGATGTCATAAAGAATTTAATTTATTTAATGTATAAAAATTATAAAAAAAATACTATGATGTAGGAAATATTTTTAGCTTTCCAATTACTATTTATAGTCAAAATGCTGACTTGTATAACCACATGTAAAAATTGTTTTAGTAAAAACAAATCATGTTTGTGACATTTTTATTTTAACTTTAAATAAAAGGCATAAATGTCATTATCAAACCCAAGTGGATCCATGGGGTGCCAAAAATCGACCAATGGTTTGTCTTGGTCGGCCATAACTAATAAAATAGGGTTAGGAAAAGTGTCAATATATTTTCATTTTATTATAATATCATTTTTACCTTAAATCACACTAATTACCTTTAATCGCGATTAATAAAACTTAAAAGTTACTTTTCATCAAAAATTATTTTCATCCCATTGAACCACATTTTACTTAACAATTAAAATCATTTAAATTGGATTTTTAAAATTCAAATCACAGAAGTGGTAAAGTCCCATTTAAACGAAAATTCAAATTTCGTAACCACCACTTTGTGGTTTCACTATTCATCAAAAAAATTGAAGTTTTTTAGAAAAATAACAAAAATTCACCCTAAGATATATTTGATATTCTGAATTCAAAAATTATTTCTATTTTACCAAATTAATAACATAGAATTCTCATTAATTAATTTTATAGTTAAACCCCGTTGTTAAAACAAATAGCGTGTTTTTAAGAAACAATATCTTTCAAAAGATTGACACTCGTTTATGTCCAACCTTAAAGTGGTATTAAATACAATTACCACCATTGGATTAAATGGTAAAAATATATTCTATTTACACTTTAAAACCAATTATAAATATAATCTAGTCATATAAATAAATTAGATTAAAAAGTGGTTTTGAATTAAAATACAACATTTTTCACTATTCATTAAAAAAAAATATGAACTTTAACAGAAAAATACCAAAAATTCACACAAAGTAAATTTTGATGTGCCGATTCTAAAGAAGAATTTTATTTTGTCAAATATAACACATAAAATTGTCAAAAAGTGGATTTAAAAAAGGTTCTCCATCAAAAGGCGGTTAATTGACCTTTTAAAGAATATTAGACTGTCTACGCTTAAAATTGGATTCATTCGCATTTTTAATCCTCTAACATTTATTGTAAAGAGTAAAAATATTTGACAAACATATATAATAATTTTGTAGTTAGTTCTGTTCATTCCCGCCATTACAACGGCTAGGCATTAACTACCATTTAAAATAATATTATTTTATTATTAGAGTGCAACGTAAGATTCCCAAGAAACTCGTTGTTGCGTGTTGGGTACGCCATTGAGCATAGCGTCCCCTTTAAAGTTATATTAATATTTTATTCACAAATATGGATAAATGTGAAAATTTCATACTCTTTATTTACCCGGGGTGTTACAAACACCTTTATCACTCTTAAAGTATTATAATTTTACTTATAAGGTAAAATTTGGTTAATAAATAGATAAGGTATGATAATTTCTACCATATATTATGTAACTTTTATTATTTCAATATTTTTATGATTTTTAAATACTTTAATAGAATATTATTTTCATAAAATATAATTAATGTCATTTTTGACACTATTCAATTAATTTGAATTTAAAGACATAAAGACAATGATTGAATTTGAATATATTCCTTTAACACATAACTAATATGTTATATTAATCTATAAAAGTATTATAACACTAAAACTAAATCAAATTATATTACTTTTATTTTTTTTAAAAATAATTTATTTTATTTTTCTATTAATTGAAGAAATATCGTGTCAGCATTGTGTAAGAGTTTAAGGTAACTATATAATCGCTAAAAATTATAAATAAATTACCACGTGAAAATAATTTCATTATGGTCAAAATAACTATTAATATTATTTCAAAACGTTCTCTTTTCCCTATGTGAACACATAAGAGAGATTTAAAAGTAAGTGAGTGTAATTTTCTCTTTTTATTTGTTTTAATTATTATATAAGTCATTTTCATGGACATTTTCCCCTTAAAAAATAAATTTTGATCCCAAGGTTATAAGTGTAAAATTTCATTAATCCAAGAAGAATTAATATGAAAAATGGTTACCTTAACACTTATATTTAACCTAAGTTAACCTGATTTTCCTTTACCGATGTCACGACCCGCCCTCGGGGTCCGTGTCGTGACTACCCCAAGCCCGCCTTCCATAGGCCAGGGGCTGGCGACTAGCACCAAGGCGTAATTCCCGGTAAAAAGGGAAGGCATTGCCTTTGAAAAGTAAACACACACCACAGAGTAAACAAGCGGAAAGTAAACACTAAGCAAACAGAGTACGACTGAAAGTGCGGAAAAGTAAATGGGCCAGAATACAAACCCAAACTGAAAGTAAAGTACAACTCGAAAAGGGAAAAACAGCAACTGAAAAGTAAAGCCGCTACTCCGAGCTGTCCACTGGAAATCCCACCTGAAGGGTGGGTACAGATAGCTCCTCTGCTCCACGGGTCCCGCCGTCCGCTCCGAGCACGTCCCGCCCAGTGGTCCACCTCCGGGTACCGTCCCGCTCTGCAAGCCTCAGCTAAGGTCAACGCTGTCCGTCGTCTGCAACCAACACAACGAAGTGCGGGCAAAGCCCGTGCAGGGGTGAGTATAAGCTACTCAGTAGGGACCCCGAGACCCCTGAAGGTCTCTCAAATCCACAAAGGATAAACCACGAAGAAAAGTACAATCACGAAGTAACAACCGACACTGCTTAGGTATATGCCCATACATATACCTAAGTCATCAATTCAAATACACTCCAACCTCCGAGCCCAAGTACAACTCAGTCCACGCAGGAAAGTATACGTATTCCACATAGGAAAGCAAAATATAATCCACACAGGATTGCACAACACAATCCACACAGGAAAACAACAGGATTCAGCTCACACAGGTATACTTTTTCAAGGACGATAAAGATGATCACTGATCCATCTAAGTCGTCGGACCCACGAAGGATCGATAGGTAACTAACCCCCGCAGAAGACCCACACAGGATCGGGCTCACACAGAACCTGTAGGCGCTGGCTCACACAGAACCGCTGAGCGCAAGGACCCACACAGGATCGGGCTCACACAGAACCTGTAGCACTGATCCACGTAGGATCGCTGAGTGCTGTAGTCGTCGTCGTCGAATCCACACAGGATCTCTGTACTGTCGTCGCCAAATCCACACAGGATCTCTGTACTGTCGTCGTCGCAGTCACAGTAGCAGTCGTAGCAGTAAAACAGTCGCAGCCAGCACTAGGGTTCCCGCACACAGCAAGCTCGTACGGAGGGTCCGCTCCACGAGCCGAGAGGCTGATACATCAACTGTCACGAAGACCGAAGTTGATGTATCCAAAAGTTCCGTATCGTCAACAGGAACTCAACGCAACAGACGGCGCGTCGATCGGACGCCCGGTCTGAGAGTTATTGGCATTTTCGTCTCCGGGGCCCGGTTGGTTTTTAAGGCAAAACCAACCCGACCGTACTCCACCTGCGTCCAAACCTCGGGCGGAGTATGCCAAAAGATCCGTTTCACTAAGAGGAACATTACGCGACTGACGGCACGTCAATCGGACGTCCGTAGCTCAAGATATGAGCGTTTCCGCTCCGAAGGCCCGGTTGGTTTCGTGAACGAACCAACCCGGCCGAACTCAAAGTAATCCGAAACCTTGAGTGCGATATACCGAAACGACCGTCTCGATCCAAGGATCGCGTTGCCGCAGACGGTTCATCATTCGGAGTTCCGAGGCTCAAGTTATGAGCCAAAAACCAAAACAGGTTCGAAACGGGGGGGTCCGGGTCCGGAACGACCCGGCCCGACCCCCCCCCCTTGGGTGGCGCGGCGGCCGGCGGCGGCGGCCGGCGGCGGCGGACGGCGGCGGCGGGCCGTGGGGCGGCGGCGGCTGGCGGGCCGCGTGGCGGCGGCGGGCGGCGGGCCGCGTGGCGGCGGCGGCTGGCGGGCCGCGTGGCGGCGGCGGGCGGCGGGCCGCGTGGCGGCGGCGGGCGGCGGGCCGCGTGGCGGCGGCGGACGGCGGGCCGCGTGGCGGCGGCGGACGGCGGGCCGCGTGGCGGCGGCGGACCGCGGCGGGCCGCGGCGGCGGCGCTGGGCGCCGCACGTGGATCACGCGGGGGGCAATCAAGCCCCCCCCTGCTTTGTGAGGGCGGCACGGCTTTGAGCCGTGCCTTTGCCCAAAAACGGCCCCCGCAAATGGGGGCCGGCTGGTCAAACCGGGGGGCTGTTGCCCCCCCCTCCTTAAAAGAACCGCCCCCCCTCTTTAAGAGGGGGGTTTGATTATCCAGCCGGGGGATTTATTCCCCCGGTTTTATGACATCCGGCCGGCCCGCTGGCCGGCCGGTTTTTACCAACGGGACCGGAATTTCCGGTCCCGCCCTTGACTTCCGACGCCGGCGGCCCGGCCGCCGGTCTTTCCTTCCGCCGCGGCCCGGAACCGGCCGCGGTCTCCTCGTCTCACCGCGGCCCGGAACCGGCCGCGGTGTTCGTCGTCCGGCGCGGTGCGACGGCACCGCGCCCCTTTCGTCGTGCCAAGAATCCTCCCAACGCGGCGTGTCGGCGTCGCGGTCTTGAAGTCTCTCCTCGGCGAAGCGCGACGGTATTGCGGAAATCATAAGCATGATCATCCGCGTGGTGCGACGGCACCACGCCTCTTGCTTCCACCCGCAAATCAACATGAACGAAGGAGGGGGTTTCGGCCGTGTTCGTGCGGTCCGACTCCCCTCGCGTTAACAAATAACATAACTAAAAAGTCTCACGTTTAGTCATGCTAAAATCCACGATTCAGGAATGGAAATAAATAATTAATAAAAACATCCCCTACCTCGGGTTTTAGATTCAAAGGTTCGGCTACGCTCCGCGGAAGACGACGTCGCGGAGGTCGGGTGTCGCGGTCGTCGTTCGTCAAATCCGTTGACGAAGTGCTATGCCCGAAGAGACACGACGTTGGCGGATCTTCGTTTGCCGACGAAGGTTGTCCGAAGAAGAGATGGCGTCCCCTTCGTTGTCACGGTGAACGAAGAAAGGAGTCGCGGCGTTCTTCGTCGGAAAAGAGAGCGTTCCTCGTCAAGTCTTGAGGAAAGTCAAGATATAAAGAAAGCAACGATCTCAAGAATCTCTACCTCGATAATCACACGTTGGCGGAGTCGTGGAAAACCGACGCGGAAGGGATGACGCGGATGAAGTACGTCGCGTCGCGGATACGGCGTCGCGGATGGATCGTGTTCTTCGGCGGAGAAGTTCTTCGTTGAAGAACGACGTTCTTCGCGTTCTTCGTTCTTCGAAGGTTCTTCGTCAAAGCTTGGAGATGAAGGGAAAGCTCTCCAAAGACAAACAAAGAACTCTTAATAAAATAAGAATACCACTTATTTTATTAACACACAACTCAAAAGGATTTCAAAAGTTTGAAATTCAAAAGAGTTAACTCCCAAAATTAACTCACTTATTTAATATACAAGAGTTGTATAATTATTAAGAAGTTAAGTTATCAAGCCATTAAGAGGGAGAGTGGGGAGTTGAAAAGGTGGGGGGTTCGTGTGGGCCCCACCACACTTAATCCTCCCAAGGGAGGTTAAGTGGGTGTGGGTCCCACTCCCAACCACCTTAGATAGGTTTTAAAAAAAAGTTTAAAATAAAATTTGTATTACACAAATTTTATTTAACTTAACTGAAAAACCCCAAAACGTAACTCTCAACCCGCAACAAACGCAACTCTCGAAAAGGTCTCATTAAGCGAATATCGGCGTTGCGAGTTCATCGGTGCCCTCGGTTTTCAATTCCGAGCACCGGATCAAAAGTTAGGAATTCCCGCTCGTTCGTTCACTGAACGTACCCGAGCCAAACTTCGGAAATTAATTCCGGGCACTCCGGGCCTCGGAATCAGATGCCGTCTGAAACTGCGCTCTTGTAAAATTCTAAAGAAAATTAAGAAAAAATTTTCCTTGAATTTTACGGGTCTTTACATTACTCCCACCTCAGGGCTTTACGTCCCCGTAAAGCTACATCAAAAACTAGGGAAACAAAAGAGGGTACTGAGCACGCATCTGAGCCTCCCGCTCCCATGTGCTCTCCTGGAGATTCTCGTGCCGCCATCTGTTGCGCACAAGAGGAATCGATCGTCCATGTAGGACCCGCTCCTGGATGACATGGACCTCTTCTGACGTGGCCCGGACCATCTCTGGTCCCACAAGAGCTGCGAGATTTCTACTTTGCCGAAAAGAGAAACCTGGTCTCATCCCCTGGATGAACCACATTCTTTGCCTAAAACAGTCAATCCTAACATGGATGATACTAATCCATACTAAGGATGACGTCGTAAGGCCTCGACGCTACTACTAAGAGATTCAACCGTTACTCTCGCCTCCAAGGGTTGTGTCACACTGTCGGCATCAGTGTGTGGTAACTGGGCCTCCTCCAGTAGATGTCTCACAAGTGAGGGTCAAGTCAACAGCCAAAACTGGAACCTCTTAGTAACATTACGATAGAGGACAGGAACGAAAACATCACAAGGTATGCGTCTTTTATTATTGCAGCTCGTAATACAAGACGCTACACAAAAGCAACAAGGAACCAGAAGTACAAAGGATGTAACCACTAGTTCTGCTCCTGTCCATCGGCTCCCAGAGCTCCATGATCGAAGGCCTCGGCTGCCTGAAGCTGAGCTCTTCCCTGCGGTCGGGGTGGACCTCCTGGTGGTGGTGGTGGTAGAGCCTCAAAGCGTCGTCCACCACCTGCTGCTCGGCCTGCTCCTCTGCCTCGTCCGCCTCCTTCCTGCAGACCGCCACGGTCGAACCTCTGCCTCTGCCTAGGTGGTTCCTCAACCGTCTGCTGCTCCTCCGCATGGCGGGTCGGGCAGTCACGAGCCATGTGGCCTCGCCCGCTGCATGCATAGCACTGTCTTCCACTCGAAAGACTGGCTCCGCGTTGTGTGCCCTGCACTGCTGAGCCAGTGCCCTGAGGTCTGGTCTGTCTGGACCCCTGAGTCATTCGTCGACTGCCTGCTGCAGATGACTCTGCCACGTGCCGCCCTGCGGTGGGTCTCTGTGCTGGTGTAGACTCAGCAAGGAAGCTCTCGATCAGAAGAGCCCGCTCCAGCACTCCTGTCTGAGTCGGTATGCTGAGGGAGATCAGCGATGCCCTGATCTCGTGTCTCAAACCCTGCTCGAAGGTCCGGGCCCGGAAGAATGGGTCCCGTACCATGTCGGTCGAGTAGCGCGAGAGATCGGTAAACCTCGCCGAGTACTGGGCGACCGTCATGCTGCCCTGCCGCAGCTGTAGAAGCTCCTGGATGCGCACCGCTCGAAGGGTGGCCGGGACGAACTCAGAGCGGAAGAGGCTCTCGAAGTCCGTCCAAAGAAGAGATGCCTCATCGTGCACCTGGAGCATCAAGCTCCACCATCGTCCTGCTGCTGCGTGTAGTAGGCTCGCAGCGAGGATCACCATGAGGTCTGCTGGTGTCCTCACTAGCCTAAACACTCGAACCACTGCCTCCAGCCAGTCCTCTGCTGCCTGGGGATCCGTCTCCCCGCGAAACCTGGGCGGTCGCTGGCGCTGAAACTCATGCAGTGCGCTGAGGCGACGTGCATCGTCAGCGGCTGCTGCTGGAAGCATCGGGGGATCGGCAGGTAAAGCTACCGCCGGTGCCACTGCTGACAAAGGGCCCTGCACCGAAGCCTCGTCGCTCGGTGGGCTGTCGTCTCGCTCGACTCTCGGAACCCTAGCTGGCTGTCGTCGTGGGGCCATCCTGAAAAGGAGATCAAGAGTGCCATAGTCAGAACAGTATACCTGCTGAGCTGAATTAAGTAATCACAAAGAAAACTTGAGACTTTCATTAAGCAGATCAGTATACCCGGTGAGCTGACACAAGTAATCACAAAGAAAACTTTGAAACACACACGCAATCAATGTTTCCGTGCATTAAGTCGGAAATCAGAAATCAGGGTCCTGGTGTATGGATACGTCGGCCGCCGCACCAACACTGGACTCCCTGGACTGATAACCACACTCAATACGCTAAACATTATTGCTTCACATAGAAAAGATCAGAGTTCGCGGTAGAACCGAACTCCTCTGATACCAATTTGTCACGACCCGCCCTCGGGGTCCGTGTCGTGACTACCCCAAGCCCGCCTTCCATAGGCCAGGGGCTGGCGACTAGCACCAAGGCGTAATTCCCGGTAAAAAGGGAAGGCATTGCCTTTGAAAAGTAAACACACACCACAGAGTAAACAAGCGGAAAGTAAACACTAAGCAAACAGAGTACGACTGAAAGTGCGGAAAAGTAAATGGGCCAGAATACAAACCCAAACTGAAAGTAAAGTACAACTCGAAAAGGGAAAAACAGCAACTGAAAAGTAAAGCCGCTACTCCGAGCTGTCCACTGGAAATCCCACCTGAAGGGTGGGTACAGATAGCTCCTCTGCTCCACGGGTCCCGCCGTCCGCTCCGAGCACGTCCCGCCCAGTGGTCCACCTCCGGGTACCGTCCCGCTCTGCAAGCCTCAGCTAAGGTCAACGCTGTCCGTCGTCTGCAACCAACACAACGAAGTGCGGGCAAAGCCCGTGCAGGGGTGAGTATAAGCTACTCAGTAGGGACCCCGAGACCCCTGAAGGTCTCTCAAATCCACAAAGGATAAACCACGAAGAAAAGTACAATCACGAAGTAACAACCGACACTGCTTAGGTATATGCCCATACATATACCTAAGTCATCAATTCAAATACACTCCAACCTCCGAGCCCAAGTACAACTCAGTCCACGCAGGAAAGTATACGTATTCCACATAGGAAAGCAAAATATAATCCACACAGGATTGCACAACAAATGTGACAACCGGGTCCCGCTGACAGCACAGACACCCCGCCTTAACATGGCCGTCGGGTCCTGGCCCACCAGGTACCACCACCAGTTGCCCCCGCAGACACGTGGGGCCCACCCCAGGGTCCACCCACGTGCCCGAACGGGTCATCTGACTAATGATATTCCCCACAGGCCAACACATGTCCTTTCCAGTGTGCTTTGTCCTCACTCACACACACACCCTGGGAAACTTCCCAGGAGGTCACCCATCCTGATCACTACTCCAGGCCAAGCACGCTTAACTGTGGAGTTCTAATCAGACAGGCTCCCGAAAAGGAAGGTGCACCTTGTTGACATGAGTCATATCATTTAGTCATTTAACCCTTTATCATTTGGGGATGTTACAATCACCCCCCCTTTAGACCACAACGCCCTCGTTGTGAGCCCTACATCTCAACCCAGGTAGTGCACCGCGCACTTAAGGCTAGGTACCGCCTCTGATACCAAATGTGACAACCGGGTCCCGCTGACAGCACAGACACCCCGCCTTAACATGGCCGTCGGGTCCTGGCCCACCAGGTACCACCACCAGTTGCCCCCGCAGACACGTGGGGCCCACCCCAGGGTCCACCCACGTGCCCGAACGGGTCATCTGACTAATGATATTCCCCACAGGCCAACACATGTCCTTTCCAGTGTGCTTTGTCCTCACTCACACACACCCTGGGAAACTTCCCAGGAGGTCACCCATCCTGATCACTACTCCAGGCCAAGCACGCTTAACTGTGGAGTTCTAATCAGACAGGCTCCCGAAAAGGAAGGTGCACCTTGTTGACATGAGTCATATCATTTAGTCATTTAACCCTTTATCATTTGGGGATGTTACAACCGAGGTGATAAATTTTACCACAGTTACTATTTATAGTGCTTAAAAATAAAATGAGACTATTTACTAAATTTAGACCTCTTAATTCCAAATATGAAATCCATTTAAAAAAAATTAAATTTCTATAAGTAGAATAAATTCGTTTTAAAATATGTGTACAAAATGATATGAAAACTATTTTTTATAAAAATACATTTAAAGAATAAAACTAGATGCATACAACATTTTTTCAGAAAACACCTCCTCTATTTTAAAATATTTTTTCTTTTAATTTATAATAAATTTATAATGATTGAATTCATTTTATACATGTTTGAACTATTATTTTTTTATAATTTAGTTAGTTCTATTCATACCCGCCAATCCAATGGTTAGGCGATAACTTTCACATTCTATAATAATAGTTTAATAGTAAAACACAGTTCATTTAAACTTGGTGTTGCGTGTAAAATAAGTTATCAAAGAAAATTTTTTATATAGAAATATATCATAAAATATTAGGGTGTTATATTATACCACCCTTAAAATGAATTTTATCTTAGAAATTACATCACTATAATGTAAAAAGAATGAGGATATATTTTTTTCATCACATCCTCGAGTTCCCAAGTAGCTTCTCCAAATTTATGATTCCTTCAGAGAACTTTAACCAAGTGTGTAGTCTTGTTTCATAGAACTTTATCTCTATGGTTCAAGATTTATAATATTTTTTATTTATAAGGAATATCATACCCCAACGGTATTACCTTTTATTTTAGTACATGTGATGGATTGGGTATATACATCCTCATTAGAGATATATAAAACACATTGTGAACCTGAGAGAGGTTTGGTGGAAGTTACATGTGATAAGAAGTTGTCCCTACTTAATCTAGAATCTTGATGGGACCAATATACCTAGGGATCATATTTCCTTTCTTTATGAATCTCATAAATTTCTTCCATAGGGATTCATATAAATACATTTTCACAAACTTCAAAAATACAAACCTCACTAATGATTATCAACATAAATTTTATATCGACTCTGAATAACACTTATGTTCTTCTGAATGGATATGAATTTATTTTTCATTTCATCAACTAGATTAGGTACCACCATCATTATTTATCTAACTCTACACCATCATGTAGGAGTATGAAACTTCCTACTATACATGGACTCATAAGGATCCATCTAAATGATTGAGTGAAAGCTATTATTGTAATAAAACTAGACTAGAGGATGTTGTTAATCCCAATTGCATTTTAAATCCATAGAAAAATATTTCATCACGTCTTCTAGGTTTTGAATGGTTCTATTAGACTAACCATATGTCTGAGGATGATAAGAAATACTAAAACTTAACTTTGTATCAAGAGCTCTCTAAAAAAATTCTAAAAATTTGAGGTAAACCATGGATCTCAATCAGATATAATAGAATGTGGTACTCTATAAAATATCATCAATTATTTAATGTATAACCTAGAAATACGATCAAGAGAGAAATATTATGTGATGGAAATGAAGTCTACTAACATTGTAAAGTGGTTGAATCCAACCCAAAATTTTATTGCACTCTTTATAAGTTTCAAGGAGTCACGTGAAGAAATCCATGGTGATGTTTTATCATTTCAATTTTGGTATGGGTAATGGTTGTAACATACCATTAGAATTATGTCTCTCATACTTAACTTTAAAATATACCAATAATTGAGATACATACTCCTAAATATCTATTTTCATGTTGTCCCACCAAAAATGCTCTTTCAAATCTCATGCATCTTTATATTTCCAAGATGAATAGAGAATGATGAACTATAAGTTTCATCCAAAAGATCATTCTTTAAGCCTGGTATGGATGGAACACATACATGGTTTCTAAAACTTATCATTCCATCATCATTAAGGTTGAACTTAGGTACATTTACCACCTTATTTTTTAGCTCTACAACTTCTCTTTTCACCTCTTTAACCCTCACATGGATTGATGGCTGAACATTCATCTGAGAAAGATAGGATCCACCTCCTTTCCTCAGTATTTCAAGTTTTATCTTCTAAAAGTATATAATTATTGATCTATTTCAATTCTCATAATGTAAAAATTATCCTGGTATTTCTGAATTAGTGAATTAGACACCTTGTTCACCTTCCCAGAGTGGTAATTTATTGAAAAATCATAATATTTAATCAACTCCAACCATCTTCCCCATTGTATATTTATCTCTTTCTGTGTGAATATATACTTCAAAATTTTATGATCCATATATATGACACACCTTTCACCATAAATACCTCATTATCTTCAATGAAAAAATTACCGTAGCTAACTCCAAATCATGAGTCGGTTAATTTTTATTATGTATTTTCAATTGGTGTGAGGTATATGAAATCACCATATAATTTTTCATGAGGACATATCCCAATACATTTTTGATGCATCACTACAGATAAAAAATCCTTCTCCACTATAGGGTAGTGTGATAATAGCTTCAATAACCACCCTTCTCTTTATTCCCTTTAAATTCTCCTCATATTCATTTATCCTCTAGAACTTAACCCCTTTCCAAGTTAACTTGGTGAGTGGATTACATATTCATGGTAAATATCTCACAAAGCATTGGTAATATCTAGAAAACCTAATAAAACTACATATTTTGATTACTGTGGTTGGTCTAGGACATTTATCAATAACTTCTATCTTTGAAAGATCTACTGAAATACCCTCACATGAGATTATATAACTCAATAATGAAACTTTATAAATCAAAAATTCAAACTTGGTAAATATTGCGTATACCTTCTCCTTCCTCAAGGTCTTCAAAAAAATATCAAATGATCATCATGATCTTCCTTGCTCTTTTAATATATATGAATATCATATATGAAGACTACAAAAAAATGTTCAAGGTAATCTCTAAAGACACAATTTTTTAAATCTATAAATACAGTAGGGGAATTAATAAGTCTAAATTGCATCACTATAAATTCCTAATGATCATACCTTGTACGAAAGGCTATCTTGGGTATATGCTCATTATTAACCCATAATTTATGATATCTAGAATGAAGGTAAATTTTGGAAAAGTGTTGATCTCCTCATATTTGATCAAAAAAACCATCAATATGGAGTAGAGGTTACATGTTATTGATAATGATCTTATTAAGCTCTTGATAATCAATGTAGAGTTTCATTGATCAATATTTCTTATTAATAAAAATAACTGGTGAACCCCAAGGTGTTATACTTGGTTGAATAAATCCCTTCTCAATATTCTCCCAGAGTAACTTCTTCCATTCTTGCAACTAAATTGGGGACATTCAATAACGAGTCTTTGAAATAGGTGTTGCACCAGGTATGAGTCCTATTGAAAACTCAACTTCATGAATTTTAGGAAGACTAATAAATTATTATAGAAATACATTAATAAAATCCCATACAATTAGAATATCATCAATGTTGAGTTTCTCACCTCCATCTAAGATAAATATCCTTCATGGATAGAAATTAAAACCCACAAGATAGACGTAATTTTCATTGGAATTTCATATTTATCCACACACTGATAAAAGATCATCGGTTCATTTGGAATATGAAATATGATTTACCTTCCTTGAGAATTGTTTTTGGATCCATATAAAGAGATCCAATCCATGCATAGAATCATATAAAATTCATCTAAAGGGAGAATCATAAGATTTACAAAAATCACTTTACCACAAAATTTAGTTATAAAGGAACTATAGACTTGAGATGCAACCACCCTACCATTAGGAATTTTCACTGCTAACTCAATATCTAATCATTGAGTAAAGGAATTAATATTCCAAAATACTTTTCATGACATAAATGAATTCATATGACTAAGCTCAAATAAGATACATCAATATTTGAGTGTACCTATCACCACCTAAACTTCATCATTTAATCCTCAATTATTGACTAAAGTAAAAATGGTTTTTATGACCATTAAATATTGTTAATAAGAGTGATTAATCATATAATCATGAAAAATAATTCAAAGAATTTAAAAATCATGACACCTTCTCAATCTATGTGACCTTAGGTTTAACCTTGGTTATCCATTATTATTACCAAAACTTTAGTATGTTATCCTATACTTAGACTTATCCATAGAGTTTTCACCAATGTTTTCTAATCATAATCTATAAATACTAACTAAACTAGTCCCTTGAAACCAAATATAGTGACCCAAGGTTTTTATACATAAACATTACTTATTTTTATATGGATATTCCAAAAATTTCACAAATACATAGAGTAAAGGATTAGTTCCCTTGGTAACTAGATACACAATCTTCTTATTTCATGAAATATCATTAAAATATACCATAAATATCATCCAACATAGTACTCTTCATAGACATACTATACTTAAACCTTTCTTCATAACCTAGGGAAAGTAAACATAAGAATGGGTGAGCTCAAATACTTAGTAAGGGTAAACATGGGAGATATCAATAGATGATCTTATGAAATACTAATATAAGCATAAGTGTATGAGATGATGGAAATAACTTACAAAGTTCACACCCAATATATCTTTTATTGTAAACATGAGTCATGGAATAAAACATTATCATTTAAAAATACATGAATCAGAGTAAGAAATCATTATAAATCAATCATAAACCATATGTTCATTTCATAAAAGTGTGACACCATTATAAGTATAGAAACCATTTCATTTACCAAGGTAAAATATTGAGAACTTAAAATCATAATAGATTTGGTATCAACACCTATTTACCACATCATAATGGATCTAACATCATCACCCATTTCCCAAGTGGATCAAGAACATCGACTTCTTTCCCATAGTGTATCAATAACATTGACTTGTTTTCCATATTTATCTCATGAGATATAAAAATTTACCTAAGGAATTGAAGAGATATATAATTCTGGTCCCATCGATCACATAATGAAACTATACATATGTGTGTCAAAAGATCATAAAACATTAATTATATCATCATATCATAACCCATTAAAAGAAAAAAACAGTTTTATAAACATTTCATAAATTCATCATAACATTAACCATGTGAAATAAATGGGTTTTGTAAACATCTCATCATCATATTCATAAAGAATTGTGAGAAATACTAAGGATGGTATCATTGGATCATATCCCTAGTAAAATATAATAATCATTATAGTATTTTATCATAAATTAGAATTCATTTACAAGAATCACTAGAATATTTCCTAAGGAAAATGCCCATTTCACTTTGAAATCACTTATTTAAAATATAAAAACTTACCAATTATTAAGGAATAAATTTTATTTGAAAATAAACTTGAATACTTTTAAATGAAGCTTCAAATCATTGACTGGTCATGATGAAGAGAAATTTTGTTCAAGTTGTATAGGTTAAAAGAAAACATTCCTTTCACACCTATATAAAAAAGTCAAAAATTACCTTATTTAGACAAAACATGAATATTATATTGAAATTTTTTTATAAAATTCAAACTTAGGTAAAAATTAATTTTAAAAAGTGTACAAGAATAGGATTTTTTTGAATTTTTTTTAGAGAAAACATGGACATAGAAGAAAAATGATTTTTGACCGAATAGTAAAACAAAACCAGTTTTTGTTAAAATAATTCTTTCGATCTCTTGAGTAATTAAATTAAGGAAAATCAAGAGAAAAATTTATTATATATAAATAACCAGTTGATAATAAAATTAAATGGATTTATCATATTAGGACCATATAATTTCCTCAAAAGAAATTCAAGTATAAAAAATCCCAATAAAAAATAGGATTGAAATATACACCCCTTACCTCAAGTCTCATCATTATTTGTTCATGTTTGAAACTCCTATATAATAAATATATATTTACTATAAATTTATTCAATAACCATAATTATATCTATCATACCATGTATGATTTAATTATGACATCTATAAGGACCCAACCTTATACATTACATAATCTTAAATTTTAGTCAAGAAATCACTTCATTTCAAATTGAGGATATTTTAAAGTTTAGAGTTTTAAAGAATTGGGATATAATACATACATAACATTCCACATTTATATAGATCTAATACCATAGAAATAGTATCTATTTCTTCCAAAATATAAAAATTTTCAAATAAAACATGTTTTCTTTGACAAATCTTCATAACATTTAACTGGGATTCCTTATTTGTATTACACATCCTTATATCATGTGAAAAATAATTTAAAAACTTGTAATGAGAACAAAAATCTTAGTAAGGGATATAAAAATAAGGAAATAAAACATTAGTCCATGAATACTTATAAATGTATGAAATCATTTTCAAAAAGACATACTTGTCACCCATATATACTTACTTTGTGAAATTTGAGATTTCCATGATATTTAAACAAAACATAAATAAAAAAAATAGAACCATAAATATATCTTTAGTAATTACTTACATAATTTTGTAACCCTCTCACCTACCTTATAATTTGTAACCCTCATGACTACATTATTGTGTAACCATCGTAGTTACACTTGGAGTAACCATATGACCGACCTACAAATTATACATAACCAATGAATTGGAGGGAGATATAGGTCCCTCCCATCATCATAAACAATTCCCATTAACTAGAACATAATTATACAACATGAATAATTTCATAAAAACATTGCTTTTGAATTTTGTAAAATAGAATTTTAAAAGAGGATTTTCAAAGAAAATCCCCTTTACAAATATCATATAATTGAAGTGAGACTTAATAGAGTGGATGGAATATGTATATACACTATAAATACACATAATTAAACATAAAATAAAAAAAATTCATCACAAAAACAATTTTAATACCACATAATTTATGAATTAGAAGATTAACCCAAAGAATAAAAATCAGGTTAAGAATTCCCTTACCCCAGGTTCGTCTTACTTCAAACGTGTTTAAACGACTTTTATAATGGTTAAAATAGTGTTATTAATATCTTAAATAAACATATTCATGTTTAAAACACCTTATATGATCATTTAATAACATCATTTTACCCTTTAATTATTAGTATTTTTATCCTTCCATTGTTTTAGGTGTATTCTTTACATGATTTCCATGGCCGGTTTGCATTTGATTTTCTTGTCAAATGTAAATAAAATTCCATAAGTGGAATGAAATGGTATTAATATGTTTCGATAATATTAATTGGAACCATAAATCATTTTGGTTATAGGGTATAAGGAAGAATCCTTAAATAAATCTTTAGTGATATCCGTTTAGATAATTTTGGCCGTTCTTTGATAATCACGTACTAGTTTCATTATATAACATAATATTATGTATATATGTTAAATGAAAAACATGAAATAGGATATATCATCAAATTTAAAATCTTATTCAACCATTAAAATGGTTTTACAAATATATTTTAAGGATATAAAGTAAATTGAAAACACATCATCCATGATTTTGGTAAATCGGAACATCGTAGATGGTGTTCTGATTTTTTAGAAAAATAGGGGGGAAATAGGAGTAAATTGATGATTTTTTTCATAAAAATAATAAATTATAGAATATATAATATTCTGGAGCTTTCATGCCTCTTGGATAAAGGTATTATAATAGAGTATAAGAAAATAAAAGAAATCACATGAAAATAAAAGTGGATTTTTACCTCTTGATGTCTTCTCCTTGAGATCCTTCTTAAAGCCTTTGGTTTTGGACATTTGGTGAGACGAGAAGATATTGGATGTGGGGAAGAGACTTGGGAGGATTATTTGGTAGATCTTAAACAAGGATCAAGTCCTGAGTGGTGTGAGAGGAATAGGGGGGGGGGTGAGGGTGGTATTTATATTGGAGGGGAGGAGGAGTTTTACATTATTTTAACATTTAGTTTAAATTTTTTCTCAAGACTAAGAATAGACATGATTCATGTGACCAAAAATAGTAATAAGTGATTGTGATTTTGAACCAATGACCATTTACATCATCCATAACTCAAGCATGATGTAGAAATTCATTTATTTATCATATTTTTTAATTATTGAATTTCATTATTCACAAAATTCATCTATTTTAGAAAAATCCCAAAAATTCACCCTAACAATTTTTCAATGTGTAGAATTAAAAAATAAACTCCATTTTTTGAAAATAATTTTCTAAATATGATAAATTTAATTTTTAAATAAAATAATATTTTATTCCCAAAATAACAATTCTAAAACTATAACTGATTTTATATCACCTTGAAAAATTAATAATGATCTCATTATCTTATAACCATAAGAAAATAAAATAATAATATAATTTACTATTCATAAGGGTCATATTACTATTCATATTACTATTCATAAGGGTATGTTTCTATTCACCAAAAAACAAGTTGGTTCAATCAGACTCTAAATAACTTGCTAATCACAACCATAGATGGCCATTTTTTTAAATTCAAATCATAGAATAGGAAAAATTATGTTTGATGGATAGTTTATAACTATCCACATAAAATGAAGTTTTATGCATTTCAATTTACTTTTAAAAACTTTGGGTGTTACATTCTCCCCAACTTCTAGAAATTGTACCCTCACAATTTTTTTATTTACTTATTAAAAAAGAGAGGGTACCTTTCCCTCATAAAATTTTCAGATTCCCATGTTTCTTCTTCAACCATGTGGTTTCTCCCTAAAACCATTCCCTTATGGATTACCTTATTCTGCAGTACTTTCTCTCTATGATTAAGAATCTGAACATGTTTCTCTTCATAAGAAAGGTTATCTTTTAGCTGAACTACTTCTGGGGTCAAGATATGAGATGAATCTGGAACAAACTTTATCAACATCAAAACATGAAAAAAATTTGTGTGCCTGAGATAAATTCAGAGGCAAAGCTACTCATTAGGTGATTAGTCCAACTTTCTCCAGGATTTCATAAGGTCTAATGAACTGTGGACTTAGCTTCCCTATATTACCAAAACATATAACACTTTTCTATGGTGAGATTATAATAAAAACATGATCACCTACCTCAAGATAAAAGACTTTCCTTCTGTTGTATGCATAAATTTTCTACCTGCTCTGAGCTGTCCTCATGTGTTGCTAGATCATGTTCACTTTCTCAGCCACTTCCTCTACTAATTATGGTCCCATCAACTTCCTTTCCCTAAATTTATGCCAAAAATATGGAGTTAGAAACTACTTCCCATACAATGTCTCAAAAGGTTTCATCTGTATACTGGAATGAAAATTTTATTATAAGAAAACTCAACTAAAGAAAGATATTGATACCAACTTCCCTGCTAGTCCATTGAACAAACTTGAAGCATATTTTCCAAAGTCTGAATCATTCGTTATGACTACCCATCTGATTGAGGATGAAAAGCTATACTGAAATTTAATTCTATTCCCAACGACTTCTGAAGTCCCTTCAAAAAATTATAAGTGAACCTGGGATCCTGATCAGATACAATGGAAAGAGTCACTCCATGTAACCTGACAATCTCTTTGAGGCACAATTGAGAAATATGATCCAATAGCGTTGTATCTTTAATAGGAAGGAAATGTGAATATTTAGTTAGTCGATCAATAATAACCCAAATTGCATTGTTACCTTGAGATGTCTTTAGTAGTCCCACAACAAAGTCCATGGATATATTTTCCCATTTCCACTCTGGCACTGGTAAAGACTGAAGCATCCCCTTCATTAACTACCACTCAGCTTTAACCTATTAACATGTCAAACATTTCATAGTAAATTCTACAATATCTCTTTTCATTTCATCCCACCAATAATACTCTAGAAGGTGTCTGTACATCTTTGTGTTTCTAGGATGGACTAAAAATGGATAACTCTGATCTTCTCACAACAATTCTTTCTTCAGTTGAGAATTACAAGGCAAACACACAATTTTTTTCCAAATCTTAAAACACAATGTTTATCATGGTTAAATTCTAAAAACTTACCCATTTTAACCAATTCTACATTCTTCTGTAGCTCACGGTCTTATTTATATGCTTACATAATTCTTTATGATAATGATGAGTGCACTGAAACCTAAAACAAAACAGAGTTATTTCCTAAACCAATAACTTATAAGACAAAATTTACCAAATCATTAATCAAGGGATCATGTTCCAAACGTAACATAGTTAATGATGCTTTATAATTTTGACTCATGGTATCTTACAATTTGTTTTCTTTTCTAGGATGGTAATTGATTGTGCAATCATAATCCTTTATTAATTAAAGACATATTATCTTCCTCATGTTTAATTCATTCTAAGTAAATATATATGCCAGACTTTTATGGTTAGTATATATTTTTCATTTGGATCCATATAAATGATGCCTTCAAATTTTCAAAAAAAACCACAGCTGCTAATTCCAAATCATGTGTTGGATAATTTACCTCATTAGTTTTTAGTTTTCATGAAGTATAAACAATTACCCGATCTTTTTATATCCGAACACAACCAAGTCCCTTCAATGAATCATCACTGTAGATGACAAAACCACTATTTTTGGAAGATAGAGCCAAAACTAGAGGATTCACCAATCTCTTCTTCAGTTCCTGAAAACAAATATCACATTCTTTTGTCCAAATAAATATAACCCCTTTTCATGTTAACTTAGATAGCTGGCTAGATAACCGTGAAAAGTTTTTAAAAAATTGTCAGTAATATCCTATTAATCCAAGAAAACTATGAATTTTTGCAACAATTTTAGGTCTTTTCCATTCATCAACCATTTTTGTTTTGACTGGATCATCTATTATTCCATCCTTATTTACAATGTTCCCAATAAAATAAATCTGTTGTAACCAAAAATCACACTTGATGATCTTTACATACAGTTTCTTTTCCTTTAAGGTTTACCAAACAACCCTTAAAAGTTTTTCATACTTTTATTTACTTTTAGAAAATACCAGAATGTTATCAATAAACACAACTAAAAACTTATCCAATAACTCATGAAATATTCTATTCATAAGATGCATGAATACAACAGGTTTATTAGTTAACCCAAAAGGCATAACAAAAAATTCATAATTCCCATATCTAGTACGAAACACCGTCTTCAGGATATCTACTTCCTTTAGTTTCAACTGATGGTACCCCGACCTCATGTCATCCTTCAAAAAATACTTTGCTCCCTAGAGCTAATCAAACAAGTCATCGATATAAGGAAAATGATACTTTTTTAAATGTGATATTACTCAAGGCTCTATAATAAATGCAAAGTCTTATGGAACCATCTTTATTTTTTAAAAACAAAATATAATCACCCCATGGTTAAGTGCTAGGATTAATAAAGCCTTTATCAAGAAACTCCTGTAACTAATAGTTTAATTTAATAAGTTCTATTTGAGCTATTTGATAAGGGGATTTTGAAATTGGATTACCATTAGGAACTTAGTCAATTTTTAATTCAACTTTCTGATCAGGTATAACAATAGGTAACTCAACATGAAAAAACATAAAAATATTCACTTAACACTGGCATATCATTAATATGAATAGTCTCCTTGTTTTAAACAATATGTCCAAGATAACTTTCATTTCCATATTTCAACAGTTTCTCAACTTCCTGATATGTTATCAATTGTATGGGTTCATTCTTGTATAAAAACTGAAACTCTTTCTGAAAAAAAAAATTTTAGTTCTACAATCAATCTTAGCATGATAATTAGAAAGTCAATCCATACCCAGAATGACATCAAACTCTACTTAGGGTAAAAACAAGGTTTGTAGGTAAAGTCTTTTCACATACCACAATAGAAAGATTCTTATAATTAATCTTTACTATAATATTTCCCCTGGTGTTTTAACAATAAGTTCCAATCTCATTTGATGAGTTGATATTTCCAATTTACTAGAAAATTTCTCAAAAATAAAGGAATGTGTAAACCCCATATCAAACAAAACTTTAGAAAAATATGAGTGAATAAAAAATTTACCTGATACAACTTCATTAGATGACCCAATGTATACTACTATAGTCGCAAAGGATGTCACTACAACTTTCTACTCATAGTCTGGCTTCTTTGCATCATTCAAATATCTGTTTGGGCAAACATTTTCATAATGACCCATCTCACCATATTTAAAACACTTTATAGTTTGTTTATTAGGATTAGTCTTAAGATCATTTTCATTACAATATTGGGATATATTTCCAAACTCACCACATTGAAAAAACTTCCCAATTTGGGTAAGGCATTCTCCAAGGTGTGTTTTTCCACACTTTTCTCAAACTGGAAACTGGACTTTCTTACCATCAAATTTCTTTGATTGATTCTTATCCATAACTTTCCATCTGGACCTTTTCTTATGTTTTTTTCCAAGGTACATGTGTTTATCATAAAAATCCATTTCTACCCTCTCAGCACATTGGGAAAGTTTCTCATAACTTTTGAACTCATGGGAAGCTAATTCCCTTTGATATCTTGACTTCAATCCTAAGTACAAATGGTTGATTTTTCTATCAAGATCCAGAATAAGATTTAGAGATCACCTCACTATTCGGGAGAAGTTCACTTCATACATGGACAATAAAACTGCTTTATTTTGATTAAATTCAAGGAATTGCTTCTCCATCCAAAGTTGAACCACCTTAGGAAAATATTTTTTAAGGAAAAGACTTAAATTCATCCCACTCTAAGGCATCAATATCATCTCTATCACTGATAGTAATGACCATTGACCACCACTGATCTTATTCATCTTAAAAATTATAAATGGAAAGACTTAACTTTTGAATATCTAAACATCTCATAACATTGAATATCTTTTCAAGGGATTTAATCCATCCTTTATCCTCTATTGGGTTAGAAGATCCAATGAAAGTAGGAGGGTGTTGCCTTATGAAATATTCTACTATCATCATGTTCCTTTGTGGTACCTCTGGTTATTCTCTTGCACGGATTCCACTGCCATTTATTTCCTATTTCAGCTAAACTATTAAAGTTAACAACTTATCATTTCTAATCCCTATCATTCTAGGTTGCAGACTCGAAAGGATGTCATTCTGTCGGTGACTTTCCACTTCAGCTTCCCTGTTTATTCTATGGAAAACCATTATAAAAAAACATATTTTAGTCAAAGAAACATGGTAATATTTAAATTCTATAACATTTCAAATTAACCATAGAGAAAAAAATCATTTATGATATTCTTTTAACATCATCTTAACCCCTAAAGTTATCTAAACCATCCTCTGATACCAACTATAAGGACCCGTCCTTATACATTACATAATATTGAATTATAGTCAAGAACTCTATTCCTTTAACATTGAGTATCTTTTAAAGTTTAGAGTTTTAGAGAAATTGGATATAATACATACATAATATTCCACATTTATACAGAACGTATACCACAAAAATAGTATCCATTTCTTCCAAAATATAAAAAATTTCATATATAACATGTTTTCTTTGACAAATATTAAAAACATTTAACTTGGTTTCCTTCTTTGTCATACAAATCCTTATAACCGGTGGAAATAATTTAAAAACTTTTGATTAGAACAAAAATATAAGTAAGGTATATAAAAAAAGAAAGAAAACATTAGTCCATGAATACTTGTAAATGCATGAAATCATTTTCAAAATGACATACTTCTCACCCATATATACTTACTTTGTGAAACATGAGATTTACAAGAGATTTATAAAAAACATAAAGAAAAAAATAGAACCATAAAGGTATCTTGGGGAATTACTTACATAATATTGTAACCCTCTCAGCTACCTTATAATTTGTAACCCTCACAATTACCTTATTGTGTAACCATCACAATTACATTGGAGTAACCATACGACCGACATACAACTTATATATACGCAATGAATTGGAGGGATATATAGGTCCCAACCTTTATTATAAACAATTACCAATAACTATAACATAATCATACAACATGAATAATTTCTTCAAAGCATTGCTTTTGAATTTTGTAAAACAAAATTTTAAAATAGGATTTTAAAAGAAGATCCCCTTTAAAAATATCATTTTATTATAGTGAGACTTAATAGAGTGGATAAAATATGTATATAAACTGTAAATAAAAATAATTCAACATAAAATAAACAAAATTCATCCCACAAACAATTTTAATACCATATAATTAATGAAGTAGAAGATTACCCAAAAGAATGGAAATCAGGTTAAGAATTCACGTACCTCGGGTTTGTCTTACATCAAATGTGTGTAAACCTCCTGAATAATGGTTAAAATAGTGTTATTAATATATAAAGAAACATATTAATATTTATAACCCCTTATATGATCATTTAATAACATAATTTCACTCTTTAATTATTAGTATTTTGTTCCTTCTATTGTTTCAGGTGTGTTCTTTACATTATTTTCTTGTCCGATTTGCATTTGATTTTATTGTCTCATGGAAATGAAATTACAGAATTAGAATGAAATGGTATTCATATATTTAAAAAATAATAAATTATACAGAAATAATTTTGGTTATAGGTTATAAGGATTAATCATTATATAAATCTTTAGTGATATTCATTTAGATCATTTTGGCGGTTATTTGATAATCACAAACTAGTTTAATTATATAACATAATATTATGTATATATGTTAACTCCAAAAAATTAAAGAGGATATATAATAAAATTTGAAATCATATTCAACCATAAAAATGGTTTTACAAACATATTTTATGGAAGTAAATGAAATTGAAAACACATCGTCCACGATTTCGGTAAATCGACACATCGCAGACGATGTTCTTATTTTTTTAGAAAAAGTGGGGGGAAGGAGAAGGGGTAAATTGATTGTTTTTTACATAAATATGATAAAATACATAATATATAATAATATTGAGCTTTAATTCCTCTTGGATAAGGGGAGGATAATAGATTATAAGAAAAGAAAAAAATCACATGAAAATGAAAGAGGATTTTTACCTCTTGATCTCTTGTCCTTGAGATCCTATATAAGGCCTTTGGTTTTCAACTTTTGGTGAGACCAGTAGGTCTTAGAAGTGGGGAAGATACTTGGTAAGATTATTTTATAGAACTTATAAATGGCTCAAGGCTTGAGTGGTGTGAGAAGAATAGGGGGCTAAGGGTGGTATTTATAGTGGAGGAGAGGAGGGGTTTTACATCATTTTAATCATTAGTTTAATATTCTTTTTCAAGACTACGAATAGTATTAAATAATATAAAAAATAGTAATAATTGAATTTTAGTTCAAAACAATTTCCATTTACATCATCCATGACTCAAGCATGATACTTAAATTCATTTATTTATCATATTTCGTAATTATTGAATTTCACTATTCACCAAATATTCAAATATTTCAGAAAAATCTCAAAAATTCACCCAAATAATTTTTAGATGTGTATAATTCAAAAATAAACTCCATTTTTTTCAAATAATTTTCTAAATATGATTAATTTAATTTGTAAATAAAATAATATTTTATTCAAAAAATAAAAAATTTAAAACTATAACTGATTTTATATCACCTTTAAAAATTAATCAAGATATCATTATCTTATAAACTTAATAAAATAAAATAATAATAAAATTTTATAATAATAAGGTTCATATTAATATTCATAAGGGTATGCTACTATTCATAAAAAAACAAGTTTGTTCTATCAGACTCCAAATAACTTATCGATCGCAACTGTAGATGACCGTTTTTTGAAATTCAAATCATCGAGGTGGAAAAATTATGTTTGAAAGGTAGTTTATAACTATACGCTTAAAAAAAGTTTCATGCATTTCAATTTATTTTTAAAACCTCTGGGTGTTACAACATTTCATCACCCATTTATTAATAATTTTTTATTAAATTCACTATTCAAGGTGATAGCTACTTTATTTTTAATGCATGTTTTAGTTCAGAAGTCTTAGTCCATATACTTTGGTCATGATCCATAATATCCATAATTTTAATAATTATATAAATATCATATATATTAATTATATATATATATATTTATACCCATCCATAAAAGGTAGATATTGGAAAATAAATTACACCATTCATGGGGATGGTAGGTCGTACGTACGTATGAACGCCATTTTTCACTTTTCAATGGATGAAATAAAAGAAAGGAAAATAATAATTAAAATTTAAAGAATCATTATTATATCATATAAATCATATATTTTCATCAAATACATCCTTATTACCATCCATGTAAAGTAGAAATGAAAAAGAATCACATCACTTCGTTGAGGTGATAGTCCACACATATGCACGAACGACATTATTATTTTCCAAGAAATTGGGAGGTAATAAGGTAGATATAACATTATCATTAAAGAATAATAATTATGAAATAAAAATAAAATATAAACATTAAACCCATCATAATTACTATACATAAAATATGGTTATAGAAAATGAACTGGATCACTACGTGGAGACGGTAAGCCGTATGTATGAACGAGCGTTACTTTCACTTCCCATTGGATAGAAAGGAGGATAAATAAAAGAGGTTTCATAATCATAACAAAATTTCAGTATATTTAGGATACCAAAGTTATGATTTCATGTAGAATATAATAATTTTATAATAATTAGAAGAATAATAAATTGAAAGATGTCAGGTAAGACGATTACCTCTTCTTTAGTATACCTCCTATATATTCCTTATTAAGGACACGTGGAATGGTATTTTAAGAATAAAAAACCTCTAATTCATGTATAGAGTAATTTATAAGAAATTTTTTTATGGGTATGTCATGTTATAAGTCTCAAAGTGATGTAAATAAGAGAAAAGATAGGTGCATTTTTATAAGTGGGGGGGGGGGGCACTCTTGGAATTTCTTAAATGATTAAAACAAAAAAAATTCATTCTCTTGAAAAATGATTTCAAATGGATAGAGATTCGAATCTAATATTTTATTTTGTTTAAATCCCAAGAACTATAAAATTTGGATAGGTTTTAGTGGGGTTTTAAACCTTATCTTTGTTAGTATTTGAAATTGGGTTTTACCACTTTAATAGTTTTATTTTTATAATTGTTTTGATAAATTACTATTTCATCCCATTTAATTAAATTCAAATTTCTTAAAATTTTATAAGTCAATTATAATATTTTATAAATTTTATTTTTTAAAATATTTTATTTTAATTTTA
Source organism: Viscum album (assembly GCA_963277665.1). Classification (NCBI taxonomy): domain Eukaryota; kingdom Viridiplantae; phylum Streptophyta; class Magnoliopsida; order Santalales; family Viscaceae; genus Viscum; species Viscum album. The sequence continues at coordinate 1,030,188,577 of OY728150.1, forward strand.
TGTGTACATTTGTTAATATTAATTTTATGATTTAATGTGATATTTTATTACTCATATGTTTTAATCTTACAAAAATGATATTGATCACATAAATATTTTTATTTTTATTTTTTTACATATGTGTATTAACATTCTTTAATTATTTTTTTACTATTATAGTTTTGATAATATTTTTTAATCTTTTTATAAACATGTATATAGATATTCATATTTATATATATACTTGTACATCAATTTATAAAAATATATTATATATATATAAAAAAATATATATGAATTTATACTATTCTTATTCTTCAAGGAGTAACATAACTCCTTGGTTGGATCCTTGATTCTATATGGACTATGGAAACATCATGCATCTTTATCCAAGCTTTAAGCACAACAAATTATCTTCACTTTAATGCATCTCCTTGCTTCATCGATGCATCTATGTTCATCTTGATATCAAAACAACATTACTACAACCCCATCTTGGTTCCTCATATTCAACTAAACTACACCACATCATCATGATATAAGCTCTATGTCATTGTATATCTCTCTCCACTACACCCATGCATGCACAAAGGCTCTCTTTCATCATTCTTCCTACAGTGTGACAAAAGCATCGTTACTTCAGTTCAAATTCTCGACAACACGACGACACCCAGTTCTCTTTTCAAGTGAGACATCAATAACATCACGATACTGACACCCTCTTCAATACACCATCTACTTTATTTCTTCTACTAGTTACTGTATGTGATACATGATAAGTGTACTCACTATGAGTGATGGTAAGTCACCTTACCTTGATGAGATGGTAGCCACCTTACTGTGACCAACGAGAGATAGGGTAAGTTAATTTACCATGAAGAGGTCACCTCACCACAAATGTTTAGTTGTTATTAATGTGAGTATTTTTTTTATCAAAAATATTTTATACCACCTAAATATTTTTGTTGGCATGTTATATTATATATTAATTTCATATGATTATTTTTTACTGACCTCATGTTCACTTATATTGACCTCATATGAAAAAAATGTTTGCATGGTTAGTTTTCCTACCAAGTGACCATTTGGGTCACACGATCAGCATATTGACCATGCACGTAAGGTAATAATACCTACCTCATGCGAGATAATGTTGAGAAAACCAACCATGAGGCTTCTCCCTTAGATGGTCAATACAATACTTATATTATTTTTAGTAAAACTATATATTTTTTACAAAACCTTGTTTTAGTGTTATTTTGGTAAAAATATTTACTGAAACTTTATTTAGAATGTTTTAGTTTCTTGATTGATTTGTAAAATCAATAAATATTATAATTACATTGCTATAATATATTGAATTAAAATTGTCATATAAATTCTTATGAAATTAATAATTTTATAATTATTCATTTTATGCTTGTTTTCAATATATTTGAATTATTTTTTTCATGGAAAGTTTATGAGAGAAATTTAATTTGTTTTAATTACTCGAAATACTCTGATTTATTTTATTGAATAAATTATATTTTTTAAATCAGTTTAATGCAAAAATAAAAGCAAGTCATTATTATTATTGATCATGTGCGAGGTATTAATAGGTTATGACATATTTTATTATTTTTAATATTTCTAACCATTTTATGGTAGTGATAAACTTCGGAATCCTCGACGTGAAGAAAAAAAATTGAATTTTGGTGTTTCATTAATAAAAATTGATCAAGGCACACATTAAAAAATAATTTTGACTTCTAATTTGACTCTCAATGATTTTTTGATTTCTTACAACTAGATTGGTCTTCTTTATATGAAAAAAAGTTCTTCTATGACTTCTGTTTTCTCTACTAATATCTTGAAGTGACATTAATTTTAGAATAATCCTTTATTATAACACCCCAAGATTCCACAGTACGCTTCTCTTTGAATAATACAGTAGTGTGTATTGTACGCAACTTCGAGTTCTAACCCACACCACAACCAATCAAACTAGCCGTAATGAATAGTAATACCCACTTTTTGAAATTTTATAAATTTTATTATTCAAAATTGAATTCATTTTTGGGTTAAGAATTTTTAAATTATCTTAGGGTGAATTTTTGGTACTTTTCTAATAACTTTCATATTTTGATGAATAGATAAAATTACTAAATTTTAATTAAAAAAAACTTTTTTAATCAAAATAATTAATAGTGATAAATTATGAATTTTAGTGGTTTTAAAGTGTATTTAGAATATATTTTTACCATTTAATACAATTTTGGTCATTAGATGTAATTTCACATTTAAACCGAACATAAACAAGTGTCAATCTTTTGATAGTTATTATTTCTTAAAAACACGCTTTTTGTTTTGACAGCGGGAATTAATTTTAAATTAATTTATGCCACTTCTGTGTGTTGAATTTGGAAAAATGGATTCCATATTTGGAATCAGGATGTCCAAATTGTATAAATAGGTAACCCTTATTTTTAGACATTTTGAATAATTACTTCGGTAAATATTTTATTTACCATGGTTAAAGGGTAAATCCAGTAAATAAGGGTAAAAAATAATATTATAATAATATAAAATTACCCTAAAATGTGTCCTAAACATATTGGTTGATACATGTATGACCATGGGCATATTTGGGTCGATTTTGGGACCCCATGGAGCCACTTGTAAGTGATAATGACACTTTATATTAATTAAGTTAAAGTAAATACAAAAATGACATAAGCATATATCTTTTAGAAAAAACAATTTTTATATAAGGTTATATATGTTATATTTTCGACTATAAATATTAATTAGAAATATAAACAGATTTCATACATAGTGGTATTTTATTTATAATTTTTAGACATTGAATAATTAAATTTATTTATGACACAATAATGATGCAGTATTTTCCTTATTAATGAAAGAATCAAATAATTGGTATTATAAATGATAAAATAAATATAATTTTAATGTTTTGATTCCATAATAGAATTTTATTGGTTAAAATAACATGTTAGGATTGCTTAAATTAATTTTTTTTGAATTAATAAAGTTTTTCAGACTTTAAGAAAATCAATTATTAAATAGTGTCAAAATTGACAAAAAGGAGTTTTTAAAACAAATATTATATTATTAATTGATATTCTATTCCTAAAAATATAAGGTTCGGCCAAAGGACTTATATAATGATAGGTGTATCATTAATGGACAACTTTGGAGTCTCTTGGAAGTATATAGTATGTTTATTAACTATATAATATAAAAATACAAAAAGACATGGTAAATGTCAAACTATTTAACTAAGAGTTAAATCAAAACGATAAAGTTAATATAGTAACCCAAACCTGTCTAAAACCTATTGGTTGAGTGTTTTTAGACCTATACCCACCTTAAAATTTAAATAATATAATTTTGAGCCATTATAAACCGAATATGAATTTTTTGTAAAATAATATTTCTAGATTTTCCTAAGGTGACCCTCACCCATCTTATAAAAGGGCACTCTCCCTTCTCTCTATTTCACACCTTAAAAGCCATTTTGATCGGCAAAAATCTGCCCAAATACCCTATAAACTATCCCAACTTCATCCTAGAGGCATTACTTTAGTCAGAAATCCAACCTAAAGATCCCTTTTGATCAAATCAAAAGGAAGAACCCGAAGAAGAGGTAATGTTTTCACCACCATCTTTCAAGTTCCTTTCTTCTCCCACTTCTTCTTTTTTTTACATTATAAAATAATAACTACAGTATCTTCTATATACAGTGATGTTATTATAAATATGGTACAACCATATTCAGTATTCTATCCATCCTTTAAATAACATGTCACTATACGTGCGTACGTACGGCTTACCGTCTCCACGTCGTGGTGTAATTGTTATTCAAAATGTTATTATTTTGATGGGTATGATAATGATGTGTAATTGAAGTAAATAGTAAATAAAAAATTATAATGATTATGTATATATGATATACCATCCAATTATATACAATTTTAATATCAAAATAATGATATTGTCGCTCGGGCGTACGTACGGACTACTGTCTCCACGAACACGATGAGATTCATTACCCATCGTATCCATTCAAGACTAATTCTCATTTGATGATTAAAAATAATGTTTAAGGACTTGATATCATTCTGGATATGAATAATATACAACCTATCCATAACAAACATGACTTATGTAATAAAACATAAAAAATAAAATGAGTAAGTTAACACTCGAAACGACGATAATACTAAGATATTATTAACAAAGAAATATTAAAAGATCATATATGATACCATATTCATGTATATGATTCTTGTATAATTAAATAACAATTATTTAACTATTATATAGGAGGTTAACCTACCCTCGACCAAGGAAAAGAAAAAGGTAAGGGTTAATTTCACAATCTCTTTATTATTCGAGGTTGTTCTTACGTAAGTGTCTACTGGGACCCACTTTATCATCCACATCCATGTTTCTTAAAAATATATTTCAAAATATATTTACTATTTACTAGACAATGGGTTAAATTCATTTATACCCTTAGTTATTTTGAAAGGAATCTTTCCATCGTTTTCCAAACAAGGTACTTTTTGACCTTTTCGACAAATTTAAGGTAAGAATGTTTTTTAACTTATACGGCGAGTGCAACTATTTTCCGCCGTTATAACATCATAAAATCTTCCCTTAAAATCTTATAAGAATATTTAAAAAAAATGTTTTCTTTATAATTATGTGACTCTTAAATGATTTCAAAATAGAAAGAGATATTTCTTTAAAAAGGATTTTGATTTCATCTATGTCAACATCCTTTGATGGATTTTAAGTTTATTTGAAATTGATTTATTATGATACAAAAATTGCATATTGTATTGAAGGTTTTGTGATATGTTTGACTGTGGATGTGCTATTTTTATACCATTCATGGTTTATGGTTAAATTATTCACATTTCATATGCTAGTTTTAATACGAATGTTTATTATATGTTTAAAACTTTTCATATGAGGAATGTATTAGACTTAGTAAGTGACGGGTGAAGCCCGATATAGCTCCTTGAAACATTGGTAGGTCTCATGAGACAACTAGACATGGAATTTTCTGATGCCCTTTCCCAATTTGATATATGGTTTTGGCTAAGGCCTTGACAAAATGTTTCAGAATGTTTGGCATTATACATTCCCTCATTATAGAAATAATATTGATGGTTTATGTGGTCATTCGACTAGTAGAATACCCATGATTATGTTTTATTATGGCATTATTTACTCATCTCATATTCTTTGCATAAAAGTATTCATGTTTATTATTGGTAAATGCATGTGGTTTCAATTATTCACTATGCTTAATATTTATTTCATTTTCCACTATATTACTTACCCTTACTGAGCGTTTGAGCTCACCCATTTCTTATGTTTCATTTTCCCAAGATATGAAGAATTTTGTTATGAGTGACCTAAAGGAATAATCTAGGAGTCTTGGATATTTATAATGAAATATATTTGTGTTGTATTTCTCTTCAAGCTGTAAAGTTGAACTTATGTATGAATCTTGTTTCCAACAATACTATACTAATCGGTCTTTTGAGACTTGATCTTTTGTGATCATGACAATGTTATGTAATAATGCACTGACTCTGGGTAACTGGGATTGGGGCGTTATAGTTGGTATCAGAGGAAGTTTATTACAAATCTTGGAAGCTAGATTTAGATAAACTCTGATTAGAGCATATAGACCTAAGATGGACTTTGAATATTAGTATAGATGAACTTCCTAGAATTTTGGTATTGTAGATATTTTGTGAGTTCTCTGAGCAATACATCCCTGTCTGGATATGAGCAGGTAGAGCCAACTCTGGCACATATGTACCTAGGGGTAAAACTCGAAAACACCTCTTTGAGATAGACTCGAACGTGAACTAGTGCATGACAACATGCCTTGCTGAACTCTTGGTTATATCACTCCTGGGGGATATGCTTAGGATACTTCTCATTTTCTTTACAAACCATTATGAAGGGTTTATGAGTATATACTTCCCCAAAGAAAACATTTTTATGATTATGGATTATATCCATAATCTTTTCAATTTATGTTAAGTGTTTTAGAAGTTTGGAATTATGTATTTCTATTCATAAACTAATCAAGTTTATGCCATTGTTTAGAAATGGAGCCTAGGGGAAGAAATGGAAATTATATCAATGCACGCACTCCATGTAGGGATTTCCATCCTGCTCAAGATAATTATAGTGGAGCTGTTGATGCAATTAGTGCTGATCATCTAATCACCATACTGGGACAACTCACTCAGGTTATGAATAATAACCTTACCCGGATGGAGCACCCTGATCCGCAGTGTGGAGGATCAATGCTAGATATCTTGATGTGGAAACAACCACCGACATTCAATGGGAGTACAAATACATTAGTGGATGAGCAATGGATAAATTCCTTAGAGAAAATATTTCACACTTTGGGGAGTAATTAAAGGGAAAAAGTTGTCATGGTAGTTTACCACCTCACTGGGGATACTGATCAATGGTGGTCATTGATTCAAAACACAAAGGAAGATGATTAAGTATCAAATATATAATGGATAGAGTTTAAATAAATTTTCATAGAAAAATACTTTCCTCATGACCATCGAGCGGATATGGAAAGACAATTTCTGAGTTTGAGGCAAAAGGAGGATGAGAATGTCGCAAAGTATGAGGCTAACTTTACAAGGTTAGCAAGGAATGATGTAGATTATATACGTAACCCAAGAAGTAAGATTAATAGTTTCTTTGATGGGTTAAAACCATTTCTTTGTCGAGCATTATTATCACAATCCTTCTCATCATACGAAGATATTGTCTCGTGTGCTATCAAGACAGAAAAGGAATTCCTTAAGTATTATGACTTTAAATCAAAGAAAGAGAAGAAGAGATCTACTGAACACTCTGGGAAAGGAAATAAGAAAACAGGGAAGAAGGGAAGAATTGAATTTCCACCCTGTGATAATTGCGGAAGGAAGCACCCTAGTGCCTATCTAAAAGGAAAAGGAGTATGCTACAAATGTGGACAGAAAGGCCATCTAGCTGGTGATTGTAAAGGAAATAAAGACACTACCAATGTTCAATGCTATAATTTAAGGGAGATGAGACATTATGAAAATGAATGTCCTAAGAGTTTGGGAAACTTACCTCAGAAAAGGCCTAGGGACCAAGGGCAGGCTTATGGAATCACTACTACTGAGGTTAAAGCCCCGAAAGACGTATTGGTAGGTAATTTAATGGTTTCCTCAAGTTTATAAAATGCTTTATTTGATTCTGGATCATCACATTGTTTCATATCTTCCCAGTTTTCTAAGAAAATTAGATATTTCCAATTTGATTTAACAAGGGAGTTTTCAATCAAAACTCTTAAGGGAAGTATCATTGCTACAAAGTTCTGTGAATCAGTTCCCATTAGAGCATATAAATGTTCTTTATCTTCTAATCTCATTGTCATACCCATGATTTAATTTGATATAATCCTCGATATGGATTGAATTTCAGACCATGATGCAAATATTTATTTTAAGAATAAGGAGGTTACAATTTTTATGATGATGATAAAGAACACCTTATCTTTAGAGAAGAATCGTCACCACCTGATTCTTATCCAGATCTACCCCCAGTAGCTCAACTAAATTCAATTATCGGGGATGAGGAGAATGAAATAACTGTGAGTGAGGAAAGGAATGTTCAAATAGAGGATATACCTATTGTGAAATAATATGTAGATGTGTTTTTTGGAAGATTTACCTAGACATCCTCTAGAATGAGAAATTGAGTTTTCCATTGATTTAATTACTGGTTCAAGGCCCATATCGAAGAACCTTATAGAATGGATACTGTGGAATTAGTTGAAATAAAGAAACAACTAGAGGGATTGAGTAATAAGGGATTTATTTTCCCAAGTATTTCTCCATGGGGAGACCCTGTTCTTTTCGTTAAGAAGAAATATGGATCTATGTGGTTATGTATCAACTATAGGGAAATCAATGATATAACAATAAAGAACAAGTATCCCCTACCTCGTATTGATGATTTATTTGACCAACTGCATGGAGCTCAATACTTTTCAAAGATTGAACTTTGATATGGATACCATCAGTTGTGTGTGAAGAAGAAAGACATTCCAAAGACAACATTTTGAACTAGGTATGGGCATTACAAGTTTACATTAATGCCTTTTGGATTGACTAATGCACCCTATGTATTCATGGATATAATGAATAGAGTTTTCAAGGAATATCTCGATAATTTTTTGGTGGTATTTATTTATGATATCTTGGTATACTCCAAAATCTAAGAAGATCATGAAAATAACTTGTGCATTATCCTAAAGACTCTTAGAAGACATGAATTATATGTGAAGTTTAGCAAGTGTGGATTTTGTATTCAAGAGATTTTTTTTTCTTGGCCATATTGTCTCCAAGGATGGAATCTATGTCGATCCTTCTAAGACCAAGTCAATCCAAGAATGGCCAGCACTGACGAGTATAACTGAGGTATGCATTTTTATTGGTTTAGTAGGTTATTATCGACGTTTATTCCAGAATTTTGCCCAGTTGTCTAACCCATTAACAAATCTCACATATAAAGGGGTTAAATTTGTTTGGATAAAAGAGTGTGAAGAATGTTTTGAAGAACTGAAGATAATATTAGTCAATGATCCTATTTTGACTCTACCATCGGGGAATGATGATTTTGTTATTTATAGTGATGCATCGAAGAAAGGACTTGCTTGTGTCCTTATGCAGAATGATAGAGTTATTGCGTATGCATCACGAGAGCTGAAAATTCATGAGAAAAACTATCCTACTCATGATATTGAGTTAGCTATTGTAATCTTTTCTTTTAAGATATGGAATCATTATCTCTATGGTGAAAAATGTGAGATTTATACTGATCACAAGAGTTTGAAGTATATTTTCTCACAAAAATAACTCAAAATGAGGCAAAGGAGATGGCTTGAACTACTAAAGGATTATGATTTCATGATAAACTACCACCCAGGGAAGGAAAATAAGGTGGCAGATGCTTTGAGTAGAAAAGATCATGGAGTTTTGAACAAGATAAGAGTTGAAAAGGATCCTATATACATGGATTTAGTAAAGATGGATATGGGAATAATCATGGATGGTGAAACATCAATGATTTTTCAAATGGTTTCCAAACCATATTTACTAGAAAGTATAAAGAGTTCTCAGACCGATGATGAAGATTTTAAAAAGAAGATTAAAGCTGTGAATGATGGGAGATTGAGTGACTTTGTGTATGAAGATGGAATTTTGAAATTTGGGAAGAGACTTTGTGTTCCTAATATACCTGATCTAAAAAGATAATTTTTGGATGATTCTCATAGTTACAATTTCTCTGTACACCCTGGGATCACCAAAATTTATAGAGATTTGAAGGAACATTTTTGGTGGGACAACATGAAGAGGGAGATTGATGATTTTGTGTCAAGTTGTATGGTTTTTCAACAATTGAAAGATGGAAGGCAACAGCCTGGAGGAGTCATGCAACCTCTTCCCATACCAAAGTGGAAATGGGACAATATTACGATGGACTTTGTCATGGGACTACCAAAGACTCCTATAAGGAATGATGCAATATGGGTCATTGTTGATTGTCTTACCAAGTCAGCACATTTTCTTGCTATAAGAGAAGATATACCACTTGAAAGTATAGAAAGACTATATATTAATGAAGTTGTAAGACTTCATGGAGTACCCCTATCAATTGTTTATGATCATGATCCACGTTTTACATCCAGATTCTAGAAAAGTCTTCAGAAATCCATGGATACTGAGCTTCGTTTGAGCACTGCCTATCACCCTTAAACAGATGGACAATCAGAAAGAACTATTCAAACCTTAGAAGAAATGTTGAGATTCTGCTCACATGAATTTCAGGGTATGTGGGATTAATAATTACCTTTGGTATAATTTTCCTATAGCAATAACTTCCATTCAAGTATTCAAATGGCACCATATGAAGCGTTATATGAAAAGAGATGTCGCACACCAACCTGTTGGGATGATGTTGGTAAAAGAAAACTTGTAGGACCAGAACTTGTTGAGGAAATGATGGAAAAGGTAAAGGTAATCCAAAAAAACATCAAAGTAGCTCAAATTAGGTAGAAGTGCTATGCCGATAACCAAAGGAAGGATTTGGAATTTCAGGTTGGAGATCATGTTTTATTGAAGGTATCCCCATGGAAGGGTGTTATACGTTTCGGTAAGAAGGGAAAATTGAGTCCCATATACATTGGACCATTCGTAATTCTATAATGAATTGGGGTTGTAGCTTACCGTTTGGAAATGCCGCCAAGTCTCTCCAAAGTTCACGATTTGTTCCACATATAACTGTTGAGAAAATACATGCCTGACCCAACACATGTACTCACCTATGAGGAATTAGAACTGGAACCCAATATGTCTTATTGTGAAGAGCCTGTCAAGATTCTTTATATGAGAGAACAAGAACTGATAAACTAGACGACTCGTTTGGTAAAAGTTCTATGGAGAAACCATAAGATGGAAGAGGAAACGTGGGAACCCCAAAAACTTATGATGAAGAACCACCTGAGTCTTTTCATGTGGTAGTATTTTAGAAATTTTGAGGACGAAATTATTTTAAGGAGGGGAAAATGTAACACTCCAATCTTCCACGGTACGCTTCTCTTTGAATAATACTGTAGCGTGGGTTGTACGCAACTTCGAGTTCTAACACACACCACAACCAATCAAACTAGCCGTTATGAATAGTAATACCCACATTTTGAAATTTTATAAATTTTATCATTCAAAATGGAATCCATTTTTGGATTTGGAATATCAAAATTAGATTAGCGTGAATTTTTGGTACTTTTCAGATAACTTTCATATTTTGATGAATAGTGAAAATTACTAAATTTTAATTAAAAACAACATTTTTAATCAAAATAACTAATAGTAATAAATTATGAATTTGGGTGGTTTTAAAGTATATTTTGAATATATTTTTACCATTTAATAAATTTTGGTCATTGGACGTAATTTCACATTTAAAACGAACATAAACAAGTGTCAATCTTTTGATACTTATTATTTCTTAAAAACACGCCTTTTGTTTTGACAGCGGGAATTAATTTTAAATTAACTTCATCCACTTCTGTGTTTTGAAATTGGAAAATGGATTTCATATTTGGAATCAGTATTTCTAAATTTTTCAAATAGTTAACTCTTATTTTTATACATTTTGAATAATTACTTCGGTAAATATTTTATTTACCATGGTTAAAGGGTAAATCCGGTAAATAAGGGTAAAAAATAATATTATAAAAATATTAAATTACCATAAAACGTGTCCTAACCCTATTGATTGATACATGTACGATCATGGGCATCTTTGGGTAAATTTTGGGACCTCATGGAGCCACTTGTAAGTGATAATGACACTTTATATTAATTAATTTAGAGTAAATACAAAAATGACATAAGCATATATCTTTTAGAAAAAATTTTTTTACATAGGGATATATATGTTATATTTTTTACTATAAATATTCATTATAAATATAAAAGATTTTATACATAATGGTATTTTATTTATAATTTTTAGACATTTAATAATTAAATTTATTTATGACATAATAATGATGCAGTATTTTCCTTATTATTGAAAGAATCAAATAATTGTTATTATAAATGATAAAATAAATATAATTTGAACATTTTGTTGCCATACAAGAATTTTATTTGTTAAAATGACATGTTATAATTTCTTAAATTAATTTTTTTGAATTAATAAAGTTTTTAAGACTTTAAAAAAATCAATTATTAAATAGTTTCAAAATTGGCATAAAGGAGTTTTTAAAACAAATATTATATTAATAATTTATACTCTATTCCTAAAAATATAAGGTTCAGAAAAAGGACTTATATAATGATATTTGTATCATTAATTGACCACTTGGGGGTATTTTGGAAGTATATAGTAGGTTTATTAACTATATAATATAAAAATACAAAGAGACATGGTAAATGTCGAACTATTTAACTAAGAGTTAAATCAAAACGATAAAGTTAATATAGTGACCCAAACCTATCTAAAACCTATTGGTTGGGTGGTTTTAGAACTATCCCACTTTAATATTTAAATAATCAACTTTTGGTCCATTAGAAACCGAATACTAATTTTTTATAAAATAATATTTCTAGCTTTTCCTAAGGCGCCCCTCACCCATTTTATAAAAGGGAACTCCCCTTTATCTCTATTTCACACCTTAAAAGCCATTTTTCTCCGCGAAACTGTACCCAAATACCCTCTCAACTATCCTAAATTCATCCTAGAGTCCTTACTTTAGTCCGAAAGCCAACCTAAAGAGCCATTTTGGTCAAATAAAAATTAAGAACCCGAAGAAGAGGTAATGTTTTTACCACCCTCTTTCAAGTTCCTTTCTTCTTACAGTTATTCTTTCTTTATTATTTCCATTATAAAATAATAAATACATTATATTCTATATACTGTAATGTTATTATAAATGTGGTACAACCATATTACGTATTCTATCCGTTCTTTGAATAACATGTCACCATACGTGCGTACGTACGGCTTACCGTCTCCACGTCGTGGTGTAATTGTTATTCAAAACGTTATTATTTAGATGGGTATGATAATGATGTGTAATTGAAGTAAATTATAAATATAAAATTATAATGATTCTGTATATATGATATACCATCCAATTATATACGATTTTAATATCAAAAGAATGATATTGTCGCTCGTGCGTACGTACGGTCTACCGTCTCCACGAACGCGATGAGATTCATTCCCCATCGTATCCATTCAAGACTAATTCTCATTTTATGATTAAAAATAATGTTTAAGGACTTGATATAATTCTATATATTAATAATATACAAACTATCCATAAAAAACATGGCTTATGTAATAAAACATATAAAATAAAACGAGTAAGTTAACACCCGAAACGACGATAATACTAAGATATTATTAACAAAGAAATATTAAAAGATCATATATGAAATAATATTCATGTATATGATTCTTTTATAATTTAATAAAAATTATTTAACTATTATAAAGGAGCTTAACCTACCCTCAACCAAGGAAAAGTACAAATGTAATGGTTAATTTTACAATCTCTTTATTATCCGAGGTTGTTCTTACGTAAGTATCTACTGGGACCCCCTTTATCATCCACATCCATGTTTCTTAAAAATATATTTCAAAATATTTTTACTATTTACTAGACAATGGGTTAAATTCATTTATACCCTTATGTATTTTGAAAGAAATCTTTCCATCTTTTTCCAAACAAGGTACTTTTTTACCTTTTCGACAAATTTAAGATAAGAATGTTTTTTAACTTATACGACAGGTGCGGCTATTTTATGCCATTATAACATCATCAAAGATTCCATTAAAATCTTATAAGAATATTTTCAAAATAAATGTTTTCTTTATAATTATGCGACTCTTAAATTTTTTCAAAATATAAAGAGATATTTCTTTAAAAAGGATTTTGATTTCATCTATGCCAACATCCTTTGATGAATTTTAAGTTTATTTGAAATTGATTTATTATGATAAAAAATTTCCATATTGTATTAAAGGTTTTGTGATATGTTTGACTGTGGATGTGCTATTTTTAAACCATTCATGGTTTATGGTTAAAGTATTGACATTTCGTATGCTAGTTTTAATACGAATGTTTATTATATGTTTAAACCTTTTCATATGAGGAATGTATTGGACTTAGTAAGTGACAAGTGGAGCCCGCTATAGCTCCTCGATCCATCAGTAGGTCTCTTTAGACAACTAGATGTATAATTGGTCGAGGCCCTTTCCCAATTTGATATATGGCTTTAGCTGAGGCCTTAATCACTTTTAGACGTCTTGGTCAAGGACTTGACAAAATTTTTTAGAATGTATGGCATTATTAAATCCCTCATTATGGAAATAATATTGATGGTTCGTGTGGTCATTAGAGTAGTAGAATACCCATGATTATTTTTTATTATGGAATTATTTACTCAGCTCATATTCTTTCTATAAAAGTATTCATTTTTATTATTGGTAAAGGCATGTGGTTTCAATTATTCACCATGATTAATATTTATGTAATTTTCCACTGTATTACTTACCCTTACCGAGTGTTTGAGATCACCCCTTTATTATGTTTCATTTTCCCAGGATATGAAGAAGTTAGTTATGAGTGACTTTCAGGCATAATATAGGAGGCTTGGATGTTTCTAATAAAATATATTTGTGTTGTATTTCTCTTCAAGCTGTAAAGTTGAACTTATGTATGAATCTTGTTTCCAATAATACTAAACTAATCGGTCTTTCGAGACTTGATCTTTTGTGATCATGCCAATGTTATGTAATAATGCACCGACGCTGGGTAACTGGGGTCGGGGAATTACATTTATTATTATTATCAAGATCATTGTACTACATCATCCTCATCCATTTGATCATATGCTGGTTTCTTTATATTTTATTTTATTTACTATATCTTTTATTTCTCCAGTTTTTATTTTTTTAAGTCTGGTTTATCCTTTTTATAATCAAAAGAAAGTCTTACATTTTTTGGTTATTCCACCACCAAAAAAGAAGTGTGGGATATGAATACCAATCAAAATTCAAGTCAAATACTAGGTTTAGTCTCATATAAAAAGATTGGGTTGTGCATTAGGGTATCTGTAAAAGGAAGAGTTTGTAATAGGTCCTCACACTTTTAAAAATGAGGTTCTTAGTGGGTACCAATATTCTCATGGAGTAAAGAAGTTTAAGGAGTGAACTAGGATCTTTGTGATCCAAACTACTAAAAATATTTGTGTTCTTTATTTTTATTTTTGTTGTACATCATTTCAAGAACACAAAAATCACTATAGATCATTATTTTATAAACTACAACTATCTTATAATAAAAGTTCTAAAAACCATTTACCCCCTCTATTAATTTTCCTATCAATATTGATCCCATAATTATTATCATAGGTGGTTGTTTATAATAGGATAGTCATAGTTTATATTTTTTTTAATCTGATTCCAAATAATTGGTATCCATAGTTATGACCATCCTTAAAGGATATATAAACTCTATAATTATTTTAATCTAATACCAATAAATTTCTATTAGAGTAGATTATTTATTAAAATTATATTAAGAGTCTCTATTTGTTTTTTGTTTATTTTTAACTATTTAATCACTTGATATCCTAAAATTAATAGTATAATGAATAAAAGAAAAGGTTTCTTTTAAGATGAAATTTGTAAATATGAATAATAAATGGATTCCAAAAAACCATAATCTTTGATAGAAGTGACTGAAACTATTGAAAAGATAGAATGAAGCCCTATTTGAAATAATTGATTATGCATTGCTGAATTATCATGGATAAGCCATATGAGCCACCCAAATTTAATACATAGACACTTTTAAGTAATTACATGGTAAAATATTCTTTGAATTATAAAGTAAAAAATATTTTTTTTCTGTGTTATTAGTAGAAGTTTATATATCCATGTTTCAGTTTATAAGACTTCCCAAGATATATAGAGAATACTTTAGGTGACTCACTATGGGGATGAAAATCTCAAGAGAACTGAGTTAGTAATACTCCGAGCATAATACTAGGACTTCAATATGGGAGATTAAGAATCAGTAAACTATATGATCTATTAGTTTACAAGTATAAAAAATGGTATGAGTGGTTTTGGAGAAGTTTTGGATAACACAACTAAAGTGGAAAGAGTATGAGAGCCCTTCTAAAAGTATGACTTGAAAAGAAGGTGGCCATCAATGAGAGTAATAATTTTAATTATTATACCTTAGATGAACTAATAGGCTCTCTATTGTAGTATGAATTAGATTTGACAAATATTGTTAATGAGGAGTCTACAAAAATAAATTGTATTGCATTTAAATTAAATTTTATTGATTCCTATAATGCCTCTGAATCTATATTATCAAAAATTTACAAATAGATGGATTACTTTATTAATAATTTTTTAAAGTTCATGAAAAATAAAGGTGGAAGTAAGTAGTTCAAGATGAAGTTCATAAATGACTACAAGAAAGGTAATTCGAGTAACAATAATAATGTTTTAGAATTAACTTGTTATGAGTAAAGAAAGACAGGTAACATAAGGAATATCTTCCCTAAACTCAAAAACATCTAAATAAAGACAAATATAAAAGAATAAAATAAAATATATCTTTGTTTTGAGGTTGGGACTACTCATGTAGTTTTGACTATAATAGTGATTCTGGAAGTGAATAGGAGATGAGGAATCTTTCCCTGATGGGTATATAATGTGAATAAAATGATTCTATATTTACTCAATTAATAACTTCTATAAACATTGATTGTAATTAAGTTTATGAAAATGAAAATTATTATTTTTTATTCATGTTCTGATTTTGATTATGTTAATTCCAAAGTTAAACAACTTCTTAAAGAAAATGAAGAATAAAAAATGATGGAGTTAGGAGAATTGAAAAGTATAATGACATAAAAATTAAAAACAAGAAGTTAATTAAATAAAATGAGAATATAAAAAGGGAGTGTAATAATATGAAAATATTTGTTTCCATGAATGATAAATCTAAATATAATTATGATTCGGAGTTGTTAAAACTAAAATAGGAAAATGAAAAGGTTAAAAACTTTCTGATAGTAAATGATAAAGATCAATAAAGAAGATTTAATTTAGTTATGGATAATTTAACTAAAGTTGAAAATTATTTTAAGAAACTTAAACAAGAAAATAATATATTAAGTAACATATATTCTAGATCTAATGAGAAATTTTATATAGATTTAGAAACTATTCTAAAAAAGAATATGAATTTGAAAAATGAAGTTGTCAATATTAAAGGGAATTTATCTAAATTTGTTAAAAATAAAGAATTATATGATAAAATGATGTTCTGATCAAACTAAACCCAATAAGAATGTTTTTGTATATAACAATTTATCACCAAGTTTAAATAAGACTAACTTTGTTAAAATATCAAAAGAAATTATTTTTAGTGTAACCTATTTTAAATGTTGAATGAAAGGGAATTATGCCAATGAGTGTTCACTGATATTTACAAATTTATCTTGATATACTATAAATTTCATTAGAAGATAATTATTTTCTAAACACCCCACTAATAAATTCTTCAAATCAAATTGGGTTCCAAAAATGTTTTCTACTAATTCAGTTGGACCCAACTAAGCTTGGGTACCAAAAAATTCTATTTGAATTGTTAAAATTTAGGAAATCTACCTTAGAAATCTGAAATAAATATGTTATTTAGACAATGACTATTACAGACACTTGACATGTGATATTTAAAAATTTTATCTTTTAATTCATGTAATGGTAGCCTTGTCACATTTGGAGACAACCCTAATGTTTAGATAAAAGGTATTGGTGAAGCTGGTTTTTATAAAAGAGTTATTATTTTAAAATTATTATATATAGATTGTTTAAAACATAATATAATAATTATATCATATTTATGTGATGATGGATTAAATTTTATTTTTGAAAATGATAAATTAATTATTCTAAAAAATAAATCTGTTTTATTTTATGAAAATTGAAAAGAAAATTTATAGAATATTGATTTCTATAATCTAACCAAACAAATGTTTAAGTATTATAATGCTGTAGAAGTAAATGATATTATGTGGTATAGGAGGCTTGGGCATGAAAATTTCAGACTACTGCATAAACTTTCAAATCATGAACAAAATTTTCAATTGAAAAAATTATATACAAGTAATTTATGTGTGATTACTATTTAAAAGGTAACCATCACAAGGAAAGATTTAAATCTATAAATGATTTTAGTAATGATAGATGTTTAGAACTATTACATCTTGAATTTTTTAGACATATACAACCTATTAGTTTTGGTGGTAAAAAGTATGTATTTTTAATTATGGATGATTATGGTAGATTCTTTTGAATTTATTATTTATCCCATAAAAATAAACATTTAACCAACTTTTGTTCCTTTTGTTAGCTTATTCAAAACTTCAAAAAAAAAATCAATCATCTCTATCGTAAGAAATGAGGTGGTAAATTTATTAATATATAATTTGAAAAATTTTGTGAATCAAATGGATATAAAAATTACTTTTCAGCCCCAAAAGAATGGCATGGCATGACATAAATAACAGATCTATTCAAAAAATGACTAGGTCTATGCTAATGGAATTTAGTGCACCTAAATACTTTTGGGAAGAAGCTATAAATACAACTTGCTATTTTTTAAATATAGTTTCTATTATATCTTTCTTAAATAAGACTTATCATGAAATCATTAAAGGGTTTAAACCCAAAGTTTGATATTTTAGGGCATTTGGTTATAAAATGTATATCTTAAATACAAAAGATAATTTATAAAAATTAAATTCTAAAATAGATGAAGGGATATTTTTAGGTTATTAAAATACTAATAAAGCTTATATATTTTTCAATAATAAATATTTAATTGTTGAATATTCTATGCATGTTAAGTTTAATGAAAATAATTCTAACAAGAAGAATTATGATTTAAGCAAAGACAATGATGAATTTCGGGAATTCAATTTTAGTGAAGATAATGACCAATATAATGATAATTCGTTAGTTTAGGTGGATAATATCCCTTCTCAAATTGATCCTAAATAATTTAAAATACTTAAAAATAATACAATTGAAAAAGTAATTGAAAATTTTGAATCTGGTATATAAACCAAAAATTCTATTTTACTTTACCTTGCAAACTCTTCTTTTGTTGCTTATTTTTTTTACTATTAATATTGATAATTATTTAATTTATTCAAATAGGATAAATGAAATACATGGTTAATTAAATCAATTTAAAATAAATAAATTTTTAAATTTAGTTGAATTTCCAAAAAATAATACAATTATAAGAACTAAATGGATTTTTCGTAATAAGCTTGATGAAACTTCAAACATAGTTAAAAATAAATAAAGACTTCAACCTCAAGTTTATTCCTAGGAAGAGGGTAATAACTTTGAAGATTATTTTACTCATATTTCTAGTATAGAATAAATTATAATTCTATTATCTTATTATTGTTTTCAAAATATCAAATTATTTCAAATGGATGTAAAAAAGTGCCTTTTTAAATGGAATAATTTAAGAGGAAGGATTTGTTAGACAACCACATGTATTTGAAAATGAAAATTTTCCAAATAATATTTTTAAACTTAATATAGAATTATATGGTCTTATATAAGCTCCAAGATCTTGGTTTGAAAGACTAACAGAATTTTTATTACAAAATGATTTTGTTAAAGGTAAGGTTGATCCAACCTTGTTTATTAAGAGAGTTTTAAATGATATACTGATTATATAGATTTATATTCATGAAATAATATTTGGTTTAAAAAATTAATTACTGTGTAATTATTTATCTAAGCTGATGATAAGTGAATTCGACATGATCTTAATGGGAGAACTAAAAATTTTCCTTAGTCTACATATTAATTAATGAAAAGATGGTATTTTCTTAAATAAAGTTAAGTATACTTAAGAAATTTTAAAAAGGTTTGGTCTTGATTCTTGTAAGACTTTGAAAACACCATTGTTTACCAATTCCAAATTGGATTTAGATGATTATGAAAATTATTTTGATATTAAACTGTATAGAGGCATGATAGGAAGTTTATTATATCTCACCACATCTAGACCTAACATAATATTCTCAGTTTGTTTATGTGCTATATTTCAATACAACCCTAAAGAAATTCATCTTAAATCTATTACGAGAGTAGACATATAAAGGACACTATTTTTACTATTTTATTCTATTCTAATTAGTTTTTTTATTTACTATCTTACTCTGATTCTAATTTTGTAGGTTGTAGACTTGAATTGAAAGGTACAATAGGTATGTGTCATTTTCTAGGTAAATGGTTAATTTCATGGAGTTTTAAGAAACAAATATCAGTAGATTTATCAATAGTCGAGACTGAATATATTGTGCTTATATTTTCTATTCACAACTTATATGGATAAAACAATTTTTTTTTTAATTTTAATATTAGTTTTGGTAAAGTTCCAATCTTCTATGATAATTCAAATTCCATTTCAATTTTTAAAAACCCTCTAAAACACTCTAGAAAAAACACATAGACATTAGATTTATTTTTCTAAGGGATCATGTAAATAAATGTGATATTAGTTTAGAATTTGTTCCCAGTGATAGATAGTTGGCCGATATATTCACTAAACCTTTAGATTTTGTTAAATTTGAGAAAATGAAATTTGAACTGGGTATGTTAGAAGATTAATATTTATGTTTATGAAAATTACTACTTGTTTTAAATCTCAATACTTCTTAAACTATATATTTACATGTATACTATTTTTTAATTGTCAGTAATGTAAAGTTAATACTTTTTCTATTTAAGAAGAAAATTTTATTATTTTTTTCTTTTTGATAAATTTCAAATGGGAGGAGAAAGATTTTGAAATTTTAATAAATTTTCTATTTTTTAATTTACAAAAAGGGGGAAATTATTAGTATTTGAAATTGGGTTCTAATAACTAATAGTTTTATTTTTATAAATTTTTTGCTAAATTACCATTTTATCCCATTTAATTAAATTAAAATTGCTTAAAATTTTATACTTCAATAATAGTATTTGAAAAATGTTATTTTGAAAATTATTATATTTTAATTATATGTGAACATGTGTTAATATTAATTTTATGATTTAATGCGATATTTTATTACTCATATGTTTTAATCTTAAAAATTTGATTTTGATCACACACACACACAGATATATATATATATATATATTACATATGTGTATTAAATTTCTTTAATTGTGTTTTTAATATTGTAGTTTTGATAATTTCTTTAAGCTTTTATAAACACACACACACACACACATATATATATACACACATACATATTCATATATACATATACTCATATATATGTTTATAATAATATAATATATATATGTATGTGTTTATACTATTCTTCTTCTTCAAGGAGTACTATAAATCCTTAGTTGGATCCTTGATTTTCTACAAACCATAGCAATGCCATGCATCTTTATCCGAGATTCAACAATAATAGCTTATCTTCACTTAAACACATCTCCTTACTTGGTTGATGCATCTTTGTTCATCTTGATATCATAACAACACTCCTGTAACTTTAGATTGGATCCTCATCTTCAACTGTACTACACCGCATCTTCATGATAAATGCTCTATGGCATCATATCTCCATATCCACTACAACCAAAAATGAAAAACATCTCTCTTTCAGTGTTCTTACTATAGTGTGACATAAGCATCATTGCTTCAGTTCGACAGCTCGACCACATGGTGATACCCTGTTATCTTTTCAAGCATGATAGCAATAACATCATGACACCAATACACCCTTCAACACAACATCTACTTTTGTTCTTATACTAGTTACCATATGTGAGACATGGTAAGTGTGATCACTTTGAGACATGGTAAGCCACTTTTACATGATGAGATGGTAGCCACCTAACTGTGAGCAGCAAGAGATATGGTAAGTTACTTTAGCATTAAGAGGAGGATACCCTACCACAAATGTTTGTTTCTTTTTACCATGAGTATTTTATTTGTTTTTTTATAAAAAATATTTTATGATGCTTAAATATTTTTTAGCAAATTATTTTTTATATTAATTTTACATGATTATTTTTTACTGAATGAATGTTCACTTATACTAACCACATGTGAAAAAAATATTTTCACGGTCTGTAGAACTACCATACAACCATTTGAGTCATAGTAATAACATACTGATCATGCATGAAAGGTAAGAATACTTTCTTCATGTGTGTGCATGGTGAGCATATCGACCATGAGGCTTGTTCCTCACACAGTTAGTGCAATACTTAATTTTATAAAAAATGTATGTTTTTTTCAACACTATATTTTAGTGTCATTTTTTGTAAAAATTATTATTGTAACTTTATTTATAATGTTATTGCTATTTTATTGATATTTATAATCAATACATATTATAATGACTTTCTTTAAATATTTTGAATTAAAATTATTATATAAATTATTTTGAAATTAATAATTTTATAAATATTCATTTTATGCACTATTTTAAATATATTTGAATTATTATTTTATAATTCAAGTTTATGGAAATTTTATTTGTTTTAATTACTTGAAATACTATAACTTATTTTATATAATATATTAGAAATTATTTTAATTAGTTTAATGAAAAAATAACAGCAATTCAATATTATTATTGACCACGCATGAGGTATTAATAGCTAATGATGTGTTTTATTATTTTAAATATTTCAAACTATTGTATGGTGGTGATAATATTAGGAATCCCTTGTGCAAAGAAAACAAAAATTACTATTGGTTTTTCATTGATAAAAAGAGATCAAGGCATACAATGAAAAAGAATTTTGACTTATGCTTTGAATCTAAATAAATTTTTGATTTCTTACAACAAGACCGATCTTCTTGATAAGTGAAAAAATTCTTCAAGGACTTATATTTTCCTTGCTAATATCACAAAGTTATTTCAACTATACAATCCTCCTTTTCTATTGTGATCAATATTATCAAACTAAATCATCCTCACCCATTTAATCATCTACTAGTTTCCTTGTATTTTTTTTCTTTGTGATATCTTTTATTTATTATATTTTTATTTTTTCAAGTTTGATTTATGATTTTACCAATCAAAATAATGTCTTGAATTGTCTAGTTATTCCCCCACTAAAAAGTAAGTTTGAGTTATGAATCCCGATCAAAAGTTAGGTCACAGACAAGGTTTAGTCTCCTATAAAAAGATTGGGTTGTGAATACGAGTATTTGTAAAAAGAAGAGTTTGTAATAGGTTATTACACCTTTAAAAGTGAGGTTCTTAGAGGGTAGCAATATTATCATGTAGTAGAGAATATTGAGGAGTGGACTAGGATATTTTTTATCTGAATCGCTATAAATATTTATGTTCTGTCTTTTTTATTTCTGTTGCACCTCATTTGAAGAACAAAAAACTCACTATAGATCATTATTTTATAAAATATTATTGATTTATAATAAAATTTTTAAATGACTATTCACCCCCCTATAGTAAATTTTTCCATGACTATCGATCCAACAATATTTTGGTTTAACCCCTTAGTTAACTTATTTTAACCTTAACCACCGTAATGTCTTTTCACTATTAAATGGTTATAGTTTTACTTATAAGTTAAAAATTGGTTCATAAATGGATAAGGGATGATAATTTAGACCTTATATTATCCACCTTTTCATGTTTCAATATTTTTATGATTTATAAATAATTTAATAAAATACTATTTTCATAAAATATTATTTATATCATTTTTGATACTATTTATTTAATTTTAATTTAAAGTGATCAAGACAGAGATGGAATTCAAATATAATCCTTAAACACATCTATAATATGTTATATTAATCTATAAATTTATAAAACACTATAACTCACTCAAATTATATTAATTTTATTTTTAAAAAAATCATTTATTTTATTTTTCTATTAATTGAATAAATATTATGTCGGCATTATGTAAGAATTTAAGGTAATTATATAATCACTAAAAATTATAAATAAATTACCATTATGAAAATAATGTTATTATCCTCAAAATAACCATCAATATTCATTCAAAAATTTATTTTTTTCTATGTTAAAACATAATAGAGATTTAAAAGTAAGAGAGTGATATTTTGTATTTTTATTTGATTTAAATATTATATAGTTTATTTTCAAGGAAAATAAACCCTAAAACACTTAAATTTCAAGATAAAGGTGATAAAATTTGAATTACCTTTATCCAATAAGAATTAAGATGAAAAATTATGACCTTAACACTCAATTTTAACCTAGGTTAACTCGATTTACCCTTTACCAAGGTGATAAATTTTACCACGATTACTATTGATAATTCCTAAAAATAAAAGGGGTATATTTAACGAAAATAGACTTAATAGTTATAAATACGGACTCCATTTTTCATAATTCAATTTCTATAAGTGGTAGAAATTGATTTTAAAATATTTGTGCAAAACACGATAAAAACCGTTTTTAGAAAAATGTATTTGTGATCATAAAACTGGCTATACTCCTATAGAATTCCTAAAAAAACATTAAATGGACTATAAAACATTTTATTGAATATATAATATATATTTTTTATTAAAATTATTCAATAATATTTATTAATCTAATTTATTATGATAAAACTACATTGCGTACAAAAACAGTTTTTTTGAAAACATCTCTTTTATTTTTAAATGATTTTTATTTTCATTTCAAATTATTTGATAACCAATGAATTAATTTTATACATGCGTAAAACATAATTTTTTCATAATTTATTTAGTCCTATTTATACCATCAAATCCAATGTCCATGTGATAACTATCACATTAAATAATAATATTTTAATAGTATATTGTGGTTCATTTAAACTCAATATTGCATGTAAAGAAATCCATCAAAGAAATTTTTTATAGATAACTATATCATAAAATATTGGTGTGGTACATGTGTAGATTATAAATCAATTTTTAACTCTGGTTTTAGGATCAATTTTACTCACTATCATGTCATTTGGTAATTCAACCTCAACTGTAGTGATCGCATAAGATCAGATTTTATCCATTATCCTTTTATAAGGGAAATTCCATTAATGTTTGGGGAATTGTTTTACATAGTAACCCATATTCTTATAGTTAAAAAATTGAACATAATCATTTTCTGCCTTTCCTTTACATTTATAAACTTGATTACTTTTTTCTCTATACTTTAAGTAAACCCCCATTCCCTTCAAGAAAGCCCTCAATTTTTTCTTTCCATATTTATTACATGTAAGAAATTCCACTCATTATTCCTTCCCATATAACATAATTTTCTTTATGTGTTGATCAACATACCTCTTCTTCTCCAAACATCATTTAAATACATAAGTCTTGGAGAACACGTTCTCTATTTTAATGGCACTTGAAACTATATCCTCATATGATTAAAATGCGTGAGAGACTAACACCATTAAAAGTTTCAGATTTAACCCATTAAAGAAATGATAAATCTTTCTTTCCAGTATACATACATATTCTATAACATGTCCAAATAATTTCATAAATTTATACTTATAATTATTAGTATTTTCCTTCTCTTTATGTCTAAGATCGAGAAATTGACTTTCCATTCCAACAATTTTCTCAAGAAAAAAGTATTTTTCATAGAATATCTCCTTAAAAGTTATCCATTCCATATTCCTTATCTCTACTTCCTCTTTATTATTCTAAATTAGTGACTGCCATTGATTCATATATTTCTTTAGATGATATACCTCCATTATGAAATTGTCCCTTTCACTACTTACCAAAGTAAGAAATTTCTTTTATAGGGACTTTATACATTGATCAACTACTAACATATTAGTAGTTCCATTGAATAGTGGAGGTTGTTATCAAATAAATCAGTCCAACATAGTTACACCATATTTCGGATCAACGGTTTTCTCTTTTTGGGTGAGGTTATTTTTTATAACCTGGGTCAATGACCCTAATATAGTTATGATATGATTAGATCCAACTCTAGCCTCATCAACTTTATTATGTGGATTATTCCTAAATTGACTAAATGTGTTGATATGATTCCCATTCATTACATTAGTTTCCATCTCTTAATAATCGAATACACACAATTAACACATAACATTGAATTGTAAAATCAAATATCTATTAGGCCTTTCTAGAAAATTTTCCTAAATTATTAAGGGTTTTACATAATATTTGTGATATTTAACTATTTTTATCTAAATCTTGTCACTAAGGTTTATACTAAACTTCATATGATACCAATTGTAACAACACAGGCTCTTGAAACTATAAGCTGGTAGTTATATTACATTATTAGTATAAAATAAAAGAGTTACTAAAGTATCCAATAGATTAATAGTCTAGGAGGACAAGATACATATATATTTTTCGCATTACACTTGAGAACATAAAGTACAACATAAAAACTCAAAAATAACATTATTATATCTTATAGAAGATCCTTGAAAATTATACATAGTTCTCTTTTAGGTTTTCTGGGGAAAGGAAAACAAAATAACGGTGATATCAGATGCTCAATAAGGTGTATCATAAAATAGAATCAATCATAACATAATAATGAATAAATAGTATGGAAGAAATAAATGATCAAAATAATTCAATAATCAAATGAAACCAAGGACATAATATATCCTTTAAAATAATTAAAAACTTGGATAATAATTACTAATCTCATACTAATGAAATCCATAATGCAGAACAAAATAAATTTACTATTGAAGCAATCTGTTAAGGAATCATACATAAATGGGTAAGGCATATACAAATACCCTTTAGATTTTGTCTCATGAGACCCATAGATGCATTAAGGTTATATCTTTATCGGGCCTCACCCACATTTAATTAAGTATAATACATTCATAATATGAGTGAACAAGACATTTAATAACATTATTCAGGGAAATTATTAATTAACCATAGAAAAATAGAACAGTGGATATTTGTATGATGGAAATATGGACAACAAATATTTCCATATTTAATAGAATTATGTAGTTATCTAGGATAATAAATTTAAAATCAACATATAAACTATGGGTTATTCTAAATATCATAATAAGTACTTTTTTCAAATAAAACAAGATAAGGTAGTGGAGATGGTACTTTAAAAGTTCTAGGTTATCTATAAATGATAATATTTTAGCTTAGTATTTTTAAATGGTACTAGACCTAATAAATGGTAGAAAAATCCTTTATTAATGATCATTAATATTGTGTGAATTATCTAAATCATGTCCCTCAAGAGTGTCTCTCTAGGTGTGTAGTCTTAGGTCCATGATCATGCATCAAGTTAAGACAAAGTTGATACTAAATAAAACTTTTTTAGTGTGATTAAATCTAGGTGAATTTGTGTCACAACTACATCCACTTTCCAGTACCTAGATAGATATTTAATTTATAGGAAAATCACACAGACTTTACATTCCAAAATTTACGATGTTTGAGAATTATGATGGCTTAGGTAACATATCAATAAAAATACCTTAAATGATATAATTTAAATTATACCATTAAATACCATTAATAATGAGGGAATAATGATATAAAATATGAAATGGGTAATGATTACACTATAAAATATAAAACATGGTGTATAATATAATAATGTCTCAAGGAATTGAAATTTTAAACAAAGAATCCTTACCTTTATATCTAATTAGCCAAATGTGATCTAGCCTCATATATAATAAAATAGATACTTAAATCACATATTTGATAATGTAATTCATACCTATAAAAAATAGGTACCTTAAAGATAAATTTCATTTTTAATTATTCTCTACATGTATATCTATTAGTTATTATCAATTTTCAATATAGGGTGTGAGTAATCTTAGTCATTTTGAACTAGTTTCATAATAATAGTTTTTTATTCATTATTATCCCAAATTTTATCAATACCATATCATAAAAGGTACCTTAATTGATTCTTTATAATTATTTATAATTTTATAATTTCATTATATGGTATTTTTTGTCATGATCCTTAAATATAAAATTGATGATGAACATGTTTCAGTGATTTTTAACAAACGAGCATTGGTTTCTTAAGTAATGAGTTTAATATTAATTTTAAAATTAAATAAATAAAATAAAATCATTATTTTTTTTATATCATATTTTACTAGAAATTCAATTCCCATATTTATTCATGATAAAAATTTATAGAATTCTTCAAGTAGATAGTTAGACTGATTTAAACAAGAATATACCATAATTAATGAATGATTATGAAGTGATTTAGTTTTAATATAATTATACTAGAATAATAATAACCTTATTTAAATTTATTATTGTGTTATATAATAACTATAACTAATTGTAATAATAAGATAATGCATACAATGTTTTTACATGGTATAAAGAAATCATCTTTTGCACTTAGAATGGTTTTTGGATGATTGAATTTACCACAATTGTTTATTGATCATATTGTTATTAGGTTATCCAATTTTTATTTCAATAACATTAATAATTTAATAAAAAATATATTTACCCATTAAACTCATTCTCATTACCATCCATAAAAGGAGGTGATAAAAATAAAATTGAAAATTAATTGTTCCATGGAGGCGGTAGTCCACACGAATGTATGGTTGATGATTTCATTTTCTATAGGACGGGGGAAATTTATAATATTTTTTATCGTTTAAAAATCTAAAATATGTTTTAAATATAATACTTATTTATTAAATTCAACATTATTAACATCTGTTTAAGGTGGTTAAGTAAACTGATACATGACACTTTGTGGTGGCGTTAGTTCGCACACTCACACAAATATCATTTTTGTTTTCCTTAAGAGAAAAGGGGAAAGGTGGTTAATAATTATTACTTTAGAAAAATAAAATTAAGTATAAAGATAATAATTATTTAATTATATTGTAATTTAAAAAAAATATTTGTAAAATTAATACATAAAAGAAAATAAATTAGGAAAATTAGTACTTACATTGAGGACTCTGGCTTTCCCTTGGAGAATACCTTGGAAAGGGTGGGATTAGGATAATATATTGTTATCAGAATATTAAGAGAGTGAAATATGATTATATATAAAGGAATAAGGGTAGAGTCTTAATAGTAAAATGAATTTTTTAGTGGTATTTAAGGGGTGGTGAGAGGCCCCTTTTATAAGTGGTGGGAATGAAATGTTTTGTAAATATCTTAACTTAATATAAAGAGGGAATATGTTTCACATTTCAAGTAGATCCAAAAATGTAAAATAATTTAGTGGGGGATGATATAAGGTCTATAATATCTCAATAAATCAATTATAAATATGGTTTTAACATGTATTATGCTCTTTACTCTTAGATGTATTACTTTTTCCATTTCGGGTTTTAACAAGGTAACTAGTTTTTTTCTTAAGTAATTAATTTTTATGCTTAAAAATAAAATAGAACTTATTAAATAATTTTAAACTACTGATTATAGATATGAAATTAATTTTATCAGATACAATTTATATATTTAAGAAAAATCAATTTTAACATTAGCGTGTAAAACATGTAAAATCCTGTTTTTAGAAAAAGTGTATTTTTAAGCTTAATGTTTATGTGTAGGGTAAAATTATCAATGAATTTTATTTTAATGACATAATTTATTTTAATATAAAATTTATGTTTAATTAAAAGTAATCTAAAACAAATTTTTATCAAAATAATATTGAATAAAAAAAATATCAATAAAGTTTTTATTGGAAAATATTACTAAACTCCTTAAAATGTTAATAAGAGGTTTTATAAATTCAACATAGTATTTTTAAAATGTATAATATTACATATTAAATAAATATTTCACCAATTAATAGATTTTATACACTGCTAGGTCTTTCTTATAAATTCATAAACTGCATAGTTTTGGTAAAAACTGTATTTTTCACTATTCACCTAAAAATCAATTATTTTAGAAAAATAAAAAAATTCATATTATGATAATATTGAAATTCAAAAACTAAAAATGAAGTTAATTAGGAAAAATTAAAATTTATATTTTAAATAAATTCATGAATATATTCACCTTAGTTTTTTCCTTATAAAATAGTTTTAGGATGTAGTGGTTACCTACTATAGTGAGATCTCGGGTATTAAACAATGTTCCTCAAATGAGAGGGAAGAGTTGAAAATTCATGATCAGTATTAAAGAATAAAAATTTTCCCTAAGTATTTATTTATTGAAGATATGGGCAAGTTAATAAAAATAAATTATAGCCTTATATCCATATTGGAAACCTTCTATTTGATTAACTGAAATTTGATATCAATTTGATTAGATTGAGAGTGTTGCATTATATTTTTAGGGAGATTAATATCACTTTGATTATTACATGCAGTCCTGATAGATCTCTCAACATTCATCTGAAAGCCTTGAAGATTCTATTTCATTCATATCATATGAGTATATACATCAATAACAACTAAATATTTAGCTTATATGGTGCTTAGTGTGACTAAATTATCCTTCTAATAGTTCTATATCAAAATGATTCCACCTAGAATAAATATTAAAAATTAAGTAGACAACTTGTCATTAAATTCACTTTCCCTACCATTATTAATAAATCCTAAAATATTTAAGTGCTTTCCTCTTCTGTACATCATCCCATAACTCAAGGTTCCTTTGACATAATTCCTAAATCTCTTGGAATCCATAACATGTGATTATTTTTCGTCACATTGGTACCGTGAATATGATCTCACTACATAGAAAATATCAGATATTGATGTAGTGAGATAGAGTAAAATTCTAATTTATCTTCTACTCACCTTTTGAATCACACATTATGTTTCATCATCTTTCCCAAGATTTAACCCTACCTTTATGGGTGTGGAAACTTGTTTGAATTATTTTATTCCAAATTTCATGAAAAAATATCCTACATTCTTTTTTGAAAAATAAATATAGATATTTTTTTTCAAAACTTATAATACTAGAAAATATATCATTTATCCCAGTATAGAAACTCAAAATGGGTATTCATTTGACTGGAAAATCCTTCAAAATAATTATAATTGTCTCTTGTAAAGATAAAATCATCAACATTGATAATTATAATTATATTATCTATTTTATTTCCATTACACATAAGTTGCTTTCAACCATTCCCTTAGTGAACATCAATTCTCTCAAGAAACCATCAAGATCAGAGTATTAAACTCTAGGTGTCTATTTTAGTCTATATAGAGTTACATTCATCTTGAAAACCATTGCTCTTTAGTTTTTTTGAAAAAATAGTTCAGGCATCTCAATGTGTACTTTTTCTTCCATCTCTCTATTCAAGAAATATATTTTATATCAATTTGATAAAATTTATAATACTTGTGAGTTACAAGATTCAATAAAATTATTATGTATTCTTTTCATATAATAGGATAAAATGAATATTCCAAATAAACTCCTTCAATTATGGATCTCTCCACCTTAGTGGAGAGCTCTTGGGAGCTTGGGTTTTGAACCCTGCAATTCCCCTTAGTCTTTATTAAGATGGGGCAAGATATTCGATGTGTTTTTGAGTGGGATCTCAGTGGTGATGGTGGTCTCAAGGGTAGATCTATATTCAATGGATCTAGTTTCATGGTGATGCTTCATTGTGTGGGGTTCAAGTGGCCACAACAGTGACGTCCTCAAGGAAATGTGGTGGGTGGATAGAGGCGAGCTTGCATTTAGCAATCGATATTTACGATCTAGTCCGGATCTGAAAAGATCTTGTCATATTACATCCTTATTTTTGTTCCTTGGGATGTTGGTGATTTTTTCATGGTGGGATTCATAGTGGGGTCTTGATGGAGATTTCCTCATTAACAGCTTCGTGTCTAGTGCGGGATGTGGCATCCTACTGGTCTTAGTCGAGCCATTGATGACAGTGTCGACATGACAGATGTGCAGTGGCAGATTCCTCTGTGGGATCTATATTTGGTGGTGTAGTGATTCTATTTTTAGTGTGGGATCTGGGAGGAGTATTGGATTTAGCTACAGTGTTGGTTAGATTTAGGCAGTGGGTGGTGGCGGGTCCAGATTCGGTGACTGGTGGCGGTGGGCTTCTGGTTGCGGTGGGGTCCTATGGAGTGCGGTTGTATGTGAAAGCTTGGTCATTTTCTGGGCCTTGGGGGCCTTTTTAAGCATTGTTCTTGGATTTTTTGGACTTTGGGACATGTTATTTCTAATGGATTTGTGCCATTGGGCTTTCGGTCCATTATATTTTTAGGCCTTTGTGCCTTTGGTGTTCGATCTTCCAGTGGGTTCTTCCTTTTCCC
Organism: Viscum album; assembly: GCA_963277665.1. NCBI lineage: Eukaryota > Viridiplantae > Streptophyta > Magnoliopsida > Santalales > Viscaceae > Viscum > Viscum album. The sequence continues at coordinate 1,030,220,479 of OY728150.1, forward strand.
ATAAAAGGGGTTTCTATGTTTTTTATTTTTTAATAAATATGTTTTCCCCCAAATTTCCTTGTAAAATCAAATCATTCAACCCATGAGTATACCTTTCATATAAGTCTATAATTGTTCCTTGAGACTTCTGATTTATTATTCAACTTATTTATGAGTAACCACTTAGTCATAATAATTTTTTTTTCTTTTGTTCTATGGATAAGATCCCAAGTGAAATTAATATTAATTTGATCCATTTCATAATTTATAGAATTGAAAAATTCTTTGTGTTTGAAATCCAAATCAATTTAATGCATTTCACTTTTTGAGATCATAACTATTTGGTTTTCAATCCTCAATCCCCTTCTGGTTTGAACTAGAGCTCTCTAGTTTCTAATTATGTTTTCAGATTACAAATGTTTCTTCAACCTCTAATATTTCATCTTAAAATTTTAAAAGACCTATTCTTAATTACCAGTCTAATTATAGTCAATAATTAAAATATTTAGTTTATTTCTAGATTGTTCCTCAACAAATTTATTAGAATTATGTTTACTAACTTCATCAAAGTCTTATAAATTCATTTCATTTGGAATATTTATACTGAATAGAATCTCAATGACCTTAAAAAAAATAATACTTTTGAAACCTCTTATTCTAGTATCTGTATCCTTTTCCACTGGGAAAATATCAAATAAATACACCTTTTTATTTCAAATCAAACTTTCCCATATTCAAGTTTTTAATATTTATAAAAAATAATGATGAATACTTTGACACAGTTTGCTATTTGTTTCCTTTTATACCATATATCATAAGAATTCAAATTTGAATTAGGTCTTAGTAAATGCATATTTTTGAAATGCATAACAATTCATATAGCTTCTCTCTAGTGTCCCATTAAACTCAATGAGCATTTTCATTCCCATTTAAACATAAATTCTATTCATTCTTTCAAAAACACCATTATGTTGTGGGGTTTAAGGATCACTATATTGGTGATTAATCCAATGGTTATAAAGTTTTCATTAAAAAAAATTTATAGTAAACTCCCTTTAATTATACATTATCAACTTATTGATATGAACTCCAAAAATCTCTCTCAAATTCTCTCGTGAAATTTTAGACATCTCCACTACTTGTGACTTGTGTGTCATAAAAATACATTTTCCATTCTTGTAAATTCATAAATGAATGTTATGATGTAAAATTAATCTCTAGTGGATTTATGCCTCATAGGAATGTATAAATCTAATTGGATCAATTCAAGTAGACTGGTTGATTGTATTTAAACTATTTTATGCTTTCCTTATACAATCTCCCCCATTTAATAAGTTACACAAACATCATCTATTCCATTTTTTAATTGTGGTTAATCTATCACAAAATTTTAATTTTAATTTTTTCATAAAATATTCCATCTAATATGGATAAGGCTCATATAATTGATATTGTTTTATTCTTTTTCATTTAGGTAGCATAAATTTCTTGGATCACCAATTTGAAATAGATTCTAACTTGTTCTTTCATCTTTGATGATAATTATTATATCTTTTATTCTCTTAATCAGGAATGTGTTTATTTTAAAAATTACTTCATTGCCTTCATCATAGAGCATAGTCACATATAATAAGTTGTTATTGAGCCCATAAAACCATAATATATCTTTAAATTTTAACTTTTGAGGTTACATTTTAGGTAAACCAATTAAATTTATCTTCAAGGATATTTTATTTCCAAAATATATAACACTATAATTATGATATTCCTAGTTATTTAGAATATCAACGCCTCTAATCATATTTTATGAGAAACCACTATCAAAAATATATTTTCTCTTATATTTATTTATTTGAGATACACTTTAAAAAAAGTTAATTTTATATTTTGTTTCTACTCTGATTCTTCTTTCCAGCAACAGTTTGTGTTGGTACCAAGATGTTTTGAGTTTTGTTATGTTATATAGAATTTCGTTGAGAAGAAAGTAAGAAGGATTAAGTATTGTCTTTTGTTATCATAAATGAATCAATTGATAATGTTTGATCCTTCTATATTAAGTTTCAAGATAGAATTTTCTAAACAAAGACGAACTAATTGAACAAATCAAGTCCAATTGACCAAGTCAAACAGACTGGAGTGATTGGATGTAGTGTAGAAATAAATGTTTATCCGATTATATTCATAGAGATGTTCAGTAAAGTTTAAATTAATTGATTATTTTATGACCCTAAAATTACTAATAATAATGTCTGTATGAAGGTATTCATGATTCTAGATAATTGTGTAAAATAAAGGAGTTGGTGTGACTTGGTGGAGATAATATTGTCCGGAAGAGGTTTCAAAATAAATATACTATTCTAAGTTTAATGAATCGATCTGATTAGAAAAAATTGTTCGAAACAAAGTCCAAAAAATTAATACATTGTGATTTTTCATTAGAAAAATGCTTAATAATGATGGGATAAAATTATCCTAATGAAGTTATCGGATATTGAAATTATTATTGAAGCTCCAGATGAAAGGAAAGGAATCATATAGATGTTTTCAAGTAGAGAATGGTTGTGAGACAATTATCCAAAAAATTTCAAATAGGGTCATAGTATAGTGTATCTCAATGAATTAAAATGTAGAGGGAACCTGTAAGGGTTTTAGAATAGAAAAAAATAAAGATTACCAGAAAATTACAACTAGACAATGATGAACATTATGAGGTTACCAAAAGAACAATTACAAAGAAGTACCTTTTGAATTTTTTTCAATGAAATTTAAATATAATAATGTTTAGAAATATGTTCAATGATTTAATAATCACAAAGTGAATATCATGATTCAACCCTAGATTTTAGGATGTTTGAAGAGTTCATTCATGTCGAGGTTTAAAAAAAATTTCCTTCAAAATTAATCATATATTTTAGGAAGTTTAAAGGTGGTTATTCATTGAAATATATGTGTGGGATATTCAAAGTTTGAGTGGTAACTTTGAATTTTAAGTTCAAACTATTCCCTTAATATTTAGAGAAGTGATTCTTATATAAAGGGGGAGAAGGAATTCTATGATGGGTTTTTTTACCAGGTTAATTACTAAATAATTTAGGTATTGACTAAAGATCCTAGATAGATCTTATATAGAAGCATCAAATTCACTAGTACCAAAGTAAGTGGTAATAGACATAGGGTTAAAAAAAATTGGTATCTAATGAATAATGTGAAGAGGCTATCAGACATAGGATACAATACAGAGTTGTGTTATGCTATTAGTTGGAATGAGATGAACATGGAATTAGATAGAGTGACCCGACTAAGGGTACCAAATAGAATTTTAATGGATGGAGAATAATTAGATAGAAAGTATCATCCTTTTAATATTATAAATATTTTCTTTCTCACTAATGTGCAATAAATTAAAGATAAAGAAGAAAAAATTGCAGAATTCAAGTGTAAATAATGTTCAAGTAACACAGTGACAACGTAATAAATCCCATTAAGGATGGTTTTTATTGTTGATGAAAAATATTGCTATATAATATTATTTGTGTGAGTAATATATTCACTTTTTAAGGAATATAGTTCTATTAAAGTAATGGATACTTTCTTCTTTCTTTAAAAAACCAAAATTATTGTTTTTAGTGGTTGTGTGGTATTGGATAATTTCTAAACCATGCTAAAGAATAGATACTCTTATCGAGTTTTGAACCTTGTAAATACCTATGTTCCCATGGGTGTGATTATTTTATTTTTTCCCATATATTTGATTCTCACTAACCTAAGGTGAAGGTTGTTTCCAAATTAAGAAACCATAAAAAGAAAAGATCAATAATTCACCCCTCCTCCTCTCACTGACCACATAGATCCTGATTGGTGATTTCAATTGATATCAAATCTAAGGTTCCTTTGTTGAATCTTTTTTGAAGTTTTAAGAAAATAAAGGTTTAATGGATATTCATAACTCTGTTAACAATAAGGATATTCCTTTATTCAATTGAAATATTTATCTTATATGAAAGGAAAAATGTTACCCTATCTAATATCCATTAGGTATGAAGTTCTTAAAGTTAGAACAAATGGTTTTACCCCTCTTACTAAGGGTGAACCCTTAACAATGAAAAATAAGAAAAATATAGAGAATTAATGGTGAGATATAAATTATATACTTCCACCCCTCTCTAAAATTGAAATTATGAGGGTTAAAGGAATTGGAATAGCTAAATAAAACTGTTAAAAGTTAAAGAATATTTATAAAGGAAATAAAAATTAAAGAAATACAAGTTGTAGATCTAGAGAATAAAGTATGAAGATATTAAAATGGGAGATAATTCATCTATAATGGCCTATTTACAAGGGTTAATTACATTGTAAGCACCATAAGATGTTTTAGTGAGAATTTAGAATATTTGAATATTGTTGAAAATATCTTAAGAATTATTCCTGATAAATATAATTCCAAGGTATCATCCTTAGAATATAGAGATCATAAATCTCAATATAGATTATTTACATAGTATTTTCATCATATATGAAATGAGAAGATAAATTGACGTTAATAGAAAAGAAAATGTTGATTGGGAAATCTCTTTAATGATTTCTAAGAAAGGAAAATCCAAGAAAGTTTCCAATGAAGAATCAAATAACTCTAAAACCAATGGTGAAGTAAGTAAATTTTTTGTTGAATTCAGGTATTTTTTATATAAAAAGGTGAACATAGGAACATGGAATCATTAAGGAAGTTACCATTGAAGTGTTTTAGTTGTAGTTTCATTGTATACTTTTCAAAAAACTGACCAAGGTTAATGGAATATGATGATAGTGATAAAGAAGATTGAATGTGAAGAAGATATATGAAGAATTCTGAAAAATCAAATACCTTTTCTAAAAAAAGAGAATAATTTCTCTAAATATATAAATAGAAAATTTTGTCTAAATGTGAGGAAGATGATGATAGTGAAGTAGAAAACAAAAACTACAGTCATGCTATTGTTAATAAGTATTTTATTACAAAAGTGAATTATGATAACTTCACCGGTGAAGAAAGAATCAACTCTAAATAATAAGAAGAGGAGACTCAGATAGAGTTTATGCTTAAAATGGAACTAAGATAATGACTCTCAAAGATTTTTAAACATGAAAAAGAGAACAAGAAGTAAAATAAAGAAGATCAATTTTTAAATAATTTGGTGTCAGTTCTTGAAGAAAAACCCAAGTAGTTCAAAGAGATTGATGATATGAAAAAGTTACTTGATAAAGAGAAAAATTTCAATATCAGGCTTGAATAAATGATAAGGGTGAATGAGAAATAATTTTATGTTGTTTAATAGAAACTTATTGAATTTTATCAAGGAATTACAAACTTCCAAAACTAGATTTTAGAAGTTGGTGGGAGTTATAACAAGTGTAAACCTTCGAAGGATAAAAAAACTCATCTTCAGAGGTTAAACACAAGGTTTAATATGTTTATGAAAATAATAAAGTTAAAAAGACAATGTATGTAAAAAAACTAGAAAAGTTATAAATTATGAAATTTCTAAGAAATAAAAGGCTGAAGTGGAAAAAACCATAACTAAAGACTTTTTAGGGCTAAAAATAAGTATAATATAAATAAAGATGATGGTGAGAAAGATGATAGAAAACAAGTGCATAGTTCTGAAGAACATACATGTTATAGAGGAAAATATGGTTTCTATGGATATTGATGGAACTGTGGAGGCTTTGGGAATATAGCGAGATTGTTTTGGTTCAATCATCAACATGAAAATGAATCTATAATATATTATAGGTAGAGTTTGAGGTGGATTCAACCCACTCAAAGATATAAACATATGAAAGTTAGTTTGAAAATTTAAAATAGATTTGATCCTCTATAAACTATTTTTAAAAAATGTAATATTCCTAGAAATCATACTAAAATAAGTCTTATAATGCTTCTAGCTCAAAAAAGTTTGTATAAAAAATTCCATAAGCCTCATTTAAAGGAATAAAAAGGTAACAAAAATTCTTTAGTTTTTGAAACTACCCTCAAAGATATAAAAGGAGAATGTCCTTGGATATTGTATAATGGGTGTCCTTCATATATGATTAGAGATTTAAAGTTGTTAAAAAATGTCAAAATATTACAAATAAGAAAAAATGACTTTTGGAAATGATGTTTCACTCAAAATCAAAGGTGTTGGGTGCTATTATCAGAAAATAAAAATTGAAATCAATAAAAACTTTCTTTGATGGACTAAAACACAACTTGTTGATTTTTTGACAACTTTTTGAGGAAGTAAACAAAGTTTTTTTTAAAAGGGATGATTATTTTATTAAAATTATTGAATATGGGAAAGTTATAATGAGACAACAATAAACCAATGGAAATTTATTTCAAGTTGTATATGTATATGGATCATGCTATATAAGTATGATGGAAGAAAATAAGTTATGACATAAGAGGATTGGACATATATCCAAAAGGAATATGAGATAGATATTGAAGAGAGAATGCATTTGAGATATTCCTAACATGAAAATAAGAAGATATTATTTTTGTTTGATATGTTATAAAGGGAATATTATAAATTCAATTCATAAGAAATTTGAGATACATTCAACTCATCCCATGGAGATTATTTATTTTGACGTATATGGGCCTATGATAAAGTAATTGAAAAAAAGATAAGTACTTTATTGCCTTTATTTATTATTTTAATCATATTACATATACTATGTTTTTGAAACATAAATTTGAGTGTAAATTTTTTTAATAGTCTCAAGAGAAGTACTAAACAGGAATATGGATATTTTGTGAAGAACATTCAAACTGATAATGATTCCTAATACCCAAATGGGAAGTTTAAAGGCTACCTTGAAAATCATGGTATTTTTCATGAACTAAGTGCACCATACACACCACAAAATTGTTTTGTTGAAATAAAGAACAAAATATTTATTGATATGGATAAAACAAATGTTGATTGAACATTATACTTCTCGATTCTTTTAGATAAAATCTATTGGAGCAACAATTCAAATTTAAAATCACTATTTCTACTAGAAAAATTCTGATATGACTCCATATGAGATAGAATACAAAGAAACCAAATGTTTAAAATACCTAAGGGTGTTTGGTATTCAATGTATTATCAAATTCAAAAGATAGAATCTTGGGAAGTTTAATCAAAGAGGCATTAAAGGTATATTCCTTGGATATACTCTTAATGGTAAAGGATATATGTGTTATAACATGAAAATTGGAAATATTTTTCATTATGTATATGTAAAAATGATAGAACATTTTTATATAAAAACTTCATAGTTAGCTACAAATATAAGATATAGTGATAATGTAGAAACTATATAGGATGAAGATGTTGATTCAACTATTTCAAGTGATGAGGGATGATTACATTAATCTCATCCAAGGATGAGGAAGAAAGTGGAAGTCCAAAATATCATTGTATATTAAGGAAAATATGTTCAAATTATAATAACATCAAGGATATTTTCACATACTTATTTGTTCTCAAAGTTTGAGACTAGAGACGTTGAAGAAGATTTTGAGAATCATGAACGAATTGATGTTATGAATGAAGAGTTGGATCAGATTGAGAAGAATGAGACACGATAACTTGTACCCAAATCAAAAGATAATAATTTTATTAGAAAAAAGTAGGTTTTCTAAAACAAGTAGAATGAAAAAGTTGAAATTGTAATAAATAAAGAAAGAATTATTTGTAATGGATACTCACAAATTGAAGGAATTGATGTAATGTCCCGACTCGAGTTCCACACACCACTGCCCCGAATCAATCGATCACATGATCTCAAGCATGCCTCCCCATAAGCCAGAGGATACATACTAGTAGTGTGGGTCTAATATCATTCATGAGGAGAATATAATCTCTTTATCAGAGTAATACACTAGTGGAAATAAATAAACAATCACTAAATGACATATACTCATAACCGGAATAATATTAGTATCATAAGGTGACCAAAAAATGGAAGTACAATATCAAAACTGAATAGTAAAATATTTCATGCTAATGTATATGCCCAATGTAAAAATGAAACTCAAAAGTAAAGACACTAAAAACTCCCAAGTGGGTCCCAAACCAAATATGGTTCCCTCATCTATGTTCTATCTTCCTACAATCCATATCTTGTATTTTATAAAAAAACTTTTAATGGAAAAGTGTAAACCCTAACAAAATTCAAACCATAAAGAATTCCAAGTGGGAAATCAAACATGTTCAGGCTGAAAGCAATTAAACACAAAAGTAGGTCACATAGTCATTGAAAACGAGGATAAAATTGGTGTAATTACTTACCCAATATAAACCCCATTAAAAATCATGAACCTCTGAATATGGATCATATCTGATATGATCTTCAAAATGAGTGGCGATCTTGTTCCATGATTGTATGTATTCCTCCGCATTGATCTTATTTTCGTTGAATCTGCGAGCTAATATCCAGTCTTGTTTGTTGATAAAAGCCGTTTGAACTTTATTTGCATTAATACGAAGTTCCCTCTCTAAGATTTTCTCCTTATCCTTCTCTGAATCCTTGAGCTCTATGGTCTCAACATGTATTTCTTCATTTGAGTGAAGAACAAGCTCGAGATGTTTTTCTAGTTCTTTAAAAGCAATGTGTTCAACCTGTTGATTTTCCTTTTCAATGTCCACACACTTCTGTTTTCCCTCGTGTTTGGCTTCAATCTCGTTATTCTTTATCCTTCCTGAATATTTGGTTAAAATTATTTTGGGGGTATTCGAGTAGTCCTTTCTAGGTCTTGACTCCCCCCCTTTGAATCAAGAAATCTCCAAAGAGAGTGTTTCCTTGCTTCCCCTTTCTTGATCCAACTCCAACCAAAGTGTGACTGTGATATTTCTCATGATTTGTTATTAGTTGATAATAAACCTCACTATCACTTGATTCTGGAGATCGATACCGGTCCTACTTTCTTTTCCATCTTGGGATGACAGTTTTCCATCCTTCAGAATCCACATTCTCCTTTCCAACTCCATCCAAAGCAGCGAAACGATTTTGGGACTTAAAAGACTTTGATGTTTCACATTGTTCCATCCTGACTGAGCAATCTAACACAGGTCCTTTTCCCTTATCTTGTCCTATAACCATGAAATCTATTCGGTTACCGACCATACAACTTGAGTAGGGTGTGAGTAAAACTCAATAGGCCACCACCAACGATGTCTAAACAATATTAATTCAATATAAGGTGTATGAAATTGTATAAAGAATACATAAAATCAATAAAGTAAATAATTCACACTTATTAAATTACTTACTCTCTATTTAACCACATAATACTCAGGTTCCCGAGGACATCTAAACTTTCAATACTTTCTTTTCTTGTGCTAGAGACTAAACAATCCCCAAGGGATATCATATTATCGAATGCCCGTGTTACCATTCATTATCACAATCCACATATGAATAACATTGTTACAATTCATCATATCTTATAACACTCTGGGAATTTGATGCAATATACCATGTTTTACACATAATTATCACATGTGAATGTCATTGTTATCATTCAACATATCTTATCACACTATGGGATTTTGATGTAGCAGACCATGTCCCACACACAATTATCACATTTGAATTCCATTGTTACCATACAACATATCTTATCACACTACCAGCTTCTGATGTAGCAGAACATGTCCCACACACAATAGTCATATTAATTAATTCCCCAATTAATTAATCACATCCAATAATTGCACATACCCATCATTCCATTGATTAATTCAACAGTTAATTAATCACCACAAGTACATTAATTAATTTAAAAATTAATTAATCATTTCAAAAGCTCAACATCCAATAATTAATTCAATAATTAATTATTCTAATTCACAATTTGAATTTCCATAATTAATTCAACAATTAGTTTTTCAACTTCAAAATCTCAATATCCCCTAATTAATTTAATAATTAATTTTTCATACTCACAATCTCAATATATCATAATTAGTTCAAAAATTAATTATTTATACTCACAATCTCAATATCTCATAATTAATTCAACAATTAATAATTCATACTAACAACATCAATATATCATAATTAATTAAAAAAATTAATTATTCATACTCATAATCTCAATATCTCGTAATTTATTCAACAAATAATTATTCATACTCAAAATCTAAATATTTCATAAGTAATTTAACAATTAATTATACAATTAAACAATTCCAATACCCTCATAATTAATTCACCAATTAATTATTCATAATCTACAATTTCAACATCCCCTAATTTCACATTTTCCTCAATTAATTAATTCTCTAAATTAATTAATTCAACCAAGAACTCAATTACTAAACATCTAATATAATTTCAAAAATTTCTTACACATAATTGAAATAAAGACTTTGGGATATAAATTACAGACCTCCTACCTCAATTTGACGATAAACTCTCACCAAGGTAAAACCCAATTTGAGAGGAATAACAACGTATATTGAGATCTAGATATTAAACCTATATTTAAGATTATTTGAATCAATATCTCTCAATTATAGATCTTGATCCACAATCCTAGATCTATATACAACCTAAAATAGAAAAGAACAACCCTACAATGGATGGGATAAGAATGGGAAAGGGAAATGAAACCACATGGGACAAGATCCGCTAACTGGGAGGGGAGAAAATATCCAATCTAGGATTTTGATTTCAAATAACAGAGGTTAAAATGGATTGGAATTTTATTGTGAGGCTCCAAAATCATGAAGCGACATTAAAGGCTAGGTTAGGTCTGAATAGGGGTTAAAATGGTGGATCTGGAAAATTTGGAACTAATTTTTGGGGGATTAAAATCTCTTATGCACGGTTTTCTACTGAGGGTGCATGATTTCCCCTAATCATGAGCCTTAATCTAGTACCTCATATTTGTGTGTGTGTGGGGGGGGGTCATGATTTTTCATTTTAGGGTGCATGGTTTGAAAAACCATGTGTCATCCATGAAAAACCTCTCTATCTAGGATTTCACAATTTACTGGTTCAAGGTAAACAGTGAGGGAAAAACATGCACCAACCGTATACTTCCCTCTTTATTACAATTTTCTCAGATTTTTACCCAAACACACCCCAAAGAAAAAACACAAACTAAAAGTACTCAACACATGGAAAAAATAGTACCTATAAACGAGTCTGATACATCTTTAGAAATATCCAGGGTTTTACAATCTCCCAATATTATAATATCTCATTCTCGAGATATACTCCCCAATATCTCTATGATTCTGAGTCAAAAAGATTAGTCCACTGAGTCGTCATATTTATTTCTCCCTACCAAGTTTCCTCCTGAACACGACCATGTGAACTATCGACACAATATTTCCCTACAACACCTTCTCACTATGATCCAACACACATATTATATTCTCCTAAAAGGAAACATATATCTCAAGCTCAAAGTCATCCACAATGATCACATGATATGGGTTGGGGTGATACTGTCATATTTGTGACACATGGAAAAAATCATGCATATCACTGTATCTCTATGAAAGATCTAATTGGTACACCATCAGCTCGATTCTATTGACCAACTCAAATAGTCCGATGAACCTAATTGATAGCTTGCCTTATCTACATATCCTATGGTGACCCAATCTAGGAGACACCCAAAGGAATACGCAATCACCCTCTATAAAATCTAGGGGTCATCGACGTTTGTCAACATAAAACTTTTGTCTACTCTAAGACATATCCATATGATTTCAAAACAACTAAACCTGCTATAAAGTCCCATGCATGAGACTTGGTACCAACAAATCTAACTCACCTACCTCCATCCAATATAAAGGTGATTTTCACGGCCTACCATGAAGAGCCTCGTATGGTGTCATCTGAATAGTTTCCTGATAACTGTTGTTATAGGAGAACTCCACTAAATTCAAGTTCTTATCCTAAGACCCACTGAATTCAAGAATACAATATCCTAGTATATCCTTAATCACCTATATAGTATGATCCAAAATCCCATCTGTCTGTGGGTGAATAGCTGTACATAACATGATTTGTGTACCAAGTGCCTTCTACAAGACCTTCCAGAAGAGCAAATTAAAATTCGAGTTACGGTATGAAACAATAGTCCATGGAACCCTATGAAGATGGAATACCTCCAAAACATATATTTCTCTCAACTTCACTACTGATAAAGTCTATTGTATAGGAAATAAATGAGCTACCTTTGTCAAATGGTCTATAAACACCCAAACAATGTCATTTTTCTAAGGTGTCCTTGGGATATCCTCCAAAAAAACATGGTAGCTTCATCTCGCTTACATCTAGAATGGTCAGTGGCTATAGTATACCCCCATGATGTTGGTTCCAATCCTTCACCTGCTTACAGGTGTATCATAATGTCACGAACCCTTATATCTCAATTTTCATTCTACAGCACCAATACTATTTTCATAGGTCACGATAAATTTTGGTCACACCTAGATGTACCAGTCACTTCAAGGCATGAAACTCACACATCAACTCCTTCCACATACTCTTAGGAACAGTAACCTGATCCTTGAAATAGTAAATCTCATCCTCATCTATATTCCAATCTGAAGGTGAATCCACACCTTCAAAACTTTCCCTCAAGGATAAAAATTTTGGATCCTTATAAAACCCAGCTCAGATCCACCTCAAGAGTGTAGAATCCACTAAAACTAATATGAGAGTTATCTACTCCTAACTCTCCTAAAACACAATATGCATCTCATCTAGTAATTCATCATATTCCACTCAGCACTAGACTCCTGAATAGAATGAGTTTGTGTTTGAGTATTCCTGCTTAAAGCATTATCCACAGTGTTTCCCTTCCCAGGAATATATGCTAGCTCAAAGATGAATGAATACATATAATCAACCCATTTCTACTGTTGGAGGTTCAAATCTCACCGAAAAAATATATACTTCAAGATCATGTGATCTTTATACACAATAAACTTCTATCCCAATATATAATGTTACAAAAAATTCAAATCATAAACCACTATATCAAACTTGTGGTCATGCGTAGGGTAATTCCGTTCATGTGGCCTCAATTATTGAGACCCATATGCCACTACTCGATCTACCTACATCAAAACTGCTCCAAGTCCTATTATAGAAGCATCACAATACACTGCATACTCCTCACCTGGCTCAGGTAGGATCAATATTGGTGCCAATGTCAAGTTATTTTTCAATTCCTGGAAATCATTCTCACACAATTCTAACCATTCAAACATTATCCCTTTTTGGTCAAGCCTGAAAGGGGTGATTAAAATTAGTAAAAGTCCCAAATGAATCTTATATAATATCCAGCTAACCCCAAAAAGCTATGAATTTCAAAAAAAATCTTTGGTTACTCCCTAGAAACCACTACCTAAACCTTTTTGGGGTCCACTAACACACATTCCTCTAAGATGATGTGACCCAAGAAGTGTATGTGATCAATCCAAAACTAACACTTAGATATATTGGTGTATAGAAAATTCTCTCTTAGTGTACTAAGGAAAATTTCAAGGTATTGGGCTTGATCATCATGAGTCTTGGAGTATACCAAGATTTCATCCACAAACACTACAACAAAATGATCCAGGTACAGATGAAATATTATATTTATCAAGAGAATAAACACTAATGGTGTGTTCTTCAAACCAAAAAAAATTAAAACGAACTCATATAGGCCATACATGCTTCTGAAAGAAGTCCTCGGTATATCATAAGGTCAAAATATCAACTAAAGACACCATAATCTCAAGTATATCTTTGAAAAGACACAAGATCCACTCAACTAGTCAAAATTATCATTGATACACAAAAGAGGATACCCATTCTTCACAGTCATCTAGTTCAACTTCTAGTAATAAAAACATAACCACAAAATCTCATCTACCCTTTTGAAAAAAAAAATAGGTGAACCCCAAGGTGATGTACTCGGTCAGATAAACCCCTTATCCTCAAGCTTCTCTAGATGAGTCTTGAGCTCTTGATTCTCTGTTGGTTCCATTCAATATGGTGGAATAGAAACTAGATTATCCCATAGAATGAGATCAATCATAAATTCCACATCTCTCTCAGGTGGTACCCTAAGAAGTCTTCAAGAAGCACATCTTGAAACCACTCTACTACTAGTGTAAAGACACTCTAATTCACACCTCCATCATCCAAAAAAAACTAGAAACCTAGGTGGTAATCTCTCCTAGTTTCTGATCCCTGATCGGCCCGCCTTGATGTTCCACTCTCCATGGTGAATATATTTTTCACCCTTAAGAGATTTAAAAATCACTCTCCTATAGTAACAATAATTTTGGTCTCGGTATTCTACTAACCATTCCATAACCATAATTAAATCAAATCCTAACATGTCAATAATATAAATATCCTAGAGAAAAAAATACTCACCAACCTCAATAGAACACCCCTTAAACAAACAAATGTCTCTCAACCGTACTCCCAATGGTGTATCTGTCATCAATACCCCAGCCAAGAACTCCACCACTAGGACAAAAACATTCAAAAGTTGTGAAGAAATAAATAAATGAGAGGAAAAAATATCAAATAAGGCACCAAATAATATAGAATCTACAAGAATATTACCTCTCACTGTTGATGGTCTATCATCATTATCCACAAGTATAGGCTAAACTATTTGAAACTGTCTTTCCCCTCTTCCCTGTAATGCAGTCTGACTCCATTGTGTTGGACCACCCTTTTGATATAGGAACTCTTTCCTAGAAGAACCTCATCCACCTCCTCTACCACCATAGTCAGTAAAACTCTATCTTCTGAACTGATATGGTGTAGAATATCCCCTTCTCGCACCCTAGTTCTATCTAGCTACTCCATCACTGCCTGTCTATCTTGGGTTCCTACAAAACCTCTATAGATGTACCATATTTACACAAACTCGTCACTCAACTAGTGGTTGGGGGAAATATCTCAAAAAAATTCATGACCTAATAGACTAGTGACATATCACTTGAGTAATATCATGAGTAACTGATCCCTCTATTAGGGAACTCTGCTTCCCACTTCCCTAAATAATGTCATCGTAGTGATGCTTCTTGCTCTCAGAAGTCCTACCTCTCGACCATCAATATAGAACCAATTTTCCTACAATAGAAGACTCTCTCAGGTTCAACTTAGTTATGATACCCAAATACACCACCTCAATAAACTTATTTAACCGAAATAGGTTTACTTGGGACTTAATTTCACATTTAAGACCATCCTAAAAACGTATCGTCATAGTTGTCCCGTCTCCTGAAAACATGGGATAAAAGCGCTACTAGTCTATAAGGAATCCAACATATTCTATTACGTACATACTCTCCTAAGTCAATCTCATGAATGGATCCACTATGTCCTGCCTGAGCATCTCTGGATAGAAATTCTCCAAGAACTTCTCCAAGAAGTCTTTCCATAATATACCATCAACTTGTCCAGTTCGATCCTGAATGTATCACCAATTCTTCACTAATCCTCATAGCATATAAGCATCCAAACTGAATATCTTCTTAGTAGGAGTCTTAAAATGGTTAAGGATAGTATGGATAGACTCAATCTAGAACTCATTTCCCTCAGGTTCACCCTCTTCAATAAAATTCAGAGGGTGCTGCAACTGGAAATCACATCTCCAGTCAGACATGCTCCTCAAAACCCACTATGGGTATCTTTCTATAAACTATATGAATCCAAAAAAGTTCTCATAGAACTTATCTCCTACTTCCTCACCTGGAACTATCTATTCCACATGTTCCACTATTGGTAGATCATCACCAGCTATATCCTCTTGTTATCCTCTCAACAAGTGTCATCATGGATGCATATCTATATAATTCCAAACACACATATTAAAACACATAACAAAAGGTAAACACATTTCTAGGAAAAAAATATACCACAACAAGTCATTTCCCCAAACCCCACCACACGGTCAAAACTGAGGAACTATCACTATCCTTAACCATCCAACACCTAGATTATGGTTAACAAGGGTAAACACATTCTCATTATTTGAGTTTCTCATTTAGACACCCATTTATTATAATATTTCATCATTTAAATTTTTTTATCAATTTAATGTTAGGAACCATTTTTAGTTTAATTTCACAATAAAATAAAAATAGTTCAAGTTCAATAACTTACCCATAACCTGTTTTCCCGTATGTGCCTAAAATGACGCATGTCATAAAAATCCTGAGTGCCTAGAATGATGAATGAAAAATCAACTCTCAATCCATACCATTCCCCAAGTGAAATATTAACAAATATTTGAAATAATAATCACATCACACAACAAATGCATCACCCAAGGTGAAATAACATTCAACTGTTATAACAAACAACAATAACAACAATCCCATCCTAGGTTCTTGGGTTCTCTCCCATACATGGGTTAGATACTCCCATGAATGAACTCATAACAAGGAAAAATATTCCTAGTATCCTTTCTACCTATACCAAATAGTAAGAAAAAATAAAAGAAATGAAACCCTTATATTACCACTTTGTAATGTCCTGACCAGGGTGCCACACACTGGTGCTCTGAATCGGTCAGTCACATGACCTCAAGCGCACCTCTCCATATGTTAGAGGTTATTTTCTAGTAGCGAGGGTATAATATCAGTCATGTATATACTATATCCTCTTTATCATATTAATACAACATGAGAAAAAAATAAACTATAACTAAATTACATATAATCATAACCAAAATATTACCAGTATCATAAGGTGACCAAAACTAGAAGTAAAATAACAAAACTAAACAACAAAATATGTCATGCTAATGTACATGCCAAGGGTTAAAATGAGAATAAAAAGTAAAATTCTAAAAAATACCAAGTGGGTGATGAACCACATCCAATTCCCTAATCCATGCTTCATCCCAACTTATCCATCTAACACAGGTCATTTTCCATTATCCTATCCTACAACCAATAAATCTATTTTGTTATCAAACAGGCAGCCCAAGTAGGGTGTGAGTACGACTCAGTAAGCCACCACCAACAGTGTCTAAAACAATATCCAGTCAATATCAGGTGTATTTAGTTATATAAAGAATACATAAAAGAAATAAATAAAAAATTTACACTTATTCAAATAATTTTTATTTTAACACATAACACTCAGGTTCCCCAAGACACCTGAACTCTCAATACCTACTTCGAACCATTCCAAAGTCTAAACTATCCCCAAGGAATATCATATAACTAAATTCCCATGTTACCATCAATTATCACAATTCACATATGAATATCGTTGTCACCATTCATCTTATCTTATCATACTATGGGATTTTGATGCAGCAGACCATATCCCACACACAATTATAACATGTGAATGCCATTGTAACCATTCAACATATCTTAACACACTATGGTGTTTTGATGCATAAAACCATGTCCCACACACAATTATAACATGTGAATTCCATTTTTACCATTCAACATATATTATCACACTATAGGCTTTTGATGTAGTAGACCATGTCATACACACAATTATCACATTAATTAATTCACCAATTAATTAATCACATCCAAAAATTACACATACCCTTAATTCCATTAATTAATTTAATAATTAATCAATCGCATCAAGTACATTAATTAATTTTGAAATTAATTAATAATTCCACTATCTTAACATCCAATAATTAATTATTTTAATTAAAACATCCAATATCTATAATTAATTAAAAAATTAATTATTCAACATCACAATATCAATATCCCCTAATTAATTCAACAATTAATTATTCATACTCACAATATCAATATCTCATAATTAATTTAATAATTAATTATTAATAATTACAATCTGAATATCTCATAATTAATTCAATAATTAATTATTCATACACACAATATTAATATTTTATAATTAATTGAACAATTAACCATTCATACTCACAATCTAAATATCTAATAATTAATTCAACAGTTAACTATTCATACTCACAATATCAATTTATCATAATTAATTCAACAAATAATTATTCAATTCAATAATCCCAATTCCATCATAATTAATTATTCATAATTTATAATTCTAATATCCCCCAATTTCATATTTTCCTCAATTAATTAAATCACCAAATTTATTAATTCAATCAAAAAATCAATTGATAAATATATAATATCAATTCTACAAATTCTTACACATAATTTAAATAAATACTTTAGGATTTGAATTATATACCACCTACCTAAATTTGATGATAAAAGCTCATGATCAGAAATCCCCAATTTGGGTAGAATAATGTCATCGAACAAGATCTAGATCATATTTGATCACTCTCATTTTATAATAAAAAGAAAGGTAATGATGTAAAAAAATATTCAATATCATATGAATCAATATAACTCAATTATATATCTATATCCACAATCTTAGAAATATATCTAACATAAAATAAGGAAGCATAACCCTATAATGGATGTGAGAAGAATGAGAAAGGGAAAGGAAACCACATGGGATGAGATCCTTTTACCATGAGGGTGAAGATATTCAATATGGGATTAATATTTTAAATAGAGAAGGTCATAATGGCTTATAATCTATCAAGGAGGCTTCAAAATCATGAAGATGCATTAAGGGTTGATTTAGGGCCAAATAGGGGTTTAAATGGGGGATCATGAAGTTTTAAAACTAATTTTTAGGGGATTAAAATCCCACATGCATGGTTTGCATATCGGGGAACATGGTTTCCCCTAACCATGTGCCTTATCCATAAACCTAATCTAGGGGGTTCACTCTTTCTCCTTTAGGGTGAACGGTTTGACAAATTGTGTGCCATCCATGAAAAACCTCTCTTTATAGGGTTGCACGGTTTGCTGGGCCAAGGTACACGATTAGGAAAAACTGTGCACCAACCATGGACTTCCCTATTTATTCAACTTTTTTTTTTCTAAAATATTTACCCATACACACCCCAAATAAAAAAATAAAATTAATCAACATAAGGAAAAAGAGTTCCTATAAATATCCAGAGAAATATCCATAAAAGTATAGGTTTTACAATTGTTTTTTGTGACACCTTTTCCCCAATTTCAATAATTGAAACCATTAGATTATTTCTTGTTATTTATTTAAAAAGAATATATACGATATTTTATATGTATTACATGTCATATTTTCTTAATAGAGATTTAAATGAAAAATTTTATATCAGAAAACCATGTGGTGTCTTACTTTTTCAAAATGAAAGTTATGCGTGCTAGGTGAAGAAATCCCTGAACATGTTGAAAAAATATCCCATAGATTAGTATTTTAAACTATATATTTTCTTGAAGGAGTTGGATTTAAATAAATTAATAGTTGTTAATTACCTATAAATAATATAAAATCAAGTGGTTTCCCTTATTGTGATTGTTTATGTTGATGATATCATATTCAAAAGTAATGACAAAGAAACATGTGAAATATTTTCTGAGGAGATGAAGAAGTTATTTAATATGTCTATGCTAGGAGAAATGAAATAATTTCTTAGATTAAAAATCTCTCTAAATAAAATGCACATTTTAATTTATTAAGAGAATTATTATAAGGAACTCTACGAGAAATTCGGAATATAAGACTAAAATCATATTTCAATACCCATGTCATTGGGAACAATGTTGACAAAATATGGGAACATAAAGCATGCTGATCCTAAGGAGTTTACAAAGATGATTGAAAGTATATTATATCTCAAATATTTAAGTAAAGAATTATAATATACTATTAAATTTTGTTCTAGATATCAAAGTACACCCAAGGAATCTCATATTGTGGCTACAAAAAGATTTCTTAGATATATTAAAGGAAAAATTGATTTTAGGTTGAAATATGATAGAACATGAAAGATTGATCTTCATGGTTACACAAATAAAGATTGTTCAGGTTGTGTTGAAGACAGAAGATCCTCATATGGTAAAGTATTTTTGTAGAAAAAAATTGTGTAAGTTGGAATACAAAGAAACCAAGTTCAATTACTCTCAACACTTTAGAAGCTAAGAATGTAACTACCACTCAAGCTATAACACAATTAATATGGACAGAGATATAGTTAAAATATTTGTTGGATGATATGAAGCTTCCATGTTACACTAAAAAAATAATTATTTGGTAATTAAATGACTTAAATAAAAATTTTTATTATAACACATTCCTAAGACCTTTTAGGTTAAGAGTTTTGGAAAATTAGGGAAAAAGTTTAACTTGAAAAAATCATGTATTTTCAACTAATGGACATTTTACCATTATAAAAATGACTAATTAATCCATAACAATTATTTAATATCCCCTAAAAAATATTCTCATAAGATACCCTTATAGACACATATTAATTATTACTTTTATTCATAATCTAATGAAATGAATACATTATATTAGTGTGATCTGAAATTATCATTAATAGTAAAAAATGTGTTAAAAATCAAATATCATAAGTGAGTATAATATGAGAATATGGGTATAATCAAGGTATATAAGAAAGTATGCACCCAATAAATATTATATCATAAATCATTTCATATGACTTGGTATAACATAATATGTGAATCTAAAGAGTGTAGAAACATGATTCAATAAATATAAATCATAAAATATAATCCAGGGAACATAAGAAAGAAAGTGGATCAAATGTAAACATAGGATTTATTATCTTTTTGAACTCATATGTCTGCCTACAAGTTCACATGTAAATTTTTTAGTATATTTAAATACCATCACCTTCACTCTTTCTGAACATTGAAACTCACTAACCCATTCACATAATAAATTGTGAGTAAAGCTAAAGACAATCATACTCCCCATTTTTGAACCAAACTACTCACTAACCTATTCACATAATATTTATATATCATGAGATATAATCCTTTACCAAATAAATTGGATGGAGTTATAAGTCCCACCCATTTCATAATCCATCACTACTAGAAATTCTAGTTTTACCAATGCTTACATCTCAACGGTTTACATAAATAGTTGGAAATGGCTATCTATACCAACAGTTTCAACAAACCGTTGGTATAGATGAATTTATAAAAGTTTTTACCAATGGTTTTATAAAACCATTGGTAAAGGCCTTTGATATCACTTTTTTACCAACGGTTTAAGTAAACCGTTGGTAAAGACATATATTCCTAACGATTTTTAAAAACTGTTGGAAAAAAATTACCCTAAAAACATATCGGGCATCCATTCCCCCTCCGCTCGATTGCAGCTCTGCTCCGTGCCCTAAATCCAATCTTCCTCTTGCCAAACTTATTCCACATATCGATCCATCTTCAATCACGGAATGTTTTTCTCCTACACATCAAATCTGTAAGTGATTCCTTTATTTTTTTGTTCTACAATTATGTGTTTTTGTCTTCATTTTGATTTGACCGAAAGGGGATCTTTGTTTTCATTAATCATGGTTGGGGTTGGTCATTTAGGATATAATATAGTATGACTTCATTTTACTTGATATATCCAATATTATTATTGATTTATGTTCAATTTTATTACAAGTGATGTTGCTTTCAGTTTAGATTTGGCCAAAAGGGGTGGGGGTTGTCCGGGGGTGAGTAGGGGTTGTCCGGGGTGAGTGGGGGCTGTCCGAGGGGTGGGGGCTGTCCGGGGTGAGTGGGGGTTGTCCGAGGGGTGGGGGTTGTCTGGGGTGAGTGGAGGGATGTCTGAGGGGTGGCGGGGGCTGTCCTGGGTGAGTGGGGGGTGTCTGAGGGGGTGGGGGGTGGGGGGGGGGGGGGGGGGGGGGGTTGTCCGGGGTGAGTGGGGGGTTGTCCGAGGGGTGGAGGGGGATATCCGGGGTGAGTGGGGGGCTCTCCGAGGGGTAGCGGTGGCTGTCCGGGGTGAGTGGGGGGCTGTCCGAGTGGTGGGGGATGTTCGAGGTGAGTAGGGGGCTGTCTGAGGGGTGGGGGATGTCCAGGGTGAGTGGGGGGCCGTTCGAGGGGTGGGGGCTGTCCGGGGTGATTGGGCTGGTGTTTGAGGGGTGGGGGGCTATCCGGGGTTAGTGTGGGGCTCTTCGGGGTGAGTGGGGGGCTGTCCGGGGTGAGTGGGGGGCTATCCGGGGTAAGTGTTTGTGGTGGAAATTGATCTCCCTAGGAAGAATGTTTTAAATAAAAAATTCCTTAATATAATTAAAACATAATCGTGAGGACATTTATTTTTCAAACATAATCTAAGACAGTCGATTAATTGTAGAGAAGTTCACCTTAGGGATCCAAATAAAAATAAATTGATATAAGATTTTGATAATGGAGTAAAATTGAAAATTTGGATCCAATTGATATAAGACTTTCATTAATGGTTGCATTAATGTTTTATTTCAATTAATGTTTTCATTAATGTTTTCCTTAACTTTTTCATTAATTAAAGTTCTTTCTTGTGTGTATGAATTTTTTTCTGATTGATTTGGGTGTGGGGGGGGGGGTCTGAGGGGTGGGGGCTGTTCGGGGTGAGTGGGGGTTGTCTGAGGGGTGGGGGGATGTTCGGGGTGAGTATAGGGCTGTCTGAGGGGTGGCGGTGGCTGTCCGAGGTGAGTGGGGGGGTTTCTGAGGGGTGGGGGGTTGTCCGGGGTGAGTGGGGGGCTGTCCAAGGTGTGGCAGGGGCTGTCCGGGGTGAGTGGGGGTTGTTCGAGGGGTGACGGGGGCTGTTCGGGTGAGTAGAGGGCTGTCTGAGTTGTGGGGGTTGTCCGAGGTGAGTAGGGGCTGTCTGAGGAGTGGGGGGATGTCCGGGGTGAGTGGGGCCCATCCGAGCAGTGGGGGGATATCCGGGGTGAGTGGGCTGGTGTTCGAGGGGTGGGGGGCTGTCCAAGGGTTGGGGGGCTGTCCGGGGTGAGTGTGGGGCTGTCCGAGGGGTGGGGGGTTGTCCGGGGTGAGTGGAGGGCTGTCCGGGGTGAGTGGGGGGATGTTTGGGGTAAGTGTGTGTGGTGGACATTGATCTCCCTAGGAAGAATGTTTTAATTAAAAAATTCCTTAATGGAATTAAAACATTATCGTGAGGACATTGCCTTTTCAAACATAATCTAAGACAATCGATTCATTGTAGAGAAGTACACCTTAGGGATCCAAATAAATATAAATTGATATAAGACTTTTTATAATAGAGTCAAATTGAAAATTGGGATCCAATTGATATAAACTTTCATTAATGGTTGAATTAATTTTTTATTTCAATTAATGTTTTCATTAATGTTTTCCTTAATGTTTACATTAATTAAAGTTCTTTCTTGTGTGTATGAATTTTTTTTCTGATTGATTTGGGTGTGGGGGGGGGGGGGTCCGAGGGGTGGGGGCTGTTCGGGATGAGTGGGGGTTGTCTGAGAGGTGGGGGGCTGTCTGGGGTGAGTAGAGGGATGTCCAAGGGGTGGCGGGGGCTGTCCGGGGTGAGTGGGGGGGGGGTGTATGAGGGGTGGGGGATGCCCGGGGTGAGAGGGGGGCTGTCCGAGGGGTGGCAGGGGCTGTCCGGGGTGAGTGGGGGGGCTGTCCGAGGGGTGGCGGGGGCTGTTAGGGGTGAGTGGGGGGCTGTTCGAGTGGTGGGGGCTGTCCGAGGTGAGTGGGGGGCTGTCGGAGGGGTGGGGGGATGTCCGGGGTGAGTGGGGGGCCGTCCGAGGGGTGGGGGCTGTCTGGGGTGAGTGGGCTGGTGTTCGAGGGGTGGGGGATGTCTGAGGGTTGGGGGGCTGTCTAGGGTGAGTGTGGGGCTGTCTGAGGGGTGGGGGGTTGTCCTGGGTGAGTGGGGGGCTATCCGGGGTGAGTGGGGGGCTGTCCGGGGTAAGTGCGTATGGTGGACATTGATCTCCATAGGAAGAATGTTTTAAATAAAAAATTCCTTAATGGAATTAAAACATTATCGTGAGGACATTGATTTTTCAAACATAATCTAAGACAGTTGATTCATTGTAGAGAAGTACACCTTAGGGATCCAAATAAAAATAAATTGATATAAGACTTTTGATAATGGAGTAAAATTGAAAATTGGGATCCAATTGATATAAGAATTTCATTAATGATTGAATTAATGTTTTATTTCAATTAATGTTTTCATTAATGTTTTCCTTAATGTTTTCATTAATTAAAGTTCTTTCTTGTGTGTATGAATTTTTTTTCGGTTTGATTTGGGTGTGGGGGAGGGGGGTCCGAGGGGTGGGGGCTGTTTGGGGTGAGTGGGGGTTGTCCGAGGGGTGGGGGCTGTCTGGGGTGAGTAGAGGGTTGTCCGAGGGGTGGATGGGGCTGTCTGGGTTGAGTGGGGGGTGTCCGAGGGGTCGGGAAGTGGTCCAGGGTGAGTGGGGGGCTGTCCGAGGGGTGGCGGGGGCTGTCCGGGGTGAGTGGGGGTTGTCTGAGGGGTGGCGGGGGCTGTCCGGGGTTAGTGGGGGGCTGTCCGAGTGGTGGGGGCTGTCTGAGGTGAGTGGGGGGCTGTCTGAGGGGTGGGGTGATGTCCAAGGTGAGTGGGGGCCGTCCTTGGGGTGGGGGGCTTTCCGGGGTGAGTGGACTGGTGTTTGAGGGGTGGGGGGCTGTCCGAGGGTTAGGGGGCTGTCCGGGGTGAGTGTGGGGCTATCCGAAGGGTGGGGGGTTGTCCGGGGTGAGTGGGAGGCTCTCCGGGGTGAGTGGGGGGCTGTCCGGGCTTAGTATGTGTGGCAGACATTGATCTCCCTAGGAAGAATGTTTTAAATAAAAAATTCCTTTATGGAATTAAAACATTATCGTGAGGAAATTGCTTTTTCAAACATAATCTAAGACAGTCGACTCATTGTAGAGAAGAACACCTTAGGGATCCAAATAAAAATAAATTGATATAAGACTTTT
This sequence comes from Viscum album, assembly GCA_963277665.1. Classification (NCBI taxonomy): domain Eukaryota; kingdom Viridiplantae; phylum Streptophyta; class Magnoliopsida; order Santalales; family Viscaceae; genus Viscum; species Viscum album. The sequence continues at coordinate 1,030,245,258 of OY728150.1, forward strand.
GATAATGGAGAAAAATTGAAAATTGGGATCCAATTGATATAAACTTTTATTAATGGTTGAATTAATTTTTTATTTCAATTAATGTTTTCATTAATGTTTTCCTTAATGTTTACATTAATTAAAGTTCTTTATTGTGTGTATGAATTTTTTCTCTGATTGATTTGGGTGTGGGGGGGGGGGGGTCCGAGGGGTGGGGGCTGTTCGGGATGAGTGGGGGTTGTCCGAGGGGTGGGGGGCTGTCTGGGGTGAGTAGAGGGCTGTCCGAGGGGTGGTGGGGGCTGTCCGAGGTGAGTGGGGAGGGGGGGTGTATGAGGGGTGGGGGTAGTCCGGGGTGAGAGGCGGGCTGTCCGAGGGGTGGCGGGGACTGTCCGGGGTGAGTGGGGGGCTGTACGAGGGGTGGAGAGGGATGTTAGGGGTGAGTGGGGGGATGTCCGAATGGTGGGGGCTGTCCGAGGTGAGTGGGGGGCTGTCAGAGGGGTGGGGGGATGTCTAGGGTGAGTGGGGGGCTGTCCGAGGGGTGGGGGGCTGTCTGGGGTGAGTGGGATGGTGTTCGAGGGTTGGGGGATTTCTGAGGGTTGGGGGGGCTGTCTGGGGTAAGTGTGGGGCTGTCTGAGGGGTGGGGGGTTGTCCTGGGTGAGTGGGGGGCTGTCCGGGGTGAGTGGGGGGCTGTCCGGGGTAAGTGTGTGTGGTGTAAATTGATCTCCATAGGAAGAATGTTTTAAATAAAAAATTCCTTAATGGAATTAAAACATTATCGTGAGGACATTTCTTTTTCAAACATAATCTAAGACAGTTGATTCATTGTAGAAAAGTACACCTTAGGGATCCAAATAAAAATAAATTGATATAAGACTTTTGATAATGGAGTAAAATTGAAAATTGGGATCCAATTGATATAAGAATTTCATTAATGATTGAATTAATGTTTTATTTCAATTAATGTTTTCATTAATGTTTTCCTTAATGTTTTCATTAATTAAAGTTCTTTCTTGTGTGTATGAATTTTTTTCTGTTTGATTTGGGTGTGGGGGAGGGGGGGTCCGAGGGGTGGGGGCTGTTTGGGGTGAGTGGGGGTTGTCCGAGGGGTGGGGGCTGTCTGGGGTGAGTAGAGGGTTTTCCGAGGGGAGGATGGGGCTGTCTGGGTTGAGTGGGGGGTGTCCGAGGGGTCGGGAAGTTGTCGGGGGTGAGTGGGGGGCTGTCCGAGGGGTGGCGGGGGCTGTCCGGGGTGAGTGGGGGTTGTCTGAGGGGTGGCGGGGGCTGTCCGGGGTTAGTGGGGGGCTTTCCGAGTGGTGGGGGCTGCCTGAGGTTAGTGGGGGGCTGTCTGAGGGGTGGGGGGTTGTCCAAGGTGAGTGGGGGGCCGTCCGAGGGGTGGGGGGATTTCTGGGGTGAGTGGACCGGTGTTTGAGGGGTGGGGGGGGGGATGCCTGAGGGTTGGGGGGCTGTCTGGGGTGAGTGTGGGGCTATCCGAAGGGTGGGGGGTTGTCCGGGGTGAGTGGGAGGCTCTTCAGGGTGAGTGGGGGGCTGTCCGGGCTTAGTGTGTGTGGTGGACATTGATCTCCCTAGGAAGAATGTTTTAAATAAAAAATTCCTTAATGGAATTAAAACATTATCGTGAGGACATTTCTTTTTCAAACATAATCTAAGACAGTCGATTCATTGTAGAGAAGTACACCTTAGGGATCCAAATAAAAATAAATTGATATAAGACTTTTGATAATGGAGTAAAATTGAAAATTGGGATCCAATTGATATAAACTTTCATTAGTGGTTGAATTAATTTTTTATTTCAATTAATGTTTTCATTAATGTTTTACTTAATGTTTACATTAATTAAAGTTCTTTCTTGTGTGTATGAATTTTTTTTCTGATTGATTTGGGTGTGGGGGGGGGGGGGGGTCCGAGGGGTGGGGGATGTTCGGGATGAGTGGGGGTTGTCTGAGGGGTGGGGGGCTGTCTGGGGTGAGTAGAGGGCTGTCCGAGGGGTGGTGGGGGCTGTCCGGGGTGAGTGGGGGGGGGAGGGGGTGTATGAGGGGTGGGGTTGTCCGGGGTGAGAGGGGGGCTGTCCGAGGGGTGGCGGGGGCTGTCCAGGGTGAGTGGGGGGCTGTCTGAGGGGTGGCGGGGGCTGTTAGGGGTGAGTGGGGGGCTGTCCGAGTGGTGGGGGCTGTCCGAGGTGATTGGGGGGCTGTCGGAGGGGTGGGGGATGTCCGGGGTGAGTGGGGGGCCGTCCGAGGGGTGGGGGGATGTCTGGGGTGAGTGGGATGGTGTTCGAGGGGTGGGGGATGTCTGAGGGTTGGGGGGGATGTCTGGGGTGAGTGTGGGGCTGTCTGAGGGGTGGGGGGTTGTCCTGGGTGAGTGGGGGGCTGTCCGGGGTGAGTGGGGGGCTGTCCGGGGTAAGTGTGTGTGGTGGACATTGATCTCCATAGGAAGAATGTTTTAAATAAAAAATTCCTTAATGGAATTAAAACATTATCGTGATGACATTTCTTTTTCAAACATAATCTAAGACAGTTGATTCATTGTAGAGAAGTACACCTTAGGGATCCAAATAAAAATAAATTGATATAAGACTTTTGATAATGGAGTAAAATTGAAAATTGGGATCCAATTGATATAAGAATTTCATTAATGATTGAATTAATTTTTTATTTCAATTAATGTTTTCATTAATGTTTTCCTTAATTTTTTCATTAATTAAAGTTCTTTCTTGTGTGTATGAATTTTTTTCTGTTTGATTTGGGTGTGGAGGAGGGGGGGTCCGAGGGGTGGGGGCTATTTGGGTGAGTGGGGGTTGTCCGAGGGGTGGGGGCTGTCTGGGGTGAGTAGAGGGTTATCCGAGGGGTGGATGGGGCTGTCTGGGTTGAGTGGGGGGTGTCCGAGGGGTCGGGAAGTTGTCCGGGGTGAGTGGGGGGCTGTCTGAGGGGTGGCGGGGGCTGTCTGGGGTGAGTGGGGGTTGTCTGAGGGGTGGCGGGGGCTGTCCGGGGTTAGTGGGGGGTTGTCCGAGTGGTGGGGGCTGTCCGAGGTGAGTGGGGGGCTGTCTGAGGGGTGGGGGGATGTCCAAGGTGAGTGGGGGGCCGTCCGAGGGGTGGGGGGCTTTCCGGGGTGAGTGGACTGGTGTTTGAGGGGTGGGGGGGCTGTCTGACGGTTGGGGGGCTGTCCGGCGTGAGTGTGGGGCTATCCAAAGGGTGGGGGGTTGTCCGGGGTGAGTGGGAGGATCTCCGAGGTGAGTGGGGGGCTGTCTGAGCTTAGTGTGTGTGGTGGACATTGATCTCCCTAGGAAGAATGTTTTAAATAAAAAATTCCTTAATGGAATTAAAACATTATCGTGAGGACATTGCTTTTTCAAACATAATCTAAGACAATCGATTCATTGTAGAGAAGTACACCTTAGGGATGCAAATAAAAATAAATTGATATAAGACTTTTGATAATGGAGTAAAATTGAAAATTGGGATCCAATTGATATAAACTTTCATTAATGGTTGAATTAATTTTTTATTTCAATTAATGTTTTCATTAATGTTTTCCTTAATGTTTTCATTAATTAAAGTTCTTTCTTGTGTGTATGAATTTTATTTCTGATTGATTTTGGTGTGGGGGGGGGTCCGAGGGGTGGGGGCTGTTCGGGATGAGTGGGGGTTGTCTGAGGGGTGGGGGCTGTCCGGGGTGAGTAGAGGGTTGTCCGAGGGGTGGCGGGGGATGTCCGGGGTGAGGGGGGGGGGGGGGGGTCTGAGGGGTGGGGGGTTGTCCGAGGTGAGTGGGGGGATGTCCGAGGGGTGACGGGGGCTGTTCGGGGTGAGTGGGGGGCTGTCCGAGGGGTGGAAGGGGCTGTCCGAGGTGAGTGGGGGGCTGTCCGAGTGGTGGGGGGCTGTCCGAGGTGAGTGGGGGGCTGTCCGAGGGGTGGGGGGATGTCCAGGGTGAGTGGAGGGCCGTCCGAGGAGTGGGGGCTGTCCGGGGTGAGTGGGCTGGTGTTCAAGGGGTGGGGGGGGGCTGTCTGAGGGTTGGGGGGCTGTCTGGGGTGAGTGTGGGGCTGTCTGAGGCGCAGTATGGCCGGGACCACTCAAACTGCCTCTCTTTTGTTCAAAATGGACTTATTTTTAAGTGAAAACATGAAATGACATATGGGAAACCGACCAAACACATTCGTAATATGTTGACACTTTAGGACAATGATCCATGTGTCATATGTGACATGTATGAGTCAACCCAGCCTCAATCTGAGGCGCGGTGTGGCCGGCACCACCCAAACTGTCCCTCTTTTGTTTAAAATGGACAATATTTTACGTACATACGCCAAACCAATCAAAAGGTTTCTGATTGTGTTGATACATTTTCACAATGATCCATGACTCATATGTGATGTCTAAAAGTTAACCCCGATTCAATCTGAGGCCTGGTGTGGCTGACACCACTCAAAGTGCCTCTGTTTTGTTAAAAATGGACTTGATTTTAAGTGAAATCAACAATTAACATACAGAAAACCGACCAAACGCATTCGGATTCTGTTGAAACTTAAGTAAAACGATCCATGGGTCAAATATGACGTGTACGAGTCAACTCCGCCTCAATCCGAGGCACGGTGTGGCCAGGACCACTCAAACTGCCTCACTTTTGTTCAAAATGGACTTGTTTTTAAGTGAAAACACCATCTGACATACAGGAAACTGAAAAAACACATTTGGATTGTGTTGAAACTTTATGAAAATTATCCATGGGTCATATGTGATGTGTATGAGCCAACCTCGCCTCAATCCGAGGTGCGGTGTGGTCAGAACCACCCAAACTGTCCTTCATTTGTTTAAAATAGACAATATTTTACGTACATAGTCCAAACTGATCAAACAGATTCTTATTGTGTTGATACTTTTTCACAACGATCCATGACTCATATGTGACATGTACGAGTCAACTATGTCTCAATCCGAGGCCCAGTGTGGCCGAAACCACTCAAAGTGCCTCTATTTTGTTAAAACTGGACTTAATTTTAAGTGAAATCAACAACTGACGTACGGAAAACCGACCAAACGCATTCGGATTCTATTGAAACTTAAATACAATGATCTATGGGTCAAATTTGACGTTTAAGAGTCATCCCCACCTCAATATAAGGCTTTTTGTGGCCGACACCACTCAAATTTCCTCTGTTTTGTTAAAAATGGACTTAATTTTAAGTGAAATCAAGAACTGACATACGGCAAACCGACCAAATGCATTCGGATTCTGTTGAAACTTAAGGAAAACGATCCATGGGTTAAATTTGACGTGTAAGAGTCTACTACACCTCAATATGAGGCGCGGTGTGGCCGAAACCACTCAAACTGCCTCTCTTTTGTTCAAAATGGACTTATTTTTAAGTGAAAACACCAACTAACATACGGGAAAATGACCAAACACATTCGGACTATGTTGACACTTTAGGACAACCATACATGTGTCTATTGTGACGTGTATGAGTGAGAGTCAACCCCGCCTCAATCTGAGTCGCAGTGTGTCCCCCACCACTCTAAGTGGCTCACTTTTATTTGAATTGGAAACCATTTTAAGTGAAAATACCAAATGACATACGGAAAACCAATCAAATGAATTCGGATTCCGTTGAAACTTTAGGACAATGATACATGGGTATATTGTGATGTTTACGAGTCAAACCCGCTTCAATATGAGGTGCATTGTGGCAGGGATCACTCTTAGTGTCTGTCTTTTGTTTAAAATGGACATAATTTTAAGTACATATGGAAAACCGACCAAACAGATTCTAATTGTGTTGGAACTTTAGCACAATGATTAATGGGTCATATGTGAAGTGTATGAGTCAACCTCGCCTCAATTCAAGGCTAGGTGTGGTCGACACCACTCAAAGTTTATCTATTTTGTTTAAAATGAACAAGATTTTAAGAGAAAATAACAAATAGCATACGGAAAACCGACCAAACGCATTCGGATTCCGTTGAAACTTTAGGACAATGATAAATGGGTCTATTGTGATGTGTACGAGTGAACCACTAAAAGTGACTCACTTTTTTATATGTATGTTTATAATTACCTTTGTTTATATTCTAAATGAATTATGTATGTTTATATTTTTTTTGTATGTATGTTTATAATTACGTTATGAATTATGTACGTGGTTGCCATCAAATTATGCATCATATGTTAAATGTGTATGAATTAAAATGAATTATTATTTAATTCTTTATGTGCATCAAAATATATCAAATTATTGTAGGACACCTCCACCTCTGCCTGCTGTGAAAATTGCAGGGATGCTGTGCAATTTGCACAGCATAGGGTATGCCAATGGTTTGAAACCGTTGGCATAGGTCTTGTAGGAATCTTTTTACCAACGGTTCTATTTGAACCATTGGTAAAAATCTTTCCCAACAGTTCTACAACCGTTGTAAAATCTCCTCCTCCTTTGGTTTTGCCAATGGTTTAGGACAACCGTTGGTAAAACCTTTCCCAACGGTTTTATGAGAACCGTTGGGAAATGTTAACTTTCCTACCCCTACTCCAACGGTTCTATGTAAACCGTTGGGAAAAGCTTTTCCCAACGACTTACTTGCCTACAGTTTGTTGAACCGTTGGTATAAATTATACCAATGGTTTAGCAGCCTTTACCAAGGGTTCTGAACTGTTGGTAAAACCCAAGTTTCCAGTAGTGCATACATTTTTGTGCCACTTGAAAATCAAACACTCATCATCTCATAAGGAACCCATGGAAAAAATGGGTTTCTTAAGCCTTTAAAAAAAATCATAAGACATAGACATATGAAATCATAGAATATAAATACTATAGTTTTCCAAAATAAATCATATCATCATAAAATATATATATATGGTGATCAAAACATCACTTCATGAAATGCAAACCTTGGAGGGTAAATAAAAGTGAAAATATAAAAGTTTTCACAAAACCCTTTAAACATTATTATAAATAATGAAGGTTAAATTGTATTAAATTTTTATCATGGATGGAAAAAGAACAATTTTGAAAATACAAATATAAAGAGTTCCTAATAAAATATCCTTGAAAATATATAAATATTTCAAAAATAATAAGTGTAAATACATTGGAAACCATTACTTTTAAATGAATATTTAATAATGGAGACTTGAAAAATACATAAAGTTTTCAAAGATGGGAAATGAAAATTCTTTTAAAAATTTAAACATTAAAAATAATATATAATAATAAAACCTTGAAAAAATACAAAAATTTATCAAAATAAAATTTGGAGTGGATGATAAAACTTTTTATTTTTAAAGGATGATTTTTTAGAACATTTTGAAATAACCTTACTGAAAACCCACATCGTTAAAAGGATAAAGAAACATCTACTTTAAAATGAATTAAATGGTTTAAAAGGATAATTGTAGATAAAAAATAATAATTTTCCAATAATAAAATATTAAATTTTTTTGAAATTAAAAACATATATATGTTATAAAAATCTATTAAAAGTAATACAATTTATTCTTAGAAAATGAATTTTAATGAAATAATAGAATATAAGGAATAATAATTTGGTGTGAAGCATGATTTACCCAAAAAAATAAGTCATAATTAAATCATAAAATCATCATGGTATAGATTAGATCAATATTGATATATAATAGAAAAATAAGAATGATTTTTACCCAAGGAAGATATTTGAGTCACGAAAACCCCTTACAACTTTAGTAATTTTTGAATAACAATTAATTGGAAGCTTAAAAATCATATGATTCTATAAATACCATTAACAAAAATTATGTATTATTCCAAAACACATTCTTGGTAATTATATAAACCATAGGAATAATAAATTTGTGTATAAATTTAAAATACATCCCAATGAAAATAAGTTGAGACGAAAAACCTTGAATTCTTAAGAAACATTCTAATAAAATACCCTTGAAAGAGGGAGATACTGAAATTGAAGTTAAAATAACATGATAAATATAATTCATGATATTATATAACCAATAAGTAGTATACACATCATTTAAATTAAATTACATGTATAAAAGAAAGTGTCCCTCAAAGAGGGAAAATTTGAGACAAAACCCTTACCTATGTATGAAAACATTTTTCACTTTCACTTAACTTTATAAATAATTAAATTAAGTTCATTAGATATATACCCAAGAAACTTATTCATATAAATTTAATTTTATAAGAACTATTTGGTATCTTTTTGTACATATTATTAATATAGCTCCCATTTACACCGGTCACATGGGGTTGTTCAGTTAATTTCATTATAACTGTTTCGGTGCGGATGTGCGTCGGGTTACGCTGTTCCTCCAGGACGCGTTCGCGCGTGCACCCGTCGACCCGAGGGGATGGGCGCGTGGCTTGTGGTCCCGCAGTCCCGCTTTCCAAGGGCGGGCGGCATCCGTCCCTTATTCAGGGGCGTCTGCTCCTTGATCGAAACCGGGATGATGGGATGTCGGCTCCTCCTTCCTTGGACGTCTCCTCGGAACTCGTCGCCTAATCCGGGTCTCCCTCATAGACTTAAGAATGTTCGTGAATCTCGTTCCCGGCGCCATATCTTCATGGACACCGGTTAATTACGCTGCTTCCGCCCGGACGTTCCAAGGAGTCTGGTCGGGGCAGCAACCTGCGGTGAGAAGGCCGGGTGGCACTGGGTGCTGGGGGCGTGTCGTAACACTGCGGCTCTGCACGTCTGTCTTCCGTCCCTAATAGGGCTTCTCGAAGGCATGATGGCCTGAGGCATCCCGTACTGGGTGCGGGGAACTGTGTCACCTGAGGTTTTCCTCAGCTTCCCATGTTTAACACGGGGTATGCCGCGAGTTTAACGTCCAGCGGGGACGGCATCGGACCGATCAACACGAAAAGTGGATCAGATGACAGAACCCCTTGCGGGGAACCTCCGACGCTGGGGCCAGCACATGGGCGGCTTCCCAGGTAACGTGGAGTGGAGTGAAGTGGCATGACCCCACCGGGATGTGGCGGCCCGGGTAAGGATCAGGATGGATGATGGAGTGAAGAGCTTGGACCCCGTAGGGGCTTCCTACGTACCGCGCGTTAGCACGGATCAAAGTCAACGTAGTTCGGGTATACAGTTTAACGTCATGCTGGACGTCGGCAAGCCGACTCACGAAGAGGTCTAGGCCGCCGGGCGGAGGATTGAACCGAACCACCTCGCACAGAGGGGGATGGAACGGCCGGGTGGATCACAGTTTCACGTCATGCTGGACGATAAAAGGAGAAATGGAAAAAGGGGGGGCTGTGGGGAGGCACCGTGGAGATACACACGGGCAGTCTCCCACAGGGGCGGATTCATAGGTGAATCGACGCAAGCGTGAACCCTGGAGGGGTCCACTGATGGACGAACCGACGTAAATACGACCGGGACGACCAGGTGGCGGGCTTGAACCTCAGGGAGGCTTCCTACGTACCCTGTATAGGAGACAGGGATCAAAGTCCACGTAGTTCATTCTGCCAGGACTTACGCACTTGGGGCAGCCCGGATGCGGCGAAGCTCAGTTGGAAGGGACTTGGACCGAAAGCAGAAGACACCTCGATCCCAGTCATACCCTCTACTGGCTCCGGCAGTGGGGAGGCGCAATGGAGATACACATGTGCAGCCTCCCACGAGAAACTAGGGGTTTGTAATACCCTGCCCCCGTAGGGAAAAGCCACTCCCATTAAATCGTCCCAAAAGGGGGACAATCCCGACATCCCTGCAGAGACGAGCGGGTGGGGGCCACATCCAAACCGGGGGAGACCCTGCGTGCAGAGCACGGGATCGGGTGATGCGGACGGTTTAACGTCTTGCCGGACGAAGTACAGTTTAACGTCGTGTGTTGAGGACGAAGCGGTCGGTTTAACGTCTTGTCGGACGAAGTACAGTTTAACGTCGTGTGTTAAGGACGAAACACTTGACAGTTTAACGTCTTGCAGCGTGGACGATGGGGGCTAGGCAGTTTAGCGTCGTGCAGCTTGGACGTAGTACAGTTTAACGTCATGTTGGACGGATGTGCAGTTTAACGTCATGCTGGACGAATATGCAGTTTAACGTCATGCTGGACGAACGGGCAGTTTAACGTCATGCTGGACGAATATGCGGTTTAACGTCATGCTGGACGAACGGTTGCCGCCGATGGGTCCGTGTCACTTCGCACGAGCCTGGAAGGCTGCACGGGAAGACATCGCACGGTTCGGGCACCCAGGATGAGGATCATCGGGCGCCACGCAGGCGGGTACCCTCAGGGGGGTCGAGGGAGGCGACCCTGGCGGATTGCGCGCAAAAGAGGAGCTTTGCGCGCAAAACTGCGGGTTGGCGCGCAAAATGGCGGGCTGGCGCGCAATTGGGCCAGCGCTTCGCGCGCGGATGATTGGGATTGCGCGCACCGGGCTTCGGACAGCTCGCGGGGGCAACGGCTCATTCTCTAACGAATGGCCACTTTGAAGATGGGGGTGCGCGCAATCGGGTTGGATTGCGCGCACCCGGGGGCAATTGCGCGCAAGAGGCTTCTTTTGCGCGCAAAGGCCTTCGGGTTTAAATTTATTCAAAGGAAATGAGCCAAGGGGATTGCGCGCGAAGGCGGACCCCAAGGCTCTATTGCGCGAAAGAAAGGAGGTTACCTGAAGATCGGCATTGCGCGCGGAAGGGGTTGGATTGCGCGAACGAGCGACGCTTCGGATTCTGGCAACCTTCAAAACGTCGGGGGTCGCCTTATATTTATAGGCAACCCCGGGCGCGGAATCCGGTCTCGGGCGCGCAATTCGTTTCGCGGGCGCGGAATCAGGACTCAGCGCGCAAAGGCGCCGCGCAGGCCGCGCGCGCGCAAAATAGCGCGCCGGCCCAGCGCATTGCGCGCATCCCGGGAGGATTGCGCGCCGCGACTTAACTTTGCGCGCGAGCCTCTGAAATTTCGCGCAAGTCCTCCGGGCCCTCCGGAACGTGCCTCTGACTCCAAATATCACTTCGCTTTCCGCATCCGGAGCTTCGTTTGGGAACAACGGACTTTTCCGGCGTCTACAAAAGCCCCCCCTCGGAATCTAGTCGGCGAGAGGTCGCAACGATCGGGTTCCGAGGGAGACGTCGGAATGCCGAAGTCCTGGGCGGCGCGGGACGCAGGCGCGCAAAAAGGGGCGCCGGGCGCGAAATTCGCCGCTGCGGTCGCGCAAAGCGCTTTCCGCGCAGCGCGGACCCTGGCCTCGCCTATAAATAGGGGCCCTGGGTCCCGCGTTCCGTACTCCGGCCTTCCGCGCGATAAGCTCCAAAGCCCTCGTGCGCGAAATTGCCTTTTCCGGCGCGAAATTCGCCCGATCGGCGCGCAAAACCATCCGGATTTCGCCTGCTTTTGCGCGAAAACCCGGAACTTTGCGCGACAGTCTTCCCAATTGCGCGCCGTCCACTTGGATTGCGCGCCAGCCTTCAAACTTCTCTACCAGCCTCGTCCGATCCCGCACGCTTCATCCCTTTACCCGCACGACTCCCGAAACTTCTGAGATGGCCGCGCACAGAGGAAATGAGGGGGATGCCGCCACTCGCAGGGCTGAGATGGCGACGAACGAGGAGGTTTACGGAGCCAAGGAGATTGTTTCCAACAATCAATCCTTGTTCGACTTACTAACGCCGGCCCAGAAGACATATCCGCTGTCGGACAACCTGCCGCTCTGGAACTTCGGCATCCTAGATGAGGTTCCGGTGCCAGGGTTCGAGATTGATGCGCCGCGGACCTGGGTGACCCGGGAGGACGAGCTTCTCCGCTATAACATCACCAACAATGGGCATCCTGCCAGGGAAACCAGGCACTTGGATGTCTACGTCCTGAACCCGAGGACGCGGACCATTGACGGGGGTGAGCCTACTGCAGAGAATTCTCCAGCCCTCTACTCGAGCATATATCGCCAGAGCGTCACGGACGACACCAAGGGCTGGCTGAAGGACTGGGACTTGCGGTCTGGGGGCAACTTCACCAGTGAGTGGGCCTGGGCGTTCTGGGTACGCCACACTTGCGATCACTTCGCAGAGGAGCTGCGGTACATCGGGCTGTTCGAGGCGGTGTGGACGTCGCAGTTCCACTTCTACCAGCAGTCCGAGCTCGGGCCGGAGCTGTTCACCTGATGGTCTCCGGATACCAACACCTTCCATCTTCACCATGGGGAGGTCAGCATCGGTCTCTGGGACATCCACTGCATCGGAGGTATCCCGCTGGAGGGCTACCAATACGATGAGTTCCTGCCACCGAAGAACATCTGGGAAGACAGGTCACGGACTCCCATCCTGACATGGCATCTCCTTGACCTGGCTACGCAGCGGCTTGGGATCAAGGACTTCCAGAAGGACATAGCCTACAAGGAGTGGTTCGGCCAGTTCTTGGAGCATGACCCAGCGGTCAAGATGCCAGGTAGGGGGAAGCGGTGCCCGACCGCAGCTCAGAGGAGCCGGAACGGGTCGTACTGGCGGGTCCTGGAGACGGGCGACTACCGCTCATGGGGGTGCCGCATCATCGAGGCCCGGGACCCAAATGTCCGGTACGCGGCGTTCCTGGCCGCCTTTCTGAGTGGGTGGCTCCTGCCAGTGCGGGACGCGAGAATGGGCGTTCGCCCGGCGACACTGGCGATGGCGGGCGCTATGGCCGCCAACAAGAGATACAACCTCGGGGTCCTAGTGTTGGCGAGGCTGTATGCCATCCTGGGACGCATCTCACGAGGGGGGTCGCCACGAAGGATCTGGGGGCCCTTTCAGTTCTTCCACGGCTGGGTGGCTGCTCACCTCGGTGGGTACACGTTTCCGAACGCCATCATTCCTCCGGGAAACGGCCTGCGACCCTCCCTGCTGAACATCGCGGGGGTCGCTCCGATGACCCTAAGTGAGGAGGGAGTGCGGATCCGGATTGGCAATCATGCCAACTTCAACTTCAGTCCGTTCCCCACTCCCGTCGGCCAGATGATCGACAATGGGCAGGGTCCGCTGGAGCAGCATGAATACTTCCTGAACATGCGGGGCGGGGTGCTCGTGGCTCGGATCGACGGGAAGGTGATCTGCGAGCCTTACGTGCCGACCCGGTTCGCCAGGCAGTTCGGGTGCCTTCAACGGATGCCGAAGAGGGTATTCACTGCTGTCCGGGAGGAGACGAACCCTGGCGTCCTTCGCCAGATGTGGCTGATGTTTGCCGCTTTCGGCTCTGGCGACGTCATCACTCTCCCTCCTACCGGAGTTGACGCAGGCTTGGCAACCGAGTACGCCGAACACTGGGCCATCGCGTACCCCGAGGGGCTTTTGCGGAAGCTAGTTCGGCGGCTCGAGGTTACCCGTGCGGAGACCGGGCGTCAAGGAAGGAGGCGAGGCGCCGCCACACGGGGGAGAACGGAGGCGCGCCAAACAGCGGAGCCGGCGCGGGCAGGGACTTCGGCGGCGGGCACATCGCGAGCTGCCGCCACGACCTCAGCGCCCAGAGAGGGGGCACGTGCGGTGGTCGACGAGCGGCCCGGGAAGCAGGTGAGACGTCTGCTCGAACCTTCCCATGATGCGGTCTTCCCGGCGCTGTGGTCGGCCTGGAGGACTCTGCGACAGTCACTGGGGACCGACGCTATCTGGCGAAAGATACTCAGAGAAGGAATCTATCTGCCAGAGGTCGGGCGCCTCCAGATTGCCGACAGAGTGGACTTCAACCGGCAGTATGCGTATCTGACGGCCATGGACGAGTACGGGCGCCAACGTGGTCAGCGCGCGGAGCCATCCCTTCTGGTGAAGGTGATGCTCGGTCTCGAGCCCGCTCCGGAACAGATGCCGCCGGAAGAAGATGACAGTAGCAGCGACTCCGAAGAAGAGGAGGAAATGGGGGAGGATGAAGGCTCCGAGGGAAGATCCCATCAGGGGAGCCCACGGGAGAGCGGCGAGGTGGCCGGCTCTGACAACGTTGATTTCACTGAGCTCCTCGAGGTCCGCTTCTATCCCTAATCAATCTGCTTCATCCACTCTCTTATGCAGCTTCTAACCCATTTCTCCATCTTTCTCAGGAGCACATGGATGTCGGTCAGGCGTCCTCAGTGGGAGTAGGAGAGGCGCCAGCAGGACAAGGCGGGGGCCAGGCACCCATTATCGAACTGACAAGCGCTAAGGGGTCCCCTGCTGCAACTGTTCCTGCGGCGACCGGGATAGCGGAAGATGACGCTCCGAACTCCCGTAAGTCTCCCTACTTTACTGCTGGTGCTTGCCGTTGACGATCCGTGACTAACCATGGCATGCCCTGCGCAGTGATCTCAACACTGGAGGCTCATCGGGTTGCCGAACCCGGGCCATCTACGAGTGGACCAGTGGTGGACATGCCGCCTGCTCCGGAACAGACTTCCCAAACCGAGCCGGCCCCACCAACTGCTGATCAAGGGGCTGCGGACGTCGATGGTGCTGCCATCGGAGAGAGGTTGGGGTCTGACGAGGGTGTCAGCGCCGCTGGGGAGAGAGAAGAAGGTCGCCCGGATGTTGGGGAACCTATCCCTCGTGAGGACCTCCCAGGGGCGGACCCTGCAGCAGACCTGCTGGCTGCCTTCCCTGCCTACCGGCCTGCCGATCCCGAGGAGATGGACGACTCAGACACGGAGGCGGTCGAGGAGAGCCGGATAACGCGCCGTAAGGGGTGGAAGTGCATCCAGCGCTTCCTCAAGCGAGACCCGTCGGAGTGGCTGGGGCGCATGGGATCACTTCAAACCTGGCTGCGCTTTCTGTGTGCCGGGGGAGCTGATGCTCAACGCCTCCATCTAACGGTCCGTGATTTCATGGCCGAAAAGATGCGCGAGAGCTGCCGGCGTGCCGACGTCACACAAAGTCGGGACATGTCGGAGAGCACGCGGGCGCTCCTCGCGGCGGAGCAGGAAGTCCGGCGCCTCGAAGGGCAGGCGGCAGAGAAGGAGGCCTTCGTCGCAACGTGTACCGAGCTTGTGGAGCAACTAGCAGCCCAGCTGGTTGACGCCCAGGTACAGCTGACGGAGGCGGGCCAACAGATGGTCACAATTCAGGTCGAGCGGGAGCGTGCACAGGCCAGAATCGACGAACTGCGCGCTGCGACCGCCGACGAAGAGAGGGCACGCAGAGAGAGAGAAGCAGCTCTGGAGGCCACCAGCCAAAGGGTAGCGGCATTAGAAAGACTCATTCAGCACGCTAATCCCTAAGGGCTTTGTTTTTCCATTCCCAAAACATTTTCTTCCGCTACATTGATCCATCTGTATGAATCAATATATTTATCTGCATCTTTTGGTTTAACATGCTCAACCACAATTCGTTGTCTTGCGGGAGTGTTAACCAAGCATCAGGCATCCATAATTGGGCCTGGATTTCTGGAGAAAAGAGGGAGGTCATTCCCAGGAAAGGAGACCTCAGACCTAATCAATGTACCATCCCCCCAACCTGTTCCAACACACGAGCGGGACAATGCTAGGGGCGTTGAGATTTTATCCAAACATAGGGAAATGAGAAAGGGTGAATCGCGTGTCCCGAATCCAGACATCCACAACGGTCGGCCTTCCAGGAAATGCCCAAGACGGTAGGCGGATAGTGGATCGACCATAACAACTGCAATAGACGGACCGAAAAAGGCCATCATTCATATTGCAGGAGGCGGACCACATGTCATCATGAATACCGCCTTGGGGTTCCTTCAGACACAAGGGTGGAAATCCAGATCAACAGGGCATGCGAAGCGTGGGGCGAAGTGACGATTTGTTTGGACAGAATCCAACGCTCTCAAAATTGCGCCACCGTGGGGAAAGCGTATTAGGCGGATGCACTAATCTGGCCGTGAATCACCTCAATCCTCAGACAGCACCTCTTTGACGAGGAAACCGTCCCTTCCCATCATTGCAATGGGGCATCCCGAGCTGAATTGGGGAGAATATCACAACTGCACCACTCTACTCGAAGTCAGGCCAGACGGCCGGCAACGAGGAGGGGCGGGACTTAACGATCCCTGAGGCTGGACCCGAGTCGGAATGCCCGGGCGTTCCTACGTACTCCATCAGGCTGGAGATCAAGCCACACGTAATTCTGAGAGTGCAGTTTAACGTCATGCAGGACGTAGGACCCCATTTGGGGAGATCTTAGTTTAGGGTCGTAGAGCTCGGACCATAGGGGTAGATCTTAGTTTAAGGTCTTAGAGCTCGGACCATAAAGGCTAGATCTTAGTTTAAGGTCTTAGAGCTCGGACCATAAGGGGGGATCTTAGTTTAAGGTCTTAGAGCTCGGACCATGGGGCTAGATCTTAGTTTAAGGTCTTAGAGCTCGGACCATAAGGAGGGATCTTAGTTTAAGGTCTTAGAGCTCGGACCATAAGGAGAGATCTTAGTTTAAGGTCTTAGAGCTCGGACCATAAGGGCTTCAAAGCACGCCACATCGTGGTCCCATCCCCTGGGTATACGAAGATGCACTGAGGGATAGTGTCAAGAGTGTCGAGGTTTCGCCTGGTCAGAATGGGAGGCGGGAAATGTGAATCATGCGGCCATTCACTCAAGGACTGGGGGCACCGGAGTAACGATATGGGAGTACTGCCGACCGTGGCGGAAAAGCAGCATCAATATCGCACTAACCGTTGGTGGAATGAGGCAGCAAACGAGCATCGACCGCTCAATCGCAGGATTCATATCGATTTGCTGCCCGAGGCCATTGGGGGTACCGGCCCGAGTCGGTGGGAGAGCACTGAGGCATTGTGTCCGAACCGTTCACGGGGGCTCCACCCAGGGCGTGGACGATGGGTCCGAATGAAAGGGAGCACGAAGCCTGAAAAGCGGAGGAAACCTGACCAAGCGGATCCTGACCCTCCTGGCAATAAACCAGAGTACTCTTGACACCGGTGGACCACGGCAAGGGGTCGGGGAACACGCCTTGAGGGTGACCTGAAGGCGGCGGATTCCCCAGAGAAGGGGGGATCTCTAAGAGGTGGGGGGCTGGACCCGAAGTTTCAAACATCCAGGCGTTCCTACGTATCCCATAAGGATGGGAATCAAGCCGCACGTAGTTCTTGAAGCGCGGCGCAACACAATCGGGCACCAGCGCGGGGAAGAGTGCGGGTCTGACCCTCGCACACAGAAGGAGCGGCATTTGATATTTCCTGTTTGTCCTTAAAGATGAATGGTTTTTCTTTGTGCGGCGACATGCCTGTGATTGAGAAATCTCTGGCGTCGCCACAATAATCAATCCACGGAAGGCATTGATGAATGGCGTGGTTATTAACCAGCGCCCAACATGAGTGCCCCCTGAGGGGAACATCACGATGCAGTGCCGTTTTCTCGTCGGGCGGCCAAGACGATCACAGTTTACGGTCGTGTGGTAGGACCAGACAACACAGTTTAAGGTCGTGTGGTTCGGACCATGGAGGAACATACCCAGCCCTGCGGTTACGCACGATTCCAGGAGAGTCTTGGGATAGGGGTCTGCGTACGTCCATCACCCGAGGGGCAGAGATGCTAGCCTCCAGATATACTGGGCCCAGAACGCGATTGTTCGGGCGACTCCCTCCTTATGGGGACGAGGGTCCAGCTACGCACGGCCCTTAGGGAGGATATCCGCATATATCCTTGGTGCTCAGATCATGAGAGCCTCGAACGACATCATTACCCTGGTTGGTCTGCCTAACGTGTAGAGGTGTACTGGAGGTCAGTATGATGAGAGTGTCGAGATTCCACTACAACGCACAAAGGCGGAGTGTGATGAGGACTGCGCAATCCAATGCTCAGAGCCTGAAAGAGCTGACATGGCGATCAAGGATGTTGCTGACGCATTCGCAACACAACATCCGATCGCGTCAGCCTAAGACGGGGCAAGAAAACGAGCATCAACCGCTCAATCGCAGGATTCATATCGATTTGCGGCCCAAGACCCGCCGGTAAATCGACCCGGAGCGGTGGGAGAGCACTGAGGCATCGTACCCAAACCGCTAACGAGGATCCCTTTGAGTGAAGGCTCGAACAAGAGGAAGCGCGAGGCCTGAAAAGCAACACAGGACTTGTCGGGATTGAATCTGACACTACGAGTCATAGACCGAAGTACCCAAAACATGTTAACGGGTCACCGGGAAGGGTCGGAGGACTCACCCTGAGAGCAACCAAAAGAGGGTAGATCCCCGTGATCAACCAAGAGACAGGGCTGGACCTGAGACACAAGCGTCCAGGCGGTCCTACGTATCCCATAAGGATGGGAATCAAGCCATACGTAGTTCTGGAGAGGCAGTTTAACGTCATGCAGGACGATGAGAGGTGTGAGGTAGTCCCACACACGGGGGAGGCGTACGTCGCGGCCAGTAGACCGACGTGAATGAGGACATAATCCCCCGCTCACGCGATGCGCCTCGCACAAAAAAGGAGGGGAACTGGGGCCAGAGGCCCAACACGGGATAGAGATTCCCGGGAAATGGGGCTGGGCCTGAAACATGAATGTCCAGGCGGTCCTACGTATCCCATAAGAATGGGAATCAAGCCATACGTAGTTCTGGAGAGGCAGTTTAACGTCATGCAGGACGATGATGGAAAAAGAAGGGGGGAGCAGAAGGCATCCCCAAACGTGGGGGGCGCACAGCGTGGCGAGAAAACCGACGTGAATGAGGGCATAGCCCCACGCTCACACCATATGCCACATACCCAGCAGCAACTGGGCCAAAGGCCCGAGGTGGGATGGAAATTCCCGAAGGATGGGGCTGGGCCTGAAACATGAATGTTCAGGCGGTCCTACGTATCCCATAAGGATGGGAATCAAGCCGCACGTAGTTCTTGAGAGGCAGTTTTACGTCATGCAGGACGAATGCTGAAAAGTTTAACGTCTTGTAGCTCGGACGTAGTGCAGTTTAGTGTCATGCAGGACGAAGCACTTGGCAGTTTAACGTCTTGCAGCGCGGACGAATGCTGAACAGTTTAACGTCTTGTAGCCTGGACGAACGCAGTTTAACGTCGTGCAGGACGTGGGCACACTCAGACAAAGTACTGCTTGAGGAACCTAGCGTTGGTGGGAGGAGTGACACGCTCACCATCCATAGTCGCTAGGGAGTACGCGCCATTGGGATAGACCTTGTGGACAACAAAAGGTCCCTCCCACTTGGGCTCCAACTTGGGCGGCTTCCTGCCGGGGATCATCGGCGCTCTTAGGGCTAGCACTAGATCACCCTGCAGGAAGGAGCGGAGGCGAACCTTCTTATTGAAAGCTCGAGCCATTCTTCTTTGATGCCTCTCCAAGTTGTGCAAAGCGCGAAGTCTATTCTCATCCAGTGCTTCCAACTCGACTAGACGGGCTTCAGCAACTCTGTCCGGCGCTTGCTGGTCGTAGACCGCAGTGCGCAAGGACGGAAACTAGATCTCGATGGGCAGGACGGCCTCAGCTCCATACACCAGGGAATAAGGGGTCATCTGGGTGGAATTGCGAGTCGTCGTCCGATAAGCCCAGAGGGCGTTGGGGAGCTTGTCCGGCCAACTCTTCTTGTTCTGACCAACCATCTTTTGCAGAATGTTAGAGAGGGTTTTGTTGAACGCCTCGATCTGTCCATTCGCCTGCGCATGATAGCGAGATGTATGGTTCGAGCGAATGTTATACTTGGCGTACAACTTCTTCAACTCGGCTGCTCGGAAATTGGTTCCGTTATCCGTGAGGATAGCGTGAGGCACTCCAAATCGATAGATGATGTTGGAGGTCACGAAGTCAGCGATCGAACAGGATTTGACCTCTCTGAGCGGAATCGCTTCTGCCCATTTGGAGAAGAAGTCCGTGGCGGTCAGAATGAACCGGCACTGGCGAGCTGTCGCCGGCGGGTAAGGTCCCACAACGTCCAGTCCCCAGACTGCAAAGGGCCAAGAATACCTTGTGGTATGGAGAGGCTCCGGCGGCCGATGCACAAAGTTCGCATGAACCTGGCACGCATGGCACTTCCTGGCATACTCGATGCAGTCATGGATCATAGAGGGCCAGAAGTATCCCAACCTCCGAATCTGGTGGGACAGCTTCGGCCCAGTCTGGTGGGCGCCACATGAACCAGCATGAACCTCTTGCATGACTCGTGGGATCTCAACTCCCTGAAGGCAACGGAGGAGAACACCATCAAATCCGCGTTTGTAGAGGATCTGCTCCAGGCCGGGACTGCTCTGGAGGACGAACTGCGATGCGCGGCGTCGAACTCGCTCGCGCTCGGCCCGATCCGATGGAAGAATGCCATGTTGGAGGTACTCAACCAAAGGCGTCCTCCAATCAGGGGCTGATTCGACTGCCATATCTGGGGTACTCGGGGCTCCGGGCACAGGGGCAACCGTGGTGAGGTTACTTACCAACGGGCCGCGATCTTCTTCCGGGATAACGGGAGCGATGAGCCTGCGGCGCGTCATGCGGACGATCAGGTTGTCCTGTTCAGGCTCCGCAAGTGACGCAGCGAGGCTGGCCAAAGCATCTGCTCGACTGTTCTGTGACCGGGGAACATGGACAATTTCCGGCCGAGAAGGGAACCGGGCCATCAGAAGGAGGGTGCACTCCAACAATGGCACAAGTTCCGGCTTCCTGACAACGTAGTCGCCATTGATCTGCTTGACAACCAGCTCAGAGTCCCCTTTCACGCACAGACGGGGCACGTCGATCTCGAGAGCCAACTCGAGGCCGGTGATGAGGGCATGGTATTCCGCCTCATTGTTGGTACAGCCCTCTGACAACAGGAAAGAGTATGGCAGCACGGCTCGCTCCGGGGTAATGAAGACGATACCCAAGCCCACTCTGTTGAGCTTAGGATTATCGAGTCTTCTACCGGTGGGGCTCCGGGAGGCACCGTCAAAGTGCATCTGCCAGCATGGATCGGCTCGATCAACCGAGAGAATGGCCTCATCAGGAAAGCCTAGATCCAGCGGCTGATCCGCGGAGGTCGGGTGAGCTGCCAGAAAGTCTGCCAATGCTTGCCCTTTGATGGCCTTCTGAGACACATACCTGATGTCGAACTGCTGGAGAATCACAGCCCACCGCGCTAGGCGGCCAGTCAACATAGGCCGGCTCAGGATATATTTCAACGGGTCTACCCGAGAAACCAACTGTACCTCATGGTGCTGCAAGTAGTGCCGTAATTTCTGTACGGCAAATACGAGCGCCAGGCAGCTCTTCTCGATGGGGGAATACCTAACTTCCGCATCGAGGAGCATGCGACTGAGGTAATAGAGGCTATTCTCTGTTCCCTCGTTGTTCTTCTGGGCGAGAAGGGCACCCAGGGACCGTTCCAGGGCGGTCACATAAAGGACCAGTGGCTTTCCGGATACGGGCGGCATCAGGACCGGAGGTTGAAGCAGATACTGCTTGATTTCCTCGAAAGCGGTCTGACACTCTTTATCCCATACATAGGTGGCACCTTTCTTCACGAGCCGAGAAAAGGGCTTACACTTGCCGGCCAGATTCGCGATGAATCGGCGTATATAGGCTAAGTGGCCTTGGAACCCTTGCAGTTCCCGGACGGTACCTGGGGGAGGCATCTGGCTAATCGCCCTGATTTTCTCTGGGTCGATCTCAATACCCCGGTATCTTACCACAAATCCAAGGAACTTTCCGGAGGTGACCCCAAAGGCACACTTCAACGGGTTCATCTTCAGGCAGCGAGACCGGAGGAAGATGAACACTTTCTCAAGATCTTTGAGATGGTCCTGACGCTGGCGCGATTTGACAACCAAGTCGTCGACGTAGCATTCCACCAGTGTGCCGAGGATTGGCTTGAATATGCGGTGCATCGCCCGTTGATAGGTGGCACCTGCATTCTTCAGGCCGAAAGGCATGACCCGGTAGCAAAAGGTACCTTGGGGGGCCCTGAAGGCAGTGAACTCCTCATCCTCAGGGGCCATCCGAATTTGGTTGTATCCGGAGTATCCATCCATGAAGGAGAGGGCTTGGAACCCTGCCGTGGCATCAATCAACAGCTCTGTCACTGGAAGGGGAAAATCATCCTTCGGACAGTGGCGGTTGAGATCGCGGAAGTCGATGCAGACTCTGATCTGCCCGTTCTTCTTCCTGACCGGCACAATGTTGGCCAGCCATTTGGGGTACTGAACTTCCCTCACGAAGTTGGCTTTGATAAGCTTGTCAACTTCGGCCTCAACCATGGCACCGTGGGATGGGTGCATCTTCCTGGGAGGCTGCTTGAACCCGCGATGGTTCGCTGGGAGACCAAGGCGGTGGACGGCTACCTGAGGATCTAGCCCCGGCATCTCGTCATAGCCCCAAGAGAACACATCACGGTGCTGCCTGAGAAAGTCCACGTACTGCTGCCGCTCCTCAGAGGGCATGGCGGCACTAACCAATGTGGGTCTTGGATCGGCCTCGGTTCCAAGGTTCACCTGTATTAACTCATCGACCGTGGCGGGGACGCCCTCCTCAAAGGCTGGGGGTGCATCTTCCACGTCCTCTCCACTCGGGGAGGGATCGTCCACGGGAGAGACTGCGTTGGCAACTGCATTGGGGCTACCAGATCCTGCTGGGCCACTGGTGCTGGCGCGGGCGGTCGCGACCATCTCATCAGGAGACTCGCGGACCGTCAAGACCATGGCGACGTCCAACCGGTGAATCGGGAGGACGTAAGCGTCATCCAGACTTGCCCAGGGATCACTTGCAACTGCGACAGGCTCAACCTCCCCTGCCAGGATCTGCTTATCCTTGCTCTTGTAATAGTCCGCGTCCAGATAGCGGGCTTCACATGAGGCAAAAGGAGAGGCATCTCCTTGAAGCACGCCTACTCGACCATTAAGGGAGTATTTGAGGCATTGGTGGTATGACGAGGGAACCGCCGCGTGAAGATGAAGCCATGGCCTGCCCATCAATGCGTTGTACGCAGTGTCCTGAGAGACTACCATGAATTCGGTGTTGGCAACCAAGTCACCGAACTGGGTCTTCAAACGTATCTTGCCGACCGGGGTTTGCTCGGTGCGGTCGTACCCCTGGATCCTGAGGTCGGAGGGAATCAAGTCATCCTCGGACAACCCCAATCTCCGGAGCGTCCGAGTTGGAATCAGGTTAATCCCGGACCCTGTGTCGACAAGACAGCGCCGGACTTCAAGGCCATTGAACTGGCCAGTGACATACAGCGGACGGATATGTCCCTGTATAGGAGGGTCTTCATCCTTACCAGAGAACGAGATAACTGCCTGACATTCGGCGTCCTCGATCGTTTCGGCGTGAAAGGCCTCTGCAGCCGCAACCTCTGTCTCAAACTGGAGGGGGCTTTTCAGGGCTTCAGCGAGTGCCTCGCGCATCTCAGATGACATGCGCAGAGCCTCAAGGATGGAGAGCCTTGCTGGGATGTCGGCCAAGTGCTTCAGGACATCATACTTTTTAGCCAAGCGCGATCCCCTGGTTGCAGGAGGTTGCTCTGCGGTTGGAAGCATGACGGGCCTTGCCGGTTGGATCGGCGGCCGACTGGTACTTGGCGCATCTCGCTGTTCACTGGTCGCAGTCCGGGAAATGGTCACCGTACTGGAGTCAGGAGGCCGGGATGGACTCGCGGCAGGGCGGAGCTGGTCGCGACGCGGCTGAGGCGGTTCTGCCTAGTCCCACACCACAAACAGTGGCGGAGGCGAATCCGTCATCCCCGGATGAGGGGGCTGCGCACGCTGAGCTCGGTTTTGAGCCTGCTGCCTAGTCTCAGTGGCGTGCACGGCCTGGCTGGAGGTACCAACTGCTGTGCCCCGGCGACTCCTGCTGCTGCGGTTCTTCCGACGGTAGCGACGACCGGGGACACTAGGGAGGTCCACCTGGTGTTCTTCAACGTCGGGAACCGAAAAGGGATTTACCAGCTCGACGGTGTTAACCGAAGCGTACCCAATACCGTCATCGGACGAATCATCCATCACCGGGCGGATCCGAGGAGGGACCCCCATCTCCGGGGGCATGAAATCGCCGAGAGTGCGGGATAGCGGCGGAACCGGCGGGGCGCGCTCTTCCTTCTTGCGCTGCCGCCGTTTGCTCCTCTTGGAAGAGGCAGGCTGGGACGACGATGCCGAAGCAGCACCCACAGGTTCTGGGGGCTCAGGCTGATTCAAGTGCGCACGGATGATTCCATGGGCGCGAATGGTCGTCTTGCGGGCCATCCAGTTATTGTACTTCTGGGATCCGCGGTTGGAGACCAGCTGCCATTCGTCCTCGTTGCCACTATCGTCATCTGATCCCACGAACACGCCCGCCACTTGTGCTGGAGCTGGGCCCAACCTGATCACATTGTTGTTAATCTGGTCTTGGAGCCAGTCCTTAAACACATAGCACCGCTGGATGGTGTGCCCCAAGGCCCGATGGTAGGGGCAGTAGCGGGGGTTATTCGTAAGATGTGCCTCCTCTGGCCTCCAACACTCAGGCAGTCGCACAATCCTCTGCTCCAGGGCGCTCCGGAAGTAACTGGGGACCTGATCCTCATGAAATGAGTAAGTCAGGTGTCGCGGGCCCCGGGGAGCGTGGTCTTGACGAGGGGCTAGAGGGGCCGGCCGAGGAGGTGGACCCTGATTATCTCGCCTGGGTTGCGGCGGTATATTACGCGGAGGGGCCGGCCGGTTCTGGGGCTGCCGCTGCTGGGCCGGGAACTGAGCCCGTGGAGGCGGGTTCCTGTGAGGCTGTGGAGCTGGCCTCGCCGGCAGCAGCTCCAATGGCCTGGGGGCCTCTATCTGGGCAACAGCAGCGGGCTCAGCCCTGCTGACTCTCCTTGCAGGAATCATAGGAGGCAGCGGGTGTGCCTGGCTGGCCTGTTGCAGGGCTTCCTCAAGACGTTGAGCTTTGTCTGAGAAGTCCCTGAATCCTCCGGGGTAATTTTGAGTGATCAGGGAAGGGACCAGCTCGGTCTTGACGTTCCCGACGCACATTGTCAGCAACTGCTCCTGAGTCAATGGCATGTCAAGGGAATACGTGAGACCCTTCCATCGGGCGACAAAGTCCGCGACTCGCTCATCAGGCCTCTGCTTGCACTTGAAGAGGTCTGCGATACTTGTCTTCCGGGTCGTGGAACTGAACTGGTAGAGGAACTGTCTACGGAGGTCCTCCCAGCTGGTTACCGACCCGACGGGGAGCTGGCTGTACCAGACAAATGCTGGCCCTTCCAGTGTCTGAACAAAGCAGCGAAGCTTAGCGGCCTCCTGCTGCGCCGGAGTCCCCAACATAGGCCCGCACCTCGAGTTGAAGTGGGCTAAATGCTGTGGCGGATCTCCAGTCCCGTTGAAGGGAGCGAAAGTGGGATTCCCGAATCCCGGAGGCGCCGGCATGTCATCCACCCATGCTGGGTAGGGCTTGCCGTCCGGTGGGATCGCCACCTGCCGAGTCTCCAAGGCTTCCAAGCGGGCAATGAGGGCCGCCATCGGATCGTCCGGACATGGGTTCCAGTCCTGGCGAGGATCTCTAACCACGAGCGCATTGCATGGCCCTTCAACCGGGTCGTCGACCAGGTCGTCGAACTCGGCAGCTCGCGGGATGGCGGGCAGAGCGGCCCTTGGGGCAGCGGGAGGAATCCGAGCGGGATCTCTCAGGTAGTCATGCCGCTCGGGAGGGTGTGGCGAAACATACCGCGCCCTCTTGCCATAGGCAATGGCCTCTCTCCTGTCGGCGAACACGGCGTAATCACGGTTGCCCGGGAGAGTCTCATTGAGGAGCGGTTGTTCCGGTCCCTGCTGTCCTGGCCTGGGATCACCGTAGTCAGGCCGCCGTTCTGCAGTGCGCTCGGCGAGGAGCTGGTCAACCAGCTTCTTCTGTTCGGCGAGCTGCTGACGTAGCGTAGCCTTCTCGGGATCCTCCTCTGCCCTCTGCATGGAGGCAGATGGGTCGGCGGGCCTTATAGCCTTGCTGTGCTCTTTTCCTTTGCTGACGTTTCGGCTCAACGTCAGTGCTTCAGTGGGTGCGGGGAGCCCCAGGAGGTTTCTCTGATGACGAGTAACTCTCACTGATGGATCTGACGACGGCTTGTCTTCGGGGGGGAAGCCCCCGTCGAGAAGTTCCAAGTCGTTCCCCTCTCCCGACAGGTCAGCCATATTGACTGTTCCTGTCCCTGGGGATATACCCTCAGGGCCACCCAGCGAATCGGGCTGTCGGCGGATCACACTGAAGCGTAGGGCAGCGTACTGCCCCCATCCACGGATATACACGTGGGGAGTGGCTTCCTCGATAACTTTGCGGAGTACTTGAAAACACTCGACGCATCGTTGTTGGAGGGCCTCGTGGTGCCCAAATGACCCGGGGTGCCGAGCCGCGGGGAGCATGGCCAAGTCAATTTGACG
Source organism: Viscum album (assembly GCA_963277665.1). NCBI lineage: Eukaryota > Viridiplantae > Streptophyta > Magnoliopsida > Santalales > Viscaceae > Viscum > Viscum album. Next base: position 1,030,271,446 of record OY728150.1, read on the forward strand.
GAACTGCTCACCAATATCCTCCAGGTGCGCTTGACTCCCGGGGTATGGCATTTGTAGGCGGTGAAGACAGGAGCGAGTCTCCCGGAGAGTTCGGCGGAAGCATTCGAACTCATCCGGGGTGAGCGATTCGGGTGCATCAAAGCCCGGTCCTGCGACTGGCCAAAACTTCTCAGGGAAGTGGCCCTCTGCAAGGACGGTCCAGAAGCTCCACGACTCAAACTCGGGACCCAGATCTCCTTGGTCCTCTTCAATGGCTGGGAATGGACGGGAAACTGGTAGTGGTGCCGAGGCGGGCCGCCGGGCCGACGGGCTGGCCGGCGGTGAATACGGCGAACAGGCCGATTGGCCTCCATATCCCGGGCCGCCCTCTGAGGGTGGCGATGCCCTGGCTACCACATAACGATAGGACGGGCCGGCGAGCGAACATCCTGCCGTAGCGTCGGTGCTCGCCGGGGGTGCACTAGATCGTGGTTCGACCGTTGGTCCCCAGAAAAAGTCTCCGGCTTCTCCGATCGAGACGGAAGGCACTTCCGGAGGGGCCGGTACCAACCGCAAGTTTGATCCTTGGGGGTCTACCAGGCCCTTGTTACTCCGGATATACCTTCGGAGAGAAGCGGGGATCACATCGATCTCGCTCTCGGGGAGCACGAGGCTGACGTGCCGCATTCCTACCCCTGCCCTTGACTGGCGGGATTGGGGAAGGGGCTCTGTCGCCGAATCGTACTCCGCCTCTGAGTCAGAGAAGCAAACCGGTCGGATCTCTGTCCGGAATTCCGTAACATTCTTCCCTCGGCGTCGACGCCTTGCCTTCCTGCCCCTGGGTGGTTCTTCGGGGCAGGGCTGATCTCTGTCCTGGCGTCCTCCGGCCGCACTGGTGCTGGGGCCAAGAGGACTGGGAACCAAGGTGCGAGGGGCACCGGGACAGATATCAAAGGGGACGCGGGGAGAGATGATTCCGGGCAGGACTCCGGGCCGGGATCAGAAGGTGGGATGACCCATGCCTCCTGGATCGGCCACACAGAGTAGATCCTGCCGGTGAATAGCGCTACCGCGAGGTGGTCCGCGGTGGCTACTGCCAGTGCCAGCAACCGGGAGAGTCGACCCAACCTGCCTTTGGGGCGGTCGGGGCCTCGATCCAGGTCGGGCATAGGAGTTCCCCCGCCCAGGATGCACAGAGGCCTGGCGACTAGAGCCAGCAGTGGCTTGGGCCAATGCGGCCGCTGTTTCTAGAGCCCCAAGGTGGGCATCCTCTTCCGCTCGTGCCCGACGTTGGCGTCGAGACAGACGAGTCGGGATGAGCGGCGCGGGCATGTGGAGAGTCCGCTCTTCGACTTGAGAGGCCTGGCGGCGGTGTCGCCGTGGCCTGGCGGGAGCCTTTACCGTAGATCCCTGGAGCGAATCCCGGATAGGGTGATCCCGGGCATCTTCCACCTCATCCGCATAGGGAAGGGAACTGTCAGAGCGCTCCGGGGATAAACTCCCGAAGCGATTGGACGTTGAGGTAGGCAGCGGTGCCTCCCTGCGCGGCCCTCGGGGGCGGCGGTGGTGGCGAGGCGCAGCCTCCTCAAGGTCTAGGAGAGCCATTTCCCTAGTGGGGATGACTCCCTCTTCCTCGTATCTCCGCACCAGGGTGTTGATCACCCTTCTCTGGATGACCTCCGAGGGGGAGAGAGGGCGTGGCCGTCCCGCAATTGCGGCTGCTGGGACGACTGTGGAACGGGCGGGACCGCGCGGAGTAGCCGCGTCGGTGTTTCCCCTATCCCTGCGCCAGTGGGCGGGTGGCGATCGGGCACTGGATCGGGCAACCTGATTTCTGAAAGCAGGGAGAAGAACCCATTAACACTGACAGGAAAAAAGGAATCGTCAACCAACCATTAGCGCCACGACGCCTTCCATGGGGGGAACCCAGGCCCTCGACGTTGCGAGACAGAGTGCCCGATGTCCCTTCCCCAGCCCCTGGCGGGTAAGACTGAATGCTTGGCCGGGCAACATGCCGGTCTTCCAACACCTCTGAAAGCCATCGGTCTTCGTATCGAGGAGAAGAGATTCACGTCGGGTTCACCATTTTTCTGTTTCGGTGCGAATGTGCGTCGGGTTACGCTGTTCCGCCAGGACGCGTTCGCGCGTGCACCCGTCGACCCGAGGGGATGGGCGCGCGGCTTGTGGTCCCGCAGTCCCGCTTTCCAAGGGCGGGCGGCATCCGTCCCTTATTCAGGGGCGTCTGCTCCTTGATCGAAACCGGGATGATGGGATGTCGGCTCCTCCTTCCTTGGACGTCTCCTCGGAACTCGTCGCCTAATCCGGGTCTCCCTCATAGACTTAAGAATGTTCGTGAATCTCGTTCCCGGCGCCATATCTTCATGGACACCGGTTAATTACGCTGCTTCCGCCCGGACGTTCCAAGGAGTCTGGTCGGGGCAGCAACCTGCGGTGAGAAGGCCGGGTGGCTCTGGGTGCTGGGGGCGTGTCGTAACACTGCGGCTCTGCACGTCTGTCTTCCGTCCCTAATAGGGCTTCTCGAAGGCATGATGGCCTGAGGCACCCCGTACTGGGTGCGGGGAACTGTGTCACCTGAGGTTTTCCTCAGCTTCCCATGTTTAACACGGGGTATGCCGCGAGTTTAACGTCCAGCGGGGACGGCATCGGACCGATCAACACGAAAAGTGGATCAGATGACAGAACCCCTTGCGGGGAACCTCCGACGCTGGGGCCAGCACATGGGCGGCTTCCCAGGTAACGTGGAGTGGAGTGAAGTGGCATGACCCCACCGGGATGTGGCGGCCCGGGTAAGGATCAGGATGGATGATGGAGTGAAGAGCTTGGACCCCGGAGGGGCTTCCTACGTACCGCGTGTTAGCACGGATCAAAGTCAACGTAGTTCGGGTATACAGTTTAACGTCATGTTGGACGTCGGCAAGCCGACTCACGAAGAGGTCTAGGCCGCCGGGCGGAGGATTGAACCGAACCACCTCGCACAGAGGGGGATGGAACGGCCGGGTGGATCACAGTTTCACGTCATTTTGGACGATAAAAGGAGAAATGGAAAAAGGGGGGGCTGTGGGGAGGCACCGTGGAGATACACACGGGCAGTCTCCCACAGGGGCGGATTCATAGGTGAATCGACGCAAGCGTGAACCCTGGAGGGGTCCACTGATGGACGAACCGACGTAAATACGACCGGGACGACCAGGTGGCGGGCTTGAACCTCAGGGAGGCTTCCTACGTACCCTGTATAGGAGACAGGGATCAAAGTCCACGTAGTTCATTCTGCCAGGACTTACGCACTTGGGGCAGCCCGGATGCGGCGAAGCTCAGTTGGAAGGGACTTGGACCGAAAGCAGAAGACACCTCGATCCCAATCATACCCTCTACTGGCTCCGGCAGTGGGGAGGCGCAATGGAGATACACATGTGCAGCCTCCCACGAGAAACTAGGGGTTTGTAATACCCTGCCCCCGTAGGGAAAAGCCACTCCCATTAAATCGTCCCAAAAGGGGGACAATCCCGACATCCCTGCAGAGACGAGCGGGTGGGGGCCACATCCAAACCGGGGGAGACCCTGCGTGCAGAGCACGGGATCGGGTGATGCGGACGGTTTAACGTCTTGCCGGACGAAGTACAGTTTAACGTCGTGTGTTGAGGACGAAGCGGTCGGTTTAACGTCTTGCCGGACGAAGTACAGTTTAACGTCGTGTGTTAAGGACGAAACACTTGGCAGTTTAACGTCTTGCAGCGCGGACGATGGGGGCTAGGCAGTTTAGCGTCGTGCAGCTTGGACGTAGTACAGTTTAACGTCATGTTGGACGGATGTGCAGTTTAACGTCATGCTGGACGAATATGCAGTTTAACGTCATGCTGGACGAACGGGCAGTTTAACGTCATGCTGGACGAATATGCGGTTTAACGTCATGCTGGACGAACGGTTGCCGCCGATGAGTCCGTGTCACTTCGCACGAGCCTGGAAGGCTGCACGGGAAGACAGTGCACGGTTCAGGCACCCAGGATGAGGATCATCGGGCGCCACGCAGGCGGGTACCCTCAGGGGGGTCGAGGGAGGCGACCCTGGCGGATTGCGCGCAAAAGAGGAGCTTTGCGCGCAAAACCGCGGGTTGGCGCCCAAAATGGCGGGCTGGCGCGCAATTGGGCAAGCGCTTCGCGCGCGGATGATTGGGATTGCGCGCACCGGGCTTCGGACAGCTCGCGGGGGCAACGGCTCATTCTCTAAAGAATGGCCACTTTGAAGATGGGGGTGCGCGCAATCGGGTTGGATTGCGCGCACCCGGGGGCAATTGCGCGCAAGTGGCTTCTTTTGCGCGCAAAGGCCTTCGGGTTGAAATTTATTCAAAGGAAATGAGCCAAGGGGATTGCGCGTGAAGGCGGACCCCAAGGCTCTATTGCGCGAAAGAAAGGAGGTTACCTGAAGATCGGCATTGCGCGCGGAAGGGGTTGGATTGCGCGAACGAGCGACGCTTCGGATTCTGGCAACCTTCAAAACGTCGGGGGTCGCCTTATATTTATAGGCAACCCCGGGCGCGGAATCCGGTCTCGGGCGCGCAATTCGTTTCGCGGGCGCGGAATCAGGACTCAGCGCGCAAAGGCGCCGCGCAGGCCGCGCGCGCGCAAAATAGCGCGCCGGCCCAGCGCATTGCGCGCATCCCGGGAGGATTGCGCGCCGCGACTTAACTTTGCGCGCGAGCCTCTGAAATTTCGCGCAAGTCCTCCGGGCCCTCCGGAACGTGCCTCTGACTCCAAATATCACTTCGCTTTCCGCATCCGGAGCTTCGTTTGGGAACAACAGACTTTTCCGGCGTCTACAATAACACTTTCAGTTTATTGTACATGGTAAAAGGTGCTGTAAAATAGTTTCATAATATATATGATTCAAGATTATTATTTTATTTAATACTCCATTATAACATAATTTATACAGTTTTATAGGTTCTCAATGAATGGACTCAATTTAGAGAAACATCATCTCATGAAGGCAGTAGTCTGCATGTACACACAGATGATGCTCCAATTTTCGTAGAATGGAAAGAGAGTAGAAAATAAAAATGTCTTAAAATTTTAGAATAATTAAAATTTTATAAATATTATATTATATTAGTAATTAAACTTTTTGAAACATCAATGAAATGTGGTGATGAAAAATCGAAAGCGTCACTTTGTGGTGGCTGTAATCCGCACACAGACACTAATAAAGATTCTTTTTTTAATAGATGGAAGAGAATAAATAATGGTTGTACCATTATTATAAAAAAACTAAACACACTTATTATTCTGATATTATTATTATACTATGTTTATGATTGGTTTAGAAAGAAGATAATAAGTGAGAAACTTTAAGAAAGATTTGTTACCTACATTGAGACCCTGAACTTCCTCCTAATGAAGGCCTTAGATTCTAGGGAATTAGGATAATTTTTAGTGAAAAGGGGAATTTTGGCAAGTAAAGGAATTTAATTAGATGAAATTGGGTCTTGTTTTCAAGGAAATTTATTAATATGAGTGTATAATTGAAAGGGTGTAAGCGATCCCTATTTTATAAGTCATGAGGAGAGGCTTTTCCATGGAAAAGAATGTTAAGTATGAGGTCAGAATGGAATGACATGAAAGTTAGGTGTGTTAGGTAAATTAAGGTTGGTAATACATGTATTTATTAATTTTAAACCAAAAAAATTATTTCTATAAGGTTTAAATATAAAACTATTTGAGGAAAATTCAAGCCATCTTAGATTAGTCATTTAAACACTTATTACACTTAATTAAATATTAACCATGTCAATTAATTTATTACTAAAAATATAAGTAAAACATTAATACCAAATTTAAAAATGATGTTTTTTAATTTGGGTTTCATTTAACCTAATTAATTTCAAAAATATTAGGAAATATGATTTTAAATTAAACACACATAACACATAAAAATTGTTTTTATGAAAAAGAGAGTTTCTACACTTTAAACTTAACAATGTTATAAATTTTTTATGGGTTCCAATTTTCATGATAGTAATCGATTTATTATAAAAATAAATAAAAGTTATATGGATTTAAAATTAATCCAAAAATTAATTTCACCCTAAAAAGGTTTAACTAAAAGAAACAAACAAAAATAGTTTTTAAATTCTAATAAAAATTTCCTTAATCCCTAAAATATTAAAAATAGAATTTATAAGTTTAAAATAATATTTTAGATTATATAATTATACCTTTAATATATATATATATATATGATCAATTAAAGGATTTTATGAACATTAGGCCTTTCACATATAATGAAAATGTGATAAAAGTTTCCATTTTGGGAAAAACTGATTTTTCATTATTCACCTAAAAATATGTTATTTTAGATTATCTCAAAAATACTTCATATGATATTTTTTGAGGAATTAAGAAGTTAAATTTAAAATATAAATTTTTTAAAATTTATATTTCTAAATGATAATATATAATATAAATAAAAAAATATTACAGTGACAATAACATTTTTAATATTTACTCATATCAATTATTTATCTTCTAAAGGTAACAACTATTAATGTTTTACCATCTTAATATTTATTATAGTTTTGTTAATAATTTATTATTAATATATTGTGGTTTTTTTATGTTAGGTGTAGCTTATGACACAGGTTATAGAACATTGTATTAATCTAAAAGGATAAAAAATCTTGGGTCCTTACATGCCCTTACTCTTGGGTTGTTATAATCAATGTACAATAAATGTCATTAAGAATACAGTTCAACATTCTTGATCTAATTAAATTGATATTAAATATTAATTCATCGAAGATCATGTGGGAATAAATGAACTAAATTTGGAGCTTTTTCCTACAACAAAGAAAGTTGTTGATATCTTTACTAAATCTTTGCCGAAGGAAACATTTCATAAGATAAGGTTGATCATGGGTGTAAAACCTCACTCTATTAAAGGTTAAGGTATGTGATATCCACCCCCACTCATCTTTTATTTTTATAGTGTTTATAAATGGGTAGAAAATATATAACATAAATATATCCATTGGTATGTACTTTATCTATCAAGGGAGAGCATATATTTAAGGGGAGTTGTTAAAAAGGGTAAGATATGATTTCAATATGTGTAAATTATTTTAATTGTATATTGAAGAGGTTTTAGGAACTTTTTATTATAGGTTTCTGTGATAAATATGCAGGAATGAAAGAAGTTGTAAAAGTTTCTTAATCACTTATTTATAGAAAACATGGTATTTTTATTTGATAATTCTTATTTCCTACACTGAGTTAACTCATACAGGCTTATAATTTTTTGATAGTAATATATTTCTTGAGTTTCATAGATTTATTAATTTATGTTACTTGGTTGATAATAGAATTCAAAGGGGAATATTATTGGAATGAATATATTTTGAGGCGTTGTTATGTTAAGAATAAGCTTCTTTAGAAGAAAAGAAGGATTTATTAAGTATTGAATTTTTTTCATACATAAATAACTTGATAGTGTTTGAGCCTTCCTTATGAATCTTCTAGTAAGAATATTCCAGACAAATATTAATGTGGTGAATAGATGGAGCCTAATAGACTGAGGTAATCAGATGAAGTGTGGCACTAAATGTTTATCTGATTATTTTCATAGTTAAATTGGAAAAGGTTGTTTAGTAAAGTAAAAATTAGGTGATTATTTCATGATATTCAAAGTAATAAACATCCTATTTATATGAAGGTATTCATAATTCTAGATAAAGGTGTTCAAGGGAAGGAGTTTGGGTACCTTGGTGAAGCTATGATTTCCAGGAAGAGGAATAAAAACCCATATCATTAATATACTATTACATAATTAATATATAAGGACACAATTAATACAACCCCATAATATTTAGAGGCATAGTGTATTTGGGTAATTTATTATATATCATAACAACTTTCAACATAAATAAAAAGACAAAAACTAAAACTCCCTAACATGCCCTTAAATTTCCTTGATCTTCCAAAACTGTACAGGATAACCTAGGGATGCACGTAAGAAAGTTGTGAGCTATAAAACCTTGTAATGGAATAATCTAAGAATAACACGATGAAAGTAATACATTTTAATAAATAGGCATATCAAGGTAACATAAAATGGGTGATAATCATAAACATGAAAGAAAGATATAAAATCATAACATAAAGGAAACATAGGAATGTGGAAAAAACATAAAAAATGACATTATAAGAATAAGTCAAGGATAACCACCAATAGATCATAACATAACGTGCTTAGGATAATCTCCCATTCACCATAAATTCAATCTCATGATAAAAAAAATCACCCAATTCATTGGAGGGCTATATAATTCTGGGCCCACATTTCACATTCATATCATATACATGCATAAGTGTGCCACATTGATCATATAATATAAGGATATATTTAATCAATTTTAATCCCAATATTAAGGAGTTTGAGTAATATAAATGTGAGTACCCAATAAATTAAGGATATTTACTTCTAGGTTAATACCCTTGAATGGAAACAAGGATAGGTATTCACTACACAAATTTTTGGCACGGAAAATCATTGGATAAATTCAGAAGCATAATGAGGGTATATAAATATTCATGTAAGGGTTTAAAGAGAGTTAATTTGATCTATAATATCTTTTAAATAATAAGGGAAGTAAGAAGAATGTGTAAAAACACATTACAATAAGAAAAATTATAAATAAAAATGGGATTAGTATAAGGAAAGTACTTGAAATAAAAAGGGATAGGAGAGAGTCCCTTACCTTGGGAGGGTTCTTCTAAATACTTGGGAAGGGTTTATTAGGATATTAGGAACAACTTTGGAGGGATATAAAGAGGTAAGGTTAGAGTAAATTTGTTCTCCAGGTGTTTTTAGTGAAGATGAATAGGATTTCAGTTGGGTTTTTATTGCAAAAGAGAAGAGAATTATTTATTAATTTCTAAACATAGGATTGGGACTCTATATGATAAATTAATCCAAACCACAAAACATAACATGATTTTTCCCATAGTTTCTTCGAAATAGAAGAATATTTCATTATTTAATATGAATAATAGTCACAATCCTTAAAATAATACCCTTGGTGATGTGGAATTGATTGATGATTGTATAGAATTGATTTAAAAACCTTAAAATATAGTATAGGTTTTGGAGGATTCATTAAGAGTTTATAAAATTGATCAAATAAATTCAAAAACAAATTTCTTTAAAGTGGAAACATAATTTTGGATATGGATACTCTTTATAGTACTTATTACATCATGTTTAAGATTTTATGATGTTATAATACATATACTATAATTATACCACATTTAATTTTTACCCAAAAATTCGACTGTCTCAAAATATTATGAAAATTTAACCATTGGATAATTTTTATGTTCTTATTTCAAAACTAATATTTATTTTATCAAAATAAATTTCTAAATATGATAATTTACACTTTTAAATTAAAAATATCCATTTATTGAAAAATACTGGTTTTTTTACAATAATAGTTTCCAAGCCCTTATAACAATTACATTTGAATTCAGAAAATTATATTATAAAATATAATTATAAAATATTATTTAATAATAATATATTATTAAAATATAATTTATTTAAAAAATTCTTTTATTTGTAAAAAATATCTTCTTGATTTAAACTATATATTTCCCAAAAATACAATTTGTGTTTCATCTTTTCAAAATCTATTTTTTATCAAAATTTATTATTTAACCATTATAATGTAATAAAAGATAAATTAAATTAAATTTTTATTAAAATTAAAATATAAAATTCATACTCTTAGGTTCTAGATACATAACCATTTATTACACCAGCAAATACCCTATGGGTAAGATGTCTGATGATGTGATTTTCTTGGGTTGGTTTGATGAACATGGTTTTGGCCATGATCTCGATGAGGATGAACTTCTCTTATAAATGATTTCATGCATGAATTAGTTATTGAATCTAAAATTTGTATTGGTCAGGGGGTAATCCTAGTGATGTGATCTCCCTTAAAAGCTCCAATAAATGGGCTTCATAAGGTAAGATATTACTGGTTGATTCCATCGCTTCCTTTGTCTATGTCAAATGGATTTATCATAACTGTATATATATATATAAACAATATGATCAATGCATAATGAATATACTATCAAAAATTATGATGATTAATGGTATTTTAATTCTAAAGGATATAATTGATAACAGTCCAAAATAGCCATAGTAGTGTATGTGTTTGACATAATTTCATTTCTATATAAGGAATTTTCTCATTTAAAAAGGTGGTTTAATTTATAAATGTTCAGGTAATTACATTATTCCACCCTTCAAAACATTTTCCCAGAAAATTTCATTCACACACTAAAATAGTTGAGGGTACTTCTATTTAATCACCACTTTTGGTTCCCAAGTCACCACATAAAATTTATGGTTCTTCCACAACAATTTGACCATGTGAGTTTTCTTGTTTCATAGAACCTTGTGATTATGATCTAAGATCCTCATTAGATAATCCTTATATGAAATATCATTCTCCAATTGCACAACCTTTGGATTCAGCATATGTGAGGGGTATGGAATGTACTTACTCAAGAGGGATACATGGAACACATCATGTACTTGAGATGGGTTAGGTGGGAGTGCTAGTCAATAGGCCACCACTCCAATGTGATCAAGGATCTTTAAGGGGCCAATGTATCTTGGAATAAGATTTCCATTATTCCCAAACCTCATGAATTTCTTACATGGTGATATATAAAGGAACACTTTATATCTAACCTCATACTACAAGTCTTATCAATGATTTTTTGCATATATTTTCTATCAAATTTACATATATTTAATATGATGTTAAATGGTTTGAAAATTCTACATTACCTCTTGGATAAGATGAATTCCAATCCTCTTTCACTCTCCAAATTCATCCAAACATAGAGTCTAAAATCTATTCCCATAAATATCCTAATAAGGCACCATTTAAATGATATAATGAAAACTGTTTTTATATTTGAACTCCAATAGGTGAAGGTGTTGGTCCCAATATACTTAGAAATCCATTGAATATGATCTTAGAATATCCTCTAGAGTTTGAATAGTTATTTTAGACTAAAAATATATCTAAGGGTGATAAGAAGTACTGAAGTATGGTTCTATATTCAACACCTACTAAAGTATTCTCTTAAACATCAAGATAAACCTAATATATCAATCAGATACAATAAAGATTAGAACTCCATGCGGTCTTACCACTTCCATTATGTATATCTTGGATAATTTTTTAAGAGATAAATATTCCTTGATAGTAATGAAATGAACTGACTTGGTAAAGTGATTTAATACCAACTAGATGATATTATTACCTTTTAGGGTCATGGGGAGTCCTATGATGAAATCCATGGTTATTTTTTCACATTTTTATTATAGTATGGGCAATAGTTTCATCATACCCTTAGACTTCTATCATTTAGCCTTGACATGCTAGCATACCAAGAATCATGATACAAATTATGAAATATCACTATTTGTGTTATCCCAATAGAAGTTTTTCTTAAAATTAATATAGATCATAGTGCTTCTTGGATAAAAGAGAAAGAAGAACTATGTACATCATCCAAAATCTCCCTCTTAACTTCTAGTTTTGATGGGATATATATCCAGGTTCCAAACCTTATAACTCCATCTTTAGAAAATCTGGACTCCAAAATATTTTCTTGATTTTTCTATTGCACTTCATCATCCTTTTGAGCCTCCTATATCCACTCAAGTAGTGATGAATGATAATTAATTTGGGAAAGGTACACATAAAATCCTTTTATTATTCCCATGTCCACCCTCTGTATGTACAAGAAGATTATATCCCTTGTGATTCTCATTATGGATAGGGTTGGAGGATCCTTTTTACTCAAATCATATTCTAGTTTGTTCACCTTCCTAGGATGGTAATAGATAAAAAATAATAGTTCTTTATAAGTTATAACCACCTTCATTAGCACATATTGAGATCCTATTATGTGAATATACACTTGAGGCTTTTATAATCGGTTTATATGTAAAAATTATCCCTGCAGAGATAATGTCACAAAATCTTCAGCGAAAAGATCACTACATCCAATTCTAGATCATGTATTTAATTAGTGGGAGGAATAAGCTATCACTTTTCATATTTCTTGAGTACACAACCCAATCCATTTTTTATACATAACTATAGATCACAAATCCTTACCCACTGGTGGGTAATTTGAGCACAAATATAGTGATTATCCTCTTCTTCAGCTCTATAAAGATTTATTATCATTCATAATTCAGATAAACTTAAACCCCTTATGAGTTATCTTGGTTAGTGGGATTGATAATCAGGATAAGTTTCTCACAAATCAACAATTGTACCCATCTAATCTAAGAAAACTATGGATTTATGTCAGAGATATTGGTATGGGATATCCTTTAATTTCCAATGTTTTTAAAGGATCCACAAATATTACTTTTCTAGTGACAACATTCCATATGAATGTTACTTTTAATATGTATAAGTTTTATTGATAACTCAACCTATAGTTTATGAGGAAGACCAAGGTATTATTTGAGGAACATTTTATATCACAATGGGAATGCCATCAAGGATAATATTTTCATCGGTCTCAATTATTTTAGTTATACAAACTTGATCATGATGAAATAATATTAATTCTTGAAGTGATAATTTTAAAGGATATATATCCTCCTCCTTACACTAGTATATAATTAGAGGACGATTCATGGTATGAAGGGTGAATTCCTTCTACCAGTAATTTATGTTCGATCTATATAATTAAAACCAATCCATATATAGGATGATGTCAAATTTCACTAAATGGGGAACAAAAAGATTTATCCAATCATTTAGGGTGGTGACTCAGTGTTCTTATAAAACATACAAGATATTCTAGTGTATAATTAATTAAAATTCAAGAATACATTTACAACTTTAGAGTATATGTTATGTGTACTTCAATCATCATGATACATCTCATCACATGACCTTCCTTTTTCCCGTTCACTTAGAGTTTTTTGGTGCTCATCATACTTGTTATCCCTTATCATAGAGAATTTTCTTAAATAATGCCCAAGTTCCCCACATTTATGACATATAACTGTTAATAGTACCACTGATTGAAATTTATTTTCTTAAATAAAGTTATCTACATTATTCATTTTGAAATGATAATTAGTTATATTATGCCCTATTTTTCTACATCCAAAACATCATCCAGTTTCTTTGTTACATTTCACTTGGTGCCTGTTTCAACATTTTTGACATGTAGGAAATGTAATCATCTTTCCTATATCATCTTTATCATAGGAACTTCCATGATATTTTTCCTCCTCTTTATTGATGTGTTTGGAGACTAAAAAATATACCAATTATTGATCGTAATTTTTGATATATTGTTTAGAATAATCACAAAACGTCTTAATTTATCCCCAATCATGTTATGAATATCAATTAGATAGTCATTACACTTTCGATCACATTGGTTGTTGACTCAATTTCTCATATTTCCAGCCATTGAATAAAATAAAAGGAAAATTAGGGATGATTTTTTTAAACTATTAAACACATAAATGGTAATCCATGAAAACTAAAGGGATAAATCATAAATTAAATATGTTAACATATGAATTTATAGGTTTAATATAATTTATCCATGAAATATTTCCTAATATAAATTACTATGGAATTTTTTTTCCCTTAATTATGTTTTGGAATGATCTTGAGAATTTACCAAATCATATCCCTTAAGAGTATAAAACCTGGTGTGAAACATATCCTCATTGTTGTGCACTAGGTGATGATCGAGTCCAACACAATGTACCCTTTTTGGGGTTATTAGACCTAGGTACAACTATACTAGAGCCACATTCACTTGTATTATCCAAACATGTATGTATTTTCTTTAAAACCACTTAATCTAAACCTTAAAAAAATTAGGGATGTTTTCCAATGTTTAGTCTTATCCATAGGTCTTTCAATAGAGTTTTCTAAACCTAATCCCCCCAAATAACTAAGCTTCCCTTTGATACCAACTATGAAAACCCATATATTTAATACAATTTATATAAATATTTGTTGCATAAGGATACAATTAATAAAACCACAAAATATTATGATTCCTAGTGTATTTAGGTAATTTGGTACATAGTATAATAAATTTCAATAGAAATACAAAGTCATAAAGTAAAACTCCATAACATGACCTTAAATTTCCTTGATCTTCTAAAACTTCACGGGATAACCTAAGGATGTACATAAGAAATGGGTGAGATATATAGCCTAGTAAGGGAATAATAAAAGAATAAAATGATGGAAGTAATACATGTTAGTCAATAGGCATATCATGGTGACATAAAAAGGGTGAAAATCATAAACATGGTCATCGAATCATGATATAAGACGATAAAATAAATTAAACATATGAACGCAGAAACAATATAAAACATGACATCATAAGAATAAGTCAAGGATAAACACTAATAAATCATAATATAGTGTTCTTAGGATAAACTCCCATGCACCACACATGTAATATAATGAGATAAAAATATTACTAAATGCATTGTAGGGATATATAAATATGGGCCCACCCTTCATATTCATATCATGTACATGTATAAGTGTACCACATAGATCATAATACATAAGAGTTTATTTCATAAATTTTAATCCCATAATTAAGGAGTGTGGGTTACATACATGGAAGTACTCAATAAATTAACTATAGGTACATTTAGGTTAATACCCTAGAATGTAAATGGGGATGAGTATTTTCTACACAAATGTTTGGTATGGAAAATTACAGGATAAATTAGACAAAAATATAAGGGTACATAAAGATTCACGAAAGGATTTAATGAGAGTGAAATAGGTATATCATCACTTGGAAATTGTAGGGATAGTAATATAGGTGTGTAAAAACACATTACAATATAAAAAATTGGAAATCAAAATGGTCTTAGTATAAGGAAAGTACTTGAAATAAAAATGAAGAGTAGAGAATACCTTACCTTAAAATGGTGATTCTAAAAGCTTGAAAAGGGGTTATTAAGAGTTTAAGAACACCTTGGGAGGGATATATAGAGGGAAGTAAATAGTTAATTTTTGATCCAATGGTTTTGAGTGAATAGTAATGAGCGGTTTAGTGGATTTTTAATTACAAAATTGAAAAGGATTCTTTATTAATTTCTAAACTCAATTTTTGGAATCTATATGCTAAATTATTCCAAAACACAAACCATCCCATAATTTTTAACCATGGTTTCTACAAAATAGAATTGTATTTGATTAATTTATAAGTTTAATAACTTAAATCCATAAAATAATACCCTTGGAGATGTGGAAGTGAGGCATGTTTATAAATAATTGATTTTAAAACCTTAAAATATAATATGAGTTTTGTAGGATTCATTAAGGGTTTATAAAATTAATAAAATAAGTTCAAATTCACTTATTTTAAATCAGAAACATAATTTTGTCTATGTATACTCTTTATAGTATATATTACATCACTTTTGGGATTTTATGATTCCATAATACATACCTCATAACTATACCATATTTAATTTTTACCAAGATATTCTTCTATCTCAAAAAATAATGAAAACATTACCATTGGATAATTATGTTGTGATAATTTAAAAAATATATTTTATCAAAAAAATTCTATAAATATGATAATTTTCACTTTTAAATAAGAAATTCTCATTTATTTAATAATAATGGATTTTTTGACAATAATAGTTTTCAAATCCATATAACAATTAAATTTAACTTCATAAAATTATATTGTCATTTATATTTAATAAATATTATTTAATAATAATATTTTACTAAAATGTAATTTATTTAAAAACTTATTTAATTCATCAAAAGGGTTACTTGATTGAAATTATATATTTACCAAAATTAGATTTTGTGTTTTATCATATAAAAATCTAATTTTCATCAAAATTTATTATTTAACCATTATAAATTAATAAAAGAAAATTGTAATCACTATTTTATTAAAATAAAAATATAAAAATTCATACTACTAGGGTCTATATTCATGGAACTTTATTACACCTATGAATTCCCTGTGGGTAAGGTGTGAAATGATGAGGTTTTCTTGGGGTGGTTCGATAAACATGGTTTGGGACATGATCTTGATAAGATTAAACTTCCCTCTTAAATCGTTTTTACCATGCTTTAGATGTGTAATTTTTTTCTTAGGATTGGTCAAGGGAAAATCCCGATGATGTTATCTACCTTGTAAGATCTTATAAAAGGGCTTCATAGGGCATGATCCAATTAGTCTAGGTCATCGCTTCCATTGTCTATGTAAAATGGATTTATCATAACCCTATATTTATATTAATCATAAAATCACTATGTAATAGATATACTATTATCAATTATAATTATTAATGATATTTCAAATATGATAGGATATAACTTATAAAGTTCTAAAAATTACCAAAGTAGTGAATGTGTTTTCTATAATTCATTTCTTAATATGGAATTTACTCATCAAAAAAGTAAAATTCATTTATAAAATTTCATGTCATTAAAAGAGGTTTCTGGAAAAGTATACCACAATAAGTTTAATAGATCAATATGATTGGACAAATTTGTTCTGGAAAGATTCCACTAGAAAAGACTGTGAAGTTTCATCAAACAGAGGCTTTAGGAGAACCAGTCTTATGTTTCATAAAGAATTCATCAAATATAGAATTTTTTTTGGAATCCCCAGATGAAAGGATAGACATTCCATAGATTTTGTCAAGTGGAGAATGGTTATGAGACCATTATACAAATATTTTCAAACATGGTCATTGGATAGAGTATCTTGAAGAAGTAAAATTTAGAGGAAACATGTAAGAGTTTCCAAATACAAAAACATGAATTCTACCTGATAGAGTAACATCCAACAATGAAGAACCATACGAGGTTACTAGATAGAAAATTATGAAGAAGTACTAGATCAATTTATTGTAAATAAATTTAAATTTAATGATACTAAGTTGAATATTTAATACTTTAATAGTCATAAAGGTAAGATCTTGATTCAAGTTAATATTTTAGGATTCTTGAAGATTTCATTGACGTTGAGGTTTAAGGAAAGTTTCTTATGAAGGTTTTAATGAATCCTATCTTTTAGTAAGTTTAAAGGAAGTCAAATATTGAAATATGTGAGTGGTATATTAAATGTTAGGGTGGGAACTTTGAATTTTAATTTTGTTATCTTCCCTTAATCGTTGTAGAAGTGATGCCTATATAAAGGGTGAGTAGGAACGTTATATTGAGGTTGTTGATGCTGTTCAAGGTGATGAGTGAGGATCCTTGAGATATCATGTGTAAAATCATCATAGATAGTAGAACCAGATGAAGTGGTAGTATAAAAAGGGTATAAAACAATTGGTATCAAATAAAAAATGTGAAGAAGCTATCATACATAGGATAACAGATATAGTGGTGTTGGGATTTTAATTGGCATTAGACAAATAGGGCATCAGATAGAGTGATCATACTGATGTTACCAGACATACTTCTATAAGATATATAAGTCACTGGATTGATATTTTCATATAGATAAGTTTATAGAGAAGTTATTTCTCACTGCTACATAAGAAAGAAGATACGAAGAAGAAGAACTTACAATAAGTAAAGTGCAAGGAAATTTCAAGAGACATAGTGTCAAAATATTAAATAGTTTTAGTAAAGGTTCTTATTATTGTTAAAAAATATTATTATATCATACTATTTGTGTGAGGAGAACACGAACTTTCTAAGGACTATAGACCTATTCAAGTGATGGATACACACTGCTTGTTGGAATACACCAAAGGTATTTTTTCTAGTGGTTTTTTAGTTTTTGATTACTTCTAAACCATGTCAAGGACTAGCTACTCTTATTGAATAGTGAACCACATATATGATTATTTTATTGTGGGTGTACCTATTTTATACCTTCTAGTGGATTCTATTATCACTAACCATAGGTAAAGGTTGTTTTTAAAGTATAAAAACATAATAAAATATCCTGGATTCACCCCTCCCCCTCTCAGTGATCACTCAGATCCTCATTGATACCTTCAATCTGTAGAACCTGTAATAGATGCATAACCATATAGTTCTCAGTAAATTGAATTTACCAGTCTCACCTTTTGTAGATCTCCTATAGAAAATAAAAACCATATTTTATATATAACTGAGATGAATTTATTTTGACCATTTACTTATTCCCAGACTTGCTCCTCCTATTCCCTAGATAACTACCCCTCAATTATTTCCTTATATTCCCCCATGTAAGATACATGTTATACTAGAAAACATATTATTTATATCCAAATACTCTACAGAACCAATAATATCCTTTAAAACTAAATTTTATATGTAACAATGGATTCCATCTATGAAATCCATCTTAGTGTCTTAGTTCATATATAGTCTCCTTTTTTTGGACTTAAGGAACCTTTAATTCTTAAACCATTTTAAAAATTATTTGATGTATAATTGATCTTTTAAATATTTTTCTTAATCCATTATTTCCTATATGGGATTTTAGAACTTAAACTATTAGATGAAATAGATTTAGTATTATTTTGAAACACTGTTATAATATTTACCTATTAATATGAAAAATACTAATGAGTATTTCATTATAACTCTAATTGTATTTACTAGCCTTATTATAGTAATTTATTATTTTTCCTAAGGAATTCTCACCACTAAAACACCTTGAATTTTCCATGTTCAACTACTCTTCTTTTGCAACAACCATATTCTCAAACCCCTTAAATGTCTCATCTTGCTCAATAACTTTCAATTTTAGGAGTTTTATTTCCTTAACATAATCATTATCTTTATTGTAAATATCAATCTAACATTTATTTAGTTTTTTAACCACAATATTTACATATTTCATTTCTCTTTTTTGTTGAGTTTTTCTTTTAACAAACACTTCAATCTCATCTTTCAATATGTCCATATAGGTTTCTTCTCTTTCTTAGTGATTTAAATTTCTTTTTATCCCTCAACATGATCCATGAAGTTTCTAAATTTTCCAAAATATTATTCCACGAAATAAATGCTTGAATTAGATTAGTCATACTCTTCATTACTCAACATACTTATCCTTTTTCATCTCTAATTTTCTTATTTTCACTCAAAAAATTTCCAAGAATCTTTGAAACTTTTTTCTCTAGTATTTCTTCAACGGTTATCTTCATCCTATTTATCTTCATACTCTATACTCTTATTTATTAGAAAATGTACTATAAAATTTCCAATTCCACTACACTTAAAGTTATTACACGGGAGTTTTAATTTTTATTTAACATTCCCATGTTTATGTTTTTGGAAATAATAGATATTATTCTTTTGAAGTATTTAGATTTTTACTCATCTTCCCATGATTCACTATTAGAATCATTTTCATACTCCTTTATCTTGAATTTTATCATGGATTTTAATGTTAGTCTCTAATTATTTTTATTGAAAATGTGATACTTCCTTATCTCATAGTTTAAGAGTGTTTTATGAAACCCATCTAGAGGTAAGTCTTCCTTATCTTTCAAAAACCCTATCAGGAAAATTTCTCATTAACTTCTTGAATATGGCTGAATCTTACAAGGTATCTCTAAATAATCTAATGTAATCACTATCGAATTCACCAGGGAAAAGTAGTCACTAGTTATCTCATCTATAACCATCATAAAATTAGCTCTCTAGATTTATAGTTTGGCTTCTTTAACTTTAACAGTTCACTCATACATATTCTCAATCTTATTCTACATATCCTTTTCTATCTGATTTTCATTAATTTTTTATATTTTTTATTAGATAAGGATGATAGTATTGAATTACATACCTTACCATATAGTTTCATATTTATCTTATATGTGAATTTCATGGGATAATATCTTGTTATGGGGTGAAAAAACCACTATCCTAAGATCACTCACTTTAATTCCTTGTGATAGAAGATATTTGAGCATTTTATTCTTCCATCCATGAATGATCTTTCCATAAAATTTTAGGATAACTCAATTTTTGAAAAAATATGTATTTTGTATACTTAAACTTTTATTAGATTATGATCTCATAGGGAACCTGGTTAGCTTGGATACTACTTAAAGATCCCAAGTCAATTGATGTCAATTTATGTAACATTGAGAGGAGGGGTGGGGTGGGGGGGAGGTGAATTAGTTTTATACATTTTTACAATTTCATTTATAAATTAACCTATATGACTTTTTAAGGTCATGATCCAATATTTTTAAACATCTATCTCACATGTATGTAAGGAAATTAAAATGAGTATAATACATAATAAGTTTACAAGGTTTTTATTTAATGAGTATTTGGTTTCTTACTACAACATTGACATGATCAATATTTTAATTAAAATTTTTAAAGTTTCGCTAAAATCACACACAAGGGTTGGGGAGTTATAATCCAATTTATAGGGAATGTATCATCCAACTCCCTAATATAATAGGCCATTGTTTATACCGGAACCACCAATCCTCAAGAATTTTTTATTTTGTATTGGATATGAACAAGATCTTCAATACCCTTTTATATGTTTTAGAATCAATGAATAATATCCTATTATTTTGGTTAGGTCTTCAAATGCTAGTGTAACGCCCTGACCCCAGAACTCAGAGTTGGTGCACTATTTTATTACATCAGCATGATTACAAGGAATCAAATCCCAAAGGACCGATCAGTTTAGTATTCTTGGAAGACCAGATTACATTCATGATACCCATAATACATTGGGAAAAGACAATATAACATAATATAGAATGAAATAATCTTTATCCTTGAAATATTATTCAAAATTTTATTCTTCATAACCTGAAGAAAATGAACATAAGAAAGGGGTGAGATCATATGTTCATTAAGTGTAAATAATATAGTTGAATAATAAATAACAATGCCTAATGAATAATTAAAAGTAAGCATGCCATTAAAAATAAAATTGAGTATAATATGGAAGGAATAAAATCTGAATAAATAATTCCATAATAAAACATAACCATGTATATTTTACTAGTTTAATAATCACATTGACTATCAAATACTAGATTTATAATGAGGGAATTCATAATGTTGAACATCATAATCATACATCAAGTCTTTGTGCCAAGACCATACATAAATGGATGAAACCCCAAAATAGTTTGTATCATGAGACCTACTGATGCATTAAGAGGATATAGAGGGACCCACCCATAACTTAATAATTCCAATAAATTCCTCATACGAAAAGGGTGAAACATAAAAAACATAAACATTCGTATTGAAAAACTAGAATAAGAAATGTGAATACTTTAACTATAACCCATGAATGGTATCAAATTAGCACATCTATAGTCAAAATTATCATCAACACTTTAAAAACATGTGGTATATATTATAATAATGGATATACCTTAATGATTTATAGGATTCAACAAAGGATGTTGACATAGATGAAGATAACTTTAAATGAGACAATTGAAAATTTCAAGAGGAAATATTCTTTAAACGTGCCAAAGTATCCCATACCACTTGGAAACAGTCAAATCATAATACCTTAGAATATTAGGAGAATAATGAGACTCTTGATATGATATATCAAAGGGTAGTATATACACATCATTCAAATAATAATTTGTGAATAAGGAATATACCTCATAAAAGTTAAAGTGAGACAAGAAAAATCCTTTTTACTTTGTAAAGAATATTTCTTTTGAAAAATAATTTTTATTTTTCATAAAATAAGATTGTAAACATGTATATCCCAAAAATAAAAGGTAAGTTCATTGAAATTATATTTTGGGCATAAATTATGTCTCACTGAAGTGAAATCATGTAAAAATAGTTATTAAGAAACTTTATAGTTAAAACATTTTAGTGTGGTTTAAGGGAAATATTAAAGAGATTTTAAAGAGGAAATACATGTTTGATTTCAAAAACAAGAAATGAAAAAAAGAAATTTTTTTCAATATAAAATGACTGATTTTAGAAATATAATTATGGATTAAACCAGATTATATTTCGTAACTGATAATGGGTAACAATTTTAGAAGTTTCCTTGAATAAGCCTTGTTTATCGGGAAGAATTGAGAAGGGAACCGTTTTAAAACATAAAATTCCCATAAAGAAAATATTAAATGATCTGAATATATTAATTTGAAAATTTTAAATATAATGTAGAATAATTACAAAAAAATAAATAAACATTAAATTGGGTTAAGGATAGTGAAAGGATTACCCGATGAAAAAATGAAGGTTCGGGTGGAATCTCGTACTAGTTTGTAATCAATCGAAACATATGACCCAAAAATTAATAATTATAAAATTATACATTTAATACCATGAAAATAAATATATTAATTATATTTTACATCAATGGGCAGTATACATATACCATAAAAAATAAATTTTTTGCGAATAAGGAATATCTTACAAAAATGGAAGTGAGATGAGAAAACCCTTACTACTTTGTAATCAATTGAATCATATGTCCAAAAATTGACAATAATACAATGAATAATTTAATACCGTGAATATAAAGATATTAATTATATTATATATCAAATTTTTGTATTCATACACCACATAAAATAAATAAGTGGTAAATAGTGGAAATCTCACAGAAATAAAAGTGAGATGAGAAACCTAATACCTTATATCCGAACGTGTTTTTCACCTTACCATAACATCCTAGATAATAAAATTAAATCAATAAATTAATTAATTAAGAACCTTATATACATTTATTTTATTTATTATAATTTTATTAAGTTCATTTATGGCCTTTTGGATAAGTTATAAGATACAAATTTATTGCTCAGGAGTGTTTATTTCCTTGGTTCTCACAATAGACTACTTGTATATGGGTATAAAAGTTCATGTTGAATGGATAAAATTCTCCAAAATTTATTTTATATATTATTAATTAACATAAAAAAGTTTAAATGGTTATATATATCATTTTTTACCTGGTATGAGGACGAATCATTATATAAGTCATTTAGTGATAATCGTTTAGATTATTACCTCGGTTATTGATCATAACGAACTCATTTTGTTTTATCGTTTAGTATTATGTAAATATGTTACATAAAGAACATAAAAAAGTGTTATATAATAAATTTTAATATATTTATAAACCATTGAGATGGTTTCATGAACATATTTTAAGAATAATTTGAAGAGTGAAACTTCATCGTCCATGAAGATTGTAAATTGGCGCCTCCTGGTCGATGATTTTGTTTATAAAATAAAAGAAAGAGAATAAGAAGATTGATAATGGATATTACATTATCATGATATAATTATAGTATAGTGTTGATAATATAGTTATAATTATCAATTGGATAGAGGAGGTTAGGAGAGAATAAGAAAAAGAAGATAAATTGAAATGAAATTAAATGAAAAAGGAAGAGGATTTACCTCTTGAAATAACCTCCTTGAGAACCTCCTTAAGGGAATGGGTTTTTGTATTTTGGAAATACCAAGAGATCCTAGACGTGGGGAGGGACTAGGAAATAATATTTTGGTAGTACTTTGAGAAGATTCAAGTCTTATAGGAGTGAAGAGAAGAGGGAGTGATGGTGGTTTTTATAGTGGAGGAGAGGAGGGTTTTTCCATTAATTTAGCCATTATTTTATTATTCTGGGTCAATACAAAGAATAATATTGATTATTATGACTAAAATTGTAATAAGTTCATGTGAGTTTGAAACAATGGTTATTTACATCATAAATGACACAAGCATGATACATAAATTTATTTATTTAGCATATTTCTTAAATTATCGAATTTCATTATTCAACAAAAAATAAAGTATTTTAGAAAAATCCAAAAAATTCACCCTAACCATTTTTCAATGTGTTAAATTAAAATATTGAATCCATTTTATCAAAATAATTTTATAAATTTGTGAAATTTAATTTTTAAATAAAATCACTATTTACTTGAAAAATATAGATTTTAAATTTAAAACTGATTTTATAATACTTTAAAAAATTAACTGAGGTCTCATTAAATTATCCTAAAATCATAGGAAAACAAAATATTTATTTAATAATAAATTTTATGAAAATTAATATTTTTTTAAATAATTTATTAATTTAAAATTATAATTAAATATTTATTACTCACAAAAATATAAATACATAATTTTTAATTTTTAAAACATTACTCTTATTTATAAGGTGCCTAAATTTTATTTCTACTTTCATGGGTGAGGTTACTATTCATAAAGGTCAAGTTAATATTTATAAGGGTAACATTTCTATTCAAAAGGTTTAATTTACTATTCATCAAAAAATTAAGTTGATCCTATTAAACTCTAAAAAAATTACTAATCACAATGGTGTATGTCTGTTTTTTGAAATTAAAATCACAAAAGTGGAAAAGTTATGTTTCATGGCTAGGTTATAACTATATTATGTAAATAATTATAATAACAATTTTTTTTCATAGAGACTTAGTTTTGCGTGCATTACAGGATATATTTATTTTTAAATTCTGGGGGTGTTATATTCTCCCCTCCTTTAATAAATTGTGTCCTCATAATTTGAAATTAAACTCCAAAAGTTAAAGGTTGATACTTGAATAATTCCCTTTTTTTTAAATCCACATCAAAAATATGGTTAATAAAATATCCTCTTAATAAGATGGGAAGGAAAATGAATAGGTTACTACAAAATTACACATTCAAATAGGGTAACATTAGTGTAAAGTGAAAATATGTACATGAAAGAATAATCTAACAATCATGTTCTGATGGAGAGTGATAATGAACATGGTAATTAGAATGTTAGTTGTCACAAAGCCATAAATCTTTTGATAGGTTAAAATAACATTGATTTCTTAGAAATAAAACTACATGGATAACTTTTAAAAAAAAATCTTTTTCCTTGAATTGAGGGGTTCCTTTACTCTCTAGATAAGCACTTAATAAATTTAACATACTTTATTACTTTTGATATCAAAATAATAATATCATACTTTTTTGTGATTTGATATATTTTCACCTAATTCCCTATACCTAGTAATGAATGCTCAAGATAATTTTTTCACTCCTAAACAATTCAAATTAACTTCTACAGATCACATATCCTACAAAAGTTTAATTATCTATTCCCATCATCTTTATACATCAAATGAATCCAAAATGTTTAGAATAAGATATGATAATTCCCCAAAAATAATAAAACTTTATATGATGGAAAACAAATTTAATATCCAAAATTCAAATGTAAATCTCAAGGTTCAACATAGATCATTTTTCAAATTACTTTCATTCTTAAAAAACATTATAGACTATGACCCCAAAATCAGAAGGACGTTTTCATATAGTCGTCCAAATGACATCGATAACTCTTAGTCTCTTTTACCAAAGATTTAATTTCCACTATCACATAATATCCATGACATTATATACATTTCCATAAGTAACCTGGATAACCATATATCTATAATAAAATCATATTTTACTCCAAAATAAAATTAAACATTTATTTCTCAAAATATTCAATTTACCACAGTCTTATAGGATTCCCAAAATTGTGAACATATTCCAAAATAACATTAATCACTTAACCAAAAAATAATTTTCAAATTCCAATGGTATCTATTTGATAGAAAAAAAGTCCCTTAAATCAAAATAACATTTATACATTAGATGTTTTAACTAAAAAAATAGTCATGATAACCAAGACTTCACATAGGCTAGTGGTAGGCATTTTACCTTTGTCTCCCTTTGGTTGTGGGTTGAAACATCATGACCTTACCAAACATAGTAGGTTGTCACCCGATATGTGAGATTTCCTTTTTCTAAAACCATATATATTCTAAAATAAATATGATGGATGTCCTTGAAATAAAGTCAATTAATAAACATTCTTTTGACTGGGATTTTCCATACAACCTCAATAAATAAAAAATCATACATTTATTTCCAAATAGGGCCTTCCTTGGTCTAGATGTTATCCTATAGAATAGGTAATTGACTCGGGTAATTTTTAGGTCCATTAAATTTAGGGAAAATAACTAAAAATGGATTCTTAGGATCAGTTTTATTTCCTTTTATTGTACTCTTTGTTTTTCCTCGATAATTATTTTCTTTAGGACCTTCCTTCCCACACATAAAACATTTATCCATTTTTTTGAGACAATTCCCTAGGTGTCTCCTTCCACATTTTTTGCATGTCAGAAATGAAGCCTTCTATTATCCATGGTATCCACTACTGGGTCTCTTAGAAAACTCCATTCTTCTCTTATTTGGTGGGTCCAGGTGTTGGTTGTAACGACTCGAGTCCGGAGCCCCTCCATTGGTGCCCCGTACCCGGTTCGCCACATGACCTCAAGCGCGTTTCCCCGAATGCCAGAGGCTGCCGACTAACAGCGAGGGCCTTGTTGAGTCTGTGGGGAAACCATGCCCTCATTCGGTAAGGTATACAAGGTAAGAAAACAACAATAAATAGCGGAAGCAGTAAAAAACATGCATAGAAATAGAAACCAAACAACGGAAGCAATCTAAATATATAACTATGATGACAGTGATGCAGCAGGTATAAGTATCCAAGGAAATAGCAAACACAACAACGTGCTGAAATACAACTGAAACCAAGTGTAAAAGAAAAACAAAATAATCACCTCAGCATCGCGAGCCACGGCTCGGTCCCATGCTCCCCAGCTCTTGATGCAATCATGATCCTGAAGTAGAAGGGCGCTTTCCCTTATCTATACCTGCAACAACATAGTCTTATTGGGCCCAAAAGCATGGCCCAAACAGGGTGTGAGATACAATCCCAGTAGGCAATCACCCAAATATTTGTGCCTAATAGTCACTGAATACATGGTAGTAATAAAACAAGAAGCAGTAAACAGAAAAGCACAAGCAGCTACAATCCACAGTCCTGGAAAACAAAGTACAGAAGTAAACAGTCAGCAACAGGAAGAAAACAGGTAACCCTCTGGGTAGCTCTCACATTCTAACCCCTATGGTTAAACCTCTAAGTACTAGAAACCCTCTGGGAAGCACACACAGTCTCACCCCTTTGGTTTTGCTACGTAATTAAGCAGACTCTCTGGGGAAACACTCACTGTCAATTCCCCCTATAGTCTCATATCATGCTAAAGGCTCTCTGGGGAAGCACTCAACATCAATTCCCCCTATGTCCCGCGTCATAATTAAAAGACACTATGGAGAATCCCTTTCGTCAATTCTCCCCTTTGTCTCGCATCGTAATTAAAAAGACACTCTGGAGAAGCCCTTCCGTCAATTCTCCCTTTGGTCTACTACTCTAGGTTCTCACAATCCTGAGTATAACTAAACATGATCAGCATGTGTATATCGTCCAAGTAAACCTCAAGAACTTCTTGGCTATCAACTAAGGCTAAACATCAATAAAAAAACAACAGTTACACTATCCTACAACTAGGCATGACAACTGGAAAACACCGAACAGGTAGAACAAGCATGGAAAGGCAATCTGAGCACAAAAAAACTACTCTAATCACAAGCAATAACCTCTACTAATGAAATCAAGAAAAGCAGGCAAGTGACAAGGGAAAAACAAGAAACACGCAATACCCCATTCAAGGTTATTGGTGGAATTTGCACAATAATATTCATAAACATTATACGGAAAGGCAAAAACAACCTACCTCGGTTCAAGGAGATTGATATACGTGAACCACAACAACAGATTCCTCTTAGAACAACGTAGATCTGAGAAAACACACAAAATGTTCATCCCATGATAACTTGGAAATGAGGAGGAATCAAGAAACAAGACTAAGGCAGAAGGAAGAACTCACCGCTGTGATTCCAACGCAACTGACCATGCTCGAATCGGAGAACGGACGGTGAGGCAGGACTTTGTCGAAGATTTGGCCGTATGGTCACTCTCGGACAGTTGAAAACTGGAGAAGAAGATAGAAATAGGGGTTATGCATGAACCTAGTCTTTTAAATGAAAAAAATGAAATTACACGGCATGTACTTCTTTAGTACACGACGTGTACTTCAATTTTTTCCGTACTCCAAATTAACCGGCCTCCACCTCAGCCTTACACACCGTGTGTGTAGCCCGGACATGGCCAACACATGGCTTCGAGCCAGAATAGAGTACCCGGCATGTACTCAAAAAGTACACGGCGTGTACTTCTAAAATTTCCAGAAAATTTATTTTCCTTAAAAACTCCAGAAAAAAGGAAAACATACCTGAATGAAGATCTGGGTTCTTACATTGGTTAAGGTATATGTTTTTAATAATATTTTGGAAAAACTAATTATTAATGAATATGATATCATTAAATCCTATCATCATACCATTTGGTTTCCCATAACCACCATCTTTTCTATTATGTTTAATGTTAACATGACTAACTTGGATTCCATCCATTGACTAAAACCAGAAAAAATTGTGTGAGTAACAATAGTAATAGTGAGAAAAATGTATAATCATTTATAGAATATCATGACTACTTATTTTTAACCTAAAACAGATTGGTTTTAACCTAGGTTATTCATTTTAATTATATATTCAAATCCATAATAATTGTTTGTAAAGAAAATGTGAATTATCCTAAACATATCCCATGTGAGTATCAAACCACATGTACAGTAAGACCCATTGTCGTGCACCAGGTTACCTCGAGTCAAGCTCAGAACACCTTTTTGGAGTTCTTACTCCTAGGTACATCTATTATATAACAACATCCACTTTTAGTATCTAGACATGGATGTATTATCTAGTAAGATCCATATAATCTATACATTTACAAAATTCTAGGATGTTCTTGTATGCTTATCCTCAAATTCCATCTTAGGAAATTGTTCACTAGTCTACATTTTCTAAATATATTTTTCTGAAGATTATAATAAAATTAATCTGATACCAACTATAATTCCCCAACCCTAGAATCCCAAAGCTGGTATATTATTTAATTACGTTGGCATGATTACAAGGAATCAAATCTCAAAGGACCTAGCAGTTTAGAAGTCGTGGAAGACCATATGATATTCATAACACCCATAATACATCAAAAAAAGAAAATATAACATGATATATAATCAAATAAATTTCATCCTTTAAATATTATTCAAAATTTTCTTCTTCATAACCTGGAGAGAAAACATAAGAAAGGGGTGAGTTCAAATGCTAAGTAAGGGGAAATAATACAACAAAAGTATAAATAATAAGTCATGATGAATAACTAAAATTATACATGACATTAAAAATAAACATGAGCATAATATAGAAGGAATAAAATATGAATAAATAATTCCATAATAAAACATAACCATAGATATTATACTAGTTTAATAATCACATGGACTATCAAATTCTAGATTCATAATGAGAGAATACATAATGTCAGACATCATAATCATACCGTCAATGCCTCATTATAAGACCATAGATCAATGGGTAAAAACCAAAACTAGTTTGTCTCATGAGACCTACCGATGCATAGAGGGGCTATATCGAGCCCCACCTATCACTTAATAAGTCCAATACATTCCTCATATGAAAAGGGTGAAACATAAACAACATAAAAATTCATATCAAAGAACTAGCATACAAAATGTGAATACTTTAACTATAACCCATGAATGGTCTATAATTAGCATATACATAGTCAAATTGACCATCAATGCTTCAACAAAATATGGTGAAATATATAATAAGAGATAGACCACAATGAAGTATAGGATTAAAAAAATGATGTCAACATAGATGAAGATACTTTTAAATATGACCATTGAACAGTTTATGAGGGAATATTTTTTAAGCATACCAAAGTCTCCCACACCACTTTGAAAAATTCAAATTATAATCCATTAGAATATTAAGATAATAAGGATACTCTTTAAATGATATATAAAAGGTCATTACATACATCACATTCAAGTAATAAGTGGTGAACAAATCATATATCTCATAAAAGTTAAAGTGAGATGAGAAAAATCCTCTTTTACTTTAAAAAGAAGAGTTCTTTTGGAAAATGGTTTTTATTTTTAATAAAATAAGATTGTAAAAATTTATATCCCAAAAATAAAAGGAAAGAAAATTTAAGATACAGTTTATTCATAAATGATGTCCCACTGAAGTGACATCATGTAAAAAGTTGTTTTTAAGAAACTTTAAATTGAAACATTTTAGTGCGGTTTGAGGGAAATATTAAAGAGATTTTAAAGTGAAAATACATGTTTGATTTTATAAAACCAGAAATTAAAAAACATAATTTTTTAATGATAAAATGAGTTATTTTATAAATATAATTATGTCTTAAAACAGATTATATTGTGCACTTGAAAATGGGTAAGAATTCGAGAAGTTTCCTTGAATAGGGCTTGTTTATTGGGAAGTATTGAGAAGGGAACCATTTTAAAACATAGAATTACCATAAAAGAAATATTAAATGATATGAAACATAATATAAGAAAATTAAACATAAATAAATAAACATTACATTGGGTTAAGGATAGTGAAATGATAACCCTATGAAAAAATGAAGGTTCTGGTGGAATCCCTTACTAGTTTGTAATCAATCGAAACATAAGACCCAAAATTAATAATCATGAAATGATACATTTAATACCCTAAAAATAAATATATTCACATAAATGGGAATTATACATACACCATACAAAATAAATAGTGGTGAATAAGGAATATCTCACAAAAATGGAAGTGAGATGAGAAAACCCTTACTACTTTGTAATCAATTGAATCGTATGTCCAAAAATTAAAAATAATCCAATGAATCATTAAATAAAATGAATATAAATAGATTAATGATATTATATATCAAATTTCAGTATACATACACCACATATAATAAATAAGTATTTAATAATGGAAATCTCATGAAAATAATAGTGAAATGAGAAACCCTTTACCTTATGTCTGAACGTGTTCTGCACTTGACCTTAACATCCTGGATAATAAAATTAAATACATTAATTAATTAATTCATAACCTTATATACATGAATTTTATTTATTATAATTTTATTAATTTAATTTATAGACTTTTTGATGAGTTATAAGATACAAATTTATTGCTTGGGAGTGTTTGTTTCATTGGTTCTCACGATTAACATACTTGTATATGTGTATAAAAGTTCAAGTGGAATATATATAATTATAAATAACTTAATTTATAAATAATTAATGAAAATAAATAATATTAAATGGTTATATATATCATTTGGTTACATGGTATAATTATGAATCATTATATAAGTCATTTAGTGATAATCGTTTAGATTATTACGGGGGTTATTGATCATAATGAACTCATTTTGTTTTATCATTTAGTATTATGTAAATATGTTACTTATAGAGCATAAAATGGTTATATAATAAATTTTAAAATATGAATCAAACATTAAAATGGTTTCACGAATATATTTGAAGAATAATTTGAAGAACGAAACTTCTTCGTCCACGAAGGTTGTAAATTGGCACCTCCTAGAAGATGATTTTGTTTATAAAATAAAAGAGGGAGAGTAAAATTATTGATAATAGTTATTACATTAACAAGATATAATTATAATATATATATATGATACTGGACTTATCATGATAAATTGGGAAGATTATTTTAGGAGAGAATAAGAAAAAGAAGATAAATTGAAATGAAATTAAATGAAAAAGGAAGAGGATTTACCACTTGAAATAACCTCCTTGAGAACCTCCTTAATGGAAAGGGTTTTGGTATTTTGGAAATACCAAGTTACACTGGATGTGGGGAGGGACTAGGGAATATTATTTGGGTGTAACTTTGAGAATCTTCAAGGCTTAGATGAGTGAAGAGAAGAGGGAGTGAGGGGTGGTTTATATAGTGGAGAGGAGGGTTTTTACATTATTTTAATCATTAATTTATTATTTTTGATAAATACTATGAATATTCTTGATTATTGTGACTAAAAAATTAATAATTTCATGTTATTTCAAAACAATGTCCATTTACATCATCCATGACTTAATCATGATGTATAAATTCATTTATTTAGCATATTTCGTAAATTATCGAATTTCACTCTTCACCAAAAATTCAAGTATTTCATAAAAATCCAAAAAATTCACCCTAACCATATTTTATGTGTATAAATAAAAAATGGACTCCATTTTATCAAAATAATTTTCTAAATATGTGAAATTTAATTTTTAAATAAAATAATTATTTACTTGAAAAATACAGATTTAAAATTTAAAACTGATTTTATTATACTTTCAAAAATTAACTAAGGACTCATAAAATTATCATAGAATCATAGGATTTTTTTTTATTTAGGAATAAATTTTATGAAAATTAATTTTATTTTAAATAAATTTATTAATTCAAAATTTTAATTAAATATTTATTACTCACAAAATACCAACACTTAATTATTATTTTTTAAAACATTCACTCTCATTTATAAGGTGCCTAAATTTTATTTATTCTTTAATGGGTGAGGTTACTATTAATAAGGTTCAATTTACTATTCATAAGGATAACATTACTATTCATAAAAATCAAGTTACTATTCAATAAAAAAATTAAGTCCATCCTATTAGATTCTAAATAAATTACTGATTACAAAGGTGTATGTATTTTTTTCAAAATTCAAATCATAGAAGTATAAAAATTATTTTTCATGTATAGGTTATAACTATCTTGTGTAAATAATTATAATAACAAAGTTTTTATCACATAGACTAAGTGTTGTGTGCATTATAGGCTATATTTATTTTTAAATTCTTGGGGTGTTACAGCTAGAATAATGTCAATAATGAAATATGCATGTTGACCTTCCTTCTCAATATTTAAAAAATGATGGACATGTGCATGATAATATGCATGTTGATGATAATATTATTCCTTCTCAACAAAAATCCTTTAGATAGTCAATAAAAATGTCTTTTAACTCAAAAAATATGATGAATGTTGATGCACCACTTTTTGATCACCACTCCTTATTCTTTACTTGATATAGATTATTATTTAATTCAGGCACAATATTATATTCTTCTATTTTTGATACAACACCATTATTCTATTTTCATTATACCTTTTATATTCACATTAATTATTTGATTATCAATTATTTAATTAAATATTGAAACTTCTAATGATTTTGGACATCCTAATTGGTCCAAAAATATTGAAATGTCCTCCAAATTTGATTGAAATTAAATTATTTCAAATATTTCTCTTTTAAATTATTGGAAATATAAATCCATGATATTTTTTTTCAATCCTTCATTTACACCATGACTTGAATCTTTCTTCTAGAAAAAGATCATGATTTATGGGCTTGATGTCCATAAAAGCATCGTCTAACTAAAATCTTCAGAGACCTCATTTTTTTTATAAATGTTGATTCATACATAAGAAATATAATTTCCTATGTATCCCTATGTGAGTAAAAATTTCTTACATATACATATAATGTTTTTTTCA
The DNA here is from genome assembly GCA_963277665.1 of Viscum album. Classification (NCBI taxonomy): domain Eukaryota; kingdom Viridiplantae; phylum Streptophyta; class Magnoliopsida; order Santalales; family Viscaceae; genus Viscum; species Viscum album. The sequence continues at coordinate 1,030,304,907 of OY728150.1, forward strand.
TTATTTATTTTCAATGAACTCCTTAAAAAATTTCTTATGTATCCCTATGTGAGTATCGATTTCTTAAATATGTACGTATGGTTTTTGAATTTATCACATTTCACCCCAAACTCTAAAAAATTTATTACATACTTAATTTTTAATGATTTTCCATTTTTTAAATTACTTTATACTCTGGAGAAAAAATATTATGCATGAACAAAAAATATCTTATGTATCTATGTATGTTTTTTAACTTTGAAAATTTTTATCTCATCTCGGAAAAAAATATCTTTTGTATGATCTAGAGAGAAACTTATATATATAGGGTGCATCCTTTCCTTTTCCAATTATTCAGTTTTCAAGTAAAAGTAAATATATATTATGTATCCCATGCATTTTGAAATTTTTTGAGTGATTTTCAACAAAAATAATTATGTATCCTCTTGAGAAATTATTATGTATATAGTGAGGTCTAGTAATTTTCCAAGTTTTCAAGTTTGAAAAAAACTTATGTATTCAAGGAAGGTTTGGGACATACCCATTTTCCCTAAAACCTATAATTTTTAGAATTGATCCAAAGCTCCTCAAATTATCTCCAAACTCTTCAATAAAGACCTATACAACTAAAAACCATTCTATATCACTGCCTAAATATTTTTACTCATGGGTAATGGTTGGTTATAAAGATAATATACTTCAATAATTACATTGGATTATTTATATATAAAAATATGAAATCAATGATTTTTAGAGTTTAGGAGTTGAATGGACATCACCACACCATGGTGTATAGATATTTATATTGTAGTGAATGTTGATTTGAAAAAAAAATAAATATTTGGATTGAAATTGAAATATAGAGATACAATTTCATATTTGGAAGGATAATTCTATCTATTTTGATGATATTGATCACAATTAAATACATGTGACACATCATGTGATCTTAGAGCTCAAAGTGAACATGAATAATTCTTAATATTTGATCAAAGAACATATATATTGTATGTATTTATAAAAACCATTTGTTGTAAAATATTGAAAAAAAGAGAAGATAAAGTCATTAAAATATCTAGTTTTTGAGAGATGAAACGTGATCCAATTGAGAGGATACATTGATACATATGTTAAACTGTTATAAGGATAATGATTTATAGAGTTCCATTTATCATACCTTGATTAATATAGAAGAATATAGAGTATAAAAAGATAATTTCATTAAAGGAATCATTCTTATCCAGTGGAATAGTTTTCTACTATGAATATCATTTGGGGTGAAACGATTCAAAAATCTAATTGAGAGGTTAATATTAATTTATTTTTAGAGAAGAAGATAAAAAGTAGATATCATAGTCACATCAAATATATATTAGGTTATGAAATGAGTATTAGTTTCTTATTCTGATCTTAGATATACCTTCATATCAACAAATTTAGAAAGAATTCCCTTGAATTTGTGTTCAAAGAAGGAAAAATAGGGAGTAACCCTTGAGTGGTAGGGATCCATCCATAAATATTTGTGATGGAAGTGAAATTTGGGGTGGATTAACTACAACCTAAAAATTTAATCCACTAAATCAATGTTTTAATAGTATATTATTTGGTACACTAGAATATCGCTATGTGTGTTCTCCTTAGATGTTAACTATTGCAAAATGAACAAAGTAAAACCCTTTTGTTATTGTGTGTTTTTATTTATATATATGGGTTTGATATTCGATGTGAGATAAATTTAGGGAGAGATAAATTGAACATTATTATTTCTAATATAAAACATCTAAAGAAGGATGAAGGGAATTTTTTAGAGTGAAAAACTGTTTGAATGGATTAGAACTATAATTCACCCCCTCTTAGAGTGACTTGAGACATACTACATAACTTAGTGATTAGAATTATTGATTTACATCAACCACTTTATTATGATATATTTATCTCAATTATCCCATTCCCTCTACATTATATACTATTTTTATAGGCTTCCAAATTTTCTTTCTTCCAATCTATTCATTAAAAATCAGATCCTGGACTTACTCAAACACTCATTTAGTATTATCAATTGAATTTCCAACAATATTAACCATCACATATAATTATTTTTTCAATGATGATAATAGTATCAATTCCCACACTTTGTTTTTTAACTTTAAATTTTTTAACTTCAATTGAATTTTGACTATATTGAAATCATTTATATGATCAATCACCAAATTTCCTTCAATCATCTGTATACTAAAGTGTCAACATATTAGAAAGACCTTATTAATAGTGGTAAGATTCTCATAGATGTTTTAGTGTGTAAAAAGTGTCACAATAATGGTCTCTATATCCTGGATATTGAAAGAAACAATCCATTCTAACACAATTTATACAACTATCGAAGTGTTTTTTAAATATTCTCCTATTTAATTTTCACCCTAATATTATGCTTAATACAACTCAATAAAATACCAAAATCTATCTAAAATATATAATATTCTATATATATCTTCTATAAATAAAAACCATACCTATCACACCTATCAATCATTTCATTTCCTTATTTTAATAACATGACCACTGAACAAAACACTCTAAACAAATATTCATATTTTAAACAAAAAACAAAAAAACATATTGGAATTATTTCACTTATTAAGGATAGAAATATCTCTAATACTAGTTATAATTCCCACCACATGGATACCACCATTTGGAATTCAGGAATGAAATGATGACCAAAAATCCAGAGATGGTTTTTAATGGTGTATCTAAGTAAGAAACTATATACCATACCAAAAAATTCTATAGAAAATGATTAATAATTGTTGAGATAAATATAAAAGACAACACATACATACAAAACCAACACAAAAGGAATTTAACATGGTTTATAAAATTATTTATATGCACAAAGAAACACTAAAATCTATTATAATAGAAGGGAGAGAGAAACTATTGAGTTATAAGTGATTAAAAATCACTACTCATAAGAAATATTATAAATATCCCCATGAGGAACACTTATCTATAATAAATACTTGGAACCTCTGGGTAATCACTATTTAACATGGGTACTAAATATTATCTAAATATTCTTCATCCCTAGACACTAATTCAAATGTCATTTAATACCGTAGAAACTAGAAACTCACTACCCAAATACTCCCAAACATTGATCATATCTTCCCCCACAACCCAATAATACACTACCATCAATACTTTAGCATGAACTAGTCACAATATATTATTGATCCACTAATACTCTAGATGAACCCCATAACACCTTTTAATAAGTACTTGAATCAATAAATTGGATTCATAACTTAATATTATATCCCCTACCTCCTAATATCTACCTCAAGTTAGGGTGAGAAGACAAATTAAAATAGAAAAGGTTTTATGGATATGTGGATATTTCTTATGAGGTTATATGGTCTATGATTATCATTTTTTGAGATCATGGTGTGGTGTACTAACTCTAAATGTCTTAGTACATTGTTTTAGGATTTAATAATAATTTTGTTTCCAAGGATGATATTTGGGATTCAGTGCCTCATCCTTCACTAATGAAAAAATATTAAAGTCATAGAGAAGGATCAGTTCACTCTTATTCCATTAGAGAACACTAATTAGATGAGGATGTATGAGAACCAAGTTTTTAAAATTTTTAATATGTTTTCCAATGTAAATTAACCCCACAATTAACTTAAATCATGTGAAATTAACTCATTTTTAATACTTTTTGAATCTATAATTATAATGTTAAATGAATTTAATCATTTTTTTGTTTTTATTCATTTTTTAGAATTAACTAAATATACGTACATCTGTTTTTAGATTTTTTATTTACAATATTGACAAGATTATAATTCCAATTTTAACCATTTAATTTAATTTTTGGAATAACTTGAATAAATCATATACTAAGGTTGTGAATTCTCATGATTCACATAAAATTGATGAATAATGGAGAAATACATTCTAAGAGATTCATACATAACATTTTCTTGGTTGGAGGAATAATAAATAATATGCTATCTTATGAAAGTTCAAAATTTAGAAAAGGGAAGTAATATATAAGATAAATTTCTCACTTGAGTTCATATGTAATATATCTTAGATTTAGAAAAGCTATGAGAGTAGTAGTAATACATAGGATTAAATTATCCCAATTCATAGGTAATACATGACATGTAAGATTTTGGAGTTTGAAAAATTCAAAGAAGAGGTGATATGTAATATATTTCCACACTGCTGAGGATGATATATAATATATTAATAGAAGGCTGATTTAATATATAAGTTTTTTTCCTTTGTAAAAATTTAGGTCCACCCATGAATAATATTTTTTAATTTAAAAAAATTAAAATTTAGACTTGTTTCAATATGGGTTGACTAATAATTCCATGTTGAGATTAAAATATGAAACTCTTGAAATGGATGAGGCTCAACTTAAAATAAAAATTCATTCATAGTTTCTTACCAAATCAAGTAAAATTATATCAAGGTATCCATGTGAAAATAATACAACAAGTTGAAATTAATGAAGCTTATGGGAAGGTATTGAAGAAAGGATAATATTTAAGCTATTACCATATGAAGAGTCCTCACCCTTGGACAAGACATGTGATATCTATCCAAGGAAGTAGGGAGGTCTCCAATCGATGTTGAATATGAGGAAAATGGAGAAGGAGGTGTTATGATATATTTGTATGTGTGTATATATATATATATTCCCTTCTATATTTTAAAAATATTTGGGACCTTATCATCCAACCATGGCTTTATTATACTAGATTTCAATAATTTATTCTTTGTTTTAATGTTAATTTATTGTTCTATTATTTGTATATATGATGCTCCTCTTCTTTCCCTCATTTTTTGTGTTTCTAAAACTTTTTGAAGTACTTGTGACCAATTTCTACAATATTGTGAAGAAATAACTCATTTAGGGTGGTTCAATTGAAATCATAAGGTAAAACTTGAATTTATACATTTCAATCCCAAAATCTATTTCACCAATTTTGGTGTGGTAGTGATTGTGAAGAGTGAATGTGGTGATCTTTATTTAATTTTCTATCTACACTACGACATTCTTCCACTAGTTAAACTTAAATGTCTCCCTATAATAAAATTACTCACCATATAGGTAGAGGTGGTTGGTTGGAAATGATAAATGGTACCTGGTAGCTTTTAAGTGTTTGAGTAGGTTCACTTTATAAGTTAAGAAGTGTTATTGTCTACTCACTAAGGATAACAAAATGAGTTTTTTATCTATTCAAGGTCCCACAAGTAGGTTGGTATTCTCATACATGGGAAAACAATGAGGGATAAATAGATGAATGGTATTGGATTTTCTTATTAAGTTGGGTGATTTAGAGAAAATGTAGATAATGATATAATCCAATGAAATTTACTCTAAGATCATCTGATTTTATTCCCAATTTTTTTTGTTTACTAATTTATATTATTTCAATTTAAATTAGAAAACTAAATGACCCTCCTATTTTTTTTATTTTTTAAACATAGAAAAAAACATAAAAAAATATAACTGAAAAATAATAGTGAGTTTTTTTTGGCTGATATCCTCAAGGATAAACTAGTGTAAGCTCCCATGATGTTCATAGGGGATTTTTAATTTATTTTTTGATATAATCTTGATAATATTAATATAAAGGGATAATAAGGGAAAGGTAAAGTGGAACAATATCAACATGATTATATTTATACAACACTATTAACTATTTTATTGGATACTATTATGGTTTCTAATGGGAAAATTAAGTCACTCCTATTTTAAATAACTAACATGCTCACCCAAATTACTTCTCTAGAATTTTATTATTTTGTCAAAGAACGTATTTGTAGGGGTTTATTAGATATTAAGGTATGAATCTTAAGAAAAAGCCTTGATTTTAAATAGCTTCTATTAGATTATTATTCTATAAATGGTCCTCAAAGGATTTCTCTAGAGATTTAATTTATTGAGAGCCCACCTATGAAACTTTTTCATGATGTTTAAAAAGTCCTAAAATGTGTTTTATTATAATACTATTTTAACAGTGTGAAACATATTACTAATTCTGTATCTCCAGTTATTATTCATAATTAATTTGATATATTTTTTTGAGAAGGAAGTAGATTAGTTAGACTTGGAATTTGAGAATCATAAGTATAAAAATAATAATAAATTGATTGATTAGAGTGATTTTTTAGTATATTTTCATCACCTTCAAACATTCTATATGAGTCAAAATTTAGGGGAGAGTTTATATTTTTTTAGTTATCAAGATCATTTTGATCCCACATAATTAAAGTATTAATTATATTTATTATTTGTTTATTTGTTTTTCATTCCATTCCTTGGAATTTTTATATATTTTATAGGTTCTATTGTTTTTTTGGCGTGTAACTACCATAATAGTGACCTTTAATAAAATAAAAAGTGGTTTAGAGAAAAATAAAAGAAAAATAAAATAATCAAGAATATAGAAATGATCATGAGAAATCATGTGAACTAAGATAAATACATAAATATACTAAGATTCTACTATCTTTTATTTCCCATTATAATTCTATAATTTGTCCAATAAATTTTAGTTTTTAATAAATTGATATTTTTAGAGGAAATTTCTTTTAATATATGTATATGTATAGAAACCATGTAGTTTTAAAAATTATCAATATTTTAATCATGTGATTAAGTTATAAAAATATTCATATAGTTAATTTTATATTTGAAAATAGTTTAATTAAAATAAAGTCAAATTATAATATATTTACTAAGAATGTTTGAAATGAAAATTTCATTTCTTAAATCTATGTTGATGATATAATTTTTTATTCAATTAAAAAAATTTGTATAATTTTTTTTAAATTTTATTAAAAATTAATTTGAAATAAGAATGATGGGTGATTAAAAATTATTTTTTGGATTTTATGAATTAAAAAATACCGATTATGCTATTTTAAATTTATAAATTTTCACAAAATAATTACTAAAATTATTTTTTATATATTTTATTATTGGTAGTAAAATGAATATGAGTAGAAATATATATTATATTTTTATAAAGTTAAAAATATGAATGAAAATAGAATTACAAAGTTATGATTGATTATTTATTGTATTTCTCTATTAAAATAAATAAAATAGTGTTTATCACATGTGTGAAAGATTTAAAGACAAATAAAAAAAATTATTTGAAAGTTGTTAAAAAAATTCTAAAATATGTTCAAACCCTTATTAACCCTGGATTGTTTTATTTTAAATGAAATGTTTCTAATTTGATAGTTTTTTATATGATTAAATTTTTTATTTTAGAAATTATAAAAGGAATATTGGTGATAATTTTCATTTTTTAGGAAGTTACATAGTATCCTGGTGAAGAAAAACTGATAATAAATTATTTGTGATGAAAAATTTTCATCACCGAAAAAGAAAATTACATTCTTAATCTTTTTGTGATGATGGTCCACTAAAACAAGGTCATTGAAATATATTAAATTGTAATTAATAATTATTTTTTATGATTCTTCACTAAAAAATAATTTCATAAAATGTACACATTATATTAATCATTTCATTTAACACATTTTAATAAACTATTATTAGTGAAAAATTTTATACTATTGAAAACTATATTTAGAAATAGATTAACCATATTTAGAAGGAAACATCAATAAAAAATATTAGTGATGATAGAAACCCATATCAAATAATTTAATATATATTATGCACTAATCTACATATAAAATATATTTCAAACTTTATTTATTTTATATTTATGATTGTTACTTCATCACAATAATTTTTTAAAACAAGCTTTAGATTTTAATGTTTAGTCTATTTCAATTAATTATTTTTTTATAAAAAATTTTAAAATATGAAAATAAAAATTATTTAATTTTTTAAAAACTATTAATTAATTAATTTACACCATTGTATTCATTAATAAGTGTTGAAAAATATAATATTGGCCTAGGAAGGGTGATATAGTGGTTGGATTACTAAAGCATAGACTTATGATTCTAGATACTATGTGTTTTAAAAATTCCCCTTCTACATATAGTTTATTTTTTCCTTCAAAGACCTCAATAACTTATTTAAATCCCTTAACATGACCTTTAAATCAATTTGAGAAGGAGAGTGAGAAACACCCATCTAATTAGAATATAATGAAAGTGATATCCCATAAATACTAAAATTCATTGAATATACATTGTTGTAAGTAAAGTTGTATTTATTTATGATATAATTATGGAAGTGAGAGGCCTAAGATAATGTGTAACATTTCAATCAATTTTAATTTTAATTTAAGTGATTAATTTGGGTGTGATTTTTCTTTTATTTATTTTAAGAAAATTTTGGCATCAGTGTGATGATTTATATAGTATATAATTCCCTATGAAGGTTTATATAATGATGTATTTTAAAGTAAAATACTTCCCAGTGAAGTTTAGACCTAAAATTAGACGATAAGGGGTATTTTATGATGCACTAATTGAAATTTGGCTCGACATGGTTTAGTAAACTATGTAGTCCCGGTTAGGAGGGACTGACTGACAGAAAATTAATTTTTATTATTATCATAATACCCTTTTAAGGGGTAAGGGGGAATGCAATATGACATCAAAAGTTAAAAACAACAATCATGTATCCCCATCCTTTAATTTTATTTGAAAATTTCTTCTAAAAATTGAATCAATAGTATTATTCCACCCTTATATACTATACTTCCTTTATTACTCATTTTGATGATGGTTTTCTAGGAAATTGGAAACTTGAGTTTTTCTGGAGCATGGATAAACCCTTAAAAACGTAAGGGATATTTCTAGGGACCACTAAAAGAATTTTTTGTTATGTTTTCACTATAATGGTTTTTAAACCATGAAAATAGATAGATATAACCACAATTTTGTAAGATTTGTCCATATATGGAATCTATTTCCATAGTTTGATATAAATTATGTCCATATATTACGTATAAACTTAGTTTAAAAAATAATATCTATAGATAAACCTTTTTCCATAGTTTTTTTAACCATAGTAGTTGGTGATATCCATGTAGAAGATCATAAATAGTTATTTCCATGGTGATGTAAACTATGTAAATATAACGTATCTACAAAAATAATTTTAAAACATGGGAATTTATATAAGGAAACAATACTTATCTCCCAATTCTCCCACTTAAATTACACTATTTACCTCACGAATGTAGCTCACATATTCCTTACATGATCATCATCTCCCTTCTATATCCCTTTATATATAATGAAATTTCAGATCTGATGACACATTATCAATCAATGACCCCTTCAAAAGCTGATTCTAAATTTTCATATTCTTATCTCAACCTCTTTATTCCATCCTCACTACTTAATTGAGTTAAACCTAACCCATTATATATATATATATATATATTCATGATTCAGAATACTAATTATGTCAACTATTATTATTTTTTTAGATTAATTCATTAAATGACAATGATAGAGGTATATTTACTCCCTATCAATTTTTTTGCATCTTACTGTTTTTAGGTTTTTTTGGAATAAGAAGAATTTTGTAAATATGTGAATAATTTTAGAAACTAGTGTCATATATATCATAAATTCATGTCTTTCTATAAAGGATTTAAATATCCAATAACCATATATATGATTAAGGAATTACTTTGGAGATAAGTTTATTTTAAAAGAATATTATATTATAAAGAAACCATTTCATAGACAAAGGTGTTTTAGTGACCATGGTTTTTTGGTAAATATATCATAAATAAAATTGAGTTTATTTTATTAAACATATTTATAAAATAAATATTATCATTTTTTATATCACATTGTGGTATATTAGAACATATTATAGTCTTAGGTGTTTCAAAGAGTGGATACCATAAAAACCCTCAACAACATGCCTTATGATATGGATTTGTATCGTAGTGTAAAGTGTTTTGAATAAAGGATAATGGGAAACCACATATTGAAACTATGTGTTTAGTTAATTTATTTCATGGTTGGAAGAAATTTCTAAAAGATATTATTACACTGTCTTTGTGTTCTATGATAAAAGTAGACACACCACACTACTATAGAAAATGAGTCAAGATAATGATTCAAAATATCATTCTATGGTCATTGAAAAATGGACATAGACCAGATATATTTAAAATTTTTGAAAAAGGGAAATTATTGTGAGATAAGGAGATAATTATAGAACAAAATATAATCTTCAAAATCAAATATTTACTAAGGGTAACCTATCATGGTTGTGTACAACCATGTCATTGTTTAATCGATAGAAGTTTAGTTTAAATATTCTTATCCCATTAAATTTTATAACATCATGGGATAATAATAAGAGATGATATTAAATCATTATATAGTTTTTTTATTACCCTTTAAATGGTATAACATAGAGAAATTTTAAATTATTTGTAATAATCAAAAGAGACAGTAGATAATAATGAAAGATTTGGAGATTTAAAAATATTATGTATTCATGGAGTGTATATTGAAATAATAATTGAGAATATAAATAGATATAAATATGTAATTAATATTTTTATATGATATTGAATTAGAAATTTTGTGATACTAGGTAAGATAAACATTTTTTTATAATGACAAAAAAGAGAACAAAAACACCATCTCTAGTTTGGTTTGATTAGTAATTTGATATTTTCATTATATGAATTGAATGAAAAATTATCTTATGGACCAATTATTAGTTTAATGTGTGGATAAAGAAGAATAGAGAGTGATGTTTCTTCTTGGTAATGAACAAAAATAAAACATTGTAATCACAACATCATGTTAACATTTTTTGGAACATCGATATATTTATATGTGAATTCTCTATAGAAGTATCCCATTGTGTGGAACAAGTAAATTAATTCTATTATGTGATTTATCTTATATTATTTTATTTATAATATAAATATATTTTCTTAAGATATTCATTTTTTTCTTCTAATTTGATAATAAGAACCAATTATATGCATTTGAAAACAAGAATCCATACCCTGATCCACCTTTCCTCTCAGAGTTTTTAGGACATTGGTTGCAAATAGTGGTATTAGAAATGAAAATTTCATTATTATATAATTAATTAATCAAATATATATATATATATATGAAACAATATTTATATAGATATCACTATGAATGAAAATGGATTGAAAATCATTAATGTAATGAATTATCAAATATGGAAGAATATGATAATATCATGTCTATGATCTCTAGACATGAATTTTTATTCTGTAGCTATGGATGTAATACAAATTAGTGACTTGAAAAAAATGTCTTTAGCTAAACTGAATAATAAAATACTAAACGAGGATATAATTTATCAAAATAAATAATATAATCCCTCTTCAAATTAAATATACATTAAGGTTATGATTTAAAAATCCTCTAATGAAATATAGGAAAAATTTATAAATATATGTGATGGTGGAAACAAATTGAAAGAGTCCAAACATAAAGTTCTAAAGAAAAAATTTGAATATTTGAGTATTATATAAAATTTCCTCACTAAAACTCATCATGGGACAATAGTTAAGAAAAGTGTGAAATAGAGGGATTAGATATTTGGATGAGAGTTAGTTTGGAGTTTGGATCTAGGCACTAGTGAGGAATTTTCTTGGTTTGGTCGGGTAATAATATCATTTAATCATAGTATATAATGTAGTAAAGAGAGACCAACTAGGACATAGACATGGACCTTGTGATTTTATGGAAGAACATTAATATTAATAAACATACTTATGTGAGACGATATTAATTATGGGGTAGATACCTAGGTATGTAAGATATATCATATTTAATATCTATTGTGTTTGAGTTTTGGAAGGTGTTTAGGGAAATTTAAAATTAACTTAATTATTTTAATTAAATTTCTTACCTTAGCCTAGGAGAATTTTTTTTATTATAATGGTGGTTTATGGAAGTCTTTCCTATAAGTTTCAAGTGGGTAAAGTCAAACATCATGCTGTAATTGATCATGGGATGGTTGATCCCAAGGAAGATGAATTATGTAGGGAGGTTTTATGTATGTTTTTATCAGAACCAATAATTATGGAGTTGGATTTAGTTCAAATTGTGTCACTTGGAATTTATATTAATTATATTTATGTGTTGGAGAAGTTATGGAATGATATTAATTTGTTTGGGTAGAATTGGTGTGTTCAGACTGATCAAATCTAGGAAAGGCATTAGATTCACCCTATGTACATAATGTGTATTTCAGAATCAAAAAATTGTCAAAGTTTGGAAAATAAATTCAAATAATAGTAGTAAAATATGATAAAGGTATGGTAGTGTTCCTTATTAATGTATGATTTAGTTATTAAAAAATGAATATTTCATAAGACGTGATCTGGTTTTCTTAAGGTGAATGAACTAACTTTGTAAGGTACATAGATGATATGAAAAGGTGAATAGATTTATTTTTTAGGTGAATATCCTACCCCACAAGGTGAAAGTTATATTTATTAAGGTGAATCCATAACTTCATAATGTGAATGCCTAGATCCATATAGTGAATGGTATATTTTGTAAGGTAATTCACTTCCTTCGTATGGTGAATGTGTAATTCCATAAGGTGGATTTATAGGCCTTATAAGGTGAATGGATGTAATTCCCATTGTATACACGTAGAATTCATAATTCATATCTATAAACTTTATAAAGTGTATCAAAAAAATTTTAAGGTGAGAGGATCATTGTGTAAGGATAATTCCCTTTGGAATTTTCAAGGGAAGTGTTGTTGGTGCTGTAGTACAAAGTTCCTCTTTACCAAATCAGCATTCATGAAAACCAATTGTATTTAGACATGTGTATTCTGATGAAAATTATCAATCATAAATTAGGATTTATAATTTAGTAAAAATTAATTATGGAATTATTCTATTATGTAGAATATTTAATTGTGATCAAAGGAGGATTAGATTGTTATTTTTTTAATGATATAAATATAGGAAATTCATAGGTTTAGTTTGTGAATAAAATATCACAACATCTTGGTGGATCACATCATGTGACTGTATCCCTATATATTTATGGAATGGTTTATACTGAAAGTTTCTAATATTAAAAAATAATATTCTTTAGGGATGAAAATCAATTAATTAAATGAGTGATATTGACTTGGATTTAATAAAGTAAACCATTATAAAAATAGTGGAATTTACATAACATCGTATAGGATATATTTAGGGAAAATTATTGAAGGATAAAATTTTATGAATTATATTGAATATATGGAACTTAAAAGAAAAGGGAGAAGTTGTGATTTTATTATATCTGAAAAATATGGAATTTAGGAGAACTTGAAGAACAATTAAGACACCCTCACTGAAATTATTGTTGTGTTTTTTTCAAAATAAATCGTTGTATAAAACCTACATGATATATATTCCATTTAAATTATTAGCTAAAAGTAATTTTAAATATTAAAATAAAAAGGATGTTATCTCAGGATCAACAATGAGCCTTTTCTAGAGCATTGTAATACTTATAATGAAGAGTGTTACATCCTGGTATGTTGACACACTATTATTTTATACTCATTAGAGCATCCCTTAGTGGTGTACCTTGTAAAATATACATTATAATTTTATTTTCCTTTATGCATATGATAAAGGAATTAAAATATTCACATTTCTCTTATTAACATGAGAGAAAGTTTTTGAAGCTAAAAAATAAATTCACACCCTAATTCACTCACATCTTAGGGTGTTCTAGGATGATGTTACAATAAGATGTATTAGAGAAAAATGTTATAGACAATGAATATATCATTAATCTTTTTTCAATATATATAACATAGGAAAATACCAAAGGTTTACATTTATTTTATTGGTGAAAATATCAATTATTGAAGAATATAATAATATCTCACTTGTAATCTATTGGACTAGAAGTTTTCTTTAATAATGATCATGGAATTCATGTGAGTGATGGTTCTAAATTATCAATGACTGAGGCATGAAGTAAGTTAGTCGATGTAGATGTTAAAGATTGGAATGCCTAATATGGTTCTCTATTTAATCAAATTTACATGAAGGTTATGTGTTTTACTATTATAGAGTCCATGTGGGATAAGTTAATGAATATTTATAAAGGTGAAATCATGGTTAAAGAAAAAAAGTTTAATGTTTTTCATAACAATTTTTATTATCTCAATATGCATCCTGATGAATATGTTTATGGATTCTTTAACCACATTATTGAATTGGTTATTTATATTAAAAGACTTTATGATTATATCAAGGATGTTAATGTAGTAAAAAAGATCTTGAGAATATCTCCACCCATTTACAATCGAAAGGTATATTTCCTTGAAGAAATAAATCTATTCAAGATATATTTGGATGATTTACATAAAAACCTATTGTCTTATGAGATGTGGGTTAAAATATAAGAAGAAAATAAAAAATAGTAATAAGAAAATGTAATTGAAGTCCATAGAGAATATTGAAATCACTAAAGAATAAAATGGATAGGAAGATGTGGATGATTAATTCTTATCTCTAATGTTAGGAAAGTTCAAAAGAGTTCATGAAAAATTTGAAGGCAGTATTACCTTAGCTTGTTTCCAGTATGGTGAGGTGGCACACATTATTTCAAGATGTATAAGAAGATTCATTAGTGATGGTGAAGTTATTGAAACTATACAAAATACCCAAATAATGTTTCCCCCTAAAAGAGACTACACACAATACTATTCATATATGATGTTTCAGAGGAAAATAATTATGAGTAAGGAATAGGATATTAATGAAGACCTAATATATGAAGAATAAAATAATACTAAATCATATAAATAAGATTCTCTAATGTCTATAATTGAAAAATGTAAATTTGGTTAAGAGAATAATGAAGTGCCTAAGGGAACTGTTGACCTTGAGGTAGAATTAGAGGGATCTCTTAAATAGATAAATATTCAAATGAATAAAAATAAGAATATTTTTTATTTGATAAAATAATCATATTATTATATAGATTATCTTGATATTGAAATATAATGACTATAAATAGAGTCATAAAATCAACCATCTAGTCAAAAAATAATAAGTGATATAGTTTAATTCAAATTAAAAATTAAAGAACAAGTTAAGAAATTGGTGACCTTAATACCTACATAAAGGAAAGAGAAAATATGGTTTAATATCTTGAAGAATAATTATCCACATTAAGAATAATTATTCAGTTATAAGTGAATAAAAAGTTATAATAAAGAAGTTACAATTTGTAAATTTCTTGGATAAGAACATATTTAAGAGATTCAAATAAAGCATTGAGATTGTTGATGAAATTATGAACAAATACATACCAAGGTATATGGGAAATATTAGAGTTGGTTATGATTATGAGACATAAAAACTTGGAAGAAAATTTGTTTAAGGAAAGTTAAAGTATAATATTCGAGATAATCCTCATCACTCAAAGGTTAGTCATCAATCCAAGAATTTTTTTATGGTTGGATACATGTGTAGGAGTGAAATTGGAAAAATATTCCCACTTATAAAATGATAGTTCTTAGGATTACATGGAATCGTGATGAACTAATAGATAGAAGAAAAAATTTACTTGAATAGAGAATCATATGGTGATAAAAAAATAAGTATGAGATCATACCCATAATTACAAAGAAAAAAAAATCCTTACATGGAGGTGGTTTTCAATGTTATAACTTTAGGAATGAAGCTATTTATTTAGGAGAAGGAGAAGTGGAAATATATACCATGAAATATAAAGTAATATTAGTGTATGTTAACTAGATTTGTTCTCTTTTAGTAATAAGTACTCTTTATTAAAAGAAGGTGTTTTTTATCATGATGAATAAAGTGAGGTTATGTCATCTCTCACTTCAACTTAAACAAGACTCTCTTGGAAAGAAAATATGATGAGAGAAAAGGATAAATTTGATAAATTTTCCCTCAAATATAAAAAAATAATAGTACTTGGATTAATTATTGTGGTTGTCCATCCCATATAACTGAAAATGTGAATCTATCAAAGAATGTGAATGAGATATTTGATGAAATTATGTGTTGTATCAATGATATAGCTCTGAAGATAAGAGGAAATATAAATAATAGGTTAGTAGAAAATGAGATAAATAGAAGAGAATATTATTATGTTGACAGTTTGTTACATAAACTTTTAAGTGTGAGTCAACTATGAAACTTTAGGTGCAATGTCACTTCCAATTAGAAAGGATGTGTGATTAAGAGAAAGGATGTAAATTCTCTCGACCTCTATTTGTCCAATTTTCTAACCCTAATTTTTTACCTCTATTTCTGCCAATTTCTCTAAATCCTAAGGTTCTTGAATGTTTCAAAAGAACCCTACAACTATCGATTTCAACTTCAGAATTCATAGAAACTTCCTCCCTGCTGAATCTGACTTTAATTGTGAACCTCCAAAACCATAATCCATCTATGGATTTCCTTGATCAGTGGGTCTTCAAATCCCAGGGTTTTCATGAGAAAGAAATGGTAGGGTTACTGAATTCCAAATACATCATGATCTAGTTTTTATCTAAGGGAAATCTGATTATTGCCTGATGGAGCGCACCTCATACCTATGCGAGAGCTCGGTTCTTGTTATTCAAGTGGTCATATGATTTCCACATGAAGCAGGATTATTCCAAAATGTTGGTTTGGGTATGGTTTCCAGAACCCCCCCTACCCTTTTAAAATACTTCGATTCTTTATATGCTAGGTAATCTAGTAGGACATTATTTGTTTTTGGACAATAGGACCAAGGTGGTATTCCACCTAATTTCTCCAAGAATTTGTGTCGAATTTGATGTTGCTAAGACGCATGTTGAGTTGTTTTTGATTGTTGTGGTTGAGGAGTTTTGATATAGACAAGTTTTTGTGTTTGAGTTGTGGTATCAATTTTGTTCATCTTGTTCATGATTGGGCTATAGTATAGAGGTTTTTAGGGGAAGGGGGTCGATTCAGGTGACTCGGTCTATGGTTGAGCCTCATATTGGTAAGTTCTTGGATTTGGATTGAAATGTATCAACTGATGTTTGTGATGGTTTGGTTCAAAATGATAGAAAGTATTCTGGAAAACATACAATGGTGAATTAGGATAATCCGAAGGTCTCTAATGTTTTAAACAGGTTCATACTGGACGTGACTGGTCCTTTCACTCAAAACTCACAAAACACCAATGATAGTGCCAAAGTGTGTGATGGATTTGAACAAAATTGTTCTTCTCAGATCAAAATATAAATAAATGTAATTAATTATACCATGGCATAGGTGAAAGGCGGTGAAAAGTTTATTACTATGACTTCTCCTACTAAGGTTTTAAGTTCGATCATTGGTGCCTTGCTCAAGGGAATACAGGGGCCTATCCTGGATGTAGTTAACCAATCCATGGTTTTAAAGTTAGGGGGTTCTAACCCAATGACCCAAACTTCAATTCAATTTAGGAACAACTTTTAAGGACTTGTAGAGGAAGGTTTGACAATTGACCAAACAGGTTCGGTTACATATGGGGTCCGTGTGAATGAGTCCAATGAAGATGGTCCCAATATTTCTACAGGTGGATATTTAAGCCCAGAGAGTAATAGGAGGAGGAAGGTTAGTAAGGATTACTCTTTTTTACCACCTCCATTGGAGACTAGATAAGAAAAAAATATAAAAGCCAAGAAGATAAACAGTGAGTCTATGTGCCAGTGGAAATTAGGTGGTGTGTGCGAACAATCCTTGGACTTGCTGTTGATTTCAGTAGAAGAAGTGGTTGAGTAGGTTTTATTACTCAATTCTACTAAATATGAAGTGGATAAATTGATGGATATGTCACTGAGGGTGAATCTCAATGAGGATAAATACACCTAGATTGACAAGCAGGACCTGATTCTTGTTGGGGGATTTAATAATGGGAAGGTCATACTTGATAATTACATCTAGTACTAGGAAAATATGGCCATTGAGTTTGAAGATTTGATAATGGATGAACCAAACACTCAGGTAACTACTATCTCCTCGAAACTGTTTAGGGAAATTTATTCAGGTAGACTTAAATTACACTTCAATGGATCTGTTATATATATTTGTGTGGTTGAATGCATGGTTTCTCACTTTTTCCTTAAAAGTGTTTGAAATAATGAATATTTTATTTTCAGTTAGTCAATAGGAAAAAAATTATGACATCAAAGGATGGGACATATTCACTAGTAAATCTTGGAGAATCTATCCAAAAAAATATATAGTGGATATCCCCAACTTGAAGCATGAAAAATAAATAATATGTGATGCATGAATGTATAGGGAATATGGTACATAATACCTTTTTATAGAAGAAAAAGAGGGCATCTAATATACTCTATCTGATACATAACAATGTTTGTGTCCTAATGTATATTTCAGAAACATGTGGAGATATATCTTTCATACTCTTTTTTATGTTTATGGTTGAATGGAATGTGTCATCTTCATACAAAGAAAAGGAGAAGTAATTGATTGCACGAATAGGTACTAGTAAAGAGTGGAAAATTATACTCTTTGTACTATCATAATATTTTAGTTTGATAATGGAATGGATTATGTGCACATTAAAATAGATAATTACCTCAAAAATCATGGTATCAAACATAAATTATCATTGATTAGAACCCCAAAAAATGTGGATATTGAATAGATAAAAAATATGATGAAAAATATGAATAAGATGTTGATTATAAAAATTGGTGTATCATGACACTACTAAAAATAAGTGGTTCAAGTCGAAATGTATACTCAGAATAGGGATTTTTATGCACTAGATAGGACTGTAATCTCTATTAAATGTGGAATTATATAAAACCATCAATAAAATAGCACATTTTTGGAAGTATATCTTAAATTTGAAATAAATAAGGAAAACAAGTAAAATATGGGGGTGTAGTAGATTAAGGAGTTTTCCTAGCCTATTCCATGAAGAGTAAAGCCTATATGTGTCACAACAATAGAATGAAAAAAATGGTCAAAAGTAATTATGTAAAAGTTATCAAGGATGGAGAATATAAGAACTCTAGTATCTCATCCTTGGATGAGTTTTTTGATAACTAGAATGAATATAAGAAAATTTTAGAGATTATATAGAATTCATAGAAAGTTTAAGACACAAAATCTTAGTTAAAGGAAGAATCATATCATGAAGAAACATAGCCTAAACCCTTGAGAAGGGAAATTTGTCCTTATAGTATCCTTAGTGATAAGGCGACGCTGATATAGACATGAAGATTTTTTATTGTATAATACACAACCCCACTATCAAGTATGAAGCCAAAATCATTTTAATAGGATTCAAAGGATGAATCATGGGTAAGTTATATGAATAAAAAACTATACTAGATAAATAAATACCAAATGTAGAAAATTTTGGAAAGATCCAACACCATAATGTGATTGGAAGAAAGTGGGTATTAAAAAATAAATTTGATGAACATGGAAAATTGGTCCAAAATAAATCTAATTTAGAGTGAAATATCTATTCACAAATTGAGTGTGTGGATTTTGAGGATCCCTTTGCACCGGTTTCTTGACTTGGGGATACTATATTTTCTTGTTAGTAAAAATCCTAAGATATTTTTTAAAAAATCAAATGGATGTGAAGATATATTAATTAAATGGGATACTTGAAGATTAATTCTATATAGAACATCTCATGGGATTACTGATTGGTGATGATGAAACTAAAGTATGTAAAATGAAGAAGTAACTACATAGGTTAAAGCAGGTTTCATGCACATGGTATGCTTTAATTGATTCCTTAATGAATAAACTAAAGTATAAAAGAGGTGGTGTTGACTATAATATTTATGTGAAAATATCTAAGTAAGAATAATTTTTGGTGCTTTTCTATGTGGATGTCATTATTTTTCGAGGAATAATTTCAATGAAAGGTGATCTCACACATTTCTTTAGGCTACAAAAGATTCATAAATAGACATACACATTTATCTCATGGGATAAATATACACGTGATATGTTTATAAAGTTTGACATCCATTATTAAAATCTCATGTCAACTCCCATTGTATTTTGAACAAATATTAGAAAATATGAATATGGAAAGTTATTAGATCCCACCTTGTATAGGAGAATCATTGAAAGTTTTTTGTATTTGAAAGTAACTAAGATTTACATTTCATATGCTACTATTTTGGCATATTAGTTCCAAAGAAATCCCAAATAGGATAATATGATAGTTTTGAAGATAATTATGAGGAATATTTGATCTAAACTCACATATAAATTGAAAATTAATGTGGAAAGGCATTATAAGTTATCATACTTATCAAATAATGATTGGGATGTTGATGTAGAGGAGATAAAATCCAATAGTGGAGGTAAATTATTTATTGGCATTGAGTGTATGGGTTGGTTAAGTAATAAATAGGAGAGTACTTCCCTCAGCACTATTGAGATAGAATACACTTATGTCACTAAATAATGTGCATAAATTTAGTGGATAAAACAACAACTGAATGATCTAGGTGAAGAGGTATAACAACCGATGTTTGTATTTTGTAGTGAAATGAGTGTTATTATACTCACAAAAAATTATGTCCATCACTCCCAAACCAAAAAAATTGAAATATGATATCACTTTATTAAGGAAAAGTTAGTGAAAGTACTATTTACGATGGAATATATTAGGACTAAATCATATATAATAGATATCATTACCAAGTCTTGTGCACACCAATATCTAAGAGACATGGGTTGAAAATTAGTGTTAAAGTTCCTCCTTCAACATAAGGTGGTTCATAAGTGTGATATATCCCTATTTTATATCATGTATTACTTAGTTTTAGTTTTTTGATTGCAGGTGATTATATTATATTGAAATTGAGAAGACAGAGGGAGATAATATCCATGGGGAATACTAAAAGGAAAGAGGAGGATTAATCAGAGTTATATGCATGATATTGTATTTTTTTATATTTTATTATTTCTTATATAGATATTAGGATAACATAGGCTTATATAGTGTATTTATGGATCTTTTATCAGTAATAAAGGATGAGAGTGGTAGTTGAATTAGGAAAAATCATAGATGCAATATGGAATACCTACCCAAAGATTTAGAAGAAGGAACCACCTTTGAATTTTATTCTCAAAATGGGATAATATAGTATGAAAGGTGGAGAATAGATAGAGAGGTGAAACATGGTAGTATCATGGATAAAGTATTTATTACATAATATCAAGAGGATAACCCATATACTAGGGAGTTTATGGAGCAAGAGCTTGAGAATGAAGTTAGAGGGTTAGTAATAAAACCCAAAGGTGTATAATGTTAGAACCACTACTTGTGGAGTTATTTTTTTTATAATAACACATTGTGTTGGATTTATTATCAATTATATCACTTGGGATTTAAATTAGTTGGATTTATATATTGGAGAATATTTGGAATGATCTTGACATTTTTGGGTGGAAATGGTGTGAGAAGACTGATCGAATTTAAAAAAGGAACAAGATTCATCATTTGTGTGTAATTTGTATTTTGGAATCATTAAAATGTAAAATTTAGTTAAATAAAGTTATATAAAATTAGTTAAATATAACAATGATGTGGTAGTGTTCCCTAAGAATTTATAATTTAGTTTTTTGAAAAGGTAGATTTCATAAGGTGGGATCCTAATTTTCATAAGGTGAAAGGACTGAATTCATAAGGTGGACGAATGAATTTGGAAGGTGAATTGATTAATTTTTAGGTTGAATACCTACCCCCATATGGGGAAATGTATATTTCATAATTTGAATCCCTAACTTTTATGTTGAAAACCTGAATCTATAAAGAAAAAAGATAAAGATTTTGTAAGGTGATTATTTGACTTTGTAAGGTGAATACCCAACTTCATAATATGAATATAAACTTATTAATGTGAATGAATAATTCCATAAGGTATATTTATGGACCTCATAATCTTAATGGTTTTAATTCATAAATTACACATACAAACTTCCTAAGGTTTATATATAAACTTCTCAAATTGTATATGGGGGATTCATAAGGTGATATGATCATTTTATAATGTTAATTCCATTTTTAAATTTTAAGGGAAGTTTCCTTGGTGTTGTTTTATGGATTTCCTCTTTTCCACATAAACATTAATTTAAACCAATTGTATTCAACCATGTATATTCCAATGAATATTATCAATCATAAATTATGATTGGTAATTTAGTCAAAATAGTTATGGAATTTTGACTTCATGTAGAACATTTTTATGATATCAAATGAGGATTAAATTGTGATATTTTTTGTTATTTGAATACAGGGAGTTCATTGTTTTTTATTTATGAATCAAATATTTCCACATCTTGGGGCCTCATTCCATGAAAAAACATACATGGACATTTATGGAATATGACAAGTTAGTAGTATCTAATATATGTCGTATTATTTAGGGATGGAAATTAAAGTATTAAAAGGGTGATCTTGGCTAAGATTTTCTAGAGAAAAATATTACAAACTAGTGGAGTTTTTTAAAATGTCACGTCGGATAAATTTAAGGTGAATTATTAAAGGATAAAATGACGTAAATTATATTAAATATTTATATATATAATGAATATGAATAATCTATTGTTAAATTACATATAAAAATCTAGAATCGAAAAGAACATGAAGAACAACAAAGACACCCTAACTATAATTGGTGTTGTGTTTAAAAAAAGTAATTATAAGAAAACTATATATTGCAGCTTCCATTTTAATCCTTGGATCAAAGTAGTGTGCAAGAATACAAGAAGTAGAAGTGATCATAGAATCAATGGTGTGAATTTTCTAAAACCTTATAAATAATATTTCTAAGAGTGTTATATTATGGTACATTGATACGTTTTCATGATATAATCCTTAGAGAAGTCCTTTGTAGTGAACTAAGTAAATTAAGTGTCCTCACTTTACTATCTTATTTATGTTTTTTGTGTGTATAATAAATGAACTAATAGATTCATGATTATCTTTCTAAAATGAGAGAAATATATAAAAACTAAAAAAGAAATTTTCACTCTGATCCAAACCTCCTCTTATGGTGCACTGGGATGAAAGAATAATAGTTTCAATGTCATAGTTTACCAAAGAATAAGGTATCAAACTTTAATAAAGTGATATATCGGTGGTTTCTAGAGCTTGAGATTAATTATGGTTTGATATATGTGAGTAAGGAATATTTTATTCCATTGGATATTATCTTATTGTGAGATTAGGCATAGAATTTGTGGATTCTATTCTATAGCAACAAATAGGAGTTTGGGGTATCATGGGAGATGTTTTATTGCTAGTTTTGTTCTAAGTTGCTTAATTTGATGTGGAAAGAAATGAATTGTTATATTTTTTTCTATCTTTAGTAGTGGATATTGTGTGTATTAGATCTTTGAGTTTAGTTTATTAATTGACTATAATATAATCTTTATTTTCTTACTAATAAGGAGGCTAGGGAATGACATTTTGAGGATCCTTTATGTCTGAAGATCCAACATTTAATCACTCATTTCATGATTACAATAAATTTAGAGGTTATGGTGAAGGTTAATTTGATCAATACAATATTGACATGTATGATTTAATCCTATTAGGGAAGTCATAAAAACATACCAAAGAGTATAACCATGGATAGTAGTACTCATTCAATTGGAAAATCGAGGTTTTTTCCAAAAGGGAGTTAGTTTAAAAAAATTTCTTCTCATTTCTATGGAGATGAAATTTATCAAGCCACTATTGGAAGATTCAATATAGTTTTTTTTATTTACAAAAATTAGGTCCATTGGGGGTTCCATTATTTGACTCTATTTAGTGGTTAGCAAGGGTTAGGCAACCATTTTTATATGAAACCTCAATAGTTGTTGTCTTTGAGGCCTTATCACCAATAACCAAGTTAAATGTTTTTTAGAAAGTAGAGGTTAGATATTGCTAATATATTCCAACCACATGAAATTCTATGTCCTTAGGGACCTAGATCTATGAATGGTCATGGTTGTCTATATCACATAAGAAAAGAGGTAAAGGAGTAGGTTTTTGTTAGTTTTATTCCATGGTGTTTATAGTACTAGGAGGTTCGAATATAATTTTAGTTACCATATATATATCTATTATTACTTTTTTATACCTTGTTTGATTCATGAGATTTATACTCCTTTATCGTGGCTACTTTAGTCCAAGAATTGGGACTCAAGTTAGATAGAATTCACATTCCCTTGTTGTTTAAAATGCTATATGGGAGTCAATATACATTATTCAAGGTTATAGGGATTTTAAGATGATGATGGGGGTAACGTCAGTTGGTGGGATATTGATTTCTATTATAGGCAAAACCATATGATTTCATTCTTGAAATATATTGAGTTGTATTCTATGTCAACTATTATAGATTTATTAAACAGGAGAGTTGTTTTTCTGACGTGGAAGGAAATAATATAGTTTTTGTTGGAAAGAAGGATCATCAGATAGATCAAACATATCTTGATCCTCCCAACCATCTGAGTTGATATTAGGTAACAGAAACTTTTAGGCAATAATTTTTTGAGATTTATCGATGAGTTTTCCAATATTTTCCTTGAATAGGTTGCAAAATTACCCCTTGAAATGATATAAAACCAGGGATAAAGATACAAAATTATATTTATATGACTTCCATTTGGGGTGCCCAAACCCGACACAACCTGACCAGACAAGACTAGGTTGGGTTGGGTTGGATTGGGTAGGGTCGGATTTAAATAGGTATATGTATGGGTTGGGTTGATATGGGTTGACCCGTGGTTAGGTTGGGTTGGGTCACATGTTATAAAAAAATTGATCTGACCTAACTCACTAACCCGATGAACTTCCCCCCTTCATTGCATTATGCCTCCTTTGATATTCCCCCCTCCTGTGTCCTCCTCTATTCCACCCATCCTCAAACTCCTCTACCTACACTCCCACCTCCCAACACAGCTAAACCAACTTGATTACTGACTAACATTTCTTTCTATGAATCCCCCCACCTCCCACCATCGGTGGCTACCACCTCATGGTAAGGCCCTCACATTGAACTCAAAACTACTTAGACATCATTGTTATTGCTACCTTCCTACGTTGTAACACTGTCCACGCCATTGCTGACATAGTGTCGTGCATTAGCCACCCTAAAATGTTTCTTCTACATCACATGATCTACTTGATTCATTACTATAAGTCTACCACACATCACCCTCCCTTGCTACTTTTTTCGTAGACATTGACCACCGCCTATGTTGTCACTAGCTTCCATGTCTATCACCCATAGGCCACAATGTTGTCACTGTCACTAGTACACTACTCTCTTATTAAGGTAAATAATATTTTTGGATAGGGAGGTGCTCTGAGAATCATTATAGATAAAGATTATGGTAGAATAAGGAGTGGATACATTACCGTATCAGTTTGGTTTATCAGACAAAAAATTCCACATCAGTTCGGTTTATTAGACAGACATCGACCAAAATATTTTTTCCCATAACCCATTGGACCCGTCCCAACCCAACCCAATCTGAGACGGGTTGGGTTGGGTTGGGTCAGAAATAAAGAACACCACCAACCTAACTTAACCAGAACTGACCTCTATTGATTGGTTCGGGTCCAAAAAATCCTCTAACTTTACCCGACCCAACCCATGGAAACCCCTAATTTTCATGTCTTCTTATATGATAAAATATTTGGAGTTTCGAGTTTTGAGAATTCAAATCAATCTAAAGGGATGCATGTATATTAGTGTGACACCTTGGGGATATTTGATGTTGTTCATGAATAAGTTGTATGGGATTTTATAAAATTTTATCGATTATAATTAGTTGGATTGGGAGATGGTGTTGAAACACTATCCCCTCCCAAGTATTAAAGATTTATTTGATCATTTGAATCGAGTAAACTAGTTTTTAAAGATTTATTTGTGGTCTATATTTCATTTTATGAGGGTGAAGGAAGAGGATATTGATAGACCTAATATTTTATTCATTTTTTGTATGCATTTAAATTTTTTTAATCATCCTAAATTATAAATTTAAGCTTATGTGAATCATATTTAGGTTTTTGTGTTATTTTGAGCCTAAATGATAAAATGTCCTAATTCTGCAATTTTAACAGATTCTTATCACAGGGGTATTTTTCTCATTTATCATAAAATATATGTCAAATTTTTGTGATTAAAATTTTCATAGAATCCTTATTTAATTTCCTTAATTTTTGTCTTCTGGACTAAAGGCTCAATCGATCATCTAGAGGCCATAAAAAATCAATGAAGTTGAATCTCTTTTTGGGCGGACAACATGGACCCCACCTCCATAACGAAATAAAAATTCGCTCCACACACCTCCAAATGAGTTTATTCCACTTGGGGATGAAACAGTTATAAAAGGGGCGTTCAAAAAATAAATTAAATGGAGTTTTGAATCCATTAAGGCATCCATTGAATGAAATATTTGTGAAGGAATCTACATAGATCCTTCATCCAGAAACAGAAATCTCCAATGAAAAAAATAAAAACTCCTACAAATGGTGGCCAAATGAGAATAAATTTTGAGGTTAAATGGACAAAAAATTAATGAAAAACTTTCACGAAGGGTTCCACATGTTATGCATACAAATAATGGGTCCACAACGTGACAACTTATGGAGGACAAAAATCTAATTATAAAAGGAGAGGAGCTCCTACCTCTCAAATCATTCCATTCCTTCTCAACATCATATCTGGAACCAAGGATAGGAGGCCAAGATGCATTTAGATTTTTATTATTTATTTATTTTATTTTTATTTTAGTTTTCTTTTCTCATGTAATGCATTCATATTTTTATATTAAAGTGTTTCCCTTTCTTCTTCCACCCCTTTTCTCTTCCAATCTCAATCTCAATCTCTCTATTCCATCTTTCCATCGTGATATATATGCACTTCACCAAGGAAAGTGACTAAATCGAGGCTTAGACCCAGGGGAGGTTTCACAGTGTTCTTTATTATTTCACTTCAATTGGAAATTTCTTTATTCTATTTGTCGTAGAGACGAGAATATTTCATGGGTTCGGCAGTCGTCCACCATAACACTATTTCAAAATCCATTCCTTTCTGTTGATTCATTCATTATCCCTCCCTTATCATCGAAAAACCCTTCATATAGTGGATTTGGGGTTGCCATAAGTGATGAAATAGCATATAGTGGAGCTGGGTCTTTTTGGGATAGCATTCTTGGTTGAGGTGTTATCCTAATTTACTATTGGAGGAGGTGTGGTTTGGTGTGCCAGAGGCATGCTAAAATCACACACTCTTTAAATCAAAGGAAAGTAATTCATTAATGAGGTTTCATAAAATGAATTATCAAATTGAATTTAAAAAATAAATAAATAATGAATTAACCCATGTTATCCAAACCTAGGACCAAGACATTTCTTCCCTTATTTCATTCTGTTTTCATCTAGATTTAAATTATGCATGTCATTATTTTAATTTCATGTTTTCCCAATAATTATTAAAAAACCCAAAAATAATTAGATTAGGTGAATTAGAATTAGTGATTGAATTGACTGCAACACTCCTCAAGTGAGAGGACCCTAGTTAGCCACTATGTTGCACTAGGAAAATATAGAAATTTGATTTCTCCACAAAGAATAGGAACTTTCCATCAAAGAAGATATTCAAGATGAAATAACTCATAGAGATGATACATTCTTGAACTCAAATTATTTTAATTTTGTTGGAATTAATTTGATTATAACTTCTAATTGTTTTGAATTTTTAGAATCAGATGACTCATATTATTCCCTAGAGTATGAAGAAAAAAAAGAAGATGCACCTGTTGAGGAACACCTTGAGCGCCCCAAAGACAAATAATATTCACTAGAGGGAGTACAAGAAGATATAGAGAATGTTGTACAAGGAGAAACGATGGTGGTGGAGGTTCCATACTTCATCCTACCCCCACCTTGCAAGCTATACCACATTACGAAGGGGGAGGATCTGGCATACACTATCCATGGATTCCTCCTCAAAAAGAAATAAGAAGTGGATGATGAGAAAAACCACATGTGGTGGTTTATGTCAAAGAAGACCCAACCACCATCAGACTATGGATAACAGCTGGTACTGCCCTCTGGAGGTAGTAAAAGAAGCCAGGTCCCACTTGGAGGATCATACTAAGATTTATCTTTACTAGCTTTCTAAGAAATTAGATGTCAATTTCTTTCCCTAGATGTAGTGCAGCATGCAGCCCACTCCCTCTATTTTTTTATCTTAAATGAAAAATTCCTTTTGATTCATTGAGTAATTTTATTTTGTAGGATCATGATGGTAGAAGGAAGCGCCATATAATGAAGGGTAAGGACCAAGTTTAATGGAAAAGGGGAGTTCAATATTAGTGTTTTGTCTTTTAAACTATCCACATTTTTTCCCACAACATGTTTTGAGCTTTGAAGATAAAATTTCATGCCCACGCTTGAATTCATGTATTACTTGACTTATCTAGGAGACATTAGTTTCTTAGGAATCATGTGATGACATGTTTTAGATTTCAATGTTTATATGATTAAATGATTGAAATGAAGAATTGAATTTTTAATATGATGCATGGATATTGAAATAATGACTCATGATTTGAAGGAATTAATTAATTCATGTAAATGAAATTTCCCTACCATCTTTCATGCTTTGAATTTCTGAAATTTATGTGAATTGATTTTCTATTATTAGTCATGCCATGAGTGATTTTCCAACGTTATATTTCTCATTCTCGGAAGTATTTATAGACCTAGTACTTTCTATTTATCTTGAGCATATTTCTTGAGTGATCTTGGGACATGTAACCAACTAGAAATTGTATTGAAACTTGTCAAAGCTATGATTGTGCAAAAACAAATTTAAAATTATTGAGGCATCCTTTGAAAATATACGTTTCCTTAAAATACTACCTTTACATCAATTCTCCTTTTAGCCCATGGAGACCATGAATGACCTTTATAGTAATTATCCATGTTTCAATCCATTTTTTATATATTCATACCCTCCTCGTAGTATTTTCTTGATATTTTAATGTTGAAGTGTAGGGGTAAATGGAATCATGGAGGAAGGGATGATATACATTTTAAAGAAAAAGTGTGGGGGTAATACTGTGGGAATTTTAAAAGGTTGTGGAATCATTCATTATACTCTATTATTTTTCCCTATTGAATTAAAAAATGACAATAGGATCCAAAAAATATAAAAATGGGTTGTGATTGGGAGAACAAAAAATCACCATTTTCTAGATCGACGATCTTCTGATCGTATGTGGTTAGGCGATGGATGTGAGGTTTGATCTAATCATAAATTAAAAAAAAAAGAAAAAAAAGTTAAATTACAAAAGTAAAAAAAAATATTCAATAGGGTGCACAAATCATTCATTGTGCATAATTTGATCATAACCTTTACTTTGAGTTTTGGGAAGTGGGTGTTGCTACTTTGAAGGGGAGAATTTCATTACACTTTTTGATATCATGCATTGTACATAATAGATAAACCTCCTCCTTGAGCCTTAATTTTTAAATTATAAAATCCAACCTGTAACACCCCAAGCTTCCACGGTATGATTCTCTTGGAATAATGCAATAGCTTGCATTGTACGTAACTTCGAGATTCTAACACACCGCGACCAATCAAAGTAGCCGTTATGAATAGTAATACCCACTTTTTGAAATTTTAAAAATTTTATCTTTCAAAATTGACTTCATTTTTGGTTATGGAATATCAAAATTAGCTTAGGGTAAAATTTTGGTACTTTTCAGATAACTTTTATATTTTGATGAATAGTGAAAATTACTAAATTTTAATTAAAAAAACTTTTTCAATAGAAATAATTAACAGTGATAAATTATGAATTTGAGTGATTTTAAAGTATATTTAGAATATATTTTTACCATTTAATACAATTTTGTTCATTGGACATAATTTCACAATTAAACTGAACATAAACAAGTGTCAATCTTTTGATAGTTATTATTTCTTAAAAATACGCTTTTTTGTTTTGACAGTGGGAATTAATTTTAAATTAATTTCTGCCACTTCTGTGTTTTGAATTTCAAAAAATTGATTCCATATTAGGAATCTGTATTTCCAAATTGTGTAAATAGGTAACTTTTATTTTTAGACACTTTGAATAATTACTTCGGTAAATATTTTATTTACCATGGTTAAAGGGTAAATCCGGTAAATAAGGGTAAAAAAATAATATTATAATAATAATAAATTACCCTAAAACGTGTCCTAAACTTTTTTTTTGATACATGTTCGACCATGGACATCTTTGATTCGATTTTGGGAACCCATGGAGCCACTTGTAGGTGATAAGGACACTTTATATTAATTAAGTTAAAGTAAATAAAAAAATGACATAAGCATATATCTTTTAGAAAATCAATTTTTACATAGGCTTATATACATTATATTTTCGACTATAAATATTCATTAAAAATATAAAAATATTTCATACATAATGGTATTTTATTTATAATTTTTAGACATTTAATAATTAAATTTATTTATGACACAATAATTACGCAGTATTTTCCTCAATAATAAAAGAATCAAATAATTGGTATTATAAAAGTTAAAATAATTATAATTTGAATGTTTTTATGACATAAAAGAATTTTATTGGTTAATATTACATGTTAGGATTTCTTAAATTAATTTTATTCGAATTAATAAAATTTTTAAGACTAACAAAAATCAATTATTGAATAGTGTCAAAATTGACATAAATGAGTTTTTAAAACAAATATTATATTATTAATTGATATTATATTCCTAAACATCTAAGTTTCTACCAAAGGACTTATATAATGATAGGTGTATCATTAATGGACCACTTGGGGGTCTCTTGGATGTATATAGTAAGTTTATTAACTATATAATATAAAAATAAAAAGTGACATGGTAAGTGTCAAACTAATTAACTAAGAGTTAAAACTAAAAGATAAGGTTAATAAAGTTACCCAAACCTATCTAAAACCTATTGGGTGAGTTATTTTAGACCCATACCCACATTATACTTTTAATAATCCACTTTTTAGCCATTTGAAACCGAATATGAATTTATTATAAAATAATACTTTAAGTTATTCCTAAAGAGCCCCTCTTCCCCCTTATAAAAGGACACCACTTCTAACCAATTATTCACACCTTAAAAGCATTTTCGTTCGGCCAACCACTACCAAAATATTCTCTCAACTTCCATAACTTCAACATAGAGTCCTCAGTTTGATCATAAAGCCAACCTAAGGATCCCTTTTGATCAAATCAAAAGGAAGAACCCGAAGAAGAGGTAATGTTTTCACCACCCTCTTTCAAGTTCCTTTCTTCTTCAACTTCTTCTTTCTTTGTTATTTCCATTATAAAATAATAACTCCTGTATCTTATATATACTATGATGTTATTATAAATATGTTACAACCATATTCAGTATTATATCCATCCTTTTAATGACATGTCACCATATGTGCGTACGTACGGCTTACCGTCTCCACGTCGTGGTGTAATTGTTATTCAATACATTATTATTTGGATGGGTATAATAATGATGTGTAATTCATGTAAATAATAAATATAACATGATAATGATTCTTTATATATGATATAACATCCAATTATATATTATTTTAATATCAAAAGAATGATATTGTCACTCGTGCGTATGTAAGGATTATCGTCTCCACGAACGCGATGAAATTCATTCCCCATTGCATCCATTCAAGACTAAATTTTATTTGATGATTAAAAATAATTTTTAGAGACAAGATATAATTTTGGATATGAATAATATAAACCCCATCCATAACAAATATGGCTCACATAAGAAATAATATAATGAAAAATGAATCTGTTAACACCCAAAACGATGATAATACTAAGATATTATTAACCAATCAATGTTAAAAGATCATATATGATATCATATTAATGTATATGATTCTTTTATAATTTAATAACAATTATTTAACCATTATATAGGAGGTTAAACTACCCTCAACCAAGTAAAAGTACATGGTAAGGGTTTATTTCACAATCTCTTCATTATCCGAAGTTGTTTATACGTAATTATCTACTGGGACCTCTTTATCATCCACATCCATGTTTCTTAAAAATGTATTTCAAATCATTATTAATATTTTAATGACTATGGGTTATAGTCATTTATAACCTTGTTTGACTTTTTATAAGAATTTTATAAAGGAATCTTTCTGTCATTTTCCAAACAAGGTCCTTTTTAACCTTTTCGACAGAATTAAGGTAAGAATGTTTTTTTTTAAATTATACGGAGGGTGCGGCTATTTTACACCATTATAAAATCATAGAAGCTTCCCTTAAAAGCTTATAAAAATATTTTCAAAGTAATTTTTTTTATTATGTGGCTTTTAAATGATTTCAAAAAAGAGATATTTCCCTCAAATAGTTTTGATTTCATCTATGTCAACATCCTTTGATGGATTTTAAGATTATTTGAATTTGATTAATTATGATACAAAACTTCCATGTAGTATTTAAGGTTTTGTGATATGTTTGACTATGTATGTATTATTTTTATACCATTCATGGTTTATAGAGAAAGTATTGACATTTTGTATGCTATTTTTAATACGAATGTTTATGTTACGTTTAAACCTATTCATATGAGGAATGCAGTGGACTTAATAAGTGACGGGTGGAGGCCGCTATAGCTCCTTGATGCATCAGTAGGTCTCATGATACAGACTAGTTTCTTTGCACAAGGCCTTGACAAAATCTTATTTGTATTCTTGGCACAAGGCCTTGACTATGTGGTTATGATAGTCTGGCATTATGCATTCCATAATTATGAAAGTGGTTATTGATATTGCATGTGATTATTCGACTAGTAGAATATCCATGTGAATAAGTAAATGGAATTATTTTATTTTATTTTTTCCATATTATGCTGTAGTTCAAGTTCATAAGGCTTTTGTTTTAGTTATACATTGCCTTAAATGTTTATGCTTATTTATGAATGTTTCCGCTATATTATTATCCTTACTGGGCATTTGAGCTCAGCCCTTTCTATGTTTTATTTTTCCCAGGATGTGAAGAATTATTTTATGAATGACCTAAAGGGATAGTATAATGGGATATGAGTGTGGAGACAATATGTTGTTTTAGTTTTCACTTTATAATGTAATGTAAACTTTATGAATGTATCTAGTGTTTCCAAGGATACTAAACTAATAGGTCTTTTGAGACTTTATCTTTTGTGATCATGCCAATGTTATGTAATAATGCACCAACTCTGGGTAACTGGGGTCGGGGCGTTATAGTTGGTATCAGAGGAATTTTAGTACAAACCTTGGAATCTAGATTTAGATAAACTCTGATTAGAGCACATAGAGCTAAGATAGAATTTGAGGATTAGTATAGAAGAACTTCCTAAAATTTTGGTATTGTAGAGATTTTGTGATTTTTCCGAGCAATACATCCATGTCTAGATACGAGCAGGTAGAGGCGGCTCTGGAACAGATGTACCTAGGGGTAAAACCTGAAAACACCGCTTTGAGATAGACTCGAACGGGAACTGGTGCACAACAACGGGCCTTCCTGCACTCTTGGTTACGAAATTCCCGGGGTATATGCTTAGGATAATTCTCATTTTCTTTAAAAATAATTATGAAGGGTTTATGAGTATATACTTCCTCAAAGAAAACATTTTTTTATGATTATGGATTATATCCATAAATAGTTCAATTTATGTAAAGTGTTTTACAAGTATGGAATTATGTATTTTGATTCATAAACTGATCTAGTTTATTCCATTGTTTAGAAATGGCCCCTAGTGGAAGGAATGGAAACCGTATCAATGCACACACTCCATGTAGATATTTTCCTCCTACTCAAGATAATTATAGTGCAGCTGGTGATGCAACTGGTGCTGATCATCTAATCACCATACTGGGACAACTCACTCAAGTTATGAATAATAACCTTACCCGTATAGAGCACCATGATCCACAGTGTGGAGGATCAATGTTAGATCGCTTCATGAGGAAACAACCACCAACATTCAATGGGAGTACAAATCCCTTAGTACCTGAGCAATAGATAAATTCTTTAGAGAAAATATTCCATGTCTTGGGGAGTAGTGAAAGGGAAAAATTCATCATGGCAATTTACCCCCTCACTGGAGATGCTGATCAATGGTGGTCATTGATTCAAAACACGAAAGATGATGATGAAGTATCAAATATGGAATGGAGGGAGTTCAAAGAGATTTTATTAGAAAAATACTTTCCTCGTGACCATCGAGCAGATATGGAAAAGAAATTTCTGATTCTGAGGCAAAAGGAGGATGAGAATTTCGCAAAGTATGAGGCTAACTTTACAAGGTTAGCGAGGTATGTTGCAGATTATATATGTAACCCAATAAGTAAGATTGATCATTTCTTTTATGGGTTAAAACCATTTCTCCATCTAGAATTAGTCTCACAAACCTTCTCGTTGTACGAAGATATTGTATCATGTGCTATCAAGACAGAAAAAGAATTCTCTAAGTCTTATGACTTTAAAGAAAAGAAAGAGAAGAAGAGATCTGCTGATCAATCTGGAAATGGAAATAAGGGGAAGATGGGAAAAGTTGAATATCCATCCTGTAGTAAATGTGGGAAGAAACACCCTAGTACTTGCATGAAAGGAATGAGAGTCTGTTACAATTGTGGTGAAAAATGCCACCAAGATCGTGATTTCAAGGGGAAGAAAGAAGCTACCGATTTTCAATGCTACAACTGCAAGGAGATGGGACATTATTCAAATGAATGTCCTAAGCATCAGAAAAGGCCAAGGGATCAAGGCCAAGATTATGCTATCACTACTACTGAGGTAGAAGCTCCGAAAGACGTGGTGGCAGGTAATTTAATGGTTTCCTCAAGTTTAGAAAATGCTTTATTTGATTCTGGATCATCTCATTGTTTCATATCCTCCCAGTTTGCAAAGAAAATTAGATATTTCCAATTTGATCTAACAAGGGAGTTGTTAGTTAAAACTACTAAGGGATGTATCATCGCAACAAAGTTTTGTGAATCTGTTCCCATTAGAGCATATAAATGTTCTTTATCTACTGATCTCATCATCATACCTATGATTGAGTTTGATATAATCCTCGGTATAGATTGGATTTCGAACCATGATGTGAAGATTTATTATAAGAAGAAAGAGGTTATGATTTTTGATGATGATGATAAGGAAAACCTTATCTTTAGAGCAGAATCGTCACCACCTAATTCTTATCTAGATCCACCCCTAGTAGCTCAACTAAATTCAATTATTGGGTAGGAAGAGAATGAAATGACTATGGGTGAGGAAACGAATGTTCAAATAGAGGATGTATCTATTATGAGATAATATGTTGATGTGTTTCCAGATGATTTACCTGGACATCCTCCAGAATGAGAAATTGAGTTTTCTATTGATTTAATTCCTGGATCAAGGCCTATATCGAAGACCCCTTATAGAATATCCATTGTGGAGTTAGTTGAACTAAAGAAACAACTAGAGGAATTGAGTAATAAGGGATTTATTCACCCTAGTGTTTCTCCATGGGGATCCCCTGTCCTTTTTGTTAAGAAGAAAGATAGATCTATGAGGTTGTGCATTGACTACAGGGAGATCAATGCTATAACAATAAAGAACAAGTATCCCCTACCTCGCATTGATGATTTATTTGACCAACTGCATGGAGATCAATACTTCTCAAAGATTGACCTTTGATCCGGATACCATCAGTTGTGTGTGAAGAAGGAAGACATTCCGAAGACAGCATTTCGAACCAGGTATGGGCATTACGAGTTTACAGTAATGCCTTTTGGATTGACTAATGCACCCTCTATATTCATGGATCTAATGAATAGAGTTTTCAAGGAATATATCGATGATTTTGCGGTGGTATTTATTGATGATATCTTGGTATACTCCAAAAGATAATAGAATCATGAAAATCACTTGCGCACTATCCTGAAGACTCTTAGAAGACATGAATTATATGGGAAGTTTAGCAAGTGTGAATTCTAGCTTCAGGAGATTTCTTTTCTTGTCCATATTGTCTCTAAGGATGGAATCTCTATTGATCCTTCTAAGACGAAGGCAATCCAATAATGGCCAGCCCCTACGAGTATAAATAAGGTACGTAGTTTTATTGGTTTAGCAGGTTATTATCAGCATTTCGTCCAGAATTTCACCTGATTGGCTAACGCATTAACAAAGCTCACACGTGAAGGGGTTAATTTTTTTTAGACAAAAGAGTGTGAAGAATGTTTTTAAGAACTGAAGAGAAGATTAGTCAATGCTCCTATACTGACTCTACTATCGGGGAATGACGGGTTCGTCATTTATAGTAATGCATTGAAAAAAGGACTTGGTTGTGTCCTTATGCAGAATGATAGAGTTATTGCCTATGGATCATGACTACTGAAAATTAATGATAAAAACTATCCTACTCATGATCTTGAGTTAGCTATTGTAATATTTTCTTTGAAGACATGGAGACATTATCTCTATAGTAAAAATATGAGATTTATACTGATCATAAGAGTTTGAAGTATATTTTCTCACAGAAAGAACTCAACATGACGCAAAGAATATGGCTTGAACTACTCAAGGATTATGATTTCACTATACACTACCACCCAGGCAATGCAAATAAGGTTGCAGATGCTTTGAGTAGAAAAGATCATGGAGTTTTGAACAATATGATAATTGAAAGGGATCCTATTTTCATGGATTTAGTAAAGATGGATATGGGAATCACCATGGAATGTGAAAAATCAATACTTTTTTCAAATGGTTTCCAAACCATCTTTACTAGAAAGGATTAAGAGTTCTCAAACCGATGATGAAGAGTTTCAAAATAAGATTAAAGATGTGAACGATGGGAGATTGAGTGAATTTGTGTATGAAGATGGAATTTTGAAATTTGGGAAGAGACTTTGTGTTCCCAATATACCTGATCTAAAAAGGGAATTGTTGGATGATGCTCATAGTTCCAATTTCTCTATACACCCTGGGAGAACCAAAATGTATAGAGATTTAAAGGAACATTTTTGGTGGGACAACATGAAGAGGGAGATTGCAGATTTTTTTTCAAGATGTATTGTTTGTCAACAAGTGAAAGCTAGAAGGCAACAGCCTGGAAGAGTCATGCAACCACTTTCCATACCTGAGTGGAAATGGGATAATATCACGATGGACTTTGTCATGGGACTACCAAAGAATCCTAGAATGAATGATGCAATATGAGTCATTGTTGATCATATTACCAAGTAAACACATTTTCTTGCTATAAGTGAAGATTTACCACTTGAACGTCTATAAAGACTATATATTAATGAAGTTGTGAGAATTCATGGAGTACCCATATAGATTGTTTCTGATCGTGATCCACGTTTTACATCAAGATTCTGGAAAAGTATTCAGAAAGACCTGGATACTGAAATTCATTTGAGCACTGCTTACCACCCCCAAAATGATAGACAATCAGAACAGACTATTCAAACCTTAGAAGGCATGGTGAGATCATGATCACTTGAATTTCAAGGTATGTGGGGTCAATATTTACCTCTGGTAGAATTTTCCTATAACAATAGCTTCCATTCAAGTATTAGATGGCACCATATGAAGCGTTATATGGAAAGAGATGTCGCACACCAACCTGTTGGGATGACGTTGGTGAAAGAAAACTTGTAGGCCCATAACTGGTGGAGGAAATGATGGAAAAGGTAAAGGTAATCCAAAGCCACATCAAAGCAGCTCAGAGTAGGCAGAAGAGCTATGCTGACAACTAAAGGAAGGATTTTCAATTTCAGGTAGGAGATCATGTTTTCTTGACGGTATCTCTATGGAAGGGTGTTATGCATTTCGGTAAGAAGGGAAAATTGAGTCCCAGGTACATCAGACCATTCAAAATTCTAGAACGAATTGGGCTTGTAGCTTACTATTTGGAAATGCCGCCAAGTCTCTCCAAAGTTCACAACGTGTTCCACGTATCACTGTTGAGAAAATACATGCCTGGACCAATGCATGTACTCACCTATGAGGAAGTAGAATTGGAACCCGATCTATCTTATTGCGAAGAGCCTGTCAAGATTCTTGATACAATAGATCAGGTGTTGAGAAACTGGACAACTCTCCTGGTAAAAGTTCTATGGAGGAACCATAAGATGGAAGAGACAACATGGGAACATGAGGAACTTATGATAAAGAACCACCCGAGTCTTTTCATGCGGTAGTATTCTAGAAATTTTGAGGACAAAATTATTTAAAGGAGGGGATAATTTAATACCCCAATCTTCCATGGTATGATTCTCTTTAAATAATGCAATAGCTTGCATTGTACACAACTTCGAGATTCTAACACATCGCGACCAAACAAAGTAGCTGTTATGAATAGTAATACCCACTTTTTGAGATTTAATAAATTTTATCCTTCAAAATTGACTTCATTTTTGGTTTCTAAATATTGAAATTAGCTTAGGGTGAAATTTTGGTACTTTTCAGATAACTTTTATATTTTGATGAATAGTGAAAATTACTAAATTTTAATTAAAAACAACTTTTTTAATAGAAATAATTAATAGTGATAAATTATGAATTTGAGTGGTTTTAAAGTATATTTAGAATATATTTTTACCATTTAATACAATTTTGGTCATTGGACATAATTTCACAATTAAACTGGACATAAATAAGTGTCAATCTTTTGATAGTTATTATTTCTTAAAAACACGCTTTTTTGTTTTGACAGCGGGAATTAATTTTAAATTAATTTCTGCCACTTCTGTGTTTTGAATTTGGAAAAATGTATTTTATATTTGGAATCAGGATATCTAAATTGTGTAAATAGGTAACTTTTATTTTTAGACATTTTGAATAATTACTTCGGTAAATATTTTATTTACCATGGTTAAAGGGAAAATCTGGTAAATAAGGGTACAAAAATAATATTATAATAATAATAAATTACCCTAAAACATATCTTAAACTTATTTGTTGATACATTTCAGACCATGGGAATATTTGGGTCCATTTTGGGACCCCATGGAGCCACTTTTAGGTGATAAGGGCACTTTATATTAATTAAGTTAAAGTAAATACAAAAATGACATAAGCATATATCTTTTAGAAAAAACAATTTCCATAGGGTTATATATGTTATATTTTTAACTATAAATATTTATTAGAAATATAAAAATATTTCATGCATAATGGTATTTTATTTATAATTTTTAGACATTGAATAATTAAATTTATTTATGACCCAATAATGATGCAGTATTTTTCTTAATAATAAAAGACTCAAATAATTGGTATTATAAAAGTTAAAATAATTATAATTTGATGGTTTTGATGACATACAATAATTTTATTAGTTAATATTACTTGTTAGGATTTCTTAAATAAATTTTATTCGAATTAATAAATTTGTTAAGACTTTAACAAAAATCAATTATTGAATAGTGTCAAAATTGACATAAATGAGTTTTTTTTTAAAATAATTTATTATTAATTGATATTCTATTCCTGAAAATATAATATTCGGCCAATGGACTTATATCATGATATTTTTATCATTAATGGAACACTTTGGGGTCGCTTGGATGTATATAGTAAGTTTATTAACTATATAATATAAAAATACAAAGTGACATGGTAAGTGTCAAACTAATTAACTAAGGGTTAAAACTAAAAGATAATGTTAATAAAGTGACCCAAACCTGTCTATAACTTATTGGTTGAGTTTTTTTCGACACATAACAACCTTATACTTTTAATAATACACTTTTTATCCATTAGAAACTGAATATGAATTTATTATAAAATAATACTTTAAGTTTTTCCTAAAGAGCCTTTCCTCCCCCATATAAAAGGACACCACTTCTAACCAATTATTCACACCTTAGAA
This sequence comes from Viscum album, assembly GCA_963277665.1. NCBI lineage: Eukaryota > Viridiplantae > Streptophyta > Magnoliopsida > Santalales > Viscaceae > Viscum > Viscum album. The sequence goes on from OY728150.1 coordinate 1,030,344,824, forward strand.
GCCTTTTGGTTTGGCCAAACCCTGCCCAAATATTCTCTCAACTTCGCTCACTTAAACCTAGAGGCCTTAGTTTGATCATAAATCCAACCTAAGAAGCCCTTTTGATCAAATCAAAAGGAAGAACCGAAAGAAGAGGTAATGTTTTCACCACCCTCTTTCATGTTCCTTTCTTCTTCAACGTATTTTTTCTTTGTTATTTCCATTCTAAAATAATAACTCCAGTATCTTATATATACTGTGATGTTATAATAAATATGGTACAACTATATTCATTATTCTATCCATCCTTTGAATGACATGTCACAATACATGCATACGTACGGCTTACCGTCTCCACATCGTGGTGTAATTGTTATTCAATATATTATTTTTTAGATGAGTATAATAATGATGTGTAATTAATGTAAATAATAAAAATAACATGATAATGATTTTGTATATATGGTATAACATCCAATTATATATTATTTTAATATCAAAAGAATGATATTGTCGCTCGTGCGTACGTACGGATTACCGTCTCTACGAACGCGGTGAAATTCATTCCCCATCATATCCATTCAAGACTAAATTTTATTTGATGATTAAAAATAATATTTAAAGTCATGATATCATTTTGGATATGAACAATATACATCCCATCCAAAACAAATATGTCTCACATAACAAATAATATAAAGAAAAATGAATTCGTTAACACCCGAAACGATGATAATACTAAGATATTATTAACAAATCAATGTTAAAAGATCATATATGATATCATATTAATGTATATGATTCTTATATAATTTAATAACAATTATTTCACCATTATACAGGAGGTTAACCTACCCTCAACCAAGGAAGATTACAAGGTAAGGTTTTATTTCACAATCTCTTCATTATCTGAGATTGTTTATACGTAATTATCTACTCAGACCTCTTTATCATCCACATCCATGTTTCTTAAAAATGTATTTCAAATCATTCTTACTATTTTACAGACTATGGGTTAACGTCATTTATACCCTTGTTTGAATTTTTATAAGAATTTTATAAAGGAATCTTTCTGTTGTTTTCCAAACAAGGTCCTTTTTAACCTTTTTGACGGAATTAAGGTAAGAATGTTTTTTTTAACTTATAAGGTGGGTGCAGCTATTTTCCACCACTATAAAATCATTGAATCTTACCTTAAAATATTATAAGAATATTTTCAAAGTAAATATTTTAATTATGTGGATTTTAAATGATTCCAAAAAAGAGTTATTTCTCAAAAATAGTGTTGATTTCATCTATGTCAACATCCTTTGATGGATTTTAAGATTATTTGAAGTTGATTTGTTATGATAAAAAACTTTCACGTAGTATTGAAGGTTTTGTGATATGTTTGAATATGGATGTGTTATTTTTATACCATTCATGGTTTATGGAGAAAGTATTGACCTTTTTTATGCTAGTTTTAATACGAATCTTTATGTTATGTTTAAACCTATTCATATGAGGAATGCATTGGACTTAATAAGTGATGGGTGGATGCTGTTATAGCTCCTCGATGCATCAGTAGGTCTCATGAGACAAACTAGTGTCTTGGCCCAAGGCCTTTACAAAATCTTATTTGTAGTCTTGGCACAAGGTCTTGACTATGTGGTTATGATAGTCTAGCATTATGCATTCCATCATTATGAAAGTGGTTATTGATATTGCATGTGATTATTCGACTAGAAGAATATCCATGTGAATAAGTAAATGGAATTATCTCATTTTATTTTTTCCATATTATGCTGAAGTTCAAGTTTAAAAGGTTTTTTTTAGTTATACATTGCCTTAAATGTTTATGCTTATTTATGAAAGTTTCCGCTATATTGTTATCCTTACTGGGCATTTGAGCTCACCCATTTCTATGTTTTATTTTTTCCAGGATGTGAAGAAGTATTTTATGAATGACCTGCAGGGATAGTATAATGGGATATGAGCGTGGAGACAAGATGTTGTTGTATTTTTCACTTTATGAAGTAATGTAAACTTTATGAATGTATCTAGTGTTTCCAAGGCTACTAAACTAATCGGTCTTTCGAGACTTGATATTTTGTGATCATGTCAATGTTATGTAATAATGCACCGACTCTGGGTAACTGTGGTCGGGGAATTACACTACCAACCATAAGCCTCGGATTCATTTGAACCTTTATTGAAAGTCCCCGTGATTTTATGTGTCTTTTTTCTTTACAAAGTGGATAATGTAGTTCATTTACAATCTTATGGATAAGGAGAATGTTCTCATGATATGAGCATAAATCTACTTAAATTTTATCATGAGTGATGAGAGAAAATAATCAAAAGTGAGGTAAATTGTGACTTGTCATGTTTGATAATAATGAATCAATGAGTTTGAATGAATGAAAGGATAAGTTCCGTCAATTTACAAAGGGGAAAAGTAAAATATGTGAATTATTTGTTTCTTTGAAAAATGGGAAATAAAATGATATTTTATTCATATTTTTGAAAGTTTGGTTTCAAATTGATTTTATTTTATTTTATTTCATTGGAATTTGAATATTGGTAACATTGGTGTCCTCTGATTTCCATGTTGAGATTTTATACTTGAGGACAAGCATAATTTAAGTGTGGGGGTATTTGATAGAGAAAATTTATGTGAATATTTTTTACCAAATAATGAGGATTTTTTAATGTTTATCAGGGTTAAACTCCATTTATTTACATGATTTATCAAAATAATGGGTAATTTTAATTTTAGATTGAAAATAAGAAAAACTGTGAAAAGTGCATAATTTTGGATTTTGGACAGATTTTTACCACAAGGGTATTTTTGTCATTTCTTAAAAACTCTTTCTCAAAATTTAGTGATTATTTTTTTATAATTATGATTTTATTTCCTCCAACTTTCTATTTAGGACCTAGAGTTGATTCTAATATCTAGTAGTCCTAAAATTCATTGAAGTTGGAAACTTTTCCGGGTGGAAAGCGTGGACCCCAACACTATAAAAGAACCAAAAATTGGACTTCACACATTAAATTGAGGTTCTTCCACCTGGTATAGAACAAGGAAACATATTACCGGCCCTAAATCAAATTTGGGGGAGTTTTGAAGTCATTAATGCTACCATTGGAGGTTATATTTTTAAAGGAAGCTTCCTAGAATCTGTGTTCAGAAAAATAAACCGCCAATAAAAAATTCATAACTCCTTCGTTCAGTGTCCAAATGAGATAAAATTTATAGGATGAATGGAAAACATATTTATGAACAACATTTAAGAATCGGTCCATGCATGAATTGTCCATGTAATGGGCCATCAATGCACAAACACTTGGAAGACAGAATTCTGCCTAGAAAAGGAGGCCCTCGCCTCCTTCTCAAATTATCAGCTCAACACCCAAAACCAAGGAGGGATCCCACCGAGGAATGGGACACTGACTCTCCTCTATTCCCCCCTTATTTATTATTTTTATTTTTATTTTATTTTTATTTTATTTTTATTTTAAATTTTAGTTTTATTAATCCTTGCATTCATGTTTATCCATCCACTTTTCTTCTTTTCTTACTATTTCTCTCTCTCACACACACACTCTCTCCTCTTCCACCCACTCCACTAAATAATCTCATACTCTCAAAAATGCGAGGCTAATCTTGAGATTTTTCTTGGGTTTAGGTCAAGGTTTTCATGAATTTTCTTTAAAGTTTAATTAATTTTGTGGTAGAATTGAGTAGCATGCTTGGGTGATGTGAATGTCCTCGATGTGGTGACTGCCCCCCAATGACATGAAACTCAAACTACTTCTATTATGGAAAATAATAGTGATTAAAACATGAGATTTTATGTTTTAATTATCAAACTAAATCAAAAACATGTATACAAATAATTATTGAATCCAAGACTGAACACCAAAACCAAGTTCTTTCTTATTAACTCACTATGTTTAGATTTACATGATAGTTTAAATTATAATTTTACATGTGATTGTAATTAATTATAAAAAACAAAGAAATATTGTAGTTGCTTTAATTAAATAACAAAATATAAAAAAGAGATAGATTAGGTTAATTATACAAAGTAATTTAACTACATTGAAAAGCTCCTCAAGAGAGGCGACCCTGATCAGCCACTGTGTTGCACTAGGAAAACTATAATTGCTTTTGTCCACACCCCGCGATAGGCGTGCGTTAGATATCCTGAGCACTAACTTCAAAGGTTATCATGAAAACTTTGAGTTTATGGTTATTAATTTAGGAGTTATGAACAACAAATATATTTTCATGGGATTGATGAATTCAGTGTTTCATGAGTTCCCAGATCAATTTTTATTTGTGTTCATAAATGAAATGCTTGTTTATTCAAGGTTTAAAGGTGATCATACTGGGAATTTTTTATCGAATTTAATGGTCCTTAAATTACATAAGCTATATATAGATTTATCCAAATGTAAGTTATGAACATTTGAGGTAAAATTTCATGTGAATGTTGTGTCTTAGAAGGGAGTGGTAACTAATCCTTCAAATATTATGGTGGTAATTTTTTATGGATCTTAAATATTTTATATAGGTTCAAAAAATTTCTTTACATATAATATATTAGAAGTGGTTTGTATATAATTTATATATGATCATAAATCCTTTGAAATATTTGGATAGAAATGATTGGTCCTTTATATGGATTTATAAAATGTCAAGTAGTGTTTGAGTACTTGAAGGAGAAGATGATTAGTGATCCCATTATTCATTTTTTAAAGGAGGGAGTGAAGTTTAAGATCTTTTATGATACTTATCTTCTTCTTATTGGATGTATTTTAATATATCAATGTGTGGTGATATCCTATAGGTCTTTATAGTTTCATAATCAAAAGTGTAATTATGCCACCCATGATCTTGATCTTATAGTGGTAGTGTTTTCTTTGAAGTTATCGTGTAAAAATATTATCAATGAGCACTTTTTAATATTCAAAAATAATAAAATCCTACAGTATGTCCTCTCTAAAAAATATTGAAAATTGTATCAGTATATGCGGATTAATTTCTTATATTATTATAAATTTTAGATCTCCTACACTCCATGTGAAGGGTTTACGGTAGATGATGTGAAATTCCTCATCCCAGACCACCCAGACAGCACCCAAGAGAGTGTCACCATAAGATCACAGGCATTCTTCCCCATACTATATAGGCTTCCAATTAGTAGTTAGGTCCTAAAATAGTTGTGTTAAGACTATTCCCTCTATAATATATTTGATTTTCATGCCCGAATCTACTAAAAATTCAGCATGACCCATCCATATAACAAACATCCCAAATGTAACGAACCATAATTTTATCAATAAAATTTTCCTTATTATAATTATGTTATATAGTATAAAACACATAAATCACATAGAGAACCTAATAAAAATATTATTTTCACAAATTATTAATGAAATAAGTGGTATTTATAGAAATTAAGGAACCTATACCAATGGAATAGTAACTTTACCATTGGAATAGTAATGTGACTTTAGGAATAATTAATTGGATTATTGAATTGTAACCTCACCTATGGAAGTATAAATAATATTTATTTATCTTATAAATGAAAATATAATATATTTATTTCATGGTATAAGTAAATAAATATTTTAAAAATGATAAATTAAGTATTGATATTTTTGTGAAACGTAAATGTTTATTTAAAATTTTATAATTAATATAATGATTTAAAAGAATATTTATTTTCATAAAATAGATTCATAAATTAATATTTTGTTGTATTATTATTATAATATAATTTTATGAGACCTTTATTAAATTTTCAAAGTGTTATAAAATCTGTTATAATTTTAAAATCGATATTTCTTTGAATAAATGATGAATTTAAATAAAACTTAAATTTATCATATTTATAAAATTGTTTTCATAAAATAGATTAAATTTTTAAAATCTAAAATTAAAAAAATGGTTAGGGTGATTTTTTTCGGATTTTTCTAAAATAGTTGATTTTTTTTGTGAATAGTGAAATATGGTAATTTACAGTATTTAACATTATTGGTAAATAAATTATTTTTTGAGTCATGGTTGAGTCACAGATGATATAAATGGCCATTATCTCAAACCCACATGATCTAGTTACTGTACATAGTCAAATTAATCTACACTATTGAAATTATTGAGCCAAAATAATAAATAAATGAATAAAATAATAAAAAACACCCCTCTCCTCTCATTATAAATACCACCCATATCCACATCTTCTCCTCACACCTTATAATAATTGGATATTTCTTATATTATTCCCAATTAATCTAAAAAACCTATTCTATATGTTTTCGTCATTTTGTTCTCACCAAAAGACCATTTCCAAGCTCCTTAAGAAGGTTCTCAAGGAGACGACACTCAAGAGTTAAAAGTCTCCCCCTTTCTCTTTTAATTTCATTTATTTTCTTATAATTAACTCACCTCCCCTATAAAAAATAACATGATAAATCTAGTATCATATATATATACTGGAATTTTATTGTGTTAATGGAATATCCTTCATCAAAACTATTCTCCTGTCATTTGTTTTCTAAAAATGAATATATTGCTCGTGAGGTGTCAATTCACCACCTTCGTGGACGATGAGTTTTCATTTTTCATTACCACCTTCAGGGTTGGTCATAAAACTATTTTTATGGTTAAAAAAGATTATAATATCTGTATTAAAACTTATTTAATATTCTAGAACCATTATATAAACATATTATTAAATAAAATTACATTAATTCATGATGGTTATAAAAATCGTCCAAATAAACTAATCATATTTTCACAAACATTTTATCTAATGAATCATCCCCATGTAAAAAATTAAAATTATAAATTGTACAATTTAAATTTATCGAAATAAATTAATAAAATATAATTTTATTTATTAATTTTTTCTTCTATTTGATAATAACTTTCATAATTATACACAAGAGAACCGGCCATGAAACCATGAAACAAACACTCCAAAAATGATGAAATTAAACAATATAAGTCATATAAATAGCCATAAATGAACCTAGTAAAATTATAATAAATTAAATAAATGAAAAATAGCCTTTGAATTAATTAATTAATTAATTGATTTGATTATCCAGGATATTAAGTACAAGTGGAAAACACTTTCAGACAAAAGGTAATGGATTCTCTCTGAACATACATTTTTTCTTCGGGTTACACTTTATCTCTCTTTTACCTAATGTAATTCTTAATTATTCTTATGTAATCCACAAAAATTATATGTTTATGTGCCAAAAATATGTACCTAGATCAATTATTATTTATTTTATGGGAAGATACATGTTTTATATGGTTCCCTTTTCAATTCATCCTAATAATCAAGCTCAATTAAAGAGAACTTCTCAAATTATTACACATTTTCAAGTACACTCCATAATATGTTTTAATCCACCATTATTTTTATAAAATCACTCATTTTATCATGAAAATAAATATCTTTATTCACTTATGGTTTTATAAAAATAATTATCCATTTGTCTTTTTAAAAGACTATTTAATATTATCCCTTAAACCGCACTAAAGTGGCTCATTTATAATGTTTCTTAAACACACTTTTTATACATTTTCACTTCATTTGAACATAATTTATCAGGATATATGACTATATCCCCTTATAAATGTATGTGTATGACTTAAATCTATTATTTATTATACACCATTATGCTACGCCTTTTGGTTATGTCTTATGACATGTTTATGATACCCTATTCCTTACATGGTAAACCCTTATGCTTAATTCTTCCTATAGAAAACATATGCATGCTCATTTTGTTTTGTGTGCACCCAGATAGAGTTCAATGCATTGGATAATGTTTACTCTCATGAGATGTCATGTTGGTATTGGGAGTAAACCTAGTTCCTTTATGGGACTTTTTCCACCATGTGATATAGTCTTGGTAGTTAGCCATGAATCATGTTTATGTCATATTATATATTGCTTCCACATTCCTATGTTTCCATGATTAAATAATACCATGTTCTATATGTTATACTTCCAAACATTTATTCATTTTACATGCCTTTTTATGTCATCATGTTATTCATTCTACCTCATGTGCTATTCTTTATTTTTATGTTTATTCCATTATTGGAATTTTTAGCTCATACCTTTTGTATATGTATTCCCCATGTTATCCTATGAAGATGTAAGAGCTTAACGAAAGCTAGGAGCTCATTATGAATATTAATGTAAATATTTTTTATTCTATTTTACTGTTTTCAGTTTTATGTACCAAATCTTTCAAATACACTAGACTTTACGATCCTTGGTTTGTATTTTATGGTTAATTGTGATTATAATCATGTAATAATACGTGTAAAAGGATAGGGTATCTATAGTTGGTATCATATAATGGTCTAGTTATTTTTGGAGATTAGGACTAAAAAACTTTAGTAAGAACCCTAGGGTTAATTTTATCACCATTGATAACTTAGATCAAAACTTAGGGAATAGAAATATAGGATGGAATTTCTTTTTACAAGTTTATCCTTCTATGTTCAATGTTTCCTTTTTTATATTCTTATTATCTATATATTCAAGCCCCCCTAATTGTAATTTATTTTTTAGTTTATGTCTAGAAATAGGAGAACTTGTTCCAACAGTCAATGTGATAGGTAATGTGAAAATTTATTTAATGAAATTCCAATTCTAATGGGAACATGATCTCAAAACATAATGATAGTAATTTCTCAACTAGATCAGGTTATGAACAATAACTTAAATCATGTGGAACTCCATCCTTCGCCTAAGAAAGGGAAAGTTGTGGTTAAATCCTTTATGCAAAAAGGACACCCATATTTAGTGGGTATTATGATTCTATAATCACAGAACAATTTATTAAATCCATTGAAGAGATATTATCTATCCTTTAATGCTTAGAAGAAGGGAAATTCATATTGGAGGTCTATCGTATTGATGCGGAAGATGATTAGCAGTTGACACTAATAAAAAACACAAACTCTAAGGATGAAATTGATTCCATGGAATGGGAATATTTCAATAAAATAATTTTCAATAAATATTTTACACAAACTCTCTATCGTAAGATAGAAATGGAGTTCCTCATACTGAAGAAAAAAGGAAAACATGTTTATCAGGGCGTATGAGGAAAACTTTACAAGGATTTCACGATATGCCTCTAGATTTCCCATGAACACTGAAATCAAGGTGGATCGCTTATTTAGAAGACTAAAGTCGAGCCTATGAAAATCATTAGAGATTATAGGATTCAATAACTATGAGGAGATGATTTTTTGTTCCATTAAGGTTTAAATGGAGATTAAAGACTCTCAATGGTCTTTTAGGCCCAAAAAAATAGTGGCAAATGGATTTTAATATATGAGGCTCAACAGATAAATACTACTATAAAATGAATACCCAACATACCATGTGTCAAATGTGTGGGAAGAAGAATCCTATGAACTACCTAAGGGGAACCAGAAGATACTTAAAATGTGGAAAAGAGGGGAATTTTGATAATAAGTGACAAAGGGATATGAAGAATCTCACTAATGTGTAAGAATAAAGAAAGATTTAGATAAAAATCAACCTATAGTACAGTGTTTAAACTTAAAGGAACATGGGAATTATGGGATAAAATGCCCTAAGCCAAGGGTTGTCAGAAGAAATCAATAAAAACCTCCAAGGAATCAAGGAAAGGAATATGATATCACTACTACTGAGGTGGAGCTTGAAAATGTTGTGGTGACAAGTATGATGGTTATTCATTCAAGAGTAGAAAACATAAAATCTAATTTAGGTTCTACACATTCTTTCATCTCTTGTAAGTTTAGTATAACTATTTAAACACCACCTCAAAATATGGAAGTTGATTTATCTATGGGAACAAAAAATGGGGCAATTATTTAATCCAAAGTATATAACTCCTCCCTGGTTAATTTTTGTGGAATAAAACTCCTATAAAATCTTTTCATAATTCCTTTAGTGGAGTTGGATTCTATATTGGGAATGGATTGCCTATCTTTATATAAATCCAACATCAACTATCGAGAAAGGGAGATAACTCTTCACATCCCAAGGCCCCCTATTCTGTATAATTTAAGAAGTAGGATGAGTCTCCTTCAGAATAATCATCTAAATTTTGGATATTATTTCTATATGAGTAAGAATTTCTAGATCAAATGATTGAGATAAAGGATAGAATAATTGTTGAAGACATACTAATTGAGAGGGACTAGACTGATGTGTTCCATAAATAATTTCCTAGTCTTCCTCCTGACTGATAGATTTAGTTCTCAATTGAACTTATTCATAGATATCTACCTATATCAAAGACACCTTATAAAATGGACGCCATTGAGTTAGAGGAACTGAAGAAGTGGTTAAAATAAAATCTAGAAAAGGGTTTTATATGCCCAAGTGCTAAACCATGGGGTGCACCAATCCTCTTTATAAAGAATATGGATGGATCAATGTGCCTCTACATTGATTATCATGAGATCAAATAAATCATGATAAAGAAAAAGTATCCCCTTCCATGAATAGATGAGTTTTTGAATCAACTATGTGGGACCAATTATTTCTCTAAGGTGTACATTCGGTTGGGATATCACCAATTAAAGGGGAAGAAGGAATACATTCCCAATACTTTCTTTAGAACAAGGTATGGACACTGTGAGTTCATAATGATTCCCTTAGGACTCTCTAATTATCTATCAATTTTCATGGACTTAATGAATAGAGTTTTAAGAGATTACCTTGACAAATTTGTGGTGGTATTTATTAATAATATTCTGATATACTCCAAGAGTAAAGAGGAATGCGAGGAGCATTTGAATAATGTGCTAAAGACCTTGTGAAGGGATAAAATCTATGAAAAGTACAATAAATGGGATTTATGGATGGAGGAAGTATCATTCTTGGGGCATGTTATCACCAGAAAAGGAATATTTTTAGAACCTTCTAAGATAAAGGTAATCAAAGAGTGGCCCAATCCAACATCTGTAATAGAGATCCATAGTTTCCTTGGTCTTGATGGGTATTACTGATGATTTTTAAATAACTTTTCATGATTTTAAAACCCACTAAAAAGATAACTTAGATGAGGGTAAAGTTTCACTACTACAAAAATGGGCAAGGTATGCGCTACACTTTTATCATTGCTAAAAAAATCGTTGATAAAGGGGGAATTTATCAGTGATAAAAAATGCTGATATAGGGGGGATTTTATCAGCGCTAAAAAAAACACTGATAAAGGCCCCCTTTATCAGCGCTGATAAACGCCCCCCTATATCAGCACTTTTTTTAGCGCTGATAAAGGGGACCCCTTTATCTGTGATTCTTTTAGTAGTGCCGATAAAGGGGGGATTTATCAGCACTATTCTCGAGCGCTGATAAATGTTAAGTTTCAAAAAAAAATCATTAAAAATAATATTTTTTTATATAAGTATATTTATATTGATATAAATACAATATATATTTTTTAAATATGTTATAGATACGTATAAATAGACTATTACATTTAATATATAAGAAATTTAGTGAAAATGGATTCAAAATATTTTTTAAAAAATATTATTAATTAATAATTTTCTAAAATTTATCGATTAAAAATTATTTAATAACAATTTGAGGATAAAAAAATCAAAACAATTAATAAAAGATCTAAAATATGATGAAAATGTAACTCAAACTTCAAACGGTCATAACTTTTGATCCGGGTGTCCGTTTGAGCTCTACAGCATATCAAATCGAAGCCTGCAATGAGATCTACACGCTTGTGACCTAGGAGAAGACTATGTAACATTTTTCAATCCCAAAAAAGGCCCATAAGGCCTCCAAAACTGAGTTTTTAGTTGGGATACCCCGATTTGTTAACATTAAAACAAGTATAACTTCTGATCCGGATGTCCGTTAGGCCTGTACCACATATCATATCGAAGATTGTTTCATTTTATTCGATTTTACTAGTTGTGGCGTTGAAACAGAATTCTAGATTATAAGTTGTGGTCATTTTAACATTCTATGGCTTTTTAAATACACATATATATGTATTTATTCATAAATATATATTTGTCTGTGTGTGTGTGTGTCTATGTGTGTGCCTGTGTGTTGTATATATGTATATATGTATTTATTTATTTATTTACTTATAAACACACATCAAAGACATATTTTTTCATAAATGTATTTAAAACTAATCTTACAAGTAATGATCGTTTTAACATTATATGGATTTTAAAATACACATATATATGTGTCTGTGTGTGTCTGTGTGTTGTATATATCTATGTATGTATGTATTTATTTATTTATTTATAAACACACATAAAAACATACTTTTTCATAAATGTATTTAAAACTAATCTTATAAGTATATATTAATATACAAATAAATATACGTATAAAAAATTATAACTAAATATATATATATATATAAATATATTAATATACAAATTAATATATATATACTAATATATGAATAAATATATTTATATTAATATGAATCTATATCAGTATATGAATAAATATAACTATATAGATATAGATATATCATTAAATAGAGAACAAAATGAAATGGTTTAGTGGTAAAGGTGCAGCCGCGAAAGGGGGGAGGTCGCGGGTTCGAGTTTGGGTGGAAGCAAAGGGGGTGTACACGTATGAGGATGCACGGGAAGGGCAGCACATGGGAGACCTCCTAGAGCTGATAAAGGGGGTGTCAAGTGCTAATAAAAGCACTCCCCACATTATTTAATTTTTTTGACCTTTATCAGTGATTTTTTAGCGCTGATAAAAGCAGCCTTTATCAGCACTTTTCGGAGAGCTGATAAAAGGGACCCCCCATATTAGCGATGAGCTTTATAGCACTTTTTTAGTGCTGTTAAATCCTGTTTTGAGCACTGATATAGGCCGTTTTTGTAGTACTATTTATCTAGACCAGTGAATGTGAAGACTACTTTAAAGAGTTGAAAAGGAGGCCTATCACTGCACCAGTATTCACACTACCAACAAGTGGGGAACTCTTTATGGTATACTATGATTCTTAAAAGAAGGTATTAGGTTGTATACTGAAGAAAAATGACAAATTAATTTCCTAAACCTCAAGGTAATTGAAAATTCATGAGAAAAACTATCCCATGCATAATATAGAGTTGGTGACTGTTATCTTCCTGTTAAAAATATGGAAACATTATCTCTATGGGGAGAAGTGTGAGATATATAATGATTATAAAAGTATCAAATATATATTCATACAAAAGGAGATTAATATGCACTAGTGAATATGGTTAGATATCATCAAGGATTATGACTGCTCAATCCTCTACCATCCTAGTAAAGTAAATAAAGTTGTGGATTCTCTAAGTATAAAGCATCCTAAAACATTATCAATGATGATAATTGATAAGGATCCAATATTCTTAGACCTATAAAGGATGAAAATGCGAATAATTAAGGAAGAAACATCATCAATCCTTCCTCAAATTATTTCTCAACCATACCATATGGATAAAATAAAGGATTCTCAAAGAAATGATGAGGAAATTCATACAAAGGTGGAAGCTATCAAAAATAGAAAATTCATAGAGTTCAAAATTGATGAATAAGGAGTCATGATATTTGGGTCACAATTATATATACCATATAATACATATATAAATAAATATCTTCTAAATTATGCATATAGCTCAACTTCTATATTCACCCAGGAAGAATAAAGATGTACTGAGATCTCAGAGAGCACTATTGGTTGGAAAATATGAAGAAGGATATTACTGAATATACATCAAAGTGTCTGGTATGTTAGAAAGTGAAGGATGAAAGGAAGAAGTATAAGGGAATAATGAAACCATTACCCATACCTATATGGAAATGGGAACACATCACCATGGACTATGTCACCGCACTCCCAAAGATATCCAGAGGAAATAAAGCTATATGGGTCATTGTGGATCATCTTACAATGACAAATCACTTTATCACAATTCAAGAGGACTTATCCCTTGATCAAATTGCACGTATATACATTAGATAAGGGGTGAGGCTGCATGGAGTACCAATATTGATTGTATCTGATCGAGATCAAAGATTTGCCTTCATTTTTTGGAAAAGTCTTCAACATGCTCTAAACACTGAGTTTAACTTCAATAAGACTTATCATCCTCTAACTGAATCCCAATATAAGTGGAATATTCAGAAACTAGAAGATAGGTTGAGAGCATGATCTATAGACTTCAAGGGGGGATGGTACTAACATCTACTTCTAGTTGAGTTCTCTTACAAAAATAGTTTCCAATAAATCATCCAAATGGCTCCATATAAAGCCCTTTATGGGAAGAGATTTAGAAAATCAACATGATGGGATGAATTCAGTGAAAGGAAGCTGTTGAGGCATAAAATGGTCTAAAAAAGGGTAAAAAAGGTGAAAACCATTCAGCAATGTATCTGGGTTGCCTAAATTTGACAGAAGAGATATGAAACCAATCATCAACAGTACCTAGAGTTTAAGGTTGGAGAAATGGTATTCCTATAAATATCTCCATGTAAGACTATCATGACATTATGGAAGAAGGAAAGCTGAGTCCCAGGTAGATTGGACCCATCAAGATTCTTGATCGTGTTAGAGTTGTGTCCAATAGACTAGAACTTCCACCTACTATGTCTAAAGTATACTATGTATTCTACATATCCCTCTTGAGGAAGTACATACCATATACCTCACATATACTAAATCTAGAGGTGGTACTACTGGAGAATGGCCTCTTGTATGAATAGAAGTCGGTGAAGATCTTGGATCATAGTGATAAGGTTCTACACAACAAGACTACTCAAATGGTTAATGTAATATTGAAGAAAAATAAGTATGAAGAAGTGACATGGGAACCAAAGGAATCAATGAAGGATAAATACCACCATATTTTATCAACTTATAATATAAAACAAAACTTCGAGGCAGAAATTTTGGGAAAAGATTGTAACGACCTAGAATTTTATCAATCAAAATTTCCTTCTTATAATTATGTTATATAGTATAAAACACATACATCACATAGATAACCTAATAAAAACATTATTTTCATAAATTAAGAATGAAATAAGTTGTATTTATATAAATTATGGAACCAATTCTAATAGAATAGTAACCTGACTGTTAGAATAGTAATGTGGCCATTAGGAATAGTAAACTTGCCAATAGAATAGTAACCTCACCCATATAAGTATAAATAAAATTTAGATATCTTATAAATGAAATTATAATATATTTATATCATGGGATAATTAAATAGATGTTTTAAACATGATAAATTAAGTATTGGTATTTTTTGAAACATAAATGTTTTTTAAAGAATTTATAATTAATATAATGACATAAAGAATATTTATTTTAATAAAATAGATCAATAAATTAATATTTTGTTTTCTTATGATTATAATATAATTTTATGAGAAAATAATTAATTTTTCAAAGTTTCATAAAATCAGTTATAATTTTAAAATCAGTATTTTTCGAATAAATGATGATTTTAATTGAAAATTAAATTTATAATATTTAGAAATTTATTTTCATAAAAAATATTCCATTTTTTGAAATCTATATGTCAAAAAATGTTTTGGGTGAATTTTTTGGACTCTTATAAAATAATTGAATTTTCAGTGAATAGTGAAATACAGTAATTTACAGTATTTAACATTATAAGTAAATAAATAAATTTTTGAGTCATGGATGCTTTAAGTTACCATTATATCAAAATAAAATTCTCTATTTACTATATTTTTTCATAATAATCAACACTATTGATAGTCTTTAGCCAAAATAATAAACAATTGAATAAAATAATCAAAAACACCACTCTCTTCTCACTATAAATACCACCCCACACCGCCTCTTATCCCCAAAACTTCTAAGACATATATTATTTATATTATATCAAATTACTCTCCCAAAACTCTTCCCCAAGTTTTGTACTTACTGTTCTCACCAAAAACCATTTCCAAGTGCCTTAAAAAGGTTCTCAAGGAGATGACACTCAAGAGGTAAAACCCCCTTCTCTTTTAATTTATTTTTTTTAACCTTACCTCACCACCTCTATCCAAAGTAACATGATAAATCTATATAATATATATACTATAATTTTATTGTGTTAATGTAATATCCATAATCAAATCTCTTCTTCTCTCATTTTTTTCTAAAAATGAAAACATCGTCCGTGAGGCGTCGATTCACCACCTTCGGGGACGATGGGTTTTCATTTTTCATTACCACATTCAATGATGGTCAT
Organism: Viscum album; assembly: GCA_963277665.1. Classification (NCBI taxonomy): domain Eukaryota; kingdom Viridiplantae; phylum Streptophyta; class Magnoliopsida; order Santalales; family Viscaceae; genus Viscum; species Viscum album. The sequence continues at coordinate 1,030,361,070 of OY728150.1, forward strand.
AAAACCATTTTAATTGTTAAAAAAGATTTTAATATGTGTATTAAAACTTATTTAATGTTTTTAACCAGTATATAAATAAATTATTAAATAAAATGCTACTAATTCATGATGGTCGTAAAAACTACCAAAATAAACTAATCATATTTTTCATCAACATTTTTCTAATGAATCGTCCTCATGTAAAAAAAATAAAAACATATATGAGGCCATTTAAATTTCTTGAAATAAATTAATATCATATATATAATGACCCAAAATTTTATCAATGTAAATTCCCTTCATATAATTGTTTTATATGGTATAAATCACATAAAATCACATAGATAACACAATAAAAACTTTATAAATAAATAATGAATGAAATAAGTGGTATTTATAAAAATTAAGGAACTTAAACTATTGGAATAGTAATATGACCCTCAGGAATAGTAATCTGGCCAATAAAATAGTAACATCACTTAATATAGTGTAAATATAATTTTGGAATCTTATAAGGTGTAATATGATATACATATATCATATTATAAGTAAATAAATCTCCGAGAAATTATTAATTAAGTATGGATATTTTTATAAAACATAAATGTTTAATTTCAATTTTATAATTAATATAATTGTTTAAAATTTAATTACTTTCATAGAAATTATTCAAAAACTAATATTTGTTTTCTAATAATTATAAGATGATTTTATGAGACCTTGATTAATTTTTTGAAGTGTTATAAAATCAGTTATAATTTTAAAATTAGTATTTTCCAAGTAAATGATATTTTAATTAAAAATAAAATTTATAATTTTTAGAAAATTATTTCCATAAAATGGCCTCCATTTTTGAATTCTACACATTGAAAAATGGTCAGGGTTATTTTTTTAGTATTTTTCTAAAATAGTTGAATTTTTGGTGAATTGTAAAATACAATAATTTATGGTGTATATACATTATAAGTTAAATAAAATACTCCTTGAGTAATTTATGATTTAATCATCATAATATTTAACTCCCATTTATTATTTTAATATATTTATTGATAATTCTAAAACTATTCATATTCTTGAGGCAAAATAATAAACTAATGAATAAAATAATGTGAAAACACCCCTCTACTCAACTATAAAAACCACCCCTTATCCTCACACCTCTAAATCCTTGAATCTTGTCAAAATTATGCCTAAAAATCTTCTCAACTATCTATCTCACATCTATGATCCTTTTTTGTCATTAAAAGATCAAACTCAAGTGTCTCAAAGAGTTTCTTAAGGAGAAGAATTCAAGAGGTAAAAAACTCTTTCTTTTCTTTTAATTTCTTTTCAAGTTCTTCTCTTTTATTATTCTTTAATCACTTACCCTCATCCAAGTGTCATGATAAATACATTATCTTATATATAGTTTAATTTTTTTATTATTATGGAATAATCCAACATCAATTCTTTTTCCCTCTCCTTTTGTTCTAAAAATGAAAACATTGTACATGATGTGTTGATTTAACACATTCAAGGATGACGAGTTTTCAATTTCCATAACCACCTTCAAGTATTGTCATAAAAACATTATAATGGTTGAAATAGATTTTAAAATTTATTTTATTACCTACTTTATGTTCTGGAACTAACATATATAAATAATATTAATTAATAAAACAAAACTAGTTTGTCATTATCGAAAAACCACCAAAATAACCTAAACGATTATTAGTAATGTCTTATCTTATGATTCATCCTCACCCCAAATAAAAAATAAATTATATAACCATTTAAAATTATGGATTTTCATTAATATCATATAAATTCAATTTTATATATCTATTCCCATTTTACATGATCTTTTTTTACATATATATAAGTGAACCAATCGTGAAAACCATGAAAATGAATGCTCTCGAACGATAAAATTGTATTTTATAACTCATAAAAAAGGTCATAAATAAACTTAATAAAATTATAAAAAATCTAATAAAATTATAATATATTCTTAATTAATTAATTAATAGATTTAATTTGATTATCTAGGATAATAATATCAAGTGGAGAACACTTTCAGACATAAGTTAATGGATTCTTTCCAAACCTCCATTTTTTCCTTCAGGTTACTATTTCTCTCTATTTAACCCAATTTAATTATTAATTAATCTTATGAAATATTAATATTTTCTATATTTATGTTCCATACATATTTTCCTATCCCAATTATTCTTTCTTTGATGGAGAAATGCATGTTTTTAAGGTTCCCTTATCAAATCTTCTTGATAAGAAAGTCCGATTAAAGGGAACTTCTTGATTTCTTACCCATTTTCATGTACAATACATAATATTTTTTAAGCCAACATTATTTTTATAAAATAACTAATTTTATCATGAAATTTTTTTTTGTTAATTTATGGTTTTCTGAAAATAAATATACATTTTCCACTTTAAATAATCTTAAATATTATTCTTAAACGACACTAAAATGTTTTATTTATAGAGTTTCTTAAACACTATTTTTATATGTTTTCACTTCAATTTGACAACAATTATCATGATATATTCTTATTTTACCTTATTAATTTCCATTTATGTTTTAAATCCATTCTTTTATTGACACCATTATGTTATTATTTCTTGATAATCTTTTTAAGCTGATTATGATACCCAATACTTTCCATGTGTAACCCTTTTTTTATGTTTTATTCCTTATGTGTGATTCTTATTTTGGAAAACATTTTCAAGAACATGTTATTATGGGTATTAAAAGATATAATTCCAAGGCATTGGGTAATGTTTCATCTCATGAGATTTCATGTGCAGCGGTCTTGGTGGTTAGCCTTGACTCGTTCTCCACGTGCAACAATCTTGGTGGTTAGTCTTGACTCATGATATTACATGTTCAATGAGCCTTAACTCATAATTATTTCATGTTGGGTGTTTTTTACAAATTTCTATGATTCCATTATTATATTATCCCATGATATTCATGTTATTCTTCCTTATGTTTATTCATGTTCCATTCCTTTTTATGTCATCATGTTATGCATTCTAACTAATGTGTTATACTTTATTCTTATGTTTATTCCCTTACAGGTATTTTTAGCTCATCCCTTTGTTCATGTATTATCCAAGTTATCCTATGAATATTTAATATCTAAATGGAATTTAGGACCTCTTTATGAAGATTAAATAAAATATGTTTTTATTTTAGTTTTAGGTTTTCAGTTTTATGTACCTAATATTTCAAAGACACTAGACTTTACGATCCTTAGTTAGTATTTAAAGGATAATTATTCTTAAAATCATGTAATAATTTGTGTAAAAGTATATTTTTATTAAAATATCATTTTAGTTTTATATTTTTTCTTCCATTTGATAAGAAATTTCATAATTGTACACAAGAAAACTGACCATGAAACAATGAAATGAACACTCTCAAAACGACAAAATTATACACTATAAGTCAACAAAATATCCATAAATGAACCTAATAAAATAATAATAAATTAAATATATAAATTATAGGCTATTAATTAATTAATTAATGGATTTAATTTTATTATCTAGGAAACTAAGTACATGTGAAGAACACTTTTGAACAAAAGGTAAGAGATTCTCTCTAAACCTCCATTTTTTCCTTCTGGTTATGATTTATCTCTCTTTAACCTAATGTAATTATTAATTCATATTATTTATTAATAAAAAATTATACTTATATGTGACACATGTACCTAGATCAATTATTCTTTATTTTTTAGGGAAATATATGTTTTATAAGGTTCCCTTTTAAATTACTCTTGATAAGCAAGCTCGGTTAAAGGGAACTTCCCAGTTTCTTACCCATTTTCAATTACACTCCATAATATGTTTTAATACACCATTATTTTTATAAAATAACTCATTTTATCATTAATAAATATATTTTATTAATTTATCATTTTATATAAACAATTATTCCTTTGTTCGTTTTAAAGACTTTTTAAAATTTTTCCTTAAACCGCACTAAAGTGGCTCATTTATAAAGTTTCTTAAACACACTTTTTATATATTTTCACTTAAGTTGGACATAATTTATCATGATATATGCTTTTTTCCTCTTATAAAAGTACAAGTATGACTTAAACACATTATTTTTATACACCATTATGATAATCCCTTTGGTTATGCCTTATGAAATGTTTATGATACCAAATTCATTCCATGGGTAACCCTTATGTTTGATTCTTCATGTGGCACACATATGCATGAACATGTTATGATGGGTGAACCCAGATAGTGATCCAATTCATTGACTAATGTTAATTCTCATGATACTTTATGTTGGGATAGGGAGCAAACATGATTCCTTTATGGTATTTTTTCCACCATGTGATATAGTCTTGGAAGTTAGCCTTGACTCATGTTTATGTCATGTTATATGTTGATAAAAAATTCCTAGGAAACCATGATTACATGATCCCATGTTCTATATGTTATTTTTCTATTTGTTTATTCATATTCTATTCATTTTTTATCTCATCATGTATGCCTTTTAACTCATGTACTATGATTTATTTAAATTTTTATTCCCTTACTGGGATTTTTATCTCATCCTTTTTTGTCTATGTATTCCCCAGGTTATCCTATATGGATGTAAGATCTCAAAGTAAGTTAGGAGCTCATTATGGATGATTAATATAAATATTTTTTATTCAATTTCCATGTTTTTAGTTTTATGTGCCTAATCTTATAAAGGCACTATACTTTACAATCATTGGTTTGTATTTGATGGTTAATTATTCTTAAAATCATGAAATAATATGTGTAAAGGGATAGGTTTTCTATAAAAAATGCCTATAGAAAAAAATAGGGTTCTAAGAGGTTCCACACAGTCAAGTATAAAAATAATTAAAACATTCTATATGATATAGTTAAACAAAACAAAGAAATAGTAAATAATATGGAATCAAAATAAATAAATGAAACACTGATGGATATTACTTACATACCATCCTACTGAGTCTTGATCCATTAGACTCTTCTAGATCTAACTTTCTTAAATGTGTAACATTGGGCCCTCAACACTACTTGAATCTATGATCAGTGAAGACTGATTGGGTACCCATGTGCCATGGCCTCCCAAGAAGGGTATGAGTATAAATTAACAGGGAACCACCAATTTGGTTCCTAATAAAACTAGTACACACATGTATGCATAAGTGATATTCTCATAAAAATAAAAATAAAGGTATTTTGTAATAATAAAGAAATTAACCATCATTTATCCTCAATTTCTAATATAACACCCAGGATTGACCATACCTACATTATCCATTACTATAGTGTCTCTAAGTATTTCATGTATCTTAAAGAGAATACATTCCCTACCCTAGATCCATATTAGTAAACTTCTACTATGTTTAAATACTAGATCCTAGCATACCCTATACATCTAATATAAAATTAGGTACATTTTTTGATCCTAGGAACACCATAGGTATCCCCTCACATCCAGTTCATGCCTAGAGACTAGGAATTCTAGGAACCTCATATGATATCCGGCCTAAAACTAGTTTCTATACCTTTTAGGCATCTCATAATACCATTAGGCTCATCACTGGATCTCAATAATCACTAGGCATCAGGTATGATATATCTAGGATTCCTGTTAGATCCTAAGTCTCAATATGCATCACTCTAGATGCTAAGAATCACTAAGCATATCATATGTTATATCTATTAAACCTTCAAGATCCTAAGAATCATTAATAATCTTATAAATTATCACTATTCATCCCACTATATATTTTGAATCACAAAGCATCCCTTTCAACATTATAAGGTACAATCACTAGATCCTAGGGAGGTGATCCCTGATATCCCCCAAAAACAAAGTATCACTGGATCTTAGGGAGACAATCCCTATCATTCATTGTTATTATCTAGGAGATATCCTTCAAATAGTAAATCTTGTAAAAATAATAATAATATAATAACATGGGTTGGCCTCCTAAAAAACCCTTCTTGTATGTCCAAGGTAATTTTATCATGTACACGACCCTTCATCACTACTACAACCATATTGGGTTCCTAAAATTGATTCAGGTTCTAAGGTGACACCTATAATCATCACTATATAGAATTCACAAACCCTCTCTAGGATTATTTAATCTTGAAGGAACCCTTTGAGGTTACCTAGGTCATATCATAGAATAGATATGCTACCAGGGACCCTTGTCTAATTCTTATCCAATGGGTCCAATTCCATCACTCAGAGGGGTTCAAATCCCTCTACACTGTCATAATAATCTTATGAACTCACTGGCCATACTGGATCAGTAATAATGTAATCACTCTAAAGGGATCAGGTAAATACGATACCAATTTCAAGCTCATTCTAGGTTCGACCACATTTACCCAACCAATATAAAAATCTTACCCCGACGTACACACCAGGAAATTAGACTCGGTGGGGAGGAATATTATCTCATGATTATATCAACTAGATCAAAGTATCCAAGGAATCTATTAGTTACATGAAGTCTAAATTGATACAATAAAAGACAATTTATCACAAACCTCCACTGAGAGGCTATCAAGGAAACTATTCTAAAGGATATCACATTCGATTTTTTTATTTAAACCTCTTTAGGGGTCCAAATATTCCAAGGAATTCATTTTAAAAATTTAATCGATCAGCCATCAATGATTAAGGTATCAAATTAGTGTTTAAGGTTCCACATTAGCCCTTAACACCCTATTTAATTTCTATATATGTCATTAAAAATAATTTTTTTAAAATAAATTAATTTAATGAATTGATTTTTTTTAATAAATTTGAAGTTCAATCATCCTCGGTGGTGAGACTGCATATCACATTCATATATATATAATAATTCATTTTCCTAAAAGGGTATACTAAAGGGACCACCTACCTCATTCGATACCAATTCCCTTTTATAAGCATACTTAACTCACCTTATTGAGTCTCATCTAAGAACGAGCGACCATTGTCTATCAATGAAAGGCCCTAATTACATTAATAGAATTTTAATGAATTATAAAATAATTTAATAAGTTATATAATAATTAACTATATAATTAATTTATATGGAATAATAATGTATTACTCTTCCCCTTTTTATACCCTAAAATATCATTTTATAGCACCTAACTTAATCATAAAATAAATTCTCAATTTATTTTATAATTATTTCCTCTATTACCTTCTAAAACTATTAATAATTAAACTCAAAAAATTATCCCTCCATTAATTTTAACATTAATTAATATATAATAAACAATAAATTATTTTTCAAAACTCTCTTTTTATACCATAAAATAATCCCTTAAGAAAATATAAAAAATAATTTTTTTCTATTTTTTTAAAATTCCCAACCCTCTCACCAGGGGCATGTAAGGGTATCATTGAATACCCTTATTCAAGGTCTAAATACTATGTAAGTGTAGCAATAGTTACCCTTACATAACCCCTATTAGCTGCACTATATAAGGGTAACACTAGCTACCCTTACATAGCCCTTGGTCGCTAATAATGCGTAAGGGTAGCACTGACTACTCTCATTTAGTGGGTCCCCCACATATTTCTTTTCTTATTTCCTATGCTTCTTCTTTTTCTCAAATTGAACACACACAACCCATTAAAATCAATTATAGTCTTTAAAAATCAATACACAAAATAAAAATTTATAATATTGTATCTCCAATAACCCATAAATCAATACAAAATGATCCTAATTACCTAATAAAATTTAAAATATAAAAAAATAAGGGAAGAGGATAAACAATTTTCCTACGAACCTGGTGAAATATTTTCTGAGTCCTTTATCTCAAAATCACCCTCAAAGGCCATTACATATTGATCTAATGTCAATTGGGATCCCCGATGAAGAATACCTCTCCCTTTCTCACTTTTTCCTCTCAATCCTTGTGTGGATTCAAGAGGAAGCCAATTTATTCACCTCATGTGAAATGAGGGATGAAAAAATGGGGGATTGATAATAAAAAAAAAATATATTATTAAATTAAATTAATCTATTTTAAATGCATGTTTAAATATCCCCTCCTCGGTCCCAGAACCCAACCTGAGTATATACATTGTACTGGTAAAACCCCCCATTATGGAGTTAAATGAAAAGTCATAATCTCAATTAGGGTTTCTGTTAAAAAGATATCAATGTTAACATATGAAAAATAATTAATTTTTAATTAATAAATATTAATATTTTCTATAAAATTCTACGGGATAAAAATCTCACTAAATTCTATAGTTAGGGTAAATACTAAATTCTAATATCAATGGAATCATCATGAATATTTATGGGATCATCCATGATATTAAATTACCATTTTACCCCACATAAGCATATAGAGAAAAAAATTAAATTTTCAATGATTTTCATAGCCCATAAGAGTGTGGGTTAGTACAATGTCCCCACCATAAAACTTATTTTCCCCAAGAATCCTCAATGGTTATCTTGAAAAAATATTGAACCATCCCAGTCATCAATTCATAACCAACTCATTGTGTTCTACTCCGGAATGAGATTTGAGATTCCACTACATAGCTTTAAACACAAGGATAACTATTCATATGAAAACTAATACACCTACTCACTATCATTAGTAATACTAACACGATAATCCATGAATACCATCTATCTCAATACACCATAATATCATCAACAAATGCATCTCCAAGTTCATGATGTTCCCCAACATAAAAATATTCTCATAATAGGACAATTCAAGTCGATGGTTCTCACCACCATAGGAATCACCTAATAAAACACATTCTCATATATACAATGAAATTATCAGTGTAGTTCTATCCCACTACCCTCAATGTCACCCAAAAACATAAATTAGTACTCATTTGGCTAACCATTCTCAAAAAAATAGGTGTTAGTTTGGGAAACTATATCCAACCACCCAATCATGATTCTTTAACCCTTAGAGGAATCCTAGGATCACTTAATCATCCACACTAAAGTTTAAACCCTAATTCCAATGTAATTCCCATATTTGGATCCTTAACCAACCCACCCAACTATCACACTCTACCCATGGGAATTGATTCATCAATTATCTGACTCATCCTCAGAACATAACAAATTCATCATAAGTCTATCACCAACATATGTACTTTGTCAAACACATGGTCATTTCTCTATGGTTCACACTATACGAATTACTACACATAATGACTAGATGTGTCTATTGTACTCAAACATGAGAACCAACATGAAACATCAATCACTAACTATCCCTAAATCCCTAAAAACAGTATCCTCAACATTCCTCAAAATTACATTCATAATGACGGTAGCACCCTCCAATAGATTATAGTCAACTCCCCACTATATTTATTTCCTCATATCGCTCCCTGAGTGTAACCTCAACTAGTTTGATCATCAAACATATGTTACTCTTCCTGAGCCACACTCAATCATCTTGTCTATAGCTAACACTATCTATCCCATGCCACTATTATCACATGTGATCTATCAATACCATCAGTCCTCATTCCACCCATGATGAATTTCCAATTCATAATTAAATCAGTTACACATGTAATCATCATGCACTATGTTGATCTCATCTAAATCTAATGGTCGTACACTCTAATACTAGCCAAACATATAGTTCGGCTCATGAAACCATGAGTAAGATGTTATATAATCCTAGGATCACGCATCTAAAACCCCGACCATGATCACATGTATGTAAATATTGTCTAAATATAAGTAACCTCGATACTCTTATTTAAAATCAGGAAACTCCCCCATTCCTCGTTATACCTCATGATCACCAACCACTCGAGTATCACTCAAATATCAGACACATCCACCCACACTCTCATTGTTCTCCCAATAGAAAATAAAAAATCAATAGGTTCAGATATCCCAAATGATTCTACCATCTAAAACCCAACCTCAACTCAAGGAATTTTCATACCTATACCATGTACTCAGTAGCACCCCAAGCGCATCAATCTCACAAATCAAAGCATCTACCCATGATTTTGTTAATATGGGTACTCACAAGCCTAGGTTAACCCATATCTTGGGTAACCCTTTCATAAATAAATTCTTCTCCCAACTATAATACCTATCTCACCACTATCCTATGTCACATATTAGTGGCACCAGGCCTGATAACCTAGCCCATAGGTCAAATATCACATAGATCGTAGCTCACATGAGACATCCCTCTATTCCTATATCAAAGGTCACAAGATAACCCATGTGATAAAACACCCACTCCAAGGTTCTTACATATACATCTCAGGTTTTAAATTTCCCTATTCATCAGCTTACTAGGGAATTGATTCTCACCAAGAATTCACATATGGTAGAATCCCTCAAGAATCTTGGTCTCAGACTAATCCTCATTTGGATTACAAATACAAAAGCCACCTCCTCGAAGATAACATTCTCATATTTCAGAATCTATGTACACATGAAAAAAAATTCCCTTTGAAAAACCATGCTAAGTAAATAGTAATCATATGGTTCAGTTAAGTAGAATGAAACCAAGAATCTATATTTTTTTTGAAATTTTAAATAACTGAACCCATTTTTTTAAATCATCATCATAATCAGGGAAAATGGGGATCCATCACTAAGTCCTCATATTCTTGTACCAAACTAATATGGTTTCTATACACTACTGATGTGAGGGACAACATCATCATTATTATGGAGTATCACTCTATATAATCTACATGAACTGTCATCAAAAGAAACCATATTGCGGTCCATTTGAGTATAATTACACAAAAAAAATTATATAGTAAAACACTATATAAGTTGTTGTTTACACTTTAGACAACCAAACTCTATTCATTATTTAAATCAATCACATATGAATATGTATTCCATGTGAATCCTATATTCCAAATTTGATGTATGTACAACTCATTTTCTCCTAGACGAGCCATATGACTCATCCCAATTCTCATCCATCTTACTTGGGATTATAAATCCAAACCAAAACCTCACTCATTATAGAGTTCCTAGTTCTATCATTAGATATCCCCTTGAAACTTAGGTTTCAGATGATTTTATGCTGGAAATATGTGCACTCGATCTACCTCGTGAGTTCCATAAATATATCTCTATCACTAAAAAACACTATCCCATCCCAAAACATGTTTTGACACCACTTTTTAACACCCCAACCAAGATCTATCAAATAATACTCAAGTGGGAGTCTGAGAAATACCTCATGCATTCCTCACAATACACTATAGGGTGGCGATTAGCAGTGAGGGACTAAAATAGTAGTGAGAAGGATATTTACTCTATAATAAATATGAGGGTTTTGAAAAAATATACAAAAAAACTACATGACTCATCCATATAATATAAATTCTAAATACCCTTGGCATTAAATAAGGATCTAAGAGGACCCCCATAGTCCGATATAAAAATAAGTAAAACTATCTATATGATGTATTAGAACAAAATAGAGTTGTATTAGATGATACAACATCAAAATAAATAAGAAAATAACTAGAACACTAGCTAATAATAATCATATACTATTTTGTTGAGCCTTTGACCACCAAAATATATTAGATCTAACTTTCATGGATGTTTAACACTAGGCCCTCAACCTTTCCCGAACTCATGATCAGTGAAGACTGATCGGGTACCCAGGTACGAAGGACTCCTAAGCAGTGTATGAATACAACTCAATAGGGAACCACCTACACAGCCTCTAACATAAATAGTACAACCTTATTTGTACAAGTTATATGATCAGAAGAATAAAAATAAATACATCAAAAAAGAGTAAATAAATTAACCACCATCAATACTCAGGTTTTAATGTGACACCCAGGATTCACTATACCTTCTTTGTCTAGTGCCAATTTTTATATAAGTATGTCATGTATCTTTGGGGGAACATGTATTAATTAGTAACCTTACAAATATGTCTATATCGAGTGTAAATACTAGATCATAAGACACCCTAGGAATCCAAGATAGTATCAAGTGCATCACTAGATCTTATGAACACCTTAGATATCCCCTCACATCAATTTTAGGGATAAATCCTAGAAACTCTAAGAATATCATATAATATTAGTCCTAACACCAAATCCTAGACCTTTTATGTAATTTGGATTTTATCAAAGGATATGAAAATATGTAGGAATACTATTTAACTTCAAGATATGTACAAACATAAACCTAGAAGAATTCATGGCTAACATAAATAAGATTGTTCTGGGTAGAAAAGTATATAATCTACTGCTAAATACTATTTCATCTATTTTCTTCATTATATGAACATCAAGGAATTTTCAATAATTAACTACCTAACATCCATGATGGAGTCATCATGCTACATAGATAATCTCATGCAACAGCAGACGTATAAGTTAATGAAATGCACAACAATGTTAATGATCTCAATATCTTACGATTTTTGGGTGTATAGAGAAGTCCCTAGAAATTGTTGGTGATTAAATATGTGCATTGGATTGCTCTAATTCCAATATGGATCAAGGTTAATGCTGATGGTTCAACCTCTAGAATGCATATCTCATTAGGTTGTGATGGTGTGTTTTTTTCACCTATTGTGGTTTCATTAGAGGTTGTTTCCTGTATTATATTTGAATTAGTGTGGCATATGAGGCTACACTATGGATGATAATTCATGCAATCAAACATTATATTTATCATAATTGGAATCTATTATGGGTTGAATCTGATTTAGAACTTGGTTTCAATGATTTGAAAGAGAGGACCAATAATGTTTCTTGAAGAGTCCTTCCTCACTGGATTGAGTGCATCAATCATGCAAATCACATCAATATGATCATCTCGCATGTCTATAAAGAAGCTAACCAAATGGTAGATGAATTTTCAAAGATGAAAATAATTTATATGAGCATGATGTGGACCTGTAGGACTTCATATTTTTTTACATCCATTGTGGATGCAGATAAGAGGGATGTAATGCACTCCTATTTATGTAAAATTATTTATAACACTTCATATTGTTTGTTTACATTTATTTAATAATTTTTTGGTCTATTCTCACCTAGATCTTTGATCTTTAGAGTCTCACTAGTTATCCAAACAGATCATAGGAATCGCTAAGAAACCCTTCCTGGATCATAAGGTACAATCATTGAATCCTAGGGGGTTATCTGTGGCATCCTAAAAAAGTATCACTAGATCCTAAGGAGGTAATACCTAGAATATTTCATTATTATCCTAAGTCATATCTCCACCTGATATATCTTAATATAAGAAGAATAATATAATAAAAAGTGTTGACCTCCTTCCCGACCCATATTGTATATCCAAGGTCAGCCTCTCAGTATATGAACCATCACCATTGCTACAACCATACTAGGCTCTTGATAATGATTCGGGTTATAAGGTGACACCCACAGGAAACACTACCCATAATTTATTCACCCTCTCTAGGTTCAATGAATCATGATGGCACCCTTTAGTGCCCCTTAGGTCACATCCAAGCAAGAAAACACTATTATGGTCCATTTATGTAATTTACATCGATTGGATCCAAGACTATCACTCAAAGGGGTTAAAATCCCTAAAAATAATTATAATCATATTACGGACTCACATTCTTGATTGGAAAATCCATATCGAAATTTATTTCACTACCACAAAACAGGTCAAGGGAAGTGCTGTCCTTTATTAGTGCTAAACAGAAAGCGCTGATAAAGGGGTATGCCTTTATCAGCACTATCTAAAAGCTCTGATAAATGTTACATTTATCAGCGCTAAAATAAGCACTGATAAAGGGCACCCCTTTATCAGCCCTTTTTTAGCGCAGATAAAAGGTAACATTTATCAGCGCTTTTTTTAGCCCTGATAAAGGTAGCTCTTTATCAGCGCTAAAAAGTGCTGATAAATGAATGTTATATCAGCTCTTTTATTTGAGCACTAATAAAACATACATTTATCAGTGCTTTTAACGAGCGCTGATAAAGGTTCTGTCGGTTTTTTTAATAACCCTAACAGGCCATCCTCGCTTGCACGCGGTCGAGCTCTCGTGGAAGCTGAACCAAACCCCTTGTTGTGCGACCTCTTCTTCCTCTTTCCTCCTCCTTCCTCCTCCTCGTCCTCCTTGTCCTCCTCCTTCTCCGCCGTCGCCACTGCCTCTGCCCCCGCTCCCGCTACTGTTACTGCCACTGCCTCTGTAGCCTCCACCCTCACTGCCGTGACCGCCGCCACCTCTGCCGCCACCACCGCCTCCGCCTCTACCGCCACCACCACCTCCACCCTCGCTGCCACAACCGACGCCACCTCATCCTCCTACTCCTCATGCTCTCAAGGTGGGATGTGAGTTCCATGGATGGTATTCCCTTGGTATATTATTTATATATTGTGTGTGTGAGGACCAAATAGTGAATATAGATGTCAGATAGAAATGATACCATATCTTGAGCCTAATTCCAGTAAGGATTTCCATAATAGATAGTGTGGTCTTAATGTGATTATGATTATATCTAGGGATGTGATTCATAATTAGTGATGAGTGTCTAAATAAGAGATGTTATTGATATTTAGAAACACAAGTGGGTTGTTTGTGAATGATGTGGAATTGGATACCCTATAAGTTCCATAGGTATATCTTAACCCTAAGATGAAGTATATGGTAATTGGTTAGTTATGATGGTTCACATGTGTGAGAGGTCTACCAAGGTTATGTTTGATGACTTCTGTGGATAACCAACCCTTGTTTTCATTTTTTTATTTTGAGTTACCATGGGCAGTAAGTTCTACCCCTTCGAGTTGAATATTTATGTATGAGATACAGAGGAAATAGTTTGTAATCTTATGGTTATATGGATTCCCAAAGATTATCCCAATTTAAATGATGATGGATCCATATTAATTTTCATCACATAGCATAATCTCATAGTTATATGATTAGACAAAGATGAATATGGATTACCGAGGGCCACAACTAAATAATCTGGGATGATTCTTCTAGACTAATGATCTTATAAGATTACCTCCTTAGTATCAGTTCATAGTTTTTTATTAATGTATTTCTAGGGTCACTGCCTAGAAATTGGTGATGAAAAATGACGAGTATTTATCTTATAAGATTAAAACCAAAGGATCATCTCTGATGGTTATGGATTTTTTTTAGGGTCATGTATTGGAATCAAAGATGATTCCTAACGACTATTGGTCAACTAATAATAACACTCAAGGATCATATTTCAGCTAGATTACAATGGATTTCCTAGGTTCACCCCTTGAAATATGATTCTTCACAATGACTATTGATGTTATATGAATACTTTATAGGGATTAATTTTAGAGCTTACCGACAATGGATTTCCTTGGGTGACCCAATATGAATAGGTTGTAAAGCCTGCTGACTATTTTATCTTTTAGGATTACCTCCCATGTATCATCATGGATCCTGATGACTACATATTACATTGGACCACCTTCTTTGAATAGACATGTATGATTGATGGCTATATATCAAATATAATTATGTATTAGAGATTAGAATGTTTCCTATTATAATCATGATGCTTACTAAAATTTCCAAGGTTCTAGGATTTATGCATACTACTATATAGAATCAGGATTGTATGGGTTGGCATGGTTATCTTCCAAGAAAAGAGTAATTGTAGTACCAAAATATAAATAAATATTCAATATTAGTAGTCACACTAGATTTATAGGATCAGTGAAGCTTATTTTATTTTGTCTTTTGTAGTTTTCATATACTCTACAGATCATGTCACTTGTACATACACTACAATTATGATTTATATATAGGTTTATGTTAGTTGATCCCTAAGGAGATTTAATAAAACCCTACTCAAGATACCATGTAACTTGGGTACCCATGTATACATTACTAATTGTAAGTTAATGTTGGTAAGATTACTGATGTAGCACTACTGGAAATCATTCTTTTACCAATGCTTGTATACCAACGGTTCTTTGAAATTTTTGGTATAGGTAATATTTACCAACGGTTTTCATAAAACGTTGGTAAAATTGTTTAAAAATTGTGTTTTCCCAATGGTTTGATTAAACTGTTGGCAAAAATGGGTAAAAAAGAGTTTTCCCAACGGTTTAGTGAAACCATTGGGAAAGATGAAGACTTCTATACCAACGGTTCTGTAGAACTGTTGGTATATATGGTATTAAGAGGTTGGGAAACTTTCCCAACAGTTTTTTAAAACCGTTGGGAAAGAAAATACTCAAATATCATCAATCTGCAACTCCATACATCTCGAAACTTTTGCCCTAATCAAGACCTGGATGCACCCTCTCGAAATTTTTTCCCTAAACCTCAGCCGTTTGGATGGTTTGCCTCTAAATCTCGATGCAAACGCTACTTCCCAACACAACAAGTCTTGTTTCCAACGATTTTTTCTTCCCATTTAAATCGGTATGTGTGAGTTCATTTATTTTAGATTTTTTCTTCCAGTTTAAATTGGTTCATGTGTGTTAATTTATTTTAGATTTTTTCATTCTATTTTGGTGAAATCTAGTGTGTATTATGATCCCCTTACAAAAATAAGGCATATATAATTTTTGGTTATGGTTCAAACCCTACATCCCAACCTGCTCTAGAGGGTTTTAACTCTAATTTCCAACAGGACATCTATCTTTGATTCAAGATATTTTTGTTCTTCCATTCTAAATCGGTAGGTGTGCCTTCATTTATTTTAGATTTTTTTCGTTCCATTTTTCTACAATGTATTGTGTATTATGATTCCATTATGAACAAAATCAATATATCATTTTAGGTTGTGGTTTTGTTTTGATTTATCTGTATTGAATAATTTTGGTTGATATTGAAGAGGTCAATATGATCCTGAGTTATTTTATCCTTGATTTATTTTAAATGTAAGGTCTATTGACTTGATTTCGTTGGTTATCCATAAATACAGTTAGGGTTGTCTAGGTGGGGTGGGGGGCTAGGTTTTCCAAGTGGGGTGGGGGTAGGGCTTTCCAAGTGGGGTGGGGGGGGGGGGGGTTGGGTTGTCCAAGTGGAGTGGGGGTAGATATGTCCAAGTGGGGTGGGGGGGGGGGTTGGGTTGTCCAAGTGGGGTAGGGTAGGTCTGTCCAAGTGGGGTGGGTGTGGGGTGGGGGTAGAGTTGTCCAAGTGGGGTTGGGGTAGGGCTGTCCAAGTGGGGTGGAGGAGGGGCTGTCTAGGTAGGTTGGGGGATGGGGTTGGGTTGTCCAAATGGTGTAGGGGTAGGGCTGTTTGGGGTCGGGGAGGGTGTACAGGTGGGGGTAGGGCTGTGTGGGGTGGGGGTAGGGCTGTCCACTCAAAGTGTCTCTCTATAGTTTAAAATGGCCTTCATTTTAATTGAAAACCCAGTATATCAAACAAGCAAATGTGATCTACTAATTATTCATTATGAAAAACATAAAGGTACCATTAAATACTTACATTGCCCCAAACACCCATAACACAACCCAACCACAACCTTCATCTCAATGTACTCAACCGATCTAAACACCAAGATGGATTTTACCCAAGACTATCTAATTCAAAACACCGATCATGTCATGAACTGACCACTTAATTCTTATGGTGCTCCCTACTATACACTTTATCTCACAAAAACCATCATATGATTTTTAACACCACCATCATCAGGAAAGAACCACTAGAACCCCAACTAAAACTCCACAACATACCCAACATGTTTTCTAACTTATCGTGCTTAGACATCCATGAGAACACCAACCAATGTTATCATCCATACTTTCTATCAAAACCACTTGTAATTAATGTGAATCCATCATCCATACATGAATCAAGGATAATTAAACTTTTCCTCAAATATTGAACCCATTTTCAAAACATAATTAACATTTCAAAACATCAAAAAGATGTGGCTTACAACTCACCACATTTGTTCCTTTTTCCTGGAGGAATTTGAAACATGCACCACATAGGTTGTAAAAGAAGTAGAGGATAGATATCTTTGATCATAAAAATCCATGAACCCAAGTTTATTTTTGAGGAAACTAATGAGTGATGTTTGTGAATGCTTTTTGGAACTAGGAACTGACTCGCTTGATGAAACACATGAAATATCTTTAAATTTAGCCTCACTTGCCGAATCATAGGAACAATTTACTTTATTGGATGCTCTTAATGTTAGATTTAGATTCCCATATTGTTCATTAAATGGATTGGTCAACTTCCAATCTATCATGGAGGCTGCCGCACCACCTTTACACGCAACTAATGATCAGAGGTAGCTTGATTAGAAAAACAATCATGAGGGCACTGGACATGAAAGATCATGTGGTGCCATAGTTTCTCAGCAACCTCAATTTACCCCACATGATATAAGGCTATTGCATGATGTCCAGGACATAGCGAGAGGAGAAGAGAAGGTGAAAGTCTCATAGACGAACAACATCAACAATGAACATCCACCACCCTTTCACTATATACATCAAAATCATATCATTAAGAACGTCCATGTGAATTTATATAATACTTCCATTGAGGATGATGCATGTTAGTCAACTTGTTTTAGAAATTGTTTATCTTCATCTGTGCCTTGTACTTTCACCCATGAATTTGAAGGTGAGTATGTGTACACGATAGTTGACCTTCTTAGAGAAGAGTTTCTGGAAGAGTATAAGAGACATGAAGCAATGAAGATCATTAGAGTTTTGGAGAAAATGTTGTTTCTACAAACAATATGGCAATCAGCTTGTGCAACGTGGCCTAAGTTACAAATTGCAGTTATTGTACTTTATTTTTTTCTGGAGGGTTTCAGTGTAAATTCATTTTGGAATGATCATTGTTATTCATTGTCTTTTAGGTTTTTTTGACAGCCGAGGGTAAAGGGTGGGGTCTGCAGACATTGGAGGATATGTCGAAGGGTGACTTTATGGGAAATTACATCCTATATTTTTGCAACATTTCCATAGTATCTAACATCTAACCAAATGGCCTCCTTTCCCTTAAAGCTCCCCGAACCTCGATGGTGATCAGGGTTCGGGGAGCTTGAAGGGAAAAGAGGCCATTTCTCCAACATATTCACACAAAAAATCACCCTTCGACATATCCTCCAATGTATGTAGACACCACCCTTTCCCCTTGGCTGTCAAAAGAACCTAAAAGACAGTGAATAAAATTGATCATTCCAAAATGCATTTACATAGAAAGACTCCAGAAAAAAATAAAGTACAATACCTGCAAGTTGTAACTTAGGTAGTGTTGCACAAGCTTATTGCCACATTATTTGTAGCAACCACATTTTCTCCAACACTCTAATGATCTTCATTGCTTCATGTCTCTTATACTCTTCGAGAAACTCTTCTCTAAGAAAGTCAACTATCGTGTACGCATACTCACCTTGAAATTCATGGGTGCAAGTACAAGGCACAGATGAAGATAAACAATTTCCAAAACAAGTTGACCAATGTAAGTATTTAATGGTACCTTTATGCTTTGAAGTGTCAACCCCTCCTCAATCTGAGGCCTGGTGTGACCACCAACAATTGAAGTGTCTCAGATTTATTTGAAATGGACAACATTTTAATTGAAAACAAATACTAGAATACGGAAAACTAACCAAATGCATTCAGATTCTGTTGAAACTTTAGGACAACGTTCTATGAGTCATTTGTGACATGTAGCCTATCCCAAAGGTTCTGAAACGTTGGGAAATATGCTATTTCCACTAGTGTAGCATGATCTAATGGGTTAGATCTGATACTATTTAGAGATGGGATGAGTTGGAATTTGGGGATTGAAGTAGATCCTCAATGTTTTTTTCTAATTTATTTATTTGTATATGTGATAGACATACTAGGTGATATGTTTTGTATTATGGGTTTATTAGGAGTCTGTATGATTTCTTTTTTCCACATTTCATTTTAAATAGCATGTTATAATTATATATTTATTGTACCCTAATGGCTCAAATAGTCATGCATATTGTAGATGTTGCTAGAATGTTGTAGGATTCTTTTTCCCCAATGGTAGTACATTTTTAGGATGTTTTCACTGATGAGGTATAAAATTTACTTCTTAATAAAGAGATAAACTTTATAATCTAGTTTGTTTTGGGAGAAAATTCAGTTTCTATCACAATTTCTAAAATAACACCAACAGAGCATCAGTTGTTTGAATTACAATTTGATGATATAGAATATAATGGTTTCATATGGCATAGTACTTTACCATGGGGTTTTATAGTTCTCTAAAATAGATGATTGATTGGTATTTATTCTTTTGTTGGACTATTGGAGATTTAATTTGATGAGAGTCATGAATATGTATCCTCATCCACGCATTGATAGTCACATTGATCATCTATGAGGTTCTATGATCTTCTCCAAGATAGATTTGACATTAGGATGCCATTAGATTAGTTGGACATCGATGGACCAACCATGGACTGCTTTTAGGAGTAGTTATGTCTTGTATGATTTTTTAGCGATGATTTTTGGTTTAACTAATGCATTGGTTATATTAAGGGACTTGATGAATAAGATATTTCATCCTTTTCTAGATCAGTTTTTAGTAGTTTTTTTCAATTAAATATTAGTGTACTCCCAACCCATAGTTTATCTTGACCAACATCTTATCATCACCTTGAGTACATTGAGATAGCATCATATTTATTACTCTTTTCTCCTGTTACTCATTGGTTTCCTCTTGTTCGCATGTCATGTATTTTCTAAGGCATCATTCAGTCTTTGTAAGACTAACTTGGAATAAATTTGATATATGTCAGATTAAATCAGGTATCTTATACATACATGATGTTCACCCTACTGGACACACCATGTATATGGATTTCACATGTGTTTAAAGGCATTTGTACCATGATTTGTTTTTATAAAACCCAAACAATGCTACCTGATTAATTAAAACATAATATTTGGAAAGTTCTCGAGATCGAACCCATAAAGATGATGAATATGAATAAATAATGGATGAATGCCAATCGGTTGACAAAAGAGTATGAAGATGGTGTTAAAGAGTTTATCAAGTTTGCAGAAGATCATGCATGTGGCCCTTCTAAAATCCTTTGTCTGTGTTTACGCTGTTGTTATTCAAGACAAATTAGTCCAAAGGAGTTGGAAGAACACCTGATCTGTCATGGAATAGATCGAAGTTATACATGTTGGAATAAACACAGGGAAAAAACCAATGTAGGTAGTGACTCAGAGAACACGAAATTTTATAGATCATCTGATATGATTAGAATCATGAACAGTGAACATGATCGTATGGAGGGTGTGATTACAGATGTGAACGATGATGAAGATCTTATTGAGGAAATGACAAGGATAGTTGAAGATGGACTTTTTGATTGCCCAAAATTGTTTGAGAAGTTAAAGAGTTGTGAAAAAACATCATTGTATGATGGTTGCACTAAATATATAGCATTGTCAGCCGTATTGAAGCTGTATAATTTAAAAGCAGGCAACGGGTGGAGTGACGCTAGTTTTACGGAACTACTTTCTCTCCTGAATGACATGCTCCCAGAAGATAATGAACTCCCAATATGAACATATGATGCCAAATGAATGATATGATCGATGGGTATGATCTCTGAAAGAATACATGCTTGCCCGAATGACTGTATATTGTTTTGCAAGGACCACAAATCACTTAAATAATGCCCAAAGTGTGGTGTTTCCCGATACAAGAAAGATGATTCTAGTCCTACAAAAGTGGTATGGTAGTTTCCAATCATTCCTAGGTTTAGACACCTATATGGAAGTGAGGATACTGCAGGACAATTGACATGGAATGCAGATACAAGAATTAAAGATGGGAAACTACGTCACCCTGTAGACTCTCCTTAGTGGAAGATAATTGATCATGAGTATCCTGAATTTGGGAACGAGCCAAGAAACCTTCGTCTGGCATTATCTACAGATGGGGTGAATCCTTTTGGTTTTCAAAGCAGCAGTCACAGTACATGGCCGGTTATGTTGGTAAATTATAATTTACCATCGTGGTTATGCATGAAGAGAAAATACATCATGTTATCTATGCTTATATCAGGACCAAAACAACCGGGTAATGATATTGATGTTTATTTGGCCCCATTGATCGAGGATTTAAAAATATTGTGGGATTCAGGTGTTACGATGTATGATGCTTACAAAAATGAACAGTTCACTTTGAAAGCCATATTGTACGGGATGATAAATGACTTTCCTGCTTATGGAAATTTTTCAGGATATATCATTAAAGGAAATAAAGGGTGTTCTATTTGCAAACAAGGTACACAGTCAATTAGGTTGAAACATTCATCGAAAACCGTGTTTCTAGGACATCATAGATTTCTACCCCGACGACATAAG
Source organism: Viscum album (assembly GCA_963277665.1). Lineage (NCBI taxonomy): Eukaryota > Viridiplantae > Streptophyta > Magnoliopsida > Santalales > Viscaceae > Viscum > Viscum album. The sequence continues at coordinate 1,030,383,368 of OY728150.1, forward strand.
TACCGATCTTGGACGACATCATTCAACAGATGTTTAGAGGAACGTACATCACCGTCTCCACTAACAGGTGATCAATTGTTTGAGAAAGTGAAAGATTTGGACACTACTTTTGGTAAACCGTTTTCGAAAAACCTTACGAAAAATGGTTGGAAAAAGAGATCAATTTTTTTTGAATTACCATACTGGAATTGTCTGTATGTCAGACATTTTCTTGATGTTATGCATGTTGAAAAAAATGTATGTGATAGTGTCATTGGCACGTTGCTAAATGCACCCAGAAAAACAAAGGATGGAATTAAGGCTAGATTGGACATGGTTGAGATGGGAATACGAGAAGAGTTGGCACCAGTGAAGGGTGAAAAACAAACATTTCTTCCTCCTACTGCTTACACTCTTTCCAAGCCGGAGAGATATCAGTTTTGCAACTTCTTGAATGACGTAAAGGTTTCAGAGGGGTATTCATCAAATATCAAGAACATCATGTCAATGGGAGATTTAAAATTAAAGGGTATGAAATCACATGACTGCCATGTTTTGATGCAAGATCTAATTCCTATAGCTTTACATTGCATTTTGCCAAAGAATGTCTGTCATACATTAACGAAGCTCTGTTTCTTCTTCAAAGCTATATGCAGCAAAGTTATGGACCCGTCGAAATTGCCAACTATGGAAAGAGAAATTTCCGTCATATTATGTGAATTGTAAATGTTCTTCCCACCGACATTTTTCGATATGATGGTTCATTTTATGGTTAATTTGGTGAGAGAGATTCAACTATGTGGTCCTGTACATTATAGATGGATGTACCTCATTGAATGGTATAAGAAGATTTTTAAAGGGTATGTCAAATACAGAAGTCAGCCAGAGGGTTGTATTGTGGAGCAATATATTGTTGAGGAAGCTGTTGAATTTTTGTACCGAATACCTGTCTGGTGTGGAAATTGTTGGCCTACCGAAATATCGTCACACTGAGTGGCTTGAGGGTGAAATAATTTCTGGAAGAGAGGTTGTCACAATCAATATTACAGATTGGGAGCAGGACCACCTTTACGTTTTTCATAACAGTTTCGACGTTGACCCATATGTTCAAACCCACAAAGAAATTCTTAGGCATTTGAATCCTTCCAGGGCTGAAAATTGGATATCAGATACACATAATAGACAGTTTATAGGATGGTTTCGAGACCATATTTCTAAGTAGTTAGATGAAAATCTAGACTCAATTTCAGAACAACTTTGATGGCTGGCCAAAGGAGAAATTGTGTACGGATTATCTTACAATGCTTATGCAGTTAACGGTTATACATTCTATACTAATGAACATGATGAAGAGAGTACCAGCAGAATAGTGGGGTTACACTTGTGGATGATGCGATGCATGTTTCTGGTGCTAAGGACAAAAATCCAATTTATGCAAATATGTCATACTTTGGCATCATCAAAAGAATATGGGAGTTGGATTATACGAAATTCGAAATGCCGATTTTTCAATGCAAGTGGGTTGATAACAGGAGTGCTATTAAAATAGATGAATTAGGATTCGTGAAAGTTGATTTCATTAAGGGGAGAAAAAAAACCATTTATAATGGCATCACAGGAAGTATAAGTATTTTATGTTCTAGATCCCGCAAACCGAAATTGGTCAATTGTTCCGTTATCGACCAAAACAACTGAAGGGTCAGATGAAAGTTCAACGGAGGTTGACCCTTTTATAGGGACTTCATAATCATTTCGCAGCGGTCCAAATGTAGACGACATTTTTTATGTCAAATGAGACCACAGTGAATGAATTTACATAGTCGATAGAGGAGTCAAATCACTTCAACCTTTAAAAAAAAGAGAGTACAATAATCAGGTTATTTTTTTATTGTAACATACATTGTGTTACGTTATGTTATTATCTGTTCGTTGCTATTTTTATGTAATATAAATTAAATATTAAACCACTTCTATAGATAATGACTTCTGCACCTACTGATGCACCCAATCCCGAGGCACAAAAGGTCTCTCAACCAACAGCTGGTGGTCCCACTGTAGAGAAACAACAGGTTTCTCAACCAGATGTTGGTGGTCCCAGTGCAGAGGAATAACGGGTTTCTCAACCTGTTGTTGCTGGTCCCAGTGCAAAGGTACAATAGGTTTCTCAACCTTTTGATGTTGGTCCCATTGTCGATGCTAGCGCTCCGGGGGAAGATATTGATGCTACTTCTGAGAAAATGGTAGGAAATGAAACCCTGAAAGCGCAAAAAAACAAGAGCATCATAGTTTGACATTGTTGGCCAAAATCCTTAAGGCAAAATCAAAAGGAATCAAATTTGAGATGGGATGGAATAAGCGAGGCCAACATGTTAACCCCAACAGAGCCATCTTTAGTAGATACATTGGAATCATCACTCGGAAACGCATGTCGATTGATGAACAGTCATGGCACCATGTTGTCAGCAGGCTGAAGACACTAATGTGGGAAGATATTATGGTAACATTATGATATCATTTTTTTAATTTATTAAAATAAAATAAAATACCAAAACATTGACTTACTCTTCATCATCCATTGTAGAGTGCATTTATAGTAGATGTCTCGCATAAGGAATATGTATTAAGAGTTGCAGGAAGGATTCATAGAGGTTTCCGCACAATTTTAACGAAATATCATCTTAAAGATGCAGAAGGGAAAATCAAGCTGCACCCACCTCTTCTTTATGCACACTTGATATCCCAAGGAGCATGGGATGCATTTAGCAACCTTTGTGGGGAGCATACTTTTCAGGTAAATTATGTGGGGTAATAAATTGTTTGACGTTTTCTTGTATTAATCACTCTGATTGATAGTTTTTTATTTATGAAACAGATACTGAGTGCTGAAAATAAAAAACGTGCAACAGAACCAGGATACCCTTACCGTAAAGCAAGGATGGGCGCTGAACTTGAGAAAAAATTGGTACGTCTTTTAAATCTACCCTACTACTAGTATGTTACATAAAACAACACCATAACCATGTTTCTCTATTTATATACAGATTGATGAATCGAAATCGAAATCTATATCCATCCCATGCCATGTGTTATGGAAGGAGGCCTGTGTAAATAAATAGGGGACATTGATAGATGAGAACACACATAAAATGTGGGAAACATGTGTAGGTATGACATAATATAAATTTGAGTTTCTTTAAATTGCTATTACATTACAATAACTAGTTATTTTTATATATTTTCTATCTGAAATAGTCACAAGAATCAACAACAACTACACCAGATGAAGACATACTTTCAGCAGCCTTGAATTAGCCAGAAAAGTATGGCCGCGTTAGAGGTTCGGGTTTTGGGGGGACACCCCGGACATATTTTCAAAAACAAAAACAAGCGGGGGATCAAAATGAAAAAATGGAAAAGATGCAAGAATAATTATCTATTTTTCAAGAAGAATTACAATACGAGAGAGAGATGATAGAAAAATTGATGGGGGATAGGTAAAGAGAAGAAACAACTCAACAACAACCCATGCATGATGATATCGCCCCACCCCCACCAGCTTTGAGGTGAGCCATTCCCCTAAAAAACCCGACTTAGATGAAGGTAATAAATGTTTTAATAATTGTTTCTGTGAAATGTGATTTACATAGACATTGATACCTTTCCTGTATTAATATTCCATAGGTTGAAAATGACTATGATTTATATTTATCAACTCCCACATATCGCCTTGTAGCGAGGGCTACAGTGTTCAATACAGAAAACAACATGCTACACAACAGACAGCTTCCAAAATATCATTTTAGAGTGTCAATTAACGTAGATAATGATCCGAGTGCCGAGCTATCTATTCCAAATAACGATGAAGACATTCATATAGTTGAACAAGTTGTTGGAACATTCATCGCATGGCCGAAAGTTCTTGTAAAAAAAACATGTCAACAAAAGGTATTCATTTCTAATTTATTTTTCAAACTGGACCTTTAACATTTAATGAAAAAATGTCTAAACTGATGACTGTTATTACAGAATGACAAAGACTGTGGGGTGAAATAAAATATCAGCTCAAAACTATCTCAAGGTTCAACCAACCGATTGAAATGGTCTACTGAGATCACCTTCACCCCGCCCGTTCTATATCAATAGTTAATATCATTGCAGGCTCATGTGGATACAAAGTTAAAAGATGAAAGTACTCACATAGTTGATTTAGAAAAAGATATGTATGGAGAGGAGATATCAGATTTCATTAGTGATGAAAATTTAAATGAACTCCTAAAGTATGAATGGCTAGGTGTCTTAGTCGTAAACGTATACATGAGGTAAGTTTTTATGATTTGATTTTAAAAAGCTGATATACTCTGATAATTTTTACTAAATACATTTTATATTTGTCGCAGACGTATATATGAAAAACAATTGAAGGGATTTCCCCATGAACAAAAATTTGGACTCGTTAGTCCTCACACCACATATTCAAAAGTTTAAATAGATTCTATTAAAGAGGTTGCAATAATGTCATCCCTTCTCAAATCATTTGAAAAAAAAATTACGGATGACAGACTCTTTTTAATACCAACGATGCAGGGGTAAAACTCTACAATTTAATCATATCAACTATATTTTTATTTCTTTCTTTACTTATTCCTTTTTGTATTTTTAGGGAGCATTGTATGCTGATTGCAGTCAATTTGGATACTCTAAAGATTTATTTTCTGGATTCAACGCATGGATATCCAACAAACCGACCACGCATGATGGCGTTTGTTAATATGTAATACACTAGATACAAAATTTTAAAACTAAACATCTAGTTTTATAATTTATGTTATCTTTTAATGAGGATTCTGTTATGATAGGGCGGTGCATCAATATCGTCTAATGCATGGAATGAATCCAAGGCATAAGGATGAGCACGCCTATAAGATCTACAACTGGAAAAGTATCCAGGTATATATAATAACATTTCACTATCCAAACACATATCAAAACAAATTACTTATTGTTGTCGATGTTTCTGTAGTGTCCAAAACAAAAAAAATGGAAAGTACTGTGGTTATTATGTTTGAAAATTTATGAAAGAGATCTTATTTCATCAACAAACTAGCATCCCTAATAAGGTATTTTCGAAAATAATTAAGAGTTCATTTAAAATATTTATTAATCCTTTGTGCATTTATATTATTTCATTACTACTATGACTGTCACAAAAACTCATATTCAGAAGATGATATACATGTGTTTAGAAATGAATGGGAAACATACCTAATGGAAGATTGTACACAAATAGGATGAAGGTTAATTCTACCACTTATGTTATCTATATATGATCATTGATTATCCTCCAACCTTATTTGGTGAATTGAGAATGCTCCGATGTATTGAAATCTTCATTTATTACTCAATGTTTTCTATCCCTGGATTCATATTATTGATCTTTGAACAAATCAATATTGAAGTAAGTCACGATGGTGTGCAGTGCATATGGGGTGAATGAAGAAACCACCGAGGATCAACAAAATCCATTTTCTGTATCTCATTTGTTTGAACTTGTATTTGAGCACATGTGTTGTTGTTTGACTTGCACAATTATTTCTAGGTAGATGCATGAGATAATCAGTATCATTGAGGGATTTTTTGGAACCAAAATATGTGTCTCGGGATAATTCAAGTAAGGGAAAGGCTGGTTGAGATGAAATCCAACCTCAAACGACCAGTACGTTATCAAAAGAATCAACCCTGTGATGCACCATCATGTATAATCTAGTCCTCGTGATGTTTTGAGGTGTTTATGGAAGGTATGGTGAGTCTGATAAGCCCCATGGACACCATAAATAATGTTTGCAGATAGCTCCACATGTTTTTTCTGCCTCGTGCCTCTTTACAAGGATCACACCATTCACATGGTCCATCTTAGCACGTATGTCCCATTCATCCCATTGCTACTCTTGGAAGAACCTGAGAATCTGATAATGCATAAGCCCCACAAAACCCATACTCATCCAACCAAGAGTATTCCTAGTGTGAAGGGAAGCTAACCATGGGTAATACCCACAACATACCTATTTTAAATATATGGGTTTTGATCCTTGTATTCTAAATAGGGTACGTAGGAAGCCTCCATGAGATTAAATCCCAACCAATGGTAAACCATGGTGACCCCCTCACTGGGGTACACCTTCTCTTATATTCCCTCTTGTATTTCCCTTAGTGGCATCCGAATAAGTCTTCAAAATGAGAAACCTTACCTTTATGGGATGCACCACACTTGGGTCAGACCTCGTTGGGCATTTTGATCCATCTATCTGGTAAACATTCCAGGTGCTCCCTCCTAGAGATGTACCCACCTGATCCACCTTAATAAGTGTTTTGATCCACCCAGGTCTTATATCTCTGTAAGACATTAAATCATGACCCTCTATCCTTGTGGGATGTTAAACTCATGGAATACCACAAGTTAACCATTGGTTTCCATTAATATATTCAATATTAATGTTTAATCAGTCCTTATTAAGGTATTGTGGAGGTGTGGTTTTATGTTTTCCAGCAGATTTCAGATGATTCCATGCTTTATGTAGGTGATTCCATGCTTTTACATTATATGGCGATTTTATTATGTTGTATTTTCTTTCTAAGTGTACTATATGAATTGTTTGTGTGGTTAAAAATGTGTTATAAAAGGAATTTGGGGTGTGTATAGACTTGAAAGTTATTTCTAAAATGAATGCAGTTGTATTTCTTGTGGATTTTCATGCTTAAGTCCTTTAAATGTGTTTTAAGAAATGAGAAAGTTGTGTAATGGGTGTTTTCAAATGGATTTAATGTGTTTGTGAATTTTAAATAGGGTTTTCTTATGAGATGTAGAGAGTCTATATATGTGTATTTAAATTGAATGAAAGTACATGAGAATGTGTTGATATATATGATGTGTATAATGTAAATTGAGCACAATTTCCATACAAGGTATTTTCTTTATGATGTGTAGGGGACAGAGTGAGAGGGCAGGGGTGGTTTTCTTGGGGAGGGGGAAGGGGGAAAAGTGGTAGGGTGAAGGGGTAGGGGGTGTGCTGGGTTCTATTGAAATATGTAGGGGGTGGGCAGGGGGTGTGCAATGGGCAGGGGGGAGTGCAGTGGGTAGGGGTGTGTTGGGGAAGGGGCAGGGGGTGTTCAGGGGGCAGGGAGTGTGTAGGGGTAGGGGGTGTTCTCGGGGGTGGGCAGTGTGTAGGGGGTGTGCTGGGGAAGGGGGAATGGGTGCTTCTTTTTATGGAATGGTGAGAAATATAGCCATGGTATTAAACCGTGGGTGTGTTGGGTAGTGGTGGTTTTCTGGGGGAGGGGGAAGGGGGAAAAGTGGTCGGGGGAAGGGGTAGGGGGTGTGCTGGGTTATTTTGAAATATGTAGGGGGTGGGCAGGGGGGAAGTGCAGTGGGCAGGGGTGTGCTGGGGAAGGGGGCAGGGGGTGTTCAGAGGGTAGGGAGTGTGCAGGGGTAGGGGGTTTGCTCGAGGGTGGGCAGTGTACTAGGGAAGGGGGCAGGGGTACTTCTTTTCTACAGAATGGGGGGACATATAGCCATGGTATTAAACTGTGGCTTTAGGTATATATCCAAGGTTTAATGTTGTTGCAAAAGGCCCATCATTGGTATCCAATAGAGGAGGATGATAATAGGGTTGAAGATATTCCACCACTCTTTTAATGTAATTGATAATATTTGATTTATCTCAAAAGTAAGGGAGATATCCCATGGGGGAAGAGAGAAGGAGGAGAGTGCGTGTAAAGGATTTTTTTGAGTGGAATGAGGGATATATGAGGGTAACTCGCTTTAATGGTTGATAGTGAAAATTTGTTAATTCCACTCATTAATTAGGTGAATTATTAGGCCTAAGGGTAAAATAAATCATTTTCCAATAATGTGGGAATCAATATACACACACTTATAATCCGTATAGTTTCATTGAGTGGCTTACAATCCATTATTCAACCATATAGATATACTTCCCCCAAAACTCATACCTTACACAAGTTCATCACATTATTTTACAAACCATTAACCATCAATGTGAGACCATCATAACCTTAGAACCAAACTGTAGGTTTATCTATTCCCCCTCGAATCATTAAATAGACCATGTTCTACTAAACATTGGGCCATTTTATTATTACAGATGATTAGCCCTAACCATGCACCAATTTTTTTAATTGGTTATTTTATGTTTTGTGCCTCACTAGTATAATTCCATTTAGCAACCCCATTCTTTATTTCATTATTGTATTACTAACATAATATTTGTTTTATTATGTAGGTAAAATCTTTTTCCTCAGTTCGAATGCTTTGTTCGGAAACCGCCGCCATGGACGACAATTTTTTAGAGCTGATGGATGCAAAAAGGATGGAACATCATTGTTTTTTAACTGTTTGTTTGATAAATGTAGTTGTAACCAAATTAAACATTGTTTGAAATTTATATAGAAGTGTGTTGTTTTTTATTCATGATTTCAAGTAAATGTATGTATCATTTTTGTTTTTATGTGCTTTGTTTGTGGGTGTTGTGTGTGCTCTGTGCAGGTTTTGTTTAGACTCTGTGCAGGTGTTGTAATGTGTGCAGGTGTTGGGCAGGTTCTGTGTAGGTTCTGGTTTTGGATAAGATCTTTGGCCTTTATCAGCGCTAGTTAAGCGCTGATATATTATACATTTATCAGTGCTGAAAATATCGCTGATAAATACTACCTTTATCAGCGCTTGCTTAGTGCTGATAAAGGGGACCCCCCCTTTATCTTTGTCAAGATTAACAGCGCTTTTTTAGCGCTATTAAATGCTGTTTTTAGTGCTATTATAAGCCATATTTGTAGTATTGTTTATAGGGACAATGTAAATGACATTCCAATTCTCAAGGCCATGCTAGGTTTGTCGTCACATTCCCAACCAATCAATAAATCTTACCACAAAATACCAATCGAGTAATCACACTACGTGAGGAGAAATACTTTCCCATGCTCATTTTAACTAGCAAGAAAGATATAGGGAATATACTAGTTCTATTAAGGCCCACTAGGGATAATTATACACAATTCATCACTACCCTCCACTTGGAGGTCATCAAGAACTTATGCTAAGTGAAACTACATTCAAATATATCTTTTACACCTCTTTAGGGATCCAAATATTCTAAGGAATTGATTTTAAATACTCAATACCTTGACCACTCATGTTTGAGGCATCAAGATAGTGTCCAAGTCTCCATAATGTCCCTTGACACCTTGTTTAATTTCCACATATTTCATTTATAATAATTTTTTAAAAAATATTTCATTTAATTAATTAAAATAATAATAAATTTGAAGGTAAATCTCTCTCAGTGGTGACACTACATATCACACACACACACACACACACACACACATATATATATATATATATTTTATTTACCAAACACAGTATTCTCAAGGGACCACCTACACCATTTGATTCCAATTCCCTTTTATAAGCATGTTCAACCCTCATTATCGAGGCTCATCCAAGATCTAAAATCCACTATTTATCAACATGAGGAACTAGTTACATTTATATAATTTTAATTAATTATATTTTTTTACAAATTATATTATAATTAATTCCACAACTAATTTACATTGAATAATGATAGATCAATGTCTACCTTTTTATATCCTAAAATATCCTTTTGTAGCACCTAAATTAATCATAAAATAAATTCATAATTTATTTTATAATTAAGTACTCCAACAAATTATGAAAAAATTATTAATTAAACTCACAAAATTATATCATCATTAATTTTAATATTAATTAATATGGAATAAACTATAAATTAATTTTTCCAAGTCTCCCTTTTTAAGCAATAAAAAAATATCGTAAGAAAATCTAAAAAAATTGAAATTTTTTAAAACACCCCTTACCTTACACAAGGTGGTCCCCTATATAAGGGTATAACTAGCTACCCTTATGTAGTGTTTTTATGCTACATAAGGGTAGAACTGTCTACACTTATGTAGGGTCTAGCTGGTGCGCTACATAAGGGTAGTAGTGGCTACACTCACGCCACCCCCGATTGACGTGTTAGGGAAACATTGGATATCTTCATGTAGAGGGTTACACCCATATATATATATATATAATTTAATTAATTCTCCATCCTCTTCTTCTCACACACATAATTGATAACCATCAATTTCAAACTTCAAACAAAAGTATAACCAATAAATAAATTCCTAATAGTGTTCCCCCAATCACCCATATATAAATCTCCAATGAATCAAATCAATTAATAAATTTTAAAATAGTAAGAAAAAATGGAGGATAATGATAATTAAAATACCCACTTACCTCACAATAAATCACCAAATTCTGGAGCTCGGTATCACCCTCTAAGGCATTGCATCACAATCTGATGTTGATCGAGCTCCCCAATGAATAATCCCCATCCCTTTCTCCACCTTTCCTCTTAGATCGAGCATGTACTCTAGAGGAATCCACTTTCCTCCCATTATGTTAATTAATAATAGAAACAAATGGGGGGATAATAATAAAAATTAGAATTTGTTAATAAAAAATTAAATTAATATATTTTAAATGCCTATTTAAATAGACTAATCCTAGTCCCAAAACCCAGGTAAAGTTTATACCCCATCTAGGAAAAAAACCCCATTCTAGAAATAACCATGATATTGAAATCTCAATTCAGGCCTCCATTCAGAAGATGTCAATTTTTACGTATGCAGAATAATTAATATATAATTAATCAATATTAATATTCTCCATAAAATTAAACTGTCTTGAAATCTCATAAAATCCATAACCAAAGTAAATACCCATTTTTTATCAACATCATCATCATGAATATTTATAGTATCCTATATGAGGTAAAATTGACATTTTACCCCTCATACGCACCTGAAACCAAAAATTAAAATTTTCCTTGATTTTCTTGGCTCGTAAGAGTGTGGATAGTTACATGATGCACTCAGTTAGAAGTATCATGATGGTGTTTCTTGAGAATCTATAGATAAGTGGAAAGTTATGGAGGAGCTTGAACCCTTGTATTTGGATATATAGGAATTTAGTGGCAGAGTTTTTTATACTAGATAAAATCTCGTTATTTTTTTATAAGTCAGTAGAGGAGTCTCAATGAGGAGATATTTAGTTAAAGTTGTTGATAGATTCTGAAATCTTGGAAAATATTTCTAAGGGATTTTCAGTAGATGATCAATATCAAGTGTCATTTCAGGAGATTATTTTTATTATAATGGTGATACAAGATGTTTTTTTTGAGTTACATAGGTCACCTTTGAAAGTATATCCTAGAATATCTAATATGTACCATGCCTTAAGTGATAAGTTTTGGTGGATAGGGATAATGATTTTTATAATAGAGTTCATGTATCAATGTTCTATCGTAGGGTGAAATATGAGAATAAATTCCCTTCTATTTTACTGAAGTTATTGAATATCACTCAATGGAAATGAGAGGATCTATCAATGCATTTAGTTACCCATTTTCCTTGATATTTGGAAATATGTGACACCATATAGGTGATTATAGGCTAATTGATGAAGTCATATCATTTCCTGGAAATCAAGGAGTTAAGTGTGGCGAATGTTTAACAAGGAAATATGTGGATGAGGTCATGAAACTTTATGGGTTTTTGAGTATGATCATATATTATAGATATACATTGTTTATATCTCTAGTGTGTAATAGTCTATCATATTTTTTCTATTAATTATGACATTCATTGATTTTCATCCTAACATGGATGGTCAGATAGGGTAGTCGATCCTGATGCTGGTGGAAATGTTTCATCCATGAGTTCTTAATTTTGAATGTTTGTAGGGAAAATATTTACATTGGGTTCAGTTTTATAAATATAATACCTATCACTCTTAAATTGGTATAGATCAGTTTGAGATGTTTTGTGAACTTCCTTGCAGATATCAATTGTGTTGGACCATGATTTGGGAGTCAGTGATCCTTCGACCATATTTGGTGTAGCGCATGACAGAGAAGGTACCTATGATTTTTGGGTGGATGAAAGATACTCAAGATCATCAGAATTATTATGATGATTTGAGTATGTGAACATTAAAGTTCAAGTTTAATGGTCATGTGTTCAGGAAATTTTTTCCTCATCATAGAAAATAGAGTTTCAGTCAAGGTGATAAGATTATTTATTGTTTTATCAAACCTTTTGAAGCACTGGATCATGTTAGTGAGGTAATTTATTGATTATATCTTCCCCCATAAATGTTTCATATTCACCACATCTTCTATGTGTCTTATTTTTATAATTATCTTCATGATGACTCCCACATCATTGATCAGGGTGAGTTGGATATTTATGAGGATACAGTGTTCATAAAGTGACTTATTAAAATTTAATTCTATTATTAGAAGGTGTTTAATGGGCATTTCATTCCTTTGGTTTGTATCTTATTGATTAATTATGGCTCATAGAAATTAATATGGGAGGTATGGTCATGGATGTGAGCTCATTATCTAAATTTGTTCTTATTTGTTTTGTTTTTATACTAAGATGTTTTGATTTTATACTATTATAATGAGTTTTTTATTCTCTCTTTATGATGTTTTTGTGTTTTTTTGGGATGTAGAGACTTCAATTTGAGAGGTATATCATAGGGTGATAGGTTTCCAAGGTTGTTTTTTCTTCTTAGTATTATTTTGATTCTCGTAGATGAGAATTATTTCAAAGGTATCTAATATAGAGTCTCATGTTCTTATAGTATTTTAATTTATGGTATTAAGGTGATGGTGGTGTTGAAAGAGATATTTGATATGGATTAGAAGATATTATATTAGTTTAGATTCTTCAAGGAAAATACATTGTGTTTTAGTCTACAATATTCCATAGTGAGTCTGGGGTTGGTTGTAGTTTGGTTTTGAACATGGTGGCTTGAATGATTTTATATGTTTGTAAATTTAGAGCTGAATCTATCAATTTTGAGGGGATTTTATGATGTGGTATGATTTTATGGTGTGAAAGATCTTATTTTGGTGGACATGATACAGTTGTAGATTTTGTGAAATCTTTATCTACCATGGGGAGGATATAAACACACGTTTTAAAACCCATAGTGGATTTATTCCATGGTCTATAGAACATTATGTCATGGATTTTTCATAGATATGAAAATAGAGAGGTTGATAGAGGATATATAATGGTGCTCTAGGGTTTGAGGGAGGAGACAAAAGGAACATGATGATGTCATATGTTTTTATGTTATAATATTGGTAAAACCCATTTTTAAGAGTAAAAATGGAAATTAAATTTAAAAGGTGTGTTTGATTCGAAGGTCATAATTATCTGATCCTTTCTTTTCTTCTAGTGTTATAATTTGAAGTTTCCTTAAAGGAAAGGGATTTATAATATCTCAATTTTATTTATTATATTGAATAATATCAATCATTATTTAGTTTTCTTTAGGTAAATAGATGATATTGACTTTATATAGATAATAATTGGGCTAAATTTGAATTTTGAGAAGTAAAATGAATGTGATTTACAAGATTTATTATTATTGTTAATTTATGTTTGATTATTATTATGATAAGTATGTAATTGTGAATTAATTATATTATTGGTATGATAAATCATGTTTAATTGGAAAAATGAATCAGAATATTGTAAGGGTTATTCCACTAGGATCAGTGCAACCACACTAGGGGGGTGAATTAGTGTGAATGTTTATTTACCAATTAAAACCCTTTCTCCATATTTACCTATATACCTATCATGTGAATGTATATATCGCACTTTTATCACACCTTATTCAACATGCATGAAATAGTAAATAGGAAATAAAAACAATAAGGCACACATAGATTTTGTAACAAGGTTCTCCTCCAAGATCGAAGACTACATTCCTGATGTATGTTAGTTATTATCCACCACCCCATGCCTCATATTTTATTATCAAGAAGAATAAAATACAAGGGTATATCCTTAAACCAGTACTATTGGAACCAACCTGGTATAATTCCATCATCAAATTTATATTTTTTAAGCATTGGAACCAACCTCCATAAAGTATGATTAGTAATGCAGGGTTGTGTCACTCTTAGACAATGTGAGTCTAACCTCCTCCCTTAATATGAATTAATCACCAAGTGATTCCTCCACCCTTATTATATATAGATATCATAGGCTTAATTACTTATTATATTTAGATATAATACACTTAATTTCTAAATCATACCATACAATATAATAATTTTCGGTTGGTCTTATAACTATTCATTTTCTCTATCCGATAAAATATTTAGATGAAGCAAGAAAGATGATCCCTCTCTCTATTATTTTTATACACAAATTCATGGTAATAATATTTCATATAAAACATTGAATCTATCATTATCTTAAATATAAATGATATTGATGATAAAAAAAATCAAGTCTCTTTCTCCCTCTAAAAAAATCTATTCTCCTCCTCCTATTTTTATATAATCAGCATCTTTCTTGGATAATATTTTTCATATTTGAGAAAAAAACTTTTAATATTTACACTTTAATCATCCATGATTATTTATCATATCTATCCAATATTATTATCAATATTAAATTCATTAATACCTGACCAAGATGCATCCATGATGACCTCCTATAAATTCTTCCTTTAAATATTCAACAATATTTTAGAATAATAGAAAATATTTAACAATAATTAAACTTTGAATTACCTTTATTCTAAACCTTTAATTCGTCATGATCTACCTCGTTTATCATGGTTTCATTCTTTCAAAATTCTATAATAACTGCAGGCACTTAAATCTATGTCTTTATGATAACATGTGGTGGGATTTTCATGGGGTGAGTGATTTTCTTAGGGTGTAACCACCTTCTTCATATCAATATATTCATATTTTATTGAATCAAAACTAATAATAAGTAGTATAATGATATTTAAATAATTTAATATCAATTAAAACTCATGAAAATTTAAATCTCCAAAGTTCTCACATATCATCAACAAGAAAAATATTGTGTAAGAAATGTCTTATGCATCATACTGGAAAGCTCAACACTTCTCCATATTTTGACCATTAGAATATTATATATCATCCTAAATGATATTATAATACTAGAATATATTATTTATGATCCCAAAATTTATTAAATATCAAGCATTTATTCCTTTTCAAATCTTAGTAGGCATTCTGAAATATACTATGTATAAATGTAAGGTTTTTGACTTTGTTATATTTCTATATACACTATAACAAGTATCTTATGCATCACTTTTGAGATCTGTTAATTTTATAATTTTTCAATTTTGTGGAATATTACATACATTATTTTTATATATTATATATGCCTTAAAAAAATTAAGCATCAAAAAATGGGTTTGTCCTTTTCCATATTTCTGTGTTCTAGAAGATATTACACATCACTATACAATTTTGTACTTTTCAAAATTTAATGAAATGATAGAATCTTATGTATTAATTAAATGATATTACCCATCACATGAAAAATTCTACAACACTCTTCCAATTTTCTGATCCTGAGAAATATATTACATATTCATGTGATAAACCTTACATTTCAGGCATAGAAACCATTACGTATTGATGTAATAATTTTTCCATTTGAAATTTTTTCCAAAAAATAGTAACTTCAAGAATTTAAAAAACATGATCAAAAACCTTAAAAATATCTTCAAATATTATCAGGGAATCTCATTCCACATTAAATTCTTTACAATCATCATCTAAGTATTTTCTTTACGTAACATCATTCTCCACCAAATGATAATACTTAGGATGGAACTTCACCAAAATACCAGCCAAATTTTGTTCTTCTTCTAACCAAAATGATATTATTTACTTCCTTATGAAGATATGATGCCCAAAAATATTAATAATCCATGGGAATAATCTCCTTTTAAAAAAATTTAAAACATGTTGACACAAACTCTCTATATGAAACTTCTAGAAGTAACTCCACACTTTGATGATCTTTTATAACCTTTAACAAAAGTATAATCTTCATGAAATGTTTTCCAAAACTAATTAACCCATTAAAACTTTTAGATATGTTAATTTATCTCCAATAATCCAACGAAAGTTTCTAACACATTTTCCTTTCCAATTATTTATGATTGCACATTAGTTGTTCCCCCATTTTGATAAACTTTATTTATAATAATCAATCATGAGGTAACTACAACCAATCTATTCATACAAACTTATCATGTTCTTGGGTAATTTATAATTATTCCAATATTATCATCTCAATGCATATTAAAATCATTCTATTTAACTTCATACTTATTGACAAAAAATACAACTCAATACTAAGTGGGTTCGGCAATCACCCCCTTTGGATTTGTTATCAATACCAAAATAGAAAATGCATGTCAATATATCTTTATTATATTTTATTCTCTATAATAATTATTGGTAAAAAATGTAAAGGGTCTTGAAATTAGATGGTATTATTTAACTTAATGAAATTTTCTTTGAATTATTCAACTCTAAGTCTATGCGAGCAATGTTTGGTGTAGGAAAAAAGAGGTACTAATATAGATTGTAATGTTTTTCATAAATAAACTAGAATATGATACCAAATACAATTCCATTATCAAGGAATGTTAAATTATTTTTTTTTTGATCTAATTATTTAACATATTCTCATGGAGTTTTTAATCTAAATTCCCACACATATATTATCAATGATTTGAAAACATTCAAAATAGTAAATAGGTTTAGTTTCAAAAATCATCCCTTGAATTTATCAAATTATCTTTATTTTCATGTCATTGATCAATTTCACTTCTCCCCCTTAACACAATAATTTTATCTTGTAAAACCAAGATGAGATAATTTGAAAACATGCCTTTTTAATAACATCCTTTCAATCAATTTCCAAAAATTCCATATTTTCATGAAATATAAGATTCTTGAAGCCTCATTCAATTTATCCCCCTTAAATTATACATTAAAATTTTACTTTATAAAGTTATATATCTTCTTAAAATAATATTGATGATTATAAATTCTGATATTAGTCCAAGAAATTTACTTTTATTAGGTCAAGAATAGTTATTCTAACTCTATATTTTAGTTCACCTCCTTAATCATGCATCACTTTAAATTCCCCATAAAGAAATAGGAAAAAACAATAAGAGAGTAAGGTAAAACACCATTGATCCTTAGTGAGAGTAATAAGGTTGAGAGTTTATTCTCAACTAAGATACTCCTTTCATTTCAGTTCTATTTTTGAGAAATCTCTTCATACTTACATTTATGATTGTATAGCTTTCATTACCCTTTGGGAGTGTGGTATTATTTATCATTTAATCTACATTTTTGTACGGAATATTTTTATTGACATTATACATAAAATAACATGAGTCTCTTGGTTCTAAATTCATCCTTTTTATCATGTCCACTTAGGCTAGCGACATGATTAAATAATTATTTTTGAAATGTTTCTAGTATACTTTCACCTTCCATAGAACATCTCATGAGATCTTAGGTTATCACTTGTTGAGACTCTAGTAAAATTTTATTCCTTATTTATATATATTTTCTTTATTATATATAGAACATTCATTAACTTTTTCTTTATTCATTTTCCTTTCCAGTTCCAGTTAATCTGAAAAAATGATTATGTATTCTTCAGAAGCATGGTTAATTTGTTTGGAACTTCCACAAGGCCTCTCATGAATCTTGGAGTTACCAACTTTTGAAAACATTTAATGAGACTTGAATTATTCTCTAGATATATATTCCACTAAACTAATAATTTTATTTCTCTCTAGGATTGATTCACTTATTTCTAGATCTAGCTTGATTACATTGAAAAAAAGCTCATGGCTTTTTTTTGAAAAAAAACCCATTGTGTTTCCTTTCATACCAATAAAATAAAAAGCTTCATATTCATGGTGCAACATCATTCTTGTTCTTCTTAGGAATGCTTCTATCAACATATTGATATTATACCCAAACCAAAATATACTTAGCTTCATCCTTTAATTTAATTTTATTCATAATTTTTTGTTCCATTAGCAATATTTGACACATGTTTGGTTGTTTTGGACTAGCATGTTTCTTCACTATAACAATTTTGTTTGAAAGTTCAATAGAGATATCTAAGACATTCAAATCCATTATGGATAAAGAGATTCATACATTTATTCTTTTAATATTGTATTTAATCATATTTTATCTCCCTTTATATAAGATTTATTTTAAATCTATATGTTGATATATTATGCCAACAATCAATATCTTTGTTCCTGAATCTTTCACAACACCAACAAAATAAAAAAATGAATTTCCCATTATTTAAAATAACTTATATTTCATGAAAACCTTGATATTTTGTGATATATTTTCATTATTTTTGGATTCCTTTAAGTGGAAAATTATTCTATACTTACTTAAATCCACCAAATATGTAGTGGTGGGTTTCTGACCATTTTTCTCAACCCATTTTTTTCTTGAATTTTCATTGTAAACTACACATTTAAATAAATAACTGTATTAGTGGAAATGATTTTTTTGTGGATAATGGATTACCTTTTGATAAGATCGTATAATTGATTTATCATCAGATAATCCAAATATTATCTTTATATAAAATATTGGTATCTTATCATAAATATCCTACTTAGAATTGTGCATTGTAGAATCTCTTTTCAAAGTTGATTGTGAAGACCCAACGTGAACAATTTTCAAATTTTATTGTTTGACATCAAGTACAAGATACTTCATTTTTAGGATATTATTCTCATACTCATTAATTTTTATTCATTATTCACAATATTTTTAGATATTTTCATCCTTATTTTCATGAATTTTGGTTCTTTTTTGAATCAAATTCTCAAGCTCTTTAATCTTGTTTTCCTTGACCTATAAATAATCATACTTGGTGTAAATTATTGAACTTTACTTTTATTATAATTCATGGAAGTGTTATTCCAGATATTATATAGATTTATATTTCTCTAAGATTTCATTAAACCAATCCTTCCTAACATTAGAGAACTTTTATTCATGATCCATAATTCTATTACTCTTGGAATTATATTGTTTGGTTAGATTTATGCACATCATTACCTTTTATACCAGCAATTTTTCCCTTTTCGTATATTATTGTTCAAGGTGGGTAATTTTATCCTAAAATTATTTGAAATATCTATATATAGAAATGAAAATTTGTTTAGGAATATTTTTTAGGGTCTTTATCAAGTAAACACATGAATCATCATATGCCTTATCACAAGATTCTTTAAACATGTTATATTCTACACTTATTCTTGGTTCATCCTCAGGAAAATTTTGGTAAGTGATTTTTGTGACCTCATATACACATTAAATATTTGAATATTCTGTAGTGGAATTTATTTTCATCTATTTTGAAGTTTATCAAAGCACAATTTTTTCTTCTTATATGCCAGATCGGTCTTCCCAAGTATTAAAACAAGGGGAAACTAATTTCTCTTTCACTTAACATGGGAGAAATTTATTCTTTAATATTTTCACTTATTTATTCTTCCATGTTTTAGAGAATTGGTAGAGATTGAATTATGATTAGAACTAGATTAATCTTCTCCATGTTTTCACTTTATAATTAATTTAGAAAGAAAATATCAATACTAAAAAATCTTCAAATCTTGAGATTATTGAGAATCCAATCAAAGGTGGAATTGTATATATAATACACATTTTTGTACACAAGGATTAGTGAAAAAAATTATATGGGGATGAATCACTGTGAATGAATATTTTCAAATTAAAACCTTTACCCACTCTTTACCTATTCACTTATTTGGTTAATGGACCTCTCATTAGTTCCTTACACCTTTTACCATATGCATGAAATTGTAAATAATAAAGAAACTCCATAAGGAACACCATGGTTTTTTAATGACTTTTATCTCCTAGATTTTATCTTTATTACTTCACTTTAACTTTTATATTCATTCATTCCTATCATTACATTGTCATTTTAGTATTATTGGATTATTTAGTTGACTTTTATTATTTGGTTTATCCACTATGATGTATTGTTTCTGATATTTCCCATTACTCTAATATTTGTTTATTTCTACTATATTAAAAATATATACCAGGGGTTATAATAGCCCCACTATATTATCTACACCCTTGTTGTTAGTTGGAAGCCTCTGGTTTATGGGAAGGTGTGCTTGAGGTCTAGTAACCAAACTGATTTTTCCACCTGAGAAAGTTTTATATTGGGGGATATTATAGGCAGAATCACACAAATCATGAAACATGAAGACATATAATAAT
The DNA here is from genome assembly GCA_963277665.1 of Viscum album. NCBI lineage: Eukaryota > Viridiplantae > Streptophyta > Magnoliopsida > Santalales > Viscaceae > Viscum > Viscum album. The sequence continues at coordinate 1,030,403,635 of OY728150.1, forward strand.
TACGATAGAACAAAAACATAAAATTACCAATTATCCAAGATACTCAAATAATTTCATGGCCACCTACCTCAAGCAATGGTCCATAAATCTATTCTAATATTGAAGTGACCTCCTTCAAGTCCATGAGTTCCTATATCATAAATAAACATCATAAAACTAATAAAGTATATTGTTAAAACCAAAAAACCAACTTGAAATAACCAAATACATACTCACTGAGTGGCCCTACAAAACTGTAACCACTGAAAAATAATGTGTGGTCCACTCTTGACACACAATCGAACCTATGAAAGATATAAAACCTAAATTAAAAACCTGAATCAATGGCTAATTTAAACCAAATTGGCGGGAAACCCTAAATAAAATCACTATGAAGTATACCTTCTAGAAAAAGATTTACAACAACTTGAATAAATCCTCTAAGAACATCATTTATGAGCTACACATGAAATCCCATCATATAAAACTACTTCACCATGATTTGGTGAAATTTTCCCTCAAAAAAGCTAACTAAAGAACACAAAATCAATGAAGAATGAAGAAGAGGAACAATAGGAATAGAAGGGGGACCTTGCCTCAAATCCAAGTAATGAAACATCCTTGAACCACCTACATCAAATCACACTAAGGAAGGGGAAGAGGAGATCCAAAGAGGGATCTCTATATCCCTTTGGTTGAATAAGAATAAAGGAACCTAAGTGAGTTCCTAAAAAATACGCCCAACAGTATTAACAAAAGGGTCCTAAAAAATAGGGTTGCCTATAGTTGTATTTGTTGTGAACTTGGGTTCACAAAATGACCAACCCCTAAATAGAGGGACCCTCCCTCTTCCCCAATACCTTCACAGCATGACCCTAATGTTCATGCCATAAAAAATTTTGGATATAAATAACTCTCATTATTATACATATTCATGGCCTAAAATACTACACATGAAGGTTATTCATGACTTGAATTATACCTCTCATGTCTTGAATGGACTTCTTCTATAATTTTTTTCATCTTGACCACCCGATCATAGCTCCGACGTCCACCCAAACCCTTGAGTCATCAATAGAGCCTCAAAAAACATCCAAAACACCTTTTAAGGATTTAAAAACACTAAAAATTCAATTCTAAGTCTTTTTTATCAAAAGTAACCCCTCACAAAATCACAAAATTAAAATTACCTTATAAATTCACAACTCATAACAACATTTTTTTTCAAAAACTCCCCACCATAATGCTTCTCACCCCTAAGAATATTTTATAGTAATTTTAACCATGAAACTTGACCCATATCGATCATTAATTAATGAAAACCCTACCACATCTCATCCATGAGTTCTAAACATGATTTTGTTATAAATTTATAAACACTAAGTCTAGATCCATAATCTTTTCTCCAAAAAACCTAGTTATATCCTCAAACCACCACTAATGGATTTTAAATGATTATCCATGTCTGGTATTCACCTAATCACATCTAAATGCATGAAATATCACCAAGAAGTACTTATATAAGATAAATTACCTAAAAACAACTGGACACACCCATCAACCCACCGCACTTCTTGATCTCAATTCCTAAACATGCAAAGGAATCGATGAATCATAAAAATGACCACACCATGGTCTGATCTCAAAACTCAATGAGATTCTACAATTAAATTATTAAACAACCCATACAATCATCATTTTATAATCATTAGAATTGATTCATCAGTTATCCCACACACTCTTGGATCACACCTCTCTAACTCAATTCCATTGAAAACACAAAGAATCCATCCAAAACTAAATATAAACTCATAATCTGCATCTATCTAGTCACTAGAATCCCACTACTACCTCAACCTTCCATTGACTTGTTTCACTATACACATGACCTATATGATATGAGGGTCATACACCCATGGTCAATTTGATGCTCACCACCATAGGGTTATTCTTATCATCATCTTGTTGAACCAAAAAATTGATCTCTACCGCCCACATCTCATATGTTACTAATCATAATAACAGAATGTGGTCATCCTACTCTCACTTGAGTTCCAAAATTAATCATTGATCATCAAATGCCAAGATAGTGCCCCAATACACCCATAGATCTAATACATAAAAGTTTCAATAATCAATTTATCCCAAGGCTTATGGTACTCCCTATCATAAGGCTCTACTAACACAAAATCATAACCCAAGTTGTCCAAACTATGGATTCTTGAAATAAAGATCAAGAGGTTAAACCTATAAAAACATAAAAACACACAAAAAGGGGTTCAATAAACCAATCAAAATGAAATCTGGTTACTCAATCCCAATAACACCATCCATCCACAAGATCACCACATACGAATCACTCAAAAAACCACAATACACCCACAAAACACATAACACAAACATCCAGATCACTCCTTGTATACCTCTGATAGTCCAAAAAACCTTACTACATGATAAAAAATTTCTCTATATACACCACATAAACCAACCCAAACACACTTGATAGCCTCCCTTGGCAGTTTCTAAACAAACATGACACACAAATCAAACACACAATTCAAGCACCCTGGTTATTTCCAATTAACATACAAAATCCAAGAAAACATTGTTTATATAGGAAATAGTTTCTTACTTTAATAACTATATCAAAATATTTCCTACACACTAAAACTCACACAAGTTTTCAAAACACCCCTTGGCATTCAAGGGTTTTCAAAAACGATCAAAAATCACTAAAATCCTTAGCCTATCTACTCTCTTTCCTAAAAATCAATCCGATTTTCCCAAAAAAATTGAAATAAATTTTCAAAACCCATTTTCCTTACATTTTATCAAAACAAAAAAAACCCAAACCATTTCAAAATCATGGTATCCATAAGTTATTTCAATAAAACCAACCTTCAAAACCATTTCATGCACACCTCATGCCACAACATGGGTTTTCTTTTTCAAAACATGGTTTATTCTTGAAATAGGGCTTTCTCAAAAATCAATCATTTTGAAAAAAAGTAAATTTTCTATGAAGTCCAATAAAACTCAATAAAAATCAATCAAACAAGCCCCTTAAATCCATATTAATTAAATCACCCCTATGATATATGCAAGAAAACATAATTTATATTATAACTTCCATCATTTAATTATGTATTTTAAATAGGCATCGTATAAAAAACATTGCCCCTGGGAACATGTGTCATTCCCTAATCATGACACTATCATGATTTATACATAACTCACTAGTCCCCTGCTGAGCCCAATGACTCATCATGAGTCTCATCCATCCAATTTTGAGATCCTTGGTCGGTGCCTAGTCCCAAAACTGGGCATATCCTGGAAACTTGGGTTTCAACTAAAGCTAATCTATCTAGGCATGATACAAGTATACCACCCATGTCCCAATACCCTAACTTCACCTCTAACTACATTATCTCATCCCAAGACATGATGTAATTCCATTTTTTAATTCCATAAACTAAATCGCCAGAATGCCACCCTAGTGAGGGTTGTAACATGACCTCAAGCATGCCTCCCCATACATAAAAAGCTTCCAAATAGTGGTGAGGACCTAACATAGTAATAAGGATACTATTCACTCAAAAATAAAGCTATAGGTTTATGCCTAAATCTACCAAAAATTAGGTATGACCCATTCATATAATGGACATCCCAAAAACCTGTAGACATAAAACCGGGAGCCCCACAGGCCCTCACGATCCATAATAGAAAGAAGTAAATATATCTATATGATGTATCAAAACATAATATATTTATAGTATATAAAAATAGACAGGAACTTGTCATATATAAATAAAAATCACATTATCCCTTACATACTAATTAATAATTGTAAACAACCTACATGACATTTGGCCCAACTCACATAACAGTCCTACCAAATCCTAAGCCTCCAAGAACCATTAACTAAACCATGTGTCTGGATCCAAGTGATACCCATGTACCGAGATAAAATAGAAAGGACCATCCATATATATCAAAACACATTCCATGTACACATATAGGGGGTGAGTCCAATGACCCAGTGGAAATCCCCAATACCTCAAAAATATTGAGTGCTAGTATAATCAAGTGGATTTACATGAAATAAATATATAGTTTTCTATCATGACCATACAACACACCCACCTAGATACATGATTCACAATTCACATGCAATCATACATTGTAGGTCATATTGTGCTAACTAGGACACCGTAACACTTGACTATACCCACTTCATCTCTATACTGGAAAGAAGATAGTCACAACATACCATAACACATGCCCATTCCCAAAGATACAGGGTAGGGTTTCATATGAAATATTAAACATTGCCCAAAATAATAGGGTAGGGTGACCTCAAGTCCTGAACCATACCTTCTCATTTGAGGGAGGCCACACATTAATCATCCATAAATTCCTAACCCAAACTCAAAGAGTCTGGGTATGGCATCATCCAAACCTCAATACACTTCTCTAAGGAATGAGGAATGGTAATTCATACACAAGACTTTACCCATCACTTATCACTCAAGGGAGGTACATAATTTAAATATCATATCACATCACGACCTATCCATTTCTCTTGGGTAGTCCTAGACCCAAGTCTACTCAATGTAAGGTCCAATTTATACACACAAGGACTCTGTATCACCCATGGTAGTTAAACTAGCCATATCACTAATGGAAAGTATAAAATTTAGGATCATTATCCCCCTATAGGTATATAACATGTCCCAAGCATATTTTTAGCACATTCATGAAACAAAAATCATGGAATGAGACCAATCTTACAAACTCACTAAATTTCACCAGGGCATTAGTCCCTTGATATTTTTCCCACATCTCAAGCACATCCCAACACCCACCTCAACCCTCTTAGGGTTTTAACACATATATACATATCAACCAATCAATTTTACACCAACTGAAAAACATCATCATTCAACACATATATATCACATCATTGCACATCAATAAAATCCACATTCCATCACAAATGGGAAGCACCAAAAGTACCCAAGCATTAGGAAAATAGTGTATCACCCTATTATGGTCAAACAAACCAAAATAAATTAAACAATACCTTATATATTACTTTAAAAAATTCAATCAAAATCCATATTCCCAACTATTTATAAATGTAATCACATGTTGTCTTACTCACACAAGGAACTAGGCAAAATCCTTTCAAAATAATCTTTAGAACACCCATTTCCATTTTGAAGTACCATTTCAAAACTATTTCTCAAAACATAACTTTATCTTTTAAATTATATTTTAAATACATCATATTTTTAATAACACATTTTAAAAATAATTCCCTTTTCTCCTTGAAATCAAACTCATGCCACAAACCAAACCATAAAGAGGGCCACGAATACTCATTCAACCAAGGTACCACAATCAAATCATTTAGAAAGTTATACCATCCATGTTGACTATTTTTTTGAAGTTATCCCATCCCAATCTATGGAGGAATCATATAATTCATTCAATATATAGTTAGATAATACTAATGTTGGAACATGAAAAAAAAAATCACCAATTAACTAAGAGACTCAAATAAAATCAAGGAAAACAACCTCAACAGATGATCCAAAAATCCATCCTAAGCTCATAATGATATCCTCTGAGTCCTTGGGAACCTATATCATCTATAAACATCATGGAATTAATAAACTAAAATTTAAAAAAAACTCAACTCAACATAACCAACACAAAACACGCCAAGCTACCCTACAATATTATAACCATGTGAAATGATGTGTGGTCCACTCCCAACACATGCCCAAACCTAATACACGCAAATACACATATTATAACCCTTAATTGATAGTTAATTTAATCCAAATTCACTATAAAATCTAAAACAAACTCACCATGAAATATACATTATAGAAAATAATTAATGATGGATTTAATATGTCTTCTAGGGACCTCCTTTATGAGTCACACAAAAAATAATTATCAAGAATTGTGATTTCACCATTCTCTAGTGAAATCATACCTCCAAAACCCTATAAGAAAAACCTAAAATCAAAAAATAATGAAGAAAATTAATAATGGGAATAGGGGAATGGATCTTACCTCAAACCCATAAAAGGAAACATACCAAAACCAAGTAGATTGAAGAACACCATGGAAGGGGGAAATGATATGCAAAGAGGGTGATCTCTATCTATTCATTTGACCAAGAATAAAGAAACCCAAGGGGGATTCAAAAAAATAACCCTAACATAATTACTAAAAGGCTCCTTAAAAGAGGTATACTATATATGGTTCACGATGTGAATATGGGTTCAATCCATGAGCATCCCATAAGTAGAGTGACCCTTCCTCTACCCCTGATAATTTCATAATGTAACCACTATGGTCACACTATGAATGAACCTAGGAAACATTCAACCTCTCAACTATCACCATTCACAACTTGTAAGGTTCACCCAATAAAGGTCATTCATGGTGTGAATGCAATATGCCACACCATGAATGGCCTACTATTATATGTTTAAATAACTTGAACAACAAACCACTACGCTAACATCCACCTGAGCCCACAATTAATTCATAGAACCTTAAAACACATCCAAAAATACCTTTTAAATATGGATAAACACAAAAAATTCAAATCCATTTCTTATTTCTCAAAACAAACTCCTCACAAAAAAAGTCAAATCCCCTTAGGAATTCACAACCTGTAATGATGTTGGTCGTTACAACTCCAAATATTGTTATCCCGTTAAATTTTTAAAATTTGGGAGATAATCATGAGAGATAATATTTGATCATTATAGAGGTTTTTGGATACCCTATAATCATTATAAAACAATGATAAATTTTAGAATATTTAGAGGAATCGAAAGTGATTCTAGATATCCAATATGGGTTTTTAGATATAAAAATATTATATATTAATGTCTTGTATAATGATAAAAACAACTAAATGCAAGAATAAAGCTAAATGTGTGATTAATCTTTTGTCATGGTTTCAAATTTAATATCTTGTGATACAATGGAATATGAACACGTAATTAACAATGAAATAGAAATGGAGAGAAACACCATTTGTGGTTTGGTGTGATTGAAAATGTGATGTTTTAATTATATGGATTATATTCCAAATCATATCATGAAATTTTTCTCAAGGTAGTGAGTAGATAGAGTAGGTGATGATGTAAACCTTCATCTTGGCTGTAAAATAAACAAAAAAATCATAATAATGAGTTATTAATTTTTAGTAATCTGACACATTTTCTTGTTTTTTTCTCTTTGGGCATATCCCAATGGGCGAACCACATAAATTCCTTGTATTTATATGATTTATTATTTATTATATGATCTATACACTCACTCTACTTACTAAAAATGTTTATTTATACATATAATGTGGGAAAAAGATCCATTTATAGGTGTTTAATAAAAATAAACTATACCTTGATTCACCCCCTCTCAAGAAAATGAAGACCTTTGTCATGACCCGACCCTACTGGTCTCGAGCTGAAACTACCCCAAGCCTGCCTCCATAGGCCAGGGGCTTGAAAAAAGTGTAAAAGGCATAAAAATCTTGAGTAGGCCTTTGCCTAAGTACTTGTACACACACACAACCCACTCAATGCAGAATCGCAAAGTAAAAAAGGAAACAAAACTACGGACTACAATATCCCAACCAAAAAGTATGCGTCAACCTCTGAAAACAGAACAAGTAAAGTGCTGAAAAGTGGACTGACAAGTAAACTGAACAGTAAAGGGAAAAACACACGCCCAACTAGAAAGGTGCCGCAACCCAGGAACAGGTAAATTAATGTAAACAGGTGGTGCGTCTCACACCTGAAAATCCTACTACAACCACTGAATGCAGCCCAAGCTTCTGTGTCCTCTACGCTCCTCTGTAGTCTCGATCGACTTGTCCTTCATCTGCAAGGGCACACCAAGTGCGGGCAAAGCCCAAGCAGGGGTGAGTATAAAGATACTCAGTAGGATGCCCCTAAAGCCGAAGGGAGAAACAAAGGAGGTACTAAAATAGTGAGCAGTAGACAGAAAAAAAAACAGTGTAAGAGTACAATAGAGAGAGTGTAGCTAAACCCAACAAAATAAAGTAGACTCGTCAAATCCAAGAGGACGTAGACATGAAAAGCATGTGGCATACCCCGCACGTCTTTGCCCCTCCTAGAAGGAGAGTAACTAAACCCAAGGAGTGGGAACAAAATTAGGGTGTGTATATATATATATATATATATACTCAACAAGAAACCTGAATGAGTGTGTATGGGTATCTCTATCTCCAAGCTAAGCCCAAGAAAAGTCACCAATAGTTCTAAGGATATCCATCACTGATGCCCAAAATTCTCGCACGGCAAAGTTGTCTCATCGCTGAACCGTACAACCAAGGGTCCCGCTCCAGTAATCTTGGAGAAGAGTCACTGACTAGCCTCATAGAAAGGTCCTAGTCTGAAAGAGGTCATCGGGTAACCCACTGTCCAGCCCAGCTGGAGGGTAAACCCCAAGAGGTCGTTGGGTAACCCACTGCCTAGCCCCCCTAGAGGGTAAACCCTAAGATAAAAAGGTAACCCACTACCCAGCCCTGCTGGAGGGTAAACACTAAGGTCAATGGGTAACCCACTACCCATCCCCACTAGCGGGTAAATCTTATGGTCAATGGGTAACCCACTGCCAAGCCCTGCTGGAGGGTAAAACCTGATACGTCGGTGGGTAACCCACTGCCCAGCCCCACTGGAGGGTAAACCCAGAACTGGTCTGATAACTCCGCACTACCCATGCCATTAATGGGTGTCACTAACATCGCTATCGTGCATTGGATCAGAGTGCATCAAAGGAACCTCCGACCAACTCCCTTTCATGTTTCCACATTTAATGAGATCTCTAAAGAGTCTTCGTATGCCCAAACAGATTACACCGTTGCAATACTCACAAAAAAACACGCAAGATAGACTATTTACTCACCCTGAATGGACGTCTGATGAAAAAGTCGCAATACACTGCACACAGCTTAAAAGAAGGCCTGTGGGGCCCACACCTCAACTCCAGATTCAACGCCTGAAACCACCCTGGTCAACTTCATCTCGATGATAGGGTCACAACTCTGTAGACGACACCTAAAACGAACTCCAAATGATGAAGTTTGAACTCCCCGCATTATGCAAACGGTGCCCTGCGGGGCCCACACCTCGACCCAAAAATACGTCACGTAGATCATACCATTGCATTCCTTGCAGATAACTACGAGGCGTAGGCTATTCATTTTCCCTAAATGGACTTATGAATCATAAGTCGTAAAAACGCAGCAAACGTCCGAAAGTCGCCTCATGGGGCCCACGCCTCGGGCCTGAATTTAGGCGGACGGATTGCATTGTCGCAATCCCCTCAGAAGAACACATAGAAATGATTTCTCAAACACCCCAAACGGATGTCGAGTGAAAAAGTGGTGTTTCATCGTAAAACGTGTGAACCAAGCCCTATGGGGGCCTCACCTTGTCTCCAACCCGAACACTTCGGAAAATGTCTCAATAAGTCCACACGAGGACTGGGGTCACGCTGCCACTGACGGCGCGTCAATCGGACATCCCAAACAAGAGTAAGGTCCGACGTAAGAATAATTAATTAATTAATTAATTAATTAATTATTCGATTAAGTGTTTCGTGCCACCAAGCAATGAAACTAAACCGTAAGGGTTCCGAACAAACTTTGGAAGGATCGTCTCAACTCCAGGTCCACAACGCCTCTGACGGCGCGTCGAACGGACGTTTGGCTCACGAATACGTCTGTTTCAAACTTTAATAATAATTTATTATTATTAAATAAAGGGATTTCGGGTCATCCACCGTCGAGTGCAGAACTCAAAAAACCCTGAAACCCACTTCAAAAATTCCATCTCGCTGACATGAACCCATGGCTGGAGACGGTGCGTCAAACGGACGCGCCGTTTAAAAGATAACCCCTTGAAACATAGGGGGAAGGAGGAATTGGGATGATCCAGACCGGTCGGCCAGGTCAAGACCACCGGCCCGCGGCCCAGCCATGGGTCCGGCCCAGCTCGCCATGGCCCAATAGCCGCGGCCTACCTCAAAACCACCGGACCCCCCCCCCTCGGGGCCGGTTCCTCAAAACAGACCGCCACTTGGCCGGTCTTTGTCCGCGCACCGCACCAGCAGGACCCGCGTATGGAGGGTCCTTGCCCGTGGCTCCCACCCCCCCTGAGGTGTTGACCTCAGGGCTCCTCCCAACTGCGACACGTCGAGGGAGACACCCCCGTCCCACCAGCCGAGTGCACCACCATGACAGGCCGCCCGCGCTGCGGCCGCCTGGCCTCCCCACTTCCCCGCCTGGGTAGCCGAATCCTCCAAACCACGAAAGGCTGAGGCCACCGCTCGGACATGCCGACGCCGCCTGTCGGCGCTGCACCGCCCGACGCCGCCGTCCGCCACCATCCTACTCGGCTCCTCCACCGAACGCCGCCACACCGCACCAGCCATGCCTCGACGCCGCCTCTCCGCCTTCTGATGCAACTCTGGCCGGTTCAACCGCTAAGCCACCTCGACCTCCGGCCACCACCCCTTGTCGGAGCCAGGCCTTCCGTTGGCCGCCACGACCACTTCGGTGGCCTGTTTTCAAATTCTGAGGTGGATTTAGGATCCTCGGGAAGAGGCCTTAATAGTGCCAAACCCCTGATCGACGATCCATCAAGGTTTTAGCGCATCCGAAAATCCGGACGATGAACGATGAAGAATGCGTCGAACATATGATTTAGAACAAGGCTCGTATGATGGTCGTGTTCGTTTTTCCATCGTCCTAATTCTAAAATTTTTGAATTTAAAAGAAAAATTTGATGGAAAATCAAGAAATCGACGAAGGTGAAAAAATTAACCAAAAATACTACCTCAAATCAGTCGTGCGTCGTTGGCGGCATGTCCACGATGCTTCTGCTTCGATCCTCCAAGGTTCCGACGGAGGTTACTCGTTGATTCGGTGAAGAATGGCAATGAAATCCAAAGAATAGTTGAGAGAGAGTGGAAGAGATAGAGAGAGAGAGAGAGGAGAGAGATGGTAGAACCCTAACTCCAAACTCATATTTTTCTATTTATAGAAGAATCCGCTTAGCGCGGAATCCGAAACTGTCGTTCCCTCTCATTTTATATCACTCCTAGGAAAAACGACCCATTTTAAATTCAATGGAAGTCTCGGATTTCCATTCCAAGCCTTCATCTGAATGTTATTCGAAAAGAACACCGGTGATAAAAATCACTAAGTCGTTATTTCAGAATGACGATTTTTCCCCTGGGTGACTTCTCTCACAGCCGGCCCACACCCGTAAGGTTTACACCCCGCCTAGGGTAAACGGCACATTACGGACGCAACCATGCCCTCATATTTCCGATCTGAGCTACCATTTAAGATAAAACACAACCTCCCCATGTGCATAGTATAAAAATACTTAATATTTTTATGAAATTAATTCTGGAGCACCGGGCCTCAGAATCGCCAGCCATCTTAGCTCCTAGCTATGGAAATATATGTAGAAATGTTCCAAAGTCTTACATGGAAAAAACTGGGTTTCTACAGCATTCCCTACTTCAAGATTTTTGTCCCTGAAAAGAAAAACTAGGGAAAAAACAACTCGGGATACAGAGCTCACACCTAGATCTCCCGCTCCCAAGAAAACTTACACAACACCATGCTGACACAACACAAGAACCAGAGGGATGGTTCATACTCATAAGGTCTGCTACTTTTTATGACATGCATAGGAATGCGCACACACCTCATCAGTTGCGACATGTGGAAGACGTCGTGCGCCCACTCCTAATATTAGTAGGGTAGGGAAAGAAGGAAGGCAACATCTCCATCTCTTACACAATTCCTGAACGGCCCAAAGAAACTCAGGGAACTTCCCCGGCCGAACCTCTATATTCCACATCGCGACCAAAATCACGGTTTGTTCCTGGAACATGGTCTCGTGATTCCCTCCTTCAGAATACCCATCTGGTGAAACACCCTAGGATATCTGGTCAAAAATGTTTTCATAGTCAGTGCATCACAACCCAGACTCTCTTACACGCTCAAGAAGTGGATGAGTCAACACCATCGACTGAAGAAAAGTTTCACCCTCTTGTTCCAACAGGGTCAACCGCAGGGAAGCTAACTACCACAAAACTTCCCTCATGTGACGATTCTAGGAATTTCTGCTAAGGGAACCTGCTACAACACTTCCATTTTTCCGGAACATAGACTACCTCGAAATCATAGTCCTATAGACATTTCAACCAGCACCGTCGTCTCAGGTTCAAGTCTCTCTGGGTGAGGATGCACCTGAGAAACCGGTGGTCTGAGTAAACCACAAAGTTCTCTCCCAGAAGATAGCGTCTCCACATTCTCAAGGAAAATACTACCACTACCAGCACCACATAGTGAATCACGTATTTCTGTTTATGGGGAGTCCATCACCTCGACCTGTACTTGATAATGGTATCAAGATTTACGTTGAGCATGCAAGGTGCCAACTAACAGGGTAGGCGAGCAAACTCATTCAACCGCTAGAGGCTAGACATGAAAATCACGTGGAATACCCCACGTATCTTTTCCCCTCTTGGAAGGAGAGTAATCCCCAAAATAGGCACTCTTCCAAACCCACTAGTGGCACCTCAAACAAAGGGAGGTCAAGAAAAAAATCCCCACTGGAAAATCCAGAACCTGCTATGACACTCCACCACACAACCCCACCATGAATGCACATGTCAGAGGGACTCATCCAACAAACCTCAATACTATTATCTTTGGGTGGTACTAACTCTCCCTCACGGTTTTGATCGCATCACAAAAATGCATCTCAATGGGGAAATAACCCCTCTTTCTCATGCATTCAAAGCTACATCAGACAACACAAACATAGGGTTACACCGACGCCCTGCGTCACCCTCGGTAACCCCTCGAACAAGGAGTTAGAAAAAAGAGTACCTCATGCAGCATCTAACAAGTTCTAATAAGAAAAGTATAAAAATACACAGAGCGTACCTCTTATGATCTCATGCGATGTAGGATTATAGACATCAATAGCACTCAGCTACTCGCAGCCCTGTCCGTCAGCTCCCTAAGCCTGACAAGGGCTGCCTAGTGGTGGTGGAAGGACCTCGAAACATCGTCTGCCAACCACAGTTCTTCCTTATCTTCTTCCAACACCGCCTCCTTGGGGACCAACCTGTCTTCACCTAGGAGTCCTCTGATTACAACACTGCCTCTATTGTGGTGGTGCATCTACCAACTATCTGGAAAACTCAATACATTTGGTCTAGTAGTCTCACGCCACGTGACCTCACACAGCACAATCATATCACTAGTCCTCCCTAGGCTGTCTTAGTTCTATACATTATCCTAGATCATGTGCCTGAGTCTCATCAAGGGGAGACCTCCGGCATTGAGGCCCTTACAATTGATGTCCCTCTGAAAAAAAATTCTCAGTCACCAGGGCCTACTCCAGCACCCTGAGATGGGTGAGGATGCACAAGGGAACTACGCTGGCACGAATATCCTCTACAGAGAACTCTCTCAAACTTCTGTGCTCGAAAGTTTTCATCATGGACCACGTCCAAAGAGTACCGAGTAAGGTCTGCGAACCTAGTTGCGTACTCAACCACTGTCATCACTCCCCACTGAATCCCCAGCAACTCTTGAAACCATAATAAGCGTAAGTAGGAGAGGTAGTACTCCTCAAGATATAGCTTCTAGAAGTAATCCCATGAGAGTACCAACTCATCATGAATCTAAGTAACCCTGGCTCTACTAACGCCAAACTACTTGGTGAAAAAAATGGCTGTCAAAGCCACCATCAACCTGTCAGTGTCCAAACAAGCCTGAAGAGGCGAACCACTGACTCTGGAAAACCCTTTACTGTCTGAGGGTATGGCTCACCGTGGATCCTCAGTGGTCTCTGATGCTATAACTCATGTAACGCGCCCATCCTGCGCTCGTCATCGGCCTTCGTTTCCGGTACTATCTGCTACTCCACAGGTGGAGGTGCTGCTGCCAGTCCTCCTGGAGAAAGGGTAATTTTATGATGGATCTTGAATTAAGGCCTCCTTGCTCACAAAATCTTCATCACAAACCGGAGCTAGTATCCTGGCTGGATATCATCGTGGAGACATCCTGAATCCGATCAAGGAGTATCGCGATCAAATGAGCATATATATATCAACAACTATGGGGAGCTGACTCAAGAAGGACAGTCAAAGACTCAATCCTATATGATTCATGAACCAATGTTCCCTGCAACAAGTGTCTCAGCACACCGAGTCGACAAACGGGTAATCGAGGTACTCGTGAATGGATACGTCAGCCGTCGCACCATCACTAGACTCCCTAGTCTGAGAGCCGCTCCTGAGACACATTGACACTATTACCCCAAAACTCAACCAATTCCTTTTTAGGGACATCCAAACAACGCCCCAAGAAACGAACCACCTATAATACCACTTTGTCACGACCCTACCCTACCAGTCTTGAGCCACAACTACCCCAAGACTATCTCCATAGGCCAGCGGCTGGAGACAAGCGCTGAAGGTGTAACAATATCGGGGAGGCCTTTGCCTAAGTACTTGTACACACACACACAACCCACTCAATGAAGAATCGCAGAGTAAAAAGGAAAGAAAAGTATGGACTACAATATCCCAACCAAAAAATTATGCGTCGACCTCTAAAAACAGAAAAAGTAAAGTGCTAAAGAGTGGACTGATAAGTAAAGTGAACAATAAAGGGTAAAACACGTGTCCAACTAGAACGGTTCCACAACCCGACAACAGGTAAATGAAATAAATCAACTCGTGAGTATCACAACTAAAAATCCTACTATGACCACTGAACACAGCCCAAGCTCCTATGTCCTCTATGTTCCTCCGTAGTCTCGATCGACTTGTCCGTCATCTGCGAGGGCACACCAAGTGTGGGCAAAGCCCTAGCAGGGGTGAGTATAAAGATACTCATTAGGATGCCCCGAAAGCTCGAGGGAGCAATGAAGGAGGTAATAAAATGGTGAGAAGTAGATAGAACAAAGAATAGTGTAAGAGTAAAATAGAGAGAGTGCAGCTCAACCCAACAAAAGAAAGGAACTAGACTCGTCTAATCCAAGAAGAGATAGACACGAAAACCACATGGAATACCCCGGGTGTCTTCGCCCATCCTAGAAGGAGAGTAACCGAACCCAAGGAGTGGGAAAAAAAGTAGGGTGTATATATATATATACTCAATAATAAACTCGAACGAGTGTGTAAGGGGATCTCTGTCTCCAAGCTCAGCCTTGCAAAAGTCGCCAACAGTTCTAAGGATATCCATCACTGATGCCCAAAAGTCCTGCACACCAATGTTTTCTCATCCCTGAACCGTACAACCAAGGATCCCACTCTGGTAATCATGGAGAATATTAACTGACTATCCTCATAGAAAGGGTTAAGTCTGAAAGAAGTCATCGGGTAACCCACTTCCCAGCCCAACTAGAGGGTAAACCTGAAGAGGTCATCGGGTAACCCACTGCCCAGCCCTGCTGGACGGTATACCCTAAGGTGAATGGGTAACCCACTACCCATCCCCACTAGAGGGTAAACCCTAAGATCAATAGGTAACCCACTACCCAGCCCCACTAGAGGTTAAAACCTAAGGTCAACGGGTAACCCACTACCCAGCCCCACTGGAGGGGAAACCCTAAGGTCAACAGGTAACCCACTGCCCAGCCCCGCTGGAGGGTCAACCCTGATACGCTAGTGGGTAACCCACTGCCCAGCCCTGTTGTAGGGTAAACCTGGAACTGGTCCGATAACTCCACATTGCTCATTCCATCACTAGGTGTCACTAACATTTCTACCGTGCGTTGGTTTGGAGTGCATCAAAGGAACCTCCGACCAATTCCCTTTCATGTGTTCACATTTAATGAGATCTAAAAAGAGGCTCTACATGCCTAAACAGATTACAACATTGCAATCCTTGTAGAAAAACACGCAAGATAGACTATTTACTCATCTCGAATGGATGTCTGATGAAAAAGTCACAGTACATTGCACACAGCTTAAAAGACGGCCCGTGGGGCCCATGCCTCAACTCCATCTTCAATGCCTGAAACCACTCTGGTCAACTTCATCTCGATTCCAGGGTCCCAAAGTCACTGATGGCGCCTAAAACGGACTCCGTATGTAGAAGTTTCAACTCCCTGTGTTATGTAAACGGGGCCCTGTGGGGCCCACACCTCGACCTTGAAACACGTCATGCAGATCATACCATTGTGTTCCTTTCATATAACCATGAGGCATAGGCTATTCATTTTCCCTGAATGGACTTATGAAGAATAAGTCGTAAAAATATAGCATACGTCCAAAATCTGCCTCATGGGGCCCATGCCTTGGGCCCGAATTTAGGCGGGCCGATTGCACCATCACAATCCCCTCATAAGAACACACAGAAATGAGTTCTCAAACACCCCAACCAAATGTCGGGTGAAAAATTTGTGTTTCACCGTAAAACGTGTGAACTAGGATCTGTGGGGCCCATACCTTGTCTCTAATCCGAACGCTTTGAAAAGCATCTCAAAAATTCCGCACGAGGACTGGGGTCATGGTACCACCGACAGCACGTCAATCAGACATCCCAAATAGGAGTTAGTTCTGATGCAAGAATAATTAATTAATTATTCGCATTAAGAGTTTCATGCCACCGAGCAACCAAACCAAACCACAAGTGTTCCGAACCAACTTTGGAAGGACCGTCTCAACTCTAGGGCCACAACGCCTCTGACGTCGCATCGAATGGACGTCCGACTCGTGAATACGTCCGCTGTAAACTTTAATAATAATTTATTATTATTAACTGAAAGTGTTTCGGGTCACCCACCTTCAATCACAGAACTCAAAACCCCCCTAAACCCACTTCAAAATGTCCATCTCGCTGACACGAACCCGTGGCCGCAAATGGTGCATTAAACGGACACGCCGTTTAAAATATATCCCCCTTGAAACACAGGGGGCCCCGAATTAGGCTGGTCCAGACCACCGGCCCGCGGCCCTGCCGCAGGTCTGGACCAGCTCACCGTGGCCTGCCTCAAAACCATCGGACCCCCCCCCCTTGGGTCCAGTTTTTCAAAACAGACCGGCTTCTTGGCCGGTCTTTGTCCGTGCGCCGCACCAGCAGGACCTGCATATGGTGGGTCCTTGGTCCGCGGCTCCCCCCCCCCCCCCCCTGAGGCACTGACCATGGGGCTCCTCCAAACCGCGACACGCCTAGGGAGACACCCTCACCCCTCCGGCCGAGCGCACCACTGCGACAGGCCGCCTTGCCTCCCCACTTCCCTGCATGGGCAGCCGGCTCCTCCAGACTGCGACAGGTCGAGGACACCGCTCGGACCAGCCGACGCTGCCTGCCGGAGCTGCACCACCCGACGCCGCTGTTCTCCACTGTCCTACTTGGCTCCTTCTTTGGAGGTCACCACACCGCAACGACCACGCCTCGATGCCGCCTCTCCGCCTATAGGTGCAACTCCGACCGGTTCCACCGCTACGCCACCCTGACCTCCGGCCACTACCCCTTGCTGGAGCCAGGCCTTTCGTCGGCCGCCATGACCACTCTGGTAGCCCATTTTAAAATTTGAAGGTGGATTTTGGATCCTCGAGAAGAGGCCTTCATAGCGCCTACCCCCGATCGACGATCCATCAAGGTTTTAGCGCATCCGAAAATTCAGACGATGAACGACGAAGAACGCGTCGAACATATGATTTAGAACGATTCTCGGACGATGGTTGTGTTCATTTGGCCATCGTCCTAATTCTAAAATTGTTGAATGTAAAAGAAAAATTTGATGACAAATCAAGAAATCTACGAAGGTGTGAAAATTAACCAAAAATACTACCTCGAATCGGTTGTGCGTCATTGGCAGCATGTCCACGATGCTTCTGCTTCGATCCGCCAAGGTTACGGCGGAGGTCGCTCCTCGATTCGGTGAAGAATGGTGAAGAACGCCGAAGAACAGTTGAGAGAGAGTGGAAGAGAGAGAGAGAGAGAGAGAGGAGAGATAAGGGAGAACCCTAACTCCAAACTCCTATTTTTCTATTTATAGAAGAATCCGCTTAGCGCAGAATCCGAAACTATTGTGCCCTCTCATTTTATATCGCACCAAGGAAAAAATCCCCATTTTGAATTCAACGGAAGCCTCAGATTTCCATTCCGAGCCTTAGTCTGAAAGTTATTCGAAAAGAACGCCAGTGATAAAAATCACTAAGTCATTATTTCAAAATAACGATTTTTCCCCTGGGTGACTTCTCTCACAGCAGGTCCACGCCCACAAAGTTTACACCCCGCCTAGGGTAAACTGCATGTTTCAGACGCAACTGTTCCCTTGGATTTCTGATCTGATCTACCGTTTAAGAGAAAACACAACCCTTCCATGTGCATAGTATAAAAATACTTAATATTTTTATAAAATTAATTTCAGCACACCGGGCCTCAGAATCGCACGTCGTCTTAGCTCCTAGCTCTGGAAATATATATAGAAATATACCAAAGTATTACAGGTAAAAACAAGGTCTCTACAACCTTATTTTTAATTGAATCAAATAATTAAGGATTTATTATCAGGTTTTGATATAACCCAACTGTGTGGATCTTATAAAGAAGACCATTTAGGTTTTAGAGGATTTACTGTAAGGAATAATTTTTAGGGAACTTCAAATAATTTTGTTAGAATAAAACCTTTAGAAGAAGCCTATAATCACTTATTTATTGTCAATGATTTTTTATTTACCTTTATAACCATTTCTTACTCATTCCCCACATTTACTTTTAAGTGTTATTTTTAAAATTCACCATTGATTTTTCTGATTAGTTTTTTTATGTATTCTTATACTTGTTAATATTCATATCACTTTTTATTTTAATTTTTTGTGAACATATATGTTTGTAAAAGTGTATGGAAAAATAATATAATACTTAAAAATCATCATTATTTCTTATTCATAGAGTTACTAGAGAATAAAATGAAATAACCATATGTAATACATTTTATGAGGGTAATGTCTTCTTTTTAATTTAATATTTTTAGTTCAAATTCATTATTAATTCCACAATCATAGAAATAATTAATGTTATTATTATTATTATTCTAGTAATATTTAGTGATGTATTTTATAAGTAATTATTTTCAAATATAATGATTAATAAACTTAAATTTCTATCTATTAACATAATTTAGGATGATTCAACATTGTATTTTATGATAGAGTTACAATAAAATATTATATATTATATATTGAACCTAATTTTAGCTATTAATAATTATAGTTTACTTAGAAAAATTATAGTTGAATGGTAGTAAAAATTGTATGCATCTATCTTACTATTTTAATGTTTTTGTTAATTATTGCTTTAATATTCCATTTCATCTAACCATAATTCTAAATTTAGTATATCTAATATCATTTTTATAAAAATAATAAACTAAAATATGTACAGTTTTAAAATCTTTTTTATGCATTATATTATAAAAATCTGATAGAGTTGAATGTATATTAAGACATTAAAAATAATGATTTATTTATACATATACATAAGAATTTTTTTTATTGTTCTCAAGTTAATATTATTGGAAAATTATTTTTTACTTTGAATTTATTGGCATTTTTAGAAACACAAGATTTGAAGATCTCTAAAAATATTTTTCCAAGTATAGTGATTAGAGGATAGCCACCATCCTAGATATTCCTTATTAATAATGAAACAAAGGAATATTTTTCATTATTAATAATTAGGTATTGGATATATTTCTTGTGTGTTTTTGATAGGGAACTTTGGGATGTTTTAGAAACTATTGATTGTGAGTGTTGTTTTGATTAATTTATTATTTTTTATTAAATTAAGATTCTTATTTGATTTTAATGATTTTTTTAATTAATGGTATGTTTGGAAGGGGAAAAATTTAAATGAAATAACTTTTAAATATTTTTAATTGATATTATAATGTTTAAAAATCAACATATCGTTATAATTTTTAAATTGTCATCATATTTTTTAATTATATTTTTAATTTATTTTCATTTCTTAATGAAACTATAGTAGTTTTGTTGTTCATAATGATAAATTATATTATTCATGCGCTATTTGATATGTCTTATGATGGATTTAAATATAATCTATAGAAATTATGTTTATATTCTATACATAGTATACTGTGATAAGAGATATATTTTGTGCTAAGTGGTATATTCTGTGTGTAACATGATCAATATGTAATATACATAAATTATCAATATATTATGTGAATAAAATTTTAATATGTTCTACTGATAGTTCAAAAGTGTTGTATACTATATTTTAATCTATATAACATATAGATATAGTGCAAAAGAAAATTTACTTATCATAAAACATGAATGAATTTTCTATATAACACTTAACTATAATGAAAAGAGTAATTTATTTTAAGAAACATAACATTTAATCTAGTCATAACATATATAAAGACCATTTTTTCGTACACATAAATATTCGATAGAACAATTACAGTCCACAAAGCATTTGTAATTCAGTTGGTGGAATGTTTAATTCAAGTATAAAAACATTTGTATTTATCACAGTAACAATTAATGAAACATTTTTCATACTTACACAATATATGACTATAATTTATAAAACATTAAATACAATGCTTGAAACATTTAAATATATTTTTCACCAATCATTTGAATACGATGCATATAAAATTTGAAAATAGCCCACAAAATATTTGTAATACGGTACATAAAATCATTATTACTTTATAAAATATGTCACATAATTTCTACAAAACATAAAGATAGTATTAAATATAGGGTTTTATAATAATTATAATAAATTATCTTAAATTATATGGGGACAAAATTTTTGTGTGGGTTTTTTGTGTTAACAGAACATATGTGTGTATGTTTGTTAGCATAAAATTTACAAATATTTGAGTGTATGTGTTAATTAAATATCAATGTTATACAATAATTTATGTGATTTATAAAATAGATAAAATTTATAATCTATAATTTCTACTATGTATTTAAAGAGAATATATATTGTTTCTTGTGTTTTCAATATATAATTCATACAAAACATACAATAATTTGAATTTATAAGATTATATATCTTATCTATAATCACACAAAAATCATATATTAGACTATGAATTACATTTAAGTATATATTGTGCTACATATTTAATTTAAACACATAAAACATTATATATTATCTATAAAAAGAATAAATACTTGTTTATAGATTTAATGTTCATATATATATATATAAACATAAACAAATATTTTATATAAATAATGTATTATAATGTTTTTTTCAAAGGTAATATAAAATATAAATGCACATATAATGATTTTTATATAGATAATTTTATATAATGTTCTGTATATAGATATAATATATATAAATTTTTATATAAATGTTCTCTTTATATATGATTATATATATTATATATAAATGATCCAAAATGGCCCCACTGTTGGTGGTGGGGTGGTAAGGGTTTGGGGGGTGAGGGGCAGGTCACGGGGTCAAGTCCCCAAGCTTGCGATTTAATGTAATTTTCTTCCTTGCGTGTGTTCTGCTTTCACGGTTGTACCCAATTTTTATAAATGATCTACAATGTTCTGTATATAGATGTTATATACATATATATAAATTTATATATAAATTTTCTCTGTATATAAAAAAATAATTGTATATATTATATATAAAAAGTACATATAATGTTATGCATATTCAATTTAAAATTTAAAATTTATATTTAAACATAAAATATAATATTTTGTTTGTTTTGTATGTATAATTTATATAGACCATAAGATTATATATATATATATATATATGATAATATATATTATCTATAATTACAGAAAACATTGTATATTTGATTATATATTATATTTAAGCATTGTTTATTATCTATAAGTAGAACATAAAATATTCTATACTTAAAATTTTATAATATTATATAATTTATAATATATATATACATATAAATAGTGTTTTTCACAGATATAATGTTTTATAATGTTCCATGCAAAGATAATATACATATAACTGTGTATATATAGATATATAATGTTTTTTATATAGATAATATTCTATAATGTTACTAACATAAATAATATATACATAATTTTTTATATAAATATTATCTATAGATATTATTATGCGTATTATAAATAAGAATAATATAAACTGTTATTTACATATTTTTTATAATTTATATTTAAAAAACATATAACATTATGTGTGTTCTAATATATAATCTATATGTAAATAAAACTTTCTTTTAAAGAAAAGAAATTTTTGGAGTTTTTATACCATTATATATTTATTCATTCACAAAAAAAATGATTATCTATCTATAAAATGTTCATTTGTGTTGTCTACTTGGAATTTGGGATAATTGGTTTTAATATTTACAAAACACAAAATTATCTTTTTTGGATTATGTTCTGTATGAATTAATTGATCTGACAATGACATTAAAATGTTCTATGCAGTAGTTTTGAAATATTTATGCATTAGTTTTAAGTGTCAAAACATTGGTTTTCAATTTTTTATTCATTATAGTCTTGTTGTATGAGTATAAAAATGTTTTTTCACTATGGATATGTAATGTGTATTGTTTTAAATGTTATATGGAATTTTTTATGTATTTTTTTTACAATATATCAAATATTTTGTGGAATATACCAATGAAAATGATAAATGTTTTGCATTATGAAAAATATGCTATGTAAAATATGATCATTTTTTGTTCTTTTATCAAATTGATAAATTGATGATTACATATATATTATGTAGAAATTCAAGAAATGTTTTGTGAAGTTTTAAAAATGCTCTGTAAATGACATAATTCATGTTATGTGAGGATTTATAATTTTTTTGTTCAATTCTAGTATATTATATGCATATATTTAATTTTTTGTATAATAATTATGTTTTTCCATCATGGTTAAGATCTATAAATATTTTTGGACCGATTTTATATATATTATTTTCTATATTAATTAATTTTCTAGAAATTATAATGTATTGTAATACATATTATATTTATGGAATATATATTACATTCATGTTTTTTTGAACCATAATAATTGTTCCATGATTCATTTTCAATATTGTATCACTGAACATCATAAATCATATGTTTTATAACTAAATCAATACGTTCAATGGTAATTGAAAACTGTTTGATGAACAAAAAAATCATATGCACTATAAATGTTTTATATATAAAATTGTTATGATTTGAGTTAGTTATTTATGATCAATGATTTAGATATATCCATTAATACATGATTAATATAATTTGGAATGATATTGATGATATAGAGTATATTTTTGTTTTTATGAGCATGTATAACATGGTTTATTATATTCTCTTCTACTAATATCACTCCCTAGGTGTAACATCCCATTACTCACTTTTAGGTATTTCTCTTCCCTATTTTTATTTCCCTTTTTATTTGGGTGTGGTTTGGGACTCCCAAGGATAGAGATAACTTTATGGGGAAAATGAACTAAAGTTTGGGGATGTATGTTTTTTTGAATTAATGGAGTTTATGTAATTTCTATAATTTTCCATATATTATTTTTAGATATTATATGGATTGATTTTGAGACCAGGTGCTAAGACGGCGTGTGATTCTGAGGCTTGGTGTACCTGAAACAATTGTTTGAAAAATACTAAACTTTTTAATAGCACATGCACATGAATTTCATGAAAAAGTAGAATAACTCCTAAATGGGTTCCCAGATTAGAAATATGAGTTAACCATTGAATTCATAATGTGATTTTTACCTAGGCACGACTTAAGTTTTTTTGGCACAAGTTTTCTGCAGAAAAACTCAAAAAGAACGTAATCGTTATTTAATAATTTAAATAAAAAATATTTTAAGTGATGTAATGGCTGGTTTCCTTTTAATTAAACCTTTGTAAGGAATCTAGGGTTATCACCATAACCCTATAATTAATATGATATGTGGAGAAAGAATCCTATCAAATGAACAATGACGGATCAGATAATAGATCGTGGATCGTCGCGCCAGCGAAGTTGGAGGATATCGTCAACGACAATAACGCAATTGTTCCTTGTTAATGACTGATCAAAACTCTAGGTATGGTGGTTGTTTCATTGTTTCTTTTCCATGTTCTTAATTTCCATGATGAACGTGAGTCAATCCACAAACATATTGATCCACAGTTCGGTCGTTGTTGCGGGATGGGTTATTGATGCGGGATTATCAGGAGATTAGTTTATCCTCTTCGTTTATCCTTCTAACAAGTATGAATTGAGGCTGACATGAACAAATTAAAAGGTTAGTTCTTTTGGATTTATTGGTGCTTTTATCTCCTCCATTCTTGGAATTCTTCTTCGCTGGATCCTCGTGACCACATCTCAACTTACTGAGAGGCTCCAAACACAATCAGACCCCCAGATTATAGGCAAGAAAAAATAGAGGTAGGATCGGTGTAGATCGGGACCTAAGGATCACATAGTTGCTTTCATTTCAATGTTTCGAGCACCAAAAGAAAGATGGAGGCTCGCAGAAGTGACGGAGATGACACCGCATGGGACATGGTGAGATTGGGGGTCGTGGGACGCAGTGCGGTACCGTGTGGGATGCGGTAGCAGTCGCCTCGGGTGACTGCATGAGTAGACCGACCCATGAATGGTCTACGTTAGGCGATCGGGCCGGTCCGGTCAGTGGGGTTGGACCCAGCTGAATTGGGCTGGGTCCAGTGAACTGGGTCGACCTGGTGGGTTGGGTTGGACCTCACGGGTCGGTGCGGAATCAGGTGGCCGAATCGGGCCACGGTCAACTGAGATGCCACGCGGTCATGGAAGTTAGGGTGTGATTGACCACCGTGGTAGATCAAACTACAATGGTGTGGTTGACCATGGGGGTTGGTCAACCATTGGGGGGCTGTCGAGCCAAGTGGTCGGCCACCACAGTCCGTCCATGGCCCAGTGAACCCCCTTTTGAAATTTTTAAACAGCCATAACTTTCAAACCAGACATCTGTTTGACAAGCAATTTGTAGCATTGAGACCTTTACGATGAGATAGTAATTTAGAGATATCCTAAGTGGGTTTTTTTGGAGTATTCATATGACCTAATGGATTTAGTAGTTATTTATCCTAGAACGAGCATGCTTCAAGAAAACATTTATGTGACTGGATGTGACATAGAGACAGTGTGTCCTATGGAGACTATATTTCTTATAAATACTTTGTTTCTTATAGAGATTCTGTGTATTATGGAGACTATGTTTTTTGTTGAGACTATATGTCTTATTGTATTGAGTATATCTGAATTTACTTGATATATTTTCTATAGAAATATATATGTGTGAAGCTGACTATAAATTCCTTTATAATATTCCTTGGTGTCATTCCTTCATGGTATAACCTTTTTGGTATTATTTCATGGTATTTCATTTGTGTTATTTTTTTTGGTATTCCTTTGTGGTATCTCATTTTTGGTACTTCCTTTGTGGTATTATTTTGTGGTTTCAGGGTGTCCTATTGAGTATTTTTTTTAATCACCCTTGCACAGGATTTGCCTGCACATGTTATGTCTTGTGTAGATGATTGACTCTTCAATGGAGTTTCAGGAATACCAAGACAAAGCGGGACCTTGTGATACTGAACAGGATGAGGTCTGTTCTGATATCTTTTTCGAAAATAGTCCCAGTACCTATTACTTTACAGGTTGGAATTGTGGCTGTAGAATCTTTTATTTTGGTGGGCCTGTTTTGGCTCTATTTACTTTCCAGTTCTTTCACTATTATACTCTGGTTGGGGGATATAGTGGTTTTCATGCATTTTCTACATAGTGTTTTTAAATTTCATCATTTACAGCTTGGATATGTGTGTGTGTGTGTGTGTCTAGGTACTTTAGGATAATTCCTCCCATTTGTGGTATATGCCTACTTGGTGCTAGTCACAAGCCCCTAGACTATTGGAGGTGGTCTTGGGGTAGTCACGGTACGCATCCCTCTATGATGGGTCATTACAAAGTAGTATCAAAGGAGATATGTTCTACTTTAGGGCCGAGAGTCTGTGAGGTTGGTTTGGGGAATAGTGTTTAGTGTTTTGGGTTCAGATTTCAGGCTAGGGAATCCAATGTTGGTACTACGGTAGATGTGTCCATACAATAGGAATCTGATCACTTGATTTTTGATTTGGTACATGAAAATACTAGTTGTAGGGAAAATAATGGTACATGCATCATATAATAATGGTTTGTGTCTTCCATTTCCATCTTGATTCAACTCTCTAGATATACTCTATTGACCGCGATACATCTTGTTTTATTACAGGATGCCTCTATGCAGACAAATAGCTAGGATTCTATTGCATGATCGCAAGGATGATCTTTTTAGTGATGAGGCATTGGTACATGGGAATATATTGGAGATAGAACCTCCAGATGGTTTACCATCTATACCACCACCCATTAAGCAGGAGCTACTTTTGACACTACCAGCTGGGGATGCATGGAAACTGAGCATGTTTCATGAGTTTTAGAGGCAGATACCTCCCTGGTTTTAGGGTGAGACAGACCCCCAAGTAGCTGAGGATTGGTTAGAGGCAATTACATGTTTCTTCCACCTTGTGAGGACGCATTCTGAATAGATGGCAGTCCTTGACGCGAGTCTTTTCTAGGAATCTATAGGGCGATAGTGGAGCTTAGTAACCCAAAAACATGTTTAGATGAATCTCACTTGGGAAGAATTTTAGTGTTTCTTTAGAGAGGAGTTCTTTCTAGACACTTTGCAGTCGGTGTGCATATAGGAGCTTCTACATCTACAGTAGGGCAGTCAGAATGTGGAGGATTATTTGGAGAGATTTACTGATCTTTCACGATACTCCATGGATCTGGTATGAGACTCGTTCTTCAGGGCTCAGACCTTCGAGCATGGATTACAATGGGAGATCATGGAATCCATGATATCCATTAACATTCATACTTATATTGGGTTACTTGAGAGGGCCCAACTAGGGGAGATATTTCTAGAGGAGTAGGCACTCATAGTGGGAGATAAAAGCAGGCACCAGGTGGCTGAGACCTTAGCAGCAGGTAGATGACAACAGTTGTAGGGACCTAGTCAGTTTAAGCACTTCGGGAGATGTTCCTAGGAAACAAGATTAGTTGTGTGGGAATCCCAAGGAATCTCGAGTTAGTTGAGGGATAAGTTGTGTTACTCGTGCGGTGGTCAGGGACATCTAGCATGACATTGCTTGAACCATCATACAGTTGATCAGGAGATCATTTAGGGGACACTAAGGTAGAGGCAGAGGTAGTAGTAGGTTGGTCCATAGGGTGGTGGACATGATAGGGGAGTAGGCAGAGTAGCATGAGTTGTTTGGAGGTTCGAGTTATTACCACCACCACCCCTAGGTGGTCTACGATGGCTCACGGAGCTGGTGGACATGGATGAGTCCAGCTACAGGTGATGGAGGCTTATGACCCCAATTCTCTAAGGATGACTATAGGTATGATCTATTTCTTTTTCAACTTATTTTTAGTTTTTATAGACACAGGTACCAGTCATTATTTTTTTTCACAAACCTTGTTTGAGACTCAAAGATTCTGGTTGAACTGTTAACTCGGACCTTATGCTTAGAGACTCCTATGGGAGTAGATTGAATGATCATGCACTGGTTCCGGAAGTGTGACCTTACCCTTGGAGGTGAGTGTTTCGGCTGGGATCTCTTGGTGGTAGCATCAAGGACTTATGACGTCATTCTCGGTATGGATTGGTTATCCACAGTTCATGCTCAGATTAACTATTTTAGACATAGAGTGTGGTGTGTCCATAGTGATGGAATTAGGTTTTCCTTTATTGGTGAAAAGGAAACACATTAAGCATATGATAGACTCACAAATCGGAGGATGCATCCAATTACTCATCAGTTGTCTAGCCTCATCCTTAGTGTGGTGGATGATATGAGTCCAAGTTTCCTGAAGCGGTGGAAGAGTATGAGTACATATTTCTTATGGATGTTCCAAGATTAATTCCCCATAGGGAGGCCGAATTCTACATTGGTCTGTACACCAGGATGGAATCGATATCTACACTTACATATCAGATGTCTTCCATAGATCTTCATGAGCTAAGGGTGAAGTTAGAGGACTTGCACAGGAAGGGCTTCATGAGACCCAGTTTTTAAACCTAGGTAGCCCCAATTTTGTATTCCAAGAAGGAAGCGGGGAGGTTGACGTTATGTGTGTATTTCCAATGCCTGGACCAGGTGACCGTGAAGAATAAGTATCCATTACTGAGGTTTGATGATCTCTTCAATTAGTTGAAAGGGGCGTGGTGGTTCTTGAAGATTGATCTCAGATCTAGCTATCACCAGCTACGATTACAAGATGAGGATATACCGAAGATGACCTTCATATGTATTTATGTCCACTATGAGTACTTGGTGATGTCATTTTATGTGAAGAACACCCCAATAGTGTTCATGGGACTCATGAACTAGATATTTAATCCTTACTTATACTAGTTCATGGTGGTCTTCATTTATGACATCCAAGTGTACTCAGCGTCCAAAGAGGAGCACACGAGACACATGATGATGGTCCCAGACACACTCTGAGAGAACCAACTTTACAGGATGCTCTTGAAGTGTCAGTTCTAGATTTGGGAGGTCTATTTTTTGGGACATGTCATTTCAAAGGTAGGGGTTGTAATGGATCCAAAAAAGATTGAGTTTGTGCTTTCTTGGGAGCCACCCAAGAGTGTACACAAGGTGAAAAGTTTACTTGGTTTGGTTGGGTAATATCAGAGGTTTGTACGTGACTTTTCCAGAGTGGTAGCATCCTTGAAACCTTTGACATGAAAGGGAAATCCTTTCGTGAGGACAGATAAGTTCCATGAGAGTTTTCAGCAGTTTAGGCAGAGATTAATGAGTGATCCCATATATAGATTTCCATATGAGGGTACCAAGTATGTAGTATTTTATGATGCATCAGGAACCGATCTTGGTTGTGTCTTGATGCAGGGGAAAGGGGTGATTTCCTATGGTTCACACTAGTTGTGACCACATGAGAATAACTACGCAACCCGTGATCTTGAGTTAGCAACGGTAGTTCTTCACTTTGAAGATGTGGCGACACTACCTGATGGGTGAGTGGTTTATCATATACTATGACCACAAGAGTCTCAAGTATATCTTCTCTCATAATGATTTGAACTTGAGACAGAGTTGATGGATAGAGTTCCTCTAGTACTATGACTTTGAGATTGTCTATACTCACGATAAGGGGAACATGGTGGAAGATCCTCTCAGTAATAGATCCAATTCACAGTTGTTGAACAAGACATTAGAGAATTTGGACTCATTGTAGATATCCTTTGTGGATAGGGATAAAGAATCTTACCTATAGTCTATGGTTGTTATACCTCCACTCTTATAATGAGTCAAGGAGGCACAAATTTAGGATACTAACTGCGAAAATTTACATGCTCAGATGTCCACAAGGCATTCCCCTAATGGATATTTGAAAGGTGGGGTGCACGTCATTCTTTTTAGAGGGCATATAGTAGTACAAGTGGAATTGTGGGAGGAGATTTTGAGGGAGTTATATACATCCACTTTGGTGGTATATCCATGTGTGGTGAAGATATACCAGACATTCGATGTCAGTTTTGATGGCCAAGGATGAAGAAGGGATTTGCAAAAAAATTCTCAATGCCCCACTTGTCCGCAGGTGAAGGATGAGAACTAGGTTCCAGTAGGTTTGACTCATCCCCTTGAGGTTCCAGAATGGGAGTGGTATGGGGTATATATGGAAATTTTTATTGGTTTACCATAAAAATATAGGGGACATGATACCATCTGAGTTATCGTTGACCTCTCACCAAATCATCCCAATTCCTAGCTATTCAGTAGTAGAGTTTAGTAGAGACCTTGGGATGCCTCTATGTGCAAGATATGGTTTAACTACATGTATTTCCATAGATGATAGTCTCATATAATTATGATCAATTTTCATATCGGTTGTGTAAGGTATTACAGGAGACATTTGGGACTCAGTTACACTTGAGCATAGTGTTTCACCCCCTGACAGACTGCCAAATTGAGTGGACAATTCAAGTTCTAGAGGACATGTTGTGGGTATGTATATTGGATTTTGGTCATAGTTGGGAGGATCACCTACCACTGGTGGATTTTTCAAACAATAATAGCTATGAATCCACCATTGGTATGATGCCATTTGAGGCCTTGTATGGCCGACCCTACAGGTCACCACTTTGCTGGATTAACCCAAAAGAGTCAAAACTCATGGGCCCAGAGTTAGTGTGATCTACCACAGAGAAGGTGTAGATCATCTAGGAGCTAATGAAAACTACATGGAGCTAATATAATTCTTATTCTGATAGAAAGTATAGGCCTTTGGAGTTCGAGGAAGGAGACCATGTGTTATTTCGGATCTCACCTCGACACGCATTATGGAGATTTGGATAGGGAGGAAAGCTATATATGATATTCATCAAACCTTTACAGATGCTACATATAGTTGGTGAGGTGGAATACCACTTGGATCTACCACTGTAGTTAGATTGGGTACACAACATCTTCCATGTGTCGTAGTTGAGGAGGTACGTGCATTACACATCACATGTCATTTACTGGGGCGAGGTAGACATCAAAGATGGGGAGAATTTTACTGAGTACCCAGTAGAGATTGAGGATCGATGTCACGACCCAACCCATATCGAGACTCAAGCCGCAACTACCCCAAGGTCACCTATATAGGCTAGGGGTTGGCGACTAGTGTCGAAGTCACAACAAACTAGGAGAGGCCTTTTCCTAAGAAATTGTACACACACACGCAGCCAAATCAATGAAAAAGTGTTGAGGAAAAGAAAGCAAGATAGAACGCTGCTATAAAAGGGAAACCGAACATATATGCATCGACCTCTAAATAGTACAAGTACAAGAAAAGTAAATCTAAAGGGGAAAGTGGAAAGATACACACCTAACTAGAAAAGTACCACAATCCGACAACATGCGAAAAAGTAAAACAGTTGGGAGAGTCCCACTCCTGGATCCCAAACTACGACCACCGCACATGGTCCAAGCACCCCATATCCCTAAGGTCCTCTGATATCACGATCAACCTATCCATTGTCTACAAGGGAACACCAAATGCAAGAAAATACTAAGCAGGGGTGAGTATGAGAATACTCAGTAGGATTCCCCAAAGGCTCGAGGGAGTAGCAAGAGAGGTACTAAATAGGGGAGCAGTAAGAGATATAACAGAAGAAGAACAACATGGGAACAAGGTACAGTAAAAATGAACAGGAGTACAGCTCAACCCAACAAGAGAGTAAAAGTAGACTCATCCAAACACATGGAGCTCAAAACGGTGAGGAGATGAACTCCCTATCAAATATTTGCTACCTATAGTAGGAGAGTGGACTCATCCAACCATGAGAATCTAGACATGGAAAGCATGTGGCATACCCCACGTGTCTTCGACTCTCTTGTAAGGGGAGTAGCTAAATCCCAAGGAGTGGGCATTGAAAATAGGATATATATATATATATATATATATATATATATATATATCTGTGTGTGTGTGTATGTGCACGCTCAGTCAAAGAAACCCAAAAAAAGGGAGTAAGGGGATCTCCATCTCCCAGCTCAGCCCAAAAAAGTGAGTAGACAACAATTCCAAGTAAAACCATCTGCAATTCCCAAAAACTCATCACATTTTCCCAAGAATCAGAAGTCAAAGGGGCCCAAATCACTACACCTTGATACTATCCGCTTTGGGCGGCACTGACTTGCCCGCACGGTTTTAGGTCGCATCACAAGGATGTGTCTCGGTGGGGAAAGTGCCCCTCTTCCTCGTGGGTCCTTAGGTAAGTCGAACCATGTCTCTCCACCGTGTCGCATGGTCGAGGGTCTTCTCTAAACTATTGGGGACTATGCTACCCGGCCAGTTGGAAGGTACAACCCAATATCTCCTCAGGGGATTCACTTTGGGTTAGCCTTGTATCTCTTCAGGGACTACTCTTTAGGTCAGCCCAGCATCTCATCAGGGACTATGCTCTGGGTCAACCCGGTATCTCATCAGGGACTACGCTTTGGGTCAGCCTGGTATATCCTTGGGGACTATGCTACCCGGCCCGGTGGGAGGGTCAGCTCGGAACTGAACTGGTCATCCCTGCTGGATGGTACCTCTCAGAAATCACTGGGGATAAATGGTCATACCTGTTGGATGGTACCTCTCAGAAAAGAACTGAGGAACACTAATCATCCCTTCAAGATGATGCCTCTTGAAAAAAGCATCTAGGAACTCTGATCATCCTTGCTGGATGGTACCTCTCGGAAAAGTATCGAGGAACTCTGATCATCCCCGCTGGATGGTACCTCTCATAAATCACTGAGGAACACTGGTCATCCCTGCTAGATGGTACCTCTCCGAAATTATTGAGGAACACTGTTCATCCATACTAGATGGTACCTCTCATAAAGCACGATGTTGTGGTCATCGGGTGTCGTCCCGAATAGGCATCACACCCTGAACATCTCCCATCGTATCTCAAGAGCCACTACGGAGGGCATCATCACATTCTACGTAGAAAAACACTCATGATAGGATACTCATATGCCAAAGTCTAATTCCAAAAGAAGGATATACGAGAGATAGAATATTCATAAAGTGGTACATGGCGTGTGTGGGGCCCACACATCGTGTGGCCCCACATCTTTATTTGGTCGTGTACCTATCCATACTTGGGTACTAAACTACAAATCATGTACCCCTAGCCGTGATAGTATACTCCCCGAGTACATGACATCTCTAGCCAAAAGGCCAATGAGCGTGCATTGCTTGTTGTTAAACCAAAGGGAAAAAACATAATTTTACTAGCAGGCCACCTCAAACAGCACCAGATAACCAAACAGATCACACCGTTACGATCTTTGGAGAAAAACGCACAAGATTGACTATTCATTCGCCCTGAACGGACATCCGATGGAAAATTCATATATCACCACATTTCACTTGAATGACGTTATGTGGGGCCCACACCTTGGTCCCAAAACAAATTGTATGGATCACACCATTGTGATCCTCCCAGAAAAACACACGGGATTGACTATTCGTTCACCCAGAACGGATACTCAGTGAAAAAGTCGCATTCCACCGTAACATGTGCGGACCAGGCCTCGTGAGGCCCACTTGTCAACCTCAACTTAAATATCCAAAATTGATCTTGAAACATTCGTCTTAATTTCAGGGTCACAGCATCACAGATAGTTTTTCATTTCAACACTGTATGAGGGAGATAATCAGATACAAGATCCCGCAATAATAATAATAATAATAATAATAATAATAATAATAATATTGGGTGTTTCGGGGTCCCGAGCCACAAACCAGAATTTAATATTCAACATTGGACTTGAATCGATCTCCTTAATAACTGGATTATGTCACCGCTGATGGAAAATCAATTGGACGTTGTACGTAGAAGTTAGGGTGGGTCAAAGATTTAATAATAATAATATATTATTATTATTATTTGAGAGTTTCGGGTATCCGAACCACAAATCTGAAAAAGACATCCAATATTGGACTCATAATTTCTAAATCGAAGTTTGGGTTGCACTGCCTCTAATGATTCATAAAACCAGGTAGCATGAAGAATTTATAGTCAAAACATTGTTTTTCCAATGAAAATAATAATAACATTATTATATTATTTTTATTTTTATTTAATACCTCTTTATTTATTCACGGGAGTCCCATGCTCAAACCATTTCATTCCATGTTCAGCGCACATGACCCACGATTTCCCTCCTTTATCATTTATTTCCCCCTTTTTTATTATCACCATTATATTTTAATTTCCTCACTCCAATCTTCCATATTCTTCCCCAAATTTTCTCAAACGGACCACCCAATAACACACACAGCGGCTCCTAACAGCTTTCGAAAAGTAGAAACATGTCGTTGCAGTTGGCCGACGGAATCATCTACGCCGGATTGCCACCCTCGCAGACTCTCCATGGACCGCCATGATCGGGAGCCATCGCCTCGCCTGTCGTGCCGCTACGCCTCAAACCATGTTGCAACCCTACGGGTCTCCCCTCTCGCACAAGCAGCGCCTTATATGAAAATCACCCGACTACCCATGCCAAACATGCCATGAACAGCCGCATTGCGCACTACTGCTATACCCCGACCATCTATCTCATGCTCACCATTTGATCCATCAACAGTGGTCAGATTCTGCCCACTGGATCTGCTCAAGAAGTTATCCCACCATCCCACCTTCTTCTTACGGAAACCCTTGATCTTGTCTTTGATTTGTTTTCGATCTCCTGTTTAGAGTCGTTTAGACCTAACCCGAACCGTGACCCAATGGGTGCCAGCGGCCAAAAAAAAGATCCCTAAGCCTGTGTTTGGTGAGATTTTAGTAAAAGAAAAGAAGTGATTTGATAGTCTATAAAAGAAAATAAAGGTAAAAAAATGATTGTGATTTCTCTCCTAGTGTTTGGATCAATAACTTAGTAAAAGAAAAGAAATGATTATCATTTCTTTCCATCTTGTTTCGTGACAATTTTTAAAAGAAAAGAAAAGAAACTGTTTTGGTGCAAATGATACAAATAACCTCTGTTAAAAAATAACACATACACATAGGATTAAAGGACATACTTGCGCAAGATAAAAAAAATCATAGATTAGATCCCAATAGACACCACACCTACCACCATGTCTGTCTAACGTCAACAATTTATGTCAAATGACACAAATAATTTTTTTTAAATGTATTTTTTTTTGTCATTTTTATAACAAATCAAGAAACAATAATTTTGTTTTCAATCAATCATTATCTTTCATATCACAAAAATTAGGTAAACATTAAACTGAGAACATATATTAATACAATTTTTTTAAAAAAAATTTAAAGAAAGATAATCAAAATTATTTAAATTATTTATTAATTTAAAATTATTAATTCAAGATAATAAAAAATACCAATTCAAAATAATTATTAATTCAATATAATCAAAATTATTTATAATCAAAATTATCTATAACAAAAAATATTTATAAATTATTTATGATTATTTATATACACATAATTATTTTTAATCAAAATTATTTATATACAAATTATCCAAATTATTTACATTTGATTGTTATTATTATTTATAAATTATTTATATCTGATTGTTATTATTATTATTGTGATTTATAAATTATTTATATCTAATAGTTATTATTATTTTGAAAGAGAATGTCATAAATTATTTATAAATTATTTATATCCGATTGTTATCATTATTTATAAATTACGATGAAAAGCACGAAGTGGAATGGGTTGCAACTAGAAATAATATCAGAGGACTGCTGCACTGATGGAGGAACTTTCGACTTCAAATGTGCAGGAGTGTAGAAATAAAAAACATGAACCTCACTCTTTATATAGATAAAAAGGATAATATGGTAATTTTAAAAAAATAACTTAAGATTGCGGAACATTTCCGTTCAAATCATCCCAATTTTGGGATGATTCGTAATCAACAGAAATCTGTGGTGGGGGGGAAATCAGTTTCTCCCCTTTTCCACAATTCATATTTCTTTCCCATCGATTGCGCTCACCAAACAGCTGATATTCATTACAATCATCCCGATTCTTTTCCTTTCCTCCCGATTTAGCGCTGCCAAACGAGCCCTAAAAATCTAATCCTCCCTTCTCTCCTCGCTCGTTTGGCTCAGAGTCGCGCTCGCATCAGCCTCGCTCCCCCGCGACCCTTCCCTTCCCTCGTGCTTGCGTAGGCCTCGCTCCCCCGTGACCTCTCCTCCTTCCTCCTCCTTCCCCAAGCTTTCCCAACCCCTCGATCACGCCTTTTTTTGTTCCCTATTCTCCTTCCCTTACGAAAAACCCTACTTCCATCCTCCTCTCCTCTTTTTCCTCCTTTTTCACCTCCGAACCCACCCAAAAAATAGGTCTCCCGAAACAAACCTTCCCAGCAATCACTAAGGTTCAGGATTCAGAGGAAAACCCTTGGCTTGCCTCGAGTCGTCTCCCTCCTCTCCTCATGTCTGCTGTTGCGCTTGCACGTGGGTCTGGTGTGGTATTAAGTCATGGTAAGGAGTTGAATTTTTATAATGTTCTTTTAAATTATTTTTTCCATTATGAGTCTTCAATTTTGATTTTCTACTGTAAAATTCCGGTTTAGTCACAAATGGAATGCTTACCTAGTTTGACAACCTCTACAAGAGCCAAGTTCGGGTTTAGTCACAATTGCCTTTTCCATTTCTCACCACTAAAATTATGGTTTAGTCACAAATGCACTGCATTAGGCCCAATTCTGATTTGGTGATGTGTTTTTTGTGTGTGGGAATTTTAGGATGTGTTGTTTGAGAATCCACCAACCAATTTTACATGAGAGGCATGACTAGCATTGGTTTCATTTATTCCTTCAGGTTTTATTTTTCCTTTGATGGTGGGGGTAGTTTGGGGTTTCCTTGTTTACTGTTGGCAACCTAGTAGTCTTGTGATCATGTTGGGATCAAGGCATGATGCGCCTTATAATCATTTAAAGAAATTGGTTCTTAAAAATATTATCATTGATTATCCTTTTATTTTTGTAATTTAAAATTTATATATTGGTTTTAAGATTTATTCTTCTCATTCTACTAGGGGTTCGTGTGCCACATCTGACAACAGCTAGCGATTCATGGAAGGTGATAAAATAAGTGGTTCTAATCTTCTAGTTGGTGCAGGAACCCAAAGTTAGATGGGGTCTACTCCAACTACACATTCAATGGAAATAGGAGGGGGGAGTAGTGGCATACCAGTTGAATAAAGTGAGGGTAAGATGAGGATGATGGGACATTTAAAATTTCAGTAGCTCATTTTAACCAAGAAGAGTGCATAATAACTCTTTCTAAAATGATAATCATTGATGAGTTATCATTTAAATATGTTGAGAATCAAGGTTTTAGAGAATTTATTGAAGTTGTTCAACCTCAATTTCAAGTTCCATCTAAACAAAAAGTTTCAAGGGATTGATTACAGTTATATTTGGATGAGAAAGAAAAATTGAAGTCTATGTTTGATATGTTCTCTCACATGGTATGTCTTACAACCGACACATGGACTTCAATTCAGAATCTGAATTATATGTGTGTGACCGCACATTTTATTGATGATAGTTGCATCTTAAATAAAAAAAATATTCTGGTTTTGTCTTGTTGCGGATCATAAAGGGGAAACAATCGGCTGAGTATTAGAATAGACATTGAAACAATGGAGGATTGAAAGGATTAATACTGTTACCGTGAAAAATGCTAGTTATAATAATGCAGTGATCGGTTATTTGGTGAGGAGGGTTAATGATTGGAATGAGTCTATTTTTAATGGAGATTATATGCAAATGAGATGTTGTGCACATATTTTAAACCTTATTGTTAGTGATGGGATAAAGTAAATATCAACATCAATTTCTAGAATCATATTTTTCTGCAAATTCGTGAGAATTTCACCTTCAAGATTGGCTCTTTTCAAGAGCATATCTGAGGAGTTAAAAATTCCTAGTAAACAAGCCATAATTCTTGATGTTCCTAATAGGTGAAATTATTGTTACTTTATGTTGAATATTTTAGAGAAGTATGAGAAATTATTTATTCACCTTGAGGAGGATGCAAGTTTTAGGAGTGCTCTTGTCTATGAAGGTGGGGCTCCTAAAACATATGATTGGGAGCGTGGTCGTGTATTTGTCAAGTTCTTAAAAAAATTATGATAGCACTATTGAGTTTTCTGTTTCTATGCATGTGACATGTCACACTTTCTTTCATACTCTTTGTGACATATATAGAAAAATAAAGAAATGGATGAAGATTCATGATATTATTGTGAGTGCAATGGATATTGCAATGAAGCTTAAGTTGGACAAGTATTTGGTTATTGGTTCAAATTTTAATTCTCTCTTACTTGTGGTAGTTGTTCTTGATCCCCGATATAGATTGGAATATGTTCGGGATAGTTTTGAAATGGTGTGTGATGATGAAGAAGACAAAAATCAGTTGATCAATAAATTAACAGATGTTTTGAATAATCTCTATGAGTTTTACAAATGTAAATATCCCATTCCAATTGTTGATAAATGTGAGTCAAGTTCTCATCAAGAGTCACATATTCATGATGCTAGTACCGATAGTGAGGATGATGAGAAATGGAAAGATGCATATATATTAAAGAAAAGGAAAAAGGAAATTGACATAAAAAAAGGAATAAACTAGAGAGATATATTGAGATTAATGATTGTGAGGATGATTTCTAAGGATTTGATATTATAATTTGGTGTAAAGGAAAGACAAACAAATATCATGTTCTCTCATTCATTGCTAGAGATATTCTAGAAATTCCTTTAACTACAGTTGATTTAGAGTCTTCTTTTAGTATAGGAGGACAAGTACTTGATCCGTTTCATAGTTGCTTGAATCCCAAAACCGTTGAAGCATTAATTTGATCACAAAATTGGTTTAGAAAGTATAAACCAATTGAAATTCGAAAGCAACTAGAAGAAGTGAAATCAATTGAATCAGGTACCATTAAATATATTATAATTTTTTATCATTTTTCATTTTTCAATTATAATCATTTGTTTGAAAAATTAAAATACTAACTTGTTCTTTATTTTGTTGTGTTTTTTTAAGATATTCCACCATCCATCACCAAAATTCATGATTAGAGTTTCAAAGTCTAAAGTAGAAGAAGCAAGGATGAATCGTGATGGAGCACTCTTCAATAAGGTATAAATTTATGATTGTACCTTCTACATACTTACAGGGATGGAAATTTCATGTGATTTGTTTCTAAATTTTGGGAAATGATAAACTTTCTCAGTGATCAATGGTTTGTGTCATCATTTCGTGTGTGTTTTTTAAGTTGTTTCTTAAAATGTCGAGGTTGATGAGACAAATATTTGTACTGGGTGATTGTTGCAGGTTTGTTGTGCAGAGATGTAATCCCTGAAGGCTTCTAATTTTATATTACATGTTTTCCGAAATTGATCTTGGTGATCGATTCTTAACTTGCAGGTTAAACATGGTTGTTCTTCTGTTTTATTCCCTTCTTTATTTTGTTCTTAAATTGTCAAAAAATTTGAACTTATATAGGGTGCAATATGGTTGAGTCTCTGCTCTCAAAAGCATGGATGATTCTGGCTAATTTATTTTGTCATCAGGTTTTCTTATCTATACATAGCATGTATTACACATTTTCTGAATATTTGAACTGAATCTTGATCTAAAAACCTTGCCTTATTGGCATTTTGGCCTAGTTAAATGATATTTTTTTTTGTCATCTCCATTTTTATTGGTGTGATTGACTTCACTAGGAAGTAGATTTATATGATGATTTTTATAGAGAAAACATATTTAATATTTAGTATTCTACATTTAATAATACAAATAAAATTTTTTAGTTTTTATTGGATTTTATTCTTTTTACTTTTTTACTTTTCCTTTTTTCTGAGATATGTGTGGCTATAACTTACATGTGTTCACTGTTGGGTCTGGTCTGGGGAAGGGGTGCAGGCTTCCAGCTGGTGCAGGGGGGAGAGGGGGGCAGGCTAGTTTGTAGGGGGAGTGTGCGGGGGGGGGGGGGTCTGGTGTGTGCAGGGGTGCAGGGGAGGGGGAGGATGGGTAGGTTTGGTGTGTGTAGGTAGGGGGAGTGTGAAGGGGGAGGGGGAGGCTGGTGGTGTGTAGGGGGTGTAGGGGGGAGATAGGTTGTGTTGGTTTAGTGTGTGCAGGCAGGGGGGAAAGGGGGCAGGCTGGTTTTTCAGGGGGGGGTGTGCAGGGGGAGGGGGGAGGTTGGTGGTGTGTAGGGGGTGCAGGGGGGAGATAGGCTAGGTTGGTTTAGTGTGTGCAGTCGGGGGGGGAAAGGGGGCAGGCTGGTTTGCAGGGGGGAGTGTGTATGGGGGAGGGGGGAGGCTGGTGTGCAGTGGGGGTGGGGGCTGGTGTGTGTAGGGGGGTAGGGCACTGGGCAGGGGTGCAGGGGAGGGGGAGGCTGGGTTTGGTGCGTGCAGGAAGGCAGGGGGAGAAGGGGCTAGCTGGTTTGCTTTGCAGGGGGGAGTGTGCAGGGGGGAGGTGGTGTGCAAGGGGGGAGGGGGGAGGGGGCATGGGGAGGGGGGCAGGGGTGCAAGATGGGAGAGGGAGGCAGGCCGGTGCAGGGGTGCAGGGGAGGGGGGAGGTCTGGGTCAAGTGTGTAGGTAGGGGGGAGAGGGGGGCAGGCTAGTTTGTAGGGTGCAGGCTAGTTTGTAGAGGGGAGTGTGCAGGGGTGTGTGTGCAGGGGGGAGTTGGTGTGCAAGGAGGGAGGGGGCAGGGGAGCAGGGGTACAGGATGGGGGAGGCAGGCAGGCTGGTGCGAGGGGGGGGTCTGGTTCTGGCGTACATGCAGGGGGGAGGGTGGTAGACTGGTTTGTAGAGGGCAGGTGTAGGGGGAGTGTGCAGAGGGAGGTGGTGTGCAAGGGGGGAGGGGGTAGGGGGTATGGGTGCATGATGGGGGAGGGAGGCAGGCTGGTGCGGGGGGGGGGGGGGTCTGGTGTGCAGGCAGGGGTGGAGGGGGGAAGGCTGGTTTGTAGGGGGCAGGTTGGATTGCATGGGGGGAGTGGGGGGAGGGAGGGAGGCTGGTGTAGGGGTACAAAGAGGTTGGTGGTGCAGGAGAGGATAGGTTTGTTGTGGAGGCAGGGGGAGAGGGGTCAGGCTGGCTGGTTTGTAGGGGGAGGGGGGAGGTTGGTATGTAGGGGGGAGGGGGCAG
This sequence comes from Viscum album, assembly GCA_963277665.1. Classification (NCBI taxonomy): domain Eukaryota; kingdom Viridiplantae; phylum Streptophyta; class Magnoliopsida; order Santalales; family Viscaceae; genus Viscum; species Viscum album. The sequence goes on from OY728150.1 coordinate 1,030,444,471, forward strand.
GGGTGCAAGGAGAGGGGTGAAAGGAGGCTGCTGCAGAGGCCAGTGTAGGGGTGCAGGGGTGCAATGCAGGGGTGGAGGGGTTCTTTGTAGGGGTGCAGGAGGGGGTAGGCTGGTGTGCAGGGGGGTGGGAGCAGGGGGGTGGGTTTTATGTGTTGTTCAGGGGGAGAGGGGTGTTTTGTTGTGCAGGGGTGCAAGAGGGGGGAGGATAGTGGTGTGCAGAGGGGAGGGGTTGGTTTTTGTATGCAGGGGGAGAGGGGTTTTTTGTAGTGGTGTAAGAGGCTGGGTTTTGTGTGAAGGGGGGATAGGGGTTTTGTGTAGGGGTGTGGGAGGGGGGAGGCTAGTGTGCAGGGGGGAGGGGGAGGGGGTTCAAGGGAGAGGGGGCCAGTTTTTATGTGCAGGGGGGAGAAAGGTTTTGTCTAGGGGTGTAGGAGGGGGGAGGCTGGTGTGGAGGGGGGATGGGGCAGGGGGTGCAAGGGGGAGGGGGCTAGGTTTTGTGTGCAGGGGGAGAGGGGAAGACTGAGGCTGAGAGGGGGAGGGGGTGGGGGCAGGCTGGTCTGCAGGGGGGAGGGGTACAGGCAGGAAGCAGGCTGGTGTACAGGGGGGCAGCAGGGGTCCATCGGGTTGGGTCTGGGGGAGGGGTGTGTAGCAGGCTAGTGCAGTGCAGGGGTCCATTAGGTTGGGTCTATGGGGGGGTCTGATTGGTTGGTTCGGGTCTGTCGGGTTGGGACGGGTTGGTTTGGGTTTACACATATAACTTGACCTGAATTGACCTGACCCACAGTGGGTTGGGTTGGGTCGGGTCAGCTGCTCGTGAAGCATGTGACCCGACCCAACCCGGCCCAAACTTTTTTGTTCGGGTTGGGCCCTAAAATGCCTCCAACCCGACCCGACCCGACCCATGGACACCCCAAGAAAGAACAAAATCACGATTAACAAATTTGACGAATAACCTCGACTATTGTTCGAGTTAGCCTTCATTCATCGTCGTTATAATGATGAACAAAGAACAATAATAATAAATACTAAACTGATAAAATCAGTTTATCTCAAATTATGGGATCGTTCAAGGTAGCAGATTGAAGAACTATTTATCAACATAATCAAAATTTAATCTATGGCGTAAAAACACCAAAGATGAGTCCAACCTGGATTGGATCATTCGCTGCTGATGGAGGACACATTCGTCGACGAAGGAGGAGGATCTGTTGCGTTCGCTGCTTCTTGATCCGTCTAGAATCAGAGGTTCGTCGTTGGAAAAAAGGGTTATGAGGCCAATATCTCATAACCATGATTTTATAACATCTCTCCATGTTAAAATAAATTAATCAAATTATTAAATAAACAATTATTTAATTATTTAATTATTTTTCCATGATGGCGCATAAGCCGAACACTCGACGCCGAAAAAGGTTATACTCTGCCTAGGGTAAAACCTATATTCTACGCTCATCGTTGGTCTCAGATTTTTCATATGAGTCCCTGTTCAAGAGATATTTGGGTTTGAGATATTAAATTAATAATTTAATAATTTAATTTATCCATTTAACACACCACCAATGAGAAAGGGGTCTGAACATCCCGTGCCGACTTATTTTATGTCACGCCTAGGGAAAACACTGCATTTCAGACCGAACTGTGGTCTTATATTTCTGATCCGATCAACCATTTAAGAGATATCCTATTTTCTTTAGTTAAACATGCATGTGTAATATAAAAACACTTAACATTTTTATAAAATTAATTCTGAGCACACCAGGCCTCAGAATTGCACGTCGTCTCAGTGCCCAACTCTGGAAATATTCTTAGAAATATTTTAAAGTCTTATTATGCAAAAACTAGGTCTCTAGAATCTATAGGAGATGATCCTTCATGGGTTTTCAATTCCTCTAGTGTGTGTTCGGTGGAAGCATGAGAATATCAAAGAGATCACATGGGAATGGGAAACTCTGATTCTTTCTTAGTTACCTCATTTGTTTGAGTAGCCCTTTGTTTTGGCCTTCTGGGACGTAAAACCCTATGGTGGGTAGAATGTAATGTCTCAGATTTTCCACGTATTATTTTTAGAAATTATATATATTGATTTTGAGACCAGGGGCTAAGACAACGTGAAATTATGAGCCTTTTTGTGCCCAGAGCAATTGTTGGAAAAATATTAAACTTTTTAATAAGACGCGTGCACAGATTTCCTAAAAAAGTGGAATAACTCCAAAATTGGTGTATGGGTCTAAAATATAAGGGAACCATTGAACTCAAAATGGAAGTTTTACCTTATGCATGAATTATGTTTTGTCGATGTGGGTCTTCTGTGGGAAAACTCAAAAAAGACGTAATTGTCATTAAATAATTTAAATAAAAAATATTTTAAGTGATGCAATAGCTTGTTTACTTTTTATTAAACCTTTTTTTGGAATCCATAGTTATCACCATAACCCTGTAATTCCTCTGAGACATGGAGAAAGAATCCTATTGAATGCACGATGACAGATCAGAGAACGGATCGTGGATCATCGACGACAACCCAACTGTTCCTCATCAATGACTGATCCAAACTCTATGTAGGGTGGTTATTTCATTGTTTCTTTTCCCCATTCTTAATTTCCATGATGAATGTGGGTCAATCCACAAATAGATTGATCTACGATTTGGTCATTATTGCAATATGGGTTATTGATGCGGGATTACCAAGAGATTAGTTTATCTTCTTTGTTTATCTTTGAAATGAGAATTAATCGAGATTGACATGAAGAAAGTCCAAGGTTCGTTCTTCAGGAAATTCTTGGTGATTTTATTTCCCCAGTTCTTTTCATTCTTCTCTGTTGGATCCTCATGATCACGACTCAACTTTTTGAGAGGCTTTGAACGTGATCGGACCCCCAGATTTGAGGCAAGACAAAACATAGGCTGGATCAGTGTAGATCGAGACTCAAGGATCATAGAGGTGATTTCATTTTAGAGTTTTGATCATCGGAGGAATAATGTAGTATAACGAAAGCATTGGGGGTAGAGAATGGCGCCGCATGCGAGTCGGTGGAATTAGAGGTCGTGGGATGCGGCACAACACCACGTGGGACGCAGCAGTGGTTACTACAGGTGACCACGTGAGCAGACCGACCTAGCAATAGACTGGGTTTGGTAAGCGGGATGGTCTGGGTCAGTGAGGTGCACCAAGAAAAACTAGAGTGGGATAAGTCCATTGGTTCGGGTCAACCTGGCGGACTGGGTCTGGCCCGGTGGGTTAGGTTAGACCCTACAGGTCGGGGCGGACCAGGGTCGGACCCAGGTGACCAGACCAGGCCACGGTCGACTGATCTTCCACGTGACTATGAAAACTGGGGCGCATTAGACCTTTGTGGTAGCATAATCTCCTATGGGGTGGTTTACCATGTGGGGGGGGGGGGATTCGGAGGACGCGGTCAACCGCCATGGTTAGTCCACGACCCTCTGAACCCCCTTTTGAAATTTTCAAATTGCCATAAATTTCAAACCAAATGTCTGTTTGATGAGTTGTCTATAGTGTTGGGACCATTACGATGAGACTTTCATTTAGAGATATCCTAATTGGTTTTTTTTCGAGTTTGAATACAACATAATGGCTTGAGTAGTGAGTTCTCCCAGAACGAATACGCTTCGAGCAAACATTTATGTGGCTGGTTGTGACTTAAAGATTGTGTGTCTTATAGTGAATGTGCGTCTTATAGAGATTGTGTGTCTTATGGATACTGTGTGTCTTATGAAGACTATGTGTTTTTTTGAGACTGTGTGTCTTATTGGATTGAGTATATCGGTATGTTCTTGATATATTTTTTGTAGACATATATTTGTGTGGACCAAACTATACATTCCTTTGTGGTATTCCTTTATAGTATTCCTTGGTGGTATTCCTCTGTGGTATTTCCTTAGTGGAGTTCCTTTGTGATATTTCCTTTATGGTATTCCTTTGTGGTATTCCTTAGTGGTATTCCTTCGTGGTATCTCTTTTGTGGTATTTCCTTTGTGGTATTCCTTTGCAGTTTCAGGGTGTCTTAACGAGTATTGTTTTACTCACCCATGCATGGGATTTTCCCACACATGTTGTGTCTTGTGCAGACGATCGACTCTTTGATAGAGTTCTAGGTATACTAAGACCAGACAGTGCCTTATGAGACCGGACAAGTCGAGTCATGTTCTGAAATCTTTTCTGATGATAGTCACAGTACCTCTTACTTTACAAGTTTGACTTTTGGTGGCAGATTCTTTTTTTTGGATTGTTTTGGCCCTATTTACTTACCAATAATTTCACTATTTTACTCTAGTTGTGGGATATAGTGGTTTTCATTCATTTTTTTACTTAGTGTTTTTACATTTTATCATTTATGGATTAGAGGTGTGTGCATACATACATGTACTTTAGGCTAGTGTCTCCAATTTATGGGATATGCCTAATCAGTGCTATTCCCCAGCCACTATTCTATTTGAGGCGGGCTTGGGGTATTCATGACACATTCCCCTCTAGTATGGGTCATGAAACTATAGGTGTAAATGTATTAAAGGATTTTCAGTGTTCTCCCAAGTTTAGAGAACATCGGTGTTGGTTTGGACTTTTGAGAAGAATTTGGAGTTTCTTCTATGTACTAGGTGATTACATGTTGTGTAATGATTACATGTCATGAAATTTTTACACATCATGTAAAGTGATCACTTCATGTAATTGGTTCCATGAATATTATTTGAATGGGTACAAAGCATGAAATATTTTCACGTCTTGAATCGGGTTCACATTGTGTAATGTATGAATCCATGAATTAGTTCATGGCGTGATGGTTTTACACACTGGGAAAATATTACATGTTATAAAATGGTAATAATATGGATTTTAATCCAAGGTGGAATGTTTTTTTAGCATTTTCTGGTTTCATGGATTACTCAACATGAAAATGGGTTTCATGCCGTGTAATCCTCACAGTTTGTGTTTTTAGAGAACTACGTGACTGATTTGTTACTTAATTTGGATTCAACCTCTTCCCTATAAAACTAGGGGATCTCAAAGGTGATTTTGGAGACCTAAAATCCTTTTATATTGGTTCATTAAACAATTTATCTTTTTTGTGTTTGCGGTGCATTTCTCTAGGTGATTAATCCTTCTACTTCTTCATTATCATTGATAATGGTAGAAATTTTTTGTTATTTTATTATATCTGTTGATCTATGATGATAATATTCTTGATCCTTTCTAGATCTTTTGTGTGATATTCCTCCATCGGCTAACAGTTATTTTGGTTGTGGTGTGGTGTTTGAGTTTCTTTGAGGTGTGTTGTTATCTGTCATCTCCACCAACTATTTTTTGAGTTGATTATGAGACGTGAGGATTGATTCTAGGGAATCTGTTTTTGTCTTTTCATTCTTCCTTGTTGGTGGATCATTTTGTGGGCATGTGTGACCTGATTTTGAGGTTTGTGGTTTTATCTCTAGCCTATTTTGGATGAAATGTATTTCTATGGGTTTTTATAAATTGATTTATAAATGAAATTGCATGATTTATTGATTTATTTATTTATTTGTGTGTGTGGATCCATGTTTTTGAGAAAATATTGTTTTCCCCTTGTTTTGGTAAAATAAATGGTATTTTAAAATCATTAGTAAATGGATTTATAAAATGGGTTTCCATGCATGGTGTTGATGAAATGGTTTGGAAAATATAGCACATGGGATGCCTTGGGTACTTCTGTGGAAGGTATAGTAATAGACCTCATCCATTCGTTAGGGGGTTCACTAATGGGGTGTTCCTAGGTTCCCTAGGCCCATTGTTCTTGGGACTTTATAGACATGTTGGGGGTTCAATTTCTAGGGTGTTACTCTACTCTCTTGATTCAATTTATATATCTAGAGACTTTATGCATTTGATTGTCTTTGTTTTGGTACAAGTTTCCTAGCTAGCCTGACATATAATGATCCATGGTGTAATGTTACCTATTCTTTGGTTGTTTTGGATTATACTATTTTATCTTGAACTTCCATGGATTTGATATGATACGTGATACATGATTTTTTTTATTTTACTTCTTGTAAGTCTATGAAAAGATTTAAATTTTTTAAAATAAATTATTTTAAAAAATGTGTAAAAGGAGAAATTAAATGTTTTCTCATGATTTTGATATAAAAAAACTGTTAAACTATTTATCATGCTCTTTTTATTTAAAGTTGATAATTGTTCATATTATTGTACAAAGACTTGATATGGAACAACTGGGTGGGGTCATACTAACCCTGTTATCTAATACCCTATGGACCCCTTCAACTTTGCATTGACCTTGTTATATCATTCAATCTAAGTAAAGGAAAGGTGTTCTAGTGGGGCAATGTGGTTTCTGTCAGCTGAGTCTTGGTATCTGGTGGTGAGATGGTGAGAGTTTCCCAGGCTATCACATTGAGTGGTTAGTTTCCTATTTTAGTTGTCCTTTGTTGCTGGACTTGTACATTGGGATGTTTTGACGGTTTTTGAGTGTATCATTTTCTAGTATCTTCTTTTAGTTATGGAATATGTTTATCTCTTATGCATTATCTATCTGATTCTTACATACATTTCATATTATTGATTCATTTTGGTATAAATCATTTCCTCTAGTTGTTATTTGATTCCAGAGTTCTATTCATCAGTTTCTGTGGACTAGGATGCCCTTCGGGTATGTGAAAATTCAGGTCCGGTGCCATTTTGAGAGGGTATCTTGGTTGGGTTCACTGTAGTTTGGTATCAGATGTAGTTATGTACTCAAGATTTATTGTCTTGGGACATCTGGTAGATTGAGGATAGGATTTTTGGGACTTGATAGGTTGGTTGTAGGGAGTGGATGGACAACTCTTTCCATGATGAGACTCAAGTTACCATGGGATGTTGGGATGTGCGTCTCCTGTTTTTAGTTCTTGATTGTAATCTCATTTTTTCTTATGGTTTTTTGGATTGAATTGAGATAAAGCTATTGTATGATTGTTTCTTCTATTTTGATTTTTAATAGTATTCCCCAAAAATGTCTTCCATGGGTTCCTCATAAGGGTGAAATAGATGCTCCTCAAGGGAATATGCCTATAGATTAGAATCTTATTGAGGCTATTCTATGAGTAGTTCATGTGGTTGGCCGAAATGTAATGAAAGTCCAGAACACAGTTGTTGAGGTACTACCAGGAGCTAGAGGAGACAATTATCGATCAAGAGAGTTTTTACTTGAAAAAATGCCATCCTTTAAAGGTACAAATGAACCTTAAGAGGAGGAGGATATTCTTGAAAATATTGATCAGATATTTTACTTTCTAAACAAACCTAAGAGTATCAAGGTAAAGTGTGCGACATTTAGACATGAGGGTCCCAAAAAATGATGGTGGGATTCCATGGTATAGGTGGGTATGCATGTGGTATTAAACCAGAAGGGTTTCAAGACTTTATTATTCCAGTAGTTTTTTCCATATTCAATGATGATGGTGAAGTCTCTAGAGTTCCTCTCTTTATAGTAGTTAGAGAATTTGATGTCAGTGTACACCAATTGGTTTGTTGATCTGGTTCATTTTTCTATAGAGGTAGTAAATAATGACCATCTAAAAGATCATAAGTACCTATAGGGTTTTCAATCAGATATCAAATTGTAGGTATTTATACCGATTTTTTACTTATATTGTAAGGAATCGACCCCAATTTCCCTGAGTCAGTGCCTTATTTAATTACATTGGTATATAAACAAGGAAGTAATATCCTGAAGGAATGAATAGTTTAGTAGCTTTGGAAAACCAGATACATACAAAATTTCAACATTACAACTTGAAAGTAAAAACAATATAAAAACTTATTTTGAATCAGACATAAACTTCTATATTATCCTTACAATTCATTAATAATATAATTCTTCACAACCTATGTAAAATAAAACATGTGAAAGGTGTGAGCTCAAATGCTCAGTAATGGTAAATAATACATCAGAAGAAAATATAAACATAAACACTAGTCATGATGAATAATTAAAAATTCATGCCTTTAAAAATATACTTGATCATAATATGGAAGGAATAAAAACTGATCAAATAATAACATAAAGCATAACTATTGATATTCTACTAGTCAAATAATCACATATACTATCAATATAAATTTTCATAATGAGGGAATGAATAATGCTAGACATTTTGTAATATACTGTTAAGACCTCATCCAAGACATCTGAAAATGATTAAGCCCTCAGCCAAAACCATATCCGAAAATGGGCAAGGCCTCAACTAAGTCCATATGTGTTTTGTCTCATGAAACCTACCGATGAATCGATAGGTCTCATGAGACAAAACAGATATGTACTTGACATAGGCCTTTCCCATTTTCAGATATGGTTTTGGCCGAGGCCTTAATCATTTTCAGATGTCTTGGATGAGGCCTTGATTGTATATTCTAGAATGTCCGACATTATGCATTTCCCTCATTATAAAGTTATTAATTGATATTTCATGTGGTTATTTGACTAGTAGAATACCCATGATTATGTTTTATTGTGGAATTATTTATTTATCTCTTATTTATTCCATATTTTGTTCAAGTTTACTTTTAAAGACACGTGCTTTCAGTTATTCATCATGCCTAATGTTTATGTTTATGACATCATTTGTTACATTTTTTACACTTACTGAGCATCTAAGATCACCCATTTCTTATGTTTTCTTTTACAAAGATATGAAGAAGTAAATTATGAATGTATTTTAGGGTTAACCTAGGAGTTATGAATATTTTGAAAGGAATTTCCATATTGTATTTCATTTCAAGTTTTCATGTTGAACTTAGGTATGTATCTGGTGTTCCAATGATACTAAACTATTAGTTCCTTCGGGATATGACTACCTTGTTTATATGCCAATGTAATGAAATAAGGCACCATCTATGGGCAACTAGGGTCGGGTCCTTACAGTTGGTATCAGAGGATGTTCAGTAGAAAAATTGTAAACAAGATTTAGAAAATGTAGATTAGGTAACAAAGCCCTAAGGTAGTATTTGAGGATAAACATACCAGAATATCCTAGAATTTTGGTAAGAAATATATTATGTGGATCTTTATATAAAATGAATCCATGTTTGGATACTATAAGTGGATGTGGTTTTGAAACATATGTAACTAAGAGTAACAACTCCGACAAGGAGTTTTGGGCTTGACTCGAGGTATCCCAGTACACAAAAACAGGCCTTACTGCACATTTGGTTTGATGATCCTAGGGGATATTCTTAGTATAATTCACATTTTCTTTACAAACCATTATGAAGGAAGTAAATTTAAATTTTTCCTCAAAGAAACCATGATTATGATATTATCTATGGATAAGATTTCAATTTATGCTAAGTATTTTTCTAAGTTGAAATTATAAATTATGATTCATAACCTAATCTAGTGTATTCCATTGTTTATAAATGTAACCTAGTGGAAGGAATGGAAACCACATGAATGCGCTTATCCCATTTAGGGATTTCCCTCCTATGAAAGATAATGATGTTAGATCCGGACTTATGACCAGTGTTGAGAAACTTATAACTATACTGGGACAACTAACTTAGGTTATGAACAATAACCTTACCTGTATGGAGAATCCTGATTGATAATATGGAGGGGAAATGCTACACCGCTTTATGCATCAAAATCCTCCATCATTAAATGGTACTACAAACCCATTCGTAGCGGAGCATCGGATAAGTTATTTAGAGAAGATATTTCTCTCTTTGGGATGTAATGAAAGAGAGAAGTTTTTCATGGCAGTTTATCATTTATCAGGAGATGTGGATCAGTGGTGGTTGTTAATTCAAAACAAAAATGAGGAGGAATAAATAGAAGAAACAGAATAGAGGGATTTCAAGGAAATTTTCCTAGAAAAATATGTTCCTCATGAACAACGAGAAGATATGGAGAGGAAATTCTTGATTCTCATACAGAAAGAGGATTAAAATGTTAAAAAGTATGAATCCAACTTTACAAGGTTAGTAAGGAATGTTTCAAACTATATACATAATCCAAGGAGCAAGATTTATTGATTCTTTGATGGTTTAAAACCATTCCTATGAAGGTCACTAGTCTCCCAAAGTTTCTCAGCATACGAAGACATTGTCTCAAGTGCTATCAATAAAGAGAATGAATTATCTAAGTCTTATTAATTTAAGGGGAAATAATAGAACAAGAGAGTGGTTGAGGATGGAATGGATAAAGAGAATAATAAAAAGGTGAATTTTTCAACATGCGATACTTGTGGAAGGAAACACTCAGGTGCCTAATTAAAAGGAAAAGGTGTGTGCTATAAGTTTGGATAGAAAGGCCATTATTCTAGTGATTACAAGGGAAATAAAGAAGATATCAATGTTTAATGCTATAATTTTATGGAGATGGGTCACTATGCTAATTATTTTCCAAAGCGTCAAGGAAACGGGCCTTAGAAAAGGCTAAGGGAGCAAGGCCAAGCTTATAATATCACAATTGATAAGATTGTGGTTCTTAATGATGTGGTAATTGTTGAGTAAATAAGGTTTTCCTTATGAATTTTCCATTCCTTCTTGTTTTCAAAATCACAAACACCTTATACTTAAGGAAATATAAATTTTACCATTATAAGGAAAATTTTCTTCCATAAGGAAATTTACCCTAACCTAAATTTTATTATACATAGAAATATTTTTCTTAAGTACAAAAAATGGATTCGTACCCAAAATACCATAGCCATATAATGTAAATATTTGGAGCATTCTGTTTTTGGGATCCGAATTCTGGATAAGAACTTTAATGAAGTTCCAATCCGAATTCTGGACTCCGAACTTTCATGAGTTCGACTATGAACTCTTAAGTAGTTCGACTCTGAACTATTAAGTAGTTCGACTCCGAACTCTTAAGTAGTTCAACTCCGAACTCTTAAGAAGTTTGACTCTGAACTCTTAAGTAGTTTGACTCCAAACTCTTAAGAAGTTCAACTCTGAACTCTTAAGTAGTTCGACTCCGAACTCTTAAGAAGTTCGACTCCAAACTCTTAAGAAGTTCGACTCTGAACTCTGAAGAAGTTCGACTCCAAACTCTCATGAATTTTGACTCTGAACTCTTCAGTAGTTCGACTCTGAACTCTTAAGTAGTTCGACTCCAAACTTTTACTAGTTCGAATCCGAACTCTGCAAGTTCAGATTCTGATCTCTAGTGAAACCAGACTCTGAATTCCTATAAAACAGAATCCGAATATTTCTTAAACTCTGAATTTAATTTTGGTTAGACTCCGAACTTTTAATTTGCATACACTCCTAATTTTTTGTATGGATTTTACTACATATTCTCCATTTCAAAACGATGTCATGCATTCAGTTATACATGGTTTATTTTAAAACGATGTCATCCATTCTGTTTCAAATTAACTGTTGGTTGAGTTACACGTGTACAGGTCCCTCCGAATTTCATGGAAAATATGACCATTGGAGGAGGGAGCCGACCGTTGGAAATTTGCTTATAAATAGGAGATCATTTGAAAGAGCTCAATAATAATGATGAATGAAGTTGATTGATCTAGAGACCACACGCTGTTAAGGTGATTTCTAGAGAGAGAATATTTTCATGCCTTGTGCGTACTGAACTGCTCATTCAGATTGCTTCGTGCGACTCCGAATTTTGGTGATTACATTCGAGGACTTCTGGGGATAGAAAGACAGAGGTGCCGACTACCTTGAAGTTTGAGGGCTTCCTTGTTGAGGAAGACAGAGGTTCCAACTACCTTGAAGTTGAGGGCTTGAGGGGATAGCAAAACAGAGACACTGATCTTCGTATCGAGGGCTTACCCTGGTGTGGGTAAGACAGACTTGCTTGAAAGTATAAATCAAGGGACCTTTATCCAAGGTTGTTGGATACCCTTCTCTTTGGGTTAAAAGATTTATATCTTGTTACTTGTACTTTTACTACTCGTTTTTTCTGTTGCATATTGTATTGTAAGGAAAGTATAACCTTCTTATATTTCCTTACACTTGTACTCTGATAAGTTTTGATTCTATATGCTTTAAGGTAGAATATTATATTGTAAATTTTAGTTCCAATTTTCCAATTGGTGTTAGAGGTGTTGTGAATCTTATTAGTTTAAATTTGTTAAACTTAGATCTTTCCTTTTCTAATGAAAACATAGTTATTTGTAACCAACTTTAAAGGTTCCAAAGGAATTTTTAAAGTGTACAATTCAACCCCACTCGTGTATATTGAGCATCTACATCGTTATTTCGATCCTACAATTGGTATCAGAGGAGGTATCTGAAATACTTATACTCACATATAAGTTTTTCTTGCTCACTTTGTCATTGTACTTCTTCTTTGCTTGGGAACTTTTTCATTCCGAACTTTTTCATTCCGAACTTTTTCATTATGAACTTTTTTCTTCTGAACTTTTTCATTCTGAACTTATTGGTTACAAACTTTTTCTACTAACTAGTTTGGTTTCCAAGATTATTTTAATAATGGCAGGAGTCAATGTTGGTTCTATTGACAATCTAAATCCTACAAGACCACCAATATCTGATGGTAATGACTATGAGTACTAGATAGATCGAATGAAGACTTTTGTTATCAATACTGGTGTGGATAATTTCGTCATGCTTACTAGTGATTATAAAATTCCTGATAAGGAAGTTAGAACTTTCACTGACCAAGAAAAGCAAGAGTATTAACTCAATTATAAGGTACGCAATACTTTACTTTGTTCTATGACTAGAAATATATATAGCCAAATTTCTTCTTGTGAAGCAGCTAGTTGTATCTAGAAGAAATTGGAGGTTACACAGTTTGGCAATTCTAAAGTTATTGAGACTAGGAGAGCTATGATTAGAGCTGAATACCATGGATTCAATTTTCCGTATGGTGAACCAATCTGTAAAGTGAAACAGAGATTTATGACTATAGTGAACAGTCTTTAGTCTATGGGAGAGAAAGGCCTGGATGATGAAGCTCTTGTGGATAAGATAATTGATATTATGCCCAATGAGTGGGAATCCAAAATAACAGCTATTGATGAGAATAGGAGGGTCACTCAAATTCCGTTAGATGAGCTATTTGGAACTCTTCTTCAACATGAAAAAAGAATGAAGAGAGATGCTGACAACATCAAGAAGAAGAATGGAAATGGTACTATTGCTTTTACAACAACATCAAATCATATGAAAGATAAGACTCCTGAGAGAGTAACTAGATCTAAGTATAAGAAAGTTATTATCCAAGCCGAATCTAGTGAGAGTGAAATTTCAGAAAATGAGTTAGAAAATCTTGCTCGAAGGATGAACAAGATAACTGGATAGAGAAATTTCCAATCCAAGTTTAAGAAAAAGGAAAGGAAAGACAGGAAAGATGGAGAAGTTGCGTGTTATGAATGCAAGAGAGCTGGACATATTAGACCAGATTGCCCTTTTCTCAAAAAGAAAGAATGGAAATAAAGTCATTCTGAAAGGAACAAAAATAAGTACTACAAAACCAAAGCTAAGAAATTTCTGAAAGCAAATGACACCCAGAGTACCAATGGTGGCGACTCTTTAGATGAATCTTCTGATTATGAATCTTCAGGACAGAAGAATCTTAGTCTTTTAGCCAAATTACCCATTGAAAATCATTTCTTTATGGCTAAGGTATGAAATGATGAATCATTGAACAATGTTTCTTTAAATTCTAATGATAGTAAGTATTATAACTCTTCAGATGAATAATCCTCTTCTGATGAAGAAGATACTTCACCTACCTATGAAGAAGTTTCTAGGTTTGTTGAACTTCTTGAGATTGAGAATACTAAACTCAATAAAAAACTTGATAAGGAAAACTCTATAAATTCTATTCTTACAAAAGAAATATCATATATTTCTAAAGATCTTGATAAGAAAAATGCTGATTTTATCAATATTTCGAAAAATCTTGAGGAATTAAGTTTTGAGAAGAACAAACTTTCTAAATAATTAGAAAAAGTTATTTCTAAGAAAAGTATTTTCGAGCCTAGATCTAGTTCTAAATCTAATGATTTTAAAGATAAAAACTTGGTTTTAAAACTCAAGTCCGAAATTTTTTCCTTAAAGAAGTTTTTATCAAACTTTACCCATGGTACAGAAAATTTTGATAAAATTTATTCTCAAATACGACCTTTAAGAAACAAATCCGGATTTGGTTATACCCATGCAAAACCAAATTTTAGTAACAACTACTTTGTTCCACAAAGTGCCCCATTTTGTACCAAGTGTCAATGTTGTGGTCACTGGTCAAAGAATTGTTCTTTAAATAAAACCTAATCTCTAGGTTTTCATAAAGCCTATTTTTCTAAGAATATGTGGGTTCCTAAAATTTTGTTGTCTGGAAATCTTGGATCCAAACAAGTTTGGATTCTGAAAGTCTAATTATTTTATTGTTTTCAGGAAGATAAAGGGAGTACCAACAACAATACATGGTACATGGATAGTGGATGTTCCCGGCACATGACTGGTAACAAAATCTATATTGAAAAGATTATCAAAACGAAAGGAGGAAAGTTAACTTTTGGAGATAATGCTCAGGGAGAAATTGTTGGTATAGGTAATATTTTTCTTCTTGGTAAAACCTTGATTTCAAATGTTTTATTTGTTAAGGGTCTTAAGCACAACCTCATTATCATAAGTCAGTTATGTGATGAAGGATACCTTGTGAATTTTAGGAATGATAAATGCTTAGTACACAATTCCAAGGAAGAATTTATTCTCTCAGCCAATAGGCAAGAGAATGTTTACACTTTGAACTTAGAAGACCTTAGAAGCCAAGATTTACCTTGCCTAAGTGCAATGGAAGATCATTCCTGGTTGTGGCATAGAATACTAGGTCAGTGTAACCTTAGAAACTTATGTAAACTCTCTAAGAAGAAACTAGTTAAGGATCTATCGGAGTATAGATTTGATTCTTCTAAAGTTTGTGATCCTTGTCAATATGGAAAGCAACATAAATCTAGTTTTAAATCAATCGGTGAAGTCTCAACAACTGATGAATTATATTTAGGGTACATGGATCTTTTTGGACCAACACAAACCGGAAACATTGGAGGAAAATACTATGTGTTTGTTCTAGTTGATGATTACACTAGATTTACTTGGGTCTATTTTCTAGAAAAGAAGTCTAAAGATTTTTCTTATTTCAAAAGTTTTAGAGCACAAGTTAAAAATGAGAAAAATCTTTCACTGAAAACTATTCATAGTGATCATGGAGGAGAATTTCAAAATTCTGATTTTGAAACTTTTTGTAGTAGAAAAGGTATTACTCATAATTTTTCAGCACCTAGAACTCCTCAACAAAATGGTGTAGTTGAAAGAAGAAATAGAATTCTTTAAGAGATAACTAGAACCATGTTGAGTGAATATTCTATAGCTATACATTTTCGGGATGAAGTTGTAAGTACTACCTGTTATACTATAAATCAAGTTTTGATTAGACATTTTCTTAGTAAAACTTCTTATGAGTTATGGAATGGTAGAAAACCAAGACTTTCCTACTTCAAGGTTTTTTGTTACAAATTATCCATTCTAAATACTAAATATAACTTACATAAATTCACACCAAAATCTTATGAAGGAATTTTCTTAGGCTACTCCACAACTTCTAAGGCTTATAGAGTTTTCAATAAAAATACTTGTACTGTTGAAGAAATAGTGCATGTAAAGTTTGATCAGTCTGATCCTTTTGCTTTTAAACCATCCCAACCTACATCCTCAGATGTGTTTTCAAAAACTGATTGTCAACCTTTGATAGAAGATCCTTCTAATAAGGAAAATGTTCTAGAAGATACTTCTGAAACATTTACCCCAGAAGACTTTCTACCCTATGTTGATGAACAGGCTTTACAAAACCCAAATCATGTATTTCTTAAGAATCATCCCAGTGATAGTATCACTGGTGATGTAAATCAATATTTAAGGACTAGAAGTTCCTTAAGAAATTAAATAGAACATCTTGCATTTCTTTTCCAATTAGAACCAAAAAGCACTGATGAAGCTTTAGGTGATGATGATTGGATCAAAGCTATGAAAGATGGACTAAATGAATTTGAGAGGAATAAAGTATGGACCTTGGTTGAAAGACCTAAGGAAACTTCTGTCATTGGAGTAAAATGGGTCTTCAGAAACAAGTGTGATGAAAACGGAGTCATAGTAAGAAATAAAGCTAGATTAGTTTCCAAAGGCTATAACCAGCAAGAGGGAATAGACTATGAAGAAACCTACGCTCCAGTAGCTAGACTTGAATCTATTTCTATTCTACTTGCCTTTGCATCATTCTTCAATTTTAAACTTTTTCAAATGGATGTGAAATGTGCTTTTCTTAAAGTTTATGTTAAAGGGGAAGTTTTTGTTGAACAAACTCCTGGCTTTGAAGATACAAAACATCCTGATCATGTTTTTAGACTTACCAAAGCTTTGTATGGTCTTAAGCAAGCCCCACGAGCCTGGTATGATAGACTCGCATGTTTTTTTCTTCAAAATAAATATGTTAAGGGAAATGCAGATCCAATCCTTTTTATAAATAAAGATAAGAAAAATGTTTTGATTGTTCAAATTTATGTTGATGACATCATATTTGGTTCAACTCAGCAATCTTTAACTAATTTATTTGCAAGTCTAATGAAATCTGAGTTTGAAATGAGTATGATGGGTGAGTTAACCTTTTTCCTTGGTTTTAAAATTTCTCAAAAACCAGAAGGAACCTATATATCTCAATATAATTATATTAAAGATCTTCTCAAAAAGTATGGTTATGACAACACTAAGAGTATAAGTACTCTCATCGGTACCTCAAACTCTTTAGATCTTGATGAAGCTGGGAAACCAGTAGATCAAACATCTTTTAGTGGTATGATAGGAAGTTTACTTTACTTAACAGCTAGTCGACTAGACTTGATGTTTTCAGTGTGATTATGTGCAAGATATCAATCCAATCCTAAGGAATCTCACTTAAAGGCAGTAAAAATAATTTTTCTCTGCTTAAAGGGAACCATGGATCTAGGATTATTTTATACTTCGGGAAATGATTTTGTTTTAAAAAGATTTTCTGATGCTGACTTTGGTGGATGTAGAATGGATAGAAAAACCACATCCGTAACTTGTCATTTCTTAGAAGATTCATTAGTTTCTTGGTCCTGCAAGAAGCAACATTCTGCAGCACTTTCCACTACTAAAGATGAATATGTAGCAGCTGGAAGTAGTTGTGCTCAAGTGTTGTGGATGCAACACACACTCACAGATTATGGACTGAGTTTTACTAAGACTCAAATTTTGTGTGATAACACAACTGTCATTGCCCAAAGTAAGATCCCTGTACATCACTCTCGTGGAAAACACATAGATATTAGGCATCACTTTCTTAGGGATCACACATTTAAAGGAGATGTCATTCTTTAGTTTATCGGAACACAAGATCAGCTTGCTAATATTTTCACAAAATCATTACCCTCCGATAGATTTGAATACATTAAACAAAAGTTAGGAATGATAACCATCAGGTAATCATTCTTCATTAACTTCTTATTGAACAATTCTCCTAATAGTAATAAAAACCTTTTCATAGGGGAAGTAAATTTGAATATTAGTGTAACTAAATTTTTTTCGAAATCTGTTTTTCAAAAAAATTTATAGTTAGTTTTTAAAACCTTCCAGAACTGAAGTTTCCGGAATGGAAATTTCTGAAACAAAATTTCTGGAATGGGAATTTCAGAACTGAATTTTTCAGGATTGAAATTCTCAGAATGAGAACTTTCTTATTGGAGATTTTCGTACTGGATTTTTCTTAATGATATTTTCATACTGGAAATTTCGTAATGAGTTTTTTTCCCAAGAAGAATATTACCAATTACGAATAGTATTTCTAGCTAATCCAAAAATTATGATTTCCTTACTTATATTTTCGTAATCATATTTTTCCTACTGGTATTTTCCTAAGTTTTTAAAAGTTCGGATTCTAGTTTTTCTCAAATCTGAAAGTTTTCCTTAAAAAAACCTCAAAAGATCGGAGTCAAGTTTTTCTTGCGGGATTGTTCTCAATCGTCAGATCAGATCAATGTTTTTTCAACCGTTAGATATATTTTGGAAGACCAAAGGTCACATCTGTCGCCTATATAAAGGGGACTCCAATACTCATCCCACATCGGTTTTTCAATCCTTTGTGTCTCGAAGCCTTGCTGATCTTCTTAAGGCCGGTTCCGAACTTTCCAAAGCCGTTCTGAATCTTTCAGATTACTTCACTCCGAATGTCTGTTGAAGTAACATCTCAAGATATGTAAACTGTGAAACCGATCTGTAAGTGGTTAGTCTTCAGGGAAAATTTAGTTCATCATGATTTCTATAAGATTGATTCTCTTATTTCAAAGAATATTAGACTGAATGGATGGGAAGATGTCTGCATAGCAAAGTCAGATAAACAGGATCCGATTTATATTGACTTTCTGATCGAGTTCTATGATTCTATTTCCTTCCAGATGGAAGATGGAAGAGAATGGTTTTCTTTCAAATCTTATGGCAAGACAAATAAGCTATCTTACACCAAGGCTGCGAGCTTTGTTGGTTTATCCTATGAAGGAGAAGCTGAATTCTACTCACATAAACTTCTCGATGTGCAAGGAAGTTTCAACAAGGAGAAGGCATTGATGTGTCTTGGACTTAAGGATGATTCAACCATTAAGATTGCTCATCTCACTCCGAAAAATAGAATCCTTCAGCTTTGGGTGCAAGGTTTTCTGGTTCCAAGAAGAGGTGATAAAGTCAATTTGAATAATAGTGATATATATGTCTTATATTTCTTGGTAAATCTAAGAAAGATAAATCTGATAAGACATGTCTTGGTTACGATCAAGAACATCAAAGAAGGAAATTTGAGATCTCAAATAATCATGTTCCCTGCCTTACTATCTAAGCTAATAGTTCGGTGCTTAGAATCCTTCAAGGTTGCATGAAAATCAAAGATCCATAATTGCAAGCTCATGTTAGTAAGTGATGATACTTTAAAGAGGATGAAGATGGGTTTTTCTAGTAAATCTGAAGAATTTTACCCTCTATCTATGGAAGAGGTTGAAGCAGCTCATAAAGAAACACACTCTCTGGAACCATCCAAAAAGCAAAGGAATAAGAGGAAGGTTAAGGAAGTGGTTGCTGATGAATAAAATCCTAAGGCTAAGGAAACTCAATATGCTCCCCCAAGCCGAAGAAGCAGAAAACTTATACAAATGAAGTGGCAGCCAAGTGGAGGGAAGATAAAGAGAAAAGGAAGGAAGGGAATCCTCAATTCGGATTGGACCCTGCAGAGGCTAAGGCCTTAAAAGAAAAAGTTGTGGAAGAGCTAGAGAAACAGTTGAAGGAGAAGAAAATTAAAAAGAAAATTTCTAAAGCTGAAGTGGTGCAATCTTTGATGAGAGCTACAGAGTTAGATTCTGAGTTGATTCTGGTTCCGAAATCATTCCTTACAGAGCCTTCTTTACTAGAAACTCCAGCCAAGAACTATATCACTCCGGAAAAATCCAAGAGTAAAGAAGTAGTTGAAGAAGCTGAAAAAGAAGTTTCTGAAGAGGTATAAGAAAAAGAAGAATAAGAAGAAGAAAAAGAAGAGGGAAGTGAAGATTTGGATACCCTGATCAAGAAAGTATAGGACTATAAAGATAAGGCTGAATCCGCAAAGTTACTAACTCTAGGAAAGGGAGATGAGGAATATAGTAAGCAACAAGAAGAAGAAGAAGAATAAAATGTCTTGTATGATGAAGAAGAGTCTTATGAGAGGAATTTTCTTGAGGAAGGTCAAGAAAAATAGAAACCAGATGAAGACCAGATTATTCAAGTTTATGAATCTGAGGAAGTATCTCCTAATGAGGAACTCATTCCGAAATCTGACAAGGGGAAGAAAGTACTCATGGATACTCCTATAAGAGATGTTATTAGGAGGAAGGAGGTTGGTGGTACCTCTAGAAGGATGCTGGTGTAAGTTGAAGAAGAGAAATCTCAAAGAGATGTATCTGATTCAGAATCATCATCTCATGAGCATGATTTTGTGGTTCAATCTCTGAGGAAGTTGATGGACACCATTCCGATTTTTCCAACAATAGACTCCAGATGCCAGATGCTGCAACAAAGTATAAATCAGAAATTGGATTCCTTATCCATGGTTATGGATATGTTTGTGAACCTCGAAACTGAACAAAAAACTTTTCTTATCGATTATGATGTGCATAGAAGATCTTGCAGTAAGATAACAAAGTGGTCTAAGAGAGTTGATGAAGATTTAGTTCAGTTTGAAAGTTTTTAGGTTTAAGTTCAAAATGCCTTTGACACAGCAGATAAAAAGATTAAGAATCTTCAAGATGAGCTAATTATTGAGCAGAGATCCTGGAGTCAATAAGTGAAGGAAGTAAATGACAAGGCAAATTCTCTGGCTCAAAATCTTATAAATGATATAAATATCTAGATTGATCTTGAGAAAATAGTTGTTCAGCAAGATGAAATAATAAAGTTGCAGAAAGAATCCATGGAGGCTCAGGGAGTAGCTCAGGAAGAAGATTTAAGAGTCCAAGAAGAAAAGACAAAAGCCTTGGAGAGGTAAGTTGAGGAATATCAAAGATACCTAAAGAAGCTCAAAACCTTGTTAAAGAACCTCATCCCAAAGGAAAAGTAGGACAAATTGACTCACTCTGATCTTTTGTTGTAATTTTCTGTCTTTGTAAAATTTTCCAACTCTAATAAAATGATTATTTGGTTGGTTGTATATTGTTATATACTAATGTTTCAGGTACCATACATTGTTTTCCATACCCTTTAATTCTTTTGGAAAATCACAAAGGGGGAGAAGGAAAAATAAAAACTCCTATGGAGGAGAAAGGAAAAATTTCTAAGTGAAATATCCTTAAAGGAATGGCAAGTTTCCCACTACGAAGTTTTTCATTCTTACAATAATGAAAACTCCACTCCGGATATTCAGAATACAATCCTTAGTGTTTCAATGCCTAATGGGGAGTTAGTTTTATTCACTTTCATCCATTAACAAAGGGATATAAGTTTTAATTTCAAAGTCTAATGATTTTGTTTTCAAATACCTTATACTCTTTTTCGTAAGGATGTTTGTGCTTTCCAAAAAGGGGCAGATTGTTGAGTCAATAAGGTTTTCCTTATGACTTTTCCATTCCTTCTTGTTTTGAAAATCACAAACACCTTATACTTAAGGAAATATAAATTTTACCTTCATAAGGAAAATTTTCTTCCATAAGGAAATTTACTCTCACCTAGATTTTCTTATACATATCAATATTTTTCCTAAGTACAAAAACTGGATTCATACCCAAAATCACGAAGCTATATAATGTAAAGATTTGGAGCATTCTGTTTTTGGGATCCGAATTCTGGATAAGAACTTTAATAAAGTTCCAATCCGAATTCTGGACTCCGAACTTTCATGAGTTCGACTACGGACTCTTAAGTAGTTCGACTCCAAACTCTTAAGTAGTTCGACTCCGAACTCTTAAGAATTTCAACTCCAAACTCTTAAGTAGTTCGACTCTGAACTCTTAGGAAGTTCAACTCCAAACTCTTAAGTAGTTCAACTCCGAACTCTTAAGAAGTTCGACTCCAAAATCTTAAGTAGTTAGACTCCGAACTCTTAAGACGTTCGACTTCGAACTATTAAGAAGTTCGACTCTGAACGCTTAAGAAGTTCGACTCCGAACTCTCAAGAAGTTGGTCTCTGAACTCTTAATTAATTCGACTCTGAACTCTTAAGTAGTTTGACTCCTAACTTTTACTAGTTCGACTCTGAACTCTTCAAGTTCAGATTCCGATCTTTGGTAAAACCAGACTCCAAATTCCTATAAAACAGAATCCGAACATTTCTTAAACTCTGAATTTCATTTTTGGTTAGACTCCGAACTTTTAATTTTCTTACACTACGAATTTTTTGTATGCATTTTACTACATATGCTCCATTTCAAAATGATGTCATGCATTCAGTTATACATGGTTTATTTTAAAATGATGTCGTCCATTCTTTTTCAAATTAACCATTGGTTAAGTTACACGTGTATAGGTCCCTCTGAATTTCTTGAAAAATATGACTGTTGGAGGAGGGAGCTGACCGTTGGAAATTTGCC
Organism: Viscum album; assembly: GCA_963277665.1. Taxonomy (NCBI): domain Eukaryota; kingdom Viridiplantae; phylum Streptophyta; class Magnoliopsida; order Santalales; family Viscaceae; genus Viscum; species Viscum album. Next base: position 1,030,466,572 of record OY728150.1, read on the forward strand.
TATAAATAGGAGCTCATTTGAAAGAGCTCAATAATAATGATGAATGAAGTTGATCAATTTAGAGACCACACGCTGTTAAGGTGATTTCTAGAGAGTTAATCTTTTCGTGCCTTGTTCGTACTGAACTGCTCGTTCAGATTGCTTCGTGCGACTCCGAATGTTGGTGATTACATTCGAGGACTTCTGGGGATAGAAAGATAGAGGTGCCGACTACCTTGAAGTTTGAGGGCTTCCTTGCTGAGGAAGACAGAGGTTCCAACTACCTTGAAGTTGAGGGCTTTCGGGGATAGCAAGACAGAGACACCGATATTTGTATCGAGGGATTACCCTAGTGTGGGTAAGACAGACTTGCTTGAAAGTATAAATCAAGGGACCTTTATCCAAGGTTGTTGGATACGCTTCTCTTTGGGTTAAAAGATTTATATCTTGTTACTTGTAGTTTTACTACTTGTTTTTTCCACTGCATATTGTATTTTAAGGAAAGTATAACCTTCTTATATTTCCTTACACTTGTACTCTAATAAGTTTTCATTCTATACGATTTAAGGTAGAATCTCATATTGTAAATTTTAGTTCCAATTTTCCAATTGGTGTTAGACGTGTTGTGAATCTGCTTAGTTAAATATTGTTAAACTTAGATCTTTCCTTGTCTAAGGAAAACATAGTTATCTGTAACCAACTTTAAAGGTTCCAAAGGAATTTTTAAAGTGTACAATTCACCCCCCCCCCCCCTCTTGTATATTGAGCATCTACATCATTATTTCGATCCTACAGTCATATGTACTTTATTCATTTCCTCAAACTTAGCCATTTCTTTATTTGATTATGTATCATTGCATTCTTTTATATCTTCCCAGTTTTCCAATAAAATTATATATTTTCAATTTGATTTAATAAAGGAGTTGTTAGTAAAAACTCCCAAGGGAAGTATCATTGGAATGAAGATGTGTCAGGAAGTCCCCATTATTACATATGAACGTTCTTTATCTTCCAATTTTATCATCATACCCATGATGGACTTTGATATAATCCTCATTATGGATTGGATTTCAAATCATGATGCAAAAATATATTACAAGAAGAAGGAAGTTACAATTTTTGAGGATGATGCAGATTCCCTTATATTTAGAGAAAAAATATCACCATATGATTCTCATTTCAATCCACCCCCAGTAGCTCTATTGAATTAAATTATTGGGGAGAAAGAGAATACAATATCTGTGAGGAAATAAATTTTCAAATTGAGGATGTACCTATTGTGAAATAATATATTGATGTTTTGTAGAGGATTTACCTGGACATTTTCTAGAGTGCAAAGTTGAGTTCTCTATTGATTTAATTCCTGATTCAAGACCTATATCAAATACTCCTTATAGAATGGACACTGTGGAATTAGTATAACTAAATAAACAACTAGAGGAATTGAGTGATAAATTATTTATTCGTCCTAGTGTTTCTCTATGGGGATCCCCCGTTCTTTTTGTTAATAAGAAATATGAATCTTTGAGGTCATGCATTGACTATAGGGAGATCAATTCTATAACAATAAAGAACAAGTATCCCTTACCTCCCATTGATGATTTATTTGATCAACTTCATGAAGTTTATATTTTTCAAAGATTGAAATTTGATCAGGATATCATCAATTTCATGTGAGGAAGGAATATATTCTAAAGGCAGTATTTCGAACTAGGTATGGGCATTACGAGTTTATAGTAATTCCTTTTGGACTGACTAATAAACCCTATGTTTTCATGGATATAATGAATAGGGTTTTCAAGGAATATTTTTACGGATTCTTTATGGTATTTATTGATGATATATTTGTATACTCCAAAATATAATAAGATCATGAGAATCAATTGGTAATTAATCTAAAGACTCTTAGAAGAAATGAATTATATGGGAAGTTTAGAAAGTGTGAATTTTGGATTCAATAAGATTATTTTCTTTTCTATATTATCTATAAGGATGGAATATCCATTGATCCTGTGAAGAAAAGGGATTTTCAGGAATGGACTACACCAACAAACATAACCAAGGTATGTGGTTTTATTGGTTTAGGAGGTTATTATTGGTGTTTTGTTCAGAAAATTTTCCTTATTATCCAACCCACTAACCAAGATTACTCATAAATGGGTTGAGTTTGTAGGGAAAAAAGAATGTGAGGAATGTTTCAAAGAATTAAATAGGATATTATTGAATGATCTGATCCTAACTCTACCATTGGGGAATGATGGGTTTGTGATATATAGAGATGCATCAAATAAAGGACTTGTCTGTGTCATTATGTAGAATAATAGAGTTATTTACTATGAATCAAGGTTATTAAAAATTCATGAACAGAACTATCCAACTCATGATATTGAGTTATCAGCTGTAATCTTTGCTCTAAAGATATGGATACACTATCTCTATGGTGAAATATGTGAGATATATACTGGTCACAAGATTTTGAAATACATATTCTCACAAAAATAACTCAACGTGAGGCAAAGGCGATGGATTAAGATACTCAAGGATTATTATTTTTCCATACACTACCACCTAGTAAAGGAAAATAAGGTTGCTAATGCATTGAGTAGAAAGGATCGTGGAGTTCTAAACAAAATTAGAATTGATAAGGATCCTATGTACATGGATCTAGAGAGAATGGATATAGGATTCATCAAAGAAGATGAAACATCATTACTTTTTCAATTGGTTTTCTAACCATATTTATTAGAAAGGATTAAAATTTCTCAGCCAGACGATGATAATCTTCAAAAGAAAATTAATGTTGTGAATGATGGGAAGTTGTAAAAATTCATATATGAAGACGAGATTTTGAATTTTGGGAAGAGGCTCTATGTTCCTGCTATACTCGAACTAAAAAGGGAGTTATTGGATGATGCACATAGTTAAAATTTCTCTATACATACTGGTATCACTAAGATGTATAGACATTTTAAGAAACATTTCTGGTGGGTGAAGAGGGAAATTGCAGATTATATATCAAGATGTTTAGTCTGTCAATAAGTGAAGGCCGAATGATAACATCCTAGAGGAGTAATGAAACCTCCACTTATTTTTACCTAGAAATGGGATGAAATCACCATGGATTTTGTCATTGGATTACCCAAAACTCCAAGAAATAATGATGCAATATGGGTAATTCTTGATAGAATTACAAAAATCTGCACATTTCCTTGCTATAAGGGAGTATTTTCTACTGGAGTGCCTTACAAGAATCTATATCAATGAAGTTGTGAGACTTCATGGAGAACCTCTCTCATTTTTTTCTGATCATGATCCATAATTTAAATCAAAATTATGGAAAAGTATTCATAAATATTTGGATACTGAGCTTCTTTTGAGTACTACTTATCACCCATAAACTTATGGGAAATCAGAAAGGACAATAAAAACTTTAGAAGACATGTTGAGATTATAATCACTTGATTTTCAAGGTATGTGGGATCAATATTTACCTTTTGTGGAGTTTTACTACAATAATAGTTCTATTCTAGATTTCAAATGGCACCATATGAAGTATTATACGTAAAGAGATGTCGTACGCCAACATGTTGGGATGAAGTCAGTGAAAGGAATCTTATGGTCCTAGAGCATGTAGAGAAAACAACAGCGAAGGTAAAGATTATTCAATCCCATATCAAAGTAGCTCAAATCAATCAAAATAGTTATGCTGATAATTGAAGGAAGGAAGATAAATTCAAGAGGTAAATTCCTCTTTTCATTTCTTTTATTTTCTTTCAAGTTCCTTTTTTTCTTTTTATTTCCTCACCCCTTTTCCTCTAAATTATATGATAATTAAAATACCATACATTTAATATAATCTTATTATTCTAATGTAATATTTTATCATCATCTATCTTTCCTCTTTCTCTTATATTAAAAATGGAAACACTATTCGAGATGTGTTAATTTATCACATTCAAGGATGATGGGTTTTCAATTTATTTTACCATCTTCAATTATGGTCATGAAACCATTTTAATGGTTTGAAAAAATCATAATATATGTAATATATCATACTTAATGTTCTGGAATAATTTTTTACACATGGTATTAAATTATAAAACAAAATGAGTTTGTGGTGATCGAAAAACCTCCAAATTAATTCAAGTGTTTATCATTAAAATTTTATCTATTGATTCATCCTCTCCCAAAATAACCAAATGATTTATATGATAATTTAACCTTATGGATGATCATTAATAACTCATAACTTCAATTTTTATTTCAATTTCTATTTTACATGAACTTCCATACTCTTATACAAGAGAACAGATGATGAAAACTAATGAAATGACCACTCACAAATGATGATATTGAATCTCTTAACCCATAAAATTGACCATAAATAAACTTAATAAAATTATAATAAATTAAATACGTGTATAATAGGTTCTGAATCAGGTTATTAATAAATCTAATTTCTTATTCTAGGACCTTAAGCTCAAGATCAGAACTTATTCGGACATAAGGTAAGGATTTTCTACTTGGGCCTCCATTTTCTTTCGGGTTATTGTTATTCTCTACATACCTTAATGGAATTATCAATTATTATTATGTACTACTCATACATTATGTGTGAATTTTCTTTATATGTTTACCAACTAGAATCCTTTTTTATTTTATGGGGAGTTACATGTTTTTAAAAGGATCTTTCAAAAATTCTTCCTGAAATACAAGCCCGATGCAAGGGAACTTATTGAATTCTTACGTATGTTCATGTACACTCTATAATATTTTTTTAGCCACCATTATTTTTCTAAAATAACACATTTTATTATAGAAAACTATATTATTTCATGTCTGGTTTTATGCAATTATTTTTCCAAAAGAACTCTTGTTTTCAAAGTAAAAGAGTATTTTTCTCAAGAATTACTCGATGATTTTATAAGAATATTTTCACCTATTTCAACAGTCTTGTTGATTTTTATGATAAAATGAGTTAAATGTTTTATTATATCATCAACCATATTTTATTTAATGGTTTATGATTACATTGTACGTGGATGTACTATCTTGATACCATTCACCGCATTACTTGGAATGGTTAGTGTTTATGTTTAATGTTTGGGGAAAGTTATTTAAATTTCATATGTTAGTTTCAATATGAATTTAAATGTTATTTATGTTATCCCCATTCATATGAGGAATGAATTTGACTTATTAATTGATGGTTTGAGACCACTATATCCCCTCGATGCATCGGTAGGTCTCATGAGACAATACAGATATGGACTTGGCTGAGGCCATACCCATTTTTGGATATGTTTTTGGCTGAGGCCTTAATCATTTTCAGATGTCTTGGATAAGGCCTTAACGGTATATTACAAAATGTCTAGCATTATGCATTTCCCTCATTATGAAGCTATTAATTGATAGTTCATGTGGTTATTCGACTAGTTGAATACCCATGATTATGTTTTATTGTGGCATTATTTATTAATCTCTTATTATTTACATATCGTGTTCAAGTTAACTTTTAAAGGCATGTGTTTTTAGTTATTCACCATGCCTAATGTTTATGTTATGACATCTTCTGTTGTATTGCTTACCCTTACTAATCATCTGATCTCACCCCTTTCTTATGTTTTATTTTCCCAGGATATGAAGAAGTGAATTATGAATGAATGGTAGGATGGACCTAGGAGTTATGGTTGTTTTCAAAGTAATTTTCATATTGTATTTCATTTCAAGTTATAATGTTGAACTTATAAATGTATCTGGTTTTCCAAAGCTACTAAACTATTCATTCCTTCAGGATGTGACTTCCTTGTTTATATTCCAATGTAATGAAATAAGTCACCTACTCTAGGTAACTAGGGTCAGTTCCTTACATATATAGAGATGGTTGACAGAACTATGATGGCATAGATGAATATGGTAGGAAATATTTGTTATTATTCCTCTTATCTTCCAACAAGTGGAAGCTTCAATGGTTCATAACAGAAAAATAGGAATTTTAAAAATCATAATAGGAGTGGTAAAGGTGGTTCTTAGTGGAATGCCTCATTTTCATCTTTAGTTACATCTATTAGTATGCCCTTAACTTTATATTATTGTTGAAAGGTCAGGAAAACCTAATGTTATTATCCTACACCTATGAATATGTGCAATTTTTTGGATGTTATGGCCATTTGTATTATTTTTATTAGGCTATTTCAATGCCTCATTATGGTCAGGGATCATTATCTCCAAAGGCTACTGCATCATAGTAATATGATTCAATGACTACAGAGCTCTAGTCATAGACATCAGGAGTGAATAAACTTCACACATTAGACGAGTTTCTATTGGAGGTAGATGTAGGTCCAGTGAGAGTGAGAGGTACCATCTTTATTGCATCTTCAATAGAAATTTCTTTATTTGATACTGGTACTTCCCACTTGTTTATAATTTTCCATTTTGTTGATATGTTTAAACTTTCAATGGAGATCATGTCCTTTCTTATGGAATTAGCGACACCTATTAGGAAGTGGAAAGGGGAGGGGTTTCAATTTCCTTCTTGTTTTCTATCAATAGATGATGTGAATTTATTCTTTGATTTCCTATTTCTTGATACAAATCTATTTGATATCATCATTAGGATAGATTGGATTATTTCTCATCATTATATGGTTTATTTTTATCATAAAAATTTCTTGTTTATTATGGTTGGTTAGAGATTATGGGTGTTTTAGGGAGAGTGGGATTAGAGGTCTAGTTGTATTGGACCTTCCCACCCAGAGATCATGAGTTTTTTATCTATTGTAGTAGTTGAGATCGATTAAATTTCTTCTGTTGTTTATCTTCCCGTTATTTTTCAGGAATTTCTTGATGTTTTCGAAGATGATTTATCTAGGATTTCTCTATAGAGGTAGTTAGAGTCTTTGATTGACATGTTTTTAGGTATGTGAATGATTTAGATACCCTCTTATCATTTGGAACCAACATAGGTGGAAGAGATTAATATTCAGTTGAATAATTTGATGGTGAATGGTTTTGTTCTCTAGTTTTTCACCTTGGGAAGCCCCTATGCTCTTTTCTATGAAATTAGATGGTTCACTTCGATTGTGTGTGGACTATTAATAGTTTTATCATGTAATGGTTTATAATAAGTATCCTTTTCCTCATTTGTATGATTTATTTGATATGTTAAAGGGGGAAAAGTGTTTTTTAAAGATTAATTTTCAGTTGAGTTATCATCAGCTTAGATTTTGGGAGTCTGATATAATTAATATAGATTTCAGAAGTAGGTATGTCCATTATGAATATCTTGTTATGGTGTTTCGTATAACTAACACTCCTATATTTTTCATGGATTTTATTAATTTTGTATTCGATGTGTATCAAAATAATTTTGTGGTAGTGTTCATGGATGACATTTTGGTTTATTCAAGATCTTAGTGTGAGCACGAGCACTATTCGAGTTTTGTTCTAGAAATCCTGAGGAGTCACATTTTTATGGAAATCTTTTGAAATGAAATGTTTGGATCCAAGAATTGAAGTTCTTGGGTAACATGATTTCTAAACATGGATTTTCAGATGATCCTAAGAAGGTGAAGGTTGACTATCATGGGAATAACCATGTAACATCTTTTAGATTCAGATATTCCAAGGTCTTGATAGATATTATAGATGGTTGATTAAATATTTATCATAGTTTATATCACCTTTTACTTCTATTATTATGAAAGGGGTAAAATTTATATGGGATGCAATGTGTCAGTATTATTTCAACGAGCTGAAATGACTTCTGACATCAACTCTTATCTTGATCTTACTTAAGCATAGTAAGGGATATGTGGTTTTTTGTGATGATTTTGGTGCTCATTTGTTTTTTTTATTATTAAGGATTATCATGTGGTTTCTTAAAATTATATCCATCTTTAACTGTGTGAGAAGAATTATCCTAATCATGATTTAGATATTTCCTTGGTTATGAATGATATTAAGTGTTGGTGACACTATCTTTTTGGGGAGAGGTTCACAATATTTTCTGACCATAAGAGTTTGAGTTATATATTTTATAAAAAATACTATGATCTCAAATAGAGGTGATGTATGGAAAACCTTCAGACGTTTGAATTTGAAATTACCTACACCCTGAGGAAGGGTAATGTCATTGTAGATACTCTCAGAAGGAAATTACCATCGTAGGTTGTTCTGGAATCGATGGAAGAGTGGATACTTATGGGGAGAATCACTCAGTTGCATCTAGATGCTTAGGAGGATGTTTTAGGTATGGTTTTGGCTAGTTTTAAACTATTATCATCACTTCTTGAGTTCATTATTTAATGTTAGAAATAGGATGATGAGTTTAGTGGAATTCGAGAAACCCTATATGGTGGGGAGACCATTTCTGTTTGGTCTCTCTATTCAGATTGTATTCTTCATTTTCTGGATTGGTTTTTTTATCCTAGGATCTATTAGTAAATACTTTTTGTTTGAATTTAATTGTTCTTCATGGGTACTATGAAGATTTACTATGACATGAGATGATGATTCTAGTGGCTAGGTATGAAGTGATATATTTCATATTATTTTATCTCTATTAAACCAACCAATAGATAAAGGAAAATCATTTGAAACCTTATAGTTTTCTCCAATATCTTATGGTGATGGTTTAGAAATGGGATGAGGTGTCTATAGATTTTGTTTTTAGATTACCATGTGCTCCCTAAGATAGGAATGCTATCCAGATAGTGACTGATTAGTTAATAGAGTTGCATCACTTAATTCCGATCAAGGACACCACTAAAGTTGATGATATGGGTAAGATGTATATGAAATAGATCATGAGGTAGCATGGGATTACTTCTACCATTGTTTTAGATAGGGATCATATGTTTACTTTGTGGCTATGGAAGAGTCTCTAAGAGGTGATGGGGAATCTATTCAAGTAGAGTATAACTTATCATATATAGACATAAGTCTAGATAAATTTTTCCTTTTAGATCCTCTAGGATATGCTTCGAGATTGTGTCTTATATTTTTTTAGATCATGGGATAGCCATATGGGTCTAGTTGGGGTTTCTTATAATATTTATCAATCATTGATCATAATTTCTCCTTTTGAGACATTCTATGGATACTCTTGAAAATCACCTATTTTTTGTGAAGAGGTGGGTGAATCCTCTTTGGTGGGATCGAGTCTTATTTGGGGGATGTTAATGAGGGTTCATGATATGCATCAGCATCTGGTTATAGCTCAGAGTTGACAGAAGTCATATTCAAATCGATGGAATCATCCTTTAATGTTTTCCATTGGTGAATTTTTTTTCTTGAAAATTTCTCCTCGTTTGTGTCACCGTCATCTTGTAAAGCAAGGAAAGTTGTCTCCCTGATATGTGGGACTATTTAAGGTAATTGATCAGCTTGGGTAGGTTTCTTATTAGTTGGAATGTCTAGTTCATTTGATGGGTTTCCATGATATTTTCAAAATGTAACATCTTAGGAAATACCATCTTGATACCTCTCACATTTAGAGTTGGGAAGAGATTGACTTAGAGCCACACATTTCTATTGTGAAGAATCCAATAGATCGTTGATGCTCAGGTGAAAGTATTGTGTGAAAATTTGATTCCATTGGTCATAGTGTTTTGGAGACATGGATCATATTCTCACAAGACTTGGGAGAGATTCATTGATGATGGAGTAGTGACCTCACCTATTTTCTAGACATCATTCTTTTAAATGACTTCCCAAGGATGGAAAGTTTTATGGTGGGTAGTTTGAAATATCCCATTACACACTTTTAGGTATTTATATTTTCTATTTTCATTTTCCTTTTTATTTGGGTGTGTTTTAGGACTCCCAAGGGTTGCGATCATTTTTTGGGGAAAATGACCTAAATTTTGGGGATATATGTTTTTTTAATTAATGGAGTCTATATATAAATTTGTTAAAGGTTTTGTAAGGTTCTCTCTGAGTTTGGAGAACACCAGTGTTGGTTTTGGATTTTGGGTGAAATCTAGATATTTTTCTATCTAATAGGAGATGATATGCTGTGTAATAATTACACATCATGAAATTTTTAAACACCATGTAAAATTTTCATGTCATGTAGTGGGAACCCGGAAGACATCATGAACCAATACAAGGTATGAAAGGTTCACACATTTTGAATCAGGTTCATGTCATGTAATATATTAATCCATGAATTAGTTCATGGTTATAAGGGTTTAGATGCGGTGAAAATATTACACATCTCAAAATGGTAAAAATATAGATTTTAATCTAATGTGATCTATTTTACATCATTTTTGGGTTTCTTGAATTGCAAAAAGTGAAAAGGAATTTCATTCCATGTAATTATCATGGATTGTGTTTTTAGTGTGCTACATGAATGATTTGTTATTTTATTTGATTGTATCCCCTTCCCTCTCGAATTTGGAAATCTCCCAGGCAATTTTGGAGGCCTTCTCTCCTTCTAGATTACTTTATTTAATGATTGATCTCCATTGTGGTGATTTTCTTAGGGTGAGTAATCCTTCTTCTTTTTCATTTTCGTTGATCATGGTAGCACCGTTGTGTTACATTATTGGATCCTTTGATCTATGATGTAATCTCCTTGATCCTTTCTATATCCATTATGTGATCTTCTTCTAGAGGTTAACCATTGTATTGGTTGTGGTGTGGCATGCAAGTTTCTTTGAGGTATATTGTGATCTATCCTATCCACTAGCCATTTTTCTTATTAAATAAATTCTTAGATGTGATTATTCATTGTAGGGCCTTTATTATTATCTTTTAATTCTTTCTTATTGGTGGATCCCATTTTGGGTGTGTGTGACTCGAGTTTGAGGTAGGTGGTTCCATCTCTATTTTATATTGGATGAACTGTATTGATCTGAGTTTTTAGAAGTTATTTTACAAATGAAATGGCATGATTTATTTATTGTGTTTTTTGTGTGGAAATAGGTTTTTGAGAAGATATTTTTTTCCCCTTGTTTTGGTAAAATAAAATTTATTTTAAAAGCATTGGGAAATGGATTTCTTAAATGGTTTTAAAAGCATAGTTTTGTTGAAATGGTTTGGAAAATAGAGCACATGGTAAGCCTTGAGTACTTAGGTAGAAGTTGTAATAATAGGACCCATTTATTCATCGGGGAGTCCACTCATGGGGTGTTCTAATGATCCCTAGGCTAGTTGTTCTAGGGACTTGATAAAGCTGTTGGGGGTTCAATTTTTTGGGTGTTCCTCTGCTCTTTATATTCAATGCATATATCTAGAGACTTGATGTGTATGATTGTCTATGTTTAGGTATGAGTGTTCTAACTAGTCTGGCCTATAGTGATCCTTGGCATGATGTTACATGTGCTTTGGATATTTTTTTCTTATATTATTTTAGCTTATACTTATAGGGATTTTATATGATATGTGATACATGATTTGTTTTATTTGACTACTTGGATGTATATTAATTGATTTGAACTATTTTACCTAGCTTATTTTTGGAAATTTGATTTGATTTGATTTGACTTTTACTAAGCTTGTTATCTTACACCCTTCACACCCCTTCAGTGGTGTTTGGACCTTGTTATGTATTTCAATGAATGGAAAGGAAATGTGTTGTAGTAAGGTGGAGATGTTTCTATCAGCTGAGTCTGGGTAGATGGTGGTGAGATGGTGGGAGTTTCCCACGCTATCACATGCAGTAGTCAGTTTCCTATTTTAGTTGTCCTTTGATGTTGGAATTCTAATTTGGGATGTTTTGATTGTTTTTGAGTTGTATCATTTTCTGATTCCTTATTTTAATTATAGAATATATTTATCTCTTCCCCTATCTTTCTATTGTATACATATATACCATATTGTTGCTTCAAGTTGGTAAAAATCATTCCCCTAGTTGTTGTTTGATATCAAGGTGCTAGTCGCCAACCAGTTGGAATCGGGAACACCCTTCGGGTATATGGTAATTAGGGTTGGGTACCAATTTAAGAGGGTATCCAGGTCGGGTTCACCACACCAAGTCCCAAAGATCTATAAAACTTATCACATTTTTCATTGATAAAGTCATTAAATATAGCTAAATACACACTTATTATTTCTTAATTGCTTATAATTTATAGATTAACATATCACTAGAAATAAATAATACAAATAATCTTTTATTAACTAATAAAGTGCCATTTTTTTATTATATTACATTTTTATCATTTTTCTATGATATAATAATCATAGTCTAATTGTTAGTGTTGAAGATTTAATAAAATTGATGCGGTTCACTATAAGATTTTATTTTGGTATATTTTGATGAGATTTTGTTTCATTCCATTCTTTTTTCACTATTTATTAATTAGTTTAATGGGTTTAACATTTTTAGGATCATTTTAATATCACTTATTAATGGATGATTATTATTCTTTTCACTTTTGATAAATATTATTATATTATTATTTCCAAATTTATTATTGATAAAATATTATTATTATTATTTATGTAGACTTATTTTAAAATTTAAGTGAAAAGGTTTTTAAAAATAAAAAGAACACCATTTACCCTCTATTTTTTTCATATACTAACCTCATCAGGACTCCTCTTAAGCCAATAATGAGATCAAGAATAACCCTAAGGTTTGCCTTCAATAGGTCACATTGTGGAAACTCAGACTAAGGTTCTTAATTCAAAAATAACTAAATAATCTCACTTATTTATTTAAAATAAACTACCACACCCACAATAAACCAATAAACCATCTGCAGTATATCAAATAAACACATACCTGAATATTAAATATACACAAATTTATAAATAATCCACTAATTCCAAAGGAAAACTATGATCACATGACTTTATCTACCCCTTTTTAGATAACCTAATGCCCTAATTTACATCCCTTGACACCACATTCAAACCAATCATATAGGTTTAGAAAAAAGATAATAGTTAGGTGAGTATACATGTATACTAAGTATGTCCTCCTCCATCCTCTCATGTGTCATATGAAAAGGCACACTAAATCCTTAGTGAATGATATATATAAAGTTAATCAATTTAATTATAATGACAATAAAAAACATTCAATTAAATTAAACCTCAAAAATATTTTATCCACCCTACCCATTCTCATCATCAATAAAAATCCATAGTATCACCAACATCACCACATATGTATCACCACATTCATATCACCATGTCTAAATCACCACTTCCACGTAATAATATAAATACATACCATCCATCTCTTTACACTACCTATACCTATAATTATTGTAAAATTACAACCATGAATATTATCCTCCACTAAAGACACAATAAAAATAACTATATATGGGGACTATAAAAAAATAAAAACAATAAAAATATAATTGAAAAAAAAATAACAACAACAACAACAACAAAAAAAAAATCATACCTATATTGTGAATATGTTATCACTTCAAATTGTATCACCATCAATGAATATTTCATCCCTCATAACTGAGTCATCATCAAGGTATACAACATCCCTCTATATTGTATTTTCATCAAATCAAATAAACATGGTCAAAATTCATATAAAGTCATAAATATCATATAAATAAATACATCTACCAAATATTATTTTCAAACAAAATATATCAACCTAATTTCAAGAAAATAAATTTTTATAACACATAATCAAAATAAAACTTATTTATTTTTATTTATCTCATTCCACCCACACTAACATCCACATATACTTGGGATATATACCAAAACCTTCAAATAATTAATAATAACACTCCCTCTAACATTTCATTTACATATATCAAAATAAATCCCTTCAAATCATAGTTTTTTATCACTTATTCAATGATGGTATTGGATATTAGTAGTCAAGACTTTAAAAAAGATGGTTTTAGTATTCACGATTATGGAATTAGGAGGAAGGATTTTAGTAGGTCATTTACAACTCTTGGATTAAATTTTTTGAAGGATATACTATGGATTTGTAACTAGGGAAATTGACGAAGATCAAACATGTGATCCTAAGGTAATGTGAGAATAAAGTAGAGGATGTATATGGGGAAGAATTAATTTTAAAAGATATTTAAGATCTCAAAAAGAACTTATTCATATGTTAGCCTTAACCAACCCATTTGGGGTTGTTTAGAAAGAAAGATACGTTGAATGAGATATTGTTAGAGTATGAAAAGGAGGCAAAGGATAGGTTAAGGGATTTACAACTTAACTAAGGTGATCGTAATAATATATATTTTCATGCCTATATTAAATCAAGACAAATATTAGGTAGAATTATATTGTAAAAAGAAGATATCTCTTTTGAGATAGATGTAGAGGTGATTGCTGAAATGGCAGTGAGGAACTTTTTTAGTGTGATTATGAACCCTATAAACAAGCCTTTATTTTATGACTAGAATAGAGAGGATCAATAATTTTTAATAAATATCTATAATAGAATTCAAGATTACCATAATGGAAACATTATCAGTTTATGTAGGGAGGTGGAAATCTTTAAAGGTGTTAAATGCATGGGTGTGAATAGTGTACCTAGGTTTAATGGTTTTTAAGGTTCTTTCTTCTTATTTTCCTGGGATTTAATTGAGGAATAAGTCATTAATGATATGAGATATTTCTTTAGGGTAGGATAATTACAAAGTCAATGGAGACCACTAAATTAGAGTTGCTTCTTAAGGTTAAACATACCTTTTTTTTCAACACTTCTGGCTAATCAGTCTATATAATTTTTCCTATAGTATTATCACTAATAGCATCAATAATGGATTATACCCTATTATACCTTCTATAATTTTGGAGGAGTAGCATGGGCTAGTTAAAAGGAAGAGTGTTCAAGGGGAATTTGGTTTGGCTCAAGAAATAATGGATGATTTAGATCAAAAATTGTTGTAAGGAAATTCTATGATCAAAATTGACATGGGGAAAGAATATGATATGATGGAATGGGGATTTATATTGTTTATTTTAAGAAGTATGGGTTTCATTTAAAGAGTGTGTGGCCTATTGATTAGGTGTTTTTCATATCCTTGTATGTTTGTATCTTCTATGGTAAGGACATTTGGTTTCTTCAAATAAGTTATAGGTTTTTTATAAGGCAAACATATCTACATGAATTTTTTTATTATTAATCAAGATTATTTTAATATAAATATTAATTCCTATATGGATATGGGTAGTGTTATTTGGTTTTTTTACCAATATATATTTCAAGGAATCTATAATATTCTTTTTTTGGATTGTCTATTGGTGTTATTGAATATAAAGAAGAATCATATAACTAATTTCATGATTTTTCTCAATGTTTATGGCTTATGTGGTATCTAAAATATCAATGTATATAAGAGTTATATTTCTAAAAGAAGGACCTTCTCGAGAGGTGGTATGATATTAAAAGTAGCGGATTTCCTTTTGATTTTATTGGGGTGGCCATGATTCTTGGAAACATTAGGATTCAGTATTTTGATAACCATGTGGCCAAAGTGGCTAGTTATATTCAAAATTAAAATAGTATTCTACTATCCTTTTATGGTCACATCACTTTGATAAAGAGTGTAATATCCTCCATTCCTATCCAAATTTCATCTATGATTGTGGTACCTAAGTTGGTTCTAAACATGTTGGAAATTATGTTCTTTGACTTTTTATGGGGAAGTGGAAGAGAAAAGTGATACCATTGGGTTGGTTGGAGGTATTTATCTCTTCTTATAGACGAGGGTGGGAATAATTTTTAAATTTTAAAGGAGACTATGGGGGATATTCATAGCAAGATGTTGTAGGATTTTAATGGCAGGTTCCTCCATTTGAGCATGTTTTATCTGTTCCCAACATAGGAGTATTTGTGAGGTAATTATAAGGAAAAATAGGTTTATCTTCTAGAGTTTGGACTAAAATAATGTTTATATACCTAAAATAATCTATCATTCTCAATGGATGGTTGGGTTAGGTGATGTATCATTTTGGAAAGTTTTATGGATTGATTCATGACTATATTATATTGGATTCCTAACTCTATATATTATAATTAAGAAGGAATTTGTCATATTTGGATTTCAATTATTTAGTTCTGGATGAAGAGCAGAATTTCATGGCCAAGGAAATTGTTCTTGAACCTACTAAGGACCGATTAGATTTCATACTAAGTTTTAACATTATATTTTCTTCATATACTTTTTATAATTCTATTAGGATATTGAATCTGGAATCTGGGGTGATTTCATCTAGGTTAAATATATATTTTTTATGATTAGATTCCTATTCTTAAGGATAAGAAAGAATTAGTTACCTACCAATGAAGCGATTAAAAGAGGGGGTGTAATGATGGTATCTAAGTGAAAGTTTTGTATTTATCATTCTATATAGACCATGGATAATGTATTTACTAAAATTGATTTAATAGTTGTCCTATATAGATGTTATTATGGTATCATTGATGTATCATCTAGGTTGGAATCCATTGAATATGTCCTCAACTCATGGTTTTTGAGGTTAGTGAATAAGCATACATGAATTCTTCATCTCTGCATTGTAGAATCAATCTTCTAGTTGGTGTGGTGTAGTAGAAAAAATGTCTTCCATGGAGAGATGGTGATTTTATTGTCCAGTATGATCCACTATTGTCTCAACACCTTGAATGATCTAGCTACAGATGTTACCATAAATTCCCTAGAGTTATTTCTTCATTTTATTTGGATAGAGATCTTCATATTAGGTAGTGGATGATGGAAGTATACAGGAAGTTTTAGTTGTGATGATTTCATCCTCTATGTTGATAAAAACTGAATACTTGATGGGTCTTCTTATAAAAGCATTATGTTAGGGGGAAGGGAAATTTATGATAATATAGGATCAGTGTTTCTGGGTTTTTCAGTGAACTTTGGTCATGAATCCTATATAAATTCAAAGGAAAAGGATCTATTTTTCAGTACCAGACTATGAGATAAACAAAGAATTTATCTTTTTATTGTTGAGTTAGATGCCTTCATAATTTTCATTTTTTTTAAGAGATCCAGAAACTTCACATTGTTCTATTCTATATATGATGTGAACATTTGTATTTAAGGGGGAATAAGGTACCAATATCTACCATACATGAAGAGAATAAAATATAATGACTAAAACCCTTTCTTTTCATCAGTGGTCTATATCTAATGTGGATATTTTTTCATCTCTTGAGTATCTTCCATTGAAAAGAAACCATTTTTCTATTGCTGATACACTAGGACATCTTTTTTATTTTCATTTTCCCTAATTGTATGCTTTATTAAGTCCCTCTTGTATGGATGAAATCTTTATGTTTGTAATAAAATACTTATTTCATTTAAAAAAAGATTTACCGAAATTCCCCAATCCTTCTATTTATTTATGTTTCCATACCAATTAAATATTAATATTCTACACATTATTCCATTAGTTATTACATCTATTATTATTTAAATGTGATCTATAAAATTTTCTAACCATCACATAAAAAAATTATATAAATTCATTGAACATTAAAATATAGATTTTTAAATCCCATATTTATTAAAGTTCTAATGCCACATTGAATTTTTGTTGATATTATGCTTTTAAATCCTAAAATTACTATTTTTGATTAATATTCCCATGATCCATTCATTTATAAATTCACTCCCTAAGATAAATAGAGATAAATATGGGTTCATCAATCCATTACAAAAATTAGATCTTGAATTTTATATATCACTGACCCATGGTTTGATTAGTTCAGTTCCATAACAAAATCCATAAATAGATATTAAATAACTTCAAAAAACATAACCCAATTTAACTTAAGGTCCATTCCAAGGTCACATAGATGCTATAAGAGTTGAAATATATATTTCAAGAAATAATTAATATTTTAAAATTTTAAATTTAATAAATATGACATGACATTTTTTATTTGGTTAATTAATGATTTAAAAGTTATGCCATGTTTTATTTATCCATTACAAAATCTATGATCTGTATAGCTACAAGATCAGATGGTGTTTCACTAGGGGTAGGTTGAATCATTGGTACTTATTTTTACAAATTCATTCATTTAAAATTAATTCTATGTGAATTGTTAGATTCTTGATCCACTCTCATGAACACATTCTGACACACATGTTGGAAAAATATAAGTCAAACAACACATGAGAATTTTTATAGGGTTCGAAATCAATGTGAGAGCATACTCATCACCATGATCAAACTATGGTTGTTTCATGTATTTTATTACCACAATAATTCATAGTTATTACAAACACATGAAATTAGTGCACAAGTTTTGAGAAGGTATCGTCGAATTATCTATATAGATAGGTTTTATCTACTTTCCACTATTGTAATGTTTGGAATATACTAGATAGTAATTACATGATCTTAAAAGATTATTATTTATCTATAGAATAAATAATATATTCTATGTGTACCAGGATTATTCTACATCAAATACAAGGTATTCTTCTTTAATGTCATCGACTTCCAAAAAAATGAAGTAAAATTAAAATAGATCATCCCTCCTCTCACTAGTTTAGAATAAACAACCCATAAATGAGCACATTTTTGAAAAAAAATGGACTCCATCCTGACCTACAACAAGAAACTATATCAATAGTAAAATAAATATCTTTCCTCAAACTCTTCATAAACAATACTTCAAGACAATTCTAGGTTCATCAACATCTCTCTCTTTGATATAATAGGCATCCACTTCTCTCAAAATTTAAAAAAACAATTCTTATTCTACATTTTCTATTTTAATATTCCTATTTATTATTAGAAAATATTTCCATAAATATTTATATAAACTACTAGATTAATAGCTACATAAATAATCCTTGTAACACCCCAAGCTCCCATGGTACGTTTCCCTTTGAATAATGTAGTAGCTTGCGTTGTACGCAACTTGGAGTTTTAACACACCACGACCAATCAAACTAGCCATTATGAAAAACAATACCCAATTTTTGAAATTTTATAAATTTTATTTTTTATAATGGACTTCATTTTTTGGATTCGAAATATCAAAATTAGCTTAGGGTGAATTTTTGGTATTTTTCTGAAAACTTTCAATTTTTGATGAATAGTGAAAAACACTACAATATTGTTTAAAACCGAATTTTTATTTAAATAATTAGTTATTTTATTTTAATTTATTTTAGGTCAAAATAGATACATAATACCTATATATGTTCAATTTAATTCATTGGAGTCCTTTTATAATAAGTTTAGATATATAAAATTTTATTGAATTTGTTACCGTCTTTTACCCACCTTCTAGGAGCATTTACAAATTTTTATAAAACTTAATTTTACCACTTATGTGAGTTGAATTTCAAAAATCTGAGAGACAAAGTTGATATCATTAAGTAAAATGTGGTTCAATAAGATGAAAATATTTTTTGGTGAATAGTAACTTTTTACTTTTATTTACCACGTTTAAAAGTAAATAGGGTAATTAAGGGTAAAAATGATATTACAATTACCCTAAAACATGTAATAATTCTATTGGATAAGTGTAATTCGACCAAAAAAACATTAGGAATAAAATATTATCCTATTTGGTCCACTTGGATTGTATTAGGACATTTATTATTATTTTATTTAATGAAGAGTTAAAAGAGTTAAATTCAATGTTTAATAACTAAACCATTTTTAATATAGGGTTATACATAAGATAAATTCGACTATAAATATAAATTATAAATATAAAAATATTTCCTACATAATGGTATTTTATTTATAAATTTTAGACACTAAATAATTTAATTTTTTTATGACACAATGATGATGCAGTAATTACCTTATTAATGAAAGATTAAAATAATTTATATTATAAATATCCAAATAAATGTAATTTTAGACTTTTGATGAATTAAAATAATTTTATAGGTTAATATGACATGTTATGGTTGATTAAATAATTTTTCTTTGAAGTAATCATGCTGTTATAATTTTCACAAAAACTAAATACTAAATAGTGTCAAAATTGGCATAATTGAGTTTTAAAAAAAATACTATATTATTAATTGATATAATATTCATAAAAGTATAAGGTTCTGAAAAAGGACTTAGATAAGGTTATATATATTAATAATGAACCACTTGGGGTTCTCTTTTCTTGTTATAGTGATTTAATTTACCATATAATATAAAAATACATAGAGACATGGTAAATGTCAAACTATTTAACTAAGAGTTAAATCTAAAAGATAAGGTTAATATGGTGACCTACACCTATCTAAAACCTATTGGTTGAGAGGTTTTTGACCCATACCCACCTTATCCTAGAAATAAATTATTTTGGATCCATTAGAAACCGAAAATGATTTTATTATAAAATAATATTTCAAGCTTTTCCTAAAGTGACCATCACCTCTCTTATAAAAGGGTACGTCCCCTTCTCTCAATTTCACACCTCCAAAGCCTTTTGGAACGGCCAAAACCTAACCAAATATCCTTCCAACTTTCTTCCCTTAATCCTAGAGGCCTTCCTTTGGTCATAAATCCAACCTAAGGAGCCCTTTTGATCAAATCAAAAGGAAGAACCTGAAAATGAGGTAAATATTTCATCACCTCTTTCAAGTTCTTTTCTTCTTCCACTACCTCTTTTTTGTTGTTTCCATTATAAAATAATAACTCCAGTATCTTCTATATAATATTATGTTATTATAAAAATTTTAAAACTATATTCATTATTTTATCCATCATATGAATGAAAAAGTTACCATACGTGCATACATACGGCTTACCGTCTCCACGTCATGGTGTAGTTTGTTATTCAAACACTTCATTATTTGGATGGGAATAATAATGAGTATAATTGATGTAAATAATACATATAACATTTTAATGATTATGTATATATGATATATCATCCAATTACATACTATTTCACCATCAATATAATGATATTGTCACTCGTACGTACGTACGGATTACCGTCTCCACGAACGCGATGAGACTCATTCCCCATCATAATCACTCAAGAATAATTTTAATTTTATGATTAAAAATAATTTTTAAGAACTTAATATCATTCTGGATATGAATAAAATACATCCTATCCATAAAAAACATGGCTTACATAACCGATCATATAAAGGAAAAGAGATCAGTTAACACCCGAAACGATGATACTACTAAAATATTATTAACAAAGCAATATTATAAGATCATATATGATATAATTTTTATGTATATAATTTTTTTATAATTTAATAACAATGTTTTAACTGTTATATAGGATTTTAACATACCATTGACCAAGGAAAAGTACAAGGTAAGGGTCAATTCTATAATCTCTTTACTTATCCGAGGTTGTTAATACTTAAGTATCTACTGGGGCCTATTTATCATCCACATCCATGTTTTCTTAAAAATGTAATTCAAAACATTCTTAATATTTACTATAATATGGTTCAAAGTCATTTATACCCTTATTTTACCATATATTTTTTGAAAGGAATCTTTCCGTCGTTTTCTAAACAAGTTACTTTATGACCTTTTCGACAAAATTAAGGTAAGAATGTCTTTTTTTAACTTATACGATGGGTGCAGCTATTTTTTGCCATTACAAAATCATCGAATATTACCATAAAAGATTATAATAATATTTTTAAAAATAAATTTTTTATTTTATAATTATATAACTTTTAAATGATTTCAAATTAGAAAGAGATATTTCTCTAAAAAAGTTTTGATTTCATCTATGTCAATATCCTTTGATGGATTTTAATCTTGTTTGAAGTTGATTTTTTATGATACAAAACTTCCATATTATATTGAAAGATTTGTGATATGTTTGACTGGGGATGTGTTATTTTTAAACTATTCATGTCTTATGGATAAATTATTGACATTTCGTATGCTAGTTTTAATACGAATGTTTATGTTATGTTAAACCTTTTCATATGAGGAATACATTGGACTTAGTAAGTGACGAGTGGAGCCCGCTATAGCTCCTTGATGAATCGGTAGGTCTCACGTGACAAACTAGTTTCTTGGCACAATTCCTTGACAAAATCTTATTTGTAGTCTTTTCACAAGGCCTTGAATATGTGGTTATGAAGTCTGGTATTATGCATTCCATCATTATGAAAGTGGCTATTGATATTGCATGTGATTATTTGACTAGTAGAATATCCATGTGAATAATTAAATGATATTATTTGATTTTATCTTTGCCATATTATTCTGAAGTTTAAGTTTAAAAGGCTTTTGTTTTAGTCTTATACATTTCCTTAAATGCTTATACTTATTTATGAAAGTTTAAGCTATATTTTTATCCTTACTGAGCATATGAGCTCACCCCTTTATATGTTTTATTTTTTCCAGGATGTGAAGAAGTATTTTATGGTTGACCTACAGGGATAGGGTAAGGATATAAGTGTGTTAAAAAGGGACAAAATGTTGTTGATGTTTTTATTTCATGATGTAATGTAAAACTTATGAATGTATCTAGTACTTCCAAGGCTACTAAACTGATCGGACTTTGGGGAAATTATTACTTGTATCATGACAATGTTATGTAATAATGAACCGAATCTGGGTAACTGGGTTCGGGGTGTTACAATCCTTGAATAAAAGAAACTTTCAACATAGAATATAATTTTAAATTTTAAATTTTAAATTCCATAAAAAAATTCCCACAATAATTTTCATAAAATATAATTCAAAATACTCTGAATATCTACTTTAATCCTGACTTTGATTTAGTCCATGATATTTTGTAAATACAAAAATATAAAAGCATCATCAAATTAAATTTCCCTTTTCTTAAAAATTCAAAAATATGAAAATTCACTATTTTAATTTTTTTTCAAATGATTTTGAAAATTATATGATTAGTGAAGTTATATTCTCATCTCAAATACATATATTGAATTCATATTATCTCCCAAATTTTCCAATTTTTATTCAAACTTTAATTTCATATGACTTGAAAAGTCATATGACCCGAAGTCACATGCTTGGTATAAAATTCATATGATTATTATTTTACATTATAGACAAATTTTTTCCCATTCCTAAAGTCTGATGATGGAAAAAAAGTCATATGATCGTCTAAAAAGTCTTATGATGAAGTCATGAATTAAGAAAAGTTATATGAAAAAGTATTATGGTGATTTGGAAAATTTATATGTTCCAAGAATTTTCCATTTTTTGGATCCAACTCAAGAATTATGGACTTTTGAAAAGGACTCAAAAACAACCAAACAAATTCCAATCCACTTCCAAACTCTTCAAAAAAAACTTCTAAAAAACATAACAACTATATCATAGAGGGTAGTAAACAAATAAAAATTCAATAATTATTCTAGAGGCACTTCAATATCTCCTTTTTTATTTGTTTCCAACCTAAAAAATATTTCTCAAAATGAAAAAAAATCAACATCTCATTCAAGAGACACAAAATCAAAACCTTTATCCAAAGGAAAGAATCTTGAAACCATCCCACATGTTAAAGTAGTGTTTTTGAGAGAAATCCATCTCTCAGTAACAAGAATCATTTTATCCAAGTGATAAATCTCTCTTTCCCCTAATTTTGTGCACTCACTACTTTAAACAGCTCATTATTTTCACAATAAACATTGCTAATTAATTTGAATAGATAATTAAAGGAAAAAATAACTTTTCTAGAAAATAGTTGTACACCTTCTCTCCCCATTTGAAAATATAATACTTTTCTCAGTAAGGGTGCCTTCCAAATATTATTAATGAAGTTGGAGGGGAGGGAAACCTATGTTCAACCTCAAGTACTCAAATATATCATTATGGAAAAACTTTGTGAAAATATAATCCAATTAGTCTTTGGTAAGAATAAATTCCATCTTAATGTATCCATTGGACACATTCTCATTAATGAAATGATATACGATATCTATATGATCATACCATGAGTGATTAACAAGATTTTTTAAAATATCCATAACTCTTGGATTATCATAATTAATTATAAGAGGTTTTTCAACCTTCACCCTCAGATCATTCAACAACTATTTCATCAAAATAATTTGAGTTCATACACTCTTAGCATCAATACATTCCACCTCTATAGTATTCCATGTCACCAAGTTCTATTTCTTATCATGATGACTAACACAAATGTCTCCCAAGAGGAAAATTACTCCTAAAGTGGAAATTTTATCATTAAAATTACCATCCCAATTAACATCTCTAATCCCATACAGATTCAAATTATTTCCCTTATTTTCCAAAAACCCATAGATTATAGTATTTTGATGTATTTAAGAACTATTTTGTAATCCATAAGATGTGATTCCTTTGGGACACTTTGATATCTAGCATAGAGACTCACATCATAAATAATATTCATTCTAGAAGTTATGAGATAAACAGGATCCCAATAATTCTTTTGAATTTACTTTGATTTACACTCTCTCCTTTAATGTATTTAGACAGTTTCCGCACCATCTGAATCAGTATAGACACTGGATTTAACTCCTTCTCATAAAAATTATTCAACAATTATATAGAATACTTATCTTAGAAAAAGAAAAGAAAAGATTATTTTTTTCATAACCTGTTATCCCAAGAAGTATCTCAACTCACCAAGCATGGACATCTCAAATTATAGATTCATTTTATTTGAAAAATATTGAAAACCATACTTAAAATCACCTAAAAATGATATCATCAAAATATATAACTAAATTAAAAGTACCTTTTTAATTTCATTGACATATATCTTTCT
Source organism: Viscum album (assembly GCA_963277665.1). NCBI lineage: Eukaryota > Viridiplantae > Streptophyta > Magnoliopsida > Santalales > Viscaceae > Viscum > Viscum album. The sequence continues at coordinate 1,030,491,212 of OY728150.1, forward strand.
ATACACTTTTTCCATGTATTTTAGCTCCTTTAAGTAGTTGTAAAACCTTTAATATCAGCCCTTGGGGATTGTTTTAAGGCATAAAGATCATTCTTTAATTTTAATACTCTTCTGCCATCATTATTAAGAAAAAAATCATCATGATTATCAATATAAACCTCTTTTTCATGATATTAATTTAATAAGGTATATTTGAAAACTAATGGAAATTTTTATATTGTCTATAAGCTTCCAAAATAAGGAACATCCCGATAGCTTCCAATATTTCTACGAATGAAAAATTCTCTTCATGTCAATTCTGTCAACTTGGGAATAAAACTTTAAAAAATTTATACCCTTATTCATTGTCACATAACTTTTTTCACTTAATGTTTTCCTAAATACCAACCTGGTTCTAATGAAATTTTTTTCAATAGGTATTAGAATAAAGTCCCATGTAAGATTACACTCAATCCAGATTGGATCCTCATCTCTACCCACAATCCACTCTTTAAGGTTAAAAGCTTCTTACAATTATTGAGGTTTAAAATGATAAATAAAAGTATTATAATACTCAAACGTTAGTATTATACTAGTTACTTTATCCATCGGTTCATTATATCATCTTACTTTGAGTCCTCACAAGAGAATATTTTTATCCTATGATATTCTCTATCTCGATATACTTCCTTAACATTTGAAACTTCTTTTTATCATTCTCAAGAACCTTCTTTTCATCACCAATTTGGTCATAATCAACACCTACTATTTATGGATTGTATTTAGTGTATTTTTCAGTATTTTTGTCTATAAATTTATCACTAGTTACATTGATTTATTCACAAACTTCTACACCTAGAACACTCTTTATGGGTTAATTTTCAATAAATTTGACATAATAATAATGAAACATTATTTAAATCATTTTATTAAAATATTTTTAGCACTTTACATTAGATAGGTAACCAATAAAGATACCCTCCTCAGTGCTTTCACAAAATGTTTCTTGAACCAACTCTCTGATTTTGATAAACCAAAAAATTAGAAAGACTCCAAAATTACTCAATGTTGATGTAATGCCCTCTAGGTCGCTTATATTTTGAGTTTTATTTATATATCTTTTTATTCTTTGATTTCTTGGGAGTTGGGGTCAAAAATATTGTATTTTAGATAAATTTACTTGAGCACATGATTATTACTAACGATGTGGCTAACGATATGGGAAGAGTTTTTAGGGGGGATAATGTGGTTTTACATAGTATCTACATGGTTTGTCAAACCATGTGGAATTAATTAGTAAATATTGTAGTAGTGTTTTGTGAATCTAGTGGGTTCTACATGGTTGGAACATGATTTTCCAAACTGTACAGTCAAAACATGAAACCCATGCAGTTTTCTTAAAACTTGGAAATTACCTTTATACCCTTATGAATTTTAACTCCCCAACCCTGATCTCTTCCTTATTAACCTATACATTCCCCTCCTAGGTGTGTATCTTTTTTACCCTTAATTTAATGGTTTATTTCCCTTGATGTTTGGTGGTTTTTCTTTAGGTAAGATTGATTTCTCATTTATTTCTTCTTCACCCACCCTTTTCCCCATTTTTCTTCCATTTTCACAGATTTAAAAAACCATAGAATCCCATGAGTGAAAATCCTATATTAAAGTGTGGTTTTATTATGAAATTTCATATTTATTTAGGTTCTTGAGGTTCCTTCATATTTTATTCGCATTCTTTTAGTAAAATACTATGAGTTTTAATTCGATTTCAAGGTAGGTGTCTATAATTGCCAATAACCTGCACTCCCAGATCCCGTCCTGAAATCCATAACTTTACATTCCCAACTATGATACTGATAATTGTGACCCAATTTTTTTCCATAAAAATCTTATAAAATGAAAAGGAAACCATGGATCAATTACATTCTAGAGGACCTTTTAGGTTTAGAGTTTTATAGAATTTTGAAAAATCTTATATAAACAATACCCAAGCCGTCAAATGAACTTTTTTCCCATTTAACCCATATTTTCATATTTTATATGAGTTCATCAACATCATCCTTCTCAAATCCTTTATTTATTAAAATCATTCAGCATCGTTATTTATAACATGTGTAAAAGGAAACATAAAAATGGTGAGATCAAATGCTCAGTTTGGGTAAACATAAGCATTAAAAATTGAATGTCATCAATGAGAATAAGCATTAATAAGGGTATAATAACATAATAAAATTTCATGAGAGAATCATAATGTATCTCATACCCATAAATACTTGGATCATCAAATATGAAAATATTTAAAAGGAAAGAGTTATCAGAATCAACAATCATGATCCCTATGATATCAATATCGATCATGAAAAGCATTATGAACCCATAACAAGAATATAGAAAAACTTTACATGACTTGGGACACAGTTTTAACTTCACTCTTATAAATTGAATAATTATATGGTCAACTTCCATACCCGATGAATTCTAGGGATATCACAGAACCACCCACCCTTGGTTTACCACATAACCATCTGTCATTGGTTTATCATAAAACCACTCATAATTGGTTTATAATGTAACCACCCATAAAATTTTGAATTTAAATTAAATAATAATCACACAAAAAATATTTCATTTCATCATAAACTCATAGGAATAACCCTTTTTCTTTTTATAACTTGATTAACACAGAAAATAGAAATGTGTTCTATAAAAATATCTTTGAACCATGATTAACCTATAGAATCAAAAAAAAATATCTATAAAATTCTATTTGAAACTTGATTAACTCATTTAAAAAAATGGGTTTTATAACAATCTCTTTGAAACATGGTTAACCTGTGGAAAATAAATGGGTTCTATAACAGTATCTTTGAAACAATCTTAATCCATCCAAAAAAGAACGAGGATGGTATCAATATAAAATATCCCAAGTATAAGATAAGTAAAAAAAGGGTTATTGGCATTAATAAATGGAAATACCATTAATGAATCATTTATAAAAATTGAGGAAAATATATAATTCATTTTGAAAATATATTCTTAAAACATATTTTTTTAAAATACATTTCTTTGAAAACAACCTTGGAAACATATAAAAATGTTTTAAAAATAATTTAAAACACTTTTTAAAACATAAAACATTTTTTAAAATAATTTCCCTTAAAATTTATATTTTAATATCATTTAAATAAAATTTGAAAACTTTTTTAGAAAAAATTGTTTTAAAAGAACGTATATTTCAGACCGAACAGAGAAGTGAAGTAATCTTTTCTTAAAAAATATTGATTATTCTAAGTAACAAAGAGTGGGAAATTTGTAAAATATCATTAAAATATCATGAATAACCATATTATGATATAATTTATTATAATTATAATATTTCAACATCAGATACTTAATCATTCACAACTTGATAAATGATGATATTATAACAAAAGACTCAAAACACTTTGGTAACATTGAATCACAATCCCCATGAAAGGATTACATTAAAAGAAACTTAAAATACCATTATAATATAAAAATTAATTACATTAAAGGTAAAATGGTATGTATATACATCTCATAAAATAAGATAAGTGCATAACATGATATAAGTCTCAAAGAAGGAAAATTGTGAAACAAATCATTACTGCTTTGGTAACATTGAAACTGTAAACCCCATGAAAGAGATATCATAAAATGGATATTAAAATCACCATATATTTAAGGATAATAATAATAAAATATATTCATGTAATTTATATACACTACATAACAAAATTAAGTGGTGAATATGCCAAGTATCACACAAAAATAAATGCGAGATGAGAAAAACCCTTACCTTGAGTTTGATTCATAACACTTGTTATTTATCTTATTAAATAATAAAATTATGTTAATTATTTAATTTATTGATAAATTTTTACAAGATTATTATTAATTTTATGTCACTTATAAATTATTTATATACACCTACTTAATCGATTTAGTTTAATTTGGATGTTTTGACCATATTTGTCTTATGTGTCAAAACTGACTTTGATAGGCCGACTAAGGTTAATGATGTCATTATTTAAAATTATCTTGAATAATAATAATTAAATAATTATCATATTAATTTATTAATTATACTTATATATATCATTATTTTTGATGTGGTGATGAAAAAAAGAATCACATCGCTTTGAGGAGGCGATGGTCTACATTTCCAAAAATGACGTTATCACTTTTTCAGTGTGTGAAAATATAAGAGAGAAAGTTATATATTATATTTAAAGAATGATAATTGAGTCATTAATATCATATATATTTTATTTATATCATGTGTATTTATTAAACACATCCTTAATACATTCCATGTAAATCATGAATGAATCACACCGCTTTGAGGTCGCAGTAGTCTATACATACACAAACGATGTTATCGTATTCCCAAAAATGGAATGCAAGAAGGTAATTGTTATATAATAATTATAGGAGAATAAATAAATCATAAATATAATACATATCATATAAAATTAGCATGTACATAATTATTCCAAACCTTGAGAGGTGGTAACGGAAAAATGAACAACCTCTATTCACGAGGCTTTAGTACATTGTATACATGAATGATGATTGTTTATCCCATTTGATGGAAGTGTGTGAAGTTTTAGGTAGAAAACTTAAAATAAAAATATATAATTTTATTGATGATATTTAGTATATTATATAACCATGATATAAAAATAAATTAAGGGGTTTGAGAAATAAAGAAAACAAAAGTGCTCATTGATGAATGTTACCTCTTCTTTGGGTAACTTCTTTTGGTTTGCACAAAAGTACTTAATTGGAAGGATTTATACCAAATTTAAGGCTTATAGGATGAGGGTATAAAATTATTTAATATATTTGGACAGGAATTGTTCAGTCCAAAGGGCTTTATAGGTTTGATTAGAGAAGGATAGGTGGTGGCCTTTTATAAGTGGGGGAAAGGACACACTTGGAAATTTTGAAAAGAAGTTAGGTGAATCCACATTTTTACCAAACAATAATCTTAATTAACATAAAATATTAGATAATATAGGTTTAATGGTAAAAATATGGCCATACAATGGTCTTTGTACAAGTGTTGGGTCATTTTAGACCTTATTTTCTAAGTTTAACAACTAAGTAAACTCGTTTTTCTCTTAATTGTTGTAATTAATTTTAATTTCATTCACGGATATTTTTGGTAAAAAACTAAGTTAAACTTAAAATAAATTATAAATTATTATAATTATAATTATATAAACATTTTGTCAAATTCAATTCATAGAATTGATGGAATTTAATTTAAAATTATTCCCACAGACAGAACAAGACAACAAGGTTTTAAAGTGAAAATGTTCTAAAGTTTACTAATTTTTTATATATAAATTCAATATAAAAAAGATTAAAATTAACTAAATTGGATTAATAGATGTATAATTTATCTAAATTAACATTAAAACAAATTTAAAATATAATTTAATATTAAAAAAATAGACAAAAAGTCAATTTTCAATTAAAATTAAGTATTTTTCAATATTCATCAAAAATGAAACTTCTCAAAAAAATATAAAAAATTTACCCTAAGATAATTTTGACATTAATAATTCAAAATTAATTTTTATTTCTTCAAATAAAATTTATAAAAGTTTCAAAATTTTGTTTTAAAACAAGTCAACTATTAAAAGTGGAAAAACTGCATTTTAGAATAATACAACTTTTCATGCTTAAAATTTGATTTGTACATATTTTATGCATATAAAACTTATTGTGTGAATTTAAAAATATATTATTGAATATATAACATATAAATTTCAATAATACCATTCACTAATATATAATAATTTAATTTATTAATATAAAACATCGTTATGGTCATAAAAATAGTTATTTTGTAAAAACATTTCCTTTATATTCAATTGGTTTTAATTTCATTTATAATTAGTTTGTAAAAAATGAATTCATTATATAAACAAGTGTAAACCATATTTTCATAATTTAATTAATCTTATCATTTCCCATCATTCCAATGGTTAGGTGATAACTATCATGTTAAATAATAATATTAACATTATAATGTTTTCTAGTAAGACTCGGCCTTGCGTGTAACATAGGTTATCGTGGAAACATGATGTTATGTTAAACATGAGATAAATATTGTTTTGGATATAATAAAATATAAACTATGAATTATGTGTAATGATATATATCAATGAATATAAATTAATTTTAAATAATATATTTCATAAAATCTCAGGATGCTACATCCTACCCCCCTTAAAATGAATTTCACCCTCGAAATTCATATTGGTTATCAAAGGATTAACATTTTTAAGATTCATTTATTGAAACCCAAATCATAAAAATAAAATAAAGAAAAAATCCCTTAAAAGGGAAAGTGGGATACATAAAGGTCACCTGAAGTTATGCATAACTTGGATTCCACACAATGAGAACATTAGTGGGAAATTAAAAGATGGATTTGGAAGGGAAAATTAATTCCCATGGAATAATAGAGAGTGATAGAAAAAAAATTCTATATTAAGTCAATGAAGACAAAAACACAAGCCAAATAGGTGTGGAAAAGTTCATTCATTTCATCATAAAATATGGTAATAGGATAATATTTTATTTCAAGATCCTTTTCCTAAAGTTGAACGATTCTTATACCATCTAGACTGAGAGAATATGGAAATATACTTACTTGATGAATATAGTTTCATATTTTAATAAATTTACATCACAATATCATATTTCTCTCCAAATTATGATTATTAAAGATGAATTTTTAATGCCAAATGCACTAAAATAATCTTTTAAAGACCGCATAACCATAAAAGGGAGAGTGAAGATATTCCATCTATCTTTCGATAGTAGAAAAATCCAAAATGGTTAGAAAATGGTAATATAATTCCCAAAATGATTAAAACTTCATATGATACATTAATATTTAAAATATATATCCAAATTTCAAACCAAAACATTCAATAAATTACTATCCTTAAAATTCTTCAATTATTTCCTAACTAAGTTCGAAACCCAAAGATTAGAAATATTGAACTATATATATTATTAGGAGATTAACTATTATTCCTCACATAAAATCCCATATGTTTCCAAAATAAACTACATCCTTACCTATAAGAAAAGGTCACACTAACCAGGACATCATGTAGGCTAGTGGTAGGCACAAAACACTTATCATTCTTCGGTCATGGGTTAAATCCCCACTGCTTTAATGGATGTGATGGGTTTTAATACATCATACATATTGTCATTTCTTTATTTAAACATGAAAAATAATTCCTCCTAAATAAAAATTCATGTTTATCATAGGGGTTACAAATACCTTAATCAAAAAAACATCTTCAAAAAAATGTCATTAATAACCTCAAAATCCTTAAAACCTAGAAATAGAGTGTCTAATACTTTGAACTTATGATCATCCTAAATCTTATAGACCTATGATGATATCCATAAATCATAATATAACTTAACATTAAAACGTTATAATATCCATATTTATCTAAACCTAAATTTGATACCAACTATAATAGATGAGGACCCACACTCCCAAATCCTATGCCGGAATCCATAACTTCACATTCCCAACTATGATGTCGATAATTGGGACATAAATTTTTTCCATCAAAACCTTATAACATCAAAATAAAACATATATAACTTACATTATGGAGTAACTTTTATGTTTATAGTTTTATAGAATTAGAAAAACTCCCATATAAACAATCCCCAAGTCATAAAAATGATAATTTCTCCCATTTAACCCAGATTTTATTATTTCACATTAAGTCATCAACATCATCCTTGTGAAATCATTTATAGATATAAATCATTCAACCTCATTCTTTATAAACCGATAATAAAAATACATAAGAATGGTGAGCTCAAATACTCAGTTAGGGTAAACATAAGCATTAAAAAGTAAATTTCATCAATGAGCATAAGATTGTATAAGGGTATGATTAAATAATCAAAGTGAATGAACAAATCATAAAGGAAATCATACCAATAAAAACCTGGATCATTAAATATGAAAAAATAGAAAAGGAAAGAGTCGTCAGAATCAATAATCATGATCCATGTGATATCAATCTCAATCATGAGAAGCATTATAAACCCATAGAAAGAATTTATGAAACATGTATATGACTTGGGACTTAATTTTCACTTAACTCTTAAAATTACACTAATAAATGTAATAACCATACAACCGACTTCCATACCCAATTCATTGGAGGGTGATCACAGACCCACCCATCCTTGGTTTATTACAGAACCTAACATCATTGGTTTATCATGGAACCACCCTTCATTATTTTATAACATAACCACCCATTAAATTTTCAAGTAATATTACATAATCATGACATATAAAATCTTTCATTTCATTATAAACTCATAGTAACAACCATTATCCCTTTTATAACTTGATTAACTTGTGGAAAATAAATGGGTTCTATATAAATATCTTTGAAACATGATTAACCCATTGAAAAGAAATCAGTTTTATAAAAATCTCTTTGAAATATGATTAACCCATGGAAAAAAATGTGTTTGATAACAATCACTTTGAAACATGGTTAACCTATAGAAAATAAAATGGTTCCATAATAATCTTTTTGAAACAATCTTAATCTATCCAAAAAAGAATGAGGATGGTATCAGTACAAAATATCCCAAGTGGAAGATAAGTAACAAAAAGTGCTGTTAGATTTTATGAATTTAAATACCATTAAGTTACCATTTAAAACATTTTTTAGGAAAATATCTTTTTCATTTTGATAATCTCTTTTTAAAACATAAAACATTTTTAAAATTCTTATCTTTGAAAACAACCTTGGAAACATATAAAAAAGTTTTAAAAATATTTTTAAAATAGTTTTAAAACATAAAACATTTTTTAAAATATTTTCCATTGAAAATTATCTTAAAATATCATTTAAATACATTTTTAAAACATTTTTAGAAAACATTGTTTTTAAAGAACACAAATTACTGATCGTAGTGAGAAATGGAGTCGGGTTTTCTTAAAAACATTTTATCAATTATTATAAGTTCCAAAGAGTATAAAATTGTAATATTACATGAAAATATCATGTATAACCATAGTATAATATAATTTATAATAATTATAATATTTCAATAACATAGATTTAATTATGCACAACCCCGATAAACGATGAGATTGTAATAAAAGACTCATACCAGTTTGGTAACATTGAATCACAATCCCCATTAAGGTATTATATTAAAATAAACTTAAAATACTTTTATAATTTATAAATTCTTGATATTAAATGTAAAATTGTATTTATATATGCCTCATAAAATAGTATAGGTACATAACACAACATAAGTCTCAAAGATGGCAAATTGTGACAAAAATCCATTCCACTTTGGTAACATTGAAATTGTAAACCCCATGAAAGAGAAATACTAAAATTGATATTAAAATACCTATAAATTGATGTATAATAATAATATAATACATTCATGGTAATTATATACACCACACAACAAAATTAGGTGGTAAATATGGCATGTATCTCATAGAAATAAAAGCAAGACAAGAAAAACCATTACCTTAAGTTCGATTTATCACGCTTGTTCTTTATATTCCTGAATAATAAACATATATTTATTATTTAATTGATTAATAACTTTTTTAAAGTTTATTATTTCTTTTATTTTACTTTTAAACAATATATATAAAATTACTTGATCAAGTAAGTTTAAGCCGGATGCTTTGACCATATTCAGCTTATGTGTCAAAAATGACTTTGATATAGGCCGACTAAGGTCGATGTTTTCGTTATTTAAAACTATAACAAATAATAATCATGAAATAATTATCATATTACTTAATTAATTATACATATGTATATATAATTCTTTTTGATGTGGGGATGGAAAAAAGAATAGTCAAATCGCTTTGAAGAGGCAGTAGTCCACACATCCACAAACGATGTTATCACTTTTTCAGTGTGTGAAAAGGTAATAAAGAAAGTGATATATTTTATTTAAATAAATATAACAATTTAATTAATATCATATATATTTCATATATATAAATTATTTTTATTAAAACTATCCTTAATACATTCCATGTAAATCGTGAATGAACCACATCGCTTTGAGGATGTGGTAGTCCACAGGTCTACAAATGATGTTATCATATTCCCACAAAATAGAAATCATGAAGGTATATGTTATATAATAATTCAAGGAGAATAAATAAATAAAAAATATCATGGATATAATATAAATTAGTATATCCATCATTATTCCCAACCTTTATAGGTGGTAATAGAATAATGAATGATATCGGTTCGTGAGGTTGTAGTCCTTCGTACACACGAACAATGATTGTGTATCCCATTTGATGGAAGTGTGTGAAGTTGTATGTATCACAATTAACAAAAAAAATATAATTATATTAAAGATACTGATGTTATTATATAATAATTATATAAAAATAATTTAATTGGTTTGATAAAGAAATAAAACAAAAGTGATCATTGATGAATGTTACCTCTTCTTCAGGTAACTCCTTTTGGTTTGCACCAAAGGACTTCATTGGATGGATTAATTCTCAATTTAAGGTTTCTAGGATGAGGGGGTGTAATTTGGGAAGATATTTGGATAGGTATTGGCTGATAAAAATGGTTTTATATTTGTTAAGAGAGAAGGATAGGTGGTGTCCTTTTATAAGTGAGGGAAAGGACACACTTGACTTTTTTGCAAGGAGGTTAGGTGAACCCATTTTCTACCTAACAAGAGGCTTCCATAGCACAAAAAAATATATAATAGAGTTTTAATGGTCTAAATATGTCTTTTAAATAAACTTTGGAAAAGTTTTGGGTCATTTTTACACTATATATTCTAAGTTTAACCACTAAGTAAACTCATTTTTCTCTTAATCACTATAATTAATTTTAGTTACTTTCACTAATATTTTTGGTCAAAAACTAAGATAAAATTACTATAAATTATAAATAATTATGATTAAAAATATTTAATATATTTTTCCAAATTAAATTCACATAATTTTTATAATTTAATTTAAAATTAATCTCATAGACGTCAAGAAAAAGAGGGCTTTAAAAGTGAAAATGTTCAAAATTTTATTAAGTTTTTATATCTAAATTCTATATAAAAAAATATTACAACGACCTAAATTGTATTAATATATGTTTAATTGATCAAATTTAATATTAAAAACATTTTAAAATATAATTTAAATTTATAAATTATTTATATGAAAAGTTAGTTTTCAATTAAAATTCATTATTTTTTATTATTCATCAAAAAATTAGCCTTCTCAGAAAAATACCAAAAAAACCAAAATAATCTAATTTTTACAATTTAATTTAAAAAATAAAGTTTATTTTATCAAATAAAATTTATAAAAGTTTCAAATTTTAGTTTTAAAATAAGTCTTCCATTAAAAGGCATAAAAACCACCTTTTAAAAAAATACAACTTTTCATGTTTAAAATTGGATTTGTTATTATTTTATGCCTAAAAAATTATTGGATGAATTTAAAAAAAATTATTTAATATATAACATTTAAATTTCATTAATATCATTCAATAAGAGTGATTAATTTAATTTATTAAAATAAAAATATTTTTTGGCATTAAAATGGTTTTTTTGTAAAAACATTTACTTTATATTCAATTGATTTTTATTTTCATTTGAAATTAATTGGTAACCAATAAATTCATTATATAAACATTTTAAACCATATTTTCATAATTTAGTTAATCTTATTCATTCTAACCATTCAAAAGTCTAGGTGATAACTATCATGTTAAATAATATTATTAATTGTATATTGTTGTCTGGTAAGACTCAACCTCTAGTGTAACACATATTATCAATGAAGCTTGATGTTACGTGCAATTAAATATAAACTTGGTGTTATTCATAGCATAGTATAAAATATTAATTTCATGTAATTTAATCTATAAAATAATTTAAATTGATTTTAAATAATATATTTCATAAGATCTCAGGATATTATAGTGTCTCTACCTAAGAGTGCTTTTCCATGGCATGCCTTTAATTATTCTTTCCTTTTGATTTTAATGATTAAATTTCCTTCAATATTTTTGATGATAGTTTATCCATGTTTGATTTTATTCCATAAATTTGTTTCAAATTTTATGGTTTTAAATGGATTCTCTAAATTAATTGGTTTTAATGCATGTAAAATATTTGACAAAACAAATCAAATAGGATTCTTGGTTTTAAAATAATTTAAAAAAGAATTATTTAAAATATTTTCATTATAATTGGCTCTTGATTTTATGCCTTATGTTTTTTCCAAATCCACTTATGTGGATAAATTATGATGTTTTTACTTATTCTTATACCTTATTTGGATGATTGGATTTTGATTTTTCCATGTGTATTCACATAATTTTATTGAGTGTCATTTATTCATAATTTAAAACATGGTCTATTTAGAGAAAAACCAAATAGATTTATAAATAAGTGTTTTTAAAGTGAAATTGTTTTAAATATAGTTTTCAAACTATATATATTATCATGAATGTATAACGACCTTATATAGATTCATGGTGGTGTCCTACTAATCTTTTCCCCACACCTTGCATATGCCATGGGGTGTATGAAGACTTGGGTTTGTAGGAAACACGTAAATGTAATAACACTATGAAATTCAGTTTATCCATGTGGTTACTATTTTCCATGGTTAGTTTTGGATATATAATATAATGGTATCATAGAGCTTATATCATGTAGAGAATGTTTGGATTTTGGATCATTTGGGTTGTTATGCACCAATCTCACCAGCCTTGATCAGGTTTGAAGTTTTGGTCATGCTGGGTAATGAATATGATATATAAATTTTTTATTTATAAATTATAAAGTGAATTTGGATATGTTTTCAATTTTGGTTATTACTATATATAATCTTTTTGGTTATTTTAAATTATTGATACTATTTATTTTATGGAGTGGACATATAATTTATGAACAGGTCATGATAGATTTTTAGGAGGAATCCATGATTTATTTATTTTAATTTTGGGAGTAAAATCATTCAAAATTAATTGTATATTGATACCTTGGTTCTTGTATCTATAATTTGGTGATTAGGAACATGCTTCGGGATTTATAGTGAGTCTGGATGAGTAACTGGTTAGGTTGACCTGGGATGGTTAATTAAAAAATGGTATTAGATCCCTATTTTAATTTGGTGGTTAATAGTATACAAGAGATACGACCTTCAAGGCTCAAGAGATGGGTGTGAAAGAGTTCCTGTCTAGCTCTTTGTAATAAAAAATCTCAAGTTACCATGGGTGTTTGAGTGTTGTTTCATGAAATTGATCTTATTTTTTTCATATTATGGGATTTAATTTGTTTCCCTGGAATTTATAATTTTTGGGGTATTCCTGTAAGTTATTTTTAGAAATTTTGAGTTCTATAGTAAATTATTGAGGTAAACCGAAGGTGAATGGCTAGGGAGAACAATCTAGAAAACCATGTGGAAATTGCACAGCCTAGTCTGTGATCCCTCTACTAAAACTCAACATGTTTGGCACACGATTTACTAGAACATGCAACCAAACCCTATAAAATGAGAAGAATCTCAAGATTTTTAAATTTTCACCACTTATTCACTTAGAATTATTTTTTATGAAAATTCTTATTGTTCAAGATTTATTATAAGGGTTTATTATGATTTAATTGGTGTTTTGGAAATTTAATTATATATTGAATGCATTTTTGTTTTTTTATTTTATAGATAATGCCTCTTAAAAAGTCCTCATCTAATACATTAGAGATATTTTCAGAGGATTATATGCATGAAAACCCCTGACCCTACTTTCGTGGAATCAATGATATATACTATCTGATCCTTAGGCCTAGAGGGTGTAAGAGATTATGAATGAATGGTGGGGAATTCTCAGAATTTTACCAAGTACAATGCATCAGTTTTCCATGGTGATAATGAAACCTATGATCTAGAGGTGTGTATTGAAAAGATCAATGTATCTTCCATTTTCTAAATAACTTTAATACCTTTAAGGTTGGATTCCTTATTAATATATTTGAAGGACCAAGTAAGAAATACTAGGAATCCATAATGCAAGAGAAGTTCCATGAGGATCTTACCTGGACTAATTTAAAAAATACATTCCATCAGCAGTTTTATCCTAAGATATTTTGGAAAGAGAAGACCCATGAATTTGTAACCATGGATTAAGGAGACCTTTTTGTGATGGAATGTGATATTCAGTTGGTTGAGTTGATTCACTTGTCTCATAAGCTTATCATGAATGGTTATCTCATGGATCATAATAAAATTATTTTGAAGGTTGAGATGAAATATTTTATTATTCTCCTTTTTCTATTGACATACATCAAAGTGATTGATAAATAGGTTATGGAAGAAGTGTAATTATCTAGTAAGATGGGCCTCAGTGGTGTTTCTTCACTATAAGGGGTAGCTAGAGCTCTTCCTTTGGTCAAAATAGGAAGTGAGATAAACATCATCGGAGTGGTGGTAGAGGTTCTCACCATTCAATCGGTTCAATACTAGTGGATTTTTTAAGGAATAAGTCTGTGACATGTTTTTATTATTGTAATTATTTCTACATTATGTCATACTACTTAAATTCTCTAAGTTCCACCCATGTGGTCATCCAGGTCATCTCTAGCACTTTCATAAGAATCTCCCATAAGGGAGTGGTGTTGAATATTCATTTTCTAAGGATTTAAAAGTTTAATATGATAGTTCTAAGTGTGTGGGATATCATCCTTATTCTGAAGGTGTGTAACACACTAGTTAAAGTTGCGCTCTTTTTTACCTCTTATCATCCCTAAAATAAGGAATTATTTATCGAGTATGGTGGTCATTTATTGAGGAAAATTATCTAAATTTTGGGGATGCATTTTTGTTTGAATTAATAGAGTCTAAGTATTAATGTTTCAAATGTTTTAGAGTGTTCACTTTGGGTATGTTTTGAGTTGGAATCTTTATGAATGGTTCTACAGGGGGTTTCTGCAAGGCACTTTCAATAGAAGGAATTTATACCATAAATCCTTAGTTTACAAAGTTAATTTTTTTCTAGTCACATGCCATAAAAATGGATTACGTTGTAAAATGATTTATTTTTTAAAGAATGAACTTATGAAGTAAATACATCATTCAAGATTTTTTACCCATGGTGATTCCTTTTTCAGTATATGTGCTAGGTGGGTTATTTTACACTATAAAATATATATTATGATGTAAATACCCCAAAACCCAAAAAGTTTATTTTTTCTTCATGCCTAATTTATTTTGTAGTTTTTTTAGCTACCTATCTATCAAACCTTAATATTTTTCTCTTAAGTAATGAGTGACTCCATACCTCCCAAGCATCTCTATTAGAAGTTTGATCTCTAGTGAGTTTCCTTATTTTGGGTTTCTCCTTCCTTCTACTATCATTAATTTATAGTGGGGTGATCAAATGATTTTAGATTAAATTATAGGTTTATCTTGATGATTTTTTATCTTGGAATTCCTTTTTGGTATTATTTTCCCTTATTCTTCATTGGATATTCCCATAGAAGGTGTTGATTTTATCGTTGATTAAAGTTAAGTGGTTTCATATGATTTTCCATAAAATTGAAACATTAAATTTATTTATTTATTTTAAATGAGTTTTTAAATGACTTAAAAAATAGGATTTGAGAAGATTGGCATTTTATTTTGAAAATGTCATGGAAAATGTGAAAAAAACCCCAATTTCATTGGAATTTAAATTATTGGGTGGATTTTAGACAAAAATGATGGATTGATTTGGAAATTGATTTGATGAAATAATTTGAGGTTGTGCCTCAAGATAAATGGATTAAATTGAAATATTATTTAAAAAGGTAATTAATTTACTAAAACCTGTGATTTAGTTTCAAAATGAGAAAGGAATGCTAAAAAATTAAATTGGGAAATTTTATTTTCAATTGATTTGAAATTATTTATTTTACATCGATTGATTTATTTATTGATTGAAGAACTTGTAAGACTAGGTAGTTAATTGGTAACTGGGACAAGCATGATAAGAATATGACTCTCTAGTGATATATTTATTATAAAAATACTAACTGAATCGAGTTTGGCATGATATCTTATAATAGAATCCCCTAACGTGGTGTTGATTGGGGCATGCACACCTACCTTGATCCATAATGATGATTGAAATGTGTGAGGATATTATTTCCAAAAAATAACATAACACATAGATTATTACATGGTGCCATGATATGTTTGATTTCATGATTACATGTAATTGGTTATAATTTTTTTATTAATTTCATTTTTATATAAATATTTTATGTAAAATGGTAAGTAAGTCTATTTTAATATATCTTCCATCCTTTTTTATTTCCAAAGCATGTTTTTTAAAAAAAATATAAAAATTCCATTCCATGTGTTGTTTTATTTAAATTTAAAGCATAATTGATTTAATTATTTTATAATTTATTATGAAACACTTGGTGAGACACTACTAGGATCTTGAACTCACACCCTACCTTTACCTTCGAGCATTTGTAGAATATCTTATGTTGAGTTCAAGTAAAGGGAAAGAGCCCCTTAGAGGAGGTGGATGTTCTTGATCTTTGGGACTTGGAGTGATGGAGGTGACTGGTGGAGATGTGATCCACCTATTATATGGGTTATGTTTGATACTTTACCTTGTAAGATGTTTCATCACTCTATGATATGTTTTTGGGGATTTTTTACTAGTTTGATTCTAGTACCTTCTCCTTGAGAAGTTTTGAACATTATTAATTGTATCTTTTATCTTCTAATATCTTTTGGAAAAAAAATTACTTTGGGTTTCTTGTATGATACAAGGTGATGGTTAATATCCTATGGGGATTGGAAACATTCTTCAGGCTATGTTAGAGCTGGCTCAGATATTATCATACCAAGGTATTCAGGATGGTTCATGAAAAAATGGTATAAAATGAGGTTAGGTTTTTTATATTTCCTTGATGTCGGTATGTATTTGGGTTGTCCTTGTAGATATCAGGTAGTGTTGTTGGTAATTAATAGGTAGTTATGGGAAATTTCTTATCCATATCTTATTTTAATTATCCTTAAGTCACCATGGGAGTTTGGGTAAACTGTTATTGAGGAGTAATTTGATATAATTTCTAGAATTTTCCCTGATTTTTATCAAAGTATGTTAAAATCCTAATATTAAATTCTACTTTATGGAATTGAAACTCTTGTATCTATTGTTTGGGTTATTGATCTGTGTATCCTTTCATATGGTTTTATTATTGTCGATTGATATTGTGTAGCTTCATTCCTTTGAGGATGTGTTTTAATAGGCAATAGGAGGAAGCTTATAGTGAACCAAAGAAATTGAATCCTCCATTAGACCAAAATATTATTGATATAGTGGTATACATTTCCTAAGCTCTAGGATAATTTCCTACACATATTCCAATTCAGACTTCGGTAATGGAACCTCAAAGGGTTGATTCTAGAGATTGTGCTCAAGATTTTCTTCATCAAAAACCACCAACCTTCTAAGGTTTGAATAATCCTCAAGAGGTTGAGGATTTTTTGAAAAATATTGAACAAATTTTTCAGTTGTTATAAAATATAGAAGCTACAAAGGTGAAGTGTGATACCTTTATGTTTGAGGGCCCTAGAAGAAGATGATGGGATTTTATGGTCATGGAAAAGAAGCATGGGGGTTTAGAGTGGAAATAATTTAGAGTTATTTTTATTGATTAGTTATATATATAATTGATGGTTTTTTCAAAGGCTATAGATTTTCTCAACTTCCATTAGGGAGAAATGACAGTGACATAGTATGTGAACCATTTTATGAAGATTGTTTGGTTTTTTCCTAAGGTTATATCTAATAATAATATAAGGTATTGAAAGATTGATATGGGTCTTAGAACTAATATTTGATCCTAGTTTTTATTCCTAAAGATCATTTCTTATGCTAATGTTATGGGTATATCATTAATTGTTAAGATTGACTTGGATAGTAAGTCAAGGTTGACCAGAGTTCCTCTCCTAGTGGAATTTATGTTGGTCCCATTAAAGGGAAGAGGAAGCTTGATGATTCTTTTGGTGGTTATAGATAGAAGGTCCCATCCATAAATCCTACAGCTCCTGTCAGATTCCCTTTTACTTTCGTGTAGTGTGTCAAGGCTTGGAATTCAAAAATGGGTTTGTACTGAGGCTCCAAATATCTGTATTTCTTATGGCCACTCTGGACACCTACAAAAAAATATCCATATCTTTTGTTATTTTCATAGTGGAATGAGTTCATCAGCACTAAAAAGTAATCTGAGGAAATCATATGCTTCAAGATATAACTATTTCTAGCCACATGAATTCATAACGAAGATTTTTCACACAGTAGAAGAGTCTATAGAGGAATATGATTCAATTTAAATGGTTATGAGAGGTTCTATCACTATAAATTCATCTTTAGTGATTGTTTTTATTTGAAACTGGTGCATCCCACTTGTTTATATTGACTTTTATTGTGAACCTCTACCCCTTCATATGGATATTTTTTCCTATGTCATGGATATTATTATACCCCTCATACAAAAAGAGAGAGTAGGTTCTTTAAAGTTACTCTTGCATTTTACCTCTATCAGAGATTAATATAAGATAGAATTTTACGATTCTTTACATAAAACCTCTTGACATCATTTCTGGGTTGTATTGGTTGATTTATTATAAGGTCCTAATTAATTGTAACCTTTGGTGGGTCTCCTTTATTGCACCCAAAATGGGTTGTGTTGTGTCTTTCATGGAGAACAAGACCCAAGATCGAGTAGAGTTAGACCTAATTTTCTAGAGTTTTGTAGGTTAATATCAGTGTTTTCTTTCTACTTGGAGTGATAATATTTGAGTAATGATATCCATCCATTTTTCCATAAAGTTTCTCAACGTATTTCCAACTGATTTTCCTAGTTTTCCACAGATAAGGGAGGTGAAGTTTTTCATAAATTTAGTATCTGGTACTCTTACAGTGTTTGTTCATTCTAACTATATGGAACCAATTCAACTTAATGAGGTGATGAATCAATTGGATGATTTTTTGGAAAAAGGTTTTATACACCTGAGTGTGTCACCTTGGGAGGCACCTGTTCTCTTTGTAAAGAAATTTAACATGAAACTTCACTTTTGTGTTGATTAACAAAAACTAAATTGAGTTACGATAAAGAAAAATGATCTATTAGCATGGATTGATGATATATTTTACTAGTTGAATGAGGAAAAGTGGTTCTCTAAGATTGATCATCAATCTAGTTATCACCAGATGAGAATTAAAGAATCTGACATTCAGAAGACCACCTTCAGGAGTAGGTATGACCATTTTGAGTATCTTGTTATGTTATCATGTCTAACCAATGATCCTTAAGTTTTTATGGATTTGATAAAAATTATATTTCATGAGTGCATTAACTCATTTTTAGTGATATTTTTGGATGAAATCATATTTTACTCTCAGACTGTGGAGGATCATGTGTGTCATCACAGAATAATTTTGGAAATATTGAGAGATCATTGAATTTACATGAAGCTTTCCAAATGTAATTTCTGTATTTTAGAAGTGAATTTATTGGTACATGTGGTCTCAAAACATGGTATTTTATTTGATCTTAACAAGGTGAAAGTTATTATGACATGGGAATAACCATGTAATGTATTTGAGATTTAGATATTCTTAGGTTTGGAAGGATATTACCATAGGTTTTTTAAGTATTTCTCAAATTTGGATTCTCTGATGATCGCTCTCACTTGTAAAGGAGTGAAGTTCATTTAGGATGAGAAATTTCAGAGTTATTTTGTTTTGATGAAGTGTATTTTGACTTATACACTAGTTTTTACTCTTCTAGAGGCTGGGTAGAGCTATGTAGTCTTTTGTGATGCATCAGGTTTGGGTTTGGGATGTGTCCTTATACAGGGTAATCACACGGTAGCCTATGATTTCAGATAGTTTAGGCCACATGAGAAGGCTTATTTGAACCAAGATCTTGAGCCTACAACTATGATGCATTCTCATAAAAGTTTGCAGTATTTAATTTTTATGGAAACATTTACCATTTATTCTGACCACAAATATTTGAGTTATATATTTTCTCAAACATATTTGAATCTCTAATATAGGGATTGGGTAGAGTACCTAAAGTCCTTTGATTTTAATATTTCCTACACCCTTAGTAAGGTTTATTTTTTATTGATGATTTTAGTAGGAAAATTCCAACCTAAGCTATCAAAGAATATTTAGAAGAGTGGAATTTAATGTCTCTCTTTGCTCGGTTTCATTTTGGAGTCTGGGAGAATGAGTTTGAGGTTATTTTGGAAAGTATACAGTTGACTTCATGTCTTCTCAAGATGATTATTTGAGAGCATAATTTTAATTATTAATTCTATGGAATTATATAATATATTTATAGTGGGTGACTGTTAGTGAGTGGATGTTCTCTTCATTGGCTGACCTATGTTTTCAAAATCGGTGTGTTGTGCCTTTTCCTGTGAGAAAGGTTGTGATGTGGGATTCCCATAATTCCTAGTAGGAAATGAACCCTAGAACCATGAAGATGCTTTATGATATGAAATGAAAATTCTGGTGGCCATTTATGAGATGAGACATCATTTATTTTTTTCTCATTGTTATACCTACCAACAAGTCAAAGATGAGTACTAGAGACTTTTGGGTTTACATTAGTTCTTTCAAATGATAACTTGGAAGTGGGATGGTATTTATATGAACTTTGTAGTTTGGTTTCTACATACTCCTTGAGGGAATAATGTGATATGGTTGGCGATTTATAGTCTAACCAAATTAGATAACTTTATACCTATTTTTGTTACAACCAAAGTTGAGTATTTAGGAAGTATCTTTGTGAAATAAAATATCCATTTTCATGGAGTGACTTCTGATATATTCTACGATAGGTATCCCCATTTTACTTATCACTTTTGGATAGGACTCTAGGAGGAACTAGGTTATTAGTTATGTTTGACCATGACATACAATATACAGAGGGATGTCTAACATAATGATCTATACAAATAATTGAGGGCATGTTGTATGCTTGCGTTCTTAACTTTGGTGTATCTTAGGATTTCCATTTCATAATGGTTGAGTTTTCCTATAAAAAAATTACATTTCCACTATAAAAATATATCCTTTTGAGGAATTTTATGTCAAACCTTGTAGATATTCATTATGTTGGTCAAATATTGGTGAAACTTACTTGGTTGGATCGAGCTTGGTGTAAGAGATGTTGTCAAAGATTCAGTTGATTCATCAGAGAATGTTGATGGTGAAAAGTTATTATAAATCCTATAATAATTGTTATTTATGACTATTGGAGTTTTATTTAAGTGAATAGGTTTTCTTGAGAGTTTCTTCGTGGTTGGGTCATCAATGTCTTCTGAAATAGGTAAAGCTTGTTTTGAGGTTTGTGGGTCCTTTTGAGATTGATGAGTGGGTGGGGAAAGTGGATTACCATTCGGAAATTCCAATGAATTTTAATTTTATCCACAATGTGGTTGATGTATAATAGCTTCAAAAGAATCTTCCTGACCCTTATCATGTTCTAATCTGGTAATATCTTAATTTTGAACCTAGTTTAACCATTACTGTGCATCTAGTTAGGATTATTGATTTTGAGATAAAGGTAATTCATGGGATGAAGGTACCTTTGGTCCATGTGATTTGATAGCATGGTTATAATTCAAATTATATATAGGATTGTTAGACACTGATGAGATATTATTAGCCTTATCACTTTGATATGGAATCTTCCTGATCGGATTTCTGTGGAAAAAGGTGTTTATAGTGGGGAGGTTGTAAAATCCTAGTGAAAGGAGATCTCTTTTTTACCTCTTATCATCCTTGAAACAAGGAAGGTTTGATCAATTATAGAGATAATTTTTCATGTAAAATTATCTAAATTTTAGGTATGTATGCTTTTTTAATTAATATAGTCTGGGTATAAATGTGTTAAAGGTTTTAGAGGTTTCACTTTTGGTCTGGGTTTTTTTTTTTTTTTTTGACAAAATAAGACGGATCCATTAATGATGGAGATCAGCAGAAATACAGGAGCATAACCACGATGGAAAATGATTGAACCAAAGAAAATCCTCGTAGGGAGGGCCAATGCCTGCCATCTTGTGAGCGGCTTCATTCGCTTCCCTTCTAATAAATGAGAAATTGCAGGAATTGAAGCCTTGTCTCCGCGAGTGAATACACCGGATAATGGGACCGAAAGGTTGAAGCCCGCCGTTAGTGAGATTGATGGCATTGATTACAGTGAGACAGTCGGATTCGATGTGAATGGAATCCCAACCGCAATCTTTTGCGAAGTTTAATCCAGCAAGGATGGCGGCGGCCTCCGCGACTGAGGGCTCCCAAAGTGCATAACGAGCTTCGTATTTGGCAGCGATAAGATTTCCCAGGTTGTCTCGGGCCAGTAAACCAAGTCCAACTGGGCCATCCTTAGGGAGAGAGGCATCCACATTGATCTTAAAAATCCCTTCTGGTGGGGGGCACCAATGTTGGGGAAGAGGAGGGTGGGTGGAAAGTCTTTGTTGTTCAGGGTGGTTCTGCCATAATGCAATCCATGACAATTCCCGGTCAATCCAAAATCTGGGGGGCCTCCGGAATTGATTGAAAATGGCCTCGTTCCGCCTATTCCAGATAATCCAAGCCAAAATGCACAGGGCTCCTGCTTTAGCCGGCGAAAAGGAGGAGCACCATCGCATCAGGAGAGATGTAAGATCTGAGGCGGTGTCCGGGAACAGCTCTATAGTTGATCCCCAGCCATTCCAAACCTCCTGAGCCCCGGGACATTGAATAAGATAATGGAAAGGGGATTCAGTCACAGAAGGGAAGAAAGGGCAAGAGTTGTCGTTTGAAAAGTGTCTTTAGACAAGGAGGCTCTTAGTTGGGAGGATACCAGTACACACCTGCCACCAGAAAAAGCAAACTTTAGGGGGAATATTAAGCTTCCAAATTGATGTCCAGGGCCTCGCATCTCCTTCTGAAATCTGAGCAGAGAGAGCTCGCCGGTAGCCAGCTTTCACTGTATACTCACCTGAGCTGTCGTTTGTCCAGTAGAGATGATCTGGCCCTGCGTCTGACACACAGGGAATACTCAGAATAATTCTCCTATCCCTCTCATTAAACCAGGAGAAGAGTTTTTCCAGACACCATCCCGCCCCTTGATCATCAAAAAGACAACAGACTGTGGCATGTTCGGATCCTGGATAAATAGGGGATGACGCCTTCGTGCCTGTCTGATCAATAAGCCAGGGATCGGTCCAAATATTGACCGTAGAACCATTCCCAATCCTCCAGCCTAGTCCTTTCCTCAGTAGATTACGACCGCCCCAAATGCTTCTCCAGAGAAAACTGGGTCGATAGCCAAGATGGGAATCCAAGAAATCCTTATGTGGGAAATATTTAGCCCGGAGAACACGCGTGCATAGGGATGATGGGTTATTAATCATACGCCAACCTTGTTTAGCCAGCAAAGCATCATTAAAAAGAGAAAGGTCCTGGAAGCCCATTCCGCCTTCAGATTTTGGTTGACAGAGAGCAGACCAGGCGATCCAATGGACTTTATTTTTTCCGTCCTTTCGTCCCCACCAAAAGTTAGATGTGCTGGATTGAATCTTTGAAAGCACCACGTCAGGGAGTTTAAAAATAGACATCAAATAGCTGGGGATAGATTGAAGTGCCGCCTTGATGAGGATTTCCTTGCCGGCCTTGGAAATTTTTTTAGGGGTCCAACCTTGTATTTTTCTTTCAATTCGATCCACAATAGCTGAACAGATTTCTTTCTTTGACCGTCCAACCACCGTTGGGAGCCCAAGATACTTCTGGTGCTTATCGACCCCAGGAATGCGTGCTAAAGAGCAGAGATCTTCTCTTTTCGGCTGGGGAACTCCAGAGCTGAAAGAAATTTCTGATTTACTCTGATTGATCATTTGTCCCGAAGCCCGTTCATACTGTTGTATCGCCTGGCAGATTGCAGTACACTCATTAGGGGTAGCTCGAGAAAAAAGAAGGCAATCATCAGCGAAGAAGAGGTGGGATATCGGAGGGCCCTTGCGACACGCTTTCGCCCCATGAATTATGGAAAGCGAGGCTGCCCTGGAAAGGAGGTTAGAAAACACATCAGCCACTAAAATAAAAAGGAAGGGTGAAAGAGGGTCTCCCTGGCGAAGCCCACGGGATGGGGAGAAGCCTCGGGTGAGCACCCCGTTGACATTAATGCAAAAGGAAACTGACGAGACGCATTGCATGATCATGGCAATCCATTTGGTACAGAAACCCATCTTGAGCATCACAAATTCGAGGAAGTTCCATTCCACTCTATCATAGGCCTTAGCCATATCCAATTTCCACGCCATGATCCCTCTCTTCGCTCGTGTACGAGTTTTCATGGAATGGAAAATTTCATGAGCAATAATGGCATTATCAGTGATTAACCATTTTGCCACAAAAGTGCTTTGGTTCTCTGAAATGACGTTGGGTAGCCAAGGACGCAACCGATTCGCCAGGATCTTCGAGAAGATCTTATACGAGACATTTCACAGACTGATAGGTCGAAAGTCCGACACCCCTTGCGGATTTTTCATCTTGGGAATGAGTGTAAGAATAGTTTCATTAAGAGAAGACAGGTCCGTTTTCCCCGCCCAAATATCCCGCATTAGATTGCAAAAGTCTGGACCAATGATGTGCCAGTAATTCTTGAAAAAGAGGGTGTGGAATCCGTCTGGTCCCGGGGCTTCCGTAGAGTGGATTTTCTTTAAGGCCTTAAGAGTCTCGTCATTCGTCACATCTTTAGAAAGTTGTCTGTTCATATCGTCAGAAATCACAGGTTTGATGCAGTCCTCAATCTCAGGAGAAATGTCGGAATGGCCTGCAGAGAAGAGTTTCTGAAAATGGCTCAGGAATGCTTCTTGGATTCCCCCTGTGTCAGACACTTTAATACCATCTGAATTTAGAATGCCAGAAATAAAGTTTTTCCGGCGTCTTGCTGAAGCCTTCTGGTGGAAATAACAGGTATTAGCATCCCCTTCTGCTATATGAATATCACGCGCTCGCATAGCCCAAAAACCTTCCTTATTGCGCAGGGCAACATCCAACTCTCGTTGGGTTTCACTTATTTTGGAGAGAATGCTGCTAGACGGGGATTTGCTAAGAAGATAGCCAATCTTCCTTTCAAGAAAATTTCATTGCCGGTCCGGATGATGGAATTTAGAGTAGCTCCATGTCTTCAGATCAGATGCTACTCGGAGAAGGTTGGTTCTCAGATCCGCTTGCCCATTCTTCCAGCCTGAACGGATAACCACCTCGCACTCGGGATCTTTTGACCAGAAGCTTTCGAATCTGAATGGTTTCCTGGAACTAGTAACGTGCTCATTATGGGTACAGTTAATGACAATTGGGCAGTGATCCAAGCAGTTGAACGTGAGATGTCTGATATGGTACATTTTGAAGAGGCTCATCCAGTCCATTGAGCCAAAGAATCTATCCAGACGTTCAGCGATTCGAGTTCCATCATATCTGCCTCAGAACCATGTGAAGGGATTACCCGTGTAACCCAGGTCCATCAGCTCTGCCTTAAGGATAGCATCATTAAAATCAGACATAGACGTGGAGGAGCGCATAGCTCCACCAATTTTCTCCTTCTGGAAAAGGATCTCGTTAAAGTCCCCTCCAAACAGAATGGGGCTTGGCAGATCACGATGGAGTTTGCAAAGAGGATCCCAAGATTTCCACTTTTCAGACTGGGAGGGACATCCATAGAAGCCCACAAAAGTCCAGGTGGGGTTGTGGGGATCACAAATGGATGCAGCCACATGGCGCTGGGAAAAAGACAGGAGCCTAACATCGACATTATCCTTCCAGAGCAGACATAATCCCCCTGAATGACCCTGTCGGGGAACCGGGAAACAACCCTGGAAACCGCATTTTAGGGCAAGATTTGTGATGTCCTTGTTTTCCAATATGGTTTCGGACAGGAAAACCATATCAGGGCGACTTTGAGCGCAATGGCGCTGGAACATACGAACCGTTCGTGGGTTGCCAAGCCCACGGCAGTTCCAGCATAAAGCAATCATTGGTCTAGGCGGGGTCGGGCCTGAACCGCCTCCGCCTTTGTCTCTTGTGGGGTAAATGACGTACCTGATGATTTCCTCCTTTTGGGAAGACTGGTGTGCATACCACTGGACTCACTTTTCCGTTTCAGATCTCCTGGTTTGGGATTCCCTGGACAATCACCTTTACCACCACCACGTGCCCTTCTCCAGGTTCCACGAGTAACATTTCCTGAAGGTGAGGCTTCAGTCATCCCAGAATCGGCTTGCAGAAGGGCATCAGTTGGGAACCGATTTGGACTCTGCTCAGCTTCAGGCGGATCCAAGGAAACATGTTTCTGCCTCGGAAATTTCTCTGGAGGTTCTTTTGGTTTAGGTAGCGGCCCAGTTGAAGTAAGGAACGTTAAATTCGGTGCTGTAAAAGCGAAGTCGGATTTTGTGATACCCTGAATCAGGTGACTGTCTTGCCGAGCCCCATCATTACATCTGACGATAATCTCTTGGGAGGCATTTCCATTTCCCCTAAGCTCAGCCGGGGGTTCTTTAGGGAAGACAGGTGGTACCATCCTTATGATAGAAGGTTGTTCAGATTCCGGTCGCCTTAGATGGGCTGCAATGAGACGGTCCCGATCAATTTGTCTCTCCGCCTCAGGGATATATGCCTCTCTGTGTGTTTTGGCCCGGAGCCACGGACCGTATTGAAAGGTAATATTTTCGGTGGAATTCTCTGGCTTTGCCCCACACGCTTTCTCCATGTGGCCGATACGTCCGCAAAGGAAGCAGAAGATTGGTAGTTTTTCGAATTCGAACGAGATCCAGGTGTTGGAATCATCAATTTTTAGGAACATACCTCGCATTAAGGGTTCAGACACGTCGATCTCAGTCTTTATTCGAACCCAGGGGCCCCATTGTATTGGGTCCGAGCAATCCCATTCTAGGAAATGGCCGATCCGGTCTCCAATTTCTTTCATCACATGTTTTGATCTCCCATGGAACGGTATTCCTTTAATTCTTATCCAGAACGGGGATCGGGTAAGTGTGCAATTCTGAATCTCGTCACCCCCTTTAAATTCCTCCATTAGGATGAGATGATTTTCAAAGGACCAAGGTCGTCCTCTGAGGACTTTATCTTTGCTTTATCGCTGAAGAACTCAAAAACAAGGAGTTTGTTCTCAATTTCCCAGATGGCTACTCCAGCTTCCAATTGCCAAAGATTTTGGAGAGTGGTCCTGAGGGCCTTTAGATTAAAAGGTGCCTCGGTCGCCAGTCTTCCGACCACTAATAAAGCCATTCGTTTTGTCAAAGTGTTGTCTTCATTTCTACGGGTTGCAAGTGGCTCTTTTTCTTTGTCTGTCAAAGTGAGGTTCTTCCATTGGGTCAGCAGATCCATCTCCATGTTGACGCCACGAAATCACCTAGGGAGGGGTTGACCAAACAGAGGTAACACCGGCAAGTCCCCGCGCGCAAGTCCCCTCACGCAACCAGCCCTGCGCAATGATATCCATCCCTGCGCAAGTCCCCGCGCGCAAGTCCCCTCACACCGGCAAGTCTCCTCACACCGCGCGCAAGTCCCCTCACACCGGTAAATCCCCGCGCGCAAGTCCCCTCACTTCACAACCAGCCCTGCGCGATGATTTCCTTCGCGCAAGTCCCCTCGCGCAAGTCCCAGCGCGCAAATCCCCTATCCAAGTGGTGCGCGAGGTAACACCGGCAGGTCTCGCGCAATCCCCTCGCGCTTCGAGAAACGGCCAGGCTGCGAGATGCTCCCACTTGCACTCCGAAGAATTCTTCTTCACGTCCACGTCCTCCGCGCCCCGGGAAACCACCGCACCTTCGAAGATCGGGGAACCCTTCGCGAATTGTGCTTCACGATTCTCTGCGTTGCAGTGAGAGCTTCGAAACTGCCTTCCCCTTCCCAGATCTGGCACAGATGAAGAACCAGGGGGAAGGGAAAAGCTTCAGGGCAGCTTGAAGACCTAGAAAAGCGTCTGAAGATGAGTTCGAGGGGATGAAGCCCGAATTCCAACGAAACACTGGTAACGGAGACCGGTAGCTGACAAGGAGAAACAGAGGAAAGAGGCGTAGGGAACGTCTTGGAATGGGGGATCCCGAGCCCCTGTCACTGGAACCGAAGACGAAGAGGAAGAAAACCAGAAACTGAACCGGTGACGTCGAAGCCGCCGAAGCCGATCGGGCGAGAAAACTCAAACCCTAGGAATCTCGAGCCCCTGTCACTGGACCTAAAGACGATGAGGAAGAAAAATCAGAACCTGAACCGAAGAAGACGGAGCCGCCGAGGCCGATCGGGCGAAAAAACTCAAACCCTAGGAATCCCTAGGAGGAAAAACTCTCAAGCGGGAGAGACTCTCAACTTTTCCCACTTTTGGTCTGGGTTGAGTATGAGGATTGGGTGGTTCTGTAGGAGGTTGATATTGGGAATCCAATATTGAAGGTATTTACACTATATATCCATGGTTTATGATGTAAATTGTTACTTTTACATAATCCATGAAAATGGATTACCACATAAAATGATTTACACCATAGAATGAACTTACGCTATAAATTCATCAATCAAGATTTTTAACCAAAGGTGATTCCTTTTTCATTGTATATTCTAGGTGGGGTGTTTATGTCATAAAATTTATATTAAAATTTTAATCCCCCTTGCACCCAAAACTTTTATTTGGGATGCATGCCTGATATCTTTTGTAATTCTATGGGAGTATCTCTCTCAAATTTTGGAATTTTTCTCTCATGTAATGAGTGATTCCAGCCCTCTCGGGCATCTCAGTTGGTCGTTTGATCCCCAAATAGTTTCGTTGTTTTGGTTTTATCCTTCCTTCTATGACACTTCATTTATAGCGGTGTGATAAGATTATTTTTTATTAATTATAGTTTGATCTAGATGATTTTTTATTTAGGAATTCTTTATTGATTTCCTTCTCCATCATCCTTCCTTAGTATTTCTGATGGAGGGTGTAGATTTGATTATTGATTAATTTTAGGTGGTTCCATATGATTTTCCATACAATTGAAACCTTAAATTTCTTTATTGATTTGAAATGAGTTTTTTAAATGGTTTAAAACCCCATATTTGAGAGGATTGATGTTTCATTTTGAAAAGGAAATAGAAATTATGAAACCCACCAATTTTAATGGAGTTGAAATTATAAAGAGGATTTGAGAAAAATTAATTGTTTGATTTGGAAATTGATTTGATGAAATAATTTGAGGTTGAACATTAAGATAAATGGATTAAATTAAAATATGTTTTGAAAAGGGGATGAATTGATCAAAACCTATGATTTGGTTTTGAAATGAGAAGGCATGTTGAAAATTAAAATTGGGAAATTATATTTTGAATTGATTTGAAATTATTGATTTTCACATAATTGACTATTTTATTGACTAAGGAACTTGTAAGATAGGGTAATTTTTTGGTAACTGAGATAGGCATTCTAGGACTTTGACTCCCTAGCAATGGATTTACAATAACAACACTAACTTAACTAAGTTCATCATGATTTCCTATAATGGTCTCCACTAATTGGGTGATGATTTGAATGTGCACTCTTACCTTGAGCCATGATGGTGATTGTGATCTTTGAGGACCCTAGTTTTAGAAACTATTATATTGTATGGATTATTATATGGTTCAATTATATGTTTGATTTTATTATTATAGGCCTTTTATTATAGAAATATTTTTTCGTTCCACCTGATTTATAAAAATATTTTTTATAAAATGTTCAATTAAGTATGTTTTAATATATCTTCCATCCTTTTTATTATGAAATTATGTTTTATAAAAAATATATAAATGTTATACCATTAATTGTTTAATTTAAATTGTAATCATAATTGGTTTAATTTTTATAAAATTTATTATGGAACACTTTGTGAGACCCTATTGGGTTGTTTAGTTCACACCCTACCTTTTCCTTTATAAGTTTATAGTTTATCTTATTCCAGGTTCAAGTAAAGGAAAAGAACCTATTGAATGAGGCAAATGTTCCTGATCCTTGGGTCCCAAAATTATGGAGATGGTTTATGGAGATGTGATCCACCTATTACATGGGTTATGTCTGATGTTTTACCTTTGAAAATGTTGCGTCACTCAATGATATGTGATTTTGGATCAATTTTACCAGTTTAATTCTAGTACCTAATCCTTGAGGAGTGTTGAGAATATTGACTTGTATCTTTTTTCTTCTACTATTTTTTTTGGAAAAATAGTTCTGTTGTGTTTCTTGTATGTTTTCAGGTTCTAGTTACCAAATCATTGGGATTGGAATGCCTTATGAGCTATGTTAGAGTTGGATTAAGTATCATTATTCTATGGAATTTGAGATGGTTTGTGACATTGAGATCTTCATTTAGGGTGTCTTTATCCATCAAATATTATACCTGAGGAAATTGAATCTAGGATAACCATCATGATAGGTATTATATTTACTTCTTCTTACATGGACTTAGTTTAATTAGATATAAGTTCTTCCTATTACTTTATCTCATTAAATTTTCTTGATTCTTTGGGTATGTGATTGGAATTTATACCATTCATGATAGATATATCTACCCTATTGAAAAGAAGAATGAGAAAGGTTTTAAGTGATCATAGTGTTTTGTTTTAAATAATGACATGAAGGCTCTGTCAGATTTCCTAGTGTTGGACCAAAATGTTTTCAATATCACCATAAGCCTATATTGGATGATCATTTTTAAAGCTCAAGTTGACTATTATTATAGTAGGTTCTAGTTTATATCTCATTAAGTGAACACTAACATCTTCTAGGGTGAGTGGTATCTGAGTTTAGGTAGGGTAGTTCATGTTATTTTAGATTCAATATTGATTTCATAAAAATTATCCAAGTTATTCTTTGATGCTTTAGAGTAGGTTACCGATGGTCATCTTCCAGTGGGAGTTGACCAATAATCAAAGGTATTCATGGATGATTTTGATAGGTTTTTTCCCCAATGGGAGGTTTAGTTATCTTTCAACTTACTCCCTGAGATGATCCCCATTTTTTTACAATCATACTATATGGTTTATGGTGAGCTAAAATAGTTAAAGGTTCAATTAGAGGATCTTTAATGTAAGAGATTTATTCTTCCCAACATGTCACTATAGGTATCACTAGTTATTTTTTTAAAGAGGGTAGGTAAGATTCTTCGAATTTTTAGTGATTATCATAAGATTAATCAGGTGTCCATTAATAATTAGTACACTTTTCCTTTGATTGATGATCTATTTGGTCAGATTATGGAGCCTATGGTGTTTGAAAAATGACATAAGGTTGAGGTATCTCCAGTTGAGTGTATGGGAAGAGGATGTTCTTAAGACCATCTTTAGAAGTGGGAATTGATATATTGAGTGTTTGGTTATGTTGTTTTTCCTCACAAATTAAGCTATGGTCTTTATGGGTTCAATGAATCAGATATTCCATCTCTATTTATACCCCTTCATGTTGTATTTGTAGATGATATCTTGTTGTATTTCAAGACAAAATAGGACCATGTAAACTATCTAGAGATTGTTTTGGGAATCTTAAAGGAGAATATACCTATATTATACATTATCTAAGTCATAGTTATATATCTAATAATTGAAATGATTGGGTCTTATGATTTCTAATAAATGGTTTTCAGTAGATCTTGAGAAGATATAAGAAATGATGTATTGAGAGAAGCTTAATAATGTGTTCAAGATTAGGATCTTTTTAGGATTGGCTGGGTACTATAGATATTTTCTTCAATACTTTTCTAGTATAGCTTCACTATTGATAAGTTTGACTCAAAATGGGTGAAGTTTAATTGGGATGAGATGTGCCAGATATCTTTTTATGAGTTTCTTGTTCAGATAACCTAAACTTTATTTTTGGTTCTTCTTGAGTCTAAGAAGGATTATGTAGTGTATTGTGATACCTCAAGTTTGAG
This sequence comes from Viscum album, assembly GCA_963277665.1. NCBI lineage: Eukaryota > Viridiplantae > Streptophyta > Magnoliopsida > Santalales > Viscaceae > Viscum > Viscum album. The sequence goes on from OY728150.1 coordinate 1,030,523,268, forward strand.
GGTAGGGTTTGTGGTGATTAAAAATGATCATGTTGTGGCATATTCCTCTCATCAACTATGCACACATAAAATTAATTAACCCAACCACAACTTGGATTTGGAAACTTTAATGCATGTTTTAAAGACTTGGAACTGTTACCTATTTAGAGAACAATTTATAGTTTATTCAGATTGTCAAAACCTAAATTACCTCTTCACCTAGAGTGAATTAAACCTCAGGAAGATACACCTGGTGGAATATCTTTGACACTATGATTTTGATATAGCCTATAACCCCTAGAAGGTGAATATGATCACTAATTACTTGAGTAGAAATTATTAATCCTTGTAGTGAAAGAATCTATAGAAGAATAGTGTATGATGATTTTATTTAATGGACAGTGTTTAAAAAAGGAGTATAGAGAATGAGTATTTTTGTCTATTATTTAGGTCACACACTCTCTTAATGAAAAGTTCAGTGTGAGTAGGGATCCAACCCTAAATTCCTGTAGATTAGATTAGTTTTAAATATCTGGGAGGCCTCAAGTGACTGGTATCAGTCTTCTGATGATACCCTCTTCTTTAAAAAGAATATGGTGGTTCCTTTGACTTTAAGAAAGGAGTCAATTCATGAGGGTTATTACTCTTGTTTAACCACTCACCTAGGGGATACTAAGATGTTTTCTAATATGATACCTAGTATTAGTGGAATGGTATGATATGGTAGGTTGTTGATTTTGATCCCCAATTTTTTATCTACCAGAGGATTGAGGAAAATAATCATAGATCAACTGGTTTTCTATAGCCACTTCTCATTCTAGTATGAAAGTGGGATGAAATTTCCATGGATTTTATGATTGGTATACCTCCAAATCCTTATAAGAAGAACACTATTTGGGTGGTTAAATATTGATTAAATAAATTATCCCATTTTATCTCCATTAAAGAGTTAATGTAGGAGGATTAACTTAGTCGCATATATTTATGAGAAATCTTTATGCTTCATGGGGTGACCTTATCCATAGTTTCTGACTAAGGTTCCCATTTTACTTCCATATTTTGGAAGGGTCTCCAAGAATCCATGGTAATATAGATGAATTTGACCACAATGTATCACCTATAGATAGATGATCATACTGATTAGGCCATCCAAATTCTTGATGACATGCTTCCGGATTATATGCTTAACTTTGAGGTTTCATGGGAGTGACATCTTCCATTGGTTGAGTTTTCATTCAAAAAAATTATAAATCCACAATAAAGATGTATCCTTTAGAATCTATGTATGGGTGACCATGATGTTCCACATTGTGTTGGGATAAGTTGGGATTTTATTCCTTATTGGGGTTGAGTCTCATTAAAGAGATGATAAATAAAGTGAAATTGATTTAGAAATGGTTAGTGATAGTTTAGAGTTTCAAAAAATCATATTTTGATTATCATCATTGATCATTAGAGTCTAAAGTTGGTGATCAGGTGTTTCTTTAGGTATCTATTTGACTAGGTCACCATTTCTTGGGAAAACAGGAGAAATTATCACCACTTAATGTTAGGACATTTTAGATTATAGAGAATATTTAGAAGGTATCCAATCCATTTTACTTTCTACCATGGATGACATATATTTATTATTTTTCCATGTTTTCTAGTTGAAGAAGTATTGTTCGGACCCATATCACCTGATATAGTGGGAGAATTTGGCATTAGAACCCAACACCTCCATTGTTGAGTAGCTTATTCATATCTTGGATTATCATAACAAGGTGGTATGTGGTAAATAAATCCCATTGGTCTATGTGATTTGGAAATGTGGTTATGATAACTATAAGACTTGGGATCATGAATATTTGATGTGGGAGTTGTGGAATCACCTATTTTCAAATACAGATCCTACAATAATTTATAGGGGTAGAAAGTGGCATGTTGAGGAGAATTGTGACACCCTAAAAGTCACTAAAACATCTTATTTTGAGTTTTATTTTTGTTTATTAATTTATTCATGAAGTTACTGGGATTTGGGGTCCAAAATTCTTGAATTTTGGAAAAAATATCCTAGGAACACAGTTAGTAATAACAGTGAGACTAACCATGTAAGAGGGGTATTTGGGGGATAGTGTTGTTTTTTATAGTCTCTTCATAGTTTGTCAGATTATGAGGTAGTCCCTATGAAACCATGATATAGTTTTTTAAAAAGTTACTATATTTGACATAATCGGTGCACATTTTGGAAAGTTGTGCCAACAAATTGTACAAAACTTGTATTATTAATAAAACATTGAAATTACCTTTATTCCCTTATGAATTTTACCTCCCAACCCTCCACTCTTTCCCATTCACATGCTCAGTACCTTACTATGCATGGAGATCTTATCCACTTTATTTCTTGGTAAATTTCCCTTAAAGTTTGGTTCTTTTTCTTGAGGTAATATTGATTTCTATTTAATTTTTTCTCCCTATACCCTTTCTATATCATATTGTTCTACATTTATAGAGTTTTAAAACTCTAGAATCCCATGAGGGACAAACCTAGAGTCAGGGTGGGATTTTTATGAAATTTATTGGTTATTTATGTTCATGAGGGACCTTCCTACTTGATTCCCATGGTTTTCATTAGATGTAATGTTTTTAAATTTTATTTCAAGTTAGGTGTATTCCTAAGGTTTTTTTAAATGGATTACCTTTAATTCATGATTTCCTTTTGGTTTTTTTCATTAAATTTACTTCAAATTGTGTTCTTGATGATGGTTTATCTATGTTTGATTTGATTCCTTGAATTCATTGATTATTTGATTATTTTAAATGGATTTATAAATGGAATTTTTTTTATACTTGCAAGATGTTTACAAAAATGCCTCAAAGAGGAATAATGGTTCTAAATGGATTTGTAAATGGGGTTTTTTGAAATGTTTTTCCCTTGTGATTTACTCCATATTTTTTATAGGCTTGTGTGGTTTATGGAATTATCATTTATAATGGTTTGTGTGATTATAAATTTAAGGAACATGGGAGACCTTGGGTGTATTTTTGTCTTAGAAAATTGAACCCCTAGCCTAGGTTGTGAAATAGGTATATAATGTTGTCCATGTGGATCGAGAGAGTCTATGGGATGATTTTTGGGACCAAGGGAGATTGATGTAGCTCCAAATATTACTGTTCTCACTTAGTCGAATAGTGAAATTGTGTTAGAATAATTCACACAAAACCTCATTAGATAGAGCCCATGATGCATCTTTATTGTTACTTGGTTGATTTATATTCCTTGTGTTTTATTCTAAATCCCCTTTGGTGGATATATGATGATGCTTATACTTATACTTATTCTTAGTTCATGTTTGGATGAGTTGATCTTGTTTTTTCCATGTGGCTTCACTTCCTTTTATTGGGACTCATTTATTCATACTTATGAAACATGGTTTTATTATAGAAAAAGAAAATATATTTCTAAATAAGTGTTTTCAAAGTGAAATTATTTCAAATATGAATTTAAAACTAAATCTATTTGTTTGCATGTAGAAAGATATTATGTATATTTATGGTGGTATCCTATTAGGATTTCCTCACACCTAGTATATGTCATGGTGCATATGAATACTTAGTTTTATAGGACATAGGGAAAGGTAAGAGAACTATGTTGTTTGGTGGATCCTCTTGATTACCATTATTCATGGTAGATTTGGGATGGAGGAGATAAAAATATTATGAAGTTCATCTCGTGTGGATAATTTTTGGATTTTAGATCATTTGGGTTGTAAGGTATTAGCCTCACTAACTATGGTCCTGTTTTAAGATTTTGTTCATGCTGACTAATGAATATGAAATATAAATGCGTTGTTTATAAATTGTAATTTAAAGTTGGATCTATTATCAATTTTGGTTATTTATGTGTATACTTTGTTTGGTTATTAAAAATTATTGAGACTATTTATTTTATGGCTTGAATATCCAATTTATAGATAGGTCATTCTGGATTTCCAGGAGGAATATATGATTTTTTTTATCTGGATTATGAGGGTGGAATTGTTCCCAAATAGTTGTATGTAGATACTTTGGTGCTTGACACCCGCCTATGGCATCCGTAATTTACATTGGACCTTATGAAAAGTTAGGTCAGATGATAGATTGGTTCAACCTAATATGGTTCATTATATTTGTATTATTAGTAAAAAACATTTAATATGTAATCATGTTTGAGGTTGGTGTCACAAAACATTGATTTCGAATGTTTACATTTGTGAAAACAACCTTTATATAAAAGAACATTGTTTTTTAAAATGTAGCAAGTATTTTTATCCCTATTTCAACAATATTTATTTTTATTTACTCAAAAATTCCATTTTTTTAGGTGTGTAGGGAGTTATATATTGATACTTAATACCATAATTTCCAAGATAAGATTCAAAATCATTTCCATTGTACTTTTTCTGATTATCAGTTATTAATTTCTTGATTTTAATTTCAAGTTATATTTCAAAATATCTTTTATAAATCTTGATAATATCCAATACTTGTGACTTTTGCTTCATTAATAACACTCTTTTCATCCTTGTATGTTTATAAATGAACATTATGAAATATTAGTCACATATTGTGGATTGTGTCTCATAGGATCACAAAAATTTGAGTGAATTAATTCAATAGTTCTTTTTTTTTTTGTCAAATTTTGTATGTTTTCTTTTGACTTTTTTCACCTTTTATAATGTTGTAAAAATATTATCTCAATCTAATATAAATTAGAGTAATTCACTTACCACATTTCCTCTAGAGATATTACTTAAACTCTTTTGACCATTTTGTTCATGTGTTCTATTCCATATATTGTTTCCTTCTCTAGAACTAATGTAATATGAATTACTAGGATATATAATATGAAATAAATTCCCACTAGTTATTTATTATCTTATAACAATACTTCCATAATCAATTATATTAATGATATATATTTTATTCTTGAATATTACTACATTTCTTCCATCACATAATTTACTAATAACATGTTATGTTTAAGACCATAAAAAATAAAACCTCCCAAGAGTTCAGTATGTATGGTTAAATTTCACTAGAATCAATCCCCTTAGTTTTTAAAGAGATATCATTCCCAAAGGTAACAACACCTCCATTATTCTCCTAAAAATTTTCAGGATCTTAGTATTTGTTATCATATGTGAATATTAACCACTATCAAGAATCCATGGGTGATTCTTTTTCTAGACTTAGGAAACCTCCACAATTAATGTTTTTTTATCCTTAATTCATTATTGAATCATACTAACTTTAGAAATATGTTGTTATTAACCTATAATCATGGTCAAACATTACTAATAATGGTGACCATGCTAGTGACACCTTCCAAAAATCTCCTTGTTCCCTTTAAATATATTTTGTATTGGCATCACATATGAGTTCTCCTTTTCAATTTGTCTTCTCAAAAATATTGTATTATTGTTATCTAATTAGATTCCCATAAACTTAAAAATTATTTTATTCCAATAGAGAGACATTTTATACAAGAAAATATAGGATTTATTCCCATAGGTTCCACATATCACCAACAGTATCCTCTGAAAATAGTTCTTTTAGGAAATTATTGAGTCTTTACCTAAAAATGTGCTTACTGTTTTTTTACAAAATATTCCTTTATATACTTGTTATTTGGGAAGTCTTGATTATTCTTATATTTTACAACTCCATTTAATATAGTAGTTTCCTTAAAATGGTTTTTCTAAAACCAGTCTTTCTTTATTTAGCATGTAGGATATATACTATTTTTCAAAATAAATTTTATATTTTCAAAAATTACAGATATTGGTTTTAACTAAGTATATATACAAGTAATCTTAATGTTTTTTGATTAATTATATCAATCTTTAGAAACTTTTTCATCATTAAGATTCATTTTTATAAGGGTCTTTTTAGCTTTAAGATACCTTGATTCATACTTATGAAGTCCTCTTTCTTGAGTAGCCTTTTCATTTGTTTGATTATTTTATAACCATTTCTTGTTCATCTACTTTCACTTTAAGACATTTTATCTCCTTAATTTACTCATTTTTATTGTTGTGAAACTTTCCCTCATATTTCTTCATCTTGTTATATTCTTTATTTGAATTTTGGAATTTCTTTTTGAGATCAACATTCCTTTTAATGTAGACTTCATGTTATATCCTCAACATGTGAATAATATATGCATTATATTTTTTCTCTTCATTTTAGATATTGGAGATACCACTTTTTCTCACAACATGAGTGATAAAATTAGTGTCTCTTCTAGAACAACCTTCCTCTAATTCACTCCTTGGAGAAAAGTTGTCTTCACCATCCTTACTGAGCATATTTATTTTCTTTTTCTTTGAAATTTTTCCTCTACCCTCATTAGATTTATAAAAACCATTTTCAGATTTTCTTTTAGAATTTCATTGAAATCTCTCATCATCATTTTCATCCTTAGATTACATGGAATTTTTTTCTTTGGACAATATGAAACAAAGTATCCAATTCTTTCACATTCAAAACATTTAAGTAGAAGATTTCCATTATATATTTCTTTCCATTTATTGAGGTTTTATGAAATAAGAGACATAATTTTATTATGTTTCTTATCATTCAATTCATATCTATTGGAAATTTCATCACCATAGTATACTATGAATAGTGGCCATATCAGAGAGTTATAGGAATTCATGTGTGCCTCCCTATACACTAGAGGTTTCCAACTAGTAGTGGGGATCTAGAGTAGTACCATGCGGAGACTATACTCCCATATAAAAGTGCACAATAACATATAAAAATGACTAAAAATCAACCAAAATAGTAAATAATTAGATAATATAGAAAAAAAACATATCCATCAATAAATTATAAATTAATGTGGAAGCATGCATTCATACAGACTCCCTAGCTTCCCATCGGGCAGACCACATATAAAAAATAATAGATGAAAATAAAATATAGTAGGCTATACTACACACTCCAATACTTAACTCATCATGATCTCCAATCCCATCAAATATTTCCAGCTGAACAATCAAGATTCCAAGACCTTTTACCCACACTCATATCAACTGGACAAAAATATAAAAGTCATCTCATGGTTCAATCACAACCTACTCAATCCACTCATCTACATACCATCACATCAATTTACTTGGAGGTCAAAAAGATATCCAAACTAAGTTATAATCTACTTACATCATCTAGTTACAACCCTAAAAGGGTTTCCACATGCCTCAAGGCACATAGATATAATAAAGGGCCCATTAATTGATGATTGAGGAAAACCAGCTAGTTCTCAAGTTCCCTCATGGTCCTTGGAACTTTATGCACTTCAATCACATTTGTTTATTTTAATTAAAACAATGAACATAAAATTAAAAATTTTAATTTCCCTCAGTGGTAAGACTACATACCACATGCTAATAAAATATAAACAAATGAAAATATCATAACAGTATGAATAGGGTCTTCCGACCTCAAAAAATATATTTCTATTTTTAAGAACTACCTAGAAACTCTCTCCTGATATATTCTAAGTCCATATGTACACTTCCCATCATTTTAAGGCCATAACTCAAGACAAACCATCGACTATAATTAATTAAAATCAATTTATAATCAATCAAACATTTTAAAAACAAATTTTAATTTTAATTTAATTATTCATAAATCCTAAATTCTTATAGGGCCATCTAATTATGGAGAAACCACCAACAATAAGGTATGCTCCACTCTTGAATCACCCTAGAGCCTAAGAAACATGAAATTCCCAATTAAAATGATTATTAAATGGGAAAAGAATTTAATTTAGGGCTAAAATGCTTGAAAATTTTAAATAGAGACATACCTTCAATAAAACTAGGTAAAAAGAGTATCTTTGAACCTCTTCTATGAAAGCTGAGAAAAAAACCCTTGATCAGGATGATTTCCACCATTATCTGGTGGAAATCACCAAAAAACATAAAATATAATCTCCCAAAATTAGTGGTGATAAAGGTAAAATAATAATGGAAACATGGGGTATCTTACCTCTGATGACATGAAATCACACCTGAAACGACCCAAAATGTAGGAAAATCAAGAGAGGAGAAGGAGGGGGAGTCTAGCCTAATGACCTCCCCAAATGCCTAGGTGACCTAAGAATGCAGAGGAAATCCCACCTATTAAAATTAAAAAAACTAATCAACACCATATCATGATGTAAACATAGTATTCAAGATGAGATTTATTAGAAAATACCCCTTCCCCTAACTGACCTCTTCCATAACCTAAAATTCTAGGAAACACCCCATAAAACACATTAATAGTGTAAAATCCCCCTTCATACTGTGAAAGTATTATCACTTCACGTTTTAGCATCCTAGGTCCCCATCCACTCCTCTAAATTTCATCTGAACCCTCAGGACATCCATCAGACTTTAAACTATATCCCAAAAAACCTTTTATGGATTTTATAATTCTTAGAATACCAGTCTGAGTCCCGATTCTCAAAACGAACCATCCAAAAATTCAAAAATTCATATTCATATTGAATTCCATAGATCATACGGACACAAGGTATTATAATATCCGAACCATAGAACTTATTATGCTTGGTAAGTCTTACCAACCATTTACCAAAAATATCGACCAGCTCGAATATCCAACTCAGGATTATACCACCACATTTCATCTTCAAATGCCAAATGATCCTCTAACGTGAAAATCTAAACACAAGGCATATAATTCATCAAAAACCGAGACACCTCTTATATCCATTAAAAAATCCTCCAGATGATTCTCCATGACACTCAACTATCCTAGAAAACTACTATTTTATCAACCTCATCATCAGGTTCATGTTGCCCCCCACTAGAACCCAACTCCTCATGGCTGATTCTGACCCATGAAGTTATCCACCATTTGAATGAAAAAAAAGACATTCTCAATTTTATAAAAAACTTTTTAGTATAGTTTTAATAAAACTTCATCCAAATATATAAAAATCCAATCAAAATCCTATGCCACTTATCTTCTCTAAATCTGAACTGAATCAGATGAGTCTCCACTACCCATTCTGAGGGGCCACATACCCCAGGATTTCCTTAAAAGGTTCTGACCAAACCTTGTAATACACTTGTTATACCACATATGACTTACTCTATATGGTCTCCATACCACTAAATATAATCTCCTTAAAAACACCATTACTTCATTTCACTACATGATCCATATCCTAAATCATGTGATGAAATGGATTTACCCCCTGAACCATGTGAAAAAACAAGTTTGTCCCATAAACCATGTGAAGAATCATGGTTCACCTCATAGATCACCTTAAAATAAAATAGATATCTTTCCAAACCATATTACAATGCATCAAATCTATCCAATACATCATATGAAACCCAAATATGGTATTTACACTGGAATAAATAAATCATATGTACATCTCATTGGCATATAAGTTCTATATTGACTATCCAATGACTAGTAAAATATGCCCATGACCCTACCAATAGGGGTTGTACCTCCATGTACCACTATTCTATAATAACCTACTTGGGCCACTCATTACTATCATATCATATCCCTTTAATCAAAGGTTAACAAGGCATCTATACTAAGGCATGGCCTATTTATATAATCCATTTACACACATCAAGGGGATCCATATGACTCAAGGAATAAAAATATAATCCTATCCTTGAACATCGGTAGTTGAGACAATCCATCCACTAGATAAGGTCCCTTGTGGTCCTTTTAACTTTGTGTGTTTCAATCACAAACATTTCAAATAATTTAAAAAATAAACATAAAATTAAAAGGATATTCTCTTCTAGTGGTGAGATCATATAATTATTTCCAAGAAAAAATAAAAAATAAAAATACTATAAGGGTAATTATAGGGACCATCTACCCCAAACAAGCCATTTCCACTTTTAAGAATAACCCGAAAACTCTCTCCTAAGTTCGCCCAAGTCCATCTGACCACCACCCATCATTGTGAGGCCATAACTCAAGATAAACCTTTAAATTTAATTAATTAAAATTAAATTATAATTAATTAAATAATTTAAAAATATATTTCCAATTTAATTTAATTGGTAATAAAGCCTAAATTCTCATCAGGTCATCCCATCAAATTGAAACTTCCAACATCAAGGTGTAGTTTACTCAAGATTCACCCCTAGTCCAAAGAAAAATGAAATACCTAATTAAAAATACCAATAAAAAATAATTTAATTTAGGGAGAAAAACATTAAAAATTTCAAATTGAAATGTACAGTCACTAAAACGGTATGTGAAAACATGTATACAGAATATAAAGACATCCTCTATGAAAGTTGAGAAAATTACTCCTTAATTGGGATGATTTCCACCATGTACCAATGGAAATTTTAAAGAAACATAAAATATAATTCCTAAAAACTAGTTTCAATAGAGGGAAAATAAGAATGGGGATATGGTTAGGAAGAATATTATATTATATTCCATGAAAAGAAACTCAAAACCACCAAAAATAGATGGAAATATAGAGAATATAAGGATAGGGGAGTTTTAGAAGAACGATCTCCCCTAATTATTGTATAACCTAAGAAGTAGGGAGGGGGAGGAGGTGATCCCCCCCCCTTTTAATTTTTTTAAAAAACTAAGTAACACAATTTCACAACATGAACATAGTGTTTAAGCCATGATTTTTCAGGTATTACCCATTTATCTCTCAAACAACATATTTCATGCCTTCAAATCATGAGACACAATACATGGCATGAAATTCCTTATTATACCCTTTTAAGTATCCTGGGCTACTACCACTTCTCTAGTATTCACATGAACCCTCAAGATTTCCAATAAACCTTAAACTATGTCCAAAAACACATTTTATGGATGTTCTAATGCTCATAACCCTAGTCACTTGAGGTATTTTATTATTTTTCCTTGATCTTAATTTTATTCATGGATTTAAATTCCATATCCTCTTTAGATTTCTTCTTGAAAGTAATATCTTTTATGATATCATAATTTATAAGTGTATTATGCATCTCATGAAGTCATATATCATGAATTTTCTAAAAATATAATATTTATGGGTCAAATATATCTATAAAATTCCTCATTTAGTTTTTGAACATATTTTAATCCTACAGATTGTCCCAAAATCCTTAGATATGATTGCCTATCTAATTAACCCTTATGAAATATTCACCAACATTTTCATCTTAAACTATTCATATATCTTTAATTTTTCCCTCATGATTTTCAATTTTGATTCTATTCTCTTTATATTTCCCGTATATATTTTCTTGATGTAATCTTAAATTTCCTTAGATATTTTAAAAACTATATCATTTTTGTACACATTTTTATATAAAGATGATAAGATTTCATTTCTTACTTTCCCATATATCTCAAAATTTCTCTTGTCAACAAATGCCATAAAACCATAAATTTAAATTTTTGGATACACTATAGTAAAACAACAGTTTAATTCTAGTAATTATTATAAATGAAATGAGAGCATTAAATTATTCTATCCATGAAATCTATTTCTATCCAAAAAGGGAACACATCTACTATTCATTGAATTTAGAATCTATATGACAAACTTTCAAAGAGAAGTATCCCAGGATAGTCCATGGCACTGATACCACTTTCATTATGATGATAAACATTTTATAGATCTTTTTAAAAATTATATACTATACTCAATGTTTAAGAATATAAACATCAGATATAATTTCATCAAAGAGGAGGTTTCCAATAGATGTATCAAGATGGAATTTGTTCCTAACCAATACCATTTGTCTGATATTTTTACCTAGGCTTATTTAAGGATAGATTTGAATTCTTGAGGCCAAACAAGGGTGTTCCACCCCTCCCACATAATTAATAATATTTGGTACTTATCCCCACCATGTCATGGATAATGTTTTCATAGTGGGAGAGAAGGTCCATAACTCTTTTTTTTTAAATTATTTTTTGGGTATAGGTCCTACAACTGAGTCACCAATTCTCCCAGAATGAAATAATATTGTACTCTTTAGAAATACCACCGTCATGGTTTTTTACCCCTAGTAAATTAAACCCCTTTTCCATGGGAAAAGACCACTTTTCAGATATAATCACACACCCTTATTATTCAGAGCATTGTGAACACCTCATGCTTTAATGTGGGACACAAGACTTGCAGTAACCTTACACCAATAGGAATCTGGTTAGGGATTTACCACGCACACCCAATGGGAGTACTGCACAACCTAGGGTGTGATAATATTTTACACATATATGACCATCACCATGTCATTTTTATATAAACTTGGACTTTGTTTGTAAATTTTTACAAGAACATGATATGGGACCATGACATGTAACCTTCTTCATGTTGGAAAACATTAACATCTATAGACTCCAACATCTTATCCTAAATCACTACAACTATATTTAAGGGAAATGCATCATTTTTATTCTACCAAAAGTCCTAATAACTATGCAAAAATTATTTATAAACCATGAACCATATCCAAACTTTTTTTATCTTTACCATGATATCTGTCAAAAAAACATGATGTGGTTTCTTGCCCATATCAATTAGTATCTGCATCAATCTTCCTTCAATTCAAAAAATGGATATTTTTATCCAACCATTTTAATTCAAACTTCACCATGAAATGTTATATGATAATTATGACATGGTTTCTATGGTAGACTTATTTTCTATCAAAACTATATCTCCACCTTCTTTTTATTCTTAGACACCATTAAAATTCTCAAAAAAAAAATATATCTATATATTTTTCACCTATAAAATGTTTTCCTCTTGAAAAATATAGAAAATGTAACTTCAAATGAATAAACCAACCACCTAAAAATTCATTACAGCATTAAACATGCACCTTAAATACTTTTCATCCTCAAGTAGTTTGAGTATAATATTATAATAAAAAAATAAAGAATCATTATATCCAAATTTGACTATTCACCATATAAATAATTAAAAAATAAAAATATATCATGATATTGAAATTTAATATGGAATTTTTATTTTTATATACACTCTTCTCAACCACAATTCTTCTATAAAATTTGAATTAATATTATAAAATATCTATGAAACAACTTCTCTTGATGATCTTTAATATCAATAAGTTTCTTGAAAAAATAAAATTTTCTTCAAGGACAAGATCAACCTAGTTAATCACATAAAAATTATCATAAATGTACTTTTGAAGCTATGATATGTGGAAACAAATTATGATCTCAAACCAAATTTGGTGAAAGTGTTAACCAATATTTCACTTCACCAACTTGTTCCAACAACTTCAATAGTTTGATAAACCATAGATAAATCTTTTAACTCTGCCAAATTAGTGATATATATGATGGAGTATGACAAAGATATATATGATCCCCAATATTAAGTGAAAAAAATATTCTCCTCTAATAAACATTGGATTTTTGACTACTCCATTCCATCCTCATCAATTATTGAATCATCGACACTTTCTCCATAGCATCTAACACAAAATATTTTATAATAACCACCATGTTGACCTCCTAGTTTTAGTGATCACAAAATCATGATTCTAATAATACTAATTAATTTCATGCTTTCGTATAAGTAATCTATATTCTAAGAATAGGTGTTAAATTCATCTAAGTATGAGACACAGTTGAGTTAGAAACTATTGTCCATGACACACAATCAGCATAAAAAATATCTAAGTCTGAGATACCACTAGGACATCACACTGTCCGACTATCATACTACTAGACTGAAGAATTGAAAAATTATGAGACATCGTTGATCAACACACCACCAGGATGTCATGCCACTAGAATGCCAATACGGATAAGTATGAGATACTTCCAAATGAGGCATCATCAATGTCACACCCCCAAACTCATACGCCCACACTACATGAATTTTATAAGTCTAAGAAACCATCAGACCATACAATGTTAGTTGAGAAACCACCAATATACTAGAAATTTGGCTAAGTATAAGACACCATCAGTGTCATACCTCCAGAACATGACACCACCAGATCTTGAAACTGCTAGAACCTAAGACAACATCATTGTTTTTATTACTTTACTTGTTTTTTAATTACATTAATCAAATAGCTATATTCATCAAATTTAATTACCTTGACTATTTTAATGATTTTATCATAAATTTTTGAAAGAAATCAAGTCAGAATGACTAGTATGAGGAAGCAACTAATTCGGATGTATCTGTTGCTACTGATAATAGTGGAACAAACTACCTCATGCAAGATAGACACATAATTATATAAAGAACAATGTGATGAATATAAAAAATGTTTTTCATAGAAAAATCTCATGATTCACTAAATATCTAAGAGCTAAAGAGATAAACCTGATTGAAAACATGAAGAGATCACCTATTGTGAATTCTTAACTGAGGAAGCTAAAAGCTCATCACATCCATTGTTTTCCTCTAGTCATAAGATAACAGTTATGACACTCCATTTTCCTAAAGTCTTTAAAAGAACCTGACTCAAGATTTATCACTAATTCAAATCATGAGTCACATGATACATTTCAATAAACCAAGCACTTATAAACTATACACTCCTAGATTGATTAATTATTTTTATTTTTATTAAATTTTGACCAGTGTGTGTGCTTACTCTACTTTACCACACACACATTGTCTCCTACACTTAACTAGAAGATACTTGATATCTTCTCAAACACTTTTCCTGTTTTTTTCTCCCGCAAATAAGAGTATTATAGGTATATGTGTGACCTGTTTCATTTTACTCCCATGTATAACTACGGAAGATGTCGTATGTGACCTAGACAGTTGTAAACTATAGGATAAACCCAATCCAATTTTTGGATCATGTAGTTTATTTTATATAAATTGATTGTTGGCGGGTGATCACCAAGTATATAAGACTAAGTCTTGAATTGATACTAAACCTATTGTATTCAATCTTTCCACTGTGTGTTTTAATTTTGTTTTATTTCATTTTTACTTTAAAACTGAAAACTATTTTAACTGTAAAAATAAAATTTATACTTTGATAGTTTATCTTAATTTGTGTTCATATAATATTTTGATCAAGTAAATTTATTTCAAAGGATTCAATAATATTATATATTATTCATCTGAGACCAAATCAATCTTTAGATAAATATTTAGAAAGATTAAGATATATATCATACTAATTATTTCAATAAATTTACCCATATTTAAACATTCAAGGGATTTAAAAATAATCTATTTTTAACAGAAATTTTTATTGGGTACTCAATTCACCCCCTCTTGAGATACTCACTCTGACCAAAATTTGGTATCAAAGGAGATTTCTTTCTTTAGTATTCAGGTTTTTGAATTTGTTTTAATTATGATTTTAGTTATACATTAAAGATATTAAATTCATGTTAGTTCTAAATTGTGTTATTTAATATAGATAATTGTTAAGAAGGCCCTGCTACGAGCAGATCTCCTTTCTTCAATCGAACAAATTATGCCCAATGGAAAACAAAAATGAAAATTCACATAGAGAAAATGGGTTTTGATATTTGGTCTAAAATAGAATATTAATATGTAATACCTAATAATACTAGAATCACATGGGATGATGTAAAAAAATTATCATACAATATTTATTATAAACCTAGGAATTCCCTGTATTGTGCCCTTGGTTATAAAGAGTTTAATAGGATTTATACTTGTAAAAATGATTTTGAAATTTGGGACACTATTTGTTTACCATGATGGGACTTATAATGTTTAATAAATGAGGCTTAATACATATACTATTAAATATGATAATTTTAAGATGAAAACTGATGATCCCATTTCTAATATGTACCTCAGGTTTAATGAGAATTTCAATACCATGATCTCACTGGGAAAGCCTACATCTGATAATGACCAGATAATGAGATTGCTAAGATGTATACCTAAAATATGGAGAGAAAATTCAATGTCAATCATATAATCTTGTGATATCAGTAAATTACCGGTCAAGGAGCTTCTAGGTAATCTTATGTTGTATGAAGAAGAACTAAATGTAAACTGTGAGGAGGAGAAGGATCCTAAGAGGAAGTCAGTAGCTTTCAAGACTAATGTATCTAGATAATAGAAGAAAAAAATAAAAACAAAAGTTACAATTTGTAGATTCAAGTTCTAGTGAATCTTCTTCTAATAGTGATGAGTAAATGGGTCATCTAGCTAGAAGGTTTAAGAAGTTATACAAGAAGAAATGTTTTTTCTGAAAACCAAACAATAAAATAAAATATGAAAATTGAGGAAATTAGAAAAATAAATTATGATGATCTAAAGGTAGTTGTCTAATATGAATAAAAAATGAACAGTCACATAAAATCTGACTATACTAAGCTTAAATACAAAAATAAATATGTAGATAAGGATAGAAGATTTAAAAAGGCCATGAAAGAAACATGGAGTGATTTAGAAGATATCTCAAGTGATTTTGATGCATCAACTAACAATAAACTAGATAGAGAAAATATGTGCTTTATGACCAAATTCATTGAGGTACTTGACTTACCTACTATTTCTAGTGTTTTTCTTGTGCATGAGATTGATAATTCTGACAATGACAGTGATGATGAAAATATGTCAAATGAATAATTATTTGACTACTGAAATATTCTATATGACACCTTTAATGAGTTAAAAGATAAATATAAAGTTTTGAATAGATAACATGCTCTGACTGTAAATTATAAATATGAGTTATCAATAGAAAAAGAGAAAATATTCAAATTCTCAAAGAAAACAATGAACTTAAACTTTAAAATGATAAATTGAAGAAAGACCTTGAAAATTTTACAAATGGTATAGATACACTCACACACATTTTTTGAACACAAGTTGCTCCAAAATATGTTACTGCGATAGGATATGAACTTGGATATAAGAGAATAAGTAAGAATAATTTTATTCCTAAATCAAAACCTGAAAGATCTACTGCTAAAAATTTTTCAAAGGGACCCAACAAAATTTTTATTTCTAAAATTTTGAAATATGATTATAGGAAACCCATAAGGTAAATTTGGGTTTCCAAAGCATTGATCACCAACATTTCTAGACCCAAATATATTTGGGTACCAAAATCATTTCTTATTTAAAACCTATATTGTATAAATAATATTTGAAGACCTCCATAAGAAATCTATAATACTTAGATAGTGGATGTTCAAGACATATAACAGAAGAATAATTTTTCTTCAAGAGTCTTATCAAGGTTAATGGTGGACATGTCACCTTTGGAGACAATTAAAAAAGAAAAATCATCGTCCTAGGCTTTATTTGTAAGAATTTTTTTTTAATTTCTAAAGTTTTATATGTTGATGATTTAAAATATAATCTCTTAATAATTTCTCAGTTATGTGATGATTGTTTTTATGTTAAGTTTGATAATGATTCTTGTAATGTTTTTGATTCCAAAAATGATTTAATTTTTACTATTATGAAAAATGATAATGTTTATGTTGTAGATTTAAATTCTTTAGTTTTTCAGAATGTTTCATGATTAAGTGTATTTTATAAGGAATATTGGATTTGGAATAGGAGACTAGGCCATTAAAACATTCACTCACTTAGGAAGCTAACTAGAAAACAGTTAGTTAGGGATCTACCTAAACTTGAGTTCCCAACTCATAAAGTCTATAACCCCTATTAAAAAGGGAAACAACATAAAGTTTCTTTTAAACTAAAGAAAGAAATGTCAACTTCTCAACCCCTCGAGTTGGTTCATATAGATTTTTTTGGGCTTTATAGATTTTCTAGTATCAATGGTAAGCAATATTTTTATGTTCTAGTAGATGACTATTCTAGGTATACTTGGGTATATTTTCTAGATCACAGAAGTAAAGATTTATCTTTCTTTACCAGGTATGCTAAGTCTGCAGAAAACCTTAGTGGAATTAGCATTAAAACCTTAATAGGTGACTATGGTTGTGAGTTTGAAAATCAATATTTTGAATCATTTTTCTCATAAAATGGATACACTCATAAATTCTCTTCTCTTAGGACCCCCTAGTAGAATGGAGTTGTTGAAAAAAGAAATTTAACCTTACAAGAGATAGCCCAAACCATGTTAAATGAGTATGACCCTCTAATCTATTTTTGGGTAGAATCTGTTAATACATCCTATTATATTATCAAAAGATTTTTTATTAGACCTAACCTTAAGAAGGCCCCTTATGAGTTTTGAAATAATAGGAAACCTAAGGTTAATTAATTTATATTTTTTGGATGAAAAATATTTTTTATTAACACTAAGGATAATTTGAACAAATTTTCTTCCAAAAGTGATGAAGGAATTTTCCTTGGTTATTCAATTTCTAGTAAAGCTTATAGATTTTTCAATAATAAGTCCAAAACTATAGAAGAATATGCCAATGTAAAATTTTATGAAACTGATCCAAATGAGCCTAAGACCTCTTCAGAAAACTTTGAGGAAGATTTATCTTGTTTAAACCTAAATTCAAAATATTTATATTTTGCGGTAAAAAAGTAAAAAATTCATCCAATTCTCAAGAATTTCCAAAACCTAAAAAATCTAAAAGTGATTGGTCCCTCTTTCTCTAGGGATGTTAGAACCATTAAGTACTATTCTATAGATTTTGTTGGTTGTGATCTAAATAGAGTAACACAAATTATAATTTATATTAGAAATCAGGTTGAACATTAAAATTTTCTATCTTATCATGAACCTAAGAACATCAATGAAGATATTAATGATGAATTCTGGGTAATAGTAATGCAAGAAAAATTAAATCAGTATGAATGAAAAAAATTGTAGGAACTTATTGATAAACCCAAGGCCACATTGACTATTGGCACTAAATGGGTGTTTAGGAAAAAAGTTGATAAGTTGAGAAATATAGTTAGAAACAAGGATAGACTTGTTACATAAGGTTATAATTAGTAATAATAGATTGAATATGAGGAAACCTTTTCACCTGTGGCCAGAATTGAATACATAAGAATCCTGCTTGCCTATGTAGCACATCTAGATTTCAAACTTTATCAAATAGATGTCAAGAGTGTATTCTTAAATGGTTTCACTACAAGAAAATGGGACATTTGCGACATGGAATTTTCGATGGGATCCTATCACAAATACCCTTTTGTGATGAGGCCCCGTCACAAATGCCCCATTGTAGAAAAGGGCATTGCAAATAATGTTTTTTGCGGAGACCCATAGTAAAAAGTAACTATTTGTGATGGTATGTGCATCAGTCACAAATAGGTTCTCATGGTTTTTAAATACCTTATTATGACGGCCCATTGCAAAAATATTTGCCTCATTTTTGAAACATTTTTTTGCGGCGGGTCGCACAAATACTATTTACGACGGGGCCCGTCGCAAAAAAGTGTAAAAAAAATAAATAATAATAATAAAATATTATTAATATTAATGAAATAATATTATTAATATTATTTAAAAAAATAATAAAATAATATTCATATAATAATAATAAAAATAATATTGATAAAATAATAATATTATTATTATTATTAATGAAATAATAATATTAATATTACTAATATAATAAGAAATTATAAAATAATGAAAACCTCAATATTCATGAAAAATAATAAAAAGAAAATAATCAAAAATAATAATTAATAAATTAATAAAAATAATAATAAATTAAATAAATTAATAAAAAATAAATAAATAAATGTAATATTTGTAATAATATAAAAATGCACTATATATAAATGTAGATAGTTAATATTACAAAAAAAATTACATTCAAATCTTTTATCATAAAAAATAAACAGATCACTGAGGGTGAGGGTTGTCTGGAGGAGCTAGAGGAGATGGTGGAGGGAACTCCATCCCTAAACCACGAGTTAGACGTAGCATGTACTCTAACTGCTCCTACTCTTGTTGATGCTGCCATCGATGCACCTCCTCGTGCATCTCCTCCTTCTGGTGCTACTACTGTCGTAGGAACTTTTCTTGCTGCTACTACTGCCATTGATGCATCTGCTCTTGCTCCCTAAACATACTCTCTATAAGATCAATCTGAGCTCATAGCTGCTTCTGATACTATGAAGCATATGATGATGATGACTCTCCACGATCTCCTCTCGAGTTGGATGTCAACATTGCAGCGGTGCCATAATAATCCAAAGGCGTCAATCCAGAGTCAATACCAACAACTCTTCCTTTCTCTAAGGAATACTGGGTCACATGCATCCATGTTCTCACATAAAATCAATGGGCACTAGTCTGAGTATCAGTCTCAGCCTGACTCTCAGTCTGTTTCTGAGACGTCGTGGACTCATATGACTCCTTCAATTGAAATTTAAAATTAAAATAGTTAACATATTATTTGTAGTTAAATTTTAAACTCCAAAAGATAATATAATGACCACAATTTGACCCTGGTGAGCACCTCTAATCTCTCCAGTGGTCGGATCACTATACACCCTCCTATAAATGTCGAACTCCAAAATATCGGGTTGTACGATTAACTATATGAATAAAAAATAAACCATTTTCATTTTAATTTATACAAAATATTTAAAAAAAGTATTAACCATATGCTCCTTATGCGTACAGAATGTATGACTACCCACTCAATGTGTCTCCTCTTATCTCTTATAGTTTTGTCGATATACCGATGATCTCCTTTGAAAACGACCACCCAACTAGTGTGAACATAATCCATACCAAACCTGAGATGAAATGTAATCAGGTCGGTGGGCATGATAAGACTCATCAAACTCTGTCACTCCTAATTTCTCCATTGATTTCCTTCTCAAATTGTGCAAAAACTGACTGCAACGCTGATGCATAGTCCCCTACCACGCTTTCCATATAACATCATGCATGCTATCATTGATGGGATACTATAAACCTGACATATAATTTATAATATTAGGTTATTAATTAAATTAATTTCAAAATAAATATTATTTATTTACATGTCATCCAATGATTGAACATGCGGTGCTTCACATCAATGAGAATCTAATCTCATGTGACCCATGCTTCAAAAAAATAATTGCGCAATATAACACTCCCCTATCTAGTAGATATATGAATAAAGATGTGGAAAAAAAGAAAAAATAAATAAACAATTATTATATAAATAAATTATTGAAAACTAACTAAAATACATAGGTACACATACCTCTGCACACGTGGATTGAAACCAAGACATGGCCATCGCTTGGGGATAGGGTCAGAAATCATCAATTGTGTAAGACCATGCCCCCTTTGAGTCCCCCCTAAACCATAAGTAATATGAGGGTCAGATGACCCAACATCATGTTCATCGAAAGGTAGATCAACTTCCTGTAACAGACAATACAGATCCTCATCTATGTGAAACATGAAATGACTATTGTTAGAAAATAGTTGAAAACAACTATTATATATAGATATATATCATATATGATTATAATTAGCATTTAACTATGTCAATGTTCATCTTCATCCTCATATTCGTATCTGATGATGTCAATGTCTTCATATTCTTCTTGAGCATCATCAATTTCCATATGAGTTTTAGTTTCATCATATCTTTTCATTTAGAATTCATTTGAAATGTCATTAACATCATCATCACCATAGACCCTTAATTATGGGGTGACATCATTGATATTCATGTCTCTTTGTGAAAAAGATGGATTTGGAGCAGTCTCTTGAAAAATTTCAATTCCTTCCGCTTCAACAGAACCACATTCACTTTGAGTAAACTGATTTTCCTGATATTTAATTTTTATTATGCTCTACCAATCACTCAACTCTCTTAAAGTAGAATAATATTTTGAATAATAAATTTAATGGGCCTAATGAGCCAATAAATATGGTTCATTTACTGTAAGAATACTTTTATACTTAACATCAATGATTCCATGGGTCAGATGAACACACAAGACTCTCTTAGTATCCAACCAATAACATTTAAACATCATTATGTAATGTTTTCCTAGATAATACATTTCAATAATTTATTCCAGCATGCCTTAAAATTAAACTTTAGTTTCTCTATGATGAGATCCTCTCAAGAAAACACCAATATTCATTGTTTTTTATTCTCCATATGAATGTGTATGAAATCAAAAACCATTCACCACATATGTATTATAAGATTTAACCAGTTTGGATAGTGGGTTACTCAATACACACAATCAATTATCAATTTTATCCACATGTTGAGATACCTGAAAATTTGTAAAACAATTATCAACATAAAAGATAGTAAATTGACTTTATAAGTTAAAATAAAAATAATTTATGTTACTAGATTTTGAAACCAGTATGAAAAGTTTTTTTTGCCAACGTTCTTCAAGAGAAAATGCTGAACTTTGTGGAAGCTATTTCTTGATATAATTGTCATATAACCTATAGAAAAAATAAGATTAATTTATTGTAACAAACATTATAGAATAAGTGATATGATCACTCACTGTACAAATGGTGTAATTTTTCACAGTTGAGCAGAACATATGTATGATCTCTTTAATGTTCATCATCTAAAAGCCATCATTCATGAACTCCACCAAAGAAAAGTTTAGGATGATTGAAAACTGATAATTTATTTCCCATTTCATCATCAATATTTCCCTCATTTTGGATCATACAGTCGTATTTTGAGGGATATTCAGATTGAAAGTAATGAGAGCGAAAAAATGAAATTTTCTGTTGCAAATAAGCTACTACAATTTAACCTTCAATCTATTCTTTGTTACACACTTTTTTCTTCTATTTCTACATGCATCTATCGAATGGATACATCCATCGGAACTATACCAGATCACTATATTTTTCTTCATGCAGAAAATGTAATATCAAATATTCCATTGAGTTAAACAAATCTGGTGAGAAGATTTTTTCCAGTTTATATAAAAATAAAACAACATCTTCTTACAATATTCTTAATACATCATAGTCACTTGTCACCACACAAATATCTCAGAAAAAATATGATATGTCGGTTAGCGCATACCAAATCATATAATTCATCAAACCTTTTAATCCAATCAGCAGAAGTCTTTCCATTATAACATGGCAGTCGTGAATTTTTAATCCGGTAATATGACTATTTCTAACACATATACCCAAATTGGAAGCATAACCATATGAAAGTCTCAAATATTCAATCCACTAACAAAATAATAATCAATTATTTTTGGAGAGTGTATAAGATACTTTTGGCTTCATTAAATTCTATGATTTGACATTTTCAAACAGTTCAAGTTATGGTCACCTGCAAATTTGGGCAAGATCTAATCATGCCTTTACATTATCTTTGTTCATATATAGTGTATCCAAAACTATATGAAATAAATTATCAAAACCTTTCTTCTTAATATGCCTGAAATCCAACATGTGACAGACCAAAAAATCATACCAATATGGAAGATCCCAAAAAATGCTCCGCTTTATCCAATTGTGTTCTTTACCAAAGCCATCAATTTTTTGTTGGTTTATTTTTTGTCCAAATTTGATGAGAGGTAATGAAGATAAAATTGATTTTAACTCTACACCTAAGATCATTGTTGGAGGTTCATCTATTTCAATTAATCCTTTTCTGAAATGATATATGTTCCTCTGAAAAGTATGATTAGTTTGAAGGAATTTTCAATGACAACAAAAAAGGTTTTTTCCATTAATGAGCATAAAAACTTTGATACCTATCATACAGAACAGAAATTATTATGGAATATGTGTGATCTATCTAGATAATATTTCATATGTTGGGAAGTCACTAATTTTCCACATCAATGCAGCTTTCAGCAAGAAATTTTATTTTGAAACAACATCAAATGTACTGACACCAATACTCCATAATTAATTTAACTCATCAATCAATAGTTTCAAATAAACATAAATATTCTTTTTCAGATGTCCTAGAATTAATAAGGTCAAAAATATATGTGGTTCCTTCATCAACATCCAAGGAGGTAAATTGTATGAAGTTATAAAGATAGGCCAGTATGAATACTGGCTACCATAAGAACCAAATGGACAAAAAGAATTGGTAGAAATACTCAATCACATGTTTCAGGATTCTAAAGAAAAATACGGATGTAATTAGTCAAAATGTTTCCATGAATCACCATCATAGGGATAATTTAAGGTTTTACTAGTTGCAATATTGGTTTTGTGCCATGACATCAATGTCTTTGTGTTCTGAGACATAAATAAACACTAAAATCTGGGTGTAAGTGGGAAATAACTCAATTGTTTTATAGGAATCAATCCCAAATTACCTTATTGAGCCTCTTTATACCTCGATTTTCCACATGTGGGACCACTATTCAATTACTCATTTTCACCATAATATAAGATGCAATCATTTTAACATGCATGGATCTTATGATAACCAAAACCCAAATTAGGAACTAGCCTCTTACTCTCAAAGAAATTTGTAGGAAACACATTTCCTTCAGGTATCAGTGTTTTTTCCAAATATAATATCTAATCAAAACAACTATTTGACATTCCATTATCTGATTTAATAGCCATAAATTTAGCAATTGCTTAAAATTTTCTTATCTTTTAACTAGGATATAAGGAATCCTAATAAGACTTCAACAACTCATTAAAATTTGATGGTTTCAACTCATGAGTTAAATTAATATCATCTTGAGTTTCATCTTATTGAAAAGCAGATCTTCCACATCATGTACTAAATTTTGAAACCATGTTAGATCGAAAACAAAATTATTTGTATCTTCTCTGGAACTTTGTTCATCAAGTTGATACTAAAAAACATAATTTAGTTAAAAACAAAAATGCAATAAATGACCCCAACATTGTTAGACGTGTCAAACCTCCTCATAGAACATTTTTTACAAGGAAACTTAATTGTCCCTTCTAAAACAAATTTTGTTTTTGATGATGCAAATGATAAAAATCTTCAACACCCTCAATATATACAAGATTTAAACCAGATATGTTTGGATTCTTACACAGATTTATCCAAGTACGATCATCTAATAATGATTGTTGTCAACTTTATTGATCCATATTTCTATAAAAAATATAAAATAATTAGTTTTTTTGTATAATTTTATATAATAAAAAAACTATCCAAAAATAGAAGATAATTAAATCCCCCGTTTCTATCAAATTAGAAAAATTTCTATTATCTCATACTTATTTATAGTATTTTTTAAACTTTTATACTAATATATACTAACTTATAATAATTTGTATTAATTACCACTAATTATTATTAATTACAGTTAATTTATACTAATAATTACTAATTACCAGTGACACAATTTCTAGTGGATTGGCAATAACTCTTTTGCCCAAAGACTCATCTCCACTATCACCGACTGAAATCAGTATAAAAAATCTACTCCAACATAAGAATATCCATTTCTGTATGCATGAGGATGAAGAGAATGGAGGCCTTGTCTCACTGATCTCTATTCTTTTGCATACGAAAAAGGATATCCGTATGTCGGAATAGATTTTTCATAGTGATTTCACTAGCAGACAGTTGCAAGGAGATGAGTCGTCAGGAAAACGAGCCTCTTTTTCCCGATGGATCAACTCCTTGCAACTTTTTCCTACTGAAATCATTATGAAAAATATTCTTTGATGTACACATATCCATTTTCATAAGCACGAGAATGGAGAGCAGGAAGGCCCCATCGTACTGCTCTCCATTCTCATGCATATGAAAATGGATATCTGTACATGAAGATAGATTTTTCATAGTGATTTTAGTGGTAGAAAATTGCAAGAAGATAAGGTGTCAGGCAAAAGAGATCCACTAATCCACTAGAAATTATTCCAATTTATTATAATTTGTTATAATTTATTACAATTTCTTACTAATTATTGTCAATTATTGTTATTTATTGCTAATTATTAGACTATATTACTAATTATTAGAATTTATTACTAATTATTAGAATTTATTACTAATTATTACTAATTATTACTAATTATTACAATTTATTACTTATTATTACTTACTATTACAAATTATTACAATTTATTACTAATTAATACTAATTATAACTAATTATTAGAATTTATTGCTAATTATTAGAATTTATTAGTAATTATAACTAATTATAAGAATTTATTACAAATTATTAGAATTTATAACTAATTATTAGTATTTATTACTAATTATTAAAATTTATTACTAATTAAAACTATATATTATAATTTATTACTAATTATTATAATTTATTACCAATTATTAGAATTTATTACTAATTATAATTAATTATAATAATTTATTACTAATTATTATAATTTACTACTAATTATAACTAATTATTAGAAATTATTACTAATTATTAGAATTTATAATTCATTATTACTAATTATTAGAATTTATTATTAATAATTACTACTTATTAGAATTTATTACTAATTATTACTAATTATTCCAATTTATTACTAATTATTATAATTTATTACGAATTATTGCAATCTATTGCTAATTATTGCAATTTATGATTAATTATTGTAATTTATAACTAATTATTAGAATTCATTACTAATTATTAGAATTTATTACTAATTATTATTAATTATTAGAATTTATTACTAATTATAACTAATTATTAGAATTTATAACTAATTATTTGAATTTATAACTAATTATTACAATTTATTATTAATAATTAGAATTTATTAATAATTATTGGAATTTATTACTAATTATTAGAATTTCTTAATAATTATAACTAATTATTAGAATTTATTACTAATTATAACTAATTATTAGAATTTATTAATAATTATTAGAATTTATTACTAATTATTAGAATTTATTACTAATTATTAAGATTTATTACTAATTATTTCAATTTATTAATATTTATTAGAATATATTACTAATTATTAGAATTTATTACTAATTATTATAATTTATTACTAATTATTATAATTTATTACTAATTATTATAATTTATTACTAATTATAACTAATTATTATAATTGATTACTAATTATTAGAATTTATTATTAATTATAACTAATTATTAGAATTTATTACTAATTATTAGAATTTATAACTAATTATTATAATTTATTACTAATTACTAGTATTTATATGTATTTATTATAATTTATTACTATTTATTAGAATTTATTACTAATTATGACTAATTATTTGAATTTTTTACCAATTATTACTAATTGTTAGAATTTATTACTAATTATTAGAATTTATTATTAATTATAACTAATTATTAGAATTTATTACTAATTATTAGAATTTATTACTAATCATTAGAATTTATTACTTATTATTACTAATTATTATAATTTATTAGTAATTATTACTAATTATTGAAATCTATTACTAATTGTTGAAATTTATTACTAATTGTTGAAATTTATTACTAATTGTTGCAATTTATTACCAATTATTGTAATTTATTACTAATTATTACAATTTATTAGTAATTATTGCAAATTATTACTAATTATTTCCATTTATTCCTAATTATTGCAATTTATTGCTAATTATTGCAATTTATTACTAATTATTTTCATTTATTACTAATTATTGTAATTTATTACCAATTATTGTAATTTATTACTAATTATTGCAATTTATTACTAATTATTTCAATTTATTACTAATTATTAGAATTTGTTACTAAATATTACTAAATATTAGTAATTATTAGAATTTATTACTAATTATTATAATTTATTACTAATTATTAGATTTTATTACTAATTATTAGAATTTATTACTAATTATTACAATTTATTACTAATTATTAGAATTTTTTATAATTATTACTAATTATTATAATTTATTACTAATTATTAAAATTTATTTCTAATTATTAGAATATATTACTAATTATTATAATTTATTACCAATTATTAGAATTTATTAATAATTATAACTAATCATTAGAATTTATTACTAATTATTAGAATTTATTACTAATTATTAGAATTTATTACTAATTAATAGATTTTATTACTAATTAATAGAATTTATTACTAATTATTAGAATTTATAACTATTTATTAGATTTTATTGCTAATTATAACTAATTTACTACTAATTATAACTAATTATTAGAATTTATTAGTAATTATAACATATTATTAGAATTTATTACTAATTATTAGATTTTATTACTAATTATTGCAATTCTTTACAAATTATTAGACTTTATTACTAATTATAACCAATTATTAGAATTTATTCCTAATTATAACTAATTATTAGAATTTATTACTATTTATAACTAATTAGAAGAATTTATTACTAATTATTAGAAATTATTACAAATTGTTGCAATTTATTACTAATTATTGCAATTTATTACTAATTTTTTCAATTTATTACTAATTATTCCAATTTATTACTAATTATTACAATTTATTACTAATTATTACAATTTAATACTAATTATTAGAATCTAATACTAATTATTACTAATTAATAATAATTAACATAATAACTATTAATGAATACTAATTCATACTAATCACACTTAATTATTTGTAAAAATAAACATAAACAATAATAAATAAAACTGTTTAATTCCAATTTAATTTAACTGCATCTAATTAAAAAAGTTATAACTAAAATAAAATAAAAATTATTAAGTAAAAAATAAAATAAATAGATTAATACCTTAAAACTAAAGTTTTCAAAGAATATAATCTGCAAACAATGCCCTGAATTAAAATTTTAAACTATAAAAAATTTTGAGAGAAAATTTTTCACTAGAGAGAGAGGAGTAGAGAATAGAGTGAGACAAGAAAATCCCGGATGGGGGTATATATAGGTTAGAATAGTTGCGATGATATTATTTGTGATAGGAATATTGTCACAAATAGTACCATTTTCAACAGGTCCCGTCACAAATGTCCATCGGTTAAAAAGTTTTT
The DNA here is from genome assembly GCA_963277665.1 of Viscum album. Lineage (NCBI taxonomy): Eukaryota > Viridiplantae > Streptophyta > Magnoliopsida > Santalales > Viscaceae > Viscum > Viscum album. The sequence continues at coordinate 1,030,552,097 of OY728150.1, forward strand.
TGTGATGGGCCCCATCGCAAAAGACAACCTTGCGACATAGTATTTGCGACGGGATATAAATCTCGTCGCAAATACTAAAAGCGACAAATGGTATTTGTGATGGGCTACTATAGGTCGTCGCAAATACGCTTTCTCACTTTTTGGCGCCCAAGTCTTGCCAAACCTTTTGCGACGGGAACCATCTCCCCGTTGCAAAAAACTTATTATTTGTGACGGGTCACTGACCCGTCACAAATGTCCACTTTTCCCGTAGTGTTTTATTGTTGAGTTTTTTTTTTTTGTTGAACAACCTCCTGGTTTTCAAAATCCTCATTTTCCAAATCAAGTTGTTAAATTAACCAAAGCTTTATATGGTTTAAAACAAGATCCCAGAGCTTGGTAAGATAAACTCAGCAATTTTGTTATTTCAAAAGGTTTTTCAAAAGGAATAGTTGATCATACCCTTTTCATAAAACAATTTTCAAAAGCTGTATTAGTAGTAAAAATCCATGTTGACGATATTATATTTGGATATTCAAAAAATTCTTTATGTACTTCTTTTTCTAAAATGATGCAAAATGAATTTGAAATGAGTTTAATGGGTGAACTCAAATTCTTGGATTTTAGATTTTTTAAAACAAGGAATTATTTTGAATCAAAGTAAATATACAAAATATCTTCTAAAACATTTTGATCTGGATAGCACTAAAAGTAGTGATACTCCTATGAGTACCACCTGTAAATTAGATCTTGATGAAACTGGGAAGCTAGTTGATCAAACCAATTACAGAGGTATGATTGGAAGTCTTCTCTACTTGATTGCTAGTGAACCAGATATTATGTTTAGTGTGTGTATGTGTGCTCATTTTTAAGAAAACCCGAAGGAGTCACACTTACTTACTGTTAAAATAATTTTTAAATACCTCAAATATACTACCAATTTAGGACTCTTTTACCCTAGAGGACAAGCATTTGATTTAGTAAGTTATTATGATGCTGATTTTGGTGGATGCAAGTTAGATAGAAAAAACCTATGGAACATGTCAATTTTTAGGCAAGTCTCTAGTTTCATGGTGTAGTAAAAAGCAAAATTTTGTTACATTGTCTACTACTGAAGCTGAATACATAGCTGCAGGAAGTTATTGTGCACAAATGTTTTGGATGAAACACACTCTACTAGACTATAGATATCAATTCCAACATGTCCCCATAAATTGGGACAATACAAGTGCAATAAACATTTCTAAGATTCGTGTTTCTCATTCTAGGAAAAAACATATTGATATGAGACATAAATTTTTGAGAGATCATTTTCAAAAAAGAGATATCATTCTTGAATTTATTAGTACAGAACATCAGTTAGCTGATATTTTTACCAAGCCTTTGAATTCTGAGAGAATTAATTATATGAAACTTGAATTAGAAATGATAAATTTCGGTTAAGTATAATGTCATGTCATTGGCTTGTCATTTCATTGGCTTATCATACCATTGAATTTTCATGTCGTTGGATTTTCATGTCATTGTCTTGTCATGTCTTTGGATTTTCATGTCATTGGCTTATCAAGACATTGGATTTTCATGCCATTGGATTGTCATACTGTTGAGTTATCATGTCGTTGATTCTATGCCATTGTGAAATTTTTCTGTTTCTCAATTTTTTGAACTATTTGTTTATTTCTTGATTTATTTCATCTACTAAAACCTTATGCATGTTTTTGTCTCAATTTTGATTTCAATTTCAAGTATAATTTAGATTTTAGAATACCTAACATCCTAAATGATATTAAAATGGCATAAGTCTTTTCCCAATAAACCTTCAGCCCTGCATGATACTCGTGTATCTCTCTCTCTCTTGTCTAGTGAAACCCTTCCATTTATCATTGTTCAAAACTTCTCCATATGAAATTTTTTATGAAAAAAATCCAATTTGAAACACTTAAGAGTTTTTGGGATTCCATGCATCGTAAAGAAAAAATGTGGAAAACTTTGTCAGTTTGACCAGAGAGGTGAAGATGGATTTTTTTCTATGCTTTGGAAGGAAGATCATACTGACATTTCAACCAAGAGACAGGAAAATTAGTTGAAACTATTGATGTGAAAGTTATTGAAAAGGAAGAGAAATATGCTAAACAAACTTGTGTTGGTAAGTAAGATGAGTTGGATGAAATAATATTTTTTTTAATAATTTTGATAAGGATACAAAAAAAATAATCCTACTCAAGAAAAATAATCAGAATCATTTATTTCTAATGATGAGGAAGAATATTGAAAATCTCATCCTATGATGATGAAATAGGTGAAATCTTAAAACCTAATTAGTGATCAACATAAAAATGTTCAAACAATAAGAACATCAAAAGCTATCACAAATACTTCTTTGTTTTCCAAAGTTGAGACAAAAGATGTGAATGAAGATTTTGAGCATCTGGAAGGGGTCTAGGATATGATTGAAGAGTTGGTTCAAATATAAAATAATGATACTTTAGAACTCATACCTAAACCTAATGACAAAAATGTTATTTGTATAAAGTGGATTTTTTGGAACCAGCTAAATGAATATAGTGAAGTGATAAGAAACAAATAAATACTAATGTTGAAAGGTTACTCACAGATAGATGGTATAGACTTTGATGAAACTTTTTTTCTGGTGGAAAGATTAGAAATAATCAGAATATTTCTTTCAATTTTAGTACAAAAAAGTTATAAAATATTTTTGATGGATATAAAATATTCATTTTTTAATGGTGTTCCTGATGAAGAAGTTTATATTGAACAACCATGTTCCTTTGTTGTCGGGAAGGATGAAATCTATGTGTGTAACTTGAAGAAAGCCTTATATGGGCTAAAATACGCTCTGAGGGCATGATATTCCAAATTGGATACCTTCTTAAGAAATATGAGTTTGAAGAAAGTAATAGTTGATAGTAATCTCTACATCAAATAAAGTCAGGAATTTTTACTCATTGTAATTGTTTATGTTGATGACATTATCTTTACTAGGAATGATGAAAGAACTTGTGAAATATTTTCTAAAGATATGAAAATGTTTTTTGAGATGTTCATACTGAGTGAAATGGAATACTTTATTTGGTTACAAATATTATATAAGAACAAACATATTTTTCTTTCTAAAGAAAAGTATGATAGGAAACATTTTAAGAAGTTTATAATGGAAAATTCAAAACCAGTTTCCACACTGATTTTAGTGGGAACTAAGTTGAATAAAGATATATAAGTTAAAGAATATTACTCTAAATAGTTTCATAAGCTAATTATAAGTTTTATGCATTTGACTTCCTCAAGATGAAACATTTGTTATGTTTTTACCTTATGTACAATATTTCAGATTTCTATAAAGGAATCACATCTATTGGATGGAAAAATAATTCTCAAATATATCAAAGGCATAAAAAATTTCAGAATTAGGTATGAAATCTTAGAAAGTATTGAATTTTTTTGGTATTCAAATACTGATTGGATAGGAAATGTTGATAATTTAAGATCCACATCTGGTAGAGTTTTCTTTCTAGAAAAAATACATGTTAGTTAGAAAAAAAATAAAAAAAATCAATAACTCTTAGAATGGCGGAAGCTAAGTATATTTATTCCACTAAAGATACTACTCAACTTATGTGGATGAAGACTTAGTTAGAAGAATTACTTGTTGATGTAAAGTTACCCTTACTCTTAGGTTTTGATAATCAAAGTGATATCAACCTTAAAATAAAACTAGTAAAACATTATTTTTTTAAAATATTGATATCAAATATCATTTCATTAAAGAGAATGTAGAGAATAATGAATTGAAGATGGATTATATTCCTACATTGGAACAAGTTGCTGAAATTTTCAAAAAATATTTACCAAAAGAATATTTTTATAAATAGAGGTTGATAATGGATGTCCAACCTCATTCTCATCATGGTAGAGGTATGTGTTTTTGTCCCCTCTCTCATTAAGTCATTGGATATTGTTTTTAAGGGAGAGAATTATTTCATAAATCTATCTGTTGATATGTGATAAACCTTTTAAGGAACCATGTATGTAGGGAAAGTTGTGGGTAAGCTATGAACTCGACATGTAAGTTTTTTAAATATTATAATAGTTTTTTGGAGTGGTTTTAGGAAACCTTTGTTTATAGGCAAGTGGAATAAGTGAAGAAAGATGTTAAGAAAAGAAGAAAAAGTTTCATGAGTCACTACATTTGGAAAACATGGTTTTTCTATCAATGATTATTGTTTCCTACAATGATTTAGCTCATGTAGGCTTAGAATTTTTGATAATTAATCCATTTATTGAAGTTACAAAGTTTAGTGATTTATGAAAGTTAGTTGAAAACAAAATCAAAAGGGGGATATTGTTGGGCCCAAGTTGGAAAGGGGCTTCTTTTGTAATATGGAAGAAGTTTGTATTGAAAGTATTTTATTTTTTGTAAAATATAAAGAAATTACCTCACTTTATAAAGTTAGTGATCAAACTATAAATCATAATCAGAATATCAGACACACAGTGCTTAAGAAATTACATCAGCTTGTAAAGAAGTTTTTTGGGAGAAAAGGTTCATCAGACTCACCTTATTTCAAGAATTAAAGTGTGAATCAGAATGAGAAAAAATATCAGAGTCTGAATGGATCCAATGAAATTTTTTATGATGGTTTTATTATCTTCTATTTCTCTTAAATCATAAGTTGTGTGAGAAATTTTTTATGAAATCCTTATAAAGTAAAGGGAGTGAACAAGTACTGCCAATTAGATTTTGGTTCGGTTAGAAAGAATGAAGTGCTGGAAGGATGGAAATTTATAATACCTTCCATTATAACTTATAAAATTCTATGCCAATCCTAAACTTTCTCAAAGTCATGAAGAAGTCAATATATAAGAGGGAGTTTTTGAAAGAATAATATTTGTGAAGTCAAATATTTCTGGTCTCAATTTATTAGTGTGAGAACATCAGATGAAAAATTGTTTGAAGATCATAAAGTTTTTTTTGAAATGTATAAAGATGAAGATACTAGTTTTTAGTTATACCAATAAGCCAAAATATTCAAATATTTGAGGAACGAAGTTAGGGTGTATCGTAATAAAAAAAGTAAAGTAGTTGTCAGAGTCGAAACTACTGATACTGGTCCATTGGACATAGTGTGCAACCAATCAATCAAAGGTAGAATTTTTTTTGTTGGGAGTTTTTGGGACTAATTAAAATTAAAAGGAAGTAGATTCTTTTGGGACTGATGTGTGTAAGAAAGTCAGAGACCGACCAGTTAGATGAAGATCAATAATGTAGTCAACTATTTTCATTAGGTTAAATTACTTTGTTTCAATTGGGTAAATATATAAAGAAGAACTATTATTTGTTTTATCAAATGGTTCAAGAGTCATAAAAAAATATGTGCTACCAAATCATCATACTGTAGGTGATACCGATCCATCATAATGAAACAGAGACTAATCCATGAAGCACAGGCTAACATCAATAATATTTATTAGATGTTGGACTTCATCAGACACAGGATCATCGATCTGAGGAAAAGAAGAAAAAGGTAAATGCTTGAATCCATTTCAAAAATGTTGAAAATTCATTTTCAAGAGAGTTTGAAGTTGTTGTTGAAGTGTTTCCAAGTAAGTGAAAGATATTTATAAGTTTCAACTATGTTTATTGTAGAATGGATTCAATGCTGGAAAGTGGTTGTTGTAATGAGAAGTCTTTAGTTATGATGTGTTAGAAAGAGGGTCAATAAAATTAGAGTGGTTATATTTCTTCATCATAATAATGAAATTGGAATGAAAATCAGAATCTAACTAGATAACTGTTAGAAAGCTTGAATCTAGCTGATGTTATGAGAATATTTGAGAAATTTTCAGAACAAATGTTAAGAGTTGAGAAGCACTGAAGAAGTAAAATATGGAGTCAAAATTTAAGGGTAAATTGAAGTTTTGGGAAAATTGGTGAAGCATGAAAACATTTCAAATTCCCACATAAACCATTCCTGGAACACCTATAAAAGGAGGATATTAGTTTGTACTTAATGATGGATCTGGAAACTATTCATGTGAGGAGGAAGAGAGTGAAGTTTTAAAGTTTTTTTTGAGAAGTATTTTATGGACAAATCTTTCCTAAGAATATTTTCTTGAAAGAATAAGAAGAAGAAGGAAGATTGTATTCTGAGTTTCTCAAATCATACTGGGCTTTCGGACAAGGAAATTAGACTGAGGTTACTGAACTGAGATAGAAGCAGTTCAAAATTATTTCAGTTTTATTCTAGTAGAGTTATATTTTTGGACTGAGAAATTGGAATGAAGAATTAAAATGATCCATTGGAATAAGTATATAAAGAAGTTCTTACCTACTGCTGGGTAAGAAAGTGAAGAATTTTTTTGAAGTTTATATTTGTGAAATTTGACAAGGTAGCATAGTAACATGTTTTCAAGCAATTGGTGAAAGTTTACCTTGTTATAAAAACTTTTATTACATTATTTTGTGCTACTTTAAGAACATGCACTGTTCTATTGAATATAGTGTTACACAAGTGTATGATTATATCTTATTTTTGTATCCACGTAAAAGGATTATTTTCTAAAGGATTGTGTGGTATTGGATTGTTTACAAACCATACCAAGGATATAGCTAATCTTTTTTAGTAATGAACCTTGTAAATTATTATGTTCTTCAGTATTTGTGATTGTTTTGTTTTTAGAAAAGTGATATATCTTTAATAGGAGGTGAAGTTTTTCACAAAATAAAGGAAAATTAAAATAAAAGGTATCACTGATTCACCCCCACCCCCTTTCAGTGATACATTGATCCTAGATGGGTAATATCAAATAGACCTTAGGATCTGTAGGTAGACTCATCGTTCAAGGTTAGACTATTAGATAGAGATCCCCATTCTCTATCATCTGGGTTTCTTATCTGAGCATATATCTTTGTTGTTGGGTTTATTTCCCTCTTTCTTTGGGGTCAAGCTGAATACTTATATCATGTATTCTATTACACCCTCTTCAGTTTTTAGGGGATCCTTATAGGTATGTATATACTCACCCATGCATGGGCTTTTACCACACATTTCATGTCTTATGCAGATGACAGAAAAGTTAAAGGTGTAATTTATAGAGCTTTGGGATGCTTGGGTTCATTTAACCGCGTATGGTAGTGGGTTATTAGAGATATGGATTTAGACTCCCTTAGCTTTCTTTCTTTTCCAGTTATTGTTAGGATGGGGAATATTTTATGGTTGGGTATGTATTTTTTCCTTTAATTTTCCAATTATGAGGTCATAATCTTTTGAATTCCCTAGAGGTTAATACATGCATGGTTTTTACTCCAGATGATAATATCTTTTATTATTATTAACTTTCATTTCTTCATGGATATTATTGGATGAATGCATATAATTACTTCAGGAAAATGCCTCCAATATTAGTTATACCTTCTCAGCAGTTTTTTCTAGCCTTTTTCCTATAGAGGTGGACTTGGGTTTGTGGTGGCATGGTATTCTTCTTCCAGGTCGGCCCCGGTGGGTTGGGTTGTTATAGTCTAGATGAAATGTAATTATGACGTGTCTTAGAGATCAAACCTGACATGCCCTTATAAGAATAATTACCCCACCCATGATCATGATTTGGCAGCTATGATGTATTCATTTAAGAAATGAATCCACTATCTTTTCGTGGAAAGGTTTACTATGTACAATGATCATAAAATTTTAAAGTATATATTCACTCAAAGGGATATGTATCTCAGATAGAGGTGATGGTTGGAATACCTCTATATTTTGAATTTGATATAACCAATACTAGAGGTAAAATAGAAGGTGGTGGAGGAATCCTTAAATTTTAAATTACCAAACTTGGCAGTGAAAGAATCTATAGAGTAATGATAATTGTTGAACTTATTTGAGGAGTTTCATTTGGATGTGAAAGAGGAGGATATATAGGTATTATTGACTAGTGTGTAGGACACGCCCTCATTTTATGGTCAGGTTTTACTTAAGTAGGAATCATATCCGAATTTTTAATGCATTAGTAAAAATTTAAATGATGGGAGACTTTAGATGATTAGTTATAGTCTTCCAATGCAACTTTTTATTTAAGTAATTGGCTTGTTATTCCCTTTACCTTGAGACAAGAACTAATAGAAGTCAGGAACCATTATATTTGGGATATTTACATCAACACTACTAATATTTTCTATGATTTAAGTCACCAATTTTACTGGTTAGAGATAATGTGGTGGTTATTGATTTTATATCTCGGTGCCTTACTAGGTTAAGGATTAAGGATGAACACATGAATCCAAAAAGTTTATTATATCCTCTTCCCATTTCCATATAGAAGCGGTATGATATCCACACATATGTTTTGATTGTTATGCCTCATAATCCTATTGTAAATAACTCTATATGGGTGAGTATTGATTGATTGATGAAATCATCCCAGTTTCTCCTAATTAAGGTGACAATAAAGGTATAAGAGATTTATATTCCTATATTTTCAATATATTTTAAATCTTCACAATGTTAAAATGATAATTATAACTAATCAAGAAGGGTATTTAAGAAGTGATGGGTTGTCAGCTGAAATTGAGCATGATATGCCATCCATAGAGGAATCGACATACTAAGTATGCCATTTATATTCTTGAAGATATACTTTAATCCTATTAATACATTTAATATTCTGGATCATTTGTAAAAGTGGAATACTATATAGAATTACCACCAAATTTGACATCTATTCATGATGTATTTCACATGTCTCAACTAAAGAAGTATCATCTATACTCATCTCTCATGTTTTAGTGGAATGATTTGGAGTTGGAACCTGACACCACCATTGTTGAGGATCTTTTTCATGTCATTGATCATTAGAAAAAATCACTTTAGGGTAAGTATATCCCTTTAGTTAGGATGGTTTAGAAATGTGGTTGTTATATCCATGAAACTTGAGAGCATGAGACTAAGGTGAGATAGTAATATCCTCACCATTTTCTATAATACTGGGTGTTAAGGAATTTTTGGGGGCATATAGTGGAATAATGGAGAGAATTGTGACACCTTATATAATATTCATGTATAAAAAATATCTATTTATCAATTTTAATTTTAATTTTAATTTTTTCATTGTTTTAGGTGTGTTTTTATATTTTTGGGTAGTTTCTGTATCTAGTTACATCATAGACTAGGGTGGTGAGACTTAGAACATCATAACATGATGGTTTTTTTCTCTAGAGATCCCTTTTCCCATTTTTGAGGTGGAAAATAGCCACACTATAACCTATGTGGATGCACCATGGGAGCTATCTAAGGAGGGTGCTTCACAGAAATGGAGGGGAAAACCGTACTAAGGTGCTCATGGGTCAGATTTATTATCTCTATTCTAAATTTGAACTCTATATTGTGGAGCATATGACCCCATCATGATGGCTTGGATTTTGGATTTTGGTGGTTCTAACTCAATAAGGTGCCCTGAACTATGGCCTAGATAGATACATTATGGTTGGATTAATGAGAGAGTTCCATTTCATGTCCCATAGGGTTACACTATAGAGGGGTCTTCCTAGCATCTTAAGAACATATAATTTACCCAAATTCTCATATCACTTTTAAATATAACCTTCCATCATTTCTCACTATTCACATGAAGTGGGTTTCCCCAAACTTGGAGATATCCTTCCCCTTGGATCTTGGTTTCTCCTCCTTTAATTCTAGTGGATTTCAACAAGGTAACTTCCAATATTTGTGTGATTTCATATCTTCCCCCTTACATTTCCATGTTCTTCCTATATTTGTTAGTTATTTTTCCCTAGTTTGACATGGTGGATGAACCTAGGGTTAGGTATGGGTTTAAAAATAAATTTATTAGGTTTTTAGGATGTTTAAGTTAATTCTATTTCCATTCTTGCCATATTTTATAAATGCAGTGAGCTTTCTATGGATTTTAGGTTAGGTTTCTCTACATTATCTATTTCTATTTTGGCATAGCTAGGGTTCTAGAATGTTCCTTTGGTTTTATTGATAAATTATACTTTTTATGATTTGTTTAGAGATTCTTTATGACTATTAAATGTGTTTATTCTCAGTTGTTAAAGTAAAATAGTTATTTCAAATGGTTTTCTTTTAAACTTGGCTTTATTCATAAAAAGTGTTTAATAAAATGTTTCAAAGAAGGTTTTGATTCTGAATGGGTTTTAAATGATTCTTTAAAATTTTATTTGTTTTTTATTGGAATTTCCTTGATTATTGTGATGAATTTAGTGGAAAGATTTTTATTTTTTTATGGATATTTATTATGATATGAAAATGGTTATTAGTTGTATGTGGGAGACCTTTGGTGTGTGTTGGTAACCTAGACTGGTTCTATCCTAGTATAGATTTTACAATTTATATGGATTGTAGAGTAGTTAAACTGAGTGATCTAACTATATGGATTTTGAATTTATCTAAACTATGAGATTTACTATAATTATTAGGTTCATGTATGTTAGCTAGTTTTCCTTGAATGAGTCCTAGTTACCTTAGACCCACAAGTTAGAGCCTGTTTTTGTGTATGTTGCATTTGGTTGAGATTTTTTATTTATTTATACCCACTTATTTATTTGGAAATTGTGATGTGTGTTATTCCATTTTACCTCAATTATTGTTTTTGGTTTTCTTGTTTTTGATGTTTATGGAACTTGTATTGATTTATAAAAAATAAAGGATAAATTTTTTTCAACCAAATGAATTTTAAAACAATTCTTTAAATATAGAACAAACATTTTTCATTGAGAAATATATTATATAGATTCATGGTCTAAATGTATTGTCATTTTCCTCACAACCTATATATATCCATGGTGTTTTTGAATACTTGGTTATGTAGGATATAGGTAAAGGTAATGGTGACATGCCATTTGGTGGTGCTATTTGATAATTATTTTCCTTCCTCGATATAGTGACAATATTGACCATAGGTCATAAGGATATTGGATCCTATAATATAATTTGGTATTCTCTAGTGATGTTATTATTGGATAGGGGATTTATTATCCATTCCATCCTGGACTTCATTTTTTGGTTTATCATGTGAACATGAAATTAGGTTTTCATTTTGTTCTATTTTCATGATGATGTAGTTTTTTGTCTATTTGGACTATTCAACTATGTTATACTATGTTTGGTTTTTTTATATATTTTTAAGATAATTTTTTTTTCACATGGGTGTCTGATATATAGATGGGTGATACTAGATTTCTGGATGGAATCTATGTTATGGTTGTTTGGTTTCTAATGAAAAAATAATTCCAAATGATTTTATTTTGATACCCTGGTGATTGTCACCATCCCATGGAGAGTATGATGATTCTACATGCCCTATAGATAGCTAAGTCATGTTCCGTGTTAGGTTGAACCTTGAAAGTTCATTAAATAATTTCTTATGTGAAGGTGGAAGAAGACAACAGGAATGTACCTTAAATTTACATGTATTGTTCATTATTATAAAGAGTACCAGATATAATTTTATACTTCTATAATAGATTACACATTAGTAGTTAAACACCTTTATTGAGGAATAATATCTATTATCATGATTTTATGACATCTTGGAGTACAATTGATATCTTATTCTTTAGTGAAGTTTTAAGTTCCATTGTTATTTAGTGGGAGTGAGTATAAAATATTATTAGAAGAATATAAAACTATCATGAGATAACCATGAGGTTAATAGTGATATATTCCCCAACAATATTCACTTAAAGGTTTTAATGGATAGTTTTATCTTGGAATCAACCAAAACATAGTTGGATGTAGCCACTCATGTTGAGAGAAAACCTTTTAAAAATACTATTTGATTCTATTCTTTTTTATTTACTACTTTGCATGTGGTGTGTTGTGTTGGGAATTAAAAATCAGACCCATTCATCTTAATGGGTGAAGAGGTTTGAATATACAAATAGGTAATCAAATTGAAGAATGATTTCATAAAATTGGTTCACACTAATTCAACACCCATTAGTGTGACTTCATAGATCATTGATCACTTCAAATATCAAAGAAAAGCAACAATACAAAAAACCTATGCCACACACCCTTTTCACTCCCGGCCTAAGGAATCCCTTAGACTATAAGATACCATAAAGCAATGGGTTTCACCAACCCATAAAAGGACCAAATCCACCAAACTATAATTTTTCATTACTGATAATCTCCCCACCCTCAAGTGGGAATTTATCGCCACCTCACCTCATATTGACCAATGAGGTTCCCACACCCAAGTGGGAATTAACCATGATTCATGTCCAATACCTCATAAAAAATCACCAAATTAATTTAATATTGTTGGTTCCAAAATTCCATTTGAAGTTGAAAATTGACAGTTTTAGGAAAACCAAAGCCACCATCCGACTTGACGAACCATTATAGAAACAAAAATAGTGGTGCATGAAAGTTAAGAATCCACACAAAGAATCCTTATGTTCCAAATATGAAAATATTTATAAACCCTTTTCCGATGTTGATCTTGATTTCCAAGGAAATCACATGCAAGACTTAAGCCTCATGCACAAAAAATCAATGATGTGTATAAGAGACCAATCGGTGTGAAACCCTATTCCATGACAAATAAAATGTAAAACCATCACCTCGTGTGGATGTTAACCATAGAAACAGACAAATTTGTGTGTAATCCCTCTTTAATGATCAAAACCTTGGATGCCCGTCACTGGAGATTTCAGCTATAAATAGAATCTCACCCCCTTTTTTGGGATGAATCTACAAAAGACAAATTGTTGCTCTGTTACATGTAAGACCAAACTTCCATGAAATAATGAAAGCATGGAAAACTCAAGGTATAAATTGGTTTTATTCAGTTTCCCTATGGGTCTATGATTCACTGGGCCCACAGTTGAGTAATCCTCACCCAACCTCTTTCAACCCTAGTCAGGTTCACACAAAACCTCCTTCTATATGCACCCCTCCAAGCTTGCATGCAATAATTTCATGGTCCCTCACATAGTGTCCCCTATGATTATCATGTATCTATTGACATACCTTCTTCTTCTCAAAATAGGTACCATAACCCCTATTTTTTATCAGCATATGAAATGAAACACGGACCTTCATGGTTAGACACTCCTCCCATCGTTATAACCTGACAATTCCAAATACATGCCTCGCCTAAAGGTGCATGATTTTTGGTCACTTAATCCCATGGGATGGGGAGTGAGGCCATCCAAATCTGAGTTGCATGACAAAAAAACACCTAGTCCCAACATCCTCAGCACATGAATTAAAACTATAGCCTTACCCTACGTGATGAACACAGGATCCCCCATGTATTATTATCATGGGATGTCACCTTCTCCCCCACACCAAGTGATCCTCTTGCCTCAGGTTTCCTCTATGTGTAATACCCACTTACCATATGTGAAAATAAAATAATGATCCATTTATGAGTCACATGGAATGAGATCCTCCTCATAGGGAATGAGATCCTCTTTAGGAAGCTCTCATGTGTAAGCCCCGCACCATCTCTCATTGATGCTTATTTCACAAAACAAGCATCAGTTCTATTACTTCTTTTTCACACTGATCATGAATCATGTGGGCTTATAGGTTAGTGGTGATCATAAAATTCTCTCAATAACCACATTGGTTATTTTCTTGTGTGTAATCCCCAGCAACCATTCTCATCTAATAGGCTGCTTTCACACATAATCCCCAACCACATACTTCTTTGGGACTTCTTCTTAGGTATAATCATCAACCTATTTCAAACTTTGTGGGCTTTGATTCCCAACTAAATTGGATACATAAGAAGGCTCCCTTAGGTACAAACCCAGTATTCACATCCATCCTTATTTTCTCTAGTTCACATCCCTGGTAAGATCAAGCCCCTCACCTGGTAGACCACATCTCTTCTAGGTCCCTCGGGCAACTAAACACGTAATCCCCAAACCAACTCTAACTAGGTGTGATCCTCCTTTGAAGGGTAGTTTTTACGTGTAATCCCCACACCATCTCTCGTCAACACACCTTTTTTAAAGTGACATTCCTTACCATACGATTCTAAAATGCATGGATTGGTCCTGTCACGCTACATTAAACTGTGGCATTGAACTACATGATATTTGATTCCGTCCAAATGGGATATATAGGAAGACACCTTGAGGTTAAAACCCAACCAATGGTAAACCTTTCAGGTGATCCATCCAAAGTATGTACCTCTCTGATCCACCCCAAGGGGTGATTTTGTCAACCTACATGGTGTGACATTTTCCCCTTATGAGACAAACCTCTTGGATCCGGCTCCATGTAGCATTCGAACCCATCCATCAGTGAACCTTTCAGGTGATCCCTCCTAGGGATGTACCTCTTTAATCCACCCTAAGGGGTGTTTCAATCAACCTTCATGGTGTGACGTCTTCCTTTTATGGGACACACCTCCCAAATCTTCCTCTATGGGGATTTTTAACCCATCCATCACTAAACCTTTTAGGTGATCCCTCCTAGGGATGTACCTCCATGTTACACCCCAAGGGGTGTTCTGATAAACCTTTATGGTGTGACATTATCCCTTTATGAGATACACCTCCTAGATATTCTTTTATAGGGTTTCTTGATCTATCCATTAGTAAAATTTTATATGTAACATATTCCCTCCTAGGGACTCACCTCCTTGATCCAACTCCATGGGGTGTTTTGATCGATTGACTCCAAATCCAAAAGATATTAAACTTTTGATCTAACCCCAAATACATACCTCAAGCCAAACATGAGATTCCTAGGGTGAAATACTAGAAAGATATGTGCCCATGGGGTATGTTACCTCATGAAAAACATGAGATTCCTGAGGTGAAATACTTGAAAGATATATGCCTTCAACATTAGATACCCCATGATCAACACAAGATGCCTTGGGTCCCATGCCTAAAATACCTCCATGATATTCCCTCCCAAGAAGAATAATATGGGTTACTAATGTTCCTAGTGTCCATACATGCTAGTGATTCCCAACATGACTACTCTACTAACCAAAGGTTGTTACCCTATCAAGACCCACTGGAAGTCTAGAGTGAAGTAGTGTAATTAACCAGTTTCAACAAAGTGATGGCACCGAGAATGAGTTCCATGAACATGAATTAACTCTATGAGAGAGACTTAGAATATGAGACAAGTTCCATGTATAAATATATTAAAGGAGGAACTGACATCCAATCATCTCATTTTGATCAAGGAGAAAACATTTCCATTGAAAATGAGGAAATCCAATCACCTTTGAAAAGTGGGAAGACTAGGTAACAAGAACACTGGTGCACATTAAAACATGGATGGTTCCCCTAGAAAAAGTATCAAAAACTAAAATGGTGTACCCAATGTAAAACTCTTCTCCTCAACATGGGGACTACTATCGTTCAAGGAATCAGCAGATTAGCACATTATCGGATTTAGAAATCCTACACCATGCCCCACCAACAAAACAGTGGGACCAGTATGGAACTCATCAGAAATTGGGGTAGTAAATGTTGGAAATTATCTATTTGCAACATTGTCATTACAGATCCCTATCCATATTTGGGATATTATATGACATTTTGGAATTGGATATTTATTTCCTTATGAATATATTGATGGATGAATCCACCTTCTTTGTAGAACCCTAGTCACAGGAAACAAACCACCCAATACCACAAGCACCACGGCAGGAGAAATGTTAATTTGAAAATCCTATACGACACAACCTATACCATTATTTCCACTATGACCTTATATACTGAGAACCCACACCCAATATCACCATCGGAAATCATCCATGGGAGGGTTATAGACACCCTCGTATGTCGGTATGAGCAGGACGGGTCATTCCCACAAGGGACATGGCTTGCTAGGACTTAGAGGCTTCATATCCTCATTGACACTACAACCCCCAAAGGGAGTGTAGGGAGAAACCACTCCCCATTCCAATAGTGAATCACTTCAGGAGCCTCTCCCCATAGTGATACTATGATTTTATCCCCTACGATGAGGAGGTGGGGGATTCCTGAGTCACTCGACCATGACTACTGCCCAGGAGATATCAAGGAGGGATACCACCACACCCCATCAGTTCTAGAGATGACTATTATTTTAGGCTAAGGAACATGTGTTCCTTACACCAACTCTCCCATACCCAATCTGAACTACCTAGAATCATCATCAGGCACAATATTATGAGGATTCCAATAAATCGGAATCATCTTCCATGACTCTAGTGACACTTTTTTTCGATGGATTATTCCTCTATATCCCTGTGACTAGTAATCAAGGATCCATCTTTGTCCAATTGGGATCAGGACCTCAGTCACCTCACAAGAAATCTGGGTTGACTCTATTAATCATTGGCACTACCAACATTCATTATGGGCTAGATCGTGACGATGAGATTCCTTACAAAGGTCCTCTTTTTACTTATGATTCCCAACATGGAGGTCCTCCATGTGTCACATACAATCAGCGTGAAGGCCATCAACATGCCATTCCAAGATTAAGTGGAGGTCTTCCCTACTCTATCATTGATCAAATCGGAGGTCCTCCCCACTTCATTGATAATAAGTATATAGGACATACCTATGCTATCACCATCATCCAACACAAAGTACCCTCCAGGTCACAACCATCCATAGTTTAGATCCTCCCCACTTCTTCAATAGTCATCATGGAGGCCCTACCCATGTTTCCACTGACCAAAGTGAAGGTTCTCCCTGCACTTTCAGTAGCTAGTATGGAGGCCTTCTTCATATTCTCATTCCTCAACACAAAGGTCCTCCTTGTTCCCATTTTGATTAGTGTAAAGGCTCTTCTTATGCTTAAACCTGATAGTGAAAAGGTACTCCTCATTCTTCAACCATTCAGTATGGAGATCCTCCCCATGTCCCCACTGATCAGAGTGGAGGTCCTCCTTACTTCTTCACCAGTCAATGTGGAGGTCCTCACTACTCTGAAAAAAAACAATACAGAGGCCCTCCATATATCCCAAAAAACCAGAGTATAGGTCTTCTATACTTTAGAACTAACCATCATGGAGTTACTACCCATTATAGATAAATAATCTACCCATAAGAACCATTATAGGGTAGAAGGGTAAATTTATACCTTCAAGGGAAGAATCTTGGGAAATTCCAAGCCATTTCCAACCCTATCAACCTCTCAGATTCTGAGGAGTGTAACTCAATAATAGACACTTTACCCTAGTCGTCAGCATCATAGTCTGGGGTAGGACCTGAAATTTGAGGTTTTCCATCCCATAAGTTAAAATCCACAAGATACCCAAATCCCTCTATAGGTACATGTAGGTGGAGGAAGATTTGTCCCCCATCCAGGGGCTCACGATGCATCCATCTCCATCATTGGAAGTCTCCCTCTCCATTACCACTCGAGATCATAGAGAGTTGTTCTTATTTGGTCTAACTCCTTTAGATGGTGAGTTACTTAAATATCCACTAAATAGTGTCTCTACCCTTGTGCTTGAGGCATTAGTGAACACCCATTATTATAAGGATGTGATGATGTGGTTGGTGCTTCCCCAAAGAGATGTTCCAACATGGAATGAATAGTTAACTCATGAAGTGGCCCCTCCATTGTATATACTAATTCAGAACTGATCTACATAAGTTCCATTTCCTATTTCTTTCCCAGTTCTAAATTAAACTTGGGATGACTAGGAATAGGGCCCCATCTCTAAGCAAGAAAGCCTCTGGGAGACTATGGCTACTGTTTTAGTTGTCAGCGGTGTTTTGGCCAAATGCAACTTCCAACTTCAACATTATAGAGTCTGTCATGGATGGATAGACTACATGTTTTCTTTATACCATTTGGGAAATGCTTCGTCATCTCCATGAACATTATTTGGTCTATCCAAGGATCTGGGAGCACTTCGAAGACATTGATCAGTAGTGCCAAATGGTTGAGTTGGCAGTAATCCCAGTGGCTCAGCACCCTACGTCACCCAGCTACCACTGAACCCTCTAACATAGATACATAAAGTGCCTCTTTATTCTCCACAACATAGTACACTTATCTCCACTTCATCCCTATCCTAATATAGTTGGACCTAATTATTGATATTGAGGATCGCCCTTTGGGTATAGTTATGGTAAACATGGTTATCCCCAACCTTCCAAAAAACTAGAAGGACATGGGATATGATGAAAAGTGTGATGAAGAAGACCCACCCCCTGGTGAAGCACAGTATCAAATAGACCCTCATATCGGTTTTATCACTCACCTACAAAGTAAGACACTTACCCTCAGGGATCCCTCTACATCATTTCCCATTGGTTGAAACATCAGTAAGATAAAGGGATATATTGAGCCCTCTAATTCGTCTAATATTTCATAGAAGAAAAAGTCTGATCCCATAATTTTTTACCTTACTCGAGTAGGTCATAGATTATAAAAGGATCATTAATGAGATCCTTATTGAGTGGTGATCGGATTACGGTTCCACCCTAAAAGATCATATTCTTCCTCTATTGGGGCAGCACCAAGTCCTTCTTGGACACTTTACCCTAGTTGATCTCGGTGATCCTACAAATCTAGATAGAGTATAGGTGGGAGTATATCGAAAGCGACCATTTTATGAGTCACTAAACCTGCTCGATCATCGTAACTACCCTCCTTGGAATTTAGGTCCTGCCCCACCATGATCCGTTAAGGCTGCTTGCCAAGTTGATGATCGTGTTAACTCATTGAAGGTTAGGGATCCTTGTCAATATAGGGACTCTCACCAAATAATTTGATAGCCGCTACCACTACCTACCTCAAAACCTTGGAAACATGATAGGTGGTGATCCCACCTGACGGCAATCCATATCCGGCATGTGTGGATGATATGTGAGATCCTCCATATTTTGGGAACCTTAGCTTCACCCCATTTAATGGGATAGATAACGTGCTCTAGCATTTGGACCACTTCATCTTGAGGTGAAGACCCATATTAGGAACCCCGAAGTATTAGGAGGCCTCCAAGATCTGATGTTTCATCCAGACACTAGAAGGACCTTCTTTCATCTAGTACATCCAATTTCCCATTTGGTCCATCATTGGTTAGGAAGAACTTAGCAGACATTATCTCTACCAGTTCAACTCCACCACATACAAGACAATCATTACTGGCCTCTTCAAGTGAAATCAACTTGTTGATGAATGCATCACAGACTTCATCGCCTTGTGGAAGGGACTCATGTATTCACTCAATATTCCACTAACTCAAGAGTATCTCCTAATTATGTTCATGGTGAATGTCAATACTATGTTGTTCCATACCCTTATCACTCAGAACTTCCTTGTTGGGTTCTAGGATTTATCTAACAAGGCATAATGTTTTTATAAATCCTTACAACAAGAAAAAAATCACATATGTTTCCTCCTACAACTTCCACAAGAATGGATGATAAATTCTAGACTACCATCGTAGTGTAGGTAGAGGCCCCTAAGCCACTAGAGTTGTTATCCCCTTTACTAGTAGAGCCTCACCAAGTGCAGTGGTCTCATCAAGCTCAGCCTCACCTATCACAGAATCAGAAAGCACCTCCCAACCTAACATAACCTCTTAGATGAGAAATTGTGTCTCTATTCCCCCATCAGGCTCTAGACCCTTATCAAGTCTAGGATCTTAGAGTTCCCTTCCCATACCAAAGAAACCATACCTATTATTTTAATTAGTCCTAAGTTCCTGGTTACTTCCTTAGTTCCCTGTAGTAGGGAATTCTGAAGTTGTCGGAGTGCAAGGGGCCCCATGAAGCCGAGTGAACTAATCACTCAGACCATTTACCTTACCACAATATCCTTATACATATATGAAATGAGAAGATAAAAGGTTATAAAGAAAAAATAAATGGATGATCATAAAATTTATTTCAAATATGCTAAGAAAGTAATATACTAGAAATATATCAAGGAATAAGTTAGTGTCTCTGACACCAAAGATGAGGTATGTAAAAAATATGATAGATTTATGTTTTTTTAAAAGTTGAAAAGTGATAAAAGGAAGTAAAAATGAAATTTTCAATTGAAGTGATTTAGTTTTGGTACCATTTCAAATTTTTTTGAAAATTGTCCAAGATTAATGAGAGATGAAGATAGAAATGATGGAGATAAAAAATCAAGAATAAATATAAATAATAAAGGAAAAAATAAAAGTAATACTCAAAGGGAAATGATAATATGTTCTCTCAATATAAAAAGAGAAACATCTTATCCAAATTTGAGAAATATTGTGATAGTGAAGTTGAAGATAAAAACTCCACGATTCTACTAAAAAATTACTTATTTCAAAATTGAATGATGACAAGTTCACCTATGATGAAACCAATAGATATAAATATGAAGAAGATGAGACTCAGATGGATTTTATTATTAAAATATATTTTAGATAATGTCTCTAAAGAACTTTTAAAACTGAATGAGAAATCAATAAGATAAAGAAAGAATATATTTCAATAAATAAATAAGAATATTTTCTTTAAGAAAATATAAGTTTCTAAAAGAGATTTATGATTTGAATAAGTTACTTTATAAAGAGAAAAAACCTGGTATCAAGCTTAAATAAAAGATAATGATGAAGTAAAAAATAATTGATGCCCCTGGTTTGCATCACATTCATCCCCCATAAGTTTCTTTTTGTGTTCCACCTCTTATTTTTATAAATAATAAAAAAGGAAATGTAAGTGAGTGATGAAGTAGAAATAATTTGATTTTATTCAATAAAATCTTATTAAAGTTGAGAAATGATTAAAAAATTAAAAAACTAGTTTTAGAAGTTTTTAAAAGTTCTAAAAAGTGTAAACCTTAGAATGATCATCAAAAACCATCCTCATAGGTTAAAAACATGGTTTAAGATGTTCATAAGAAGAAATAAGTTAATAATATCATTCATGTAGCTAAAATAAGTGGATTTTTAATTTTAGAAATTTCTATGGTTTCAAAGTCTTCACCAATATCTACTATAACTATAGATTCTTTTAGGTCTGAGAATAATTATAATATGAATAAGAAGATATCATGATGTTACCAAAAAAATTGTGCACAATAAGGTACCGAGGTGGATAGTAAGAGAGATGATGGAAAACTGGTACACAGTTTTGAACAACATGTTAGTTACAGAGTAAAATATTATTTCTATGGATATTGATGGTATTGTGGTGGATTTGGGAATACAATAAAAAAAATTGGTTCAATAATCAATACTACAATGAATTTAGGAGGAACATGAGGTATAGTTTGAGGGGGAATTTTACCCACTCAATTAATGAAACCTAAAAAATCTAGTTTGAAAACTAAAAATATATTTTTACCTCTAAAAACTATTTTTGAAGGATTTGATCATCCTAGAAATATTGCAAAATTTTGTATTTTTATGTTACCCACTCAAAAACATTTATAGGAAATTTCTAAAAATCCTCATATGAAAGAAGAAAATAGAAAATATTAGTCCTATGTGGTTGAAACCGCTCTCAAAAATATAAAATGGGAATAACCATGGATATTTTAAATTATGTGTTCGTCAAATATAAACATGGATTTAAAATTTTTGAAGAATTTAAAAGAATAAAAATAAGGAACAGTTACTTTTTTAAATGACAAGTCACTCAAAATCAAAGGATTTGGATTGGATATCATTGGAAGAGAATAATTAAAATCCATAAGTGAGATGATTTTTGATGGGTTGAAACAAAATTTGTTGAGGGTTTCACAAATTTTTTTATGAAGGTAATAAAGGTTTTTAGAATATATGACTTTTTTTATTAGATAGATTAGAGATGGGAAAGTTTTAACAAGAGGATAATAAACCAAGGTAAATATATTCCAGATCAGTGATGGACATGGATCTTACTATCTCAGTATGATGAAAGAAAATTAGTTATGGAAGAAAAGTCTTGTACATATGTTCTAGAATAATTTGAGAAATATAATAAAGAGATAAAGTATTCATGATATTTCTGACATGATAGGAAGAAGAGGTTGGTTTTTTTGATATGTCATAAAGGGAAGATTACAAATTAAGAACATAAGAAAGTTGAGATAAATTCAACTAATCCCTTTGAGCTTATTCACTTTGACATATATGGTCCCATGAGAAAGAAATCAAAAAATATAGATAAGTAATTTATTTCCTTTATCTATGATTTTACTCATACTGCTTGTATTATGTTTTTGAAACATAAATCAAAGGCGCTAATTTTTTTTAAGAGTTTTAGGAGAATTCCTCAAATGGAGTGTGAATATTCTATAAAGAAGATTCAAACTGATAATGGTATAGGATATACAAATGGGAATCTTAAAGACTATATTGAAAGGTATAGATGCATCGTGTTTTTAGTGTACCATACACACCACAATAGAATGGTGTTGTTTAAAGAATAAATAGAAGTTTGGTAGAGATGTCTCAAACTATTCTAATTGAAAATGATACTTCTGAATTCCATTAGATAAAATCTATTAGAGAAACATTTCATATTTAGAATTGATGTTTCGATAGGATAAAATATGATATGAATCCATATGAGATGTATTACAAACTGGCCCCAAGTTTGAAATAACTATGGGTTTTTGGCAGGCCATGCATAATCAAAGTCAAAGGTGAAAATATTGGGAAGTTTGATCAAATAGTTTTTTTATGGAACATTTCTTGTCTTACCTTCTAATGTTAGAGGATATAAGTGTTATAATAAAGAAATAAGAAATATTATTGACTCTACAGATGTGAAAGTTTTTGACCATCTTGATAGAAAAATATCAAAACCAGTTGAAAATATGAGATAAAGTGAAGATGATGTGGTTTCCATTAAATATCATGAAAATTTTATTGATAGGGGTGATAATATTGGATATTTATAGGATGAATATTATGGCTTAGTTATCTAAAGTGATGATAAAAAAAATTTGTTCATCTTATCCAAGTATGAAAAATCTAGTGGAGGTCCAAAAAATCCTTAGTGATCAATGGAAACACGTTTAAACTATAAGAACATCAAGGTTAGTTACACATATTTCTTTATATTAAAATTTTAAGCCAAGAAATGTTAAAGAAGATTTAGAGAATAAAGATTTGATTAATGCCATGAATGAAGAGTCAGATCATATTAAGAATAATGAGACATGGTAAATTTTACCAAAATGAAAAGTTGATAATACTATTGAAAAAATGGGCCTTTTGAAATAATTTGAATGAAAAGGGTGAAGTGATAAGAATCAAAAAAATATTTTTGTGTAAAGGAAACTCATAGGTTGAAGTAACTTATTTTGATGATAAATTTTCCTAAGTTGAAATATTTTTAACCATTTAAATCTTTCTTTATATTGTTTCACAACAAAGATATAATATTTTCCAGATGGATATCAAGTAAAATTTTCTTAATGGGGAGTTTTATGAAGAAGTTTATATTGTGAAACCATGTGAATTATTACTTTTTAAAGATGAAATCTATGTTTCCAAATTAAATAAGACTTTTTATGGACTAAACCATGCACCAAGAGTATTATATTCTAAATTAGATACTTTATTAAAAAAAATAGATTTATAAAAGGGGGAGTTGGAAAGAACCTATACATAAAATAAAATCAATAGGTTTTCATCATTTTGATTTTTTATGTTGACGAAATTATATCCACAGGGAATGATGAAGAATCATGTGGGAATTTTGTGGAGGAGATGATGAAGTTTTTTGAAATGTCCATATTAGGTTAAATGAAATACTTTCTTGGCCTAAAAATCTCTTAAAAGAAAATGTAAATTTTCTTTTCTCATGAAAAGTATGCTAAAGAACATATAATGAAGTTTGGAATAGATGATTCAAAGAATGTTTCCACCCCTATCTTAGTGGGAATAATATTGAAAAAATATTGGAAATGAAAATATATTAATCCAAAAGAGTTTAGAAAATTTATTGTAAGATTTTTTTATCTAACAACTTCAAGTACTAATCTTATATATACTTTTATACTTTTTTATAGGTATTAAAGTTCTCATAAATAATATAATATTATGGATAGAAAAATAATTCTCAGACATATTAAAATCATAGTTGATGTTGTGTTGAAATATGATAACACAAAAAAGATTGATTTGTTTGGTTACACAGATAAAAATTATATAGGAAGTGTTAAAGATATAATATCTACATCTGGTGTATTTTCCTTATTGGGGGAAATATGTGTTAGCTTACATATGAAGAAATAAAGTTTAGTTACTATCTACACCATAGAAGATAAGTATGTAGCTTCCACTAAAACTGAAACACAACTGATATGGATAAAGACACAATTGGAAGATTTTCCAGTTGATGTGATGTTTCCTCTAATTGGGTTATGAAAATTAGAGTTCTGTAAATATCACTAATAATCTAGTGAAATATTCTTATTCTAAGAACATTGATATCAAATATCACTTCATCAGAGAGAATGGGAAAATAAATTAATGGAATATTGAGTTTGTTTCTATAATAGATAAATTTTCTAATATCTTTACTAAACCATTTCCAAAGGAAACATTTTATGAGATGAGGTTGATAATGGGTGTTCAAGCTCCCTCCCTTCAAGGCTATGATATGTGATCATTCATCCCCTCTCACATTTTTTATTTGGATAGTGTTTTAAAAGGGGGATAAAATATGTAACTTAAATCTATCCATTGGTATGTGATTTAACTGTGTAAAGAAGAGAATATATTTAGTGGGAGTTGTTAAAAGGGATAAGCTATGATTTCAGTATGAGTCAACTATTATAATAGTTTTTTGAATTTATTTTAAGAATATTTTTCATACAGGGTTATAAGATGTCATAATGGAAGACTTTTAAAAATATATGTTTGGAAAGATTCTTATTATGATTTGGGATTGGAAAAATTTTAAGAAATGTTTCTTAAATAAATATAAAAGGATAATAAGGTATTTTTTCTCAATAATTCTTGTTTTTTCCACAAGTGTTTCTCATATAGGCTTAATTTTTTTGGATAAGTAACAAATTTCTTGAGTTTCAATCTTTTGTTGATTTATGTTCCTTGGTTGACAATAAAACCCAAAGGGGGAGACTATTGGGAATAAGAATCATTAAGGTAATGTTATATGAAGAATTTACTTATGAATAAAGGAAGGATTTCTTAAGTTTTGTATTTTATTATCCAATATAAATAATTTTACATTATTGATCATTATTTATAAAGTTGAATAGATTAATTCTAGTGGATCGAGGATAATGGACCAAGCCTATCAGACAAAGTCCATCAATATGAAGTGATCAGAAAGAATGTGGAACTAAATGTTTATACAATTACGATCTTAAGTTTTATCAGTCATAGATGTTCGATAGATAAAATTAGGTGTTTATTTGATAATATTTAAAGTACCAAAAATTATGAATATTATAAGTTATCTAGATCTAGGGTTGAGTATAAAGGGATAGATTTAGGTACAAATATAAAAAGTTTATTCTATAAAGTATTGTAAAGTAAATTGGACTATGTTTAATAGATCAAGTATTTATTAAAATGTTCATGTTATAGATATGAATTTATATCTATGAAGATTTGTACAAAGTCTATTGGATGGACTTATACAAAGATCAATATGCAAAGTAAAGAAGTTTTAGTGAATGAATGGTGTAAGTTGATCAGTTATAGGTTTCTTAACAAATCCATAAAAAAGTTGTTGAGAAAAGGTTTCAGATAGAAGCCTCTAAGATAGATAATCATATAAGATGTTATTAAATAAACATAAAAAGTTTTAATAATTCATATAATTTATTCCACTAAAATAACCTATTTAAAATCCATCAAATAGAGACATTTTTATAAAATATATAAAAAATATTGATTTTGATAAAATCATCATATAGAAGAAGTAAATATTCCCTCCAAGGGTTCATCAGATGGATACAAACATAAAACCATTTGGGAACCCAATGGATGGAGAAAGAATCTTATAAGATACATTTTAGAAAAAATAAAATAAAAATCATTAGAATTTTTTCAAATAAAGTTCATTGAACTAAGGTTTCCAAGAGAAGGAAATGGTTAAATGTTTCCAAAACAAATATTCAGTTGAAGTAAGATTCTTGTGAAATATTTCCAAGATGTTCCTTCAAAGTCATGAAGGAAATATAGATGGAGTCTTAAAAAATGGTAGAGTTGTTACAAAATTTTTAGGGATAAATTTTTTGAATTCCACCATATAGTGGCCACTGGATGAATATTTTCTTATTTGGTCTACCAGATAGAGTTGTGCTTAAAAATTTATGTTATTCTAAACTTGGGAAACTTTATTATTTTTTTATAATGAAATGAAAAATTATTTTTTAGAGATATATGTTCTATGATCCAATAATCATATAGTAATTATCATGATTCATGTAAATATTACAATTATTTTGAAGAATAATTCTAAAACTAATATTTAAGGAAGACTTTATGAAGTTTGTAATTCTATCTTATAAAAAGTTTTTAGATGGTAAAATGTTTAAATTTTTAGTGAGAGGTTTATATTTTGATTAGGAAATTTGAATTTGAAGTTTCCAATCCTCCCTAAAATAATTGGAATAGTTATGCCTATATAAATAGGAGTTAGTGTGATGAGAATTTGTTATTAAATTAGTGTTATTTAGGTGAAGTGATGGAGAAGTGATGTGTCATGGTACCAAAAAAAGTTTTCTATCAAGTGGAATTTGATGAATAATGTGAAGAGGCATAAATATGATTATACTAGAAAAAGGTTTTATATCACTTAGTATCAAACAAACAAGGTGAAAAAGCATCAGACAAAGAGGTATTACAGAGTGCTATTGAAGGTAACATATAGAGGTTGATAGGACTGACTATACCATAAGGAAGATTCCAAAAAAAACTTCTACCAGATTAAATAAAGTTCTTTCTCTCTATTATGTAATAAATTGAAGAATAGAAAAAATTACTTACTATAAAGTCAAGTATGAATAATGTTTAAGAAAAAAAAGTGATGGTGTACTGAAGCCTATTGGTGATGGTTCCTATTTTTGTTAAAAAAATTATTATATTAAATTATCATTGTAAGGAGAACCTAGTCTATCTAAATACTATATTTATATGAAAGTGATGGATACTCCATGGATGTTGTAACCACCAAAAGGATTTTTTTTTTGAGTAGTTGTGTGGTCTTGTATTACTTATGAACTATAACAAGGACAATAAACTCTTATTGATTAGTGAACCTTGTAAATATTAGTGTTCATGTGGGTGTGATTATTTGTTTTTTTCCAATAGATTTGATTTTAACTAACCAAAGAAGAAGGTTGTTTTATATGTAAGAAAATATAAAAACAAAAGAATCACCAATTCACCTCCTCCCACTCCCATTAATTGTGTAGATCATGATTGGTCCTTTAATTATCACTAATATCAAGTGATAATAGTATCCCCATCTACCCAACATTTGATTTTTGAATACTCTACTTCATTCCCACCCACTCTTTAATCATTAAGGCTTCATCCATCACATATTCCAAAAATATTTTCCAATGACTTTTATTTTAGTAACATCAATCCAATATAATGATTATATGTTAATTTATCCATATATAGATTCAAATATACTCATCATAATAAATCAATGGTCATATTAATTATATAAAAAATCAATAAGTGGTGGATTTTCCAACCACAATCCTCTAAAATATAGAATGTACACCCTCAACATTTCTATAAACATTTTAATTGTCCACAAATTTTGATAATCAGTCTATAGGTGGAACTCAGTGTGATGTTATAACTAGGTACCAAATATAAATAACAATATCTTTAATATATATAATGTAAACATAGTTTCATGGTATAAAATAATTCTTCTTAAAACCTCACTATGCTTTACTACCTCTATCATGTAAATCCTATCCAAATGTATCCACTAAAATCAATTCCTTGATCAGTAAGAAATGAGATAATTTCATTAATATATAAAAAACTGAAATAATTCCATAGAATCTCAATTCATAAGGTAATACAACTATAATATTGATTGAGATTTCTTCCTATGTTGATTTTGAAACATTTATATCTAGTAACAAACTTAATTAACCCTGATGTTTGGATTTCACTTACTGGCATGTCATAAATTTGTATACAGACCCAACCACTAAATTCTTAATTACATGCTACCAAAACAATACTTTAAATGCCTTTTCAATACTCCCAATAAATATATGCACAAATAAAGAAATACTATAAAACTCATGAAAAAATAATCCCCACATTATCAAAGGAACAAATATATTTCCAAATAATAACACTCAATGTTTCTAATTCACTAGTAAATCGTCATGAGAATCTACATTGATTGTACAATCATTACATACATCCAATTTAGGGTCTTTCAACCAATAAACTTCCACTTGTTAAATTAATTTATAATATGCTATAATAAAATAAAAGTAACCTCAACCACAAATATAACCCAGTTCTAAATGAAAGTTTGTAAGAAATTCCATCATCTTACATATCTCTATATATTTTTGAGAATCATCCTTATAGGTTTTCCAAATCAATGCTTTAATGAAAACATTATGTTTTCTAACAATATAAGAAATAAAAAAAATCAAAATCTTGATATAATTCTACCCATATCTTCCAAAAATGGTTCAAATATCTCTATGATAATATATATCAATGATGACCAGAAATAATTCTCTAAGAAGGTAATATTTACATAAATTTAAACTGAATACTATAGCTTTAAGCTTAAAGTCATGGGTAGAATAGTTATTATGTAACTACCTGAAATCATAATATATTCTTTCTTCCTCCAGAATCAATATGCATCCTATGATATGACATGAAGGCTCATAATAAAACTCAAAGATAATTTCTTCCTAGGTAAATTAAGTATAGGGTATATAGTAAAATCTCCCTTTAGTAATTCAAAGTTTGATGAAAATTTTAGTTCCTAATTTAAATAATGACCATTATTAATAAGATTTGATAAGGGTACTATAATATAAAGGAAATGAAATTAAAATTTCCCATAATACTCATCCACATGTTAATAATAAGAAGTAGATTTTGTGGTGCCATGCCACAATAATAAAAATTTAGAGAAATATGATAATTAATTTTCATTATGAGAAAATGATAATGACATAACCATTTTTTCATATTTTTAGGAAGATGTAAATAACAAGTAGTGGGTTTCAAGAGAAATCGAAGGTATTTTTTTTATAATAAAATGAGGAGATAATTATTATTTTTAGAAATTCAATGAATAATATTTTAAGTAATTGTGCAAAAAAATCCACATGATATGTTGGGTAATTTTTTATAGATTGAGGATCATGGGTAAAACCACAAGGATATAAGGATGAATAAAAAATACAGAATCAAAATTATCATGCTTTAATTTAGATTTTGAAAATTTAATCATGGAAATTAATTCAAGTGATTCTCTGTGAGGAATATAAAAGAGAAGAATAAAAATGGGTATATTAGAGAAGGTTTAGAGGTTTCTAATGTTTCAATGGTCTGTAATTTTCCTTTATCTTTTATAGTGAATAATAAATAAGAGGAAAATATTATCCTAGGATTCACATATATCATAAAGTTTGAATAAGAAGATGAAGTAGAAACTAGAGAGTAACCAACATATAATAGTTTCTACATATTATATTATCTTTAAAGTTGAGATATAATAAATAATAAGAAAATGTCATCATATATGTACCAACCTAGAATTTTATACATGTAATTTTCCCTTCTAATTGTATAAATGTATCATATTTATTAATTTAATATAATATAAATCACATGAAAAACATAATGAAAAAGAAACATTTTATTATTTTGATATGTAAATTACATTTACAGACTAAATATTTCCATAATTATTTAAAGTATTATAATGGGATAAAAAGTAGAAAATAATATAACTATAATATGAAATTTTTGATCCTCTCAATCCCCCATAATGATCGTAGTTAAAAGAAACAAAGTAGAAATGAGACAGAATATTAGTAATGTAATATTTATTTTGGAAATGAAAATATATACAACCTTGAGAAAAAATAAAAGTGAATAAAGCATGAATACAATATAAGGTATTTATAGAAAGTAAGGAACTAATAAAACCATTACAAATATGACTGTTGGAATACTAATCCATCCACTAAAATAATAATCTGGATCTTAGTAATAGTAATATGACTACTAGAATAGTTTAGAGACTCTAATTTTACTATGTAAGACTTTAAAATATTCCTAGGAATATTTTTAGAGCAAGGTGCAGATCTAGCATGTGATTTTGAGTCCCGGTGTACCCGGAATTAATTTTATAAAAATAATAAATATATTTTATATTACACAAACGCATGATTTTTTAGAAAAATTATAATATATCTTAAATGGAGTCTTGAATCAGAAATCTAAGACCATTTTTTAATTCAGAGCACAAAGTTTTCCCTATGCATAATCTAAAGTTGGTTGGCATGCGACATTCAGATGAGGCAGAAGTTAGCAGGTGCATTAAATAAATTAATTAATATAATTTATTTATTTAATAACCCTAACTCAAATAACTCAAAAACAGGGACTTAGGTGAGAAATATGAGACAATAATTGAGTTTAGACTGTGTATTTTACCCTAGGAATGATATAACCTTGGTTGGCTTCGGGTGTTTATCCTGAGAATCATCACAGGTAAAATAAATAAATAAATAAATTATTATTTATTTAATTATTTCATTTAATGGCCAAAACCATTTTCCCTATTTAAATAGTCTCTTATGAAAAGTCTTCAGGGTTATCCACATAACCCTGAGATTATTGAGAGGATATTTCATCATCTGTCATTGGTGGATCAACATCGAATGATGATTGGTGATCAGATCAAGGTGAATCGATAGGCAGCGAATGTAGCATATCACCTTCATCGCTAGCACATCTGTTCTTCACCAATGATCGATCCATAATCAAGGTAGGACTCATCATTTTTGGTTTCCTCCCTTATGACTAAATGATTGAGCATGATCAAATTTGTTTATTTATTTGTGTTTAAATGAACCTTCACATGATCCCGTATATCAAAATAAATTTTCTTTCAATTTATTAATTTTACATGCCATTTTTCTCACTCCAGTTTCCCCATTATTAAATTTTTAGCCAAGAACACTTGGACAATGATTTTTATCACCTTTTATATTGGTGCCTCTCCTCCACTGTTTATTGTATTATTCATCATTGGATCACAGGGTCACGATTCGACATTATCGGAGTGGGTTTGAGTGTGATCGAACCCCCAGATTCATTGTAGTTGTAAAAATGACACGAAGATCAATGGTTTTAGGATGGGTTGATAAAATGGGTGGGGTGATGTTTTGTGAATAGATCTTACTGGTACTGTGTGTAAGAGTTTATTATTGAATGTGGTTCAGGATCAGATCAATGAACCTCGTTTTCTCAATTGGTGCATAATGATGACATGTGGTACGACGTGAATGGTTCGTATTGAAGGTCATGTGCAGGGGGTGTTTATCATATGATAATATTGATAAAAATAAATGATAAAAAGGAATAAATAAATATGAGGTTCCTAGATGGAGGAATCACATAGATGGGGAGTGGTGTGGGTTCCAGGTTAATATATTATTATTATAATGATAATATTATGATTAATAATTTTAGATTGAATAAAATTGAAATTAAGGGAATTGAGATGAGGTGGCTCATGTACAGGACCTGGCAAGGGGGATGGAGGCATGTCTCTCCATTTTGAATAAGGTACAAACATAAAATAAATATAATAATAATAATAATAACATAAAATATTATTATTATTTATTTTTGTTGGAAAAACCTTTCCAGTCGTAACTTCTTCATATAGTGTTGGATTCAAGAACCTTCATTGGAAATGTGACCCTAAATTTGAGACAGTCATTTCAAGACTGATATTAGATATTTAATTTGGGCTCATGGCTCGGGTCGATGGAGTGGCCAATAATAATAATTTTAATATTATTATGGAATATATTATCCAACATATATTCTTCATACGGTTTCATAATAATGAACCATATGTATAATTGATACCCTGATATTGAGGCAGATGTTTTGAGACCAATATTGAATATTTAATTCGAAATCATGGCTCGGGCCCATGAAGCATCATTCGTGCATTAGGTGACGAAATGTTGATTTTTTACAAGGTATTGTATTTAAGAATGTGAATAGACTACCCAAATAATTTTTCATGAGGATCATAATGGTGTGATCTGTTTGGCCATCCAGGGCTATTTGTAGAGTAATATTAGTTGAATTATGTTTTTTCCTTCCAGATCAAAGGCAAGCCTCATGCGTTCATCAACCTTTTGGATGAGATAGATTGTTTAGTACCTTTACACCCTGTATATTACTACATGGATAGAAATATATGTTCTAGTGAGGACATAACCAAACATAGGTACGGGGCCACATGATGTGTGGACCCCTTATATTCTGTGTACTTCTTGAGAATTTTATACCTCTCATATCTTCTTCATATTAACACAGATTTTGACCTATGAGTAGACTATCCTAAGTGTTCTTTTTCACATAGAATGTGATGGTGAACTTGGTTATGGATTTTGGGATACGATGTGAGATTTGTTTTCTATAATGACACTTTTTTAGGTGAATTTTGACGATGTTAATGATCATACTGGATCACCATAGGCATTCTGAGTGGAACCATCCAGCTGGGATGGGAATGATTCTGCAATGACTAGAGTGGAACCCTATAGTAGGGTTGGGAATGGGTCCTCTATAGACTCCTATATTAGAACCCCCTAGTTGGGTTGGGCATGATTCATCTACTATCAAATTGGAACCCTCCCATTAGACATGGAAAGGGTCCTCTATCGACTCCTAGAGTGTAATCCTCCTGCTGGTCTGAGTTTGGTTCCTCTGTAGAATCCTAGAGTGGAACCCACCAGCTGGGCTGGGTATGATTCCTCTGATATCATAGTGGAACTTTCCTATTATATAGGGCATGGGTACTCTATTGACTCTTAGAGTGGAATACTCCAGTTGGGTTGGGCATGAGTCATCTACAGACTCCTAGAGTGGAACCCTCCATCTGGGCTAGGCATGGTTACCCTACTATCAGAGTGGAACCCTCCAATTGGATAGGTAATGGGTCTTATATTGACTCCTAGAGTGGAACCCTTCAGTTGGGTTGGGCATAGTTCCTCTACCACCAGATTGGAACCCTCCTATTTTAATAGTTCATGGGCCATCCATCTACTATTAGAGTGAAACCCTCCTATTAAAGTGGGGTATGGGTCCTCTATCTATCCACTGATTGGAACCCTCCTTCTATACCAGGGCATGGTTCCTCTACCTAGACATTGTGCCCCTCAAATTTGTGGCAAAGTGATGAGGCATGGATTTACTTGGATGTTTTTTTGGGAAGACACATGAGATTTTGGGCATCATTGTTGGACTTCTGGAACTGTTGGACACTCTTTTATTGAACTGAGCTGTGAGATGGAGATCCCCTTTCTCTCTCAGTTGGCCTTATTTTGCTGAGAATATATATATATATATATATATAGTATCAATACCTTTGGATTTGGTTACTATTTATATATGGGTTTTGAAGATGTGTGGGGTATGCCACATGATTTTTTTGTTTAGATTATTGTGGTTGGGTGAGGTTAATCTCTTACTATGGGTGTCAAATAATCAATGTGTAGTTCATCTACATGCTTTGTTGACCCCCCTTCACTTGGATGAGTTTACTCTTTCTCTTACTTTGGGTTGAGATACATCATGTTTATAATCTATTGTATTTCCATTCCTATTGTATCTCTCACTAATCCCCCTTTAAATTTTGAGTCATCCTACTGGGTATGTATATACTCACCCCTACATGGTATTTTCCCACACGTGTTGTGTATTATGAAGATGACAGATAGGTCGGTAGTGACTTCAAATGATCTTAGGGATACTTGGTACTTAGGACCATGTATGGTGGTTATAGGATAGAGATTAGGAGTTGGGATCTCTCAGAATTTTAATTTCTAGTTTGGTTAGGTTGAGACATATTTCTGGTTGGGCTTGTATTTTTCCCCGTTACATTTCAGTTTTCACTGTTGTACTTTGGTACACCCTAGTGATTTTTCATGCTTAGTTTACTTACAATCTATTGCATCTTTTTGTTATTATTCCTATACACTTATAAATTGATATGGTAGAGTGTGTTAATACAAGTATAAGAGTTAAATGGATCCCATTTATGGTATACCTTTGGGCACTTGTTTTCACCCCTTGGCCTATGGAGGCGGAATTGGGGTAGTTGTGGCTCGAGCTCCGGTTAGGGTTGGGTCATGACAGATTGGTATCATAGTATTTCATTCATAGGGACATTGTATAGAGTAGTCCCCTTTCAAGGATTTGGTTGGGATTAATACAACAATTTTAAAGTGTCTCGAGTGCGGCTCTTAGGATAGGGAAACTAGTGTTGGTACAAGAAGCCTATGTATCCATTAACTAGGACCTTGACTACTTTCTGGTCAACTTGGTATTCTGAGACATTGGTAGCAGGGATCAATGGTACATGCATCATATAGGATTGAGTCTTTGACTATCCTTATCGAGTAATATCCCCATTATTATATATATATGTGTGTGTGTGTGTGTGTGTGTGTGTGCATGTTCTCATTTGATTGTGGTGCGTCTCGATCACTTTCAATATACCACCACGAAGAAAGCCATTCAGGTTATCGATTTTCAGATCCTGAATATGATCTGATGAGTGATGAGACCTTATTTTAGGACCCATCCCATGAGATATTTTCTTCCAGGCATGAAATTAGAATCACCCCCACATGTCAAGTAATAGTTAGTACCAGCATAGAAGGCTGAGGATGTGCACAGTCTTAGCACACCCCACAGGTTCCAGTGCTAGAGGCCACTAAGGTTCTGTGATGATATAGTTTCCCATGTTTCATAGTGTTGGATTGAGTCAATGATCCAAGGTTTCATATTTTTGTGGATCCTAACTGATCGGATGGTTTCACTTACAACTAGTTCTCTTCGTAGATCACCAGTTAGTTCTGTTGGTACCAACAGATGATGAATCCATGCTAAGTGTGCATTAAGGGTTCTAGAGAAAGATATCACCCATGTTTCATGTTGATCTAGACTCCCTTATCTGGTGGTTGAGGTCAATCCTAATCTTGTGGTATAAATATCCCTACCATATGGGACCCATTTAGATGGTGGTCCTCGTGTTGAGATTTCTCCAGGGTGATGCGGGACTTCTGTAGAGTCCTATATTATTGGTGTTTGATGTGGATTTAGACATGAAAGAAATATGTACACTTCTCCCACAGAGATGCATTCTTATGATGAAATCTAAAATAGTGTGGATGAGTCAGTGTCATCCCAAAGTGGTTAGTATCAATGTGTGGTGGATGAGTTCTTTTTTCTTATGTGTTTGAGGCCCTTATTGTGTTTTGAGGTGACATAGAATTCCTTGGTGAGGAGATCAAGTGGAAAATGGAAAGGATGAGTTTTCAACAGAAGGGGATTCTATCCGAGAGGCTCGAGTGTGGTTTAAGGTATGAATTATGTCTTCACTACTCCAATTGTAGTTTATTGCACTAAGTTAGAATCCATGTTTCCCTTTATGTAGCCCCTATTCGGGATCTAGTGATTCCAGTAGAGGCCCTTTTTTCTCAAACCTTGTTTTGGAGGCTCCTATAGTGAGGATTGGTGACCACATGTTTCTACTAATGGGGTGACCTTACTCTATGAGGTGAGATATCCTCACATGAAATATTTCCATAGTGGTAGTGAGAACCTATGTTGTTTTCCTCAATATGGACTATTCATTGACCATCTATGCTCTTATTTTTTCTACCAGTGAGTAGAAGTGATTCTGGTTTTTGGGATGAAGTTTTCCTCCTTTGATAAAGAGTAATACCCGAGTAGGGAAGTATGATCTAATTCAAATGAGGTTACAACTGATTTATCAATTGAATAGTATTTCCCTTGGAGTATTGGATGTTATGAGCTCTCATCTTCTTACAACAATGGTGGGGATTGATGACATATTTCCCAAGGACGTGTTAGGTTTACCTCCCTACTATGAGATAGACCTATGCATAAACTTTCACTAGGGAGGATCCAATGTTTTCACCAGAACGTCAGATGAACCTGTGTGGTTGCGAGAGATAGTGATATAGTTAGAGGAATCTAATGATATTGGGATTCATAAGACCTAGTTTGTTTCCCTGGGTAGCATGGTGTCATTCTCTTAAGAGGTTGATGAGAGCTTTAGGTCAAGTGTGGATTAGTTTCACTTGAACCAAGTGATGAAAAGAAGAGTATCCATCCCCTATAATCATTGAGTTCTTTGACCAGTGGTTTGGGTTGAATTGGTTCTCATAGTTTGACCTCAATTTGGGTTATCACCAGCTCCAAGTTTGAGGGGAGGATATATCGAGCATGGATTCCTAGAGTCATTGTGGTTTCTTTGATATCTTGGTGATACCCTTTGGAATGTTGAATTCTCCAGCAATGTTTATAAGAATTATGATCTGAATACTTAACCTCTCTTGGATCGGTATGTGGTAGTCTTCTATGATGTAAACCCCATGCCCTCAATGTCATATTTGGAGCATGTGAGACACAAGTGGTTTGTGTTGGACATGCTCTAGGAGTGTTAGTCATATGAAAATTATCGTGGATTCAGTTCTAGATCCAAAGGTCCAATTATCAGGATATGTCTTCTCAAAAATGGGAGTGATAGTAGACCCTATAGAGGTTAAGGTAGCATGAGCTTGAGGTCCACCCAAGGTGTGGCCATGGTAGAAGATTCTCACAAAGATGTTTTTTATCACTTTTATTGAGTGAGGTGATAGATCTGTTGACCTCTTTGTAGTTAGACCAGGTGATTAGTGTTCTCTAAATTTTGTAGATGAGGAGGTATTTTCACAACTCATTATACGATACCCACCTAGGTAAGCTGGTTTATGAGAGTGGAGTTTCCTTTTTTAAGGTTTTGTCCTTGTTGAGAATTGGAAGAGAAAGACCCTTTGTGGGAATGTCGTTTCCTCAAGTGTGTGTTTGTTGGCATCATAAGAACCCATCATGGGGATAGGAGAGCCAAACGCAGGTTCAGTATCCCCATTTTTTCCCTTAGTTTGTTCTTTTTAGGGATGAAAATTTTGGAAGAAGGAAATAATGTAGAGACTCTAGTTTTTATGTGTAATACTTATTAATATTCCCAGAAATATTTTTTGACCTAGGTGTTGAGACAGTGCACAATTCCAATACCCTATATTCTTGAAATTAATTTTTCAAAAATATTAAATATATTTTATATTACATGAAAGCATGGTTTTGTTTAAAAGGTGTAATATCTCTTAAACGGAGTCTTGGATTGGAAATATAATACCACTATTGAATTTAGAGCATGGATTTTTCCTTAGGCACGACCTAAAGTTGGTCGGCGTGGGATGTTCAGATGAGGAAGTAGTTGGCGGGTGCATTAGATAAATTAACTAATTTAATTAATTTATTTAATAATCCTAACTTAAAAATTCACAAATAGGGACTTAGATGAGAAATCTGAAACAACTATTGACTACAGAATGTGAGTTTTTTCCTAGGCATGAAAAAACCTTGGTCATCATTGAGTGTTTGGCTTGAGCGCCATAATTAAATAAATAATTAAAAAAATAAATTATTATTTATTTAATTGTTTACTTTATTTCCAAAAACTATTTCACCCTTTAAATAACCTCTTGTGGAAAATAACCCGGGTTAGATGCATAACCTTGAGATTATTGAGAGGAATTTTCATTATCCTTCGTTTGCAGATCAATATCAAATGACGACCGATGATTGAATTGAGGTAAATCAACATGTAGTAGATTTAGGGAATCACCTTCATCACTAGAACATGTGGTCTTCACCAATTATCCATCCATAATTGAGGCAAGAATATTAATTTTTGGTTTCTTCCATTATGATTAAAAGATTGATTGTGATAAAATACATATATTGAAATAAATGATTCTTTCAATTTATTTCTTTTTTAATTCATGTTTCTCACCCCGGTTCCCCCACTGTGAAATTGTTGGCCAAGAACGCTTGTCCAATGATGTTTATCACCTTCTTTATTAGTGATTCTCCCCCAACATTCATTGCTTTATTCATCATTGGACCATGGGGTCACGATTCAGCATTATCAGGGAGGGTTCGAATGTGACCGAACCCTTGGATTCATTGTGGTAGCATGAATGACTCATTTATTAATGGTTTGTAGATGAATTGATAAAATGAGTGGTATAGTGTTTTTTGAATGGATCATATTGGTACCACGAGTGCAAGTTTATGATTGGAGGTGGTTTGGGATCGGATTAGGGATCCCTGTTTTTCTAATTGGCACATGACAATGACATGAAATGTGACAAGAATGGTTTTGAGCGAAGTCTATACACGAGGTATCTTTGTGAAGGTTGCTCGGTGTAGACGTGATGGTGGATGGAATTGTATCTACGACAAGGTGAGAAGGCATGGTTAACACGAAGGGTGTTATTATAATTTTTAATATTAAAAAAATGTGTGTGTTGTTAATTAAATAAAATGTATTTAATTTAATATGATCAAATCCATGGGAAACTAATTTAATAAAATTAAATTATAATTGATAAATGAGGGTATTTATCATATGATAATATTGATACAAATAATTTTTGAAAAAATAATAAAGAAATATGATGTGCTTGGATGGAGGAATCACACAAATGGGGAGAGGTGTGAGTTCCATGTTAACATATTATTATTTTAATGATAATAATATGAGTAATAATTTTAAATTGAATAAAATTGAAATAAAGGGAACTGAGATGAGGTCTCTCACATATAGTGCATGGAAAGGGGGAGGGAGGCGTGTCTCTCCATTTTAAATAAGGTAAAAAATAAAATAATAATAATATAAAATATTATTATTATTTATTTTTGTTGGAAAAAACTTAATATGGATGTAACTTCTTCATATGATTTCATATTGAAAAACCATAAACAAAAACATTACATGACATTGAGACTGTCATTTCAACACTGATGATGGATATTTAATCTAGGTGTGTGGCTCGATTTCACAGAGCACCCAATAATAATAATAATAATAATAATAATAATATGGTATCTAGTATCTAACATATCTTCTTCATATAGTGTAAAAAGGATGAACCGTATGTGGCATTGAATCCCTGATATTGAGGCGGATATTTTGTGACCAATATTGAATATTTAATTCGAACTCATGGCTCAGGACTATGAAGCATCGTTCATGCATTATATGGGGAAATGTGACTTTTTCACTCATTGTTTGATTTGGGAAAGTGAATAGCCTACCCAAGAATTTTTTCATGAGGATAAGAATTTTGTGATCTATTTAGCCATCTAGAGCTGTTCCAGAGGCATATCGGTGGAATTATGTTTTTTCCCACAAACTAACGATGAGCCTCGTGTGTTGAATAGTCTTTTGGATAAGACACATTGTGTAATATATTTACACACCATGTAGTACTACATGGCCATAAATCCATGTGCTAGAAAGGAAACAGCCAAATAGAGGTGTGGGGCCACACGCCATTTGGACCCCTTACACCCTATTTACTTCTTGATAATCTTCTATATCTTGTATCTTCTACATATTAACTCATATTTTATCCTCTAAGTAGCCTATCCTGATTTTTTTTCACATAAAACACAATGTATCCCTTAGTTCCAGATTTTGGGATACATTTTGAGATGTTTCCAAGCATGGCACTTGTTTAGGAAATTCTAGATGATGAAAATGACCACAAAGGATCACCAGAGGAATTCTGAGTGGAACCCTCTAGCTAGGTTGTGCATGGGTCCTTAATAACTATAGTGGAACCCTCCAGCTGGGTTGGACATGGGTCCACTATAGACTCTTTGAGTAGAACCCTTTAGCTGGGATGGGCATGGGTCCTCTACTATTAGAGTGGAACCCTCATGTTAGAAATTACATTGGTCCTCTATTTACTCCTAGAGTGGAACCCTCCAGCTGGGTTGGGCATGGTCCCTCTTCCACAAGTGTGGAATAATCCTTTTAGAACAAGTCTTGAGTCATCTATTGACTATTAGAGTGGAACCCTCTAGTTAGAACAAGGTATGGATCTTATATCTTTTCATCTGAGTGGAATCGTCCTATTATACAAGTTCATGGGACCTCTACCTAGATATTTTGGCCACTTAACTATGTTTCATAGTGATGGGGCATGTCTTAACTTGTATTTTTTCTACTGGGAAGACACGTGAGATTCTTGGCATTATTTTGGGTCTTATGAAAGTGTTAGAGACTCTTTTTATAGGTTGGGTTATAAGATAGAGATCCCCTTTCTCTCTTATTTGGGATTATTTTGCTGATCATATATATATACACATATGTATCCATACCTTTGGATTTTTTTACTCTCCAACCATGGGATACAAAGAAGTGTAGGGTATGCAACATGCTTTATGTGTTTAGCTTCTCATGGTTATATGAGGTTACTTCCCTTATATGGGTGGAAAAGACTTGATGTGTAGTCCATATACATGCTATGTTGATCCCCCTATGCTTGGATGAGGTTACTATTTCTCTTGATTTGGGTTTTTCTGCATGTTATTTATCATCTACTATATTTCTATTCCTATTGTATCTCTCACTGCTCCCCCTTCAACTTTTAGGGCTTCCTACTGGGTATGTATATACTCACCCCTGCATGGGCTTTTCTCACACATGTCATGTCTTATGAAGATGATAGATACGTCATCATCGACTTCATAGGATCTTAGGGATACTTGGTGCTCGGGACTACGTGTGGTGGTTATAGCTTGGAGATCAAGATTTGGGATCTTTCAAAATTTTACTTTCCAATTTTTTTTCAGGTTGACACATCTTTCCGGTTGGGTGTGTATTTTTTCCCTTTACTTTTCAGCTTTCACTTTGGTACTCTTATACACCCTAGAGATTTCCCATTCTTTGTTTACTTACTATTTGTTTCATGTTTTTATTATTATTCCTTAGAACTTATGGATTGATATGATTGGGTGTGTGTGCATGTCATGAACCAGCCCGGGTCGACCCCGAACCGGGCACCTGAACCAATCTGTGGCATGGCCCAAAGGGTGTTCCCGATCCCCATGGATTGGAAACTAGTGTTATTCATCAATATAGTACTAAAGGAAATTATTTTTACTAAATATAATCAAGAACTAAGAAGTGAAAAGAAATAGACTGACCAACATACATTTATATAAAATTGAACTGAACATTATTTATACAAGAAACCGAAAGTACAACAAAAAAATACAACCAAACAACCAATATTAAAGACCAAACTAACACCATGTGACCCCACTAGTCACTCTCCAACATAATGAATACTCATTTCCCAAAGTGACTGAACTCAAGTAGAAACCTACATAAGGTATAAAAACACAATAAAACTATAGGCATGAGTATTAAAACTTAGTAGGTTAGACCGATATTCTATTATCAATTCAAATCCTTTAAAATAAAAAAATACAATTTCATGTTTGAGATACAATATATAAATTTTTTTTACAAATGAGGTTCCATGCTATAAAAATTACTAGACAAAAACTTACAAGTTTTATAAACAATAATGTTTGTAACAATTTTTCAAAGAGGTGCAACTTAAAAATGAAAATAGTTTTCAAGAGGGATGATTTAAATAATGTAAATTTTTAAATAAAACACACACACTTCTGAATTTACCAACTAAACACACCTCATGCTGATGATGAATACAAAATAGTCAATGATCACAAGTCACAGGAACACCCCTAGGCACTAGTTTGTTTTGGGCCCCAGGTACCTTGTATCTCGATGTAAAAGTAACCATAAAAATTATATGTTCTCATATAAATGAGCCACTAGTAGAATAATCATCCATAAACTATTGGTACCCAATTTCATCATAATCATAGTTTATTTAGTGTTTTCATCGTCAAAATTGCTACGTGAAAGAGGGAGAAAACCCCTCTGGATCGCTAGAATACTAGTACACGTCCTCCCACCTAGATACCTGTGTTTTCCCTTTTTATGCTCAAAAATGTTACACATATATAAAATACCATTTTCTCATGAAGATTCCATTTAAAAATCATACACACATGAAACATCCCACACAAATGTCTCACATTTCATTCACGGATCAATAAACCACCTAAATTTTCATAAAACAATTTCAAGAAGTATAACAAGGCCCTGTACATAAAATCCATTAAAATGATCTTTTAAGGACTAAAACCTAAAAATACCATATAAACCCATATTTTTTAGTTCCAAAACCATTTAATAAATCAATTTTATGGACTATAAAATTTCCCAAAATGATACAACATGAAATACACACGAAAATCATTTTTACAATAAAAATGCCAAACGGGCCTTTAAGAATTTCTCAAAACTAAAATTTTCCAAAGGTAAAAATTTAAATTTTAATAAATAGGTGTATAAACATAATTTAAATAAGAAAAAAACTTTCATAAATACCTTAAAACATTCAGGTTACACATCCAAATCACAACCATTTTTATAAGGATGCTAAACGGGCCATTTTCCGACAACTCGGTCCAAAACATGTTTACCGCCAAAAGAACATTTGTTTATAAAACCAAAAATAATTTTTAAATCCATAAAATGACCCCAAAATACCATTTTTCATACTGAAAATTTATTTATAAATCTAAACAAATCATTTTAAATTACACTAAGCACATAAAATCCAATCGGGCAATTTACCGAACACATGGAATGCACTTTTAAACAAACTTATTTTAAGCACTGGAAAATGGTTGAAATACCATTTTCATGCCATAAATTTATTAAATATACTTAAAAATGTTCAAAATACCATAAACTAGGTTCATAAGCTAACATAACATTTAAGTAATCAAGCATTGTACGCGTTTATAACAAAACAACACTACTTTTCACAAAACAAGGATTAAGCAACCATTTTTCACGCCAATAAAATTATCCAAAGGTTGAAAAACAATACTAAACACATATATAAGGTTTTAAAATAAATAAAAGGATGAAACTTAAATGATAAAGGCATGTGAAAAGGATATCCTACCTCAAAACCATGGTGGAAAGGAATCGTACACCAGATATCACCCGTAATGGTTCCCAACACTCTAGATCTATGAAGACCATCCCTAAACGAACCAAAACCCCATAAAAACCATGTTATAACATAAAAATAGGTATTTCATGACAATGGTAGAATATTAAATCAAAATACAGTGGAAGGAGAAGGAAGAGGGGGAGAAAGGAAAAGGAATCTCACCTTGGAAACTAGATAACTCTTCATCTTCCCTTAGATCTACACCTTTAGAGGAAATGGAATGGATTGGAACATATTATAGAGGATCCATTGGTCTGGAAGTATTTGGGAAAGAATATTTGTGGGGAAAATAGAAAAAAAATTAATGATTCATGAAAGAAAAAAAATTACCTTACCAAATTTAGATGATTTGATAAGCCTTGAGAAATTTCACCCTAATCCGTAACTAAGATGAACTCCAAAGAGGGAACATGGAACTTGTGGGGTGATCCTAGGGTCTTGGGCTCAATTAAGAGGTTCAATCGCTCAAAAATATAAAAAAATGAATAAGATATAAAATAAACAAATTATTTTTTTAAACTGGAAATAGGCTCACATGTTGGCCCAAAACCTGAATAAATAACAAAAATCCACCATGATTATGAATTACTAAGGGGTAAAAAATTATATGGTGGTTTTAATAGGTCAGGGGAGTCCAATTGGGAATTTTAATGAGTGAAAACTATTGAAAAATTAAGCATTTATAAAAGAAACAAATTTTGTTTTTAAATCTAGAAATGGGCTCACGGTTGGGCCAAATCTTGAAGTAACCACCCTTTTATCTAAAAACTCCCAAAGAAGCTATGGTTCACCCATTATAGGATGATTAGACATAGATGTAAGTTCAAAAATAAACATTCATCTCACCCAAAATCCAAGAAATGGATCTGTATTTCTAACGAACTGGATCAAAACCAAGACATAAAAAAACTGGTTGTGACAATTCTCCCCACCATTAAAGCTTTCTACCCCCTGAAAAGCCACAACACATTCCAAATGATTGATCAAAACCTAAGGATTACTTATAAATATGGTCTATAATATGAATATAATGAAACCTCATCCAATATTAATGGAACTTAATCATCTTACCTCAACCAAAACACCAACTCTCAACCACTTCTCGAAAATCCACTGAAAGATCGAGTCACTACCTCATCAACCAAACCAAGAACCCGATTGTTAGGCCTTATCCCAATAAACCCATCGATCACCCAAACTAAATAGCACTCATGAAAACCAAATATTTTAGGGGATTTTGGAATGGACTCCCCACCATTAAGGAACAATTACCACTTGACAAATTCTTAGAAGGAAACTCTACGAGACCCGTGGTGGTTCTACCCACCATTAAGAACCAACAATCAATGACCAAATGAGAATTAAACATGAACTAGGAATAATTATCTCCCACATAGGCCCACCGAAACTCTCCCACAATAATGTACCAACCCATGTTAATAGGAACACAACATGAACATTTAAACTCCCCACTCCCAAATGGAGGGGACAAGAATTGGGCCAACACTCTCTACACAGATCCAAACCCCCAC
Source organism: Viscum album (assembly GCA_963277665.1). Taxonomy (NCBI): domain Eukaryota; kingdom Viridiplantae; phylum Streptophyta; class Magnoliopsida; order Santalales; family Viscaceae; genus Viscum; species Viscum album. The sequence goes on from OY728150.1 coordinate 1,030,596,798, forward strand.
CACTTGGGGTGGGGATGGAAGGGGACCTAATCATTGGGCCACTAAAACCAAAAAAGAAATAAAGGAAATACCACACTACAATGGTAAAGTCACGATCTTAGCAATACTACCCACAGTCCTGAGACTCCTAACTACATGTCATCTTCACTCTGATACCTATGGCTGGAGATCTGATGGATCAAGCATCTTCTACCTCATAGTTAGGCTTTGATAATCCCTAACTTGAACTCTTCCCCTTAGTTCCACATATTGAAACATAACACTCCCATGTCGAAACAACAGATCAAGGGACACCATGAAACTCTCTTACTCAAACAACACACTTTTACCCAAATAAGAACATGGAGATACACAACATTATTTTCTATCACTCTAAATGAGGAGCAGAATGGAAAAGGTACATAGAGAAACAAATAAACCTCACCAAGAACAACTACCCCAACCGAGAGGGACACCATAACGTAAATTCACATTAAATCGATCCTAAAAAAGCTCTCAATTCCAACAAAAAGTATGAGGAATCATTCAAAAAGGCGGATTTAACATTTGGAATGAATCCTTAGGTTGATAACCTATAAATCTTACCAATGGAGAACCATCTATGGTCACATAACAACATCCAACACATCTTTAGAAACCCACTGAACGTTGCTCCAAAACTGAGCCACCAACAATATCAAGACACAATAAGAGTATCACTTCCATATCACAGGGAAGCATACTGAATAATCTAAACTTCTAAGATATAGGAAAAACCAGCCACATAATCATTGGTTTATAAAAAATACCACAATTTTTCATCTTAAAACACTTTTGAAAAACAAACCAACTTGGTGGATTTTCACATTCACCAATGGTGTTTCATCAAGTCTCACTCATATGCACATTTTCGTGCCTCCCTGGGCACCCAAACACCATGCCATACCATCCTTTCATCCATATATCCATAAAACCATGCACGTTATCACCCATGAAAACACCAAGGATAAAATAAAAAATCAATCCAAAAAGAATCATGTACCTTCCAAAGGCACATTAACCACAAAATCAAAAACCATTTTTAGATTTTACAAAACAAACCACACTTCAACAAGAACCATTTGATTAAAAACCCAATCCATTTAATTTAATATAACTTCCAAAAACAACCATTATATTCCAAATATACCTTTCCCATTTTCAAAAATTCAGTAAGGTCTCTTTTCATAATCCAACAACCACAAATTCAAAAACACCTTTCCAAAAAAACACCTACCACTCAAAACTAAATTTGAAAACCAATTCATCAGATTAAAACACTTTTCAACAGCCCAAAACACCCCATTTAAAACAAATTTCAGAATTAATTTAAAATAATCCAAGCTTTCCAAACATTTCATTTTAAGAAACCATAAGTTTAGATTATGGAAATTCAATCCTGTTAAATCATTTCCTCTTTATCCCAAATATTTGTTTCACAAAAACCAACATTCCAAAACCTTTCTCATATAAAATTTTGAAAACCCACTTTATAATTTTTAACAACCAACCATTCCTTTAAAACCCATTTTCACAATTCAAACATAAGGATTTTAGAAACAAAATTCCGAATTCAAGAAAAGTCCAAGAGACCCACAAAAGGAAACTAGTGTCAGTGGGTGACTTGACCATATGGTTGGCAGCCATATGTCAAACACACCACCAACATAGAGAGCATTCTTAGTACTATGACCTGGCTCTACATGGCCATGAAATCTCACATAGACTATTAGTCCAACTCCCATTGTCGTATCCCTACACCATACAATCAATAAGAACCAAAGACACTAATAAAACCGGACTTCCCATAGACTCCTGAGGGTCGAAACAAGCAAGAGTTCATGACGCTCTTCCTGAACCTACCCCTCAAGTCCTGAAAATCCTACTATATCTACCTTGGAATTCCCAAATAAAAAAGGGTGCTCAAAAGAGAAAGGTCTTCTAGGATCCAACCTCCTCTGATATCATTTTGTCACGAACCAACCTGGGTTAACCCCGAACCAGGCACTAGATCTAATCTGTGGCATGGCCCGAAGGGTGTTCCCGATCCCCACAGGCTGTAAACTAGTGTTGAGAATCAATAGAGTACTCAAGGCAACAATTTCTCCCAAATATAATCAAGAACTAAGCAGCAGAAAGAAATAGACATCCCAACATACATTTACATAAAATTGAACTGAATATTATTTATACAAGAAACTGAAAGTAAAACTAAACAATACAGCCAACTGACCAACCTTGATGACCAAAATAACACCATGTGACCCCATTGGTTACTCTCCAACACAAAAAATACTCATTTCCCAAAGCGACCGAACTCATGTTAAAACCTACACAAGGGATAAAAATACAAGAAAACTATAGGTGTGAGTATTAAAACTCAGTAGGTTAGCCTGATATTCTATTCCCAATGTACATAATTTAAAATAAAAGAAACAAAAATTTCAAGTTTGAGATATAATATATAAAAATATATTTTCTAAATGAGGTTCCATGCTATAAAATTTACTAGACAAAAACTTGCAAGTTTTATAAACAATAATGCTAGTAACGATTTTTCAAAGAGGTGAAACTTCAAAATGAAAATTGTTTTCAAGAGGGATGTTTTAAAGAATGTAAAATTTTAAATAAAACACACACACTACTGAATTTACCAACTAAAGAAACTATATTCCGATAGTGAGTACAAAATATCCAATGAGCACAAGTCACATGAACACCCCTAGGCACTAGTTCATTGTGGGCCCCAAGTACCTCGTATCTTAGTGTGAAAGTAACAATAAAAAATATTTGTTCTCATGCACACAAAAAAATAGTAGGAGAATCATACATAACCTATTGGTCCCAAACAAAATCACGATCATAGTTTAGTTGGTGTTTTCATCATCAAAATTGCTACGTGAAACAGGGAAAAAACCCCTCCAGATCACTAGCATACTAGTACACATCTTCCCACCTAGATACCTAGGTTTTCTATTTTTGTGATAAAAAAAGTTACACATCTATAAAATACCATTTTATAATGAATATTACATTTAAAAATCATAAGCACATTAAATATCCCACACATGTCTCACATTTCTTTCACTAATCAATAAACCACCTAAATTTTCATAAATTAATTTTAAAAAGTATAACGAGGCCTTGCACATAAAATCCATTAAAATGACCTTTTAAGGCCAAAAACCCACCAATACCATATAAAACCATATTTCTAATCCCCAAAACATTTAATAAATCAATTTCCTAGACCATAAAATGGCCCCAAATAATACAACATGAAATACACTTGGAAACCATTTTTACAAGAAAAATGCCAAATGGGATTTTAAGCATTTCTAAAAACTAACATTTTACAAAGGTATAAATTTCAATTTTAATAAAGAGGTGTATACACACCATTTAAAGTAATAAAACAATTTCATAAATCCCTTAAAACATTCAGGTTACACATCTAAAGCATGACCATTTTTATAAGGATTCCAAACGGGTCATTTTTCGGCAACTCGGGCCAAAAAATATTTACCACTAAATGCCCATTTGTTTATAAAACCAAAAATACTTTTTAAATCCATAAAAGGACCCAAAAATACCATTTTCATTCTGAAAATGTATTTATAAATCCAAACAAATCATTTTAAATTGCACTAAGCACATAAAATCCAACCGGGGAATTTACCGAAAACATGGCATGTACTTTTAAACAAACGGATTATATTAAGCACTTGAAAAGAGATAAAATACCATTTTCATGCCATAAATTTATTCAAGGTACTAAAACATGTTCAAAATACCATAAAAACATATTCATAACCTAACATAACATTTAAGTAATCAAGCGGTGTACACGTTTATAACAAAACAACACTACTTTTCACAAAATAAGGCTTAAACAATCGTTTTTCACACAAAGAAATTATCCAAAGGTTTAAAAACAATAATAAACATATATATCATGTTTTAAAAGAAATAAAATGATGAAACTTAAATGATAAATTCATGTAAAAGGGATATCCTACCTCAAAACCATGGCGGAAAGGAACCACACACCCGATATCACCCAGAGTGGTTCCCAACACTCTAGATCTATGAAGAACAACCCTAAATGAACCAAAACCCCACAAAACATTATGGGATAACATAATCCTAGGTCTTTAATTACAAGTGGAGAAAATTAAACTAAAATAATGTGGAATTATAAGGAAGAGGGGGGAGCAAGGAGAAGGAACCTTACCTTGGAAACTAGAGAACTCTTCATCTTCCCTTAGATCTACACCCTTAGATGAAATGGAATGGATTGGAACTTCTTGGAAAATCTAATTAGGTCTGGAAGAACCCAGGAAATAATATTTGGAGGGAAAGAGAAAAAAATTAATGATTCATGAAAGAAACAATTTACCTTACCAAATTTAGATGATTTGAGAAGCCTTGAGAAATTTCACCCAAATCCGTGACTAAGATGAGATCCAAAGAGGGAAAATGGAACTTTGGGGTGCTTATAGGGTTATTGGGATCTGGTGAGAGGTGGAATCACTGAAAAATACAATAAATGAATAATTTATAAAAGAAAAAAATTATTTTTTTAAAAACTGGAAATGGGCTCATGGGTTGGCCCAACACCTGAATAAATAACCCAAATCCGCCAAGTTATGAATTATTAAGGGGTCTAAAAGGATGTGGTAGTTTGAATAGGTTAGGGGATGAAAAGTGGGAAGTGGAATGAGTGAAACATTTTGAAAAATGAAGGATTTATAAAAGAAAAAAAAATTGTTTTTAAATCTGTAAATGGGATCATGATTGGCCAAAATCTTGAAGTAACCACCCCTTTCTCAAAAAACTCTCAAACAAGCTATGAGGAACCCATGATAGGATTATTATAAATATATGACAATTAAAAACTAAACATTAATCTCACCCAAAACCCAAGAAAGGAATCAGTATTTCCAATGAACCATATCAAAAGCAAGACATGAAAAAAAAATTGGGTGTGACAATGCATAGGTATATTAGGTAAAGGCCTCCCATTTAGGTAATGCCTTTCAAAACTTATAAACACCCCTAGCCTATGGAGATGGGAATGGGGTAGTTGTGGCTCGATCCCTTATTAGGGTCTAGTTGTGAAAAATATTATCCTCGCTAATGGAGGTGTAAAATAATATTTGAGTATCTTGTAAAATGAAAATATGACATATTTATATCATGATACAAGCAAATAAATGTTTTAAAAATGATAAAATATGTGTTTTTATTTTTTAAAACATATATTTTTTATTTGAATTTTTATAAAAAAATATAATATTTTCAAATATAAACTACTTTAAAAAAAATTATAGAATAATATTAGTTTTAATTATAATAATTATGTAATTTTATGTGACCATAAATAAATTTTCAAAGGTTTATTGAAATAATAATAAAATTAAAATTCATATTTTTCAAGTATATAATTATTTTATTTTAAAATTAAACTATCATATTAAAAAATTATATTCATAAAAGGATTTAATTTTTCGAATCTAAATATAAAAAAAATAGTTAGGTTTATTTTTTAGTATTTTTATAAAATAGTTGATTTTTAGTGAATAGTGAAATACCAAAAAATACAATATTTAAAATTATAAGTATGAATAATTTTATATTGGGTGGTCTAAGAAACTATTTTTTTTAAATCACATACACCATTTATTATATAAAGTCTTAATATTCATCACTATTGGTAGTCTTGAGTCAAAATAATAAACCAATTAATATAATGTTCAAAAAAATGCCCCATTCAGCCCCTTATAAACACCACCCTCACCACCCCTTATCCTCATACATTCAAACTTCCTTACCTTAGAAAAGTTATGGAAAATTCTACCTAAATCTCTCCCTATGTCCCTAAAATCCTTGGTATCATCAAAAGACTAATCTGTGGTTCCTTAAGGGGAAGCCTAAGAGGATAAATATAGATAAAAATTTTATACATCAATTGATCCTTTTGATTTTTCTTCCTCCTCATCCTCTAAACAAATTCCATCCAACATGACATAATGACTCCAATATCATAAGTATACTAGAATGTTATTGTGTTAATAGAATATATATCATCCATAAACTTCTCTTACCTTCTAATATTTATTTATTCCATGATATTATGATAACATTAGTATTTTCAATATACTAAATTGTTATTGTATTTATAGAATATCTATTATCTAACTTCCTTTACATTTATGAAAACATTGTCCATATTATGGTCAGTTCATTGCCTCCATGGAAAATATATTCTATTTTCCATCAACACATTTATTTATAGTTGAAATAAACTTATAATGGTTGAAAATGAATTAAATGTGTACATTATATATTTTTTCATATCCTGGAATGGATATATAAACATAACATTAAATGAAACATAATAAGTTTATCATGGTCAGAAAACCCACCTAAATAAACTAAGTGTACAATGATTATACTCTATAAATATTAATTATTTATGAATAATATTGGATTGTAAGAACCTTTTTTACTTCTAGAAACACACTAACCCCATACCATTATACTTATTGAGTTATGGAAACATTCTATAATAACTTCCATAATTATCCACAAGTGATCCGACCATAGAACCATGAAACAGATGCCCATAGAACAGTGAAATTAAACTTGATATCTAATTGAAACGGTTTCAAATGAACATAATATAATTATAATATATAAAATTTAGATGAAAAAGGCTCTTAAATAATTAATTAATGAATTTGATTTGATTATTCGGGACATTAAGTAAAAGTGTAGAATTATTTTGAACCTAAGGTAAGATATCTCTTCGAACCAACCTATTTTCTTTAGGTTATGATTTCTCTATATTTACCTATATTTCTCTATATATTTTTCTTAGTTACTTATTTTATATTTTTCATATATTTCTCACACATATATAGCTAGTTTAATTCATCTTTCCTTGATGGGGATATAAAATTTAAGGGTTCCCTTCTAAAATTATTTCATAGAGCCGATTAAAGGGAATTACTATGTTTCCTTGCCTCATTTCAAGTACCACTCATTGAATTTTTTTAACTTTATATGGTTTCTAAAAACAGTAATTTTATGTCTTAAATTATATTTTACATCATTTCCATATACTATGATTATTTATTTATCTATTAATTTCCAATAATGATTTAATACCTTCTTTCATGGAATTCATTATGATATTCCATTTCGCTATGTTATAAGACATGATTATGTAACTCATTTCTTTTTCAAGGGTTTTACTGATGCTTATGATACATATATTATTTCATTATATGGAACATATATAAATATACTTTTTATGATGGGTGTACCCAAATAGTTATCCAATGCATTGGGTAATTTTTATATCCCATGAGATGAAATGTTTAGGATTAGGGAGTAAACATAACCCAGGATGGGACTCTGCCCAACATATGATGTTGTCTCAATGGTTATCCTTGACTTATTCTTATGTTATGTTTTATATTGTTTGTACATTACTATGTTACCATGATCATATGATTTCATATTATTTATCTCATACTACCATATAATTATTCATGAGAATTTTCATTTATGATATCATGTTATACATTTTGACCCATATGTTATGCTTCTTTATCATGTTTATTCCCTTACTAGGGTTTATAGTTCACCCATTTATTTATTTATTCCCCATAATTGTAGAGACCCAAATCTTGAAATACATAGACATTACATTACTTTTTCAGAATACTTAATACATGAAAAAAACAGACGCCCAAAGACCGTATTAGTTTAGTGTCTTTAGAAACTCGGAACATAATCTTCTAATCATGGTGAAATATCTTCAACATCTCCCATAAAGAACCTCCCCTTTGGTTTTCTTACCTAAAACCTTTCTTTATATCCTGGGGAAAATAAAACATAAAAATTGGTGAGCTCAAATGCTCAGTAAGGGTAAACATGGAGAACATAAAACAATCCATAAACATTTGAACGTAAAAACATGAACATAAAACATCAAAATCAGAAGTAATGACATAATTCTTTGCGGTACATAAAGCATTGATCATAAAGAAACATTAATCATGATAAAATATCATGGGAATAAAACATGTAATTGTGGAAAACCATTAGGCACATGTTATTATTTCTATAGTAGTCAAGGCATTGTTGCTAAGACCATCATAGCGGACAAAGTCCATTACTGAACTAGGTTTACTTTCCATTCCAGCCCTGTATTATTGAACCAGATTCACTTTCCATTCCATCCATGTATATCTCATGAGATATAAATCCTTACCCAATGAATTTGAGGGAGATATAGGTCACACCCATCTCATAATAAAATCATTCTTAAGTGTGCCACAAAATAAACAGACATCATTCATAATAACCCATCGAATAAAATGGGTTTCATAAACATCATCCCATCATAACATAATCCATATAAAACAAATGGATATCATTTCATAATTAGAAATATCAAACCATGTAAATAATAGAGACATTATACTTGAAACATAATCATACTAAATAATGTCATCTTAGATGGGAAATAGTTTTGATAAAACACTTGAAATGAATTCTTGAAAAAAATATCCTTTCTTCTTCAAAATCATTTTTTTCACAAAATGCCATGTAATTTTAAAAGAAAAGGATTTTATTGAAAATAATAATGAAATCATGTAGATGAATATTCATTAAAATAAGGTGTTATGAAACTGTAAAAATCCATTCATGCAGTATAAGTTAAAAAACATTCTCCTCGTACTTTTGTCGGAAAAGTCAAAAAGTACCTCGTATGGTAAACAAAAGAAATATTCCTTCCGTACCACATAGTAAAAGTAAAAAAGGGTAAAAATGAATTTAAACATACATGGAAGAATAGTAAACATTTTATGAAAAAATTTTGAGAAAACATGTACATTGATGATAAACATAATCCCAGTAAATACTTACGAATAAAAAATCTCGGATAAGAACGAGATTGGAATAATTATCCCCTACCTTAGGTCCAGTTTCTTCCATATGTGTCTGAAACTTCTATATTGTGGGTTTAAACATATTATTAACTTGTAACATAACCATAATAATATTTATGATATCATATATGATTCACTTAGGACTTTATATTACCCGTTCTTTTGTCAATTCCATTTTAAAGTAGCGTTTTGGGAAAAATCGTTTCATTTATCCTACGTGTTTCAACTTGTTGATATTGATATTATTACTTATATCCTTATTTACTTAATTCCAGAATATAAAACATTATTTATATATAATATATATTCATCATATAAATATATATGATAGATCGATAAATGAAATGAAATACACCATTCTTGGAGACGGTAGGCCGTACGTACGCATGAACATTGTTTTCATTTCCTTATTGGATTGAATGGAATTAAGTAAATGAAAAATATATATACATAAATCCAGTATCATTATTATTTCATATATTTCATGATTATTTCTTATATATACTTTATAATCATACTTGAATGGTTAACATGGAGAAGGAATCTCATCGTGTCGTGGAGATGGTAATCCGTACGTACACACGAGCGATGATATCATTCCCATAATTATTGAACGATATTAGAGTTGATGATATAATATCTCAAAATTAGTATCATGTTATAATAATCATATATATTTATTCTTTACACTATTATACCCATCCAAGTAAGGTGGCGGTGGAAAACAGATTACACAACGGCGTGGAGACGGTATTTCGTACGTACGTACACGCGGTGATTTTGTTTTCCATAGGATGGATAGAAGGTGAAATGGGATTGTTTCATATTTATAATAAAATATAATTATATTATTGATACTGATGTTATTACTTTATAATGAAAAAAATAAATAAGAGGAAGTAGAATAAGAAAGAAACTTGAAAGAATCGGTAGAAGAGATTACCTCTTCCTCGACGTGCCTCTTTTAAGCTTCCTCTTAGGGAACAAGAGTTAGTATTTTTAGAAGATAAGAACCTCTATGATATAACTAGAGATGTTGATAAGAATAAATGGAAGGGGTTGGCTGATTTTGAAGGCTCAAAATGTTGTGAAGAGTAGAGGGAGGAGATTCCCTTTTATAAGGGAGGAGGGGGGAACCTTTGGAAACCTCAAAAATATTAATTTAATATAAATTCAAACCCCAATTAAAAACTTCCAAAATGACTCAAATATGAATCTTAGATGAGATAGGGTTGTAATATAATCAACCAATAAAATTTATACATGTGTAAATTTATTTTAAACCTTATCAACATGATTTATCCTTATTTAATCTATTAAATTTTATTTGTGGTAATAATATTCTAAATTTTAAATTGTTATAAATAATTACTTATGTGTTGTTAATTATCCAAAATTGGGTACTTTATGACATTTTAGACCATATAAAGTTCAATTTATAATTTTTAAATATTTTTCTGATTTTTAAACAATTTAATAATATGTTATTTTTATAAAATAACAACAGTGTTAATTTTGACACTATTCATTTATTTGAATTTAAATAAAATCCACACAGAGGATATATTCTAAAAAAATGTTTAATATATTCCTAACATGTCATATTAATCTAAAAAATTTGTGGATAACATTAATTAGTTCATATATTATTTATTTTAATATTTATAAAACCATTTATTTGATATTTCTCTTAATAAAACAATTACTACATCATTTTTGTATAATCATTTAATATACTTATTAGTTTCATAAAAATTAAAAATAAAATAATATGATGATGATAAATCTAATATTTTTCAAAATAATTCTTTTACTCGAATTTATCATCTTAAAATCACAACATGTAAATTGTTATATTTATTAAATTATGAAGGTGACAACTTTGACATCATTTAAAATAAAATAATATAAGTGTCATAATCACTTTTATAAAACTAAAAATGGTCAAAATGTATACCATTCGATAGTTATGGTTTAGATATATACGACCAATAAGTGTTTGCCAGGTTTTTGGTCCTTTAAATGGGTATTATTATTTTAATAAAAACTATATTACTGATTTTTCATTAAATAAATAATTTCTGCATCATTAATGTATAAGCTATTAAGGTAATTAAATCTCTTAAAAATTACAAATAAATTACCATAAAAAATAAAAAAATTTATATTTCAAATGAGTATTTATAATCTAATTTATATTTTGTATAACCTTATATTAAAAATACTTTAATTATTAAAGTTTGAGTAAGACATATTTCACTTTCTTTAAAATAAAATAAATTAAAGGTCTTAATCACATCCAAGTAGGTTTCAATGGATTCCATTTCAACCCAAATATTCCTTATGAAAAAATATAATCATAAAATTATATTAATACAAGTGTTAGGGTAATTTTATAATATTATATTTACCCTTAATTACCCGATTTACCTTTAACTATGGTAAATAAAATTTACCGTAGTTACTATTCATAGTGCCCAAAAATAAAAAGTAGCCTATTAACATAATTTTGACCTATTGATTCCAAATATGGAATCCATTTTTCTAAATTCATATCACAGAAGTTGTAGAAATTAATTTAAAATTAATCCCGTTGTTAAGAAAACGAGTTTTAAAAGTTAAAACATTGCAAAAGATTGAAATGATTTTATCTATGAATTCAATGTAAAATAAATTATAATGACATAAATTATATTAAATGGTAAAAATATATTCTATTTATACTTCAAAACCATTAAATAATATAATTTAACCATATAAATTATTACGATGAAAAAAGTTGTTTTAGTTCAAATATAACATGTTTTTACTATTCATTAAAATACGAAAGTTATCAGAATAATATGAAAAATTTATCCAAGGTAAATTTTTATATCCTGATTCCAAATGAATAATTTTATTTTGTAAAATTAAACTTATAAACATGTCAAAAACTATATTTAAAGTGGGTGCTCCATCAAAAGGCGGCAAAACTGCATTTTTTTTAAAATACTTATTTTTCTCCGAAACATTTATTTTATTCTCATACCATGTTCTAGAAAATGTGTAAGATGAATAATAATGTTATAAAATTAAAAATTTAGTTAATACTATTCATAATGGCTAGTTCATAATAATATTATAACAATATATTGTTGTTTAGTGAAACCCGGTATTGCGTACTACACACACTATCGAGGAAGGTCACGATTGCGTGTAATGCAAGCCAAGTCAGGGATGCGTGTAGTGCAAGCTCCATTTGGTGTTGAATATAACATAATCAAAACTTATTTCATTTATACATTAAACAAAATCTATACTTAATGTTTCGTAGAATAATTTCTACAAAACGAACTTGAAATTGTGTGTAACACGAGCCAAGAATAGTGTTGCGTATACTGCAAGCTAATATAGTGTTGCGTATAGTACAATCTAATCTTGGTGTAGTGTACAAAAGAATACATCAAATAAATTAAAAATAATATATCTCATAAAATATCGGGGGCGTTACACAAATTTCCTATAATGTTTTAACATCTCATAGGGATTTAAGAGCTCATTATGGAGATTAAATAAATTTTGTTTTATTTTAGTATCATTTCATTTTTTATGTACTTACTATCCCAAATACACTAGGCCTCTCAATCCTTTGGTTGTTTTTATGTGATATTTATGTAAAAAATCGTGTAATAATATAAGTAAGAGACTTGGGTCACTATATATAGAATCATATAAAGGTCAAGTCATTTTTTTGGATTACAAAATTAATAGATTAGTAAAAACCCTAGTGATAAGTCTAATTATAGGAAAATATTCATAAATTTTGGTAAATTATTGATTGAGTGGTTCCTAATAAATTACATCCTATTTTGGATAATACAACTAGATATGGATCTGGTATAGATATACATAGGGGTAGTAACCCTAGAAAGGATCATTGGTTAATATATCAATCTATACTTGGTGTGTGATAGATAGGCCTTGTTTAATACCTAGTTTGACACTCCCATAGGATATGATTTAGAAAATAAAAAAACTTCTTATGAACAATTATGAAGTACTTAAATTGATTTTTAAGTTAGTAAACATAAAATGGAAAGTATCGTGGATAACCTAGATTGAAATATAGAGACTCATAAGTTAAGAAATATGTGTTTTTTATATGTTATTCCTTATAAGTTCATAATTTCTCTTTTATATGATTTTTTGTTTGAATACTCTCATAATTAATTTTAATTCCTTTATTTTAGTTAATTGCGGGAAATAGAAGGAATCGTTCCAATAACCAATGTGATAAGTAATGTGATTATTTCTCTAAGGAGATTCCCAAACTATTAGGATAAAATGCTGATAACCTCATAGAAATACTAGATCATATAACTCAAGTTATTAATAATAACTTAAATCGCATTGAACACCTTCCTTCTCTTAAGAAACAAAATGTTTTGGTTGATTCTATTATGTGAAAAGGTCCTCATCCCTTTAGTGGATCTTCTAATCCCCTCATTGCACAATAATAAATTAACTCTATTGAGGATATATTATCTATCCTATAATTCTATAAACAAGATAAATTAATATTATCCATTTATCAATTGGAGGGGAAAACTGATCAGTGGTATACACTAATCAAGAACAAAAATCCCAAATAAGAAATAGATTTGATGGAATGGGAAGGCTTCAAGAATATATTTTTCAATAAATATTTTCCTAGAAATCCCCATATTAAAATGTATAGGGTGTTAAATAGGATAAAGAAAAGGGAATATGAGTCTACCAGGGGGTATGAGGAAATTTCATAAGGCATTCATGGAACACCTCTGACTTTTTCATTGACACTGAAAGTAAGGTGGATCGTTTATTTAGTGTATTAAAGATAATCCTATGAAAATATTTGATGATACATGTCTTTGGAAGCTATGAATAGATTATCCATTGTGCCCTTTTGTTTGAGATGGATATTGTTGACTCTCAATGGTTTTTTGGTTCTGGAGATAAAAAGAATAAAATGATGTTTTATTCAAGAGTATTAGTGGATAAATCCTATAGAGGAAGGAAAACCCAACTTCCCACATGAAAAAAATATGCAAAGAATCATCCCAGAAACTATGTCAAGGGAATAAGGAGATGCTTAAAATGTGTAAAATAGGTCATTGGGTTAATTGATTCCAAAGAGAGATTAATATTACCTCTAACATGAAGAAATGAAAGTTCCAATAAACACTCAGCATGTAGTGTAATGTTTCAAATATAAGGAACATGGACATTATGCAATCCAATTACCTAATCCAAGTATTGTTAGAGATAATAATTTATAACAATCTCTAAGTCCTAGAGATTAAGGATGGACATATAATATTACTAATACTGAAGTGCATCCAGTTAATGATGTGGTTATAGGTACACTAGTTATTAATGTAAGAATATAAAACATTCTATTTGATTATGATTCTACACATTCTTTCATTTCATGAATTTTTAGAAAAACTATTCATACACCACCTTAAAACATGTAGGTTGAGTTATATATTAGAATAAAAAGTGCAGAAATTATTACATCCCAACTTTATAACTCCTCCCTAGTCATTTTTTTTAAATAAAACTTACAGTAAATCTTTTCATACTTTCTTTAGTGGATTTTGATGCAATATTAGGAATGGATTGGTCATCCCTCAATAATGACAACATAAATTGTTTGGAGAGAGAAATCACCCTCTATATATCAAGTCATACTCTAATTATAAACAAGTGTAAATAGAAGGATGAATCTCCTTTGTAATATTATTCTCAAGAAGGGATTTTATTTCCTTTTGAGTAAGAATATTTAGCTCAATGGGAAAATATAATGGAAATAATAATGCCTAAAGACATGACCATTATGAGGGACTATACTGATGTATTCCCTACTCCTGATCGAGAGGTTGAGTTCTAAAATGAACTTATACCTAGATCTCTACCCATATACAAGAATCTCTATATAATGGAAACCATTGAGATGGAGGAACTAAGGAAGTGGTTACCAGAGAATATGTATAAGGGTTTTATACACATGAGTGCTTCACCATGGGTTGTACCATTCCTCTTCATCAAAAATAAGGATGGTTCAATGTTCCTCTACATTTGTTATCATGAAATCAATGAAATAATGATAAATAAAAGGTATCCCTTACCATGGATTGATGACTTATTCAATCAACTATATCGGACCCAAAATTTCTCTACGGTGGACCTTCAATAATGATATCACAAAATAAAGGTGAAGAAGGATTATATTTTGAATAATTCCTTTAGAACATGGTACATACACTACGAGTTCGTATTGAAACCCATAAGACTCAGTAAATATATATCAATCATCATGGACTTAATGAAATGAACCTTTAGATATTTCCTTAAAAAAATCATAGTCTTTATAGATAACATTATGAATATACAACAAAATCATGGAGGAGCATGAGTAGAATTTGAATATTGTGATAAATACTTTGGGAAATTAGAAAATATAAGAAAAATATAGTAAATTTTAGGTTTTTAATGGATTATGTATCATTATTGGGGTTTTTATCACCAATAAAAGGATATCTGTAGAACCTTACAAGACAAAGGTGATTGAGAAGTGGGTTAGGCCATCATATGTAATGGAGATCTATAGTTTCCTTGGACTATTTGGGTATTATTTTTGATTTGTGATAAACTTATCAAAGTTATCAAACCCTCTAACCAAGATGACTTCAAAGGGAGTGAATTTTTTTTGGACTAATGAATGTGAGAGGACTTTAATGAATTGAAAAAGAGGCTTAGAATTGCACCATTACTTATACTACACTCAAGTGGGGATATTTTTGTAGCATAAATTGATGCTTTAATAAGGCCTTGGGATGTGTACTAATGAAAAATTATAAATTGATAGACAATTCCCCAAGGAAGTTAAAATTTCATGAACATAACTATCCAATGCATGATATAAAGTTATCTATAGTGATTTTGCATTGAATATTTTTCAATATTAACTTTATAGGGAGAAGTAATAAATATATAAAAATAAAATGATATTAAAATATACATTCATAGAGAAGTGGATTAAAATGCACCAGTGAAGATGGTTAGAGTTGATTAAGGACTATGAATGCTCAATCCATTACCATACCTGGAAGGAAAATAAAGTGGTAGATTCTCTAAAAATAATGGTTCTTATAACTTTATCAATGATGATAATTGAGAAGGATCCATTATTATTAGACATGGAATGGATGGATATGGAATTCATAAAAGAATGATCTATATCCTACCAAGATCAAATGACTTCTTAACTATCCATTCTAGAAAAGATAAAGGATTCCCAAAGTGATAATGTGGAAATAAAGAAGAAAACAAAAGTTATAATAAATGGGAATTATTTAGAGTTCAAAATTAATGAGGATAGATTTATAAGATTTAGGTTATGACTATATGTATCATCAATTTCTATGATAAATAAGGATCTGTTGAATGATTCGCATAGCTTGAACTTCTCCATCCACCTAGAGAGCACAAATATATATTGAGATCTTTGAGAGAAATATTTTTGGGACAATATGAAGAAGTATTTCATTAAATATACATCAAAGTTCCTAGTATGTCATCCAATTAAGGGTGAAATGAAAAATTCTCAGGGGATGATATAACCATTACCCATACTTATATGGAAATATGAAAACATAATCATATAATTTTACACATGTATTTTGAATACATCTAAAGGAAATGATGTTATATGAATTGTGGTTGATCATATTATAAATACTGATCATTTTATTTCCATTTGATAAGACTTATCACTCTATCAACATTCATGGATATATATTAGATAAGTTGTGAGGCTATATGGGGAACCACTATCGATTATATATAATTGATATCCAAGGTTTACCTCAAAGTTCTGGAAAAGTATCCAATATTCTCTAAACACTGATTTGAACTTTATTATGACTTATCACTCCCAAATAGATGGAAAATATTAATGAACTATCCAAAAACTTGAGGATGTGTTGAGATAATGTTCAATGGACTTCAAAGGAGTATGACATCAACATCTTCCTCTGGTTGAGTTCTCATACAATAATAGCTTCCAATCAAGAATCGAAATGACTCTATATGAATCCCTTTATGGTAAGATATGTAGAACACCTATGTGATCTAATGAATTTGGTGAACACATGATGTTGGGACCTCTAATTATCGATAAAAAGGTAGAAAATTTCAATACCATTAAATTGAACATCTGGGCTACTCAAAGTTGACATAAGAGCTATGCTAGAAATATTAAATGAGGCCTAGAGTTTAATGTTGGAGATAAAGTGGTCCCATATATATCTTTATGTAAGAGAGTCATGAGATTTTGGAATAAGTTAATGTTGTTTCTAAGACACATCAATCCATTTTAGATTATTGATTGCATTGGAGTTGTGGCCTATTAACCAGCACTACCACCAAACCTATCTCATGTATATGACATGCTCCATGTATCCCTCTTAAAGAAGTACATACCAGATACCTCAAAAGTACTCAATATGGAGGTGGTATAGTTAGAGCGTAATCACTCTTATGAGAAGCATCCAGTGAAAATATTGGACCATAGAGACAAATTATGCACAACATGACTACTCACCTATTCAAATCATTATGGAGAAACCATAAGTATGAGGAGACGGCATGGGAATTGTAGGAAGAAATAAAAAAATTACACTCACCTATTTTCACCATAGTAATTAAAACTAAATTTTGAGGAAAGAAATTCTTAAGTGGGGTAGAATGTAATGACCCAAAATTTTATCAATGGAATTTATCCTTTTAATTATATGAATGTGTTGTATTTACTAATAAAGTATTATATAAAGTACATGAAACACATAATGAAAACTAGAAACATTTTATTATTTTTCCTTAGACAATACTTTTAGAGAATAAATATAACCATAACTATTGAAAGTGTAATAATAGGTTAAGAAAAAGAAAATAACATGATTATAAGTGAAAAATTGCATTCACTTGATCCCCAAGAATGATCGCACTTATGAAGAACATTGTTGAAATGTAAACAAAATATTAGTAATGAAATATTAATTTTTAAATGATAATATATATAACCTAGAGAGAAAATATAATTGAATGAATTATGAATGAAATATGAGGTATTTATAGAAATTAGGTAACCTGTATAACCATTAAAAATATGACTGTTGAAGTAGTAATTTAGCCATTAGGAATAGTAACCTGACTATTAGAATAGTATCCTCACCTATGAAAGTGTAAAATAATATTGTGGTAACTTATAAAATGAAAATGTGAAATATTTATATCATGATACAGGTAAATGAATGTTTTAAAAATGGTAAAATAAGTGTTTGTATTTTTTAAAACAAATATGTTTTATTTTCATTTTTATAACAAATATAATGTTTTGAAATAAACTTTATTTTCATAAAATGTATTTATAAAAAAATATTATGTTTTATTATAATAATAATTTAATTTAATGATAAAATAAATAATTTTTAAAGGGTTATAAAAATTATCATAATATTAAAATTAGTGTTTTTCAAATAAATAAGGATTTTAATTAAAAATTAAATTTCTCATATTTTAATTTTTTTCATCAAATGGATCTCAGTTTTTGAATCTACACATTGAATAATTGTTAGGATTAATTCTTGGTATTAAACTAAAATAGTTAAATTTTTAGTGAATAGTGAAATAAAAAAATATATATATGAGATTTAACATTATAAGTTAAATATATGATTAATTACATAAGTGGTTATGCAAGTAACCATTAGTTCAAACTCACATGAACCATTTACTATATATAGTAAAAACATTTATCACTTCTGGTTTTTCTAAGACAATGTAATAAACTAATGATTATAATATTCAAAAAACACCTCAATCCTCCTCTTATAAATACCACCCCTCATAACCCCTTCTCATCACACATTTTAACTTCCTTACATTACCAATAATTTTCAAGATTTTCTCCCCATATCTCCCCCATATCCCTAGAATCCTCTATCTCAAAACAATACTAATCCCAAGCACCTTAAGGGAAATCTTAAGAGGTGAGATCCAATGAAAGAGGTAATACCCTCATCCAAGGATTTTAATTTTTCTTCCTCCTCATCCCCCAAAAAAATCCATCAAACATTACACAATAACTCTAATATAATGAATATACTAGAATGGTATTTTTTTATTAGAGTATCTATCATCCATCCTATTCTCTTACATTTTTATATCTATTTCCTTCATAATAGTATTATAATATTAGTATTTTCCATATACTGAATTATTATAATTTTATAGAATGTTCCATATCTAACTTCTTCTCTTCATTTATGAATACATTTTCAATATTATGGTTAGTTCACCACCTCCAAGGATGATGTGTTTCATTTTCCATCACCATCTTCATGTCTAGTTTAAATATAATTATAATGGTTAAATGAACTAAATATATATATTATAAATTGTTTCATATCCTATATTGAATATATAGACATAAAATTAAAATAAATTTTATAAGTTTATCATGGTCATAAAACCCACATAAATGAAATAAGAATATAATGAGTATACTCTAAAATTATTGACTATTTATGAATAATATTGGACACTAAGAACCTTTTGGAATTTTGGAAACATAGTACCTCCATAAAATGAACACCCTTAGAATAGTGAAATTAAACTTTTTATATCATTTAAATAGTTGTAAATGAACATAATATAAATATAGTAAATACAATATTTATGGAAATATTTAAAAATTAAGGAATTAATTAATCTAATTTGATTATTTAGGATGTTAATTTGAAGTGTATAATCATTCTATAACTATGGTAAGAGATCTTTATAAAACACCCTATTTTCATTTGTTTTTTATTTCTCTCTATTTACTTAAATTTATATCTCGATTATTCTTATTTAATTATTCTATATTTGGTATATATTTACTAAAAATATATATATAGTTTAATTCACCTTTCCTTGATAGGGGATATACGAGTTTTAAATGTTCCCTTCTTAGATTCTTTCATAGAGCCGATTATAGGGAAATACTACTCATTTTATTAAGGAAATGTATCTAAGTTCATTTATGGTTTTATGGAAATTATTATTCCCTTAGACAATTTAATGATTATTTACCCCTTTTTCCTAAAACCTCACTTAAAAATGTTTATAAATTATTTATACACTCTTTTTTAGGTCTTTAATACATATGGACTTCATTTTCATGTCCTATGCTTCTTTATTTATCTATTACTGTCTAATAATGATTTAATCACTTATTTCATGGAATTCATTTTGACTTTACATTTCTCTTTGGTACAATACATGATCATGTAACCCATTTCCTTTCTATGGGTCGTTAATGATAGTTATATGTTATGTATGATTTCCCTATGTAGCTCATATATGAATGTACATGTTATGATCAGTGTGCCCCAATAGTAGTCCATTTAATTTGGTAATTATTATGTCTCGTGAGATTATATGTATGAGATTATGGAGTAAACCTAATCCATGATGGAACTTTATCTACAATGTGATGTTGTCTTGGCAGTTAGCCTTGACTTATTTTTATGTCATGTTTTATGTTGTTTCCACATTCCTATGTTTCCATGATCTTATGATTACATTTTATTTATGTCATTATTCTATTTGATTATTCATAATCCTTTTCATTTATTATATAATGTTATTCCTTTTGAATAATATGTTATTCTTCTTCATCATGTTTATTCCCTTACTGGGATTTATATTTCACCCATTTTCTTTATGCATTACCCAGGTTATCTTATGCTGTTTTAGAAGACTAGAGGGATTTAGGAGCTCATTATAGTGATTAAAATAAATACTTTTTATGTTAGTTTCATTTTTATTTTTTATATAACTATTCTTCCAAATAAATTGGGCCTCTCGATCCTTTGGTTGTGTTTATTTGATATTTATGTCAAAAAATATATAATAATATGTTTAGGGGACTTGGTTCATGATAATATGATTCACATATATCATAATGGATGAAGAAGAGGAAAAATAAGATAAATGATAAAGATCGACACTACTTTTTCCTGTACAAATTTTATTTGCCAAGATTCTTGATAAACATGAATAAAATTGAGGTAAGACTAACACAATAATACTTTTATGTTATATTATAATCATTTAAGATATTTTGTGAAGTATTATGAAGAAAAGGTTAAGTAACCTACCATTTACATATATTGTTATTCTAAAGAAGAAAATAAGGAAAAATTACATGATACTATACCAAATTACACATTTCTAGTTGAAGACCCTTATTGTGGAAGAATATATATCCTTACAATAACATTAAATCCTGGATTACACTTGAGATATTTTTCATTAGTGACGTTGAAATTTCCATTGTTAACTAGTGGGAGGCACTATAAAAATCAAACTAGAGACTGTATAGCTGTCAAGAGATAGCTCTTAGATTAAGGATGATTATTTCCACACCTTTATTCACTTTATGAAATTATTTGAAATCTATGTATCATAATTTTTTCAAAAAAAGAAATAATTTAGTCACCAAACATGAGGGAGAATATTGTAATTATACATTACATTTTAGTTCATTTTTATTTACTACTTTTCACATAGTTTTTTGTGTTGGTAATTTGTAATTAAATTCATTCATACTAATAAGTATAGGGGTTTGAATATAAATTGGTTTATTCTAAATTGAAAATTTTTTAGTAAAATATGTTCACACTTATTCAACCCTCTTAGTATGACTAAAAAATATCACTGAGAACTAAAATTGATATCCGATCTAGTTTTATCTCTGATTAGATCTTATAATTTTCTAAATTGTTTTTATTTGTTATATAACAAGTGTATATTTGAATAAATTTATAAGTTTTCATAGATTAATAATATATTTATCATACATATAAATACTAAAATGAAGGTTTTTTCATCTAAATAATTATTGAAAATGTTTAAGAGGTTAATAAGTTCAGAAATTTATAAAAGGGGTAAGAGGGTACACTATTAATTGAAGGTAATAAAAGTGATTGTTTATATCTCATGTCATTTGAGAATCATACCCTTAAAGAATCAATACCATGGTGTGATTAGTATGTTAAAATTTAATCACATAGTAAATTTAAATCTAAAATAAAATATTACTTAAAAAACATGCATTTTTTAATTATCACACATATATTTGAATTCAACATGGGTCTATCAGATGAAAAAACACTGCTATAGTTTGAAGAAAATATTGTGGAAAAATTATTGGAAAATAAGTTGAAAAATTGAAAAACACTTTCCAAATATATTAAATATGAGGACAAAATTATATGGTTATTTAAGTAACAACACTTTTTTGTTCAGAATAAACTTAAAGAGCTATCATAAATGTGAAGAATGCTCAATTTGAAGTCAAATCAACTAGAATAAAGAAGATTTAAAATTCCTTGAAAGAGAAATGTAAGATACAATATGATTAGATTCAAAAGTTGAGATTGGAATTGAAATAAATAATGATATCGGTTAAGGATGAAAAAAATACCCTTACCATGAAGTGTCTTGAGCTTAATTCCAAAATGATTAATCTAAATGTGATATAACCTTGGTCATCCCAATCTACCAGAAAAAGAAGATATTTTTATGCAAATGTTTCTGATAATATTATTTTATTTAAAAAGAAACATTATATTAGAAATAATAGTTTTAAATCATCAGGATATAAATCCATTGCAAGCTCAATGAAAGAGTAATTCATTGTTTTATAAAACCTTGCTTGCAGTAATGTTGTTTTCCTAAAAAGTGTAGGTTATATTTTAAGTTCTAGACATATATGGGTGGTAAAAAATTACAAAAAACCCACCACTTCATCAAATATAGATATTATCAATATCATAATATATGTTTCCACAAATTAAGATCAAAATAAGGGTTATTTAGTCAGTAACATAATAAAGAGATAAAGCTGGAAAAATTTATTAACAAGGAATAAAAAAAGATTTATTAAAAATTGTTAGTGTTATGGATGGTTTAAACACAATTTCATTGATAAATGGAACAATACATCTATAATTATAAGACAAAAAGGTTTTTATTAAGGATGATTATATCTAAAATGAATAGGAATGTTGCTGAGTTGAGACAAGTCACACTAAAAATGATAAATCTATTCACTAATAATTGATTTGGAAGCTTAAAGTATTTCTGTAGAACTTTTAACACATGTGGTCATTATGTCTATTAATACTGGATCACATGAACCAAAGATAAATTATAATATATTGAAGAAATAATACCACATAATTTTAGAGGGAAGCAATGAAAATAAATTGAGTTTTTATTGAGGGTGTGAGAAAAGGAAAACTGTTAAGTAATACACACCCAGGGGGAATAATGAGAAAGATGTTACACCAAGAAGAATTATATAATTCTACTATTATAGAAAATTACACATCATATACCTTCAAAATAATTCCATGAACATTAACATTAGATGAAGTAATATATAGAAAAAAAAGATAATAAATCTATGAGAGAAACAAAAGGATTATTTTAGTGGAAGAAATTCAAGAATAATTTCACAAGAGGTTTCTAAAATAGGTAAAACCAAATAATATTGACAAACTATATAAAAAATTAAATAAATTTGGTAATGGTTCTAAATAATGAATATTTTTTTGGATATACCAACTGGAGTGACAAAGAAGATGTAAAAAGCACAAACATGTGGATGTTTATTACTAATTAATGTGAAAAAATCAATTTCACATGGGATGAAGATTGAGATAAGAAAAAAGACCATGCTTCCAATAGAGTTTCGTGTTTAGAAAAAAAAATAGAAGAAATCATGAATATTTCTTACACAAATAGAGAAAAATTGAAAAAAAAATTTGTTTTGAGAAGAAAATATGAACATTTATTCTCTCATTAAGACTAAAAAGACAAACCAAATTATTACTATATTGGTTAAGTTTTTTTTCTATGAATGTATTAAAGAGTGATTCTATTTAGGGGTGATATGGAATATTGTGAGGATTTTATAGCAAGCCAATAATTTTATCTTGGTGTTCTTTGATTATTTTCTCCTTGGAATAACTCTATTAGTATCATAAATATATGTATGGAGTTTATTTTAAAGAAGAACCACCATGATAAATAATTAATGGAGTGTATACCTTGTGGGGGATTTAAGAATATGATAATCTTCCAAAAATCACTATTTTGTGAAAAATATTTAAATCTAGATAGTATTTGTAAAAAGAAAATTTTTAGGTATGATAATCACACTTTTCCCATCCCAATTTTGGTTGAATTTATTTTTATTTTAAAGGGAAGAAACCTTCTTATTCTTGAATGTTTTTTATGTGTTTTTTTTTTGAGTAAAATGCAAGTAATATATTGAAAAATATATCTTAACATCCCCTAGAAGATATTTTCCAAGTTTGCATCACATGATGAGTTATATTAAAGGGTACTTTTATGTCTAGAATAATCTCTATCATTTTCTAAATCACGCTAGCTCATGATGACATAAATTTGAATAATTTATGGATCATTACTTAGAGAAATGTGATTTCATCCTTCTATTAGGTAAATAAGATTTAAATTTAAATAATGGAGGGACTATGAAGTTTCATTAAATATTGGAACATGAGATGAGTATACACATTTCTTATTATAGAACCATTGTATTTATTTCCAATAAGATAGAGAAATAATAAATGAAGTATATTGAATTTAACTTTACTATAAATTGAAATGGGAATTGACAACAAATATAAAGGGTTTAATTAAAGTTCCCAAATAATTATGAGTATTGTATCTTTTTTCAATAAGGGATAAATAACTTGAGAAGTAGGTAAAGTTAATATAATTTGATTTGAAAAAAAAATTAATGAGCATGTGTGGAAATTGAAGAAAATTATATTGAATAAATATGTTTCAGAAGATTCATTCACAAGTTGGCAAAGAAAAATGAGAGGCTACCTTGAATTAATGAGGTTCATTTTTCTATTTTTTTGATGAAGAACTATGCATGGAATTTAAGTGTCACTTATATGATATTATTTAGAGAATATTTGATAGTAAAAGATAAGGAATTATTAAGGTATTTTAAACATTATAGAAATTATCAAATTGAGTTATCATGTGTTATAAATGAACTAAAATTATTTTAAAAATAATTGGAAATATTATTATGAATTTTATAAAGTACATTGAATAATTTTGGGATTACTTAAAGTGTATAATATCTATAGGATTAGAGATAATATGGATGAAGTTTAATTATGAAATTATATATTTTTTAGAATTTGTTTTTTACTGATTTCATATGATTACATCCATAATTTTGAAATATTTGTAAGAATAACTCTAGAATTCTTGAGCTTCAATTGATTAAACCCATATAAATATGATTTGTATAATATTATATGTCTTGGAAGAAACTTATGAGAGATTAAATCTAGTTTTATAAAATATTCATTTTGTTTTTCCAAGAGTTATGTTAGATTAAAAACACACTGTATATGAATAAACCCATTAGTTATAGAAGTCATGTTAGCATAAATTGAATCCTCAGAAGATTAATTTGGATTTATGTGAGATTAATTGAAATAATTTGAATATATATACATGTAAATAAATATTTTTTAAGGTTTTGTATTATTATGTTGGTGTCACGCCAGGTTAATATAAAATTTTTAATGCCTATGTCAGAATAACCTATTACTCTGAATGATTAACACATAGATTAAAAAGAATATTAAATGTTTTTGAGTCTTATATTATTACTAGTAAAATGAATATTTGAATGGAAATTATCATAAGAATAAACATAATGACACTATGTTATTCTTTCATTAATTAAACATTATAAATATATATTTTTTATATTTCAATGTTTTTTAAATAAATATTTCACTATGATAATATTGTCACATTATAGTGAAATATACAGATGATTAAAATTCTTTAAGAAATATAGAACTTATTTTGTTAAATTTTGTAAAATAATTTCACATAAAGAAGGCCACACCACTATATATGAGGAATTTAGTATTACATAAAGAGTTAATTCCAAAAATAAAATCTATGAAAGTTAATCTTTAATTTATTTTGAGATATCTTTTTGGATTATGTTACAATTTATGGTACTATTCCACAACCATAAATATTCACAGAAAAGTGAGAATTTACTTTCACCATGAGAAGAATATCATGATATAACTGTATATGAATATTTTTTTTAATATGTAAATAATGAGAATTGGATTTTATAGATAATAGAATTTGAGTATTTTTAGATAATTAAATGAGAAAATAATAGGTATTTGTATAAATTCAGTGAATAATATTTTTAGATAATTTTATAAAAAACCCTCTTGATAAGTTGGGAATTTTTTTATGGATTTATGATCATAGGGAATAAACCCATGTGGATCTATTGTGGAATTAAAATTTCAAGAATCAAAATTTTCATACCTTAATCGAGATTTCCGTAATTTAATTATGTAAATTAATTCAAGTGATCTTGAGAAAATAATATAATAGAGAAGAAGAAGTAAAAAATTAGATAAGGGTGATAGGTTCTGAATAATAATTGATATTGAATATTAAATTATTTTTTAAAATGAAGAAAAAAAATATGAGAGGATAAGCTTATGATTCATACATATAATAAAGAATTAATAAGAAAATAAGAAGAAACCACACAGTAGATGATATAAAATAATTCCTACATATTCTATTATTATTGAATTTGAAAAATAAGAAATAAGAGAATATCGGCCTATGATTCCCTTATATTACAAATTTTGAATAATAAGAATAAGAATATAATTTAGGAAGTTTGACACTCCTATTTAATATACATATTCGGTGTGTTGATGTTATTGAATAACAAGAATAAAATTGAGGTTAAAATAATATACTATTAGTATTAAATTATATTAAACCCATAGAAGATGTGAAACCCATTAAATTTTTAATAAAAAATACACTATTTAAAAATATTAATTTCACTTTTTGTATGTTTATTTTTTTAAATTAGTTTTGTAAATTGTTTTGGGGAGTTTCTTTCATCATTCATGTCATAACTCAGGGCATCATGGTGTTATGGGTCATTTTTCTCCAGAGAACCCATTTTTTTCATTTTTTTGCTGGAAAAATTGGCCATGACATGGAAAGGGTGGATGCAATATATGTACCACCTAATGATTTTCGAATTTATCTCTTTAAGTAATATATTCCACAGCATGTGGTATACACAATATCGAGCTTAAAGAAACCATTATATATTATTATTTAAATTTGACTATTATAACCTATCCATTAGTTTGGTAGGTAAGAATAGAAATAATAATATTATTAAATATATGTATAAAATTTTTCCTTAATAAAATGAATAATAAATCACACATTTATTAACAATTTAATGGAAATGAAGATAAAATCTTTTTATGGTAAAAGATATATTTTTCATAAAACTATTTTTATATATACAATGTAATTTTATCTTAATAGATTAAATTAATCACTATTGAAAAATAATTATAATGAAATAGGTATATTATATATGTGTTTGTCAAATATAATTAATTAAAATTAATTTAATTATTTTTATTATCAAATAAATTAGAATAAAGTGATTTTATGCTTCAAAAATAAATTTTCTTTAGCAATAGTTTTTGTTGCATTTTTTAGAAGATATTATAATTAATTTATACTGTATTAATAAATTTTATTTAAAAAATGGATATACTTTTTAAAACAAAAAATTTATAATAGGCTTACGATGATTTTTTAGTATTTTTTAAAAATATTTATTTTTTGAGTGAATACGGAAAAATAACGATTTAAAAACTATTATTTCATTTATTTAAATAATGTTATTTAAAATTTCCACTATGGATTAGATTTTATTTTAAATAATAATATGATCCATTATATTAAAAAATATAAATAATTCTATAGTAATCAACATTTTATTTTATTTTCATATAGGTTCTTTTTTATGCTTAAAAATGTAATTTTTTAAACATTGTTTTTCTTTAAGTATTGAAAAATTATATTAAAATTAATTTATAAACAATTGTCAAATTGAATCTTGAAAAATGGATTCCATATTTGAAATCAAAAGGTTCAAATTTAGTAGTAAGTATAATTTAGTTTTTGGTTATTATGAATAGAAAACGTGGTTAAAATGTTTCACCATAGTAAAGGGTAAATTAGGTTAATGATGGAAAATAATTTATGATAAGGCCAACAAATCTCATCTTAAATTTTTTTGGTTGAATGGATTTTTATCCTGTATCATTATACCTTCAAAATGGATCCAATTTTGAGTTGTTTTTTCATCAAAGTGACCTTATATTATTTTATATCTTATAATAATTACAAGTGTGTTGCTTGGCATGAAGTAAGATTTCTCTTGGGCCTTCAGGTTATCTACTTCATGGGAGGGTTTTTCTAGACCTACGGGTCACTATGACCTTTGAACCATTTTTGGGCCTATGATCCATGTATTTTCAAGCCTATATACCTCTGTTCCTACATTTCATTTATTGGGTAACTCGTTTCCTATATTAAAAGGGTATTTCCTTTCTTGTCTTAATAGTATAGGGTTAGACCCTCAACTTGTTAAAAAAACTAGTGTTCCACCCACCTCACTTATCAAAGGGAGTCAACTCTCCTATTTTCCTAAAATTTCATGAACCATTTAGTTCAAAAAATCTATACCCAAATAATTTCCTAGATTTCTTCTCTACTTTCTAAAGGTCATTTTCTTCCCCTAAGATCATTATAAAAATTCTTAAGGTGTAATCCAAATGAGGATTTCTAATAAAGATGTATAAATATTAACTGAGTTATTTAATTTCATTTATTATTATACCTCCTTAAATTATATCTTAAAATCAATTATATTATAACATAATCATATTTTACATATTTAAATTTTATTATAATTATGAATAAACCCTTTATCATCTCCTTTTCCATCCCATTATAAATGAAAACACCACTTGTGTGTACGTGTGGACAACTACCTCCAAAAAGTGATGCATTTATTTTCTCATAACCAGATTATATGGATGATTAAAATGATGTATCAAATGAATATATATAATATTAATGTAATTTTTATGCTTATTTATAGATAATATATTATCTAACTCCTTACCCTTTTATCCATTGAAAAATGATAATGTCGATGGTGTGTATGTGTGGACTACTACCTCCATGAAGTGGTGTGATTAATTTTTCAAGTGTTATTTTAATATATTGTTATAAAATTATATTTCATGTATAAATATGATAATTATTTAATTATTAATATTCTGGATATTATAGATAAATAAACCCTTTGACAATGGTCAACCTACCGATGTTGTTTAGAGATTATAAACTGATCGTCCTGAAAACATTCGACGTGAATTTAGTCGATTTCAAAACTATATATGGCATGGTAATAAATGAAAAAAAGTTATTATTATAACTTAATAATCCTAAAAAATTTATTAATCAATTAAAAAATTAATATAATTTTATTATATAAGAGTTAAATAATGTGCACTATGATTTGTACTTGGGGTAAGGGGATTTATCATCTCAATCTCCTTTTGTTGAGACTTATTATAATTTCACCACATGTCTTCCTTTTTATGGTGAATTAATTAACTTATGGATGTATTTTATAATTAATTTAATAAAAATAAAGTGGTTTACAAACCCATTTTATGTTATCTTCTTAATCTTCCTTCTATTTCAAAAGCTATAAAATCTCATGGGATTTTTCTTTAAAACCATTTTTTATAGTATTTCTTAAAACAATTTTTCCTATAAATAGAAGTTCATTTAATTGATTCAAGAATTTTATCATTTATAATTAAAATCTTTCAAATTTAATTTATTAAATACTTTACTTTCTTTATAATGGTTTAAAAATTAATATTTTAAACATTTTCTGCATGGGTAATTTTCATCTTTTTTTACAAATATGAAAAAGATTATTTTTAACATATACAGTTTGTCCACCTTTTACAACCATCATAATAATTATTTATTATCAAGATTCATTTAAAAAAATTCATGGTTATTTTCCAATAAAATATTTTTTCTAAATATTCTGATATTTTTTATCTTTAAAAACTTCTAATAAAATATAAACTTTTTCTCATCGTCATGTGATAATTGAAAGTTTTTTTATTATGGGTTCAAATGAGTTTTTCAAGAGTTTTATGATGAAAAATGAAATCATACAATTATTTGTTTTCTTGATATGTTACTTGTTATTTATAGATGATGAAGTTGAGCCTAATAAATATCATAATGATGGGTGAGTCTGATATAGCTCTCCAATACATTGGGTAATAATTTCTTCTTCGAAGATGAAAAATGAGAGAGATAACCAGGTAGGTTACTCCTATTGAATTAAATAGGATTTAATTATTCTGATATGGGTGAAAAATGAGTGAACATGATTTGTGAGTATGATGCTCCAAGTTATATATATTGTACTTACAAAAAGGGGTTTTATAGAATTATTTTTGATTTCATGAGGTAAGGAAAGTTTATGAAATTTTAAAGGTGAAATATTTTTGAAATGTTTTTATAAGTTCCCATGTGCCTCAAGATGCCTTTGTCATTTTAAAATGATTAATAATGGATCCTTAAAAGTTTTATTTGTGAAAAAAAAATCATGTTTGGAAATGTTTTACTTATATTATAAATTTTTATTGATAAAAAGGTAAACATTATCATTGGTTTTCATGTTTTCTATTAGATTAATGGGATTCATTTACTTTTGTATCCATTACTAATTTTTTTCTCATCCCATATTTTAAAAAAATCACATGATCCAAGGACAAGTTGAAATTTTATAAAGGTCAATATTTCCACTCAGAATAATTATATTAAAACTAAGTATGTGTGTCATAAATGAAATAATATTGTAAAATTAAGAATCTCATTATTATAGAAAAATGGGATACTGTGTGTCAGCCTTACCTATGTAATGTAATGGTTTTTTCTAATTCTCTAAAACTATAAACCAAAAAAATACATGAAATATAAGAAAATCCCACCATTTTTATAACTCATGTAATTATGGGTTGTTTATGTTATGGGGAATTATAATATGGTAGATATCTAGAGAGGTTGATATGCATTGTTATAGGGAAAAGAAATCCATTGTGGATTGGGGATATATTTCTTATCTCTTGTCAAAAATTCTTTTAATGGTAGAGTTTCCAACCTATTACATTGTGGGAATTCTGATGGTGGTAGTTTTTAGGGTATGTTTTCAGATATTTGAGGACTGGATGCTAGATTTATAGCTAAAATTTTAGTTGGGGAAGGGTTTTTTGGAATGGAGGCATATGTTTCACCATAAAGAAAGTGTTTTTTGTTTGGAGAGATCAGTTGTGGTATGGATCCCTAGGGAGTGGGTTTTTAACTTTTTTCATATTTTAAAATAGTTGTGGTGTGAATTTTAGGACATGATGTAGAGCCCTTGAGGTGGGTTTTTTATGGTTTGTTTGATATAGGGTAGCCATGACATAGAGCTAGGATGGGTTCTTCTTGGTGATTGAATTATGTGAAGAGGTGGTTTCCCCTAGCAATATGGTCCTTCTCCTAGTTTATAGGATCTATGTTGTGGACCACACTATTTTTATCAAACACCGTTTTGAACAAATACATTATGGGGTGCTCCCTTTATTTTTTATCCTAGTATAATTTCATCACCATTACATAATATTGATTATTTTTTCCATGGTATTCTAATTTTTAGTTTCACTATAAATTCCCAAAACCCCTTTGATCCCTATGTTCCTTCAGTATTTTATCTAGATTGTTGGTTCGATCCTATGATATTTTTAAAGGGATTTAACCATCTATATCCAATGATCAAGGATAAATGGTTCTAAGTGAGTTACCTCCTACCCCATAACACCCTTATATTTTAAAAAAACATTATGTATGATAATGTATATGACACGTAACATCGAGCTTAAACAACCAGAAAATTATGTAACCATTATAACATAGATTTTAAATTGGATATTATGAATTATATTAACTGATTTATAAAATTTTTATAAATTTCATACTCAATATATATGTATTGATAAATTCTTAGTAAATAAGCACTCATTTTTTAATAGACATTTTATTCTTCAAAAAATATGTTTTCTTCAAAAATATTTTTTATTTCTTTTTATAAGAAAATATAATAATAAATTTATAGATATTTTATAAAATTTATTAAAAAAGATAACTTAATTTTTTAAATAATCATATAAAAATTAACTTAGGGTGTGATTTTTGAATTTTTCAGAAAATATTAATTTTCTAATGAATAATGAAAAATACTAGTTTTTTTAAACCAATCATTTATTTTCAAAAAACTAAGTAATTTAAAAGTCACATTATGATTTGAATTTTATTTTAAGTAAAATAATTAATCTTTAGTTTTTTTAGTATAATTAATTACATTTCAAGCATCTTTATACTTTTTTAGTATAAGTAAATTTTTAGACTTAAAAACACATTTTTATGGAAACTCTTCTAAAGTACATAATATTTATCCATTATAAATAATTAAAATAACCCCTAATGAAGAATTATTTAAATTAAATGTATAGATTATATACCAATAAATGTGAATTAAAATTCATATAATTAATATTACTAGTTATAAAGTTAATATAAGACCATCTTATGCATGAAAAATACATTTCTTGAAAGACTCGTTTTTTCATTTCATCTACGGGTTTAATTTTAAATTAAATTATGACACATCTGAGAATTGAATTGGTAAAATTTATTTTATATTTTTAATAATAATAATTTATATTATATAATAAGGTCAACTTAATTTTTGGTCATAATTAATAGTGAAAACATTAAAAAAATCTTTTACCACAGTTAAGGTGAAAATGGGTTTGCGTGGGGTTAAACTAAAAAGATAAGGCTTAAAATAATTTAAAAACAAGTCTAAATTATATTTGTGGATATATTCCAACAATATATCATCCAATTCCTAGAATATTACCCATTTTGAGACATATTACATGATTGTAACCTATATAATAATTTAAGTAAAGAAAAGGGAAAAAATGGAAACTTCCATGATTTGAATATCTATAATACATTGTGATAGGAATAAATAATACCTATGTTTAGTTATAAATAATCATTTTAAATATAATTTTTTTACCTTGGTAATTTATTTATAATTATTAGTGATTAAATAATTACCTTAAGAGCTTACACAATAAGGACACAATAATTATTTTATTAATATAAAAAAATAAATGATTTTAAAAATATTAAAAGTAATAAAATTGAATAAATTATTGGGTTCCATGAATTTTTTAGATAATTATATCATTTTAGGAAGGTTTGAATGGAATATTTTCAAAATACATATTTTTATTGATGTTTTTTTAGGTCAAATTAATTTAATAGAGTAAAAATTATAATTAATGGTATTTTATAATAATTAATATTTTATTAAATGATTTTAAATTTTAAAAAATAATTTCTTTAGAAATTTGATTATTATATGCTTTAAAATGTAAGATAGGTTCAAATTATGTTCAAATTGTCTTTTTATAGTAACTT
Organism: Viscum album; assembly: GCA_963277665.1. Taxonomy (NCBI): domain Eukaryota; kingdom Viridiplantae; phylum Streptophyta; class Magnoliopsida; order Santalales; family Viscaceae; genus Viscum; species Viscum album. The sequence continues at coordinate 1,030,630,418 of OY728150.1, forward strand.
TATTGAACCATAAAGAGAAAAAAACTAGTTACCATAGGCAAAAACTAAAATAGTAAAAGTGAGTAACCTTAGTGGTTAAGGAATTACATGTTTAAAAAATAGTTATTTTTTGTGTTTGAGGTGTAGATCATCCTTATATTCCATCCACTACATTATTTTTCAATTTTTTAGGAACTTGGTATAAGAGTGACTCTCCATTATTGAATATTGTTGGGTATTTATATAAATGTCACTCCTTGCCACTTATAAAAGGACACCCACTCTCATATTCCCTTCACACCTTCAAATCCTTTTTTCTCTGAAATTCCCTAAAAAAATTATTATTTACTTCCCTCCCAACATCCTAGAGGCCTTGGTTTTATCACACTACAATATAGTAAGGCTTTATGTATAATCATAAAGAGGTGGTCTGAGGAAGAGGTATCATTCTTAACCGAGGGTTTTTGTTTTGTTCTTCTTTCACCTCCCTAAAGTATTCTTCAAATATGATTACATAATAACAAAAATATCTACCCTATAATTATATGTTATTATGTTATGGAATAAACTATATCAATATCCACTTCTATAAAATGGTAAACGAAACCGTCATTTGTGTGTACAATGGACTACCACCTCACGAACTGATGTAATTCATTTTTCAACATCACCACACATAGCTAATTATAATGATTAAATTAATTTTTATATATGATATTCATGGGATATTTATCATTCTATAAGGATAATATATCATTTAATTTCTTAACTTTCCACTCATTAAAAAATTATAATGTCTTTCGTGTGCACGTGTAGACCACTATTTCCACGAAAAGATTTGATTTGTTTTTCATCACCACGTCAAAAAAATAAATATATAAGTATATTTAAAGAAAAAATATGGTATTTATTATTTAATGATAATTATGGTAAGATAATGTAATACATACTTTATTTCCAAAATAATCATTGAAAAATGGAAATGTTGTTCATGTGTGTGTACAACCTATCATCTCTATGATTATAACATAGTTCATTTTTCACAACCATATTTCATGATTGGTTTTAAAAGTATAATTTATGTATAAAATTTATAATTATTTCATTATTATTATAATTTATATTCTGTAATAATGACCTCTTAGACTATATTCAACCTACCAAAGTTATTTTGGATATATGAGTCAAATATCATCAAAACATTTGACGTGAACTTAATTGAATAAGTAATTAATTATAATATGGTAAAAGAATAATAAATTTGAGAAAGGTTCTTAAACTAGTAAATGAATAACATAAATTAATTATTCAGGAATATATATAACATACGTGATTATTCAGACTCAATGTAAGGGACTTTCTTTTAAAAAAACCCTTTTAAAGTTTCCTTTAAAACTCTTTTTCTTCCATGACCATATTATTAAAAATATTTTATGGATGTATTTATATGGACATAAATAATCATAACGGAAATTTAATATATCTTTTTACATTCTTTAATTTTGTTTAAAAAAATAATATTTTTATGTATTTTATACGGAATTTTTTGACTTTATAAAAGACAAAAGGAATTTTCTATTTTGATGTATATGGTGACAATGACTTTTATTTCCACTATAACCATTATTTTATTTTTCTGGTCCCATACAATCGTCAATGTTTTCATCAAATAAAAACCCAATTTCCCTTTTTTATAGAAATTTTAGTTTTGAAAAATGGGTATTAAATAAAACGGGTATATCAGTATCCAAAAATGATGTCTTATGAGTGAGAATAATGATTTTATTATGAAATATTCTATGTGTTGTGATTATGTTATGGTTTTTCGGATTTTTTTAATGATATTTTGTTACATTATAAACCAAGGATGGTGGTTACATTATTAACTAATGGTGATTGGTTTCGTTATAATCCAAGGATGGTTTGTTACATTATTAACCAAGGATGGGTGGTTCTATGTTAAAACAAGGATGGGTGGGTCTGTGATATCCCTCAAATGTATTGGGTATAAAATTTGAACGTATGGTTTTTCCATTTTCAAGAATTATTTAAGAGTGATATAGAAATGATATCCCAAGTTATATACTCTTTATAATGGGTTTTATGGAAATATTGTGATTTCTCAAGTTTATGTGATGATCTTATGATTAAATGAATGTATATCATACTTTTAAGGGTTAAAAGTAGAACATTGTGAAAACATTTTTCTGAATTTTTATGATTGAAAAGAAAACTTTATGAGTTTTATTTTTCATTTTATATATCTTATGAAATTTTTTATGAAAATATTTTTGTATGGAAGGTGATTTCTTGGGTAATAACATGTTTATTTTGAGCCCAAGTATCATTTGAAAAAGAAATTTTTTTTATAAGTTTTCATGGAGTAACTGGTTTATTTATTTCTTCTTTTTATATCCCTTACTGATATTTTTGTTCTCATCCCATGTTTTAAAATTATTTTCATAGGTTTTAAGTGTAGATAAGAACAAATAAGAATTAAAGTTTAAGGTTTTAACAATATTCATGAAACAAAACATGTATTTGTTTAAAAAATTTTATTATAGGAAAAAATGATATTGATTAGAAGTGCCTACTTTATAAAATATGGTTTTGTTATGTATGAGTTATAAACTAATTCTGTAAAACTCTAAACTTGAAAATATCCTAAAAATGAAATAATGTGAATTATTGACTAAAACTCATGATTGTGTATTTTTTAAGGTTGGGTCCTTATATTTGGTATCAGATGAAAGGTTTAGATAATTTTAGAGGTTAGGATAATTTTAATAGCATACACTTGAAAGATTCTACTTTATGGTTATGTTAAAATGATATAGTATTTTTTTATTACAATGTTTCTTCATCCAAATTATTTTTTTTATAATGTTTTTATGTATAAGAAACATGGTTTCTATAGTAGGAAGAAACCAAGAGGACAATATCCTTCCAAATCAGTAAACTGGAATGGTTGGAATTGGAATTAGGAAATTCATTTTTCTGATTGATCAGTTGATGCAAGCTATAAAAAGTAGTGGTATCAATGCTAGGTATAATATTGATCTACCACATAGTAATATGCTGGTAGTGGATAATTTTATAAAGAAACACCCTCTATAATTCAGTGGATCTTTATACCCAGTGGTAGATGAGGGATGGATTAAAGCACTAGAAATGATTTTCAATATCAGGAGTTGTTAAGATCATCAAAAGGTAATTCTTTCTATCTACCATTTTCAAGGTGAATTCGGCCAGTTGGGGTCAATGGTTAATAATATTAAAGATATGGAAGATATTTATTTCTTGTAATTAGATGAATTAAAAAATATTTTCCTAAGGCTATTCAACTTAGGATAAAGAAGAAAATCTTGGAATTGAGACATAAGTAATGACATTCAGTGGCCACATATGAAGAAATATTCACCTAATTGTTAAGCTATGTATTGAATTTTATCTAGGATTTTGAAAGTAAAATTAATCTATTTTACTAATGACTGAAACTAAGATATACAAGGCAATTATCTTATTGTGAATTCAAATGTTATGAAAAACTTGTTCGATGTTTTAAGAAGGTAGAAATTTAGTTTTCTGATGATTATTTATTCTATTATGATAAGCATAAGAAATGGTCAGGGTGTTAGGAAATGGGTAATCGTCCATCAAATTAAAATATAGTTAATAAAATAGAGTTTCCATATTATGACAAGTGCAGTAAAAATTACCCTAGGTAATGTCTTAGGAAATCTGGGAACTTCTTAAAATGTGGAAATTTGGGTCTTATGGCTTGTGACTATAAGGAAAATAGTAAGGAAAATAATGAGAAGTCGACAATAGGATTACTTAATTTCAAAGAGTTAGGGAATTATACTAACATGTGTCTGAAGTTAGTCACATAGAGTGGAAATCCTTAATATCAATAAGAATGGTAAATGTATTATGAGTAATTTTCAATGGTTAAGGTGTCTAAATATAGGGATTCAAAAGTTATGATATAGTTTTAGAATTATGGATGATCATGAGTTTTAAATATTTAATACTATTTTGATGTTTTATGTGATATAAGTACATTGGCATAATTTTTTTTATTTTTGATTGATATTGAAGGCATATATAACCCTAAGTATAACATGTAAAAATGTTATTTGAGAAAGAATTCACTTTTAATTTTATGGAAAGAAGTAAAAATGTATTGATAACAATTAGGTTTTATATAATCTTTGAGGATTAAGGTCATTTTTGAGGATGTTCATCATATTTTTGGGAATTTTATAAGAATTATATTAGTATGGGTTTAGGATAATGACAACCTATAACATCCAGTAAGGCCCCTAGACTTGAATCGATAATCAAAGGCAATAATTGTGCAATTCCTACCACTGGCCTATGTGATTTCATAGTTAGTAAGACATCTTTTTTTACTTGAAAATTTTGAAATATAATTATTAATTTGATTTTTAGAACATGTAATTTATCTTATAGATAACCATGTTATTTACAAGTGATTCTGTGGTTAAGTGATTAATGTTATTTCAGAATAATTTTATGATTTTGGGAACCTTATATAATTAAGGTAGACCAAACATTATGGGATTTTATTTGAGTAATAAAGGTTTAATTGTCTTTTGGAATCATATGTGATTTTATAATGGATTTTTGGGGACTCAAATTATTTATGTAAATGATTCATATATCTTAAATATTATATGACTGATACATATACATATTTGGTATGATAATTTAAAAGTGATTGGTGTTATTTGGAGATAAATTTTAAATCAATCTTAGAAGAATATATGATCAAAGACTTATAATTTTTTTGTTTCAATATTAGTCAGGAATATTTTTAATTTTAATTATAGTTTTCTATTGAATGATCTAAACTAAACTTTTAGTGTTATCATTGAGGAATTGGATATTAATATTGTATTTCATCATATGAAGGTTTATTCATTCTGGGAATTATCTTAACTTATTCAAAAAAAATTGGCTTTGGTTAATATATAAATATTTGAGGAACAGTTTTCTATTATTTTTTTGAATTATGTGATCAATTATAAGTGGATTTTAGTTCTTCAGGAATAAAAAAATTATCTTGAATACTCATCATTTGGAGAAAAAGATGATATTATGGTGGAAATTAATTAAAGGATAAAATTATACCTATCAAGTGAGTATATTATCCTTATGTTCTTATTATAAAAGGTAATAAATTATTCAAATCTAGGAAAATAATCTTGAAAATGAAAATTTTAACCAATTACCTTAATTTTTGACGAGCCTATGGCCTTTTTAATACCTCTTTGGTTTATGGTTTTGTGTTTGTTAAATGTCTCATGATTATTCAATTTCTTCTGATTAATGATACATATCACTCTTTATTGTGACTTGGGAATTAATTTTTTATTATAGGCCCATTTTTTCACTTTTGACCAATTCTTTACTACTTGGAAGCCTATGAATCAGTTATTCTAGATGATATTTGTACTTCCCTTTCTATTTTACCAAGAGGAAGTTTTATTAACCCTTTTTATGATGTGGGATTTCAAGAAATGTATTTTAAAATATAAAACCTTTGATTACCAAGATCAAGTTTAAAATTAAAAGGATAAAATTTATTAAAGTGGGGATAATGTGTCACCCTAATATTTTAAAATAATAACCTTATGTTTGATAGTGTATATGACACATAACACCGAACTTAAATGACCTGTGAAATACATGACCGTTATATCCTAGATGTTAAATTGGAAGGTATGAATAATATTAAATACTTAATAAAATGTATATAAATTTCCTAATAATTATATATGTATTTATAAATTATTAGGAAATAAGAACTCAATTTTTAATAAAGACTATTTATTCTTCAAAAAATATGTTTTCTTCAAAAATGATTTTTATTGATTTTTGTGTGAAAATATTAATAAAAAAATCTAGCGGTTTTAAAAAATTTATTCGATAAAATTAACTTCATTTTTGAAATAATTATATCAAAATTAATTTAGGGTGAAATTTTGGGATTTTTTGTAAAATATTGATTTTTTAGTAAATAAAAAAAATATTGATTTTTTAAAAGAATTAATTATTTAGAATAAATTAAGTAATTTAAAAGTAACATTATGGTTTGAATTTTATTTCAAGTAAAATAATTACTTTTTAGTTATATTTAATCTAAATAATTAACTTTTAATCATATTTATAGTGTAATTCGGTATAAGTATATTTTTAGTCCTAAAAATGCATTTTTATGGAAACTATTTTAAAGTATATATGTTTCTATATTTTAATTAATTTAAATAACCACTAATTTTGAATGATTTAAATGAAATTTATTGATTATATATCAATAAATGTGAATTCAAAATCATATAATTAATATTACTAGTGATAAAATTATTATTAATTCATTTTATGCTTAAAAATACATTTCTTGAAAAACCAATTTTTGTTGCGTTTGTAGGATTAATTTTAAATTAAATACATCCACATCTGTAAATTGAATTTGGTAAAATGGATTAAATATTTAGAACTAGACTAATTTATATTATATAATATTTTCAACTTAATTTTTGGTCATAAAGAGTATGGAAAATAATAAAAGAATCTTTTATCACGGTTAAGGTAAAAATGGGTTTACCTAGGCCTTAAACTAAAAAGATAAGGCTTAAAATAGAATAAAAACCCATTTTAATCATATTGGATGACCATATATCAACCCTTTATCATCTAGTTACTGATAATTTACCATTTTCGAGCCCAATTCCATGATTATGATCTATATATTAATTTAAGTAATGAAAAAGACAAAAAAGGACCCTTCCTTACATTTAATATCTATAATACATTATGATAGGGATAAAGACAACCTATGTTCAGTTATAAATGTTCATTTTAAATATAATTTTTTTATAATTTATTTCTAATTTTTAGTGATTAACTAATTACCATAAGAGCTTATGCCACGATGACATAATAACTATTTAATAAATAGAAAAATAAAATAAATGATTTTAAAATTAATATAAATTGAATGAATTATTATGTTCCCTGAATTTTTTATATAATTATAACATTTTATTCAGGTGTTAATATTATATATTTGAAATCCATTTTTTCTTTATGTTTTTTAAAGTCAAATAAAATGAATAGTGTCAAAATTAACATTAATGATATTTTATAATAAATAATATTTTATTAAATTATTTTAAATTTAAATATATATATATATTTGAAAAATTGATTAGGATATGGTTTCCAATATAAAAAATGATCCAATTATGTGCTAATTTTATTTTTATAGTGACTATCTTGATCTACAAAGAGTAAAAAAATTGTTTTTGTAGGTGAAAACTAAAATAGTAACAGTGAGAAACCTTAGTGGTTAAGGAATAAAATGGTTAAAACATTATTTTTTTTGTGTTATAGGTGTTTATTAACCTTATGATCCATACAATCTATTATTTTTTAATTTTTGAGTCACTTGGATTGAGAGTGACTTCCCATTATTGAATAGTTTTGGGTATTTATAAAAATGTCACTCATTCACACATATAAATGGATACCCTGTCTACTTTACTATTCACACCTTAAGAGTATTTTCTCTCATTAAATCCATGTAAAAATAAATTCTTTACTTTCCTTACCACTTTTTAGTGGTTTTTATTTGATTATAAATCCAATATAGTATGGCTTTAGGTATAATCCTAAAGAGGTGGTCTGAAGAAAAGATATCATTCTTAACCAAGAATTTTTTTTGTTTCTTCTTCCACCTACTTATAATATTATTAAACCAAGATGATATAATAAAAATAGTATCTACCATATATATATATTTTATTATTTTAATGGAATAACCTAATTTCATTTCCTCTTCCATCAAATGGGAAACAAAACCATCATTCGTGTGTATATCGGACTACCGCCTCACGAACTGATATAACTCATTTATCATTATCATCTCTCATGGATAGTTATAATTATTGAATTAATATTTATATATGATATTAATTATATATTTATCATTATTAAAATATAATATATTATTTATTTTCTTACTTTTTCACTCACTAAAAAATGATAATATCATTCATACGTACGTGTGGACTACCGCCTCCATGAAGTTATGTGATTAATTTCTCATAACCACATAAAAATGATGATATATATAAGTATCTTGAATGAAATATTATTTTATTTATTATGTAATTATCATTATTTTAAGATAACATAATACTTACCTTATTTCCATAATGATCTTTGAAAAATGGAAACGTTGCTCATCCGTACGTATGCCCTATCATCTTTATGATTGTAATGTAGTTCAATTTTCATAACCATATTTCATGATTGATTTTAAAATTATAATTGATTCATAAAAATAATAATTATTTCATTTTTATAATTCTATAGATGTTTATTAATGACCTCTTTGACCATATTCAACCTACCAAATTCATTTTTGACATATGAGTCGAATACTACTAAAATGTCTGAGGTGAACAGAATTTATTATGTAATTAATTATAATATAAAAAATTAATAATAAAAATTAAAAGGTTTATTAAACAAGTAAATAATTATCATAATTTTATTATTCAGGAATATATATAATGTACATGATGAGTTAGAATCAAGGTAAGAGACTTTCTTTTAAAAAAATCTCTTTTAATGTTTCCCTTGAACCTCTTTTTCTACCATGTCCATATTTTAAAACTATTTTATTGATGTATTTATATAAACCTAAAATAATTATAATGAAAATTTTATTTCTATTTTTAATTTCTTTAAAAGGGTTTCAAAAGGAATATTTTTACATATTTTATATAGACCATTTTTTACTTTCTTTACAAAAGATAGAACAAATGTTCTATTTCAACGTATATAGTGACAACGTCTTTTCCCGCCATTGTAATCATTATTATTTTTGGATTCCGATAAAATATTCAATGTTTTATTCAAATAGAAACCCTATTTTTATTTATTCTATAAATATTAGTTTTGAAAATGGGTATTAAAGAAAAGGGGTATATCAATATCCAAAAATACTTTCTTATGGGTGCAAAGAATGTTTTTACGATGCAAGATTTTATGTGTTATGATTATGTTATGGTTATTGGGAATTTTTATGATGTTTGGTGGATCCATTATAAACTAAGTATGGGTTTTTATGTTATTAACAAATTATATGTGGTTCTATTATAAACCAAGGGTGGGTGGTTAAGTTATTAACCAAGGACTAGTGGTTTTGTGATAAACCAAGGATGGGTGGGTCAGTGATAGCCCTCCAATGAATTGGGTATAGAAGTTGACTATATGGTTATTCCATTTTTAATATTTATTGTATGAGTGATATGGAAATGATTTCCTATGTTCCTCCAATGTCCCGAAGGCCTTCATTTTTTATTGATTTTTGATAATCCACCTTTCAAGGGGTGAGATGGAACCCTTACAAGGCCCGTAGTCATAAGCATTACATGGACCATAGGCCTTAGAGGAATTCATTTCCCGTAGGCTTCAAACACTACATACAACCCAGACTAACTACTTGGAACTACTCCTCCCTAGCATCTTCATCGTGTAATCATCTCTCCACCTTCGCATGGCTATTCAACTAGGCTTTCCCATGCATGCACAGGCTTGTCCTGATGGCAGGTGTCATACCCTCTCATTATTGCAATCTGTTTAGCTTCTGCTATGGTGAAAGCTCCTTGCTCCTTCTCCTTATGGAAACCTTATTATTTCTCAAGGTAAGTTAATGATCTTATTTATAAAGGAAAATATTTGATACTTTTAAGGGTGAAAATTATAACTTTTTGAAAAATATTTTCTGTGTTTTCATAATTTAATATAAACCATTATGAGTTTTATTTTTTTACTTTGATCTTATTTATGAAATATTTCATGAAAATATTTGGGAATATCATGTGATTTATTGGGTAATAAAATATTTATTTTGAGTCCAAAGATTATTTGAAAAGGAAAATTTTTATATGTTTTCATGAACTAATGAATTTATTTATTTATTATTTTTATTTTCATTGTTTAAATTTTTGTTCTTATCTCATGTTTTAAAAAATCATATGTTTTAAGGATGGGTGAGAACAAAAAAGAAGTCAATTTGAATGTTGTGATGATTTTTAAGAAAGGAAAATGTGTTTCATTTTAGAAGTTTTATATTGTGGGAAAATTGATATAGATTTGAAGTATCCATTTTGTAAAATATATTTTTGTTATGTATGTGTTATGAATTAATTCTCTAAAACTCTATACCTAAAAAGATCCTCAATGTTAAAGAAAGTGAATTATTGTCTAAAACTAAAGATTGTGTATTTTTAAGTATAGATCCTAATATAACCCTTGTTTCCTTTGCTGTTTATTATTAAGAGGAGGTTGTTTCTATGGAGATGGATGATTTGGGTAGTTTTATGGAGTGATATTGATGGGGCTACTGTGTTCTAGATTTATTGAGGTGTTTCCTTACGTTGTGGGGCTTAGTGATTATCTTCCTCATATTCCATCCATGCATAGTGATTTGGAAATATTTGTTTGAGGTTGGGGATTCTAGTTCTCTCCCATGTATGTTCATCTATGAGATTATTATGGTTTTATTTATATTAGGTTGATGGTATCAATTGAAATAATATATATAATAAATTGGACTAATGAAATTGAAAGGGGGTATTGTGATGCGCATGTTGTTACCAATTTTCTTGATTTTGTTGATGTTATTTTTATGTTATGTATTTTTTATTGGATTATTCCTTATAGTGATGTATTGATTTGATAATACCCCTTAAATCACTATATACTTAAATTGTGTAAAAGAATATTAAATTAATATGCATGTCTTATGGTTGATTTATTGTTTATGGATTGATGGACCTGTTTTTGTGTGGCTTGGTGGCCTCGATGGTGTGTGGATTGGTGGCCTTGGTTGTTTATGGCTTAGTGAACTTGGTTTTGATATGAAAATTTGAAATACTGGTTGATTGGTAGTGGTTTTGTGGTAATGAAATATATTTTTTGACATATATAATGCTAGTTATGGATAAATATTTATTCAAAAAATGTAAACTAATAACTAAATGAATAAATCCTAGTGGATGATGTATTAAATAAAAATATTGGGAAATGGGAATCAGTTTGGGGATCTTGTATAATGACTATGGATATTTTTTTATACAATATAGGTTGTTCTTGGTGGTGTGATATTAGTAGTGACTTGATAGTGGTTGTGGTGGTGTTTCTTGTGTGAACCCATTGGTGTGGGATTTTGTGAGACTACCAATTACTTATATTATTTTATGAATTTAATATACACCAAACCCAAAATAGGTAACTTGACTTACACCTAGATACTCCTATGGTGTTTTCCCTATCATCTAGGATGGAGAGGATATAAATGAATGACTACCCCCTCTCTCCCTCTCTCCCTTCAAAAGGAGCTTTGGGTGATACCATTGGTGGATGATGAGATATGTGGTGAGGATCATGTGTGGTAGGAGGAGGACACGATGCTTATTTCTTATAGGTTAATGATACACTAATACCATGGTTTAATAACATTTGATATGTGGTAAGTGTTGTGACACTTGATATGTGGTTATTGTCATGAGACTTGATATTTTTTTGGTGTTGTTATTTTTTATTTATAAGGAAATATAGAAAAGGTTGTATTCTAATTTGGAGAGAGTGGTAAATTAGTGGGAAAGTGGTTATGAGTTGCCTTTATCTATATTCATATGAAATTACTTTCTACTCTGGAATGGATTATTCAGTGAGTGAGCCTTAGTGAGGTTGGGGGACTAGTTGACCTATGTAGGTATTGGTTACTTCTATTGCTTGTTCAACAGGGAATTATTATATTCTTTTCACATTTAAAAAAGATATATTTGGTATTATCCTATTGACTATACATTTTATTCTCACCCTACACACACAAACATTTATATATATATATATATATATATATATATATATATTCAGGTTTCTAGGAGAGCTTTGGAAATTGAGTTGGATAATATTAGCATAGAGCTTGGGTTGTCACAGTTACTAGAACATGATTTTACTTTCATTCGGTATTATATTATCAATAGAGACATTTGTATTGGTTCTATATTCATGCATATGGGATATTAATTTTAGGGGATTTTGTTTTATTTATTTTATAATATGGTGGATTATTTGGTATTTTTATACTATGATATAGGGATGTCAAGGGTAATGCCTTTTATTTGTATATTTAATACCCTTGGCACAAGTATCCAACTTGTGGCCTACTAGTGGTGGGAATCAGGGGTTACTCTTTCTCTTTAATACAATACAAGGAGGGGTACCATTGTATGGGGATTTGGGGTCATGATTGAGTGGCATCAAGGGTGTTGGTTATATGATAGGGTTGAGTTTGAAGGTAGGAACTAGTGAGAACTGCATGGTTTGGTAAGGACTTTGTGTTAATTGAGATTAGAATGTGATAATATAAAATGAAACCAACTAGGAAACAGGATTTTAGGGCCCCATGTGATCCAATACAAGAAACTTAATATCTCTAAACATATTATAAAAAGTGACATTGCTTATAGGGTAGATAAATAGGAGAGGTTCATGAATCATAACTGCTTGAGTTTTACTTTGAACGAGGTAGTTTTGGGAAATAATAAATGAATTAATTAAAGTAATTAAATAAATCCATTGATACCAAGTATAGTGTTTCTACTTTATTTATAGATATTATAGATGGTCTCCACCTACATGATGTTCAAGTTGGGGGGTCAGTAGGCTAAACTTACTGATCTTTGAAGGGTCAATATCGGTCAAGAGGATAAGTAGTTATATTAGATGTTTCATTCCATTTAGAATTAGATCCTATAAAAGTATTGGGAAAGAATATTTAATATAAAGATGGAGGATTTGGAGATCACTTTTGGCTTAATTTGATCACGGTCTAAGTATTGGGTTCCCCTAGAAGTTATCCAATTGAGGGTAGAAGCATGTCAGTGGTGAATATTGAATCTTGAAGAGAGGAAGGATACTGATGTGTTTCATACCATTTTATAGTAAGATTTTTGGGTCAAGTTCCTAAAGAAGATAGAAAAATATAGACGAGAGGAAGGAGTTTCTCTCCCTTTAGTAGGGGGTCATGATAATTCAAGATCTATGGATTATGTTTAAGGACATTCTTCAATTTTCCCCTGATTCCATTATGGATGAGGAGTCCCGATCACGATTCTTGGAGGAGGTGTTATGCCCAACCATTTTTTTAGTCTCTCCTTTTATGTTTTCTTTATATTTGGAGGTGAAAATAAAGTATAGGTTATGGATAAAGTGCATGAATGGGATGGAGAACCCCTAATAAAGAGTTAGTAGGGACCTTTGAGTAGAAATAAATTAGAGGGAGGGTTCTGTATGACATGCCAATCGAGGTTCTGATTGGTAGGGAAATAACCTCAACAGTTAGAATCACATTTCTCAAGGGATGATAGTTCCTGTGAATCTACCAAGATCTCTCTTGTTTTGTGATCTAGTTGCGGGGTTCATGATCATTACCAGTAAAATTTCCCATTATCCCTAGAGATTCAATATGGATTTGGTGGTCAATCATCCTTCCAATAGTAGTGACAGTCCCCCTCGAGGTAGTTTTAGTAATTAATCCTTCTAGATTATGTTTAGTGGTATGTTAAGTAATCTTATGATCATCCAGGATGGCATAGGTTAACCCCAAGATTACCCTCTTCATTAAGTACAAAGACTAGATCATGTATGTGGAGGCCATCTACAGTGATGTGGAGGATCCAACTGAGTCCAAAATGCATGTGATAAAGTTTTTGGTGCCATAGGGATGATAGTTTGTTTAATGTATAATAAATTTACCATATAACCTATTTTTTATTTGATTTTTGAGCTTTTTTACATATTTATCTCACCCACTTTAGGTTTCTTGTAGGGACTAAACATGGTGTTGGGAAAAAATACCTCAAGGTATCAATACATAATTTTTGGGTTGCTTGTGTTTATTGACAATTTTGGTTTCCATGGTAAATTGTAGAGTTCCATAGATGTTGTTAACAATCCATGTTGACAAAGAACCATGAAAAAGGAATAGAATATCTAGAGGCGGTACAAAATAATAGATACAAGTTAGTGTCATTTTCTAGTGTTTTTCAAATTCTTGGGGTCCAAAATTTGTTGTTTGGTGAGCATCGCGAAATATGGATTTCCTTGAATATCTCATCAAAATATGGAAAATACATGAGTATCATGAAGATAGGCTTCATGGATTGGATTTCGCAAAGACAAGAAGAATGTTGACGGTGTTCTTTGTGATTATAATAAGCTTCGCCAATGGAAGAGATGAAATTCAATGCGAGGGGTCTTCATGGCGGTGGCGTGAAGTAATTGACGGAACACTCTGCGATTACAATGAGCTCCATGATCCAAAAATTGTAGTGGTTCTTGAGGATATTGAGATAATTTTGGCAGGAATTTTGGAGCTTCGTGGTTTTAGATGACATGGCGCTGACATCCTGCGGATGGTTCAAGGGTCGGTGGAATCACCTATAAATAGGACTCAACCCCTAGAGAGAAGTAGAGAGTTTTACAAGAAAAAAATTTTCTCTCATCTCATGAAGGTGTTTCTCGAAGGCAGTGTGCTTCGCAAAAAGAAGAAGCTTTGTGGTGGCTAATTGAGCTCCGCGAAAGTTGTGTGCTTCACGTTGGCTCAGTGATCTTCGTGAAGGAAGTCAGTCTGCAAAGACTTGAGCTTCATGATGTCCTGAGCTCTGTAAAGGTGTGATCTTCACGAAAAGGCAGGAGCTTCGCTAAGTCTTGTTTGAGCTTCGTGAAATTGGGAGCTTCGCGATGTAGGGTGGTTTTTGAAGGTTCTTCCTCAAGGTTAGTGCCCAGTGGTTTGGGGAAAAGGGGTATTCATCAGTGAATGAAATTTGGACTTAAATAGAGCATCTACATATAGTGGAGGATGCATTCATTAGTGGTAATGAAGAGACCTATAGGTCTATAAACTGTGAGTGGATCTTCTGAAGAATCAGTTAGCACACTTCAGTTGAGAGAGCAGTGATTTCTCAAATTGTGAGTGGTTGTAAACTAGGAGTGACAGTGAGTCCGCTTCGAACTTGTAAACAATAGTGCACTTATAGTGGAATTGGTACATCGGCACACTGCCGATGTATTCTCCTTGGACGTATCCCAGTGAGGGTGAAACAAGTAAAAATTTTAGTGTCATGTTCATGCTTTAAGGTTTATGCATACTCTGCAACAGGAAGGAGAGAGAAGAGGGTTTTTTATAATAGAAAAACAAGATCAAAAGGGGTAGTTGTTCTAATATGTCAACCCTGATTCCCCCCCCCCCCTCTTAGGGTATCCAGCCTAGTAGACCAAACACATGGAGAAGATTTCCATGCCCCTGGTGTTATCTATGTCAGCCAAAGGAAATTCTAGTCTATTTGATGTGTGTTGGGGATTCTGAAAAATGATGGGGCTACATCAGTCATTGGTTCATTTCATTGTGTTACATATGAGACTAAACAATGTCATTGTCTTCATGGATTGGTTATATTCCAATCATGTAGTGGAAGAAATTTTTTTAAGGAGTGTTGATTTTTATAATGTGGAAGGGTTATGTGTGGTGTTCACTAGTGATTGAGGTTTCCAAATGGGTAGTAGGTGAGCTTATATTATTCTTTCCTTTATGTTAGATTCATTGATAGATCCTATTAGGGATTAGGTGGTAGTGACCCCCAAAGTTATTTCAAAGTTTCTGAATGCTTTTTATGAGAAGGTGGTGAAATTACCCCCTCAATAAGATTTCAAGGATGGAATAGAGTTATAGTCAGATTCTATATAGATTTTGATTTATTCTTATCTAATGGAACCCTCAGAGTTGTGGGTGTTGATAATCTAGATTGATGATATAATATAGAAAGGATTTATCAGGCCTTGTTTTTCACCATGGGGATATCCATATTTTTTACAAGAATTTATATGATGGTATAAGGTTGTGTATAGACTACTGACATATGAATAAAGTGAAAATCAATAATTGTTACCCTCTTCTGAAGATTTATGATCAATTTTACAAGTTAAGATGTGATATCTAGTTTTATATGATCGTTCTATAACATGGATATCATCAGCTGATGATGAAGAATACAGATATCCTTAATATTTTCTTCCAATTCTAGTGTGGGCACTTAATGTTTTTAGTCATGTCATTTAGTACCATGAATGCACTAGTTTTGTCCATGGGACTCATAAACTCTATACTTCATGAGTTCTTAGACTAGTTCATATCCATCTTCATTGATGAAATCCTCATATAATCAAGATCAGAGGAAGATCATGCTAAGCACCTAAGGATCATTTTGTAGACTCTTCAATGACACTATTTATATGGGAAATTTTCTAAGTTTATGTTCTAGATGTGATAGGTGTATTTTTTGGGACATGTGGTGTCCCAACATGAAGTAGTTGTGGATCCAAAAAAGGTTGAGGTGATTGTTTCTTGGGAGAGTTCAATGTCCTTCTTAGTATCATGGGTTATTATTGGAGGTTTGTATCTGATTTCTATAATATTTCTACATAATTGACCACACTAACTAGGATAGACCATGATTTTGTTTAGAATAACCATTTATATATAGTATTCAAATACTTGAAGTAGTAGTTGTTCAGTGCCCCATTTATTTGGTTTCCTAAAGAGGGAGTGACAATTGAGGTGTTTTGTGATGCTTCCCACTTGGATTTGGGGTGCGTCTTGATATAGTAGTGGGAAGTGATCTTCTATGGGTCTATGAAGTTATGAATCTACATGTATAACTATCACACCCACTATATTAAGATGGAAGTAGTGGTGTTCTCCCTAAAAATGTAACAATATTATATAAATGGGGAATTATCTATGATCTTCACAGATCACAAAAGCCCAAGGTATATCTTTTCTCAGCATTATCTAAATCTATGATAATATATGTGGATAAAGTTTCTCTAGGACCATGATTTCAAGATCTCCTATGCACCAGTAAAGGTAAATGTCATAGTACAATCAATAAATAGAAGTAATGGGGATCCATTTGAGAATACGAGCATAACTGGAGAGTGATATAGGGGTTAATAGACATGTATCTTGAAGAAGAGAAGATTGAGGTAAGAGGATACCTATTCTAGATGATGGTAGAGTCTGATTTTTTATAGTATGAGGAAGAGTCTCAGTGGGAAGACTCAGATGTTGGTGGTGATACGTGATCAAATCATTCATGATGATTCCCCAATGGGATGGTCATCATATGAACAAAATTGGTTTATATCCTAGAGATGGATATTCATCCCGATGGATATTCATAAGTATTTACTCTATGATTTTTTAAGATTACCTCTAGCAGTGGAACTAGATTTATTTAAGATGTATCATGGCTTGAGGAGGTAGTTCTGGTGGTCATGAATAAAGTGGTCAGTGATAGAGTTTGTGGAGCTATATCTAGTCATTAAACATGTAAAGGTTTAACATCATGTCTGTGAAAGTTTATTGTATCCCAAAAATGTACCTGAGTATAAGTTGGAGGACATCTTGAAAAAAAATTTCATTTATTTACCCTAGGATCAGGGTATATATGATGCTATCTATGTGATCATTAAACAACTGAATAAATCATCTCTCTTTCTTCCAATCTTTGAATTTATTACCCCAGATGTTCTGGAAAGGAGGTATGTGGATGATGTGGTGAGTCCTGATAGAGATCTAAGGATCATCATTTCTTACCAAGAAAATCAGTTTTATTTGTGAGTCTAGAAGGTATTACAACATGCATTTGGCTATTAGTTTCATCTTAGCACTACTTTCCATCCCCAGACAGACAGGTAGATGAAGTGGACCATCCATACACTGGAGGATATACCTTAATCATGTGTCATGGATTTCAATGGATCATGGGTATGAAACCTACCTTTGGATAAGTTTTCTTACAATAATAGCCACCACTCATCCATTTTTATGATCCCTTTTGAGGAGTTGTATGGGAGATAACATTTATTTTTAGTGATCTAGGCCAATATTAAAGAGGAAATATTTTTTGGTCCCGACGCGATGTAGAGCATGATTGAAAAGATCAAAGTGATCCATGTGAGGATGAAGGTGGCATAATACTTCTAGAATTATTATGTTGATCAATTAATGGGGCCTTTAGATTTTGAGTTTGGACACCATATTTTCTTGAAGGTTTCCACTCAAAAAGGATAATAGAGTTTTAGTAAGGGAAGAAAGGTCACACCCCAATTTTTTAGAAACATTGATGTGTTGGATCATGTTGTCAAGATGGATTATTGGTTGGTGATACCCTATAACAGGGATAAGTTTATGATGTATTTCATGTGTCCAATATCTATTTGTACCTTCATGATGATACCAATGTCATTGAATACAGGGAGTTGGATATCAAGGATGGCGTAAATTTTTTGGAATTACTGATCAAGATTCAGGAGAAGGTGTTATGAGGGCATACCATCCCATTGGTTCAAGTTTTGTAGAGGCAAGATAGTTTAAAAGAGAGTATTTGGGAGTTTGATAAGCATATGAAATCCTAGTACCCTAAAATATTTTTAATTTCTTTTAATTTTTATTTGTTTTATTCTTTGATGAAGTAACACTTGAAAAGTTTATGATTTGTGAGATGTTTCTTTTACCTTATTGGTGATGTGTGTTATGGATTGAAGCACATGAAAATGGAAAACCCTTCCAAATCAATGTGCATTATATTCATGACATGTTATAAAATTGTGAAGGTGAGTTAGTGCCAGCCAAAGTAGATAATATATTGATTTGGAGGGTGAGTTCCCCTGATTTGTGTACTTGAGGTAGTGTTATGTGGAGATTATGGTAGTTGTTGTCTTATATTTTTGTGTTTGACTGGTAGGAGTGTTTTATTTTTAATTATATACCTGATAAGTATCTTGTAGAGTGGTTTTCCAGGCCCCTTTATTTTTATAGTTTGGGTTTTTATTCAATAGGATGATAATTGTTTGAGAGGTATATAATGTGAATGTCTAGAATTTTCACCTTGTTACTTTATGAGAGTTTAGGTGGTGGTGGTTATTAGAGGGATTTTAGTGGTATTTTTTTGTTTATGGTAAAGTTGTAGCTAAAATTTCAACTAAGGAAGTATTTTATGGCCCGGAGTCTTATATTGCACCATATAGAGAGTTTTTGCAGTGTGGAGAGATCATCTGTAATGTGAAGCCTTAGGGAGTAGGGCTTTAATGGTTTTTTGATTTTTACATAGCTATGACATGTCTTCTAGGATTCTATGTGGAGCCTTTCCTAAAGGATTCTTATGGTTCTATCTATTTTGGGGTAGCTCTATTGAAGAGTTTGGCTACAGTGTGGAATTCGTCTTGGAGATTGAATTATGAGGCATGGTGGTTTCCTTTACACTGTTGTTCTTCTCTTAGTTTGTAAGATCCATGGTGTGGATCTAACTATGTTTAATAGATGTAGTTTTGAACTGACCCATTATAGTGTTTTCCCTTCTTTTATGACATATCCTTGTCATGTGTCAGCACCCCTGCATTATAGAGAAGGGTGTTGCGTTGTACTCTTCAAATTTCTATTTTACCTATAAATTCCTGAACCCCTTTAAACCCTATCTTCCTCTAGTATTTTCTCTCAATTAATGGGTGGATCCTAGGTGATAATAAGAGACCTTTAACCCTCTCATTGTGAGATTTTAAACTTATAATCCATAGATAAAACATCAATGATTCTAATTGAGTTTCCTTCTACCCCCTTTTTTCCATTCATATTCTTCATTTAAAGAGCTTTTGGTTAAGGAGATGTATGGTTTAGGTATTTTTATGGAGGGGGGTAAATGGGTATGCTATGTTATAGGTCGATGTAGTTTCTTCCTTACATTTTTGTGCATGGTGGTTTTATTCCTCTTATTCCATCCTTATATAATGATTTGGAAATATTTGTTTAAGGTAGGGGATTTGAGTTCTTTATCTTATATGTGTATTTGTTAGATTATCATGATTTTTCTTTCATTTTGGTTTTTGGTATGAATTTTCATAATAAATATAATAAATTGGACTAATGAAATTGAAAGGTTGGGGTATAGCGCGCATGTGGTTACCATTTTTTCATTATGTTACTGATGTTGTTTTTATACAATATACTTGGTATTTGAATATTCCTTATCATGATGGATTGGTCTAAGAATAAACCTTAAATGGTTAAATACTTAAATCTAGAAAAATAATATTAAATTTATGTTCTTAATTTATGCTTGAATTGTTTTGTGTGGCATGATGAACATGGTTTTGTATGTCTTGATGGCCTCAGTGGTGTGCATCTTGGTGGCCTTGGTTATTTGTAGCTTGATAGTCTTGGTTGTGATATGGTGGTTTGACATGTTGGTTTATTAATAGTGGTTTAGTAGTAATGGAATAATTTTTTTAACATATATAAATATGATTATGGATATGGATTTCATCAATTTGAATTTAAACTAATAACTAAATGAGTAAATCCTGGTGGTTGATTTATTAAATAAAATAATGAGAAATGGATATCAGGTTGTGTATCGTGTGTAATTATTTTAGTTAGTTGTTCATTATTATAGGTAGTTCTTAGTGGTGCTATTTCAATAGTCAATTGATGGAGATTGTGGTGGTCTTTCTTGTGTAAACCCATAGGCATGGGATTGTGTGAGATTACTAGATACTTGTATTATTTTAAAATTTTTCTAAATACCTAACACAATTCTGGTAAGCTAATTGACACCCAAAGACTCTGGATGGTGTTTTCCCTAATATTTAGGATAGGGAGGATATGAATGGTTGAATACCACCTCTACATTAATCTCCATTTAGTAGTATCATTTGGTAATACCACTAGTGTATGATGAGATATGTGGCAGGGCTCATGCATGGTAGAAGGAAACAAGGATTATGTTCTAAAGATTCATGATTCCCTAACACTCTTTTTTCTGAATACTTGATATGTCGTTGGTGCTGTAAGAATTGATATAAAATATGTGTCATGATACATGACTTATGGTTGATGTCGTTATTGGTGGATATAGAATGGATAAAAGAAAAGGATGTCTTCTCATTGGGAGAGAGAATAAAATCATCTGGGATTTTTTTTTACAGGGCACCTTTATCTACCTTTCTATGATATTAATTTCTATGATTGGATGTTTTATTTGGTGATCAAGCCTTAGTGAGGTTGGGGACTAGTTGAATTTTAGGTACTGGTTAGTTCTACTGTTTTTTCACTGGGGAATTAGTATACTCTTTTCACATTTTCATGAGAGACATTGGGTATGATTCTATTGATTATACATGTTATTCTCACACTACATATATATAAATTATTTTCTGGTTTTTTAGAAGGACTTTGATGATTGATATGGGAAGTACTAGCTCATATCCTAGGTTGTTGATATTATTTCCATGTGATTTTACACGCTTTTAGTATTTTTTTATCTTAGGATATTTTTGTACCTATTTTATATTCAGGCATATGGGATATTTATTCGAGGGTATTTTGGTTTATTTCTTTTATAACATTTTGGATTAGTTGGTGGTTTTATACAATGATATAGGTTTATTAAGGGAAATGCCTGTAATTTTATTTCTTTATACCCTTTATTCTAGTCAACAGCCTAGGTATTAATAGAGGCAAGACTCAAGGTTCACTCCTTCTATTTACTACTAACCCAAGAGGGGTACTAGTAGTGGGGGGATCATGATAGGGTTTTTGCACACCATGGAGCATATCACCATACCATGGTGGCCAAAATTTAAGATTTAGGTGGTTCTTTTCAGAGGTGGTACCATACCCCAAGGCCTATATGGAATCTTCATGGAGAGCATGGCGAGGGAAAACCAGACCATTTCCCATAGGGTCATTCCATAGTGGGTTCTTCCCAACTTCTTAAGAACTTGGAATTTTCCTTAATTCCCATGTAAATTTTAATTATAACCCTCCCTTATTTGTCCCTACTCACATAACATAGGGCTCCACAAAAATGAATCTATCCTTTCCCTTGGATCTTTGTGTCTCCTCCTTTGATTATATAAAATCTATTCAAGGTAACTCTCAATATTTTTTGGATTTACCATCATATCCCCTTTTATTTCCAATTTTCCCTCTATCTATTGTTTATTTTTCCCTAATTGGATATAGTGGCTGAACCTTGGGTCAGAGATGAGTTTTTAATGAAATTTATTTTGTTTTTTGGCTCATAGGTACCCCTCAATTTTCATTCTTATAGTGTTTTGTGAAGTCAATGAGTTTTATTCAAATTTGGGGTAGGTGTGTATACATAACCTATATTTACTTTGGAATATATGGGTTTCTTTTGTAATAATTTTATTTTCTTAATAAATTATTCGGATTATGATTTTTTAAGGAATGATTTGTGCTTTTTTGATGTGTTTACAATCATATGTGGGAATAAATTTTGATTTCAAATGGTTTTATTTAAATATTTTTTTCTACTTAAAAAGTTTTTGATGAAATGTTTTAATGAAGTTTTATTATTTGAATGGGTATTAAAGGGTGCTTTAAAAAGGGATATGTTTTTTATTATTGTTTCCTTTATTTTTGGAATTAAATTATGGGAATTTTTCTAATACTTTATTGATATTGTTTATGATATATAAATGGTTATTGGTTGTGCGTGAAATACCTTTGGTGTGTATTGGTTACTCATATAGGTTCTACCCTAGTGTAGATTGTATACTGGATAGGGATTGTGGCCCAGTTAGACTTAGTGAGTTAAAGAGATGGATTTTGACCAGATGAGACTGTGATAACTCCCATAATTTTTATGTATACTAGCTAGTGTTCCTTTACTATGTCCTAATTACCTTCGATGCATAGGATAGAACCCCATGTAGTGTATGTTTCAATTAGTTTAATTTTTTATTACTCATTTACCACTTCTTTATTTGGACATTATAATGTGTATTATTCCAAGTTTAACTTAATTTTGATTTATGGTTATCTTGTTTGATCTATTTATTAAAGTTGGATTTTTTTATAAATCTAAAGGATTTATAAAATGGTTTCAATAAAATGTATTTCAAAATAATGATTTAATACTAGAATTAATAGTTTTCATTGAGAATGATACTCTACAGATTAATGGTGGTATCTTACCATAAATTTCTTCACACCCTGTATATACCCATGGGGTATATGCAGACTTGGTTATATCAGAAACAATTAATGGTAAATGTGCCACAACATTTAGTGGATCACCTTGATTCTCATCATTATTCCTAGATATGGTGATAGTGGTGACCATGGGTTATAGAGATTTTGGATCTTATAACATGCTATGGGATTCTCTAGTGATGTTTTTATTAAATATTGGATGTATTTCTATAACATGATAGAAATAAATTTTGGGATTATCATGTGCACTTGACATTGGATTTCTCTTTTGTTTATTTTTCATGATAATATTTGTTTTTGTATTTTTTCTATTTATCTGTATTATACTTTGTTTTGTTGTTTTATCTTATTTATATTGTTTATTTATATGAATGGGTTTCATATTTATAGATGGTCTTATAAAACTTATATATTGAATCCATATTATAGTTATTTGGTTTCTAAGGGTGAAATAATTCCAAATTATTGTATTTTGATACCCTAGTGCATGTCACCAGCCTATAGAAATCATGAACAAGCTTATAACTTTATAGCGAGAAGGGTCGGGTGATGTGTCTCTTTAAACCTATCCAAATTTTTAGAAAATTGTATTATAGAACCATCTTGTTATTGAGGGGGTATGGTAGTGTATAGATAGAACCATCAAGGATCAAGTGGAGTGTATAGTGAATTGTTTGGATAAATACTCTCCATGCTAAACCTCAAATTAACATTGGTGGTTAGGAATTGAGTCTTGAGTTTGAGCTTTATTTTTGAATATTTAGATATAGTTTAATATGATTTACTATTAATGAATTTTTATTAATGTTTGGGTGAATATTTATAATTCAACCATGTTATTTTGGGTTGACTTATGTATTTATAGAGTTCATTCATTATGTTATATTGATAATGTCACTATGAAGCGTCCTGTAAATTATTGATAGGGATATTTAGAGAATACTCCATGGAAAAACCCTTATGTGAACACCATCCTCATAAATTTGGTGATTAAGACCTTCCAATACCTTGTCTATGGAGGTGACCAAGGTAAATCCAAATTAGTATACCATGATTAAGAGTTCACATCTAATATTCCTCCTATTTTTTATGGTTATTAAGGTCCTAAAGAACTATAGGAATGGATGTAAAAGATTGAATGTATCTTTCGTTTACTTCAAACCCTATAGACCTCTAAGGTTGAATTTTATACATATACACTAGAGGGATCTATTCGCAATTGGTGGGAATTTATTATGCAAGCCAATATACATGAGGACCTCACTTGGGATATATTCAAGAATATGATTAATCATAATTTCTATCCATAGATGTTGAATGTGGAAAATACTATAGAGTTTGTGACTCTAGATTAGAGAAATTGATTGGTGATGGAATATTCCACTTGATTTATGGATTGGGTTCATCTATACTCAATATTATTATAAGCAATAACCTCAAATATCGACACTTTAAAATCTAATTGAACCCATAGATTCAATTAAAGATTATTTCTCTTTTATTTCCTTCATATATTTAAGTGTTTAATAAATTAGTGATGTAGAGACTGATATAGTAGGATTGGATAGCTTGATTTTTTGTGTCTATTTTAGTAGTAGGAAGTCAAGGTTCCTTGACTTGAAAAAAGTGGAAGCAAGAGAAATCCCATCATGGTGGATAAAAGAGTGTGCACTGTTCATCATACCCAGCATTGGTAGCATCATTGGGGTGTAAATTAGTAGTGTGTATTCGGTGTGGGAAAAAAGTTCATAGTAAGATAGAGTACTAGGGGAGTCCTAAGATATACCACTGAGGTGGGTTCTTAGGTCATTTATAGTTCTTATTTAGGAACCTTTAATAGGGAAGTAAAGATAAATATCTATAAACAGATGCTACCAAGTATGGTCCTATGCTTATAAGGGGGTAAGTTCATGTTCTTATATGAAAATAAATTTCTATTCTTCCCAGAAGTCTTAAGTAGGTCCATAATCAAGGTGTTTATAAGCAGTTGAGTATGTGTAGAATTTTACTAATGTCAAAACAGTGATTGTGATAGGTATGGTGTTTATTTATTTTTATATGGAATAAAATTTATTTGATGTAGGGGAATCCAATTATTTTATTTTATCTAATTCTATTAATTATTTGTGGTTGTGACTTGAGTTGACTCTATATATGATGGACCTCTCCACTTCTTTAGGGAAGTAGAGAGAGCAGGGTTTTAAATGACCAGAGTGTTGGGTAGTTATAACTGATGTTGAGATTGTTTGAGACTTCCTAATTAAAGCTCAGGATATCATATTTAACACCCCAAGATTTTTATAGTATGTATCTTTTTAAATCTCTTCAATAGCTTATGTTTTACATAACACCGATCTTAAATGAACCACAATATACTATTAATATTATTATTTAAAATGAAATTATCTCATAGATGTTAAATTGATAGTTAGGAATATGATTGACTAGCTTATGAAAATATATTATTGAATTCATTGGTTACCAATTGATTATAAATAAATATAAAAACCAATTTAATATAAAATAAATGTTTTTATAAAAACTATTTAAATGCGCACAAGTGTGTTTTATACTAATAAATTAAAAAAATCATACATTTTGTATTATATTAATGAAATATATACAGAATGTGTTCAATATAATGTTTATAATTCATATTATGTGTTTTCAAGATATGATATAAGAACAAATATAATTTTAAATTTAAATGAAGTATTTTTCTAAAAAGGTGGATTTATCTCCTTTTAATGGCACATTTGTTTTAAATTTTGTTTTTGAAACTTTTATAAATTATATTTGAAAAAATAAAATTATTATTTTAATGAGTAATATATAAATATTTTTTGGTTGAATTTTTCGTATTTTTCTGATAAGTTTAATGTTTTTATGAATAGTGATAAAATATTGCATTTTAATTGAAAACAAACTTTTCATCTAAATAATTTATATAGTTAAATTATATTATTAATTAGTTTTAAAGTATAATTAGATAAATTTTATATCAAATAATCCAATTTTGGTCATTTTAATCAATTTCACATTGAAATTGTATGTAAAAATATTTCAAACTTTTGAATGCTTTCACTTTAAAAACTCGTTTTCTAGTTCCATCAATAGAATTAATTTTAAATTAATTACTAACATTTTAAGGTTTTAAATTTTTAAAACTGGATTCCATATTTAAAATTATTGGGCCCAAAATTATGTAAACAGGTTTATTTTACTTTTGGGAATTATGAATAGTAACTTTAGTAATTTTTTTATTAGCACGGTTAAAGGTAAATCGATTAATTAAGGGTGAAAATAATATTATAAATATTAGACAAATTAACCTAACACTTTTCCAAATTTCATTTTATAAGTGGGTGTCGACCAAAAGAATCCTTAGTTCAATATTACAACCTTTGGAAGCCACTTGGATGAGAGTATGACATTTATTATATTTTATTTAAAGAAAAGTCAAAGATGTCATACTCATATCTTTAATAACTATATCATTTTTAATATTGGGTTATATTGAAGATAAATTAGACTATAAATATTCAATTAAAATTTAAATTTCTTATCTTGATCATGATATTTTTTTATTTTTTATAAATAAATAATTACCTTAAAATCTTATACAATGTTGATGCAGTAATTATTTAATTAATTAAGATATCAATTAAATGATATTAAAAATATTAAAATAAATATAATTTTCAATAATTAATGTCACCCAAAACTTTTATAGACAACTTTGGCATTTCATTGATATGTTATAAGTTTTGGTTCAAATATATCTTGTTTTTATGATATTTTTTGAAAGTCAAATAATGAATAGTGTCAAAATTGACATTAATGAAATTTTAAAATAAATAATATTTTATTAAATGATATAAAATAATAAAAATCAAAAATTAGTCTAGATGATTGGGATAAGGTTAAATATTTCATCAATGATCCCTTTATTCTTAGTTTGGAATTTTATAGTGACTATATTAACCCTTAAAGAGTGAAAATTTAAGTTGTTGCGGTAAGAGTTAAAGGGTTTAACTAAAGGTTAAAGATAAAAGATAAGAATATTAATATGACTCAAATTTGTATAAAAATTATTGTATGAGATTATTTTGACCAACACTCATATTATCTTTTAAATAAATCACTTTTGAGCCATTTAGAATTTAAAATTAATTTATATTAATTTAAAATTTTTCAGGTTTCCAAAAGTGTCCCTCGCCTCAATTATAAAAGGGCACATCCTCCCTCACTTCCTCACACCACTTTTAGCATTCTATCTCAACCAACCCCTATGCATTTCTCCTACCAACATTATTAGATATGTTTTAGAGATCCTAGTCTTCCAAAAATACCAACCCTATATCCCTTAAGAATAGATCTAAAAAAATCAACCAAAGAAGAAGGAGGTTAAAGCACGTTCCACTAAGGTAAAGTAAAAGGTTAGGGTTATTTCACAATATCATTATTATTTTGTTTTTTTTTAGTTTAAGTCTCCACTATGGAAAAATTTTCTTCCATATCCATTTTTTTAAAAAAGGTGATGCCTTGGCCCAAAACAACCAAAGAATAGTTATTATTAAAATAAAGGTTACAAGATTCTAAAATACAGGATCATATTACAATATTTTTCATGAAAGGAAATAAGAGCAGTGGGGAGGTATTCAAACTAGGTAATGTCCTGATTTACTCCCATGTTGTCCAGGACATATACAACCGTGTTTGATTCTTGATAAACATGTGTGATGATATAGTTAAGATCGATAAGTGAACGGGTGCATTCCATCCAATGAGTAGTAATTGGACAAGAAATATGTGTTATGACATTACAAATCTCTTGTACGATGGTCATCGAGTCACTTTCAATCCAAAATTTGTTCCAACCAAAGAGATTGGAAAAGGAAATAGCATGTATCAAACTCAACATCTCATCTTCAAGGGAGGTGGCAATGCCACCTTTACCCATGAAGCATCCAAGTATCTGATTGAGGTGATTCCTAAAGATAGAACTACACCCTGTAGGTCCCAGATTTCCCTTAAAGGAACCATAAATATTGATTTTGATCCATCCATGGAGGGGAGCTCTCCAGAATACCTCTAGAGTGCTATGCGGTTGATGGAAATTGTCGTTAATCCTTAGATGCTTTAGGATTCCAAAAATGTGCACGGTGTTGTGGAAATTTCCCTTTTGTATCAAGGCAGATTCATGTGTGGAAATGAGGATCCCCATCCGACTTGATATTTGATTAAGTGAGAAATTATTATAAATAATAGCTTTATGATCATACCAGATCACATGGTTGAGATTAGAAAGTACAGTAAGGAAGAGGTTCGTGATTTACTTAGAGCCTTCCATTTCTGCACATTTTTTTTGTTAATCTTTGATGGAATAAAGAATCATACATCAATAGTAAAAAATGTCAATAATATAGTTCCAAAGAGAAAAAGTAGTAGCATAAGATAGGAATAGGTGGTTAGCATGTTCTCTGTGTTGATTACATATTTTTCATTTAAAGCAAATATGGATTCCAAAATATTGGAGGAAAATTTTACTGGGAACTATGTTGTGAGAAATATTCCATATGAGATTGAATCTTGAAGGTTTTATCCAAGGTTTGTTGAAATGTTTTAACCAGATGTAATCACTCTCATAGTTACAGAAATAATGATTATAGAAATTTTTTGAGTTAATCATATTATTGTGAGCAGGTTCCCGAGTTAAGAAATCATTAGTGTAAGTGAAGGAGTAGTTTTCAATGATGTTCAGAATAGTATCAGGGAGGTGATCATGTTGAGAGTTTAAAATATCTCTGATATAGTTTTGGTATTATCAGAAGTTTGATCAGAAGATATCATAGAAATTAAAGGTGTGCTAGTCTAGTTATCCAACAAGAATTTCATGGAGGAGTCTATAGAGACCATCCATCTAGAATTATTCTTAATAATGGTGAAGGAGTGTTTGATGGAAGGTTAAATGGAATAATTAATTAAATTCGAATTTCTCATCTTAAGTTTATTGAGAAACCTATTTTTGAGAAATGTAATAGCTTCAAAATTATTGTGAAAAGGGTTCCAAGTGAGTCTTTATTAAAGGGTTTCATTAAATTATTTTATATTTTTTATACCAATACCACTATTTTCAATGGGATTGCAACAAGTTAACTAGGGAATAGTCACAAGTTTTCTTTCTAGAATGCTACGAGTCCAGATGAAATTATTTATGGTGGTGTTCATTTTTTTAATGAGACCAACATGCCATTTGTATAACATCATGGAGTAAACCATCTTGGAGAATATATTGGATTTAACAAGGAAATTCCTACCTTCCATAGAGAGAGATTTACCTTTCCAATAAAATAATTGATTTATAACTTGGTCAACAATAGTTTCAAAGTGACAAGATTTGGGTCTTCCCAAAAAGATGAGAACACCAAGATAAGTGAAAGGGTGTGTACCTTCTATTAGACCTAGGTCACTGATAATGTTACTTTTTCTGTTGGTAGGATAGTGCTTCCCAAAGAAGATACAGGATTTGTTCCAACTAATGGTTTGACTAGAAACCTCTTCATAGTGTGTGAGCACATTTTTGAGGTTAAGAATTTTTCTTTTATCACCTTGAAGGAAAAAAGATGATATCATCAGCATAAAAAAGATGAGTAGGAGAATTCACACTCCTGGAGACATGTATAGGATTTAGTTTATTCTGGTCCACTAAATGGTTGATCAGATGACTGAGGTAGTCTTTTGTTATCGAGAAGAGAATGGAGGATAGGGGGTCACTTTGACTGACACCTTTGGTGAATTTAAAATAGTCCATGGGAGAGCCATTGATCAAGATGGAGATAGATGCTGAGTTGAAGAGAGTTCTTATTTCAATGATAAAAGAGGCACTAAAACCAAAACCTTGAAGGAATTTAAAGATAAATATCCATTCCATGGTGTCAAATTCTTTTTTGATGTCAAAATTAATATATACATTGCCTCCTATGTTACTTTTATTCAAATTATTAACACACTCAAAGGAAAGAAAAATATAGTGTTGAATAGATCTACCCTTTATAAAACCAAATTGGTTCCAGGAGAAAATCTTGTCTGTGAGAGTGGAAAGTATGTTAGAAATGATTTTGGTGATGATTTTATAAAGAGTGTTGATAAGATAAATGGATCTAAATATTTTAATCTCAGAGGAATTATCCACTTTTGGGGTCCAGGTGAGAAACTAGGCATTAAGAGACTAAGGAAGCACCCCATTGGAGAAGAAGGATTTTAAAAGTTTAAAACATCAATATAAATCATTTCCCAATAATATTGCAAGAAACCATTATTAAATCTATCAGGACTCAGAGCACTATCAGGATTCAGACTAAAGACAGTGTCTTTGATTTCATGATCCAGCGGAGTGTTGAGAAGTAAGGGGTTGTCCTTATCAGTTATCACAAGAGGAATGTCCTCAAGTAGGATGTCTTTGTTGATATCAGGACCATTTAATATGGATTAATATTAGGAGATGATATTATGAGCGATGTCATATTCATTGTTAAGAAGCTTGTCCCAATCCATTAGAAAGGTTAACGGTCTATTGGCCATCCTAATTCTTTGAACAGAGTTATAAAATTTAGTATTTCTATCACTATTTGCTAACCATTTAACTTTAAACGCTTTATTTCGCATATTTTCTTTAAATGTGAGCAAGGAGTTGAGTTTTACCACAATGTTCATTTCTTGAGTAGGATCAGTGTTGAGGTCAGAGATGGTGTTTTTGTTTTGAAGATCATTGAGATATTTCTCAATAAGCATGATTTTATTATTAATGTTTTTGTATTTAGAGATACACCAAGTTTTTAGAGTTTGTTTGAGATGTTTTAATTTGAGATTACAAGCAAAAGAATCATTTTTATGAGACATTTAAGACCAATAGTTTTGGATGATATGAGTGAACTCATCCTCAAA
This sequence comes from Viscum album, assembly GCA_963277665.1. Lineage (NCBI taxonomy): Eukaryota > Viridiplantae > Streptophyta > Magnoliopsida > Santalales > Viscaceae > Viscum > Viscum album. The sequence goes on from OY728150.1 coordinate 1,030,661,532, forward strand.
GTACCACACATTATTAAATCTAAAAGATAATCGGGGTTTTATGTCTTTGGTGGAGACATTGACCCGAATGGGGTGATGATCAGAGTTCAATCTGTGAAGAGTGGTGCTGGATATAGTGCCCCATTTATCTAAATCATGGAAATTCGTAAAGACTCTATCAAAATTTGAGGAAACTAATTTGTTGTAGTTTCTTCTATACCAAGTGTATTTCGCACTGGTGAGATTAATTTCAATGGGATTGTTGTCATCGATCGAGGCTTTAAATTCTATCGTGGAAATGGAAGCATGAGAAGGTCCAATTTTCTCACTTGAGTTGAGAATTCCATTAAAGTCTCCAATAATAAACTAGGGTGCATTTATGTTAGTGACAAGATATGAGAGTTGATTCCAAATCGTTCTCCTTTCATGGTATCTATTCTTAGCATAAACAAATGAGAAGAAAATATGTGTGCCATATATATTAAAGTTTCAAGTAAAAATCTAGTCAGTGATATTGAAAACACTAATATTCTGTAAAGAAGAGTGTGAAGAAATCCATAAAGATTCATCATTGAGGTTATTATTGATTACACTATTAAATACATAATTATGTTGACATAAATGAGAGTATTTAGAGGAAAAAGTATTTTTTGGATATACAGTAGAAAATAACAAAGGATGATGAGTATTAATCATTCTCTTTAAAACAATGAATGTGTCAGAGTTAGCAATACCCTAACAATTCCAAAAATGAATCTTCATTTAAACCTAAGTTTGGAGTTAGAACTCCCCTTTTTATTTTTTCCAGATCCTTTATTTTTAGAATAACTTCTAACCTATTGTGTAGTATTAGAGTTTTGTTCCTGTTTATTGCTAGATATGATAGTGTTCTTCTTTGTAGGTTCATTTATTGGAACACCCATAGTTGAGTCTGTAGAACTCTTAGAACAGAGCAACAAAGAATTGGTATTATGGTTCGAAATAAAATTTACATAATTTATATAGAATTCATCACTATATATAGATAGAGAAGTAGTTATACCTGGAACCTTTGAAGTGGTTGTGTATTATTGTTTGACATTGTCCATATTAGATGGAAAACACTACATCTGATCCATAGAGTCATTCATTACCTACATAAGCTTAGGGTCATTTATCGAGGGTGTGTTACCATGTTTAACAGATTATAGTGTCATGAAAATGGTAATATTAGACTTAGAAATTATGGTTTGTGTCTCAGCCTAAGCTGCCTTAGGTATAAAGGTCATTTTCCTAGAATCAGCAGGACTGCTAAAAGGTTTAATGTGAGTGGAGGGATCAGAAACTAATTCATTATCTTTAATTTTGGCTTCATTATTTATCTCTATATTCGTGTCATTGTTAGAAGGATGTATTATTAAATAATTAAGGGTTGGGTCTGTAGATTTCATATTACACAACATCATATAAATAGTACCATCACTACTGTCAACAAGTTGAGAACCATTAAAATAGAAATTTTTAGTAGTGGAAATGGTTGTACCTGGGTCCATTGTCTTCTCCACCCCGTATTTCTCTATGGGTATCTTCTTAGTGAAGCCATTGATTTTTTGGATTTGTATAGGATCCTGTATCGAGGTTGTAATTCCCTTCAATGGTTTAATAGATTCTAATTCCTTAGAAACTGTTTCAGTCATCTTAGTAGTAATGGACTGTGTTTTTTCATGAATAGACTTCGGGTTAGTCATAAGTTTCCCAGATTTTATAGTGTATCTAGTGGAATACTATGTTTTAGATAAAATAACAAATATACGTTGAGCATGGAGAAGAGAGTCTAAGTCATTTGTTTTGTTTTTGGATTCATTATTTATCCCTAAAGTATCAGTGTAATTTAAAAGGTAAGGGTTATAGATCTGTCCAATACCCAAACTTGGGGTGTGTTCATCCATAGTTTGTATAGAGATTGCCCCAGAGAATCACAATTATGAAGGGTTTCAGTGCATGTGTTGCATGCATTGCATTTTTCTTGTTCAGGTGGATTATCCCTCTTACCTAGTGTATGGTCATCATCTTTGATGAGAATAGATTTTGAGATTTGACCAGATTGACAAGTATTGGGTTCTTCCTTCTCATTGGTTATACTTATAGTGTCTAAAACTAGATTTTCTATTTCTTTTAAGAGGTCTTGATCTTTAATGGAGTTTTCTTCTTCTTCAGTAACATATTCTTAGTTTAATCCTGAGGTATCTTCTATGTGTGTCAAATTGTGTGACTTTTTCACCCAGATTTCATATTTCTTTTTGAGAGGTTTAGATATATCCATCATGGGAGCTTTATATTTTCTATTTCTCTTTATTTCCTTCCAATATTTTTCAATTAGTTGAATTAATTATTTTCTAATCACCCTATAATTAGAGATTGTATGACTAATGATCTTACAAAGGTCACAAAAGGGAGGTTTCCTCTCATATTCAATTATTATATCAGTTTTGTAGTCATTAGCACTGAAATTAATTGTATTGGGGAGCTTTTAATCTAAGTTAATTTCCACCATAACTCTATCAAAGAGTCCTAGGTTGGAATTTAAGGTTCTGTGATCAATTTTTAGAGGATATCCTATGTAGGAAACAATATCATTCAGAATTTTTAGGTTCTAAAAGAACCAACTAAGGCCATGAAGTTTGACCCATACTTGTGCCATTGTATTTCTATATGTGTGCGGGTTGAACAAAGAGTCTCAGTCAGAAATTCTTTGTAAACCCGGTTTTAGATTAAGGTTTCTTATCTTATAAACTCTCTCTAAGTCAACTTGTGATTTAAATAGAATGTGAAAATAGCCTTTTCCTATTAGAATCAATTTCATGTTCGAAGAATTCCAACAATGTGCAATATGCGTATGTAATTTAGATAAAGGCCAAGGATGGTCACCTTTGAGGTAGGATATGCATCCCATGACAGAGAATTTGCACATTTGTGTGCATTGTTAAAGAGAATATAAATCCTCTTCCACCAAGAACCCACTATCATCAAGCCTCTTGACAAGGGGAGGTTTCATCGTGATGTCTTTGCTTAGGTTTGTACTCTTCAAAGCAACCAGAAACGAGATTCATTGGGATCTACTAGAGAAATAACGAGTACGAAGATTTCCTTTAGGGGAACCACCATATGGTTTTCCATAATAAGATCTTGAACATGGGACACCTGCTTCCTCTGAGGAGTCACAAAGTGATGGGATTCAAATCTCCTAGGCTTGAGGAAATCCTCCATGAGTGCTGAAATGAATCTTTTTGTCATTTTCCAAAGGAGGTACTTTGTTACTTTTTCAATGGAAGGAATGTTTTTTAACTTATGCAGAATGAGAGGATTTTTTCCATCATGACGCCTTAACATTTTGAAGCTTCCTTTATAATTTTACAATTCCTTTTCAAATAAAACGTTTTTATTGCATAGCTTTTAAAATAAATTGTTTCAAATTACAAATGGTATTTCTCTAAAAAAATAAATGATTTTATTGGAGTATTTTCATCTATGTCAACATCCTTTTTTGAATCTTATTATTAATTGAGGTTTATCTCTTATGATGTCATTTATCATATTTCATTGAATTGTTTATGATTTAGTTTGACTGTGGATGTGCTATTTTGATACAATTCATGGTTTATGGTTAAAAGATTCTCATTTCATATCCTAGTTTTAATATTAATGTTTATGTTGATTATGTTTCACCCCTTTCATAAGAGGAATGCATTAGACTTAGTAAGTGTCGGGTGGGGCCTATTATAACCCCTCGATGCATCAGTAGGTCTCATGAGAAAAACTATACTGGGTTTTTACCCAATTATATATGGTTTATTGGCTGATGCCTTGATTTTATGCTTATGATGTCCCACATTATCCATTACATCATTCTGAGACTAGTTATTTATATTTTATGTAATTATTCAACTAGTAGAATGTCCATGGTTAAGTTTCATTCTCATGTGGTTATTTATTCTACATTATTTGATCATATTTTATTCCCACCATATTATGCTAAATCTTATGTTTTAATGGCATGTGTTTGTAGTTATTCACTTGGCCTTGTTGTTTATGTTTATTTATGATATATTCTACTATATTCTTTCCCTTACTGAGATTCTGATCTCATCCCTTATGTTTTATTTTTTTTCCAATATATCAAGAAGTTTATTATGACTGATGTGAAGGGTTGTTCTATGATAATATTGGTGTTTTAAAAGGATTGAATATGTTTTATTGTATAGTTTCAGTTGTAATGTATGGTTCAAGTATGTAATATGGTTTCCAAAACTAGTAAATTGATTAGCCCTTTGGGATTAGAATCTTATATCTAGGCCAATGTAATAAAGTAATGCACCAGCTCTAGGCTACTATGGTTGGGTTTGTTATAATTGGTATCCAAGAAAGTTTTGTAGAAACCATGAGAAATAGATTTAGGAAAACATAGATTAGAGAGTGAAACCCTATTGAATAATTTAGAAATATATCCAAATAAACATAGATTATGATTTAGAGATTAGTTATACCTTAATTTTCAATTTAGGTTATGTGATTCACTAGTTTTAAGATTATATATTATGTTTCATAATATTATAATCAAATCTAGTGTATGCCACTATTTTAAAAATGGTTCCTAGATTAAAAAATGGAAATTGTATCAATATAGGTAATACATGTATGGATTTCCCTCAAATAAAAGAAAATAATGTTGGAGCTAGATCTACAACTGGTGCTGAATAACTTTTAACTTCATTGGGAAAACTGACTAGAGTTATGAAAAACAACCCTACTCGTATAGATCAGCCTGATCCATAATATATAGGAACAATGATAGACCGCTTAATGAGACAATAACCACCATCATTAAATATGACTAAAAATATATTTATAGCTAAAAAAGGATAAGTTTTTTAGATAAAATATTTCATGCTTTGGGTTGTAATGAAAGGGAGAAGGTTTTCATGGAAGTTTATCATCTCTCAAGAGATGCAGATCAACGGTGGTCGTTGATTAAAAACATAAAGAGTAAGGAAGAAATATAAAACATTTAATGGAAGTATTTTAAGGAACTTTTCTTAGAAAAATATTTTCCTCATGAATAGTGAGTAGATATGGATAATAAATTTTTGAATCTAAGGAAAAAGGGGGATGATAATGTTTCTAAGTATGAAAAAAAAATTACAAGGTTAGAAAGGCATGCTACAGACTATATACATAAACCAAAGAGTAAGATTGATCATTTATTTTTAGGATTAAATCCATTCCTCTCAAATGAATTGGTCTCCCAAACTTTCTCATCATATGAAGATATAGTCTCAAGTGCTATCAGGATAAAGAAAGAATTATCTAATTCATATGACTTTAAGGTAAATAAAGAGAAGAAGAGAACGGTGGATAAAGAGATAAATAAAGGGGAAAGTGAAAGAAGGATTTTCCCACATGTGATAATTGTGGGAAGAAACACCCCAGTACTTTCCAGAAAGGAATGAGAGTTTGTTACAAATATAGAGAGAAAGGTCACCAGGCTCATGATTGTAAGGGAAAGAAAGAAGTTGTAAATGTGCAATGATTCAACTATAAGGATATGGGAAACTATGCACATGAATATCCCATGCTTCAAGGAAATAGAGATCATAAAAAGAAGATGGATCATGGACAAGATTATGTTGTTACTATAGTCAAAGTGGAATAATTAATGTATTTGTGTTTTTTATGGATTTTAGATTTATGTTATGGTATTCTGGCTATAAGAATCATGAAATATATAAGGATTGTATTGTGGTATTTCTTCTTTAAGTATTTGGATTAATGAATGTTATCATTATTGATTTTAAGGTGATAATGGTATTTATATATTTGGTATGTGACAAAAATATCTGCATTATATTGTTTGGGGAAAATATGATGTTAAGTTGATTTTTGGAAATTTAGTGCCCTTCCTTCTAAATCTTTGTTATGTGAATTTGGGCAGATTTATTCTGGATGAGTATTAAGTTTGGAATGGATTAATTTAAACATTAGATATTATTATTTTATGTTAAAGTATGATTCATCTTATTGGATAACATGAACTAACCATTTTGGTTTCAGTAAATATTTAAAGGCTGATAGAATGAATCATGAATCTTATGATTCATAAAAGTGATTTAGGAATAAAAATTCTTCTTGAATATCCATCTTCAAGTGTATGAAATGAAGTGAGAATAGATCAAATTATAACCAAAGGATGCGATTATGCTTACGATATGGAAATAAATAAAGTCAATGTTTAGTTGTATAGTAAAATAATATCTCAACTATAGGAAAGGAATTTGGATTGAAAAACATTATTCATTTAATTTTCTTACTAATAAATTAGTATCCTCTTTAACCCATCACATATTTATAGTTTTTTTATGGTAGAATTTATGATGACCATGTTATCCATCATTCTCCATCAGATCATGATAGTTAGATTTATATTCCATATCCCAGTTTTCACTTTCCACTAATGTTATCCTATTAGAAATCCTAATTCTTTGGTAACCTTCTTGGTTTCCTTTCCCTCTTATTAAGAGGATGTTTTATTAACCCTATTTCTAATATGGGTTTCCCATAAAGGAATTTTCAAGTATCAACCTTTTATTTTTGCAGTGCAATTTCAAAGTGAAAGGATGTGATTTATTGAAGGATAGAATAATGTAACACACCAATATTGTCATGTTATATCTCTTTTTAAATCTCTTCAATAGCTTATTTTGTATGTAACACCAAGCTTAAATTAACCATGATATACTATTAATATTATTATATAAAATTAAATTATATCATAGCCATTAAATTGGTACTTATAAATAGGATAAACTAATTAATGAAAATATATTATTGAATTAATTTTTTACCAATTAATTAGAAATAAATATAAAAACCAATTTAATATAAAAGAAATGTTTTTTTAACTATTTAAATGTGTAAAAGTGTGTTTTATACCAATAAATTAAGAAAATCACATATTTTGGATTATACTAATGAAATATATGTAGAATATATTAAATCTGATTTTTAACATTCATATTATGTGTTTTCTAGGAATGGTATAAGAACAAATCTAATTTTACGCATAAAAGAACTATTTTTCTAAAAAGGTATTTTTGTCGCCTTTTGATGGAATACTTTTTCAAAATGTATTTTTTGACACTTTTATAAATTCTCATTGAAAAAATAAAATTATTATATTAATTAAGAATATAAAAATTTTATTTGGTTGAGTTTTTGGTATTTTTCTGATAATTTTCTTATTTTAATGAATAGTGATAAAGTATTTCATTTTAATTGAAAATATCATTTATTTCTAAATAATTTATATTGTTAAATTATATTTTTAATTGTTTTTAAAGTATAATTAGATAAATTTTAAATTATTTAATCCAATTTAGTTCATTTTAATAAAATTTATATTGAAATTGGATGTAAAAAGATTTCAAACTTTTGATTGTTTTCACTTTAAAAACCCATTTTCTCGTTCTGTCAATGGGATTAATTTTAAATTAATTACTGAAACTTCTATGTTTTGAATTTTTTAAAATGGATTCCATATTTGGAATCAGTGGGTCCAAATTATATAAATAGGTTTATTTTATTTTTGGTCATTATAAATAGTGACTAGTAATTTTTTTGTTAATACGGTTAAAGGTAAATAGATTAATTAAGGGTGAAAATAATATTATAAATATTATAAAATTTTCGCTAACACTTGTCCAAATTTTATTAGATGAGTGGGTGTCAACCAAAATCATCCTTGGGATGAGATTATAACCTTTATAATCCACTTGGATGAGATTATGATATTTATTATATTTTATTTAATGAAAATTTAAAGATGACATACTCATATCTTTAATAACTATATCATTTTTAATATAGGGTTATACATAAGATAAATTAGACTATAAATACTAAATTGAAAGATAAAATTTGTATATTAAACATTATAATTTATTTTTATTTTTTAATAAATATACAATTACCTTAAATCTTTATACAATGATGATGCAGTAATTATTTAATTAATTTAAATATCATGTAAATGATATTAAAAAATATTAAAATAAATATAATTTTTGATAATTAATATCACCCATAAATTTCCTAGAAAACTTTAACATGTTATTGATATTTTAAAAGTTTTGGTTTGAAGATATCTTGTTGTTATAATATTTTTTAAAAATCAAGTAATGAATAGTATAAAAATTGACATTAATGATATTTTAAAATAAATAATATTTTATTAAATGATATTGAATTTATCCAAATGATTGGGATAAGGTTAAATATTCCATCAATGATTCATTTATGTCTCTTTTTGCTTTTAATGGTAATTATATTAACCTTTAAAGAGTAAAACGGAATGTTGTCACGATAAGAGTTAAAGGGTTTAACTAAGGGTTAAAGCCAAAATATAAGAATAACAATATGAACCAAACTTGTCTAAAAATTATTGTATGAGAGGATTTAGACCCATACTCATCTTATTTTTAAAATAACTCACTTTTTATCCATTTGGAATTGAAAATTAATTTATATTAATTTAATATTTTGAGGGTTTCCAAAATTGCCCCTCACATCAATTATAAAAGGGAACCTACTCCCTCACTTACTCAAACCACTTTGAGTCCTCAATCTCAACCAAAACCTGCCCATTTATCCTCCCAACATTATTATACAAGTTATATAGATCTTGGCCTTCTAAAAATACCATCCCTATATCCCTTAAGAAGAGATATAAAGGAACTCTACCAAAGAAGAAGGGGGTTAAAGCACGTTCAACTAAATGAAAGTGTAAGGTGGGGGTTATTTCACAATCTCATTATTATTTGGGATTTTTTAAGTTTAAGTCTCCAATGTGTAACATTTTTCTTCCATATCCATGTTTTATAAAAAGTTTCAAAAATATTTTTACTATTATCCTATGAATGTTTAAAGTCTTTTTACCCATTTTTGACTTTTTATAAAACGGTTTGAAAGAAATATTTTTTTCATTTTAAAAATGAGGTAATTCGTGAATTTTTTTATGGAAAAATGTTTTTTTAACTTATTTAGCATGATAATATTTTTTCAAAATCATGAATTCTTAACATTTTCAATCTTCATTTACAATTTCACAAGGTCCTTTTCAAATAAATTTTTTCATTGTGTGGATTTTTAAATAAATTATTTCAAAGTAAAAAAGTGTATTTTTCTAAAAAAAATAAATGATTTATAGATTATTTTCATCTATGTCAACATCCTCTGTTGAATCTTATGATTAATTGGGGTTTATCTCTTATGATATCATTTACCACATTTCATTGAATGGTTTATGATTTAGTTTGACTATAGATGTGATATGTTGATACCATTCATGTTTTATGGTTAAATTATTCACATTTCATATGCTAGTTTTAATATGAATTCTTATGTTGATTCTCTCTCACCCATTTCATAAGAGGAATGCATTAGACTTAGTAAGTTTCAGGCAGGGCCCGTTATTGCCCCTCGATGCATCGATAGGTCTCATGAGACAATATAAAGTGGGTTTTTACCCAATTATGTATAGTGACTTGTCTAAAGCCTTGATAGTATGTTTATGATGTCTTTCATTATTCATTCCCTCATTATAATATTAGTAATTGATATTCTATGTGATTATTCGAGTAGTATAGTATCCATGGTTAAGTTTCATTCTCATGTGATTATTTATATGGAATTATTTGATCATCTTTTATTCTCTCTATATTATACTCAAGATTATGTTATAATGGAATGTGTTTTTATTTATTAACCTAGAATTATTGTTTATGCTTATTTATGATAGTTTTCATTGTATTCTTACCCTTACTAAGAATATTATCGCACCCATTTTGTTTTATTTTTTTCTAAGATGTTAAAATGTTTATTATGACTAATGTATAGGGATACACTGGGAGAATATTTGTGTTCTTAAATTATTGATTGTGTTGTATTTTATAGTTATTATTTTAATGTATATTTCAAGTATGTAATCTAGTTTACAAAACTCCAAAATTGATCTGTCCTTTAGGATTAAAATCTTTTATCTATGCCAATTTAATAAAGTAAAACACCGGATCTGGGCTACTGGGGTTGGGGTCATTACATCATAGATATTATTTTTTATAATGGATTGGATGATGAGTGTTATATTTTGGATTGATTGTTTCCATATAAAGTTTTTTCTCGTTACTTCTAATGAAAATAAATATATCTTTAAAAGAAAGTGGGGTCTAATATCAGGTAGGGTGGGAATTATTATTTAAGATTTTAGAGTAGTATCATGTCAAATATCTTGTTTTTTTTGTATTCCATAGAGTAGATTTTATATGGTCATTTTCCTTTGGTGGTGGATAGGTATTTCAAGGTTTTTCTAATGATTTATCTAGGTTTTCACCCCCTAAGGAGGTGGACTTCACTATTTTTATACTCTTGGTCATGTGCCCCATTTCATTTCTATTCAATTGAATGGATATTATAGAATTGAAGAAGTTAAATTTTTAGTTAGAGGACCTAGAAAAAAAAGGGTTTCATTCTCCCTACGATATCCCTAAGGTATCCCTGGTGATCTTTTCAAATAAGTAAGATAAGGTTCTATGACATTTCATTGATTGAAAAAATGTTCATGAAATGACTATCAATAATAAGTACATATTTTCTTATATTGATGATTTATTTGACTATGTCAAGTAAACTAAGGGTTTTTCTAAAGTTTACTTAAGATCGGGATACCATTAGTTGAGGGTGAGTGAATCGAATATTCCCAAGACTGCTTTCTAGAGTAGATATGGGAATTATGTGTATTTATTTATGCCATTTATCTTTACCACTGCCCCTAAAATTATCATGGATTTTATGAATCATATTTTCTATCATTACCTCAACAATTTTTTGGTGGTATTTATTAATGATATTTTTATTCAATCCAAGATGAAATAAAACCAAGAGAACTGCCTAGATTTCATTTTGGGAACCTTGAGGGATCTTTTCCTATATGCCAAGATATTTAAATGTCATAATTTGTTAAAATTTTATTTTTTGGGCTATGTGGTATCTAAGAAAGGCATTTCTATAGATCCTAATAAGATATTGGTTATAATATTATCTAAGTAATGTATTTGATATTAAGATATTTTTAGGAAAAAATGGATATAATAGGCAGTCTTTCAAGGATTTCTCTAAATTATAATATTTATTAATAACTTTGACATAAATTGGAGTAAAATTTTATTGGGATGAGAAATTATAGATATCCTTTGGGGAGTTTAAAATTAGATTGATTTCATATCCTATTTTTATTCTTATATAATTGGTCATATGTTATGTGGTGTATTGTGATGCTTCAAGTATGGGGTTGGGGTGTGTCTTAATGATTGGTAACCTTGTAGTGTCTTATTGATATAACCAGTTATTCCCTCATGAAAATAAATACCCTACCCATGACTATGAATTGATAGATGTGGTTTATGATTTGGATACTTGGTGCCACTACCTTATCGAGGAATGTTTCACCATATACTTTGATCATAAAAATATAAATTATATCTTCCCTGAGAGGGGTCTAATTATCATACATAGGTGAAGGGTGGAATACCTATAGGATTTTTGAATTTGATATAACTAAAAACATGAGTAAAGGGATTTTGGTGGCTCATGCCTTAAATACTAAATTATCAAATTATGAAGTGGTATAATCTAAAGAGGAATGATAATTGATGATATTATTTATGGAATTTCATTTGGATGTGAAAGAGGAGAATAAATAGGTATTATTAACTACTATGAAAGACACACCCTCATTGGATGATTGAGTTCAACTTGATTAGGAATCATATCCTATTTGTTAGTGAATTGGTGAAATTATAAATGTTGGGGAGACCTTGGGTGATTGGTCTTGGTTTAATTATGATGATATTTGTTTCAAGAAGAGTTTTGTTGTTCTGTTATCCTTGAGATATGACTAAAGGAAGGTGGTATCCTTTTCAGTTGGGCAATTCACCCCAACACTACCAAGATGTTTTATAATATAAGGCACCAATATTGGTGGTTTGGGATGATATGAGGATTCCAAATTTTTTATTAAAATTATTTACCGGCCAGAGGATTAAGGTTGAACACCATAAGACAACATGCTTATTATATCCTCTTCCCATTATGTTATGGGAGTGGGAAGAGATATCTGTGGATTTTAGGATTGGAATTCCTCATAATCCTAGTTAAATTAATTCTATATGGGTGTTTATTGATCGATTTATGATATCAACCCATTTTCTATCAATTAAGATAATAATGAAGGTGGGGGAACTCAAAAACTTGTATGTTCAAGAGATTTTAAAGCTTCATGGTGTGATATCAAAAATCATATCAAATCAGACCCATTATTTACATATTTTTTATATAAGGTTCTTTAGGAACCCATGGGTTCTTGGGTGGAATTGAACATAAAATACCATCCACATATGGATTAATAGATTATTAGGCCATTAATATTCTTGAAGATATACTATGAGCATGATTGGCCATTTGAGATTGTGGAGAATCTTGGAAAATAAGCATACTAGCTAGACATACCACTTAAGGTGAGATCTATTCATGATTTATTTATCATTTCAAAACTAAAGAAATATGATCTAAACCAATATCACTTGGTTGAGTGGAACTATTTGGAGTTGGAACCTAACACTGCCATTATTGAGCATCATGTTTGTGTCTTGGATTATAAGTATAATGCACTGTGGGGTAAGTCCATCCCTTTAGTATAGGTGTTATGGAAGTGTGTTAGTGATATCTATGATACTTAAGAGTGTTGGGATGATGTGAAAATTTAGTGTCCTCACCTTTTTCAATGATATTGGGAATTAAGTAATTTCTAGGGGTAGAAAGTTCCATACTAGAGAGATTTGTGACACTTCCTATAAATTTCATCTATTAAAAATTTACCATCTATTAAATTTTATTTTTTTTATTTTTTTTCATTCTTTCAGGAGGTTTTGGATATTTATAAAGAGTTTCTACAGACATTCATGTATTTCCCCAAGGTGTCATGACCCAAGGCATCACAATATAAAATGTTTTTTCTGTTGAGATCCCTTTTTCCTTTTTTTTAGGTATAAATTTTCCACAAAAAAACCTAGTTGGTTGCACCATGGGAGCTATCTAGAGATGTTTATTCATGGAATGGGAGGGGAAACCCATTCTATTTTGGTCATGGGTTGGATTTCTTGGATCTTCTCTAAATGGATGCTTCATGATGTAGAATATAGAACTACATCATGGTGGATTGGATTCATGAGTTTGGTGGTTGTTATCAGAGGAGGTTCCCTATGATGATTGCTGGATATCTTGGAAATTGAGTGCCATTTTGTGACCCATATGATCACACCATGGTGGGTCCACCTATCTTCTTAAGAAATTTAAATTTACCCAAATTTCTATATCAATTTTAAATCTAACCCTCCTTCATTTCTCCCCATTCACATGAAATAGTGTTCTCAAACCATGGATCAATCCTTTACCTTGACTCTTGAGGTCTCCTTCTTCAATTTTAGTGGATTTCCTTTAGGTAACTTCCAATATTTGGTGTATTTATCCTATTCTCCCTATCCATTCCCATGTTCTTCATATATCTCTTCGTTTTTCTCTAGTTGGCCATAATGGATGATTTTAGGGTTAAATATGGGGTTTTAATGAAATTTCTTGGATGTTTATGCTCTTGAGTACCCATCTATTCCCATTAATATGGTATTTTGTGAAGGTGGTGATTTTTCTATGGATTTTAGGGTAAGTGTCTCTACATTACCCATATTTCCATTGGAATATGTATTGTTTTTTAGGGTTCCTTTGGTTTTATTGATAAATTATACTTTTGATGATTTATTGAGAGATACTTTGTGGTTGTTTAGAATTTTTTATCATATATTGGATAAAATGGTTATTTTAAATGGTTTTCTTTACAAATTATTTTTATGGTTATCGGATATGATTTTTGATGGATGCTTCCTTGATTATGGGAATGAATTTAAGGAAAGTGTTATTATTTATTTATAGATATTGATTATGTTAGTAAAATGGTTATTGTTTATTTATGGGAGACCTTGAAAATGTATTGGTAACCTATACAATTATGATTTTGGTTTAGATTGTTCATTGACTAAGGATTGGGGTGTTGTTAAACTAAGTAAGCTAATAGGATAGATTTTGACCCTATCTAGACTGTTAGATCTAAAATAATTGTTAGGTTCATCTATGTCATCTAGTGTTCCTTGAGAAAGTTCCAGTTACCTTAGAACAACAAGTTAGATCTATATATTGTGTTTATTGAATTTGGTTGAAATTTTTTATTTCATACGGACCACTTATTTATTCATAAATTGTGATGGGGATTATTCCATTTTCACTCAATTATGATTTATGGTTTTTTTATTTGTTATATTTATTGAACTTGGATTTTTTTTATAAAATAACTAGAGGGTAAAATGTTTTCAACTAAATTTATTTTAAATAATGCTTTAAATCTTGAACTAACAGTTTTCAATGAGAAATATACTATATCGATTCATGGTGGTATTCTATTGGGATTTAGATCACACCCTGCATATACCCATGGAATATAAGAATAATTGGTTTTGTATTATATAGTTAAATGGTAATGTGACACACCATTTGGTGGTTCTCCTTGATGTTCGTTGTGCTTCCTTAGTATGGTGACATTAGTTACCAAGGGTCATGAGGAAATTGGCTCTTATAGTTTACTCTAGGACACTAGTAATGTATTATTTGGATATGGGGTGGATTTTTAATAACCCAAGTAATGTTAGGATTAATAATTTTCTTGTAATATTAACATTTATTAATTAGATTTTATAGAGTTATACTCATTATAAGAATATTATGAAATGTTTTAGTCAAAAGGAAAAGGTTTTATTTCTATCCAAATTGGGTTTTCATGTATTATATGGTTTTATTTAAAATCATGATTTATAAATTATAAAATCTAAATTTGAAAAAAATAACTTAAATTTGTAATTAATCCATTAAAAGTTATATTAGGATGAATTTTTTATAATAATATGAAAAGTTTTATTTTTCAATGAATAGTGAAAAATATTAAATTTTATGGGAAATTGTATTTTATTTTCAAGTATTGACAAAGTAAAATTATATTTTGGAATATGTTTAAAATTTAATTAGAAATATTTTATTAAAAATCCAATTATTTTCTTTTTAATGGATTAAATACTTTAATTTTGTATAAAAAAATTTATACATAAAAGGTATTTTTCTGGAAAACAGTTATTCTACGGATTTTGTGGGTTTAATTTTAAATTAAATTCCACAACTTCTATAAATTTAATGATGAAAATGGATTCCATATTTAGAATTAATAGGTAATATTTTTTAAATAGGTCACTTTATTTTTGATCATTATGAATTGTAACCGTAATAAATTTATTTTGTCATGGTAATGGTAAAATAAGTTAATTGGGATTACAATTAATGTGATAAGGATTCAAATTCATAAAAAAACATTATATTATTTCATTTAATGAATCTATTTCATCCATAATAATCAAAAATTATAAAATATTACCTTTTTTTAATTTTATCTTTGATATTGACCATTATATTATTTTAAGTAATGAAAAATATAAAATGGCACTCTCTTGCTTTCAAATTCCACATATATGTTCACATTGGGATAAGAATGAGTTATGAATAAATATTAAAGGTTATTTTGAGAATAATGAAATTATTTTTATGATTTTAATTTATTTATAATTTTTAGTTATTATATAATTACCTAAAATTCTTAAAAAATTCTGACATAGTGCTTGTGCAAGCAGTAGAAAAATAAAGTAAATGATTTTAAGAAATCTAAAAGTCATAGTTTATGAGTGAGTTAATGTATCCCAAAAATTTTGTACATAAATTAAACATATAATATATGTTTTAAATTTTTATATTTCAATTCCATTATTATCTTGATTACTTTAAAGTCAAAGTAAATTAATAGTTCAAAAAATAAAGTTAATGATATTTTATAGTAAACAATATTTTAAATGATATAAAATTCATAAAAATACCAAATTTGGAAAGTTGAATAGGATATTTCTAAAATTATCAACAATTTTCCATTTATGGGTCATTTTTCCCTTTATAGTAACTTTATTGACTCCTAAAGATTAAAAAAATTTGATATCATTATAATTTTCAAAAGGGTTAACGAGGGGTTAAAATCAAGAGATAAGGGTAAAAAAATAGTCCAAAATAGTCCAAATTTCATTAGATTAGGGGATTTTTTCACATAATCATCCTATATTTGAATTATATTAATTTGGATTCACATAAATATAAAATTTAATTTATATTGATTTAATACTATATGAAATTTCAAAAAAAAATCTCCCCTTACTTAAAAAGGGAGCATCCTCTCCTCTCTTACTCACACCATTTAAGAACTCTAAATCATCCAATTACTAACCAAATCCCTTCATAAAATACCTCCCTATATTATATAGGTCTTGTTTTAGGATGAATATTGACCAAATATGGATTAAGGTGTAAAGAAAACAATATTTTATGATGAAGTGGAAGAAAAAGAATATATGTGACGAGTCAGACTCAAGGTAAGAGACACTATACCTTAAAAAATAATTTAATTTTTTTTTTAAGATATATTTTTATAATTCATTTTATTCCATGTTTATATTCTTAAAATAATTTTATTGATGTATTTATATAGAAATAAATGAATTATATAGGAAATTTTATGTCCTTTTTTTACTTTATTTCAATGGTTTTCAGAAGTAATATTTTTAGATATTTTATACAGAACATTTTGAATTTATTTAAAAAAGGAAAAAAGGAATATTCTGTTTTATCCTATACAACATCAACATCTTTTCCTATAACCACAACTATTATTTTATATTTGGATTACTTTATAATATTCCATGTTTTGTTTAAATAAAAAACCTTTTTTCATTTGTTTTGGGTGTTTTATTTTTTAAAATTGGGAATTAAAGGAAATGGATATATCAATATCTGTAATTGTTTTACTTATGGGTTTAAAATGATATTTTTATGTTTTTTATTATGTAAATGAAATATTTTATGTGTTTAATGAATGTTATATTCCTTGGAAATTGTTTATAATGATAGGTGAGTCCGATATAGCTCATGATGATGAGTGATCCTGATATATCTCATGATAATGAATGAGCTCAATAAAGCTATCAAATGAATTGGGTAATGATAATGTTATCTAAAGAAATATGTTGTAAGTTTTCCATATTGGTTATTCCGCTAGTAAGGGTTCTTGTAAGGGTTTTATAAAGATGATGTCCCAAAGCACCTACATGAATTTGTTATCCTTTCTAATGTGTTTTTATGGAAACCATCTGATTTTAAAAGATAAGATAATGATATTTTGTTTTAAAGGAATGATTATGCCCTTTTAGGGTAAAGATGTATGTTTTGAAGAATAAATTTTTATTGGGTTCTCATATTTTCTAAGAGACCTATATGATTGTGATTTTTCCATTATGTTTTCTTATAAAGTGTTTTATGAAAAACTTTGGGTAGTAAAGTTAACTCCAAGTGTAAGTAAATGATTATTTGAGATCAAAGTTTATTATATTTAATAAGAAATATATTTTATGATCTCATGGTTTTAAAATGGACTAATTGGTTTATTTCATATTTTTTATATCTCTTACTGATCTTTTAGTGCTTATCCTGTATTTTAGAATGTTTTTCATAGGTTTTAAGGATGAGTTGGAATAAATAAGAAATCACATTGAAATTTTTAAAGATTTTTTAGGAAAAGAATACATGATTTGTTTTAAAAGTATTATATTATTGAGAAAATGGATACTAAGTGAAATTATCCAACTTGTAATTTATGGGTTTTTATGTGAGAGTTGTGACCTAATTCTCTAAAACTATAAACCTAAAAAGATCTTTTGGAATATAAGAAAATTAATTCTTGTTTAAAAATGAAATTATGGATTGAATAAGGGATGGGTCCATATAGTTAGTATCAGAGAAAAGGTTTAGATAATTTTTGAGGTTAGGATAATGGAATAAATTACCGTTAAGAGATTATAATTTATGGTTATCATGATATATCATTTGAGGATTACCACGCTACTTCATATAAATTATGTCTATTCAGAATGGTTTTTTATAGCGGAAACATGGAAGTTGAATTCTGAAGGATCCAAGATAAAAAATTTCCTTACAAATAAGAAACATGGAATGGTTGTAATTATAATATATTAGTTTATTTATGTGATGTATCGGTTTACATAGGCTATAAATAGTGAGGGTATCCATGTGAGAGAGAAACCATGTTCACTATAGAGTAGCATGTCTATAGTGGTCCATTTCATTAAACAACACCCTAAAATATTCATTGGATCATCTAAACCTATAGTATATAAATGATGGGTTACAGACTTAGAGATGATATTTGAAGTCCTAGGTTTTTCATATTATCAAAAGGTAACTATTTATACTTACCATTTTGAAGTTGAAATCGATCAGTGGTGGTCAATGATTAATAATACCAGAGAAAGAGAAGATATTGATTCCATAGAATGAGACACATTTAAGGATCATTTCCTTGGTAAATATTTTACTAAGGATATTTAACTTATGATGGAAAATTAATTATTGTAATTGAGGTAGAAGAAGGAAGATTCATTATCTTTGTATGAAGCAAACTTCACCGGATTGGAAAGGTACACACCAAATTTTATTCTAGAGCTTGATAGTGAAATTAATTGGATTTAATTAGGATTAAATCCAATATATTTAAGGGAATTATATTCTATACATTCAAAATTTAAGAAAACTTTTTAAATGTACTTAGATGTTATAAATGGATTTTTTCGATGATCATGTATTCTATGAAAATAAAAAGAATAAAAGGTTTTGATGGAAATATATGGGGAAGAATCTATCAATGAATTCTAAAGGTAATAAAATAAATTTTTCAAATTAATATATTGTGGTAAAAACAACCTTGAATAATGTACTATAAAATATGGTAAGGGTTTCCAATGTGATAATTTTGGACATGTGGCTTGTGACTGCAAAGAAAATGATCAAAAAAATAATTAAAATTTGTTGGTAATATGATTTAATTATAATGATATGGGTCATTATGAAAGTACTTTTACAAATATAGGAATGAAGGATTAAAATCATCAAGATGAAAAACAAAAAGTTGTGGCTAAATCATTTTCTACTACATTGGTAAATGTTGGAAAATCCAACGATGTGGTGTTAGGTACATTACATGACTATTCATATTATGCCAATGTCTCATTTGATTCGGGGTCTTTAAACTCATTAATTTTTTATAAATTTTCCAATAAATTGAAAATTTCACCTCAATAAATGAAGTGAGAAATTTCTGAAAAATACATGGGGGTATTAAGGCAAAAAATAAATTATAATAATATTCCTATTTTTTTTTAAAGGTTTTACCTATAAATTATATTTTTTCCCTTATAGAGTTTGATGATATTATGGGTATGGATTGGATTTCATTTTACAATGCTAAGGTAGATTTTAGAGATAAGGAAGTTATTTTTTAGAATGAGTTTTAATTTTTATACAAGAATTAATTCATACTTTTGAAAACATACCAAGAAGCTGAGAAACTATTAAAAGATAAAAATGAAATTTATCTTTCATAAATTTTTAAAAAGAGGGATGCTATATATATCACTGATGTCCCTATAGTGAATGAATATTTGGATGTATTTCCTGATGTGTTGTGTAATATTATACCTGATCGAGATGTTGAGTTTACTATTGACTTAAATCCTAATTCTAAGACAATTTGAAAACCCCTTGATAAAATGGATCATGTAAAACATTTGGAATTGAAAAACTAGTTACAGTAATTTATAAATAAAGGTTTCACTCATCATAACACTTCACCATGGGGTGATCCTATTTTATTTATTGAAAATAAATATGTTTTAATGAGTATTTTCATTGATTATATAGTCTTGAATAACGTTACTATTAATAATAGGTATCCTTTTCCTCATATCAATGATTTATCAGATTAGATCCATGGAGTGTATTATTTTTTTATTATTGATCTCAGGTTAGGATACCATCAGTTTATGGTGAAGGATAATGATATTCTGGAGAAATCATTTTGGAAAATATACAAACATTATGAATTTTTAGTTATTCCATTTGGGTTTTCTAATGCACCAGCTATATTCATGGATCATATGAATAGATTTTTCCTTGATTGTTTATATAAGTTTCAAAGTTGTGTTTAATGATGATATATTAGTATATTTTAAAATTCATGAGGATCATGAAATAAACCTATGGATTTTTTTTAATACTATGAAAGAAAAGAATTTATATTTAAAATTTAGTAAGTATAAATTTTGGTTATAACGAATTTCTTTCCTCGGTCATATTATTTAGAAAGATATAATAATTATTGATCATGCTAAAACTATTTGTTAAATAATGAAAAAGACCTAAAAATTTCCCAAACATACATAGTTTTCTAGGATTAATAGGTTACTATTGTTGGTTTGTTGAAAACCTTTCTTTATTATCTAGCTCACTGACTAAGTTAACTCAAAAATGTGTTAAATTAATTTGGAAAAAAGAGTGTAATGATTGTTTCTATGAACTGAAAAGAAGATTGATGGTTGCTTTAGTTTTTACCCTACCCTATATAAATGGTGAATTTTTCATCTACAATGATTCTTCATTAAAGGTAATTAGTTTCATTCTGATATATAATGATCAGTTAATTTCTTTTTCTTCACATCAACTAAAACCTCTCGAGTTAAATTTTCCTATAAAATATCTGGAGTTTTTTGTTATAGTTTTTGATTTAAAAATTTTGAGGCATCATTTATATAAATTAAAGTGTGAAATATAAACTAATCACACAATTTTGAAGTATTTATTCACTCAGAAAGAGTTAAACATAAGGCAGAGAAGATGATTGTAACTAATTAATGATTATGACTACATGATTCATTTTCATCCTAAAAAATAAAACAAAGTGGTTGATTATTTATATCCAAAAGATAATACTACACTAATAATGTTATGTTTAGAACATAACCATTAGGTTAATTATTTAATGATTTTTTTCCTAGAAATTGTGCATGTTGAAACTTCTTATGTTTTGTTTCAGGTGTCAGTATAATCATCTATAGAAAAAATAATTTAGAAATATTAGAAGGAGGATCACGTTTTATAGGAAAAGGTTGAATATATTATAAAAGGTAAGTTTCTAGAGGTTAATTCTGGTGAATAAGTTGTTATCATGTTTGGATAAATATTATGTAAACCTTGTGATTCAAAGTTAAAGGGAGAATTATTGAATAAACCTCATAGTTCCCAATTTTCTGTTTATCCAAGAAGCACCCAGATATATAGAGACCTTTAGATGCATTATTGGGGGGATGGAATAAAAAGAGATATTGTTTACTTTACCAAAAAATGTTTTACTTGTTAATAGGTTAAGGAATAATGACAATTACATAAGGGGATGCTTCAACCATTTCCTATGCTATAATGTAAATGGGAGAATATATCCATGATTTTCATGGTGGGATTTAAAAATACATCTTGAGTTAATAATGTGATTTGGGTTATTATTGATTGACTAACTAAATCTAATAATTTACTTCAAATTCAAGATATTATGTCTTTAGATCATCTTTCTCAACTATACCTCAAGAATATATTTATGTTACATATAGTTCCTATATCTCTTATATATTTCCATGATCCCATATTAACTTCTCATTTTTTGGAAGGGCCTGTAGAATTCATTGGGTGTTGAATTAAATTTTAGTGCAACTTTTCATCCTCACTATGATAGATAGTTCAAGTGAATGATTCAAACATTGGAATACATGATTTGAAATTATTCAATGTATTACAAGGAAATTTGGGATCAAAATCTTTTATTAGTTTAATTTTCTTATAATAATCATTTTAATTATAATATAAAAATTGAACCTTTTGAGGCACTATATAGAAAGTAGTGTTGGACTCAAACTTTTTAGGGTGAAATAGGAGAAAAAAATTTGTGAATAGAATCGGTAGAATAAATTGTTGAGTATGTAAAGATAATTCAGAAACATATGAGGTAAGCACAAAGTAGATATAAAATTTACACAGATAACTAGAGGAAATATCATTCATTTGAGGTAGGTGATAATGTTTTTCTTAATGTATCTCCATAGAAAAGTGTTATACCTTTTGGTTAAAAAAATGGAATCTATGTATGTAGTTCATTAGACCATATGAAATCCTAGAGAAAGATGGACTAGTTTCTTAATAAGTGTCATTGTATCCAATTTTATATTAGGTACATGACATATTTTATGTTTAATTGTTAAGAAAATATGTTCTAGATGCATCTCATGTTTTGAGTCCTGAAGTAGTTTAGTTGGAAGAGAATCATTCATATGAGGAATAACATGTTTAGAATATTGACCATTGAGATCAGGTGTTATAGAATAAGGTGATTCCCTAGGTTAAGAATTATTGTAAACACCATATGATTGAAGAAGAAACATTGGAATCCAAAAATGATATGAGGGAAAGCTATCCCACTTATTTAAATAGAAAATGAAAATGAGAGTATAAAATTTAAATTATGGGGAACTAGTTTAGAAATGGTTGTTATATCACTCTTTATTGGTTTTTAACATCATTTACCTCACAACATGATTATAAGTGGAATTACAAATATATTTTCCACATCAGTTAATAAAAACTAACGTAATAAATATTTTTTATCATCATTTTTTATAGAGAAAATGTGAGAAATACCTTAAATAACAACTAATAGCTTAGTTTTCACATTATTTTTTGTATAACTAAGTCAAAAATGATTTATCACATCATTTATTTGATTTAATTTATATGATAAATCATTTTTCTCATCAGTAATACCAAAACTGACATGAGAAACTAGCTTTTTGACATTTTTCACATCAGTTATCAAATGACAGATGTGAATATATATATATATATATATATATATATATATATATATATTATTAAAAAATTAAATAAGAACCCAACAGTACATAATCCTAACCAAGAACAAAAAAAGTTTCACAATAGCTACAAAATAGTCATATATTAAAAATAAATTTTAACTTTACTATTTGAAATTTAAACTTTACAATATATATTACAGATAAACTAAAACCCAATCAATCATGTGAAATATTCCACCCATTATCTTTTTAAGTGATTTTAATATTGTGCATTATAAGGGTGAGGTTCTTCAAAAAGAAACAAATTAAAAATAAATCATTTAACATGTATCCTAAATATAATTATAAGAAAAATTAAATGAAAGTTTATAATAAAATTCAACCTTATGAAATTTTTTAACTCTTTAGGTTGAAAATATTTCAAAAATAATTATTAAAACATAATTTCCACATTTTTTATTCTTTATTAATGATGAAAATTATGTTTCAAAATAATTTTCCAATTCAAAATAACATTTTAAGTACTTTGAGAAAAAATTTAGTAATTATAAATGAGAAATCACCTTTTCTATTACATATTTGATCATTGTGAGCCTCTTTCCTATTGTCTATCTAAATTAATCCCATTCCTTGTTTTAAAATTATATATATCAAATAAAATTAAAAGTCCTTATAATATACAAGTATTCAATTACTCAAACTTACATTTTTAATATATTGCTAAAAAATCACATGTCACTATGTATAGAACATAACAAGTAAGTTGTCTTCTCTCTTGGAAAAAAACACCCTTCATATAATGGCCATTAATATAAAAAATAATATAATGTGATTTTTTATTCAATTAATGCAAATAAATATTTAATAAATATATGTTTCATACCCTTCAAGATAAGTAAGCATCCAACACTGAATTGCATTATTTTGAAATATTTTAGTAGTATATATTGTTCTTTCTTTATCTTTCATTGTCATCACTATTGGTAAAATACAACAAGGGTCTAAAAATATTTATTCTAATATATCATCATTATTAATACAAATTTTACAAATATGACTAATAAAAATAATCATAAGTATTAAGTTTTAATAAATTAAAATAACTTGAAGATATATGATAATCATCTTATATTGAAAATAATTGTATCACATTGATTCCAAAAACTCTCCAGTTATAATATCCATGATATATCTCTTTATATTCATTATGATCAGTTGATAGACACAAATTTTATCATCTATTGGAATCTCATAAACTTCCAACAACAAAGATGAATATATTGATAATCTATCAAGTGAAAAATAAGCAGTATCTAAAGTCATAGAAGCCTATAATTTTTGTTGCCTATATAGTATATCTTTACCTTTAAATTATTCCTATAAAATAATAGATAAATATATAAATTTTAAAATGTTAAAAAAATAACATCAATATAAAATATAAGAAATAATCTATACATACCTCAGTGATAATATTTCAGAAAATTCAAGATGTCCAAACTAAAAAATTGATGGTACTTTGTCCAAATATAATGACCTCATCTTTAAGAAATGGAACTATTTATAATCTATCTATAATATCCTATATAGTGACCCTAAGATACTTTATATCTATCTATTGATGATGAATGGTATCCTCGATATAATATACAGTCCCATATAAAGCAATATAATTTCATGGATCCTCAACATGTAACTCACCATAAATAAGAAGTTGTGGAGGAGGATGTGTAGGAATTGGATAAGTATGAGGATGTGGAATAGTGGGATCTATAAGCTAAGGAGATAGAGTGGAATTTATAGGCTAGTGTGAAATACTGTAATATATTGTATGAAATTATTTTTACATCTCTACAAACATCAACAGTACCAAAGATCTAATCTTATCCTATATCATCTCACCTATATCTTGAAATTATCTTCCAAATATTCAATTTTCCTTTTATATACATCCTCTTTTAAAGATTATCTAAAATAAAAAACACTTTTTTAATTGATACACATGTCAGGTATCCTCATACAAGACCCAGGTGTTTGGGATTTACCAATTCAATAGCTAAAATATACTTCCTACCCTTAGGTATGAAAGTCCCTATGTGCTCTAATATTCAAGGTATTCTTGTATATAATATTTGAAAAATTAATTAATGAGTCACAATATATAAATATTTGAATTAACTTAAATAACATAATTAAATTAAATAACTTACATTCCTCTCAGCTACATCTCTTAAATATTCTATAAGATTTTGAACCAATTTTATCATTTTTTCCCTCTTCTATTTTTCATGTCGAGATAGGGGGAAGGAGGGAAATCCTATATGGATCCAGAAGACTCAACTTCCAGTTTTTTAAATTTTCTATCCATAATTTTTTTTCTAATAATGTATACCCTCCATGAGATAAAGTATGATGGTATACATTTTTTGATTGGTTCTCCTGATGAGATATCCTCATTAGATGTATAGTAAGAATAAACAAATAATTAATATGATCATTAATATAAAACAAACTTCTAAAATCTAATATTTCACTTACCAAAAAATGTTTCTTTTTGTCTACTTCCAACCAATAGTTTCCATGTATCTTCATCTTGATTAGGATAAATTTAACATGGATTTTTATTTTTTCTTTCCCCAAAAATGGAATCTCTTGTGAGGGTTGATTTAAAATACCCCCATTTCCTAGTATCCAAATATAAAAATCTCTTCCTAACTTATCTAGTGTTAGGTATATGAAATGTTATCTGATAAAAATTGAAAAAAAGTATATTATAAAAACATTTCATGATAAGTAAAATAATAAGAAAGGGGATTACCAAAATTGTCTCCCATAATTGAGATATTATTTCTTTTTCAACACTTTTACAATAAAAAATAAAAATACTAGCTTTGGAAAAATATTTCATTGAAACAAAAGACTTAAATTATTTTGAATTTATACCCCTAGGAATATCAATATCTTCATAAAAAACTCATATCATTTGGTCTCGGCTATGCATAATTAATAATATTGGTAAATGTGTTCATCCATATTTACCAACCATAGAAGTCTTCTCTTCCCTTGCAGAAGTAGATGGCTCATGTGTAGAAGGATGAGGAGGCTCCTCAAAATTATGTGTATGGTCTTCTCCAAAATCATGAGGTGACTCGGATGTTTGATCCACCATTATCCTATATATCAATGTAACTAAAAATTATTACAACAATTTAAGATACCAATTAATAAATATAAATTGAAATAAAATATAAAAAAGATCCAACAAAAAGTAAGCTAAACTAGAAAAAAAATTATTTTCATTTGTTAAATTAGTTAACTTAAATTCTAACAACATTAATGAGAGATGTGTGAAATGAAATAAATAGAGGAAAAAATCCAACTATTATATAAAAACTTGAATAAATTTTTTTAAAAGATACAAACAAACAAAATTAATAATAAGCAACAGTAAATAAAGCTTATTTAAAATTTAATAAAAATACATCTGTTACATATAAAGTTAAATAATTGAAAAATTAAAAAAAACTAAAAAAATATAAACAAAAAATTTAATATATTATTTAAAATATGTGTTTCATGAAAAAAAACTAATATATCTAACATTTTATGAAATTTATAAAATTAAAATAAATATGTGTTAACTGTAATATTAGGAAACCACTAAAGGATTTTTTTCTCATATTCCTTCCTCATAATAATTTCATATGGAACAAACCATGTCTATGATGTGCTCATTAATATTATTTTTTAGTATTTACTTTGAATTAGGGATATCATATAAATCAGCGTCATCATAAATTTTTCCATCACTAACATACTATTTTTTCCTTACAAAATTACATATCACTACAGATTTGATGGATCAAGAATATAGAAATTCTTTTTACTTGTGTTTCTATGATATAAGGATCAAATTTGTATTCGATATACTGAATTAATTGTGTTTAACACTATTGTTACCAATAACCCATTTATAGTTAAACATTGGAACTCAAAATTTATTTTAATCAACCTCCCATTTTTCTTAAATGACTCCATAATATTAACTTGACTTATATATTGGTTTTTTGTCTTTAGCACTCCAAAAATGCATCACTTCTGCGAACACCAATAAACTACTATTCTGAACTGCACTTTTATTGCCCTAATATTTTATATGAAATTTATAATCATTAATTTCATATCACAACCATGTTATCAACTTTATATTTGTCCTTCCCACTAATCAACTTAATGTTTATAGTGAATTTGATCTACCATGAATGGTCTCTTTAAACAATTTCAAAAAGTTTTTTAATGCCCGTTCAAAATCCACATATCTTTCTTCATTGGATAATATTATTTTACCACTTTAATATGTAATGTTATATATGTTTGAGCATAATCTATGTTATTCAAGATGTTTAAATGTAATTTCTTTATCTATTAACCTATCAGCAATTTTACTTTCTAGCCAAGGATCCCCTTTCCCAATAATTAACGAATTCACATTGAGATGTAGGCAAACCGATGTGCTCCACTATAGACAAGTATATTGTATAAAACTCTAAAAACTCATCAGAAATAAACTTCTCAATAATAGAGACATCAGGTTGATAAATAGTTTTAATATATCCCTTAAATATCTTCTTATATCCTTCAAAAGGATACATCCAATGTAGATATAAAGGTCTGAAAAGCTTTATCTATTCCACAAAATGAACCATTAAATGAACCTTGATATCAAAAAAATATGGAGGAATATATATTTCTAGTTCAAAAAGTATAGAAACTAGATTTTTCTTCAAATTTTTTAATAAATTTAGATCAAACACTTTTTAAAAAATAAAACTAAAAAAATAAAACACCTTTATGATATTCATTTTGACACAGATTAAAAATATTCCACATAATGAAACTGGTAGAATTTGTTTCATCATCATGTGATAATCATGATATTTCATGCCTGTTAACTTTAAATATTTTAATGACACATTTTTTTTAATTTTAAGAATAACCCAGAGGCACTTTTATAACATAGTTACATTAAAAAAACTAATATTCTCCCTCTTGGATAATGTAGGAAAAGTTGGGGGTAGGTATGTTCATCTTCTATTAGGAGTGGGAACTAACTCCAAACATATTCCCATTGAGAGTAAGTCCAATATATTATTCAACACATCTTTAGTATTTCCTTTAATATTTAAAAATTTTCCAATAAAACCATTAAAAATATTCTTCTCCACATGCATGACATCGGTGTTATGTTTTACCTAATGATATCTCCAATATAGAAGATCAAAAAATATTGATCGTTTCTTCCAAATATTTCTATCATTTCCAAAAAAAATTCTTTCTAAATAATACATAAACATTTTTCACCCTCTCAATATTCTGATTAGTGGGGAAAAAATTTGAGAAATATTGAATTCTTGTTAGTTTTTTAATGAATTTTTTAATATTTAATAAGAGTTATTTGTAAAAAAATCATTTAATGACCCATGTATACTATTTTTCTACCATATTGTAGTTGATAATATGAATTATGTTGTTCACAAATTAGAAAATATTTATTCTCTATAACACTATATCAAAAAAAAATTCCATATTCTGGGAATTCATTTATAGTGAACATAATAATTTCATGTGGTTGAAAATGTTCCATTTTTTAAGAATCATACACATAAATTCCTTTATCTCATAAAAGTTTTGAATCATCAATCAATAGATACAAGAAAACATTAATATCATTTCTATGATTTTTTTGGTCTAGAAATCATTAAACTCAACATGATATATATTTGATTCATACAAAATTCTGATGATAAGTTTTAAATTTCCAATAAAATAGGCCATGAACTATTTCTTCTACTAAGGCTTTGATATGGATTCATTTCATCTATGTACAGTCCAAGTCTGAGATTCCTAACTTCATTTTTTAATATAGGCAATTGTTGATCAATTTTATTCTACTATGGAAAATTGGCTAGATGATATAATTTTCCATTAGATATCTACTCATCTATATTCCATATTAACCTTTTTGCATCATTTTAATTTTAAAATAAACATTTCAAATGAGGAATTATAAGAAGATACCAAATTCCTTTACCAGGAGTATTTTTAACAGTTAAATCAAACTATGATTTTTCTTTCAACTTAGATCGTGAGATCTCACATTTAAGACACTCTAATAGACCTTTGTATTCCATCCTATATAGAACATAGTAATTCAGGAAGGTATGTATCTTATTATACCCAAAACACATTGGTAATAATATTTTATTTACATTATAATGTTAATCTAGAAGATCATTCCATTATAAAGAACGTCTTTCAACAGTTGTATCAACTCTATAAAACTTTTGTCACTCCTTCCATTTTTCACCTTCAAGTTAATTAATCTTAACACCATTGATAAAACCATAAATTTCATATAACCTAAATACAATTTTTTTTCAGAATCACCATATAAACCCTTAATTATCAGTTCTTTTCCAATTTATTGTACTTCAATATCATGAATAATTTATTCAATTTTATCAGACTTATCATCTTGAAATTCATTATCATCAATAGATATTGAATTATGTCAAGTTTCACCATGTCAAGTCCAAGGGTTTTAACTTGGATTAAGACCATGAAAAATTAAATGATCTTTAATTTCTATCTTTTTTAACTTTATTATTTTTAATATTTCAAGCATGGATAGAAAAATAGGTCATTGTTTAGGAAATATAGTGAAGAAAATTAGAAAAAATAGAAACATATTCCTCATATTCATCGTTTGTTTGTAGTGTAGTAATACAAGTTAGACTCATTATTTCCTATAAAAAATATAAATAATTAAAAATAATTTATTTTATTTTAAAATATAATTTAAATTTAACTTTTTTAAATAAAAAAATCAATAAAATATTTCACAAATAAGATAAATACAACATATTTTATAAACAAAAGTATCACTTTGAAAATATTTAATTATAATTATTTAATAAAAAATATAAAAAAAGTAATATGAAATCAGCATGATCATCTAAACAACTATTTATAATGCAGAAAAAAATATACCTTAGACATACATTAATCAATAAACTAAAATTATTTACAATAAAAATTCACCAAATTATCATTTAATAAAACCATAATCTAAAAAATAATTCATTAATTAACAAATATATTAGACGACGAATAATTAGAACTTCATATACAAATATAGAATATAAGGTGACATCAATGGAAAATTTGAACAATATATATAAATAAAAATACCTTGGATGAAAGGGAAATTGAAATAATAAAAACAAACCATAAATTGATATTGAAAGGAGGATTATTGAGAAGTTGAAAGAGATTCAAGGAAACTGAATCAAAGAATGAAAATATTTGAGGCCACCAGATCAAATATAGAAGGGTTAGGGTTCACCGTGTGAGAGAAAACTAAAGGCTATCACATAAAATAAATAAACCAAAATGATCGGTCTTATTGTTAAATTATAATTTTATAGTTTTTTGACATTGGTTATTTAATAACATACATGAAAAAAATGATTTTCCACATCATCTATTCGATGAACAATGTGAAAAAAAAGTCACATATTATTTTTCAAGTTAGTTATTTAATAACCGATGTGAAAACCCATTTTTTACATTGGTTATAAATAACTGACGTGAAAAATGTGTCATCTTAAATTGATTTTTTACTAGTGGGGGGAGAATGTAAAAACACAAGTAATGTTAATATAAATCATTTTTATATCTTATTAACATTCATTAATTAGTTTTTATAGAGGTACATTCATTATAATAATATTCAGTAATTGTTATGTCAAAAGGAAAAAATATTTATTTCAAACCAAATTGGGATTTCATGCATTATATGGTTTTGTTTAAAATATTTATTTCAAAATTATATAATTTAAACTTTTTAAAATTAAATTCACTTTTAATACATCATTTCAAAATTATCTTAGTCTGAATTTTTGATAATTTTTTGAAAAGTTTGATTTTTCAATGAATAGTGAAAATATTAATTTTTATTGTATTTTCTTTCCAATTATTAAAAAAGTAAAATTCTATTTTTGATTTGTTTTAAAATTTAATTAGTTATTTTTTATTAAAAAATATCAAATTAGGGTCTTTTTATTAATTTTATAGTTGAATTTGGTATAAAACGTTATTATAGTTAAAAGGTATTTTTCTGGAAAAAAAAATGTTTTCATCACGTTTTGTGAGTTTAATTTTAAATTAAATTCTGAAAATTTTGTATATAGAATCATAAAACATTTATTCCACATTTTTGAATCATGAGATCCAAATTTGGTAAATATTTCCCTTCGATTTTTTTTATTATGAGTAGTGACCATAGTCAATTTTTGTTACCACAATAAAGGTACAACTTGTTAATTAGTTTTAAAACTAATGTAATAAGGATTCAAATTCACATAAAAACTTTCACTTATTTCATTGTATGGGTTATTTTCATCCATAATTATATAAAATTTTAATTTATAACCTTTTGTGTCCTTTTATATTTGATTTTGACTTTTATAATATTTTATGTAAAAAAATACAAATTATCAATCTCTTGCTTTAAAATTCCTCTTATATGTTCACATAAAGATAAAAATAATTTATGAAAATATATTAAAGGTTATTTTGAGAATAATGAAATTATTTTCATGATGGTGGTTTATATCTAATTTTTAGTAATTATTTATTTACCTTAAATTCTTACACAATGTTGACATAGTGCCTATGCAAGTAGTATAAAAATTAAGTAAATGATTTTAAAAACTCTAAAAGTGATATTGTATGGGTGAGTAAAAGTATCACATGAATTTTTTAGATAAATATAACATATTATAGTTGTGTGAAAGGTTTATATTCTAATTCCAGTATTATATTGATTACCTTAGATTCAAAGTAAATGAATAGTCCAAAAAAGGAAAGTAAGGATATTTTTTAAAAATAATATTTAAATAATAAAAAAATCTTAAAAATATTGTATTCATTCAAGTGAATGTGAAATGGATGAAAATATTAATCATTTTATATTTATGGGTCATTTTTCATTTAATAGTATCTTTCTTGACCCTTGAAAAGTAGAAAACATTGATATCATCGTAATTGTCAAAAGGGTTAATGAGGGGTTAAAAAAAGAGTTAAGGGTAGAAACCTAATCTAAACATTTTAAAATATTATTGTATGAGAGGACTTTTACCCATACTCATCCTATCTTTGAATTACATCAATTTTTAGCTAGCTAAACATAAAAAGTATTTAAAATTAATTAAATATAATATTAAATTCTAATAATTTCCCTCCCCTCACATATAAAAGGGCACCTCCTCTCCTCTTTTCCTTACACTATTTGAACACTCTATCTCAACCATGACCGACCAAAATCCCTTCCTATAAACCATACACACATTCTAGAGGTATAATTTTGGGTATAATACTAACCTTATAGGAATTAAAGTGTGAATAAAGGATGGTTTTCTGAAGAAGATAAAGATAAAGAAAGTACATGGTGAGTTAGACTAGAGGTAAGGTAAACTTTATCTTAAAAACCCATTTTAAATGCTTCTAAATATCTATCTATATAAATCTATTTATTCCATGTCCATATTATTAAAATTATTTTATAGATTTATTTATATCATCATAAATTAATTATAAAGGTTATTTAATGTCTCATTTTTTACTTTCTTTTAATGGTTTTCAAAAGGAATATGTTTATGTATTTTATATGAAACATTTTGAATTTATTTAGAAAATGAAGATGTGATGTTCTATTTTAACATATACAGATTCAAAGTTTATTCCTTCCTCTATAACTATTATTTGATAATTTTTATTTTTTATAATATTCCATTTTTTCTTCAAAGAAAAGTCCACCTTATCTTTATTTTGGGTACTTTAGTTTTAAAAATTGTATTTTAAAGAAAAGGGATATGTCAAAAACAAAATATTTTTTACTTATGGTTTTAAAATGATATTTTATGAGTTTAATGATGGAAATTAATGATTTTATGTGTTTCATTAGTGTTATGATCCATGTACATTGTTTATAATGAATGTTGAGCCTGATATAGCTCATTATGATGGGTGATCCTGATATAGATCATGATGATGGGTGATCCTGATATATCTCTCCAATACATTGGGTAATGATTATGTTATCTAGAGAATTATATTGTAAGTTGACCATATTGGTTATTCCATTTGTAAGGGTTCTATGAAGATGATTTCCCATGGAACCTATATGACTTTTATATACTTTCTAATGATTTTTTATGGAAATAATTTTATTTAAATTGGTAAGATAATGTTCTTTTGTTTTAAAGGATGGATTATTTTATTTTTTTTATAAAGTGGAAAGTTTTTTAGAAAAAAAAATTTCATGGGTTCTCAAGTTTTATAAGAAACCCTCATGATTATGATTTTTTACTTT
This sequence comes from Viscum album, assembly GCA_963277665.1. Lineage (NCBI taxonomy): Eukaryota > Viridiplantae > Streptophyta > Magnoliopsida > Santalales > Viscaceae > Viscum > Viscum album. The sequence continues at coordinate 1,030,694,988 of OY728150.1, forward strand.
ATGTTTTTTTATAAAGTGCTTTATGAAAAACTTTAGGTAGTATAAATGATTTCATAGGTAAGTAAACGATTATTTAAATCAAACGTTTATTTTTTTTAAAGGAAAACTCTCTATTATGATCTCATGGTTTTAAAATGGTCTAGTATATTTCTTTATTATTTTTATGCTACTTACTTAGGTTTTATTGATCATCAAATTTTTTTAAAAAATCATTGGTTTAATGATTTACTAGGAATGAAGAAGAAGTCTGGTTGCAAATTGAAAATATTTTTCATGAAAATAAAACATGTTTTATTTTAAAAGGTTTGTGTTTTGGGATAAATGGATACCAAAAGGAAGTTTCCAAATTTTAATACATGTGTTTTTATGTAAGATTTATGAAATTATTCTCCAAAATAATAAACCTGAAAATATCTTTAGAAATTCAAGAAAATAAAATATTTTTTAAAAAATAAATTATGGATTGAATAAGTGTTAGGTCCTTATGGTGTTGGACTTTTTAACTTAGATTCATTTTGTTGTTTATCATATATACTTGACATTGGGTTTATATTTTGTTCAATTTTCATGATGGTGTATTTTTTGGATAATTTTTACTATTTATTTACATTATAATCTATTGGGTTATTTTTAATTAGTGAGATTTTTTATTTTTTTCATGGGTGTTTGATATATTGATTGGTCATTCTGGATTTCTGGATGGGATCCATGTCATGGTTATTTTGTTTCTTAGGGTGAAATCGTTACAAATAATTTTATTTTGATACGTTGGTGTTTTTAACCATCCTTTGGTGATCCGAATCACATTTCAAGCCTTGTGGTGATATGGTTCAGCTAACATGTCAGTTTATCCCAGGCCGGTTCATTACAAAAGTTATTATGTGAATGTGGAAGAAGAAAACATGAATGGACTTTATATTTACATGTGTTGTTAATTATAAAAAAAAGGAATAAGGTATAATTTTTTCTACTATAATAGATTACACATTTTTAGTTAAAGGACTTTTTTGAGGATGAATATCTATCATCATGATGTTATGACATCTTAAAGTTTACTTTAGATCTTATTCTTCAGTGAAGTTTGGATTTCCATTGTTATTTGGTAGGATTGAGTATAAAAACAAGTTGGGTGACTGTATAACTATCATGAGATGGTGGTAGAGTTAAGAATGATAATGTAACATTCCAGGTAAATAAAGAATATAACTTTTTCATATTTATTAATATTTGTGAATTAAATATGAATTTTACTTTAAAGGGGATGCTATGTTCGATGGCGTACCCGATACACAACAATGAGTTTCTTTGAAATCTTACATTGCACACTAATAATATAATATTATTATATTTAAATGGTAGTTAATGCCTAGACACTGTATAGGAGGGAATGAATAGAACTAACTACAATATGATTATACATGTTTTTTTAAATGTTTTTACATTTATCCAATAAATTTTGCAGACATAAAATAAGAAAGAATCCAAATTTTAAACACTAATAATCTAATATTCTTTAAAAGGTCGATTTACTGCCTTTTGATGGAGAACCCTTTTTAAATCAAGTTTTTGTCACTTTTATATGTTCTATTTGAAAAAATAAAATTCATATTTAGAATCGGGACATAAAAATTTTCTTTGGGTAATTTTTTGGTATTTTTCTGATAAAGTTCATTTTTTAATGAATAGTGAAAAATACTGTATTTTAATTCAAAACTACCTTTTAATATATATTTTTTATATGGTTATATTATCTTTTAAATTGGTTTTAAAGTGTAATTAGATTATATTTTTACCATTTAATCCAATTTTGGTCATTGGAAGTAATTTCACTTTGAAATTGGACATAAACAAGTGTCAATCTTTTGATAGTTATTATTTCTTAAAAACATGCTTTTTATTTTGACAATGGGAATTAATTTTAAATTAATTAATGCAAATTCTATGTTTTTAATTTGGTAAAATATACATAATTTTTTAATTTGGAATATCAAATATATCTTAGGCTAAATTTTTGGTATTTTCCTGAAAAACTTCAATTTTTTATGAATAGTGAAAACAATGAATATTAGTTAAAAAGCTGACTTTTTCATTTAAATTATAATTTTCCACTTCTGTGAATTGAATTTCAAAAATAAAACATACATTTTTTTTATTATTAAGTAAAATTTGGTTCAATAAGATGAAAATATTTTTTTGTGAATAGTAACTTTTGACTATTTTTACCGTAGTTAAAGGTAAATAGGGTAATTCAAGGTAAAAACAATATTATAATAATATAAAATTATCTTAACACTTGTCCTAACCTTATTGGATAATTAATTTCTGACTAATAAAACTCTTGGGTGAGAATTTTGTCCTTTTAAATTCACTTGGATAAGATAATTATATTAATAACTTTTTATTTAAAGTAAAAATAGAAATATCATAAACATGTATTTTTTTGAAAAAACAATTTTAATGTGGGGTTATATAATTGATATATTTGAAAATAAATATTAATTATAAAGATAAAAATATTTCCTACATTATGGTATTTTTTTTATAATTTTTAGACATCAAATAAAATAAATTATTTATGACACAATAATGATGTAGTGTTTACCTCATTAATAAATGATTTAAATAAATAAGATTATAAAGATTAAAATAATATCCAAAACCTATCCAATTCTTATTGTATTAATTTATTTCGACATGAGTCATCTTATCTTTGACTTTAATAAGTTTTTGACATTTAGAAACCGAAAATCGTTATATAATAAAATAATATTTTCACACTTTTCCAAAGAACCCCTCCTCCCCCTTATAAAAAGCCATAACTTCTAACCCATTCCTCACACCTCTCAAGCCCCTTGGCTCATCCAACCCCTAACTAAATAATCTCTCAATATCCCTCTCTTCCACCTAGAAGACTTACCTTAGGCATAAGTCACTTCAACAAATCCTTTTAGTTCAAACCAAAGAGAGTTACCTGATTTAAAGGTAACATCTTCTCTTAAGTTATTTTGTTTTATTTTCCTTCTCAAACCCCCTAAACTCTTTTTATTACTTTATTTTATAACAACACAAGTATCCTCAATATACTAGGTTTTTTCAATGAGAATTATTCGAGCTACACTTACACACACCACCATCTGATGGGTAAAGAACATATTGTTTCTGTGGACGGTGAACTAACGCCTCACGAAATGATGATTGTTCAATATTCTCCTACCACATCTTATGGTGGAAATTATGATGGAATTGTATTTATATGTGATATATATTATGTTTATTTTTTCTCTAGTCTTCTGTAATTTTTATTTACAAGCATACCTTTATGTTTTCCAATATGTGTAAACAGGATAATTTCATTTGAGGAAGTGCGGACTACCACCCCCTCAAGGAGATATGATTCATTTATGACATACATGGAACGTATAAAGGATGGAGTTAATGAAATTATGTAACATATATATTATATGATTTTATAATTTAATTATAATATACCAATTCATTATTAAGTTTTCATTCCTTTAAATATAAAATATAAATGAAAGTAACATTCATGCGTACGTACCGCTTACCATCTCTATAAACGGTGCATTTCATTTCTTAACTCCAAATGATATGAAATATTATAAATAGATATACACTAGATATATATGATATATATGATATCTAAATCATTAATATCATTCTATAGATAATGAACTTCTGACCACATGGACAATTTGTAATTATAACAAGTTCATTTTTTACTAAAGTTTTGAACATCGGCCAAATGTCCAATATGAACTCGAATAATTAACTAATTGTTATAGAAAGAAAATAAGTGATATAAAATGAATAATAAAATTTAAAAAAAATCATAATTAATTATAAATTAACTTAATTTTATTATTCAGGAAGAACACGGAACATACGAGTCATGTCGGACACGAGGTAAGGGGTTCCTTATCTCACTTTTAATTCTGTGAGATTTCTATTGTTTGCCACTTATTTATTGCATGTGGTGTATTGTGTACTGAAATTTGATATATATATTATCATGATTCTATTTATATTCATGGTATTATGTGATTCATTTTGTGTTTATTAAATTTTGTTCATACGACTCTATTGATTACAACGTGGTAAGGGTTTTTAATCTCACTTTTTATTCCCATGAGATTCATGCTATATTAGCCACCATTTCTTTTTGTGTGGTGTATCTAATTCCCATGATTGTATTCTTGGTGTAATATAATTTAATTTATGGGTATTTATATCTTCATTTTATGATCCTTCTTTCATGGGGTGTATGTTTCGTAAGTTACCAAATCGGTAAAAGAATTTCAAATTTTAATTTCCACTCATTCGGATTTACATATACTTCATTGATTATTTTACTACAAGATTGTGTGTAAAATCACTATTTATTTACTTATATAGTAATTTCCACTCCCCTTTGTGTGGATATACTTCTTATACACATAATAAAACTATTTATAAATTCTCAAGTCATCGATATGATAAAAGTATTTTTAACTCAATTTCCATTCATTGAGTTAAACATCCAAGTCATTGGTGTTGTTTTTACAAAAATATGAGTGAATGTTCTCTGATTGATTTACACTAAATATCTAATCATATTGAGTGTATTTATATTTTTCACACATTATTATGTAATTGATTTATCCTTAATCTAAGGATATAGTTTTTATAAGGGATTTCGTCTCAATTTTCATTCCATTGAGACTTCATTGTTGTTATGCACCAATTCACTCTTATATGGTGTATATAATATCATTTGACATATTATATCATGAATCCATTTATTCTAATTATATTATAAAGTTTTTATTCAATGTTATTCCTCAATTATTTGTATTCAAGAGTCTCTCATTTTGTTAAAAACTCTTTAACTAAAATATCATTTTAAATGTTTTAAAGATTTATTCTTCTAAATATTTATCATTAATGCCCATGTTTTAAAAATGGTTTTAATAATTTATTTATATGGGCATTAATGTTTTCAAATGATAATTTATTTGAAATTTTCAAATTGGTATGGGATACTTTGATTCAAAAATATCTTTATTAAATGTTTTAAATGGTTTTGAAAATGGTTTGATAAAGCATTGATTATGTCCATATATTGAAATGATATGTTGTGATTGCAATGTGGAAATTTTATATTTACTTTATTCTTGTTTTAAGTGTTATGAATATGTTATGGTTCTTGGGAATTATTTACGTATACAGGTGGTTCCGTGATAAACCTAGGGTGGGTGAGCCCGAGATAGCTCTCCAATGCATTGGGTAACGTGATGAAGGTAAAGGTTAATGTTTCTCTTAAGAGATTTAGGGAATATACTGTGATGGGTATTCCAAACTAACTCCCTATATAGCTGTGATATCTAAAATGTAAGTATGATATGGATTCCACAAGTTACCTTTATAATTTATGATTTCTAGGTGTTATTAATAAATCTTATGATTTCAGGAGGTATGTAATGATCAAAAAGTATGGTTTTATTGATTTGTATTTATTGATGGGTCAATGTTTAATTTCCTTATTTTATAACCCTTACTGATCTTTTTATTCTCATCCCAAGTTTTTGAAATGTTTTTCATAGGACTTAATGATGAATAAGGTCAAGGATGGGATCAAGGAAAAAACATGTTGTCTAAAACATGGAACTAGTCATGTTTCTTTTTAAGAGTTTTTATTTTATGAAAAAAATGGATACTGAGTAGTAGTGTCTACATGTAATTTTCAAGTTGATATGTAATAGTTATGGACTAATTCTCTAAAACTCTAAACCTGAAAAGGTCCTCAATGTGAATTATTCATTTAATTCAAGATTATGTAATTTTTTAAGGTCAGGTCCTTATAGTTGGTGTCAGAGGTTGGTTTAGATAACTTTATAGGTTAGGGTGTTATTTAAGCATAAGTGACATAACCATAATGGTTAGCATATTGGAAACAGCCATAGTTATTTTATATAAATTGGATGAGTTTAAGATAACATGAATAAGTTTATCTTAGTATTTACCCTCCTCATAAGATATTATATGATGATTTTACTGATATACTCACACTGAGATTTTTGGTTTTAGTAAATGGTTGGATTTAGTAGGAACCAATGCAATAATATATGTGAAAGAAAATGTGGTGGTTTTATTAATGAGAAACTGAATGAAATAGTAGCTGCAATGAGAACTATTATGGTTAAAATATGTTATGGTTATTTTTTAGGAATTTATCTCATTTTTTTGGAAGGTTATGAAATTGTATAGTTTTTGAAAAACTGATAACACGTAGACCGTGTGACAACCCGTCGCGTCGGACAAATCTGTGGGAATCGAACCCACAACCAAAGTGCGATTGGGATTTATCACCTACCACTGGACTACATGAAGTCCCTTGTTAGTATGACTAATTATTTTAAGTTAAATGATTTTATAGATCAAGAATATGTTTATTTGGGATCTTATGTTTTATCAAATGGACTTCCTTAGTATAAAAAAATGATTTAGTGATTACGTAATAAAGGTTATTTTGGAAGACATTATCTCTTTTAGGAACACTATATGATTAAGGAAAATAAAATACTATGGGATTTAATTTGTGGAGTAATGGTTGAAATATTATTTTGGAAGAATCTATATTTTTATTGTGGAAATAAAGTTATTTGGGTTATTTATAGAAATGATTAATCTATCATAGAGAATATCTATTTAGGTTAATTACACATCAGTATGAGACTTTAAGAGTAGCTGATGTTTTTAGAGATAAATGTTAAGATTTATTGTGGAAGACTATGTGATTAAATCCTTCTGAGTTTTGGGTTTTAATATTATTTTGGATTAATTTGAATGATTTTAAGGGAAATTGTATATTGAATGGTATTTCTTGAACTTTGGGTTCTTTTTGTTGAATTTTGGAGATTAAGAGTTGTATTTATATTTATAAAGGATTATCCTTTTGGGGATTATCTGATCGTTTACTAACCAATTTTGGTTTTGGATAATGTCTAAAGATAGGGGAAATATATAGTTCATCTTTTTTAGATTATGTGATACTCTAGAAGTTTATTTTAGCACTTCAGGTGTGACCAAGTCATCTTGAATACTTACCGTTTGGAGAAAAGATGAGTTTGTGGAAGAATTTTATTAAAGGATGACACTCTACATGACAAGTAAGTATATTTCCTTACGATATTAGTCTAGTTATTAATAAAATTCATAAACTCTATGAAAATTAACTTGAAACAAAAATGTTATAAGATCTCTTTTATCATCATACTTTTACCCAACCACAAATTTATGGTATTAAGGTGGTTAACTTTCCGTGATCAAGTTCTCTATCACTCTCTATTAATCTATGAGAGTTATTTTATCTTCCATATCCATGTTTTAATGGAATCCTTGTAATACCCTAAGATTTCATAGTACGTTGTCTCATTAAAGTAATTCAATAGCTTGCGCTACACGCAACATCGAGTTCGAGCGCACCACAACTTACCAAACTAGCCATTCAAAAAGCGGTTATGAATAGTATTAACTGCATTTTGAATCTTATATACTATATATAATTTTAACATCCATGTTATGTGTTTCTTAGACATAATATAAGAACAAATTAATTTTTTCAGATAAAAGAAGTATTTTTCAAAAAATGAAACTTTACCACCTTTTAATGGATAACCCTTTTTAAAACCAATATTTGACACTTTTATATATTCAATTTAATGAAATTAAATTCTTCTTTAGAATAGGGACATAAAAATTTAGTTTGGATAAATTTTTGGTACTTTTTTGATAACTTTCATATTTTGAAGAATGGTGAAATATACTGTGTTTTAATTGAAAACAACATTTTTAATCAAAATAATTTATAGTGTTAAATTATGAATTTGAAAGGTTTTGAATTATAATTAGATTATATTTTTATCATTTAATAAAATTTAGGTCTTTATAAGTAATTTCACATTTAAATTTGACATAAAAACATGTCAATCTTTTGATAGTTATTACTTTTTTTTAAAACCCGCTTTTTGGTTTTGACAACAGGAATTAATTTTAAATTAATAAATGCAACTTATATGTTTTTAATTTGGTAAAATAGACTTCATTTTTAAATTCAGAATATCAAAATTAGCTTTAAATTTTTGGTATTTTTCTAAAAACTTTAATTGTTTGATGAATAGTGAAAAACACTGTGTTATTATTTAAAACTGACTTTTTATTTAAATAATTATTTATTTTATTTAAATTTATTCTAAGTCAAAATATATATATAATACCTATATAATTTCAATTTAATTCATTGGAGTCATTTTATAATAAAATTAGATGTATTAAATTTTATTGAACTTTTTAACCTCTTTTACCCACCTCCTAGGAGCATTTACAAATTTGCATAAAACTTAATTTTACCACTTCTATGATTTGAATTTCAAAAATCCAAGAGACATGGTTAATATCATTAAGTAAAATGTGGTTCAATAAGTTGAAAATAATTTTTGGTGAATAGTAACTTTTGACTTTTATTTACAATGGTTAAAAGTAAATAGGGTAATTAATGGTAAAAATGATATCATAATTACCTTAACACATGTCCTAATTATATTGTATAAGTATAATTGGACCAAAAACAACCTTATAAATAAAATATAATCCTCTTTGGTTCACTTGGATTAGATTAGGACATTTATTTTTATTTTATTTAAAGAAGAGTTAAGAGAGTTAAATTCAAAGTTTAATAACTAAACCATTTTTAATATAGGGGTACACGCAATATAAATTCGACTATAAATATTTATTAGAAATATAAAAATATTTCCAAAATAATGGTATTTATTTTATAATTTTTAGACATTAAATAATTTAATTTATTTATGACACCATGATGATGTAGTAATTACCTTATTAATGAAATATTAAAATAATTGATATTATAAATATCCAAATAAATGTAAATTGAGAATTATGATGAATTAGACTAATTTTCTAGGTTAATATGACATGTTATGGTTGGTTAAATAAATTTTATTTAAAGTGATAAAGTTTTTATGACTTTAAAAAAATACTAAATAGTGTCAAAATTGACATAATTGAGTTTTTAAAACAAATACTATATTATTAATTGATATAATATTACAAAAAATATAAGGTTCAGAGAAAGGAATTAGATAAGGTTATATATATTAATAATGAATTACATGGGGTTCTCTTGGTTTGTTATAGTAAGTTTATTAACCATATAATATAAAAATACAAAGAGACGTGGTAAATGTCAAACTATTTAACTAAGAGTTAAATCTAAAAGATAAGGTTGGTATGATGACATAAACCTATATAAAACCTATTGTTTGAGAGTTTTTAGACCCATCCCCACCTTATCCTCTAAATAATTCATTTTTGAGCCATTATAAACCAAAAATTATTTTATTATAAAATAATATTTCAAGCTTTTCCTAAAGTGATCATCACCTCTCTTATAAAAGGGCACTTCCCCTTCTCTTAATTTCACACCTCCAAAGCCTTTTGGCTTGGCCAACCCCTACGAAAATATCCTCTAAACTTTCCTCCCTTCTTCATAGAGGCCTTTCTTTGGTCATAAATCCAACATAAGGAGACCTTTTTATCAAATCAAATGGAAGAACCTGAAGAAGAGGTAAATATTTCATCACCTCTTTCAAGTTCTTTTCTTCTTCCACTTCCTCTTTCTTTGTTGTTTCCATACCAAAATAATATATCCAGTACCTCCTATATAAGTTATGTCCTAGTTTTTATAATGTATACTTTTTTAAATAGTCTGAAAAATGAATTATAAATTCATTATTTTTAGAACCCTATACAATTAGGATAAATAGAATATTTTTTTGAATTCTATTATCTTTTAAAGTGAAAGATGAGTTTGTGGTAGGAATTAGTTGAAGGATGAAACTCTACTTGTCAAGTATATTTTTTTCCTCTTATTCTATGAATAAATTAATTCTTAAACTATAGGGAAGGGATCTTAGAACCAAAAAAATTTGTTATCCTAATACCTTATGTTTTGTTGAACTCATCATAGATTGATGGCTTTGAGGCCCTCAATTTTACACTTGTTTGTGATTGATGACCTCAATAACTCCCTATAAATATTTTTGTTTTTCCTCCAATTATGTTTCTATAATTGACACCAATTTATTCTAATCGAGATCATAATTTGGTGGTAAATCTTTCATTCCCTTTCTCTCTTATTAAGACTAAATTTTATTTACCCAATTTCTGATGTGGGTTTTCCACAAAGGTATTTTTCTATTTTTAACCTTTTATTTTCGAAGAAAAATTTCAAATTACAAGGATGAAATTTATTGGAGGGGAGAATGTAACACCCCAATATTTTATAGTATGTTATCTCATTAAATTAATTCAATAGCTTGCGCTACACACAACACCGAGTTCAAGCACACCACAACTTACCAAACTTGTCGTTCAAAGAGTGGTTATGAATAGTATTAACTGCATTTTGAATCTTATATACTCTATATAATTTTAACATCCATATTATGTGTTTCTTAGACATAATAAAAGAACAAATTCATTTCTTCAGATAAAAGAAGTATTTTTCAAAAAATACAACTTTACCGCATTTTAATGGTAAACCATATTTAAAACCAATATTTGACACTTTTATGTATTCAATTTAATTAAATTAAATAATTATATAGAAGCGGGACATAAAAATTTAGTTTGGATAAATTTTTGGTACTTTTATGATAACTTTCATATTTTGACGAATAGTGAAAAATACTATGTTTTAATTAAAAAAAATTAATCAAAATAATTTATAGTGTTAAATTATGCATTTGAAAGGTTTTGAAGTATAATTAGATTATATTATTATCATTAAATACAATTTAAGTCATTATAATTAATTTCACATTTAAATTTGACATAAACACATGTCAATCTTTTGATAGTTTTTACTTTTTAAAAAAACTCGCTTTTTGGTTTTGACAACGAGAATTAATTTTAAATTAATAAATGAAAATTCTATGTTTTGAATTTGGTAAAATATAATTCATTTTTAAATTCGGAATATCAAAATTAACTTTGGGTGAATTTTTGGTATTTTTCTAAAAACTTTCATTTTTTGATGAATAGTAAAAAATACTGCGTTAATATTTAAAACAGACTTTGTATTTAAATAATTATTTATTTTATTTAAATTTATTTTAAGTAAAAACAGATATATAATACCTATATAATTTCAATGTAATTCGTTGGAGTCATTTTATAATAAAATTAGATGTATTAAATTTTATTGAACTTTTTAACCTCTTTTCCCCACCTCCTAGGAGCATTTACAAATTTGCATAAAACTTAATTTTACCGCTTCTCTGAGTTGAATTTCAAAAATCTGAGAGACACGGTTAATATCAATAAGTAAAATCTGGTTAAATTAGATGAAAATAATTTTTGGTAAATAGTAACTTTTGACTTTTATTTACCACGGTTAAAAGTAAATAGGGTAATTAAGGGTAAAAATGATATCGTAATTACCCTAACACATGTCCTAATTCTATTTGATAAGTATAATTAGACCAAAAAAACCTTAGAAATAAAATATTATCCTCTTTGGTCCACTTGGATTAGATTAGGACATTTATTATTATTTTATTTAAAGAAGATTTAAAAGAGTTAAATTCAATGTTTAATAACTAAACCATTTTTAATATAGGGTTACACACAATATAAATTAAAATATAAATATTAATTAGAAATATAAAAATATTTCCTACATAATTGTATTTTATTTATAATTTTTAGACATTAAATAATTTAATTTATTTATAAAACAATGATGATGCAGTAATTACCTTGTTAATGAAATATTAAAATAATTGATATTATAAATATCCAAATAAATTTAAATTGAGACTTATGATGAATTCCACTAATTTTATAGGTTAATATTACATGTTAGGGTTGGTTAAATAAATTATATTATATGTGATAAAGTTTTTATGACATTTAAAAAAATAAAATACTAAATAGTGTCAAAATTGACATAATTGAGTTTTTAAAAAAAATACTATATTATTAATTGATATAATATTCCTAAAAATCTAAGGTTCGGTTAAAGGACTTATATAAGGTTATATATATTAATAATGAACCACATGGGGTTCTCTTGGCTTTTTATAGTAAGTTTATTAACCATATAATATAAAAATACAAAGAGGCGTGGTAAATGTCAAACTATTTAACTAAGAGTTAAATCTAAAAGATAAGGTTAGTATGATGACCTAAACCTGTATAAACACTATTGGTTGAGAGGTTTTCAACTAATCCCCATCTTATCCTCTAAATAATTCATTTTTTATCCATTATAAACCGAAAATTATTATATTATAAAATAAGATTTCAAGCTTTTCCTAAAGCGATCCTCACCTCTCTTATAAAAGGGAACTTCCCCTTATCTTAATTTCACACCTCCAAAGCCTTTTGGCTCAACCAACCCCTGCCCAAATATCCTCTAAACTTTCCTAACTTCATCCTATAGGCCTTCCTTTGGTCATAAATCCAACCTATGGATCCCTATTTATCAAATCAAATAGAAGAACCCGAAGAAGAGGTAAATATTTAATCACATCTTTCAAGTTCTTTTCTTCTTCCACTTCCTATTTATTTGTTGTTTCCATACCAAAATAATAACTCCAGTACCTTCTACATACTATGATGTTATTATAAATATGGTTCAACCATATTCGTTATTCTATCCATCCTATAAATGACAAATTCACCATATGTGCGTACATATGGCTTACCGTCTCCACATCATGGTGTAGTTTGTTATTCAAACACTTCATTATTTGGATAGGTGTAATAATGAGTATAAATGATGTAAATAATAAATATAACATGTTAATGATTTTTTATATATGATATATCATACAATTACATATGATTTCACCATCAATATAATGATATTGTCTTTCGTGCATACGTACGGATTACCATCTCCACAACGCGATGAGATTCATTCTCATGTTCGTCATTCAACGATGATTATAAAAATATATATTATTAATAAGTACGTAATATATGACATAGTAATGATACTGGAGATATATATATGTATATTTATGTATGTATGTATGTATGTATGTATGTATGTATGTATGTATGTATGTATGTATGTATGTATGTATGTATGTATGTATGTATGTATGTATGTATGTATGTATGTATGTATGTATGTATGTATGTATGTATGTATGTATGTATGTATGTATGTATGTATGTATGTATGTATGTATGTATGTATGTATGTATATGTATGTATGTACTTACATATATCTTATTCACTTACTGCCGTTCAATATGATATGAAAACGGAAACAGCATTTATGCGTATGTATGGCCTACCGTCTCCATAAACGGTTCCTTACATTTCATATATCAATCTAGTATAAATATTTATATTCTAAATATATATGATATATAAATCAATTTTTATATTATGGAAGTATTTTAATCATGATCTAAATGATACAAATTAAAACACGTACGATAAAGAAAGAGATTATTACCCAAAATGTTAATTTAACATAAAAATAATTATTAAATGGGAATTATAAAGTCATAAATGAATCATGTAGGATATAATGAATATTAATATGGTTCTAGTATAATTTAATAACATACTATGGTCATTATACAGGAGGTTAAACGTACCCTCGACCAAAGGAAAGTGCAAGGTGAGGGTTAATTTCACAACCTCTTTATTATCTGAGGTTGTTTTTACGTGAGTATCTACCAGGAACTCTTTATCATCCACATCAGTGTTTCATAAAAATATTTTAAAAAGGAATATTTTAAGGTTTTAAGGAAGGGACTCTTTAACTATATCATCATTTTAAATGGTTTAAATATTTATTCTTCTAAATCATTCTCATTAATTTCCATGTTTTCAAAATAGTTTTTAAGTATTTATTTATATGTACATGAATGTTTTAAAAATGTTAATTCCTTTCGAAAGTTTCAAAGTGGTATGAGACACTTTGATTCAAAAATTTCTTTAAATTTATTCCTTTCTAAATTGTGTGACTTTTAAATGTTTTCAGGAAAAAGGGATATTTCTCTCAAAGAGTTTTACAAATCATTTTTATCTATGTCAATATCCTTTGATGGATTTTAAACTTGTTTGAAGTTGATTTATTATGATACAAATCTTTCATATTGTATTGAAAGTTTTTTGATATGTTTTACTATGGATGTGTTATTTTTATACCATTCATGGTTTATGGATAAAGTATTGACATTTCGTATGCTAGTTTTAATACGAATGTTTATGTTATGTTTAAACCTTTTTATATGAGGAATGCATTGGACTTAGTAAGTGATGGGTGAAGCCCGATATGGCTCATCAATGCATCGGTAGGTCTCATGAGACAAACTAGTGTCTTGGCACAAGACCTTGACAAAATATTATTTGTAGTCTTGGCACAAGGCCTTGACTATGTGGTTACGAAGTCTGGAATTATGCATTCCATCATTATGAAATTGGTTATTCATATTGCATGTAATTATTCTACTAGTAGAATATCCATGTGAATAAGTAAATGGAATTATTTTATTTAAATTAGACTTATTATGCAGAAGTTTATGTTTTAAATGATTATTTTTTAGTATTATACATTGCCTTAAATGTTTATGCTTATTTATGAAAGTTTCCTCTATATTGTTATCCTTACTGAGAATCTGAGCTTACCCCTTTCTTATGTTTTATTTTCCCAGTATTTCAAGAAGTGTATTATGGTTGATAAGTAGGGTTAACATAGGGGATTAATGGCGTTCTCAAAAGATAATTTATGTTGTGTTTTATTTTTTAATGTGTAATGTAACGTTCATGTATGTAATCTATTTTCCAAGACTGTTAAACTGATCGGTCTTTCGGGACTTAATTCCTTGTAATTATGTCAATGTATTAAAATAATGCACCGACTCTGGGTAACTGGGGTCAGAGCATTATGATACTAGTATTTGTTGTCTCAAGAGACCTTTATACCACTCTTCCTTTATTTTAAATTGATGTTTTTTTACTCTTTTTCCGATGTGGGACTTTCAATAAAGTTTCCAAGCCCAATTTTAAAATTGCGAGGATGCAATTCCTAAAAGGGGGGAAGGATGTAACATCCCAGGTAAATAAAGAATATAAAATTTTCATATTTATTAATATTTTTGAATTAAATATGGATTTTACTTTAAAGGGGATGCTATTTTCTACGGCTTACTTGATACGCAACAATGGGTTTCTTTGAAATCTTAAGTTGCACAATAATAATATAATATTATTATTTTTAAATGGTCGTTAATGACTAGCCGTTGTATTGTAGGGAATGAATAGAACTAACTACAATATGATTATACATGTTTTTGAAATGTTTTTACATTTATCTAATAAATTTTAGAGGCTTAAAATAAGAAATAATACAAATTTTAAGCACTAATAGTCTAATATTCTTTAAAAAATAAATTTACCGCCTTTTGATGGTGAACCCTTTTTAAATATATTTTTTGCCACTTTTAAATGTTCTATTTGACAAAATAAAATTCTTATTTAGAATTGGGACATCAAAATTTACTCTGTATAAATTTTTGGTGTTTTTCCGATAAAGTTCATTTTTTAATGAATAGTGAAAAATACTGTATTTAATTCAAATCTACCTTTTAATATAATTTATTTTTATATGGTTAGATTATCTATTTAATTGGTGTTAAATTTTAATTATATTATATTTTTACCATTTAATCCAATGTTGTTCATTGGAAGTAATTTCACTTTGAAATTGGACATAAATAAGTGTCAATCTTTTGATAGTTATTATTTCTTAAAAACACGCTTTTTATTTTGACAACGGGATTTAATTTTAAATTAATTAATGAAACTTATATGTTTTTAATTTGGTAAAATAGACATAATTTTTTAATTCGAAATATCAAATATATCTTAGGCTGAATTTTTGGTATTTTTCTGAAAAACTTCAATTTTTGATGAATAGTGAAAACACTAAGTAGTAGTTAAAAAGCTGACTTTTTCATTTAAATGAAATTTTACCACTTCTGTGAATTTAATTTCAAAAATCCAACATACATGGTTGTTATTATTAAGTAAAATTTGGTTCAATAAGATGAAAATATTTTTTGGTGAATAGTTACTTTTGACTTTTTTTACCACAGTTAAAGGTAAATAGGGTAATTCATGGTAAAAACGATATTATAATAATATAAAATTACCTTAGAACTTGTCCTAATATTATTGTATGAGTAATGGTCGACCAAGAAAATCCTTTGGTGAGACTTTTGGCCTTTTAAATCCACTTGGGTAAGATAATGGTATTGATAACTTTTTATTTAAAGTAAAAATAAAAATATCATAAACATGTATTGTTTTGAAAAAACAATTTTAATGTGGGGTTATATAATTGATATATTTGACTATAAATATTCATTATAAATCTAAAAATATTTCTTACACTATGGTATATTTTATAATTTTTAGACATTAAATAAATTAAGTTATTTATGACACAATAATGATGTAGTGTTTACCTCGTTAATAAGTGATTTAAATAAATAAGATTATAAAGATTAAAATAATATCAAAAACCTGTCCAATTATTATTGGATGATTTTATTTCTACCATGATTCATCTTATCTTCTACTTTAATAAGTTTTTTATGTTTAGAAACCTAAAATTGTTATATAATAAAATAATATTTTCACACTTTTCTAAAGAACCCCTCCTCCCCCTTATAAAAAGCCATCACTTCTAACCCATTCCTCACACCTATCAAGCCCCTTGGCTCATCCAACCCCTAAATAAATAAGCTCTCAATATCCTTATCTTCCATCTAGAAGACTTACCTTAGGCATAAGTCACTTAACAAATCCTTTTAGTTCAAACCAAAGGGAGTTACCCGATTTAAAAGTAACATCTTCTCTTAAGTTCTTTTGTTTTATTTTCCTTCTCCAACCCCCTAAACTCTTTATATACCTTTATTTTATAACAACACCAGTATCCTCAATATACTAGGTTATTGTTATGAGAAGGATTCGAGCTAAACTTACACACACCTCCATCTGATGGGTAAAGAAGATACGGTTTCTGTGGACGACGAACTAACGCCTCACGAAACGATGATTGTTCAATCTTCTCCTACCACCTCTTATGGTGGCCATTATGATGGAACTGTATTTATATGTGATATATATTATATTTATGTTTTATCTATGCTTATGTAATTTTTATTTACAAGCATACCTTTATGCTTTCTAATATGTGTAAACTCGATAATTTCATTTGAAGAAGTGCGGACTACCGCCCCCTCAAGGTGATATGATTCGTTTATGACATACATGGAATGTATAAAGGATGGCATTAATTATATTATATAACATATATATCATATTATATTATACTGTAATTATAATATACCTATTCATTATTAAGTTTTCATTCCTTTAAATATAAAATAGAAATGAAAGTAGCGTTCATGCGTACGTACGGCTTACCGTCTCCATGGACGGTGCGTTTCATTTCTTAACTCCAAATGATATGGTATATTATAAACACATATAAACTGGATATATATGATATATATGATATATAAATCATTAATATTATTCTAAAGATATTTAAATTTTTACCACATGGACAATTTGTAATTATAACAAGTTCATTTTTTACTAAAGTTCTGAACATCGACCAAATGTCCGATATGAACTCAAATAATTAACTAATTGTTATAGAAAGATAATAAGTGATATAAAAGGAATAATAAAATTTAAAAAAATATTAAGTAATTATAAATTAACTTAATTTTATTATTCAGGAATAACACAGAACATACGAGTCAAGTCGGACACGAGTTAAGGATTTTCTTATCTCACTTTTAATTCCATGTGATTTCCATTATTCACAACTTATTTATTACAAGTGGTTTATTGTGTACTTCCATTTGATATATATATATTATCTTTATTATCTTTATATTCATGGTATTTTGTGATTCATTTGGTGTTTATTAACTTTTGTTCATACAACTCGATTGATAACAACATGGTAAGGGTTTTTAATCTCACTTTTTATTCCCATGAGATTCATGCTATATTAGCCACTATTTCCTTTTGTGTAGTGTATTCACTGACCATGATTGTATTATTGGTGTAATATACTTTAATTAATGGGTATTTACATCTTCATTGTATGATCCTTCTTTTATGGGGTGTATGTTTCATAAGTTACCAAATTGGTAAGGAAATTTCAAATTTCAATTTCCACTCATTGGGATTTACGCATAATTCATTGATTATTTTACTCAAAGATTATGTGTAAAATCACTATTTATTTACTTATGTAGTAATTTACACTCCCCTTTGTGTGTGTATACTTCTGATACACATAATCAATCCATTGATAAATTCTCAATTCATTGATATGAACTTGATAAGAGTAATTTTAACTCAATTTCCATTTATTGAGTTAAACATCCCAGTCATTGGTGTTGTTTTTACAAAAATATGTGTGAATGTTCTCTGATTTATTTACACTGAATATACAATAATATTTAGTGTATTTGTATTTTTCACACATTATTATGTAATTGATTTATCCTTAATCTAAGGATACGGTTTTTATAGGGGATTTCGTCTCAATTTACATTCCATTGAGACTTAATTTTTATTATGCACCAATTCACTCTTATATGGTGTATATACTATCCTTTGACATATTATATCATGAATCCCTTTATTCTCATGATATTATAAATTTATGATTCAATGTTATTCCTCAATTATTTATATTCAAGGGTCTCTAATTTTGTTAAAAACTCTTTAACTAAAATATCATTTTAAATGTTTTAAAGATTTATTCTTCTAAATATTTATCCTTAATGTCCATGTTTTAAAAATAGTTTTAATGATTTATTTATAAGGACATTAATGTTTTCAAATTATAATTTATTTAAAAGTTTCAAAGTGGTATGGGACACTTTGATTCAAAAATCTCTTTATTAAATGTTTTAAATGGTTTTGAAAATGGTTGGATAAAGCATTGATTATGTCTATATCTTGAAATGTTGTGTTGTTATTTCAATGTAGAAATTTTATATTTAATTTATTCTGGTTTTAAGTGTTATGAATATGTTATAGTTCTTGGGAATTTTTTATGTATATGGGTGGTTCTTTGATAAACCTTGGGCGGGTGAGCCTGGGATAGCTCTCTAATGCATTGGGTAACGTGAAGGAGGTAAATGTTAATGTTTCTCCTAAGAGATTTAGGGAATATACTATGATGGTTATTCCAACATAACTCCCTATGTATATGTTATATCTAAAATGTAAGTATGATATGGATGCCACAAGTTACCTTTACGATTTATGATTTCTAGGTGTTATTCATAAATCTTATGATTTCATGAGTCGTGTAATGATCGAAAAGTATAGTTTCATTGAGTTGTATTTATTGATGGGTTAATGTTTCTTTTACTTATTTTCTAACCCTTACTGATATTTTTATGCTCATCCCAGGTTTTTGAAATGTTTTCCACAGGACTTATTGATGAATAGGGTCAAGGATGGAATCAAGGAAAAATCATGTTGTCTAAAACATGGAACTAGTCATGTTTCTTTTTAAGAGTTTTTATTTTATGAAAAACATGGATACTGAGTAGTAGTGTCTACATATAATTTTAAAGTTGATATGTAATAGTTATGGCCTAATTCTCTAAAACTCTAAACCTGAAAAGATCCTCAATTTGAATTATTCATTTAATTCAAGATTATGTAATGTTTTAAGGTCAGGTCCTTATAGATAAATTCTCCACCAATATTCACTTTATGTTATTAGTAGATATTTGTATATTGGACCCAACCCAAGAACAGTAAGGATGTGGTCTCTCATGTTGGGTGGAAACATTTTACAAATACCATTTGTTTTTATTCTTGTTCATTAACTACTTTACATGTCGTATGTTGTGTTTGTAATTCATAACTAGATCCATTAATACTAATGGGTATAGAGGTTTGAATATAAATAGGGGTAATTAAATGGAAAAATAATTTTATAAAATTGGTTCACATCGATTCACCCCACGTCATTGTGACTCTACAGATCAGTGAGAACTTCCTATCTCAAAGCATAGCCATAAAAAAATTCCTACACCACACAACCTTTTCACACCAAACCTAAGGTATCCCTTATAATAAATTCCACCATCCAAAAATTTATATCACCTACCCATGAAAGTACTAACACCCCAAAACCTTACATCGTCATTACCAATAAGCTCCCCACCCTCAATTGGGAGTTTACCACCACCTCATATCATCTTGAATAATGAGGTTCTCACACTCAAGTGGGAATTAACCATGACTGTTATCTAATCCAACATCAAAAAAATACACCACATTAATTTAATATCTACCAAACTAAAATAATCTACATCGTCCAATAACTCAATGCCACCAAAAAATAACAAAATCAATTCAACACTATTTCAAAAAAAAATTAGTAAACACACATACACCTAGAAATCTCCACTTATTATTTTCTAAAGCACACAAATATAAAAAATATTCTTTTCACCACATAAAAGATATACCAAATTTAATCATTTAAGCAGATAAAATGACTTAATGAAAACCCTATACAAAAACAAAATATTTTCAAAATTTTTATACAAGAAAATTCAATTGCCTTAACTAATCAATTTAACAAAAAACACACCATCAAACATAAAATACAACATATCCTTCACATTTTTAACTTATTAGAATGAAAACATAAATTTATTTTAATAATAAATTCCCAAAAACCACCCAAACCCTACCTATTTAGGGTTTTTTATAAGAGAAAACCAAGATCATGATAAGGGAGAGGGTTCATAGTGCATTAATTTAGATTAGTAATCTACTAGGGAAATGAGATTTTGAGAGGAGGTGGTGATATTATCAGGGAGTCACATTCATCTTAGTGATTTTTCAATCCTATTTTAATTATTTCTATTAATAGTGATGGACTTACAAATTCGTGAGACATTACCACTGTTAGAATACTATTAGGTGTAGGAGCTTACATAAGAATTGGAAGGATTCCAGAGCTGGACATAAAGAAGGGTTATAAAGGAAACTTTTATATAGGACAATGTAGTTATAGAGAGGTAACTAGATATCTTTTAAGTCTCTAATTCAAATCAAGAGGATCATAAGAGTAGCTCTAAAAACCAATTAAATAAGACTATATAAATAAAATGATTAAAGAAGACAAAATATGTAAGAGATGAAAGAGGGAGCTAGATATGCCAATTTTTAACCTCAAGAAGCCCTTGGAGGCTAAGATGGAATTGAAAAAAAAATCCTCATACTTATAATTTTTTTAGGGATAATAGGAGAAGGGTCAGGTAGAATTTAATGAAACTAGACATATTTTATAATATGAACTTCATTTTAATTTTCAATGTGATGATTCAAATTGAACTCAATTTTTTAATAGGGTTTCCTTGTAACGACCTGAAATTTTGAATAAATCTTGTTTCCTAATTTTGTGTGTTATTTTATTTTTTATACTCAACAAAACTGTTTCATTTGATAACATGAGTATAATTAAAATGAGACCGTTGGGTTTTGATTTTTATATGAACATTGGTCAATATGACCGCTGGAAACTAAACGTTTCAATTATTCTCTCATCAATTCGTTTTAAGAATGTTTAAGTGGCGCCATTAGGATGCCAAATTTTTAAGGGATTCTTTCACCTTTCTCATTTTTCAAAGTTCTACTTTCATGTCAAGTCTTTCAAGTTCTTTTTTTATTATATTGGGGTATGATCTCTATATCTATCATACTTATCTTTTATGTTAATATGATTAGAGACCCTATTTGATCTCGTCAATTCATTTTTGTTTAATTTTAAGTGGCGTCGTTAGGCTGCCGAATTTTTAAGGGATTCTTTCACCTTTCTCATTTTTCAAAGTTCTACTTTCATGTCAAGTATTTCAAGTTCCTTTTTATTATGTTGGGATATGATCTATATATATATAATACTGATATTTTATGTTCATATGATGAGAGGCCCTATTTTATCTCTTTAATTCATTTTTTTAAGTTTAAGTGACGCCGTTAGGCTGCCGAATTTTTAAGGGATTCTTTCACCTTTCTCATATTTCAAAGTTCTACTTTCATGTCAAGTATTTAAAGTTCCTTTTTATTATGTTGGGTTATGATATCTATATTTATCATACTAATATTTTATGTTCATATGATTAGATACCCTATTTTATCTTGTCAATTTGTTTTTTTGAAGTTTAAGTGATGTCGTTAGGCTGCCGAATTTTCTTAAGAGAAATCTTATTTTTGTCTTCCATTCATGTTCTTCATTTTATATGGTATATCTTTCAAATTTCATTACCATATTCTTAAATCCTTTATATTCTATCCCCCTACTATTTTATGGATCATTTATGAGTGGGTGACCCATGTCCCCTCTCTTTTCAATATTTTCTAAAACCTCATAACATAGCCGTTATGCTGCAGAATTTTCGTCTCAAAATGTCTCTCTCTTATTCTCAAATTCATTTATTTTATTAAGTGAATACTCAAAGCTATTCCTTATAAAGGGGTATTCACATATATACCAAGATTTTATATTTTAAATTCTGGTATTTACATGCATGAGACCCGCTTTCCCTTTCTGTGGGTTTAAAGCGACATAAAGATCATGTCTTTAAAGTAGTTTTTAAAACATTATGATTATGAAATGAAACTCATTTATTTTGTGCTATATGGGTTGTTTCTGAAATGATTGATGATGATATATGTGGCTCACATGATAATAAATACAAATTAAGGGTGCACCATGATAGCACTCCAATGCATTGGGTAAAGACTTAATCTCTAGAGATGACCATTTTTAACGATGCCTTGGTGAATAACCTTGGTAATTTTTAATGACACCTTGGGGATGGACCTTGGTGAAACATAAATGATTGTAAATATTAAATGTTGTAGCCACATCTTCAAGTTATGAAATACTTTATTTTTATTATGATATGCCTCATGATTTCTTTCTCATGCCTTAAAGTTCTTTTTTATGACATTGTTGATGTATCTCAAGTTCACATGTTAAATGTTTCCCCTTGTTTCCCTTACTGAGCCTTATGCTCACCCTTTATTTTGATGTATTTTCCCAGGTTATGAGATGCATTAATGAAACTAGGATGAACCTAAATAGAATCCTTTCAAGTGTTTAATAAGAATGTTTTTTTTCATGTAATAAGTTCCTGGTTTCCAAGACACTAAACCTTAAAGATCCTCGGTTTTGTAAAATATAATGGAAGTTTATGTGATAAAAAGGCGGGAAGCTATAGTTGGTATCAAAGGATGGTTTAGTTATTTGTGAAAATTAGGATATGAAAACTTTAGGAAGAACCCTATAGAAAAGTTTAAATATAGGAAATCTTCCTGGTATTTTGGTGAGAATTGAGTAAGGGGTTTCCAAGAAAATACATCCTTGTCTGGATACGAGCAGGTAGAGGTGAATCTGGAACAGATCTACATAGGGGTAAAACCCAAAAACACCACTTTGAGCTAGACTCGAACGGGAACTGGTACATGACAACGGGCCTTGCTGCACTCTTGGTTACGACACTCCCGGGGGATATGATTTGGTAAATTCATAAGCTTAGTATGAACCATTATTAAAGGAATAAAGATAAAATAAAATAAAGATTCACATAAGAATATATGATCATGGATAACCTAGATCGGGACCTAGTGGATCACAAGTTAGGGTATACTTTTCTTCTACAAGTTTATCCTTCTATTCTTTAAGTTTACTTTTCATGATTTTGGCTAAGTTTTTAAGCCCCCTAATTATACGTTCTTTTCTTAATTAATGGCGGGGAATGGAAGAGCATGTCCCAACAACCAATGTGATAGGAAATGTGACAATTGCCCTATTAATGTGACAGAGATAATGAAAGATCAAGTTGAACATATTGTGATTTTGCCAAACCAGCTATCAAAAATCACAATTAATAATTAGTACCTAGTTGAATGCCCAAATTCATCAAGGAAGAAGAAGACAAAGTCTCAAGAATGTTCTTCTGATAAAGTTGATAAGGGAAAGAAGACCCAATTTCTTTTTTGAAAAAAGTTTGGGAAGAGTCACCAAGGATAATGTCACAAAGGAACTGGGAGATGTTTTAATTGTGAGAAGATAGGGCATAAAGTAGCCAATTGCTTTAAAAAAATGGATAATGTGATGAATGGAGATAAGTTTCGATCTAATGTACCTTATACATTTCGAAGTCATAAATGTGGATAAGTTAGACATTATCCAAGGAAATTCTCTCTTGGAATGGATAAGAAGCATGATGAGCATCAACAATATTCTAGGACAAGGGAACAATGCAAGTCTTATGCTGAGATGGATCATGATGACTGAAGTACATGTAACTTCTTCGCAATAATTGTCTATGTCATGTTGTATTTTATTTTTTGCTCTATGATAATATCTTTTATGTTTTCTAAGATCATCGAGACATTACCTAAGATGATTTTATATCATTAAAGAAAACATCTATTGTTATGTACCACATGTTGATGTAGTGAATCTGTTCTCCTTAAAAAAAGAGGGTGATTAGGGTATTAAAAGGTGATTATTATTTTGGAATACGTTCACTATTTTGGGAACCCCATTTGATTGAGGTAAATAGATTACTATGGTATTTTCTTCGAGGATAAAAGGTTGACTTATATTTTGAAGAATCGATGAATTTAATGTGGACTTATAGTAATTTAGGTTACATATGGAAATGATTAACCTATCTTGGGGAAAATGTGATTAGGTTAGTTACTTTTTTTATAAGATGATAAGAGTGGTTGATGTTGTTTGAAGATGAACGATAAAGTCTATCTTGGAAGACTATGTTATGAGATCGTTCTTCTAATTGGGTTTCAATCTTAGTTTGGT
Source organism: Viscum album (assembly GCA_963277665.1). Lineage (NCBI taxonomy): Eukaryota > Viridiplantae > Streptophyta > Magnoliopsida > Santalales > Viscaceae > Viscum > Viscum album. The sequence goes on from OY728150.1 coordinate 1,030,719,992, forward strand.
TTATTTTGAGGAATTTTAAGGACACTTATTTATGGAATGGTCTATGATGAACTTTGGGTAGTACCATGGAACTTTAAAGATTTAAAATTAGTTTCCCTTACTATGGGATTCTTTCTTTTTGAAGAGTTATTTTATCTTACCCTTTTTGTTTTTGGGATAATGTTTAAAGATAGAAGAAATTGACAGTTAATCTTTTGTGGATTACGTGACTCTCAAGAAGATGATTCTTGTGTTTTGATGAGACCAAGTGTTTTTGAATGCTCATCATTTGGAGAAAAGATTAGTTTTGGTATAAACTTATTAAAGGATGAAACTCTACTTGAAGGTAGGTATATTTCCTTATGTTTTTGTTCTCTGTAGTAAATGAATTCCTCAAAATTATGAAATGGAACGTAAAACAAAAATGTCGTTGGTTTACATTTCCTACTAGGTAATCAAAGACCGTTTACACACATCATAATTTTGTGATTTTCTTGTGGTTAACTTTCTCCTAATCATGTTTTCTATCACTCTCCCTCAGAACTTGAACCTTTGTTTTCTCCTCTATGTCCATGTTTTCCTATATGAAATACTAGTGTGGGTTAACTTGGGTGACCTTTGTACATCCCTTTCTTTCTCTTAAAGTAATATTTTTACTGACTCCTTTTCCGATGTGGGACTTTCAATGAAATTTCAAAGCCCAATTTTTTTAAAAAATTTCGAGGATGCAATTTCTTAAGGGGGGAAGATTGTAACGATCCGAAATTTTGAATAAATCTTGTTTCCTAATTTTGTGTGTTATTTTATTTTTTATACTCAACAAAACTGTTTCATTTGATAACATGAGTATAATTAAAATGAGACCGTTAGGTTTTGACTGTTATATGACCACTGGTCAATATGACCGCTGGAAACTAAACGTTTCGATTATTGTCTCTAAATACAAGTAATCTTGGTTAATATAGAAGGAAGATTCGATGGCCTCACCCAGTAGTCTTGGACCGATCAAAGCCCATCTAACAGAACTTGGGAAGGAGGTAGCACCACTGGGCTTTGCTCTAGACCAAACCCAAGACGAACTTTATCGTGTGAAGCTAGAACAGAATCGACTTTGTGAGAAGTTCAAACTGATAGAAATTACTACTCGTGTGATGTTGGTCAAGCCTCCCTCAAATTATCTCACCTTAGCACACCTTACACTTAGGTCCTATGCTGGTGTGATAAGGGGCTATGTAAGGAGACCATAACTGCCTTGTGTAATCCTTTATTTTAAATAAAAATTTTGATTTCTTCTTATGATGAAGTTTATGAATTTTAAAATTTTTGGATAAATATATTATGCATATTTTTGGTGAATTTTATAGAAAGGATATTTTAAAAAATGTTTATGTAAACCTTAAATAATTAAAAATGTGTAATGATTTTCAAAAAATGGTCTTCTACAATTATATTCAGTACGAAATTTAGATTATAATAAGATAAACTTAATTTTTGATGAATAGTAAATTATGAATAGTGATTTTATGCTTAGGATTAGTAATGTGACCAAATGGATTAGTAATCTCACTTAAAGAAAGTATTAATATAATCTAGGCACCTTGATTAAGTAATGTGATTCAATAAAATGGTTAAATAACTGTTTCATAAATTACTAGTCAAGTATTAGTTTTTTCAGGTGAATAGTGTTTTTTTAATTAAAAATTAAATTAAAATTATTTAGAAAATTATTTTTATAAAATGTATTTCATTTTTGAACTCAGAGCATCGATATTATGTTAAGGTAATTTTTGGGGATTTTTCTGAAAAAAATGAATTTTCGGTGAATAGTGTATTTATTTAAAAATTAAATTAAAAATATTTAGAAAATTATTTTTATAAAATGGAGTTCATTTTTGAAATCATAGCATTGATATTTGGTTGAGGTGAAATTTTGGTAGTTTTCTGAGAAAGTTGAATTTTCAGTGAATAGTAAAGAATACAGTTTTAGGGTTTCGGTATGTTTAATGACCTCATAATTGTATCATGATGATGTCATGAGATATTTTAAGGGTTGGTCGACCAAAGGTGATGAATTATTGTGTGGGGGATCCATGTGGCCTAACTCCATGGTAAATACCATGGGAGAGCCCATGGTTTTGAGAAAACCACCATTAATGCCTTGTCCCCTCACTTTTCCTATAAATACCAAGCCATCCTCTCATACATTCGACTCCCAACTCTCCCCCAATGAAGCTATGGTCTCATTAACTCCCAAGGAGTCCTCCCAAGGTGTCCCCAAGCCCTCAAGGTCCCAACCTTTGAGTTTTAAGAGTTACGTTTTAAGATAAGGGATCCTACCTCTCTCTTTCTTTTCAAGTAATCTCTTTTATGTCATTTATTTTATGATCCATGCTCTTATGTTGGAGGATGTTCTTTTATATTCCTCTTACTGCCCTTTTTATGTTCATATGATGAGATACCCCCTCTTTCTCTCATCAATTCTTTTTAAGAATGTTTAAGTGGCGCCATTAGGATACCAAATTTTTAAGGGATTCTTTCACCTTTCTCATTTTTCAAAGTTCTACTTTCAGGTAAAGTCTTTCAAGTTCCTTTTTTATTATGTTGGGGTATGATCTATATATCTATAATACCAGTCTTTTATTTTCATATGATGAGAGACCATATTTTATCTCTTCAATTCATTTTTATTGAAGTTTAAGTGGCGTCGTTAGGCTGCCGAATTTTTAAGGGATTCTTTCACCTTTCTCATTTTTCAAAGTTCTACTTTCATGTCAAGTCTTTCAAGTTCCTTTTTATTATGTTGTGGTGTGATCTCTATATCTATCATACTGATATTTTATGTTTATATGACGAGATACCCTATTTGATCTCATCAATTCATTTTTGTTTAAGTTTAAGTGACGTCGTTAGGCTGCCGAATTTTTAAGGGATTCTTTCACCTTTCTCATATTTCAAAGTTCTACTTTCATGTCAAGTCTTTCAAGTTCCTTTTTATTATGTTTGGGTATGATATATATATCTATCATACTTATCTTTTATGTTCATATGATGAGAGACCCTATTTGATCTCTTCAATTCATTTTTTTGAAGTTTAACTGACGCCGTTAGGCTGCCGAATTTTCATAAGAGAAATCTTATTTTTGTCTTCCTTTCATGTTCTTCATTTCATATGGTATATATTTAAAATTTCATTACCATGTTCTTAAATTCTTTATATTCTGTCCCCATACTTTTTTATGGATCATTTATGAGTGGGTGACCCATGTCCCCTCTCTTTTCAATGTTTTCTAAAACCTCGTAACATAGCCGTTATGCTGTAGAATTTTCATCTCAAAATGTCTCTCTCTTATTCTCAAATTCATTTATTTTATTTAGTGAATACTCAAATCTCTTTCTTCTAAAGGGGTATTCACACATATACCAAGATGTTGTATTTTAAATTCTGGGATTTACATACATGAGACCTGTTTTCCCTTTCCATGGGTTTAAAGCGACATAAATATCATGTCTTTAAAGCAGTTTTTAAAACGTTATGATTATGAAATGAAACCCATTTCTTTTATACTATATGGGTTGTTTATGAAATGATTGATGATTATATATGTGTCTCACGTGATAATAAAGAAAAATTAAGGGTGTGCCCTGATAGCGCTCCAATGCATTGGGTAAAGACTTAATCTCTAGAGATGACCATTTTTAACGACACCTTAGTGAATAACCTTGGTAATTTTTAATGACACCTTAAGGATGGACCTTGGTGAAACAGAAATGATTGTAAATATTAAATTTTTTATCCACATCTTCAAGTTATGAAATACATTATTTTTATTATGATATTCCTCATGATTTCTTTCTCATGCCTTAAAGTTCTTTTTTATGACATTGTTGATGTATCTCAAGTTCACATGTTAAATGTTTCCCCTTGTTTCCCTTACTGGGACTTCTTCTCACCCTTTCTTTTGATGTATGTCCCCAGGTTATGAGATTCAGTAATGAACCTAGGATGAACCTAAGGAGAATCCTTTCAAGTGTTTAAGAAGAATGTTTTTTTTCATGTAATAAGTTCCTGGTTTCCAAGACACTAAACCTTAAAGATCATTGGTTTTGTAAAATGTAATGGAAGTTTATGTGATAAAAAGGCGAGATGCTATATTCCTTCATTTTATAGGCCTAACTTGTTGAAGAAATCCCTACCTTTACTTTGGAAGATTTTAAAACTGAGGATTTTTACTTTGAAGAGAGGATAGAGAAGATTTAATACCTCACTCTTAACTTGTAATCACCCCTAGAGTAATAAATTTTCTTGAAGAAAAGAAATATGAACAAATTTAAGGATATTTTTTACTTAATTAAACAATATTTTATTTGATTTGATTCTAATTTTAATTATATTATTTTGATTATGATTCTATCTACATAGGTTCTATAGAGTCAGTTGAACATTTTTATTTCCTAGAGGGTCTTTAAAATTATTTTAATGCACAATTTTGGAAAATTTCTCAATTCCAAATTCAATTATAAATCCATGTTTGGGAGTGGTTGATGAGAAAATGAGGGTTTTGTGTTGTTTACTCAAGAAAAAGTGGATGTTGATACATTTTTTGTTTTCAATAATTAATATATAGAAGATATTGAATTAGAAGAAAAAACACATTTAAGAATTAATTTTTTACGATTTATGCACACCATTCCTCGCATTAAATAAGAGGGGAAACACCACTACATTTTTACCATATCCACGACTCTTGAATAGATTTAAATTTAAATATGGTGAAATAAAGGAAGATGGAAATGTGGTATTCCAAAAAAATGTATAAGTTTAGTAATGAAGTCAGAAAGAATATTTTATGTTGGTTCTTAAGTAATAAACCACACCCCTATTAGATTGGATATGAACTCAATTATTTCCATTTATGTACATTCTAAATACATCACCCCATGGGGGGTTAAACCCAATATTATCTTGTTACTTTTTTTAGATTTTGTTTTTATTTTTATTATTTAATAAATAGTTTTTTGTTGTTTCTTTTGTAAGAAAATAAGATGATATTACATTCTATCATGTGACAACCCATCTTGGGTAACACATTTCATATCAATTGATCTTCTAGTTTATTTCTTTCCAAACTTAACTTTTTAATAGTTTGAATTCTTATTATATTATTCAAAGTAAGTGTGGGGGATGGGTATGAATTTTTTTTTGTTGCTCCAGAATTTGATAATGCCAAATCATTGAACAAACATGTCACTTAATTGAGAATTATTAAAAAAATATTTTGTTCTATCCATAGAGAATAAATGCATGTAAAATTTATTTTTGTTTTGTAAATGATGTGGTGATAAGAACTTTACATCCCATTAAAGAATAAATTTCATGGTTTTCAAATATCAAGAGAAGATATATTCTAGAGAAATTTTCAATCAAACCCTCTTAAACTTTCACTCTATATTTATTATGATTTTTACATTAAATTCCTGATTATAATTCTTGTTCTTTACAAATTTTAGGAGCTAGAATTTGGGTACCTGAGATACTTACTCAAAAAGAAAAAAAATTGGAGTGTCATTATTGAACTTTAAATCTTAAATATTCTAACAAGGGTAGTAATATTTCAAATTCTAATACTTTTTTTCTACTTTAAGTTCAAAAATCTATTGCTTTATATTGGTGGTGTAATAAATTATAGAAATTTGATTTTAAAATGGTGAAATGAATTGAGACTTTATTATTTAAAACATACTGGTAACTACTTCTATTTTGAATTATTTTAATGATGAATATATTATTTTCATGATCATTTTGGTGCCTTAATGTTTATCTATTTAAATTCAAAGTGTTTCCTTGAAACCTCTCTGAAAATATCTATTGGTTTGATTGATTTGTTAAGTAGTAACCAGTAGGTATTCTTGTTCATGTTGTGATTTTATTTTATTGTTTTTGTGTGGAAATGTTTTTTTGATCGTTCTTGTGACCCTTTTAATATGTCTTTTGAACTACTAATTTGATAAATCTGTTTTGATCTCATTTTATTTATAAATGTCTCTCCCACCTTAGAAATTAACATTGGAGAAAATTTTGGGTTTTATGTGTGGGGGAGTTGTCTAATTTTAGCTAAACTATAATTCATTGAGAACCCATTAAATAATCCCATTTTTTTAAAAAAATTGAGTTTTAAAATATCACTTATTTTTTTAGTAAGTGACAATTTTTATTAAAATTGAATTTTGTGATTTTACTTTGAGGTGATTAATCTTTATCACCTTATGTAATTAATAAGGTAAATATTTTTTCTTACCCTCTGGAAAAAAATGTTCTCAGGAAAACTATGGGAGAATTTTATAAAATAATCATTTATTTTTGAATTTTTAATTAAAATTTAACTCATATGATATGAATTCAAATAAATTATGAAATGAAAATACTAATCTGGGATGAACTCGTTATTTTATTCTATTCATTCTTTATTCATCAACTGTTGGAAGGGTTATTTTTTCCACTAATAAATTATCAATCTAAACCATTCAATAGTATATCTATTTATTATGTATTTTTAAATTATGTGAGTATGTTCTCCTAGAGGTAAAGAGAAGTTTAGACTTTTAGTTGGATTCAAATTGATAGTTATTAAAATTTCTTTAAATTTTTCAATTTAAATATTTTTTTGTATATAGTAACAAATTTGACACTGATAAAATTTTATTCAAGAGGGTATTCATAATTCTAACTTGATAGAATCCATGAGGGAAAATCAATTTGAGAATCAGTTCATAGTGGCATTCCAGTTTTTTTATTTTGAAATATATTATCTCTTATTGAATGTGACTAAATTATTGTTTGAGGAAACTAAATGTATTATGTATAGGGTAATTTGATGTGGCTCTATTTTATTACATTTTTACACATCTCTTTTTTAGTATTTTAATACTTTTTAATGTATAATGATCTTATAATGGAGGAATATTGAATATTGTTCATTATAAAATTGAAAATATAATTTTTTCAAGTTTTGATGAAAAAAAGATGATTTATTTAAGATTAATGATGATTTTTTCTTGTTGCTGTTTTCATAAATTTTGTGAATGAATTTATTTAATGACTTTTATAGTGATTTAAGTGAAATTTTATTCTTTAAGTGAATTTTGAAATTATAATTTTTTATTGAAATCAATTCTCAATTTTAATTTTTGAAGTTTATTTTAATTTATATTCTTGAATTTTTTTTAAATTTATTTGTTTTTAATTTAAATGTTCATTTTGAATGGATTTTATATTATCTTTTATTTAAATATATATGTATACATAATCAAATTTACATATCATCCTAGGAGAATTGTAAAAGCAATTATGTAGCTAAATTACTATGTAGCCAAATGTTCCCAACAGCAACATAGCCAAATTTAAGATGACATTCACATATCTAATCTTCACTTCATAGTTTATATACCCAAATCCTAACATATGGGAATGATTAGTTGGCCCAAACATCCAAATTCTTTCACCCATGCCACATATCTAAATTTTAAGCTCTATATAACCAAAATCTACCAGTCATCATTGCCAAACTCCAAATAAAAAAAATTACTATAATCGAGCCTTCTAAGATGCCAATGAAGATGAAGAATTTAGGATTATCCATGACTAGTTTGGTTGATGATTCTCATATAAAGTCATGAAGTTCAAACCAAGTGTTTTTAAATGAATTCAAAACCATACAAGAATGGGTTGAAGGTTATGGGTTTAACCAAGGTCGAAAGTATAAGCCTAATCGAGCATACTGATTTAAGTAATTAATTTTGGGAAGATCAGTTTATTTCATTGGTGATAGAAAAAATGGGGTTTGATAAATAAATAAATATTGGGGATGGTCAAGGTTGACCAATTCTCATGAGAATACCCCTCAAGATTTTCACCAAGCTGAAAAAAAGTTCAAAGAAAAAGAATGACTAAACTAAGTTGAACCAGGTGCCTCCATCAATTCAAGTGAATTAACTCGAATGTTGAGAAAGATGAAAAAGGATTCAATAATCATTTGGCACATCTAAATGTGATGAAATTGGTTGAAATAAATTAAAATGGTTAATAATGAATTTTCTATTGATTAAATTTTGACTCAAATCCCTAACACAATTTATTATTATTGGAGTTCTGAGTAGGTGATTCTAAGTTGGAGATGATTATATTTTTTTATCTAGTGTTTATAGTGTGTGATTTTAAGTTCATGCTATTGAATATGATGAGACCTATTCGATCTGATTATTACGTTCATGGTGATGTAGGAAGATGCACACTAACTGCTTTTTTAAACGATTGAGTGAGTCTGTAGAAAATAAGATCAATCTTGATATTTACTATGCCCAACCAAATTATGAAGAATAAAAAAGGTCATGAAAACAAGTTCAGTTCTTAAGGTGATCGTGTAAAAAGTTCTAGTGTGACTCAGTATTTGGTTCAAATCAAAGGGTTGAGTTTAGTCCAAGGTTTTTCTAATATATAATGAAGTCATGGGAGATTTGGAGCATAGGATGAAGTGTAGAGTTTTGAAATATTTCAGCCATGATTTGGTCATATTTTAAACCTAATTACGACTTGTTAAGATGAGATAGTAAATCATATTAGGTTTTATTGATGGAAGTTGTACATGTGGAGAATATTGGTTTACTAGACATTTAATGAATGAAATGATTACATTTGAAGTATGGTAATTTCTAAATACTTTCAAGAAGGTTGTATGAAGTTTGAAATATATCCAGAAACATATATTTAGAGCCAATACCAATTCACATGGGGGAAGTGACATTTTAAAATGGGATTCTGATTGTTTCACATGGAGAGGTTGTAAAATAATAAAGGTTGACATGTTGAGTTCCCTAATTGTATTTTTAGATTTGTTTATATTTTCTAATTTTTCTTTAAATAGTGTGTAGGGTTTTTTTATAAAAAAAATGGGGTAGGGGTATCCAATTTAAAACATTTATACTCTCCCTATTTCTCATCTTTCTCTCTTATGTCTTTCTCCATTTGTAAATAAAAATTTTCTATGTTATTTTCTCTCTCTTAGTTGTGTGATCTCTAATATCTAGTAATGGAAGGATAATTTACAGGCCTAGTTCTAGGTGGTGATGATTCTCATTGATTATTGAGGATTGAATATTCAGTTTTATCATTAAAATATTTTACACTCTATGAAAATTACAACCATGAATAGAGGATATGCAACAGCACACTTATTCACATGAATAGTTTTCTACTTTCTTAATTCTCTGTCCATTTTCCTCTTCTTCTCTAAGTCATTAAACATAGTGTCTTTATATTAATCTTTTGTTTTGAAGATCCATTGATGATAAACTTTCCATTTAAGACATTCTATAAGAATTTTCTATTACCTTTTGACTCATTCCATAGTTAGGAGATCTCTTATGTACATGAAGACATTCCATGCATGCATGTTCACTATTTTAGGAGAGAGAGGTGAATTGAGTCGAGACTTACATCATCCACTCAGTAAAATTCAGTGTAAGTGGTTTTATTATTTTTAGGTCATTGGTAGGTAGTATAGAGTTCAGCTACTAAAACTGGTTTTATTCTCACTAAATTTTATACTCAACTATTGTTTCTATTTTCCTTCTTTGTTTTTGTTGATCTTGTTTTCATTTTATTTTTTCATCACTGTTTCATGTTTACTTTACTTATTTCAAAATAGTAAAAAATAAAAAATATTTTATAATTATAACTAGGATAAAGATACTACCTCCATGAGATGGAATCCTAGAATAACCACTATGTTATATCTAGGGTATTACAAATGTATCTTTTATATTCTGATGATAGGATATCAAACTACTTCTCAATAAATGAAATATATTTTGGTTCCTTTGGGTTATTTCTTTGGGTGATTCTTCCCACATTATTGATACATAGGAAATTGAATCTCCATTCCCCCATGATATTTATCACTATAACTTCTATAAATCTTCTTATTTTTCTTCTTTATTGTGTTTGTAAATTCAAATTTGTAACACCTTAAGATTTTAAAATAAGAACATTATATCCGATGATGTATATGACACATAACACCATGATTAAAAGGAAATATAAAAGCTTAAAACTTTAAGATATATTTATTTTTAAATAAATTAAATCTTTTCAATAGATTTCAATACACGTGACACTAAGTTATCTTATGTTACATTCAACAACAATTTTCTTTGATATCTTGTGTTACACACAAGACTGACTTTTACTGAACAATAATATACTACTAAAATTATTATTTAACATATTACCTAGGCATTGGAAGGAATGGTATGAATAGGATTAACTAAATTTTAAAAATATATATTTTACACGCATTTATTAGTGATCTAATTAATATAAATAAAATAATAATCATTTAAAAAAATAAATTTTTTCTGAAAAAAACTGTATTTTTTTAAAAGACTATTTATTCATGATTTGAGTATATAATTTAGAATTAATTTTATCCAATTTTACAAAATATATTTTAAAAAATACAATTAATTTTTTAAATCATAATACAAAAATTATCTTAGGGTAAATTTTTTGGATTTTCTGAAATGTTTCATTTTTTTTAATAGTGAAAATTAATGAATTTTAATTGAAAACTTTCTTATCATTTAAATTATTTATAATGTTAAATTACATTATGAATTGGTTTAAAAGTAAAATTAGATCAATTTTATATCAATTAATTCAATTTAGGCCATTTTAATCATCTTTGTATTTAATTTTGATATAAAAACATCGTAGACTTTTTGAACATTTTCTCTTTAAAACCCCGATTTCTCATCATGTTTACGAGATTAGTTTTAAATTTTATTTTTGTCACTTATATGAATTGAATTTGGAAAAATGGATTAAATATTTTGAATTAGTAAAATTTATAATTTATAATAAGTTCAACTTATTTTTTTACTAAAATTAATAGTGAAAACTATAAAAATTAAGTATCACGGTTAAGGAAAACATTGATTTACTGGGGGATTAAACTAAGATAATAAGGGTTAAACATGACCTAAAAACTTTTCCAATACCCATTGTATGGCCATATTTTGACCTTATATCTTATGGGTTCGATAAGGTCCCATTTTTGAATATTTTTTAATAATAAAAAATTAGTTAAGATTGAATCTTTTCAAAAAATTACAAGTGTACCACTCACTTAACTTATAATAAGACACCCCTATCCTCACTTTTTTACACCATCAATCTACTTTAGCTCATCCAATTTCTGAAAAAATCACTTCCCAAATTCCCTCACCTCATCTATAAATCTTATTTTTGGTAGAAATTCAACCTAATAAGGCTTTAGTGAAAACAAGATGAGGATACCCAAAGAATGGGTAGTATTCTTCAATGAGTCTTTTTATTTTATTTCTTTATAAACATTTTTAAGTTATTATTAAAACATGATAATTTAATAAAATCAGTATATTACATATAATAGTATGTTTTTATAATAATTTCATTACCTACAACCATTTCCACTTCCACCAAATGGGTTACAAAATCATTGTTTGTGTGTACGACAGACTATCGTCTCGCGAACCGATGTCATTCATTCTTCCATTATCACTTTTCACGGTTGGGTATGATGATAGATATAAAGTATATATATATATATATATGATATTTATAACATATTTATACCTATGGAGTCATTATATCATATATTTCTTTTTTTACTTTCTATTCCATAGGGGATACGATAACATCGCTCGTGTGTATGGCGGACTACAACCTCATGAAGTGATGTGATTCGTATTTCACTAACACTTTACATGATATTTATTAAGGTTAAAGTTAATGATTATATGTTATATAAATGAAATAATTATTATATTCATGGAATATTTATCATCCTATAAAGATAATATATATCATTGTCTTTCTTACCTTTTCACTCACTTAAAGATGATAACATCGTTCGTGTACGTGTGAACTTCCGCCTTCACTAAGTGATGTGACTCTATTCTCATCACAAAAACACATGGATGATATATATACGTATATAATATGGTATATATTATATTATTATCATTATGAAAATATAATATATTACTTAAATTCTTTCCATAATGATCGTTGAAAAATGGAAACATTACTAATGCATACGTACGATCTACTATCTCTATGATCGTAACATACTTCATTTCTCAAAACCATATTTTTATGATTGGTATTAAAAGTAAAATTGAATTATAAATATGAAAATTATTTCATGAATATTATCCTATAGATTATGGAAATATTTAATATTTTAATGAACCAAATCTTTATTGACAAAACACACATTAGAAAACAAGCCAATTAACACCCAAAACAATGAAAATAATGAAATATTATTAATGAACGTGTGATAAGATGTTATAAAATGATCATATATGATATTTTAAATATTAATATGGTTCTGTTTTAAGTTAATAAAAATTTAAAAACGAATATACATAAGGTTAAATAATGTTAAATCAAAAGGAAGTGTGAGGTAAGTGTTTCCCATCTTACTTTTACTTCTGTGATTCATACACCATATTCACCACTTAATTATTTAATTTGGTGTATATACTACCAATATTTTATGTTATATCATGAATTAATTCATTATCATGGTATTTAATGTTTCATTTTATGTTATTTCTTTCATGGGGATCATAAAATAAAAGGTACAAAGTGTAATAGTTTATTTCACAATCTCATAATTATTCAGGATTATTTTTTTTAAGTATCACTTGGGGGAATTATTAGATATTTCTATCTTAAAATAAATATATTTTATTCTTATATGGTTATTCATGAACTTTTTTAGGTAATAGTGTCATTTTTTACTCTTTGGTACTTAAAATGATTGAGAAAGTGTTTTTAAGAAAATCAGAATTTATTTCCCTCTTTGGTCAAAAATCCATTTTCATAAAAAACAATGGTTTTTAAAAAAAATTCAAAAATGTTTTTAAATTTTCAAAAAAAAATTATTAAATGAATTATTACCAATTTTTAAATTTTTTTAATTTTTTTTAAAGGAATCTTCTTTCCATTTTATAAACAGAGAACTTTTCTAACCTTTTTACAATGTAAAAGGAACGTTCCTTTTTAACTTGTACGACATGTACAAAATTACCCACTATCATGAATATCATTTATTTAAAGATTAATTCACTATTTTACAAGTATATTTTTAAAGAAAATTTTTTCTTAATATTCTTTAAATTCTTAGTTTTAAAAGTTTTTTCCAAAGAAAAATATTTTCAAAATGTTTATTATTTTAAAGGGTGATTTTCAAAAAAAAATGATATTTTCCTCAAGAATGTTTTTAATTATATTTTTATGATATTTCTATTCATCAATGACAATAACCCTTTATTATTACTCAAATGGGTATTTTTTAGAATCATACCATCCTTATTATTTCTACAGATGGTTTATGATTAGTTTGACTGGGGATGTACTGTGTTGATACCTTTCACTTTACTCCGGATGGTCTCTAGTTATGTTTATTTATTGGGGAAATTATTTACACTTCATATTCTAGTTTAAATATGAATTTTTATGTGCATTATGTTTCACCCCTATCATATGAGGAATGCATTGGACCTTATAAGTGATGGGCGGGTCCCGTTATAGCCCCTCAATGTATCAGTAGCTCTAATGAGACAAACTAGATATAGTTTTGGCTGAGGCCTTACCCATTTATATAGATATCTTGGAATTAAGCCTCAAAGTTATTATATATCTTGGCATGATGCCTCTACGATATTATATGTCATTGAATAAATCCTTGACTGTATTAGATATCTTATAATGAGGATTCAATTGTATGTTTTATATGTCCATCATTATGTATTCCATCATTATGAATTTAGTTATTGATATTCCATGTGATTATTCAATTAGTTATAATATCCATGGTTAAGTTCCATTCTAATGTGATCCTTTATATGTAATTATTTGAAATTAATTTATTATTATCATATTATGATCAAGTTATTAATTAAATAGCATGTGGTTTAGTTATTTACATTTCCATATTGATCATTCTTTATTGATTCATGAAAGCTTCCATTATGCCTTACCAATGTGGTAAAGCAGTCATTGTCTTTGGATTACTATAGCTCAGTTCACTATAGTAGGTATCAGATGATGTTTGGTAGAAACCTTGGAAACTATATTTAAGAGACCATATATTAGGGAACCTAACCCTATGATAGACTTTGAGGATAAGTATAGAAGAAATCCTAATGTTTTGGTATGAGATATTATGTGATTTTTCCTTGAAATGCATCTATGACTGGATACTAAAAGTTGATGTGGTTCTGTAAGAGATATACATCGGGGTAATAACTCTGAAAAGGGCACACTGCACTTGACCCAATTGTCACCTGGTGCATGAAAATGGGCCTTACTGTGCACCTAGTTTGACACTCCTGTGGGATATTCTTACGATAATTCACATTTTATTTATAGACCATTATGAAGGATTTGAAAGTAAATATATCCCCAAATACACCATGTTTATGATTATGATATTGGCTATGTATAAAGTTTTCAATTTATGTTAAGTATTTCACTTATTTTGGGATTATACATTATGTTTCATAATGATATGATCTAGACTGCTGTATTATATCATTTAGAAATGATTCCTAGTAGAAGGAATGAGAACCACATCGATGAGGACATAGTATCATGTGCTAAGAATACATAGAATGAATTCTCTATGTATTATGGCTTCGGAGGGAAGAATGAGAAGAATATGATGGATGGGAAAAGGATAAAGGGAAGAAGGGAAAGAATGATTTTCCCACATGTGATAATTGTAGAAATAATTACATTGGTACTTAATTAAAAGGAATGTGAGTTTTCTATAAGTGTGGAGAGAAAGGCCACCATTCTTGTGATTATAAGGGTAAGAAAAAAAATTCCAATGTATAATGCTTCAACTATTAGGATATGGGGAACTATGCAAATTAATTTCTCAAGCATCAAAGGAATATACCTCAAAAAAGCTAATAAATCATATTCAATATTATTATATTAAAATAGATAAAGAGGAATGATTAATGTTCTTGGGTTTGGATTCAATAATTATGTCATTAGATTATTTTATCAACAATGTCATAGTTATAAGAATTATGAAATATATAATAATTTTACTACAATACATTTTCATTAAGTATTTAAAATAGTGTGTTGAATAGTACTAATAAACAAGAAAAAAGATTCAATGGAAAGTTTAACTTCTTGGAAAACACGTGATTTAGGAACTATAATATGTTCATGATGTCGAGATAATGATATTTGAAAAAAGAGATAATTGATATGGATGAAGTAAATTGGATAGTATTGGCTAACTTGGAACTGATTAATGATTTGTTGAAAATGTGATTTATACTATCATTAATGGAGTTTACAACATTCTATATTTAAGAAATATATCCAATAATCTATGTTTTATTTAAGGAATATGGACGAATTCATGTTTTCTATAAGGTTTTATGGTAATTCATGTTATTACCATGTTTTAAGAGAATGCATGATGATGGTATTCACATGTTTGGTATGTAATGATTAATAGATACTTCATATTGTTTATGGGATTAATGGTGAGTTAATTTTATAAATTTAATGATATTCATTCTAAATTTATGGATATTAATATTTTGGAAGTTCTGTAAGGATAACCATTTATAAAATGGTTTAATTTGAAAATTGGATGGATATTTTAATGTATTACTTCACCATATGAAGATTCATGTATATTGGATAACTTATTTTACCCGTATTAGTTTTGGAAAATTTTTAGAGACATGTGGAAATACTTTTCACTCTTTTATAGATGATTTGATCTATTAAATTTTATTTTTAGTGCTTTGGGCATTAAAAATTCATTTTCAGATATTCATTTCTTAGAGTAAGAGATGAATTGTAAATTTATCAAATCACAACCAAATGATGAAATTGTTCTTATGAAATAGAAACATATCAAGTAATTATATTTCCTTATATTTTTGGATAATAAAATAATTCCTCAACTTTTGTAACTAGATCTTGAAATTAAAATTTCATCCTATTACATTCATATTCGATAAATTAGATGATCATTTAAATCATCACGGATTTGTGGTTTTGAGGCCCTTAACATTCCATTAATCATTCACTTGATTGTGATCAATGACCTATATCATTCTCTATAATTATTTACTCTTTTATTTTATGTCCACATCTTCACCTACCACTAATGTGATCATATGTAGAAACCCGGTTATATGTTATTCCATATGACCTTTGTGCTTCTATATATCTCTTATTAAGAGGATATTTTGTTAAACCTTTTATGAAGTGGGTTTTCAACAATGTTATTTCAAAATATAAAACCTTTAATTATCAAGATAAAGTTTATATTGTGAGGGCACAATTTTTTTTAATGTGGGGAGAATGTAATACGCCGAGATTTTAAAATAAGAATATTGCATTCGATAGCATATATGACACGTAACACTAAGCATACAAGATAATATAACACCCCAAGACTTTGAGATATATTAATTTTAAAATAAATTAAATCTATTTAATAGATTTAATTCCATGTAACACTGAGTTAGGTTTCATTACACACAACAACAAGTTTCTTCGATAGCTTGGGTTACATGAAAGACCGAGTTTTATCGAACAACAATATATTATAAACATTATTATTTAATATACCTCCTAGTCATTGAAATGGTTTATATGAATAGTATTAACTAAATTATGAAAATTTATAGTTTACACACATTTATTAGTTCTCTATTTATTATAAATAAAATAAGAATCATTTAGAAGTAAAATAAATGTTTTCTGAAAAATGGTATTTTTTCTAAAAGATGGTTTAGTCACGCTTTGCGTACATAATTTCAAATTAATTTTTTACACTTTTCGAAAATATATTTGAAAAAATAAAATTATTTTTTAAAATATGATTTCCAAAATTATCTTATGATAAATATTTTGGATTTTTTTGAAATGATTCATTTTTTGATGAATAGTGAAAATACCGAATTTTAATTGAAAACTGTCTTTTTATTTAAATTAATTATAATGTTAAATTATATATTGAATTGGTTTTAAAGTAAGATTAATTAAATTTTATATAAATTAATCAAATTTATTTCATTTGAATCATTTTTATATTGAATTTTTATATAAAAACTTTGTAAACTTTTGCATATTTTCTCTTTAAAAACAGGCTTTCACATTGCATTTGCAGGATTAATTTCAAATTAAACTATGACAATTATATAAAATTAATTTGTAAAAATTGATTAAATATTTTGAATTATAATAATTTATAATTTATAATATGTTCACCTCAATTTTTTACAAAAAAATAATTTTGAAAATAGTAAAAATTAATTACCGCGATTAAGGTAAAAATTGATTTATCGGGTGTTAAACTAGAAGGATAGGGGTTAAAAATGACCTAAAAACTTATACAACACCCATTGGATGGACATATTTCATCAATATATATTCTAGGTTTTATAATTTACCATTTTACAAGCTTTATGGATTATAAAAACGTAGTTATGGTTGAATCTTTTCAAAACAATACAAGTGTTCCACTCACCTCACTTATAAATGGTCACCCACTATCCTCTCTTATTCACACCTTCACACCATTTTATTTTAGCCAATACCTACCCAAATAACTTCCCAACTTCCCTAAACTCATCCTAGAAACATTATTTTGTGCATAAATACAACATAGGAAGTCTTTAGTTCAAACCTAAGGAGGATACCTGAAGAAGAGTTAATGTTATTCAATGAGCGTTTTTATTTTATTTCTTTCTATACCTACATAAATTCTTATAAAAACTAGATGATATAATAAACTCATTATATTCTATATACTGGTATATTTTTATAATAATTACATTACCTACAACCATCTCCACTTCCATCAAATGGGTTACAAAATCATACTTTATGTGTATGGTGGACTACCGCCTCACAAAACGATGTCATTCATTCTTCCATTAACATCTTTCATGGTTCAATATGATGATGGATCTAAATTATGTATATATATATATATATGATATTTATTACATATTTACACCTATGCATTAATTATATCATTTTTTTACTTTCCATTCTGTAAAGGATATGATAATGTTGCTCGTGTGTATGGTAGACTACCGCCTTGTGAAGCGATGCGATTCATCTTTCACTGATGCTTTACCTGGAATGTAATAAGGTTAAATTTAATTATTATATATGATATAAATTTCATAATTAAAATATTAATTAAATATTTATAATTCTTGAATGATAATATACATCATTTTCTTTCTTACCTTTTCACTCACTTAAAGATGATAACATCGTTCGTGTACGTGTAGACTACCACCTTCACGAAGTGATGTGACTCACTTTTCATCACCAAAACAAATGTATGATATATATATATAATTATATAATATGGTATATATTATATTATTATCATTATTTAAAGATAATATATTGATTAACTTCTTCCCATAATGATCATTGAAAGATGGAAATGTTACTCGTGCGTACATACGGCCTACCGTCTCCATAATCGTAACATACTTCATTTATAAAAATGATCATTCATGATTGGTCTTAAAAGAATAATTGGTGTATAAATATGATAATTATTTCATGATTATTATTATTATATATATTATGAAACTATATAATATTTTCAAGAACCGGATCTTTAATGATAAAACACTCATGAGAAAACAAGGAAATTAACACCTAAAACAATGAAAATAATGAAAGATTATTAATGAACGGGTTATAAGGTGTTATAAAAGGATAATATATGATATTTTAAATATTAATATGGTTATGTTTTAATTTAATAACATGTTTAAAACCATTATACAGTATTTTAATGAAATTTTAGTCAAAAGGATGCATGAGGTAAGGGTTTCTCGTCTCACTTTTACTTTCATGAGACATACACCATATTCACCACTTATTTATTTTGTGTGGTGTACATACTGACCCTAATATATGTTATATCATTAATTCATTAATCATCATGGTATTTAATTTTTCATTTAAAGTTATTTATTTCATGGGTCTAATGATACAAAAGTTAACAAAGTAGTCAGGGTTTATTTCACAATCTTATCAATATTTGAGATTGTTTTTTTTAATTCTACCTTAGGGAAAATATTTTATATTTATATCTTAAAATAAATCATTTTCCTATCCTCTAGTTATTAATGAACTTTTTTATGTAATAGTACCATTTCCCACTCTTTGTTACTTAAAATTATTGAGAAAATGTTTTTAAGAAAATCTGACTTTATTTCCCTCTTTGGTCGGAAATCCATATTCTTCAAAACCCATGTTTTCTAAAAATTATTTCAAAAATATTTTTATCCTTTTCAAAATTAAATATTAAAGAAATTTTTACCCATTTTTACTTTTAAAAAAATTGAAATGAATCTTCTTGTTTTTTTTCCAAACAAGGCACTTTTCTAATCTTTTTAAAATGAAAAATGAATGTTCCTTTTTAAATTATATGACATGTATAGAATTACCCACCATCATGACCATTATTTATTTGAAGATTCCTTTTCAATTTTACAAGGATCTTTTAAAAGAAATTTTTTTCTAATATTCTCAAAATTATTAGTTTTAAAAGTAATTTCCAAATAAATTGATTTTTAAAATGTTTTATGTTTTAAAAGGTGATTTTCAAAATGAAAAGTATGTATTCCTCAAGAATGATTTTAAAGATATTTTTATGGTATTTATATGCATCAATGAAAACAACTATTTAATCTTACTCCAATGGGTATCTATTAGAATCATACCATCCTTATTATTTCTCGGGATTATTTATGATGAGTTTGACTGTGGATGTACTATGTTAATACCATTCACTTTACTCTAGATGGTTTATGATTATTTTTATTTATTAGAGAAAGTATTTTCATTTCATATGCTAGTTTAAATACAAAAGTTTGTCTTAATTATGTTTGAACCCTCTCATATGAGGAATGTGTTGGATCTTGCAAGTGACGTGTGGGGCCCGCTATAGCCCCTCGATGCATCGATAGGTCTCATGAGAAAAACTAGATACGGTTTTGGATGAGGCCTTACCCAATTATATTGATTTCTTAGAACGTGGCCTCAATAGTATTAGATGTCTTGGCATAAATCTTTGACGATATTAGATGTCGTGTCACGAATCCTCGATGATATTAGATATCTTAGCATGTGGTCTTGATGGTATGTTTTAGATTTCCATTATTATTTATTACATCATTATGAATTAAATTATTGATAATTCATATGATTATTTGATTAGTTTGAATATCCATAGTTATGTTTCATGCTCATGCAATTATTTATATGACATTATTTGATCATCATTTATTCCAGCCATATTTTTTTCAAGTTATTGATTAAATGAATTGTGTTATAGTTATTTACCTTCCCATATTAATTATTCATTATTGATTTATGATATATTCCACTATACTTAACCCTTACTGAGCATTTGAGCTCACCCTTATTTTGTTTCCTTTCTCAGGAATCCAAGAAGTTGTTATGTTTGATATGCAAGGATGTTCTAGATGGAATAAAATTATTTTAAAAAAAATGTTGTAATTTATTTTTCAAATGTAATTAATGAATCAAGTATGTATCTAGTTTACCAAGACTTCTAAACTATTTAGTCCTTCGGGATTTGATGCTTTGTATCTTATACCAATGTAGTAAAGCAGAAACTTGGTCTAGGTTAATAGAGTTTGGGTCATTAGAAAATTGTTTCAAATGGTTAACCATAACTCAATATAAATGGTTTTATATGTCAATAAGATTCTTGACACTATCTCCCAATCTATTAGGTTTCTTATTTGGAAAATCACCATATTTCCCATTAAACCCATTTTCATCTCAATTTCTCCTTAGTGTAACCATTACATGAATAATATAAAGTTGATGATAATAATATGATAATATTAAGAAAAAAGTAAAATTATTTATATGAAGTAATAAATCTTATATAACATATGTACCCGTACTTATAAATTTCTTGGATTCAATCTAGGTTTTCCATGGAAATTTCTCTATTAGGTTATCTGACAATACCATAAAAATGTGCTCAAATTCTTCAAAACGGGTCATAAATAGAATGTGAATCACCAAAGAATTTCCCTCATAAGTGTCACACAAGGTGTACAATTAGGCTGGTCTTTCAGGCACCAAGTGAATATCAAGTTAACACCCAAATGGCCTTTTTAGGGTTATTTCCTCAGGTTGCATCTGTGCCAAAGCCTGCATCCACATGTTAGTATCTAAAGAGGGATGCAATTTTGGTTAAATCACAAACTCTATAATTTACCAAAATTTTAAGATGTTTTCCTACATTTAGGATTATCCATAAGGTTTTAAATAATGTTCATTAGTCATAATCCTAAAACAACCTAAAATAACATACCGATCAACATATACCTTAATCGTGTATTCTATAAAAATAAATTAATATTTTCACAAATCAACCTGAATTTATCTGAAATGAAATCACTTACCAAGGCTAAGGGAAAATAATACCTTGATCATGTACTCTTCTTAACCACTAAATTAATCTAAACCCATCTTTAATACTGATAATGACCCCCCATAACCACACTCGAAGAATCTAGTGAAAATAAACATAATCTTCTCATATCATATTTTAAAACAACTAAGCAGACTCATAACAAAATATCAATAATTAGAGTATCATCAAAAAAAATATTGAGTTACACACTAATGACATTTTAGATTTAGAGTTTTAAAAATTTATGAGAAACTTTTCTCTTACACGACCCATATCTTCCCATTTTGATTGACATTACTCCCATTATACCAAGAATTTATTATTCCATCATAAGTCATCAACATATCCAATAATATTCTCCAAATATAATACCATTCTTGTAAAGACCCTAAAATTTCAAGGAAAATTTTTTTTTCTTAATTTCTTTGGAATTTTACAAGAATGCAGTTTCTGACGGCGCCTGATTCCGAGGCCCGGTGTGCCCGGAATCATTTTCTGAAGTTTAGGTCAGGTACGTCCAGTGAACGAACGAGCAGATTTTTCTAACTTTTGAACCGGTGCTCGGAATCAAAATCTGAGGACACCGATGGAATCGCAGCGCCGGTAATTTCTCAAGAACACATTTTCCGGAGTTGTGTTTGCTCGGGTGGAGTTTTTTTTTCTTATTTGGGTTAACTAAAGAATAAAATAAAATATTGTGCAAGAGATTTTATTTTTATTCAAGGAAGTGTTAACCTAAGTTAAGTGGTTGAGTGGGACCCACATCCTAACTAATCCGCTAGGTAGGATATTAGTGGGGTGGGGCCCACACGAGCCCCACCCTTTCAACTTCCTCAGCCCCTTTTTAATTAAGGTAACGCACCTGCACCCTTTTTTTTGAATGAAGTCAACTCGTGCGTTTAATTTAATATTAAATGCCTCTATTAATTGGGCAGTTTAAAACGTTGCAATTAATTGAGTTAATTGTTTGATTCAATTTTGAATTTCAAACTTAAGGCTTGAGTAATAAAATAAGAAGGTGTCTTAAATTATTATTGTTGGAACTTGTTGTGTTGAGTTTTTGGGAGAAAAGGGGGAGTCTTGAAGTTCTTCGTTCTTCGTCGAAGAACGCGAAAAACGCGAAGAACGTGAAGAACGCCGACCTCCGACGAAGGTCAACAAGAACGTCGGATCCTCGAAGATTGACGACGCGACGCTGAAGAATCTTTTCTCTGCGACGCGACGATCCTCCTTCCGCGACCTCTCTTTCTGTGACGTCCCTTTCCGCGACAAACCTCATTCGACAACTATGCTCAAGGTAGGGGTTTAATTTGAGAATATTAATAATATCATGAGTGTTTTCCTTCTAAAACAAGAATGTGGATCAACTCATTATTAAGTTGATCCGCAAAAGTTTTTGTTTGTGGGTTTGGAATTTCCTTTTGATTGCGGAAAAAACCGTAGGGGATTTGATTTTGGTTCATGAATCTTTCTTGACCGTCCAAAAACTATCTTTTCTTAAGCCGCTTGATATCGGATTAACGGGAGGAGTTCAGACCGCACGAACACGGCCGACCCTCTTCCCCCTTCGTTAATGTGTTTGTCGCGGCTCGATCAAGGGTGACGCGGTGCAACGGCACCGCGCGGAAACAAGGAGGATCATCGGCGAAGAAGCGTGGCGCCATTGCGCCGCACCATGGAGGCCGAACGAAACCGCGGCACCGTCGCGCCGCGCCGAAAAACCACGAAGAGACGCGGTTTGTTTATTTAGCGTGTGGATCGATGGTCCATGGAAGAACGGGCCGTAGGGGCGATTTGAAGGCTTTGTAGCGAAGGGAAGGTCTTGGGAGGACCGCAGGTGAAGGCGGAAATGAAAACGGACCACCGGAGCAACTCCGGTGGTCCGCAGAAGGGCCTGCCGGCGCGCCACGCCGGCACGGCGGCACCGGTGGCCGGAGGCAGCGGTCGGCACCGGCCGGCCGCCAGGAGGCGGCGGCGCCCGGCGCGCCGCCAGGAAGGGCCGCCGCGGCGGCAGGCGGCTGGTCCTGCAGCTGTGAGGGACCAAGGGAGACCGGGGGTCATAACCCCCGGCGGTCAACGGAGCGGCCCCCACGTGGGGGGGTCGCGGCTTCAATCAAGGGGGAACCCCCCCCCCCCCTTTTCCGCAACGGCACGGCCAGTTGGCCGTGCGGGTGTGCTCACGCCGGGCCAACTGGCCGCCCAGGCCGGGCCGGGCCGCACAGGCTGGGCCGGGCCGACCCTGGGGGGGTTGGGCCGGGCCGGGCCGGGCCTAGACCCCCCATTTCGGACTATTTTCGTTCAAACTCCCATAACTTGGGCTACAGACCTCCAAACGACGCACTGTTAGTTGCGATGTGATCCTTGGATCGATACGGTCGTTTCGGTATATTACACTCAAGGTTTAGGAGAACTTTGGGTATGGCTGAGTTGGTTCGAACCCGAAACCAACCGGGCCCTCGGAGCGGAAACGCTTATAACTTGAGCTCCGGACGTCCGATTGACGTGTCGTCAACCTTGTTAGATTCCTCTTGATGATACAGAACTTTTGGCATACTTCTCCTGAGATTTGGACGTAGTTGGAGTATGGACAGGTTGGATTGTACCCGAAATCCAACCGGGACCCTGGAACGGAAAAGCTGATAACTTTCAGACCGGACGTCCGTTTGACGAACCATCAGCGGCGTTGGTGATCACATTGAGAAACGGTCCCTATGAGTATACCCTATGAGAGTTCGGGGTACAGTTGAGATACAGCAGGGTTGGTTTGCACACGAAACAAACCGGGCCCCTGGGACGAAAAGGCTAATAACTCACAGACCGGGCGTCTGATTGACGCGACGTCTGTTGCGTTGAGACCCCTATGATGAGGCGGTCCTTTGAGATACTTCTTCATGGGACTTTGTGATACTTGGAGTATCGACCAGTAGCTCGTGGAGCATATCCTCCCAGAGATGAGCGTACGGAGTACGGAGACCGTGTAGCCGGCTGAGACCTGACGACTACTTGACCGACTCGACTTGGAGTGAGTCGACTAGCCCAGTGGACGGAGCACTACTTTGTTTGGGTGCAGACCCATGGTGGACGGAGTATTACTGAGTTTGGGTGCAGACCTGCGGTACTCGTCCGGAGAGTACCTCTGCAGGCTATTTGGGGGTGTGCACAACTGTGTTTGGGTGGCATACCCCGGTGGGAAGCACTACTGTGTGTGGGTGGATGACCCGCGGTACTTGACAGGAGGAGTACCTCAGCAGTCTTAGGTTAGTGAGCAGTACCTCGGAGTCGTGACAGGATCACTGTACACTCCAGAGATGGGGCTCTTCAGTAGTTACGGTTTCGATAATGAAAATCCTGGTTTGAGCTGAGTCTATGACCATTGTGTTTACCTCATGATTGAGATGGGTCACTTGATAACTTAGGTATATGTATGGGCATATATCTAAGTAGTGGTTATCCGTTGATTTCATAATCTTTGTGTTTCTTCATGTTTGAGATGGGTTACTTGATAACTTAGGTATAAGTATGGGCTTATACGTAAGTAAGGGTTATCTATTGAGATTCTGCTTGTGATTATCCTTGTTGGATTTAGAGAGACCTTGAGGGTCTCGGGGTCCCTGCTGAGTATCGTTATACTCACCCCTGCACGGGCTATACCTGCACCTCGTTGTATTGGATGCAGACGACGGACAACGCTGACAGAGGCCGAGTGTTCGAGGACTGGACGGTACCCAGAGGTGGACCTCATGACGAGTCATTATCCGGAGGTGGACTTCACAACGAGGCAATACTCGGAGGAGGTTGACGGGTGAGAGCATTGTGGAGGCTATATGTACCTACCCTTTAGGTAGTATTCGTGGTGGATGATCCAGGAGCTACGCTATCAGTACCTACCCTACAGGTAGGATCCGAGGTGGACGACCCAGGAGCTGCTTCTACTCTTCCAACTGCTTGTCTTTCTGTTGTACTTCTTTTCAGTTGTAGTTGTACTTTTAAGTTGGGTTTGTATTTTGGCCCATTTACTTTTTAGCACTTTCTTTTGTACTTAGTGTATTACTTTCGCTTGTACTCTGTGGTGTTTTGTTTACTTTATAAAGGAAATGTCTTCCCAGTTATCGGGATTTATGCCTTTGGTGCTAGTCGCCAGCCCCTGGCCTATGGAAGGCGGGCTTGGGGTAATCGCGGCATGGGACCCGAGGACGGGTCGTGACAAATTGGTATCAGAGGAGTTCGATTCTACTGCAGAACTAAGGACTATGATCTTTTTTCTATGTGAAGCAATAGTGTTAAGGGTACCGAGTGTGGTCTCCAGTTCAGGGAGTCCAGTGTTGGTGCGGCGGCCGACGTATCCATACACCAGGACCCTGACTACTGATTTCCAACTTTGTACACGAAAACACTAATTGTGTGTGTGTTTCCAAATTTTTAAAGTCAGCTCAAACCAAGTCATCTCACCAGGTATAAATCATTGACCGTGTCACATCTTTTCAGGATGTCTCCATGTAGACAGTCAGTTGGAGTTCCAAGAGAGTACTCGATGACAGCCCACCGAGCGGCGAGGCTCTGGTGTAGGGACCTTTTTACTATGTTGGCACCCTTGGGTGGTGTACCAGCAGCACCACCACCTGTTGGGCAGCAGATGCCACCAGCCTTACTAGCGAACTGTGCACGCTGGCAGAGTGCGTTGCACGAGTTCCAGCAGCAGCAGCCTCTGAGGTTACTAGGCGAGGAAGATTCCCAGACAGTAGAGGACTGGCTGGAGGCGATTGCTAGAGTTTTCCGCCTAGCTGAGACACTAGTAGAGTGGATAGTAGACTTGGCTACTAGTGTTTTCCAGTGAGTGAACATGAGGATGGTCTGCATAGTGATGAGGCTTCGGTACATGAACTGATGCCTGAGATAGTGCCTTCGGGTAGTGTGTCATCTTTACATCACTACCTATTGGTCATCAGTTACAACCGGCAGTACCGGTATGTGACACTTGTAGACTTACTGCCTTACACGTGTTCCAACATCAGATACGCTCAAGTTCCGAGGCGAACCTGACTCACAAGTGGCTGAGGACTAGCTTGAGGAGTTGGCTGAGAGTTTTCTAGAGCACAGCTTCAGGCAGCGGAGCTCTAGAAGCAGGTGGACAGGAGCAGAACTAGTGGATGCCTTTTGTTCTTGGTACTTCTAGTTCCATGTTGTTGTTGCATTTGTGTCTTTGTACTATGAGCTGAAATAATAAAAGACACTTATCTTCGTGATGTATACTTCCTATCCTTTTGTTTGGTTGATACTGAGAGGTCCCGGTTAAAACTGTTGACTTGAACCTCACTTTCGAGATTCCTACTGGAGGAGACCCAGAGACCTCATGCTGATGCCGACAGTGTGACTCGACCCTTAGAGGCGAGAGTGACGGTTGGATCTCTTGATAGTAACGTCGAGGCCTTACGACGTCATCCATGGCATGAATGCATCATTCATGTCAGGATTGACTGTATTAGGCAATGGGCGTGGTTCATCCAGGGGATGAGACTGAGTTTATCTTTTCAGCAAAGGAGAAATCTTAGCAGCTCTTACAGATCGTAGGCAAAGAAGGGTGGTCGTTGACCGACTTTCCACATCGGCAAACTTCCTACCGACCAAAGATGGTACGAGTTACGGCGGGGAAGGTGCAGATCATTCAGGAGCAGATGAAGACTGTACAGTGCAGTAGGAAACAGGAAACTGGTGCCAGTCTTGGAGATTTGGGCATGTAAATGTTTCAAGAAGGAGTGTTAAGGACAAATGAGTCTGCAAAGCATCAGACGTGGAGTCAAATCTAGGAGAGCAGCATGAGGTGGTGTACATTTCAACATGTTACAACCACCCGCCTTTGTTGTTCCCGCCAGGCTCATGGAGCTGGATGGCTGGGGAAGAGAGTAGCTGCATACGGTCAAGAAGAGTGACCCAATGGCTCTAAGAATGATTTGAGGGACAGTCTGTGTTCACTACTAGCTGCCGTAGTAACAGAAGTTGATACAAATCATTCCTTCCTTCCACAAAACTTGTCCCAGACCTAGAGTTTCCGGTAAGCCGTAGACTTGACCCTCACGTCTGGAGATACCTTGGGAGGAGACTCGATAATCACACTTACGCCGACAGTGTGTTCTGACCCTCGAGGCGAGAGTTTTGGTTGGAATCTCTTGGTGGAAATGTCGAGGACTTACGAAGTTGGTCTGGGTATGGATTGGATTCACAGTTCATACTTAGATTGACTGTATTAAGCAAAGAGGTTGTGGTTTACCTACAACGTTGGGACGGGTTTTCCTTGGTCGGTGAAAAGGAAACCCCAGGCAGCACAAGATAAACTCATGCATAGGAGGGTGTAGCCGATCACTCTTGAGTCGTCCAACCTTACCCTCGTGGCAGCAGGAGTTTTGAGTTTTAGTTCTAATCAGGAAAGGGAGACCTCTAGAGTTCGAGGATGACGATCACGACCTTATATGGGTCTCACCTCGATGAGGTTTACGGAGATGAGGCCAAGGCGTAAAGTAATCTCCGAGGTTCAGTGGACCTTTTTTCAAGTCCTCGGCAGGGTAGGCGAGGTGGCTTACCGTTTGACCCATCCACCTCAGTTGTACTAGATGCACGACGACTTCCACGTATCTCAACTGAGGAGATACGTGCTTGAACAAACGCGTATCATCGACCATGGGGAGCTGGACTTGGGTGATGGGGTGACTTTCACGGAGGTTCTAGTGGGGATCGAGGATCGATAGGAGCGGATCCTACGAGGACGGTCGATTCCTTGGGTGCGCTTTCACTGGCAGTACGGGAACCTCCAGGTGAGCACATGGGAGCGGAAGACCCAGATGCGTGCTCAGTACCGCTTTTGTAACCCTAGTTTGTGTTAAATATTTATGGGGACGTAAAGCCCTGAGGTGGGAGTAATGTAAAGACCCAGAAATTTCAAGGAAAATTTTTTTTTCTTAATTTATTTGGAATTTTACAAGAACGCAGTTTCTGACGGCGCCTGATTCCGAGGCCTGGTGTGCCCGGAATCATTTTCCGAAGTTTAGCTTGGGTACGTCCAGTGAACGAAAGAGCGAGTTTTTCTAACTTTTGAACCGGTGCTCGGAATCGAAATCTGAGGACACCGATGGAATCGCAGCGCCGATAATTGCTTAAGAACACCTTTTCCGGAGTTGCGTTTGCTCGGGTGGAGTTTTTTTTTCTTATTTGGGTTAACTAAAGAATAAAATAAAATATTGTGCAACAGGTTTTATTTTTATTCAAGGAAGTATTAACCTAAGCTAAGTGGTAGAGTGGGACCCACATCCTAACTAATCTGCTAGGTAGGATATTAGTGTGGTGGGGCCCACATGGGCCCCACCCTTTCAACTTCCTCAACCCCTTTTTAATTAAGGTAACGCACCCGCACCCTTTTTTTTGAATGAAGTCAACTCATGCGTTTAATTTAATATTAAACACCTCTATTAATTAGGCGGTTTAAAACGTTGCAATTAATTGAGTTAATTGTTTGATTCAATTTTGAATTTCAAACTTAAGGCTTGAGTAATAAAATAAGAAGGTGTCTTATTTTATTATTGTTGGAGCTTGTTGTGCTGAGTTTTGGGAGAAAAAGGGGAGTCTTTAAGTTCTTCGTTCTTCATCGAAGAACGCGAAGAACACGAAGAACACGAAGAACGCTGACCTCCGACGAAGGTCGACAAGAATGCCGGATCCCCGGAGATCGACGACGCGACGCCGACGAATCTTTTCTTCGCGACACGACGATCCTCCTTCCGCGACCTCTCTTTCCACGACGTCCCTTTCCGCGACAAACCTCGTTCGACGACTACGCTCGAGGTAGGGGTTTAATTTGAGAATATTAATAATATCATGATTGTTTTCCTTCTAAAACAAGAATGCGGATCAACTCATTATTAAGTTGATCCGCAAAAGTTTTTGTTTGCGGGTTTGGAATTTCTTTTTGATTGTGGAAAAAACCGTAGGGGGTTTGATTTTGGTTCATGAATCTTTCTTGACCATCCAAAAACAATCTTTTTTTAAGCCGCTTGATATCAGATTAATGGGAGGAGGTCGGACCGCACGAACACGGCCGACCCTCTTCCCCCTTCGTTAATGTGTTTGTCGCGGCTCGATCAAGGGTGGCGCGGTGCAACGACACCGCGTGGAAACAAGGAGGATCATCGGCGAAGAAGCGTGGCGCCATTGCGCCACGCTGTGGAGGGAGAACGAAGTCGCGGCACCGTCGCGCCGCACCGGAAAACCACGAGGAGACGCGGTTTTTTTATTTGGCGTGCGGATCGACGGGGCATGGAAGAACGGGACGCAGGGGCGATTTGAAGGCTTTGCAGCGAAGGGCAGGTCCCGGGAGGACCGCAGGCGAAGGCGGAATTGAAAACGGACCACCGGAGCAACTCCGGTGGTCCGCGGAAGGGCCTGCCGACGCGCCACGCCAGCAAGGCGGCGCCGGCGGCCGGAGTCGGCGGCCGGCACCGGCCGGCCTCCAAGATGCGGTGGCGGCCGGCGCACCGCCGGGAAGGGCCGTCGCGACAGCAGGCGGCTGGTCCCGCAGCCGCGCGGGACCGAGGGAGACCGGGGGTCGTAACCCCCGGCAGTCAACGGAGCGGCCCCCACGTGGGGGGGGGGGGGGGTCGCGGCTTCAATCAAGGGGGGCAACCCCCCCCCCCCTTTCCGCAACGGCATGGCCAGATGGTCGTGCGGGTGTGCTCACGCCGGGCCAACCGGCCGCGCAGGCCGGGCTGGGCCGCGCCCAGCCAGGATGGACCCGGACCTGGGTCGGGTCGCCCCGGTTCGGGCCGACCCTGGGGGGGTTGGGCCGGGCCGGGCCGGGCCCAAACCCCCCATTTCGGACTTTTTTCGTTCAAACGCCCATAACTTGGGATACAGACCTCCGAACGATGCACCGTCAGTCGCGATGAGATCCTTGGATCGATACGGTCGTTTCGGTATATTACATTGATGGTTTCGGAGAACTTTGTGTATGGCCGAGTTGGTTCGAACCCGAAACCAACCGGGCCCTCGGAGCGGAAACACTTATAACTTGAGCTACGGACGTCCGATTGACGTGTCGTCGACCTTGTTAGATTCCTCTTGATGAGACGAAACTTTTGGCATACTTAACCTGAGATTTGGACACAGTTGAAGTATGTCCGGGTTGGATTGTACCCGAAATCCAACTGAGCCCCTAGAACGGAAAAGCTGATAACTTTCAGACCTGACGTCCGTTTGACGAACCGTCAGCGGCGTTGGTGATCACATTGAGAAACGGTCCCTATGAGTATACCCTATGAGAGTTCGAGGTACAATTGAGATACGGCAGGGTTGGTTCGCACACGAAACCAACCGGGCCCTTGGGACGAAAAGACTAATAACTGACAGACCGGGCGTCCGATTGACGCGCCGTCTGTTGCGTTGAGACCCCTATGACGAGGCGGTCCTTTGAGATACTTCTTCTTGGGAATTTGTGATACTTGGAGTATTGACCAGTAGCTCGTGAAGCGGATCCTCCTGAAGACGAGCGTACGGAGTACGGAGACCCTGTAGTCGGCTGAGACGTGACGACTGCTTGACCGACTCAACTTGGAGTGAGTCGACTAGCCTAGTGGACGGAGCACTACTTTGTTTGGGTGCAGACCCATGGCGGACGGTGCACTACTGAGTTTGGGTGCAGACCCGCGGTACTCGTCCGGAGAGTACCTCTGCAGGCTATTTGGGGGTGTGCACTACTGTGTTTGGGTGGCATACCCCGGCGGGAAGCACTACTGTGTTTGGGTGGCTGACCCGCGGTACTCGACAGGAGGAGTACCTCAGCAGTCTTAGGTTAGTGAGCAGTACCTCGGAGTCGTGACAGGATCACTGTACACTTTAGAGACGGGGCTCTTCAGCAGTTACGGTTTCGATAATGAAAATCCTGGTTTGAGCTGAGTCTATGACCATTGTGTTTACCTCATGATTGAGATGGGTCACTTGATAACTTAGGTATATGTATGGGCATATATCTAAGTAGTGGTTATCCATTGATTTCATAATCTTTGTGTTTCTTCCTGTTTGAGATGGGTTACTTGATAACTTAGGTATAAGTATGGGCTTATACCTAAGTAAGGGTTATCTGTTGAGATTCTGCTTGTGATTATCCTTGTTGGATTTAGAGAGACCTTGAGGGTTTCGGGGTCCCTACTGAGTATCGTTATACTCACCCATGCACGGGCTATGCCCGCACCTCGTTGTGTTGGATGCAGACGACGGACAGCGTTGACAGAGGCCGAGTGTTCGAGGACTGGACGGTACCCGGAGGTGGACCTCACGACGAGTCAGTATCCGGAGGTGGACTTCACAATGAGGCGATACTCAGAGGAGGTTGACGAGCGAGAGCGTTGTGGAGGCTATCTGTACCTATCCTTCAGGTAGGATCCGTGGTGGACGATCCAGGAGCTGCGCTATCAGTACCTACCCTACAGATAGGATCCGAGGTGGATGACCCAGGAGCTGCTTCTACTCTTCCAGCTGCTTGTCTTTCTGTTGTACTTCTTTTCAGTTGTAGCTGTACTTTTGAGTTGGGTTTGTATTCTGGCTCATTTACTTTTCAGCACTTTCTTTTATACTTAGTGTATTACTTCTGCTTGTACTCTGTGGTGTTTTGTTTACTTTATAAAGGCAATGTCTTCCCAGTTATCGGGATTTACGCCTTTGGTGCTAGTCGCCAGCTTCTGGCCTATGGAAGGCGGGCTTGGGGTAGTCACGGCATGAGCCCCGAGGACAGGTCGTGACAATTCTCGACATATCATGTTAATTACTCTTCTTATTAACCTAGGGAAATATAAATATAAGAAAAGTGATCTCAAACACTCAATAAGGGGTAGTATATATCAAAAGTTATCTTGTAATAAAAACAGAATGAATAATATTGAAAGAAAAAATAAATTAAATAATACTATATAACTGATCATATGAGCTTGAAATAAATCCATGAATGACATAACAAAAAAATCATATGGATAACAATAACTGGTTTCATGGCGGTGAAATTCCTAATATGAGATATCTTAATCTGACTGTTAAGGTCTCAGTCGAGACAATATTCTGTCCACCTTGACCATAACCAAGACATTATTTTCACCATCATGACTACATCCAAGACATTATTCATAACTTTTTTACCAAAGTAATTACATTATTCTTATCATCATGACCATAACACAGACATTATTCAAACTATTGTGACTGTGACGAATACATTATTCTTACTTTCAGGACCACAACCAAGAAATTATTCCTACTATCATGACTACAGCCAAGACATTATTCTTATCACTATGACTTCAGAAAAGAAATTATTCTTACCATCATAACTGGATCCATGAAATTATTCTTACTGTCATGATCACAGTCAATGCATCATTCTTATTATCATGACTATAGCCAAGAAATTATTCTTAAATGGGAAGTCTTATTCTAATTTTGTAGACTTGTTTATTTTTGGAGACCTACTAATGCATCAAGTAGATATATAATTCTGGGCTCCACCCTTCACTTACACATGTTTAATTCTATCCACATATATTTAATGATCAATACAATACATGATCAACTTTATTTATTAATCAATAAAAATCTATATATGGAATAATGAACATATAAGATGTTGATACTTTCCTCATTCAACAAATAGAATATAATGTTCACAGGCCATCTAGAGAGTGAATGTGGATAATATCACTGGAGCATATCCTTGGTGAATCAACAGAAACATTAAAGGATGTTTACATAGATGAAAAACACTTTTAAAAGAACATTAAAAATCTACATTGAGAAGGAAGAAGAAACACCCTTTTCATTTTTGTTTCCCATTACAAAAATGTTTTATAAAACAATAGTAATAGAAATTTCCTTGAAAAACATGAAATCTTGGAGATGATGTTTCTTAATGAAATCTAAGGAAGGTAGTGGAAAAATCAATTACCACTAAATAATTTTACTTTAAATTTTTTAAGAGAAAGTGAATGTTAATAAAAATTGAACTCACAAGTCATTTTTAAAAATCATTTTCAAAAATACGAACAAAAGAAAATTTTAAAACATTATTTGAAAATAGAAAAAATGGAATTTTGAAAAGAAAACAGGGCTAAGTGAAAAAATTTATAGTGGAAGATAAAAGATATCATCATGAAAGGAAACCCCATTTTAATATTTTATAACAATTATTGAAACCAATATCATAAAAAGGATGGTAATTTTTTTTTGAAGTATGTAAAGAGAAATAAGAAGATCACATGGGATAAAATAAAATTAAGTTTCAAAATATGAATACAATACATTTTTTGGAAGATAGAATATGGATATAGAAAAGAAACAACCATTAAAGTGGATGAGAATTATTCATAACAACATAGCAATTTTATAGAGAGGAATCTATCAATGAAGAAAAGTTAATGTAAAAATCATTTCAAAATGAGTTTTTGTTGATGAAATTTAAATCCATAGAAACTTGAGTTGATGTGAAATATAAAACGTTGGTTTCATTAACTACACACGTTAAAAGAAGAAAACGGTTCGAGAACTCAAGTCTGCGACCGGCGCCTCACACCCCAACCCCCCATCGACCCCAACCACCTACAGGGGCAAGTTAATGTGAAATATAATTCAATCATAAGATAGATTTTAACCAACTTATAAGAATAAAATTCAAAAAGAACGATCATAATGTTGTGAATGGAAGTTGATTTGACAAAAAAACCCTATGACATTAGTAACATTTAAATTGAATGGTCTTGAATGAGAGAATATGAAGTGGAACTTTAGATATGATGAAGATAAATAATTTCAAGTTATAATATTTCAATGAGGTAGTATACAAATCATATAAAATAACATAATACAAAGCACGACTCAAAAAGGGAAATTTTGTGACGAGACACCCCTACCTTAATTCTTTACATTAAAAAAAGTTCTTTATTTGACTGGATCGATGTCACCCATCGCTCGAGCATTTCCACCGGAAGGCGATTGTGGAAGAGTTCTCCTTGCTGATCAGGATCGCTACTTACTCGATGTTATGGCTGGGCGTGAACCGATTCTCCCAACGTTGTCCACTCATAATGGTCGGCTAATAGTAGCATTTTCGAAGAAATATGTTGAAGTCCTTTCATCCGATTTATGATTTTACCTAATTGGTATGTTCCAAAAAAAATTCCCCCACTGAAGTTACGTAAAATATATTTTGAAATCATTGGCTTCACCGTTTTTGATTTTGGGGTCCTTGATTCCTCCCATGTGCTAATTCGTTTCTCTTAAAAACACGATTACTATAGATGCTGGGGTAGGGGTATTTGGTGTTTTTCAAGTTGCCCTATAAAAGTGCTGAAATGGTCTACAGACTTCTATTTTGGTGGGAAAATGCCTTTTCCCCCTATTTGGTTGTGCTTTCATGGTCTCCTGATTCATCTCTTTAAGCATGTTGCAATCAAAGCTATTGAAATCCTCATAGGGAGGCCGATTAAATTGGACATGACAACTTCTAAGCTCTCCAGGCCTTTGGCGGAAATAATTTTCATTTATAGTTGACATGTTTAAAATCCTTCCTCTGAATGTTTGAATTCCGAACATCGATTCTGGTTTTTCGTAGGATATTTTTTATGAAAACATCACTGAATATTTCTTTTTTTGTTGTAAATTTGGTCACCCTTCTAGTACCTGTGGAACTCATGTTCAGAATGATAACTACCCTATTGGTAAGTCTCTACTTAAAAGTAGTATGCTGTCAGTTCAGAAGGGTAAACAGAAGGATATTTCAGGTCCCTTCACTATTTCTGAGTTCATGGATAAATCTCACTCTACTGATGCTGCTTTTGTAGGGGATAAAGAGGAACGTGCTTACCCTCCTTTTTAGGGTGTGGATGTTGATGAAGGTAAAAAATATATTGAGTCCAACCAATCTTACATGAAGCATGATCTAAGTGACTGACCACATCAGATTGCTGATGAATTTCTGAATTTGAGTTCTAAAAAGGAAGGAAGCCATTTGTTGACGCGGACGGTTTATCACTCCACACCCGAGAAAGACCCGAAAGTGCAATGATTACTCTAAATTGTAATAAACCCTTATCACTCGATCTTTGGGATTATGTTTTGGGGATTCCAACATTCCCTCTCAATCACAAGTGACAAATAAGGATGATGTTAGTGGGGTCAATCCCATGATGGATTCTGATATCCCCAACACAGCTACTGTTGTTGAGTTAAACTCCTCTCTTGTTTCTAGCAGTGATGATGATGACGATGTTTATCCCAAGCTGAAGAATTCTTATCAGGTGAGGTAGCACTTGGGGGAGGCTTTCGTTAATTGGACGGAGGAACAAGACACTATAATATTCAATAAGTATAAATTTGGAGAGCCTCCAGGGCGTAAGTCGAGTGATTCACCGATTGGGTCATCTCGCTGTCTGGGGGAACTGGCACAGACTCGAGTCCCGTCAGACTCGGACACTGTTCATTTTATGAACAGGGCAATTCAACGCCATTTGCTTAGCTGGGGAACGTGCAGCACACGCTGGCTTGACGGAGCTCCCAATGAGCTCAGGCGTGCAACCCATTCACACGTTTTGCCCCCAGGGCATAGGTTGAGTGGTTCACCGGTTGGGTCATCTCGCTGTCTGGGGGAACCGGCACAGGCTCGAGTCCCGCCAGACTTGGTCACTGTTCATATTATGAACAGGGCAATTCAATGCCATTTGCTTAGCTGGGGAACGTACGGCACACGCTGGCTTGGCGGAGCTCCCAATGGGCCAGGCGTGCGACTCATTCACACGTTTTGCCCCTCGTGGTCGGCTGGGGTGGTGAGGGTGGGATGGGGTTTGGGGCGTGGTCGCGGGGTCACGGGGTCGCGTCCCCGGGCCAACGGTTTCTTTGAATTCTTCGTTGTTGTGTCGTGTGTGGCTTTGTGGTTGTACCCAACCTTTTATAAATCTGGAGAAATCAATGTGGCTGTTTATCTTTAAATTAGGAAACAGATATTCTCCAATATGGAAGATGAGTTCGAGCACAATGCCAATTTTAATTTTAGGGACATCTTGTGGCAATGATTTCATTTAAGTTTCTAGGATCTAGTTCGAGATTTTGACCATGTTTCAATCTGGCAACTTGGATTCATCCATTTGTTGTGTAAGGAAAGTAGATGGTGTTTTGGTTTTTGGAAGTGTTTGTTGCTTGCACCGTGGAAGCCTTGAATACCGATGGAACCCTTATAATGGTGGTATCATTATAGACAAATTGATGATGCATGCTTGCATGTGTTAAATATAACTTAGTTTACATGCTGGAAATTATTGATACTTAATTTTATTCATTGCTCAGGAGTTCATGGTCCTTTCAAGTGTGTTTTTATTGACGATGCAATGCTTGTACTGCATGGGATTACTTTTATGACTATTTATCTTTGATTTTCATGCTTGGTCTGCTTTTGTTCTCTTTATTGTTCTGTTACTGATTATGGTTGACAGTTTATGGTAGGATGTTGCTTGATGCTTGGAGGCTTAGAAATTCATGCTCTTGTGGAGTCTGCAGACTACCCGGAGCGGCTGATTTCAATGTTGATTAGGTTACCTGGATTTTATTATGCAGTTCTTTCCTGGAGACACTTGCTATGTTGTTTTCCCATGACTTTTTGGTTTTGGATCTGCTAGTTGTTATAGATCCAGTTAACCCAATTTCCTATGGATTTTTTTCATTCTTGTAAGGCTATGAAGGACTGGTGCTGATAGCTGCGGGCCTGACAAATTTGGGCCTTTTTGGCTTCCCTTCATTTCAAACTTGTAACAGTTGGACTTTTATTGAAAGAAGGTAGGATCTTCAATCAGTGTCTTAGGAAACATGACCTGGTGGTTGTGCAGAGGGTTCCCATATGCACATCGTTCATTTAGCAGAAGGTTCCTCTATTTTGTCTTTGATGTATTGTGCATTTGAACTCTAGCTGTCACTTACTGTGGATGACAGCTAAGAAATGTGGCATGCATTGCTTTTTTGTGATGTAATTTCTGGTGTATTTGAATTGTGGATCTCAACCTGTGCTTGTAATGCGCTTTCACATTTTTGGGATATATGAATTAAGCAGTAGTATCATTCGCTTTGATGACACATCCTATGGAAGATGAAGGACAAGATGATGGTGGTTGATGTCAGTGATGGAAGAATGGAAATCTTGGGTGGACATCTTCTCCTGTTTTTAAACTTTGTGATATGATAATATAATATCGTTGTATTGTAAGATGGTGTAATATCATTGTACCTCATGTTTTAATCTTTATACTTTATTTTTTTTTTAAATAAATGGAGCATTAGTTGGTTTTCCATTAGATTGTTGTTTATTTTCATTATTAGATGTTAGAAACCATGATTGTTTTGTTTGAGTTTCATAATTTTGATTTCTATCCTCGTTCATTGATACAAGTTCACAATTAATAGATTATTTAATCCACTCGTATAGAATTTAATTAAGGAATTATAATGTTCCAATATACTTTTATGAGTGTTTATTTAAGATCCGTGAAGTTGAAATCAGTGATGAGCCTTCTTGTGTAATTTACTAAAATCAACATTTTAATTTGTAATGATTATTCATTTTTGTGTCATCCTTTAAAAATATGAAATTAAATATAATATACCTATTATAGTCATATTTAACTATACTGTTATTTCTATAACCATCCGTGAAAGTGGTGATAAAAAATGAAACACATCGTCCATAGAGATGATAGTTTGTATGTCACACGTGCGGCGTTTTCATTTTACAAAGGATCTGACTATTAATAGAATGTCCCATTAATCTTTCTAGAAACACAATAATATCATATTTATACATTAACTTCATTTTTATAACCATCCATTAAAGGAGATGGTAAAAAACAATACATGTCATCTGTGGATGCAGTAGTCCATATATATGCATGAGGGACATTTTCTTTTTTCTATTGAATTTGTGGGAAGGAAGGTAGATCCTTATTCATATTTCAAAAATATTAATTAATTCACAAATATTATATTGAGTCATAGAATACATTATTATATCAGTAATGTTATGTGGTGATGAAAAACCAAAAATATCGATCATTGATGCAGTAGTCTACATATGTGCATGAACGAAACTTTCATTTTTTGAATAGTTTCGAAGAAGGTAAAAATGATTATTACCTTAAAATAATAAAATATCAGTATATTTATTATATTTATGTAATTATTTGAAAATGGATAGAATAGATATGGTGGTTGTAGAATATGAATGAAAGGAATAGAAACGAAAAATGAGTTATTATGAGTTCTTACCTTACTCATTGGAAAAAAAATCCTTAAGCCATGTTAGAATTGTCTTTAGGTGAGACCGGAACCTTAAGAACTTGGGAGAGAGATAAAAAAGGTTTTTTAATGAATTTGGTCACACTAAAAGGTTTTTAGCATGCAGAGAAGTTGGGTGATTAAGTGATCCTTTTATATGTAAGAGAGGTGAAACTTTTATAAATATCCATAACTTTATATTAATGTCATATAACATTCAAAGGCATATGACTCTAAAAGTGGAAAACAATGAAGCATGGGTAAACCTTGGTTGGTCAGGTCATCAAAAATTCATTTGGAGATACATTTTTCACATGTTTTAGGCCTTCTTCCATTATTTCTAATTTTTACTCTTATTTACTTTTACTAGAGTAACTCATATTTTAACCTCAATAAATTATTTATATACCTAAAAATAAAAATATTATTAGCTATTTTGGATATGGTGATTCCAAATATGAATCCTATTTTATATTATTTATAAAAATTAATTCTAAAATAGTAAGTGTATAATGCATAAAAACAGTTTATAGAAAAAAATATATTAGACTGCAAAATTTTAATCATAGGTTTTTAAATTAATCTTAATCTTTAAAATTTAAAATTTTACTTATTAAATACCACTTTGATTTGGAAAAATGTTTCATAAATTTTTAATCCGTTCTTATATTCTAATGATGTCATAAAATTAATGGTATTTGTAGAAACTGTATTTTGTAGCATTCATGTAAAAACAATTTTTTTAGAATAATCCTAAAAATTTACCCTAAGATAACATTATCATGTTAAATCTAAATCGAAGTTCATCTTATCAAATTAAAAATCTAAAATTTAGAAATTTAACATTAAAATGGATCTATAAAATATAACAAAAAATA
This sequence comes from Viscum album, assembly GCA_963277665.1. Classification (NCBI taxonomy): domain Eukaryota; kingdom Viridiplantae; phylum Streptophyta; class Magnoliopsida; order Santalales; family Viscaceae; genus Viscum; species Viscum album. The sequence continues at coordinate 1,030,759,764 of OY728150.1, forward strand.
AATGTTTTTATAGGAAATTGAGTTTTAAAATATTAAATGTTCTTATTCTTATTTCATATCAGTTACTAATTAAATTAGTGTTAATATATTTTATCATTATTAAGAAATAATATATTTATTTTCTTATAATAAAGTGCATAGCTAATAAAAAGTCAATTTTTAGAAAAAATACATTTTAATCGTAAAATATTCTTATTTGTTATTTATCTACACTAATTGAATTTTATCATTGCATTAGCGCTAATAATGAGATTTATTTTTATTTATACATATATTTCTTACTTTGTTTCCTCTATTAATATCTGCCAACTTAACGATAAAATTATAACAATTATATTTAATACATATAATTTTATGTTAATAAAATGAGTTGTTTTAGTTTGGTGTTGCGTGTGAAGAAAGCTATTAAACAATGTATTTTTAATAGGAAAATTGATACTAAAAACTTAGGGAGTTACAATTATGATAGTGTTGATGGTTGAATTCATACCTCATAGTTGTCTCAAATTGTTTTTCCTTTTTGCGAAGAAAATTTGTTTTAATGCTAGTTTTTAAAATGATAAATGGAAATGGGTTCTTAGATATTGATGGGAGGAAATTTTAAATAGAACGTGGCATGTTTGAGATAAAGAACATGGGAACCTGGGTATATAAGGGGCAAGACTAGTGTTATGTATCCCTTTTGGATCACACCACATTACATACTAAATTAAACTTGGATTGAGGTCGTGATATCGTGTATGAGCAATAGTACACTAGTAGTACAAGGCATACACTTTTTAGTGATGGGTTGGATGTGGTGTCATGGTATGGATGACGCCATACTTCTAGGACATGGAATGACCTCCTTAGTTGTGCGTGCACACACTTGGATTGACCAATAGTTCACAATTTGATACAAGAACCTAGGTTTCCCAAAGCATCGGATGGCCTACGACTCTCCCATGTAACAAGATTATATAATGATTATTTTTATAACATTTACATTTAATTTTGAATTGTTAAATAACTATACTTAATTTATTTCCTTTAAAAGTAAAATCCTTTTATCTTATAATTTATTTCAAACTAAAGTGCTTAGGTTTCTCTAATATGTATTATTCAGGGAACACATAGAGGGATTCAACCAGGATAACATTTCTTACACCATACATACACGTAATGGGTGTATGGGGACCTTGTTTTTATAGGTTTTGGTAAAGAAAAGGCACTATATAGTAGCAACGAATACTATTGCTAGTGGTTCATAGGTTAGTGTTGGTGGAATGACGAGACTTCAACCCTCATGTCTCATTAAAATGGGTACCCATTTTGTTTATTTTTGGTTGGGTTTGTTGAAGTATATTTTATCGCCAACTTGGTATCCATCCAGTCCCTTTTAATCATTTTTTATACGTGCATCTATTTTTTCTCCCTATGTATGATGGTTATCTTATGTTTTATTGATTGTCTTATAGATATTTTGAGTTACCGTTATGCCATGGTATGTTAATAAATTGAGATTTGTCTATATTACTATTGTGGTAGGACTTTCCTTGCTATAGAAAGGTCATTTCAAGTTCGTGGCTCATACCTGTGTAATGAATCTATTGAGAAAAAAATTATAATATGAGTTCCATGATGCCCAAGAACTTGTTGTAAGCCTGAGGGGATCATAAATTCCCTTCAAGCCTTTCCACAGACCAGATCAGGTGCCTGAGTTAGGGGTATACCGGGTTGGTTTGTGAAAAAGAATGAATACAATTAAGCATGAATACAATTGTTTCATAGAATCATAACCACACATGTAAACATGTCACATTATATGCACATATGGGGGGGGGGGGAGTATATACTCAACAAAATTCATCTTAGGAATTTGATAAAATCTATTCTTTAGAACCATAAATGATTTTTAATTTTAATAAACAATGATAAATATAAAATAGTTTCATTATAAATCATAATATTCCAAAATCATTTCAAAACAATATTTTCAAAAGAAAATAATTCAAATCCACTTATATCTAGTGTATATTAAAATTAATTTTTCTTGGTGAAATCATCTCATTTATATAATCACCCATGTACTACAAATTCATTAAAATAGTCTCTTAGTTTATAAAAAGACATCAGAGACACCCCATCCCCACATATCCAATCGTAAAATCCTTATTCAAGGAAAATTCACCAATGATATGATTTTTATAGAGAATAATCATAATTCAAATAAAATAAATAATACTTACCATTCCCCTGTTTGAAAAATATCATTATCCTTTCACATTTTTAGCCCTACAACTATGTAAGGATTCCCCATTCAACACTGGTCATCTCAACCATTGATATCTTTAACGCATACATGATACAATTTTTTTTTACCTTAAATAATTCATAGATTTTTTGAAATAGGTCTCCCCAAAATCTTCTTTACACATCTACACACACCATGATACAAACCCATATAGTAGTATTAATTCCTTTTCCAACCCAAAAACATCCTTTTTTATTCATATAAAAAAAATTTAAACAATCATTTCATATTTAAAATAAATATTCCCATGAAAACTTAATATTCATATGAGAATAAATAAAAAAATGATATTATTGATTTTTAAAATACTGACTGAAAATTAACTTTTTTATTATCAAATCACTTTTGAGGAAATTGTGAGAAACCGTAAGATCCAAACATTACAACCAAATAAAACCATGAAAGAGGATAACCTAGATCAAGACTACAAGATCTACCCCTCCTTAGTGACTGCATCGTGATGAAAAGCCTTCACTATCACGTAACCGTTCGGCAAGTTGTCCCATCTAGGTTTGCACGGGCCTAGTACCGATGACAGAGCCATACCCTCTCAAACTTCCAAATCTAAATGGCATGCTCAGGATAAATATTCTTGCTCTGAACCTCATCTAAAGCAGATCCATGTAGTGTGTTGGTTGCAAACATACCCAAAATTCAACAATCAAACAAGAACCATAATGCAACCTCAACACCTGACCATACAGAGTCTAGGAACCACCACTGAAAAATCCCACTAAATTTTTCCATTCAATTCCCCATTCGCTTTATAGACTCCCTATATTCATCAATGTCCACTATAAATCATAATTAATTTTCAAAAAGAATACAATACTTTATTTTAGGTAATTAGATAGATTCTATATCAATTAAAAATGATGTGTTTTAAAATATCACAACCTCAAGAGACCCTTAAAGAAATAGTACATCATCTCTAGTGAGTGGCATAACCCATATGCATTCTAGAATGGCCCCTTGTATCTCAATGGTTTTATGGTATAGAAGATGAAGAGTTCAAAAAGATTTTTTTTATAGAAGGGTATGAAACCTATTCCATTTTTTCCTTTTCCTTTTAGATTGTTAAAAACTTCCCTATTGAAATGAACCACCTTCGTTGAAACCCCTCCTATGTCTGAAGTGATGTTTATTATGGCCCTTAATGTCTACCTCTAATAGGCCACTGGTTGGGGAATAGAAACAATGATATTTTTCAAATATATGGGAGGGATTACCCTAATAAATCCCATGAAAACGAGGTAGTTACACCAATCATTTATATATAAATATATATAATAATGATAACAATTATCATATCAAAACTACCATACATGTCCTTTAAAATAATTTAATCAAGGGAAATGCATGAATGACCTCCTAGAATCTAATATAGCTGCTCGAACAACATCATCTATAGTCTCCATTGTACATTCCAGTAAAACAAGTAATGAAAACTAAATAGGGGTCCACAATAGGGAGTACTTAATAGGATTGTATTTCAATGAAATTCAACATCCAAATGAAATAAATGTTCTATAATAGACAAGAGTGAGAACAAGTAAGAAAATGAGAAAGTCAAAATCAAAATTTGGGCTATGAAATCTGTCATATCCATATATAAACAAAATCACCACTTCCAACTACATCAACAACTAGAAAAATACCATTGATCCACTAGTTTAAATAAATGAGTGCGATATCAAACATCCAAAATGTTAGAAGAATAATGGGAGAAGACCAAAAACATATTACAAATCTTTCAGTAATTACAATTGATCCACCATATCATGACTAAAGAAAAATCAAATCATCAACACAAAATCATCTCAACCTCCAATACATTACGACAATAACCATATCACCATAACTATTTCCACATCATAACCACCACTATATCATCAAATCCACAACCAAATCACAACCACCACCACATCATGATAACCACTACCACATCATGACCACCACAACATTACCGTATCATCATCTCACCAACTAATCTTGTAACCACATTCTATCAAAGCCTTAACAGATGAAATAACGTCAAGCCACTACCATAAAACGGTGAAAGGGAAGTGCCTCCTTTTATTAGTGCTAAAAAGAAAGTGTTGTAAAAGGGTGACCTTTATCAGTGCTAGCTAAAAGCGCTGATAAACGATACACCTTTATCAATACTTTTCTTAGCGCTGATAAAAGTTTTTAATAATGATTTATACAAAATTATTATATTTATATTAAAAAATAATGTTAATTTTCATACATTAACAAAAAATGCATGTTTATAATTAATATATATATTTTAATAATTCATATATATATATAATGTTTAAAAAAAAGTATTTCTAATAGTATAATTATATATATATATATTTAAATAATTATAAGATTAAAATAAATTTCATTAAATAATAAATATATTTATTAGATTTATTGAATTTATTAAATTTATTAGATTTATTAGATTTATTAGATTTATTAGATTTATTAGATTTATTAAATTTATTAGATTTATTGGATTTATTATAGATTTATTAGATTTATATTAATTAGATTTATTAGATTAATTAATTAGATTTTTAGATTTTTTAGATTTTTTAGATTATTAGATTTATTAGATTATTATATTTATTATATTTATTATATTTGTTTTATTTATAATTAATATATATAAATAAATTTTTAAATATATATATATATATATATTAATTATTAAATATATATGCGTTTCCAATGAATTTGGTCAATAAATATATTGATCCTGTGTGCATATGTTATGTATCATAATGTTTATTTATACATTACACCATTTCTTATTATTCAAGTTGTCCATTAGTGGCTCATTTTTTATTATGTATATTTACTAGGTATATGATTAATTCATGTTACCAATATATATACTATTATGTTCTAAAAAATACTTATAAAATTACATTAAATATATTTAAATAATAAATATACTTATTATATTTATAATTAATAAATTTTAATTATATATAAATACTTTTTAAATATATTTATTTGTAATTATAATTACAACTACATATATATATATTTAAATAATTATAAAATTACAATAAATACATATATTATAATGTTTAAATATATATATATTTATAATTATATACAAATATTTATAAATATATTTATTTATAATTATAATTATAACTATAAATAACTATATATATGTAAATAATTAAAAAATTAGAATAAATATATTTATTATACTACTTATAAAGTTATAATATAATTATAAATAAATATATTTATAAATATATACAAATATTTATAAATAAATACAAATATTTCTAATTATAATTCCTAAATGAATATAGATATATTTAAATAATTAAAAAATTATAATAAATATAATAATTATGTATATTTATATACAAATATTTATAAATAAATACAAATAATTATAAATAAAATTATAAATAAATTTAGATATATTTAAATAATTAAATAATTATAATAATATATTTATATATATTTATAAAATTATAAATATATTTTTTATAATTTTATAATTATGTATATATATATATATTTATAATTAAAACTATAAATAAATATTTATTTATTATAATTTTTAATTAAAAATAAATAAATATTTATTTATTAGTTATAAATATAAATAAATATATATTTATTTAAATAATTATTAATTTATAAAAATTATATATATTATTTTCATATATCATGTTATATATAATTAAATAAATATATTTATAAATATATAGAAATATTGATAAATAAATACAAATATTTATATTTATAGTTATAAATAAATACACACATATTTAAATAATTTTAAAATTATAATAAATATATTAATAAAATTATAAAAATTAGAAATATTAATTTTTTATAATTTTATAATTATTTAAATAAATAAATATATATTCATTTATAATTATAATTATAAATAAATATACATTCATATAATTATAAATAAATATATATTCATATAAATAATTATAAAATTAGAAGAAATATAGTTGTATATATCTATAATCTTATAAATATATAATTAATATATTTATTATACATATTCTAAGATTATAAATATAATAAGTATATTTCTTATAATTTTATAATTATTAAAATTATAATTTTATAATTATTAAAATTATAATTTTATATATATATATATATATATAGTTATAAATATAAATAAATATATATTTATCATATATATAATTTTATAAATATATATATTAATATAAATAAATTATTAGCATAATATCTTTATTAACGCTTTCTTAGCGAAGATAAAGATAAGCCTTTATCAGTGTTTTTTAGCTAGCGCTTAAAAAAGGTTCATCGAGTTTTATAAAAAAACCCTAATAGTCTTCTTCATTCTCGCACCCCTCAATCTCTTGCGGAAGCTGACCCCTACGCCGCCGACCTCTGCTCTACCCCGACCCCAGCTCCGCTACTGCCGACCCCTCCTTTGCCACCGCCTCTTTCAATGCCATGAAATCCTCCTCCATTGTGAACCCACCTCTACTGTGAACCCTTGTCTGCCGCTCCTCCACCACGAACCCTCATCCTCTGCTCCTTCGTCACTCCTCTGCCGCGAACCCACCTCTGTTGCGAAGCCCTCCACTGTCGCTGCTTCCTACCCCGACTCCGCCATCACCGGACCCTACTGCTACCACCAAAAGGGTATGCTATCACTATATTAAAAAAAGTTTCATTATAATTTTATCACACTAACTAAGAAATGCTTGGGTTAGTGTTTTCTATAGGCTATTTCCCTTTTATGGGATGTGTATTGATTGCTATTATTTGATTCTTGTATGATGTGTATTGATTGTTATTATTTGATGGTATCAATTCCTTGTTATGTGGAAATATGAGAAGGTAAGTGATTCTAGGATCAAAGGTCAATGATTCATGGAAAAATCATTCTGTTAGAGTAAATAGTGGTATTGTCATGCCTTGATGGAGAATACATGGTGAGTGAGTGTTTATCTTATAGTTACATGTGGGGTAAATTAAAATAGTGCTTGAAGGGTTTTGAGAAGATGACTGAGGATGTTTCTGGTTCTATCAATGAACTTAGAGGAAGTACTGATGGTAGGTCACTAATGTTTTTAGTTTAAGGTCACCCCTGTTATTAGTAACTGGCATATTTGGCATGAAGATCACATGGATTTGATGGTATGAGGATTCTATGAGTAGAGATGTATCAGTGGTAGCAGATGAAATTGATAATGAATTGGGGTACCATTGTGAAGTCAACCGATGGTTTTCATTGGTGGTGATTTCTTGACTCAGTTGAGTAGCTTGGTTGAGGGGACAAGACCCATCTATGTTGGTATTCATAACCCACACCAATGCTATTAAAATATGTTATATGCATAAATAAAGGATCCTTGAATTCAATGTAATAAATTTTGAGAAATCCAAGCCTGTGTAGTGCTAGGATCATAGCTTTATAGTCAGAAATGAATGTAAATTCACATAAAGTCTTTGCAATCAATGATGGAATAGTTAAGGGCTATGTAAACTGATGTTAGTGTCATGTCATGTTAATAAGGATACACCTATGGTGGGGAGAATAGACCTAGTCGGGTGTTAAATAACCACTCTTGTGGTTAGGGTCATGGTCTTTCTTAAGGATGGATGATGAATGATCATGTTTACTCTAATATGCTGATTATCAATAGAACTAAGAGTATCTAATTACATGTTAAATGTCTGATGCCTGATTCATATATAGATCAGGATGAAACCAGATGTGGGCTTCGAACTTAGGAATAAATTGGTGTGTATTGAGAGGGAGTGGAATCATTATTGTGTTGGAACATGGTTGAGATCCATGTGGCTAGTGAAAGAGGTTAGTGAACTAGATAGGTAAATTCATTTGATATTTATTTGTCCATCGGTTAGGATATTAGATCAATTTAATGATTCCTATTAGGCTTAATGAATCAATATTAGTGGTTTCATGGAGAATCACTCATTAAAGTCATGAAACATTTTATCAAATGGTGAATCCATGTGAAAATGAATGTGGTGGGTTGGAACCTCATCAAGATAATTTTATTAGTTATGGAGAATCACTCATTAAAGTCATGAAAAATTTATTTAGATGGTATTTGAGGTGAGATGAGTTTTATTTCTTATGTTTTATTATAAATTTATAAATTGATCATGCTCAAATTTTTTTCTTACCTCTGCTTTTACTATGCCATAGGAACCCAAGGTAACTATGTTACTGATATTTTGTGTGTCATAGTGACTGAACATGATTCCCTTATTGCTTTCCCCATACATTTAGTGATGTAATTCCCATGTTTCTTCACCTATAGTGTTAGGGATGTGATATCCTTATCTCTTTTCCAATGGTGTTGGTATAGATGGGAACCCTTGGGTTGTTGATTCTACTGGTATATGTCTAATGTTTTCACATCCTAGGATCTAGTGAGATTCCAATGATGATTTTTTTTATTTGATGATATTAGCTTTGAGATCCCCACAACACACATTTTTTTCATCACTTTTTACATTTCATAGACATGTTACAACAATTTAATTTTATTTTCTATTATAAATGATAGTGCCATCACTTCTCCAATAATCACGAGAGCATCACAATCGAAACTTGTTGGATAAAACACCTGCTTCTTTTTCATAGATGTTAAGAGTGGTGATAACCCTAAATCCAACTGACGTGGATTATGTGGGATGAAAAACACTAGATATAAAATTAGCCATCATTTTTCATCAATGGGAATTTAAGAATATTTTGGAAGTTATCCTTTCAAAATGAACCTTCCAATTCCATAAATTTCATGCCAAATCCCTTTATTTCTATAATTATAGATTTGGAACTAGGATATGTGTATACCTAGTAGGTGGGGAATTTAATTTTTCCTAGGATTCCCTTTGAATGTTTTCAATAGGGTGAGTACCATGTCTCTTTCCTTTTCAATTTTGAGTTCATTCAAGATGGACTAATGAAACTGATGTTTACAATCAAACAACTTTGACCAAAATAAGGCTAGTGTTTAATGTCATACAAATTTTATAAAAAATACGTGGTGATCTACATAATAATATAGTTTTGGTAAACATGTCATGATTAGAGAACCCAATAATAGTGTAGAAATCATTTAATATAGGTTCACATAGTTTATGGTTATAGTTCTTGTTCTAGAAAAGGTGAGGTAGTTTATTTAATGGTAAGTGAAAGGTGATAATTCAACATGACTGAGTAGTGGAATATATTGGTATAAACAACCTTAGGAAAGGGTGCATGGAGTTTATGGACATAGTTCACAAACCAATGATGAAGGGTATACTATTACTACCAAAATGGGCCTCAAGATCTAGGATCACCCTAACATCTTCAAACAAGGAATGAGAACAATGTAAATCACAACTCAAGTTATTTGAATTGGAATGTAGTTTTAATTAAATATATTTTATCCATGTTTAGTGTCTGAGATTTCAAGACTAGATATGAATGAGGTTACTATATCATGGGGAAGGGGGTATGAATCTTATGAAGTCATTGAATGGGTCTAATATTGGTGGTTGGGATGTAAGGAGATATCCAATAGACCTCTCTAAGATGTTTAAAGGCCATCTAAGATGAACCATATGCCATGTAGTTCAAATTTAGTTGAAATGGAATTATATTGAGTGAAATTTAAGATCATATAATTAAGAACTTTATGGAAAGGTATTTTCACAGATCTAGATCATACGCAACATGACATTGTCTTGTCTTAGTGCCAAGTTAGTGGAGAAAATCCTACATGAGTTGATGAAGTCTCATACACCAAGTTTAAGTTGGAGTTTAATTAGGGTGAAACTAATGAATGAGTATAAAGGAAGGAATTGATAGTACTTCATGTGAGAGACATATAAATTGTTCTTGGGGTGTAAAACCAATTGATTTGGTGTGATCCAAGGATCATTGGGATAATGCAGTGTTTGTAGTAAACTGGAACACGAGTGTTTCATGGTTGTGAGTGTGGTCACTGACTATGGAACATATCCATTAAGATTTTGGTGTTGTGGTGAAGGATAATTGATATAACTGGAAAATGGAAGCATGAATAAGGGGTATCCAATGGTAGGGAGAACAATATTGAATGCTTTTGGAAATTATTATTATTACACAAACCTTTGGAATAATGTGATGGAATCATACAACACTAATTCATTTGGGATAAATCGAGGCGTTTTCTATGTATCTTTTATAAAGTGTCTCTGTTGGGATCTATGTCTTTGTGAAAATTCCTAAGTGGATATTTTAAAATGATTCAAGTGTTTTGAAATGTTTCTTAGAGGTATGTCACTCATTTTAAATGATTAATATTTTTGGGTCATGAAGTTGTCTTGAATGCTTAAAAAAAATAGAATTTTGGTTTTGTGAAAGAGTGTTTGGAACTAATTGATTTATTTTAAAAAGGGCATGTTATTTTAAATAGGAATTTGTGGAAATAGTTGGTTTTTAATGAGATTTCAAGTGTGATTTTTTAAATAGTTTTCAAAGATAATTTGAACTGTAGTTTTTTCACAATATTTTAAGTTTATATTTTTATAAAATTAGGAAAACCATTACATTATATCAATATTTTGTGTATTTATTTTTTAAAATACTAATATCACTGAATCAAATAGGATGGATATGAATAAAGTCTGAATGGATTACAATTGTTTGACAAGAGAGCATGGAGATGGAGTGAAAGAGTTCATCAAGTTTGAAAAAGATCATGCATATGACCCTTCATATCCTTTGTCCATGTTTACTCTATTTTTATTCAAGACAAGTTATTCTAGAGGAGTTGTAAGAACACTTGATCTGTCGCGAAATAGATAAAAGTTATAAATATTGAAATAAACATGGGGAAAAAGAAAATGTAGCTAGTCTCTGGGATAACAGTGTGTTTTATAGATCATCTTATATGATTAAAAGTGTGGAAAATGAAGAAGACCGTATCAAGGACATGATTATAGATGTGAATGATGATGAAAATTGTATTGAGGAAAGTACAAGGATAGTTGAAGATGAAATTTGTGATTTCCCAAAATTGTTTGAGCAGTTAAAGAGTTGTGAAAAGAATACTTTGTATGGTGGTTGCACTAAATATATAGCATTGTCAGTTATATTAAATCTATATAATTTGAAAGTAGGCAATGGGTGGAGTGACACCAATTTTATAGAATTAATTTCCCTCTTGAATGACATGATCCTGGAAGATAATGAGCACCCAAGCCTAACATACGATGCCAAAAAAATGCTACGTTCGATGGGTATTATCTCTAAACGAATACAAGCCTGCCCATATGACTGTATACTATTTCGCAAGGACCAAAAATAACTTAGATAATTCCCAAAGTGTGGTGCTTCTTAATACAAGAAAGATGAATCTGGTCCTACAAAAGTTGTATGGTACTTTCCAATCATTCCAAGTTTTAGCCACCTACATGGAAGTGAGGAAACCATAAGGCAATTGACGTGGAACATATACAAAATAAATAAAGATGAGAAACTATGTCACTTAGAATACTCTCCTTAGTAGAAGAGAATCGATCACTAGTATCCTAATTTTGGAAATGAGCTGAGAAACCTTCGTCTTGCGTTATCTACAGATGGAGTGAATCCTTTTGGTTTTCAAAGAAACACTCATAGTACATGGCTGGTTATGTTGGTAAATTATAACTTGTCACCATAATTATGCATGAAATGAAAACACATCATGCTATCTATGATTATATCAGGACTGAAACAACTAGGTAAGGATATCAATGTTTATTTGGATCCATTGATTGAGGATTTGAAATTATTGTGGGATTCATGTGTTATGTTGTATGATGATTATAGAAATGAAGGTTTCACATTGAGATCCATATTTTATGGGATGATAAATGAATTTATTTCTTATGGGATTTTTTTAGGATATAGCATTAAAGGAAGTCATGGGTGTCCCGTATGCGAACAAGGTACACAGTCAATTAGGTTGAAATATTCATCAAAAACCGTATTTCTAAGACATTGGAGATTTCTACCCTAATGACATAAGTACCGATCTTGGGTGATATCATTCAATGGAATTTTAGAAGAATGTACAACACAATCTCCACTTACTGGTGATCAACTATTTGAGAAAGTAAAAGCTGTGGACACTGCTTTTGGTAAACCGTTTTTGAAAAACATTTTGAAAACTAGTTGGAAGAAGAGATCAGTTTTTTTGAATTACCATACTGGAATTTTCTATACATCAGAAACGTTCTTGATGTTATTCATGTTGAAAAAAATTCATGTGATAGTGTCATCGACACATTGCTAAATGAACCGTTCAAAAAAAGGATAAAATTAAGGCTAGGTTGGACATGATTTACATGGGAATATGAGAAGAGTTGGATCTAGTGAAGGGTGAAAAATGAAATTCTATTCCTCCAGTTGCTCACACTCTTTCCAAGTAAGAGAGATAACAATTTTGAAACTTCTTGAACGACGTAAAGGTTCCAGAGTGGTATTCATCAAATATCAAGAACATCATCTCAATGACCGATATAAAGTTAAAGGGTCTGAAATCACATGACTACCACATTTTGATGTAAGATCTAATTCCTATAGTATTATGTTGAATTTTTCCCATGAATTTCCATTATATATTAATGAATCTCTGTTTCTTCTTCAAAGCTATATGCAACAAAGTTATAGACCCAACAAAATTGTTGAGTATGAAAGAGAAATTTCCTTCATATTATGTGAATTGGAAATGTTCTTCTCACTGAAATTATTTGATATAATGGTTCATTTGATGGTTCAAATGGTGGGAGAGATTCAAATATGTGGTCCTATACACTATATATGGATGTACCCCATTGAATGGTATATGAAGATTTTGAAATGGTATGTCAATAATCAAAGTCGTCCTGATGGTTGTATTGTGGAGCGATATATTGTTGAGGAAACCATTTAATTCTATAACAAATACATATCCAGTGTGGAAAGCATTGGTCTACCGAAATCTCATCACACTGGGTGGCTTGCGGGTGAAGGAATTTCTGGAAGAGAGGTTGTCACAATCAATATTACAGATTGGGAGTAGAACTACCTTTATGTTTTTCATAATAGTTTGGAGGTTGACCCATATGTAGAAACCCACAAAGAAATTATTAGGCATTTGAATCCATCAAGGGCTGAAAAATAGATATCAAATAAACATAATCTATAGTTTATAGGATGGTTTCAAGACTATATATTTAAGGAGTCAGATGAAAATACAAACTCATTTTCAGAACGACTTCGATGGCTACCCGGAGGACGAAGTGTGTATGTATTGTCTTATATTGCTTATGTAATTAACAGTTATACATTCTATACTAATGAACATTATGAAGACAATACCATTCATAATAGTGGAGTTACACTTGTTGCTGAAGCGATGCATGATTCCGGTACTAAGGATATAAATCCAATTTATGTGAATATGTAATACTTTGGTATCATCAAAAAAATACAGGAGTTGGATTATACAAACTTTCAAGTAATGATTTTTCAAGGAAAGTGGGTTGATAATAGGATTGTTGTTAAAATAGATGAGTTGGGATTTGTGAAAGTTGATTTTAGTAAGGAAGGGTACAAAGACAAACCATTTATAATGGCATCAAAGGCAGTGAAAGTATTTTATATTCCAGACCCCACAAACTGAAACTGTTCAATTATTCTATTATCCACCAAAACCACTAAAGGGTCATATGAAAATTCAATGGAGGATGATCCTTTAATTGGGATATCACAATCATTTCTTAGAGGTCCCAATGTAGATAGTGTTTTGTATGCTAGAGGAGACCACAATGAAGAGATTTGGATAATCGATAGAGGGGTCAAATCCCTTTAGTTTTTTTTAAAAAAGGGAGTTTAATAATCATGTTATATTTTTTTATAATATAAATCATGTTACCTTATGTTATTATCTATTCATGGATACTTTTATGTAATCTAAATTAAATGTTAAAATCACTTCTGTAGATAATGACTTCTTTACATAATGATGCTCCCAATCCCGAGGCACAACATGTCTCTTAACCTGCTGCTGCTCGCAGTGCAGAGGACCAACAAGTTTCTCAACCTATTGTTGCTTCTTCTCCTAATGCAGAGGTACAAACACCATCTGCACATGTTGATGCTATCACTCTGGAGGAACATATTTAGGATATTTAAACCAAGGAAATGGTAGTCAATAAAACACTGGTGAAACAGAAAAAATAGGAGCACCGTAGTTTGATGGTGTTAGAAAAAATCCTTTAGGAAAAAGTGAAAGGCATCAAATATGAGGTTGGATGGAATAAGTGGGTCTAACATGTTAACCCCCAAAAGTCCATGTTTAGTAGTTAAATTAGAATCATCACTTGAAAACATGTGCCGATTGATGTAAAGTCATGGCACTATGTTGTCACTGGGCTTAATACACTGATGTGGGGAGATATTATGGTAACATTATGATATCATTTCTTTAATTTACTAAAAAATAAAATAATGAAATATTGAATTACTCTTCATCATCCCTTGTAGAGTGAAAATATAGTGGAAGACTCGCACAAGGACTATGTATTAAGGGTTGTTGGAAGGATTCATAGAGGCTTTCACACAATTTTAACAAAATGTTATATTAAAGATGATAAAGGAAAAATAAACTCACACCCACCTCCTATTTATGTACACTTGATAACCTAAGGAGCATGGGATGCATTTAATAGCTGTCATGTGGAGTAGTATTTTCAGGTACATTGTGTTTGGTAACACGTTGTTTGACGATACGTTTATTCATCACTTTAATTGACAATTTTTATTTATAAAATAACAACTGAGTGATAAAAATAAGGAACGAGTGAAAAAATTAGCGTACCCCTACCGTAAAGCAAGAATGGGGTATGCTTCACTTGAAAAATAATTGGTACATATTTTAAATCTACCGTAATACTTTTATGTGAGATAAAAAAAACCATAACTATGTTCCTCTGTTTATATGAATATTGATGAATCCAAATCTAGTGTCACTTCCATCCCATGCCATGTGACATGGAAGGAGGCACGTGTAAATAAATATGGGATACTAATAGATGAAAACACACAAAAAGTGTGGGAAACATGTGTAAGTATGACATAATAAATATTTGTTTGTCTTTAAATCGATATTACATAAAAATTATTACTTATTTTCCTATATTTTCTATCTGACATAGTCACAAGAATTAGAAACACCCAAAAAAGATGTGGACATACTTTCGGTGGCCTTGAAGCAGCCATAAAAGTATGGCTGCATCAGAGGTGCGGGTTTTGGGGTGACACCCTGAACTTTTTTTGTGAAAAAAAACAAGAGGGTCAAAGTGAAGAAATAAAAGTGATGAGAGAAAGAATAGATATCCTTGAAGAACATATGCAATTGCAGAGAGAGTTCATAGAAAATATGATGGCAGGGTGGGGGAAAAGAGAAGAAAAAAATCAAGAATAACCAACACGTGAAGATCCTTCCCCACCCCCCACTTGATTTGAGGAGAGCCATTCCCCTAAAAAACCAATCTTAGATGAGATAATAAATGTTCTAATAATTGTTTTTTTGAATTGTGAATCAGATAGAAACTGATACCTTTCTAGTACTGATATTGTACATGGTGAAAATGACTATGATTTATATCTATAAACACCCACCCATCGCCTTGTAGCGAGGGATATGGTGTTCAATATATATAAAACCATGCTACATAAAAAACCACTTCCAACGGGTCATGTCAAAGTGTTGATTAATGTATCCCATGTGCTGAGCACGAGCTACCTGTTCCAATTGATGATGAAGATATTCATAAGGTCGAAAAAGCTTTTAGAACATTCATCGCATGACCATCACAACTTGTAAAAAAAATGTCGACAAAGAGGTATTCATTTCCAATTTATTTTTCAAGATAAACCATTAACATTTAATGAAAAAATGTCTAAACTGATGAATGCTATTATAGATGGACATAGGGAAGGGGGTGAAAAGAAATAATGGCTCAAAACTATCTCAAGGATAAAATAAATGATCAAAATAATCTACTAAAAGCACCTTAAACCTGCCCGTTCTATATCTGCATTTATTACCATTGTAGGCTCATCTGAATACAAATTTGAAAGATAATGGGGTTCACAAAATTCTTTTTGATAAAAATATGCACAACTGAGAAGATCCAAATTTCATCAGTGTTGACAATGTAAGTGAAATCTTGGAGCATGATTAGCTAGGCGTCTCAGTTGTAAATATATACATGAGGTATGTTTTCATGATTTTATTTTCCAAAATCTAATATACTATGATAATTATGACTAAATACATTTCATATTTTTCTTAGGCATATATATGAAAAACAATTGAAGGGATTTCCCTATGAACAAAAATTTGGACTCATTAGTCCTCACCTCACCTCTATAGAACAAATAGATATATAATCCAAGAAAGAGGGTGAAATAGTGGAAGACCTGATCAAATTATTTAATAGTAAAAAATATTGTTGACAGAATATTCTTAATACCTACGATTCAGGGGTAAAACTGTACAATTTAATCACATTAAATATATTTTAATTTATTTCATTACTTATTACTTTTTGTGTTTTTAGGCAGCATTGGATGCTCATTGCGGTCAATTTGGATACTTCAAAGAATTATTTCTTAGATTCAATGCATGGATATCCAACAAACTGACCACAAATGATGGCGTTTGTTAATTTGTAATACACTATATCCAAAATTTTAGAACTAAACATCTAGTTATATAATATATATTATCTTTTAATGGGGATTCTATTATGATAGGGTGGTGTGTGAATATCGTCTATATCATTGAATGAGTCTAGGGGAAAAGGATAAGAAATATCACAAGTACTATGACTGAATAAAAATCAGGGTATATTTAATAAGATTTCACTATACAAACACATATAAAAATATTTACTTATTTTTCTTAATGTTTCTACAGTGTTTGAAACAAACAAACGATAAATACTGTGGTTATTATGTTTGTAAATTTATGAAAGTGACCATATTCCATGAACAAACCAGCATCCCTAAAGAGGTATTTTTGAAAATAATTACTATTTCCTTTAAAATATTTATTAATCCTTTGTGTATTTATATTTTTTCAGTACTACCATGATTGTCGAAAAGAATCCTATTCAAAAGATGAGATATATTTGTTTAGAAACGAATGAGGAGCATACACAATAGAAGAATGTATAGAAATAATATGAATATGTGACTGGTATGACTCAATGTGTCTATTTTTATTTAAAATTATCAGTATTTTTAGTAAAAAAAACAAAAATGGCATTCTAAAAACTAAGAAAATGCATTCATATTGTTTTGATACTTTAGGAAAATGATCCATAAGTAATTTTTGATGTGTATGAATATACCAAACCTCAATATGACACATGGTGTGACCATTATGGCTTTAAGTGTCTCTTTTTATAATAAATTAAGAATAAATTTAGCAAAAAGAACAAGTGACATACTGAAACTGAGAAAATACATTTGGATTGTTTTGATAATTTACGAAAATGATCCATCAGTCATTTGTGACATTTAGGAATCAACTACACCTCAATCCGATGAACGGTGTGACTGATATGACTAAAAGTGTCTGCTATCAGTTTAAAATTGACATTTAGCTCAAAAAACGCCACTCACTGAAAACTAAGAAAAATCACTCTAATTATATTCATAATTTAGGAAAATTATTCATAAGTTCTTTGTTACATGTACAAAGAAATCTCATGTCAAACCGATACACGATGCGACTGATATGACTCAAATGCATGTTTTTAGTTTGAAATGATATTTTAGTAAAAAAACACAACTGATATACTAAAAGCTGAGTAAACGCATTTAGATTGTTTTAATACTTTAGGAAAATGATCTATAAGTCATTTTTGACGTGTAGGAATCAACCACACCTCAATCTGACACATGGTGATACTGTTATGACTTCAAGTGTCTCGTTTTATAATAAATTAACAATAAATTTAGCAAAAAGAAAAAGTGACACACTGAAAACTGAGAAAACGCATTTAGATTGTGTTGATACTTTAGTAAAATGATCCATCAGTCATTTTTGATATATAGGAATAAACTAAACCAAAATCTAAAGAATGGTGTGACTAATATGACTAAAAGTGTCTGTTATCAGTTTAAAATTGACATTTTAGCTCAAAACGCGTCACTCATTGAAAACCAATAAAACTCACTCCGACTGTCTTCATAATATAGGAAAACTATTCATAAGTTCTTTACGATGTGTATAAATTATTCTCATGTCAAACTGATGCACGATGCGACCAGTATGACTCAAAATGTGCGTTTCTAGTTTGAAATGATATTTTAGTAAAAAAACACAACTAACATACTAAAAACTGAGAAAACACATTAAAATTATTTTGATACTTTAGGAAAAAAATCATTAAGTAATTTTTTATGTGTAATAATCTACCACAACTCAATCTAACATATGGTGTGACCATTATGACTTTAAGTGTCTCTTTTTATAATAAATTAATAATAAATTTAGCAAAAAGAAAAAGTGACATACTGAAAATCGAGAAAACACATTCAAATTGTTTTGATACTTTAGGAAAATGATATATCATTTCATTTTGACATGTATTAATCAACCACACGTCAAGATGATGAATGGTGTGACTGATATGACTAAAAGTGTCCGTTATTAGTTTAAAATTGACATTTTAGTTCAAAATGCATCACTCACTGAAAACCAAGAAAACTCACTCCAATTATCTCCATAATTTAGGAAAATGATTCATAAGTTCTTTGTGATGTTTATGAAGCAGTCTCATGTTAAACTGATGCACGATGCAGCCAGTATGACTCAAACTGTGTGTTTCCACTTTGAGAAGATATTTTAGTAAAAAAACACAACTGACATACTAAAAATTGAGAAAATTTATTTGGATTGTTTTGATACGTTAGGAAAATGATACATAAGTCATTTGTGATGTGTAGGAATCAATCAAAACTAAATCCGATGCACGGTGCGACCGATATGACTCAAAGTCTCTTTTTTATTTAAAATTGACATCAATTTTAGTAAAAAAACACAACTAGCATACTAAAAACTGAGAAAACGCATTTGGATTGTTTTCATAATTTAGAAAAATGATCCACAAGTCATTTTTGATGTGTAGGAATCAACCCAACCTCAATAAAATGCATGATGTGATCTGATATAAATCAAAATATGTCTTTTTATTTAAAATTGACATTAATTTAAGTAAAAAGAAAAATTGACATACTGAAAACCAATAAAACATATTTGAATCATTTTTGATACTTTAGTAAAATTATACATGATTCATTTTTGATTTGTAGGAATCAACCTCACCTCGATCCGATGCATGGTGTGACAGGTATGACTAAAAGTGTCTGTTATTAGTTTAAAATTTACATTTTAGCTCAAAACGTGTCACTCACTAAAAACCAAGAAAATTCTTTAGTATTATCTTAATAATTTAGTACAATGATTATAAAGTCCTTTCTGGTGTGTATGAATTAGTCTCACATCAAATCGATGCATGATCTGAACGGTATGACTCAAAAAGCGTGTTTTTGGTTTGAAATGATATTTTAGTAAAAAAACACAACTAACATACTAAAAAATGATAAAACACATTTGGATTGTTTTGATACCTTAGAACAATGATCCATGAGTCATTTTGAAATGTAAGAATCAACCAAACCTCAATCTGATGAACTATGTGACCGATATAAATTCAAATGTGTTTTTATTTAAAATTGACATTAATTTAAGTAAAATGAACAAGTGATGTACTGAAAACTATGCAAACGCATTTTAATTATTTTGATACTTTAATAAAATGATCTATGAGTCATTTTTTATGTGTAGGAATCAACCTAATCTCAATCAGATGCATAGTGTGACCAGTATGATTAAAAGTGTTTGTAATCAGTTTAAACTTGACATTTTGGATCAAAACGCTTCACTCATTGAAAACCAAGAAACCCCCCTCTGATTATCTTTATAATTTAGGAGAGATATTCTTAAGTCCTTTGTGAAATGTATGAAGTAGTCTCACCTCAAACCAATGCATGATGTGACCAGTATGACTCAAAATGGGTGTTTCCATCTTGAAATGATATTTTAATAAAAAAACACAATTGGCATACTAAAAACCATGTAAACCCATTTGGATTGTTTTTATACATTAGAACAAAGATCCATGAGTCATTTTTGAAGTGTATGAATCAACCACACCTCAATATGATGAATAATGTGACTAATATAAATCCAAATATTTCATTGAAATTTGATTTTCAATTTAGTAAAAAAACATGGGACACACTCAAAACCAAGAAAACCCATTCAGATTCTTTTTATATTTTAGGACAACGATCCATAACTCATTTATGACATGTAGGAATCAACCCCACCTCAATACGATTCAAGGTGTGACCTATATAACTCAAAATGTGTCTTTTTTTATTAAAAATTGACATTTTATTAATGCATTCTTTCATATTAATGTTTAATTTATTTCTTTATAGTATTACTAAAATAATATTTGTTTTCTTATATAGACAAAACCTTTTTCTTGAGTTGGGAAGATTTGTTCGGTAACTAATACCTTGGGCGGAAATTTTTGAGAGGGGATCATGGATGTCAAAGGATAAAACATTAATGTTTTTAACTATTTGTTGGATAATTGTAAATGTAATTATATAAAACATTGTTTGAAATGTATACAACATTATTTTCCAAACCATTGTGTGTGATGCTTTGTTATTGTGTGCGTTGTGTAGGTTCTGTTTTGTGTAGGTGGTATGTATGTGCTGTTATATAAACAACACATCATAGGTAGCTAGGACTTTATCAGTGATACTTCAAGCACTGATAAAGGCACCATTTATCAGTGCTATTTCGAGCACTAATAAAGGCACCAATTATCAGTACTTGAAATAGTGCTGATAAAAGTCTCCTTTATCAGCGCTAAAATAGCACGGATAAAGGGAGGCCTTTATAAGCGTTTTTAACGCAGATAAAGGACACCCTTTATCAGTGCTTTTTTAGCACTGTTAAAGGGGACCCCCTTTATCTTTTCTAAGACTAACAACGCTTTTCTAGCAATGTTAAAATCATTTTCTAGCATTGATAAAAGCACCATCTGTAGTAGTGAGCCCTCATATATCAAGGATATGTGTACATGTTGTAATCTTGAACTATTAGAGGGAAAAAATAGGTACAAATACTATATATTGGATCTATTATCGGCCATATGTGCAAATATATATACATTATACCATATTCCATTACAAACAATTCATATATAAATAAAAATTACAACCAAAAATCCATTATACCTATAGTGTATTTGTATATAACAATCTTGAGCTAATACAAACAAAAAATATATGATCTATTACTCATTCCATTAATGAACATGAATTTAAACATATAACTTGAATCAATTAACGTTTTCATGTATAGTATTATATGATACCAACAATAAAATTGAAAAATAATCAAAAAATAATCAATAATAATAATCAATGAAACATCCCAAGGTATCGTAAGTATGAACAAAAACAAAATAGATAATAAAATAACCACTTCAATTCATGAACCAACATTCAATCCTAGGAGAATACAAAGATGGAAACAACCATCGCCTCCAAATCTTATTCATTTTTATTTCAATTATTTATCAATTTAAAATTAATTTATAAACTTCTATTCACATCTCATGCATAAAACAATATTATGTTAACTTAATATCACATTAGTATAGTTACTTAGTTTATTCAATTAAATTATTAAAAATCATATAATCATAACACCAAGTCATATCACTATAATATTTACATGATTATGTATTGAATTTAACACAACCATATAACTATGAATAATTATGACACAACCATGGAATAACCACACAACCTCACTCATCACATTCCCATGGAAACACTAACCAATTATCAATATCTTTCCATGATCTCAGACCTATCTTCTAAAAAAAATCTACATCCTACCATTACCCCCATAACTAAGACACACCAAACTCTCTTCACAACCGATCCACACAACCACTTATTTATCATTAACACCATAACCCAAAACATAAACAATGACACCACAAAAAGAGAAACAACAAAAGTGTTCCCTAAAATACCATAATAACTTGTCACTATGAAACCCAATACTCATTGAGAAATATTCAATGTAAGGGAACCTTACAATATGTCATGAACACCCTAGGGAGACATACCATATCTACCTATATTCAAATCTAATGATTATAGCCTATCCAAAATAAATAATCCTAAAAAAAGGGTAAAATGGATCAAATAATATAGACATCATAAACATGAAATGAAACCAAATCCTAACCCCGAACTTCAGACTATAATAACATGCTTCAAAATTACACATATATTCCCAACATATTTTCAAAATCAAAATATGAATATATGTATATATATATATATCACATAATCATTAACTATACAATAGTAGAAACACTATTTTTATGGCATACTTTTCACGTTGGTTATTTATAACCGACATGAAAATTTAGGCATATTACTTTTTCACGTCAATTTTTATAAAACCGATGTGAAAAATTATGTATTCACCGATCTTTCACATCGGTAATATTATAACCAATGTAAAAATCCTCAACTATTCATTTTTCATGTCGATTATAATATAACCTACATAAAAAACAATTTAAAAATTTATGTATCGATCAAGGGTTTCATTATGCGGTATACTTGTTGTAAAACACCGAGATTTTATGAGAATTAATATTTTTAATTTATTTGATGTATTTTTTTGTACGCTTCACCAAGATTAGCTTGCACTATATGAAACACCGTATTAGCTTTCATTATATGTAACATTATTCTTGGCTTGTGATGCACACAATTTCAAGTTCTTTCGAATAACATTCATTTTACACAACACCAAGTATAGATTTTGATCAATGTATAACTGAACTATATTTTGAGTATTTTATACACAACAATAAAGGAAGATTTCCCTACACGCAACCCTAACTTGTCTTGCATTACACACAAGAGCGACCTTCCTCGATAGCTTGCATTGTACGCAATACCGAGTTTCGCTAAACAACGATATGTTATTGAAATATTCTATAAACTAGCCGTTATGAATAGTAATACCCATTTTTTGAAATTTTATAAATTTTATCTTTCAAAATGGACTTCATTTTTGGATTCATAATATCAAAATTATATTAGGGTGAATTTTTGGTATTTTTCTGAAATCTTTCAATTTTTGATGAATAGTGAAAACACCGAGTTATTGGTTAAAACCGAATTTTTATTTAAATAATCATTTATTTTATTTAAATTTATTTTAGGTAAAAATAGTTACATAATAACTATATAAGTTCAATGTAATTCATTGGATTCATTTTATAATAATTTTAGATATATAAAAATTATATTGAACTTTTTACCGTCTTTTACCCACCTCCTAGGAGAATTTGAAAATTTACATAAAACTTAATTTTACCGCTTTTGTGAGTTGAATTTCAAAAATCCTAGAGACACGGTTAAAATCAAGGAGTAAAATGTGGTTCAATAAGATAAAAATAATTAATGGTGAATAATAACTTTTTTACTTTTATTTACCACGGTTAAAAGTAAATATGGTAATTAAGGGTAAAAATGATATTATTATTACCCTAATACATGTACTAATTATATTGGATAAGTATAATTCGACCAAAAATAACCTTAGGAATAAAATATTACCCTTTAGGTCCACTTGGATTAGATTAGGACATTTATTATTATTTTATTTAAAGAAGAGTTAAAAGAGTTAAAATCAAAGTTTAATAACTAAAACATTTTTAATATAGTGTTATACATAAGATAAATTCAACTATAAATATTAATTAGAAATATAAATAGATTTAATACATAATGGTATTTTATTTATATTTTTTTTACATTAAATAATTTAATTTATTTATGACACAATGATGATGCAGTAATAACCCTATTAATGAAATATTAACATAATTGATATTATAAATACCCAAATAAATGTAATTTGAGACTTTTTATGAATTAAAATACTTTTATAGGTTAATATAATATATTTGTGTTGGTTAGATGAATGTTTTTATAAGTAATAATGCTGTTATGAATTTAGAGAAAAAACAATACCAAATAGTGTCAAATTTGACATAAAAGAGTTTTTAAAACAAATATTATATTATTAATTGATATAATGGTCTTAAAAATCTAAGGTTCGGCCAAAAGACTTATATAATAATATATATGACATTAGAAAACCAATTGGGGTTCTATTGGTAGTTTATAGTAATTTTATTAACCATATAGTGTAAGAATACAAGAAGACACGGTAAAAGTTAAATTATTTAACTTAGAGTTAAATCTAAATGATAAGGTTAAAATGGTAACCTAAATTTGTCTAAAACCTATTGGTTGAGAGGATTTCGAACCATCCCCACCTTATACTAGAAATAAGTCACTTAGAAACCATTATAAACTGAATATGAATCTATTATAAAATAATATTTTAAGTTTTTCCTAAGGTGCCCCTCTCCACCCTTATAAAAGGGCACCTCCTCCCTCTCCTCATTACACAATTTTGAGCCTCAAGCTCGGAAAAACCGTGAAAATTTCTCTTCTAAACCTCTCTAGTTATATCATAGAGGTTATGTTATTCTCAAAATACCAACCATAGTTCCCTAAGAGGAATTTTAAAAGAGACACGCCAAAGAAGAGCTAATCTCTTCTACCGATTGTTTCAAGTTTCTTTCTTCTTACACTTCCTCCTTATTTGTTGTTTCCATTATAAAATAATAAATCCAGTATATTCTATACAATGTGATGTTATTATAAAAATTTTACAACCATATTAGTTATTTTATCCATCCTATGAATGAAAAAGTCACCACACGTGCGTACGTACGGCTTACCATCTCCACATTGTGGTGTAGTTTGTTATTCAAACATTTCATCATTTGGATGGGTATAATAATGAGTATAAATGATATAAATAATAAATATAACATTATTATTATTATATATATATGATATATCATCCAATTATATATGAATTTAATATCAAAAGAATGATATCATCGCTCGTGCGTACGTACGGACTACCGTCTCCACGAACACGATGAGATTCATTTTCCATGATTAACCATTCAAGTATGATTATAAAGTATATATAATAAATAATCACAAAAATATTACATAATAATTATACTGGATTTATGTACATATATGTTTCATTTACTTAATTCCATTCAATTCAATAAGGAAACGAAAACAGCGTTCATACGTACGTACGACCTACCGTCTCCATGAATGGTGTATTTCATTCCGTTTATCGATCTATCATATATATTTATATTCTGAATATATATTATATATAAATCATTTTTTAAATTCTGGAATTAAGTAAATCAGGATATAATTAATAATAACAAGTTGAAACACGTACGATAAATGAAATGATTTTACCCAAAACGCTGCTTTAACATG
The DNA here is from genome assembly GCA_963277665.1 of Viscum album. Lineage (NCBI taxonomy): Eukaryota > Viridiplantae > Streptophyta > Magnoliopsida > Santalales > Viscaceae > Viscum > Viscum album. The sequence goes on from OY728150.1 coordinate 1,030,785,635, forward strand.
GAATTTACAAAAGAATGGACAATATAAAGTCATAAGTGAATCATATATGATATCATAAATATTATTATGGTTATGTTACAAGTTAATAATATGTTTAAACCCACTATACAGGAGTCTCAGACACATACGGAAGAAATTGGACATAAGGTAATGGATAATTATTCCAATCTCATTATTTTCCGAGATTGTTTATATGTAAGTATTTATTGGGTTTATATTTTTCATCCATGTCCATAATTTTTTTTATAAAGTGTTTAATATTATTCCATGTATGTTTAAAGTCATGTTTACCCCTATTTTAATTTTACTTTGTGTTATTAAAGGAATATTTCTTTTGTTTACCATACGTGGTACTTTTTGACTTCTCCATTAAAAGTATGAGGAGAATGTTTTTTTTAACTTATACGGCATGAACGGATTTTTACGGTTTTATAACACCTTATTTTCATGAAGCTTACTCTACAATATTTCATGACTATTTTCAACAAAATCCTTTTCTTTTAAAATTGCATGTCATTTTGTGAAAATAAAATGATTTTGAAGAAGAAAGGATATTTTCTTCAAGAATTCATTTCAAGTGTTTTATCAAAACCATTTTCCATCTAAGATGAAATTATTTCATATGTGTATGTTTCAAGTATAATGTCTCTATGATTTACATGGTTTAAATTTTCTTATGATGAAATGATATCCATTTGTTTTATATGGATTATGTTATGATGGGATGATGTTTATGAAACCCATTTTATTCTTTGGGTTATAATGAATGATTTATGTTTATGTTGTGGCACACGTAAGAATGATTTCATTTTGAGATTGGTGGGACCTATATATCCCTCCAATGCATTGGTTAAAGATTTATATCTCATGAGATAGACATGGATGGAACGACAAGTTAATCCAGTTCAGTGATACAGGACTAGAACGAAGAGTGAACTCGATTCAGTAAGGGACTTTGTCCACTAGGATGGTCTTGACAGCAATGCCTTGGATACTATGGAAATCATATCATGTGTTTAATGGTTTTCCAAAATTACATGTTTTATTCCCATTCTATTTTATCATGGTTAATGTTCCTTTATGATCTATGCCTTACGCACTTCCAAGATTTATGTCATTACTCATGATTTTGATATTTTATGTTCATGTTCTTACGTTCAAATGTTTAGGGTTTGTTTTGTGTTCTCCATGTGTACCCTTACTAAGAATTTGTGCTCACCCTTTTTATGTTTTCATTTCCCCAGGATATAAAGAAAGGTTTTAGATAACAAAACAGAAGGGGAAGATCTTTATGGGAGATGTTGAAGATCTTTCACCATGATTAGAAGATTATGTTCTGTGTTTCCAAAGACACTAAACTAATACGGTCTTTAGGAATCTGTTTTTTTCATGTATTAAGTATTCCAAAAAAGTAATTTAATGTCCATGTATGTCAAGCTTTGGGTCTCTACAGTTGGTATCAGAGTGAAGGTTTAGTTAACCTTTGGAAACTAGGATGCGAAAACTTTAGTGAAATCCCTAGAGATATTTCTAAGGTATGTATAGGGATGTCTCTAAGGTTAAGTATAAGTATAGGTTATAGTCCTAGAATTAATGTAAAGATCTTATAATTAATCCTAAGATGTTATATATTGAAGGTACTCCCCCTTTATTATGTTGTTTTCCTAGAACAATTTTTGCCTCTTACACTATTCTTTTTGGGTTTTAGACGATGGCTGGAACCCGAAGGAACTGTGTTGGTCAATGTAATGGGCAATGCAATGATTTTCCTCCTGAACAAACCAATGTTATGGGATATGGAGTGCAAAATCATATTGCTAAACTTACAAAAGCTATGAATCATTCTGGACTTCCGAATGAGAACAGAAGGGAACAATATTCTATTGAGTCCTTCATGAGGCAACATCCACCTTCTTTCAGTGGGTCTTCTGATCCACTTGTTGCTGAACAATGGATCAGTACCATTGAAAATATATTTTCCATACTTCGATGTTCAGAAGATGAAAAAGTCATTCTGGATGTTTACCATTTAGAAGGTGAAGTAGACCAGTGGTGGACTCTAATTAAGAATACAAGGCCCCAAGGTGAAATTGAATCCATGGAATAGGACGAGTTCAAGAACTTATTTTTCAATAAGTACTTCCCTCGTATTCTTCAAACAAAGATGGAAAAAGAGTTCCTTGAGCTTAAGTAAAAGGATGATGAATCTGGTGGTATATATGAGGCGAATTTTACAAGGCTTTCAAGGTATGCATCTGGCTTTATCATCTAACCTGAAAGTAAATTTGATCGACTCTTCAGTGGATTAAAACCAAGTCTTCGAAAGGAATTAGCTATAAGAGAATTCAGTAGCTATGAAGAAATTGTTCATTGTGCTATCAAGGTAGAACTGGAAGTTGGTGTTACATATCCATCTCATGGTTTTGACAAAAAAACGAAAGATGGAGTTCAAGGAAAAATCTCAGAACAATGGTGAAAAGAAGGTGAATGTTTCTTTATGCTCAAAGTGTGGAAAAAAGCATGGTGAAGATTGTATAAATGGTACTAGAAAATGTTTCAAGTGTGGAAAAGAAGGTCATCAAGTAGTTGAGTGCCTAAGTAATGGGAAAAAGGTTTCTAATGATGTGAATAGAGAAAAGACTACAGAGAACGCTCCACCAACACTTCAATGCTTCAAGTGCAAGTAAATGGGGCATTATGCTAATCAATGCCCTAATCCAAGGGTTAATGATGATCGACGTGAGAAACCTCTTAAGGAAAAGGAAAAAGGGAAGTCACATGCGATCACTATTTGTGATGTTGAGTATGAAAATGATGTTGTGGAATGATTAAGTGTTTATGTAATGGAATTTCAAAATAGTATCATCGAATGTCATTTACAGTATCGTGGAATTTTGGAATATCTATGTATTGGTTTTCAATAATTGTATGGTACCGGTAACCATGAAAAGTGATTGAAATATTTTTGAAAAGCAGATGATATGCACATAATGGAGGGATAAGGAGAAAATTAAATGTTTGATAGTATTCATGAGCTCATGACTGATATAAGGACAAAGTGATATCATGGTTTGAGTATATAGAAATTTTTGGGATTTTGGTATTTGGAAAGAGTTAACTTTTGACAGCATTCATGTTTTCACTAAGGTTCTATGGTAATTCATGTTTCAAAAGAATACATGATTAAGGTATTCACATGTTTTGAATGTGACCAACAAGATATATCTTATGATATATGGGGGATAAATGATGGTATTCACGTGCTTGTTATGTGACCTTTCAAGTAATTATTTTCTTTATACTATGATCTTGGACCGAAGTATTTTGGATAAGCCTAAAGATTGGAATGAATTAAGTTAGACATAAGATATTATTGTTTAAGGCTAAAACTTTTTTCGATATTATCGCAGGAATGTTATAATAATTTAGTTTTAGAAAAAAGGGACAACCTGCAGGATGGATGACAACCCGTCGCGTCAGACAAGGTTGCGGGAATCGAACCCACAACCGAAGTGCGAAAGGACTTTATCGCCTACCACTGACCTACAAGAAGTCCCTGGTTAGTAGAAACTAGTTTTATTTTATTAAGAGGTATGATAAATGAAGTATAAGTCCATTTTAGGAACAATATACGATTAATCTCACCATATATGGACTTATGTATATAACTTTTGCTAACCTTATTTTTGAGACAGATGGAATGACCTATCATTCTATCACATGATCTGCTAACACTTCACGGAAGACAAATTCAACTTCATTTCTTTAAGAGATGATGTGGAAATTGTTCAAGGCACAAACAACAGTGAGATTGTACCAAAATCAAGTAAGTATTTCTTTTAATTCAAAAATTCTTCAACATTAGGGAAATGATCTTGAAAACCAAAAATGTTGTCCTAGTGCCCTCATATCTGATGAATCAGATGGTACCTTAGATCATCACAAATTTATGGCTTTGTGATTGTTGGCTTTTTCATATCCATGTTCTCTACCACTCTTCATCCAAACATGATGGTTAGATTTCTCTTCCATATCCATATTTTAACCTATATTATCCTATGTGAAAACCCAATGATGAGTTACTTTGGGTATCCGTTATGTTTCTAACATTACTTTTTAAAATGATGATTTAGTATTCCTTTTTACGATGTGGGTTTCTATAAAATAAACTTTCAAGTATAAAACCATTTATAACCCTGACGAATTTCGAGGGTGAAATTCATTTTAAGGGGGGTAGAATGTAACACCCCTAGATTTTATGAGAATTACTCTTTTTTTAATTTCTTTGATATATTTTTTTTGTATGCTTCACCAAGATTATCTTGTGCTATATGCAACACCATATTATCTTGTAGTATACACAACACTATTCTTGGCTTGTGATGCACACAATTTCAAGTTCTTTCGAATAACATTCATTTTACACAACACCAAGTATAGATTTTGATCAATGTATAACTGAACTATATTTTGAGTATGTTATACGCAACACCAAAGCAATCTTTCCCTACATGCAACCCTACCTTGCCTTGCATTACACACAAGAGCGACCTTCCTCAATAGCTTGCGTTGTATGCAATACCGAGTTTCACTAAACAACGATATGTTATTGAAATATTCTATAAACTAGCCGATATGAATAGTAACACCCACTTTTTTAAATTTTATAAATTTTATATTTGAAAATGGACTTCTTTTTTGTATTCGGAATATCAAAATTAGCTTAGGGTGAATTTTTGGTATTTTTCTGAAAACTTTCAATTTTTGCTGAATAGTGAAAACACTAAGTTATTGGTTAAAACCGACTTTTTATTTAAATAATAATTTATTTTATTTAAATTTATTTTAGGTCAAAATAGATACATAATACCTATATAAGTTCAATGTAATTCATTGGAGTCATTTTATAATAATTTTAGATATATAAAAATTTTATTGAACTTTTTACCGTCTTTTACCCACCTCTTAGGAGAATTTGCAAATTTACATAAAACTTAATTTTACCACTTCTGTGAGTTGAATTTAGAAAATCTGAGAGACACGGTTAACATCAAGGAGTAAAATGTGGTTCAATAAGATAAAAATAATTAATGGTGAATAGTAACTTTTTACTTTTATTTACCACAGTTAAAAGTAAACAGGGTAATTAAGGGTAAAAATGATATTATTATTACCCTAAAACACGTCATAATTCTATTGGATATGTAACACACCAAGTTTCCTCGGTATGTTTCCTTTCGAATAATGCAATGGCGTGCATTGTACACAACTTCGAGATTTTAACACACCATAACCAATCAAACTAGCCGTTATGAATAGTAATACCTACTTTTTAAAATTTTATAAATTCTATCTCTCAAAATGGACTTCATTTTTGGATTCGTAATATCGAAATTAGCCTAGGGTAAAATTTTGGTACTTTTTGGATAACTTTCATATTTTGATGAATAGTGAAAATTACTAAATTTTAATTAAAAACAACTTTTTTAGTCAAAATAATTAATAGTGATAAATTATGAATTTGAGTTGTTTTAAAGTATATTTAGAATATATTTTTACCATTTAATATAATTTTGGTCATTGGACATAATTTTACAATTAAACCGAACATAAACAAGTGTCAATCTTTTGATAGTTATTATCTCTTAAAAACACGCTTTTTGTTTTGACAGCGGGAATTAATTTTAAATTAATTTCTGCCACTTTTGTGTTTTGAATTTAGAAAAATGGATTCCATATTTGGAATCAGGATGTTCAAATTGTGTAAATAGGTAACTTTTATTTTTAGACATTTTGAATAATTACTGCGGTAAATATTTTATTTACCATGGTTAAGGGTAAATCTGGTAAATAAGGGTTAAAAAATAATATTATAATAATACTAAATTACCTTAAAACATGTCTTAACCCTATTGGTTGATACATGGTCGACCATGGGCATCTTTGGGTCTATTTTGAGACCCCATGGATCCACTTGTAAGTGATAATGACACTTTATTTTAATTAAGTTAAAATAAATACAAAAATGACACAAGCATATATCTTTTAACAAAACAATTGTTACAGAGGGTTATATATGTTGGATTTTATATTATAAATATTCCTTAGAAAGATAAAAAAATTTCCTACATAATTATATTTTATTTATATTTTTTAGACATTAAATAATTTAATTTATTTATGACACAATGATGATGCAGTAATTACTATAATAGTGAAAAATCAAAATAATTGATATTAAAAATACCCAAATAAATATAATATGAAACTTTTAGTGAATTAAAATAATTTTCTAGGACAATATGATATATTATTATTGATTTAATTGACTTTTTTCGAAGTAATCAATCTGTTATGAGTTTCAAAAAAATCAACTATTGAATAGTGTCAAAATTGACATAAAAGAGTTTTTAAAACAAATATTATATTATTAATTGATATTAAATTCCTAAAAATCTAAGGTTCGGCCAAGAGACTTATATAATGATAGGTGTATAATTAATGGACCACTTGGGGGTCGCTTGTATGTATATGGTAAGTTTATTAACCATATAATATAAAAATACAAAGAGACATTGTAAAAGTGAAACTAATTAACTTAGAGTTAATACTTAAAGATAAGGTTAATATAAGTACCCAAACCTGTCTAAATTCTACTGGTTGAGTTTTTTTCGACCCATCCCCACCTTAACCTTTGAATAGTCAACTTTGGAGCCATTGGAAACCGAATATGAATTTATTATAAACTAATATCTCTAGCTTTTCCAAAGGTGCCCCTCACCCCTCTTATAAAAGGGCACTCCTCCTTCTCATTTCTTCACACCTTCAAAGCCCTTTGGTTCGGCCAAAACCTGCCCAAATACTATCTCAACTTCCCTCAATACAACCTAGAGGCCTTAGTTTGATCATAAAGCCAACCTAAGGAGCCCTTTTGATCAAATCAAAAGGAAGAACCCGAAGAAGAGGTAATGTTTTCACCACCCCTTTTCAAGTTCCTTTCTTCTTCCACTTCCTCTTTCTTTGTTATTTCCATTATAAAATAATAACTCCAGTATCATATATATACTGTGATGTTATTATAAATATGGTACAACCATATTCAGTATTCTATCCATCCTTTGAATAACATGTCACCATACGTGCGTACGTACGGCTTACCGTCTCCACGTCGTGGTGTAATTGTTATTCAATATATTATTATTTGGATGGGTAAAATAATGATGTGTAACTCATGTAAATAATAAATATAACATGATAATGATTCTGTATATATGATATAAAATCCAATTATATATTATTTTAATATCAAAAGAATGATATTGTCGCTCGTGCGTATGTACGGACTACCGTCTCCACGAACGCGATGAGATTCATTGTCCATCATATCCATTCAAGTATAATTATCATTTGATGATTTAAAAATAGTATCTAAGGAATTGATATCATTCTGTATATTAATAATATACATCCCATTAATAACGAATATGGCTCACATAACAAAGAATATAAAGTAAAATGAACCCGTTAACACCCGAAATGACGATAATTCTAAGATATTATTAACAAATCAATGTTAAAAGATCATATATGATATCATATTAAAGTAAATGATTCTTTTATAATTCAATAACAATTATTTCACCATTATACAGGAGGTAAACCTACCATCGACCAAGGAAAAAGTACAAAGTAAGGGATTTTCTTATCTCACTTTCAATTCCGTGAGATTTCCATTTTTCGCCACTAAATTATTGAAAGTGGTGTATTGTGTACTGCCATTTGATATATATTCATGATTCTATTTATATTCATGTTATTCTGTAAATCATTTGGTGGTTATTAACTTTTGGCCATACGACTCAGTTGATTAACGTGGTAAGGGGTTTCTTATCTCACTTTTAATTTCGTGAGATTTCCATTGATCACCACTTAATTATTGCATGTGGTGTATGTGTACTGCCCATGATTGTATTCATTGTGTAATATACTTTAATTTATGGGAATTTACATCATCATGGTATGATACTTCTTTCATGGGTGTATATTTCGTATGTTACCTAATCGGTAAGGGAATTTGAGATTTCAATTCCCACTCATTTGGCTTTACGCATATTTCATTGATTATATTACTCCATGATTATGTGTGGAATCACTATTCATTTGATTATGTCATAATTTCCACTCCCCTTCCTGTGGATATAAGTTTGATACACATAATCACTCATTGGTAATTCTCAAGTCATTGATATGAATTTGATAAGAGTAATTTTAACTCATTCACCATTTGTTGAGTTAAACATCCAATTCGTTGGTGTTGTTTTTACAAGAATATGTGTGAATATCCTTTGATTGTTTTACACTGAATATCCAATCATATTTAGTGTATTTATATTTGTCACACATAATTATGTCGTTGATTTATCCTTAACCTAAGGATACGGCCTTTATGAGAGATTTCATCTCAATTTACATTCCATTGAGACTTCTTTGTTGATATACACCAAATCACTTTTATGTGGTGTATATAATGTACTTTGACATAGTATATCATGAATCCCTTTATTCTCATGATATTAAAAAGTTTTGATTACCTAAATTATTTGTATTCAAGTGTCTCTTTTGGTTAGAATCTCTAACTAAAATACCATTTTTAAATGTTTTAAAGACTTATTCTTCTAAATCTTGCTCATTAATGTCCATGTTTTAAAAATGGTTTTAAGGATTTATTTATATGGACATTAAAGTTTTAGAAATTAAAACTCCTTTTAAAAAGTTTCAAAGTGGTATGGGACACTTTGATTCAAAAATCTACTTTTAAATGGCTTCTTGACAAATAGTGTGACTTTTAAATGTTTTCAAGAAAAGGGGGATAATTCTCTCAAATAGTTTTGATGATTATTTTCATTTATGTCAACATCATTCATTATTCTTGATTGAGGTTAATATGATACAATACAATCTTCCATATTGTATCGAATGAGTCATGTTTGACTGTGGATGCACTGTTTTTATACCATTCATGGTTTGTGGTAAAAGTATTGACATTTCGTATGCTAGTTTTAATACGAATGTTTATGTTATGTTTAAACATGGTCATATGAGGAATGCATTGGACTTAATAAGTGACGGGTGGAGCCCGCTATAGCTCCTCGATGCATCGGTAGGTCTCATGAGACAAACTAGTGTCTTGGCATAAGGCCTTGACAAAATCTTATTTGTAGTCTTGGCACGAGGCCTTGGCTAAGTGGTTATGATAGTCTGGCATTATGCATTCCAACATTATGAAAGTGGATATTGATATTGCATGTGATCATTAGACTAGTAGAATATCCATGTGAGTAAGTAAATGGCATTATTTCATTTTACCTTTTCCATTTTATGCTGAAGTTCAAGTTTAAAAGGCTTTTGTTTTAGTTATAAATTGCCTTAAGTGTTTATGCTTATTTATGAAAGCTTCTGCTATAATGTTATCCTTACTGAGCATCTGAGCTCACCCCTTTCAATGTTTTATTTTTCCCAGGATTATGAAGAAGTAATTTATGAATGACCTGCAGGGATAGTATGAGGTGATATGAATACAAGATGTTTTTTTACGATGTAATGTAAAAAATTATGGATGTATCTAGTTATTCCAAGGCTACTAAACTAATCGGTCTTTCGAGACTTGATCTTTCTCGTGATCATGCCAATGTTATGTAATAATGCACCGACTCTAGGTAACTAGGGTCGGGGCGTTACAGGATAAGTATAATTAGTCCAAAAACAACCTTGGGAATAAAATATTACCCTTTAGGTCCACTTGGATTAGATTAGGACATTTATTATTATTTTATTTAAAGAAGAGTTAAAAGAGTTAAAATCAAAGTTTAATAACTAAAACATTTGTAATATAGGGTTATACATAAGATAAATTTGACTATAAATATTCATTAAAAAGATAAAAATATTTCCTAAATAATGGTATTTTATTTATATTTCTTGACATTAAATAATTTAATTTATTTATGACACAATGATGATGCAGTAATAACCTTATTAATGAAATATTAACATAATTGATATTATAAATACCCAAATAAATGTAATTTGAAAATTTTTATGAATTAAAATAATTTTATAGGTTAATATAACATATTAGTGTTGGTTAGATGATTTTTTTAAGTAATAATTCTGTTATGAATGTAGAGAAAACAAAATACCAAATAGTGTCAAAATTGACATAAAAGAGTTTTTAAAACAAATATTATATTATTAATTGATATAATGGTCCTAAAAATATAAAGTTCAGCCAAAAGACTTATATAATAATATATATGACATTAATGAACCAATTGGGGTTCTATTGGGAGTTTATAGTAAGTTTATTAACCATATAGTGTAGAATACAAGAAGACACGGTAAAAGTTAAATTATTTAACTTAGAGTTAAATCTAAATGATAAGGTTAAAATGGTAACCTAAACTTGTATAAAACCTATTGGTTAAGAGTATTTCGACACATACCCACCTTATCCTCGAAATAAGTGACTTTGGAGCCATTATAAACCAAATATGAATCTATTATAAAATAATATTTTAATTTTTTCCTAAGGTGCCCCTCTCCTCCCTTATAAAAGGGCACCTCCTCCCTCTCCTCTTTACACAATTTTGAGCCTTCAAGCTCGGCCAAACCCTGAAAATTTCTCTTATAAACCTCTATAGTTATATCATAGAGGTTTTATTCTTCTCAAAAGACCAACCCTAGTTCCCTAATAGGAAGTTTAAAAGAGGCACGTCAAAGAAGAGGTAATCTATTCTACCGATTCTTTCAAGTTTCTTTCGTCTTCCACTTCCTCCTTCTTTGTTGTTTACATTCTAAAATAATAACTCCAGTATCTTATATATACTATGATGTTATTATAAAAATTTTACAACCATATTAGTTATTTTATCCATCCTATGAATGAAAAAGTCACCACACGTGCGTACGTACGGCTTACCATCTCCACGTCGTGGTGTAGTTTGTTATTCAAACATTTCATCATTTGGATGGGTATAGTAATGAGTATAAATGATATAAATAATATATATAACATTATCATGATTTTTTATATATTATATACCATCCAATTATATATGAATTTAATATCAAAAGAATGATATCATCGCTCGTGCGTACGTACGGACTACCGTCTCCACGAACACGATGAGATTCATTTTCCATGATTAACCATTCAAGTATGATTATAAAGTATATATAATAAATAATAATTAAAGATATTACATAATAATTATACTGTATTTATGTACATATATGTTTCATTCACTTAATTCCATTCAATTCAATAAGGAAAGGAAAACAACATTCATGTGTACGTACGGCCTACCATCTCCATGAACGGTGTATTTCATTCTGTTTATCGATCTATCATAGTTATTTATATTCTGAATATATATTATATATAAATCATGTTTTACATTCTAGAATTAATAAAATCAATATATAATTAAGAACAACAAGTTAAAACACGTATGATAAATGAAACGATTTTACCCAAAACGCTGCTTTAACATAGAATTTACAAAATAACGGGTAATATAAAGTCATAAGTGAATCATATATGATATAATAAATATTATTATGGTTATGTTACAAGTTAATAATATGTTTAAACCCACTATACAGGAGACTCGGACACATACGGAATAAATTGGACATAAGGTAAGGGATAATTATTCCAATCTCATTCTTTTCCGAGATTGTTTATATGTAAGTATTTACTGGGGTTATATTTTTCATCCATGTCCATAAAAATGTTTTTTATAAAGTGTTTAATATTATTCCATTTATGTTTAAAGTCATTTTTACCCATCTTTGACTTTTACTTTGTGTTATGGAAGGAATATTTCTTTTGTTTACCATACGTGGTACTTTTTGACTTTTTCCTTAAAAGTATGAGGAGAATGTTTTTTTAACTTATACGGCATGAACAGATTTTTATGGTTTCATAATGCCTTATTTTCTTGAAGCTTACTCTACAAGATTTCATGACTATTTTCAACAAAATCCTTTTCTTTTAAAATTTCATGTCATATGTGTATGTTTCAAGTATAATGTCTCTATGATTTACATGGTTTCAATTTTCTTATGATGAAATGATATTTATTTGTTTTATATGGATTATGTTATGATGTGATGAAGTTTATGAAACCCATTTTATTCTTTGGGTTATGATGAATGATTTATGTTTATATTGTGACACACGTAAGGATGATTTAATTATGAGATGGGTGGGACCTATATCTACCTCCAATTCATTGGTTAAAGATTTATATCTCATGAGATAGACATGGCTAGAATGGAAAGTTAATCCGGTTTGGTGATACAAGACTGGAATGAGGAGTGAAGTCAATTCAGTAGGGGACTTTGTCTACTAGGATGGTCTTGGAAGTAATGCCTTGGAAAATATGGAAATAATATCATGTGCTTAATGGTTTTGCACAATTACATGTTTTATTCCCATGCTATTTTATCATGGTTAATGTTCCTTTATGATCTATGCCTAACGCACTTAAAAGATTTATGTCATTACTCATGATATTGATATTTTATGTTCATGTTCTTACGTTCAAATGTTTAGGGTTTGTTTTGTGTTCTCCATGTTTACCCTTACTAAGCATTTGAGCTCACCCTTTTTATGTTTTCTTTTCCCCACGATATAAAGAAAGGTTTTAGGTATGAAAAAAGGGGAAGATCTTTATGGGAGATGTTGAAGATATTTCACCATGATTAGAAGATTATGTTCTGAGTTTCCAAAGACACTAAACTAATACGGTCTTTGGGCGTCTGTTTTTTTCATGTATTAAGTATTCTGCAAAAAGTAATGTAATGTCCATGTATGTCAAGCTTTGGGTCCCTACACTTGTTACGTGACAGATCTCTCGTTTCTCTCTTGCCGAAGCCCTAAATTTCCAGTTTCTTCAATTTGATGGTCTAAATCTCTCCTTACAATCTAAATCGAACCATAGGGCTTCATTGGCCTTAGGTTACACACATGAAGTAATCCTCAAACAATTCAGTTTCTCTCTTTACGGTCATTCTTTGGATTCTAATATCTAACCGACTATTGTTCAATGAGGTATTATTCATTCTTGCATTACCATCTTCATACATTCGGGTTTTTTCATCTTCATCGTTGTGCGTTTGATTATAGATATGCTTATCTCCAACTATCCCACCTGAAGGTTTGAATTTTGAATTTGATATACATTTTTTCAGGTTATTTAGGTGTTTTTATTTAGATTTATGACATTTGATTTAGATTTTGTTATATAAAAAACATACGAGTTTTCATAAGTTTTGGGATAAAAATAGAGGATAAATTAGAAGTGATTTGTTAGCTTACATGGTCAGATAAACCATATTGAGACCAAAAAAACAATTCTACAAATATTTCATAGGATATAATATGAATCAACATGATCCACCAAATTATGTGTCCAATACATGCACAATTATTAATCCATCCATCCAATATATAAAATTTTTATTCAAAGAAAAAGGAAACAATATAAGTTGTCCTGCAAAGGTAGGTCGAAAGAATCACAACACTATGGGGGTCTAAAATGGTGGAGACCAAGGGAATCCCCTATAATGATATTGATCCCCACCTACTTCAAGCTATGGAAGTCATGAAAAAATAATTTCCCCAAACCTAGAGAGTCAGGTGAGGCCTGATTGTCCGCAACTTTTTTACCATCCCACTAGGTGTGGACCACTTTGGTGTTGTTGTCGAGGATAGAACGACACTTTCTAATGATATACTCAATCGACCAAGGGATAACACCGAGGCCATGTAAGGAATTACACAATATCATTGAATTAGTTTCTGCTTCGAAAATATCCAGGCTTCACCAGCAACATACTTTAAGGCCGACAAGCATGGTCATGGACTCTTCTTGTAGGGAAGTACCATGGACAAGTTGGATGGTAATAGCCAGGATGACCGGTCCATTACCATCATGAACAATACCCCCACCACGCATGACTCCTAATATGTAGGATCCATCTATGTTCAGATTCACTCCCATAGGTGGAGGAAACCAACAAACCCATTTTCCTGTAGAGATACTACTGCCATGAGGGAAAACATTAGAAGCAGGTTCAAAGCTCTTTAACAAAGGCGCCTCCCTCCAGTAGCTAAGAGACCTACCCATATCATATAGTAGGTTGTTGATGTGGATGATGATTGAGTGTCCTGTCGAGGACACACCCTCATAAACCCACTTTTTCCTTGCTTTCCACAAACCCCAACAGCCTGCATGCAACAGTAATGTGCGAGCCCTTCTCTCTGGCCCCTCCTCAGCCACGCCATGGAACCAATGATCCAGAAAAGGATGATCAGACATGGTCATACTAGAGAATGCTGTATAATTATATATATTCATCATCCATTCTCTCTCAAAGAACATATGACCCATTGTTTCCTCCTTATGACTCCTATAATAAGCACATCTCGAATCCAGAGAAACTCTACACCATTTGATATTCTGTTTGATAGGGACAACTTTTTTTTGGATTCTCTAGGATAAAAATTTATATTTCATGGGGATATTTCTATCACAAAGAAAAAAATTCCACTCATCCTTAGTGTTATACATGGAGAGGATCCGACAATATTCTTTGAACATGAAAGATCCATATGCAGACAAGTATAACACACACCTATCTGGAATGGAGGAAATCTCAATGAGTTGGAACTGATCTTGCTGGTCCCTGTCAAGAACAACATTGACAAAGTACAGGTAAAGAATAGCTTCCCTAAAATAAATGGTTGTAACTAGATAGCTCAGATATCCAAGGACCGCCCTACTCTAATTTTTGTGCCAAAACGAAACCTCTCCTTTCCCAACTATCCAAAGAGAATGAGGTCTTAGGGAGTTAATGAGGGGGCCAATTTCAGTCCATAAGGTGGAAGTGTGCCCATCCCTTGCAGACCAATCCCTAGAATAACAACCGTGCATGGTGAGCCCCCATAAGGTCCACTATTCCAGCACCTCCCAAGACAGTTTAGCATGCATGCAGGAAAGGGTATCATTAAGACTCCATACATTGATGCCGCCTTCACTGATAGGCTGTGATATCCTATGCCAAGAAACCTAGTGTCTTTTTCCCTCACACGCATGATCCAAAATAAAACCAGCAAAAATTAATTCCCCATTTCTAATGAATACTTTTTGGACCTTAATACATGATAGATCATGAACCAGAGTATACAGAAGCACACTGTTCACCGGCGTAATCCTTACTCTAAAAGATAAATACTTATTCTTCCAATTATGAACCTGATCTATAATCCTGTTGATGAGTGAATCGAAATCATAGATACGCAGATGCCTTAAGGATAGAGGGGTGATGAGATAAATAATAGGAAGATCTCTTCACTGCATGCCCAAAATATGACCTATAGCTTGAACTTGACTGGAATAAATGCTTCTTGAGATGTAAAAATTTCTCTTGCACTTATTTATAACCTGTCCACTCCAATGGCTATAATCCTCCAAAACCTTGATCAGGCCATGAACAAATATTCTCTCCGCATTAATGAATATGATGGAATCATCCACGAAAAATGAGGTGTGACATGGATGGGTAACTCAAGTTGATCCTAAAAATGTTTATACTTTATTGAGGTGAATTAAAGATTGGTTTCATGATGAATTGATGATATTAGCTTGAATTTTGTTTGATTTTTTGGTATGTAATTGTTTACGTGGTCATTATCAAATTTTTTTTTTATTAAAAGTTGATTTTTTAAAATATTATTGGATTTAGAAGTAGACCTTATGGTTTTTTAAATAATGATATTGAATTTTTGTGAGTGTATATGATTTTATAGGTATATATAGTTAGTGTTTCCAAATAACGGATGATCATTGATTTTCAAAATAAATTTGGGTACTTTTTTAGTCTCTTGAATTGATTAAAAAAGTTTTTTAATATTTTCACTATTTCATTTTGTGAACCAAGCATGATAATGCATTGTAAATAAATCTAGGTGAAAAATTCCTATCCAATTTTGGGATCAGAGGCTTCTGATTTCTGATGGCTTTAATGTTTCAGTATAATAGTGTATCTCCTAAATTGTTATAAATTATATTTTAATTTATAATTCCATTTTTTGTTTTCCCAGTTTATTTATTCAATTATAATAGAGTAACATTATAAGAAAGTAATATAATAAGAAAATCAATGTAAAGCCCCGACTCCAGAAGCCCAGAGTCGGTGCATTATTACGTATCATTGGCATGATCACAAAAGATCAAATCTCTAAAGATCGATTAGTTTAGTAGCCTTGTAAGTACTAGATACATTCATAAGGTTTACATTACATCATAAAAAGGAAAACTACAACAACATTATTTCCATGGAAAACACTGAGATCCCATAGACTATCCTTGTAGGTTAGTCTTAATATACTTCTTCACATCCTGGAAAAAATAAAACATATAAAGGGGTGAGCTCAAATGCTCTGTAAGGATAACAATATATCAGAAACTTTCATAAATATGCATAAACATTTAAGGCAATATATAAAACTAAAACAAAAGACTTTTTAACATAAAATTCATCATAATATGGCAAATATAAATCAAAGTAATTCCATTTATTTAATCACATGGATATTTTAATAGTTGAATAATCACATGCAATATCAATAGCCACTTTCATAATGATGGAATGCATAATGCCAGACTTTCATAACCACATAGTCAAGGCTTTGTGCCAAGACTACAAATAAGATTTTGTCAAGGCCTTGTGCCAAGACACTAGTTTGTCTCATAATACCTACCGATGCATCGAGGAGCTATAGCGGGCTACACCCATCACATACTAAGTCCAATGTATTCCTCATATGAAAAGTTTTAAACACAACATAAAAATTCATATTAAAAATAGAATACAAAATATCAATAATTTATCCATAAACCATGAATGGTTTAAAATAACACTTCCACAGTCAAACATATCACAAAACCTTCAATACAATATGGAAGTTTTGTATCATAATAAATCAACTTCAAATAATCTTAAAATCCATCAAAGGATGTTGACATAGATGAAATCAAAACCTTTTTTTAGAGAAAAATCTATTTCTATTTTGAAATAATTAAAGAGTCACATAATTATAAAGAAAGAATTTATTTTGAAAATATTATTATATGCTTTTAAGGGAATATTCGATGATGTTATAATGGTAGAAAATAGATGCACCCACCGTATAAGTTAAAAAAAACATTCTTACCTTAATTTTGTCAAAAAGGTTATAAAGGATCTTGTTTAGAAAATGACAGAAATAATCCTTTATAAACATCTTATAAAAGTAAAACAAGGGTATAAATTACTTTAACCCATATTCTATAAAATAGGAAGAATTTTTTGAAATACATTTTTAAGAAACATGGATGTGGATGATAAATAGGTCCCAGTAGATACTCACATAAAAACAACCTCGGATAATGAAGAGACTGTAGAATTAACCTTTACCTTGTACTTTTCCTTGGTAGAGGGTAGGTTAAACTCCTTTATAATGGTGAAATAATTGTTATTAAATTATACAATAATAATATACTTTAATATGATATCATATATGATCTTTTAATATATCTTTGTTAATAATATCTTAGTATTATCGTCGTTTCGGGTGTTAACTGATTCGTTTTCCTTTATATGATTTGTTATGTAAGTAATGTTTGTTATGGATAGGATGTATATTATTCATATTCATAATGATATTAATTATTTAAACATTATTTTTAATCATCTAATTAAAATTAGTCTTGAATGGATACGATGGGGAATGAATCTCAACGCGTTCGTGGAGATGGTAATCCGTACGTACGCACGAGTGATAATATCATTATTTTGATATTAAAATAATATATAATTGGATGGTATATCATATATAAAGAATCATTATCATGTTATACTTATTATTTACATCAATTACACATCATTATTATACCCATCCAAATAATAATGTATTGAACAACAATTACACCACGGCGTGGAGACAGTAAGCCGAACGTACGCACGTATGGTGACATGTCATTCAAAGGATGGATAGAATAATGAATATGGTTGTACCATATTTATAATAACATCACAGTATATAGAAGATACTTGAGTTATTATTTTATAATGTAAACAACAAAGAAATAGGAAGTGGAAGAAGAAAGGAACATGAAATAGGTGATGAAATATTTACATCTTCTTCGGGTTCTTCCTTTTGATTTGATCAAAAGGGCTCCTTAGGTTGGATTTATGACTAAAGGAAGGCATCTAGGATGAAGTTAGGTCAGTTGAGAGGGTATTTGGGTAGGTTTTTTCTGAGTCAAATGGATTTGAAGGTGTGAATTAGAGAGAAGGGGGAGTTCCCTTTTATAAGAGGGGTGAGGGGCACCTTAGGAAAAGCTAGAAATATTATTTTATAATAAAATCATTTCAGTTTCTAATGGCTAAAAAATGAATTATTTAAATTATAAGGTGGGGATGGTTCTAAAACCACTCAAAAAATAGGTTTTAGACAGGTTTGGGTCACTATATTAACTTTATATTTTAGATTTAACTCTTAGTTAAATAGTTTGACATTTACCATGTCTCTTTGTATTTTTATATTATATGGTTAATAAACTTACTAAAAACTTCCAAGAGAACCCAAAGTGGTTCATTAATGATACAAATATCATTATAAAAGTATTTTAGCCAAACCTTATATTTGTAGGAATAGAATATCAATTAATAATATAATATCTGTTTTAAAAACTCTTTTATGTCAATTTTGACACTATTTGGTATTTTGTTTTTTCTAAATTTATAACAGCATTATTACTTCGAAAAAAATTCATCTAACAAACCCTAACATTTAATATTAACCTAGTAAATTAGTTTAATTCATAAAAAGTCTCAAATTACATTTATTTGGATATTTATAATATCGATTATTTTAATATTTCATTAATTAGGTAATTACTACATCGTCATTGTGTCATATATAAATTAAATTATTTAATTTCTAAAAAATATAAATAAAATACCATTATATAGGAAATAGTTTTATATTTATAATTAATATTTATAGTCAAATTTATCTTATTTTTAACCCTATATTAAAAATGGTGTAGTTATTAAAATTTGAATTTAACACTTTTAACTCTTCTTTGAATTAAATAATAATAAATGTCCTAATCTAATCCAAGTGGACCTAAAGGATCATATTTTATTACTAAGGTTGTTTTTGGTAGAATTAAACTTATCCAATAGAATTATGACACGTGTTAGGATAATAATAATATCATTTTTACACTTAATTACCCTATTTACTTTTAACCGTGGTAAATAAAAGTAAAAAGTTACTATTCACCAATTTTTTTTTATCTTATTGAACCAAATTTTACTTACTGATATCAACAATGTCTCTCATATTTTTAAAATTCAACTCACAGAAGTAGTAAAATTAAGTTTTATGTAAATTTTCAAATGCTCCTAGGAGGTGGGTAAAAGACGGTAAAAAGTTCAATAATTTTTTTAGATATCTAAAATTATTATAAACTGACTCTAATGAATTAAATTGAACTTATATATGTATTATGTATCTATTTTGACCTAAAATAAATTTAAATAAAATAAATAATTATTTAAGTAAAATTCGGTTTTAAACTATAACTAAGTGTTTTTCACTATTCATCAAAAATTGAAAGTTTTCAGAAAAATACCAAAAATTCACCCTAAGATAATTTTGATATTAATAATCCAAAAATGAAGTCCATTATGAAAGATAAAATTTATAAAATTTCAAAAAGTGGATATTGCTATTCGTAACAACTAGTTTGATTGGTTGTGGTGTGTTAGAACTCAAAGTTGCGCACAACACATGCTATTGTATTATTCAAAGAAAAGCATATTGTGGAAGCTTGGGGTGTTACAATAAAACATGGTAGATATTATTTAGGTTTTCAGCTTATTGGAATAAGTTAAAGTCAAATTCTTAGTGAAAGCATCACATGATTGAGACTGTATATTCTAATTATGATTTTATAATGTGTTAATTAGTTCCTGATTTTATTTAATGTGACATTTTTAAACTAAGATTCAATTTATGATTAGATTATATTATTAATTACAATATAGAAGAATTTTTTTATTTTTATAAATAATAAACTATGAATTAGTTTTTCTCATTCTATATTTTTTTTATAGATATTTTTTATGGATATGATTGTACATATTTTTTAATAATTTCATAAAGTTATATTAATTTATTTTCACTTGATACATTTTTTTAAAGGAATCTATTTTGTAATTACTTCCGCATGAATGAATTTACTCATCAAAATTTTATATTTTACTTCTAATGTTTTCATTCTTGGTTTTCTATATATTTTTTATTTCATTTATAATCTCAATATTATATAAATTATCACCTTTGTTTTTGATATTTATTTTTTAAATTTTTTATAGATAATGAATCAAAGTTGGATTAATACACCTCGAATAGGTGCTGAATACGAATAAGGTGTTGATGATTTTTTGGAATTTTCTAAATGCAATGTGCCAAACAATGACATGTTTTTCTGTCCATGCCAAAAAAATTTAAATTTGAAGAAGTTGAAAAGAAGAGAGATTAAATATCATTTAATTTGTGAATTGGAAATGTATTTGACTCCATCCTTTTCTGATATCATGATGCATTTAATGGTTCCTTTGGTGAGAGAAATAAAGATTTATGGACCTGTATATCAACATTGGATATATCCTTTTTAAAGTTATATGAAGATATTGAAGGGGTATGTTAAGAATCCATATCGACCTAAAGTATCCATTGTTGAGAAGTATATTTCTAAGGAGGTTGAAAAGTTTTTTAAGCTATTTTTATGACATAGAACACATCGATTTTCTTACATCTCGCCATGAAAAAGTTAATTTTGGGGTAAAGGGGATTCATGGCTTGAAATTCAAATCATTGATAGGTGAATACATAAATAAGGTATAGTTATACATCTTGAATAACATAGGCAATGCTCAACCATATATAAATTTTAATATTAATGAGTTGAAACAAAGTTATCCAAAGAAGTAAGATATGTGGATTTTGAATGAGCATAACAAAACTTTTTTTCCATGGTTTAAAGAGACCATGAAACTAGATGCATCAGAAACATTGATATGGTTAGTGGGTAGTCCCAGTTAAATTTGATAACATGGTCAGGGTATGACATTAATGGGTATACTTTTCATACGAAAGATCATGACAACAAAAGAGCAGTTCAGAATAGTAGTGTGTTGGTGTTCGTAGAAGAAATGTATTTTTCAAGTGCCAAAGAAAAAAGCTCAATCTCCGCATTAAATGCATATTATGGAGTCATTGAATAAATATGGGAGGTTGATTACATTAAATTTAAATTTCCAGTGTTTAAGTGTAAATGGTTTATCGGTAACAACAGTGTCCGGCAAGATGAATTTAGAGTGACACTAGTTAATTTGAATAAATTGGATTACACAAATGATCCGTTTATCAGGGAACCACATTAAAAACAAATTTTCTATGCTCTTGATCAATCCTATATGCAGTGGGCTATTGTTTTACAAGGAAAAACAATATGTTGGTGATGAAAAACTTGATGAAGATGCTGATTTATGTGAGATCCCTACATCCATGGAATGATTAACAAATAATATTTATGAACACATCAAAGTCATGGTTTGTTCTATATGGAACAATCATGATAAAAGAATTTGGGAAAAAAGTATTTAGTACATTCCTAATATTATAGGTAACATATGTTTAATTATGGTTTAATTTTTTAAATTTTGTAATTTAGATATTTTAATTTGATTTTCTTTATTAAAACATGAATTATAAGTTAAATTTTTTGTTTTATATTACTTTAGTTTTTTCTAATTTTCCATATTTACAGTTAAGTAACTAATCCATTAATTGATTTTATTAAAAACCAATTATTTTAAATTTAAAATTTAAAATAAAAACAAAATATATTGTATATGAGAATATTATAATGGAATTCCTTTTGTTGTAAAAATGATTTATCAGGTTGGTGAATGTTTACTATGTCATTTCATCTCTCATGAATATTGTGTAGTTTTCATTCATTTATGTCAGTTCATCTCTAATTAATAATGTTAGAATTATAGTTAATTATAAAAAATATGAATAACAATGTGTTATGTTTGGTTTAATTTTCTTTTTGTTTGATAATTGGTAATTTTTTATTTACATTTGTATATAATTGTTGGATTTGTATATTTTTGTACTAATTGATGTTGCTTTTATTTATAGGATAATGATAGATTAATCCTTTGATCCACCACATATTTATGGAGATGATCATACTCATACCTATGAGGGGGAACTTTCATATGCTCCTGTTGATGAGCTTCCTCATCCTTGTTTACTTGAGTCATCTACTTCCACAGGGGGAAAAAGAGTTCGAGGGTTGGTAAATGTGGTACCACATATTTTTTAAAATTATCAGTTGCTCGTAGCCAGAAAAATAGGTTACCAATAGCCTTTGATGATAATGACATTACAATAGGTTCAAAACCAAAACAATTCAAAACTTTTGTATTAGTACAAGATAAAAGCAAAGTTAGTATTTTTTTTGAAAATTGGAGAAATGTTGACAAATCGACACTATCACTATTGTGGAAAACCATTTTGCTAAGATTGTTTGTTATTATTTTATTTATATTGAAATGTTTATAGTAATATATGTTTTTACCCTTATTATTAGATGAAATATGATATATCTGACATTGGAGGAGTTAATAGGAAATGTTTAGCATTGTCCAATAGGAGATGGAGGGATTTTAATTCATCCCTCACATCATAGTTCATTATTTGGAATATACAACATGAAAATCCATGTGATATATATCCATTTATATATGAATATACAAAGAAAAAATTTGTTTAAAGTAGATAACGAGAAAAAATTTTAGTCAGTGCAATGTTACCTTTTTAGATGTTTTTTATATTAATGACCATGTTAACGATATATTTATTCTTAATTATTAATTTATAGTAATCAAGGATATATCATTAGGAGATTAATGATAGAAATGTATACCCTCATATGTTATCTCAGGGAGGGTATAAATTATTGGAAGAACACATGATAGAAGAAAAACTTCAAAAGATAAGAGCCGAGTCATCAGGATCTGGAGAGGTTCCCCCCACTAGAAATAAAAAATGGAAGAGGGATCGAATGAGAAAAAAAGGACAATATCTTATGGAAGAGTCAAGAGTTGTAGCTGATAATATTGTAAGTTTTTTATTTATTAATTTAAGTTAAATAAACTATTTATATATTGTGATTCATTATAGATTTTTTCAAATATTCCATATAGGATTCTCTTGAGGAGCAGAGCACACAAGGTGTCTTTATTGTTGGGGGTTTATAGGATATTTTAGCTACATCATCGGGAAATCCTGAAAACCACTACTACAAACATGGATTTTATCAGCGCTAAAAATGTCCTTTATCTGTGCTAGAAAAGCACTGATAAAGCCAGCGAAGATAAGGGGGGGGGGGTACCCTTTATCAGCGCTCTGAAAAGCGCTGATAAAGACCCCTTTTATCAGCGTTAAAAAAAAGCACTGATAAAAGACCCCTATATTAGCGCTTCCTTTATTAGTGCTTTTGTTTTAGCGCTGATAAAAGGTAAAAAAAATTAAAAAAATTACAAAAAATTAATTTTTTTTTAAAAAAATTAAAAAAATTAAAAAATACTGCCAATTGGGGGGGATTTTATAGCGCTTGAGCCCCCCCTTTTATAGCGCTTTTCTTCCCCTGTACAGCGCCCCACGCACCCCTTCACCCTTTAATAGTTCTTGCTCCCATATTCCCCCATGCGCGCGCGCCCCTGCCTCCATCAGGATTTGAACTCAAGACCTCCCCCCTACGCGCCTAAGCCATTACCACTACTCTATTTTGATTTGTCTTCCAATTCATGATATATATATATATTTATATATTTAGTTATATTTATTCGTATTGTAATATATATTTATATTAATATATATATAGTTATATTATAATATATATATATAGTTATATTAATATATATATATAGTTATATTAATATATATCTCTATATATATATATATATATTTAGTTATATTTATTCGTATAGTAATATATATTTATATTAATATATATATAGTTATATTAACATATATATAGTTATATTAATATATATATATAGTTTTATTAATATATATATTTATAGTAATACTAATATATATATATATATGTAGTTATATTAATATATATATAGTTATTAGATTAATATATATATAGCTAGATTAATATATATATAGTTAGATTAATATATAGGTATATAAATATTCATATATTTTTATTTTAAATAAAATGGATGTTAGTTATTATTTAGATAAAGCTAATATATTTTATATGTAAATATATTTTTTTATTTATATTTATAATTAAATTTTTAGGCGTGAATATATAAAAATATGTATATATTGTTATATATTTGATTATAAATATCAGTGCATTATAAAAAAGGATGAAATTTCAAAGACATAATATCAATATGAATGTAATACCTTGTAATAAATTCAAACCCCACCAAAAAATCCAATAATACCCCCTTAAACGAGGCTGAAAATCCACAAAATGTTAAAAAATCGGGGTACCCCGACTAAAAACTCAGTTTTGGAGGCCTTATGGGCCTCTTTTGGCCTCGAAAAACCATTGAACAAAGTCCCCCCAAGTCACAGCAATGTAGCGCTCATCGTAGGCTTCGATTTGATATGTGGCAGAGCTCAAATGGACACCCGGATCAAAAGTTATGGCCGTTTGAAGTTTGAGTTGCGTTTTCAACATATTTTGGATATTTTTTCAATTTTTTTTTAATTTTTTAAGTCTTCAAATTGTTATTAAATGAATATTACTCCATAATAATTAGAGAATTATTAATTAAAAATATTTTTTTAATTTTTTAAGAATCCATTTTCACTAAATATCTTATATATTAAGTATGTTATAAGTGTAAATGTACATTTATACTTATCTAAAATATATTTAAAAATTATATATTATATTTATATCAATATAACTATATTTATATATTAATATATTAATATATTTTTTTAATTTTTTTTGAAGTCGACCCTTTATCAGCACTTTTAAAAAAAGCGCTGATAAAGGCCCCCCCTTTATCAGCACTACTAAACAAGCGCTGATAAAGGGGGTCCCTTTATCAGTGCCAAAAAAGCGCTGATAAAGGGGGGTCCCTTTATCAGCGCTAAAAAAAGCGCTGATAAAGGGACCCCCCTTTATCAGCGCTTGTTCGTTAGCACTGATAAAGGGGTGGCGTTGTGAAAAACTGTTTTTGTGGTAGTGCATCTAGATTGTGTATGAGGATACCCGATAGGCGTATCAATAAGAAATGTGTTTAAACATTTAAAAGATTCTTAAAAGGAGCATGTTTATAAAAAAAAAATATTTTGAAGCCAAAGTTCAAGATATTCAAGCGATAATGGATGATAGGATCAGAGATTCGGTACAGGAGATGATTGCAGACATGCAAGGATAGTTTTGGACTACCAATCTGACTCCTCCACCTCCACAAGTAGATCCCACTCCTTATCCTACTCACACATACATTTTCCGTATCCCACTCCTTATCCTACCCAAACACCCCCTCCTCTAGATCTTCCAAGTCACTGTGAGTTATTTTTTGATGATCCTCATCATATTGTTGCATATGGAATGATATATTACATTAGCTATACCATTCATCATCACCAGATTGAGATAGAGCATCATAGGGTCACTTTATAGGATATTATAGATAGATAAAAAAATACCATGTCCTACAGATGGAGTAAGTACAGCTGGAAAAAGTATCAATCATTTTTTGGTTTTTCCATATGGTCTACTTCGACATATTACCATAGAGGTATGTATATATGTTATATTTAATTTCAATTTTTAGTAATTTTTTTTTCTCATTTTAAAGTTTATATATTTCTCTAATATTTTCAGGAATACTTTAAAGGTAAATAAATACTATATAGAGAACACAAAATTCAAAGTTCCATGACTTCAGATATAGATTCTACTAGTCTTGATTGATTTTCAACATACTCAAATTTGTTATCAGGAGTATATGACATTCCATTTGATGCTAATATTTTTGGGCATGAAATGACTGTAAGCCTTTTGAAAAATAATATCATGGATCTTGTAGCTGGAGATCAATTGGGTATCAACATGATGCAAGTTTTTTTCCATGTAAGTTGATTAACATTTTTCTTCTTCATTCCTTTAATTTATTGAAAATTTCTAATTATGTTTGCTTTTATTAGGTATCTATATAAAATTTGTACATAGCATGAAAAGATGAATGTATATTGATTTATGGACCCATATTTTATTTCTCTTATAACTTTGATAATGACTGATGCTAAAAGAATAATTTATATAGCTGAAAGATTTCAGAAGAATGTAATCATTCAGTGTTAGATGTTTCCATATCTTGAAAGGTATGAAATAATTTTTCCCACAAAGTGTTATATATCATTTAACATATTAACAACTCATATTAAATTTTCTTTCATATATGTGGTCATTGAATTTTGGGTATTTTTTTTCCAAGAGAAAAGACATTGTATTGGATATGCTATATTCATGGTGAAGTGAAAGAAAGTTTCAAGAATGTATTGAACATGTAAGTTTGATTATTTAAATAATTTTTAATATTATAATTAGTAAAATTTATTATATTCATATTATTTTCAAATAGGGAATGATATTTCTTTAGAGAGATGACAATAAATAATAGTAGCAAGATGGCCAATATCAAATTTGTTAAAGCTAAGGTGAATTATCATTTACAATTACTAAATTTTGGATATATTATTTAAAATTTTTATTTTGAAATAAAATATATTTGAAATAGTGTCATAAAAAAAGTTGTAACTGAATTTGGATATTATGTTTTGATATTCATGTATGAAATAATTAGAACCGGTATAGTTACACAGTTTTATAAGGTTAGATTTCTTTATAAAGCTTTCTGTAATATTTAATATGTTTTATTTAAAATTCAAGTCAAATTATTTTATATTATTTTTGTAGATTTTTGATGATGAAGAGTCATATAGTACATATGAGTTGAGGAATTTTCAAATTGAATGGTAAAATAATTTTATAGTTTTGATTGGTTTTTAGTTTATTTGAAATTTCAATGTATTGTGTATTGTGATGGATTTTGGGCTTCATTTTCTACCGCCTCTTGTGTTGTTTTCTGGGTGTTATTGGTGGAGGAGATGAATTAATATACATTGATGCATTTTTCTAGATTTTATGTTGTTCTATACTACTAATTTATGTTCCTAATTGTGTTGTTTTCTATCTTCTATTTTTTAGTTGCTGCTAGTGGAGGATATGATTCATTATACATTTTTAAACAAAAAAAATCCTATTTTTCATATCACCCATTTTATAACCAAAGTGAAAAATACATGCGCACTATTTTTCATGTCGGTTATTTAAAATAATTGACATGACAAACGGTTCGTAAGTTTTTCATGTCGGTTATTTAAAATAACCAATGTGATAAAGGGTTTATAATTGGGTTTTAACGTTAGTTATTGAATAACCAATGTGAAAAACCATGAAGAAATTATTTATAATGTCGGGTTTAAGTAACTAACATGAAAAAATTTATTTACTACCTCCCCTACAACCACATCACCTATAAAATGATGTGAAAAATCATAAAAAACTAACATAAAAACCCTATATGAACTAGTGATATGATGACATTGAATCCAACTAAACATGTTTATCTTTTCATACTCATAATGTAATTATAGATTTCAATTTTTAATTCCATTTTTCAAAATACTTTCCACTTCACATGGGATATCACATAATATCACTAGTGTACATATATAAAAAAGAATAACATATATATTTTTTCCTATAAAATATAATTTCTACAATTATCCCATTACCTAGACTATATCTTCTTTAAGTTCAATGTACAATATGAATAGAAACTAAGGAATAATAATAATAGTCTATTAAATAATTTTAAAAAACATTGAAAATAACCATGATAATCAGGATATAATTTAATTAAGAAATGTCAAAAATAAATGTAAAATGAATCATATAATATACTTTTCTACTAGACCAAATAATCACATTGAGCCTAATGGAAGAGAAAGATAATATAGAATTAGATAAACTAAAGAGAATCCCCATTACCATGGATGGAATATTTTTTATTAATATAAAGGGAATATTAAAATCCTAACATATTGGTGAGGATTCACCAAATCTAGGTGAAGGAGTAGGTTATCAATGGATGGAGTTGTATAACAAAAGATTCATTAATTATGGAACATATTGGAAGTGTTCTAATGAATGGAAATAATAGTAAATATGTTTAGGGAGAAAAAAAATGAGTTCCAATAATTACATACAAATCATAAAATAATTAAAATAATTACAGAGAAATAAGGTTAACATCAAAGATTATACAACATGAAAATAAAACATATTAATAAAAAATAAATAGTCTTTGTTTATAAATACCCTACCATAATGGATCCCAGAAATTCTACTCTGAAAATAATGTTGGAAAGAGATCATAAATCCATGTGAATCTCCCATGAACTTGATTAAAATCAATCCAAATTGAATAATCATTCAATAAAAAATAGATTCATTACTTCATCCTTCTTTAGAAGAGGAATAAGACAGAACAATGTTTTATAAATAAAAATGAAACTTCATATCAAAGCAGAAACAACCTTAAATGCTAAGGAATAAAGAACCCTGAGAGAAAAATAAAATATCTGGAATGAAATCCCTTAGGTCACCTAATATTTTAAGGTAAAAATAACAATTAATC
Organism: Viscum album; assembly: GCA_963277665.1. Classification (NCBI taxonomy): domain Eukaryota; kingdom Viridiplantae; phylum Streptophyta; class Magnoliopsida; order Santalales; family Viscaceae; genus Viscum; species Viscum album. Next base: position 1,030,814,588 of record OY728150.1, read on the forward strand.
TACAGAGAGGATGAAACCTATATTTATAATAAAAATTAGAATGTAATAAATCACAGTGTAGACCTCAAACCTGCACATGAGACCCTATAACCAAATAGAAATACCATCATAAAACCTATTCATCATGTTGCATCAATACATAAGAAGATAAAGCCATAGAATTTTGGTATCCAATTATTAAAAAAGGACCTATAATCACAATATAATTAATCCCTATATGTTATTAAATAAAATACCACATATCATTACATCAAAACTAATTAGATCTATATGTAGTGATAGAAATCTATATAGTATAATAGATTATTTGAAAATTTCATCACGGATAAGGTCATTGGATTCATGCCACACACATTTGGTTTTTATTATAGATTATTAAGACATTGTAGCAAAAAAGGGATTACAATTATGTATCATAGATTATGGCTAATTTAACCTTACACATCTATCTGTTCCATAGACTGAATAATACATATTATTATTTTACATTCTTCTCTAAAGGATTTCCACTTATGTATATTGGGTTCCAGTTGAGTAACACATACACATTTCATAGAATTTCCTAGTAACCATTATATATGACTCAACAAGCTCTGATATGTATAGTTTACTCAAATATATATGGATTACTCTATAATATATAATCATACATATTGGTGACTCTATGATATAAATATATACACAATTATATGTAATGGTTTCCCAAGAATATATAGTTATATTTAATGGTTACTTTGGATTATATAGTGATACATAAGGGTCACTTTTAATAATAATACATAAGTGTTACCTGATTAATATTTTTAAATCTAGACTTTTCTAAAAATTATGATTGATGTAATGACACATCAAACTAGAGAACTATAATATATTATAGACAAATATTCAAGGTTCCACAATTATGGACACTTCATGGAACTTCCCTTCCAGCTATAATCTCAACTTTAGAAATATATCCCTCACCATCAATATTACCACCATTCATCTCTAAACTTCCTCAATACTAGAGATATAATAATGTAAGACTTTATAAAATTCCAATCACCTACATTACAAACATCTTAAAATATTATCTTTATCAAGAATGAAAGTAAAACCAAAGAAAACCAAACCATTAAATGTCTAGGTAAACCTAATACTTCATATTAAATACATATCCATTGATAATAATCCTTAAGTATTAAATGAAAATAAAAAATGGAAAAAACTAAGGAAATAAATCCATTAGCATATACCTCTCAAAAAAGGTAGTAGGACCACTGATACTCCCAAGGAAAGTGTTTAGTATATGAATCCAACTCACTTATAATAATACAACTTCTAGAAATATCATAACCACAAGAAATATCTCTCAAACAAGAACCCCATCACTAAGGAAAAAAACACTATAAAAGTAGATTTAAACAACTACCTTGACTCAAAACCAAATACATTATAATTACACCTTTTTTCCTTAACCTAATAATTTAACAATAGTTTCCCCTTTAAAATACAGCATAAACTATTTAAAATAAAATAATTTTAATGAAATAAAAACCATATAAATCATTTTAGATCACTGATTAAAAATTTCACCAAGGTGATAATTCATTTAATTTTACCAAAATCATTGATCAACTCATATTTTTAAAAAAAATTATATAATATTAATTAAATTCAAATCAAATTTATCTAAATAAAGGAGTTGAGTTACCAAACTATGAAATAATTTACTTCCTATGCTAAAAAAACTACCCCAAAATACTAAGAGACACACTGTGACTCAAATAATTCTTACTGATGATGCCTTATTAGAATAAATAATGATTGAACAACTATCATGCCTCAAGTTACCTTGAATGGATCAAGGCCAAGGCTCACATTCTTACAATAAATCTAGAGGATTTCCAAGCACTCTTCTTCTACAAGAAATGAGTCTCATAACCTGAATTATTAAACATGACCTTTATTACTCCTATTTATTCATATTCAGACAATAATATATCTATATAAGAATAAAATAAAATTCTTCTTGAACATTTCAAGAAACATCGACCAAGGAACTTTATCCGAGGTGCAATGTTACATCATCAATCATCCGCAAGAAACATACTTGAAAAAAAATAAGGTTACGACATATATCAAGATTCATGTGAAAAATATATAAAACTTAGAATCATATAACTAAATACATTTTAAACTTATCTTTCACTATAAACACATCATCGCAATACTTCCTTTCTATACAATCATTCCATATACTGTCCATAAAAACATATATTGACATGATATAGTTCATTCCTCAAAAAAACATCCACAATATATCATATCAAAACCATACCAAAGTTATCAAAAATAATTAAATGATAATTCATTTTTCACAACATTACTATTTAGTAATAAATCAATGTCTAGTTTAACAAAAATAGAACCTGATGATAAACATATAATAAAATGGACATGCCAAAAAATAATCAACAAGGGGTATGATTTTCATTCTAGTACATAATATTCAAATTACATTCATAGTACTATTCATGGAGGTTCCCATAATATATTCAGATTCAATTCTGCATATTTTAAAGAGTTATAACACTTGAATCATATTAATTAATATCATATCATGTTTCTAATACCTCTTATATTTATCATAGATTTACAACATGTATCAGTATCACACATCATACAAAAATAAAATCATTTCACGATTAATAAATTTAGTATAAATTTAAATCACTTTGTACAAAAATTTAACCCTTTATTCTTATTATCCCATATAAAAAAACTATCAAATCTCCAATTTTTAATTTTTTTCACAGTAAATCAATTACAAAACTTAAGTGATCATAAAAATATTATTTACAATAATCAATTAATATATATATATATATATATCATATTAATTATAAATGTATATCAAGAATCATTAATTCATTCTATATCCAATATGTATTAGGAATTCATTATAACATTTCAAAAATTCATACATGTTATATAATAAGAAATCATAACTCTAGAATTATCTTTAATTCGATGAACTCATACTTACAACATTTATTTAATTAAAATATAAATCATACTTTAGTGGGTTTTCTTAACACAGGGAATACCATTTTATATTATGAAATGTTAAAATCTTAAACATGTAGTTAAAACAACTTTTTTCAACCTTTTAAAACCTAACCAATAATGAATCACATGTTTCATGAATAAATAGGAAAGATTCAAAAAAAAAAAAATTTATTGAAATAATGATCTTTTAATCATACATCCCCACTAATGAAAACATATTAGCATACTATGTATATTATTTTAATACAAAAAATTTATTTCATATCATGGAATTAGAGAATTTTTAATTAACATGAATTCAAATTTAATATATAAAACTAAGAATAAAATATCATGAAAATAAAATTATGCGTCATATCATGTCATGATTTTATAAAAAAGCATGTTTATCATTAACATAAATATTTTTTTAAATTTTTGTAGCATAACTATAATTACTACATCATAACAATATATGTTAGAATAAATCAATACAGTACACATATTTAAAAACTAATTTATAACTTAAATTCAAAATATGATAATGATACATTCACTAAATCTAAATTTTCTATGATGAAATCAATATATTTTCTCACAAACATGCTTAGTTGACTATCATATTCATTTAATAAAATTGTAGGTTCCACTATAAACATGTCAAAGCTGGTCTCATTTTAATAAAAATGCTCCTATTAGTATTCATAGCATGCATAATTTTCAATATTCTATCAAATCCCTTGTCTTTGTCACAAGTTAAGTTAAATGACACTCTTTCCCTAAAAAACCTATGAAACAATCATTGGTTCATAACCCAAAACTCCATCAAATCTCACAAGTGAAATCTCTAATACCATATTATCAGAACCCAACCATAGTAAAACACATTACAGGTTGATAATGAAGATGAGTGTGACCCTTGAAGCCTACCAAAAAATGCCATTATTTAGTGAATAACACTAATTAGATATGTTATTCAAATTTTATGAATTAAACTTATAAATCTTAGGATAATAAAGAAGAACCACAAATAAACTAGACATATATACATGAAATATAAAAATTCGCATGCAAACCCAATCTCTACATGTTAATGAATAAAATAAAATTAATGAAAATTCATGAATAACCTATGAAACTCTATTCCAACTGCCCAAATAACAACATAACCAGTCTCTAATGATCTATCTTAAAATCTAGTAGAGAAAAAAATAAAAGGGTGAGAACTAGAGACTACTCAGTAGGATCATATATGTAACTGCTGATGCTCCTTTTTTGTCACATTGTCTAAAAGAATGGAAAGGGAAATGACTTAGCACAAATTGATGCATCCTTTGAAGAAAACATCAAAAATCGACAAAGGTATGAACAAGGCTTCAAAAGCACAGGGGTCGCGCAAGTTCCATCACTGTCGTGCAAGTATACTTGCGCGCCACCTAATGGTCGCACAAGTGACTTGCGCTCCCTAAAGGATAACCACCCGAGGTCTTCTCCAGCATATAAATAGACCCTGTGGGCCCCCCATTTGGGGATGAATTTTTCCAGAATTCATATTTAGAGATCTGAATGCCCAAGTCTCTTCTTCAGGTCTTCTGAACACTTCTAAGGTAATTATTTACCTATAATGGAAGGTCTAAACAAGAGGAGTAAGGTCTAAGTGTTATAATTCACTAACACTTGCGTGCCTAAGGTGTTTTACCCTTAAGGGAAATGAACATACTTGAGCGCCGCTCTACTTCCTCACCAAAACTTGAGCGCCCCTCTTCTGGAACTACCTCAGGATAATTATAAAGGCATTGGTCAAGGATCTCCCAATTATTACCATGATATTTTACAAATGCGCAAGTACCCATGTGTCACGCATGTATACCTGCGCGACTAGAACTTGTGCGCCCACGCAGTACTTGCGCGCCTTCCAGGACTTGCACGCCCTTTCCTTTTTGGGTGCCTTTCTTGCCCATTTAACCCCTCTTATACTGTTCCACCTCTCCTATTCAAGATTCAGTCTTCAAGACACTCTTCAAAGCTATTTATGGTATGATTTCTTGATTCAACTTCCTTATCTGAAAGGAACTCTGTGGAACATTTCTCAAAAACCTAGTGATTTTCACATCTTTTTGTCACTAAAGATTGAGATTTCATTCATTCAACATCATCCTTTAAAGATGAAAGAACCCATTAAAATGTGATTCCTTTTCAAGAGTAAGTCCCAGTCATAATTCCCATTAATTATGGGCATCCTTTTCAGGAGTAAGCCCCAATCTTAAAATTCCCTAATCTGGGCATCCTCCTTAGGAGTAAGCCCTAACTATAATTCTCAAACCTGGGCCTCTTTTTCAGGAATAATCCCTATTCTCAAATATTGGCATCCTCCTTAGGAGTAAGACCCAAGTCCTCATTAACCTGGGCCTCCTTTTCAGGAATAAGCCCCAGTCTCAAATATTGACATCCTCCTTAGGAGTAAGCCCCAAGTCCCTTAATTTTCTCTTAACCAGTCCTAATTTACTTTTGATCTAGGATTCCTTCTCAGGAGTAAAACCCAATCATAAGTCCTCTCCTAATTTGGGTCTCCTTTTCAGGAGTAATCCCCAAGTTAGAGTATTCAAATCTCCATGAAGTACATATACCTTTATGGACCCTGTTCCTGGATTTCTTCCCTGAAGTAAATCCTAATGTTCATTTATCTGGGCATTAATACATATATAAGCCCCACATTATTTCTTATTATTGCATCTTTCATGGCACAATTGTCTAGTTTTTACCAATACCTCTTGTTTCTCACACCGAGCATGACTCACGTGAGCTTAGAGTGTAAAAGTAATTATGACATCTTTCTTTGATCCATCAATCATAAACATCATACTCCCTTACTTGAACTAAGTGGGTTCTGATTCCTTTTCCAAAATAAAGGATACGTAGGCAGCCCATCTACGGGTACGATCCCACCTTTGAAATAATTCATGTCCTTCTGAATGAAAATAAACTTCAAGTGCCCCACTGAGTGGCTTTAAAACCAGTATGGTCATCATAATGACCAAGAGACTTTTACGTATCAAAGGATACCATTGACTAAGAATCTCTAACAAATACAGATGATTCTCTATCAATGAATAACCTCGAATACATATAAAAGATTCTCTAAATTTCCTACATATCAATCATTGATTTTCAGATCTAAAGGAAAAGCTCATTTTATACTTGGTAATGTAATAAGGATTCACGAACATAACTTATATCTATAAAGAGAGTCCCGGAGTAGACAATAATTCCCCTCAAAAAGGTGTGATGAGTCTGACCTCCCATCCTCTCGACCAATGCAAATTCCTAAGCCTCATCAGTCCACAACTAATGAGCGCCTACCTTTGGAAAGTAGGTCCAAATGGATGTGGAATCATTGGCTGTTTCCGGTTCTACGAACAAACCCGTTAGAAACCGATTGGAATGTTTGAACCTTCAATCAAGGAGGTCATCCCCAATTCCAGAGGGAAACGGTAACATACCAACCTGGTTCAACTAATAATGTCACCCGAATTAGCCAACCATATTGGTTGAAGAATGTTACTGATTCCCACAGGCTGATGAAAAGAACTAGAGTATTATACAAAGAAATTCAAGAACAATTTCACCCTCAATATACATATTATATGATATAAAAAAACATTATATCATATAAGATATACATAATTAATCATATTTCAAACAACTAAACCATAAAGGCTACATCTAAAAATTGTATAACATGAACTAAATGAAAAAGTTATAGAACAATATAATGGAACCTAACACAATCCTTAGGTCCATCTCCATGTGACTATATGTCACTACCATCCCAAACCACCAGAAGGAAACATGATCCATGGGAGTCTTTCTCTACATGATTATTTACCTTTTACATATATCCTATAAAATTAAGGATTCAAATTCCCAAAGTAAAATTTATGGTGTGAGGAATAAAGTGCAATAGGTTATCACCAAGAATCAATGTCTATCCACATGAATTAGTTAGTAAAAAAATTCTAGAAGAAATCATTTTTCATAATAAATCATCATTTGGTTTTCTTTTAAAAAACAGTACATATTCAATAAACAAAACAATATGACAATGCATTTGTCCATGGAGAATAATCATATGAATAAAATATTTTTCAAGAATAAACATCCATAACAAGGGAGAAAATTAGAATATCAATATATATGCATGTAATGTATCTCAAAGCACCAAGGGGAAAAACACAACACAAGGATGTACACAACTAATAAAATCAATAAACACTAGATGGAATAAGTGAACTCTAAAGTCTAGGACCCTAGGTAACTAAAAAATTCTACCTATTAGCTATATTAAACCATGAGAACCAACCCTAGTGATATCTAACTCCACTAAGTCTCACATAAACCTACTTTTCCACCATACCCAAGGTCTTCCCAACGTGTTATCACACCAACATTACATTTTGTGAAAAATAATTCATGCTTCATAAAATGATTTCCAAGGAAAATACATTTTAATTCCCATTACCATTCCCATTTTCATAAAATAATTTTATATACTAATATAACTCCAATTCCATGAATTAAAAAACATTTCTGATTTAAAATCATCTTTGAGGCCTTTTTTAAACACATCATGTGCATAAAATATAGTTTTCATGGAAAATACCTTTTTAGATCATGTTTCTTATCAACTAAATATGAAAGCCCTTATCAATATTCAATTTAATAATCAAAATTAAAGGAAATTATAAGAACATAAGAATTTTCATGGGATTGACCATAGTATGGAGACACCTACCTCAAGTATGATAAAAAAATCACCACCTTCAACATCAGTGTTGTGAAATAAAAGGATTCGGTACCCAAAAGCCTATATTTATAAAGAACGTCATAAATTCCCCACACAAAAACTTAGATATTAAAATAGATACCCAATTAGTTACAAAAAGATTAAGGGGAAAGGGATCAAGGATAGATATAGAGAGAAGAGGAGAAAATGAGAGAAAATTTAATATATCTTGAAGAGATCCATAAAATATTAACATGTATCACCAAGGAATCAAGGGAAGAGTACTCTAGAGAATCATGGAGTGTAAGAACCTAAAATTTTATGGATATGTATCAATCTTGTTTCCAGGTATTTCTTTCTTGTTTTGAGCAATCTTTGTTTAGGAGTACCTTGGGGTGTGTTTAGATGAAAATTGAGATTTTTTTGGAAGGAGTTTGGGCAGTGCACGGTTGGTGCACAGTTTACCCAAACAGTGCGCCCTAGCCCAACAAACCGTGCAACCTTAGATAGTGGAGGATTACACGGCTAGAACATGGTTTTTCAAACCATATACCCTAAAATGATAAACCATTTACCCTTCTAAAATAGGTGCACAGTTAAGACACACGGTTTGGAAAACCACGTATGAGATTTAAATTAATCTGGAAATTTAGTTTTAAAGATACCTAAAACCCCATATTAACCCATAATCGACCCCACTAAACACCTAACAATTTCTCTTGATTTTGGATGCTCCCAGAAGATTTCCTAAGGCTCCCGACCTCCATTCTTGGTGATTCTAATCCCAGATTGAATATTCACACCTCTCCCAGTAAGAGATCCTAATATCGATTGGTTTCTTGATCTTCTAACATTATTCTCTCATATTTTAAGGGATGTTATACTCTATTTGTTTTAGATCTAGATATAGTTTTTTAGGATCTAGATCTATGATTTTTTAGATCTTGATTCATTGATTTTGGATTTAGGTTTTCGTTCTAGATCTTGTTCTTCGCCATTATTCTTCCCAAATTAGGAATTTTCATTGGCAATCATTTGTCAATGAATTAAGGAACATGGTCTAAATTAAAATTACATAGTCTTGATTTAATTATATGTTTTTAATTATTAGAATTTTAATTTCCATGATTAAGAAATTTCACCGATAATTGATTTGATTTTTTTTAATTTCTATGTGTTAACGATTTAGGTTAATTAGGGAAATTGAATGGTATAATTGAAATAATTAATTGATGAATTAATTAATGGGGTACGGGGATTGTGAAATTGAATAAGAATTCAGATTAATTAATGGAATGTGTTATTTTTGAAATTTATGAGATATTGATATTGTGGAATTTAATGGAATAATTAATTGTTGAATTAGTTATTTAGATATTAAGGTTGTTGGTGTGATTAATTAATTATTTAATTAATTAATGTAATTGAAGTGATTAATTAATTGTTGAATTAACTAATGTAATTGATGTGATTTATTAATTAATTAATGAATTTATGTGAATATGCAATTGTTGAGTTTGATTAATTAATTGATAAATTAATTAATGTGACATTGTGACACTAGTGAAAATTGTGATATTGTGATATTTGTGTTAAATGTGTGTGGAAAAGGGACCAAGCTTCAAATACCCATATGTGTAAAATATGTGTGGGATAGGGACCGAGGCTCCAAATACCCATATATGTGTTAAATGTGTTTGGGACAGGGATTAAGGAACCAAATGCACATATGTGTGTTAAATGTGTGTGGGATAGTGACTGAGGATCCAAATATCCATATGAGATAACAAGTATGAGATAGGGACTGAGGCTCCAAATACCCATGGGGTGTTAGAAATAAATTTCTATGACCATGTGTTGGAATTGGAAAATGGTTCCAATTGGCCGTGATGTGAATTTAGATGATGAATGGTAACATTGATATTCAGAAATATGATATTACTTAGGGATAGTTCAGACTCCGGCATGGGAAAAATAAGGTATTGAGGTTTAGGTGTCCTCCGAAACCTGAGGAATTATGTGGTTAAATAAAGGATAATTGAATAAATGTAAACTATTTACTTTATTGATTTCATTTCATTATTTATACAACTGCATACACTATATTGAATGGATTTGTTTTAGATACCATTGTTGGTGGCCTAATGATTTGTACTGACACATTATTCAAAATTCCTAATCGGTACCTGAATAACCTTCATGTTTGCAGGATAAGATAAGGGAAAAGGCCCTATATTAGATTGCTTATTTGGGATTGAGCACGGATGAGGGACCCAAATGTTTTTTGGGACCCTCTTGGGAGTTGTTAGAATCTTTACTTTTGAGTTTTCATTTTGACACTTGGAATGTAAATTGTCATGGAATATCTAATATTTAGTTTTGATATTGTATTTCCAATTTTGATCATCTTTTCATATTGGTATTATTAAAGTTATGGTTATATATATTGGTTGTTATTTATTTATTTTCATTGTTCGGATACTTTGATAAAGAGTTTATATTATCCCTATGATTAATATCATACCCTCGCTTCTATACGACAACCTCTGGCATATGGGGAGGTGCACCTAAGGTCATGTGACCGACTGTCCTAGGGAACTGATGTGTGGAACCCGATCCAAGATGTTACAAAGTGGTATCAAAGGTGGATTCTTTTCTTTTTTTCATACTATTTGGGAAAATTAGATAGGATACTAGCATGATTCATGCCTTGGTTAAGATATTGGGCATGGGAACCCATGTAGGAGGGTGAAATTCAAGTACCCAGGGTGAGATTTCTGTTATTAATGTGTACTATTACATTTGATGCCATTTCAGCTCGAGTGATTCACTTGTTGTGTGATGTAATAATTGTTTCTAAGATTTTATGAGATTTGACTCATTGCCTAGAATGGCATGTGATTTGATTATTCATGTATCATTCTTGGCACTCATGAATATTTTTTGACATGTATTATTTCATGCATGCATGAGAAAAGGGGTTTTTGGTAAGTTTTTGAACTTGAAATGTTTTTACTTGCTTGTGAAATTAAAATGGAAAAAGGTTCCAAATGTGAAATTGAAACTAAAAAATGATGAAAAATGTGAATAAATGGGTTTCTAAGGTGAAACTTGAATAATGATAATGATTTTGCCTTTTGTTACCATGACATACACATAGGATGGTTATGGGTAGTGATAGCGCCTCAGTTTTGATCATGTAGTGGGGTTTGGGGAAAAGACTTTTTGTGTATTATTGTGTTTTTACTATTATGTAAATATGATAATGTTGTGTTATGTGTCCTAATGCATGTGTTTGGAATTATAGAGATATTATTTCATGACGATGCTTGTTTAGAGATCGAAAAGAGGACATGTTTAGAGATGATCTACCATTAGTGGAACTTGAGGCACCGATAGTGCTGGGTGAGGAATTAGGAGAGCATTTCTAAGAGGAATTTTTATACTTCATATAGTTTATGTAAAGAGGAACATGGAGGTTTGTGAAAAGCATGTATGATATGATGAGGGAGTTTCAGTTTCATCACCCTCTAACTTTTACTAGCGAGGGTGGATATGAGGTGAAAGAGTTCTCAATTGAGTCCATCTAGAATATAATTGACCATTTAGAGACTCCTACCAAGAAGTGGGTCAAGTTGGTTTCTTACATGTTTCGAAGATTAGAAAATAACTAGTGGGATGTTCAGTCCTGGATAGGGTAGGAAGACGAGATGTCTTAGAAGGAATTTTTGGAGAAGCTCCTGGAAATTTTTTATCACGAGATGCTGAGGAAAGAGAGATAAGATGAGTTTATGTGGTTGAATTAGAGGAGCATGTCTGTGATGGACTATTCTGGTCACTTTACAGAATTTCAACACTTTTCTCTAGCACCAGAAGGGAATGAGACAAATATGACAATGTGTTTCTAGGACGATCTTAAATGTGAAATTAAGTCCCAAGTTAACCTCTTTTTGTTAAAGAAGTTTGCTGAAGTGGTGGATCAGGTTATCATAACTGAGGGGAACCTGAAGGAAGATTCCAGTGCCGTAGATATAGTTTTTGTTGGGAAATCAGGAGGTTCATATTTCAAGAGTAGGAAGTTTCATTATGAGAATGTTAGTTAAGGAAGCGGAAAGAAGAGTACCTAGATAAAGGGATCAGTTACTGATGAACTTACTTGAGTGCTTTTCCAATAGTATGGTAGGCTTTTCCACTTTCATAAAATTTTCCCTGACCACTGGTATAGTGCTGAGCTTGCAGAAGTATGGGAAATTTATAGAGGTTCCATAGGAACCCACGATAGACAGGTAATAATAAAGGAGCTAGATAAAACCAAAGTGTGGGAAAGGGATATTCTGCACCATATCAGTCTGGAAGTTATAGTTCTACTTTCCATGGTGGTAGATGCAGTGGATGAGGTGATTCTAGTAAAGAGCACCCATATCAGTAGAGTGATTGACCTTAGGGGGCTCAAACTGCATCATAGAAAAGAGGGGTAGAATAGTTACATGCCATTCAACCTATACTTGTAGATAATAAGGATGAACTATCGATAGTGAGAGGTATTATTCTTATAGATTTCACCTTATATAGTGAATTATTTGATATTGGTGCCTCTTATTCCTTTATTTTTTCACAAATTATGAATGGTTTGAGACCGTAGGTGGAGTTAATAAGCAGGGTGTTAAAGATAGATACACCTTTAGGAGTACGGTCAAGAGAGATCTATTTGTGAAAAGGGTGTTCTCTTGAGGTTGGGGAGTATCAGTTTCTATGGTATATTTACATTATAGATATGTCAGGCTTCGATGTAATCTTGGTAATGGAATGGTTGGTAGATTACTGAGCCCACATATATTATTACCAGAGTAGAGTGGATTTTACATCTCCTAAGGGTAACAACTATGTTTACCATGGGGAATGGGATATCAAGGAGGTCTATGTAGGTCTAGTTCACTAGAAACTAGGGGATATTACCACCTAGGTTGTAAGTCTATTTATAGATGATAGGTTTTAAAGAATGATTTCTTTCTTCCAATAGTGGATCAGTTTCAGGATGTGTTTCCTAAATACTTATCAAATATTCCACCAGATACAGATGTGGAGTTTAATATTGAGCTTATGTTGGGGGTAGATCCAGTCTCTATTACACTTTACAAAATGGAACCAACAAAGATTCAATATCTCTAGATTCGACTGGAAGATTTGGAGGATAAGAGATTTATCCATTTGAGTACGTCGCCTTGGGGTTTTCCAGTTTTATTTTATAAGAAGACTGAAGGGACTCTGTACTTGTGTGTTCCATCTAATTTAAGACCTGAATTTGATAGTGAACATGTTTTATTATTCACCACAAAATCATATGATCTCAATTGAGATATATGTAGATTTCCATATTCAGACAAGAGAAGCTTTCTGATCTTCATGAAACTAAGCATCAGAGACCACCACCACTATAACATCTTTCTGAACGATTGAATCACCATTGACATTCCTCATATCGCAACACTATGAATAACCATTCAAAATCAATATAGGAAGAACCTGATCTATAAATATAGGTTTCTAGAGCCTTCACGAATCAGTAACCTTCACCGCTACAACGTCCCGATCTATAGATCTAGGGTTCTCCAGCCTTCACAATTTGATGACCTTCACCACCACAACATATTTTTGATAGGTTAAATCAACACCAATATTCATCGTATTGCGATGCTGTGAATCCCCATTCGAAATTGACGCAGGATAAACTTCATCAGTAGATCAAGGGTTCTCAATCCTTTGTGATTCATTGATAGATTTGGCCACCAAACATGGATCTGAGGCCGATTTTTTGCAGTCCAAAAATATCAGTTTATCCACAACCTTCAAGGTGCAGACATCAATAGAAGTTCGAGAGTCATGATACACAAATGAAAAACGGGATGTTGATGAGGAAGGAAATAATGATATATATCTACTGGGGGGGGGGGAGTTCAAAACTAAGGAAATTTTGTATCACTGTGAATGGGTTGAAACCCTAGATTCCATTACCGAGAGATGGTTCTCCCACTGCCCATATCACCTATGCTTATGGTTGACTATCATAAGTTAAATTAGATAACTATGAAGAACCAGTGTCTTCTTCCACATATTTATGATCTATTTGGCCAGTAAAGGGGAGATTGTGTTTTCTCAAATATTAACTTGAGATCAGAGTATCATCAGTTGAGAGTTTGACCTTCTGATATACCTATGACTTCTTTTAGAAGAATTTATGGACTATATGAGTTATTCTTAATTTCTTTTGAGTTAAAAAATGAAATAGTAGTGTTTATAGACTTGATGAATAGAATATTTTATCCGTACCAAGATTAATTTTTTGTAGTGTTTGTGGAGGACATCTTAGTGTACTCAAAGACTCATGATGATCATTCCCAACATCTTGACATCATCTTGAGTACACCGAGAGAGAATAAGCTATACGACAAGCTATCTAAGTGTCAGATTTGGATTGATAAGGTACACTTGTTAGGTCACATCATCTTGGAGGAAGGTGTGTCTGTGGACCCAAAGAAGGTTCAGATAGTTGTTTCTTGGAAGCATCCCAAGAATGTTTTTGATATCTGTAACTTTATGGGGTTAGTAGGATATTATTGAAGATTTATCCAGAAATTTTTCTGATTGAAAATGCCACTTTTAGTATTGAACAAAAATGGGATAAATTTTTACTGGTAAGAAGCATGTGAGAATGTCTTCTTAGAGTTAAAGAAGCGCTTGACATTGGAACCGATCTTGATCCTACCCGATCCAGGTGATGCGTATATGGGGCTTTGTGAAACTTATAGGATAAGGCTTGGAGCAGTGTTGATGTTAGGAGATCGAGTAGTGGCATATGGATATTGGTAGTTGAGGAAACATTAATAGAATTACCCTATGCACGACATCAAGTTAGCTATAGTGGTTTATGCTTTGAAGTGTTGGTGATATTATCTGTTGGGAAAGAAATAAACTATGTATACGAATCACAAGAGTTTGAAGTATATATTCTCATAGTGATATTTTAATCTTTGGTAGCATAGGTGGATTGAGTATATGCAGTCTTTAAATTTTGATCTAGCATATACACTCGGGAAAGGAAATAGTGTTGATGAAACTTTAAGTAGGAAAACTCAGGATCAAGCAGTTCAAGAGTATAATGCTAAGTGGAAGATGATGAATTTTCTAGATGAGATGCATGTTGTGGTTTAGGAGATCTATAAGAAGATGACTATCATATCAGTTTCAGTGGAGTCTACACTTTTGAGTCAGATCAAATATAGAGAGTATAAAGATCTATAATTTTTAGATTTGAGGGAAAACCTTGAAGGTGGGGAGACTCCTTCTAGTTGTATCATAGATAAGGATGAGATCATCTATGTTAGGAATTGGATTTTTGTGCCAATGAGCATGCTGGTATAATTGATGTGGGAATTTAATGCCTCGAAGTGGGTAGTGCATCTAGGTGTGACCAAAATGTATTGTGACATATGATGATATTTTTGGTATTTGAACATGAAAAAGGAGATAGAAGGGTTTGTGAAACTATGCCATCAATAGGTGAAGGCCGAGTATCAATGACATGGTGGTTTTCTATAACTGTTTCCAATTATATAATGGAAGTGGGATAACGTGATCATGGATTTTATGGTGGGTATCCCCAGGAAGCCTCGAAATAATGGTGATATTTGGGTGATTGTGAACCTTTTTACAAAATTATAACTTTTCTTGCCTATACAGGAGAATTTATTAGTGGAATAGTTGAAATAATTATATGTTTGGGAGATAGTTCATCATTATGGGGTGCCACAGACTATTGTGTCAAAATGTGAGTCACATTTTAATTCATGATTCTAGAAGGGATTGCAGAAATCACTGTGTACACAGGTTTTGTTGAGTACAAAATTCCACCCACACACAGATGAAAAATTATAGTGCATGGTTCAAG
Source organism: Viscum album (assembly GCA_963277665.1). NCBI lineage: Eukaryota > Viridiplantae > Streptophyta > Magnoliopsida > Santalales > Viscaceae > Viscum > Viscum album. Next base: position 1,030,830,346 of record OY728150.1, read on the forward strand.
TGCTATAGGATATGATTTTATCATGTGTCTTAGACTTTGGTGGGTCTTGGTAGAAACACCTAGATTTGGTGGAGTTTTCCTATAATAACAGTTATTAGAAAACTATCCAGATGGAACCATACAATGAAATTTATGGTAGGCCATGAAAATCAACTCTATGATGGATGGAGGTAGGTGAGTCAGAGTTGTTGGGACTGAGACTCATGCAGTAGATGTCAGAGTAGGTTCAGTTGATTTTTAAATGTATGGCTATAACTTAGAGTATATAGAATTAATATTATGATTGACATAAATGACACCTAGAGTTCATAGAGGGTGATTGTGTATTGCATCAGGTGTCTCCTAGGTTGGGTCACCATATGATACGAAATCTGGTCAAGTTGGAACCTAGGTTTGTTGGACCATTTGAGGTTGTGGAGATAATCAGGCGGTGGCATACTAATTAGCTATTCCACAGAGGTAAAGTGCTATAAATGATTTTTTCCATGTCTCATAACTTCAGTTGTATCACCCTAACACTTCTCATGTGATCGATGTGGACGATGTTGAGCTTGAGGTCGATACATATTTTTAGAAGCATCTGATATGTGTGTTGGATCACAGTGAGAAAGTGTTGTGGGGAAAGGCTGTGATGATAGTTTGTGTATTATGAAAAAATGTATATGTTCATGAGGAAATGTGGGAGAGATAAGTAGATATGAGGGCTCCGGATCCTAATCTTTTTGACTCAGAATATTAAAGATACTTGGGAGTACAGATCGAAGAGCTTTTATAAGGTGGAATATTGTAAGAACCTGACATTTTCTGGAGATGTCTCAAGATTTTTTTCAGTTATTTTTTTATTTTTTTGAGTACTCTTTTTTTGGGAGTACCAAGGATGGATTTGGATAAAAATTGGGAACTTTTTTGGAAGGTGTTTAGGAAGTGCATGGTTGGTGAAATGTTTTCCCAAACCGTGCGCCCTAGCCTAACAAACCGTGCAACAACATATAATAGAGGATTTCACAGTTGGTGCATGGTTTTTTCAAACTATGTTCCCTAAAAGGAGAAACCTGACCCCCCCTAAAATAAGTTCATGATTAAGGATCATGGTTTGGAAAACTATGCCCCCTACCCAACAAACTATGAACAAGATTTCAATTAATTTGTAAATTTAGTTTTAAAGATACCTGAAGCCCCATATTAACCCAAAATCAACCCCCACTTGACCTCTAATGTTTTATATTGATTTTTGAGGCTCTATGATGATTTCCTAATGATCAAGACCTCTGTTATTGGCAATTCAAATCCCATATTGAAGATGCGCACCTCTCTCGGTAAGAGATCCTAATCCCAGTTGGTTTCCCATTCTTCTCTCATTCTCATATCCAATTTTAGGGGATTTTATACTCTATTTTGTTGTATATAGATCTAGTTTTATAGGATCTAGATCTAGGATTTTTGGATCTTAATTTTTTGATTTTATATTTAGGTTTTCACTCTAGATATCGTTCTTCTCTATTATTTCGCTCAAATTGGGGATTTCTGTTTGTGAGTGTTTGTCAACGAATTGAGGTAGGTGGTCTAAATTTCAATCCCATAGTCTTGATTTAATTATATATATGTAATTGATATAATTTGAATTTCCATGATTGATAAATTTCACCAATAATTGATTTTATTTTTTTTAATTTCCATGAAATAATGGTTTAGGTTAATTGGAGAAATTGAATGGTGGAATTGAATTAATTAATTGTTGAATTAATTAATAGGGTATGGGGATTGTGAAATTGAATGAGAAATCAGATTAATTGATTTTTGGATTAATTAATAGAATTTGTGATTATGGAAATTGATGAGATATTGAGATTGTGGAATTTAATGGAATAATTAATTACTAAATTAATTATTGAGATATTTAGGTTGCTGGAGTGATTAATTAATTGTTGAATTAATTAATGGAATTGAAGTGATTAATTAATTGTTTAATTAATTGATGTAATTGATATAATTGATTAATTATTGAATTAATTAATTTGTGAATATAAAATTGTTGAGTTTGATTAATCAATAGATGAATTAATTAATGTTATATTGCGACACATGTAAAAATTGTGATATTGTGATATATATGTTAAATGTGTGTGGGAAAAGGACTGAGGATTCAAATACCCATATATGTAAAATGTGTGTGGGAAAAGGAATGAGGATCCAAATACCCATATATGTGTTAAATGTGTGTGGGATAGGGACTGAGGCTCCAAATACCTATACGTGTGTTAAATGTGTGTGGGATAGGGACTAAGGATCCAAATACCCATATGAGATAGAAATTATGGGACATAGACTGAGGATCTAAATACCCATGTGATATTATGGTGTGGGACATGGATAGAAGCTACAAATACCCACAGGGTGCCAGACACGACGTTCTACACCCATGTGTTGGCATTGTACTATGGTTCCAATTGGCCATGATGTGAATTGAGATGATGGATAGTAATAATGGAATTCAAAAATATGATATTCCTTAGGGATAGTTCAGTCTCCATCATAGTCTGAAGTAGGTATTGAGGTTTAGTATCCTCTGAAACCCAGTGGATTATGTGGTTAAATAAAGGATAATTGAATAAATATAAACTTTTTTATTTTATTTCTTTTATTTCATTATTTACACAACTGCATACACTGTATTGAATGGATTTGTTTTATATTTTTTTGGTGGTGGCCTACTGAGTTGTACTCATACCCTACTTGGGAAACCTGATTAATACCTGAATATACTTCATGTTTGCTGGACTTGATAAGGGAAAATACCCTATGTTAGATGACTGATTTAGGATGGAGCACGGACAAGGGAACCAGATGTGGTTTGGGACCCTCTTGGGAGTTATTAGTGTCTTTACTTTTGAGTTTTAATTTCGACACATGGCATATAATTTGGAACATGTCTATTGTTTAGTTTTGATATTGTATTTCCAGTCTCTTTCATATTGTGATATTGGTATTATTCCAGTCATGGTTATATCTGCTGGTCATTTTTTATTTATTTTCACTGTTGTGCTACTTTGATAAAGAGGGTATAATCTCTCCATGATCAATATTAGACCCTTGCTTCTAGTCAGTAGACTTTGGAATATGGGGAGGCACGCCTGAGGTCATGTGACCGACCGACTTGGGGCACCGGTCTGTGGAACCTAGGCCTGGATGTTACATGGAGGGCCTAGTTTGAGCTAATGAGGAATTAAGAGGAGATTAGAGATTAAAATTAGTAAGGGAATATAGGTAATTTTTCATTTTAAGAAGTTCAGATCTGGCCACAAAACTATATATCTTGGTTATAAAAACATAGTTCTAACCATGTGGTAGCCACTATCCCTTGGAAAATCAAATTTCATGGTTTCTCGGGAATAGAATATGGTTAGAAAAACAATTCTAAAGACATTAAACAACCAATTGACCAATATACATAATCTCACAAAGTTTTCTTAATAACTCATAGGGTTACAAAACCCATGATGAAACTATAAAAATAACCAGTGAAACTCACATAGCCAGATTACATGATTACCACACTATTTGAACTAACTATTCACCTAAACTGTGCGTTTGGCCTATTTTCTCCAAAACTATAAATTTTCAACCCCAATTCCAAAAAGACTCTAAAACATCACAAAATATAAACCAATCTTGAAATTAATCACTCAACTATCCTAGAGGGTGTTAAAATTATCCCTACCATAAAATATTTTGTACCTTGAAAGGATCATGATCACAAACCCAAAATGATATAAGGAAATTGTTACATCATCAAGGCCTCATTCCCCCATGTCTCATGGTTTTCCCTACCACACTACTATCTCACCCTAACTAATGGAACTATCTTTACATGAAAGACCTTATCCTATTGATCAATAATATTAACACACCTTTTAACCACTTAGGATTTGATTTTGATTTCAAGATCCTCCCACTCGATCATGTGGGATAGATATGGTTGATAACTCTTTAGTTAAGAAACATGAAGCACATCATGAATAGAGGTTAAATGAGTAGGTAAGTCCAATTGACAAGAAAAATTTTGGAGTTTCTACCCAATATCAAATATGTTGATAACTTACCTTTCCTCCCAAACATCTATGTCCCAACCAAGGTAAAACTCTAAGGAAAACCCAATCACATACCTCAAAATAAAACAGATGAAAACACTAATCGACATGAGATTTTTGGTGACTCTGTGCTATCTCTAACCATTTCATAATAAAATTGATAATATCTATCATCTTTTGGATGATGATCGATCCAACTAAGGACCAATCTATAACTTCTTACCAACAAAGAGGTGATCTATAGGGCCTCCCATACAATGCCTCAAATAGCTCCATCCTGATCAAATCCCAATAACTATTTTTGTAGGTAAATTACACTAAGGGGAAATGTTTCTTAAAAGATCCACTATTTTCAATCACACGTTCCCAAAGATTATCTTTATAAATATAGATGTCTCTATTAGACTTTCCATTCGTTTGAGGTTGAAATTCAAGCTCAAATTCAACTAGGAACCCAAAACAACCTGTAATCCACTCCAAAACCAGGATGTGAAGGGAGGGTACCTATCTAAAACTATAGACTAAGGCACACCATGAAGTCTCAAAATATCCCACACATAGAGGTGTCAAATATACTATACCTCTACCAAATACTTTATAGGTAAGAAATGTGCTAATTTCAAGATTTGATCAATAATTACCCCTATCACATCTTTACCACTTAGAGTATGAGGTAGACCAATCATAAATTACATGGCTATATCATAAAATTTAAATACTAGAATGGGTAAATTTGGAAACAATCTAGTAGGTATATGATGTTATGTATTAATTCTTCTGTAAGTAAGGAATTGAGACACAAAATCCAAGATCAATCATCTTATTCTCAACCAAAAATTATGATTTCTCAAGTCAAGATACATATTTCTATCTTCAGGGTGCATTGACCAATTAAATTGATTTCCATCATCAATCAATTCATGTCTCAGGTCTATTATAAAAAGCATCCTACCTTGGAAGTGCAAGAATCCATCCATATATTGATACCACCCATCCTAGGTTACCACGCCATAAATATTCTAGAAAAAGTGTTGAAACTCCACATCATCAGCTTGTCTAAGTTGAATATGATCATCTATAACTGATCCATCATGAGAAAAAGTAATGAATACCTATTCTTCATCAGGCCCCTCATCCAAGTGAATCTATTCAAAAAATATCATCAAGAACCACTCTTCCACTGATTCCTTCACCGATTGAGTTGGTAACTTTCTTCTTATAGTCTATGTGACCATGTTTGGTAATCTGAGGGTGTATAAAATATCAAAATCAAAGGTATAAAGATACTCCACCTATTTAATTTCTCTGAAGTCCACATCCCTCTGAATAAGGATATAATTTATAATCATATGATCTGAATACACTATAAACCACCCCATGAAGAGGTAGTTGTTCCAAGGATTAAAAGCAGGCATCACTATCTCCAACTTAATGCCACAAATGAGGTAGTTCTTCTCATGATGGAATAACTAATGATAGCCATAATATACTACATTATTTCCCCACATCAGAAAACAACCCAAACTCATACCCTAGGTTTATAGTAAACATAATATCCCAAACCTGATTCTAGAAAATTCAAGTATGAATATAAATTCAATATCATATTCACATACTCAAAATATCTCTATAACTAATTTCTCTAAACAAATTTCACACACTTACATGTTAACTCTATCATAAGAGATTCATTCTTGGAGAAGTCCTGAACAAATATCCTATAATAACCAACTAATCCTAAGAAAATCTGGATCTTAAACACATATCTAGGCTTCTACCAAGACATCACCACCTGATTATTCTAGGTGTCTATTTAGACACATTTATCAGAAATCACATGGCCCATAAATTTTACTTCTTGAATATAGAACTAACATTTATATAACTTACTATAAAAATTATATTATCTCAATATTACAAAGATGATATTCAAATTCTCAACTTGACCATGTTCTAATATGAAATAAACAAGGATATAATCCATGAAAACAACCACAAAGTAATCCAAGAACTGATGGAACATTCAATTAATCAAATCCATACATACAATAAGAGAGTTATTAATGCCAAACAACACAACCATATATTCATAATTCTAATACCTACCCTTTAATTCCATCTTAGGAATACCATCCTCTTGGACCCTCAGTTGATGGTTCCCCAATCTCAAGTAAGTTTTTGAAAACCATTTGTCACTCTTAAGTTGATCAAATAGGCCATAAATCCTTGAGAAGGGGCATTTTTTATTAAACATGCCCAAGTTGAGTTTTTAGTAATCAATAAAAATCCAAAGACTCCAATATTCCTTCATTTCAATGAGAACTGGCAATACCCAAGGTGAAACTCTAGGATGAATAAATACCTTATGCTCATGATCCTCAATATGAGCATTAATTAATTCTATTTGGTGAGTTCTATATTGTATATGGTAAATAGATAATCCTCATCCCCAAAATAAATTCTAAATAAAACCCAAATCCCCTTTAAGGTTTCATCCCTGATAAATCATTTAGATAAACATTAGGATACTCACACACCACCACTGGAAGAGGTACATAAGTCATGGATCAAAAACATCAAGAATTTTTTTATAAAATTGACATGTTATCACCTTAGAACTACACATAATAGGACCCACTCTCCTAGATCTAGGATCCCACTTACCCCAGAAGACATGAGTTAATTGATCATATGAAAGGAACTGTAAAAAATGATATAAATCGATCTCAGATTTATAGATGATCATAAAATCTATGATAATGATGAGATCAAAGATGTCATGATCAATAAATAAAATGTATTATATGGTTTCATGGTCATAAATCATCACTCGATATTCAGGACATCTAAAACTATACCCTACTTCTTTCCCAAAGGAATGGAAAGATTCATCATGAAAGGCATAAGATCCAAACACATCACAATGCATCATTAATCTTGTAAGAGATAAAGGAATAAGTTTCACCATTTTCAAATAAAACCATAACTATAGAGGAAGAAAAAAACACTATATCTCTCATAGTAGATAAACCTTCCTTTTATCACAATATTTCATACTCCGATGTATAGATATTCCCAGCCTCATTATTCCATTTTTTGAAACTTGAGTATCTACCTTAGTATGAGGTTGATATCTGATCCCTTTTTCTGTATCAAATCTAAACTGAGAGCCCTAGGTGAAGGTGGATCAAGCTCTACATACCTGGAATTATCTCTCATATAAATGTTAAATACGACCCAATTACCCACATGCATGACACACCATGGGTGACGCTATATAATTAGGTTTACAGTATCACCTTTTCACAAACTAGTAATTGAACACATGACTATGTGTTGATGATTATTGTACACTCCTTATAGTTCCTTGGAACTAGTCTAACTACATCATATTTTGGCTAAAAAAATTATAGATACCTCCTACTATGTTTTATTCTTCAAAGATACCCATCTTCCAATCTAGGCCCACCTCAAACATACCTTACTCATCCATAATCTCTATAAAGGTGGTAATGAACACAAAAAATAAACATAGAACAAATATCATCCCTCAATCCCATCATGAACCTCCATACCTTGAGATAGTCATTGGAATAAATATATGGATACAGGTACACCAAGTTATAAAAATGAGGAGCATAATTTATGATAGAACAATCTCCTTGATCCAAGGTAAAAAAATCTCATGCCTTCACTACTCTTAGTGTATTAGGATCGAACTATTGATTGAAGGATTTCTTGAAATCTATAAAAGTGAGATATTCATGTATATGGTCTTGTATAATATAGTCCCACCACTTCCTTCTCAACTCATAATGTATTTAATTAAATAACCAACCTTGGAGTCTTCTGAAGTTTTCAGGAAGTGAAATATCCTATGAATCATCTCGATCCATTTTTCTATATTTATCGAGTCCTTTTTCACCATGGAAGATTAGTGGATGATACTTAGTGAATTTAAAAGAATGTAAGGACCTCTTTTCAAGATGAACATTAACTACATAGATAACTTACTAGATTGTTTTGACAATAGTTTCCACTAAGACCGAGCCAACTAGAGGATTTGGTTGTGAGTACTGTTCTACAGCTTCTTCACTAGTAGTAGGTGATGGCCTTTTTAGAGGATCCATTAACTATAAAACAAGATATGAAAAAACATTTATAATTTAATTTGATTCATTTATCATAAAATAAATTTTTAAAAATAAATCCCAAAATGCTAAAACTGCAAACAATACTTTTAGAAAACCTAAACTTCCCATGGTAAATTGATGCTTTTCATGAAAGTGATCTAGCATGAAACACTAAAATACTACCTATCAATATCTGATAGTCATATTTCCAATCTATCAACAACCCCAAAAAATAAGAGGGTGATATAAAAGCATGAGTTTCGGCTCTAATGATAACTAGAACCTTTGATACCAATTTGTAAAAGACCAACCCAATATAACCACTAATGTCACTCTAATTAGCCTTCCAAAAGTCCTAAAGTGCATTATCAGTCACCATAAGTTAGAGGAAATAACCAGGGTATTATAAAAATAAATATGGGAATGATTTAACCCTCAATAGACATATGAAAAGATAGAAACGATCAAAATATCATAAAAGATATTCAGAATACATCATATGTCAAACAACCAATCCCTAAAGGCAACAACCAACAACTGGATAATAATATATAAATAAAAAAACTAATAGAGAGCCAAAATGGATTCTAAAGATACCCATGGGTCCATATACACTTGACCATATGTCACCACCATCCCATCACACTAGAAGGAATCATGTTTCCAGAGAGTAGTTCTCTACATGATGATCTTCCCTTTATTTATATCCTACAAAACCAAAGCTAAGAATTCCCAATGGAAAAATTAGGGTGTAAGAAATAAATCTCATTAGGATAACACCAAGAATCTATTCAATGTATATCCAGATTCATCAATTATTTATTTAAAAAATAGGTATCTAAAATATTTCCAGTAGAAATAATTTTCCATAATAAATCATTATTTGGTTTTCTATTAAAAAAATTCCATATTTAATAAACAAAACAATATGACATAACATTTATCCATGGGGAATAAGAAGATGAATAAAATCTATTTCATGCATCAATATCCATAATGAGTGAAAAAATAATAATATCAATATATATATATTCATGTAATGTATCTCAAAGCACTATGGGCATAATCACAACAAAAAGGTGTACACAACTAAGAAAAAAATAAACACTACCTGTCATAAGTTAAATCTAACATCATATAACACTAATCCCTAATAAATGATACCTAGTAGCTCCATGGTATCATGAGAACCTCCCTTAGTGATAAATAACTCCACTAGTGCTCACATATATCTAGTTTTCCCTAATTGGGTTGAACACCAATGATGAAAAAAATATATTTGATCCCCATGAGCCTTGATCGACAAAAAACATCATCAATTACCCATTAAAAATCTTAGATCAGATAATCATGACACAACTAGGTTGAAAAAAATCAATGGGAAAAATATCAAGGATCGATCTAGATAGAAGAGGATAAAATGAGATAAAAATTGAATATAACTCATAGAGAGCCACTAAAATCCATCAAGGATCACCAATGAATCAAGGGAAATTCCTCTAGATCATCATAGAAGGATTATGTAAATAACCCATATCTAGTAGGTCATAGTCGATGGTTACTTTATTACATTGGTACTAGATACAAATGATCATATCATAATGGAATGAATAGTTTAGTAGTATCGGTAAACTAGATACATACTTGAATCTCAAATACATTTGAAAAAAAGTATTTTCTTTGAAAAAATATTAATTCTATTTGGCATATCCTTTCATATCAAACATAGTATACTTCCTAGAATCATAGGGATAGGAAATAAAATAAGGGTAAGCTCAAATTATTAGTAATGGTTATGTACAATGGAAGTTATAATATAATAAATAATACATAATCAATATGGAAAGGTAAATAACTGAAAGAGCATGCTATTAAATCAATAAACTGATCATGAAGAACAATATGGTAAGAATGAATGATGAAAAAATAATTTCATATAACTAATCAAATGAAATTTAAACATATCCATGTATAACTATTCAAATAATAACATGGAGATAAATAAATAATCCCATAATGTTGGAATGCATAATGCAAAAAATATTAAACATATCATATAGGCCTCATTCCAAGACATCTTACATAAATGGGTAAGGACATGACCAAATACCAAAGATATTTTGTCTCATGAGACCTACTGATACATTGAGGATCTATAAAGGGCATCATACATCACTTACCAAGTCTAATGAATGTATCATAAGAGTAAATTATTAAAATCAATCAACTTTCCTTAATAATCAATACGTGTCAATATTGGAAGAACTTGTATATGGAAATTCAATACTTTTCCCTATCAAACAGATCATAAACCATACAGAAAAAGAATAAGGATAGAATCATTACAACATATCCCTATTGGATAATATGTAAAATAAAGGGCTATTGTCATTGATGAAAGAAAATACTATAAAAAGATCATAAAAAGCATTCTTGAGGAAAATAACACTCTACCATTGAAATTCACTTTTAAAAAGGGAAAATATTTATAATTTTATGGATTTTTTTAAATGAATCATGAAAACTTTTAAATTAATCTTCAAATCATTGGGTGGTCATGATGGTGGGAAATTCCATTCATACTGTATACATTAAAAAAACAATTCCTTTCACATTTTATGTAAAAAGAAAAAAGTGCCTCGTGCATAAAATGACATGAATATTCATTTTAAAACATTTTTTTACAAAAGTAAAACATGGGTAAAAATTTCTTTAATAAATCATTATAGAATAGAAAAAAAATTCTTTGAAATATTTTAATGAAAATATATACATGGAAGAAAAACATTTCCGATTGAGTAGAAATACAATGCCTGTTTTCTTTAAAAATAATATTTAAATACCTTAAGTACTTAATTAGAGGAAAATTAAACAAATATTTGTAATTTATATAAAAATAAATAGTATAATATAATTTTCTTAAGATATAAATATCAAATAATTCCCCTAGTGGAGACTTAAATATAAACAATCATGAATAATGATAATATTGTGAAATAAACCCCTATAACATTGATAACTTTTGAATCATAATCCCCATGAAAGAAATAAATTAAAATAAATATCTAAATAACATGAATATAATGAGAATCATGATATATAACATAAATTATCCATTATATACACCACATGAAAGAAGAAAGTGGTGAATATAACATATGTCTCATGAACAAAAAGATGATAAAACCTTATAAAGTTCGTATCATTAGAGTGAGAATTTAATAAATGAAGTGATTATATGTAAAAAGTGTAAATACACACAACAAAAATATAAATAAAACATAATACAATTAGAGTTCATTACACACATAATCATGGAATAATATAGTCAATGAAGTAGAAGTATAACCCCAATGAATAGAAGTTGAGTTAAGAAACCCCTTACATCTGGTCCAAATCATCATGTACGTTCTTTAAATTCTTGAATAATAATTTTTTTTTATTATTTACTCACTTAATAACCATTTTTAACTTTATAATTCATCTAATTTTATTTATTACCATGTCATAGTTAAGTACTTAAACAATTAAATTCACACCAGACGTTTTGATGATATTCAGTTCATACCTCAAAATTAAATTTGGTAGGTTGAATATGGTATAAGTGGTCATTGTTACATCATATCTATAATAATAATAATGAAATAATTATAATTTTTATACATCAATTAAACTTTTTAAACCAACTATGAAATATTTTAATGAAAAATTAACTATATTACTATAATGGAGAACACATTTGCAACATTTTCATTTTTCAATGATAATGGTTTAAAGGAGGTAAGTATTATTTTATCATTACATAGTGATAATTAAATCCTAAAAACAATATTATTTATTCATATAAACTTATATATCTCATCCATGTGATGTGGGGATGGAAAATGAATCACATCAGTTCATAGAGATGGTAGTACACACGTACGCACGAGAGATGTTATCAATTTTCAGTGGATGGAATGGTTTTAAATTAGATGATATATTATATTTTTATAAATGATAAATATATAAGTAATATTACATATAAAAATTAAATCAATCATCATAACTATTTTTTATAGGTAGTGATGGAAAACAAATTACATCGGTTCATGAGGCAGTAGTCCAATGTACACACGTACGACGATTTTATTTCCCATTTGATGGAAGAGGAGATGGATACAGGGTATTCAATTAACATAAAAAAATATAAGTATATATAAGATAATTATGTTATTATTTCATCTTATTTGAATAATATTTCAAGGAGGTAGAGGAATAAATAAAACTAAAACCTCAAGTTAAAAGAAATACCTATTTTTCAGACAACTTCATTTTTTTACACATTAAGCCCTATACGAGTTCTATTATGCTGAAAATAATACCTCCAAAATCTTGGAAGGTATGTTATGAAGGTATATAGATAGTTATTGTCTAAACCAAATGGTTTTTGATGCATGAATAAAATAAAATAGGGGGTGAACTTTTATAATGAAGGGAGGGACATTCATAGAATTTCTTAAATTGTTAAATTAATATAAATTAATTTGTATAATAAAATGAATTAAAATTGATATAATTATAAGATAAGTTGATTATAATTCTAAATAATCTCATAAAATAATAATTGGACACATTTAGGTGATGATTTCACCTTTTTTTTTATTTTAACCCTCCATCAACCCTTTTGACGATTACCGTGATAATAAGTTTTTTAACTTTTAGGGGTCAATATAATTACTATAAAAAGAAAATTGGTCCATAAATAGACCATGTTTAATGTCTTAAACAATATAAAAATCCCTTGTATGAAGATAATATTTTTATAAATTTTAATGTATTTAATAAAATAGTATTAATTATTAAATATCAATAATTTCATTTTTGGAACTATTCATTTAATTTGGATTTGAAATTAACATAAAAGAAAAGGAATTTGAATATAATCATTCCTCATATCCCTATAAATTTATTTTTATCTAAAAATTTTGTATAAAATAATAATTCAATCAAATTATTTTACTTGTAATATTCTAAGAATTATTTATTTTATTTTTCTATTAATTGAATAAATACTATGTTAGCGTTACGTAAGATTTTTTGGTAATTATTTCGTTACTAAAATTTAGAAAAAAATTACCATGATAAATAAATAATTTATATTTAAAATAAACATTTATAACCAAACATAATTTTTTTCCCTATCAAAAAATATTAAAAATATTAAAATCAAGAAAGTGAAATTTTTGACTTTATCTTTTATTTAAATGTTATAATGCTCAAAATCAATGAAATATAGAACTAAGTTTCCATATTTTAGAAACATGGATGAAAATTTCCAAACTACACTCATCCAATAGTATAAAGGAAAGTTTTTGGGTTATCATTTATTCCTTATCATATTATTTTTAACCTTAATTACCCGATTTACCCTTACCGTGTTGATAATTATTTACTACAGTTAGTTTTCATAACGACCAAAATTAAAATTTACATATTTAAAAAATTTAGACCTATTCATCCTAAATATTAAATATATTTTTTAAAATTCAATTTCTAGAAGTTTTATAAATTAATTTAATATTAAAACATAAAAGACAACAATTTTTTTTTTTCAGAAAAAATTATTTTTATGTATAAAATTGTTTCTATACCAAATTAAACCATAAAATTAATTATAATGAACTTAATTGGGTTATTAATAATATAAGTAAACTATTTTTATTTTTAATCTATTTTAAAATAAAAAGGGACTCTGTAAATGCTTGAACAAAAACATAGTTTTCAGTAAAAAGTAGTATTTTTAACTATTCACTAGAAAATCAATGTTTTCCAAAAAATAAATATAATGTTTCTTGACTTACTAAACCATTAAATTGATAGTTATATGGTTTTAAAGTGTATGGAGGAGGTTCTGGGGGGTTCTTTATAGTTAGAACTTTTGTTGTGTACCAAACAGGGAGGTTTATTGCATAAATGAGGGATTTATGCTGTAAGTTGGTGTTTTACAGATCGAGTTGTCAGTAGTTTATAGCTTGTATTAAGATGAGATGTAAATATTTGAATGGGTTTGTTACATAAGAGTGGAAGTTAGGGTATAACATTAATCCAACTGAAGTTCCATTTTTTTAGTAAAAATTGAATTTATGGTCTAAAGGTTAGTCTTACGACATATGTTTTATTGGCATGAGGAATTTGCAGTGTAAAGTTGTAATTTAAGATTTAAATTGGGTGATTTAAAAGTTTTCTACAAACTTAGTTCAACGCATTCTTCTCTCATTCAGCCGCTCATCTCTCTCTCACTGTGGAGGAACCCTAGACTATTTTTGGACATTTTATACACCTTTCCTCCAACATCGATTTGTGGGATCTAGTGATCGAGTTATGGTTATCGGTGGGGTGTTCTTCTCTATTCCCTATTATTTTCCCAGCATTATTCTTCTAGGGATCTACTATGGTGATGTTGTCATGACCCGTCCCCTAGGGCTCGTGTTGTGACTACCCCAAGCCCACCTCCTGAAGGCTAGGGGCTGGCAACTAGTGACGAGGGCATGAACCTTCAAGTGGGAGGCATTTTCCCAGATACCTATAAACACCCGGAAACCCAACCGAGTACCAACTCACAAGAATAGAGATAGTATACCACCAAGAGAAAATTGAGTAAGGTAATAGTTGAAAGTAAAAAGGCCAGAATATAAACCCCAAAAGAAAGTACTGAAAGCAGTAAAGTACAAGAGTGCTCTAATGGCCATCCGCAGAAATCCCCACCTGATCATAGGAGTAGTGTAGCTACTGGAAGTCGAGGGAGTACGTCTCATCTGTCAGATCTCACTGTGGTCTGCCTAATCCAACGCCACCAAGTCCGTTGTTGAAGCGTCGATCGTCTTCACGGGACATGGAACACACATGGGTAGGGCCCGTGCAAGGGGTGAGTAACACTAGAATCAATAGGGACCCCCAAAACAACAAAGTAAGACCACACAACAAACATGAATTATATCACAAAGAAAAAGTACACAACACAAGTCAGCTCACACCAGGTATCACTTTAGGTCAAGGATGGAAGGATCATCAAAACGTCAAACTCCTCAACTCATAGAGAACTCCTCCTATATCAAGTATAGTGGGACTACTGGGTCACATAGAACCGCTTCGCACTAACCTTGAACTATTGTGGTACTCATCCCTGATGGGTACTGTGGGCAAGCCGGGTCACATAGAGGCGCTTCCCACCGTGGGCCTTCCAGGTCACATAGACCCACTTCCCTCCTAGGACGAACTGATGTACTCCTCCTATTGAGTACCATGGGTCTACTGGGTCACATAGATCTACTCCCCACCATGGTCCTGTAGGGTCACACAGATCCACTTCCCACTGGGCCATCGTCAAGCAGTCTTCAGGTCTCAGCCAACCGCATGGTTCCGTACGTAGTCTGCTTGGGAGAACCGATCCTTAAGCCACTTTCCACATATTTATATCCATATAAGTCACCAAAAAGTAATCCAAAATATCTGTATCCTAAAGAGAGTCCCAAAGCTTCAAATGACTCATCAATCAGATGCACGGTTTGCAAGATATGAGCGTTTTAGTACCGAGGGCCCGATTGGATTCATGTTCGATCCAACTTGGACGTACCCCAAATTTCCACAAAATTTAGGTGGAGTGTCTCAAAAGGTCTGCCTTGTCCTAAGGATCCTGACGCCATAGATGGTTCATCAAACGAACATTCGATTTAGAAGTTAGGGCCTGTTTTGTGTAACTGGCCAGTATTGGGTCCGGGTCCGGTTCACCTCGGTCAGACCGGCCTGACCCAGTTCGGCATGGGCCAACCCGGATCGAACTAGGTAGACCCGGACTGACTCAGGTTTTAATCAACCCAGGTCAACTCGGACCGACCTAGATGGTCCGCGGGTCGGCCCGCTGGGCAGCGGGTCGCCCCGCGAGACGGCGGGTCAGTCCGCTGGTCCAACCTGATGGTGCCACTCTCCTTGCGACACGTCTGGGTAGGGATGACGTGGAGCAGAGCTACGTCAATGGGTTAACCCATGAGGGTTGAACCAACGTGGTGCCACGTGGTGCCGCGGCCGACGGGCCACGACTTTGCCGCCGGGCGCGCCGCTGGCACACACCTCATCCACCGGCCTCCGGTCGATCCGGCGACCCCTGCTCCCACCGCGGCCAACACAGGCTGTGACCCTGATTCCATGTGGGTGCGTCACCGAGGGCGAGCCCCACCCCTGCTCCTTTGCCGCCAGGTGCGGCGACTGGTCCTTCCACCGGGCACGTAGCCGGTGTCACCACGTGCCACCGTCGCACCTATGTGTGCCGCCGCTGGCGCCAGTGCCAGTGGCAGGGTGCTCGTCGGGCTGCCGGTCGTGCACTGGGGGCCCGCTTCCTGCGTCGTCTAAGTCTGCAGCCACCTGAGATCGCGTTCATCACTGTGGTAGGGCCTGATTTGGCATGTCGCTATCTCCAAAATGGGCGATCACAATCAACGCTCAAGAGGAGGGGCTCGAGCCTTGTTCGTGTTGGCCTGCACCCTCCATGTTAGAAAAATAAATCCAAGGATTCAAAAAAAGTTCAACAGAATTTAATCCCTTTATTTAAATCCTAGTCCCAATGATAATACACACCCACCCTCTTATATAAAAAAAGAATAACAGATAAGTAACGACATTGGCGAAGCTATGTCGATACCTTCCCCCAAGCTCAATATATATTGGAGAAGGGGAGGGTAAGTAACGACATTGGAATTTAATGAGGTATCATTAATTTGGAATATTCCTAATTCCCCAACGACGTTGTTACTTAATGTTGGAAGTTCAATCCATTTGTTGGCTTGACACATAATTGGAAGCACTCCTTGGCTTGTCTGTTGGAGAGTATGAAATAAAATAATAAAATTATTTTATTTCATTTCTTTTTAATGTCACAAAACTTGACTTTTTCTTTGGACCTAATACGGTCAAAGTAATGTCTCCCTTAAGTGAATCTCGGTGCTTCGGATTCAATGGAGCCCTCAGATTTTTAATCCGAGTAACGATTCAAAAGTTAGAAAATGACGCTCACACGTTTACTGAACGTACCCAAAAAAAGGTTCAGAAATTCATTCTAGGAACTCCGAGCCTCGGAATCATGTGCCTTCAATTTTTGCAGACTGGTAATAATTCCATATAATTAAATAAAATTTACTTGGAAAATTCAGGTCTTTACATTCTCCACCCCTTCGGGATTTTCGTCCCCGAAAGCCACAACATAGACTAAGGAAACAAATGGGGGTACTGAGCACGGATCTGAGCCTCCCACTCCCAAGTGTTCTCCTAGAGGTTCCCGTGATGCCAGTGAATGTGCACCAGAGGTATCAAACACCCACAAAGGACTCGATCCTGTCGATCCTCAATCTCTACTAGAACCTTTGTAAACGTCTCCCCATCATCCATGTCAAGCTCGCCATGGTCGATGATGTGATATGGGTTGTGCATGTATCTCCTCAGCTGAGATACGTGGAAGACATCGTGCACCCTCTTCAACTGTGGTGGAAGTGCGAAGCGGTATGCCACCTCACTTATCCTCCAAAGTATCAGAAATGGTCCAATAAACCTTGGTGATAACTTGCCGCCTTGGCCAAATCTTCGTAGTCCCCATAAAGGAGAGACTCGCAAGAATACATGGTCCCCTTCCTGGAACTCCAAAGGTCTCTGTCTCCTATCCACATAAGACTTCTGTCTACTCTACGTAGTCTTCATCCACTCCTGGATGATCTGCAACTTCTCAGTGGTAGCCCATTCCAGCTATGGATTCATAAGTGCTGACTCCCCTGGGTCTGTCCAGTATAGAGGTGATCAGCAAGGTCGAACGTACAAGGCCTCAAATGGTGCCATACTAATGGTGGAGTGATAGATGTTGTTGTATGCGAACTCTACCAAGGGTTAGTGATCCTCCCAACTATGGCCAAAATATAGGATGCATGCACGAATCATGTTCTCCAGCATCTGAATAACCCACTCCATCTGAACATCTATCTGAGGATGAAAGACAGTGATCAAATGTAGTTGAGTCCTAAACACCTCCTACAATCCCTTCCACAACCGGGGTGTGAAACGTGTGTCACAGACAAAGTTGATCGTCGATGGTGCCCCATGAAGCCATACAATCTCATGTACGTAGAGGTGTCCCAAGCCGTCTATTGATCCCTGCTCTCAGATAGGTAGAAGGTGGGCCAAATTGGTGAGTCAGTCAATGATCACCCAGATAGAATCATTTCCCTTGGATGTATGTGGTATCCATGTCACAAAGTCCATGGAGATTCCATCCCACTTTTATTCTAGCACCTCTAGTGGCTGTGCTAAGCCTGCTAGAACCTGATGCTCAGCCTTCACTTGCTGACAAGTGAGGCATCATGAAACAAACTCTGATACAACCTTCTTCATCCCTGGACACCAGTGCTGACATTGGAGGTCCTGGTATATCTTCTCCACACTAGGATGTACCACCAGAGGGGATGTATGGAACTCCCTCAACACCTCCTCCTATAGCGCCACCAGTACCATGGTACGTCCTCTGAAGATAATGACATGCTCCCCACCTTCATAAAATCCATCAGGTTCCTATCCTGAGGATATCTGAGCATGTCGAGCCTCACATTCAATGTCCCCAAGCTGCACCTCCCTAACCCACTGAAGAAGTGAGGGAGTGACAGTCATAGACTGGAGGTAAGATGCTCCATCTCTATCTACGAAGGATAACTGCAACACGGCTATATGCTCTGTCGCCTCACCCAGAAATTGTATACCAGACCTCCTACTGAGTGGATATGCTACCACATTCCCCTTCCTAGGAGTGTAGACTATATCAAAGTCATAGTTCTAGAGGAACTCTAGCCATCACCGCTATCTTAGGTTCAGGTCCTTATAAGAGAAGATATAACTGAGACTCTTGTGATCAGAGTAGACCGTAAAATGTTTTCCCATCAAGTAATGTTGCCAAATATTCAAGGCGAAGACCACTACTGCTAACTCCAAGTCATGGGTAGCATAGTTCTTCTCATTCTATCTCAGCTGTCACAAGCCATAGGTGATCACTACTCACTCCTACATTAGGAAACACCCAAGTTCGGTCCCTGATATGTTGCAGTAGACTACATACCCAACACCCTCTTCTAGTAGCCTCAATATGGGGGCACTCGTCAGTCTCTGCCTCATCTCCGGAAAACTCAGCTGGCATCTCTCTGTCCACATGAAGGGATACCCCTTATTCTTCAATGCTGACAAGGGTGCCGAAACTCTAGAAAAGTTAGGTACGAATCTCTGGTAGTATCCAGCCAACCCCAAGAAACTACGCACCTCAGTCACACTCTTGGGTGGATCCCAAGCAAGCACAACCTCTATCTTTGCTGGATCCACCACAACTCCTACCTCTGAGATAACGTTTCCCAGAATGTGGACCTCTCATATCTAAAACTGGAACTTAGAGAGATTACCATAAAGTTGGTGCTCTCAGAGTGTATCCAGAACTATCTGTAGATGATAGGAATGCTCCTCCTCTTTCGTTGAGTATATCAAGATTTCATCGATGAACACCACCAAAAAGTGATCGAGGTATGGATAAAAGATCCTATTCATGAGTCCCATGAACATTGCTGGGGCATTGGTCATGCCGAATGGCATAACCAAGAACTCATTGTGGCCATACTGACACCTGAAGGCCGTCTTCTGCACATCCTCATATTGTATCCTGAGCTGATGATAGCCTGACCTGAGGTCTATATTTGAAAACCAACGAGCTCCCTTCAGCTGATAAAAAATATCACCAATTCTTGGAAGTGGATACCTATTCTTAATGGTTACCTGGTTTAGGCACCGATAGTCCACACAGAGTCTCAAACTCCAATATGCCTTCTTGGAGAACAAAATCAGGGCTGCCCACGGAGAAACATTAGGTCTTATGAACCCCTTCCCCTACAAGTCCTCCAATTGTACTTGTAACTCAAAAATATCCATGGGATCCATCCGATATGCTGGAGTAGATATTGGTGTCATCCTGGGGTATAAGTCGATGTAAAAGTCTACCTCTATGGGTGGAGGTAGTCCCAGAACATCATCAGGAAAACATCAGCATACTGGTCCACCACTACAGGATAGCTCAGACTCTCAACCTCAACTATCCTAAGGGTAAGGCTATCCAAATAATGTGTAATTGGCTGCACCCTCTTATGGGTAAGTCCATCCTACACTACAAAGGTTCCCTTCTTACTAGTAAAGAAAAACCTGGTCCCATCCGTGCGGACACACCGCACTTTGCACCTAATACAATCGATTTGAGCATGGACTGTGGATAGTTAGTTCATACCCAAGATGACATCGTAAGGCATTGATGATGCTACTAGGAGATCACATCTGAATCTCTAGCCTCCTAGAGTAAACTCACACTGCCGAAACTAGTGTGTAATCATAAAATCCACTCCCGTAGGAGTCTCTAGCCATAAGGATCGAGCCAATGGCTCCGTCAGAATCTCTGAGCTTCGAATGAGGGCCATGGTAAAAAAAGAGTGACTGAAACCTATGTCTATAAGTACTTTAGTTAGGGTGGAATAGACAAAAATCATACCTATAATCATCTTTGGAGCACCGTGGTCGTAGGCCTCAGCTTCCTGGGGCAGAGCTTATTCCTGTCCTCCTTCTCCCTATGGTTGGGGTGGACCACCTAGTGTTGGTAGCGGTAGAACCTCAAATCGCCACCCACCGCCTACTGCATGGCCAGCTCCTCTACCACGTCCGCCACCATGCAGACCTTCTCACTCAAACATCTACCTCTGTATTGGTGGTTTCTCGACCATATGATGATCGTCGGTATGACGGGTTAGGAAGTCGCGAGCCATGTGCCCCTGCCCACCGCATGTATAGCACTATTTGGCTCCCTACTAACTCCCTATGGACTGGGAGCCTCGTATTGCCAACCCGAAGTCCTGGGGTTTCCCTCTAGAAGACTTGGACCACTTGGGCCCATGCGCTTGATGCCTGCTGCCTACCGAAGACTCTACTACCTGGGGTCTACTGGCGACTCTAGTTGTCGGCGCCTGCTCTGCCAGGAATCTCTTCACAAGAAGGGACCACTCCAGCACTCCATCCTGGGTGGGGATGCTAAGGGTCACCACTGAAGCCCTGATCTCCCCCTTGATCCCCTGCTCAAAGGCTTGAGCACTAAATAAAGGGTCTCTCACCATATCCGTACGATAGTGGGAAAGCTCTATGAACCTTTCCGAGTACTCGACCACTGTCATGCTGCCCTGTTGAAGGTGAAGCAACTCCTGAATGCGCACAGAGCGCAATGTCACAGGAAAAAAATCCTCCCAAAAAGCCTCTCGAAGTCAACCCAAGTGAGGGTCACCTCATCGTGAACCTGGATGGTCAAACTCTACCATCTCATAGCTGATCCATGCAGAAGGCTCGTCGCCAAGATTTCCATCTAGTTGGGTGGTGTCCTCACTAAGAGGAAGACCCACGTCACGACCTCTATCCAATCCTCAATGATTTGAGGATCTATCTCTCCCCTGAACTTGGGAGGTAACTACATATGAAACTCATGTAGGGTGCTGAGCCTATGAACGTCATCTACTGGGACCACCGATAGTAGGGGATGACCATCGGGTGGTGGTAGCACTGGGGAACCACCCGATGGGACCATCTCAAACACCGGTCCCTGGACGGACACCTCTTCACTGGGAGGGCTACCCTCACACATTTGGATCCTAGCTGGTTGTCCTCGTGGAGGAATCCTGAGATAAATCAAGATGTTCCATAGTTAGATACCCGGTGATATGACTTTCATTTTAAATCACAAAACAAAAATTCAACCAATATTCTTGTGCATTGAGCTGAAAAGCAGGACTCAATATTCTAGTGTATGGATACGTCAGCTGCCACACCAACCTTGGACTCCCTGAACCTAAATTTCAGACTCTAAACACTTAACACTGCTGCTTTAAAACAAAAACATAGACTCCTGGTCTTTGAGGTAGAACTGAACACCTCTGATACCACTTTTTCATGACCCATTCCCCGGGGCCCATGACATGACTACCCCAAGCCCGCCTCCCGAAGGCTAGGGGTTGGAGACTAGAACCAAGGGTGTAAACCTGCAAGTGGGAGGAATTTTCCCAGATACCTATACGCACATGCAAACCCAACCAAGTACCAACTCACAAGAATAGAGATAGTATACCACTAGGAGGAAATTGAGTATGGTCACAGATGAAAGTAAAAGGTCCAGAATACAAACCCCAAAAGAAAGTACTGAAATAGTAAAGTACAAGAGTGATCTAATGGCCATATGTAGAAATACCCACCTGATCATAGGAATAGTTTAGCTACTAGAATCCAAGGGATTATGTCTCATCTGTCATATATCACTGTGGTCCGCCTAGTCCAACACCACCAAGTCCGTCGTTTAAGAATCAATCGTCTGCGCAGGACACGTCACAAACGTGGGAAGGCCCTGTGTAGAGGGTGAATAACACTAAACTCAATAGGGACCCCCAAAAAAACAAATAAAGACCACACAACAAATAGGAATTATAGAAAAAATCAAAAGCACACAACACAAGTCAGCTCACACCAGGTATCAATTTAGGTCATGAATAGAAGGATCATCAAAACGTCGAACTCCTCAGTTGTTGGAGAACTCCTCCTCTATCGAGTACAGTGGGCCTTCCGGGTCACATAGAGCCGCTTCCCACAAACCTTGAACTGCTGTGGTACTCATCCTTTATGGGTACCATGGGCATGCCAGGTCACACAGAGCCGCTTCCCATCGTGGGCCTGCCAGGTCACATAGAGCCGCTTCTCACCTTGGCTGAACTGAGGTACTCCTCCTATCAAGTACCTTGGGTCTACTAGGACACACAGATCTACTCCCCACCATGGGACTACTAGGTCACACAGAGCCGCTTCCCACTGGGCCATTGTCAAGCAGTCTTCAGGTCTCAGCCAACCATAGGGTTCCGTATGTAGTATGCTTGGGAGGACCGCTTAGAAAGCCACTATTTGCATCTTGATATCCATGTAAGTCACCAAAAATTAATCCAAAAGATCTATCTCCTCAAGATAGTCCCAAATATGTAAACGACTCGTCAATCAGATGCACGGTTTTCAAGATACATGCGTTTTAGTGCCGAGGGCCTGGTTTGATTCGTGTTCGATCCAACCCAGCCATACCCAAAATTTCTCCAAAACTCATGTGAAGTGTCTCAAAAGGACTTCCTTGTCCTAAGGATCCTGGAAACGCAGACAGTTTGTCAAATAGAAATCCGGTTTAGAAGTTAGGGCCTGTTTTGTGTAACTGGTCGGTACTGCGTCCGGGTCCGGTCCGCCTCGGTCAGACCGACCCAACTCGGTTCGGCATGGGCCGACCTGGATTGAACTAGGTCAACACAACCCGACTCGGGTCTGACCTAACCCGGGTCAAATCGGCCCACTGGGCCCGACCCGACCCGGCTAGGCCACGGGTCAGGTCGCTGGGCCACGGGTCAGGCCACTAGGCCATGGGTTGGGCCACTGGGCGGTGGTTCGGTCCATTAGGATGACCTGGTGATTCCACCCACTTGGCGGTGCGGGCTTCCAGGGATACCCAGATGGGACACGTCCTAGTAGGGCTCACGTGGCGCGGTGCCACGTCAGCGGGTCAACCCACAGGGGTTGACCCAACGTGGCGCCACATGGTGCCGTGGGTACTCCGTACCGCGGCCGATGAGCTGCGAATTTGCTGCTGGGCATGCTGCTGGTGCACGCCCCATCCACCAGCCACTGGTCGATCCGGCGACCTCTGCTTCCGTCACGGCCAACGCAGGCCGTGGCCCTACTGCCGCATGGGTGCATCACTGGGGGCGCACCCCACCTCTGCTCCGCCACTGCCTGGTCCTTCCACCAGGCACTTAGCCTGTGCCGCCGCGTGCCGCCGTCACGACTCTTTGTGCCGCCATCGATGCCGGTGGCAAGGTGCTCACCGAGCCGCCGATCGTGCACTGGTGGCCCACTTCCTGCATCGTCTGAGCCTGCGACCTCCTGGGATCGGGTTCTTCACTATGGTAGGCCCTGATTTGGCTTGTCGCCATCTCCAAGATGGGTGATCACAATCAATGCACGAGCAGAGGGGCTCGGTCCTTGTCTGTGTCGGCCCGCACCCTTTATGTTAGAAAGATAAATATGGAGTTTCAAAAAAAGTTCAATGGAATTTCCTACCTTGATTTTAATCTTGATCCCAATGATAATACACACACAACCTCATATATAAAAAAAGAATAACGAATAAACTTGTTTATGAGTTGATCTGTTCTTATCATTTTAGAATGAAACGTCGGGAAAAAAAATCAATCAACACAACCCCTACCTTGAAAAATTGGATGACGCTTGCGATTGAGGAGATTTCATTATTCCCCATCCCCGCAACAAGCCACCCCCATCACTGCTCGAACGTCAAACTGTGGTTGGGGTTACGACATTGCACGTCACCTTCCACTAGGATCAGCTCCATCCTCTAAGGGTCCAGCGTCGTAGTGCTCCTTCAAAACTTCATTTCTTGGTGAAGTTGTGTCGATACCTTCCGCCAAGCTCCATATACATAGGAGAGGGGGAGGTTAAGTAACAACGTTGGAATTTAATGGGGTCTCATTAATTAGGAAGCTTCCTAATTCCCCAATAATGTCATTAATTAGGGTTGGATGGTCAATCCATTTATTTTCTTGACACATCATTGACCCCACCCCTTGGATTGTCTATTGGAGGGTATAAAATAAAATAATAAAATTATTTTATTTCATTTCTTTTAAAAGTAACAAAAATTAACTTTTTCTCCGGACCTACTATGGTCAAAGTAAAGCCTCCCTTAAGCGAATTCTGACACTTCATATTCAATGGTTCCCTCAAATTTTTAATTCGAGTAATAGTTTAAAAGTTATAAAATTCTGCTCAAGTATTTACTGAACGTACCCGAAAAAAAGTTCAAAAATTCAATCCAGACACTCCGGACCTCGAAATCACGCGCCGTTAATTTTCGTAGACTCATAATAATCCCATATAAATAAAAAAAATTAAATGTAAAATATGGGTATTTACAGATGTTTTTTGTTTAGGTTGGATTTTGGGCTATGTTTTTTATGACCCTTTGGCGTGGTTCAAGTTGATACAGGGTTATCTTGTATAGTTGTGGTTTTTAGGATGTTCTTCTTTTCTCTGCGGTGCACATTGAGATAAAAAAGATCATTTAAGGTAGGTGATCCTTGTTATTACCCATTTATATTCTATTTGTGGGGATTTCATGCTTTTTCTTTCCATTGGGTGGATATTAAGGGTCAATGTAATAATATAATTAATTTGAATAACTTAAATTGATGGGTATGGATATTGGGAGCCTTTCTTGCACAATAGATGATATGTGATGAGACCCTTACTGTGTTTATGTGTGATATCATCCTAAATAAAAAGATAAATAACACACATATATATTTATAATGAATTGTTTTCCCATGGAATCTAGTTTGTGTGATAATACCCATGCTAAATAAATAATAATAAAATAGAATACCTTGAATAAATATGGAAGTTGGGATGTGTACTATGGTGTGTTATTTTTATTTTTGTATTGACCTACATGGGTTGAGTTATTGTATGGTGATGGTGGTCACTGACTAGGTTGTAGTATGTTTGGAGCTATGATGTGGTGGTTGATTGGAATGAATGCAATGTGGGTAGTTTTTCAATAGTGGTGATGTGTGGTAGTGTTTTGCCATATGAAAATGTTTCATTATGAAGCCGTTGTATGCGATGTGGTGTGTAGTGGTTATGATGTGTGTTTGTGGTGTTCTGTGGTGATGATGTGTGGTGGTGATTTGTGGTTCTTTTTTACAAAGTTTGTAATGTGATATGTAGTTGGGAAGCACAATGTGTGGATTTTGTGGTGAGATGGATTGGCTAGTGTAGTGTGAGGATGACAATTAATGTGATATGGTCATGTTGTTATGCAGTGGTTGTGTTAGTTTCTCAATTAGCCATGAATTAAACTATGATGGCAAAATGAAGAAAAATATGTTGGTGAATAAATGAGATGTGGTAGAAATGGACATGTGGAAAATATATTTAAATAATTGAACGTTAAGATAATGGGAAGTGTAAATTTTAATGAAATTCCTTATTAAATGAATATGGAAATATGTGTCTTATATGGCTAATTTGTGGTGTGCTGCATATAGTGGTGGAAATAACTGTGATGGTAAATGTGTGGCATAGTGGATATGGTGGAATATTCTATTATAGTTGTTTTAAACCCATAGGTTGGGTATTTCATTCTATCTATATATCATGTATTTTATGCTATTTCTATATACACCCCACCCGATTTTCATAACCTTGCCAACACTCAAAGATTCTAGGTTCTGGGTCTTTTACTCAACTTCCAAGATAGTAGTGATATGATTGTTTGGATACCCCTCTCCCCCAATCCTCCTTCATTAGTGATCGACCATGTGTATTCAGGTGAGATGTTGTGTGATAACCTAGTTTTATTTGGGTGAGTTATGGTGTGATGTCCTAGGTGTATTCAAGCGAGATGTTGTGATGACCCAAGTGTATTTCAGTGAGTTGTATCATGATGGACTAGGTATATTTAGGCATGATGTGATGTGATGTGGTGTATGGTGGGGTTCATGCGTGGTAGGAGTGGGACATGATGTTGATGTCCTTCACATTCATGATACCATACTGCCCTAGTTATATGATGGAATGAGATATGATGGAATGGGTGACTTCTGGAAATAAATAGTGTGATGATGCCTAATGCAAGCATGATATGTGTTGTGGTTTCCTAGGTGTCTTAGAGGGAGTTGATATGTGATTATTCTTGATGATAGCACCAAATTCTATCCCTTGAGAGGGTGGGATAGGTAGGGATGTGTGCTGAACCACATCAGAGATGGATGGTATGTGATGTGATATGTATAGAAGTGATGGGAGTATAGGAAATTTGATGTTGGGGAATGAAAGTGGACAATTAGTGGGGAAGTAGCTATGAGGAACCTTGAATTATTATGATATTAATTATATATTACTATATTTTATGTGTGATTTGGTGAGGAATCCATAGAGAGGATAGGTTTTGTTAGTTGACCTATATAGGTTATGGTTGGTTCTTCTGTTTGTTTGTTGGTTCATTAACATGCTATTTTTACATGTTTACTTGAGACCATGGTAATGTCTATGTTGTGTATACATGTAATGATCACCCTACACATATAAACTATTTTTTAGTTTTTGGGAGGAAGTTGGAGACTAAGCTAATAATTGCTCACATGGGTGGGAGATGTTAGTTAGTATCTACCATAGAATTTTCATTTTGGTATATATTGGAGACTTTTATTATATTGTTTTATTTCTATTGATGAATAATGGGATGATTTTGGATTTACTTTTATATTATCTACTGGATTTTTTGGTGGTTTTTTATCTTATCTCTCGATAATTTTTTATTTTAGAGGGTAATTCCTACCATATATGATATTTTTATACCCTTAATGCTAGTCACCAAACCGGGAACTACTAGAGGTGGGACTTGGGGGGTCAGTATATCTCTTAATTCACTATGGTATCTTTAGAGTGAGGGGGTAGTGATAGAGGGGTATCAAAAGATATGGCTGAGAGATAAGATGAATTACAAAGTTAGTCACATATAGGATTGCATGGATTAGTAGGATAGTTATGCTAGTTGATCTTGGTGTGTGACATTGGCTAGGGTGGCCTGCTAAGACATGATATTTTAAGCCCCCCATGATCCAATGCACTAACTATAAGCTTATTGAGAGACCAAGTAAGGATGACCTTTTTTAAGGGGAGAGACCTTGGAGAGGTACATGCATCATTATTGATTGTGTTTATGTTGAGATGGGTGATATTGTGAAAGTTAAAAATAATTAATTAAATAACATTTAATAAAATTCTATGCTACTAAGATTAGTATATTCTCTTTGATTTTTAGGAATTGATACTAGTAGTCATCAATGATTATCTTAGTTAGTTGAGGTTTAAAAGGATGATTTGGTTGATCTTCAGTGGGTTGAGTTGATAAAGAAGGATAAGGAATGGAAGAGGGCCTTGTGTGGCTTTAAGTGGTAGAGTTTGGGAAATTATGAGGGGAGTGTCACAGATCTAGTGAAAAAGAAATAGTTGGAGGAGATCAAGATTTATTTTGGTTTGATTCGAGATCAGGCCATGTTCTAGGTGTTTTTCATAGTTAGTTAGTTATGGGGAGCTATGTTTTAGTGTTAGACATTGTTTCTTGGTGATTGAAATGAGTAGAATTTGTTGCTACAAAACTTTTAGATGGAGTTCCATTAAGTATTATTATCATGGATTATGAGGTATCCAATTTGTAGGAGATTCTCACCCTTTAGTAGGGTATCCTGAGTGTGTAGGATATTTATATCAAGTTTAAGGACCTCTTATTCTTTTCTCCAGATGTTTTACCAGATGAGGAGTCTAGATCATAGTGTTTGGAAGAGGTTTTGTGACAAGTGATTAGGTATATAGTCACTCATTTTACACTCCATACATATCTAAAGGTGTAGAAAAGGTTTGAGGTTATCAAAAAGATTTTTTATCTAGTATTTTATACTTATGAGTGCGGCTATAAGGGATCCTCTAGGAGAAGGGTTTTAGGTAGTGTACCATAGGTGTTCAAGTAGTTAGGGTTTCCACCAGCTGGGAGTAGATGGTGTCATATTTGTTTTTCATGCCTCTAGGATATATGGATTCCAAACATCTAATGGGGTTTTTACAATTTCATGTTATGTCTTCAGAGGGTGTGGGAACTTCCAGGATCAATTCCTGACTACTCAGGGTGGCCAGTTTCAAGTGGGTGTTTAGGACCCTTTCCAACAATAGTAGCAGTTCCCTATGATGAAGTTTCAGTGGAAGGGACTACTGATACTTGTTTAGAATTTAATAGAATATGGTGTTGGTAGAGTTCAACCTCATTATGGTCCCCATCCATAAGTACTTAGGTTGGAGTGTGGTTGTGGATGTGGGAAGTAGATGGGTAGAGGATCTGTGCATGGTCAGATACACTCATTAGAGGTAGCAACACCAATAGAGCTAAGAGTTGTTTTAGGTATGATAAGCTTATCATCTACCCTAATTTTTTATTTTTTTGAATTATTATCCTCACACTCCTTTATTTCTCTCTCTTTGGTCCATTATTTGGGACTAGATGTGGAGATACTTCCAGTGCCCCTAGTGTTATCTACAACATTTAGAGGTTAGGGTTCTTTTTTTGATGTGTGTTAGGGATGTGGGCTAGTGATGGGGAAACAACAGTCAGTGGGAGATTTAATCATGTTACATATACAAAACTATTCTATTATATATAGCATGGATTGTAAGTATTCCATGTGTGTAGTCATTGACAATTTCAAGAGGAGAGTTTCATTTTTCTATGTGGAGGGCCAGCGAGTGGTGTTCATTGGTGGGAAAGGGTATTAGATGGGTGGTAGGAAAGAATAAACTCTTTTTTTATTTGGTGGAGTTATTGGTGGAAGCTCAAGAATAGGGTGTTCCATGAGTTGTGGAGGAATTTCAGAATGTTTTTCTAGATGAGGATGTGGAACTACCCCTATGACATGATGTTGAGTTTGGAATAGAGTTGATGCTAGGGGTGTCTCCGATTTTGATGTCTCCCTATCGAATGGTTACAATAAAGTTGTGTGAGTTGGGGTTGCATGTTGATGATTTGATTAATAGGGGTTTGATCTGAATCAATGTGTCTCCTCAGGGTGCTCTAGTGTTGTTTTTCAAAAAAGGCGGATGGTAGACTGAGGTTTTGTGTAGACTACTAGAGGTTGAATCAAGTAATAGTCAAGAAATATTACACTCTTCCAAGGATCAATGTTATGTTCGACTAGTTGAGAAGGGATATTTGGGTTTTGAAGGTTGTCTTGTGGTATGGATATCACCAGAAGAGAGTGAAATATGAGGATACCCCAAAGATATTCTTCAGTTGTATACATGGGAATTTCAAGTTTGTGGTCATTATATTTGGTGTAACAAACAAACCAACTGTGTTCGTCTGGCTCATGATCTCCATCTTCTATAAGTTTCTAAACTGGTTCATCCTTGTTTTCATTGATTATATCTTGGTTTAATTAAATTTAGAGGGGGAGAAAACCAAGCATCTATGAGTTTTTTATATGTCCTTCAACACCACCAGATTTTTGGGAAATTTTCCAAGTGTATGTTTTGAATGTGAGAGGTAATTTTCCTTGGGCATGTGGTGTGTCAGTAGGGTGTGGTACTAGAATCAACAAAGGTTGAGGTAGTTTTTATTAGTAAGTACCCAAGAACATGGAAGAGGTTTGTAGTTTCCTTGTTCTTGAGGGTTATTATCAGAGGTTTGGGTTAGATTTATCTTGGGTTTTCACCATTCTTACATATTTGACTAGGAAGGTCCATGATTTCTTATGGACTGATCAATGTTAGGAATTATTTGGTTATCTAAAAGAGAAGTTGATTATTACTCTAGTTCTTTGGTTTCTAGTGGAGGGTACATTGTTTAAGGTTTTTTATGACATATCCCTTCTGGGCCTGGTATGCATGTAGATTAAATATAGAGAATATATATCTTATGGTTCTAGGTAATTACATCCCCCTAAGTATAACTATTCCACCCATACTCTAGAGCAAGAATCATTTGTGTTTGTGCTGAAGTTTTGAAATAATGACCTCATTGGTGAGAACTTTTTGGTTTTCATATACCACAATAGCCTGAAATATGTGTTCTCTCAATGAGAATTGAATCTACACTATTTGAGGTCAATGAATTTTATTTACGGTTATGATTTTGATATCTCTCAAACCCTAGAAAATGGGAAAGTGGTTTCTGATTTGTTGAGTCAAAATTCTAGAGAAGATGTGTTTTAGGAGTCTAAAATATTTTTAAAGAGATATAGGAGCTTGTAGTGATGCATATTGATGTTGTAGAGAAGAGTTAACATGGTTTTATTCATTATATTACTATTGATTCATACTAGATGTGGCAGGTAGAGGATTCTAAATGGGGATACATAGAGGTGAAGGTGATGCATGACTATGTTGGCCATGGTGATGCTATGAAGGAATGGTCTGAGAATAGCCAGAATTGAGTGTTGTTTCAAGGGAGTTCATTCATTCCATAAGCGGTGCATGAGGCAGTTCTTTATGAGTTTCAAAAATCACCCTTATAAATTCATCCATGTGTGAAAAAAGAGTATCATGTCTTGAGGAATTTTTTTTTGTGTCCAGGGATAAAATGGCTAGTGGTAGAATTTATAGCAAGGTGTCTAGTTTGTTAGTAGGTGAAATCCAAGCACCATGTTCAATGAAGTTTTTTTCAGTCCATAAATGTTCTTGAGTATAAACAGGATTACATATTGATATATTTAATTGATGGTTTACCCTAATCCCAGAGATGTTTTGATGTAGTTTGGGTATTATTAGACTAGTGGATGAAGTTGGATCACATTCTAGCAACCCATGAGTTTATTACCATGGGTGTTTTGGTGAGGCAGTATATAGATGATCTGGTTAGAATTCATGGTACATTGAGGACTATTATCTCTAATCAATATCTTAATTTTTAATAATTATTATAGAGGGTATTTTAGAATTTTTTGGCTCCCAATTTCACCTTATAACTTCTTTTTACCCTCAACCAGATGGAAAGACGAAGAAAAACATCTATATGGTGGTGGATATGTTGGAAGATTTCATCCTAGACATTGGTAAATTGTGGGTAAGTAACCTACCTATGGGTTAGTTTTTATATAATAATAGATGTCTCTCATCCATTGGAAAGATCAGTTTGAGGTATTTTATGTGAGACCGTTTTGTTCTCTGTTGTGTTGGATGGAGGTCAGGGAGTCTGTATTTCTTGGTCCTGATGTGGTGAAGAGAAAGACTGAGGAGATCTAGTTGGTTTGAGAGAGGAAGAGGTCAGTAACAGACTATCATAAGTCCTATTCTATCATATGTGTAGTCCCATGGAGTTTGAGTTTGTAGACCATGTGTTCTTGAGATTCCCCCTTGACATGGCCAGTAGAGGTTTGGTAGAGCTTGTAATATTTCTCCATAGTTTTTTGGGCCGTATGAGGTGTTGGGTTGAGTTGGTGTAATGTTTATCAGTTGGAGTTTCCACCATGGATAAATAGGATCTACAACAACATCCAGGTGTCTCAAAGTTTTTTGTATCTACTTGATGAATCCCACATCATTGACTGGGGGGAGTTGGAAATTGATGATAATGAAATGTTTAAGGAGTGGTTAGTAGATATCCAAGATCATTGAGAGAGGGTGATGCATAAATGAATTATCCCCATGGTTTGGATTTTTTATAGGCATGGTGTCCAAGGGAAGAGTCCTCAGTGGTGAGAGGCACATATGCGTGCCTAGTACCTAGAGCTATTTTTATTTTTTCTTTTATTTGTGCTGTTTTTACTAACTAAACATTATCATTTTTATTTCTTTAGGATACATACAAAAAGGGAGATACATCAAGGAGGTCAGAATTAGTGAAGGCCAAAAGCATCGTTGATAACAAAGTGAGAGCCTCCAGGAGGAAATGATCCTAAATTAAGATATAGGGAAACATTTTTGGCATGAGGAAGCCTGAGATGACAAGAAGTCCACAAATTTATTCCCCTCACACCATGTGTGGGAGATACCCATTTGGTCACCCATGACCAACTCACACTTACGGATAAGATAAGCTATGTTCTATGGGATAATTCCACATCCTGATAAAGCTTTATAGAGAATCAAATAATCTATCTCCACCATCCTCAAAGCTATATTCCTTTGATCACAAACCTCCAGCCCCGTGGCCATCACCTTTTCCTCGGCCTAACGTGCCTCACCTTTACCATAAAAATCTGAATAGGCCACCACAACAAACCCCCTCTGGTCTTTTATAACACCACCACCTCTTATCTCCCCCTGGAGGGATCCATCCGTGTTGATTTTGAACCCGTCACAAAAGGGGTACCAACGTACCCAATGTCCTTTACCCGTCCTCCCCTTTTGAGAGGCCACACATTGGATAAGAGATCTTACCAAAGGATCATCATGGAAATATACACATAAATTGATTAAGTACAACACTTTATTTCTAATTTTAAAGTTGATGCTAACTTAGGTTCTGGAGGAGTTCTTGTGCCTCACATCATTCCTCACTTTCCAAATAGTCTATAAAGCCGCCACAAGAATGATATATCTACTTTTACTCTCTAGACCATGATCACCTGCACCATTAAACCACTGATTAAGGACCTCATCTTGATTCCCACATGAAGCTTTCCATCCTAAGAGTTATCCATGTGCCTTCCAACTCCACCGATCCCAATCGCTATTGAAGAATAAATGCTCCACTATTTCTTGTTGGGGGTTAATGCAGCACTAGCATCTGGATGCCAAATCAACACCCATATGATGTATGTTTTCGTCAGTGGGAAAGGCATTATTCCAGACTCTCCACAACACAAAGTTATACTTTGGGGATATTCCCTTTCTCCATAACAATTACCCACACAGATCGCCTGAGATGGGGTCCCACATCACACAACTATACGCTTTAAGGGAAAATTCACCCAACATAGCTCCCATGAAAATGAGATGGTTAGGGTCCTCATTTGGAACAATCACCTTGAAGGTATTGAGTTGATCATCATCAAGAATGGTGTGAATAAAACTTGGGTGCCCACTGGCATCTTTGAAAGATATGTCTGGTACTGGATAGCTGGGAAACCATAGGTTCCCTCCCCCCCAATCCTGCTTCTAGAAATTCACACCCCCTCTTCCCATTAGCCATCGTGCATGAGGAAGAAGTCTCTCTGAGTAAGGGTGAATCAGCTTCCACGATCTCAATGATTGAAACCTCTGCACTGCCATATCCATCCCGTATTTATCCTACATGAGCTGGTCCCATAGAGTTATTCCCTCTATTGCCTCCCATGCTAGCTTGGTATGCATCCATTGTATGGTCGAAGATACACTCCTCAAATTGATGCCCCCTTCAGATACAGGTCTTGCTAAATGCTTCTTCGAGGCTCAGTGGTGCTTTCTCTCCATCTGGCTATCCCATATGAAGGAGACCATTATCCTCTCCAAATTCGCAATAACACTATTAGGAACTTTAGTAGTAGACATGAGGTGAATGAGTATAGAAACTAGAACACTATTTAACTAAGTAATGTTACCTCCAAATGATAGAAAACTATTTTTCCAGTTGAGAATACACCCCATGATATTTCCCATGATCTTTTCAAAGTGGTGAACACGAAGTGTGTTTGGACTCATCGGGGCTCTAAGATACTCCATGGGGAAGGATCCTCTCCTCATATTCAAACTGAATTCCAGAGATTCAACCCTCCTGGCCGAGAGGTTCTTAGTAGTGTAAAACAAATTTTTCTCCCTATTCACCACCTGACCACTCCATTTTCAATATTCCCTTAAAATCCCATTCATCTCATTCATTTATATCCTACTACTATTGATAAACAATATGGTATTATCTGCAAACATCAAGTGGGATATTCCCTTTTGAGCATGTCTATCCTGATATGGAAGGATTCTTCCCATGCGCATGCCCCTCTTTATAAAACTACTTAGCACATTTTGAGATAAAATGAATAGTGTGGGTGAAAGGGGGTCCCCCTTCCTTAAACCTCTACATGCCTTGAAGAAGCCAAAATGTTTAACCATGAAAGAAGTGGAGATCCACGTTGAGCTAAAACAATAGAAGAGGAAATATTGGATCCAGTTAAAGAAACCCATGCAAGTCAACACCTTTAAAATAAAACCCCATTTCATTATATCATAGGCCTTTCTCATGTAAATCTTGATAGTTAGGTTATTATCGAAGGCCTTATTGTTGATCCCACTTATTATTTCATGCAAAACACATATTTCACCTTGAATTGACCTCCCTTTGATAAAGTCGTGCTGCTCTACTGCCAACCAATCATTTAAGTGCACTACAAGCCTTTTGTTGAGGATAATTGCAAGGACCTTATAAGGAATGTTTCACATGGTGATCGTCCTGTACTGATCAACAAGATAGGGGGTTTTCACCTTCATAATAATAACCACCTTGGTCACACTAGCTATACATGGAAGATAACCACCTTGAAATAATTCCTTCACTGCTCTCAACAAGTCCCCTTTGATCGTAGCCCATGAAACCCTGTAAAAATATCTGGGTATCCCATCCGGCCTTGGATCACTGTTAGGGTTCAAAGTCCACATCGCCTCTCTTACTTCTTCCTCTTGCAGAGGCCTCCTCAACCCATCGTTAATAGCCTTAGTAACATAGCTATGAGTTTTCTAAAAAATCTCCATATCCACACTTGGATAACTTTCATCCATATTAGAATTTTTTCTTGACAATAAAATTTTGACAATGTCATTGGCTAGATTCCCCACTTCATCATGATCATTGGTATATGATCCATCTTCTCTTATAATATTGGGCCTATGAGTACGACACCTTTATTTTATGATATGTGATTTTACTTTATGTGTGATGTGTATTAAAGCTTCAAGAATATGAAATTTTGGAGAAACTTATTTATAATTGAGACATGCTATATTTTTAATTGATTAAAACTATACGGGTGAGTCAATTACACCCAAGGAGGATACTATCTTGACATGAAATATGGGATTCACTGATTTGTGTGCTTAGGGAAGTAATATTCATTAGTTATTAGAGTGGTTAGTTTGTGCTGTTTAGAGGTTAAG
This sequence comes from Viscum album, assembly GCA_963277665.1. Classification (NCBI taxonomy): domain Eukaryota; kingdom Viridiplantae; phylum Streptophyta; class Magnoliopsida; order Santalales; family Viscaceae; genus Viscum; species Viscum album. The sequence continues at coordinate 1,030,866,353 of OY728150.1, forward strand.
ATATTGATGTGGATGGATTTGTAGAAAGTAGTGGTTTGTGGTGGTGCTAGATGATTAGTGTTGTGCCCAGTGAGAGGTTGTGATATAGTTGTGTGGTGATGTGGTTTTGTGGGTGTTTTGGTTTGGTTTGTTTAGATAGTGGTAGTGTTATGGTATAACAAGATCCCTGAGAGGTATCTCATGGGATGGTTGTTTAGAACCCTTTATTTCTTTGGGCATGGTTTTAATTATTATGGATGAGAATTATTTGATAGGTACCTAATGTAATAGCCCATACCATCTCAACTCATTACATTTCTGGTTCTATGGTTGGAAAGTTCTTGGAGGAGTTCCTAAAGGAATCTATGGAGTTGGAGATTCCTTTTTGCAACATCATGGTGTTTTAAAATTTAAATTTGGGACTTACGCCATATATTGGTGGTTTATGGCTTGATTGGACAACATTTTACGACTTGTATGTGGCTGAGGTGTAGAGAGTTGAATGGTTTTATACCATAAGATTTGGAGTATATAAAGAGTTTAATCTATCCCAAAGCACAATGTTTTTCAGATGAAAAGGAATTTATGGCCTAGTGGTTGGTCATACAATTCATGTTTTTCATGCTCATGGAATTTATGGTGTAAAGTTGTAATTTACACTGTAAATTGGGTGAGTTAAAAGTTTTTTATAAACCTAATTTGGATGATTATTGTCCCATTTATTCATTCATCTATCTATCATTGTGGATGAATCCTATTTTTTTTTCAAATATATTCCATGCCCTTTCCTCCTAATTTGATCAGTGGGATCTGGTGATCGTGTTCTGGTGATCGGTGGAAAGTTCTTCTTCCACCCCCCATTTTTTCCTTGAGTTCTTATTTTGGTGATCTAATATGGTGATGTTGTTTCATTTGGGGTGTGTATTGGGATGTGTTTTGAATTTTTTTTTGTACAGTTAAGGTTGATCTAGGGTTATATTTCATGTTTATGGGTTTCAGGCTATTCTTCTTCACTCTGTGGTGTGCAGCGAGATTAAAAAGTTTCATAGAGGTAGGGTATCCTCATTCTCACATTTTTATGTGAAATGTGTGGGGATTACATGATTTTTATTTCCATTGGGTGGATTGTAAGAGTCATAATAATAAGATAATTAATTAGAATAACTAAAATTGATGGTTATAAGGATATATCACAAATTTTGTTTGCTTTGATATATTTTGGTGATGATATTATTCCATGTTGCTACCTAGTTAAACATAACGATTTTTGGGATTCTTTCTTGCACAATATAGGATATTTTATGATACCCTTGTTGTGTTGTCGAGTTATCTCACCCTAAATAAAAGGATAAAGAATGTATATATATGGATAATGAATTGGTTGCACTTGGAATCTAGTTTTTGTGATAATAACCATGCTAACGAATAATAAAATGGAATCCCTTGAATAAATATTGAAGATGAGATGTGTGTTATTTTTCTCACTTGTGCTTGTTATGTTATTATCCGACATGGTTTGAGTTGTTGTGTGGTGATGGTGGTGACTGGATGGTCTATGTGACATGTGGGGCTATGATGTGGTTGTTGGTTGGAATGGATGTGACATGGGAAGATGTGAATTGGTGATGATGTGTGGTGGGGTTATGCTGTGTAGCAGAATTGTATGATTAGGTTGTGGCATGCGATGTGGTGCACAATAGTTGTGATGTGAGGTTTTGGTGTGTATTAGTTGTGGTGTGCAATGGAGATGATGTGTGGTGGTGATGTGCAGTTGTTTTGTACAGTTGTTGTGTTGTGAGAAGTGGTTGGAATGCATGAAATGTAGCTGTTGTGGTGAGATGTCTTGGATGGTGTTGTGTAACGTTTATGGTTGAAGTGATATGGGCATGTTTTTTGTAGTGGTTGTGTTATCTATCTGATTATTCATGGAATAATGTGTGATTGTAAAATGAATCAAAATAGGCTAATAAATAAATGATATGGGATAAAAATGGATGTGTGGTAAATGGACTAAAATAATTGAACATTAAATGAATGGGCAATGTAAATGTGAATTAAGTGTCTTAGTAAATGACTATGGAAATGTGTGTCTTGTGTGGTGGTTGTGTGGTGTGTTATATAAAGCGGTTTCAGTAGTTCTGGTGGTAGATGTGTGGTACAGTGGTTATAGCATAATAAAGTAGTGTAGTTGTTATGAACCCATAGATTGGGTATTGTGTGCTATATATATATATCATTTAATTCATGTTATTTCTTTATACACCCCACTTGAGCTGGATAACCTTATCAATGCTTTTTAGTTTTGGGTTTCGAGTGTTTTACTCAGAATCTAGGATGGTGGTGATACAAATGACCAGCTACCCCATATTCCTTTCTCTTCCTTCAATAGTGATATCCCAGGTGTATTCAGAAGAGATGTGGTGTGATAACCTATGTGTATTCATGTGATTTATAGTATAATATCCCTGGTGCATTCAGGAAATATGTGGTCTGATGGCCCAAGTATGTTCGAGCGAGTTACAATGTGACAAACCAAGTGTATTTAGGTGTGATGTGATGTGATATGGTATATGGTGGGGGTCATGTGTGGTAGGTGGAGGACATGATGTTAATTTCCTTCAAATTCATGATACCCTACTTGGTTATATGATTAGATGACATGTGATGGACCTGGTGTCATTGGGTAAGACGTGGTGTGATGATTATTGATGCTAGCATGAGATGTCTTGTGATAGACTAAGTGTATTCTAGTGAGATGATATGTGATTATTCTTGATTCAATCTCTAGATAGTAGACCTTGTGAGGGTGGTGTAGGTAGAGATACATCCAGAACCACATCATAGATGGTTGGTATGTGATGTGATATGTATAGAAGGGATGGGAGTAAAAGATGTTTGACATTGTGGTTTCAGAGAAGAAAATCCATGGTGATGTATCTATAGGGAACCTTTCTGTTTTATGATATTTATACTATATTGATATATTGGATGCATGAAATTGTGATCAAGCCATAGTGAGGCTGAGATTGGTTAGTTGACCTATATAGGTGATGGTTGGTTATACTGTTTTTTCACTTTCACATTAGCATGCTCTTTTCACATGTAAACTTGAGACCAAGGTTATGTCCCTTATGAGTATACATGTTTTTCTCACCCTATGTATATAATTTTTTTGGACTCTGAGAGGACCTTGGGGACCGATATGGCCATTTATTTCTAGAGTTGGAGTTTATTTTGAGTTGTTTTAGTAGACTTTCCTTTTTATTATATATTGGAGACATTTATTATATTGGTTTATTTCTATTCAGGCATTATGGGATGGTTTTCGGTTTACTTTTATATTATCTGTTGGTGTTTTTTGGTGGTTGTTTATCCTATATCCCAATCCAATTTTATTTATAGAGGGAATACCTCCCATATGTGAGATTTTTATACCCTTGGTTCTAGTCATCAACCCGGGGCCTACTGAAGGTGGGACTCAGAGGTCATTATCTCTCTTTATTACGGTATCTATAGAGAGAGGGGGTCATGAAAAAAATCCTGAAAAAATTTACGCTAAACTAATTTTTATATGTTGATTTCAAAAATGATATAATTTTTATTAAATAAAATTTATATTTTTTTGCAAATTAATTATAATATTTACTCATAAAAATAAATAAAAACCATTTTGATGAAAATATATTTTTAAGAATAAAATGAAAACTAAAAATTGAGTTCTTACTTCCTAATAATTATTTAATACATTTTTATTTATCAGGAACATTATATATTTTTTATAATGTGTTTAATCCTATTCATACCCACCAATTCAATGGCTAGGTTATAACTATAACATTTAAATAATAATATTTTTTGGTTCCTTTAGGCTTGATGTTTAATATCGTATACACTATTGAATATATTATTCTTTCAAAATCTAGGGGCATTGAATTATCCACCCTTTCAATAAATTTCATCCTTGCAATTTGAACTTGTGTACAATAATTATTTATTTGAAATTTGAAAAATTACTTTTTTGAAAATCCAACACTATAAAAAGGGTTAATAAAAAATACTCTTAAAAAGTGGGAATGGAAATAAAAAGTTCATTTTGAATAACCCAAAATAAGGTTTCCAAATAGAAGAATATTAATGTGAAGTGAATATATAGGCATGAAGGAGAAAACTAAATCTCAAGGACTAATATAGAGTAATAGAGAACATGGTTTGGAGAAATAAAATGACAAAAAACCCATAAATCTGTGATGGCTAAAAAAACCATTGATTCATCCAAAATTATCTTAATAAGATAATTTTTTTCAAGATTCTTTTCCGAGAGTTGAAGAATTTATTTAAAATATAGACTAAGAACATTAGGAAATATACTCACTTGAAATGTTTCATTCCATCCTTTAATATATTTCCACATCAATATCATTCTTTCTCCAAAAATTAAGTATTCAAGATGATTTTTTCACTCATAAATCACTAAAATCAATTTATAACAGATCTCATAATCCAAAAAAGGATAAAAATCTATTCCTTATATCATTAAATTTTAACAAAAACTAAATTTTTACCACAAGGTAAGATAATATCTGAAAATTTTAAGCCTTCATATAAAGAAATAATACATTTACTACAAAACTTCTACAATAACAAAAAGGGTTCAAAATAGATTATTCCAAATATAAATGTCACTAAATCTCAATTAACCTCATTAAATTTAACATTAAATAAAGTTTTAACCTAAATGGTGATTTCATAACTTTTAACTTACATACCCAAAAATGTAATTGCATTCTTCCCAAGTAATCATTCATGTTAAACCATATGATAAAAATAAAGGTTAAATATTCCACAACCCAATGAAGAATCCCAAAAAATATCATTAATCACCACAATAAATCACTATATAATATTATAATGTAGTGAAATTAAAACCAAAATATCATGAATCAAATTTATACAATAACCTAAAAGGAAATCCTTAACCTGACAATAAATATCTCTAAAAATATCACTTTTTCAATGAACTACTTTTTAACCATCAAGTTTATCTATATCCCACTATCCAATAGACCATAATTAACTTATCAACAAATCATATATAAACCCAAAGGGTTATTTAAAACTTAAGAGAGTATTCTTCCTAAAACCCTATAAAAGTTTCAAATCACCTCAAAGTACCATTAAATAAATCCTCCAAATAGGTATCCATGCTTTTGACCTTATGATCAAACTTAAACTTATAAACCCATTATGATATCCATAACTCTTAAGTTTAATTCACATGAAAATATATATACTTCCAAAAAATAACAAAATCCTTATTCCAAAAATAAAATCATAGGCTATTTCCAAAAATCCAAAAATCCATTAAACTTCAACAAAGATGACCTAAATCAATTTTTCATTAATTCACTACCCAATTTCAAGGTCCCAAATCCTATACCATTTACTTTATCAATGTTAAACATCTCATTATCAAACATAAAATTATCAAATTACCACTAAATAAATTTTCTTGGTTATCAATACCTTTTAACACATGTTTTAAAATCCTTAAATAAAATATAATTTTGAATAAACCTTAGATGTATCATAATTATTATATCCAAAATATCAATGACATAAAACATCTAGAACATAATTATAAAATCCAAAAACATAAACAATTAAATACTTATGCTTAAATGATTAGAATAGAATATGTCATTCCTTGGTCTTAGAGTAAACCCTTGGATTAGGGCATTGCCTTAGATAATTCCCATATTCCCCACACATAAGAAATTGTTCAATAAATGGTACCTTGGGTGAACTTACCATCCCTCTATCAAACTCTTCATTTTTCTCAACAATTGATTATCTATGACCTTCATGTACATACATAAAACATGTTCCTATTCCTTAGAGACATTATTTAGGGTGTCTCTTTCCACATTTTTAACATGATGGAAATTGAATTTTTTCCTCTATGGTATCTTCCACCCTATATCTCAAGAAACTCTATCCTTATTTTCTTTGGTGATTATAAGAGTTGATTAAGGTGTATATTATTAATCACATCTAGTGATAATTTATTAGTAATAATTACAATACCTTTCACTATAGTCATCATACAATTTTGTTTCTTATAATAATTACATTTCCCATCACATTCAGTGTTAAGATGATTCCTTCTAGCTCTATCCATTGAATAAAACAAAGAAGCATAGTATTTGAAACAATAATCATAGTGGGAAACCACATAATCTTTATCTTACAAAAATATTAGGATGTTATCCTATACTTATAAATATCCTAAAAGACAGTTATAGGGTCATGTTACCTAATAAATATTTTCCTAAATATATTTTCCAAGGATTCTACAAAACATCCTCTAATTCCAACTAAAAATACCCATACTCCTTTAGCCTAGAGTCGGTGGTTACTTTATTATGTTAGTAATAGATACAAGCTATTACAACCCAAATGATCAAATAGTTTAGTAGTATTATTAAACTAGATGAATATTTGAATCTCACATACAATTGAAAAGAAATTATTTTCTTTGCAAACATCATTATTCTCTCTAGAAAATCCATTAATATCAATCATAGTACACTTCATGGCATCTCGGGGAAATGAAATAAAATAAGGGATATCTAAAATGCTCAGTAAGTGTTATGTACAACATAAGTTATCATAGAATAAATATATAATCATTAATATGGAAAGGTAAATAACTAAAACAAATTCCATTTAATCAATAACCCAAGCACAAAGAATAATATAAAAGTAATACATGATGAAAAAATAATGGCATATGGATAATCACATGAACATGAAACTTATTTGTGGATAACTATCGAAATAACCACATTGACATAAATAATAATCACATAATTATGGAATTCATAATGATGAACATCTTAAACATATCATCGAGGGTTCATGCTTGGTAAAAAAAGAGTGAGGAATCAATAAAATACCCAACAAATATTATCTCATGAGACCTACCAAAGCATTTAGGGGATGTAACAGGCCCTGTATATCACTTAATAAGTCTAATGAATTCATTATATAAATAAACAATTTAACATAATCAAGATACCTTAATAATAAATAACTATTCATATTGGAAGAAATAATATATGGAATGTCAATAATTTCCCTAGTCAATCTGATAATAAACCATCTAGAGAAAAATAACGATGATATCTATAATTCCCTGAGCCCACACTTCTAGATTCTATGAAAAAACATGTTGTGTAATTTTTTTTATAAAAAGAAACTCAATAATTAAATAATACATTACAAAATTGAGTACCTTTTACCAGTATAGGTTTTGGAGAATAGACAAACCATACAACTTAACAAAAATGTACAAAATAAAAATAGATAAACAAAAATACTTCATGTGAAAAAACTCCTTATTCGAATAGACCACAAATAAAAACTCTATTAAACCCATAGAAAATAAATTTAAAACATAGGGTGAGCATTAAAATTCACAGTAAGGAGTTTAAAAATCTTTGATAAACCCTTTAAAATATTCTTTTGAAAATAATTTAGAAAATACATTTAGAAATTCCATTTGAAAACATTATTTGAAAATAATTATGTCTTAAAAATACTATATAACTTTTGAGAATATTTATGTTTGAAAATTTCTTTAAACATATTCCAGTGATATTTGAAAAATATTAAGCAAGCTCTTAAAAAAAACACATGAGGCCACTTGATGCATGAAAGGCTGTTTGTGCCTACCCACTTTCCTAAGGGATGGGTTCACTTCCCACTCCATATCATGTTTACCATGTTCAAGTGCCGATTTTCATAAAAAACTTTTCATATTTCTTTACACACACACAAACATACATTTTCCACTAGAGTATTTATTTTAAAACATAAATAAGTTTTAAATGAACAAGTACTTATATTTATATTTAATTGTATAAATATAAACCTTCATGGAAATTCACCTATTATACTTGGAACAACCAAATAACTTGGAACATACACTTTGAATAACTACATAGAAGATTAATTATCATCCATTTACTTAAACATTTCATCTATAAACCAATAAATATCCATTTTGAAGGTTTTTCTGATAAATGTAAAATTTATTCAAAGCTTATGCGTATATATGTATATATTAATGTAATAAGTGTCATAAAAATCATTGATATGTGGGAATAATCATGATTTTCATATGACATGCATGTAGATCAATCATTTAAATTGATAATATTTCATAAATAATCACTTTATATATAATTTGAATGAATATTAAATAAAAAATTATTATTATAATTAAAATGAAACATAATTTGAATATCAATATGTTATATAAACTCTCTTATATATATATTGGTAAAATCAATCATAAAACAAAATTTAACCCTTATAAAATAAGTTTATATATAAAAATAAAATCATAATTTGAAATAATTAAACAATCTATCTTATACTAATTTAAAAAGAATCCAGAACCCCAGCTTAAAAATAGATTCACATCACCATAATAAAAATACACAATTCCCCTTACTAAAGTTTATCTTAAAATAGAACACAATTATTAGCAAATAAAAATTTAAGGATAAACTAAAATCTCAGCACCAAAAAATTAATACATAATTTAAATAAATCAAATCCCTTACAAAATTTATTTTTTATTTTAAAAATAAGATCCATAATCTGAAATATAAATTGGATAATAAAAATGTATGTTGCAGTAGTGTACTCTAAAATTAAAACATATTTTTTATAAATATAATTATTTTCTGTAAAATATAATCCCCTCACACAACCAAGTATTTATAAAAATAACTCCTTACTAATAAAATCTCAAAATAAAATCTCAAAATAAAATGAAAATATCCCTTACTTGAGTTGTAGTATAAAAAGTGTAGTATATATCCTTGGCTTTAGACACACACTAAACCTCCGACTGAAAGACCATGTTGCAAATTCATTTTAACCATGGTTTGAGGCTTTATAGCCAAAATGATACTATTTTTATAGTGAAGAAAACAATATTTCCAAGAAATATTAAATTTGAAGTATAAAATCGAACAAAACATTGAAAGAACAAAAATAAATTGTTGATAACATGGATAGATTCAATATAAAATTACACTATAATAGACATTTGCAGACCAAAGAATATTTTTGGATCTCAACATAGTGATATCTACCAACTTGTAGAGAAGGAAAGGTTCATTTTAATATTACAACCATTGTGACATCCAAAGAAATAAGAATAGTAATTTTTATTGATTTAGTATAATAATACCACTAGAGAGATAAACGATTTGAAAAAAGAGGATAAAAATCAATGATTTCTATTTATAATCTAACATTGATGAAGAAGAAACCAAGAAAGATAAACATAAATGTTTAATCAATAAAAAATTTGATTCCTAAAAATTAAAACAAAACCTACTTCTCATAGGTCTAAAATTAATCCATAGGAGAAGAAGAACAAACCACACCAACCGCAGTCAAACCCTAATCGCACTCAGTCCCCGTCGACATCGCTCATGACTTCTTTGCCGGTTATCAGTCTCAATTGATCGAAACTGAAGTTGGTTTTGTAGTTTATTGATCCGTGAACTACTCATCCATGCTCAATACAATAATGAAAACACCTCCCTGCACTCAGCTCACATCCAAAGTTGAGACTCTCAGTTTCCTCCTCGCGCTCGACCTTCGGGAAGAAAAACCCACAAAAATCGACACCCTATTTGTATTTCCCCCCAAATCACCCCTTTATTTAACACATTTTATATTTTATTATTATTAATCTTATTAGTTTTATCTTTAATTCAAAACTTTATAAAAATTTATAATAATAATATATTACTTTTAATGATGCAGTTAATTTTTTATTTAGTAAAACAAAAAATTGAAAAATATTATGAACATTAATTTAATTTATTATTTCATCATGTATTAAAATGTGAAAATTTTCAAAATAAAAAATATCATTTTGATACGATCACAAGGTTTTTATAAAATATATTTCATAATTTTATTTATTTAAATTATAATTAATTTATTAATCTCTAATAAATTTCTAGGATGTTACATTACCCCCCCTCCAAAGAACTGCGTCCTCATAATTCATTCATCAGACTCTAGAAAATTCAAAATTTTTATCATCTGAATTAAAAAAACAAGGACCGCTAAACTTCTATACTCTACTACTTAGAAAAAAACATCTAATCTCCAAAGTTGACTAGAATATTCATTTGATATCAATTATAATGCCCCGAGCCCGCGCTTCTGAATTCGGTGCTAAAACATGTTGTGTATTTTTTTATAAAAATAAATTGAATAATTAAACAACACATTACACAATCAAGGACCTTTTACTGGTATAGGTTTTGGTGAATATAAAAACCTTACAACATAACAAAACTTCACAAAATGAAAAAATATTAACACAAATAATTCACGTGTGCTAACTCCTTATTTGAAGAGAACACCAACAGAAACTCTCTTAAACCTATAGAAAATAAATTTAAAACATAGGGTGAGCATTAAATTTCCCAATAAGGTGTTTTAAAATCTTTGATAAATCCATTTAAAATATTCCTTTGAAAATAATTTCAAAAATACATTTAGAAATAACTTTTGGAAATATTATTTGAAAATAATTACACCTTAAAAATACTATACAAATTTTAAGAATATTTACGTTCAAAAATTGATTTAAACATATTCCAGTGATATTTGAAAAATATTAAGCAAGCTCTTGAAAAAAATACATGGGGCCACTTGATACATGGAAGTCTATCTGGGCCTACTCACTTTCTCGAGGGATGACTTCACTCTCTACTCCATATCATGTTTACCACAATCAAGTGCCTATTTTCATAAAAAAAAATTCATCTTTCCTTACATATATATATGTTTTACACTAGAGTTTTTATTTTAAAACAAAAAAAATTATTAAATGCACATGAAATTATATTTATATATAATTGTATAAATACAAAACTTCATGGAAATTTACCTATTAGACTTGGAACAACCAAATATCTTGGTACAAACACTTTTCATAATTATATGGAATATTAATTATCATACATGAACTTAAACATTTCATTCATAAACCCATAAATATCCATTTTTAAGGTTGTTATGATAAATGTAAAATTTATTCAATGCCTATGTATATATTCATATTCATATATTTATATATGTATGCATATATTAATGTAATAAGTTTGATGTAAAATCATCGATATATGGCCGTAATCATGATTTTCATATGACATGCATGTAGATCAATCATTTAAATTGATAAGATTCTATAAATAATCACTTGCTATATATTTTGAATGAATAAATAATCAAAAATAATTATTATAATTAAAATGAAACATAATTTGAATATCAATCTTCTATATAAACTCCATTATATATATATATATATTGGTAAAATAAATCATAAAATAAAATTGAACCCTTATAAAATAAGTTTGTAGAAAAAAATAAAAACATAATTTGAAATAATTAAAAAATCTATCCCATACTAATTCAAAAAGAATCTAGAACCCCAGTTTGAAAAAAATTTCACATCACCATAATAAAAATAAACAATTCACCTTAGTAGGTTTATCTTAAAATAGAAAAAAATTATAATCCAATAAATATTTAAGGGGAAACAAAACCATTAGCACCAGAAAATTAATACATAATTTAAATAAATGAAATACCTTACAGATGTTTTTTCCAAATAATATCCATAATATGAAATATAAATTTTATAATAAAAATATATATTGAAACAGATGAAATATAAAATTAAAACATAATTTTTATAAATTTAATCATTTATTGTAAAATATAAACCCCTTACACAACCAAGTATTTATAAAAATAACTCCTTACAAATAAAATATAAAAATAAAATCTAAAAATAAAATCTCAAAATAAAATTATAATCACCCTTAATTGAATTGTAGTTTAAAAAGTGCATAAGATCTCATTGGATTCGAACATGCACTCAACCTCCAACTGATAGAAAATGTTTTAAATTCATTTGCACTATGGCTTGATGCTTTTATCCAAAATGATACTATTTTTATAGTGAAAAAAAACAAGATTTCCAATAAAGCTCAAAGTTGAAGTGGAAAACTGAACAAAACATTGATAGAAAAAAAATAAAACGTTGATAATAGGGATAGATTCAATATAAAATTTCATTTGAATAGACATTTGTAGACAAAAGAATATTTTTGGATCTCAACATAGCAACATTTATCAGCTTGTAAAGCAAGACAAGTTCATTTTAATATTAAAACCATAGTGACATCTGAAGAAAAAAAGAATAGAAATGTTGATAGATTAAGTATTATAATACCACTAGAGAGACATGCGATTCGAAAATAGTTGAAGAAAATCAATGATTTTAGTTAATAATCTGACATTGATAAAGAAGAAATCAAAAATGAAAAAAATGTTTAACCAATATAAAATCAGAATACTACAAATTAAAACATAACGTACCACTCATAGGTCTGAAATTAATCTGTAGGTGAAGAAGAACAGACTGCACCAACTGCGGTTGAACCCTAACCGCGCTCAGTCCCCATCGACGTTGCTCGTGACTTCTTCACCTTCTGCTGGTCTCACTCGGTCGAAATCGAAGATGGTTTTGTTGTTGATTGATGCTCAGACTCCTCCTTGCTCAAAGTGATGAAGAAAATGACCCCATACCATCTCTTTAGGCTCAGCTCTGAATTGAAGTCCAGACTCTCAGGTTCCTCCTCACTCTCAGCCTTCAGGGTGGAAAAACCCTAGAAATCAAAACCCAATTTTGATTTCCCCCCAAATCACCCCTTTTTTTAACATGTTTTTTTATTAATAATCTAATTAATTTTATATTTAATTTAAAACTTTATAAAAATTTATAATAATAATATATTACTTTTAATATTGCCTTTAATGTTTTTATTAAAATAATAAATTTCAAAATATTATAAACATTAATTTAATTTATTATTTCATAATGTATTAAAAGGTGACATTTTTCAAAATAAAAAATTTCATTTTGAGGTAATCATAAGGTTTTTATAAAATATATTTCATAACTTTATTTATTTAAATTATAATTCATTTATTAATCTCTTAGAAATTTATAGGATGTTACATTATTCCCCCCTCAAAATAATTTCATCCTCTCAATTCATTAATTAGACTCTAGAAAATTATGAATTTTCATCTTTATAATTAAGAAAACTAGGACAACTAAACTCCTTTACTCTACCACTTAGATGAAAACATCTAATCTTCAAAATTGTCTAGACCATTCCTTTGATAATAATTATAATTCCATAATTTTGTGCTTCCAGATTCAATGCTAAAACATGTTGTGTAATTTTTTTTATAAAAATAAATTGAATAATTACACAACACATTAAACAATTGAGGACCTTTTACCGGTCTAGTTTTTGGAGAATAGAAATACCTTACAACTTAACAAAACTGTACAAAATAAAAAGAGATAAAAAATAATAATTCATGTGCGCTAACTCCTTATTCAAAGATAACACTAATGGAAAATATATTAAACATGTAGAAAATAGATTTAAAACATAGGGTGAGAATTAAATTGAACAATAAGGGGTTTTGAAATATTTGCTAAATCCTTTTAAAATACTCTTTTAAAAATAATTTTGGAAATACATTTAGAAATACCTTTTGAAAAAATTATTTGAAAATAATTATTCATTAAAAATACTATATAACTTTAGATAATATTTATGTTCGAAAATTTCTTTAAACATATTTTAGTGATATTTGAAAAATATTAAGAAAGATCTTGAAAAAAAAACACATGAGGCCACTTGATACATGAAATTCTATCTGGACCTGCCCACTTTCCTAAGGGACGAGTTCACTCCCCACTCCCTATCATGTTTACCATATTCAAGTGCCTATTTTCATAAAAAAATTTCATATTCCCTTGCACACACACACACACATATATACATGTTTTCCACTGGTGTTTTTATTTAAAACATAAACAAGCATTAAATGAAAATGAACTTATATTTATACATAATTGTATAAATATAAACCTTAAGGGAAACTCACCTATTAGACTTGGCACAACCAAATATATTAGTACCAACACATAATTACATGGAAGAATAATTATCATCCATGTACTTAAACATTTCATTCATAAACCCATAAATATCCATTTTCAAGGTTGTTCCGATAAATTTAAAATTTATTTAATGGTTATGCATATATGTATATTCACATATGTACACATATGTGTATATTAATGTAATAAGTGTCATGAAAAATCATCTATATATGGCCATAATCATGATTTGCGTATGACATGCATGTAGATAAATCATTTAAATTGACAAGATTCCATAAATAATCACTTTATATATATTTTAAATGAATAATTAATTAAAAATAATAATATTTTTTCAAATGAAACATAATTTGAATATAAATTTTTTATATAAACTCTTTTATATATATATATATTGGTAAAATCAATAAAAAAATCGAACCCTTAAAAAATTAGTTTGTACATAAAAATAAAATCATAATTTGAAAGAATTAAGAAATATGTCCCATACTAATTCAAAAAGAATCCAGAACCCCAATTGGAAAATAAATTCACATCATTTTAATAAAAATAAACTATTCCCCTTACTAAGGTTTGTCTTAAAATATAACATAATTATAATAAAATAAATTTTTAAGGAGAAACAAAGCCCATAACACTAGAAAATATCTATGTAGTTTAAATAAATGAAATCCATTACATAATTTATATATTTTTTAAAATAAGATATATAATCTGAAATATAAATTTTATAATAAAAATATATGTTGTAGTAGATGAACTCTAAAATTAAAACATAAATATTGTAAATATAATCATTTATTGTAAAATATAAACCCCTTCCACAACCAAGTATTGATAAAAATAACTCCTTACTAATAAAATATCAAAATAAAATGATAATCTCTCTTACCTGAATTGAATTATAAAAAGTGCATAAGATCTCCTTGTCATTATAAACGCACTCAACCTCCAAATTACATACCATGTTGCAAATTTTTTTCACCTTGGTTTGAGGATTTATAACAAAAATGTTACTGTTTTTATAGTGACGAAAACAATATTTCCAAGAAAACTCAAAGTTGAAGCAAAAATCCCAATAAAACACTTATAGAAAAAAATAAAACATTGATAAGAGGGAAAAAATCAATATAGAATTGCACTTGAATAGAAATTTACAAACCAAATAAGATTTTTGGATCTCAACATAGAGACATTTATCATCTTGTAGAGCAAGACAATTTCATTTTAATATTACCACCACAGTGATATCTAAAGAAAAAAGAACATAAATGTTGAAATATTTAATATAATAATACCACTAGAGATATAGGCGATTCGAAAATAGTGGATGAAAATAAAAAATTTCTATTTATAATATAACATCGATGAAGAAGAAATAAAAAACAATAAAAATCAATGTTTAACCGACAAAAAATCATAATCCTACAAATTAAAATAAAACCTACCACTCATAGGTCTGAAATTAATCCAAACATGAAGAAGAATGGACCACAACAACCACAGTCAAACCCTAACCAGGATTAGTCCCCCTCAACTTTACTATGGACTCCTTTGCTGGCTGCCGGTCTCACTCGGTCAAAACCAAAACTGGTTCTGTGGTCGATTGATGCTTGAACTCCTCATCCTTGCTCAACACGATGACAAAGATAACCCCCTAACATCTTCCTATGATTGGCTCTTATCTAAAGTTGAGACTCTCATGTTCCTCCTCGCATTTGGTATTTGGGAAGGAAAACCTATAGAAATCGAAACCCTATTTGGATTTCCCCCAAAATATCTGCCCTTTATTTAACATGTTTTATTTTTTATTTTTATTAATATTATTAATTTTATCTTTAATTCAGATCTTTATAAATATTTATGATAATAATATTTCACTTTTAATATTGTTTTTTTTATTTATTAACATAATTAATTAAAAAATATTATGAACATTAATTTAATTTATTATTTCATCATGTATTAAAAGGTGTCATTTTTCAAAATAAAAAATTCTGTTTTGAAGTAATCATAAGGTTTTTATAAAATATATTTCATAAATTTATTTATGTAAATGATACTTCATTTATTAATCTCTTAGAAATTTCTAGTATGTTACATTATTCCCACCTCAAAAAAATTTCATCTTCACAATTTATTCATCAGACTCTAGAAAATTCTAAATTTACGCTTTCAGAATAAAGAAAACTAGGACCACTAAACTCCTATACTCTACTGCTTAGACGGTTCTTTGGTACCAATTATAATTCCCCGAACCCACGCTTCTAGATTTAGTGTTAAAACATGTTGTGTAATTTTTTTATAAAAATAAATTGATTAATTATATAAAACATTACACAATCGATTTCCTTTTACTGGTCTAAGTTTTGGAGAATAGAAAAAACTTAAAACTTAACAAAACTATACAAAATAAAAAAGATAAATACCAATACTTCACGTGCGCTAACTCCTTATTTAAAGTGAATTCCAATAGAAACTCTATTAAACCTTTATAAAATATATTTAAAACATAGGGTGAGAATTAAATTTCTCAATAAGGGGTTTTAAAATCTTTGATAAATCCTTTTAAAGTAATATTTTGGAAATACTTTCAAAAATAAATTTAGAAATACCTTTTGAAAATATTATTTTAAAATACCGATTCCATAAAAATACAATATAACTTTTTAGAATATTTACATTCAAAAATTTCTTTAAATATATTCCAGTGATATTAGAAAAATATTAAAAAAGATATTGAAAACAAAACACATGAGGCCACTTGATACATGGAATGTTGTCTAGGCCTGCCTAATTTTCTAAGGGATGGGTTCACTACCATTTCCCTATCACGTTTACCATGTTCAAGTTCCAATTTTCATAACATTTTATCTTGACTTATATATATATATATATATATTTTCCACTAGAGTTTTTATTTTAAAACATAAAAAAGCATTAAATGCACATGTAATTATATTTATATATAATTTTATAAATATATACATTCTTGGAAATTCACCTATTAGACTTGGAATGACTAAATATCTTGTGATATACACTTTTCATAATTACATGGAAGATTAATTATCTACCATGTACTTAGAAATTTCATTCATAAACCAATAAATATCCATTTTGAAGGTGGTTTCGATAAATGTAAAATTTATTCAATGCTTATACATATATGTATATTAGTATATTAATGTAATAATATTACTAGAAAATCATTGATATATGAAAATAATTATGATTTTCATATGAAATGTATGTAGATCGATCATTTAAATTAATAAGATTCCATAAATAATCACTTGCTATATATTTTAAATGAATAATTAATCAAAAATAATTATTATAATTCAAATAAAACATAATTTGAATATCAATCTCCTATATAAACTCTATTATATATATATATATATTGGTAAACTCAATCATAAAACAAAATCAAACCCTTACAAAATAAGTTTGTACATAAAAATAAAATCATAATTTGAAATAATTAAACGATCTATCCCATACTAATTCAAAAAGAATCCAGAACCCCAACTTGAAAAAAATTCACATCACCATAATAAAAATAAACAATCCCCTTACTAAAGTTTATTTTAAAATATAACACAATTATAAGAAAACAATTTTTTAAGGAGAAACTAAACCCTTAGCAACAAAAAATTAATACGTAATTTAGATAAATAAAATCCATTAGAGCATTTATTTTTTTATAAAAATAAGATCCATAATATGAAATATAAATTTTATAATAAAAATATATTTTTCAGCATATGAACTCTAAAATTAAAACATAATTTTTCAAAATATAATCATTTACTATAAAATATAAACCCCTTACACAACCAAGTGTTGATAAAAATAACTCTTTTTTAATAAAATCTCAAAATGAAATCTAAAAATAAAATGATAATATCCCTTACTTGAATTGCAGTATAAAAAGTGTAGGTGATCTCCTTGGATTAAGACATGCACTCAACCTCCGAATGACAAACCATGTTGAAAATTCATTTACACCATGTTTTTATGCTTTATATCCAAAATGATACTATTTTTATAGTGATGAAAACAATATTTCCAAGAAAAATCAAATTTTAAGTAGAAAGACGAACAAAACATTGACAAAAAATAAAAAATAAAATGTTTAAAATAATGATAGATTCAATATAAAATTGCACTGGAATAGACATTTTTAGACCAAAGAAGATTTTCATATCTCAACATAACAGAATTTATCAGCTTATAGAGAAAGATAGGTTCATTTTAATATTATAACCACAATGAAATTTAGAGAAAAAATAACAATAATGTTGATAGATTCAGTATTATAATACCACTAGAGAGACAAGAGATTCAAAAAAACATATGAAAACCAATGATTTCTATTTATAATATAACATCGATGAAGAATAAATAAAAAATGACAAACATCAACATTTAACTAACATAAAATCATAATCCTACAAATTAAAACAAATCCTACCTCTCATAGGTGTGAAATTAATCCGTAGGTGAAGAAGAATGGACCACTCCAACCATAATCAAACCACACTCAATCCCTGTTGACATTGCTCAGGACTTCTTCATTGGATACTGGTCTCACTTGGTCAAAACCGAAGCTGGTTCTGCCATTGATTGATGCTCGGACTCCTCATCCTTTCTCAATACGACGACAACAATGACCCCAGACCATCTTCATACGCTCATATCTCATCAGAATTCGAGACTCTCGGGTTCCTCCTCACACTCAACCTTCAGGAAAGAAAACCCACAAAATTCAAAACCCGGTTTCGATTTCCCCCAAAATCATTCCCTTTATTTAACACGTTTTATTTTATTATTATTAATATTATTTATTTTGACTTTAATTCCAAAATTTATAAAAAATTATTATAATAAAATATTACTTTTAATATTACTTTTTTTTTGAAATAATAAATTGGAAAATATTATGAACATTAATTTAATTTATTATTTCATCATGTATTAAAAGGTGACATTTTTCAAAATAAAAAATTTCATTTTGATGCAATAAAAAGGTTTTTATATAATATATGTCATAAATTTATTATTTAAATTATAATTAATTTATTAATCTATTAGAAATTTTTGGGATCTTAAATTATCCCCCTCAAAATAATTGCATCCTCACAATTCATTCATGAGACTCTAGAAAATTCTGAATTTTTGTCTTCATAATTAAGAAAACTAGGACCGCTAAACTCCTACACTCTACCACTTATACGAAAAAACCTAATCTCCAAAGTTGTCTAGACTGTTCCTTTGATACCAGTTATAACTCCCTAATCTTGTGCTTCTAGATTTGGTGCTAAAACATGTTGTGTAATTTTTTTAAAAGAAAATAAATAATTACACAACACATTACACAATCGAGGACCTTTTATCAGTCTTGGTTTTGGGGAATAGAAAAACCTTAAAACTTAACAAAACTGTCAAAATAAAAATATATAAACACAAATACTTCATGTGTACTAACTTCTTATTCATTGGAATCAACAATTGAAACTATATTAAACCTATCGAAAATAAATTTAAAACATAGGGTGAGCATTAAATTTTCTATTAAGGGGCTTTAAAATCCTTGATAATACTTTTAAAATATTCTTTTGAAAATAATTTCAAAAATACATTTAGAAATACCTTTTTAAAACATTATTTGGAAATAATTACACCTTAAAAATACTATATAACTTTTGAGAATATTTACATTCAAATATTTCTTTAAACATATTCCAGTAATATTTGAGAATTATTAAGAAATATCTTGAAAACAAAACACATGAGGCCACTTGACACATAGAAGATTATCTGGGCCTACCCAATTTTCTGAGGGACGAGTTCACTCCCTACTCCTTATCATGCTTACCATGTTCAAGTGCCAATTTTTCAGATTTCCTTATATATAAATACATTTACCACTAGAGTTTTTATTTTAAAACATAAAGAATCATTAAATGCACATGAAATTATATTTATATATAATTTTATAAATACAAACCTTCATGGAAATTTACCTATTATACTTGGAACAACAAAATATCTTGGTATATATAGTTTTCATAATTACATGGAAGATTAATTATCATCCATGTACTTAAACATTTCATTTATAAACCCATAAATATCCATTTTGAATACACACACACACACACACATATGCATATATTAATGTAATAAGTGTCATGAAAAATCCCCGATATATAGACTTAATCATGATTTTTTATGACATGCATGCAGATAAATCATTTAAATTGATAAGATTCTATAAATAATTACACTATTAATCCCTTACACAACCAAGTATTGGTAAAAAATAACTCATTTATAATAAAATCTCAAAATAAAATCTCAAAATAAAATCTCAAAATAAAATGATAATATCCCTAACTTTAATTGAAATATAAAAAGTGAAGGATATTTCCTTGGATTCAGACATGCACTCAACCTCTGACTGACATACCATGTTGAAAATTCATTTACACCATGTTCTGAGGATTTATAGCCAAAATAATACTATTTTTACAGTGATGAAAACAAGCTTACCAAGCAAGCTCAAAGTTGAAGTGAAATTTCAAACAAAACATTAACAAAACAAAAATAAAACATTGATAACATGGACATATATAATATAAAATTGCACTAGAATAGGCATTTGTGGACCAGAGAATATTTTCAGATCTCAACATAGTAACATTTATCATCTTACAAAGAAATATAGGTTCATTTTAATATTACAACAATAATGACATCCAAAGAAAAAAGTACAACAATTTTGAATAATTCAGTATAATAATACCACTAGAGAGATAGGCGATTCGAAAAGAGTAGACATAAATCATCGATTTCTATTTATAATCTAACATCGATGAAGATGAAATAAAAAACAAAAAACATAAATGTTTAATTGAAAGAAAATCAGAATCCTACAAATTTAAAAAAATATACCTCTTATAGGTCTGAAATTAATCTGTAGGTGAAGAATAATGGACCACATCAACCAGGGTCAAACCCTAACTGTGCTCGGTCCCTATAAACATTTCTCAAGACTTCTTCGCCGACTACTAGTCTCACTTGGTCAAAACAAAATCTGTTTCTACAGTCAATCGATGCTCAGACTCCTTATACTTGCTCAGAGCGATGACTATGGAAACCCCAAACCATCTTCATATGCTTGAATCTTGTCTAGATTCGGGACTCTCGGGTTCCTCCTTACACTCGTCCTTTGGGAAGGAAAACCCACAAAAATTAAAACCCTGTTTCTATTTCCCCCAAAATAGGCCCTTCCTTTAACATGTTTTATTTATTTATTTATTATTATTATTCTTATTAATTTTATATTTAATTCAAAACATTATAAAAATTTATAATAATAAAATATTAATTTTAATATTGAATTTAATTTTTTTATTTATTAAAACAATAAATTGAAAAATATTATGAACATTAATTTAATTTATTATTTTATAATGTATTAAAAGGTGTCATTTTTCAAAATAACAAATTTCATTTTGATGTAATAACAAGGTATTTATAAAAGATATTTCATAACTTTATTTATTTAAATTATAATTTATTTATTAATCTCTTAGAAATTTCTAGGGTTTTATAGTATCATTAAAACATATCCCCAATGAGGAATAAGTAAAATAAATTGTTTTTAACATTAATGAATAGAAATTCCATAAATAGATCATCAAAAAATTTCTTGAGAAAAATATCCTTTTCTTTTCGAATTTTTTTTTATAAACTAAACACTTATAGGACATTAGGGAAAAACATTCTTTGAAAGTAATCATGTAATATTGAAAAGGAATCCTCAAAGCATTGTATGATCATTATGGCAGAAAATTCTATTCATCCTGTATATGTTAAATCAAAGATTCTTTTCATATTTTCTATAACAAGTACAAATAACCTTTTTAGTAAAGTAAAAAAAATATTTCTTTTAAATCTTTTTAAAAAATTCATAACAAGTGAAAAAATGTATTTAATAAATCATTGGATATTATTAAAAATATTCTTAATTTTTTACGGAAAATATTGACATGGAAGAAAATGATTCATGATTCCTTGAAAATTATTGAACATTTAACATGGCTTAATTCTTTGTCTTACACATCCATTAACCTGTGAAAAATAATTTAAAACTTGAGATGAGCACAAAAACTCAGTAAGGGATATAAAAAAGGAAAGAACACATCAGTCGATGAATACTTGTAATGTATGAAATCATTTTTATAATACATACTTATCACCTGTATATATATACTTAATTTGTGAAACATGAGATTTACACAATACCTAATAAAATAAGTAGAACCATAAAGGTATCTTCAAGCATTACTTACATAATCTTGTAATCCTATTGGATACCTTATAATTTGTAACCCTCATGGCTACCTTACAATTTGTGTAACCATCACAGTTACACTTGGAGTAACCATACGGCTGACCTCCAACTTACACATAAAAAATGTATTGGAGGGAAATATATATCCCACCCTTCATCATAATCAATACCCATGATCCAGAACATAATCATAGAACATGAATATTAGCATAAAAACATTGCTTTTGAATTTTTTAAAATAGAATTTTAAAAGAGAATTTTAAAAGAAAAGTCCCTTATAAATATCATATAATTGAAGAGAGACTTAATAGAGTGGATGTAATATGTATATAATCTGTAAATATACATAATTAAACATATTATAATCATAATTAATCACAAAAAAAATTAAATACCATAGAAATAATGAAGAATAATGTTAACCCAAAGGATGGAAATCGGGTTAAGAATTCCATTACCTCAAGATTTTATTACTTAAAAATTGTTTAAAATTACTGTATAATGGTTAAAATAGTGTTATTATTATTGTAAATAAAAATTTTCAAGTTTATAAAATATTATATGATCATTTCATAACCTCATTTCACCCCTTAGTTGTTAGTATTTTGTTCCTTTCACTATTTTGGGTGAGTTCCTTACATGATTGGTTCACGATGGATGTTCTTGTCGATTGGAAGTGAAACTATAGAATTGGAATGGAAAGGTATTTACATATTTCCAGTACCATAATTTATACCATTTATCATTTTGATGTTTTATATGAGGATGATTCAAAAGTTAAAACATTATTGATGTCTGTTTAGATCATTTTAGTGGTTCTTTGTTAATAACAACCCCATTTTGTCTTATAAATTAAAACCATGAGTACAAAAGAATTACAAAACCATGTATGAGACATAATACATATATTATAACCTGGTTCAACCATAGAAATGGTTTCATGACCAGACTTGACAGAATTAATGGAAATTGAAATCACATCATCCACGATGTCGGTAATTAGACACATCAAGGATAATGTTTTTATTCTCTGAATAAGTGGGAGAGGAGAAGAATAGTGATGATGAATTTTCCATGAACATGAGAACTTCCAGAATATACATGATTCTTGGATATTTCATGCCTCTTGGGTGAGAAAATATGAAGAAATAATAAGAAAAGAAAGGAACTCAAAATAACATAATAATTGAGAAATCCCTTACAAAAATTCGGCAGCCTAACGACTATGCAACATGGTTTTAGAAAATATTAAAAAGAGGGGGGACAAGGGTCACCCATTCATAAATGAATAATAATACATAATATATCAAGAATAAGAAGGAAATAAAAACATGGTATGTAAAATTTAAAGTTATTCCACATAAAAGAGAACTTAAACAAAAAAAGAAAGAAATTGAGAATTTTCTTACCATGTAGAGTAACTCCTAGAACTTGAAGGTTGGGACCTTGGAGGATTTAGGAAATCTTGGGAGGGCTACTAGGGAGGTAATGAGGCTAGAGATTCATTGATGAGGAATTTGGAATGAAGTTAATGAAAAAATGGGTTGGTACTTATTTTACTTTACACAAGTCAACCATATTTATTACATCATTATTACATCATTAATGATGTCATTAACACACAGAAACTCAAAACTGTATTTTTTACTATTCACCAAAAAATAAACTGTTTCAGAAAAATCCCCAAAATTCACCCTAACCATTTATCGACGTGTAGAATTAAAAAATGAAGTCCATTTTTTAAAAATAATTTTCTAAATATTTTTAATTTAAATTTTAAATAAAATCATACATAATTGAAAAATTAATAATTTAAAAACTATAACTGCTTTTATATCATATTTAAAAATTAATTAAGATGTCATTATATTAAATCCTTAAGAAAATAAAATAACAATACAATTTACTATTCATTAGAGTCATATTACTATTCATATTACTATTCATAAGGGTATGTTACTATTCACTAGAAAAACAAGTTGGTTCCAATAGACTCCAAATAACATATTGAACACAATTGTAAATGACCATTTTTTGAAATTCAAAACATAGAAGCAGTAAAATTTCATTTGAAGGATACTTATAAATATCTACATTAAACAAAATTTCAATTATTTCAATTTATTTTTAGAAAACCATAGGGTGTTACATTATCCCCACCTTCTGAAAATTACTTCCTCACAATTTTATTTACTTATTAAATAGGTGAGGGTAACTTTCTCTCATAGTATTTTTAGACTCTCATGTTGCTTCTTCAACCATGTAGTTTCTCCACAAAACCTTTAACTGGTGGATTACCTTATTCCACAATACTAATTCCCTTGGATCCAGAATCTTAACTGGTTTCTCCTCATATGAAAGGTTCTCCTCCAGCTGAACTGCTTATGGGCTCAAAATATGAGTCAAATCTGTTACATACTTTCTCAACATAGAAACATGAAAAACATTGTGTGCCTGAGACAAACTCAGAGGCAAAGCTACTCCGTATGAAACTGGTCCAACTTTCTCTAAGATTTCAAAAGGACCAATGAACCACAGACTTAGCATTCATTTTTTACCAAAACACATCACACTTTTCCAAGGAGAGATTTTAAAGAAAACATGGTCACCTACCTCAAAAGAAAAGTCTTTCCTTCTATTATCTGCATAACTTTTCTATCTGCTCTAAGCTGTCCTCATGTTCTGTTGGATCATCTTCACTTTTCAGCCACTTCCTCTACTAATTGTGGCCCCATCAACTTTCTTTCACCGACTTCATCCCAAAATGCTGGAGTATGACACCACTTTTCATACAAAGCCTCAAAAGGTGCCATCTCTATACTAGAATGAAAACTGTTTTTATAAGAAAAATCAACTAAAGAAAGATGATGATCCTAACTTCCCTGGTAGTCTATTGAACAAGATCGAAGCACATCCTCTAAAGTTTGAATCGTTCATTCTGACTGCCCATATGATTAAGGATGAAAAGATGTACTAAAATTTAACTCTATGCCCAAAGACTTCTGAAGTCCCTTCCAAAAGTTAGAAGTAAACCTGGGATCCCAGCCAGATATAATGGAAAAAGGAACTCCATGTAACCTGAAAATCTTATTGAGGTACAATCAATAAAGCTGATCCAAAGATATTATATCTCAAATAAAAAGAAAATGTCCATATTTTGTTAGCCGATCCACAATAACCCAAAATAAATTTTTACCTAGAGATATCTTAGGTAGTCCCACCACAAAGTCCATGGATACATTCTCCCACTTCCACTCTAGCACTGGAAAAGGATAAAACATCCCCTTTGGTAACTACCGCTCTGCTTTAACCTGCTTACATGTCAAACATTTCTTGGTAAAATCAGCAATATCCCTTTTCATTCCATCCCACCAGTAATACTTACGAAGGTCTCTATACTTCTTAGTTCTGCCAGGATGAACAAAAAATGGAGAATGATGAGCTTCACACATCAAATATTTCTTCAACTGAGAATCACAGGGCACACACAACCTTTTTCCAAATCTTAAAACAAAAACTTTATCAAGGTTAAATTCTGGAAGCATACCCATTTTAACCAATTCTACCTTTTCCTATAGCTCATGGTCTTCCTTCTGTGTTGACTTAATTCTATATGACAACAAAGACTGCACTAAAACCTGAAACAAAATAGATGTATTCCCTACACCAACAACTTCTAAGCCAAAATTCATCAAATCATTAATCAAGGGACCATATTCTAAATGTAACATGGTTAATGATGCATGATGTTTTTTACTCAAGGCATCTACCACTTTGTTTGATTTTCCAGGATGGTAATTGATCGTGAAATCATAATCCTCTATCAGTTAAAGTAATCTTCTCTGCCTCATGTTTAATTCCTTTTGAGTAAATATATACTTCATACTTTTATGGTCAGTATATATTTGACATTTCGATCTGTATAAATGATGCCTCCAAATTTTCAAAGAAAAAACCACAGCTGCCAATTCCAAATCACGTGTGGGATAATTTAACTCATGATGTTTTAGTTATCTTGAAGCATAAGCAATTACCTGATCATTCTGCATCAAAAAACAACCAAGTCCCTTCAATGAAGCATCACTGTAGATGACGAAATTACCATTTCGGGAAGGCAAGGCCAAAACTAGAGCATTTAACAATCTATTCTTCAGTTCCTGAAAACAAACATCACATTCTTTTGTCCAAACTAATTTAACCACTTTCTGTGTTAACTTAGATATCAGTCTAGATAAATGAGCAAAGTTATCAACAAAAAGTTGATAATAACCTGCTAATCCAAGAGAACTATGAATTTTTGTAACATTTGTGGGTCTTGGATATTCATCAACCACTTTTTTTTTCAGGATCAATTGTTATTCCATACTTATTTACAATGTGCCCAAGAAAAGAAATATGTTGCAACCAAAAAACACACTTGCTGAATTTTCCATACAGTTTCTTTTCTTTTAAGGTTTGTAAAACAACCCTTAGTTGTTTTTCATTATCCTATTTATTTTTAGAAAATAACAGAATTTCATTAATAAATACAACCACAAACTTATCCAAGAACTCATGAAATACTCCATTCATAAGATTTATGAATACAGAAGGTGAATTAGTTAACCTAAAGGGCATAAAAAAAATTCATAATGCCCATATCTAGTATGAAAAGCTGTTTTTGGGATGTTATCCTTCTTCACCTTCAGCTGATGGTATCCGGATCTCAAGTAAATATTGTAAAAGTACTGAGCTCCTAGGAGCTAATCAAACAAGTCATTGATATGAGGCAAAGGATAATTCTTTTTAACAGTGATGTTATTCAAAGATCTATAATCAATGCAAAGTCTCATGGAACCATTATTCTTTTTAACAAAAAAATAGGAGCTCCCCAAGGTGAAGTGCTAGGATAAATGAAGCCTTTATCAAGAAAATCATGTAACTAATTTTTCAATTCAAGAAGTTCTATTTGAGCCATACGATATGGGGGTTTTGAAATTAACTAAGCATCAGGAACTAAGTCAATTGCAAATTCGACTTCGCAATTAGGTATGAAATCAAGAAACTCATCAGGAAAAACATCAAGGTATTCATTTACCACATACACATCATCAATATGAATAGTTCTCTTATTTTAAGCAATATGAGCAAGATAACTTTCATTTCCATCTTTCAACAGTTTCTCAGCATCCTGATATGTTATCAATTGTATGGGTTCATTCTTCTATACAAACTAAAATTCTTTATGAAAGACAAATTTTTTAGCTCTACAGTCAATCTTAACATGATAAACAGAAAGACAATCCATTCCCAGAATAACATCAAACTCGACTAAGGGTAAAACAACAAGGTTTGTAGGTAAAGGATTTCCACAGACGACAATAGAATGATTCTTATAATTCATATTTTCTATAATATTTCCCCCTAGAGTTTTAACAACAAGTTCAGGTGTCATTTGTTGAGGTGATATTTCCAATTTACCTGAAAATTTCTTAGAGATGAAGGATTGTGTAGACCCCGTATCAAAGAAAACTTTAGAAAAATATGAGTGAACAAAAAAAATACCAGATATAGCTTTATTGGATGGCCTGACATATGCTGATGTAGTCTCAAAGGATCTCACTACACCTTTCTACTTATATTCTGGCTTCTTTGCATCATTCAGATCTCTCTTGGGGTAGGCATTTGCATAATGACTCATATCACCACATTTAAAACACTTTATAGTTCGCTTATCAGGATTAGTCTTATGGTCATTTTCATTTTAATCTCGGTACATATGTCCTAACTTACCACATTTAAAACACTTACAAGTTTTTCTAAGACATTTCCCAGGGTGTTTCTTGCCACACTTTTCACAAACTGGAAAATGGATTTTCTTACCATCATGTTTGTTTGGTTGATTCTTACCCATCACTTTCCACCTGGACCTATTCTTCTCCTCTTTTCCAAAATGCACATGATCATCAGAAAAATCCATCTCTACCCTCTCATCACATCAAACAAGTTTTTTATAACTTTTGAATTCACAGGAGTCCAATTCCCTTCAATACCATGGATTCAGTACTGATAAAAATCAGTTTATTTTACTATCAAGACCTAGTATAAGATTTGGAGCATACCTTTCTAGTAGGGTGAAGTTCACTTCATACACAACCACTAAATCCTCCTCAATTTTCTTCAATTCCAGGAATTTATTCTCCATCCTAAGTCGCACCACCTTAGGAAAATATTTTTCAAGGAAAAGACTTTTAAATTCGTCCCACTCTAAAGCATCAAAATACTATTTACCCCTGATATTCCTTACCATTGACCACCACTGATCAGCTTAACCTTCAAAATTATAAATGGAAATACTTACCTTTTGATTGTATGAATATCACATAACATTGAATATCTTTTCAAGGGCTTTGTTCCATCCTTCAACTGCTACTAGGTTAAAAGATTTATTGAAATCAGGAGGGTGTTGTCTCATAAAATGTTCCACTACTATCATGTTCCTTTGTAGTACCCTTATTAGTTCTATTTCATGGATGAAACCACCATTTATTGCCTGTATTAGCTGAGCCATTACTGTCACTAACTTCTCGGTTCCATTCCCTACTATTCTGGGCTGTAGATCCGGAAGGATGTCGTTCTTTCTATGCCTCTCCTCTTCAGCATCCCTGTTCCTTCTATGGAAAACTATTCTGAACAAACATATCTTAGATAAAGAAACATGGTAATATTTAAATTCTATAACATTTTAAATTAATGATAGAGTAGAAATCATTTATGGTATTCTTTTAACATCATCCTAACCTCTAAAGTTTTCTAAACCATCCTATGATACCAACTATAAAGACCCAACCTTACTATATACATAATCTTGAATTTATTCAACAAAACACTTCCTTTTACATTGAGGATATTTTCATGTTTAGAGATTTAGATAATTGGGACATAATACATTTATAGCACTACACATTGTTACAGAGTGGATACCATAAAAAGAATTTCTATTTTTTTTCAAAATTAAAAACATTAAAACTTAATACATAATTCCTTGAAAATTCTTCAAAATTTAATATGGCTTCCTTATTTGTCTTACACACCCATTAACCTATGAAAAATCATTTAAAACTTTCGATGAGCACAAAAACTCAGTAAGGGATATAAAAATAAGTAAAGAACACATTAGTCCATGAATACTTGTAACGTATGAAATCATTTTCATAAGACATACTTATCACCTGTATATATATACTTAGTTTGTGAAACATGAGATTTACACAATAACTAAGAACATAAGTAGAACCATAAAGGTATCTTGGGGCATTACTTACAAAATATTGTAACCCTCTTGGCTACCTTATAATTTGTAACCCTCATGGCTACCTTACAATTTGTGTAACCATCGCAGTTATACATGGAGTAACCATACATCCAACCTCCAACTTACACATAACCAATGAATTGGAGGGAAATATAGGTCCCACCCTTTATCATAAACAATTCCCAAGATCCAGAACATAATCATACAACATGAATATTAGCATAAAAACATTGCTTTTGAATTTTGTAAAACATAAATTTAAAAGAGGATTTTAAAAGAAAAGTCCCTTATAAATATCATATAATTGAAGTGAGAATTAATAGAGTGGATGGAATTTTTATATAATCCATAAATATACATAATTAAACATATTATAATCAGAATTCATCACACAAAAAATTTAAATACCACATAAATAATGAAGAACAAGGTTAACCCAAAGGATGGAAATCGGGTTAAGAATTCCCTTACCTCAGGCTTGTCTTACTTCAAACTTGTTAAAACATTCTGTATAATGGTTTAAAGAGTGTTAATATTATTTTAAAGAAACATTTTACTGTTTATAACATCTTATATGATCATTTAATAACCTCATTTCACCCCTTAATTGTTAGTATTTTGTTCGTTGCACTGTTTTGGGTGAGTTCCTTACATCCATCCAAACATAATTTTTTACTAAAACCACTTTAAGGGGAAGTGGAAAACCGAAGTTCACAAGACACATCACTAAGATCTAAAAGAACTCACAAAATTAGGAAACACGAGGATTAGATGATTTGAGTCAGAAAACCTATATAATTACCATTGTAGGGTACCAACCTGAGTACTTGGATCCTCCCTGATTAAATCCTCGAGGCAAGACATAATTTTGTCCATAGTTTGAATAAATTCCTCCACAGAAATTATGCCTCTGCTGAAACCTCGGGAAACGATCTGGTCTTGCTTTTCAATCCACTCTTGTTGCTCCTCCGTGCATATCACCTGCATATATCTTTCATAAATTCTATCAATGTACTCCTTTGAGGCATTCAGACATACAACTGTTCCATCCATTTCTTCCTTGGAGAGAATAATGAGTTTCAAACACTCCTTAACCTCTCCTTCCATCACTCCTTTGTCTCTGCTTGAGACACCACTTGCCCTAACGAGTGGGCCATTGGTTGCCTTACTTCCACCTTTCTTGGATGACCTGGTCTCCATTGGTTTCGGGAAATGAGAGTAGTCCTTTCAGCCCTTGTATTTTTTCCACTATGACATGATGTATTTACCGGCTTCACATTTACCTTTTTTCCCCTTCTTCCTTCTTGGGCTATGAGGGCCATTCCCTAAGGCATCATCCAAGCTATCCATAGAGAAAAGACTAAGTTCATCATCACCTGATTCATCCTCAACGTGCTCATATTCCAAAATTGGAATGGAAATGTATTTACATATTTCCAGTAATAGAATTTATACCATTTATCATATTGATGATTTATATGATGATGATTCATAAGTTAAAACATTAGTGATGTTCGTTTAGATCATTTTAGTAGTTCTTTGTTAATAACAACCCCATTTTGTCTTATAAATTAAAACCATGAGTACAAAAAATTCCAGAACCATGGATGAGACATAATACATATATTATAACCTGGTTCAACCATATAAATGGTTTCATGACCAGACTTGACATAATTAATGGAAATTAAAATCACATCGTCCACGATGTCGGTAATTCGACACATCACGGACAATGTTTTTATTATTTGAATAAGTGGGAGAGGGGAAGAATACTGATGATGAATTTTACATGAACATGAGAACATATATAATATACATGATTCCTGGATATTTCATTCCTCTTGGGTAAGAATATATGAAGAAAGAATAAGAAAAGAAAGGAACTCAAAATAAAAGAATAATTGAGAAATCCCTTACAAAAATTCGACAGCCTAACGAATATGAAATATGCTTTTAGAAAATATTAAAAAGAGAGGGGACAAGGGTCAACCATTCATAAATGAATCATAATATAGAATAGATCAAGAATAATAAGGAAATAAGAAAATTCTATGTAAACTTGAAAGTTATACCACATAAAAGAGAACCTGAACAGAAAAAGAAAGAAATTGAGAATTTTCTTACCTTGTAGAGTAACTCCTTGGACATGAAAGTTGGGACCTTGGGAGATTTAGAAAAAATTAGGAGGGATACTAAGGAGTTATGGAGGCTAGAGCTTCATTGATGAATAATTTGGAATGAAGGTAATGATGGAATGGGTTGGTATTTATAGCAAAAGTGAGAGATTATTCTAATAATTTCCAAGGGACACCTCATTAGTGCTATTTGAAAAACCATGGGATTTCCCATGGTATTTTCTCATGGTATAAGACACACGGGACACCTCATAACTGTTCACAAGTGTACCAGATTTATTACATCATTATTACATCATTAATGATGTCATTAACACACCGCAACTCAAAACTGTATTTTTTACTATTCACCAAAAAATC
This sequence comes from Viscum album, assembly GCA_963277665.1. NCBI lineage: Eukaryota > Viridiplantae > Streptophyta > Magnoliopsida > Santalales > Viscaceae > Viscum > Viscum album. The sequence continues at coordinate 1,030,898,590 of OY728150.1, forward strand.
AATTGTTTCAGAAAAATCCCCAAAATTCACCCTAACCATTTATCAATGTATAGAATTCAAAAATTAAGTCCATTTTTTTAAAAATAATTTTCTGAATAATTTTTTTAATTTTTAAATAAAATCATAATTAATTCAAAAATTAATATTTTAAAAACTATAACTGCTTTTATATCACATTTTAAAATTAATCAAGATGTCATTATCTTAAGGACTTAATAGAATGAAATAATAATACAATTTACTATTCCTTAGGGTCATATTACTATTCATATTACTATTCATAAGGGTATGTTACTATTCATAAAAAAAACAAGTTGGTTCCAATAGGCTTCAAATAACACACTGAACACAATTGTAGATGAACATTTTTCAAAATTCAAAACATATAAGTAGTAAAATTATATTTAAAGGCTACTTATAAATATATATATTAAAAAAAATTCAATGATTTCAATTTATTTTTAGAAATCCTTGGGGTGTTACCTATAATTTATTATAGCATGTAAATGTATAAAACTAATTGGAATCCATCAAAACCTATATGTATTTTATCATGAGATTACAAAAAATAAATAGAAACAAAATCCACAAAATATTAGATAAACAAATACAATTGATAATAATCAATCAAACATTATAAGTTATTATAAGAAAGAATATCAATGTAATAAATGTTAAAATAATAACATCAATTTTTGAACTAAAAAAATAATCACATAGAAATAGATATAGGGAAAAATCTAGTATTGATAAATATTATTCATTTTTGGATATCATTTATTTGTCCCTTAATCAACAAATAGACAATTGTATTATCCTTTTATAATTAACACAGTTTTATGTTTAATTCAATATCTTGTTAGTGAATATATTTATTTACTTTACATACCAAATTAAAAATCATATAATCATTACTAAAAGTAATAAAATTATAATATTATCATTGATTATTTCATTACTTTTCTATAACCACATATTTATAACTAAATATGATGTAACTATGACATAAACCTATAACCTTAGTCACTATATTACTATAGAAACATGATCCAATTTACAACAGCTACCCAAAAAAACAAACCCATATTCTAAAACCTAACTGCAACCTCTTATTACTCCCACTATTAAGACTTACACCATACTTTCAGCTACAAACCCATAAAATATCTTAATAACCAAACTAAACTTAACCCAAAACACAACTAATATCATTATCCTAAGGGAAACAATACCTCCTCTCTCTATAATTCCACTTAAACTTCTCACTGTTTAATTGAAAAATAGAACTTCAACATCCTATGGAAGAGAGACTTAAAAGTCATAAAAAACACCATAGGGAGACTTACCAAATAACCCTCTATTAACATATAAAATTTATAACCATTTATACATAAAATATCCTACGGGAATAAATAAAACAAGAAAATACTATAGAAATCATTACCATCAACCAAACCCACTTCCTAACTCTATACAAAAACCTCTAATATCATACTTTCCAATGACACATATGTTCCAAAAAATAATCAATTACATAAAGAATTAACATATATACATAAAATTATCACTAAAGATACTATAATAAATAATCCAAGTAATCATGTTTATCAATTTATATTCTTAATTATCATTCAACATTTCACATTTCAGTTCCATTTCTGAAATATTAACCATTTCGCATAGGATACCACATAATATTAACAATATACATATATAATAATAGTATTTAATATTTAATTTTTTTTCCAATATGAAAAAACTTCAACATTTTTCACATTAAAAATTCTAAATATTCATTAATGTTAACTTCCATAACTCAAGGAAAAAAAGGTGTAATAATAAATTTATTCTAAAGATAAAATTATAGGGATAAAATAACTATTATAATCAAGACATGATAAAACTATTCAATAGAAAAACTAAATATCAGATGAAATGTACAATAACCACTTCCACCAAAAAAAATGAAACTATACCCAAGAAAAAATTATGATATTAATTAGACAGATAAAGTAAATATCAATACACTCTTCCCCAAAAAAATATTTATAAATCTCAAGGGAAGAGAACAAACCTAAAAGAACATAGAGGCATCTATAATGTTAGAAAATTAGGTACACCATTAAAGGGTGGAGTAATACCATAAGCGAGTCTTATCTTAAAGAACTAAATGGATAATCTATGGATAATTGGGATAATGATAAATAAGTTTTAGGGGAACAATTAAACTGGTTACAATCATATGATTCGAAGGGTATGAAAAACATACAACATAAGGTTTAACATGGGTAACCTAAAAGATTACTGATCATGTTAAGAAAAATTATTATTCTAGATCGCACAAGAAAATCATATAAATCCTTTGATTCATTATAGTTGAGAAATTCCACATTCATAAGACTAAATCTATGTTCCAAATGAATGAACAAGAAGATATAACAAACCTACATGTTGTCATTACCCATCAAACAATCCACCAAATACAAATATATTTACTACTTAAACCTTACATAGAAGTGGAATAAGAATAAATGAACTAATATAGATGAGAAAGGAAACTTAGATCATAGAAAAACCTTAAAATTTTTGGTTTCATGAATCAATAAAAGGGCATCCAATATCACTAAAGCAATTCACATGGTCATGCTACATTAGACATAATCAAGTAGGATCAAATCATAGGGTGGTTAATCCTTGAATATAAAATAAAATAAAAAAAAAATAAATCATCAAATTAACCTCATTCCTCTACTAAAACCTGATCATAAAAGACCAAGATAATGGCACATCCCATGTACCACACAAAAACAATATCCATGAAGATAGAACCAATGAATATCAACAACTATTGATTCATGATGCAGTTCCAATAATCATGATGTATTTTAACCCTGTGTGAGACTAAGACAAACACCAAAAATCATTAACTATAAAAGAAACAAAAATAAATGTCATGAAAATAATCTCCACACTACAATAGATGATTTTAAAGAAACCTTATGGCTTAAAATATTAGGATTCTTGCCACATAGGTTTAGTTCATGTTTTGTATTATCACGATATTATTTTTTAAAAGGGGTACTCTCATGTATCATGGTTTTTGGTTGGGATACACTTATGTATCCTTTTTTATAGTAAATGGATTTTTACATATAATGATATTTCCATTTTCAATAAAGGGAAGTCTCTTATATATCCTAGGATCCAGTTATGTGACCATTACACACTATTTAGCACATGAGAATAACCTCTATGTATTCCTTTAGAGATATTAATAAGTAATAGTCACTTTGATACATAATGGTTACCCCATGATATAAAATTATGTATAAATGTAACTATGATATATATATATATATAAATGAGGATTATTTTGAAATATATAGTGATACACAATGGTTACTCTAAAACACATATTGATACATAAATGTCACATTGGAATAGTGATATATAAGGGTTTCCATATAAGTAAGGCTAAATCTAGACATTGATAATAATTGATTGCTACGAACCAATATAGTATACTATAGAACTACCCTCACTACTATCAAAATACTTAGGAGAAACACCTATTGACAATACATAATTTTTCCCAACCAGTTAAAATATCATCTTTACCAACATATCTCTACTATTCAGGACTATTACCATGCATCTCCATACTCCCTCAAAAATCATATAAAATTAAATTTAAGGGTTTAAGAAATACTGGTCATTGACATTATATACTTCTAAAATGATTCATGTACTCGAAGATCAAAACAAAACCTAATAAAAATAAAAAACATGTAAATGGTAGAGAAAATGATTTATTTACACTTAGGATGCCCAACCTTAAGAATATCTAAAATATGAATTTTCTAGTACATGAATGTATCTTCATAATTCAAAAATTTAAATTAAATACATTGAATAAAAATTTTATATACTATAATAATATAAAAAATTCCTAACCTTCAATCCCCAACTATATATCCCTTTATTAAAAAATCTACCATCACCACAAGCATTAGAGAATTCTATAGAGATATGAACAGACATCCCTTATATTTATGGTTTGTCTCATCATACTCCTCTAAAAATACATGATATAATTTTTCTTCAATAATTCAAAACCATAATATATTTTTTTAATTTCTATCTCAAACATTGGATAATTCCTCAATATATATTCCTTCAAAATAATTTTATTTTACCTATAAAATCTATACACCATCCATTTAATTTTCATAAAAATTTCATTTACCTAATCATTAAGTGTATAATGGATCACCACTATAACTATATGAAACATGACTTAAATCTACTGAGATAACTCTCCCTCCAATAATTATATTTTTATACCATGAAAAAAATGAAATTCCCAATAATATTTTGTTAAAAAAATATTTTAGAAAATATTATCATGTCACATCAATGTAAATTCATAAAAATAATTCCCTTTGATTAATTCTATCATTTCCATAATAAAATCCTATCCATCATGTAAATTCTAATTAAACTAAATTAATCAATGAAGATAAATTTACAAGGTCATATAAATATCTCATATTAAAGGATTGTTTAACAACAAAATTTATACAGTGTACTTATATTGAAAATATTTAATTTCACTTAATTTTCAATATTAAATTAATAAATAATCAAATATAATCATATAAACTATTAAAAAAATTGAAATAACATGGGTTGTATAATTATCCATACCATTGGAACTTTCATTCCAGAAACATCAATGTCTATAACTGAAGTGCTCAGTTTACTACTATCATATATGAACTTATAATTATCATTCTTTAACTTGAGTCATTTCACACTTCAATAACACCTACACTAACTAAATTCTCTATCTGTAATGAATCTTATTTCAAATTTCCATAATCTATAGTATTCATTCCATATATTAAAACTCATATTTTAACTCAATCACTTCAAAATTCAAAATATTAGTAGCACTAGGTTTATCTTTATTTATTTATGAATCATTAATAAAGTTATAAATTAACAGAGACCATTATAAAAATTTCAATGGATAAGAAAAATAACCAATGTATTCTATAATAAAAAATGATAAAAAACACCATAGTGACATCTTCTATTTCATCCACAATCTAGGGTGTCCCAACAATAGTGAATCTTTCAAAAACATATGATACCCAACATGAAATTACAAGGGTCCTTATTGATGATCAATATATGAATTTTAAAATCATTGATTTATAGACATATGATTTAGAATTATTTTTGATATTTTTTCATCCATTGTATGGGATAACATCGCATAAGTGTCTTATTAGAATACCAAATTATTCATTATATTAACAAATATTATAAACTATATAACAACTCAAATGGTTCTAGGTAGAGCTATAATTGATAATTATTCACATATAAAACTCAATAAGTAATAAATTATCATCCCAAGGCATTCTTAATTTCAGTAAACTTTATTTAAGAATATATTATTGAACATAATTACTTCATTGTGTTTTTTCTTCAAACTTATGTTGGTAACCTATACACATCCCTATATAGACTCCCATATAATTATATAGTCACTTCTAGAATCATGATGTAAAAAAATGATATTTATCTAAGACAATGGAAATTATATCTATTTGAATTCATATTATATCATTTACAAAAATCATTCTGTGGTCAAAAACTAAATATAAATCATAAATATGAAATAAATAAAAAATTTAATAAATCATTCCACCACTACCCAAATATGATATTTTTTATAGTTTTTAGCAATACAATTAAAAATTAAAAGAAATATCCTATAAAAACCATTTCAAAATGAGTAATTAATAATGTATCCATATCAAATACAATTTATTTTCATTAATATATTGATAATATAATAAATAGGAAAAAATTTAACTACATATATCTTCATTCAAGATCACTATAATTGTTATCCAATGACATTATATATCTTTGTAACTCTATATTTTAGTACTCTAAAAAAATAGTGAAATAATTTTAAAATAAAATACATTAGTCTCACTAGAACAACCATCCATTCATTAAAATGACGCTCTAAATTTTGTGCAATAGCCCATTCATCTTTTATTTACATGATATATGGGGAATCCATCAAACTCATACATTCATCATAAGATTATTTCTCCCAGTTCACATAGTTTTTCAAAATAAGATTTATGTATGTTGAGGATGAATCAAACTATTCCACATTTCATTTAAAACCTTTTAAAAGTATTTAAGAAACAATATTTACCATCAATACTATCCAAATTTCATTAAATCTTTTATAAGAATATTTTTAATAATTTTTTTATATGTTTACATTATTTGGTGTATGCATAAAATCAAAATAAATTTTATGATTATACTTTACTCACCTAAATTGACATATATTCAGATTTAATATAATGAAAATATACTTCAAACTATTTGAATTAAAATATACATTCAATCTATCTATGAAGGGGTTATAACCCCTATTTTAGAAGTATGATCCATGAAAAATAGTTCTAAATAAAGAATAGGATAATTATTTTCACAAGGTATCTATTTCATAGACCTATACATAATGACCATGACTCTATAAATTATAACACAACCAAATCCTAACCAATATGAATTAAAATATATGTCATAACATTCCACTGAGTTATGAAGAATAAAACCAGTATTTAAATAAATTATTATCTTAAAATATAGAAAATTATCCATTAACTACATACTATAGAAAAAAGTTCTAATTTTTGAGTCAATGTGTTTATAGAACTATCCAATTTTTAAATGATGGAAATTAACTTACTATAATGTAAATACAATCCTAGAAAATATCATTTATCTAATAAATTCTTATTTATTTCCTAGGACATCACCACATTTGATATCGTAGGAACAATTGTGATTACATCATTAGATATGAATTATCCTATAAGTTTCACATCTTATATCACAAGTTACACACAATTAATTGGGACTATATTATTTAATCATATAATGTTTTAAAATAAATTTATACATCACATTTATGAAAATACCACATTCACGACTATTTAAATAAACTATCAATAAACAAAACCATAAATAAATTAAATAAAATGTGTATAATCTTGTTTATTCATTGAACAAAGATAGTATATATGATTTTAATTTCAAAATACTTTACCTAAAATAGGTAATGGACATATTCATATTTTAATATGGTTTTCTAAATATAATCTTATTTTACACTTAACTTATGAAACCTAGAACAAATGTAAATTTTAGAAATACAATGATGACCATTAACTATTAAAAATATCATCAAATCAAGGTATGTGATATTTATTACATACCATTATAAAATCCTCTATTTAATAGTTAGTTGTTAAACACATGAAACCACAAAATTTCATGGAAAATATGACTTGTTTATTCAAAGGATAAATAATTAGTTTAGTAAATAATTTTAACATACTCTCTTAGAACTGAACCTGAAAATCTCATTGTTCTACTCGTATTATTTTATATTAATGTAATGATGTAGGGATTTCACATATAACCATTCTAATAAGAAGTTATATATATATAGCTTTTATGGAAGTTAATATATAACCTCTTTGAAAAATTCTTGGTATAGATCCACCACCACTTGAAGTTGAGATATTTTCTTTTATTCCATTAATATAATCATTAACTAATAAAATTAACACCATATTTATCCAAAATCACTTACCATTGAATCATAAAAATATTCTAAAATATCCCACTCTTCCATGAAATTGTGTATAGTTTAATTAGGTTTGAAAATCTAAAAAAATTAAACTTTAATAGCTAATTTCATCCTTGAATATTATCATATAAACATTGATAAGGATTAATTCATGTATTTTCATATCAATATCTTTTATTTACTTTGAGATATATATGTAACAAATAATAATAATATAGGACAGACACTTAAAACCATTATCAATCATTTTACTTAATTGGGCATCATTTTTCATATAAAAAGAAATCATGACCCCTCATGACCCTAATAAATTAAAGGAATATAAAGTAGTATATATATGAAATGAAATAGTATAGAAAAATATACTATTTATTATAGATTATATCATAATGATACTTTACATAGTATAAGTTTTCACATTGATTATATCCTTTTCTGACGCATGATCAACTATAGTGTGAATTCCTTGAATATTATAATTTACTAACCTCTCATCATATCCTTGTCTCCCAACCCAACCACTAGTCCCCATATATATGTATATCAATATATCACCCCTCTCTATAATACTTTTACTTAAATTTGATATCCCATCACAGTATTTTCAAGATAATCTATCATAATAAATCATTAGATGAACTATAATCCCAAAAAGTAAATATTCATGTTGTGTAGCTAAAGATTTTTTATTTGGGTGTCCCAATTTATGAAACTAGAAACACAATAGTGTACTATTACCCTAATATTTTTATAGAAACTAATCTATTAGATTTCCTCCAAATTCATTTTTATTACTTTTTTGAACACCAAAACATTTCTTTTTTCCATTGAGATAAGGAATAAATGTAGTTTCATTTAATTAATTAGCTATATAAACCTCTTCTAATGTAATAATAATCTAAACCACCATTCATAACCACATCATTATACTTTTACCCTTTCTTTTATTACTCATCAATAAAGTTTTTAACCAGATAGGCTCATACAATAAAATTATTCCTTTCTTAAACTACCAAAAATTTGATCCTTTAGAAGATTTAATTATTTTATAAAAAAATCATTCATAATCTTTGGGAGTCCCTTGAAAACATCTTATTTATAATGTTTATCATCAATCTATATCATTACACATTTTTAACAAATCATTCTAGAAAATAGGATGTGATATCTATAATTAAGGTCTATTTCATTCATAAGAACAAAAATATATTGATGATATTATTGAAACATTCTTTAAAAATATTTGTACCCAAATTACCTATGAATAAAGGATTTATTTTATTCAATATTAAAGATTTGATATAATCCCATCACTACCAAATTGAGTTATAGAATGTCCTTAAATTTCATGGTATTATTTATTAATATGGACTTTATTTTTTTCCTTCTTAAGAGAATTATTAGAGGTTTTTTAGACTATGTATTTGGATTATAGGAAGAAGAATTCTAGAACATTTGAATAAACAATACTGGAGGGTCATCGATAGCTAGTTGAGCACCACTGACTAACTAGTGGAATATTTAGAAGCCCTATGCCTCTAAAGATCCCACCAGTTACCTGGTGGTAGAGGAAATAGCCTTAGGATTTTGTTGGATATAATGACTAGCCATTGGGATTCATGCTTGTTTTTAATTGGGGAAGTCCCATATTTCCCCCACAAACCACTATTTGATACCTACCTTTATTTAATCATCCTTCATTCGACTAAAATGAACCTAATGTATCCTCTAAGAAAATTTTGGATCTATATAGTCCATATCATCAATGATTGAAGAATGGATTGATCTGATGACTCTTATTTCGTAATTTTAAGCCATTTTAACAAAAAAAATCCACTTTCTATTAGTATAATAATAGTTCTATATTTTCACGGAAAAATCTATGGATACTAAGATGGTATAATGGGAATTTATTGAATTATTAATAGACTGGATATCAGATCTAAGTAATTTCTTCTTCCTATTGGTTTGATCAAAATATAACCTTGGTGGAAGTTCTCCTTGGGAAATTTCTATCCATTTATATCCCTTATCCTGTTATTCTTCTTTGATCATGATTCTAGAATACCTCATGAGATGAATTGGGATTGGTAGTAGGGATGTATTTTTATGGGCTTGATATGGGTGGGGATTCTTGGATTTGGGAACTAGTTCACTAAAGGTTGTAAGTCCTTACCATTTTATGGTTTTTATATAGAATTATATGCCTTTATTTTTATGTGTATGCATGAATTCCCATGAGACCCTTTCTTGATTTAACTCGTATATAGGTATGTGTGTGGTAAATGAGGCTCTTTATTGATATGATTCAAATGTTTTTGTGTGTATGGATTGTGATTCCTTACTTCATATAGAATTATTATTTCTTTCTATATTTTAGTTTTTGTTTGGATGCATACATGGTTCCTTTGTTTATGGTTTAAAGGTACTAGGTTGGTCTATTTTGACTAATTGAACCCTTATAGGAGGGATGTTATTGTGATTATAAGGTTTTGATTTCACCATAATATATTACATGTGATAATATTTGTTACTCTAGAGATTGATATTAATATATATGAACATGGCTGACCCTAGAGTTGGATATTGGGTCGAAATGTAGTATCATAACTTACCTTATAGCCCTGAATTGGGTTGATATGTAGGATTACTAATAATGGTGGGTTTGGAACTATTCCTTAAAGGTGTATCTTGGAAACAATATAGTTGGATTGATCCATCAAGACAATGCGTGAAACACTTTGAGTGATCTATGTAATGCAATAATTAAATCTCACTTACTTCCATATTGGTTCTAGAGAAGGAAAAGATAGGGTTTTTGGAAGCTTTTTTAGCACACATTTACTCAACACATGATCTTATATTTATGAATTTACATTATTATAATAGAATATAATTTCATATATTGTCTCACTTATGTGAAGGATGCATTGGTTGTTTCCTACAAAATTTGTACTCACAGACTACATGAGAATCTCAGTAAGAATTTACACCTTATGGTTAGGGATCCAAAAAAAGGAAAGGGACCTGTGTCAGGTATCATATTAAGAGGATCATAGGTGATGGAGGTGATTCTAGAAGAAATAAAAATTATTTACATTATGTTTCATTTAGTATTTTGGTCTTTATACAATATATTGGTCCATTATGATGGGGATCCCATGGTTTATCTAGTATGACCTTCATGTCATTTGTTACAACATGGCTATTATTGTTTTCTTCAAATTGTGGTTTTGGGTTTTTTATCTATATTTTGATATGGGTGTGACATGCGACTATTGATACACATGGAATAGTTTCTCCATGACACTATTCAGGACCTCTCCACTAGTTGTTAGCCTCTTGAATATTTGGAGATGGGTGTAAGACCCTGAACCAAATCATCTGATCTAGGTAATAGTTACACATGACCTCAAGCATTACTCTCCATATACAAGAGGTTTCTTCCTACAAGTGAGGGTTTAGACTGTATAGTGGAAGACTATACCCTGAATATTAAAATCCATACACCAGAAACATAATATGAAAAGAATAAAAAAATGATGTAACATATGAAATGTTAGAAATCTTAGAGATATATAAGTTAAATAAAACAATGAGCCCCATTGAGGTAGGTCAAAATAGAGTTTCAGAAAAATCATGAAGATAAATAATGAAACTATGGTATCACTCTAGAGTCCATTCTATTACTACCTAAAACACCAAGAATCATCTCCTCATCACTCTATCTCTAGGCCCTTGACCTTTCTTGGAATATTGATCATGAATTCTACATATGTATCTGGATTCTAATGGTAGGTGTGAGTATAAATCTAGAACAACACCACAAATGAATCCTTAATACATGTTTAAATGTATAAGAGTTTTATACCAAGATAATAAAAAAATGTATAAGAAAGTAATAATCAATTATGCGATGAGTGATCATGCGCTAACCAATCCTCCATAAACCTCAACCAAACCTACTTTGGGTCTATTCTTAAAGCATGGTAATAATGGAAAATTATCACCATAGGTTAGCCACAATGCCACCATTTATTTCCCAATGTAGACATAATGAAATAATATTTAAATTTGGACCATATACTTGTTGAGTCTCATATTTTTCATGTGTAAGGACTCAAGGAAATCATGTAATGACCTGGAATTTTATCAATGAAATTTACATTATTATAATTATACCATGTAGTATAAAAGACATACATCACATAGAGAAACCAACACAAACATTATTCTCATAAATGAAGAATAATATATTAGTCAGTAAACAAACCAACAAGAACTCCAAATATTATAGTGGGATAATAAATAGAAATCAAGATAATATGAATAATAAAATTTGGATCTTTTTTATTCACTAGAATGACCAAACTCAGGAAAAAATCTATAGAAATAAAACATAATGCTAATAATAAAATATTAATTTTTAATATGAAAGTAAAAATAAACTTGAGAGAATATAGATGTGAATAAAGGTTGAATGGGATAAGATGTATTTCTAGGAATTAGTGAACCTATATGGCTGTTCTAAATTTGACCATTAGAATAGTAATATGACCATCTGAATAGTAACTTGACCATTGGAATAGTAACATGACCATTATAAATAGTAATATAATAGTTAGAATAGTAACCATATCTATGAAAGTGTTAAATAATATTTAGATATATTATAAATATAAATATGATATATTTATATCATGATAGAAGTAAATAAATGTTAAAAAATGATAAATTATGTTTTGGTATTTTTGTAAAATGTAATATTTTATTTTCAATTTTATAATGGATATAATGATTTAAAAGAAAATTTATTTTCATGAAATGATTTCATAAATTAATATTATGTTTTATTATAATTATTAAATAATTTTATGAGATGATAATTAACTTTTCAAAGGGTTATAAAATCAATTAGAAAATTAAAATCAATATTTTTCAAATAAATGATGATTTTATTTAAAAATTAAATTTCTAATATTTATAAAATCATTTTCCCAAAATGGATTCAATTTTTTAAATCTACACATTGAAAAAATTTTAGGATAATAATTCTAGATTTTTATAAAATAGTTGATTTTTTATGAATATTGAAATATGATAACTTATGATATTTGAAACACCCCGATCCCAGTTACCCAGAGTCGGTGCATTATTACATAACATTTACATGATCACAAAAGATAAAGTATCGAAAGACCGATTAGTTTAGTAGCCTTGGAAACACTAGATATATTCATAAGTCTTACATTACATCATAAAGTGAAAAAACCTACAACACATATTGTCTTCATAGACCACACTCATATCCCCTCATACTATCCCTGCAGGTCATTCATAAAATACTTCTTCACATCCTTGGAAAAAAATAAAACATTGAAAGGGGTGATCTCAGATGCTTAGTAAGGATAACAATATAGCAGAAACTTTCATAAATAAACATAAACATTTAAGGCAATGTATAACTAAAAAAAAGCCTTTTAAACTTTTACTTTAGTATAATAGGGAAAAGTTAAAATGAAATAATGACATTTACTTATTCTCATGGATATTATACTAGTCGAATAACCACATGCAATATCAATAACTACTTTCATAATGATGGAATGCATAATGCCAGACGATCATAACCACATAGTCAAGGCCTTGTGCCAAGACTACAAAAAAGATTTTGTCAAGACCTTGTCCAAAGACACTAGTTTTTCTCATGATACCTACCGATAAATCGAGGAGCTATAGAGGGATACACCCATCACTTATTAAGTCTAATGCATTACTCATATGAACAGGTTTAAATAAAACATAAACATTCTTATTAAAACTATCATACAAAATGTCAATAATTTCTCCATAAACCATGAATGGTATAAAAATAACACATCCACAGTCAAACATATCACAAAACCTTCAATACAATATGGAAGTTTTGTATAATAATAAATCAACTTCAAATAAGCTTAAAATCCATCAAAGGATGTTGACATAGATGAAATCAAAACTATTTGAGAGAAATATCTCTTTTTTGAAATCATTTAAATGTCACATAATTATAAAAGAAAACATTTAATTTTAAAATATTCTTATAATCTTGTAAGGGAAGCTTCAACGATTTTATAATGGTGGAAAATAGCGGCACCCACCGTATAAGTTAAAAAAAGACATTCTTACCTTAATTTTGTCAAAAAAGGTTAAAAAGGACCTTGTATGGAAAACGACGGAATGATTCCTTTAAAAAATTATTATAAAAAGTCAAAAAAGGGTATAAATGACTTTAAACCATATTATTTAAAATAGTATGAATGGTTTGAAATACATTTTTAAGAAACATGGATGTGGATGATAAAGAGGTCCTAGTAGATAATTACGTATAAACAACATCAGATAATGAAGAGATTGTGAAATAAACCCTTACCATGTACTCTTCCTTGGTTGAGGGTAGGTTAACCTCCTATATAATGGTGAAATAATTGTTATTAAATTATACAAGAATCATATATATTAATATGATATCATATATGATCTTTTAACATTTCTTTGTTAATAATATCTTAGTATTATCGTCATTTCAGTTGTTAACTTACTCGTTTTCTTTTATATGTTTTGTTACATAAGTTGTGTTTTTTAAGGATAGTTTGTATATTATTCTTATCCAGAATGATATTGAGCCCCTAAACTTTACTTTTAATAATCAAATGAGAATTATTCTTTAATGGATACGATGGGGAATGAATCTCATCGCGTTCGTGGATACGGTAGTCCGTACGTACGCATGAGCGACAATATCATTATTTTGATATTAAAATAATATATAATTGGATTTTATTTCATATATATAGAATAATTATCATATTATATTTATTATTTAAATCAATTACACATCATTATCATACCCATTTAAATAATAATGTTTTGAATAACAATTACACCACGACGTGCAGACGGTAAGCCGTACGTACTCACGTATGGTGACATGTCATTTAAAAGATGTATAGAATACTGAATATGGTTGTACCATATTTATAATAACATCACATTATATATAAGATACTGGATTTATTATTTTATAAAGGAAATAACAAAGAAATAATAAGTTTAAGAATAAAGGAACTTGAAAGGGGGTGGTGAAATCATTACCTCTTCTTCGGGTTCTTCCTTTTGATTTGATCAAAAAGGATCCTTAGGTTGGAATTATTATCAAACTAAGGCCTCTAGGATTAATGGAGGAAAGTTTAGAGGGTATTTGGGTAGAGTTTAGCCGAGAAAAATGGATTTTAAGGTGTGCATAAGGTGGTAGAGGTGGGGGCCTTTTATAAGATGAGCGGAGGGGCTCTTTTAGAAAGATTGAAAATATTATTTTATTATAAAATGGTTTTCGGATTATAAAGGTCCCAAAATGATATATTTATAGGATAAGGTGATAAGGGTTCTAAATCCACCCATCCAATAGGTTTTTGACAAGTGTAAGTATTATATTTTACCTTATCTTATCATTTTATTTAAATCGTTCATTAATGAAGTAATCGCTGTATAATCATGGTGTCATAAAACATTTTATTTATTTAATGTCTAAAAATTATAAAAAAAATACAATGATGTATGAAATCTCTTTAGATTTCTAATGAATATTTATAGTCTAATATATCTTTTATGTAGACAAAATTAATTTTTTTTTACTTAGGTGTTACATACTTTTGTTATATTTTCTTTTCTTTAAAAAATAAAATGATAAAATGTCACTATCACACAAAAGTGATTCCATGGGGTCCCTAAGTTGGCACAAGATATCCCATGGTCTTCCATGACACAAAAAATAGCATTAGGACACATTTTGGGGTCATTTTATATTGTTATGATATTATTTCATTACCCTTAACTACCCGATTACTAATTAATCATGATAATTAAAGATAATTGTCGTCGTTACTATTCATAATGTCCAAAAACAAAAGAGTCTTAATTACATAATTTATACCTTCTGATTCCAAATATTGAATCCATTTTAATAAATTATAAACATATAAATTTCAGTTATTAATTTAAAAATTATTTCTGCTGTCAAAACAAATTGCGTGTTTTTAAGAAACAATATCTATCAAAAGATTGACAATTTTTTATGTCCAATTTCCAAGTGAAATTAATTATAATGAACAAAATTGTATTAAATAGTAAAAATATATTCTAAATATACTTTAAAACCACTCAAATTCATAATTTATCACAATTAATTTTTTCTATTAAAAAGTTGTTTTCAATCAAAATTTAGTAATTGTCACTAATCATCAAAATATGAAAGTTATCCGAAAAGTACCAAAATTTCACCCTAAGATAATTTCGATACTCCAAATCCAAAAATGAAGTCCATTTTGAAAGATAAAATGTATAAAATTTCAAAAAGTGGGTATTACTATTCATGATGGCTACTTTGATTGGTCACGATGTGTTAGAATCACGAAGTTGCTTACAATGCAAACATTTTCATTATTCAAAGGGAAACGTACCATGGAAGCTTGGGGTTTTACATTCTCCCCTCCTTAAAATAATTTTGTCCTTGAAATTTCTAGAAAATTACTGAATAAAAATACTCAGGTGGTTCTTCATCATAAGTTCCTCGGGTTCCCACGTTGCCTCTTCCATCTTATGGTTCCTATATAGAACTTTTACCAGACGAGTCGTCCAGTTTCTCAGCACTTCTTCTCTCGTATCAAGAATCCTGAAAGGCTCTTCGTAATAAGATAGATTAGGTTTCAATTTTAATTCCTCATAGGTGAGTACATGCGTTGGGTCAGGAATGTATTTTCTCAACAGTGATACGTGGAGGACATCATGAACTTTGGAGAGACTTGGAGGCATTGCCAAACGGTAAGCTACAACCCCAATTTTTTATAGAATTTCGAATGGTCCGATGTACCTAGGACTCATTTTTCCCTTCTTACCAAAACGTATAACACCCTTCCATGGAGATACCTTCAAGAAAACATGATCTCCTACCTGAAATTCCAAATCCTCCCTTCGATTATCGGCATAGATCTTCTCCCTACTTTGAGCTGCTTTGATGTGGGTTTGGATTACCTTCAACTTTTCCATCGTTTCCTCCACCTGTTCTAGGCCTATGAGGTTTCTTTCACCAACATCATCCCAATAGATTGGTGTGCGACATCTCTTTCTGTATAACGCTTCATATGGTGCCATCAGAATACTTGAATGGAAGATATTGTTGTAGGAAAATTCTACCAGAGGTAAATATTGATCTCACATACCCTGAAAGTCAAGTGAGCATGATCTCAACATGTCTTATAAGGTTTTAATAGTCTATTCTGATTGTCCATCTATTTGAGGGTGGTAAGCAGTGCTCAAACGAAGGTCAGTATCCAGGGATTTCTGATGACTTTTCCAGAATCTTGATGTAAAACGAGGATCATGATCCGAAACAATTGATAGGGGTACTCCATGAAGTCTCACAACTTCATTAATATATATTCTTGCTAGAGGTAAATCTTCCTTTATAGTAAGAAAATGTGCTGACTTGGTAAGAAGATCAACAATGACCCATATTTCATCGTTAATTCTAGGAGTCTTTGGTAGTCCCATGACAAATTCCATTGTGATATTATCCCATTTCCACTCAGGTATGGGAAGAGGTAGCATAAATCCTCCAGGAAGTTGCCTCCCAGCTTTCACTTGTTGACAAACCATGCATCTTGACACAAAATCAGCAATATCCCTCTTCATGTTGTCCCAAAAAAAATGTTCCTTTAAATCTCTATACATCTTAGTGCTACCAGGGTGTATAGAGAAATTGGAACTATGAGCATCATCCAATAATTCCCTTTTTAGACTAGTTATATCGAGAACACAAAGTCTCTTCCCAAATTTTAAAATTCCATCTTCATACACAAAGTCACTCAATCTCCCATCATTCACAGCTTTAATCTTCTTTTGAAACCCCTCATCATCAGCTTGAGAACTTTTTAACCTTTCTAATAAATATGGTTTGGAAACCCTTTGAAAAATTATTTATGATCCACCTTCAATGGTTATTCCCATATCCATCTTTACTAGATTCATGAGAATAGGATCCCTTTCAATTCCCATGCTGTTCAAAACTCCATGATCCTTTCTGCTCAAAGAATCTTCCACCTTATTAGCCTTCCCTGGGTGGTAGTGTATTGTGCAATCATAATCCTTGAGCAATTCATGACATCTCCTTTGACTCATGTTGAGTTATTTTTGTGAGAAAATATACTTCAAACTATTGTAATCAGTATAAATCTCACATTTTTCACCATAGAGGTAGTGTCTCCATATCTTCAATGAAAATATTACAGATGATAACTCAAGATCATGAGTAGGTTAGTTTTTATCATGAATTTTTAGCCATCGTGATGCATAGGAAATAACCCTATCATTCTGCATAAGGACACAACCAAGTCCTTTATTTAATGCATCACTATAAATAACGAACCCATCATTCCCCGATGGTAGATCCAATATAGGAGCATTTACTAATATTATTTTCAGTTCTTCAAAACATTCTTCACATTCTTTTTTCCAAACAAATTTAACCCCTTTACGTGTCAGCTTCATTAATGGGTTAGCCAATCAGGCAAAATTCTGGACAAAACATCGATAATAACCTGCTAAACCAATAAAACTATGTACCTCAATTATACTCGTCGGTGCTGGCCATTCTTGAATCGCTCTTGTCTTAGAATTATCAACAAAGATTCCATCCTTAGAGACAATATGGCCAAGAAATGAAATCTCAAGAAGCCAGAATTCACACTTTCTAAACTTCCCATATAATTCTTGTCTTCTAAGAGTCTTTAGAATAATGCACAAGTGATTTTCATGATCTTAATATCTTTTGGAGTATACCAAGATATCATCAATAAATACCACTATGAAGTTATCAAGATATTACTTGAAAACTCTATTCATTAGATCCATGAATATAGAGGGTGCATTGGTCAATCCAAAAGGCATTAATGTAAACTCGTAATGCCCGTACCTGGTTTGAAATGATGTCTTCGGAATGTCTTCCTTCTTCACACACAACTGATGGTATCCAGATCGAAGGTCAATCTTTGAAAAGTATTGATATCCATGCATTTGGTCAAATAAATCATCAGTGCGAGGTAGGGGATACTTGTTCTTTATTGTTATATCATTGATCTCCCTGTAGTCAATGCACAAACTCATAGATCCATATTTCTTCTTAACAAAAAGGACAGGAGCTCCCCATGGAGAAACACTAGGGAGGATAAATCCCTTATTAATCAATTCCTCTAGTTGTTTCTTTAGTTCAACTAACTCCATAATGGCCATTTTATAAGGGGTCTTCGATATGGGCCTTGAACCAGGAATTAAATCAATTGAAAACTCAATTTCTCGTTCTGGAGGATGTCCAGGTAAATCTTCCGGAAACACATATACATATTATTTCACAATAGGTACATCATCTATTTGAACATTCCTTTCCTCACCCATAGTTATTTAATTCTCTTCCTCCCCAATAATTGAATTTAGTTGAGCTACTGGGGGTGGATCTAGATAAGAATCAAGTGGTGACGATTCTTCTCTAAAGATAAGGTGTTCCTTATCATCATCATAAAAAATCGTAACCTCCTTCTTCTTACAATAAATCTTCACATCATGGTCTGAAAGACAATCCATACCAAGGATTATATCAAACTCAGTCATAGGTATGATGATGAGATCAGCAGATAAAGAACATTTATATGCTCTAATGGGAACTTATTCACAAAACTTTGTTGTAATGATACTTCCCTTAGTAGTTTTTACTGAAAACTCCCTTGTTAAATCAATTTGGAAATATCTAATTTTCTTAGCAAACTGGAAAGATATGAAATAACGTAATGATCTAGAATCAAATAAATCATTGGCTAAACTTGAGGAAACCATTAAATTACATGCCACCAAGTCTTTAGGAGCTTCTACCTCAGTAGTAGTGATAGCATAAGCCTGGACTTGATCCCTTGGCCTTTTATGAGGTAAGTTTCCCTGACGCTTAGGAAATTCATTTGCATAATGTCCCATCTTCCTGCAATTGTAGCATTGGACATCGGTAGCTTCCTTCTTCCCCTTACAATCATGAGTTTGGTGGAATTTTTCACCACACTTGTAACAGACTCCCATTCCTTTTAAGTAAGTACCGGGGTGTTTCTTCCCACATTTACTACAGGATGGATATTCAACTTTTCTCTTATTCCCCTTATTTCCATTTCTAGATTGATTAGAAGATATCTTCTTCTCTTGCTTTGCTTTAAAGTTATAAGACTTAGAGAATTGTTTTTCTGTCTTGATAGCACATGAGACAATATCTTCGTACAACGATAAGGTTTGTGAGATGAATGCTCATCGAAGAAATGGTTTTAACCCGTCAAATAAACAATCAATATTACTTCTTGGGTTACATATATAATCTGCAGCATACCTCACAAACCTTGTAAAGTTATCCTTATACTTTGAAACATTTTCATCCTCCTTTTACCTTAGACTCAGAAATTGCCTTTCCATATCTTCTCGATGGTCACGAGGAAAGTGTTTTTCTAAGAACAGCTCTTTGAACTCCATACATTCCATATTTGATACTTCATCATCTTCCTTCGTGTTTTGAATCAATGAACACCATTGATCAGCATCTCCAGTGAGGCAGTAAACTACCATGATAACTTTTTCCCTTTCACTACTCCCCAAGGCATAAAATATTTTCTTTAAGGAATTTATCCATTGCTCAGCTTCTAAGGGATTTGTACTCCCATTGAATGTTGGTGGTTTTTGCCTCATGAAGCGATCTAAAATTGATCCTCCATGCTGCGGACCAGGGTGCTCTATATGGGTAAGGTTATTATTCATAACTTGAGTGAGTTGTCCCAGTATAGTGATCAGCTGATCAGCACCAGTTGCATCAACAACTCCACTATAATTATCTTGAGCAGGAGGTAAATCCCTACATGGAGTGTGTGCATTGATACGGTTTACATTCCTTCCACTAGGCATCATTTCTAAACTATGTCATAAACTATATTAGTTTATGAATCGAAATCCATAATTCCATACTTGTAAAACACTTAACATAAATTGAACTATTTATGGATATAATCCATAATCATAAAAAAATGTTTTCTTTGAGGAATTATATACTCATAAACCCTTCATAATGGTTTGTAAAGAAAATGAGAATTATCCTAAACATATCCCCTGGGAGTGTCGTAACCAAGAGTGCAGCAAGGCCCGTTGTCATGCACCAGTTCCCGTTCGAGTCTAGCTTAAAGTAGTGTTTTTGGGTTTTACCCCTAGGTACATCTGTGCAAGAGCCGCCTCTACCTGCTCGTATCTAGACAGGGATAAATTTCTCATAAAATACACAAAATCTATACTTTACCAAAATTCTAGGATGTTCTTATATACTAGTCCTCAAATTCTATCTTAGGGCTATGTGCTCTAATTAGATTTTATCTAAATCTAGCTTCCAAGGTTAGTACTAAACTGCCTCTAATACCAACTGTAACGCCCCAAACCCAGTTACCCAGAGTCAGTGCATTATTACATAACATTGGCATGATCACAAAAGATCAAGTCTCGAATGAATGATTAATGTAGTAGCCTTGGAAACACTAGATATATTCATAAGTCTTACATTACATCATAAAGTGAAAAAAACTACAACACATCTTGTATTCATAGACCAAACTCATATCCCCTCATAATATCCCTACAGGTCATTCATAAAATGCTTCTTCACATCCTGGGAAAAAATAAAACATTGAAAGGGGTGAGCTCATATGCTCAGTAAGGATAACAATATAGCGGAAACTTTCATAAATAAACATAAACATTTAAGGCAATGTTTAACTAAAAAAAAGCCTTTTAAACTTTTACTTTAGTATAATAGGGAAAATATAAAATGAAATAATGCCATTTACTTATTCACATGGATATTCTACTAGTCGAAGAACCATATGAAATATCAATAACCACTTTCATAATTATGGAATGCATAATGCCAGACTATGATAACCACATAGTCAAGGCCTTGTGCCAAGAATACAAATAATATTTTTTCAAGGACTTGTGCCAAGACACTAGTTTGTCTCATGATACCTACCGATGCATCGATGAGCTATAGTGGGCTCCACTCGTCACTTATTAAGTCCAATGTATTCCTCATATGAACAGGTTTAAACATAACATAAACATTCGTATTAAAACTAGCATACGAAATGTCAATAATTTCTCCATAAAACATGAATGGTATAAAAATAACACATCCACAGTCAAACATATCACAAAAACTTCAATACAATATGGAAGTTTTGTATCATAATAAATCATCTTTAAATAAGCTTAAAATCCATCAAAGGATGTTGACATAGATGAAATCAAAACTATTTGAGAGAAATATCTCTTTTTTTGAAATCATTTAAAAGTCACATAATTATAAAAGAAAACATTTACTTTGAAAATATTCTTATAAGATTGTAAGGGAAGCTTCAACGATTTTATAATGGCATAAAATAGCCACACCTGCCGTATAAGTTAAAAAAAGACATTCTTACCTTAATTTTGTCAAAAAAGGTTAAAAAGGACCTTGTTTGGAAAACGATAGAAAGATTCCTTTACAAAACTCTTATAAAAAGTAAAATAAGGGTATAAATGAATTTAACCCGTATTTTGTAAAATAGTATGAATGTTTTGAAATACATTTTTAAGAAACATGGATGTGGATGATAAAGAGGTCCCATTAGATAATTACATATAAACAACCTCAGATAATGAAGAGATTGTGAAATAAACCCTTACCTTGTACTTTTCCTTGGTTGAGGGTAAGTTAAACTCCTTTATAATGGTGAAATAATTGTTATAAAATTATACAAGAATCATATATATTAATATTATATCATATATGATCTTTTAACATTTCTTTGTTAATAATATCGTAGTATTATCTTCATTTCGGGTGTTAACTTACTCATTTTATTTTATATGTTTTGTTACATAAGTTGTGTTTGTTATGGATAGGTTGTATATTATTCATATCCAGAATGATATCAAGTCCTTAAACATTACTTTTAATCGTCAAATGAGAATTAGTCTTAAATGGATACGATGAGGAATGAATCTCATCACGTTCGTGGAGACGGTAGTCCGTACGTACGCATGAGCGACAATATCATTATTTTTATATTAACATAATATATAATTGGATGTTATATCATATATACAGAATCATTATCATGTTATATTTATTATTTACATAAATTACACATCATTATTATACTCATCCAAATAATAATGTTTTGAATAACAATTACACCACGACGTGGAGACGGTAAGCCGTACGTACGCACGTATGGTGACATGTCATTCAAAGGATAGATAAAATACTGAATATGTTTGTGCCATATTTATAATAACATCACAGTATATAGAACATACTGGATTTATTATTTTAGAAAGGAAATAACAAAGCAAGAAGAAGTTGAAGAAGAAAGGAACTTGAAAGGGGGTTGTGAAATCATTACCTCTTCTTCGGGTTCTTCCTTTTGATTTGATCAAAAAGGATCCTTAGGTTGAATTTATGATCAAAATGAGGCCTCTAGGATGAAGGGAGGAAAGTTGAGAGGGTATTTGGGAAGATGTTGGCTGAGCCAAATGGATTTGAAGGTGTGAATAAGGTGGTAGAGGTGGGGGCCTTTTATAAGAGTAGAGGAGGGGCTCTTTTGGGAAGATTGAAAATATTATTTTATTATAAAATGGTTTTCGGATTATAAAGGTCCCACAATGATATATTTCTAAGATAAGGTGATAAGGGTTCTAAATCCACCCATACAATAGGTTTTTGACAAGCGTAAGTCTTAGATTTTACCTTATCTTCTCATTTTATTTAAATCATTCATTAATGAAGTAATCACTGCATCATCATGGTATCATAAATAAATTTATTTATTTAATGTCTAAAAATTATAAAAAAAATACCATGATGTAGGAAATATTTTTATCTTTCCAATGACTATTTATAGTCTAAGAGATCATTTATGTAGAAAAAACTAATTTTGTTTACTTAGGTGTTACATACTTTTGTTATATTTTCCTTTCTTTAAAAATTAAAATGATAAAATGTCACTATAACACAAAAGTGATTCCACGGGGTCCCTAAGTTGGCAAAAGGAATCCCATGGTCGGCCATGACACAAAAAATAGCATTAGGAAACATTTTGGGGTCATTTTATATTATTATGATATTATTTCATTACCCTTAACTACCCGATTACTAATTAATCATGATAATTAAAGATAATTGTCATCGTTACTATTCATAATGTCCAAAAACAAATGAGTCTTAATTACATAATTTGGAACTTCTGATTCCAAATATGGAATCCATTTTACCAAATTCTAAATATAGAAATTGCAGTAATTAATTTAAAAATTATTCCGGCTTTCAAAACAAATAGCGTGTTTTCAAGAAACAATATCTATCAAAAGATTGATAAATGTTTATGTCTAATTTCAAAGTGAAATTAATTCTAATGAATTTTTTTTATTAAATGGTAAAAATATATTCTAAATATACTTTAAAACCACTCAAATTAATAATTTATCACTATTAATTATTTTTATTAAAAAAGTTGTTTTTAATCAAAATTTAGTAATTTTCACTATTCATCAAAATATGAAAGTTATCCGAAAAGTACCAAAATTTTACCTTAAGATAATTTCGATACTAAAAATCCAAAAATGAAGTCCACTTTGAAAGATAAATTGTATAAAATTTCAAAAAGTGGGTATTACTATTCATAACGGCTACTTTGATTGGTCACGGTGTGTTAGAATCACGAAGTTCTGTACAATGCAAGATTTTTCATTATTCAAAGGGAAATGTACCATGGAAGCTTGGGGTGTTACAATATTTAACATTATAAGCCAAATATTTCAATTTTTGGGCCATGAATGATGTAATCACCCATTATTTAAAAATCACATGCACTATTTACTATATATAGGCACAATAATCAATACTATTAATAGTCTGGATCCAAAATAATAAATTATTTAATATAATAATACAACACCCCTCTCCTCCCATTATAAATACCACCCCTCACCACCCCTTCTCCTCACACCTTCTAAGCTATATATATTACAAATATTGTTACTAATTACCTTTATAAGCCTCTTCTCCATGTCCTAGTGTTTTTGGTAACACCAAAAGACCAAACCCAAGTGCCTTAAGGAGGGTTTCAAGGAGATGACATTCAAGAGGTAACATCCTCCATCTTTCTCTTTTAAATTAATTTTATTCTTCTACCTTATCATCACCCAACATTACAAATAGACATGATAAATATAGTATCATATATATACTTCAATGTTATTTTTAATGGAATATCCATCATAAAATATATTACCTTCTCCTTTTATCCTAAAAATTAAAACATCATCCGTGATATACTGGTTCACCAACTTCATGGATGATGAGTTTTTGTTTTCCATTACTGCCTTCAAGGCTGGTCATAAAACCATTATTATGGTTAAATAAAATTAATATATATATATATAATAACTTATTTAATTTTATGTAACCAATATATAAACATAATATTAAATAAAATGATATTAGTTCGTGATGGCCGTAAAATCTACCAAAATAAATTAAACATTTGTCAATAATGTTTTATCAAATGAATAATCATCATACCAAAAATAAAAATGATATATGAAACCATTTAAAATTATATAAGTTCATTAATACCATATAATTTCACCTATAGAGTACTATTTCTATTTTATAAGAACATACATAAATATATACAAGTTAACCAATCCTGAAAACTTGAAACGAATACTCCAGGAATGACAAAATTAAACTTTATAACTCATAAAAATGTCTATAAATGAACTTAAGAAAATTAAAACAAATAAAATATAGATGAAAGGGTTATGAATTATGTAATTAATTAATCTAATTTGATTATATTGGACATTAATTTTAAGTGCAGAACACATTTAGACATAAGGTAAGATCTCTCTCTGAACCACCACTTTTTTCTTTTAGGTTACAATTTACCTCTCTTTACATCAATGTATTTCTTCATTATTCTTATATAATTCTCGTAAATTCTATTTATATTATCCAAAAAATATTTATATATCTCAATTTATTATTCTTTTATCAGGAAATATTTATTTTAAAAGGTTCCATTCTCAATTCCTCTCGATAAGAAAGCTCAATTAAAGGGAACTTCTTTATTTCTTCCACATTTTCATGTACACTCCATGAAATACTTTAATCCACCAAGATTTTTATAAAATCACTCATTGTATCATGAAAAACTATTTTAGTTCATTTATAGTTTTATGGAAATAATTATTCCTTAAAGAGTCCTTATTCTTTTCGAAAAACAATGCTTAAGTGGAACATTTATAAAGTAACCTAACCACTCTTTCACATGTTTCCACTTCAGTTGAACATCATTATTCATGATCTATTATTATTTTCCCTTATAAATATCCAATAGTTATTTAAATTTTTTCTCTTATGTATACCATTATGATATGCCTTTTGGTTATGCCTTATGACATTATTAAAAAACCTTTTTCTTTCCATGGGTAACCCATATGTTTATTCCTTATATTTTATTTTCATGTGGCACACATATGAAGGAACATGTTATGATGGGCGCACCCAGATAGTGCTCCAATGCATTGGGTAATGTTTTTTCTCATCATGTGTTATTTATGGGATTAGGGAGTAAACCTAATCCATTATAGGACTCTATACACCATGTGTGTAACACCCCAAGATTTTATAGTATGTTATCCCATTAAAGTAATTCAATAACTTGCGCTACACTCAACACCGAGTTCGAGCACACAACAACTTACCAAACTAGCCGTTCAAAAAGCGGTTATGAATAGTATTAACTGAATTTTAAATCTTATATACTCTATATAATTTTAATATCCATATTATGTGTTTCTTATACATAATATATGAACAAATTTATTTTCTCGGATAAAAGAATTTTTTTTCAAAAAATGAAATTTTACCGCCTTTTAATGGAGAACCTTTTTTAAAACCAATATTTGACAATTTTATATATTAAATTTAATGAAATTAAATTCTTATTTAGAAGCGGGACATAAAAATTTAGTTTGGATAAATTTTTGGTACTTTTCTAATAACTTTCATATTTTGATAAATAGTGAAAAATACTATGTTTTAATTGAAAACAACTTTTTTAATCGAAATAATTTATAGTATTAAATTATGAATTTGAAAAGTTTTTAAGTATAATTAGATTATATTTTTATCATTTAATACAATTTATTTCATTATAAGTAATGTCACATTTAAATTTGACATAAACACATGTCAATCTTTTGATAGTTTTTACTTTTTAAAAACCCGCCTTTTGGTTTTGACAACGAGAATTAATTATAAATTAATAAATGAAACTTCTATGTTTTGAATTTGGAAAAACAGACTTCATTTTTGAATTCAGAATATCAAAATTAGCCTAGGGTAAATTTTTGGTATTTTTCTGAAAACTTTCAATTTTTGATGAATAGTGAAAAACACTACGTTATTATTTAAAACCGACTTTTTATTTAAATATTAATTTATTTTATTTAAATTTATTTTAAGTCAAAATAGATATATAATACCTATATAAGTTCAATGTAATTCATTGGAGTCATTTTACAATAAAATTAGATGTATCAAAATGTTATTGAACTTTTTAACCTCTTTTACCGACCTTCTAGGCACGTTATCAAAATTGCATAAAACTTAATTTTACCACTTCAGTGAGTTGAATTTAAAAAATCCAAGAGACATGGTTAATATTATTAAGTAAAATTTGGTCCAATAAGATGAAAATAATTTTTGTTGAATAGTAACTTTTGACTTTTATTTACCATAGTTAAAAGTAAATAGGGTAATTAAGGGTAAAAATGATATCATAATTACCCTAACACATGTCCTAATTCAATTGGATAAGTATAATTCAACAAAAAAACCTTAGAAATAAAATATTATCCTCTTTGGTCCACTTGTATTATATTTGGACATTTATTATTATTTTATTTAAAGAAGAGTTAAAAGAGTTAAATTCGACGTTTAATAACTAAACCATTTTTAACATAGGGTTACACACAATATAAATTAGACTATAAAGATTCATTAGAAAGATAAAAATATTTCCTACATAATGGTATTTTATTTTTAATTTTTATACATTAAATAATTTAATTTATTTATGACATAATGATGATGCAGTAATTACCTTATTAATGAAATATTAAAATAATTGTTATTATAAATATCCAAATAAATATAAATTGAGACTTATGATAAATTACAACAATTTTATAGGTTAATATGACATGTTAGGGTTGGTTAAATAAATTTTATTCTAAGTGATAATGTTTTTATGGCTTTCAAAAAAATTAAATACTAAATAGTGTCAAAATTGACATTATTGAGTTTTTAAAACAAATACTATATTATTAATTGATATAATATTCTTAAAAATATAAGGTTCAGAAAAAGAACTTAGATAAGGTTATATATATTAAAAATGAATCACAATGAGTTCTCGTGGCTTGTTATAGTAATTTTATTAACCATATAGTGTAAAAATACAAGAAGACACAGTAAAAGTTAAACTATTTAACTAAGAGTTAAATCTAAAAGATAAAGTTAAAATAGAAACCTAAACTTGTATAAAACCAATTTTTTGAGAGGATATTGACCCATAACCACATAATGATCTAAATAAATTCATTTGGAGCCATTATAAACTAAAAATTATTTTATTATAAAACAATATTTCAAGATTTTCCTAAAGTGACCCTCACCTCTCTTATAAAAGGGAACTTCCCCTTCGATTAGTTTCACACCTCCAAAGCCATTTGTCTCAGCCAAAACCTGCCCAAATATCCTCAAAACTTCCCTCAAATCAATCTAGATTCATTAATTTGATCATAAAGACAACCCCATGAGGCCTTTTGATCAACTCAAAAGGAAACACCCGAAAAAGAGGTAATAATTTCCCCACCCTCTTTCAAGTTATTTTCTTCTTCCACTTCCTATTTATTTGTTGTTTCCATACCAAAATAATAACTCCAATACCTCCTAAATAATGTGATGTTATTATAAATATGGTACAACCATATTCTTTATTCTATCCATCCTATAAATGACAAAGTCACCATACGTGTGTACGTACGGATTACCGTCTTCACGCCGTGGTGTAGTTTGTTATTCAAACACTTCATTATTTGGATGAGTATAATAATGAGTATAAATGATGTAAATAATAAATATAACATGTTAATTATTCTGTATATATGATATACCATCCAATTAAATATGTTTTTACCATCAAGATAATGATATTTTCGCTCGTGCGTACGTACAGATTACCGTATCCACGACGTGATGAGATTCATTCCCACGTTCACCATTCAATGATTATTATAAAAATATATATTATAAATAAGTATGTAATATATGAAATAATAATGCTAATGTATATATATATATAAATATATATATATATATGTATGTACTTATATATATCTTATTCACTTACGTCTGTTTAATACGATATGAAAATGGAAAGAACGTTTATGCGTACGTATGACCTACCATATCCATAAACGGTGATTTACATTTCATATATCTATCTATTATAAATATTTATATTCTAAATATATATAATATATAAATCAAGTTTTATATTCTGGAAGTATTTAAATCATTATCTAAATGATACGATCAAGAATAACAAGTTAAAACACATACGATAAATAAAGCGATTATTACCCAAAATGTTAATTTTATATGGAAATCATTATTAAATGGGTCGTATAAAGTCATAAATGAATCATGTATGATATAATAAATATTAATATGGTTCTGGTATAATTTAATAACATAGTATGGTCATTATACATGAGGTTAAACATACCCTCAACTAAAGAAAAGTGCAAGGTAAGAGTTAATCCCTCAATCTCATTATTATTCGAGATTGTTTATGGGTAAGTTTTTACTGGGACATATTTATTATCCAAGTCCATGTTTCATAAAATAGTTTTCAAAGGGATTATTTTTAAGGTAATATTTTATTAAAACATCATTTCAAATCTTTTAAATATTTATTCTTCTAAATCATTATCATTAATGTCCATGTTTTCAAATTTTTTTAAGGATTTATTTATATGGACATGAAGGTTTTTAAAATGTTAATTCCATTAAAAAGTTTAAAAGTTATATAGGACACTTTGATTAAAAAATGTATTTAAATTTATTCCTTTCTAAATTGTGTGACTTTTAAATGTTTTCATGAAAAATGGATATTTCTCTCAAGGAGTTTTACAAATCATTTTCATCTATGTCAACATCCTTTGATGGATTTTAAAATTATTTGAAGTTGATTTATTATGATAAAAATCTTCCATATTGTACTGAAGGTTTTTTGATATGTTTGACTATGGATGTGTTATTTTTATACCATTCCTAGTTTATGGTTAAAGTATTAACATTTCGTATGGTAGTTATAATACGAATGTTTATGTTATGTTTCAACCTTTTCATATGAGGAATGTATTGGACATAGTAAGTGACAGGTGGAGACCAATATAGCTCCTTGAGGCATTGATAGGTATCATGAGACAATTATTCGTGGAATTGGCTGAGGCCTTTCTTAGTTTGATATATGGTTTTGGCCAAGGCCTTAATTATTTTTAGACATCTTGGCCAAGGCCTTGAAAAAATGTTTCAGAATGTCTGGCATTATACATTCCCTCATTATGAAAATAATATTGATGGTTCATATGGTTATTCGACTAGTAGAATAATCATGACTATGTTTTATTATGGAATTATTACTCAACTTATATTCTTCCATAAAGTGTTCATGTTTGTTGTTTGTAAAGGAATGTTTTTTCAATTATTCACCATGCCTATTGTTTATGTTATCTTCTTCTAAATTGTTTACCCTTACTGAGCATCCGAGATCACCCCTTTCTTATGTTTTATTTTCCCAGGATTACCAAGTAGTGTATTATGATTGATATAAAGGGTTAAGCTAAAAGGGAATAATGGTGTTCTCAAACAACTATCTATGATGTATTTTTTGTTTGAAATTCTAATGTGAAGTTGATGTATGTAATATATTTCCAAGACTGCTAAAATGATCGGTCTTTCGAGACTTGATTCCTTGTAATCATGCCAATGTATTAAAATAATGCACCGACTCTGGGCTTCTGGGGTCGGGGCATTACAGTTGGTATTAGAGGAAGTTTAGAAACAACCTTGGAAATAGATTTAGATAAACTCCGATTAGAGAACATTACTCTAAGATATACTTTGAGGATTAGTATAGAAGAAATTCCTAGAATTTTGGTAATGTAGATATTTTATGAATTTTCCAAGTAATACATCCCTGCCTGGATACGAGCTAGTAGAGGTGGCTCTGGCACAGATGTACCTAGGGGTAAAACCTAAAAACACCACTTTTTGCTCGACTCAAACGGGAACTGGTGCATGACATCGGGCCTTGCTGCACTCTTGGTTATGACACTCTCAGGAGATATGCTTAGGATAAGTCACATTTTCTTTACAACCCATTATGAAGGATTTATTAGTATATACCTCCTCAAAGAAAACATTTTTATGATTATGGATTATATCGATAAACTGTTCAATTTACGTTAAGTGTTTTACAAATTTGGAATTATGTATTGAGATTCATAAACTAACCTAGTGTATGACATTGTTTAGAAATGGTTACTAGTAGAAGGAATGAGAAATCCATCTATACGCATGATCCAAATATTAATAAGGATCATATCTTTCATGGTACTAAGCCGAGATTTAGAAAGGAAATAGTCTCCCACATATTATCATCATATGAAGAAATAGTATCATGTGTTAATAAGATAAGTAAATAATTCTCTGAGTCCTATGGATTTGAAGGGAAGCAAGAGAATAAAAGGATTGAAGAGAGAAATATGGATAAAGGGAAGAGGGGAAAGAAGGATTATCCTATAAGTGATAACTGTGGAAAGAATCACCTTGGAAAATGCTTGAAGGGAATGGGAGTTTGTTATAAGTGTGGAGAAAAAGGACACCAAGTACATGATTTAAAGGGTAAGAAAAAGGTTTCAAATGTACAATGCTTCATCTGAACGGAGTTGGGACACTACGCGAAGCAATGTCCAAATCATCAGAGTATACCCCAAATGATGCTATTGGATAATAATCAAGTTATGAGACTACCAAAGATGAAGGGGAATGATTATATTTATTATGTTGTTATTAAATTATTGCATCATTTGAGTATTGTATTAATGATGTACATGTTATAATAATTATAGAGTATAAAAGGATTGTATTGTAGTACTATTTCATTAAGGATATGAGATTATGTGGAACCAAGAAAAGTGACTCTATAGCAGGATAATTTTTTTTGGAAAATATATGGTTGAGGGAAAGATAAACCATAATATGGTTCTGATACTGAGGTAGTGATTTTTGGAATAATATATGATTCATTTGGATAAATTTTATTGGATATTCTTGACTACCTTGAAACTGATTAATGATTTTTATATTCCATCATTGTTGGAGTTTACAACATTTTTTGATAGAAGGAGTATATCCAGTATTCTATAAGGAACAATGAAGCATGAATGTAATTAATAAGGTTTTATGGTAACTTAGGGTGTTATAGTGTTTTAAAAGAATACATAATGAATGTATTCATATGTTATTACGTAGAAAAAGAGATCTTCATTTTGTTTACCTTCCTTAAAAATTTTGGACTGTGAGTTTGGACAAAAGTATTTTGGATAAGTCTAAAGGTTGGAATGGATTAAATTGGACGTTGGATACTATTATTAAGGTTAAATAATTTCTTAATATTATTTTTTTATTGTTATAAAAAGGAAAACCCAGAGGTCAGACAACAACCCATCACGTCCGGTAGGGGCGTGAGACTTGAACATGCAAACGAAGGGCGACAAGGGTGCATCACCTACCACTAGACTAGGTGATGTCCTGGTTTGAGTAATGTAGTTTTTTTAAATATTCTAACAAATGAATTATAAAATCATTATTTTTGGAATCCTATACGATTACGATAAATAGAATATTTTTGAATTCTATTATCTTTTAGAGTGAAAGGTGAGTTTGTGGTAGGAATTAGTTGAAGGATAAAACTCTACTTATCAAGTATAATTTTTTCCTCTTATTCTATGAATAAATTAATTCTAAAACTTTAGTTAAGGGATCTTAAAACAAAAAATGTGTTATCCTAATACCTTATTTTTTTTGAATCGACAATATTTTAAATCACCATAGATTGATGGCTTTGAGGCCCTCAATTTTACACTTGTTTGTGATTGATGACCTCAACCACTCCCTATAAATATTTATGTTTTTCCTCTAATTATGCCCTTAATTTCCACCAATGTTCTCCTAATCGAGATCATAATTTGGTGGTGACTTTTTCATTTCCCTTTCCCTCTTTTTAAGACTAAATTTTATTAAACCAATTTCCAATGTGGGTTTTCCACAAAGGTAAGTTTCTATTTTTAACCTTTTATTTTAGAAGAACACTTCCAAATTGCGAGGATACAATTTATTGAAATAGGAGATAATGTAACAACCCAATATTTCATAGTACGTTATCTCATTAAAGTAATTCAATAACTTGCGCTACACTCAACACCGAGTTCGAGCGCACCACAACTTACCAAACTAGTCGCTCAAAAAGAAGTTATGAATAGTATTAAATGAATTTTAAATCTTATATACTCTATATAATTTTAACATCCATATTATGTGTTTCTTAGACATAATATAATAAAAAATTTATTTTCTCAGATAAAAGACGTATTTTTCAAAAAAATGTAATTTTACCGCCTTTTAATGGAGAACCTTTTTTAAAAACAATATTTGACACTTTTATATATTTGATTTAATGAAATTAATTTCTTATTTATAAGAGAGACATAAAAATTTAGTTTGGATAAATTTTTGGTACTTTACTGATAACTTTAATATTTTGATGAATAGTGAAAAATACTATGTTTTAATTGAAAATAACTTTTTTAATCAAAATATTTTATAGTGTTAAATTATGAATTTGAAAGGTTTTGGAGTATAATTAGATTATATTTTTATCATTTAATACAATGTAGATAATTTTAAGTAATTTCACATTTAAATTTGACATAACCACATGTCAATCTTTTGATAGTTTTTACTTTTTAAAAACCCGCTTTTTGGTTTTGACAATGAGAATTAATTTTAAATTAATAAATGAAAATTCTATATTTTGAATTTGGAATAATAGACTACATTTTTGAATTATTAACATCAAAATTATCTTAGGGTGATGTTTTTCTATTTTTCTGAAAACTTTCAATTTTTGATGAATAGTGAAAAACACTGCGTTATTATTTAAAACTAACTTTTTATTTAAATGATAATTTATTTTATTTAAATTTATTTTAAGTAAAAATAGATATATAATACCTATATAATTTCAATTTAATTCATTGGAGTCATTTTATAATAAAATTAGATGTATAAAATTTTATTGGACTTTTTAACCTCTTTTACCCACCTTCTAGGCGCGTTAGCAAATTTGCATAAAACTTAATTTTACCACTTTTGTGAGTTTAATTTAAAAAATATAAGAGATAAGGTTAATATATGTAAGTAAAATGTGGTTCAATAATATGGAAATAATTTTTTGTGAATAGTAACATTTGACTTTTATTTACCACGATTAAAAGTAAATAGGGTATTTAAGGGTAAAAATGATTTCATAATTACCCTAACACATGTCCTAATTATATTGTATAAGTATAATTTGACCAAAAAAAACCTTTGGAATAAAATATGATCCTATTTGTTCCACTTATATTAGATTAGAACATTTATTATTATTTTATTTAAAGAAGAGTTAAAAGAGTTAAATTCAAAGTTTAATAACTAAACCATTTTTAATATTTGGTTAAACACAATATAAATTAGACTATAAATATTAATTATAAAGATAAAAGTATTTCCTACATAATGGTATTTTATTTATAATTTTTATACATTAAATAATTTAATTTATTTATGACACAATGATGATGCATTAATTACCTTATTAATGAAATATTAAAATAATTGATATTATAAATATCCAAATAAATATAAATTGATACTTATAATGAATTAAACTAATTTTATAGGTTAATATGAAATTTTAGGGTTGGGTAAATAAAATTTATTCTAAGTGATAAAGTTTTTATGGCTTTCAAAAAAATCAAATACTAAATAGTGTCAAAATTGACATAATTGAGTTTTTAAAACTAATACTATATTATTAATTGCTATAATATTTCTAAAAATCTAATGTTCAGCCAAAGGACTTAGATAAGGTAATATATATTAATAATGAACCACATGGGGTTCTCTTGTCTTGTTATAGTATTTTTGTTAACCATATAGTGTAAGAATACAAGAAGACACGGTAAAAGTTAAACTATTTAACTAAGAGTTAAATCTAAAAGATAAGGTTAAAATGGTAACCTAAACATGTATAAAACTTATTTATTGAGAGATTATCAACCCATAACCACCTAATTCTCTAAATAAATTCATTTGGATCCATTAGGAACTGAAAATTATTTTATTATAAAATAATATTTCAATCTTTTCCTAAAGTGACCCTCACCTCTCTTATAAAAGGGCACTTCCCCTTTTCTTAATTTCACACCCCCAAAGCCATTTTTCTCAGACAAATCCTGCCCAAATATCTTCCCAAATTCCCTAAAATCAACCTTGAGTCCTTAATATGATCATAAAGACATCCTAAGGATCCCTTTTGATCAACTCAAAAGGAAACACCTGAAGAAGAGGTAATAATTTCACCACCCTCTTTCAAGTTCTTTTCTTCTTCCACTTCCTCTTTCTTTGTTGTTTCCATAAAAAAATAATAACTCCAGTGCCTCATACATACTATGATGTTATTATAAATATGGTACAACCATATTTGTTATTATATACATCCTATAAATGACAAAGTCACCATACGTGCGTACGTACAACTTACCATCTCCATGTCGTGGTGTAATTTGTTATTCAAGCACTTCATTATTTGTTTGGGTATAATAATGAGTATAACTGATGTAAATAATAAATATAACATGTTAATGATTATTTATATATGATATAACATCCAATTACATACGATTTCACCATCAATATAATGATATTGTCGCTCGTGTGTACGTACAGATTACCGTCTCCACGACGCGATGAGATTCATTCCCACGTTCACCATTCAACGATTATTATAAAAATATATATTATTAATAAGTATGTAATATATGAAATAATAATTCTACTAGATATATATATATATATATATGTATGTATGTACTTACATATATCTTATTCACTTACTTCCATTCAATACGATTTGAAAACAGAAACAACGTTTAAGCGTACGTACGACCTACCGTCTCCATAAAATGTGCTTTCGATTTCATATATATATATATATTATAAATATTTATATTCTAAATATATATAATATATAAATCATGTTTTATATTCTTTAAGTATTTAAATCATGATCTAAATGATACGATCAAGAATAACAAGTTAAAACACTTATGATAAAGAAAGCGATTATTACCCAAAATGTTAATTTAACATGGAAATCATTATTAAATGGGTAGTATAAGGTCATAAATGAATCATGTATGATATAATAAATATTAATATGGTTCTGGTATAATTTAATAACATACTATGGTCATTATACAGGAGGTTAAACATACCCTTGACCAAAGGAAAGTGCAAGGTAAGGGTTAATTCATGAATCTCATTATTATTAGAGATTGTTTATGGGTAAGTTATTTTTGAGACATATTTATTATCCATGTACATGTTTCATAAAATAGTTTTCAAATGTATTATTTTTAAGGGACTCTTTTATTAAAACATCATTTTAAATCTTTTAAATACTTATTCTTATAAATCATTCTCATTAATGTCCATGTTTGCAAAATGTTTTTAAGGATTTATTTATATGGACATGAATGTTTTTAAAATGCTAATTACATTAAAAAGTTTCATAGTGGTATAGGACACTTTGATTCAAAAATGCCTTTAAATGTCTTCCTTTCTAAATTGTGTGACTTTTAAATGTTTTTATGAAAAAGGGATATATCTCTCAAGGAGTTTTACAAATCATTTTTATCCATGTAAACATCCTTTGATGGATTTGAAACTTGTTTGAAGTTGATTTATTATCATACAAATCTTCCATATTGTATTGAAGGTTTTGTGATATGTTTGACTATGGATGTGTTATTTTTATACCATTCATAGTTTATGGTTAAATTATTGACATTTCATATGCTAGTTCTAATAAGAATGTTTATGTTATGTTTCAAACTTTTCATATGAGGAATGTATTGGAAATACTAAGTGATGTGTGGAGCCCACTATAGCTCCTCGATGCAATGGTAGTCTCATGAGACAATTATTCATGGAATTGGCTGAGGCCTTTCCCAATTTGATATATGGTTTTGACCGAGGCCTTAATCATTTTTAGACGTCTTGTTTGAGGCCTTGACAAAATGTTTTAGAATGTCTAGCATTATTCATTCCCTCATTATAAAAATAATATTGATGGTTCATGTGGTTATTTGACTAGTAGAATATCCATGACTATGTTTTATTATGACATTATTTACTCAGCTCATATTTCTTCCATAAAGTGTTCATGTTTATTGTTTGTAAAGGCATGTTTTTTCAATTATTCACAATGACTATTGTTTATGTTATCTTCTGCTAAATTATTTACCCTTACTGAGCATCTGTGCTCACCCCTTTGTTATGTTTTATTTTCCCAGGATTTCCAAGAAGTGCATTATGATTGATATGTAGGGTTAAGCTAAAAGGGAATAATAATGTTCTCAAAGAACTATCTATGCTATATTTTATGTTTGAAATTGTAATGTGAAGTTGATGTATGTAATCTATTTCCAAGACTGATAAACTGATCGGTCTTTCGAGACTTGATTCCTTGTAATCATTCCAATGTATTAAAATAATGCACCGACTCTGGGCTTCTGGGGTCGGGGCGTTACAATGTGATATAGTCTTGGAAGTTATCCTTAACTCATGTTTATGTCATGACATATGTTATTTCTACATTACTAAATTACCATGATCATATGATTCTATGTTTTATATGTTATGTCTCCATATGTTTATTCATAACCCATGACTTATATGTTATCATATTATGATTTATGACTAATGTACTGTGTTTATTTCCATGATTATTCCTTTACCAGGATTTTTAGCTCATACATTTTGTCTATGTATTTCCAATGCTATTCTATATAGATGTAGGAGATCAAAAGAAAATTAAGAGATCATTGTGGATATTAATAAAAATATTCTTTATTTTGGTTTCATGATTTTTAATTACGTACCTAGTCTTACAAATACACAAGACTTTTAGATCCTTGGTTTATATTTGATGGATAATAATGCTTCAAATCATATAATAATATGTGTAAAAGGATATTGTCATGACCTGACCCAACGGGGCTCGATCTGTGAATACCGAAGCCCACCTCCAATAGGCCAGGGGTTGGCGAATATCACCGAGTAGGCTATCACACACAAGGGAGGCATTAGCCTAAGGTACCTTTACACACGCACCCACATACACCTCCATGAAATAGTGAAGAGATATATAAAACTGAAAAGAAATGAATGCATACATATAACCCACAATTAGAGTGCAACAGAAGTACCAAAGGGAAAAATAGGGACCACCAAAGGAAAACTAAAAAAGTGTCCAACCTGCTCGGAAGAAGGGGTACGCTGCCAAAAGAACCACCAGAAAGCTCCTCGACACAACTTCGGTAAGACTCCATGGTCAGACCTTCTCACTAAGCTCCACCTGCTCTAGGTCCTCCTGGGACTCCGTCAAAAGGCATGTGGTCTACACAAGACACAAACATGTACGGGCAAAGCCCATACAGGGGTGAGTATAACAATACTCAGTAGGCACGCCAAAAACCCAAAACAAAAGAGAGCAACTGAAAGGCAACAATCCGCTCATCCCAGCCAGAGGGAACCTAGATGAGAGAGAAACTCCATCTCATGACCATCCTCGGATAAACACAACTAGTCAGCTCAGCTTAGGTGTATGCCCATACATACACCATGAACAATCTAGATATACTTAGCTCATGCACCCAGCCACATGAGGTACCGACCTCATCACAAGCACCAATTCACAACCAGGAGAGCACAATCCATGATCACTGTCATCCTAGATGACACTCGTCCGAGAGATACACTCCATCAGGTCCCACAAAAACATCTTAGACGCTCACCCGAGAGATCACGCTCGTCGGGTAACATCCCTGAGGAAACCCCACTAAAACAACATAAACACCAAACTTCTCAGATAGGGGACCGCTCCTAGGGTATGCTAGGGGATACCAGAACCCACATCGGTATATGAAGATCTCATAGATAAGGGATGACTCCCAGGGTCTGCTGGGGGATACCATAACCTGATCTAGCATTCGTAGATCACACAGATAGGGGATCACTCCCAGGATCCGCTGGGGGATACCACAACCCGATCTGACGCTCGACAGAAACACTTCACTCAGATAGAGGATCATCGCCTATGTAAAGGTGGTCACCATGATACTGGAACCCTATCTGGTATAACTCGCGATGTAGGGGATCGAACCGACGATGCAACAACCCTACTGAAACCACGCGCTGAGTATGGGATCGTATAACAAACAATACCACAACCCTACTATAAACCACATGCTGAGTAG
Source organism: Viscum album (assembly GCA_963277665.1). NCBI lineage: Eukaryota > Viridiplantae > Streptophyta > Magnoliopsida > Santalales > Viscaceae > Viscum > Viscum album. The sequence continues at coordinate 1,030,938,212 of OY728150.1, forward strand.
GGGATTGTATACCCGATGATACCACAACCCTACTGAGCATGGACCACTGAATAGGAGATCATATTCCTGATGATTCCACAAACCCTACGAAGTTAACATGCTAGATAGGGATCGCTGCCCATGGATAAGCGGTCATAGCGATACCAAGAACCCGATCTAGGGAAACGATGCTATAAGATCCTGCTCTGGGCCCACTAGAGGGATTCCGCAACTCTAACGGATTAAACATCTCATAGAGAGGATCACAAACCTATATGAAGGTTGTGATACCGCGCAAACCCTCATATGAACGAACCAAGGGAGTACCCTCAAACACTGTTGATCCAAATGTCGCTAACTCAAGAGACCCACCACAACACCACACCGCACACCTCCGAGGATGATACGGAGGCCACCATCACGATCCACGCGGAAAAACATGCAGGATAGGTTGTTTACTCGTCCAAAATGGAAAACCAGTGAAAATGAACTATTCACCATAGCTAGCCCATGTGGGGCCCACAAAACGATCTAGAAACTCATCAAGCAGATCATACCACATCGATCCCCTTGGAAAAACACATGGGATTGACTACTTGATCGTCCCAAACGAACACCCAGTGAAAAAGGTACTATCCACCAAATCCAGCCTGGGTGGGCCCCGCACCACGATCCCGAAACTCATCAAGAGGATCACACCATTGTGATCCCCTCGAAAAAACACACGGGATTGACTACTCGATCGTCTAAAATGGACACCTGGCAGAAAAGTCACGTTTCTCCGCAAATGCCGGAACCCGGCCTCATGGGGCCCACACCCTATTCTCAGTCCTAACACCCAAAAACTAGCTCGAAAATTCCATTGTACCATCGGGGTCTCAACGCCACTGATGGCACGTCATTTAGACTCTCCGTGCAGGAGTTATGGTGGGTCGAAGCTGAATAATAATAAAATATTATTATTATTTCAACATTTCGTAGCCCCAGGCCACGAACCCGACTCATAATATTCTCAAAGTAAACCAAAAAGGTCTCTCTCAACGCAAGGAACACGTCGCTACTAACGGATTTTGATTTGGACTCCCGATATGCATTTTACGGGGGTTTAAAGAGCTCCCGAAATATTCTGGCCGGACCACCGCTGGCTTGCCGGAAAACTGACCGGACCACCGCGCCGACCTTACCAGACCGCCGCCTGCTATATTCCGCTATGCCGCTACCATGCCGCCACCGCCCTTGCCAGATTTCACCATGGCCACCGCTGGAATCCTGGTTTTCCGTTGGAAAACTTCCGGGAACCCCCGAGAGCACCGCGGTGCTCCAAAATCAGATCTGAAACATGTTTCAGAAACCTCGAGACCCAAAATATAAAACCCTTATGATTTTTGAAGAAAAAAACACATAAAAGGGGTTTGAGATTTTAAAACTCAAACCACCTACCTATTGGCAGATCGCCGAAGCTTCGGGTGTAGAACGACACCTGCGGCGGGCTGAAGCTCGATCCGCTGACGATCGGCACTGAAAACGGACGCCTAGGGCTAGATCCGGTGAATAAGCGGAGGATGAGGGGAGGGGTTGCGTCGCCTGCATAAAATAGGAAGGGGTGGGGGGGAGATGATTGATTCCCCTCCTTTTTTTAATTAAAAACATTTCATCTCCCCGCCAACCGGCCTCCGACCCGGCACCCGACGCCGACTAAAACTATGTCATGCCTAGGGTAAACACGACGTTCTGAATGAAACAACACACTCATAATTGTGATATGAGACTCCGTTCAGGAGTTATTCGAGTTGTTGCTCATAAATAATCTTTTCTATTTATTTACAAAAACGCCCCTGGTGGCTTTTCTCACAGTAGGTCTGCGCCCGCAAAGTTTACACCCCGCCTAGGGTAAACAACACATTTCAGATGCAACCATGCCCTCGGATTCCCATTCCGAGTTTCCGTTTAGGAGATATCACACCCCCACCATGTGCATAGTATAAAAATACTTAATATTTTTATAAAATTAATTCTGGGCACACCGGGCCTCGGAATCGCACGCTGTCTTCCTGTCTAGCTCTGGAATTATTCATAAGAATATTCCAAAAGTCTAACAGGGTCAAAACCCGATTCGCTACAGATATAGTTTCTATAGTTGGTATTAGAACATGATATAGTTATTTTTTGGGATTAGGACTAGAAAAATTTAGTAAAAACCATTGGGGTAATTCTATCACCATGGATATCCTAGATTAAAACTTAGGGAATCACATGTTAGGATAAAATTTTCATTTATATGCTGTTACTTATAATTTCATGGTTTCCTTTTTATATACTCATTAGCTAAGTATTCAAGCCCCCAAATTTTATTTTACTTTTTTTAGTTAGTGGTGGGAAATATGAGAACCCATGCTAACAACCAATATGAAAGGAAATGTTATGATTTCCCTAACGAGATTCCAAACTTGATGGGAATGGAAGGCCAAAACATCATGAAAATACTAGATCAATTGGCCTGAGTTATGAATGAAAAATTGAATCATGTGGAACACCCTACTTCTCCTAAGAAATATCACGTTTTTTTGAATCCTTATTGAGTTGATATTCTCTTCCCCTCATTATGGGAAAATGGATTAACTCAATTGAGAATATATTCTTTATCCTCCAATGCTCAGATGAAGATAATGTCATGCTGGCCATCTATTGTTTTTATGGGAAGCTGATTAGTGGTGGAAACTCATAAAGAACATGAATTATAAAGAGAAAATTGATTCAATAGAATGAGATTAATTTAAGAAAACATTTTTTAAATAAATATTATTCATGAAGTCTCCATCTTGAGATGGAGAGGGAGTTCCTTGGACTGAAGAAAAAGGAAGACGAGTCTATCAAGGCATACTATGAATACATACATGGATTTCATGATATTCTTATATCTTTTTCATGAACACTAAAATTAAAGAGGATAACTTATTTAGTGAACTAAAGATGATTCTATGAAAAGCCTTTAAGATTTGAGACTTTGAAAGCTATGATGAGATGTTCTATTGTACCCTTAATGTTGAGATGAAGATTAGTGACTCTTAGTGGTCTGGTGGACCTAGAGATAAAAATTTGAAAATAGAGTTTAGTATGGGAGTATCAATGAATAAATCCTGTGAAGTAAAGAAAATCCATCATCCCAAGTGTCAAAAATATGGTATAAAGCATCATGAGATCTTTCTAAAGGGAACTAAGAGATGCTTAAAATGTTAAAAATAAGGTCATCAGGATAATAATTACTGAAGGGATATGAAGAATCCCACAAATGTGGAAGAAGAAAGGAAGGTCCAGATCAATACTCATCCTACAATATAGTGTTTCAACTATAAGGAAAATGAGCATTATTAAAGACAATTACCTAAGCTAAGGGTTGTTGGATAAAATCAGTGACAATAACCTCCAAGGTAGTAAGGAAGGTCATATGCTATCACTAATGCTGAGGTGGATCCTGATAATGATGTGGTGACAAGTACGCTGGTTATTCATTCTAGAATAGCGAATGTACTATTTGATTATGGTTCTATGAATTCATTCATTTCTTTTATTTTTAGTAGTATTATTCAAACAACACATTAAAATATTATAGTTGAGTTATCTATGAGGACATAAAATGGGGAAATTATTGCATCCAATGTATACAACTCCTCCCCGATCAATGTTTGTGGATTAAACCTACCATCAAATCTCATCTTACTTCCTTTGGTGTATTTTGATTATATAATGGGAATGGATTGGATATATTTATATAAATCCAATATTAACTATTAGAAAAGGGAAATCACTCTTCACATTCTAATAGATCCTCCAATTCTATATAATTGTGAGGAGGAGGATGAATATCCTTCAGAATCACCATCTCAATTATGGATATTATTTCTCTATGAATAGGAATATCTAGCTCAAATTATTGAGACAAAGGATAGGATCAAGGTTGAAGACATGCCCATTGTGAGGGACTATACTGATGTGTTCCTTGAAGAATTGACCAGTGTTCCTCATAACTAAGAAGTTGAGTTATTAATTGAACTTATACCCGAATCTCTTCCCATATAAAAGAATCCTTATGAAAATGACCACCATTGATTCAGAAGAAATGAAGAAGAAGTTACAAAAGAAACTGGACAAGGGTTTTATACACCCAAGTGCTTCACCATTGGGTGTACCGGTCCTCTTTATCAAGAATAAGGATGGATCAATGTTCCTGAACATTGATTATCGTGAGATTAAAAAAATCAAAATAATTAACAAGTATCCCCTGTTATAGATAGATGATTTGTTTGATCAAGTACATGTGGCCAAGTATTTATCTAAGGTGGACCTTTAGTTGGGATAACACTAATTAAAGGTATAGAAGGAAGACATTCCCAAGGATAACATTAGAACAATTTATGGACATTATGAGTTCATAGTTATAACTTTTGGACTCACTAATGTTCCAGAAATATTCATAGACTTAATGAATAGAGGCTGTATAGATTACCTTGAATTGTTTTTAGTAGTCTATATAGATGATATTATGATATACTCCAAGATCAAGGAGGAGCATGAGTAACATTTGAATACTATGCTAAATACACTGAAAAAGGAGAAAATACATGGAAAGTATAGTAAATGTGAGTTATAGTTGGAGGAAGTATCATTCATGGGTAATTTTATCACCATTAAAGGGATATTAGTGGACCCTTCTAAAATAAAGGGAATCTAAGAGTTTCCCTGGACAACATCTGTAATGGGGATCCTTAGTTTTCTTAATATTGTTGGGTATTATAAATGATTTATGAATAAATTATCAAGGTTTTAAAAACCACTAAAGAATATGAATCTAAAGGGAGTAAAGTTTTTATGGACTAGTGAATGTGAAGAATACTTCAAATGGTTGAAAAAGAGGCTTATCACTACACCGGTACTTACACTACCGACAATTGGGGAACTATTTGTGGAATACATTGATGATTTAAAGATGGGATTGGGTTGTGTAATAATGAAAAATGATAAAATTATAGACTATTCCTCAAGGTATCTAAAATTTCATGATAAAAACTATCCCATGCATGATCTAGAGTTGGCGTATATAATCTTTACATTGAAAATTTGGAAGCATTATCTATATAAAGAGAAGTGTGATATATATACTGATCATAAGAGTCTAAAATATATATTTACATAGAATTAGTCTAATATGTTCTAGTGAATATGGTTATAGATCATCAAGGATTATAACTACTTAATCTACTACCATCCTGGTAAATCAAATAAAGTGGAAGATCCTATAAGTAGAAAAGATCCTACAACTTTGTCAATGATGAGAATTGAGAAGGATACAATATTCATAGACTTGGAAAGGATGGACATGGGTATCATAAATGGAGGTACATCATCATTCCTTTCTCAAATGGTTTATCAACCACCCCTTCTAGAGAGGATAAAGGATTCTTAAAGAGATGATGTGGAAATTCAGAAGAAGTTAGAAGCTATCAGAAAAGGGAAATACTTAATGTTCAAAATTTATGAGGATGAAGAAATAATATTTGGGTCACAAATATGTGTACCATCAAATCACAAGATAAAGGGAGAGTCTTTTAATTATGCACATAGCCCAACCTTCTCCATCCACCTAAGGAGAACAAAGATATATCAAGATATCTGAGAGCACTATTGGTGGGAAAATATGAAGAAGGATATCACTAAATATACATCAATGTGCTTGGTATATTATTAAGTGAAGGATGAAAGGAAAACTAATAAGGGGGGTGTTGAAACCATTACTCACACCTACATATAATTGGAAACAATCACCATATGAAAATAAATCCGGAGGAAATAATGCAATATAGGTTTTTGTGGAATGACTTACAAAGTCAAATAATTTTATTGAAATTTGAGAGGAATTATCACTCAATCAGATCTCATGGATATATATTAGAGAAGAGGTGAGGCTGTATAGAGTACCATTATAAATTGTATTTGATTGAGATACAAGATTTAAATCCATGTTCTAGAAGTGTAGAGACCCGAAGCTTGAAGTACATAGACATTACATTACTTTTGCGGAATACTTAGTACATAAGAAAAACACACACACAAGGACCGTAATAGTTTAGTGTCTTTGGAAACTCGGAATATAATCTTCTAATCGTGGTGAAAGATCTTCAATATTTCCCATAAAGATCTTCTTTTTTTTAAAAAAAACCTAAATCCTTTCTTTATATCCTGGGGAAAAGAAAACATAAAAGGGTGAGCTCAAATGCTCAGTAAGGGTAAACAAAAGAAATATCAATCACATCATATTCATAAGAACATATCTTTTGGAAATCTTAACCTGCAAAAGAGATCATAATTTCATAACATGGGATAAATCATAGTAGTGAAATGTAATCCCAATAATCATAACTTAAAACATGAAACTTTTTGGAATACACACATAATCATAGAGAATCATTTCTTATTACTCAAGACTCATTGTCAAGACTATCTTAGTGGACAAAGTCCATTTCTGAACCGAGTTCATTCCTCGTTTCAGTCCTGTTTCACTGAATCGGTATAACCTACCGTTCCAGCCATATCTATCTCATGAGATATAAAATCTTTACCCAATGAATTGGAGGGAGATATAGGTCCCACCCATCTCATAATGATACCATTCTTATGTGTGCCACAAAATCATAAATCATATATCATTTCATAACCCATGTAATACAAATGGGAATCTTAAACATCATGACATCATAAAAAAATTCATATAAGATAAAGGAATACATAAAAATAATTCCATCACAACATAATCAAATCAATGTAATAATAGGGATAAAAACAGAACTATTTATTATCTTAGATGGAAAATAATTTTGATAAAACACTTGAACTCCATTCTTGAGGAAAATATCCTTTCTTCTTCAAAAACATTTTTTCCTTTCTTAACATGTCATACAACTTTAAACTAAAAGAAGTTGATTAAAAATAAACTTGAAAACTTGTAAAGGATGATTCTTGGAAATAATGTTTTAAAAATCCATTCATGTCGTATAAGTTAAAAAAAACATTCTTCGTACTTTTGTGGGAAAAGTCAAAAAGGACCTCGTACGAAAAATGACAAAAGATTCCTTTCATATCTTTTACTAAAAACTCACCGAAGGGTAAAATTGGATTTAAACAATTGTAGTTGGATGGAAATAATATTACATATTGAAGAAACATGGATGTGTATGATAAAATACACCCCAGTAAATTTCAAAGTATAAACAATCTCGGATAAAAATGAGATTGTGATATTTCCCTTACCTTAGGTCTGATTTGCTTCGTAAGTGTCCGAACCTCCTGTATAATGATTTAAATAATGTCATTGACTTATTCCAGAATCATACTAATTGTTATGATATCATATATTGTTCACTTATGACTTTATATTACCCATTCTTTTGTAAATTCCATGTTAAAGAGCGTTATGGGTAAAATTGTTTCATTTGTCGTCCGTGTTTTGACTTGTAATTATTCATATGATTACTTAGATCATGATTACTTAATTCCAGAATATAAAACATGATTTATATATAATATATATTCAGAATATACATATATATAATAGATCAGTAAATGGAAAGAAATACACCGTTCATGGAGACGGTAGACCGTTCGTACGCATGAACGCTGTTTTCTTTTCCTTATTGAGTTGAATGACATTAAGTAGATGACATACATATATATACACATAAATCCAGTATCATTATTATGTAATATATTTCATTATTACTTATTATATATACTTTATAATCATTCATGAATGGTTAACGTGGAGAATGAATCTCATCGCGTCGTGGAGACGGTAGTCCGTACGTACGCACGAGCGATGATATCGTTCTCATGATCGTGGAATTGTATTGGAGTGTATGTATAATATTTCAGAATCAATATCACTTTAAAATAATCATATATAGTTATTATTTACATCATTATACCCATCCAATTAAGGAGGTGGTGGAAAATAGATTTCACCACGGCGTGGAGACGGTATTCCGTACGTACGCACGCGCGGTGATTTCGTTTTCTGTAGGATGGATAGATGGTGAAATAGGGTTGTTTCATACTTATAATAACATATAAGTATATGAGTGATACTGATGTTATTACTTCATAATGAAACAACCTAAGAAGAATAAGTGGAAGAAGAAATAAAGGTGAAAGAATTTGTAACAGAAACTACCTCTTCTTTGAAGCGCCTCTTTGAGACCTCCTCTTAGGGCACTAAAATTGGTCTTTGAGGAAGACCAGAACCTCTAGGATGTTTCTAGGGAAGTGGAGAAGAGAATTTGGCAGGGGTGGTCCGAGATTGAAGGCTCAAAGTTGTGTGAGGAAGAGAGGGAGGAGGTGCCCTTTTATAAGGGAGGAGAGGGGCACCTTAGGAAAATCTCAAAATATTATTTTATTATAAAGTCAAGTTTGGTTTAAAATAGCTCCAAATTGATTTATTTCGAGGCTAAGGTGGGGATGGGTCGAAATCCTCTCATCCAATAGAATTTAGATAAGTTTAGGTATCAATTTTAACCTTATCATTTAGATTTAACCTTAAGTTAGATAATTTAACTTTTACCGTGTCTTCTTGTTTTCTTACACTATAAGGTTAATTAACTTTCCATATCAAGCCAAACGAACCCCAAGTTGTTTATTATTATTATATATAACCTTGTCTAAGTCATTTGGCCGAACCTTATATTTTTAGGAATAAAATAACAATTAATAATATAATATTTGTTTTAAAAAACTATTTTATGTCAATTTTGACACTATTTAGTAATTGATTTTTCTGAAAATCATAACAGAATGATTAGTTCAAACCAAGTTACTTAAATCGATACGAAAATGTAATATTAACATATAAAATTAGTGTAATTTATAAAAAGTCTCAAATTACATTTATTTGGGCATTTATAACATCAATTATGTCAATATTTCATTAATAAGATAATTACTGCATCATCGTTGTGTCATAAATAAATTAAATTATTTAATGTCTAAAAATTATAAATAAAATACCATTATGTATGAAATATTATTATATTTCTAATGAATATTTAAAATCGAATTTATCTTATGTATAACCCTATATTAAAAATGTTTTAGTAAATGAACTTTGATTTTAACTCTTTTAACTCTTCTTTGAATTAAATAATAATAAATGTCCTAATCTAATCCAAGTGGGCCTAAATTATCATATTTTATTCCTATGGTTGTTTTTGGTCGAATTACAGTTATCCAATAGAATTAGGACATGTGTTAGGGTAATAATAATAACTTTTTTACCCTTAATTACCCTATTTACTTTTAACCGTGGTAAAAAAAAGTACAAAGTTACTATTCACCAAAAATTATTTTCATCTCATTGAACCAAATTTTACTTACTGACATCAACCGTGTCTCTCGGATTTTCGAAATTCCACTCACAGAAGCGGTAAAATTAAGTTTTATGAAAAAATCAGTTTTTTAACTACCACTTAGTGGTTTCACTATTCATCAAAAAATGAAAGTTTCCAGAAAAATACCAAAAATTAGGCCTAAGCTATATTTGATGTTATGAACTCAAAAATGATGTCTATTTTACCAAATTCAAAACATATCAGTTGCATTAATTAATTTAAAATTTAATTCCCGTCATCAAAACAAATAGCATGTTCTTAAGAGATAATAACTATCAAAAGATTGACACTTGTTTATGTCTGGTTTAAATGTAGAATTACATCCAATGACCAAAATTGTTTTAAATTGTAAAAATATATTCTAAATATTCTTTAAAACCACTCAAATTAATAATTTATCACTATTAATTATTTCGATTAAAAAAGTTGTTTTTAATTAAAATTTAGTAATTTTCACTATTCATCAGAATATGAAAGTTATCCGAAAAGTACCAAAATTTTACCTTAGGCTAAATTCGATACTCCGAATCCAAAAATGAAGTCCATTTTGAGAGATAAAATTTCTAAAATTTTAAAATGTGGTTATTACTATTCATAACGGCTAGTTTTAATAATATTTTAATAGCATATCGTTGTTTAGTGAAACTCGGTATTGCGTACTACACACGCTATCGAGGAAGGTCATGATTGCGTGTAATGAAAGGCAAGTCAAGTATGCGTGTTGTGCAAGCTTCTTTTGGTGTAGCATACAACATAAGACATTAGTGAAATTAAAAAGAATATTTTTCATAAAATCTCAGGGTGTTACATTCTACCCCCCTTAAAATGAATTTCGCCCTCGAAATTCGTCGGGGTTATAAATGGTTTACTACTCGAAAGTTTGTTTAATATAAACCCACATCATAAAAAGGAATACCAAAACCTGGCTTTAAAAACTAAAGTATGAAATGTAACGGTTACCCAAATTAACTCATCACTGGGTTTCCACGTAGGAGAACATAGGTGAAAATATGGATATGGAAGAAAAATATAACCATCAAGTTCTGATGGAGAGTGGTAGAGAACATGGATATGAAAAATCCAACAATCGCAAAGCCATAAATTTGTGATGATCTAGGGTACCATCTGATTAATCAGATATAAGAGCACTAGGACAACATTTTTGGTTTTCAAAATCATTTCCTTAAAGTTGATGAAATTGGAATTAGAAGAAATACTTTCATGATTTTGGTATAGTCTCACCGTTTGTCATTCTTTGGACAATTTCCACTTCATCTATTAAAGAAATGAAGTTGAATTTGTCATTCGTGATGTGTTAGCAGATCATGTGATAGAATGATGGGTCATTCCATCTGTCTCAAACAAAAGGTTAGAAAAGTTATCAAAAAATACATAAGTCCATCTATAGCGAGATTAATCATATATGGTTCCTAAAATGAACTTATACTTCATATATCATACTCCTTAATAAAATAAAACTAGTTTCTACTAACCAGGGACTTCTTGTAGGCCAGTGGTAGGCGATAAAGGCCAGTCGCACTTCGGTTGTGGGTTAGATTCCTACGACATTGTCCGACGCGATAGGCTGTCACCCGTCCTACAGGTTTTCCTTTTTCTAAAACTATATTACTATAACATCCCATCAATAATATCGAAAAAAAACTTCTATCCTTAAACAATACTAACTTATGTCCAACATAATCCATTCCAATATTTAGGCTTATCCATAATACTGCAGTCCATTCTCATAATACAGTGAAAATGATTACCAGAGATTTAATACCATCGTTGATCCCCATATATCATAAGATATGTCTTGTTGGTCACATTCCAAACATTCAAAGGCCTTAATCATGTATTCTCTTGAATACCCATTGAACCATAGTGAAAACATGAATGCAGTTAACAGTTAACACTTTCCACATACCAAAATCCTCAAAATTCTATATACTCAAACCATGATATCACTTAGTCCTTATATCAATCATGAGCTCATGAATACTATCAAACATTTAATTTTCTCCTTATCCCTTCATTATGCGCATATCATCTACTTTCCAAAAAATATCTGAATAACGTTTCATGGATACCAGTACCATTAATCATACACTTTCAAAACTCAAGGAAAGACAACAGTGTAACAATCCTTAGATTTCTCTTTATTCCATAGTACCATGAGATTACTTATACAACATTACACTTGATAAACATGTAATCATTCCACTACATTCTTAAAGCATTGACCGAGCTTCAACAATTCTTTCATCTCACATATCACTTGTAGTCTCTTCATCATCATCCACATAAATACTACCCATACGACCATACTGATTCTCTTCATGAGACTTTCCCTTAGGGAATTGGTTTTCATAATGCCCATACATTCCACATTTAAAACATTTAACCATTGTTGATGTCATAGCAATACCATTATCCTCATCCCTGGTGTTAACTGAACCTTTTCCTTTGCACTTATTAGCTTTGTGTCCTTCTTTTACACACCCAAAGCATCTTATAGTTCCTTTGAAACATTCTCCTTGATGCCTCTTCCCACATGATTTACATAGGGGAAATTGAACTTTCTTTCCTCTATGATCATCATGAAAATCCATCTTTCTCTTATTAGCCGAGTCAGGAAATTTACCAAATTTTACTTTATTGATCATATTATGAGATTGCTGATTCGGCATAATAATGATGTTTGGACTTCCAAATCCCATTTCATTTGGTTTCTCATGAAGAATATCATTCCATTGTCCTTCATATCCTCCATTATCATGAATCATCTTGTTTCCATCCATTTTCTAAAACCCAAAAAGAATAGTGTGAGAGGAAAAAATCATAATAAAGGGGGAGTAACTTCAATATCTAACATCTTTGGTTTAATATAATATCGTTAACATAGTTCTAGGACTATATCCTATACGTATACTTATCCTTAGGGACATCTCTAGACATACCTTAGAAATATCTCTAGGGATCTCACTAAAGTTATCGCATCCTAGTTTCCAAAGGTTGACTAAACCTTTCCTCTGATACCAACTGTAGAGACCCGAAGCTTGAAGTACATAGACATTACATTAATTTTGCGGAATACTTAGTACATAAGAAAAACACACACACAAGGACCATAATAGTTTAGTGTCTTTGGAAACTCGGAATATAATCTTCTAATCGTGGTGAAAGATCTTCAATATCTCCCATAAAGATCTTCTTTTTTTTAAAACCTAAATCCTTTATTTATATCCTGGGGAAAATAAAACATAAAAGGGTGAGCTCAAATGCTCAGTAAGGGTAAAAAAAAGGAATATCAATCACATCATATTCATAAGAACATATCTTTTGGAAATCTTAACCTGCAAAAGAGATCATAATTTCATAACATGGGATAAATCATAGTAGTGAAATGTAATCCCAATAATCATAACATAAAACATGAAACTTTGTGGCATACACAAATAATCATAGAGAATCATTTCTTATTAGTCAAGACTCATTTCCAAGACTATCTTAGTGGACAAAGTCCATTTCTGAACCGAGTTCATTCCTCGTTTCAGTCCTGTTTCACTGAATAGGTATAACCTACCGTTCCAGCCATGTCTATCTCATGAGATATAAAATATTTACCCAATGCATTGGAGGGAGATATAGGTCCCACCCATCTCATAATGATAACATTCTTATGTGTGCCACAAAATCATAAATCATACATCATTTCATAACCCATGTAATACAAATGGGAATCTTAAACATCATGACATCATAAAACAATTCATATAAGATAAAGGAATTCATAAAAATAATTCCATCACAACATAATCAAATCAATGTAATAATAGGGATAAAAACATAACTATTTATTATCTTAGATGGAAAATAAGTTTGATAAAACACTTGAACTCCATTCTTGAGGAAAATATCCTTTCTTCTTCAATTTTTTTTTTCCTTTATTAACATGTCATACAACTTTAAACTAAAAGAAGTTGATTAAAAATAAACTTGAAAACTTGTAAAGTATGACTCTTGGAAATAATGTTTTAAAAATCCTTTCATGTCGTATAAGTTAAAAAAAACATTCTTCGTACTTTTGTCGGAAAAGTCAAAAAGTACCTCGTACAAAAAATGACAAAAGATTCCTTTCATATCTTTTACTAAAAACTCACCAAAGGGTAAAATTGGATTTAAACAATTTTAGGTGGATGGAAATAATATTACATATTGAAGAAACATGGATGTTTATGATAAAATACACCCTAGTAAATTTCAAGGTATAAACAATCTCGGATAAAAATGAGATTGTGATATTTCCCTTACCTTAGGTCCGATTTGCTTCGTAAGTGTCCGAAACTCCTGTATAATGATTTAAATAATGTCATTGACTTATTCAAGAATCATACTCATTTTTATGATATCATATATTGTTCACTTATGACTTTATATTACCCGTTCTTTTGTAAATTCCATGTTAAAGAGCGTTTTGGGTAAAATTGTTTCATTTGTCGTCCGTGTTTTGACTTGTAATTATTAATATGATTACTTAGATCATGATTACTTAATTCCAGAATATAAAACATGATTTATATATAATATATATTCATAATATACATATATATAATAGATCAGTAAATGGAAATAAATACACCGTTCACGGAGACGGTAGACCGTTCGTACGCATGAACGCTGTTTTCTTTTCCTTATTGAGTTGAATGGCATTAAGTAGATGACATACATATATATAAAAATAAATAAAGTATAATTATTATGTCATATATTTCATTATTAATTATTATATATACTTTATAATCATTCATGAATGGTTAACGTGGAGAATGAATCTCATCGCGTCGTGGAGACGGTAGTCCGTACGTACACACGAGCGATGATATCGTTCTCATGATCGTGGAATTGTATTGGAGTGTATGTATACTATTTCAGAATCAATATCACTTTAAACTAATCATATATAGTTATTATTTACATCATTATACCCATCCAAGTAAGGTGGTGGTGGAAAATAGATTTCACCACGGCGTGGAGACGGTATTCCGTACGTACGCACGCGCGGTGATTTCGTTTTCCGTAGGATGGATAGATGGTGAAATAGGGTTGTTTAATACTTATAATAACATATCTGTATATGAGTGATACTGATGTTATTACTTCATAATGAAACAACCTAATATGAATAAGTGGAAGAAGAAATAAAGGTGAAAGAATCAGTAACGGAAATTACCTCTTCTTTGAAGCGCCTCTTTGAGACCTCCTCTTAGGGAACTAAAATTGGTCTTTGAGGAATACCAGAACCTCTAGGATGTTTCTAGGGAAGTGGAGAAGAGAATTTGGAAGGGGTTGGCTGAGCTTTAAGGCTCAAAGTTGTGTGAGGAAGAGAGGGAGGAGGTTCCCTTTTATAAGGGAGGAGAGGGGCACCTTAGGAAAATCTCAAAATGTTATTTTATTATAAAGTCAAGTTCGGTTTAAAATAGCTCCAAATTGATTTATTTAGAGGCTAAGGTGGGGATGGGTCGAAATCCTCTAATCCAATAGAATTTAGACAAGTTTAGGTATCAATTTTAACCTTATCATTTAGATTTAACTTTAAGTTAGATAATTTAACTTTTACCGTGTATTCTTGTTTTCTTACACTATAAGGTTAATTAACTTACCATATCAAGCCAAAAGAACCCCAAGTTGTTTATTATTAATATATATAACCTTATCTAAGTCATCTGGTCGAAACTTAGATTTTTAGGAATAAAATAACAATTCATAATATAATATTTGTTTTAAAAAACTATTTTATGTCAATTTTGACACTATTTAGTAATTGATTTTTGTGAAAATCATAACAGAATGATTAGTTCGAACCAAGTTACTTAAATCAATACTAAAATTTCATATTAACCTATAAAATTAGTGTAATTTATAAAAAGTCTCAAATTACATTTATTTGGGTATTTATAACATCAATTATGTCAATATTTCATTAATAAGATAATTACTGCATCATCGTTGTGTCATAAATAAAATAAATTATTTAATGTCTAAAAATTATAAATAAAATACAATTACGTAGGAAATATTATTATCTTTCTAATGAATATTTACAATCGAATTTATCTTATGTATAACCCTATATTAAAAATGTTTTAGTAAATAAACTTTGATTTCAACTCTTTTAACTCTTCTTTGAATTAAATAATAATAAATGTCCTAATCTAATCTAAGTGGGCCTAAATAATCATATTTTATTCCTATGGTTGTTTTTGGTCGAATTACACTTATCCAATAGAATTAGGACATGTGTTAGGGTAATAATAATAACATTTGTACCCTTAATTACCCTATTTACTTTTAACCGTGGTAAAAAAATAAAAAGTTACTATTCACCAAAAATTATTTTCATCTCATTGAACCACATTTTACTTACTGACATCAACCGTGTCTCTCGGATTTTCTAAATTCCACTCACAGAAGTGGTAAAATTAAGTTTTATGAAAAATTCAGTTTTTTAACTACCACTTAGTGGTTTCACTATTCATCAAAAAATGAAAGTTTCCAGAAAAATACCAAAAATTAGGCCTAAGCTATATTTGATGTTATGAACTCAAAAATGATGTCTATTTTACCAAATTCAAAACATATCAGTTGCATTAATTAATTTAAAAATTAATTCCCGTCGTCAAAACAAATAGCGTGTTCTTAAGAGATAATAACTATCAAAAGATTGACACTTGTTTATGTCTGGTTTAAATGTAGAATTACATCCAATGACCAACATTGTATTAAATTGTAAAAATATATTCTAAATATTCTTTAAAACCACTCAAATTAATAATTTATCACTATTAATTATTTCGATTAAAAAAGTTGTTTTTAATTAAAATTTAGTAATTTT
The DNA here is from genome assembly GCA_963277665.1 of Viscum album. NCBI lineage: Eukaryota > Viridiplantae > Streptophyta > Magnoliopsida > Santalales > Viscaceae > Viscum > Viscum album. Next base: position 1,030,954,517 of record OY728150.1, read on the forward strand.
CACTATTCATCAGAATATGAAAGTTATCCGAAAAGTACCAAAATTTCACCTTAGGCTAAATTCGATACTCCGAATCCAAAAATGAAGTCCATTTTGAGAGATAAAATTTCTAAAATTTTAAAATGTGGTTATTACTATTCATAACGGCTAGTTTTAATAATATTTTAATAGCATATCGTTGTTTAGTGAAACTCGGTATTGCGTACTACAACGCTGTCGAGGAAGGTCGTGATTGCGTGTAATGCAAGGCAAGTCAAGTATGCGTGTTGTGCAAGCTTCTTTTGGTGTAGCGTACAACACAAGACATTAATGAAATTAAAAAGAATATTTTTTATAAAATCTCGGGGTGTTACAAGAAGAGTCTCTAACATGCTCTAAACACTAAGCTGAACTTCAGGATGGTTTATCACCCTCAATCTGATGGCCAGTTTGAGTGGACTATTCAGAAACTGGAAGACATTTTGAGAGCATGCTTAATGAACTTCAAAGGAGGATGAGACCAACATCTTCTTCTGGTCGAATTCTATTGCAACAATAGTTTCCAATCAATAATCCAAATACCTCCATATGACGAAATTTATGGAAAAATATTCAGAACACCTGCATGATGAGATAAAGTCAGTCAATATAAGCTACTAGAACCTAAAATTGTAGAAGAAATGGTATAAAAGTGAAGAACATTCAGTAGTACATCAGGGCTTCACCAAGTTGATAGAAGATCTATGTATAAAATCATCAATGAGACCTATAATTTGAGTTTGGAGACATGGTATTCCTATGTATATATCCATAAAGAGAGTAATGAGATTTGGTAATATGGGAATTCTAATTCCCAGGTTCATCTGTCCTTTTTAGATTCTTGATCGCGTCAGAGCAGTGGCCTATCGACTAGCACTTGCACAAACCATATCTCAAGTACACGATGTATTCTGAATATCCATATTTGAGAATTACATATAAGATCCCTCACATGTATTGAATTTAGAGGTGGTAAAGCTGGAAAATGATCTCTCTTATGAGGAGAAACTAGTGAATATATTTGATTATATAGATAAATTTCTACGCAATAAGACAAGTCACCTTTTCAAAGTACTATGGCAATAACCATAAGTATGAAGAGGCAACATGAGAACCAGATGGAGCGATGAAGGATAATTATCCTCACTTATTTTCACCTTAGTATGTAAAATGAAATTTTTATGGAGTAATTTCATAAGGGGGGAAGAATGTAATGACCTAAAATTTTATCAAGGGAATTTCCCCTCTTATAATTATTCCATGCGGTATAAAAAAGATACATCACATAGAGAAACCCAAAAAAACATTATTATCATAAAATAATAATGATACATTAGTCAGTAAATAAAGAAATAAGAATTATAAAGATTATAGTAGGATAATAAATTTAAAATAAGCTAATAATAATAAGAAAATTTGGATCTGCTCGATCCACTAGAATGACCTCATTCACGAACAAAGATGTATAAATAAAACATATTGGTAACAATAAAATATTCATTTTGAAGATTAATATATAAATAAAATTGAAAAAATATTGAAGTGAATGAAGAATTAATTTAATAAGATATATTTATAGTAATTAGTGAACCCACATGACCATTATAAATCAAACCATTATAATTGTAACCTGACTGTTGGAATAGTATCCTGATAGTTATAATAGTAATATGATCATTAGGAGTAGTAATATGACTGTTAGAATAGTAACATCACCTATGAAAGTGTTAAACAATATTTAGGAATATTATAAATTAAAATATGATATATTTATATCATAGTATAAGTAAATAAATGGTTTAGAAATGATAAATTATGTTTGGTATTTTTATAAAGCTTAAATATTTTATTTTCAATTTTATAATGAATAAAATGATTTAATAGAATTATTATTTTCATAAAATTATTTCATAAATTAATATTATTTTTTATTATAATGGTTATATAATTTTATGTTATGATAATTATTTTTTGAAAGCAATATAAAATTGATTATAATATTAAATATATATTTTTTCAAATAAATTAGGATTTTATTTAAAAATTAAAATTATAATATTTATAAAATTATTTTCTTAAAATTAATACAATTTTTTAAATATACACTTCAAAAAATGGTTTTTGTGAATTTTTGGTATTTTTCTAAAATAGTGAAATTTTTAGTGAATAATTAAAGATGGTAATTTATGGTATTTAACATTATACAAAAAATACATGGATTTTTGAGTCACGGATGATGTAATAACCCATTATGTCAAAATCACATATACTTGTTTCCATATATAGTCACAAGAATCAATACTATTGATAGTCTTTAACTAAAATATTTAATTATTCAATATAATAATCAAAATACCCCTCTCCTTCCCTTATAAATACCACCCTAACCACACATTATCCTCAAACCTTCTAATATTTGGATATTTACAATATTATACCCAATTTCCTTCCCTATTCCACAATTACAAGTGTTTCTGATCTCACCAATATACCAAACCCAAGTTCCTTAAAGAGGTTCTCAAGGAGATGACATTCAAGAGGTAAAATCCTCCATCTTTATCTTTTAAATTCTTTGTTTCTTCTACCTTATCCTCACCCCAATAAAAATATATATATTAACTCTAGTATCACATATATATTTTATTTTTATTTTTTAATGGAATATCCAAAATCAAATATATTCTCTTCTCATTTTATCTTAAAAATTAAAACAACATTCGTGATATGTCAGTTCACAACCTTCATGGATGGTAAGATTTAGTTTTCCCTTACCACCTTCAATTATGGTCATAAAATCATTATTATAGTTAAATAATATTATAATATTTATAATATAACTTATTTCATGTTTTGGAAACAATATATAAACATAATATTAAATAAAATGATACTAGTTCCTGATGGCCGCAAAAACTGCTAAAATTAACTAAACATTTATCATTAACATTTTATCAAATGAATCATCCTCATAAAAAAAATACAAATGATATATAGTAATATATAGGATTATATAATCACATTAATAAAATATAATTTCACTTATAGAGTACTATTTCCATTTGTAAAGAACATCCATAAATATATACAAGTTAACCGACCCTGAAACTATGAAACAAATGCTCTCGAAACATTGATATTAAACTTTATAAATCATTGAAATGGTTATAAATGATATTAATAAAATTAGAATAAATAAAATATATATGAAAAATGATATTAATTATTTAATTAGTGAATTTAATTTTATTATATAGGACATTAAGTGCATATGCAGAACACATTCAGACATAAGGTAAGGGATCTCTCCGAACTTCCATTTTTTTCTGATGGGTTACACTTTATATATCTTTACCTTAATGTATTTATTCATTATTCTTATAAAAAAACCCTAAATTATATGTATATGTTTGAAACTTATGTATATATCTTAATTAATACTTCTTTTATGGGGAAATGTTTTTTTAAAAGGTTCCCTTCTCAATTCCTCTTGATAAGAAAGCCTGATTAAAGGAACTTCTATATTTCTTACCCATTTTCAATTACACTCCATAAACTATTTTAATCCACCAATATTTTTCTAAAATTAATAATTTTATCATAAAAAACTATTTTAGTTCATTTCTAGTTTTATGTAAATAATTATTCCTTAAAGACTCTTAATTTCTTTCTCAAAAACCGCACTTAAGTGGAACATTTCCAATGTAACCTAACCACTATTTTTCCTATTTCTACTTTAGTTGAAAATAAGAATTCATGATATATTCTTATTTTCCCTTATGAGTTTCCAATAATGATTTAAATTCTTTCTTTCATGTATACCATTATGATACGCCATTTGGTTATGCCTTATGACATGATTACAAAACCTGTTTCTTTCTATGAGTAACCCATATGTTTATTATTTATGTTTGATTATTCATGTGGAACACATATTCCTAAACATGTTATGATGGGTGAAAACATATAATTATCCAATTTATTTTGTAGTGTTTTATCTCATGATATGTTATGTATGGGATTAGGGAGTAAACCTAATCCATTTTGGGACTCTTTCCACCATGTGATATAGTCTTGGTTGTTAAACATGACTCATGTTTATGTCAAGATATATGTTTTTTCCACATTACTACCTTACCAGGATTATATTATTCTATGTTTTATATTTTATGTCTCCATATTTTTATTCATGATCCATTCCTTATATGTTATCATCTGATGTATTCTAACACATGTACTATGCTTATTTCCATGCTTATTCCCTTACTGGGATTTTTATCTCATCACTTTTCTCTATATATTCTCCAATTTATCCTATGCAGATATAGAATATCAAAGGAAATTAGGATATCATTGTTTTTATTAATAAAAATATGCTTTATTTTGGTTTCATGTTTTCTAATTATATACCTATTCTTCCAAGGAGACTAAACTTTTCGATCATCAGTTTTTATTTGAGGGATAATAATGCTTAAAATATTATAATAATATGTGTAAAAGGATAGGGTCACTATACATCATACCCCATCTCTTCCTTAGGTCAAGAAACAAGTTTTTTTGTCTCCCACCATTACTGTAGGTTGTCCCACAAGGACATCCCACCCCTTCTATGTGTCTTATTCCATTATTTTCATCATCACATGTTATACATGTGCACCCTTCATGGTATAACCATGCCACAATGGTCCACCTATCACTTACCACAAGAAAAACACCTCTTTAGGTCATACATAAAAACACAACATTAAATAACATATATAGAAACAAAATAACATATCAAGAATGTGTATTAGCGCTATACACATAAAAATACAATCAATATCAAACATTGGTCACATGGGCTACACACACACCCACACACATGCACACATGTGATGAATATAAAGCATGGGTCTCATGGGATACATTTGTATACACATGTGATCAATATCAAACATAGGTATCACATGCTATACATGAACACACATGTGATAAATATCAAATAAAAAACTTTATGAAAGGTATCTACATAGTAATAAACTTCTTACCTCAATCATGGTGATATAAATTGCTATAATTTTCATGATATGATACAGAAATCATACCCTTCCCAACCAGATCAGTCCTACACAATAAGGATCCTCAAACCAATTGACCTTCATTAGTCACTCTCCACAATCCACACTGTTCATTGATATTTCATGACCATATTCCATTCTCAGGTTAATTATAGATATGAAACCAAAATAAAAAGAGGCAAAACAACTATAAAGAGAGAATAAATCTCCTAGAATCACCAAGACTTGATCCTTCGATATCAGTGATGATTTTTTGTGTTTGGGGATGAAAGTGACCATTAAGATACCCTATATTTAATCATGTGTTTAGAGGAATTTATTAGAGAAGGTAGGGTTTGAGGAGCCATTATAATTTAATGAAAAACCAAGGAAACATGTGTTATAATTTTGCATATAGGGCTATGCTATAATGGTTCCCAAATTGGAAAGAACTACAGTGAATGAGATATTTCTACACCATAATGGAGCATGGTCAAAATCATTTCTAAAATCGACATCATGGTCAATATATTGATCCTAATAACTAGGGAAAGGGACTATGAAAAAATGGTCAGAACCATGCTATAGCCTCCATGCCTTGACCGAAACACTATTCTACAATAAACCTACATAGAAAAACTATGATAAATTTGGTAAACCTACCCAAACTCTACCTTAAAAGACTTCATGCCACAACAAACACTTCACATTGTAGCTATACCAAAATATCAAGAACCATCAAAACAAACTGCTATACTATAGTTTCCCAACCATTCCACAACCACACCTTCGATGATGCAGAATATACCCAATATCATAGAATCAAACTCCATCTAAAAAATCAATTCCACATATCTTTTTATCCTTTTAAACCAACCCTAGGTTATTATTTAATATCTCATGGTGTCACAAATCTTCCCTCTATTTAATTATCATCCCTAAGAAGGACCTATAATAGTCCAATTCAAACAACTTGGTCCATTGAGACTGCATATCAGACTATCCCTCCCACCTCCCCTCATGGATTCATTCATACTCCCACAAAAACTGAAAAGTGGTATATTCATCCCCCTAAATACCTTGTCACTTTGGTCAATAATTTATACTGAGTTTACATAAATTATTCATATGGTTATAACTCAATGTCATCACAACTGAACACATACATATGTTAGGGATTTTACCCTCGAAGTTGAGAGACATGTAACACATTATTCATACCTAATTATCATGGAGGAATGTTTATTCATTAAGAAACTTATCTAATACACATGTTGATCTAAAACAGTCTAAAAAACCATGACTCTAGCTTCCCTTTCCATTGAAAATGATGATTACATAATCGAGGTGACACCCAAAAGAAAACCTTATCACCTTTAGTGAACTACAATTGTAAGATCCTTGGGTTATCATATTAGAATAGTCTATATTGAGTAGCAACCAACTACTTCATGATTAATTCCATCCTCTATGAGGTCTCCAAATCCATAGTTTTTCCAAAAAAATTTGTCTCACCCCCTCACTCTAACACAACAATAAGAAACATTATAGACTATAATGATCCTTAAAAGGTGCCAACCAAATTTAATCCTATACAACGTGGTTTTACATGATTTCTATAAAGGATAGATGATCATACCATTCTAAAAATAAGTCTATAATTCATTGAAAAAATCATATTATCTATGATTTGGTTCATCCTCGATGAATGTTCACTAGTCCATACATGATAGACTATACATAGTTTTAGCTAAGTCCCCAAAGCCTTCTACAATCCTATCCTAAACCACATTGTAAAACAAACATCCCTATCTAATAAGATATTGGAAATAACTTCATCACTCATACAATATCCTAAATATAAAGCTTTCCCAATTCATCTAAAAAGTGAGTCCCCTAGATCAATGATAAATGTTTAAATTTTTTCAGTTGATGAACTATCACCCAAACAACATATCGACTTCTCAGGATCTTGGAAACCACATAAAAAATCTATCATCACCTCATACCACCTATACATAGGCATGATAATTGGATGATGTAACCCCACTAGTCATTTATTATCCACCTTTATCCTCTAATAAGTAAAACAATGAGAGATTATGATCGTGATATCTAACTTCTTTCAAGGCTACCAGAAATGTAACTTGATATCTAGATACATATCCATTAAACCTAGGAATGGTACCCACTCAGAGGAATGTGATTATTTCATAAACTCTTCTATAAATTGAATCCTATACTATAATTCTCCCATAGATAATGATCATTTCAATAATATCCAATGAAAATATAAGAACTAGGCCACTTCCCATCAACCATTCCTGCATCACTAAGCATTTGAGTTTTGACATTATGACAGTCTTTACATAATACACTAAGGTCAATTTGATAACCAAGAGAGCACATGTCAACACCCCTTGGTACTTAGATGCATTCACCAACCATTAATCTAATAATCTCATCAACCACCATTCCCCCATGATGGTGTCTCTCTAAGATCATGTGTTTTTAGGCTGAGATAATCTCTAATGATATTACCTTTTATTAGAGCATAATCCATCTCAAAATGGAATTTCAATAGATAGTCCACCTAATTCCTCTACCTAAGATTCATATCCTACTGATATAATATGCAACACAAACTCTTTCAATATGAATTAATGATAAATCTCTCACCAAAGTGATAATGGTTTAAACACATTAGTGCATATACCACAGCTGCCAACTCTATGTCATGAAGAGTGTAGCTCCTCTCCCTGGGTCATAGCTAGCTAGACACAAAAGCTAATACATAATGCATAAACATTAACATGGGTATGATACTAATATAAGATGAATCACATAAAATCACATATCCAATACAATTATATGTAAATTCTAGGATCAAATATTTCATCAATCACATCTTCATATCCAAGAAGGAATCTTCACACTAGCTAGTCTTTCAAACTTTACCCCCTTCTTGATAGACACAACCATATGTGGTTCTATATGGGAGATGACCCCAATGAATCACATATAATAACCTACTAAACCAATAATTCTCTTAATATTGAAAACATTTATAGGTCCTTTACTAAGCATCATTACTTCTAAATCCTATAGGTCTAAAAAATATTCCAACATAGAGATGAAATTCAAAATAAAACTTACCTCCTAAATATAGAATTGATAATTTGAAATAATGAAATAGAGACAATGATCTATAAATGTAATCAACACATTATCCTAGTGTCTAGTGTGTATCATTAAGGTATTTGAGTATATGGTGATATCATCAATGAAAACCACAATCAAGTCAAGATATGGATGGAATATTATGTTCATGAAAGACATGAACACTTCTGGTGAAATTTTCAACCTGAAAGAAATGAAAAGATACTCATATAGTTCTTATATAATCTTAAACAGTATCTTAAAGATATACTCCTCCCTGACATTAAGTGGGGTGTGTTCTGATCATAGGTTAATCTTAGAGAACCACCAGGATCCCCCTAAATGATCAAAAAATCCACCGATCCTTGTAAAAGTGTATATATTCATCACATTCACCTTATTCTACTTCAAGTATCCCACACATTACTTAATATTATGGTCTTCATTATTTTTTATAAAATGGGTGATCCCTAGGGAGATGTGATTAGTATGAAAAATCCATTTTCCTCTAAATCCTTGAGCTACACCTTAGGATCCTTCAACTCATTCGTCACCATATGATATGGAGTAATTGATATAGGTTGTTACCCTAGTATGAATTTGATCTCAATTTCAACTCCTCTATCATGAGGATATTCAAATATGTCTCCAAGGAATATATCCTAATAAAGGACTACTAAGGGGGAAAAGAGGATGAATTTACTACTAGATCCACCGCAAGAACCATTCAAACTTCCTACATAGTAATATCACTAAACTAACTCAGGTCCAGTCTCATATACCTACTCCAACATCCCATTTACCAGTAAAATAAAACTCTTATCCCTTGGGAATTATATGGGATATCCATATCCTATAGAAGTCGATGTGTACTTGATAAATGATCTACCAGTATGTCCTAAAAATCATATCAAATCTACGAGTGAGGGTCCAAAAGTGTAGTAAAGAGACCATAAACTCAATATCAAAAGCTATAAATAAAAAAATAACAAGAAAATAATAATAATATTTATATAAAAGATGATATCTCAGTTATATCATAGTCATATAAGATAAATAAAATAAAGATCCCAATTAGTATAGGTAAAACTAGAGTGTGAGTGAGTAATAAGAAAATAAATAAAGACACTTTGATTTCACTATTGAATCTATCTTTGTACCTCCCCTAAAAACTAAGATCTATCTCCTTCACTCTATATCATTGGGACCCTTCCCTTTCCCAAATTCCTAATCATGAAGTTTGTATGTGCATGAAGATTCCTTTGTAGGGTGTGAGTATAAACCTAGTAGGATATTGAAAAATATTCCTTAACCTAAGTTCAAATGCATAAGAGGTTTATTCCATGATAATAATTAAATGTGATTGGAGATAGTAATAGATCATGTATTTTGTGGTTGAATGATAACCAAACTTCCTTGGATCCTATGGTAACCTACTTCTTCTCTATATTATAAGAATAATAATATTGGAAAATCATGACCATTGGTTATAAATAAGGCCACTAAATATAAATATATATATATATATATATATATATATATATATCCCATCATATCCATAAGGTAAACTAGACTCAAGTTAGTCCAAAAGGTCTTCATTCCCCATATATATCATGGGTTACACCCCAAGGCCATTATACCCAATATCTACCTTTTTTTAGGCCACAAAACCATTTTCACCTACCACTACATTGAGATGGGACCCAAGGTCATCACACCCCTTCCTTGTGCCATGCTATATCACCATCATTAATTCATGTCACACATGCTCCCCCTATAAGGGTTAACCAAGCCACTATTGGGACCATGTTGGCTGGAAGTTGTTTTAGATTATGATTGAAGTTTGTGCTTATTTGTTTTGTATTTTTTTTGTCATTACACAAAATCAATTCATATTTTATGTTTTGGTGATCAGAAAAATGGGGGCATCACAATCAAAATATTAGACACATTTTTGATATTAAATTTTCTTGATTTTGGTTTCTTGTTTTGAAGATGTTTCCTGAATAAAGTGGGTTTCAGACTCATATTAAGTTTGGAATGAGTGTTTTGATTGGTACAAGGAAATGTATTGGATCTTGAATGTCTCCATACAAAATTTGATAATGTTTTTATGATTTTTAATTCTCAAATATCATAAGTTTTCTAAAACACTTGTGATGAAATATTTGTGAAAGAAAGGGAGAGAAGATGTGTTTGGTACATAAAGTTAGAATTTTCTATACCTATCCTTATATTATCAATGTAATGAATAATTCATGATATAAGAATAAATTTGTGGATGAAGAATAAATGAAAATTTTTAAGTGGCTAAAGTATTGATAAACTGATCCTTCAGACTCTCGGATGAAAAGGGCTATTTGATTCACTGAATAAAATATTTCATAGGATCAATCGTTAGTTGGATAGTCTGGAAGAAATAATTCACTACTGACACTGGTCCATTAGACATGGTGCAGCACAAATCCATTAGAGATAGAATGGTTAAAAATGTTGGAGTTGTTAGGACTGATGAATGAGAAGAGTTTAGAGAATGATCAACTAGATAATGCTCAACAATATAGTCAACAATAATCATCAGGTTGTTTTTTTCATGATTAAATTGGTCAAGAAAAAAATAACTCTAATTTGTTTTTCAATTTTGGTCAAGTGTCATTGAACTGGACCTGACACCGATCCATCAGAGAGAAATAGAGACCAATACATCCAATTCATTCTGAAACTGATAAAATAATTGAATACCATGTCATTGGATGTAGGATCATCAGTATGAGGATTTTGTGATCAAAATAATTAAATAATAATTATAATGAATAAATTTTATGAAGTGATGTCGAGGTGGTGGTGTGTTCTACAGAAGTTTCAATGATGTTTCTGGAAGAATGGATTCAAGGTTTTTAGTTAGTATTAAACTTTGAAATAAAAATTCATTCATCATTCACTTAATATGTAGTATTAGAATGAGAATTAATTAATTTGTTTTTAAATGGTACAGAGATAAAAAATTGGAGTTTTTAGTCCTACATATGTTTCATCGCGATGAAGAAAATCAGAAAGAAATTTATATCATAGTAAATAATGGTTAACAATCCTTCTTCAAGATGAAGTTTTGAGAAGATTTGAGAAGTTTTGAGAAATATAAAGAAAATTTTATAAGTTATGGACATTTAAAAGATGAAGTCAAAATGGAAATAAAATTCAATTATTAGGAAATTTGGTTGAGTTGTAATTTTTTTCCCGAATCCCACCCATACCACTTTTTGTGCACCTAAAAATAGTAGGAAGTACGTTGTACTTTATAACAATTGCACTGTTCACTTGTGTAGATAGATAGAGCACTGAAGTTTTGTATAGAAAAAAATGTTTTTGGATAGAGTTTTTTGGAGGAAGTTTTCCAAATATAAGAAGAAGAAGTGTTTCTGGATCAAACTGATCCATCAGACATAGTTTTTTGAGGAAAGATTCAATTGGTTCAAAATTATTTCTAGAGTATTATTTTATTATATGTTTTCTAGACTATGCAATTGGATTAGGGAATCAGACTGATCTATCAGGATGAGTTTTTGTATAAATTCCAAAAAGGTTGCTTCTACTTGTTGCTGGGTAGGAAAGTGATGAATTGTGTTTTTAAGAATTATAAAAGCGAAAATTGATCAAGAAGCACATTAACATGTTTTTAACAAATTGGTGAAGGTTTATTAACTTGTTACACAAACTTGTTTTACATTATTCATGTTAGATTAATCACATGCACTATTTTATTGATCATATTGGTACACAATTGTAAGGGTATTTAATACTATTTGTATCCACAAAAAAGTATTTTTTTCTTATGGATTGTGTGGTATTGGATTATTTACAAACCACGCCAAGGACAAAGCTACTCTTACTGATTAGTGAAACTTGTAAATACTTGTGTTCAAGTGGATTTGTGACTGTTTTTTTCTTCATAAAAGTGATAAATCTTTCACATCAGGAAAAGGTTGTTACATAATAAAGAAAACATAAAATAAAAATATATCACTGATTCACCCCTCCCCCTCTCAGTGATACACTAATCCTGGTAAAGCCTTTTTAACTAGTATCAGAACGAAGGTTATCTTCATTAAATCTTTACTAAAACTTTTAAAAGAAGATATTATGGAGAATTTGAGTTGTGTGAACAATAAGGGGATTATGTTCTTTGATGGAAATAACTATAATATATAGAAAGATATAATGTTTCCATATCTTATTTATCTTGGTTATGATTCTTTGGAAGTAAATACAGATGGGTTTCCTCCTCTTGATGAAAAAGTTCCTTTAACATCTATGGACATTAATAATATTAAGAATGATGGAATAAACAAGAATGTTTTAATCTCATCACTTTATGAAAGTGTGTTTCTAAGAGTTAAGGGAGTTTCTACTGCTGAAGGTATTTGGGATACATTGAAGAACATTTATGAAGGAAATATGAAGGTGAAGAAAGAAAAATATCCCAATATAGAGGTTGAAGTATGAATATCTCATAATGGGTGAGTATTAATCTATTGGTGAATTCTTTATATGGGTGAATGGCATTGTTATTACCATAATATGTCTTTGTGAGAAGTTAAAACATTGAATTATTATTGAAAATACCTTGAGAATCCTTCTTGATAAGTTTGATGCTAAAGTTTCATCTTTGGAAGATAGAGATCCTAAAACTCAATCTCTATTTAACCTTCATAGAACTATCATTACTTATGAAATGAGAATGGAGAAAGTTATGAAAGGAAAGATAAAATTTTACAGTGGAATTTCCTTCAGGGATTCTAAGAAAGGAAAGTCAAATAAGATTCTTTAAGAATAAGAAAATGGTTATTATAAATCCAAAAATGAGGTACGTAATAATCACGATGAATTTATATCCTTAATTTCTAAAAATGTGAAAATAGGTACATGAAATTATAAAGGTAACCTTCCATAGGATTTTTTTGAATGTGGATCCTTTGGTCACTTTTCAACTAATTGTCATTAAATAAAAAATTTAGAAGATAATGATGAAGATGAAAAAAAGGCCAAGAAGATCTTAAAAGAAACATGGGGATAAGTCTAAATTATTTTTTAAGGGAAAGGATAAAAAGTTATCCAAAACCAAACGGAAAATATATTTTTTATAAATTTGATTAAGAGAAAGATAGTTAATTTGTGGTTGAAAAGTTTACTAAATTTTCTAGAGAAAATAATTTCATTGCAACAGTTAATGATGAATAGTTTAAAATTAGTAATTCTGAAAAAGATGATAATGATCTTGAAGTTTATTTTAAAATAAAATGGAAATAATGTCTTAGAAATATTTTAATACTTGAAAAAGAAATCATGAATTTGAATAAATAATGTCCTAAAACAAACAATCAAGAATGTATTCTTGAAGAGAAATCTAAGTTACTTGGATAGATTGATTGTCTCAAGAAGTTTCTTGAGAAGAAAAATAATTAGTATGAACACATGGAAGTAAAGTTGAAAGAAAAAGAGGAATAAGTGGAACTCATATAAAAATGTTTTCTAAATATACACATGGTCTTAGAAGTTTTAATAACTCTATATACAAATTTGGTGAATTTTATAGAAATTAAAAACCTGATAAGGATCAAAAGTTACCTGCAAAGGTTGGAATGAAAGTTGAAAATTTTCATAAGAAGAAAAAGGCTGAGAAAATAGTGTATGTTCCTAAAACAAAAAAAGTTTGATGTTTATAATTTTAAAAAATTTATGAGTTTGAAAAAAAATTGTTACTACTTTTGATAAGGTTGAAAAGAAATAAAAATCAAAGAAGAATATTCCAGGCGATAACAAAAAGTTTGGGTAATAATAAATTTATGATGTAAGAGATAAGACAGTTACTGAGAAACATTTTCATAATTAAGGAAAGTGTGAAAGTTAAAAAAAAGTATTCTTCCTATGGGTACTGTTGGTATTGTAGTCTATTGTGAATATAAAGAATATGTGTTAGTTCAATAAAAAATACTACTGTTATTCTATGTGTTTTATAAAGAAAAGATCAAGGGGGAGTCAATCCTCTCAAAATAAGAAAACAAACAAATATTATTTTAATGTTTAAAATAGGTTCTATCCTTTGAAAACTATTTTTGAAATATGTGAACAACCTATACATATTGAAAAATGGTGTATTGTTTTATTACTAGAACAAAAACATGTTAATAAAAATTATCAGAATATGGATGTAAAGAATGATAAAGGAAAAGAAAAATATCTTATTATAGAAATTTCTCTCAAATATACAAAAGGAGAATGAATTTAGATTTTGGATAGTGGGTGTTCTTATCATATGAAAGGAGACTTGAAATTGTTAAATAATGTGAAACACTTAAAAAAAAGGAAAAATGACTTTTGGAAGTGATGAATACCTTAGAATCAAAGGTGTTGGATCTACTATTATTAGGGTAGAATAGTTGAAATCAAAGGAATATTTTTTTTGTTGATGGGTTGAAATAATACATGTAGAGTGTTTAAAAACTTTGTGATGAAGGCAATAAAGCTATTTTTAGGAAAGATGATTTTTTATGAAAAGAGTAGAAGATGGAAAATTTGTTACAAAAGGATAATTCACAAAAGGAAACATATTTAAAGTTGGTTAAATTCAGAATTAATGATACTTAATAACAATGGAATAAAATTATTCATGGAATAAAATTTTGGGACATATGTGTTATAGAAACATGATTAATTTATCAAAGAGAGAAATTTTCTAAGATATTCCTGACATGTTAAGAAGAATAGATTGGTGTTATTATATTAGTAAGAAAGGGAAGATTATAAACTCAATTCATAATAAAGTTGATATTAATTGAACTCAACCCCCGGAACTTATTCATTCTGATATATGTGGACCGATTAGAAAACAAAAAACATTTAGAGATAAGTACTTCATTTCTTTCATTGATTACTTAACTTGTGTTACTTTTGTTAAGTATTTGAAACATAAATCAGAAGCTCTAAATATGTTTATGATTTTTAAGATAATATATGAGAAGGAATGTGGGTATTCTATAATTAATTTGAGAACTAATAATGGTGTTGAGTACAATAATGAAGAGTTCATAAGTTATCTTGATAAACATGGATTTCATCCTGGGTTCAATACACCATATACACCTCAATACAATGGTGTTTATGAGAGAAATAATAGAAGTTTGGATGAAATGGTACATACTATGTTACTTGAACATGGAATTTATAACTACTTCTAGAGGCAAGCTATGAGGATATTTGTTTATATTCAGAATCAAAGTTTCTATTGGCTGAGTTTTGATATTACTCCGTATGAAATTTTTTATGATAAAACTCAATGTTTTTAACACTTAAGAGTTTTTGGGAGTCCATGTATCATAAATAAAAAAGGTGGAAACATTGTAAAGTTTGACTAGAGAGGTGAATATGGAATCATTCTTATCTATTCTCTATATGGAAGAGGATATAAATTTTTCAACAAAGATTTAGGGAGAATTTTTGACTCTGTTTATGTAAAAGTTCTTGAAAAAGATGAGGAATATTTTTCACAATATCATATAGATAGGGGTGATGAGGAAGATGAAAGAATTTTTGTTAGGAAAAGTGTGAAGGATACCAATAATCTTGATACCAGAAAAATGGGTGAATTAGACTCTAATATTTCTAGTGATAAAGAAGAAATAAATACATCTCATCTTAGGATAAGAAAATTGGTGGAAGCTCAAAACATTATTGGTAATTAGAGTTCCATCAACCTTATAATAAATTATGTACAACATTATCATTAAAAAAATATTGATATAAAGTAACATTTCATCAAAGATTATGTGGATAATAATGAAATCAAGTTTGAGTATGAACCTTCATCAGACCAAGTTGCTGAAATTTTCACAAACCTTTACTGAAGGAAGAATTTTTTAAACAGAGGATGAACATGGGTGTCCAACCTCTTTCTCTTCATGGTTGAGGTATGTGTTTATGTTACCTCTCTCATATTGTCTTTGGATAGTGTTGTCAAATTAGGAGGAAATTTTCTTCCATAAATGAATCTATTGGTATCTGCTAAACATTTTAAGGAATCATGTATTTAGGGGTAGTTATGGGTAAGATGTGAACTCAGCATATAAGTGTGTAAAATATTTGAAAAGTTTTTTGAAGTGTTTATAGGAATTTTTTTATAGAAAGAAATAATTTGTGAAGAGATGAAAGAAGTTGGAATGGTTTTAATGTTTCGAGAGGAAAAGTTTTGTAAGTCACTACTATTGGAAAACATCTCTTTTTTGTCAATGATTTTGGTTTTCTATAATGATTTCACTCAATCAGGCTTAGAATTTTTGATTTGTGATCCATAAATTTAGGTTATAATGTTTAATGATTTATTAACCTTGGTTCATAACAAAATAAAAAGGGGGATATTGTTGGTACCAATTTTCCTAGAAGTTGTTTTTGGATGATTAATGAAGTTTGTGCTGTTTTTTTTGTATTTTGTTTTCATTTCAAAAAATCAATTCACTTTTTATGTTTGATGATCATAAGAAATAAGGAATCATAATTAGAATATCATATGTAGTTTTGATAAGAAAGTTTCTTGATTTAGGTTTTTTTTTCTGAAGGATTTTTCTGAATGAAGTGATTTTCAGGATCATAATGAGTTCATAAAGAATGTTTCGATCGATATAAAGAAATGTATCACAGTTTTAATGACTTCATAAAAAATTTAACAATGATTTTATGTTTTTTAATTATAAAATATCATAAGTTTTTTGAAACACTTATGATAAAAGATTTTTCAAATGAATAGGGATAAGATGTGTTTGGTACATCAAGTCACGCGATGCTATGTCAATCCTTATGTTCTGAAAGACCTAACTAATTCATGATATAAGAAGAATTCTGTGGAAGAAGAAAGGGTGTCACGACCCGTCCTCGAGGACCGTGTCGTGACTACCCCAAGCCCGCCTTCCATAGGCCAGGTGATGGCGACTAGCACCAAGGCGTAATTCCAGGTAAAAAGGGAAGACATTGCCTTTGTAAAGTAAACAAACACCACAGAGCAAGCAAGGAGAAGTAAACACTAAGTAAAAACTGGGTATAACAGTAAGTGAGGAAAAGTAAGTGGGCCAGGATACAAACCCAAACTGAAAGTAAAGTACAACTGAAAAAGGGAGTACAATAACTGAAAAGTAAAGCCACAACGTAGAGCTGTCCACTGGAAGTCCCACCTGAAGGGTGGGTACAGATAGCCTCCACAGCTCCTCGGGTCCAGCCGTCCGCTCCGAGTATGCCCCACCCAGTGGTCCACCTCTGGGTACCAACTTGCTCCTCGTACCTCAACCACGATCAGCGTTTTCCGTCGTCTACAACCAACACAACGTAGTGCGGGCATAGCCCGTGCAGGGGTGAGTATAAGCTACTCAGTAGGGACCCCGAGACCCTCAAAGGTCTCCCAGAATCCACAAAGGATAATCCCAAAAGGAAAGATACAATCACAAAGCAACATCCGACACTGCTTAGGTA
Source organism: Viscum album (assembly GCA_963277665.1). Classification (NCBI taxonomy): domain Eukaryota; kingdom Viridiplantae; phylum Streptophyta; class Magnoliopsida; order Santalales; family Viscaceae; genus Viscum; species Viscum album. Next base: position 1,030,972,240 of record OY728150.1, read on the forward strand.
TATGCCCATACATATACCTAAGTCACCAATTCCAGTTCGGCTCCAACATCCGAGCCCAAGTTCGATCACGTCCACACAGGATAGCACAACACAATCTACATAGGAAAGCAAAACAAGATTCAGCTTACACAGGTATACTTCCTCATAAGACGATAGAGATGATCAGATATTGCCACAGATTCATCTAAGTCGTCAGACCCACACAGGATCGATAGGTACTAACCCCCGCAATGACCCACACATGATCGATAGGTAACTAACCCCCACAATGACCCACGAAGGATCGATAGGTAACTAACCCCCGCAATGACCCAAACAGGATCAGACCCACACAGGATCTGTAGGCATTGGCCCACACATGACCGCTGAGTACTAACCCACATAGGATCTGACCCACACATGATCGGTGGCACTGATCCACGTAGGATCGCTGAGTGCTATAGTCGTCGCCGTCGAATCCACGGAGGATTTCTGTACAGTCATCATCATCGTCGCAGTCGCAGCCAGCTCTAGGGTTCCCACACATAGCAAGCTCATTCGGGAGGGTCCACTCCATGAGCCGAGGGGCTGATACATCAACTGAAACATAGTCCGGAGTTGATGTATCCAAAGTTCCGTATCTTCAATAGGAACTCAACGTCACAGACGTCGTGTCAATCAGATGCTTGGTCTGAGAGTTATTGGCTTTTTTCATTCCAGGGGCCCGGTTGCTTTTTAAGTCAAAACCAACCTGACCATACTCCAACTGCGTCCAAACCTCAAGCGGAGTAATCCAAAAGGTCCGTCTCCCTAAGAGGAATCCAACAAAGTCGGCGGCACGTCAATCAGACGTCCGGAGCTCAAGTTATAAGCGTTTCCGCTCTGAGGGCCTGGTTGGTTTAGTGTACGAACCAACCCTGCAGAACCCAAAGTACTCCAAAACCTTGAGTATATTATACCGAAACTACCATCTCGATCCAAGTATTTATACGTAACTGACGGTGCGTCGATCGGAGGTCCGTAGCCCAAGTTATGGGCAACAGACCGAAAAAGTCTGGTATTAGGGGGTTCGGGCCCGGTCCGACCCGGCCCGGTACCCCCTGGGTCAGCCCGAACTGGGTCGACCCAAACCAGGTCCGGGTCCGGACCGCTTGGGCATGGCCTGGCCCAGCTGGCGCGGCCCGGCGCGACCCGGCCTGGGCGCAACCCGACCTTGAGGTCCGGCCGGGCAGCTCGGCCCGACGCGCTGGCGCTGGCCAAGCGGCCGCGCAAAGGGGCCCCGCCCCCTTGAATGAAACCGCGGCCCCGCGTGGGGGATCCTCCTTGCCAACGGACGCGGCATAACTCCACGTCCCCACCTCCTCAGTCCCGCGCGGTCGCGGGACCAGCAGCCTACCATCGCGGCTTCAGCCGCGACGGCCCCTTCCCGGCGGCGCACCGGGCGCCGCCATGCCGGCGAGGCGCGCTGGTGGAGTTTTCCGCGGACCACCGAACGAGCTCCGATGGTTAGTTTTTCATTCCATCTTCACCAAAGACCCTCCCAGGACCGGTTCTTCACTACGAAGACTTCAAAACGCCCTTGTGGCCTGCTTTGTCGTCGCCCATCGATCCGTACACCAAGAACGACGAAACAGTTGGTTTGGACTTGTTTGTTGGTCCGCACCCACCGCGTTAGCTTTTTAAAAGGATTACGACAAATTTTAAACACATGCCGATGATATAAATCACATAGATTTAATTGAACCAAAACCCCTACCTCAAGCGTCGATGATTCGAAGATTGTCGCGGGAGGAGGAACGTCACAGAAGAAGCATCGCGGAAGGAGGATTGTCGCGTCGCGGAGAAGGGATTTGTCGGTGTTTTATCGTTGATCTCTGAGGATCTGGCGTTCTTATCGACCTTTGTCGAAGGTCGGCATTTTTCATGTCTTTCACGTTCTTCGCGTTCTTCGCTTTCTTCGCGTTCTTCACGTTCTTCGTGTTCTTCGCGTTCTTCGCGTTCTTCATCGAGGAAGGAGTGCTTCACTGCTTGAGTGATTTCTCCCAAACCCTCTCAACACAACAAAACTAATAAAATAAGAGTTGTCTTATTTTATTTTTCAAGCCATACATTTTAAAATTCAAAAACGAATCAATCAATTAAGTGAATTAATTGCAATGTTTAAACCGCCAAATTAATGAGGCGTTTATTATCCAGATTAAACGCAAGGGTTGACTTCATTAAGAATGGGGTGCGAGTGCGTTACTTAATTAAAGGAGGGGGTTTAGGAAGAAAAGAAACGGTGGGGCTCGTATGGGCCCCACCTCACAAATATCCTACCAAGTGGGTAGGATATTGTGGGTCCCACATCATCCACTTAACTTAGGTTAATCAAAATAAAATAAAATTCGGTTGCACCACTTTTATTTTATTCCTTAACTTAACCCCAAAAATTAAAAACTGCACCCGAGCAAATGCAACTCCGGAAAAGGTGTTTCTAAGAAATTACCGGCGCTGAGATTCCATCGGTACCCTCAGAATTCGATTATGATCACTGGTTCAAAAGTTTGAAAAACCTTCTCGTTCATTCACTGAACGTACCCGATCTAAACTTCGGAAAAGGATTTCTGGCACACCGGGCCTCAGAATTAGGTGCCGTCAGAAACTGCGTTCTTGTAAAATCCCAAAAAAAATTAAGAAAAAAATTTCCCTTGAATTTTTACGGGTCTTTACATTAATCCCACCGCAGGGCTTTACATCCTCGTAAAGATACATCAAAAACTAGGGAAACAAATGTGGGTACTGAGCACGCATCTGAGCCTCCCGCTCCCAAGTGCTCTCCTGGAGGTTCCCGTGCTGCCATCTGATGTGTACTAGAGGAATCGTCCGTCCACGTAGGACCCGCTCCTGTCGATCCTCAATCTCCACCGGGACCTCCGCAAAAGTCTCCCCATCATCAATGTACAGCTCCCCATGGTCAATGATATGCGTCGGGTCGTGCACGTATCTCCTCAGCTGGGATACGTGGAAGACGTCATGCACCAGGTGCAACTGAGGTGGTAGAGCCAGGTGATAAGCCACCTCGCTAACCCTGCTGAGGACCTGGAAAGGTCTGATGAAGTGTGGAGATAACTTGCCGCCTCAGCCAAATCTCCGTAATCCACATCGAGGTGAGACCCGTAAGAAAACGTGGTCACTATCCTCGAACTTCAGTGGCCTCCGCCTCCTGTCAGCATAAGACTTCTGTCGGCTCTGAGCTGTCCTCATCCGCTCTAGGATGACCTGGACCTTCTCTGTCATGGCCTGGACCATCTTCGGTCCCACAAGTGCTGACTCCCCAGGGTCTGTCCAGCACAATGGAGATCTGCAAGGTCGGCCATACAATGCCTCGTAAGGTGCCATCCCGATAGTGGAGTGGTATCTGTTGTTGTACGCGAACTCCACCAAGGGTAGGTGGTCCTCCCAGATGTGACCAAAGTCGAGGACACATGCGCAGAGCATGTCCTCGAGAGACTGAATGGTCCTCTCTGTCTGACCATCTGTCTGAGGGTGAATGACGGTGCTCAGACGTAGCTGCGTACCGAATGCCTCCTGCAACCCCTTCCAAAACCGGGAAGTAAATCGAGCATCTCGATAGGAGATGATATATGATGGCACACAATGAATCTGTAAAATCTCCTGAACGTAGAGACGTCCCAAGCTCTCCACTGATCCCTGCTCTCTGATGGGTAAGAAGTGAGCCGACTTGGTGAGTCGGTCGACAATCACCCAAATGGAGTCATGACCTTTGGAAGTGTGTGGAAGTCCAGTCACGAAGTCTATAGATATGCCGTCCCACTTCCACTCCGGGACCTCCAAGGGTTGTACCAAGCCTGATGGTACCTTGTGCTCTGCCTTCACCTGCTGGCAGGTGAGGCATCGAGAAACGAACTCTGCCACAACCTTCTTCATGCCCGACCACTAGTGTTGTCGTCTGAGATCCTGGTACATCTTCGCCACTCCAGGATGTACCGCCAAAGGGGAAGTGTAAAACTCTCTCAGCACCTCCTCGTGTAAAGCAACTGGTACCAAGGTACGTCCTCTGAAAAGGACGTCGTGCTCTCCTCCTAAGGAGAAACCATCAGGTGTCTGTCCTAAAGATATCTGCGCACGCCGCGTCTCACAGTCGGCATCCCCATGCTGTGCCTCTCTGACCTACTGCAGTAGTGGAGGAGTGAATGTGAGTGACTGAAGAAAGGCTGCTCCATATCTATCCACGAAGGGTATCTGCAAAGCGGACAACTACTCTGTCGCCTCCCCAAGTAGCTGGATGCCCGTCCTCCTGCTGAGAGAATTGGCTACTACATTCCCCTTCCCAGGAGTATAGACTATATCAAAGGCATAGTCTTGGAGGAACTAAAGTCATCGCCGTTGTCTCAGGTTCAGTTCCTTCTACGAGAAGATGTACCTGAGACTCTGATGGTCATAATAGACTGTAAAGCGCTCGCCCATCAGATAGTGTCGCCACATATTCAGAGCGAAGACCACTGATTCTAACTCCAGGTTGTGGGTAGTGTAGTTCTGCTCATGCTGCCTCAACTGACGTGATATGTAGGTGATCACGTCCCGCTCCTGCATCAGGACACATCCGAGTCCGGTCCCTGATGCATCGTAGTAAACTACGTACCCAACTCCCTCCTCCGGTAGCCTCAAGGTAGGCGTGCTAGTCAATCTCTGTCTCATCTTCTGGAAGCTCTTCTAACATCTGTCTTACCACACAAAGGGTTTCCCCTTCTTCGTCAAAGCTGAGAGTGGTGCCGCAACTCTGGAGAAGTCTGGCACAAATCTCCGATAGTACCCAGCTAGTCCCAAGAAACTCCGCACCTCCGTCATGCTCCTGGGTGGCTCCCAAGCTAGCACTGCCTCAATCTTCATAGGATCCACCGCAACTCCCACCTTAGAGATGACGTGTCCCAAGAAGTGGACCTCGCGTATCCCGAACTGAAACTTAGAGAGCTTACCATAAAGCTGGTGCTCTCGGAGTGTGTCCAGTACAACCCGCAAGTGGTAGGCGTGCTCCTCCTCAGTCGTTGAGTATATCAAAATGTCGTCGATGAAGACCACAACAAATTGATCGAGGTATGGCTGAAATATCCTATTAATGAGGCCCATTAACACTTCTGGAGCATTAGTTACGCCGAATGGCATAACCAAGAACTCATAGTGGTCATACCGACATCTGAAGGCCGTCTTCTACACGTCCTCGTCCTGAACTCTGAGCTGATGATAGCCTGATCAAAGGTCTATCTTTGAGAACCACCGTTCTCCCTTGAGCTGATCGAAGAGGTCATCAATCCTCGGTAGCAGGGTAAAACACTGGGTCGGATGAATCCCTTGCCCTGCAAGTCCTCCAACTGTACCCATAGCTCTTGAAGCTCAGTGGGGGCCATCCGATATGCTGGAGTGGATATCGGGGCTGTCCCGGGGTATAGATAAATATAAAATTCTACCTCTCTGCGAGGAGGTAGTCCTGGAACGTCGTCGGGGAAAATGTCTGCATACTGATCCACCACTGCAGGAAAACCAGGACTCCACACGTCAACTGCTCCTAGGATGAGGCTAGCAAACTGCTGAGTGATGGGTTGTCCTATCCTCTATGAGAGTCCATCCTATGCTGCGAAGGCTCCCTTCTCGCCGGTGAAGGTGAACCTGCTTCCGTCGGTGCGTACACATTGCACCTTGTGCCTAATACAATCAATCTAAGCATGGACTGTAGATAACCAATCTATGCCCAAGATGACGTCGTAAGGCCTCGACGCCGCTACAAGAAGATCCCAGCCGAAGCTCTCGCCTCCTAGAGTAAGCTCACACTACCAGAACCAGTGTGTAATCGTCGAGTCTTCTCCTGTAGTAGTCTCTAGCTGTAAGGATCTAGCCAACGGCTCTGTCAGAATCTCCGAGATCCGAACATGGGCATCAGCTATGAAATAATGACTCGCTTCTGTGTCTATAAGAACTGCAGAAAGGGTGGAATAGACACAGATAGTACCTCGAATCATCTCAGGCACACCGTGGTTGTAGGCCTCCGCTGCCTGAAGCTGTGCCTGTCTCTGCCCTCCAGCTCCTTGTGGTGGGGGTGGACCTCCTGGTGGTGGTGGTTGTAGAGCCTCAAAGCGTCGCCCACCACCTGCTGCTCGGCCAGCTCCTCTGCCTCGTCCGCCTGCTCCCTACGTACCACCACGATCGACCCTCTGCCTCTTCCTGGGTGGCCCCTCAATCGTCTATTGATCCTCTGCACAACGGGTCGGGCAGTCATGAGCCATGTGGCCCTGCCCGCCACATGCGTAGCACTGTCTGCCTCTCGAAAGACTGGCTTCGTGCTGTGTGGCCCGCACCACTGAGCCAGTGTCCTGAGGTCATCTGCCTGAGGGTCTGGTCTTCCTGGACCCATGAGTCATCCGTTGACTGCCTTCTGCAGAAGACTCTGCTACGTGCCGCCCTGCGGTAGGTCTCGCCGCTGAAGTAGGCTCAGCAAGGAAGCTCTCGATGAGAAGGGCTCGCTCGAGTACCCCTGCCTGTGTCAGAATGCTGAGGGAGATCAGTGATTCCCTGATATCATGCCTAAATCCCTGATCAAAGGTCCGTGCCCGGAATAATGGGTCTCGTACCATGTCCGTCGAATAGCGCGAGAGATTGGTAAATCTCGCCAAGTACTGGGTGACCGTCAAGATGCCTTGTCGCAACTATAGAAGCTCCTGGATGCGCACCACACGGAGGGTGGCTGGGACGAACTCCGAGCGAAAGAGGCTCTCAAAGTCCGTCCAGAGGAGAGATGACTCTTCGTGCACCTGGAGAATCAAGATCAACCATCTGTCTGCTTCCGCATGCAGGAGGCTCGCTGCGAGGATCACCATGAGGTCTGCTGGTGTCCTCACTAACCTGAAAACTCATACAACTACCTCCAGCCAATCCTCGACTGCCTGAGGGTCCGTCTACCCACAGAACCTGGGTGGTCGCTGGTACTGAAATTCGTGCAGTGCACTAAGGTGACGTGCATCGTCAGCGGCTGGGGATGGTAGCATCAGTTGCTCGATGGGTAGAGGTACCGCCAGTGCCTCTACTGCCAAAGGGCCCTGTACCAAGGCCTCGTCGCTCGATGGGCTGTCGTCATGCACAACGCTCGGAACCCTAGCTGGCTTCTGTCGTGGGGCCATCCTGAAAAGAGACAGGTGCGCCATGGTCAGAACAGTATACCTGGTGAGCTGACACAAAGTAATCACAATGAAAACTTGAAACACACATGCAATCAATGTTTTCATGCATTAAGTCAGAAATCAGAGGTCATGGTCCTGGTGTACGGATACGTCGGCCGCCGCACCAACACTGGACTCCCTGGACTGATAACCACACTCAATACTCTTAACATTATTGCTTCACATAGAAAAATATCAGAGTCTTGAGTTCTGCGGTAGAACCGAACTCCTCTGATACCAATTTGTCATGACCCATCCTCGAGGCCCATGCTGTGACTACCCCAAGCCCGCCTTCCATAGGCCAGGGGCTGGCGACTAGAACCAAGGCATAATTACCGATAAAAAGGGAAGACATTTCCTTTTTAAAGTAAACAAACACCACAGAGCAAGCAAGCAGAAGTAAACACTAAGTAAAAACTGGGTATAATAGTAAGTGTAGAAAAGTAAGTGGGCTAGGATACAAACCCAAACTGAAAGTAAAGTACAACTGAAAAATGGAGGACAACAACTGAAAAGTAAAGCCGCAGCGTCGAGCCATCCACTGGAAGTACCACCTGAAGGGTGGGTATAGATAGCCTCCACAGCTCCTCGGGTCCAGCCATCCGCTCCGAGTACGCCCCACCCAGTGGTCCACCTCCGGGTACCGACCTGCTCCTCGTACCTCAACCACGATCAGCGCTGTCCGTCATTTGCAACCAACATAACATAGTGTGGGCATAGCCCGTGCAGGGGTGAGTATAAGCTACTCAGTAGAGACCCCGAGACCCCCGAAGGTCTCCCAGAATCCACAAAGGATAATCCACAAAGGAAAGATACAATCATGAAGTAACATCCGACACTGCTTAGGTATATTCCCATACATATACCTAAGTCACCAATTCCAGTTCGGCTCCAACATCCAAGCCCAAGTTCGATCACGTCCAAACATGATAGAACAACACAATCCACATAGGAATGTAAAACATGATTTAGCTAACATAGGTATACTTCTTCGTAAGACGATAGAGATGATCAGATTTTGCCACTGATTCATCTAAGCCATCAGACCCACACTGGATCGATAGGTACTAACCCCCGCAATGACCCACACAGGATCGATAGGTAACTAACCCCCGCAATGACCCACAAAGGATCGATAGGTAACTAACCCCCGCAATGAACCACACAGGATCAGACCCACACATGATCTGTAGGCGCTAGCCCACAAAGGACCGCTGAGCGCTGGCCCACACAAGATCTGACCCACACAGGATCGATGGCACTGATCCACATAGGATCGCTGAGTGCTGCAATCATCACCGTCGAATCCACAGAGGATTTCTGTACAGTCGTCATTGTCATCGCAGTCGCAACCATCTCTAGGGTTCCCGCACACAGCAAACTCGTTCGGGAGGGTCCGATCCACGAGCCGAGGGGCTGATACATCAACTGACACATAGTCCGGATTTGATGTATCAAAAGTTCTGTATCGTCAACAGGAACTCAACATCACAGACAACGCGTCAATCAGACGCCCGGTCTGAGATTTATTGGCTTTTTTCATTCCAGGGGCCCGGTTGGTTTTTAAGTCAAAACTAACCCGAACGTACTCCAACTACGTCCAAACCTCAAGCGGAGTAATCCAAAAGGTCCGTCTCACTAAGAGGAATCCAACAAAGTCGACGACACGTCAATCAGACATCCGGAACTCAAGTTATAAGCGTTTCCGCTCCGAGGGCCCGGTTGGTTTCGTGTACGAACCAACCTGGACGAAACCAAAGTACACCAAAACCTTGAGTATAATATACCTAAATGACCGTCTCGATCCAAGGATCTCTACGCAACTAACGGCGCATCTATTGGAGGTCCGTATCCCATGTTATGGGCAACATACCGAAATAGTCTGGTATGAGGGGGTTCGGGCCCGGTCCGACATGGCCCGGTACCCCCTGGGTCGGCCCGAACCGGGTCGACCTGACCCGGGTCTGGGTCCGGCCCGCTTGGGTGCGGACCAGACCAGCTGGCATGGCCCGGCCCGGCCTGGGCGCGGCCCGGCACGGCGGCTCGGCCCGGCGCGCTGGCGCTGGCCAAGCGGCCGCGCAAATGGGCGCCACTCCCTTGAATGAAACCGCGGCCCCGCGTGGGGGCTGCTCCTTGCCAACGGAAGCAACATAGTGCCGCATCCCTGCCTCCTCGGTCAAGCGCGGTCGCGGGACCAGCAGCCTGCCACCGTCAGTTCAGCCGCGACGGCCCCTTCCCAGCGGCGCGCCGGGCGCCGCCGCCCCCTAGCGGCCGGCCGGTGCCTGCCACCGACGGAGTTTTCCATGGACCACCAGACGAGCTCTGGTGGTCAGTTTTTCCTGCCGTCTTCGCCAACGGCCCTCCTGGGACCGGTTCTTCACTGCGAAGACCTCAAAATGTCCTTGCGGCCTGCTTCGTCGTCGCCCGCCGATCCGCACACCAAGAACGAAGAAACGGTGGGTTCAGACTTGTTCGTTGGTCCACACCCACCACGTTAGCTGTTTAAAAGGCTTCCGACAAATTTTAAACACATGCCGAGGATATAAATCACATAGATTTAATTGAACCAAAACCCCTACCTCAAGCGTCGACGATTCGAATATTGTCGCGTGAGGAGGAACGTCACGGAAGAAGCATCGCGGAAGGAGGATCGTCGCGTCGCAGAGAAGGGATTCGTCGACGTCGCGTCGTCGATCTCCAAGGATCCGGCGTTCTTGTCAACCTTCATCGGAGGTCGGCGTTCTTCGCATTCTTCTCATTCTTCGCGTTCTTCGTGTTCTTCGTCGAGGAAGGAGTGCTTCACGGCTTGAGTGATTTCTCCCAAACCCTCTCAACACAACAAAACTAATAAAATAAGAGTGGTCTTATTTTATTTCTCAAGCCATGCGTTTTAAAATTCAAAAATGAATCAAACAATTAAGTGAATTAATTTCAACATTTAAACTGCCAAATTAATGAGGCGTTTATTATCCTGATTAAACGCAAGGGTTGACTTCATTAAGAAGGGGGTGTGGGTGCGTTACTTAATTAAAGAAGGGGGTTTAGGAAGAAAAGAAACGGTGGAGCTCGTGTGGGCCCCACCTCACAAATATCCTACCAAGTGGGTAGGATATTGTGGGTACCACATCATCCAATTAACATAGGTTAACCAAAATAAAATAAAAATCGGTTACACCACTTTTATTTTATTCCTTAACTTAACCCCAAAAATAAAAAACCACACCCGAGCAAACGCAACTCCGAAAAAGGTGTTTCTATGAAATTACCAGCACTGCAATTCCACCGGTGCCCTCGAAATTCGATTCCGGGCACCGGTTCAAAAGTTAGAAAAATCCGCTCATTCGTTCACTGAACGTACCCGGGCTAAAATTCAGAAAAAGATCTTGGGCACACCGGGCGTCGGAATTAGGTGCCGTCAGAAACTGCGTTCTTGTAAAATCCCAGTGAAAATTAAGAAAAAAATTTCCCTTGAATTTTTATGGGTCTTTACAAAGGGTGGGAACATTGTAGTGGATGAAGTGCTGATCAACTAATCCATTGGACTATATGATGCATCAAACTATGTGATTCACTGAATGAAATATTTCATAGGATAAGTTGTAAGTTATAAAGTATAGAAGAAATAAGTCACTACCAACACTGTTCCATCAGAAATGGTGTGCCACTGATCCATTAGAGGAAGAATATTTAAGAAAGATGAAGTCTTTGGGATAGATGAATAAGAAGAGTTCAAAGACTTATCAACTGGATGATGATCACCAATATAGTCAACCATTTTCATCAGGTTGTTTTTATATTTATTCAATGTGTGAAGAGAAGAAAAGCCCTAATTTATTTGTCAATTTGGGTGAAGAGTCAATGGACTATAATTAACACTGATCTATCAAAGTGAAACATAGACTGATCTATCAGATGCATTTTGACACTGATAAAATCATCGGACATTGGATGTCATTGGAAAAAGTATTATCGTTCAGAGGATTTTGTAAAGAAAAGTAGAAAAGGAGAATTGTTGTGAAGACGTTTTATGATGTGCAGTCGAGGGGGTGTTATAGCTTACAAAATTTACAATTATGTTTTTGGAAGAATAGTTTTAAGGTTTTCATTTTGTACGATGCTCTAGAATAAAAATTTATTCACATTTCATTTGAAACAGAGCATCAGAATGAGAACTTGTTTATTTGTTTTCAAATGGTATGGAGTAATAGAATGGGAGTTTTCAATATAAAATATGTTTCATCATAATGAAGAAAATTGGAATGAAATATATATCAGACTAAATAATGGTAAGATATCCTACTTTGGTCTGAAGTTTTTAGAAGATTCAAGAAGTTATAAGAGTAATAGAGAAGAGTTGAGAAACATTGAAAGCATCAAATATGAAGTTGAAATGGAAGTGAAATACATGATTCATGAAATTTGGTTTAGAAGGAAAACATTTTCATATTCCTACCCATATCACTTTTGGTGAACCTATAAATAGTAGGAAGTACATTATACTTTTTTACGCTTGAAATGTTCATGTGTGAAGAGAGAGAGAGAGAGAGAGAGAGCTCTAATTTCTTTTAGAGTGAGAAGAAGTTTCCAGACAGAGTTTTCCTGAGGAATTTTTTGGACATAAGAATAAGAAAAAGTGTTACTGGATCATATCGATCCATCAGATGAAGCTTTCCATGGAAATTTTGTAGTGGTTATAAATTGTTTCCAAAGTATTATTTTCTTATATATTATCTAGATTGAGCAATTGGACTAGGAAATCTAATTGATCCATCGGACTATGTTTTTGTAAAAAGTCTTAAAAGGTTGTTTCTACCTACTATTAAGTAAGAAAGTGAAGAATTTTGTTTTGAAGAATTATAAAAGTGGAAGTTGATAAGGTAGCATAGTAAAATGTTTTGAACCAACTAGTGAAGGTTTATTAACTTTTTACGAAAACTTATTTTACATCATTCATGCTAGAGGAAGCACGCACACTATTGTATTGATCATTGTACTACACAAGTTTGAGGGTATTTATTACCTGTTGTATCCACACAAAAGGATTATTTTCTAGTGGATTTTGTGGTATTAAATTATTTCCAAAATATGCTAAGAACATATATACTCTTATTGAGTAGTGAACCTTGTAAATACTTGTGTTCCTATGGATGTGTGAATGTTTTGTTTTCATCAAAGTGATAAATCGTTAATAAGAGGTGAAGGTTGTTACACTAGAATGTTAACATAAAAGAAAAAAATATCATTGATTCAACCAACCCTCTCAATGATACATCAATCCTAGTTGGTCCTTTTCAAATGGAATCATAGAAAATGTTCTCTTTATTTACTCTTTTCTGAAACATTTAAAGGGAAGATGTTATGGAGAATTTGAATTGTGTGAAAAGTAAGGGGGTTTCAGTATTCAATGGAAAGAACTATCATATCTTGAAAGATATAATGTTTTCATATATTATGTCTCTTTTTTATGATATTTTGGAAATATTTACATAATTTATTCCTCCTATTTATGAAAAAGTTCCCTTAAAAATTGTGTTCATAAAGAATCTTGAGAACGATGGAAGAGCTAAGAATACTTTACTCTTGTCACTTTATGAAAGTGTGTTTCTAAGAGTGAAGAGAGTTTTTTTCTAAAGGTATCTGGGATAAGGTAAAGAAAATTTATGGAGGAAATATGAAGGTAAAGAAGGAAAATTTAAAAATATAGAGGCTAAAGTATGATGATCTCAAAATGGGCGAGTATGAATATGTTGGTGACTTCTTTACATGGGTGAGTGACATTGTTCCCACTGTAAGATGTCTTGGTGAGAAAATGGAAGATTATACTGTTATTGAAAATATCTTGAGAATTATCCCTAATATGTTTGATTACAAAGTTTCATATTTGGAAGAAATAGATCCAGAAACTAAATCTCTAGATAACCTTCATAGAACTCTCATTACTTATTAAATTAGAAGGTTGAATGTTATAAAATGTAAGAAAAAATTTGATAGGGAAATTTTTTTCAGGGATTCCAAGAATGAAAATTCTAATAATATTATTGAAGAAGAAGAAAATGGTTATTCTAAATTTGAAAATGAGTTATGTAATAATCTTAATGAATTTTTATCCTTGTTTTCTAAAAATGTGAAAAGAGGTACAAGAAATTATAAAGGGAAACTTCCCTTGAAATGTTTTGAATGTGGATTCATTGGGAAATATTTTGTTAATTTTCCTAAAATAAATAATCAAGAAGATAATGATGAAGATTATAGAAGGCCAAAAATATATTGAAATAAACAAGGTGATATGTCTAAATTAGTTTTTAAGGGAAAGGGTAAAATGTTCTCCAAATCAAAAAAGAGAAGATTTTTTTCTAAAGACAATGAAGGGGAAAGCAGTGATGATGAGTCTATAAATTTCACTAAATATTATAAAGAAAATACTTTTATTTCAACCATTAATAATGAAAATTTTAGAAGTAGTAGTTTTGAATAATATGAGACAGATTTTGAATTTCATCTGAAAAGTGAGTTGAAATAATGTCTCAGAAATATTGTAAGACTTGAAATAGAAATAATGAAGTTGAATAAATAATGTAATATAATAAATAATCAATAATATATTCTTGATGAGAAATATAATTTATTGTTGGGAAAAAATCCCCCAAGGCATCATTGAATCATTTTTGAGGTGATTGTGTTTGTTGACAAAGTGAAAATATGTGTTGTGATTGTTGAAAAAGCAAACCATGACATAAAAATTAGTTGAAAAAAGGGAATTTCATTATGGCATGTCGAGTTTAAGGGTTGTGGTTAATGATCCATGTTTGATTCACGAACATCAATAAAGGAATGGATGATCTGGAGGAAGTATAAAAAGAGCAGATAGAAGGTGATGTCGTTTTCCAGTGTTTGCCAAAATTTTGGGCCTGAAAATCGACAAATGGAGAAAAGTGGTTTTGGAAAAGGGACTTGCGTGCCATTTTATTTAAGGAAAGGAAACTTATGCACCATATTTTTTTCAAGATCAGAACATCAAAATATGGCAAAGGGAAAAGGGGCGCCCAAGTTTTAGGGTTGGTCGCACAAGTGACTTGCGCGACAGAGACTTGCGCGCTGAAACTTGTGCACCGTGGGCAGACTTGCACACCATCGCGCAGGGTGTCCAAATGACAATAAATAGAGGTCTACCCCTCCTCATTCTATGTTATTTCAACACTTAGAAAAAATCAGATATCCCATCGTGCAGGTGTGGTGGTCGCGCAAGTGGTGTGTGGTCGCGCAAGTAGAAGTTGCGCGCCAAGTGAAAGTTGCACGCTTAAGGTGGTTTGGGCGAGGAAGGAAGTGAGTCACCCAAGTTTTGAGTTGAAGAAGGGGGTGTCGCGCAGGTGGTTTGGTGACACTTTCATGGAAGTTTCAAAGAAGCACGGAAGTTGTTGGTTTCACGCCAAGATTGGTTTGGTCGTAAAAGGGTGTGCGTCACGCAAGTTTGAAGTTGAAGAAGCTAGCGTCGCGCAAGTGGATGAGGTAGACTTGCATGCCAGTTGTAACTTGCACGCCGAGACTTGCGCACCGACTTAGAAAAGGGTGCCAGGTATGCTTGAAGCATGTTTGTGATTCAGGGTTACGTGAAAGCTGGAAGATTTCTCGATACTTACGGTGCAAAGTGAGATTAATCTATGGGTGAAAGCTAGACTTTAACAGAGCATCTACATACAACAGAGGATGCATTCATTAGTGATAATGAATATACCTACAGGTCTATAAACTATGAGTGGATTCTTTCTAGAGCAGTGAGAAAAGGAAGAGGAAGAAGGTGATCCTCTCCACCAGTAGTGAGCCAGAGAGAGAGAAATAGGGAGTGAACCTTGGGAAAGAAGTGAGCTAACCCTAAACCTTGTAAAGGTAGTGAGCATGGGGCATAGAAGTGATCTAGCCCGAACCTTTTAAACAACAGTGTGCTTTAGTGGATTTGGTACAATGGCACATCACCATTGTATGCTCCATGGACGTAGCCCAGTGAGGGTGAACCAAGTAAAAATCTATGTATCTATCTCCTTACTTCCCTGTATTGCATTTAAAGTATAATCATCAGATAAAGAAGAAAATAAGTGGTCATAATAAAAACACAAGTTCAAACAAAGTGACCCTTGTAATAAAGAGGTCAAGATCCAGTGAGGCAGGAAGAATTTTGAAAAATAATATCCATACCCTGATTCACCCCCCTATCAGGGTATATAGGCCCCTATTTGTCCTAATAGTTACTTGAAGAGATTTATTGTCTAAATAATTCTCTTGAGAAGGAAAATAATTGATATTAACATTTGGAAGTAAAGTTTAAAGAACAAGTGGAAGAGTTAGAACTCATCCCAATTTTTTTTCTTCTAAAGCTAATCATGGAGGTACAATTTTCAAGAACTCTATATCCAAATTTGGTGAATGTTATGGAAGGTAAAAGTTTATAAGAATCAAAATTTACCTTCAAAGGTAGTAAATAAAGTTGAAAATGTTTCTAAAAATAAAAAAGAATGAGAAAATTGTGCATGTTCAAAAAACCAACAAAGTTTTATATTCATAAGTTTATAAAAAATATGAGTTTGAAACAAAAGTTTTTACTAATTTTGATAAGGTTGAAAAAAATATGAATTGAATAAGAAGTTTATATGAGACAATAGAAATTTTGGGTCAAAAAAAAGTTATGATGTAAAAGATAATAAAGTTTTTGAGAAACAAGTTTATAATTCCAGACAGTATTGAAGTTATAGAGGAAAGTATTCTTCTATGTGTACTAAAAGTATTGTGGTGGATTTTGGAATATAAGAAATATGTGTTGGTTCAATCAACAATACTACAATTTTTCCATGACTTTTAGAAGGTAAATTTCATGGGGGATTTAATCCTATCAAAAGAACAAATATGAGAAAGATTATTTGAAAGTTGAAAATATGTTCCAACCTTTGGAAACTATTTGTGAAAGATGTGAACAACCTCGACATCTTTCAAAAGGGAATCTTGTTTTTTTACCAACACAATAACATGTTTATAAAAAATATCAGAATATATATATGAATAATGATAAAGGGAAAGAAAAATATCTTGTTGTATAAATTGATCTCAAAGCTATTTGTAATGTCCCACCACTTCCTCATTGGCTTGAGAAGCTGGTGAGATGATACTTGGGCTTAGGTGACGTTCCCAAGGAGCCAAAGGCTAAAAATAAATGAAAAGGGCTTCAAGAAAAAGTGGGTAATTATTTTCCATTAAAACGAAAACAACCAACCAGATGAGACATAACCAACCAAACTACATGATACATGTCAACAAAGTTTTCAAATCCACAAACCAAATGACCAATACAACCAATCCAAAAGAATCCATAATTAGAGTACCATGTGGAATACTACAGAACCAAAACCCAAGAATCTATGACATCATTCCACAACCCCAAGCCAAGATCCATGATCCAATCACCACAAAAACATCCAAGCATCATAATGAACTGCTAGCAAAATGAGATGCTTTACCCTTACCTGTGTCTCAGAAAATGACATCTTCAAAGAACCAACATTCCAAAGCAGGGGGTGCGTAAAAATACTAAGTAGGTTTTCCCCAAATTAATTCCCTACACATTACATTAGGATAAAACTATTAGCACATTTATATAAAATAATTTATACAAAACATTAAATAGTGTAATAATTTCCAACCATCCAAACACATGATTACCAAATCATTTCCTCCAAAATCCCTACAACATAGGGGAAATCCAATAAGAAATCCATAATCCATTTTACCATCACATATTAGCACAATAATTCCATCTTGACTAGTCACAATCATGATCAAAACATAGCTATAAAGTTTCACAGACACAACTTGGTGTAACCAACACGGTGGAACTCCTCGTCCAAGACTGTTTACTACTCTCAAAATTTAGTGGTACTTCTCAACCACTAACCCTTGATGGTGGCCATTACATCCACTATCCATCCCATTTTTATAGTGATACCTCCCACCCACTTCACATCCATGTCAATCACATGCAAAAACACTTAACCAACAACAAGCATATAACACACCAAGACCACAACATGATGTAAACAACCAATTACAAACCAAACAATCCATTAAGAAATTATCCATGCCACATTACCATCAATAAAACAATCCCATTTTATTGAAAAATATTTTCACAAACCATTTTACTAAATCAACCCAAGCAACCAATTTTAAAATATTTATTTTAAAATCCAACAACAAGAACATATCACCGCAATATCCCATTTTCCCCAAAATTCCACTAATCATTACAACATGAATTTCAAACAAACTTCACAAATCACAATCACAATTAATTTCAAGAAAACCGAATTTATTGAAAACAAGTATTCTAGTTCTATCAAAATGGAGTTGAGAGAGAATCCACTTACCTTAGGGTTTTAGTGAAAGTGACCCACCGCACAACCACACGCTGAATATAAGTGAAAAATACACAAAACCGACTTAGATCCCATTACCTATCATCAAAAAATCCCAAATATTACAACTTTAGGCCATAAAAACCCTATATCTACATGCAACAGGTGTAGATAAAGAAAACTAGTAGAGAGGGAGAATTGGATCTAAGGAAAAACAAGGGTGAACCGAGAGTGGAGACTTACAGGAAGAGAATTGCCTTCACTGCACCTTGAAAACCCTTCGAATCCCTTATAGAATGAGTGGAATAGATACTATAACCCTTGATAACCAAAAACATTGAGTGAGGCTTGAGTGGGAGGAAGGATGGATGGTTTAGGGAAAATCCCAACCAAGCCCAGATTTACAAAACCCTATTTTTATTGTCGCACAGAGTTAGCTCACACAATTAGACAAATCGTGCGCTAACCATGCACATGCTACTGCCTCAAAGGGTACTTTGTATGACGTACTCACACAGTTAGACAAACCATGCAAAAAACATATGAAGAACCACTATCTTATGTTGCACGTTACCTGGATATTCTACATGGTTTCCCCTAACTATTCTCAAACCGTGCTCCTTTAAAAAGCCTCCAAAAATTTCTCAAAACCCCTCCAAACTCTCCCAAAATCCACCAAAATCTACTAAATCACTTTACACAAATAAAAAGGCATAAAAATGGGTTACATAACTCAAACCATGGGTGCTAAATTCTCTCCACCATTGAACTTTTCATACTTATAAAGTAGAGAACCATTGCTTTTCTAAAAGAGCTCGGGTGATTACTCGACCATATCTTTCTCTCACTCCAAAGTCTCCTCCTGAATTTGACCATGATTCCACAAAACTCAATCTAGACCAATGATTTTACCATGAAGGAATTTCTATTTCCTATCCACAGTTTGCACTAACAAATACACCAAGGAAGCATCTCGATCTAGCTCAACATGATCCCATTGAATCATAGGTTCAGGATCTAGATGATACTTCTTCAACTAAGAAACATGGAACACATTATGTTCTAAACTAAACAATGTGGAAAATCCATCCTATATTCCACCTACCCAACATGCTCAAGTATCTCAAAAGGCCCAATATACATTGGATATAACATTCCCTACTTCCCAAACTGACGATGTCCAAGCCTATGAGAGATTCCCAATAACAGATAATCACTCACCTCGAATGACAACGATTGTCAACGATGGTCGAAATATTATTTTTGAAGAATCTGAGCCATCCCCATTCTCTTCTTGATCAACTTGATCTTTTCCATAGTCTCTTGGATAAGTCTTGGTCCCACTATCAAAGATTCACCTGTTTTCACCCAATAAAGTGAGGAATGACATAGATTCCCATACAATGCTTCAAACAAAGCCATATGTATGGAGGCCTGATAGATATTATTCTATGAAAACTCGACCATCGACATGTTCTCCTCCCACAAGCCACCAAAATCCATCAGATAGGTCCACAACATGTCTTCCAAAGTTTGTATCATCCTCTCATATTGTCCATCCATCTGAGGATGGTACACCATACTTATCACCAAATGGGTCCCAAGGGATTGCTACAAGGATTTCAAAAAACAAGATGCAAACCTTGGATATCTATCTTAGACAATAAAAACTAGAACACCATGCCTATTTAATACTTTACAGATATAGATTTTGGACAAATCCTTCACCACATGAGATTAAAAAATAAGGATTAAATGTGCCAACTTTGTGAGCTGATCCACTTTCACCCACATGTAATCATGTTTCCTAACCATTATTGTTATACCTATAACAAAATACATCACTATCTATTCCCACTTCCCTATAGGTATAGGTAAATATTTCAACATATCTGCCATCCGTTTATGCTCTACCTTGAATTTCTAACAAGTCAAGCATCTTGAAACAAACTCTACCACTTTCCTTTTCATACCTACCCACCAAAACAGGGATTTCAATGACTTATACATTTTCTGAATTCCTTGATGGATAACCCATCTAAAATGATTATAAGACCTAAGAAGTTCCTTCTAAAAATCCACTAATACAACCATCAGATTCCAAAAACAAAAAAATGAATGTTGATTCAGTCCTCATCCCTCAATGTCCTCCCCACAATTGAGCTTTGAACTCATCAACATACACTCAAAATCAAATTTCTACACCTCTTTAACTAATCCAACCAAATCAGGAATTAATGATACAATAAAGAAAACTTCTCTATCACCCCGATCCTCATATTCCAACCACATGTCATCTAGGAACAACATCAACTGCCACTATTCCAATACTTGTTTCAACAACTGAGCATAAAAATTACTACTTAATGCATCCACCACCAAATTCCCTTAATCGGTGTATAAATCAAGTAAAAATCAAGAATATGTAGATTCTACATCCATCTCCTTTGCCTCAAGTTCAAATCACTTTGTGAGAAAATATTCTTTAAATTATTATGATCAGTAAAAACTATGAATTTCTCTCCAAAGAGATAATGACGCCACATTTTCAAAGCATGAACCACTACTACCAACTATAAATCACGTGTTGGGTATTTCTTCTCATTCAACCTCAATTACTGGGACCAATATTCAACCACATGATTCCCTTTTATGAGAACATATCCCAATCCTGACCCTAATGCATCATAATACACCACACACCCTTTCTATGGTTTTTGAAAAACCAAGATTGGTGATGATGTAAGACAACCCTTTATCTCTCCAAAATATTCCTAACACTACTCATTCCATTGAAATTGAACATTCTTCCTTGTCAAAACTGTCATTGGTGAGGCCAATCGTGATAAATCACCTACAAAATGTTGATAATACCCAACTAGAACAAGGAAGCTCCATATCTCAAAAACATTATTTGGTAGTTACCATGAAATAATAGAATTTATCTTTTCTAGATCAATTGAAACACCCTTCATAGAAATAACATTGCCAAGAAAATGAACCTCATGTATCCAAAAATCACACTTTGACAATTTTTCACACAACCGATGATCTCTCAAGATCCTCAACACTATCACCAACTGCTGATCATGCTCCAACCTTGTCCTAGAATACAATAATATATCATCAATGAATACCACCATGAAATAATCTTGATATATTTGAAATATTTGATTCATTAATTCTATGAAAACTGCTGGTGCATTCGTCAGACCAAAGGAAATAACTACATATTCATAATGTCCATATCTACTCCCAAATGATGTTTTCAGAATATCTTCCTTCCACACTAAAAATTGGTGATATCCTAACTGGAGGTCAATCTCAGATAACCACTGAGATCCCCTCAATTGATCAAAAAAATCATCAATGTATGGAAGTGGATAACGATTCTTAATCATAACATTATTAAGCTTATGATAATCAACACAAAACAGAAGAGTTCCATCTTCCTTAACAAACAATACCAGCACTACCCACAGAGACTTGCTGGTCTAGATGAACTCTTTGTTTTCTAACTCCTATAACTACACTTTCAATTATCTTAATTTTTTTGGTGCCATCCAGTAAGATGGAAGTGAGATTGGATTGGTCCTCGGAATGAGATCAATCGTAAAATCCACTTCTCTCATGGGTGGAAAAACTAATAATTCTTCAGGAAATACATCCATAAACAGATCAATAACTTCTAGAAAAATTATCTTCTCAACTCCTTTCATTGATTCCATTGAAAATTCCACTAACTGATATGATATTGTGCCAATATTTGGTGTTAAAAAACCTATTTCACCCAAATTTTCATTCTTCTCTCCTATAAAAAGATGTTTGATACCATTATCCATCAAAAAACTAACAGTTCACTCATAATAGTCGATGAGGGCCTTAAAAATCATCAACCAATCAATTACTTAGATTATATCATACACATCCATCTCAAGCACAAAGAAATACCACATAAACACAACCCCGTCAAAAACTATACAATATTCTATACATAAGAAGGCTTGACACTCTCTTTGACTCAGAGAAGTTTAATGTTTTAAAACTGAAGGCATCATTTCCACAGTTAAACCGAGTAAATCAACTATATAAGAAAAAATGAAAGAATGGGAAGCAAACATAACAAAAAATATTTCATTAGGGAATAATTTAAAAGAATCACACCTTGAACTGTGGATGGTCCCGAATGAACTTCCATCACAACTTTCTCAGATCCAAACAACTACTTTCTTGACACACTTTGCTCTTTATTTCTCTGCTGAGGAGTCATGGTATTCTTAGAATCACTATAACTAACCTTAGTCTGTTGATGAGGTTTTTTCTACTACTCCCATACTGTCAAGGCATAGGATTCCTGTGACCCTTGAGGAGTGTCATGAACACCCAAACTCGGAGAATTATGAAAATACCACTGAATATTCCATGTATCCATATAGTTATGACATGATCAAGGTTGTTCCATACAATCCCACTTGATGTTGCTCATAGAACCACACTAAAAATATCCCAGCTTACTCTGAGGCTTCAGAGGCAGATTCACCGATCCTGCTGTTGGATTCCGAGCCATAATCGCACCCTAGAAATAAGTTCCCCTCTTTCTCTTGGATCCAAAATTAGAGTTCCCAGTATTTCCTGTGGGTACCAACATGATTCCCCTACTTGTAGCCCCTAAAATATCCCTTTCTTCCATAGTTTCTCTATTCACCATTTCCATGTAATCACTTATACATAACACCACTATTTTAGAACGAATTTCCTACCTCAACCCGAATTAAAATATACGCACCTTAAATGATGTACTTCCCACCACATCAGGTGAAAAAAGAACTAATTTCATAAACTTCTCCTCATATTCCATTACTGAGATGTTCTCTTGCTTCAGCCTAAATAAATATTTTGTGCGCTAAATTCTAAATGTATGAGGGTATAATTGTTTAATAAAAAATTCCTTAAACCTCTCCCATGTCATAACTTGGTCTGTTCTAGTCTGGACCTTTAAATCCCACCACTAAAGGGAAATATCTTCTAGCATATATGTGGCTAACATGACTTTCATCTCTACCAGCTTTTCTAATAATTCAAATATCCTATTCATTATATTCAACCATGCTTATGCCCTTTACAGCTCCAAATCACCCCGGAAGGTGGGTGGGTTCTTCTTTTGAAACTAAACCATATGATCCACATGCTTTGGATGATCTACTTTATTCTCACTTTCCATTTCATGGAAATATTGCACTGTAATCTGCACTAGCTACTGGTTCATTTGGGGCTCAGGAGCAACCACATTTTTAGTAGCCTCCTCCGGTTGGTCTCTATGAATCATACTTGGTGCCATTTCTATCGATAAAAAAACTATAAGTCTCACTCCCTTAGAAAGAAAATGGTTTATAATTTTTAAAGTAAATTACATTGAAATTATCACAACTAGTCTTCCCACATTTTCACATTTCCCATGTTGCACAATTTTTGAAAAATTCAACATGTTTTTGAAAATCGACCCATTTTCAAAATACCACAACTGTCCACATTTCAAATCCACTCATTTGAAATAATTTATAGATTTTTCAAAAATCAACATAATCATAACACAACATAAATCCTTATACCCAATAAAATATGAATCCTATTGGGAAGTTATTTCTACCATGCATGTCATGCTCATCTCATTGGCTACACCAACGACAATGAGATTTCCAATGCCTATAAGTGTCTCCAAAACACTTATGTACCCAACTACCTGGTAACTTGAAGTTCAACATAAAAGGGTTAGCTATATCATTTTATGCTATACATTTCATGTTCTAACAATCTTACGCCTTACTACCATCCCAACTCGAGAAACAGACCAATAACAAATGTCATCACTGAGATTGATAACTGATGCAAAGACCAACAAACGGAAAAGTCATGGACCAAACAAACTGATACCACTTGTAATGTTCCACCCCTTCCTCATTGGCTTGAAAAGCCAATCAGATTCTACATGCCCTTAAGAGAAGTTCCCAAGGCGCCAAAGGCTGGAAATTAATGTTGTGGCCTTCAAGAACAAGTGGGGAACGATTTTCCCTTAGAATGAAAACAACCAACCAAACAACTCCTAACCAACCAAACAACATGATGCATGTCAAAAAAGTTTACAACTCAAAAAACCAAAAAACCAATACAACCAAGCCACAAGAATCCATAATCAGAGTACCAAGAATAAGACCACAGAACCAAAAACTAAGAATCTATGACACCATTCCACAACTCCAAGCCAAGATCTATGCTCCAAGAACCACAAAACCATCAAATCATCACGATGAACTGCTAGCAAAATGAGATGATTTACCCTTACCTGTGTACCAAAAAATGACATCTACAAAAGAAACAATGTTCCAAAGCAGGGGTGAGTAAAAATACTCATTAGGTTTTCCCCAAATGAATTCCCTACACACGCCACTAGGATAAAACCATTAGAACATTTATATAAAACACTTTATACAAAACATTAAATTGTGAAACAATTTCCAAGAATCCAAAATCACCCTTACCAAGTCATTTACTTAAAAATTTCTAAAACATAATGGAAATCCAACAAGAAATCAAATATTCCATTTTACCATGACACATTAGCATACTAATTCCTTCTTTACTAGCCACAAGCATGGTCAAAACATATTTATAAAGTCTCTCACACACAACCCAGTGTAACCATCATGGTGTAACTTCCCATTCAAGACCCTTTACTACTCTCTGAATTTAGTGGTACTTCCTGACCACTTACCCTAGATGGTGTACCTTCCATCCACTATCCATCCCCTTTTTATAGAGAGACTTCCCACCCACTTCACGTCCATGTGAATCACATGCACAAAAACTTAACCAACAATGAGCATATAACACACCAAGGCCACAACATGATGCAAACAACCAATTCCAACCCAAACAATCCCTTATGAAATTATCCATGACACATTACCATAAATGAAATAATCCATTTTTATTGAAAACTATTTTAACAAACCCTTTTCATAAATCAACCCAATAAACCAATTTTAAAATATTTATTTTAAATTACAACAACAAGAACATATCACCGCAATATCCCATTTTCTCCAAAATTACAAAAATCATCTAAACATAAATTTCCAAAAAAACTTCACACATTCAAATCACAATTAATTTCAAGAAAAATCAATTTATTGAAAATAAGGCTTCTAGTTCCATCAAAATGGAATCGAGAGAGAAGCCACCTACCTTAGGGTTCTGGTGAAATCGACCCGCCGCACAACCGCACAATGAATCCTGGTGAAAACTCCACAAAACCACCATAGATCCCATTTTCTATCATAAAACATCCAAAATATTACTACTTTAGGCAATAGAAACCCTAGATATTCATGAAAAGAGTGTAGATCTAGAAAACTAGGAGAGAGGGAGAACTAGATCTAAGGAAAACCATGAGAGAACCAAGAGTGGAGACTTATCGGAAGAGAATTTACTTCACATAACCTTAAAAACACTTAAAATTTCTTTTGAAATGAGTGGAAGAGATCCTATAACACTGAGAACCAAAAATTCTAAGTGAGGCTCGAGTGGGAGGAATAATGGAAGATTTAGGGAAAATCTCGACCAAGACTGGATTAAATAACCCTATTTTTATTGTCATGCATGGTTAGTTCAAACAGTTAGGAAAATCGTGTGCATGCTATTACCTCCTAGGTCACTTCACATGAACTCCTCACACAGTTAGGAAAACCATTCACAAACCGTGTGAAGACCCACTGTCTCATGTTTCATGGTTACCTGGTGATCCTGTACGGTTTCCCCTAACCGTGCTTAAACTGTGATCCTTTAAAAAGCCTCTATAACTTTATCAAAACCCTATAAACTCTCCCAAACTACATGAAACTCTAGCCAAACACTTTAAACACATAAAAAGGAATAAAAAAGGGTTATATACCTCAAAATGGGGGTGATACATTATTAAAGGATAATGACTTGGATTTTGGATAGTGGGTGTTTTTCGTATATGACTGGAGACTTGAAATTATTGGAGAATGTGAAAAAAATTCAAAGAAAGAACAATAAATTTTGGAATTGATGAATCCATTAGAATCAAAGGAGTTGGATCCATATTATTGGGGTAGAAAATTGAAATCAAAGAAATCCTTGTTCGTTGATTGGTTGAAACATAAGATGTTGAGTGTTTCAAAACTTCGTGATGAAGGTAATAAAGTTTTTTTTAGTAAATATGGTTTTGTTATGAAAATAGTGGAAGATGAGAAAGTTGTTACAAAAGGCCAACACGCAAAAGGAAACATGTTTCATGTTGGTGAAATTCCGAAATCATGTTACTTAAGAATGATGGAATAAAATCAATTGTGGAATAAAATGTTGGGACATATGTGTTAGGGAAATATGAGAAAGTTATCAAAGTGAGAAAATTTACAAGATATTACAGATATGTTAAGAAAAATAGATTAGATTTTTTCTATTAGTTAGAAAGGGAATATTACAAACTTAGACAATTTACATGATTTCCTAGACCCAAAACCCAAATCAAGTTCACACACCAACTAGATCAAGCCCATACACCAAATATCCCATTAGCAATTTCTCTTCATCTGTCACTATCTATAAACCATTGGTTCCACTGATATTCAACAACCAAAACCATTTCTGAGGTGAAATATAGACAAAAAACCAAGAAGAATGGAGGAAAACAAAGTAGAACTAGATGGTAAATCATATAGAATCACAAATAATTGATCTTACAATGTCGGGGATGAAGTTGAGAGTTTGGGGGATGAAATTCATCTTGAATATGGCCTATATTTTTCCATAGTTTGAGAGGAAAGGTGGGTAGAATAAATAGTTCAAGGGGAATCACAAATTTATAGCAAAATTTGGAAAACAAGCATCATGATGAATCACATTTTTCAATAACATAATGGGTCTAAAATTGGTAAAAACTACATAAAAGGTGATATATCCACATCATAATGTTTCCTAGTCATAATTATGTCCATAATCTATGCTATTGGAAAGTACTCGATCCTTTAAACTAGATAAAGGGACTATAACACAATGTCCATCACCATATCAAAACATCTCTTCCCTCACTAGAACACCATGCTGCAACCACCCTCCACGATGTAATGATTTTAAATTTGGAAGAACTACCTAAAATCAACCTTATATGTATTCATGATATTAGAAAAGCATCATTCTATAACTATTCCAAAACAACCAATACCATAAAAAATGTATGTCATGCCATAGTGACCCAACCATATAGAAACTACAACCTCTATAGCATAGAATATAAAATATAACTTGGAACCCAATTCCATTGAAAGATTCAGTTTAACATCCTTATTTCTCCTCCAAAACCAACATTAGGATATTCCTTAAATTCCAAGGTTACCACAACACACATGAGTTCACGTGGAACATTGGATCATTCATAGTGGTTTGGTTTAGGATCTTTCAAAGAAGTATCAGAGGAGGGTTTCATTTATATTATTCTAAAATATGTTTGGAACATTGTATAAGGAAGACATGATTTGTGGAACTCAGATGTGGGAGTTGGGTACATTGCTATAAATACCATATGTGGTATTCCTCTGAGTTACTGGTGATGATATTACTATTATCAATTGTTCTTTTAATGTTTAGTGTTGATTATTGGTATAATTATTATGTTTTTACTATTTGATTTGGGTAGCTTCATGGATCATGGAGAGGTATGCTAGTTTAATTTCATACGCCTATTTTTATTTCATATACAGTAGCCCAAATAATTAAATTTTACTATAAATCTTGTTTTTTAAATTGTGATATATCTATGTTGAAAATTTATAATAATTTTACCTTATTATATTATGTTTTATTATATGTATATAACTAATAACAACATGTAGGTGTGAGAGGATTGGTTTAGGATCTGGATAGTGCAAAGGAGGTTATGCCTTCTATATGTGGGTAGCCTCATTGGATGATTTTCCTCATAGTGATATTTTGAGTGTGCTTGTACACTAAAAGAGTAATTGTAAAATTATATTGTTATTAGTTTTTTGAAATATTATTTATAGAATTTTTAAAAATTTGGGCATGAGGAAATCTTATGGCATCAACTAAGGAAGTGGGTTATAATGATCCCATAATGGGGAAATCTTCTATTTTCATACTATATATGTAGTAGGATGATACCAAGTATGCTTCCATAACCAATATAGTATTTTAGGTAGTAGATCCACTCTAGTCAGAATTATTTTGGTTAGTGATTATTCTCTATGGGGGAACTCATAGGGATGGACCATCAATTTTCAATTGCGATCAAGATTTCTATCTTCAAAATCCCCCAAAATTTTAGGACACTATATGACCCTATGATGCTAATGACTGGATTGATATCATTGAGGGAATATTTGATATGATGGAGACTCCTAATGAATAGAGGGTGAAATTGGATCTATATTTTAGTATAAAAACCAGAAAAGATATGGCGGAGAATCATTAACTAAGATGATAGTCTATAGGGTTTGTCTTGTAATACCTTTAAGGACCTATACATTGAATATTTTTTCTCTAATACACCAATGTTAGACTTTACCAATGAGTTTATGGTGAATTAGTGGGGGATAATGTCATTAGATACTTATTTGACTTATTTTATAGAGTTTCAACACTTTTCCCCTCTTTTGGATTGGGATGAGGTGAAAAAGTAAAAAATGTTTGAGATTGGACTTCGACCAGAACTAAGACTCCAGATTAAGAACATCAACCTAATAATATATCCATAAGTTACTCAAAATGAACTTACTATTGAGAAGGGTATGGAAGATGATAATGAAATTGGGTTTCTTCATATCATTAGTGGACTGA
Organism: Viscum album; assembly: GCA_963277665.1. Taxonomy (NCBI): domain Eukaryota; kingdom Viridiplantae; phylum Streptophyta; class Magnoliopsida; order Santalales; family Viscaceae; genus Viscum; species Viscum album. Next base: position 1,031,000,702 of record OY728150.1, read on the forward strand.
TGAGTGGGATTCTTAGTGAATCAGTGGCTGCCTCTTCAAGTAATAGGAATAGAAAATTATAGGAGATTTGATAGGGTGGAAATAAACTGGTAGATAAGAGTAGTGGTTCTTCAGCTCCCACACTTGAATAGGATTATATGAGATGTTATACTTTTTTATTTTAAGAACATCATCTCATGTTTTTTCATAATCCTTATGGTTTGTACCATCGACATGGAAAGAAATGTCATCTACTACCATTTTTTATAAAGGAATCATAGTTGGGATTAGAGAGATCAGGTTATATAGTGTTTAGAGTACTTGATAATCATATGAAACTTTACATAATTTGATGGCCAAGGAAAATCTTAGGTATTAGGGGATAGGCCATGGATTAGACACATGAAGATTCTATATTATATATCGGGTTCTAAATAATGATGGAGTGGTACCGTTGACTATTCTAGGTAAGGTTCTGATTATACCTATCCTCTATACTACTCTATATGATTGAAGAGATTCCCATTATTTTATTTATGATCAAGTTATTTTTGGGCTGTAATTTTTGAGTAAGTTATCCTCTAAATTGTTATCTATTGATATAACCTTGGAAAAGAAGGTAAATCATCTCTAAATATATCAAGAGCATTATCTAGTGGTTTTTAGTTATAGAAATATGTTGGATTTAATGATTCCATAGATAAATATTTTAGATGTAATCTTAGATATAGATTGGTTGACTAGTGTAATGTCTCAGACCCAGATGCCACCCGAAATGGTGACCCAATCCTGGTTGGGCATATGGCCTCAAGTGAATCTTCCCAAACACCAGAGGCTGCTGACTAGTAGCGAGGTACTAGGTGATTCAGTGCAGAGACTATACCCTCACTACCAGAGTATCATAGTAGAAGTCAAAACATACAGTAAATAACAAGGGTGAAATAAAAAAGTAGTCAACTAAAAGTAAGGCAAGAAAAAAAAATACATAACAATAAAAAAATGTATCATATACAAAATTATGCAGATGGTAAAAGTATCTTGAAAGCATCTAGAATAGTACCTGGAAATACAATACAATACAAGTATCCCAAAAAAACAAAATACCAAAAGGTATCCCAACATCGCAAGCCTCAGCTTGGTCCTATGCTCCCCTAATCCAAAGATAGAGTCAACAACCTATACCAAGGAGCTTTTCCCTATCATCACCTACAACCATATAATCTGTTTAGGTCCTCGAGGAGGCCCAAATAGGGTGTGAGATAAACATCCCAATAGGCAACCACCCAGGTTTATGTAGTTATAAAAACAATTCTACCAAAGTGATAGCAAGTGTAAACAAGTAGTAAATTAAAGTGTTCATGCCCATGGCATAAGTCTAATGCAGTAAGTAAAACCAAACATCCCTCAAGGATACCTTCAAAAGAGAGTCAAATCCTAATAAGGAAACTATAAAAAAGTAAACAAACAAGTCACATGGACACACCTTACATCCATCTATATCACGAAACAAAAACCACAATATATAAGGAAGTCAAGTATCCCATGACCATACTGTATAGTGAATTCAAATATCCCACGACCATTCTGTATAGTGAAATGTAGACGGAAAGGGCCGGGTCCAATGTTTTCATGAGACCAAGGCATCTATGTAAAATATCCAGACCATGGAGGGTCAGATCCAAGGAGCTTTTCCAAGATATCCCATCGAGTCCCATGGGTGTCCCTCGTGGAAACTCAGTTAGGAAGTGTTTAGGGTCCTAGGAGAATTTCAATAGAATGTCCTACACAATCCCAAGAAAGCCAGATCCACGGGGTAACAAGGCCCGAGGCATCCCACAGAATCAAGACCCAAGGGTTAGATTCAACCCTAGGTGTCCACTACCGCATTCCAGATCCATGGAGAGAAGTCCATGGCATCGATCAACCATTCATTCCAGAATTGAAATTAAACATTCATTCCATGTGATTATACCCACTCACATCAACCTGCACAAGCCACGAGTATTTCAACTCAAGCAAAACAATTATCAAAATAAGCATATGGGCCTACCCTCCCATATAAACCATTTGACATGCCATTAGTCATTTCATATAGGTATACCCACCCATATCATTCATTTAAACATGCCAGAATATCAAAACAAATAAGGAATAACATGATATTCATTAACCAAGAAGGCAGTACATCTCCTAAACCAGCTACTAAAGATATAAAGGCATCTAAGGGCTTCCTATAACTAGGAAATCACAAGAATGAACCCCTTGGGTGGTTTAAATAGGCATAGGTAGCATATTTTATTAAGGAAAACACCTTGGGTGACCCTTAAATGAGAAATAGGTGTCAACACACCTAAACAGAACCTACAGACATCCTCACTAGGTCTGACTACAACTATGAAAAGCAACTCGCTCAAAAATGAGGCCTCACCGGAAAGCCCGACGGGTGGAGAAAATTATGAACACCCAAAAAGAACCTGAAATAACAAAAGAAAGTATAGACCACCTACCTCACCTTGATAGTAGAAAAATTATCCAGTATCATGTCCTGATTCATCTTGGTTTGGAAGAAATCTGAAGAACAAATGAAGAACAGAATATTAGGGCATATGATACCAAATAAAAATAGCACAATTGTTGTTTCAAAGAATCAAGAATAAATAAAAAGGAATCAATTACTTACCGATGCAGTTCTAATGTGACTGAAGATGCTCTTATTGGAGTCCGGATGACTTTAATATATGAAAAACTAGTTTAGGGGTGTTTTGGGTTCCAAAAATGAGAGAAAAGCTTTGTCTGTCAAAATAAGAGGCTACTGCCTCTTTTATAAAAAAACCTGATGGGAAAGTACATGGCATGCACCTCAAGTACATGATGTGTACCGTACTTTTATAGTTGTTTTGATCCAGACTAGCTACACGTCGTGACAGACCAGTTCACAGTGTGTACCGGAAGTACACAATGTGTAGACCAAGTACATGATGTGTACCTTTCCTACAGCCATATTTCAACCTATTTTTCCATTTCTTTCCCAAAAACAACCCAACCTGACCCTGGCATGACTTAGGGTCTAAGAAAAAGTGTAAAATAAACAAATTTAACCCAGAAAAAAAGATCTGTACCTCAAGAAAAACCCGAGATCTTACAATCTTACCCCTTATAGAAATTCATCCCCGAATTTCTCTCTGAAGGGTGGTCAAGATCTTTCTAATAATAACTCTGGCCACCAAGCATGTACGTCAGACTCCCTTTACAAAGTATCATCCTATAAATGGTTGTGCTGCCGTAGCACTCATACTAGAGGAATTGACCAGCCTCAGAGAACCTTTATAATCCTATCAACTACATGAATTAGATGATCCTCAAAGGACACATCAACCTGCAACACAACCTCCTCATGCTGAAAAATGTGAGATGGGTCCGAGTGATAGAAGCGCAGCTGAGATACATGGAAGATGTTGTGCATGGATTAGTACCTCTAAGGTAACTGCAACTGATAGATAACCAACCCGACTCTCTATAGAATCTCAAACGATATTACATATCTCTATGAAATTTTACCATATCTCTTGATATTCCTGTATCCCAACTCGGTGACACACGGAAGAAAACCTGATCCCTGACCTCGAACTCTAGAATTCATCTACAACAATCAACGTATGATTTCTGATGAGACTGTGCAGTTTCCATCTGCTTCTGAATAAACTGGACATGCTTAGAAGTCTCCTGGATAAAAAACAGTCCCAATAAAGTTTCCCCTCCTACCTCTATCCAACATAGGGTATAACAACATGGACTACCATATAAATCCTTGTAAGGTTCCATATGTATCGTCACATAATAACTATTATTATAGGAGAACTCAACAAGGGAAATGTACCTCTCCCAAGAGTCCCCAAAATCCAGAACGCATGATCGCATCATGTCCTCTAGAACCTATATAGTATGCTCTGACTAACCATCAGTTTGAGGGTGGTATGCTATTCTTAGAAGCACTTTTGTACACAGCTCCCTCTAAAAACTCTGCTAGAAGCTAGATTTAAAGTGGTCATCCCTATCTAAAATGATAATGCGTGGGACCCCATGAAGTCGTACCACCTCTAGGATGTAAAAATTTCCAAGATCATAAAAATTTAAGGTCTCCTTGATCGACAAGAAATGTGATACCTTCGTAATCCTTTAAAAAACAACCCACACAACATCATTACATTGAGATGACCTTGGAAAAACCATCACGAAATCCATCATGACATCATCCCATTTCCACTCTAGGATAGGTAACTTCTTTAAAAACCCAGTTGTTTGCTGATGTTCCGCCTTTACCTACTGACAGGTAGAACACCTCATAACTAAACCAGCTACCACTCTCTTCATTCCCAGACAATATTACTAATGTCACAAATCAAGGTACATCTTAGTGACCCTGGGATGCACTACTCAAACTGAAGCATGAAACTCCCACATCAGATCTTCATGTATTTACACTGGAACCCAAACATGTCCATGGATATGTAGAATCTCACAATCACATATCATCAACCAAGAGGAGGGTCCTCACCTGCCACACCTTCCCATAGAACTAGGCCTTCAGAATCTGATAGCTTCCTCATCCTAAATCTATCCAATAGGGTATAGGTCACAACTAAGGATGAAAGAAAAGTATGCCCCTATCTGTTGTGCACCTCCAGATGCATCTCAGTAAACAATTCCATAAACTTCCACTCACTACTGGCCTGCTGCACTTTCTGTATCTGATTCCACCTACTCAGTGCATCAGCTACTACATTATCCTTACTAGGCATGTAGGCAAGTTCAAAGTCAAAATACTTTAGGTACTTCAACCACCTTTGCTGACTCAAATTTAGATCACAATGTGTAAAGATATACTTGAGGCTTTTTTCATTCGTGTACACAAAATTTTCTCCTAGTAAATAGTGCCTCCAATAATGCAACTTGTGAACAACTACTTCTAGATTGAGATTGTGTGTAGGGTAATTTCTTTTGTGAGGCCTCAGCTGCTGAGACCTATACACCATGACTCGATCTCTCGGCATCAGCACTGCCCCCATCCCGATACCTGAAGCATCACAATAAACCATGTAACTCTTAACCTTCTCTAATAATATCAGGATTGGTGCTGATGTCATTTTCCCTTACAGATCCTAAAAGGATGTCTCACAAGATTCTGGCCACACAAACTTCACACCCTTCTTAGTCAATCCTATCAAAAAAACTACTTATAAAATTCCTGTAGTAACCAGATATCCCCAAGAAACTCCCTATATCAAAAAAATACATGGGAGGTTCCCACGAAACTATAGTTTTCACCTTCTCTGGGTCCTCTGATAGTCCTATCTCCCAGATAATGTGACCCAGTAAGTAAATCTGATCCATCAAAAAGTGGCACTTTGCAATCTTAACATATAATTGATGCTCTCTCAATGCATTCAAAATGATCTCAAGATGGTTGGCATGTTCGTGTTGATTGTGAGAATACACCAAGATATCAATCATGAAAACCACCATAAAATAATCTAAGTAAGTTTGGAACACTCAGTTCGTTAGTGCCATGAAAATTGCTGGCGCGTTCATGAGACCAAAGAACATAACTGGATACTTGTATAACTGATACCTGCAAGGAATGTATGTAAAAGATATGTATAAAAATTTAACATGCACCTGGTGATATCCTGACCTTAAGTGGATCTTCGAGAACACTCGAGCTTCTCAAAGATGATCAAACAAGTCATCTATCTGTGGAAAAGAATATTTATTTTTAATCATCATATGGTTTAGTTTCTGATAATCCATGCATAGCCTAAGAGTTTCTTCTACCTTTTCTGCAAGAAGGACCAGAGAACCCCATAGAGAATTACTGGTTTTGATAAACCCCTTTTCCTCCAAATCCTCTAGCTACCTCTTGAGCTCTTGAAAATCCACTATACCCATCCTTTAAAGAGGAATGGATACCAGTACAGCTCCTGGAACTAGCCCGATAGTGAACTACACCTCTCTCTTAGGAGGTAAAAGAGAAAATTCATCAAGAAAGAAATTCTTGAAGTTCTCAACCAATAGAGGAAAGTCCGCCTGACTCACTACCTAATCATCCAAAAACAAACTAGCAATATGTGTTTTCATCCTGCCAAGACCACGATTCTCGGGTCCATCTCTGCTTGCCTGGACATCCCATTAACCCTTATGAATAAAAATTTCACCATATGTTGATGTGAAAGTCACCCTCTGGAAATAGAATTCGATGTATGCTTGATAAGCTACTAGCTAGTCCATTCTGAGAATGACGTCAAACCCTATCATCTCAAGGACATATAAACTCTAGAGGAATTGGCACCCACCAACCTCAAGGGGACACTTCATAAACTGGCATACATCACCCATTCTAACTCCTAATGGTTTTTCTAGCATCAAAATGACCTCATAAATACAAACCACAAGCCCAAGGCTATTTACCACTTGTGCATAGATAAAACTTTGAGAGGATCCTGTATCGAATAGAGAAGATACAATAGTAGAAGCTACTAAGATCGTACCTCTCACCGTAGATGGTCCAGGATCTTGCTCCTATTGGTTCTATTGCACTGCATATATATTTCTTGTATCATATACCTATGACCCTGACTGGCTACCCTGAGTTGATCCTCCCTATTGTCTCTAAGAACCAGGTGTATGGATACCATGGCCACAACCACCACTGCCCTAGCCTGACCAGCTTTAACTACTCCATCTCTCAGCCTGACGTGGAGTGGAAGAACTTACTATTTAACCCAACATCAGAGCTGACCCCTACCACACACAGTTGGAGGAAAGATCTTGAAAAACCATTGTATGTTCCCCATCCTACCGCAAGCTTGACACTCAACTGGGTCGCGATCTCACTAATTTTTCACGTGGCCTCACCTACCACATGGATGACAATATACCAAGCTGCCTAAAGCCACAACCTAACTAGCACTCAAGTCATGGGAAGCCTAAAAATGGAACTTCATTCCTGAATACATAAATCCACTAGAGAGAGATATATCACTCCTCTTTTCTGTACCCCTATCTTCCCTCTGGTTTCACTTTGTAATTAGCGCCTGATTCACAATCTCATTGATAGAAGGAAACTCGAACACGTTGAACTGAGATCTGATAGCTTGTCTGAGACCTTCCTCAAAGTCCCTCACCCTCAAAATCTCATCAGTAAGATTCATCAGCACAAAATTCTACAGATCTGTAAAGCGTGTCGAGTATTCCATAACTGTCATCATGCCCTGCTCCAAACACATTATATCAGTAGCCCTCTCTTCTCGCAAAGTCACAGGGTAAAAGTAGTCTTAGAAGCAAGTTTGGAACTTAGCCCAACCCATATCCCATAGTCCATTAGCCTGGTTCAAAACATCGCACTGGTGCTTTACCAATCCACATAACATATAAGTCGCGATCGTGACCCTCCTCTCTGGAGGTATCTCCAGATGCTAAAAAATTGCTAATGTGGTCTCTAGCCACAGGTCTACAGCCTGTGGTCCTCCATCCCCTGAAAACATAGGAGGATGCTACTACTGGAACAATCATGTTAGATCAAAAATAGTCATGTATGGCTGAGGTTCTCCCTATATTGTATTCATATAGAGAAAGAAACCCTAGTGGAACTGTGCCTCAACACCTATGTCCGGAACAACCTCAGGTGCTGTAGCTGGCACTATAGAAGGATCAATCTGTATCCTGTGGCCCACTATCTCTGAAATATGGTCATTTCCTCCCACACTACATAAAACTGGAGTTTATCATGGTGTCATGTATCTACAATTCCATATTAATACCTTAGGATATAACAACATCAAATCAAAAATCTCAAAGCATATGACAGGTCAAAACTCTCCTAGAAACCAAGTCAAACCCACAACCATCTCATAAATCCAGAACTATATAAAGAACAACCAATGAAACACTATAAAATATGCCTCTCTCCCACTATAAAGTCGGGTCTAGGTCAAGTCTCTATCCCCTATTCAAGTTCCAATTCCATTTCACATTCAATTATTCAAAAAATTCCACCAAGGGTTTACCAATTCCCGAATCCACAAGGTCCCATAAAACCTCATGAACCCAAAACTTGGTTCCCATTCAGACCATACATGTAACATGTTCATTTACAATTTACATTCCATTAGTGCACCATTTCCATCCATCCACTCGCCTCTGCCACCCTCTTCTTGGCTTCATAAGTCCGTGGTCCTCCAATCCTTGCGGTTCTTCCCAGTGAGCTCGGCGTGCGGCATGTGGCAGCTTCAAGGGTCTATATCTATCCTACTGTTTCTCTCCTCACGTCCCGGTTGAGGTTTCGCTCGATTCACTGCCCTTTCATTCTTGGAAGTTCCATCCTCCTTCGATTCTCTTTCTCTTTCCTATCTCGTTGTCAAGACCACGGTGGTGGCTCTTGTGTCGGGTCATCTAAGGGGTTGTCTGCGGAGGTCTTCTCAGGGTTCGGTGGTGGTGATTCTATCCCTTTGTGGCACCACACTGCTTTTCTTACTTTGTGGAGGCCAGGTTTGTGGGTGATCTGTGGAGGAGGGTTTGGGTTGCTCTTCCTCCTCATTGAGTTTGTGATGCAGTGTGGGTTCGTGTGCTTGGGCTTCTTGGTTGTGTGGTGAAGGTCTAGCGGTTCAAGCCTGCTGCGAGGTGTGGGATGGATGGTGCAGTCTCCTTGATAAGCATTGATGGCAGAGCTGGGCATTCTGATTTTGGTTTGGTTCAATGATTTGGTTAGTGTATGGTTGTTGTTGTTTCGAGGTTTTTCTTAGGATGAATTTGATCTTTTGCGTTCTTCTGATTTTAGATTTGATTTGATTTTAAAATGCTAGATTGGGGTCAGTGGAGTGTCGTTTGATCTAAGGTTTCACTGTGGTTGCATGTGGAGTATTTTGTGTGTTCAGACGGCCTAGTATTCTTTGCATTGGTTTATTCTTGGCCATTTGTGGATGTTCTCTTTTTTAGGGTCCATCTCACTTCGCTTGAGGATTTGGGTGAATTCCAACTGGAATCCACTGGAAGGTTTGTGGTTTTGGGATGGTGTCGACGGTCACACCGGTGGGCATTTGAGGAGATCAGTTCTGAGGTTTTCCAATATTTTTTGATGTTCATATTCCCTGGTTCGTGGTACCACGACCTTCTCTTGGTGATTTCGGATCTTGCTGTGATGGTTTGTCAGTTTGAATGCTTGAATGGATTTTTCATCCAATGTGATTGTATGATTTTAAAGGTGAAGTGGTGAATTGGGGATGTGGTGATGTCATGTATGGTTTCTCACTTTTTCCTTAAAATCATTTGCGTAATAATAAAAAACAATTTTCAGTCACAACTTTATCTACTGCACCCAACTAACACAAAAACATGCACAACCATAACATCAACTATCACAATAGAATGCAATATCCAATGCATCCTAGATGCAATGACATAATGCATGGCATGTGACTCTTACAAGTGTATATATGATGCATGAGATGGAACACCCCCATATAATTGGGTTTCAAATGAAATAAAACCCATAATTACATCAATAGTAATAACATAAATCAAGTGCACCACCCAACGGTGAAATCAAATCAACTGTAATATTCAAAATATAGAGAATCAAAACTCAATTCAAGGCAATTTGGATTTTCCCTGTATGCAGGGTAGCTACTCCTGAGCACAGTTTATTACCAAACTCCATTTCCTTCATATCTATATCTAATTTCTTCAAACAGTTAGTCAAACTAGAAAAACTCATTTGATACCACTTTGTAACATCTCTAACCCATATGCCGCTCGAAACAGTGCCCTGAGCCCGGTTGGCCACATAGCCTCAAACGCATCTCCGCAAACTCCAGAGGCTACCGACTAGAAGCGAGGGACTAGTTGAGTTAGTGGGGAGACTATTCCCTCATTACTAGAGTATCATAGAGGAAGTTAAAACATATGGTAAATAGAGGAAGTGAAATTAAAAGCCTTCAACTGAAAGTAAGGCAAGCAAGAATAGGAATACATAACTAGAAATGTCTCATATACTAAATGATGCAGATGGTACAAGTATCTAGAAAGTATCTAGAATAGTATATGGTAATACAATACAATACAAGTATCCCAAAAGGCCAAAAGACCAAAAAGGTATCCCAGCATCGCAAGCCTCAGCTTAGTCCTATGCTCCCCTAACCTAAAGCCATTGTCAACAACTTGTACCAGGGTGCTTTCCACTATCATTACCTGCAACCATATAACCGGTTTTGGTCCTCGAGGAGGCCCAAATAGGGTGTGAGATAAACATCCCAGTAGGCAACCACCCAGGTCTATATAGTTCTAACATCAATTCTACAAAAGTGGTATCAAGTGTAAACAAGAAGTAAAGTAAAGTGTGTATGCCCATGCCATAAGTCTACTGAAGTAAGTAAAACCAAACAACCCTCAAGGATACATAAAAAATAGAGTCATATCCTAAAAAGGAATCTATAACAACGTAAAAAATCAAGTCACACGACCACACCATACATCCATCTGTATCATGTAACCACAACCACGCTGTATAAAGAAGTCAAGTATCCCATGGCCACACCATATAGTAAATTAAAATATCCCACAACTATTTCATATAGTGAAATATAGACCACAAGGTCCGGATCAAAGATGTCAACAAGCCAAGACATCCAGGTAAAATATCTAGAACATGGAGGGTCTGATCCAAGGAGCTTGTACAAGGAATCCCATCTATTCCCATGGGCGTCCCTAGTGGGAACTCAGTTAGGCACTAGTTGGTATCATAGGAGAATGGAAATAGAAAGTCCTACGTGAGCCTAAGAATTCTAGATCCACAGGGTAGCAAGGCCTGAGGAATCCCATGAAATCAAGACCTAAGGGGCAGATTCAAACCAAGGTGTCCACTACCGCCTTCCAAATCCATGGAGAGAAGTCCATGGAATCAACCAACCATTCATTCAAGCATTAAAATTAAACATTCATTCCATGTGACTATACCCACTCACATCAACCTGCACAATCCATGAGTATACCCACTAATGAAATACATTTATCGAAACAAGAATATGGGTCTACCCTCTCATATAAACCATTTAACATGCCCTTAATAATTTCATATAGGTATAACCACCCATATCATTCATTTAAACATGATATAATATCAAAAAAATAAGTTATAACATGATATTCATTAATAAAGGAGGCAATACATCTCATAAATAAGCTACTCAAGCTATCAAGGCATGCAAGGGCTTACTCTAACTATGAAAGCCCAAGAACGCAACCCTTGGGTGGTTTAAATAGGCATAAGTAGCATATTTACTTAAGGCGCACCCCTTGGGTGACCTTCAAATGAGAAACAAGTGTCAATGAACTTAAATAGAACCTACAAGCATCCTCACTAGGTCCTACTACAACTATGGAAAGTAAATCGCTCAAAAAACAAGGCCTCGACGGAAAGTCCGATGGGCGGCGAAAAGGCTGAACACTCAAAAAGAACCTGAAAAGCCGATAGAAAGTATATACCACCAACCTTGCCTCTGTAGTAGGTAGCTCATCCAATATCAAGTCATAATTTATCTTGATTTAGAATAAATATGAAGAATGGACCAATAACGGAATATTAGGGCACATGAGCCTTAATCCAAATAGCACCGTCGTTGTTTTGAAGAATCAAGAATGACTAAAAAGGAATCGAGTACTTATCAATGTGGTTCCTACATGACCGACGATACTCGAACTGAAGTCTGGATGACTTCAATATATGAGAAACTCTTTTAGTGGTGTTTTGGGTTCCAAAAATGAGAGAACATATTTTTTCCATAAAAATATGATGCTACTACCTCTTTTATAAAAAAAATCACTGGGAAAGTACATGGCGTGTACCTCAAGTACACGACGTGTATTGTCCTTTTATTTTTTTCAGATCCAGACTGGCTACACATCATGACGGACCAGTTCATGGTGTGTACTAGAAGTACATGACATGTAGACCAAGTACACGATGTGTACCTAGCCTATATCCATATTTCAGCCTTTTTCTGATTTCTTTCCAAAAACAACCCAATAGGCCCACAACCTGGCTTAGGGTCTAAGACAAAAAGGAAAGTAAGAAAGTTTAACCAGAAAAAAATATCTGTACCTCAAGAAAAACCTGGGATCTTACAACTAGTTACTAAGCTCGCATCGATTGTTACTGAAGACAAGTGACATTTAACACTCTTAAGGGTGAATAACATGTATTTAAAGGAGAACTAGTTTTAGGAGAATGTAGTGTGGGACTAAACTTTATCCAAGTTTTAGCCATTATAACATAGGTGTTGAATGTTGTTCTTACAGTGGATCAAGAAAAAGTTTCTTACTCTCTTCTTCATAGAGTGGATCATTATCTTATTATTTTTTATGAATGACTTCACATGCATTTCTCTAGACAGAGGAATTGAGTTTGATATCAAACTCATTTATAGTACACAACATATATTGATTCCTCTTTACCATATAGCACTAACCGAGTAGAAATAACTAAAGGTGCTGGTTTAGGATTTTGAGGTAAGGGGATTTTTCTACTGAGAACTTCTTCATGGGTCACTCTGGTTTTTCTTTACAATAAGGATTATTGTAGAAATTAATTGTACATATATTATAGAAACCTGAATTTTTTCATGATAAAGGGAAAGCATCGATTTCCAAGGATTGATAATTTATTTAATTAGTTGATGGAATCCAAGTGGTTCTACAATATTGACTTGCATTATTCCTACCACTAGCATTGAGTGAGAGAATAAGACAAACTGAGGACAATATTTATGAGAAGATATGGTTTGTATGAGTATCTTGTGGCATATTTTGGGTTAAAAAATGCTCTAAATGTTTTAATGGATCTCGGGAACATGTTATTTCACTCAAATCTGGAATCTGTCATCATTGTATTCATTGATGATATTCTCATATATTTGTAGAACCTAGAATTAAATGATATACATTTGGAAACCATGATGTGTATACATTGAGGGCATCAAATTTGTACCCAAATTTAGAAGTTTCACTTTTGAATCAATTTGGTAAATTTACTATGGTGTTTTTTCCTAAGATATGTATATATTTTGATCCAAAAATACAGGAGGTAGTTATATCATGTGCATGACCTAGAAACATGTTCGAGATTCAGACTTTCCTTGTTTTAGATGGATACTCCAAATAGTTTCTCAAGGAATTATCTAGTTTGGTAGAACCTATGACTGGACTTACCATAGTGGGGGTAAATATTGAATGGAAGAATCAGTGTGAAGGGGATTTCCAAGAGCTAAAGATAAGATTGACATTTACTTCGATTCTAATTCTACCATAACCTAGGATTAGTTACACTACGGAAAAAAGGCATTTAACGGCGGTTTTTTTTCGTTTCGCGGTGGTTTAAACCGCCGCTAAATCGATTGGTGACGGTTTTGAAAAACCGCTGCGAAATCGTGCGTCGGGAAACTATTCGCAGCGGTTTTCAAAACCGTCGCAGAACATTTCGCGGCGGTTTAAACCGCCTCTAAATGATTTAGCGGTGGTTTTTTTTTTGTTATTCTGTTATTTTTGTTATTTTTGTTATTTTTTTTAATTTTATTTATTTATTTATTTATTTGTTTATTTATTTATTTATTTAAAGAAATTCTGCGTTTGGTGAGATTTGAACCCCTAACCTCTTGCATATTTTCCAAAGACTTTACCACTCCAGCAAGCTCGCCATGTGGTTAATAAATAGAATTTAATATACTTATATATATTAATTGAAAAAACAAATAATACATAAATAATAGATATAAACACAATAATAATAAATAATAAATAATAAATAATAAATAATAAATAATAAATAAGGAATAATAAATAATAAATAATAAATAATAAATAATAAATAATAAATAAATATAAATAAAAAATAATAATTAAATATAAATAAATAATAAATAATAAATAATAAATAATAAATAATAAATAAATATAAATAATAAATAATAAATAAATATAAATAATAAATAAATATAAATAATAAATAAATATAAATATAAATAATAAATAATAAATAATAAATAATAAATAATAAATAATAAATAATAAATAATAAATAAACATAAATAATTAATAAATATAAATAATAAATGTAAATAATAAATAATAAATAATAAATAATAAATAATAAATAATAAATAATAAATAAATAAATATAAATAATAAATAATAAATAATAAATAAATATAAATAATAAATAATAAATAATAAATAATAAATAATAAATAATAAATAATAAATAATAAATAAACATAAATAATTAATAAACACAAATAATTAATAAATATAAATAATAAATAACAAATAACAAATAACAAATAATAAATAATAAATAATAAATAATAAATAATAAATAATAAATAATAAATAATAAATAATAAATAATAAATAATAAATAATAAATAATAAATAATAAATAATAAATAATAAATAATAAATAATAAATAATAAATACATAATAGATATAAATAATAAATAATAAATAATAAATAATATATATAAATAATAAATAATAAATAATAAATAATAAATAATGAATAATAAATAATAAATAACGAATAATAAATAAAAAATAAAAAATAAAAAATAAAAAATAAAAAATAATTAAATATAAATATAAATAATAAATAATAAATAATAAATAAATATAATTAATAAATAATAAAAAATATAAATAATAAAAAATATAAATAATAAATAATAAATAATAAATAATAAATAAATATAAATAATAAATAAATAATAAATATAAATAATAAATAATAAATAATAAATAAATATAAATAATAAATAATAAATAAATATAGGTAATAAATAATAAATAAATATAAATAATAATTAATAAATAATTAATAAATAATAAATAAATATAAATAATAAATAAATATAAATAATAAATAATAAATAATAAATAATAAATAATAAATAATAAATAATAAATAATAAATAATAAATAATAAATAATAAATAATAAATAATAAATAATAAATAATAAATAATAAATAATAAATAATAAATAAATATAAATAATAAATAATAAATAATAAATAATAAATAAACATAAATAATTAATAAATATAAATAATAAATGTAAATAATAAATAAAAAATAAAAAATAACCAATAACCAATAATAAATAATAAATAATAAATACATAATAGATATAAATAATAAATAATAATTAATAAATAATAAATAATAAATAATAGATATAAATAATAAATAATAAATAATAAATAATAAATAATGAATAATGAATAATCCATAATGAATAATAAATATAAATAATAAATAATAAATAATAAATAATAAATAATAAATAAATAAATATAAACAATAAATAATAAGTAATAAGTGATAAATAAATATAAATAATAAATAATAAATAATAAATAATAAATAATAAATAAATTTAAATAATAAATATTAAATAAATAATAAATAATAAATAATAAATAATAAATAAATATAAGTAAAAATAATAAATAAATATAAATAATAAATAATAAATAAATATAAATAATAAATAATAATTAATAAATAAATATAAATAATAAATAAATATAAATAATAAATAATAAATAATAAATAATAATAAATAATAAAAAATAAATAATAAATAATAAATAATAAATAAATATAAATAATAAATAATAAATAATAAATAATAAATAAATATAAATAATAAATCGTAAATAAATATAAATAATAAATAATAAATAATAAATAAATATAAATAATAAATAAATATAAATAATTAATAATAAATAATAAATAATCAATAATCAATAATGAATAATAAATAATAAATAATAAATAATAAATAATAAATAATAAATAATAAATAATAAATAATAAATAATAAATAATAAATAATAAATAATAAATAAATAAATAAATAAATATAAATAATAAATAATAAATAATAAATAAATATAAATAATAAATAATAAATAATAAATAATAAATAAATATAAATAATAAATAAATATAAATATAAATAATAAATAATAAATAATAAATAAATATAAATAATAAATAAATATAAATAATAAATAAATATAAATAATAAATAAATATAAATAATAAATAATAAATAATAAATAATAAATAATAACTGATAAATAATAACTAATAAATAAATAAAAATAATAAATAATAAATAATAAATAAACATAAATAAATAATAAATAATAAATAATAAATAATAAATAATAAATAATAAATAATAAATAACCAGTTACAAATAATAGATAATAAATAAATTAAAGTATATTATAAATAATAAATAATAAATAATAAATAATAAAGGAAACACATGAAAAAGTATGAAAAGATGTGATAAGGGATGAAAAATCATGAAAACGCATGAAAACGGATGGAGAAGCATTTGAAGAATGAGACATTAGAAAGAATGAGAACGCATGAAAACTCGTGAAAACTCTAAAAAAATCCTTAATAATTCAACATAATCATCATAATAACCCATAAAAAACCATTGATAAAGATAACAAGTCATGGAAACCCAAATAAACAGTAATAAATGGAGCAACCATTAAAACCCGTCAAAACGGTCATAAAGAGACAAAAACATTGGACTCACATTAACAGAGATAACTTATGATCCGAGAGTCTGTTTTAGATCCGCAACCTGTCAAATCAAAGATTCTGAAACAATCTTCGACCTGAAAGGTGAAAAAGTCCGAATGGACAGGTGGATCGGAAGTTATGACCATTTAAAAAAAAGCTGACGGGGAACGAGTGCTAGAAACGAGGCATTGAAAAACATAACAAACCTGATACCCACTAAAAAGGCCATAACATAAGATCTAAGAGTGCATGTGGGTGCCGCGACCATTCAAACTGAAGCTCATGGAACGAGCTATGATCTGGCAGGTGGAGGAGGCCGAACTGACACGCGGATCGAAAGTTAGGTCCATTTGAAGAAAAGTTTGACGGGACACCGGTGACGAAAATGGGGTTTTGGAGGCCTTCTGAGGGGTTTTTGGGGAGGAAAAATATGATAGAAGCTTGCTTGTGTCGAATTGTTGTGTAGCTCTCTTCGCTGGCTTCGATTTGATATGTGGTAGAGCCCAAACGGACACCCGGAGCGAAAGTTAAGGCCGTTTGAAGTTGGAGAACTTTTTTAAACTTTATTATAACTCCAATATATTCCGTAGCTTAGTCTGTCTCACGGTTTTGATTATATTTGCCTCTATATCTCTCCATGAGCTTCGATTTGACTGGTCGTGGCGCTTCAACGGACGCCCGGATCACAAGTTATGGCCGTTTTAGTGATTTCGGGGTTTCTCGTGTTTTTTTTATTTTTTCATTTCATTTCGTGGCGGTTTTACCGAAACCGCCGCTATTTCACGATGGTTTTTTAAAAAACCGCCTCTAATCCTCGAATAAAATTAAAAAAAAAACTAAAAAAAATATTTTTTATGGCATTTCACGGCGGTTTAAAAACCGCTGCGAAATGGCGGCCCGAAACGCATTTCGCGGCGGTTTTAAAAACCGCCGCGAAAAAACCGCTGCTAAACGGCAGTTTTCTCGTAGTGTTATGTAGTTTATTGTGATCTTCAAGGTTTTTTCATTGGAGTTTTCTTGATGTAGAGGGATTAAGTAATTTTTTATGGGACTTGTTAGCTATAGATATATGAGTGGAACTACAATACTCATGATCTATAATTACCGGTGGTTGTTCATTCCCTGAAATATTGGTGAAACTATAATTTTTATGAGATATTTATCATTTATATGGACTACAAGATCTTATATTATATCTTATCTTAGAAATAATTTATCCTTTAGTAGAGGTTTTGGGTTGAGTACCTGTATAAATTTGACTTCAAGATGTCTTATGATCTTGGGAAATGTAATGTTGTTGAAGATTATCTTAGTATGATGACACTAGAGTTTATAAGGAGAACATCAGATGAATATTGGAAACTGATGTCCATGTTAGGAGATTGGTTGATGGATGTGGATCAATGGATTATGAATTTTACTCCCTTATTATTCACTTCTACATTGGTTGACTAGGTGAAATATAGTCAAGAATATCACCCATATCATTCAGTGTTGTTGGAATGATCAGTTGGAAACAACCCAGTTCCAATATGGTCTTTCAATGTGGATGACATGATAAACATTTTCAATTGGGTAGTGGTTCCTACATCTTTTAGGGAAGAGATGATGAGATACTCTCATGTATTTTAGTGGGTAGTGAACATAGGATAAACTTGTATGTATTGTGATAGAAGACATCATTTTTGGTGGATGGGAATGAAAAACGATAGTGAATGCTTTATCTCTCATTGTCTCACCTTTTAGAGGATCAATGTTGAGGATCAATAACTAGATAGAGTGCTCCAGTACCTTCCAATTTTAGTGTAGAAGGGTTATGAAATGATTATTTATTATTCTATAGGGTTAACTGGGACCCCAAGAGGTTGATATGTGACATTGGTTATGGTTAATCGACTTATAAAGGTTTCTCATTTCGAGTTGATTTGAGAGGCTCATTCCGGGTACAAGTTTGGAAATAACCATGTATGAAATATAGTTCATTTCATGGAGTACCTAAAATTATAGTATCAGACCATGATTATTGTTTCACATCATGGTTGTGGAATGGATTTCAGATGATGATGGGAACTTAGTTGCAGTTGAGTATAGATTATCAACTACAAATTAAAAAATAGTCACAAAATATGGTTCTTATTTTAGAGTATATACTTAAGGAATGTGTTATGGATTTAAATGAACATGGTATGATCATTTTTAATTTTTAGAGTTTTTATATATTAATAGTTTCCATTATTTTATTTCTATATCTTGGTTTGACTCTATGAATGTAGGTATTTTTTTTACCTCTGTGTTGGCATGAGGCAGGTGAGAAACGTCTTATTGGGAAAAAGTTGTTGTAGGAGACATATGAACAAATGTAGAACATTAATAAATGGTTGGTGACCAATCTGAGTAGGATACATTTATATGTTGACCAAATGTGTTGACCCTTTGAGTTTTCTATATGTGATTGAGTTTTTTATGGGTGTCTCCTTGGTTGGGGAATTGACAATTATGAAAATAGGGAACGATGGTGCTGTTGTTTGTAGGACCATTATAGATCATTCAATGTATCAGTATTTCATATCACCAATTATATATTCTTATATAATATTGAGGTATTAATATCATATTCCATGTGTCATGGATTTAGAAGTATGGTATCATAATTGTGCATGTTTTTGATAATGAGGATTTTGAGTTGGATCCTGATGCATCATTCACGGAACATCAAATTCATATCATGGACCAAGGTGAAAGGTTATTGTGATGGAAGATGTTTCACTTATTAAATATGTGTGTTAGTATGGGTTTATCTAATAGGATACTTAGGAGCATGAATATGATGTTCTAGACCAAGGTCCTGAGTTGTCTGAGCAATCCACTTGGGATACTTCTCAGGGATAATAAGTCATTAGAGGGGAAGAATTGTAATGTAATCAAATTTTAATGCATGATTTATTCTAGTTTTGGCATACCATGAATAAATTTTGACCTTATTTAGAAACTTATATGAGGCTTTGGGGACAATGTGTCAGGATTCTAGGTTGAAAAAGGATGGACCACCAGAATAAATGATGTTAGAGGGTCATCGGCTAGTTGGTACAAGACTACCAGCTAGCTGGTTGCATGTCTAGAGGCTCTTCACCATTATAGATATAATTGACCCAGAGGAGGGGAACCAAAACCTATCAGTAGTAGAGATAGTATCCATAAGTTCTAATTTGATCTACTAGCCAATCAGGGCCAACTACTGGCAATCCAGTGGGATTCACATGACTTTTTAATCGGGTGTGACCCCATATCCCCCCCCCCAAACCTCAAATTAATAACTCCCTTGATTGGATAAAACCCCATTCAACCATAATAAACCAAATGGTTCCTATAAGTTGAATGTTTACTCTCTTATTCCCATATAATCAACGTTTGAAGATTACATTGATCTGACGACTCACCTTTGGATGCTTAAGCCATTTTAACCAAAATATCATCTTTCTATTTGGTCGAATCATAGACCTAGGATATTTAGCTAGATCTATAGATTATAATGTGATATAATGATGATTTAATAGATTATTTATTTATAGGATTAAAATACCCAATATTTTATGGTATGTATATTTTTAAATTTAATCTCTTCAATAGCTTACGTTGCACGCAACACCGAGCTTAAATGAACCACGATATACTGTTAATATTATTATTTAAAATGAAATTTCATAATAGAAGTTAAATTGGTAGTTATGAATAAGATTATCTAAATTATGAAAATATATTATGCAATTCATTTGTTACCAATTAATTATAAATACATATTTAATATATCGTAAATATTTTTATAAAAACTATTTAAATGCACACAAGTGTGTTTTATAGTAATAAAATAAAAAAATCACACTTTTTATATTATATTAATGATATATATATATTATTAAACATAATATTTCATGTTCATACTATGTGTTTTCAAGACATGATATAAAAATAAATCTAATTTAACAAATAAAAGATGTTTTTTTTTATAAAAAGACAGTTTTACTACCTTTTGACACACTTATTTTAAATCTAGTTTTGACAATTTGATAAATTATATTTGAAAAAATAAAATAATTCTTTGAAATTGGTGTATCAAAATATACTTTGGTTTATTTTTTGGTATTTTTCTGATAAGATTCATTTTTTAATGAATAGTAAAAAATACTGTATTTTAATTCAAAACTATTTTTATTTTCTAATTTATTTAAATTGATAGATTATATTTTAGGTTTATTTTAATGTATAATTAGATAAATATTTTATAATTTAATTCAATTAATTCCCCTGGAGTAAATTTCAAATTGAATTTGTATATAAAAACATTTCAATCTTTTGGGTGTTTTTTACTTTAAAAACCCATTTTCTCGATCCGTCAATGGTATTAATTTATAATTAATTTATGAAAATTATATATTTTGAATTTTGAAAAAATGGATTTCATATTTGGAATCATAAGGACAAAATTTAGTAAATATTACCCTTTTATTTTTGGACAAAAATGAATAGTAACATTGGTAATTTTTATTACCACACTTAAGGGTAAATCAGGTCATTAATGGTAAAAATAATATTATAAATATTATAAAATTATAGTAAAACTTGTCCTAATTTTTTTTGATGAGTATTTTTCATCCCTAATAATTAAGAGACCTGTTATGATACAATTTATGACCTTTTGGATGAGAATATAACCTTTATAATATTATATTCAATGGAATGTCAATTTTGCAATACTTTTGTTTTTAACAAGAGAAATATTTTTAATATGATGTTATATAAGAAATATGTTCAACTATAAATTTTATTTTGAAATATAAAATGTTAATATACATATTGGTCATTTATTTATAATGTTTAGTGATAAAATAATTACATTAAATGGAGACATAATGATGATGTAGTAATTGTTTAATTAATTGAAGAATCAAATAAGAGTTATTAAAAATATTAAAATAAATATAATTTGATATAATTATTGTCATAAAAGAATTTTATGGATTAATTTTACATGTTATTAATGAGGTAAAAGCGTTTGTTAGAATATTTCATGCATTTATGATATTTTTAATACGTCAAGTTATGAATAGTGTCAAAAAATTGACATTAATGATATGTTAAAATAAATAATATTTTATGAAATGATATAAAATTCATAAAAATATAAAATTCATCCAAGTTATTTAGATAAGGTTTAAAATTTAATCAATTATCCAATTATGGTTCTTTTGGCATTTTATAGTAATTATATTAACTCTTAAAAAGTAAAAACACATGTTGTTACGGTAAGACTCAATGTGATTAAATAAGGGTTAAAGCCAAACGATAAGGGTAATAATGTGACATAAACTTGTCTAAAAATTATTTTATGAATATTATTATACACTTACCACCTTAATATTTAATTTGAGTTGTCTAATGGACACTTTTCCATGAAAATAACATATATATTATTTAAATCAAAGACAGTTACAAAATGTCACTCTCTTTGTATTTAATATCATATATGTGTCTACATAGTGAAACAATAAAGATATTAATGAACATATATGTCTATATTTATCCTAATAAAATTAATTTTATTATATAAATTAATTTTGAATTTATAAAAATTATATAATTAGGTTAAATTCTTCTGTAATTGAAATACAATATTTATTTAATTAACAGAAAAATAAAATAATTGATTTTAAAAGTATTAAATTTGACATGTTTGGGATTATCTAATGTGTATAATTAATTTTATATATCTAAAAGATATATTAGAGATGTGTTAAATTATTATATTATAATTTCCACTTTGTTTGATGCATCAGAAGTCAAATTAAAAGAATAATATCAAATTTGATAATAATGATATTTTATTTAATTAATATATTATTAAATTATTTAAAAATAAAAAATGTTAAATAATAAAAAATATGATAATATATAGTCTAAAATGTCTTCCCCTATACATTTATTATATATTTTTCTTTATTTTTCTCTAGAATAGCCTTATTATATTTTAATATTTTGTGAGTTTCCAAAAGTGCCCCTCTCCTCAATTATAAAAGGGAACCTCCTACCTAAGTTACTCACACCACATTGAGCCTTCTAGATCTTCCAAAATCTGACCATTTCTTATTAAAAAAACTTTATCCATGTTTTTGAGGTTTTGGTTTTCTAAAAAGACTAACTCTAGACCCCTTATAAAGAGATCTAATGGAAGTCAACCGAAGAAGAGGTAATTGTGTTGCCAACTAATTCAAGTTAATTTATTCTTCTACTTCCTCTTAATGTGTTGTTTCCATACTAAAGTAATAAATAAAGTATAATATATATTCGGAGACATTATTATGATTATGGGACAAATATATTCCACCTTTTATCTATCCTACAAAAAATGAAAGCACTGTGTGTGCATACATTCAGCTTATCGTCTCCACAACATAGTGTCATCTGTTTTTCATAAATACATTAATTGGACTGGTTTAATGATGGAAATAATGGATATATGTTATAATAATGACACTATATTTATTCTTTTAAAAATAATTTACCATCCACTTCCTTACCCTTTCACAATTAAGGGAATGATATCACCGCTCGCACGTACGTACGATCTACTGTCTCCATGATGTGATGTGATTAATTTTCCATGTTAACCATTAAAGAATAATTATAAAAATGTATATAATGAATAAATATTATATCTATGAACTTAATATAATTATGTACATGGAATAAATATATTCTATTCATATGAAAAATGACTTACAAGACAAAACATTTATAAGGTTAACACCCGAAACAAGGGTAATAATGAAATATTATCAACAAAAGGGTGATAAAATAATCTAAGAAGATCATATATGATATAATAAATATTATTATTGTTATTATATGAGTCAATAAATTTATTAAAATCATTATACAGGAGGTTAAATCATGTTCAATTAAAGGAAGCGTAAGGTAATGGACTTCATCTAAATGTCCATTCATTGAGGTATATTTTGATGTTATACACCCACATTATTTTATGAGGTGTATATAAATCCCCTTTGACTTATATCGTAATTAATTTAATTATTAAAAATTTATTTAATTTTTTACCAAATTTTATTCTTTCATGGGGCTTATGATTTAAATGTTTAAAGTAGTATGGTACACCTTAAATGTTTAAAGATTTAATTATCAAATATTTTTCTCCTTGTCAATATTCTAGAAATTATTTTATATATTTATTTATATAAATTTATTATAATGTAAATTTTATGTAAATTTTTTAATTTAATTCAATGGTTTTCCAAAAAGAATCTTTTTACCTATTTTATATGGAAAATTTTGACAAACAACAAAAAAGAATGTTTTATTCTTAATGTATATAGAGACAATGAATTTTCCACCACCATGGAAAATATTTTATTTTCATTTTCCTTTCAAATTTTATGTCTCCTTATGTTAAAAACTATCTTTATCTTTTTTTTATTTTGGTATTGAAAATTATTTTTCAAGTAAAAGGGTGTTTTGGTTTTGAAAATGAGTTCTTAGAAGAAAATGTTATTTTTATATGAAAGTGTTTTTCATATGGGTTTAATAAGAGTTTTTCCCCAATAAATTTTTAGTGATATCATTTAAAGTATTTTTATTTATGTAAACATACTTCTTCAAATCATGTAATTTATTGAGGTTTGTCTCTTATGATACCATCTCCCATACTTTAGTAAGTAGTTTATGGTTAGTTTGATTGTGGATGTTCTATTTTGATACTATTCACCATACTATTCTAAATGGTTTGAGATTATGTTTACTTATTAGGGAATGTTATTTACATTTCATATGTATATGTTGTTTATATTTCACCCCATTCATATAAGGAATTCATTGGACTTAGTAAGTGATGTCCATGTCCCACTATATCCCCTTGACGCATTAGTAGGTTTCATGAGATAAAGTAGATGTGGATTTGGATGAGGCCTTACCCATTAATTTTCAGATATGGATTTAAATGAGGCCTTGCCCATTTATTTACATATGTATTAGTTGAGTCCTCGATGGTATGTTTGGGATGTCTTTGATTATACATTCCATAATTATGAGATTAATTTTTGATATTCCATGTGATTATTTAACTAGTATAATATCAATGGTTAAGTTTCCAAGCTCATGTGATTATTTAAATGGATTATGTTTTAGTTATTTACCTTTCCATATTATTTAGGCCATATTTACTCATATCTTCCACTGTAGTCTTACCATTACTGAGTATTCAATATCACCCTTATTTTGTTTCCTATCATCCAAAATCCAATAAGTTTACTAAGAAAGATATGAAAGTATATGCTAATTGAGAATAAATTTATTATCAAAAAACATTATATTGTAATTAATGTATTCATTTGTAATACAAGACTCATGCATGTAATTTGGTTTACCAAGACTACTAAACTATTCAGTACTTTGGGATTTGATTCCTTCTAATCATGCCAATGTAATACAATAATGCACCAACTCTAAGCTTTTAGGGTAGGGACGTTATTATTGGTATCAAAGAAAGTTTAACAACAACCATGAAAACTAGATTTAGGAAATCATTGATTAGAAAAAAGAACTCTATGATTGAATTTAATGATAATTATAATTATACGATATCATACTTTAGATTTGGTAATGTATAACCTCAGTTAATCATATTGACTTATGGATTGAGTAGAAGATTCCATAATTTAGACATCCTATAAATGATTCTTTATGACTATATCTCTATGATTAGTGTGTCTCAATTTGTTCTTTGGGTTTTGGTCAATGGTTTAAATCAGAAAGGTTATACAAGTAATGGTTCTACTGCTGATGTTAAAGAGACTACAAAATAAAAATTAAAGGAAGAAGGTATTATGTAATAAGATGATTAAGTTTAGATAATAGTTTAAGAATGATGTAAAATTATTAAGGTTCTTGTTTATTTGGGTTCAACAATTATTTCATCAATGATGCTCTTGTTATAATAATCATTAGATATATAAGTATTGTATTACAATACTTTATCTATAATGATTTGGAGGCATGAACATTTTAATTAAGGTTTTTAAGGTGATAAAATATTTTTTATTTGAAAATAAAGCTACATTATGTTTTTTGGGGGAAATATGATGTTAAGTTGATTTTAGAAATTCTGTGCGATTACTTCTAAATTTTTGGACTTTGAATTTGGATAGAGGTATTTTTCATGAATTTTAAGGTTGGAGTGGATTAAGTTGAACATTGGATATTATTTTTTTGAGGTTAAAGTGTGATTTGTTGGATACTATGTGCTAACCATTTTGGTTTAAGTAAATATTTTAAGGTTTAAGGAAGGACTTATGGATATTTTGATAAAGGTGCTTTAGGAATAAAATTTATCTTGAATATCCATCTCTTGGTTTAAGGGATAAAGTGAAAATAGATCAAATCACAACCAAAGGATGACACTATGACATGGAAATAAGTCATGTAAGTTTTCTTGGTTGATTTTTATATATAGTAAAATAATCTCTCAACTTTAAGAAAATTATTTTGAAATAAAATCATTATCTATTTAATTTTATTATTAATAAATCAATAGTCTTTTAACCAATCACAAGTTTTCTAGTTTTGTGTTAGTTAACTTTCTAATGATCATGTTCTCTATCACTCTCCATTAGAACTTGATATTTATATTTATATTCCATGTCCATGTTTTCTCTTTACACTACTTTTATCCTATTCAAAAGCATAATTTTGAGGTGAACTTCGCATTTCCCTTTCCCTCTTATTAAAAGGATGTTTTATTAACCCTATTTCCAATTTGGGTTTCCACAAAGGAATTTTCAAGTATCAAACTTTTCTTTTTTTGAAGTGAAATTTCAAATTATGAGGAGGAAATTTATTTAAGGAGGGGGGGAATATAACACCCCAATATTTTATGGTATGTATCTTTTTAAATTTAATATCTTCAATAGATTACGTTGCACACAACACTGAGCTTAAACGAACCACGATATACTATTAATATTATTATTTTAAATTATATTAACTCATAAACATTAAATTAGTGGTTAGGAATAGTATTAAATAACTTATAAAAATATATTATTGAATTCATTGTCTACAAATTAATTAGAAATAAGTATTTAATATAAAGGAATTTTTTTTATAAAAACTATTTAATTGTGCACAAGTGTGTTTTATACTAATAAAATAAAAAAATCACAATTTTTGGATTAAATTAATGATATATATAATATTAAATATAATTTTTAAAATTCATCCTTTTTTTTTCTAGACATTATATAGGAAAAAAATCCAATTTTACATATAAAAGATGTATTTTTATAAAAAGAATGTTTTACAGCCTTTTGATGACACATTTTTTTTAAATACAGTTTTTGAACATTATATAAATTCTATTTGAAAAAATAAATTTATTATTTAAAATAGGAGTATCAAAATTTACTATGGTTTGATTTTTTGTATTTTTCTGATAAGATTCATTTTTTTCTGAATAGTGAAAAATACTATATTTTAATTGAAAACTGCTTTTTCAACAGATTTATTTATATTGTTAGATTATATTTTAGATTTGTTTTAATGTTTAATTAGATAAATTTTTTATAATTTAATTATAATAATTTTCTCATTGAATTTTGATGTAAAAACATTTCAATGTTTTAGAAGTTTTTACTTTAAAAACTCATTTTCTTGACCCGTCAATGGGATTAATTTTAAATTAATTTATGAAAATTATATGTTTTGAATTTTTAAAACTGAATTCCATATTTTTAATAATAATTTCCAAATTTAGTAAATAGGTACCTTTTTTGGACTAAATATTAATAGTATCTTTGGTAATTTTTATTACCACGGTTAACGGTAAATCTGGTAATTAAGGGTAGAAATAATATTATAAATTTTATAAAATTACCCTAAAACTTTTCTTAAATTTATTGGATGATTATTTTTTGTCCCTATGAATTTAATGATCTATTATGAGACCATTTATGGCCTTTTGAAAGAGAATATAACCTTTATAATATTATATTAAAAGGAAAGTCAATTATGTCATACTTTGGTTTTTAATAAGAGAAATATTTTTAATATGGGGTTATATAAGGGATATGTTTTACTATAAATAGTATTTATAAATATACAATGTTAATCTCCATCATAGTAATTTATTTATAATTTTTAGTGACAAAATATTTACTTTAAATGGCGACACAATGATGATGTAGTAATTGTTTAATTAATGGAAGAATCAAATAAAAGATATTAAAAATATTAAAACAATTACAATTTGATATAATTAATAGCATAAACAATTTTTTTCGATCAATTTTACATATTAGTAAGGACTTAAAAGATTTTTTCTATGATATTTTTTTGTTATGATATTTTTAAAAAGTTATGTTATGAACAATGTCAAAATTGACATTAATGATATTTTAAAATAAATAATATTTCATTAAATTACATAAAATTAATACAAATATAATATTAAAACAACTGATCAGGATAATGTTTAAAATTTCATCAATTATCCATTTATGGTTCTTTTTTAATTTTATAGTAAATATATTAACCCTTAAGGAGTAAAAACAGATGTTGTCATTGTAAAAGTTAAAGAGATTAAATAAGGGTTAAATCTAAAAGATAGGGATAATAATGTAAACTAAACTTATATAAAAATTATTTTATGTATATTATTGTACCCTTATCACATTAATAACGAATTGTGGTTATTTAATAGAGAATTTCTCATGAAAATAACCTATATATTATTTAAATCAAAGATAGTTACAAAATGTCACTCTCTTTGTACTTAATATCATTTATGTGTCTACATATTAACAAAATAAATATATGAATGAAACTAAATGTAAATTTTTATACTAATAAAATTATTTTTATTATAGAAATTTATTTTTATTTTTTAGAAATTATATAATTACCTTAAATCCTTCGACAATTCTAATACTGTATTTATTTAATTAACAGAAAAATAAAATAATTGATTTTAAAAAGTATTACATTTGATATATTTGTGATTATTTAATGTGTATAATTAATTTTGTAGATCTATAGGATATATTTGAGATTTTTTAATGAATTATATTTGAATTATCACTTTTTCTTGATGTACTAGAAGTGAATTAAATGAATAGTATCAAATATGACAATAATAATATTTTATTTAATTAATATATTATCAAATTATTTAAAAGTAACAAAAATGATAAATAATAACAAATGGGATAATATATGGTCAAAAATATCTTCCCATATTCATTTATATTCATTTTTAAGTCTTTGTATCCAATATAGCCTTATTATATTTTAATATTTTGAGAGTTTCTAAAAGTGCCCTTCGCTGTATTTTAATCTAAAAGAAGTCAACCAAAGAAGAGGTAATTGTTTTACCAACTCATTCAAGTTCATTTATTATTATACTTCCTATAAATTTTTTATTTCCTTAATAAAGTAACCAATACTGTGTTATATATATGATGAGATGTTATTACATCTATGGGGAAACTATATTCCACCATTTATCCATCATACAAAAAGAAAAAGCACTGTGCATGCATATGTACGACTTACCGTGTCCACAATGTGTTGTAATCTATTTTTCATAACCACTTTACTTGTATGGTTATAATGATGGAAATAATGGATATATATGATAATTATGAAATTATATTTATTCTGGAAAAATTAATATACTATCGAATTCTTTACCCTTTCACTATTAAGGTAATGAAATCATCGCTCGTGTATATGTATGACCTATCATCTCCATGATAGGATGTAATTCATTTTCCATGTTAACCATTCAATAATGAATATAATTTTTTATTGAATAAATATGATACCTATGAACATAATATCATTATTTATATGAAATAAATATATCCCATGCATATGAAACCTGACTTAGAAGAAAAAACATGCATAAAAAATGAAGCAGTTAACACTCGAAACAAGGATAATAACAAAATATTCTCAAAATGGGTGATAAAACAATATAATAAGATCATATAAGATATAATAAATATTAATAAGGTTCTTATATGAATTAATAACATGATTAAATATATTATACATGATTTTAAAGGACGTTTTACTAAAGGAAGCGTAAAGAAATAGACTTTATCTCAATGTCCTTTCATTATAGAATAGTTTGATATTATACACTCACCTTCTTTTATGAGGTGTATATACAGACCCTTTGACTTATAATTTCATTAATTTAATTATTATAAAGTTATTTAATTTTTTCTTAACGGTTATTCTTTCATGGGGATTAGTATTTAAATGTTTAAAGTGGTATGAGATACCTTGAATGTTTAAATATTTAATTATCAAATCTTTTTCTCCATGTCATTATTCTTGATATTATTTTATATATTTATTTATATAAAATTATTATTAAATAAAATTTTTGTAAATTTTTGAATTTTATTCGAAGGATTTAAGAAATAAATCTTTTTACGAGTTTTATATGAAACCTTTTAATTAAAGACAAAAAATTTATATTCTTAACATATACAATGATAATAACTTTTCTGCCACTATGGCCAATATTTTATTTTTATTTTTCCTTTTCAAGATTTCATGTTTCATTAAATGAAAAAAAATATTTATATTTTGGTTATTTTGATATTGAAAATTATTTTTCAAAGAAAATGGTGTTTTGATATTGAAAATGAGTTCATAAAAGAAAAGGGTATTTTTATACGAAAGTGTTTTTCATATGGTTTTAATAAGTGTTTTTCCTAAATAAATTTTTAGTGATCTCATTTAAATTATTTTAATATATATCAAAATCCTTTTTTTAAATCTTGTACTTCATTGAGTTTTATCTTTTATGATACCATCTTCCATACATTAATAAATGGTTTATGGTCAGTTTGACTGTAGATATGCTATTTTTATACCATTCACCATATTTCTTAGAATTTTTTTTATTATGTTTATTTTTTGTAAAGTTATTTAAATTTCATATGTATATGTTGTTTATGTTTCACCCATTCATACGAGGAATATATCAGACTTTGTAAACAATGTTAGGGGCCCGCTATATCTCCTCGATGCATCGGTGGGTCTCATGAGTCAAAAAAGATATGGATTTAGATGAGGCCTTACCCTTTTATTTTCAGATATAGATTTGGATGAGGCCTTACCCATTTATTTTTAGATGTCTGGGATGGGGATTTGACAATATGTTTCAGACATCTGATATTATGAATTCCATAATTACGATATTAATTATTGATACTCTATGTGATTATTTGACTAGTAGAATATCCATGGTTAAGTTTCCTTGATCATGTGATTATTCAAATGGCACAATTTTTAGTTATGTACCTTTCTATGTTATTTATGCTATATTTACTCATAGTTTACTCTGTATGCTTACCCATAATTAGAATTTGATCTCACCTATATTTTTTTTCCTTTCCTCAGGAATCTAAGAAGTTTACTAAGAAATATATGTAAGGATATTCTAATTGGGAATTAATTTATTATAAAAAATCAATGGTGTAATTAATATATTCATTTGTAATATATGACTCATGTATGTAATCAGGTTTACCAATACTAATAAACTATTCAGTCCTTCAAGATTTTATTCTTAGTAATCATGCCAATGTATTACAATAATGCACCAGCTCTGAGCTTCCAGGGTCAGGGGTGTTACATAGGTAGTTGAATCTAGAGAATTGTCCTGTCACTCTTCTTCAAATCTATATCTACCATTGATGGTAGTTCTTCTTGGGCATGTCCTATCCATTTCTATCCCTTTTTGTGTTCTTATTCTTGAATTTTTATTATAGAATCCCTCATGAGATGAATTGGGATTGGTTATAGGGAATTCATTACATGGGATTGATCTAGGTGGATATTCATATATTTGGAAATTTATTCTCTTAAGCTAAGAATTCTTTACAATTTTATAGCCTTTATATAAAACTAAATGACTTGATTGGAATGTGCATGCATGTGTTCCCATCAAACCCTTACATGATATGATTCACAAGTGGGTGTGTGTATGTGTGTTGGTCATGAGACCCTTTCTTGATAGGATTCATCTGTGGATGTTTGTGTGGCTCCCAATACCCTTTCCTGATATGATTCATTTTTGAGTGTTTGGGTGTCCTGTGAGGACATTATAGATATTACATGCTTATTACTTAATATATTGTGGTTGTGTCTGGATGCATTTATGGTTACTCTATGTCTCTTTTCTAGGTACCAATTTGGTCTAGCTCATTTAATCATCCCCTTAGAGGGGGAGTGTCATCATTACTATTTGAGGGTTGTGATTTCACCTTCATATATGGCTTGTAATGAAGTGGATTTACCTAGATCAAAATATTAGGTCGACAAGTGTGACTGTAGGCTACCCTAGCATAGGATATTGGTTCGACATGCGGTAGCGTGTCTTTCCCAAGATCGATGAATTAGGTTGTTATGTAGGATTACCCAAAATCTAGGTGTGGTACTGTTCCTTAAACATGGAATGTGGATACATGATAGTTAACCAGATCCATCAATCATACATTCAAAACACAAAGCATCATATAAGTCATGTAATGATTTATTCTGAATTTATTTCTAGCTTTGTGCTGAAGAAGGTATAGTCAGGGTTTACGACAGATTGGTCAGTACATGATGACTCAACACTTGATTATGTATACACATATTTACTCAATTTTTTTGGAATAAAATTTTATATATTTTCACCCATATGTTAATGA
Organism: Viscum album; assembly: GCA_963277665.1. Taxonomy (NCBI): domain Eukaryota; kingdom Viridiplantae; phylum Streptophyta; class Magnoliopsida; order Santalales; family Viscaceae; genus Viscum; species Viscum album. The sequence continues at coordinate 1,031,033,110 of OY728150.1, forward strand.
AATAATGATGGTTTTCTACTGGGTATATACAAGAATCATGTATGTGAATCTCAGTACGTGTGAAGAATATATAGATAGGGATCCAATAAAGAATAAGGGCCATGTGTTAGGTATATAAGAGGGTGGATCATGGGTGATATAGGCGATTTTAGTAAAGACTCTAGATTATTATCATTGTGTTTCATTTATGATTCTTCCCTTTATACGTTGGTATTGATCCACTATGTTGGGGATCCATTAGTTTATCTTGTATGACTTATATGCCATTTGATATAGAATAGTTACTATTATTATCTTATATATTTTTTAGGTTGTTTATCTATATTTTGATATGGGTGTGACATATGGATTTTGATTTATAGGGAATAATCTACCCAAACCACCATTTAGGCCCTCATCACTGGCTGGTATCATCTTGAAAACATGTATGTGAGAATGAGGTCATATGGCACTCTTTCATCGACCCAGTTATTTTGGTCAGGGTGTTACAATTTAGATTCCCTATCCAATTAATGGATAGTAAACATGATCATGATGGCCAAATACAGATTTATACTAGAAACATCCATATACCTTTATATTCATATATGAGAACACTTGTAAGTGGAATAACTCAATATTATTTCGAATTAAAAAATAAAACAAAAAAATCCTTAATCTATTTTCATTATAAAAATTTCATTACATACAACATATATGATACTATATGTCACCTTCCAATAACTAACCCCATTTCTTAATTATTTATCATAGTAATTTAAGAATTTTCATTACAACACCCAATTGAAAATTCACCTTTGAATATAAAAAATTATGAATTAATTGGAAATAAAATTTCCAAAAAATTAATTCACACATTAAAAACGATTCTCTAATTACTCAATTCTATATCACACATATAATTATTCAATAAATCATTACATATTTAAACTTTTGTGAGTGAAGATATTGAAAATAATAATACACCACAATATTATAAATTAAAATAAATTCACAATTTTATTATAGAATCTCATGGATCTCTATATAAATTTATCTATATATCCATACCATCATATTTTAAACATCATATAATACATTCCTACATGACTTCTCTAGAATAAAAAAACCATTTGTTTGTAAAGTTTTCAACAGAACAACCATAGAACCCAAACCATGACACACACAAAGACTCATGTATGGTCCAATATTTTTAGAGGCAATTAAATTGTTTTGAGGTATAATATAAATCAATAAATATTGATTTTACCTCGAAATAAATAAAAAAATAAAATATTATATGTTGACGTAAAACACATTTATCTGAAGAATTAAATGTCACATTGAAAAAATATTATCAAATAAATCATTAAGAAACAATACATATTGCTAAAATTAAATAATTAAACTTAACATAAGTATATAAAACTCATAATATATTTCAAATTTGGGTTTACATATCTTTAGAAAAAAAAGTATGGAACTTTAGCCTTTCCTTAATCGTGAATAATCATTTATACATGTTAACTAAAGACCCCCATAATGAGTGAGTATAAACTCATAAATTTTTCCCAATTTCTCAGATAAATATATTTATATAATAAACCTTAATAAATTTAATGTCAATTAACTCTATTAAATGAAAAAATAGCATCATCTAAAATTAACAAGTTAGAAATATAATTTCAAACAAAATTTTATAAAAACATTACTTCAAATACCCTTTGATAAAATTAATTTATAAACTTTGTTATCTTCATAACAATTTTTGAAATATTCTTTTTTTAATAAAATTTAATAAAAAATACATCAATTTTCTCCAAAATATATGAGAGGCTTGACATCACCTCACATCCCATTGGAAACTACTTATTCCCTAAATATCATTTCCATAAACAATATAATTCTAGTAATTGATGGGTAGAATTATCTCAAAACTAATTATTTATATAGAAGTGTGGTGTTAGGTAATTTTACTTTTAGGAATAGATGTGAATTTATAAAAAATATTTTTCGCTAAAAAAATTAAAAGTTTGAGTTTGAAGAATCCAATTAATTGTTAAAAGGATAATTGTATTTTTTTAAATTGAATTTCAGAAACAATAAAACTATTTGAAAGTGTTTGTAATCGAATTTGAGATGTTTGAAGAGTTTTTGAGAGGTTTGTAATGATAATATTGATGTTAAGTAACCAATTTATACAATTAATTATAGCCACAAAAATATAAAAATGAATTGTAACTACTTATGTATGATTAAACATGATATTTTGAAGCTCGTGTAAGATTTTTTGTATTCATGTGTAAGAATAACCTTATTTCATATTACGATTAACTAATATACTTCTATGTCTATATTATATTATTCAATATATTATATATAAATAATCAAGATCTCATAATATAGTAATATAAAATATTCAAATTTCACATAATAAAACTATAATATGATATAACAACAATCTAGAGGCTAAAAATATATGAATATAATTTTTATGTTTTGAATGAGTACATAAAATATTATAAAGGTTGGGTAAGAATAATTTAATTTCTTATATATGATTTTAAAATTTATACAATATTAACCAAATTATACATAAAAGATATGATTCTTGAAATGATAGTATTTTAAAATAGTTTAATATTGAATTTATAGTTAATGTTAAATGAAAAATATCACAGATATTTTGATTTATAGTTTCTATAAGGCCCCAACCTTGAACATTACATAATCTTGAGTTTTATTCAATAAATTTACTTTCTTTAACATTGAGGATCTTTTCTGGTTTAGATTTTTAGAGAATTAGACCATCATTCATACATAACATTCCACTTTCAAATAAATTTGATACTTCTAAAACAATATCTATTTCTTTCATTATATAAAACTTAAAAAAAACATGATTTCTTTTTTATGAAAAATCTCCATAACTCTCAATTGACATCCTTATTTCTATTAACCATCCTTATACCCAATGAATTTTTTTTTAAAATTTTGGATGAGCACAGAAATCTAAGTAAGGGAATAGAAATAAATAAATAAACCATTAGTTTATGAATACTTTAAACCCAGTATTTTTTTTTCAAAAATATAAAATTTTCACCCATAAAACATAGCAACATTATTTTACCTCATGAAATCATAAGTTTCCTATTAAATTATATAAAAAACATAAATAATAAAGCTATATTATGGAATTTATATCACTTAAATTGTTTTCTTTCATGACTGTATAGGGAGTAACCATCATGGTTACATTTGGAATACCCACCACAATATATTCCCTTAATCGGTTAAGAGAAACCCTATTGATTAACTCAATATCATTATCAAATACATTGGAGAGCTTTAATGGGATCAACCTACCTCGATTTATCATGGAACCAACCATACTGATAAATAATTTACAAGAACCATAACATAATCACAATACATAAATCATGCATAAAAGAAAAATAACTTTTCCACTTTGAAATAACTTTTCATTTTTACAAAGCCATGCACTCAAAAGTGAAAACACAATATTTACAAATAAAATTTTAAACTTGTAAAGGAATAATCAAACATTAAAGAGACATTAAATCAAGAATATCCATTTATTCTATATATTTTAAAAAATATTCCTTTTGTATTTTGTAAACTTTTTTGAAAGAGTAACTTTAAAAGTGGTTTTAAAAGGAAATTCCTTACCTTGAGTCTGACTCATCACGTACAATATTTATCTTCCTAAAAAATAAAATTAGGTTAATTATTTACTTTCATGATAATTTTTTTTAAAGTTCATTATTATTTTTATATCACTTCTTATCATGTTATAACAATTACTCAATTATTTAAGTTCATGTCGAACATTTTGTCGATATTCGGTGCCTGAGTTTAAAATGTTTTTGGTATGATGTCAACAGTAAAAATGGTCACAAGTAAATAATATCCAGAATAATATTAATGAAATAACAAACACTTTTATACATCCATTTTACTTTTAAATAAAACCATCTATTTATGGTTATGAAAAATGAACAACATTATAATCATGGTGATTGTAGGCCGCACGTACACGTGAGTAACATTGCCATTTTTTAATGATCATTATTAAAAAAAGATAAGTATTATTTTATATTTAAAGAATGATATTAATATCATTAATATCATATTAATAATTTATATTTAATTATATATATCATCCTTGTGACGTGGTGATGAAAAATGAATCGCATTGTTTCGTGGAGATGATAGTTCACACATATGCACAAACGACATTATCATTTTTATGTGCATGGAAAGGTAATAATGTATATGATATATTATTATTTAACAATGATAAATATATCATGAATATCATAAATAAAAATTACTTCCATCATTATAAAAATTATTTAGAGATGGTAATGGAAAACAAATTATATCGGTTTGTGGAGGTGATAGTTCACACACACACAAATGATTAATTCTTTTTCTATTTGTTGGAGTCAAAGATATATTTAGGTGATTATATTAACATAATAATATCTAATTATATTTATGATAATGGATTTATTATTTAATCATGTTTGGAGAATATTTTAATGAAGTGAAATAAGAAATAAAATAGAAACAGTTAATTAAAAACGATACCTCTTCTTTGGACAATCTCCATTGATTAACACCTTAATAACACTAAGGAGGGTTTGATGCCTAAAATAGGGACTATAGAATGTGAATATAGATTATATAAATTTACATGGGCATATATTGACTAAGAAATATAGTTTTTAAGTCTATTGAAAAGATAATAATGAGTTCCCTTTTATAGGAGAGGAGAGGGGAACTCTTGGAATTCTTTAAAATATTAAATTAATATAAATTAATTTTCCCTTAAAAATGGGTCCAAAGTTATTATTTAGAATCTAGGATGAGTATGGGTCTAAATAAAATAATCCAATAAAAATTATAGAAGTTTTTAATATTTTTTTAATCCTTATATTTTTGTTTTAATCCTTATTTAACCATTTCTACTCTTACCATGATATCTTAAAATTTAAACTTTAAAGGTTATTATAATTTCTATAAAATTGAAAATGACCAATAAATGAGTTATTAATAAAATTTTTGGACTTATAACAATTAGGTGGCTGAATATTATATTTTTAGAAATTTTAGGTCACTTAATAAAGTATTTTATATTTTAAAATATCATTAGTTCCAATTATGGCACTATTCATTTCTTGATTTTTTTTAAATAGCATAACTATATGATATATTAGAACCAAATCTTTTAAATCATAAATAACATGTAAAATTCATCCATAAAATTCATGGATGACATTAATTATATAAAATTATATTTATTATAATATTTTTAATATCATTTCTTTGATACTTCTATTAATTAAACAAGTACTACATCATCATTATGTCACCATTTAAGACAATTATTTTTTTTAAAAAATAAAAATTAATTACCATGATGTAGATAAACATTTTATATTTCTAAATACTATTTATATTTCAATATATCCCATATATAACCCCTTATTAAACATATTTCACTTTTTAAAAACAAAAGTGTGATAAAATTGACTTTTCTTTAAATAAAATACTATAAATGTCATAAAGTCATCAAAGTGGCTCCAAGAGCTCAACAAATCGGACCAAGGATGATTTTGGTTAATAATAATATATCCAATAAAATTTTTACATGATTTAGGATAATTTTATAAATTTTTAAATAATATTTTTACCCTTAAATACCCGATTTACCCTTAACTATGTTAATACAAATAATTACTAAAGTTACTATTCATATGTTTCCCAAATATAAAAGGGACCTATTTAAATAATTTGGACCTTATCATTCAAAATATGGAATATATTTTTCAAAATTAAAAATACATAAGTGGATAAAATTAATTTGAAATTAATCTCATTGACAGATTGAGAAAACTTGTTTTTAAAGTAGGAACATTCAAAAGGTTGAAATGTTTTTATATCAAAATTAATTGTGAAATTTATTCCAATGAAATAAATTAAATTAAATGATAAAAAATTATCTAATAATACTTTTAAACTATTAAAAAATATAATTTAACACTATAAATAAATTTTATGAAAGAGTAGTTTTTAATTAAAATGAATCATTTTTCACTATTCATCAAAACATGAAACTTATTAGAAAAAAAATTCAACCATAGTAAATTTTAATAATAAGCATTGAATGAAAAATTTTATTTTTTTTCAAATATAACATATAAAAGTGTAAAAAACTATATTTAAAATAAGTGCACCATACAAAGGCAGCAAAACTACCTTTTTTGAAAAATACTTCTTTTATTAGTGAAATTGGATTTGTTCTTATATCATGTCTAGAAAACACATAAGATGAATATTAAACATTAAATTAAATATATATATATATATATATATATATTTCATTAATACCATAAGATTTATTTATTAATTTATTGGTATAAAACACACTTGTGCACATTTAAAATTTTTATCAGAAAAACATTTCCTTTTATTTTAAAAAGGGTTTTACATTAATTTATAATTAATTATAACCAAATATTTAATTATATATACATGTTTAAAACATATTTTTATAATTCAGTTAACATTTTTAATTTCGACCATTCTAATAAATAGGTTATAACTTCCATATTAAATAATAATATTTAGTTATTAGTTTAAGCTCGATGTGGAATATCATGTATGATATCGAACATAGTGTCCTTTTTAATTATTATATAATTAATAAATATCAATAAATATGAAAAAGAAATATTCTATCATTACCTGGGTTTTTACATTCTTCCCCCTTTTGGAAATTTTTTCCTCGTATTTTTTTCACTTGGTAAATAAGTGGAGGTATTTTTCCCTCATAGAATTTTCAAATTCCCATGTTGAATCTTCAACCATATGGTTTTTCCAAAAAAAACCTAATGAATCACCTTATTTCACAAAACCTACTCTATATCGTATAGAACCTAAACTGGCTATTCATCATAGGAAATATTCTTTTCTAACTAAACTACTTCTGGACTCAAAACATTAGATGGATCCAACATATAAATTCTTAACAAGGAAACATGAAAAACATTGTATAACTGGGATAAACTCAGAGGAAATTCCCCTTAATAGGCAACTGATCTAACTTTATACATGATTTTATGGGGTTCAATGAACCATGGAATCGAATTCCCTTTCTTACTAAAAGACATAATACTTTTCCGTAGAGAAACTTTGAGAAAGACATGATCTACTACCTAAAAAGAAACATCATTCCTCATGTTATCTGCATAAATTTTCTACAATATTTGAGTTTTCCTCATGCATCGTTGAATCAACTGAACTTTATCTACCATTTACTTTAACAATTTATGTCCCATAAACTTACTTTCCCTAACATCATCCCAAAATACTGGATTTCGACACCGCTTTCCATACAATTCCTTAAATGGTGACATCTATATACTGGAATGAAAGAAATTATTATAAGAAATCTCAAAAAAATAAATATTTTGATCCCAACATCCCTAGTAATCTATTGAGCAAGAACATATCACATCCTCCAAGGTATTAATAGTTTGTTCTAACTATCTAACTGAGGATGAAAATTTGTGTTGAAAATTAATTTATTTCTCGACATCTTCTGAAGGACTTTCCTAATGTTAAAAGTGAACCAAGGATCACAATCTGATGTAATGGATAGAGGAACCTCATGTAACCTGACTATCTCTTTGAGATACAAATGATAAATTTGATCTAGATATATAGGGTCTTGAATAAGAAGGAAATGATCATAATTAGTCATTTGATCAATAATAACCCAGATCACATTGTTAACTTGAGAAGTCTTTGGTAATACCACTATGAAATCCATGGATATATTTTCCCATTTCCACTTAGGCACTGAAAAAGGACGAATAATCCCCTTTGACAACAATCATTCTTACTTATCCTAATAACAAGTCAAAAATTTCATGGTAATTTATGTAATTTCTATTTTCATTACATCCCACCAGTAATACTCCCAAAGGTATCTATAATTCTTAGTGCTGCCAGAATAAAATAAAAAATGGAGAACTATGAGATTAACATAAAACACTTTCTTCAAATGCGAATCACAAGGAAAATATAATCTCTTCCCACATCTCAAAAAACACAATCTTTATTAATGTTAAATTCAGTAAACTTTACCTTTAAAACCAATTTGAACTTTTTATTTTAGTCACAGTTTTCTGTCTATGATTTTTTAATTTTGTTTGATAGAGATGACTACACTGACACTTGAATCAAAATAGAGGAATTTCTTACACCAAATACTTAAAATCCAAAATTCATCAAATCATTAACCAAGGAGTCATTTTCCAAACATAACATGGTCAATGTAGAATTATTTTTCTAACTAAAATCATTATCCACTTTATTTGGTTTTCTAGGATGGTAATGAAGTGTGAAATTGTAATCCTTGATTAAATCCATCCATATTCTCTATCTCGTGTTCAATTATTTCTAAGTGAATATACACTTCAATATTTTGTGATCAATATATATTTAACACTTTACATCATAAAAATGATGTCTAAAATTTTTTAATTCAAAAACAACAGTAGCAAATTCAAAATCATGTGTAGGGTAATTTAACTCATGGGGTTACAACTGATGTGAAACATAATAAATTACCTGATAATTAGGACACAACAAAGTCCTTTCAATGAATCATCATTACAGATGAAAAATTCAGCACTTCTGGAAGGTAGGGCCAGAACTAGAGCATTTACTAATCTTCTTTTCAATTCCTGAAAAAAACCATTACATTATTTTGTCCAGATGAACTTAAAAAAATTTCGAGCTAACTTAGTCAATTAGATAGATAACCATGAAATGTTTTAAAAAGAACTCCAGTAATAGCTTTCTAAAAAAATAAAACTATGAATCTCGGTTATATTTGTGGGTCTTGGCCATTCTTCAATAACTTTTTTATAAGAATCAATAGTAATGCCATATTTTGATACAATGTGACCAAGGAAAGTAATTGTTTACAACCAAAAATCACACTTTATGAATTTCCCATACATTTTATTTTAAGTTTTGAAAAAAAATCCTTATATGTCTTTCATTATCCTATTTAATTTTAGAATATACCAAAATTTCATCAATAAACACAGCCACAGACATATCCAAGAACTCATGAAAATTCTACTCATAAGATCCATGAATACAATAGGTGCATTATTTAATCCAAATGGCATAACTAAAAATTCATAACGCCCATGTCTAGTTTGAAGTGAAGTATTAAAAATGCATTCTTCCTTTACTTTCAACTAATGGTACCCTGAACTCAAATCAATATTTAAAAAATACTATGCTCCCTGGAGCTGATCAAATAAATCATTGATATGAGGAAAAGGGTATTTATTCATAATATTGATATTATTCAAGGCTCTATAATCAATGCAAAGTCTCATTAATCCATCTTTATTTAAAAAAAAAAATATAGGATCACCCCATGGTGAAGTTCTAGGTCACATGAAACCTTATCTAATAACTCTTGAAATTTATTTTTAAAATCTAAAAGTTCCACATAATACATTTGATAAGGGGGTTTTGAAATTGGATTAGCATTAGAAACTAAGTAAATATTAAATTCAACTTCCTGATTTGGTATAACATACAAGAAAATTATCAGGGGAAACATAAAGATACTCATTTACCGTAATAAAATAATTTTTTTGAACAACTACATTATTATCAACAATATGTGAAAGATAACATTCATTTCCATCTTGTAATAGTTTTTTCAGCTTCTTGATATGTTATCAATGGTATGGGTTCATTATTGTACACAAACTAAAGCTATTTCTAAAAAGAAACTTCTTTAGATCTGCAGTCTATTTTGGCATGGTAAAAAAATACAATCCATACCTAGAATAACATCAAACTCTAATAGATTCAAAACAATAATGTTGATAGGTAAAATTTTTCCACATTCAAAGATAGAAAAATTATTATAATTTCCTTCCCCTGGGGTTTTTCACTATAATTATTGTATTTATTCTTGAGGTGGAATTTCAAAATTACTAGAAAATTTAAAAACAAAATGAAAGAATTTGTGCACCCCGAATCAAAAAACACATTGGAATAATATGAAAAAACAAAAACTGTACCCGATACCACTTCATTTTATTGTCCAACATCTGCTGAAGTAGTTTCAAAGTATTTCACCACACCTTTATGCTTATATTCTGGATGCTTCCCATCATTTAGGTTCTTATTTGGACACTCATTTTCATAATGACCATCTCATTTCATTTAAATTTTTTTACTAACTATATATATGATTTTCCCTTACCACTACCATGATCTTTTTCATTTCATTTATGATCATTGTGCCTCATTTTTCCACATTATAAGCACATACCATAACTCAAAAAGCATTCCCCAATGTGTTTTTTATTATAAGTATCACAAATGGTAAACTTAATTTTATTACCATCAGAATTCTTTGACGAAGTATTCCATTTCTCGTACCATCTTGACCTCTTTTTCTGTTTGTTGTCAAATAACACATGATTATCCACAAACTCCATTTCCACCTTCTCTATACATAGAAAAAGTTTTTTTATAACTTTTCAATTCATGAGAAGCCAATAACCTTTAATATTATGGCATTAATCCTGAGTAAAAATGATTTATTTTACTATCAAGATCACATATGAAATTTGGAGCGTACTTTGACAGTTGAGTGAATTTTTCTTCATATATAACCACTAAATCCTCCTCTTACCTCAATTACAAGAATTGTTTTTCTATCCTAAGTCGAACCGCCTTAGAAAAATATTTCTCAAGAAAAATATTCTTGAATTCATCCCACTCCAAAGCATAAATATCCTCACTATCCTTGATATTATTACCCATCGACCACCACTGCTTGACTTCACCTTCAAAATGGTAAATAGAAAGAATAACATTTTTATTTTATAAACACCCAATGGCATCAAAAATATTCTCTAGTGAATTAATCCACTCTTTTTCTCCCACTGGGTAAAAAGATCCACTAAAACTAGAGGGTGTTTCCTCATAAAATCATCCACCACTGACAAATTTCTTTGTTGTTAATTTGTTTTATCTCATGCATGGATGTCGCTGCCATTTATAGTCAGTGTCAACTAATCTATCAAAACAAAAAACTATTCATTTTCGATTCTAACCATCTCAGGTTACTAATTTGGAATGAATTTTATAGTTTATTCCTTCCCACCACATTTTCCCTGTTTCCTCTATGGAAAACCATTATGAACATACCTATCTTAGATGAAGCAACATGATAATATTCAAATTATATATCAACCTAACCACAATGAATAATTTTTTTTATATTATAGTAACAATATCCTAACCCCTAAAGTTATCTAAACCTACCCTTGATACCAACTATAAGGCCTCTTCCTTAAACATTATATAATCTTCAGTTTTAGTCAATAAATTTACTTTCTTTCACATTGAGGATATTTTCAGGTTTAGAGTTTTAGATAATTAGGCCACCATTCGTACATAACAATCCACTTTAATATAAATTTGATACTTATAAAACACTATCCATTTCTTTCATAATATAAAATTTTCAAAATAAAACCTGATTTCTTTTTCATGAAAACTCATCATAACTATCAACTTGACTTTCTTCTTCTTCTTAAACATCCTTATACCATATGAAAAACATTTTTAAACATAGGTTGAGACCAAAAATATTTTTAAGGGATATAAAAGGAAAGAAATAAACCATTAGTTAATGAATACTTTAAACCCATCAAAACATTTTCCAAAAGTTATAATTTTCACCCATAAAACATAGGATTGTTAGCTAACCTCATGAAATTATAAGTTTCCTATAAAAATGAATAAAGAAAAAAAATCATAAAGGAATCTCATGGAATTAATATCAGTCATTAATATCTATAGTGTTCATTTCTACAGAGGGAGTAACCTTCATGGTCACATTTGGAATAACCACCGTAGTATATTCCCTTAATCTCTTAGGAGAAACCCAATCGATTTACTCCATCTCATTACCCAATTCATTGGGGAGATATAAAAGGATAAATAGTCCTTGGATTACCATGAAACCACATATACTCATTAATAATTTCCAATAACCATAAAATAAGCACAACACATAAATCATGCATAAAAGAAAAATAACTTTTCCTCTTTGAAATCACTTTTCATTTTTACAATGCTAGGCATTCAAAAATGAAAACACATTATTTGAGAATAAAATTATAAACTTGTAAAAGAAAAATCAAAACAATAAAGAGACATGAAATCATAAAATTCTATTTATTCTATATATTTTAGAAAAAATTACTTTTGTATTTTGTAAAAAATAGTTGAAAGAGAAACTTTAAAAGTGGGTTTTAAATAAAAATCCCTTAACTTGAGTCCGACTCCTCACACACAATCTTTATATTCCTGAGTAATAAAAATTGGTTAATTATTTAATTTATTTATAACATTTTTACTTTTTATTATTAATTTTATATTTATAATTATCATGTTATAACAATTAATTAATTATTTAAGTTCATGTCAAACATTTTGTCGATATTCGGTACATGGATCCAAAATTAATTTGGTAGGATGTCAAAAGTGAAAATGGTCATAAGTCAATAATTTGAAAAATAATATTAATGACATAATAATAACTTTTATACATCAATTATACTTTTAAATCAAACCATCTATATATGGTTATGAAAAACTAACAACATTATAATCATCGAGATGGTAGGCCGTACGTACGCGTGAGTAACATTTACATTTTTTAATGATTATTATGGAAATAAGGTAGATATTATTTTATATTTATAGAATTATATTAATATAATTAATATCATATTAATCATTTAAATATACTTATATATATCATCCATGTGATATGGTGATGAAAATGAATCACATCGCTTTGTGGAGTGATAATTCACACATACACATGTACAATGTTATAATTTTTATGTGCATAGAAAGGTAAGAAAGTATATGATATATTATTATTTAATAATGATAATTATTCCATGAATACTGCATATAAACATTAATACCATCATTATAACTATTCTTGAGGGCCGATGATGTAAAATGAATTATATCACTTTAGGGAGGTGATAGTTCACACGTACACATAAACGATTAATTCATTTCCCATTTGGTGGAATTAGAGATGGATTTAGGTGATTGGATTTACATAATAAAATATAATTATATTGATAAAATTGAATTTATTATTTCAACTTGATTTCATAATATTTTAAGGAAGTGAAAGAAGAAATAATATATAAATACTTAATTAAAAATGACACCTCTTCTTTAGACGATTTCCGTGGATTAACATCTCTAACGGGGGTTTTATAACTAAAATAAAGACTCTATAAATTGTGGAGGGATTATAACAAGGTATTTTAGTAGATATTGTCCTAAAAATCAGTTTCTTAAATGTATTTAAATAGAATAATGGTTTCCCTTTTATAGGAGAGGAGAGGGTCACTCTTTAAATTCATCAAAATATTAAATTAATATAAATTAGTTTTCTAATCAAAATGGATCCAAAGTGATTAATTAATAAGATAAGATAAGTATGGGTTGAAATAAAATTATTAAATTAAAGTTATATAAACTTTGATCATTTTTTAATCCTGATGTTTTTGTTATAAACCTTATTTAACGATTTTAACTCTTACCATGATATCATGTAATTTACCCTTTGAAGGTCAATATAATTATTATAAAACACCAAATGACCAATAAATGAGTCATTAATTACATTTTAAGAATTATAAAAATTATATTTCTAATTATTATATTTTTATAAATTTTATATCACTTAATAAAATATTTTATATTTTAAAATATCATTAGTGTCAATTTTGACACTATTCATTTCTTAACTTTTTAAAATTATCATAACAATAGCATATATTCTAAAAAACTATTTTAACTCATAAATAACTTGTAAAATTCATCCATAAAGTTATTGGATGACATTAATTATATCAAATTATATTTATTTTAATATTTTTAATGACATTTGTTTGGCTCTTCCATTAATTAAATAATTACTGCATCATCATTATGTCAACATTTAAGACAATACTTTTATCCCTAAAAACTAAAGATAAATTACCTTGATGTAAATAAACATTTTATCTTTATAAATAATATTTATTTTTGATCATATCCTCTATATAACCCTGTAGTGAAAATATTTCACTTGTTAAAAACAAAAGTATAAAAAATTGACTTTTCATTGAAGAAAATATTATAAATGTAATAAAGTCATACAAGTGGCTATAAGAGATAAACAAAGTAGGTCCAAGGATAATTTTGGTAAAAAATAACTCATCTAATAAAATTTGGGCAATTGTTAGTGTAACATTATAATAATATTTTTACCCTTAATCACCAAATTTACCGTTAACTGTGTTAATGAAAATAATAACTAAAGTTACTATTCATATTTAGTACAAAAATAAAATGGAAATATTTAAATAATTTTGACCTTCAGATTCCAAATATGGAATCAATTTTTAAAAATTAAATACACATAAGTTGATAAAATTAATTTAAAATTAATCTCATTGACGGATCTTGAAAACAATCTTTTAAAGTAGAAACATTCAAAAGATTGAAATATTTTTAATATAAAAATAAATTGTGAAATTTATTCCAATGAACTAAAATGGATTAACTAATTAAAACATGATATAATTATACTTTTCACCCATTCAAAAATATAATTTAACACTATAAATAAATTTGATTAAAAATGATTTTTCAATTAAAATGCATTATTTTTTCACTATTTATCAAAACATGAATCTTATAAAAAAATTAAAATATTTAAAAAAAAGAAAAATTTTATACTCCACTTTAAATTAAAAATTTTATTTTTTCAAATAAAACTTATAAAAGTTTTAAAATCTTGATTTAAAACAAGTACACCTTCAAAAGGTGGAAAAACTATCGTTTTTGAAAAATAATTCTTTTCTTTATAAAATTGGATTTATTATTATATAATGTCTATAAAAAATGTAATATTAATATTAAAAATTAAATAAAATGTATTATATATATATATTTCATTAATACAATAATAATGATTTATTAATTTACTGGTATAATACACACCTGTGAAATTTAAATAGTTTTTAAGAAAAAACATTTCCTTATATTTTAAAAAGGGGTTTACATTCATTTATAATTAATTTTTCAACAAATAATTAAATATATTTATATATTTTTGTAAACAATATTTTCATAATTCAGTGAATATTTTTCATTTCCTTCATTCTAATGGCTATGTTATAACTGCCATATTAAAAAATAATATTTAGTTGTTAGTTTATGCTCGATGTGGTACGTTATCGAACATAGTGTATATTTTAAATATTATATAATTCTAAAATAATAATAAATATTATAAATACTTATTATAACATTACCAAGGTTTTTATAGTTTCAAAGAACAATTATAAAGTTTTTAAATTAAAATATTTGTTTCCATATATTATGGATCACTACTATAATATTTTCTAATGATAATTTATCCCATTGGGAATGTTGATTATGATTAAATGATCATTAAAATTTTAATATTAATACATAAAAACCATATATATGGATATTAAATATATTTAAATAGTTAAAAAATGAATATAAAAAAGTAAAAAAAGTATTTGTTGTAAGTGATTGAAAAAAATATTCCACCGCTAGATTGATCTTTTAATTAAAGTTCACAGGGAGAGTGAGGTAATATTCATGGTAAATATAAAAAAGGATTATAGTGTATCTAAATGATTAAGACGATACATTGAAAATTATGACATATATATATATATATTCATTTTTTTAAAACAAAAATATAAACAAGGGATGTCATATAAAAAATAGCCTATAGATAAAAACTAAAAAGAAATATTTATGATATGTATATGTTACCATCCTTAATTGTATTAATTTTACTATATTATTATATCATCAATGTCATAGATTTTATCAAAAAAATAAAGATATCATCATCCACATTGGGGATAACCTTTTTAAATTTCTGTTTTCTTTATGCTCATGTTGAATTTCAATACAAGGGTGAGTTCATGCTTTAATATTGATAGGATTTTGAATTTGAGTAATAATATATGATAATTTCATTGTGAAATTATAAAATTATTTAGCAATAATTCAAACTTACTTATTTGTGTTTAATATTATAAAACCTATGAATCTCAATATATATGATTTATAAACTTCAGGATTTAATTAATTCTTTTTTATTTTGTTTATCTATTCTCTAATATGGGATTATCATATTATATGATATTATTCATAAATAAGTAATTTTTTATTCAAATTAATTTTTATAATTTTCTTCATGTAATTTAATTCAATTAATTTTTTTAATACTTGATAATAAATGAATTTAATTTTTTACAGTAATTAATAATAATTTATTGTTATAATTATAACTGAGATAATTCTTATAATAATTCTAATAAATATATAATTAAAGTAATAATGAAATATTAACCATTATTTAATATTATATATGGATAATGATACCTTGGTTATGATCTATAAATATCCAATAATATGAGGATCAATTTTTCCTGGTTTAACTATGCTATTTGGGGAATCAAATGTACTTTTTAGAAGAATTTCATTTTCATTTGATTGTAATCAATTACATGAAAGTTGATTCTTATAACATTTTCATGTGAAAACTATGAGTATTTTTTTATAATATTATAATATGTTAGTGTATGAATAGTATATAAATCATTTGTTTTATATGAGTTTTCTATTTACATGATCAATGCATACTAATTAGTTTGAAAGCATTAGTTCCATGAATAAAATGATTACAAACATGGATACTTGTAGGTAATGAATGATATGAAAATATATCAAAATAATTATAAATAAAATGTTTTAGATTAATTTGAAATAAAAAATACCTACGTAAAAATTAATTGAGTACATGAGTCCCAAATAAGATTTCGTGTTCTTAAATTATCACATGTGTATGAGGAGGGAAATTAATAACATTAAAGGATAACTATCTACATCAAGAAATTAGAATTGGTATTCACATTATTAGTTAACAATAATATTTATATATCCAATGGAATTAGGTTGATATATCTCACATGGTAAATATAGAAATATTATAGAATTTTTAACTTCTCCTAATTAATACATGTTTTGATTGAAAGTATTTCTTAACAAAGTAAAAAATATTTGATTCAAAAATTATATTTTATTTAAATACGATTGAAATTTTGATATTATAATAATAATAGATATAAAAATAAAGGGATTTTAATTTTACTCAATGTTTGTATTTAAAATTCCACATTGAATTATTTTTTGAAATATTATAATCATTTTAAAAATTCTATAATTCTAGATTAAAATAATGAAAAAAATATCAAAATTTTCTCTAATATCATTTATATAATTATAAGACATAAAAAATATAAATTTTATCAATTGGTAATAATAATGATAAATTTTATCAAGTGAGAAGAAGAATTCAATGTGTTATAGAAAACTATCATTTAAAATTAAATTAATATTGCCGCCAAAAAAGTGAAAAACATATTTATAGTACATGAAAAAAGTAATATATTTTTATGTAAATTCATATAATTTTTTCCCTTATAGATACTTTTTTTAAAAATATAAATATTTATTAATTTATTATGATGTAAACCCTCTTAGAAAAGTTTTACATAGGTATTTTTGATTTATGTTCAAGTTTTAAATTTAAATGTATACATAAAGGATATGGATAGAAAAGTTTAACCACAAAGTCAATTTATACTAAAATTAATTATTTATCAGTTTTTACAAGAATTCTTCCATCAATTAAGAGTTAGTAAAAACATGGATTAATTTAACAATACTTTATTATATCTTCTAAATATGATAATTGTTGTGGATAATGAAAAGTGAAGTTAATTTTTTTCTACCATAATTATGATATAAAGGAATAAAGGTTAAAAAAGTA
This sequence comes from Viscum album, assembly GCA_963277665.1. Lineage (NCBI taxonomy): Eukaryota > Viridiplantae > Streptophyta > Magnoliopsida > Santalales > Viscaceae > Viscum > Viscum album. The sequence goes on from OY728150.1 coordinate 1,031,051,132, forward strand.
TTAACTAAGAATTAAAGGAAGATTATTTAGAGTCCAATAGAATATATAAACATTGTAAATTAAAAGTGGTGTTTCATGGAGGGGGAATTTTTTATGTTTTCATAACCTCAATATTGGAGACATAATTTCTTAGAATTTGTGAGAGAGGTGAGAAATCAACATGGGGAGTGACAATTTAGTATTTATTTTCTAAAAACTGTTAAATTGTGTTTAATTTATATTTTTACAGAAGATTCTGTATATTTCAATATTATATATATATAAGTATTAACAAAATTTTGTGAAGTAGTTGTAAGGGACATAAATCTACATTTCTACAATTTTTCATGATTTTCATAAAGGACTACAGTGAATTAATTATATATTATAGTATTAACTAGTTTATTTAAAATTACAAACATATGTACTATGACTAATGAAGATTTATTTAATTATAAAAAAATTAATTAGAGAATAGACATTATGTAATATAAAGAACAAACATTAATTTATTGAATTTATGACGTGATTATGGTTTAATTCATATTGTTTATAATTTTAAATAATATTGCATATAATATAGCATAAAATGCATGTCAAGAAAAAATTTATTAACAATTTTATAAAAGATCGATATATAAATATTTTTTCAAAAACATTATTGAAATATGAAAATGAATCCCAGTTCAATCTTTTACAAAATCATTTCATATAGAGTTTATTTCATTTGGTTTAATTCATATTCATGTAAAAGACTTTATATATGATGCTATAATACATGTATATATATAATATATAGTAACAAAATTATTTATCCTTGGTGTAATTTTTTTTCTATCATTGAAAAATATTTTGCGAGGGATTTGTGGTAATAAAATTAAACTTATTAAAGACAAATTACAAAATAATGAAAGAAAAAAAAATTAAAAAGTATTTATAAGTTACAAGTTTACTCAATGTAAAATTCATTTGGTTATTTAAAACAATTATCATATGTATGTTAGAATAATTATTGATATATTTTGTAAAAAAATATTTTATTATAAAATTTTCATTGAAAAATGTTACAATGATTATTGATTACAAAGGATGTTTGATTTTTTTAATTTAATAATTATAGTGTAATTTTAATATAATTACAATTGAATTATTGAATAATTACCATGAATTAAAAATTTCAAAAATTATGATTTAAGAATATTAAAAAATTTGTTTATATTTATTAAATTGTTAGAATATAAAGTTTAAATGTTCTAAAAATGTATTAACAATATAAATTACATAATTTTTGAAATATATTCTTTATGATACATTAAAATTAAAGTGTTTAGTGGGGGTGGGGAGGGGGGGGGGGTTATTAAAATGAATTTTCAAGGGTATATATTGTGATACAATAATTATTTATATCGATGTGTTTTATTTTTAAAGAGTTAATAAATAAACAACTAGCATAGGTTCATTAAGGTCATTTCATCTTAATATGTAGTTGAATTGGATCATACTGATATGTATTTATTTTTATATTAGTTCTAAATGTTTTTATAATTTTGTTTTCAAATAGACACAATTTTTCATGATTTAAAATATTTTTTTGAAGATATCCTTTATATATATAGATAATATTAGGATTGAATAATAAATTGACACATATAGATAAATATCTTTATTATCCATTATAGATGGTAATAATGGTATGTCATGTGTGTAGCTCCCCTAGACCCATGATCCTGGATCTGGTGCCAAAGTTTATAAAACCATAATTAGATAATAAATCCACAGTAAGTTTTCCACAACACCCATAATTTATTCACACAATATAATCTTCTATTATTAACATAATTAATAGTATATTTCAACACTTGGGGAAATGGAAAGATAATAAAAGGGTGAAATAAAATTATTAGTAAGGGTAAACATAATAATAAAGCATAACATGAGAGACATAAGGAATAACTGAAGGAGTTGGTTCCCTAGAAACAACTTTTTTTTCTACATTATTACATTATTTAATTATTGATAAATATTTCTTATCACATTATTTATTCTCTTCTCCATGAAATTTTTATGTGATAATGTCATAAGAATTTATGTTGCACTGAAAGGTTAGAGATGTTTCCTAATATAACGAGAACCTAGAGGTTCCGTGACATTATTATTGATTCTTATTATACAACTAGATGATATTGTATAAAGAGACATAGATGATATAATCTATTAGGGGTAGTGGGCTCATAAAAAATTGTGATACCTTCAAATGGTTTTTTCACTTGGTAGTTTCTAATATATAAAGTTATGAGAATAGGTCAGTCAATAGAAAATTAACATTTATATGTTTTATTGGATGTTCCTATATATAGACACGTGTATTGGTCCATTAATAATATTATTATCATTAAGGGATATCATGACTGAAATACATTGATTTATTGATTAAAACTATGATAAAATGTGTCCATAGAAAAGTAGGATATGTTGGGTGTGTCATGAATGATATAACACTAATGAAAAATGTTAGACAAAATTAATCCCATTTGTATATTGATAAAAATTAATATCTGAGTCCCTTTGATGGGAATGTAATTTACTTAATAAATACATGGAGATAATGTTCGATTGGTGAGTTATTTTCTAAAAAATCAAATAAAGAGACATAGAGTGTATAGGTTGATTAAATCATCATGTAACCTACTTGATTTGAAATATTTTGATAAAAATATTATATCACATGAAAAAAATTCATAAGATATTTCAAATCATTGCAATGTTAAATTCTTTCTCTATGGACACCTTGGTGTATTTCTAGATTCTAAATTTAGACTTTAGGTGGTTAATCCTAATGCCATTGAGATAGAGGCCTAGTGGGTCACACATTAAGTGTATCCTCGATATCATTTAAATTCAAGTATTGAATTTTATAAAGATAAAATAAATAATATTTATTCGGGTTTAGTTGATCGCCATAATTTAATCACAAGTTATTTGAAAGAATAAATGGTGTTAAATAATAATAATAAATATTAGTTTTCAAGTTTGTAGGATGTAATATTTATTAAATTTATTTTAAAATGATTAATTTATATTTATTTAATTAAATAGTCTTTATTTTAGGATTAGTAAATGCTGATGAAGGAAAGTGAAAGGAGTTTTATGGTCCATTTAGAAATTATAAATATTTATTTATATTCTCAATGTGTTGAAAAATGAAAGATATTGATTAAAATAATATTATTATTAATGGACATGGGGTTAATTAAGAATATTATATATGGTTGGGGGATTGTGTGCGATTTAATAACTCCAAAGAAGATAGAATAAATAACTAGTTATATCACTTTTCTAATTCATATTTTGTGTGATCAACAGACAATAAGAGATTAGATCAAGCCCTAGAGTTTTCTATCTATTAATCCTCTCTCAAACCTTCAAATGAGCACTAAGGTTTCTTTATCATTTATGTAGAACAATGCTATGATAAACAAAGAACAATATAAGCGATTAGGATCAGCTGTGCTAGCACCTGACATTTTTGTGGATTCCATAAGAGATTGTCGTGCATGTGTAGATCAAAACTTAAGAGATTATTCACTTTAATCCTATAGAAAAAATATGGTGTGAATAATTCTATTCCATAATAAAATCAATTTAAGAAAAAGTACATTTTTAGGAAATTCTATAATCACTAATTAATTAATTATAAATTACATGTGAAGATCCTCTATCAAAAGTGTTGGAAAATTAATGTATTCTATTAATATACTATGTTTTATTGGATATGATCTCATGATTATGTAAATAAATCATTACATGGGATGGAAGACTAAAATATAAGTTGGTCATACCTTTATAGGACAAGTTTTCTGTGCCCTAAACCTACAAATAATATCAAAGCAGTCACATGTTTAATTTATAATTATTTATTATTCATTGATTGGTTGCATTTGTTTATGTTTTCTTTTACATAACTTGATTCCTTTTAATAACTGAATATTTCCTTCTATTATTTTATTCATTCTTGATAACATAAAATTTAATTGGTTAATGATTAATAATTAATAAGAATTTGATTCACACCATCTGGATTTTCCAAATGTTTTTCCTGGAAAAAACTATAGTGCATACTGAGTATTGGTAGTATACAGGCTGTATAATTGTTTTCAAATACATATCACGTGAAAAATATTGATAGATATGATCTAGTCATATCTAATATATCGAAAAAACAAGATTAATGGGTGTATTTAGACATACTAGCACATGACATGTTGACCAACATGTCATGTAAGTAGCTTTCACGCCATCTAATCTCTATCTTCTCATGGATAAGAACACAGGGTGTCCCAACTAGCCATGTATCAGATAAACGACATGGGGAGAGACATGCCATGAAAATATGAGGTTAGATGCTGTTTATTCTTAGTATAATCCTTGTACCTTGAACATATTAATAGTAGGGAACATGACCAAACCAAGGAATCTACTGCAAACATGGGAAGAAGACAAACACACATTGTATTCTTTTATACACATTGTGTAGTCTATTTCTAGGAGTGTCCTAATTTTTTTTATGTAAAAATAATTAAATATATAACAAAACCTATTTATTATGCATTACATTTTTTGTTAATTCAATAGTAGAAACCATGTTATAGGATTAATATTTATACATTAAGTTACTTTACATGTTAATTTTTTTATGAAAACATAAGGTTTCCTCTAAGAAAACATCTGTACTATATTATTTTTTAATTAAGTTAATTATTTTAATATGATAGATGATGGTGAGTTAAGGACATATAGATGGAATTATGATAAAATTGAATTAATTTTATTAATTCATGGGAAATTATATTTTTTAAATAATGAATTGAAGTAATCGATAAATAGATTGAAAATTTATTCTCATTTTATGATGTGTGGATGATCATGAGATTAGACTATCCCTTGTGTATGATTGGTTTATTCTACTTTATTATGGTTAAATTATTATCAAAATCCTTTAAGTCATCCCCTCATTATGTAAGGGACAATGACCCCTCAATTTCATTTATGTAAGCCCCCTTTATCAAATCCATAGGATCCCCTCACTTGTATGTGAGTAAAAGTATATTTAAGGATTGTGCTCCCAAGAGGGTAGAGGTGGTCCGAGTAACGGGGACAAGGTACAACCAATTAAGGGGATGCATAAGATCAATGGTAGAATACTTCAAGATGATCTAAGCTATGGTTCAATGAGTTTACCTATAGGGATTTGGGTTAGTTTATTTTTATCAGTTACATGGTTAATTATTTAGGTTTGTAAATGTTGTATGATCAACCAATAAATAAATTAACAATCATGAAATATGGAATAAAACATATTATAATTATTCATAAATCATTTTTCATGAATGGTTATTCACTGATGTAAAATCCAATTAATATTAAGAAGGAATATGAATGGATAAAATGGGTTTCAAGTATAAGGTTAAAATCCCATAATTAAAAAATTAAGTCGTCTTAGCCTTCCCATACTTATGTTAGAATCTACCTCATAGTTCATAGTACTTGACCTTCCCATGTTTGGGTGCTTTCAATTATTGTTGAAATTTTATCTTGAAGTTTTTTTTGACATAACTTAGTTTACATCAGGGGTTACATCCCAAGTAGGACATAGTGTAACTAATACATAAAGGTAAAAGAAATCCTAAAATATTATTTTAGAAATGGGAAGTCCACTATATAGATCAAGGAACTATGAGTTAATATTATTGGAACGTTTTTCCTAACTAAACCCCTTCAAATAGCTTATCAATCCAATGTTTGGGTTATGAGAAGGGAATGTGGATCCTCACCACTATAATATCTAAGTTAGAACATATTTTTAAATTAATGGTAATGGATATTAGGTTTTAAAAATTAGTGGGATATAGATAATAATATACTTAATTTTAAATTAATTAATCTATTTTTTAATTAAACAATGTACTAATTATCTGGTCATAATTTTTATAAATTTAAAATAAAACGGTATTAAAAAATTTACTATAATCGATATAAGAAAAGGGTATCCTTATCATTAGAAAAAATTTATAGTAATGGTATAGGATATTTAGGGTTATACTTTACCTTGAATAGAAATTGAATGTGTTGGAAACCACACTTCCTTAGTCTCATGCATAGAAGGCTAGTGGGGAAGACATATCTCTCTATATAAAGCATGTGGGTGGTAGAATGAATGTAAAATGTTTTATGTTGTCCACCATATCCATTTACATAGTTTCTCACCTTCATGATCTCTATAAAGTGAAGGAGTTATTAAGGAGACATGATATCTCCAATTCACTATTCATATGCATGTTTGGAGAGTTGGAGCCAATCAAGGAACATATAGTTAAGATGATTGGATATATTAATCCCTAAGACATCTTGGGTTTTATGATCCCTAATGGGATCTACAAAGATATTATTCAACCCTCACCACCAAAAAAAATCTCTAGTTTTATTGTAAATTACAATATGAGAAATAGTGAGAAAATACTATTGGAACAACTTACTCTTATTCTCCAAGTTGAAAAAGACATAATATGTGATAAAATCTCTTTCCTTACAATGAATAAGAATAATATGAACAAAGAAAAGAGACCAAAGACTCATTTCAAGTATAAGGATCTAAAGAACCATCCCTCAAAGAAGAATAAGATCTATAGGTAAGGAAAGCAATAAGGTGAAGTATGTTTTTCAGGTGGAATGTAGAGGTTATAAAAGAGGAATTGCACCCATACAATGAAGGACGATGAAGCTTCAGGTTCATTAAATATCAAGTTTAATATTCCTATATCTACAAGTTGGGTATTATATACTGCACGTGGTGATCACATGTGTATCAAAACATGGGAACCAAGTAGATTTCATATGGTTTAAAGAGGAGAGGTAGATATACGAGCTGCCAATGGAGATAGGTTGTATGCTCTAGCCATTAGATATCACCATATCACATTTCCATCATGATTTATTTTTGTTTTAAATAAATTTTATTATTTTCCTAGTGTTACCAAGAATATTATTTCAATTTATTGATTAGACATGGATGAATTTATTTTCATCTTTGGAAATGAAGGTTTCTACTTTTATAAAGATATAATATGTTATGGTATATCGAAGATAAATAATGGTGTTTATGTATAAAATTAAAAAAACCAAATATTGAAAATTAATAATGAAAATAATACTTGTGGATTATATGACACCCACTTATGGAATCATTGTCTTGGTCATGTAAATAAGATGAGTTTGAAAATGCTCTATGAAGATGGTTATTTAGAATATTTTGAGCTAAAGATGCTTGAAAGCTATCATTATTGTTTAAAAGGAATAATGACCAAACCACCATTTGATGGAAAAAGTAAAAGGTTTACAGATCTCATAGAATTAGTACACACTGATGTGTGTGGACCTTTTCAAGTAGAAGATAGAAGTAGAAACTCATAAATTATTACTTTTACCAATGAGTTGAGAAATTATGTAAATATCCACATGCTGAAGTAAAAGTATGGATCCTTTGAGAAGATAAAAGATTTCAAGAATTAGGTTTAGAATCATCTTGGAATGAAGATAAAAAAATTTATAATTGAATTTAGGTGGTGAATATCTTAACTAATACTTTGTTGAATTTCTATGAGAGTATGATTTTTTTTCTCAACTCACTCCACCCTATACACTATAGTGGAATGGTGTCAGTGAAAGGAGTAACTTTACCTTATTGGACATGGTAAGGTTAATTATTATTCAATAAATTATTCCATTATTATTTTGGGGATATTCATTACTAATGACATTATACTTACAAAACCAAGTACCAAATAAAGCAGAAAATAATATTCCCTTTGAGTTATGGAGTGGAAAATAATTCAATTTTTTACATGTTCATACATGGGGTTGTGAGGTGTTTGTTAAGGATCACTCAATAAATAAATTGGAACCCCAAGGAATGAAGTGTATATATATAGTTTACCCTAAGGAAATGAGGGGATAATATCTATAAAACCTATCATAAAAGAAAGTAAATGTCACAAGACTTGGAAAAATTCTTGAGGGAGAGCATATCCTCAAGGAGGATAGTTGGAGAAAGATTGAATTTTATTATATTGATGCTCAATATACATAAGTTTTGGTACAAAAATCAATTACATAGGTCCCCATCGAATAAGACACTCCATAAATACAATTACTATCTAGGTGTGCAAGATATTTAAGAGATCTAGAGAGATATGGTTTTCTAGTCACTGATGATGGTGACTCATTATTGATTGACAATGACGATCCTCTCTCCTACAAGGAGGTAGTAGAGAGATCAAAGGTTGCAATATGGTAAGAAGCCATGAATTATAATATGGATTCCATATATTAAAACTATGTTTGGGTTCTGATCAATCCAATAGTAGATGTAAATCTTGTTGGGTGTAAATGGGTATTCATGATAAAATTGGAAATGGAAGGTAATTTAAAAACCTATAAAGAACATATAGTACCCATAGGGTTTAGATAATGTTAAGGCCTTAACTATGATGAAACCTTTTCTCTAGTTTCCATGTTTAAATCCATAAAAGTCATGTTTACCATATGAGCTTACAATGACTATGAGAATTGGTAAATGGATGTAAAAATTATACTTTACTTTATGGGAATCTTCAAGTAGATGTGAATATGGAACAACTAGAAGGGTTTTTGACTCCAAGAAATTCTAAAAAGGCATGAAAGTTGTAGATATCGATTTATGGATTAATGAAATCATCCAGATCATAGAAAATTAAATTTTATGAATCCATAAAAAATTTGGTTTCATTAAGAATGAATATGAGCCCTGTGTCTATAAGAGTTTTAGAGTTAATACTGTTTTTTTCATAGTAGTGTATGTTTTTGAAAAAATACTAAATAGAAATGATATACCGGACTTAGAAAATATTATGGAATGATTTAAAAGGTAATTTTCCATGGAGGAATTAAGTTAAGTGTCCTATATTTTAGGAATAAAGATCATGCATGGTATATCCAAGAATCTTCTTAGAATATATCAAGGTACATACATTGACCATATGATGAGGAGTTTTAGTATGGAATAATCCAAGTGTGTATTAGTTCTAGTGTCACATGGTGTACATCTTTCCATGAAACTATGTTCTCAAACACTAGAGGAATGAAATAGAATGAGTAAGATCTCATACAATTCTGTGATAAGATCAACCATGCATGCAATATTATGTACGAAACATGATGTCAACTATGATTTGATCATGGTAAGAAGATATTAAGTAGATCCAATTGAAAAGAATTGGAATGAATTTAACACTATATTTATGTATCTGAAGAAAACTATGGATATGTTCCTAGCGTATAGAGGAGATGAAGAACTATTCATCAATGATTGTATAGATTCTAGTTTTCAGATACATCAGAATGATTTGTAGTCAAATTATCTATATTTTTTTGTCTCAAAAGATGATTTACGAACTTTAAGAGTTCAAAGTATCAATTTTTTTAATAATTATAAAACAGATTCCAAATATATAAAAAATTATGAAAAAACCAAGTAAGTAGTTTGGATTCAAAACGTTGTCCATGATCTTGATGTGGTACCTAGTAAATAAATATCCTATCATAGTTTAATACAACAAAACTATAGTAGTGGCTCTCTTCAAAGATCCAATGTCACACCAAAGGTCAAAGAAAATAATTCAAAAGTTTCATATCTTGAGGGTTTTTTTCTCAATGAGATTAAGATATAATGAGAAGAGTATTCGTGGAGGAAGACATGGATGAACAATTGATGATGGATTTATCTCATCAAAAGCATGAGTATCATGTGAGAGACAGTGAACTGAAAACACTTGTTAGTTGGCTCTAGTGCATGTGGGAGTCTGTTGGAGATGGTTATCGATAACCAACTTGATTAGTATTTTATTACATGTTTTATTTATTAATGAAGTTTTCATATCACATAATTTTTTTTCTTCTAAATGACATTTTTATGTGAAAATGTTCTAAGAATATATGTTTCATATAAAGGTTATAACAGATCCCCTCTATATTGATAACCTAGAGGTTACATGACATTAATCTTGAATATTTTTTATGGATGGATGATATTGTCTGATGGGGAATATAAGATACATTCTTTGAGGGGTAGGGGATGATAATACATTGAGGAAAATTCTTATAGTATTTCCCTTGGAAATATCCCAGATAAGAGGTTACAAGAACATGTCAGTTAACAGAAAATCCACATTTCCATGTGTCATTAGATGTTCCTCTCTATGGATGTATGTATTGATCTTTAGAATTTAATAGTACAATTAATGGATATCATGACAATCATACTTTGATGTGTTTAAAAAAACTATGTTGACATATGTTCTTGAATAATTATGATATTTTGAGTGTGTCACAAATTATATAACATTAATAGATAATGATAGAAAGGAGTTATCACCTTTTTATCTTTAAAAAAGTTAATATCTCGAGTCTTTTGATGGGAATGGGATCACCTGAATAAATCCATGGAGATGGTGTTTGATGGGTGAGTTAATTTATAGAAAGTCAAAGAAAGATACATCAATCATATTGGTTGATGACACCAACTTGAAACTTACTTTATTTGATATATTGCGATGAAATGATTATATTACATGGAAAGAATTCAAAGGAGGTTCCATGTCATTGTGATGTTAAATTATTTCTGTATGGATGCCTTGAAATGTTTCTTGATTCTATCCTTGGAATTTTGGACATTATGAATAATTCCACTAAGAAAGTGTCCTAGAGGGTCACACAAAAAGTGTATACGAAATATTAGTTAAATTAATATACTCATTTTAATAATATAGAATAAATAATATTTATTTGGGTTTAGTTGATTACCATAATTTAATAACATGTTATTAAATAGAATAATGTGATTTAAATAATAATAATAAACATTACTTTTAAATTTTGGTGAGTATAATATTTATTATATTTATCATATAATAATGCAGTGATGTTTATTTAATTAAATAGTAATTATTTGAGTATTGGTAAAGGATGATAAAGGAAAAGAGACCAAGTTTAATGGTCCAATAAGAAATAATTAATATTTATTTATATTCTTAATGTGTTGCACATGTCAACTGATTAGTAAAAATAATAATTTTATCAATGGAAATATTTTAAATTAAGAATATTAAATATGGTTGGGGTATTTTGTGGTATTTTACAAACCTAAACATGATATAATAAATATCCAATTATATCATGTTTTTAATTCACTTTGTGTGTGCATAATGAATAAGGGTAGGTTTCTTCAAGACCTAGACACTATTATATTTTAATCCTCTCTTAAGACTTCAAGATATCACCAAGGGTTCTTCATCATTCATGAAGAATACTGCTGAGGTCAACCATAGACAATAAAAGTGATCATGATTGACTGTGCTAGAATCCAAATTTTTTACAGTTTTGATTAGGTATTATGGTGCATGTGTGGATCGCCACTGAAGGGATTTTTCTCTTGATTCCTATAGTGAAACAACAATGCGATTAATCCTATTACATTAGATCATTAATGAAAGAAGAATTAAATGTTTAGGTAATACTATACCTTCTCATAAATTAATTATAAATTACATGTGAAGATTCTCTCCCAATGGTTCTAGCATATTAATATAGTCTATTCGTCTATTGTTTTTCGTTGGACATAATATCATTATCATGTAATGAAATAATTACATGTGATTTAAGACAAATCAAAGAGTTTTTCATACCTTCAATGAAGAATTATGCAACACATGAAACCTATAATAACACAACATTATAATGAGGATAATCGTAATCATAGAAACAGACTCTACAGAGATGATATCTTATGTATTTTGATTAATCAATGATAATAAAATAAGAGCATATAATCACTGGAACATGGAAACAACATAAACATGGAATCATAATCATAAGTCAAGGATTCATTCCTTATTAAAGTAACATAGTTGTCTAGGATAACTGCCCAATATATAAGGACTAGGCCTTAAAAGTTGCATAATCATGATTTTTAAGTCAATAATTAATTCTCTTACATTTTATGATATTTATGGTTTATAATTTTATATAATTTGGTCATAAATCTTACATAACAAACCCATACAAAACATGTTGTACACTTCCTCCTAGTACCCATATTTTCCACTATATAAAACTTTTTAATATTTTTTTTCTATTCAAGTAAAATATTTATAATTTTCAACATTACTTATTATTTCTTCTTAATCATCATTAAAACCATTGAAAAATATTTAAAATTTTTGGATGATCACAATAATATTTACGAGGGACACAAAAAAACCTATTAGTCAATTTTAAAATCACGATATCATAAAAAGTGTTTTCCTTTAACATAATAAGTATTCATATCAAATAATCATTTACCAACACATGAAATCATCTTAACTAGAAAAACATTGTTATTCATAAAAATATTTATAAGAAAACATTAAGGAAAAATCATAATCACAAAGGTTTCATAGAAAACATGAGAAACCATTAAAAAAATTTCTTAAAAAACAATTTTCCCTAAAGAGTATAATAATTAATTTTTAAAACACCATTAGTATAATTTTGAAATCATAAAATTTCAATGAAAACTCATTAATAAAACTATAAAATTTTTATAGGTTCTTTGGGATATCGCCTTCATAAAACCCTTACAAGAACCCTTACAATTGGAATAACCTTATGATCGACTTCCAACATAATTATATAGAGAAGATAATCATTAAACAATGAATTGGATATCTAGAATAGGCTCACCCAATAATAAAAAAATTTCAAGGATGATAAGATGCATGAAAAACAATAAAGTTCTCATTTTTATTATCTAAATTATAAAATTATTCTTTTGAACCCATAAGTAAAACATTTTGGGATATTGATATATCCCTTTTCTTTAAAAACCAATTTTGAAAACTAAAACACCCAAGACAAAGGTAAATACGATTTTTTTCATTGAATAAAACATGAAATCTTTTAAATTAATCAAAATATAATATAATGGTTGAGGTGGTGGGAAATTCCTTTTATGTTGTATATGTTTTAATAACACATTCATTTTTTCTTTTGTAAAGAAATTCAAATTGTTCCATATAAAATATATAAAAGGGTTACTTTTTAAAACCTTTGAAATAAAGTAAAAATAGAAGTAAGAGTCGCTTTTATATCTCACATACCTGTCCTGAAAGGCATATCATCAAGGTGGGGAGCATCCTGGGCATGCATAAAGGCAACCTTCCCATGATATATCTTGGAGGCCCAATCTCGTCTAAGAAACTGCGTATTCGGGACTTTGATTCCATCGTCTGCAAAATCACGGAGAAAGTTCTCAACTGGAAGAACCGTTTCCTGTCCATCGTAGGAAGAATAGCCCTGGTTAACAGTGTCCTCACGGCCACCCCGATTCATGCCCTTTCCGCCACTAAGGTTCCCAAGGGTGTTATTCGTTCCATGGACAAGATCTTTGCCGGATTCATTTGGGATCCTAAGAATGAGGGGCTACGGCACTAGGTTTCATGGCGGAGCATGGCGCGACCGATCAAGGAGGGTGGTATCAGCGTCTGTAATGTCTGGGATTCCCTCTCTTGCATGCATGCTAAAATGGCATGGGAAGTCATGAAAAAACGCACGTTATGGGGATCGAACATGCATGAATGCTATCTCAGTAATGGGGAGGGAGGAGCTGTGCAGGCATCCCCTTTATGGCGTGTGCTTCAACCCCTGGTGAACGTTCTCAGACCTCATTCTCACGGGATCATTGGTACTGGTGACATATCCTTTTGGCATGACAATTGGTGTGGGGAGTCCCTTGGTTTCCCGGGATTCCCTGTTACCAATATTTCATTCTAGGAGGAAAAAAACTTCCCTCATTTCATTGGTGCTGTCCTTAACAAGAACCAGGAGGAGATGTTTAACCTCATTGATCTGTCCTCGACCCCAGATCGGTGTGTATTCACCCTTTTGCCGTCTGGTAACTTCACCTCCAAAGATTATCGTCGGGTTTCTGCCATGCAGACAGCGGAGGTCCCTTGGACTGACACACTAGGGGATAATGCCATTCCCACTAAAATTAATTTCCTTTCTTGGAGAATCCGACACAGAGGACTTCCTACAAACAAGAATATTAGAATATGCGGGGTGAGTATGGCTTCCAAGTGTGTTTGTTGTAAGCGGCATAAGGAGGAGACCTCGGAGCACTTGTTTTTTGATAGCAACTGGGCGCGCGTGGTTTGGTCCTTCTTTGGTGCTTTCAAGGGTTTTGATATTCTAGCCATGGCAGATCAACCCTTCCTTAATCGCTGGTTTCATGGTTCGGGTGATGCGGGCCCGGAGAGAAGAGCGTGTAATTTGGTGTTTAACGCTGGTTGTTGGAGTTTGTGGCATGCTCGTAACGCGTTTTTGCATGAAGACGTATCCTCCTCAGCTCGCTCCATCATCTTCCGAGTCAGGAACCTGCTTCTGGATATGGTTGTTGTGCTCAGTTCCTGGAGGGAGGCACCCACTCTGCAGCGCCTTCTTCCCTCGGTTCATCATCCTCCTTCGGCCTCTGCTCTGAGTACTGGTCACTGGGTCCGCTGGCTTCCCCCGAATCACGGCTTCAAGCTTAACACTGATGGCTCCTGTCTTGCGGGTGACATCAGAGGAGGGGGACTCGTTCGTGATCATAATGGTACAGTATTGTTTGCTTTCTACATTCGGTTGGGCCCGGGAACTCCTCTCCTTGAAGAGGCGAAGAGTATGATGGTTAGACTCCAGGAATGCATCAAAAGGGGAGTGGTTCTAACAGAGGTGGAAACGGATTCCATGATACTATCAAATGCCATTCAGGAAATCGGGATCGTTCCTTGGTCTATCGAGTACATTAACCGGAGGTGCCGGGGTCTCTTGGGTACTATAACTAGAGTTTCTCATACCTGGCGGGAGGGCAATAAAGTTGCGGACTACCTGGCTTCTATAGTCTCACCAGGCCTGGAGGACATTTTCTTTTATACCTCTCTCAGTCTGAAAGCAACAGATATTAACATCATTAGAGGGGATGCTCTCGGCCTCCATTACTTTAGGCCCCCATAACCTCTGTTTTTCTTTATTTTATCCTTTATCCTTTTCCTTTTATCTTGTCTGGTTCTTTTCTTTTTTTCCTTTTTTTCTCTCTCTTTGTGCAGATGCTTTGGTCCTCGCCTTTTTTGATAAATTTTTTTAAAAATAGAATGGAATGGAATGGAAAGTAAAAATAGATATAGGATGTAATTTATAATTAATTATTTCTATATGAATATATATAAAATGGATTTTTATGATTATGGACATGGAATAAAAATATTTAGAAAATAAATCTTCAAAATTTTTAAAACCAGTTTTTAAAGTAAAATGTCCCTTACCTCGAGTCCAAATCATCACATAAATTATTTATATTTTAAAATAATAAAATTATTTTAATTATATACATGATTTATAACATGTTTAAGATTTATTATTCGTTTTATTTTTATGTTACAATCAATTACATAATAAATTATGTTCACTTATGCAGTTTTGATGATATTGATCTCATATGCTCAAAATGAGTTCAGTTGGTCGATTATGATGAAGGAGATCATTATTTCATCATTTATAGAATAATACAAAAGGTATAAATAATATTTTGACACATAAAATATAATTTTAAACTAAATAATGATACATTATTATGAAAAATTAACCACGTTATATTCATGGAGATGGTAGGCCATACATATGCATGGGTAACATTTATATTTTTCAATGATCATGATGGAAAGAAGATAAGTATTATTTTATAATTATATAACAATACTTATATCATAAATAAAATATTATTTCTTTATTTATAATTATATACATATATCATCCATTTGATTTGGTGATGAAAAATGAATAATATCTCTCTCTGGAGGTGGTAGTCTATACATACGCATGAACAAAGTCATCATTTTTCAATTTTTGTAAAAGGTTGGGGACGAAGCCTTATTTTATTATTAAAGCAATGCAAATTCATCTTTTTAACTGGGTAGAGGGAGACCCATTACATAGCCTAAAGGCCCAGTGGGCTTGTAGACCATTACATAGCCCATAAGACCAAATTTTTGTCCCAATACCCATTCTATGAATAGTATCCTTCCTGCTATAGTACCCGCACAGTACCGCCGCCGCTACAGTGCCTTACCACCACTATAGTACCCACTGATTCACAGTACCGCTGTTGCTACAGTACCACTATGTTATCAATTTTCAATGAATATAAAGGTAATAAAATATATGATATATTTTATTTTAATGAATAAAAATTTTGTCATTAATATAATATATATACATTAAATATATCATTAAAACTATCTATGAGAGGTGGTGATGGAAAATGTATTACATCTGTTTTAGAGTCAGTAGTCCCCCATCCACACAAATGATTGTTTCATTTCCCATTTGATAGAAGATTACATGAAAATGGGTCATTAAATTAACTTAATAAAAACCTATTATAATTTAGATACAAATTTTATAATCTCATTATGTTTGGAGAATATTTTTAGGAGGTATAAGAAGTAATAAAATAAAAATTCTTGGTAAAAATCCACACCTCTTATTTAGAGAACCTCTTTATATTTAAAACTAAGGTTTTTTTAAGAAGAATTTATGATAAAAAATTCCTATAATATGTGGTTTAAAATTTAAATAATGGATTTGGGTAGGTATTTTCTAAACCAAAAGGTTTTTTATGCATCAAGAAAATAGGATCGGAGGTGTCGTTTTAGAAGAAATGGGAGGGGTATTCTTCGATTTTCAAAAAGTATTAAATTAATATAAATTAATTCTCATATTAAAATGCTTAAAATTAATTTAATTTGAAGATAAGAGTAGGATTATTATAAATTATCTCATTTAATAAAATTTTTATAGGTCCAGGTGATGTTTTTACCCTTATCTATTTGTTTTAACACTCCACTAATCCTTTTGATTATTACAACAACAACAAATTTTTTTACACTTTAGAGGTCAAGATAGTTGCAATTAAAAGAATATTGGCCCATAAATGTAACATGTTTGATATTTTAAACCATATAAAAATATATTTTAATTTGATATTATTTGTAGGAATTTCATATCATTTAATAAAATATTATTTATTTTAGAATATCATTAATGTTTTTTTGGAACTATTCATTTAATTTGAATTTACAAACAACATAAAAAAATAAAAATAAATTATAATCCATTAGTACATCAATAATTTATTATTTTTTCTATAAAATTGACGGTAAACAATAATTCATCCAAATTGTTTTACTTTTAATATTTTTTAAATCATTTATTTTATATTTCAATTAATTGAACAAATATCGTGTCAGCATTGTGTAAGAATTTAAGGTAATTATTTCAACCCCAAAAATTTTAAATAAATTAACATGAAAAAATATTTTATCATTAAAATAAATGTTTTAGAGTTGAACATATCCTCTTTTTATAAATATATCAAAAATTTAAAGTAGAAAAACATTGTCATTTTTTATTTTTCTTTACATAAAATAATATAAAGGAAAAATTAAAGAAATATGGCACCCAGTTTCCATATTTTCAAAACAAAAATGTTCATGGCCAATTTAACCTCATCCAATAGGATAAAATAAATATTTAGAGTCATTTTATATCCTTATAAAATTATTTTTAACTTCAATTACCTGATTTATCCTTACTGTAGTGACACAAATTAACTACTGTTACTACTCATGATGACAAAAAGGGAATGATTTACCAAATTTTTACCTCTTAATTACAAATATGTAATCCCTTTTTAAGAATCATTTTTTATAACCGGTAGAAATTAATTTAATATTTAAAATGAAAAATGCAATAAAAACATTTTTTTAGAAAAATGACTTTCTATGTTTAAAAATTGTTTTATACCAAATTAAACCATAAAATTGATTCAAATTAATGTAATTGAATTATTCATAAAATTAGAGAAATAATTTTAAATATTAATCATTTTAAAAAATGGAACTTTGTAAATGCTTGAAACAAAAATATAGTTTTCTATTAAAATCAGTATTTTCACTATTCACTAGAAAATCAATCTTTCCATAAAAAACTTAAATATTCACTCTAAGATAATTTTGAATTAATGATTTAAAAAATTATAAACTTTTTTATCAAAGAAAATTTATTAAATTTCCATGAATTAAATATTATATTCTCTCACAAAATGAAATAATAATCAATTTTAAAGAAAAAATATTTTTTTGAAAAATAAAACGACTTTACTAAAAATTATGTTATGATTTCTTAATTATTAATCAATAAATTTTTATTTATTAGGAACAAAATATATAATATATAATTTGTTTTATCCTATTCATTACTACTAATTTAATAGTTAGGTTTTGGTGGTCATATTTAAATAATAATGTTTTGTGGGTCTCTTAAGCATATTTTTACATGTCGTATACACAATCGAACACAATGTTATTATTTTAAAATCTTAGGGTGTTACATTCTCACAAATTTAAAAAATTTCTTCCTCATAATTTTAACTTGACCTTGGTAATCAATGTTTTGACATTTGACAATATTTTTTTGAAACCCCACATCGTAAAAAGGGTTAATAAAAATTCTATTTGAAAAGGGAGAAAAGTAAAATACTAATTTTATATGGAATAAGACATATTGGGTTTCCAAATAGGATATAATTTTTGGTAAGTATACTATGGTCAAGGAGAAAAAATTTAATGTCCAAATAATTATGGAGAGTACATGAGATCATTGATTACAAGAAAGTGAATAATCCTGAATAATTTAATGAAAACAAAACCATAAACCAAATAATTGTAAAAATTCCACCAATTACTAAAAAATTATGTTAATACGATAAAATTAGTGTTTCAAGATCCTTTTCCTAAATTTTAGGAATTAATTTACCATATAAACAAAGAAAATAAGGAAATATAATTACTTAATATGTATAATTTCATCCTTTAATCAATTTATAAAACAAAATAATATTTTTTGACAAATTATTATTATAAATGATGGATTTTTTATACCCGAATCACTAAAATAAACTTCTAAGGGATCACATAATCCAAAAAAATGATTATAAGATATTCCTCCTACCTTTATACATTAACCAAAACCAAAATGGTTAATCAAAGTTAATTCTCGAAATCAATAAACCATCACAAGAAGAAACTCAAAATTAATCACCAAAGACTCAACAGATAACACCCAAAGTTAGGCATATATCATTTGAAAAACAACTCTCCTTAAAATTCTTCAAAATATTATAGACTAATATTAAAGCCCAAAAACTAGAAATATTTGATCACATATTTTTTCTGAGATTAGTTTAATATTTATCCACAAATAATATCAATCACATTTAAATTCATATATGAAAAATATATATTCCTTAATCATATAAACTCCAATATATACTAATAATTTCCACAAATAAAATGAA
This sequence comes from Viscum album, assembly GCA_963277665.1. NCBI lineage: Eukaryota > Viridiplantae > Streptophyta > Magnoliopsida > Santalales > Viscaceae > Viscum > Viscum album. The sequence goes on from OY728150.1 coordinate 1,031,070,633, forward strand.
TCACCATAAATCCAAATTAAAATCATATATTAATCTAATATATAATTCAACCATTATTCCTCAAATAAAATACCATAATATTTGTTCCCTAATCATATAATATTCCCCCAAATTATAGTGATCTTCCACCAAAATAACATTAGTCACCTAATAAAATAATTACTTTTCATTCACATGATTATCTATATGATAAAACGTATGTTTCTAAAATGTAATTAATATTTTTATACCAAAATCATTTAAGTAAACAAAATTCTTATTATCAAAGAAATCATATAGGCCAGTGGTAGACATTAAAAATTTGTCCCCCTTTGGTTTTGGGTTTAAGCCATACAGACATACTAGATGAGATAGGTTTTCACCCAACCTCAAGGTCATCATTTTTCTAAAACTATATTAATATAATTCCTATCAAATTCCCAAAAATATGTTGAATATCCTCAAAAATATCTTTAATATCATTTACATTAAAAAAAATTTAAACCTCAATGGTTATCTTATACCTTTCAATATATATCCCAAAAAATGTAATAGAATCTGAAATAGTCATTTAAGTTAAACCTAATGGTTATATATACCTTAATCCAATAAAACAATTCCTAAAATATCATTAGTTCCATTAAAATACAACCAATTAAAAAACTAGAAGGTGTACTTATTCCATTGAAGTTATGATCAACCATAAACATATAAACCCATAATGGTGTCTAAAATGCTTAAGTTAACCTCAAATGAAAACATCATAACCTACAAAGTTATATAAACCTTTCACCTAATACCAACTATAAGAAATCAACCTTAAAAATCACATAATCCTTAATTTTAAGTATTGAGTTAATTATCATACATTTTAGGAACATTATGGGTTAGAGTTTTAGAGAATTAGTTCACAACTCTAAAAGAAAAAACATATAAAACACTTTAGACACTTCTTCTCAAAATTCATTTCTCTAATAATAATATTTTTTAAAAATAATGTTATCTTTTTAAGGAAATTATGAATTATTTTTAAATCAACTTCACATTTTCTTTCATTAAGCCATAAAACCTATGAAAAACATTTAAAAACATGGGATAATCATAAAAATATTTATAAAGAAAATAAAAAAAGAAATAAACTAGTTTGGAAATTTTAAAATTATGAGATCATAAAATTGTATTCCTTTAACATAATAAACATTGAACTCAAATAATCATTTACCAAAAATAGTATAACATCATAGAACCAGCACTCCCAGATATGATTCAACATTTATAAACTTTAAAAATTCAACTTTGATACCGAAGAAGGAAAAAAAATATTCTCCAATAAAAAATTACAATATTTATGAGAATATAGGATCAATTACATACCCATGGACCTATTTGGTGTAGAGTTTTAGCGAATTAGGAAAAATCCCAACATAAAAAAATGCCATGAATTTGAATGATAAATTTTCCCATTTGAACCATATTTTCTTATTTCACATTAGGTCATCAACATTATCCTTGTGAAGTCCCCTACAGATATAATTCATCCAACCTCATTCTTTATAACCTGGGGAAGTGGAAATATAACAAGGGTGAGCAAAAATGCTCAGTAAGGGTAAAATAAGCATTAAGAATTTAATTTCATCAATGAAAAAAATAATATCACAAGGGTATGATGATATAATTAAACTGGATGAGTATAACATAAAAGTATTCATACCCATAAATACTTGGATCATAAAATATGAAAACATAGAAAATGGAAGAGTCATCAGAATAAATAATCAAGTTTTATGTGATATCAATATAAACCATGATAAAAATTATAACCCATAATAAGAAATTAAAACCCTTTTCAGTAACTTAGAGAATTAATTTCATAAAACCCTTTTAAAACCCTTTTAATTGGAATAACTATACAACTGACTTATAATATAATCATTACCCAATTAATTAGAGAGCTATATAGGAAAACCATCATTTACCCAATTATGGGTTTACCCGATGCTCTCTGGGCCACCCCATGTTACTATATAATATTATTACTAGTGTTATTTGTGTCACCCCATGTTATGTTATAATAGCATTACCTGACACTATCTGGGATATCCCATGTTAAGTTGTAATGGGATTAACCGACGCTATATAGGACACCCTATTTTTATATAATATCCCAAAACCAAAATATTAATAAATTTAATATTTCATCATAAAATCACAGAAAAAAATAATTATTCCATATATAACATGGTTTACCCATGGAAAATAAATGGCTTTCATGTGAATCTATTTGAAACATGAATAACCTGTGGAAAAGAAATGGGTTCCTTAACACTCTCTTTGAAACATAGTTATTCTATGGAAAAGAAATGGGTTCATATCAATCTTCTGAAAAAATATTAATAATACAGATAAATAATGAGGATGGTATCATTAACAAATATCCCAATATAGGATAATAAACAAAAATGTTTGTTGACATTGATGAATGAAAATACCATTAAAAGATCATTACAAACATTCTTGAGGAAAATATCCTTTTCATTTTGAAAATAACTTTTTCAAACATAAATCATATTTAAAATAATTTTTATTTGAAAAAAAACTTGGAAATATATAATGGATATTTTAAAAAATCATTTAAATCATTTCTTGATAAAAATATCCTTTTCATTTTGAAAATCACTTTTTAAAACATAAAACCTTCTGAAAATATTTTTTCTTTTACGAAAACCTTAAAAAATTATAAATGAAGTTTTAAAAAATAATTTAAAACATTTATTAAATAAACCATCACTTTATTATTTGGAAAATAATTTTAAAAACATTTTTAGAAAACATTGTTTTGGAAGAAAACAAATTTCCAACCAAAAAGAGAAATGATGTTGGATTTTCTAAAAAAACATTCTCAAATAAATAAAGTACCAAATAGTGTAAAAATGTTACTATTACTTAAATTCATTATGAATAACCACATTATAATAAAATTCAAGAGTTTATTGAGGGATATATCCTAATATTTCATCATTATAATCATAATCATAAATAATCCATATAAATGATGCATAGTAATATAAGACCCTCACCACTCTCATAAATTTGAATCACAATATCGATGAAAGAATATAATTATATAAAGATTATAATATCTTTAAAATAATGATATTCTAGATATGACATGTCAAAGGGTTCTAGATATACACTTTTTAATAGAATAATAGTGTATAACCTAAGTTACATATCAAAGAAGGTAAATTATGACAAAACTTCCATTAGTGCTTTGGTAACATTGAATATGTAAACCACACGAAAGATATATCCTAAAATGGATATGAATATATCCATAAATTTAATTATAATAACCATAAAATACATTCATGTTTTTTATATACACCACATAATAAAAATAAGTGGTGCATAAGGAATGTATCTCATAGAAATAAAAGTGAGGTGAGAAAAAACCATAACCCTGAGTCCGATTCTTCAAGATTGTTCTTTATCTTCTTGAATAATAAACTTATGCTAATATTTAATTGTTTTATAACCTTTTAAAATTTTATTATTATTTTATTTAACTTATTGAAAATTTATATATAATTACTTAATCAAGTAGGTTTAAGTCAGATGTTTTTACCAATTTAGCTTCTGTATCAAATACTACTTAGGTAGGTTGACTATGGTAAAAAAGGTAATTATTTAAACATATCCATAATAATAATCATAATATAATTATCATATTTATACATAAATTATACTTTTAAAATCAATCTTGAAATATAGTAATGAAAAATGAACCAACTTTATGATCATGGAGATAATAGGCCATACATATGCATGAGTAATGTTTTCATTCTTTAATAATCATTATAGAAATAAGGTAAGTAATAGTTTATATTTCCATAATTATCAATATATCCTAAATACCATTTTATTTAATTATATATAATTATATATATAATTATTTATATTTAAAAGGAATCACATTGATTTGAGGCGGTGGTAGTCCATACATCCATGAATGACTGTATCACTTTTTCAGTGTGTTAAATGGTAAAAAGAAAATGATATATTACAATTAAATAAAAATAATTATGTCATAAATATCCTGATTATTTCATTTATAACATATGTATTAACTATAGTAACCTTATTACCTTCCATGCAATACATTAGTGAAAAATGAATCACATCGCTTCACGTGGTGGTAATCTTGCGTACACATGAGCGATGTTATCATATCCCTCACAGAATGGAATTAAAAAAGTTTTTATATAATATAATGAATAAAAATATATTATTATGTTATAAATATCATAAATATCATATATAAACATTATATAAATCATTATTCCCAACTATGAGAGGTGGTAATGAAAAAATGAACGACATCGGTTTGTGAGGTAGTAGTCCATCATACACATGAATGATGATTCCATCACTCATTTAATGGATGTGTGTGTTGGTGTAGGTTATAACCTTAAATTAACATAATATTAATATATTTAGGATAGTGAGGAATTATATAATCATGATATAATATGAATTTAAGGAGTTAGATAAAGAAATAAAACAAAAATGCAAGTTGATAAACATTACATATTCTTTGGGTAACCCCTTTTGGTTTGTACCAAAGTCCTTCATTGGTTGAATTTATGCCCAATATATAGATTATAGAATAACAAAAGGGAATTTAAGAAGTTATTTTTTCAATTATTTCCAGATAAATAGGGCTATATAGGTTTGATGAGGGGAGGAGATTTGAAGGACTTTTATAAGGGTGGCTAGTGGCACTATTGTAAATCTTTGAAAGAGTGAATTCCACGTACATTTTCTCCATGACATGTGGATCCAGTAATGAAAAAAACTAGATATTGGAAGGTATAAGGTATAAATATGGCCATAAAATGGCTCATTGACAGGTTTCTAGGTCATTTACCACTTATTTGTAATGTTTAGTCACTTGGTAAACTCATTTTTTACCTCAATCACTGTGAATAATTTTAATTGTTTCCACTAATCACTTTGGTAAAAACTTAATTTGATCTTTTAATACATTATAAATTTTTATTATTCAAAAAAATGAATCCATTTTTCCAAAGTAAAATCACATAAGTGAAAAAATTAAATTTAATCTTAATCCCATAGTCATGGTGACACAACAAGTTTTTAAAAAGAGTATATTTTTTTAAAGAGTTGATTCTATGTTAACTATATGAATAATAACAATAATTTTATGAAAATAAATTAATATTTAATGATATATAGCCTAAATTTAATATAAGAAACCCCCCATTAGGTGTTATATTAATTAATTAAAAAAGAGAAATAATATTCATTTTAAAACAGTTTTTTAGAAAAACCCATCTTTTTAAACCTAAGACAAACTTATATTAAGAAATAATATAAATTTGACTAAAAATTAATTAAGTTCAATAAATATAACTAAATAATACTTAAGATAATTAAATAAATATTCAAAACATATATATACTTTTAAATTACTTATGTTACTAAAAATGAATTATTTTTTTTAAAAAAATAGGTATTTTTCACTATTCATTGAAAAATCAATATTTTTCAAAATAAATCCCAAAATTTCACCCAAATTAAAATTTAATATTAAATTTTAAAAAATTAATTTTATATTTTAAAATAATTTTTTAAAAAAACTAAAAATTATTTCTAAAATAAGTACAACATAAAAAGGTGATAAAACTATTTTTTAAAATATAGTTTTATGTGAAAAAATGGATTTAAAATGTTTAGAAAACTCATTAGAAGAATGATAAAAATTATATCTAATATATTATATATAAATTTCATTAACATAATCCATTTAGGGTGATTTTATTAATTTATTTATATAAAACACACTTGTACGCATTAAAATATTTTTTAGAAAAATATTTCCTTTTATTTTCAAAAGGGTTTTATTTTCATTTCTAATTAATTGGTCACCAAAAAATTAATTTTATATACGTGTGTGCACAATATTTTCAAAATTTATTTACTCCACTTCATTCTAATGTCTAAGTTATAATAGTAATAGACACACACACACACAAATATATATATATATATATATATATATATATTATGGGTTTAAGTTTAGTGCTTAGTGTTGAATTTTATATCAAACATAAAAATCTCGAGGTTTTGTGGAGAATAAGATAAACTGAGTATTGCATGTTACACAAGATAAACTTAGTGTTTTTTCCTTCATTATATCAAATATAATTTTATTCTTTCAAAATATTAGGGTGTTACATCCTCCTCCCTTAATAAATAGCATCCTTACAATGTGAACTTCATCTTGGTAATCAAAGGTTGGACATTGAAAATATTTTTATTTTAAAAACACATTGTAAAACGTTTTAATAAAACATCCACTTAATAATAGAGAAGGGTAAGTACAATGGTCATGTTTAATAATACATAATTAGGTTTTCAAATAGTATAACATAGGTGGGAATAGAGGAAAAGCGTAAATAATTATAGAGAGTGATTGAGGTTATTGATCATAAAAAAATTAATGATTGATGAAATGTTATGGGCCTTGAAACCATAAATCTGTGATGATTTAAAAGGCCATTGGTTTATTAGAAATAAAGGCACTAGGATAATTTTTTTCCAAGACCCTTTTCCTAAATATAAGAAATTATCTTACCATCCATACTAAGAGAATATGTAAATATACTAACATGATTATTATAATTTCATCCTTTAATCAAATCCCACCACAATATCAAATTTTTCTCTAAATGATGCGTGTTCAGGATGATTTTTCATTTCATAAATAACTAAAATAAAATTTTAAAGACCACATAACCATAAAATGGATAACAAGATATTCCTTATATATTTAAACATTTACCAAAACCAAAATGGTTATCACATGGTAACATAATTACCAAAAAGAATAGACCTTCATATGGAACATTAACATTAAAAATTCAAAAGTAATACCCAATGTTCAAACCTAAATTATTCCATAAATAACCTTCCTTAAAATTATTCAAACATTTCTTGACTATGTTCAAAAGAAAATGATTAAAAGGATTTTATCATATATTCTTCCAAGATAAATCTACCATTATACCTTAAATAAATTCCCATATGTTTTTGAAATAAAATTAATCATTACCTGTAAAAATGTAATACTAACCCGGACATCACATGGGTCCGTGGTAGGCGTGAAACCCTTATCGTCCTTTGGGCATGTGTTCAAGCCCCACATCCTATCTAGACGAAATAGTTTGTCACCTAGTGTGCGGGTTATTAATTTTTTTCATTAAACAATAAAAATAATTCCTCTATGAAAAAATACTTCATGTTGATCATAGGGGTTACAAATACCTAAAACTAGTAAAAAACTCCAAAAATTTCATTAATAACTTTAAGATCTCATTGCTTAAAAAATAAATGGGGTATCTAAGACTTTTAACTATGATTATACTTATGCTTATAGACCAATGATGATATCCATAACCCTTAAGATAACCTCAGGGATTGGCATAGAGTGCTTGATCCTCTTGCTAAATAGTCGCTTGGGTCGGAAGACTTGACTGTCCCCATTATGGATCATTTGAGCATCAAAGATGCATCAAGAGGTTTTCACAATAAGAAGGAGGTAAGATCAATAATTCAAATCTGAAGGTGGTAGACATATTTGAATGTTTGAGAAATGATTTGGCAGATTGTAACCCAACTGTGTAGGGACTATCAAGGTCAGGGGATATTGGTGCAACTGATCCTCTATAACCAAATGATAATTTTACAAAGGATCTATCTTATACAGATTCTTCCTATCTTTGAAATGGTTCCTCACTTGAGGAATTGGTGACAATGTGACAGAATATTCAAACTTAGGACTCATAGGATGTTCTAGGGAGTTGGGTGAATGTAGTGGGAAGAAAAATCCAAGAAATACCTTATCATCTATTAATATTAATAATATCTTTGACGGTCTGGGAACTCATTACCCTATCCAGGATCCAAGTAATATAGGGTAATTCTCAGGGGAAGAGTCAGGGGGAGAGTTATAGCCAATTCTCAGAAGATAGTGCAAATGGAGGACTCATTATAGGTCTTCATAGCCCAAGGAGGAAGAAGGGGTAGAAAGAAAACTAGGACCCAAGTAGTTTCATAGTGAGCATTATGAGGAAATTCAAAGGGTGTAAGGATTACTCATACCTAACAAAACCAATGAAGACATGGTTGGAAAAAACATATGAGACCAAGGAAATGGAGGGTGAGACCTCTATAAATGATTATATGAAAGAGTTTAGCCTGAATCTATCGAGTGAAAGTGAAATGGTTGAAGGTGGTGACTCTAAGGAACAAGATCTTGAGTAGATGAGTGACATGGTGGATGACTGGTCTCAAATACAAGGATTAAATATATTTATTGAGGATGCCTTGTTTATTCCTCAGGGGAAATTATGAAAGGAGGATGATATTTTTGATGAACCATTGGATATCATTGATGGCTCATAATGGGAAATAAATGAAGAGGTTTGGGAAATGTCTTGGGAAATTCTTCTGCATTCTGAGGAAGAGATGTTGGAGAAGGCCTTTATTATTCATTATTCTCATGAGGATGTAGATAGTATGGAAGGAAGTCTAATTAAACTAGAAAAAATCAATGAATATAGTGATTATATCTACAATAAATATCTAGTTATGACTATAGGCTTCAATGATAAGAATATAACAGTGGAATATTTCATCCAATATTGGGGAAAATTGGAAAATCAATGCAAAGAAATTACCAAAGATAAAATAGATAAAAAGGTAACTGATATTTTTTGGAAATTATATATGGATATTTCTTCTAATAGGTTTTTTTTTCTTTAAATAATTTTTTATATGATATAGTGTTATATGTTTTCCAGTTGAAACTTGTAGGTTTAAAACTTTTTCTGCCAAAGTTATTATAGAATAAAAAATTTAATTTTTAGTTAGTTAAAGTGAAAATAAATCTAGTGAAATATTAGGATTATACATTGTCCCCCTTAAGTAATTTGAGTCCCCATATTTATTTTAAAAATACCTTAATCATGGTTTAAAAAATATATACATGACTTAGGATGAAATTTAAAAATTAATATCTTCTGTTAAACTAGAAGAAAAATATTCTTCAACTATATAGTTAATTGAATGTTTCATTTTACCTCATAACCTAGATGCTCTATGTAGTATTTTTCCACGCATAAAAAATTTTCTAGATCCTTAGAGACATAACCCAATGTGTTTATTCCCAAATATTTAACGTAATGGAAGTTACAACTTTTCCCATTCATCATTTCATCACCCAAATTTTAATGAGACTCCATCCTTTGCTTCATTGGTGTGATATGGAATTAAACTTTTTTTCTTTGTTAATCATAATTGATGATATCTAATTTGGAATAATAATAATATTTTTTACCCCAGTTATTATCCCAATAAATTACAGTTTGGGAAAATCACCGCATTATCCATTGCATTAATTGTTAGCTTAGATCTTTATTGATCCATCCATTATGTTAAAATAAATTTTAGGGATAAGAATACTTAGATTAATAAATTTATAAATGGAAAATTTCTGATTTAGATGAAATAATTCATAAATAATGCATATACCCTAAATTATAATTCTTTATCTTTAATCTAGGATATCCATGGTTATTTTCCTATTAGGTTCCATAATCTAGCTAACTTCCATAAAATCATATTTTCAAATACATCATAATGGCTTGTAAAGAGAATTTAAATTAACTTAACAATATCCCTCAAGAGTGTCTATCCAGGTGCAGAGTTAGGTCCCATTCATCATGTGCCAGAATAGTGACTAAGTTATACATGACCAATTCCTTTTAGGGTTGTTACACTAAGATCCATCTATAACAAAATAAAATCCATTTTACAATATCTAAACATGGATATAATTACTAAAAAAACCACACAATATCTAATTTACCAAAATTTCATGAGGTTATCCTATACATAATCTTATACATGTGGTTTCCACAAAAGCTATATTATCATAATCCCAAAAAACATAAGATATTCATAACATCCAACCCAAAGGTTTTTCTACACCAATGAAACTAAGATCATCATTAACTTATCAAACCTTGATTTTATCTAAAACCTTAAATTATCCTAAATAAATAACATCATAACCACTAATGTTATCTAAAAACTTCTCTAACACAAAATATAGCTCCCCCAAACCCATGCTCCCAAATTTGGTGCCAAAAACACATAATATATAAAATTGGTTTTAATAAACATATATGATTATTGTATCTTTCACAAATTTACAATCCAATGACCTTTTTAGTTTAGTGTTTTAGATAATTAGAAAAAATAACTAACTAATAAATTTTATGTATTATCATAAAATGGATACGTTTTCTCCACTATATAAGAAGATAATAAAGCCATAATTATTCTTCAACATCACCCATAAACTCTATACACAAGACACTATTGTAGGTTTATAATATTTATTAATTTATTTCCTGACCTAGGGAAATAGAAACATAAGAAATTTGTGAGATCAAATTCTCTGTAAGGGTAAGCATAACAATAAAATATAATGTGAGAGACATGAGGAATAACATTATATCATAACAAGGATGATCACAACTATGGAATCATGGAATAAAGAGACGATATATCATGAAAATGGATTAAATAATGACCATAACATAAGATAATGTAATCATAGGAATGTGGGGAAAACATAAACATGTAAAAATAAGAATATTCCAAGGCTTAAAACATCATTAACATAAAATAGTTGGCTAGGATAACTTCCCATAGACCATAGTTATCTAGGCTCACTACCCAAAAAATTTATTATATTAACAGATGGAAACATTAACTTATGAATTAGAGGGATATATAATTACAGGCCCGCCCATCACATTATAAAAAGCATACATATGTGTGCCACATGGGTTCATTCAATATATCATAAAACCCTAAGGAAATAAAATGGGTTTTATATCATCTTCAAGTGATTCCCTAAGGAACCATTCACGATTTCATCAATAAAAATACATGATAAACCCATGAAAAATTGATGGGTATATAAAGAAATTAAGCATCATCCTAGGTAAATACCACTAAAATGTATTATTATGCATATTGTATTTACATAATATAGGAAATTGATATAATGTTTAAAGAAAAATTTCCCGAATCTATTGATGTATTAGTTAACAATGAGAACATTATTTAATTATGTAATGGAATATAAGGAATTAATAGAGGAAAACAATGAAAAATAAATCATTCATATACATGTAAATGATTAGGTAAAAAATAAGAATTAATAAATTATACTATATGTGTAAAATAAAATTAAATAATCCATTCTGATAAATAAGGTGGATGCTATAATTTTAAAAATACCTTTGATCAGACATACAACATAGATGAAAAATAATCATAGAATAATTAATAAAATTTATTTGAAGCCATGAATTTACTTTATACAATAATTTTTTAAAAAGTTTTATTTTATTAAACCATGATTACAATAATATCCTTTTTTAACACTTGAATCTATAGAGAGGAAATATCTTTGAAAATAAAAACGTTAGTACATAGATACATTCAAAAAGAATCATATTAAAGAGATTTATTTTAGTTAAAAAATACACATGAAAAATATAAAATATTTACTTTTAAATTTTTTATGGAATTCATGGAATTGAAAAATCTCTATTAATTTTTTTTAGAATAAGTTATTTTGGAACATTACTTCAGAAGAATTGTTTTAAAGACTAATCATGTAGATAATGATTAAATTACATTAAATTATTTTAATAAAACCAACATCCTGAAATGGATGATAAAAAATTTGATTGATAATAGGTTAATAAAAGTACGAAGGTCATATGAACCATTATATAAGATACTTTCCATAGGTAAAACATGGATATAGAAGAAAAATATTTGTATAATTAGGTTGGGAATCATTCCTCTCATTGATTAATTTTGAAAGAGAAGACAATCCCATAAAAAGAATAGTTTTAATGACAAGAATAATTTACTCAAAGATAAATATAATAAGACTTATTTAAAATTAAATTGAAGGATAACTAATACTTTTAAGATCAACATCAAGAAGAAAATTCATAACTCATGGAAAAAAGTACTTGAGGCATGGCCTAAGTAACCTTTATAACTAAAACTATTGAAAGATAAAGATCTTGAAAATGAAACTCAAATACCATGAATAAATTATATTTTAGGATAAAATAAAAATTTTTCAACAAATAAACCATATAATGTGTAAATTAGTGCAGGAAGGAAAACATCTTTCAATGGTGGAGTTTGAGATGAAAATCCCTTACCTTATTTCTCTGTGTAATAGATTACACTCAATATACCTGTAAAAATAATATTTTTTTTATTAATATAGAACCATAATAATCTATAATACCCTTTTTTTATACTTCATTTATAATTATCTACTATGAATAAAGTGGTTAATTACAGCTTATTGTATACTTTGAATGTTAAAAGCTTTAATTGTCTTTCACTTGATTTGTAATGTTAATGATGATAATTGATAATTGATACTAATTCTATAATTCATATATTTATAATAGTTTTTTAATATAAATACCTTTATTATTTATAATCTTACAGTTTTATCCCATGATATTTTTAATTATAAATCTTAATGATGATGTTGGAGAAAAACTTGTTTCAGCAGTTTTTCATGAACAAAGATGATTTATTATAAATATGTTTAAATATTAATATTATAAAAATATAAAATTTAAAAAATCATTAACAACATATTATTTTACTTAAATAAGATAATATAAAATTCCTTAATAATTCACTGTATAAACATTACAACATCACTCATGCAGGCAGTAAACCAACCCAGACAAAAACATGTCATGATGGTTGAATGAGTAAGAAATTGTTTTTAAATAATGATAATATGATATTTAAATAATATTATACAAGTAATATATATTATATATATCTATAAAATACATTATTAGAAACATTAATGATGGGTAGTGTTGATAAATGAAATTCATCTTCTGTGGAGGTGGTCGTCCACACGTACCCATAATTAACAAACCCATTTCTCAACGAATTAATATAATGAGGGTATATTTAAAATTACTATTTAAAAATTATAATAATATTATAACATTCATATTATTTTATTAATTAAACTTTTATATCCATCCATGTTATGTGGTTAAGAGAAACAAGACACATCGCTTATGGAGGTAGTTGTTTTCACATATGCCTCGTTAAAGATCTCATTCCTTTACAAATGAACAAAATGAAGTTAAATGAAAAATATGATCATTTAAAAATTCTATAAGTGAAATATAAGGAATAATAATTAATTAAACTCATCATTTATACCATATATAATAGTAAGTGTTGAAAAAAAACCATATAGTTTCATTGAGGCAGTTGTCCTCACATACGCATGATCGATGCCATTGTTTTTCTTAGAGGATGCTATGGAATTAATGAAGAATTTTTGTGAAATTAATATATGAAAATTATGTATATATAGGATATTAATTTTTTTATATTAACAATTATATGTAATATTATGAAGTGTAAATTAAAAATAAATTCTAATAAGAGAGTAATACTCATGTCAAGAAATTGTTTTCCATGGAATTATCCTTAGAAATGAAGGTATTAGGATAAATAATGGTGGAAAAAGGATATGGTTATAGAGAGAGGGTTATAGAATTAATATATGGGTAGAGTTTCACAAATTAATTATAATGGATGTGTTTATAAATAATGGTGGTAATTATGTGTTTTAAAAAGTGAAAGTAATGGTTGTTTTGGAATTACCTTAACTAATTAAATTATTCCTTTATAGTAATCAAGGCCAAAGACGCAAATAATAAAATTATGGATCATGAAATTTTATGTGGATAGAAAAACTCCCATCTAGTAAATTTAGAGACACATTTTAGTAATTTAGGGGCTTTATAAATCACTTTTCACTTTTCCAGTGTGTAATTGTTTCCTAGGAAACTTTTACTTTCACCCATGTTAATTAATTAAAATTATCATCAGAAAATTTCATTTATTTAACTTGTTTAAATATTATAATTATATATATTATTTATCAAATAAAATTAATATGATGAAGAAATCCTAATTTCAAAACAAGTGTGCTTAGTGCCTAAAAACTATTTTTGAGATAATCATGTTTTCATGCTTAAAATTTATGAGCGAGTAAAAATTATTAATTTCAAAATGGGTTGTTATTTTAATTGATTTATTATAAATAATATTAAGGTTAAGTGGAATTAAAATAAAGACATATCCAAATTCTACCAAAATATTAATTAAATAATTAAATATACATAAATTTTCTTTTTATAAACACAACTATTTACTATAGTTCCAAAAATGTTTGTCATGGGGTTTATAAGATAAAATAATATTTTAAAATTAATAATTTCATTACTTAATGTCATATTTTATCATTTAAAAGGTTTTGTGACCTTCTATATCATTCTAATACATTGATAGACATGAAAATGACAATTTTCCTAAAATCATATTTTTTATAAAAATTGATTTTTTCCATAAATGATCTAAATTTAAAACATAATAAATATTGATATTATAAATTCAGGAATATTTTTAATTTTATATAATTTTATATATATAAAATTATATATTTAACTTTTAATAGAAAAATAAATTAAAATGATAAATTTCTTTTATTTAAAATGTTCGTTTTAAATATAAAGCATTTTTAATATTATTTCTCATATATTTTATTATTTAATTTTTTTAATATTTTATATCATGTATGGATATATTATAAGTAACCATAATTAAATTTTAAATATTTTAATTTTAATTTACTAATTTATCAAAAACTTCATTTTACTATATTTGAAGAAAAATATCGAACTAGGTATTATTTAAATTAAAAATATTTATACTAAAATCATAGAATGCTAAAATGAGATAAAAAGATATATTAATATATTAATATTTAATATATTCTATAATAATGAATATCCAATCCAATATATATAATTATGATATATTAATTTAATTTAATCACTTTTTTATACCATGTGGAATGTCATATATAATTTTATTTGAATGCTTGAGTTTCATGTCTCATAAAAATATATTTTCATAGATAAAAGGCACCTGAGTTATTTTCCATAATACTTTTAGATATTTCTTATTATTACATAATGTTAAAAAAAATAGGATTGTTAGATAAGGTGTTTCTTGAAATATATACTTTATATAACTTATATTGTATCTACGATATTGTATGAAATTTGTTGATTTTTTCCTATTGATTGAGTAATAATATGAAGGTTAATTTATAATCCTAGTTTATTAAAATGTGGTATCATCACCTACCTGAATGAATAACATGTGATTTACTTTTATTTGTTTTTCAATCATTACTCAATGAAATAATGAAGTATGAGTTAGTGTATACGGGATCAATGTGTTCCATATCTCATGGATATATTATAAATCTTAGAAAAGGGATTATGTGAAAATTTTTATGCATGGATATACATATTATGGATTCATTTTGTAAATCAAATGTGATTAATAGATAATTCATCATATACCATTATAGATTAATTTGAACAGATAATTTTTATCCACTCATTACTTATTTTTTAGGATTAATAATTAAAAATATTTTACAGTGATATAAATTTAAAAGGGATTAAGCATAATAAAATTTATGGGAGTAAATGGATGGTATATTTTTTTTCAAAAAAAAACTAACGTTTTTTAGAAAATATTATCCTAATGAGTTTAATGTTAATTGAAACATATTTTTTTGATATGTTTTCATTAATAGTAAAAACAATTGTTACATAATGTGAATTATGTATAAATAAAAAAATATTAATGAAATTAATTTATTAAAATATTTTTGTGTCCTAAATTTTATATAGGTACTGAAATGATTCATATATATTCATATAAAATGGTTGGTTGATGCATATTATATAGAATGTCACATCATACAATGTTAGATATCATATACTATTTCATATATTTTCAACCTTCTTAATGAAAGATATCCAAAATTCCCAGATAGTATATGATTTAAAGATCTATAAAATAGTCTATAATATATTATAATAATTTATAAATATTATTTATTCTTAAAAAGTATTTATTGGTTAATCATTTTTGGGTTCTTATTTTCATAATGTATTGTTAAGAGGTTTGGTGCCTTTCCAAAACACATCAACCACCCTCAACCCTTGAAAAAAATTAAATTTATTGAGACAAGCAAAAAGAAGTTCTCAAAACTTGTAAATTTATTTTCATAAACCAAATCCTTGAATAATGATATCATATTTTCTATATTCACTTTAAATAAATGGATATAAAATAATATAAAGGGAGGGTGGCCTTATTGATTTCATTTATGATTCATATATATCTTTGATCACAAATGGATGTAGACTAATATTATTGGGAGTAATTGAATTTTATTAAATACATGTACAAAAAATTTCTTCAATTAAAGATGTTTTTTGTTTTTAAAATGTTATAGTTATTCAATTGTTCTTCTAGATAGATTTTAGTGATTATTTTTTAGGACTTATGTGGAATTTAATAATTCCAAATTCCTTGAAATGTAGAACTATTAATTTCAATATGTGATATAAAGGATATATTTAATTTAATTATCCCTACATATAATATAATTGGCTCTGTTCAACTTATGTTATGATGAATCTAATGTTTATATGTTGTTTTTCAAATAAAATTTTAATTTTTTGTCTTTTATCACAGGATGTTTGGGTAATTGAAAGTCATATTGGGATTACTAGGGATTTAACATATATAATAGATTTTTATGGATGTTTTATGTGTACCATGAGATGTTTTGGATGCTCAAGTTCGTGTTGGGGTATTTATGGTATGTCATAGATATGAATTTAAACAATAGGCATCTTGGAACTTTTTTACTATTCAGGGAAACACCACGATGGGGGGATGATTGAAAAAAACATTGTGTCACTATGTTTTGAAGGATAAGAAAGAATTAGTCCATTTCATGACTGATTTGTGTCATAGAATTGATAATTTTTGTGTGGGATGTAAATATATAGGCTTTAGTGAATGTCACATTATGTCCTAGGGTGTTATGTCTTAGAAAAGACCCTCACATGATGGATTTTAGATAAGTAATGTTTCAGACATATTTACTTTAGGATTTTCATTAGGAAGGGAGGACTTTCAATGAAACCAAGTGGAACATTACCAAAATGGTTTCATTGTGGTGTTTTTTTTCACAATAGAGGTGGAAATGTCATAAATGCTAAACTATTATATTTTAATTATGTTTAGAAAAGGAGAATTAAATAGTGACTAGATGAGTTCCGATCTGACTAGAGGGGTCACACAGTGATCATTACCTTACTAATAGAGGATATGTTTTTAATAGAGGAGGACACAACATGAAGAACAATGTCTTAGGTTATTTTAAAAAAAAAGGTGTATACTACTACAAATATGGATTTTATCAGTGCTAAAAATGGCATTTAACAGCTCTAAAAAATGAAGTTAATGCCGACGAAGATAGGGGTGGTCCCATTTATCAGCGCTCCAAAAAGCGCTCATAAAGACCCCTTTTATCAGCGCTAAAAAAAGAGTTGATAAAAGGGGTATTTTATCAGCGCTAAAACAAAGCGATGATAAAAGTTAAAAAAATTAAAAAATTAAAAAAATAAAAAACAGTAAAAAAATATTGCTAAAGTGGGGGGGGGGGGGCTTTTATAGCGCCTGAGACCCCCCTTTTACAGCGCTTTTCCGCCCCCTACAGCACCCCACACACCCCCTCCACCCTTTATCAGTGCTTTCTCCCATATACCCCCATGCGCGAGCGCCCCTTCCTCCACCAGGATTTGAACTCGAGACCTCCCCCCTGTGCGCCTAAGCCCTTACCACTCCTCTATTTTGATTTGTTTTTCATTTCATGATCTCTCTCTCTCTCTATATATATATTTAGTTATATTTATTTGTATAGTAATATATATTTATATTAATATATATATAGTTATAATAATATATATAGTTATATTAATATATATATATAGTTATATTAATATATATATAGTTATATTAATATATATATATATAGTTATATTTATTCGTACAGTAATATATATATAGTTATATTAATATATATAGTCATATTAATATATATCTCTATTTATATATATATTTAGTTATATTTATTCAGATAATAATATATATTTAAATTAATATATATATACATAGTTATATTAATATATATATATATTGTTATATTAATATATATATCTATAGTGATATTAATATATATATATTTATAGTGATATTAATATATATATTTATAGTAATATTAATATATATATGTAGTTATATTAATATATATATATATATAGTTAGATTAATATATATATATATAGTTAGATTAATATATTGGTATATAAATATTCATATATTTGTATTTTAAATAAAATGGATATTAGTTATTATTTAGATAAAGATAATATATTTTATATGTAAATATATTTTATTATTTATATTTATATAATTAAATTTTTATGTGTGAATATATAAAAAATATTTATATATTTGATTATAAATAGCAGTGCATTATAAAAAAACGATAAAATTTCCAAAACATAATTTCAAAATGAATGTAATACCTTGTAATAAATTCATTCCCAAACAAAAAACCCATTAATAACCCCTTAAATGAGGTTGAAAATCCACAAAATGTTAAAAAATCGGGGTACCCCGACTAAAAAATCAGTTCTGGAGGACTTTTGGGCCTTTTTGGCCTCGAAAAAACATTGAGTGGCATTCTCCTGGTCATAGTAACATAGAGCTCGTTGTAGGCTTCGATTTGATATGTGGTAGAGCTCAAACGGACACCCGGATCAAAAGTTACAGCCGTTTGAAGTTCGAGTTGTGTTTTCAACATATTTTGGATCTTTTTTTATTTTTTTTTATTTTTTTAGTTTTCAAATTTTTATTAAATAACTATTAATCCATAATAATTAGCAAATTGTTAATTAAAAATATTTTTTTAATTATTTTAATTTTTTTATAAGCCATTTTCACTAAATATCTTATATATTAAGTATATTAAGTGTAAATGTATATTTATACTTATCTAAAATATATTTAAAAATTATATATTATATTTATATCAATATAACTATATTTATATATTTATATATTATTTTTAATTAATTTTTTTTTGAAGTCGACCCTTTAACAGCGCTGTTAAAAAAAGCGTTGATAAATGCTCCCCCTTTATCAACGCTACACTCATAATTTATAGTATATAGTGGTGTTATGTTAGGGATATTTTGACAAGAACTTTACCATATCTTTTTAATTTTAATTTTTAATAATATGTGTCCATACGAGTGTTTAGTTTTTAGGGAATGTGTGAATTTTAAATTAGCAAATATGTTAGACATTCTATCATAAATTTGAATTAAATTTCTAGTGTTATAAACCATAAAAAGATCTATATTGGTATTCTAATGAAGTTCTCTATGGATTTCAGAGTTTTTGAAAGTTTCTTGGTGGTTTGGGGATTTGAAACCCATGTTTTTTTGTTTTGGACTAGGGAACATGATTTGAGCATGGTTTGGGATAACTATGTCCACCTAATATACATTTATAAATGCATAGTATTATGGTTCTTCAAATGATGCTTGGGGCCTTAGGAAACTGAGTGACTGTCTATAAAAAATTACGGTGGAATTTCACATGGTTGGTGCATGATTTGTATGCCATGTGCCAGAACCATGAAAAATGTCTAGTCTTAGATAGTGAGTATGTCAAGGTTATCACATAGGTTTTTAAAATAGGTATAAAAAATATTTAACCCTTGAAAAATCGAAAACATTACTTTATTCCCATATTAAAACTTAAACCGTTAACCCCCTTCTACTTCTTATCTCAAGAATAACCCCCCTTGTGCATACCCTCTTCTCCCTCTCATTATCCATCATAGATATCCTCTGATTTATTGGAATTTCTCTTATCTTTAGTTACGTTGGAAGGCTTGATGTGAGTCTAAGATACCTCTTCATACTATTCATGATTTCTTTCACTATCAAGATTTGACATTCTATTATTGTGTGTTATAACATATTTTCAAGGTGTTGGTCTGGTTCTTCCATTTCTCTAATTTTAGCTCAAACCAAAGGCTATTATAAGATGAGTGGGTCTCCAAAAGGTTAAGGTAGGTGGTATCATTCTTTTCAATTTAAATCTTACCCTTGTATTCCATGTTATCATGTATAGTCATGTGGTATTATCATAATCATAACCCATAAATCAAAATAAGTTTCTTAGATATCTTATTGATATCTTGGAAACCCCCCTTATACTTAGAAAACCATGATGGCTTGGGTATACCTTCATTAAAACCATTAAAATAGCAGGTATCAATTCCTCTTTAGGGTTGGGTAATTAATTTAGTGAAGACCGTGGGAATTTAATGAATCTATATTTGGCTATGGGTTTCCTAGTTTGATCTTTAGTAATTGGAAAATGTTTCACATATGGGACTTTTAAATGGATTTCTAAATATAATTAAAATGGAGAATTTTTATTAACGTATTAAAAGTGTTTAAACCTGAAAGAAACCAATTTGGTGAATTTTATCTTGAAATGTTAAATTATAAATGATTGATTGTTGGATACTATTATAATGGTGTATAAGAAATGGAATTACTCAATAAGTCTCTTGAATTACCTATGAAAAATATGTGCGTGGAATGAATTTGTGACAATCCTTGGATTCATTATGACATGTATTTACATTTAATTCTATTTAAGAGACTCTGATTCAACTAAAGGATTTATGTGAATGTTGGGAGTGAAGACTAACATAGATTCAAATTAGTCTAATAGTATGGAATGCCTTGAGAGAACCAGTGGATTATGAATCAATTCATTACTGTGGATTCTATGAGGTGGATCATCCTTGGATTTTGGTAATGTATGAATTTATTAAATTCCATGAATTAATATCATGTATTATTAGGGGGAACCCTTGTTGAATGCAATGGTATGAGCTCCTCTAAATTAAATCAATTAATATTTGTATGAAATTCCATGAGTGTGAGTCGGGATTCCAATTGAGACATTCTTCTGAATATCGAGGGAGATCCCATAAGTTCAAACTTAAAAGATGATTTTACATGGATATTTCTAGGTGGGAATTACCCTATGAGCCATGTGGATTCCTCTTGGGACACTTTATTATACTTCCCTCATTGATACCACTGCAAACCAATCTTATACTTGATTCATCCACCTTGTTCAGTGTAACGACCCAAACTTTTTAATAATTTTCGTTTCCTTATTTTTATGTGTGATTTTATTTTATACTCAACAAAACTATTTCATTTAATGAAATGAATGAGACCGTTGGGTTTCGACGGTTATATGATCGTTGGTCAATATGACTGTTGGAAACTGAACATTGTGATTGTTGTCTCTAAATACAAGTGATCTTGGTTAATTAATACAGAAAGTAGATATGATGGCCTCATCCAGTAGTCTCGGGCCGATCGAAGCCCATCTGACAGAACTTGGGAAAGAGGTAGCACCAGTGGGCTTTGCACTAGACCAAACCCAAGCCAAAATTTACCGTGTGAAGCTAGAACAGAATCACTTTCAAGAGAAGTTCAAGCTTATGGAAATCACTACTTGGGCAATGTTGACCGAGCCACCCTCAGATTCTCTCACCTTAGCACACCTTACACTTAGGTCATATGCTGGAGTTATAAGGGGATATGTAACGAGACCATAACTACTTTATGTAATCCTTTGAGATAAATAAAATTTTGATTTCTTCCTATGGTGAAGTTTGTGAATTTTCAGATGTCCGGATAAAAATAGGATGTATCTTATGGAAGAATTTTGAAAAAAGGAATATTTTAAAATATTTATGTAAACCTTAAATAATTAATGATGTGTAAGTATTTTCAAAAAATGGTCTTCTGCAAATGTGTTCAGTAAGAAATTTAGAGTCTAATATGATCAACTTAATTTTTGGTGAATAGTAAATTTTGAATAGTGATTTTATACTTAGGATTAGTAATCTGACCAAATGGATTAGTAATCTCACTTAAAGAAAGTTTTAATATAATTTAGGCACCTTGATTAAGTATTGTGATTCAATGAAATAGGTAAATAACAATTTCAGAAATTATTAGTTAAGTATTAGTTTTTTCAGGTGAATAGTGTTTTTTATTTAAAAATTAAATTAAAAATATTTAATTTTTTTTATAAAATGGATTTCATTTTTGAATTCAGAGCATTGATATTATGTTAAGGTAAATTTTTGGAATTTTTATGAAAAAGATGAATTTTCGGTGAATAGTGAATTTTCATTTTAGACTTTCGTGTGTTTAATGACATGATTAAGGATGTAATAATTATGTAATAATTCTGGTCTACTTATGAATAGTAAGAAAATGTATGAGGTGTCCCAAGTGGCCAATACCATGGGCAAATACCATGGGCAAGCCCATGGTTTTTCCAATACCACCAATGAGGTGTCCCTTTCCCATTAATGCCTTATCCCCTCAATTCCCCTATAAATACCAAGTCATTCTCTCATCATTTCCATTTAAAAATCCACCTCAACGAATTTATGGTCTTCTTACCTCCCAAGGAGTCCTTCCAAGGTGCCCTCAATCCTCCCAAGGTCCCAAACTTCATGATTTTGAAGTTCTCTTCAAGGTAAGGGATTCTTTCACTCTTCCAATTTTCAAAGTTCTACTTTCATGTCAAGTCTTTCAAGTTATTTTTTCCATGTTTGGTTATGATATATATGTTAATCATACTTTCCTTTTATTTTCACATGATTATATACCCTATTTAATCTCATCAATTCATTTTTTGAAGTTTTAGGTGATGCTGTTTGGCTGCCGAATTTTTCCTAAGAGAAATCTTATTTTTATCTTCCTTTCAAGTTTTTCATTTCATGTGGTATTTCCTTCAAATTTCATTACCATGTTCTTATATCCTTTATATTCTGTACCTCTAATAGTTTATGGATCATTTATGAGTGGGGGACCCATGTACCCTCTCTTTTCAATGTTTTTTTAAAACCCTATAACATAACCGTTATGTTGCATAATTTTCGTCTCAAAATGTTTCTCTCTCTTTCTCCAATCCTTTTATTTTATTAAGTGAATACTCAAAGCTCTTTCTTCTACATGGGTATTCAAATATATATCAAAATGTTCTATTTTAATTCTGGAATTTCCATACATGAAACCCTATTTCCTTTTCCATGGGTTTAAAATGACATAAAGACCATGTCTTAAAAGTAGTTTTTAAAACGTTATTATTATGAAATGAAACCCATTTCTTTTATGCTATATGGGTTATTTATGAATTTGTTTATGATTATATATGTGTCTCACATGATAATAAAGATAAATTTAAGGGTACGCCCTGATAGCGCTCCAATACATTGGGTAAAGACTTAATCTCTAGAGATGACCATTTTTTTATGATACCTTGGTGAATAACCTTGGTAATGTTTTAGTGACACCTTGAGGATGGACCTTGGTAATAAGAAAATTATTGTCTAAGTTAAATGTTGTAGCCACATATTCATGTTCTGAAACATGTTATTTTTATTATGATATTCCTCATGATCTCTTTCTCATGCCTTAAAGTCATTTATCATGACTTTATTTATGTATGTCAAGTTTACATGTAGAATGTTTATCTTGTTTCCATTTTTGGGAATTATGATCACCCTTTCCTTTGATGTATGCTCCCAGGTTATGAGACGCTGTAATGAAATTAGTATGAACAATGAATAATCCTTTCAATTGTTTAAGAAGAATGTTTTATATATTTTTCATGTTTTATGTCCCTGATTTCCAAGACACTAGACTTTAAAGATCCTCTGTTTGTAAAATGTAATGAAATGTTATGTTATAAAAAGGCAGGATGCTATAGTTGTTATCAAATGATCGTTTATTTATTTATGGAAATTAGGCTATGAAAACTTTAGGAAGAACCCTATAGAAAAGTTTAAATATAGGGAAAACTTCCTGGTATTTTGGTGGGTATTGAGTAAGTGGTTTACCAAACAAATACATCCCTGTCTAGATATGAGCAGGTAGAGGCGGCTCGAGAACAGATGTACATAGGGGTAAAACCTGAAAACACTGCTTTGAGCTAGAATCGAAAGGGAACTGGTGCACAACAACAGGCCTTGCTACACTCTTGGTTATAACACCCCTGAGGGATATGTTTGGTTAATCACAAGCTTTTTATGAATCATTATGAAGGAGTTATAGAGAAATATAACTGTTCAAGCATGAAATTTTAAGACTTAGAATCCTTAATAGTTAAAAGATTCATAAATGAAACAAGTTTCTCACTAAAAAATTTTTCTTTTAGAAAATGGAGGCCAATAGGAGGACCCGTGCAAATGGAAACCGCAATGGACCATGCGCTAATGGCCCTCCGATGGAAGCTGGAATGGAAACATTCATGCGAATGATGAACCAACTGACTCAAGTTATGAGTAATAACTTGAATCAAGATAAGAGTCCGATCTCACCACAAAGGGAAAAACATTCTATTGAGTCCTTCATGTGTCACCAACCACCAACATTCCATGGACATACTGACCCATTGGTTGCAGAACAATGGATAAGCTTCATTGAAAATATCTTTTCTATACTTCATTGTTCGGAACAAGAAAAAGTCACCCTTGATGTTTACTGCCTAGTGGGAGAAGCTGATTAGTGGTGGTCACTGATCAAAAACACGAATCCAGGAGGAGAGATAGAAGCTATGGAGTGGGAAGAGTTTAGGGGAATATTCTTCAATAAGTATTTCCCTTGTTCGATAAGAACGAGAATGGAGAAATAATTTCTCAAGATGAAGCAGAAGGAGAATGAATCTGTTGGAATCTATGAGATGAACTTCACAAGGCTTTCCTGTTATACCTCAAGATTTGTCATAGACCCTAATGGGAAGGTTGAAAGATTCTTTGGTGGACTACGACCTCATCTGTGGAAGATTCTATCCAATAGGGACTATGATAACTACGAAGAAATAGTTCAAAGTGCTATGAAAGTAGAACTGGAGTTTGGTGAGACACAGTGGTCTCACAAATGTAATGATAAGAAGAGAGCTCTAGAACCAAGCGTGTGAAGAAGCTTTGGTCAGGAAAGAGGTGGAAAGAAAATGCAACTTTTCACATGCAATAAATCTGGGAAGAAGAATTCAGGGCACTGCTTGATCATAAGTGGAGAGTGCTACAAGTGTGGAAGAGAATGCCATATTGCTCGGAATTGTCATAGTGAGGTGAAGACTCAACTCCCCAACACTAACAACAAAGGAAAGATGGTTCTGGCCCTACCCTAAGTCCAATGCTTCAAGTGTGGACAGATTGAGAACTTTGCTAATCACTGTCCAAATCCGAGGGTAGTGGAGGGGAATGACCATCAACCTCAGCAAATGCCAAGGGAGCAAGGTCATGCTTTTTATATCAAAACAACTGAATTTGAAGCTCCGAATGATGTGGTAGAAGGTACTCTTGTTGTCCTATAAAAACTAAAAAGTACATTGTTTGATTCTGGTTCTACGTATTCCTTTATTTCCTCCAAGTTTGCAAACAATATAGAATCAATTCCCAAAATGCTATAGGTAGAGTTGTCAGTCAAGACTCCAAGTGGGATTATCCATGCATCAATAGTGTTTAGAGACTCTAGTTTTTACATTAGTGAGCACAATCTTATCACAAATCTATTAGTCATTCCCATGATGGAATTTGACGTTATAATAGGGATGGAATGACTCTCAAAGTATAATGCTAAGATCAAATGCATAAGTAAGGAAATCTCAGTAGTCTTGAATGAATGACCTACAATTATCTTCCAAGGAGAGATATCCCAACCTGATCTTTGTCTATAGGAACCTCCTATAGCCTTATTTATGGATTTAATTAGTGAGAATGAAGAAGGAAAAGGGCGTATACAAATAGAAGATGTCTTGATTGTTCAGGAATACATTGATGTATTTCTGTAGGAGTTGTCTGGACCTCCCCTAGAAAGAGATGTAGAGTTCTCCATCGAACTCGTACCTGGATCTCATCTGATATCAAATACCCCGTATAGGATAAAAAATGTTGAGCTGGAGGAATTAAAGAAACAACTCCAAGATCTTTTGGAGAAAGGGTTTATCCGACTGAGTGTGTCTCCTTGGGGAGCACCAGTTCTCTTTTTGAAGAAGAAGGATGGAACGATACGGCTATGCATTGATTATAGAGAACTTAATGGGATCACAATGAAGAAAAATACCCTATTCCATGAATTGATGACTTATTTGACTAACTTCGTGGGGCTCAATTACTCTCTAAGATTGATCTTCAATCTGGTTATCATCAATTGAGGGTGAAGAAAGAAGATATTCCAAAAACTACCTTCCGATCAAGATATGGGCATTACGAGTTTACTGTTATGCCTTTAGGCTTGACTACTACTCTTTCTATTTTCATGGATTTTATGAATAGAGTCTTTAAGGACTACCTTGATAACTTTGTGGTAGTTTTTATTGATGATATTTTGATATATTCAAAAAGTCATGAGGAGCATGAAGATCATTTGAGGGTTATTTTGCAAACTCTGCAGAAGGAGAGGATCTTTGGAAAGTTCACCAAGTGTGGGTTTTTGTTACAATAATTGGATTTCTTGGGGCACATCATAACCAATAAAGGAATCTCAGTTGACCCTGTAAAGACAATGGTTGTAGAGGAGTGGCCTCAACCCACAACAGTCACTGAGATTCGTAGTTTTCATGGTTTAGCAGGATATTATAGGAGGTTTGTGAAAAATATTTCATGGATTTATAATCCACTCACCAAGTTGACTCAAAAAGGGGTTAAGTTCATCTAGATATAGGAATGTGAGGAAAGTTTCCAAGAACTGAAGAAGAGATTGGTTACTGCACTTGTGTTAACACTACCCTCTATCGGAGAAGGTTTCATTATTTTTAGCGATTCATCTCTAAAAGGGCTTGGGTGCATCCTCATGAAAAATGACAAGGTCATTTCTTATGAATATCGACAGTTGAATATTCATGAGACGAATTATCCTACGCATGATATGGATCTAGTTGCGGTCGTTTTTTCTATAATTATTTGGTGGAACTATATTTATGGGGAGAAATGTGATATATACACCAACCACCAAAGTTTAAAGTATATTTTCACACCGAAAGAATTGAACATGAGAAAAAGGAGATGATTGGAGCTTATTAAAGACTATGATAGTTCAATTCATTATCACCCAGGAAGAGAAAAAAAGTTGCAGATGCGTTAAGAAGGAAAGACCATGTTGTTCTAGAAACAATGAGAATCCTAGGATATCCCTTGATTAAAGATCTAGTAAAACTGAAAATGGGAATTGTAAGGGAAGGGAAATCATCAACCCTATCCCAAATGATTTCTTAACCTTCATTACTAGAGAAGATCAAGAAGGCTAAAAAAGAAGATCTTTTGTTGCAGGAGACGTTTGAGGCTGTGAAGGATGGGAAGTTTCTAGATTTCAGTATTGATCAAGAAGGTGTATTGAAATTTCATACAAGACTATGTGTTCCATCTATTCTGGAGATAAAGAAAGAACTGATGGATGAAGCTAATAACTCTACTTTCTCTATACATCTGGGAAGCAATAAAATGTATAGAGACCTTCATGATCAGTATTGGAGGGATAAAATTAAGAGGGAGATTGCTGATTACACTACAAGGCGCCTGGTGTGTCAACAAGTAAAGGAAGAACGACAACTTCCTAAGGGGGTATTACAACTGCTACCCATACCAGCATAGAAGTGGGATAATATCACTATGCACTTTGTCACTGGTCTCTCGAAAACATCCAAACGGAATAATGAGATATGGTTTATAGTGGACTATCTCACCAAGACTTCCCATTATATCTCTATTCGGGAAGATTTCTCTCTTGATCAACTTGCCAGGATTTACATGAAGGAAGCGGTAAGGCTGCACGGAGTTCCACTTTCTATCATATCTGATTGTGATCCAAGGTTCACATCAAAATTCAACATGATGTGAGCAATGAATTGAATTTCAATACGGCCTATCACCCCCAAACTGATGTCCAATCTGAAAAGACTATTCAAACACTGGAGGATATTCTGAGAACATGCTCAATGGAATTTAAAGGTGGATGGGATCAACATCTCCCTTTAGTTGAGTTCTCTTACAACAATAGCTTCCAATCGAGCATTCAAATGGAACCGTATGAAGCTCTATATGGGAAGCGATGTAGAACTCCTACTTTTTGGGATGAAGCTGGTTAGAGAAATATTCTTGGGTCTGATCTTGTGCAAGAGATGACATAAAAATTCCATTCCATCCAACAACATATTAAGGCTGCTCAGAGTCGGCAAAAGATCTATGCTGACAACCATAGAAGGGACTTAGAGTTTGATGTCGGTGAAAAGTTCTTTCTTCAAATTTCACCTTGTAAGAGAGTCATGATGTTTGGGAAGAAAGGGAAGCTCATCCCTAGGTACATTATCCCCTATGAAATCCTTGATCGTGTGGGAGCAGTGGCCTATCGGCTTGAACTTCCTCCAAATCTAGCACAAGTTCCTGATGTCTTCCTTGTATCCCTCTTGAGGAATTACATACCTGACCCTTCACATGTACTAAACCCATAGGTGGTATAACTGGAACATGACCTATCTTATGAAGAGTAGCCAGTGGAGATCTTTGATCATAGAGACAAGGTTCTACGCAACAAGACTACCCACATTGTTAAGGTGTTGTAGAGGAACCACAAATATGAAGAATCCACATGGGAACCAGAGGAGTCTATGAGGCATAAGTACCCACACTTGTTCTCCTCTAAGGGTACAAGTTAAAATTTAAGGGATGAAATTTCTTAAGGGGGGGAAGAATGTAACGACCCAAACTTTTTAATAATTTTCATTTCCTTATTTTTATGTGTTATTTTATTTTATACTCAACAAAACTATTTCATTTAATTAAATGAATGAGACCGTTGGGTTTAGACGGTTATATGATCGTTTGTCAATATGACCATTGAAAACTGAACGTTGCAACTGCTGTCTCTAAATACATGTGATCTTGGTTAATTAATACAGAAAGAAGATATGATGGCCTCATCCAGTAGTCTCGGGCCGATCGAAGCCCATCTGATAGAACTTGGGAAGGAGGTAGCACCGCTGGGCTTTACTTTAGACCAAACCCAAGACGAACTTCACCGTGTGAAACTGGAACAGAATCACCTTCGGGAGAAGTTCAACCTTATATAAATCACTACTTGGGCAATGTTGGCCGAGCCAGGCTCAGATTCTATCACCTTATCACACCTTACACTTAGGTCATATGCTGGTGTTATAAGGGGCTATGTAACGAGACCATAGCTACTTCATGTAAGCCTTTGAGATAAATAAAATTGTGATTTCTTCCTATGGTTAAGTTTGTGAATTTTCAGATGTCCGGATAAAAATAGGATGTATCTTATGGATGAATTTTGAAAAAGGGATATTTTAAAATATTTATGTAAACCTTAAATAATTAATGATGAGTAAGGATTTTCAAAAAATGGTCTTCTGCAAATGTGTTCATTAAGAAATTTAGAGTCTAATAAGATGAACTTAATTTTTGGTGAATAGTAATCTATGAATAGTGATTTTACACTTAGGATTAGTAATGTGACCAAATGGATTAGTAATCTCACTTAAAGAAAGTATTAATATAATTTAGGCACCTTGATTTAGTAATGTGATTCAATAAAATAGGTAAATAACTGTTTTAGAAATTATTAGTTAAGTATTAGTTTTTTTCGGGTGAATAATGTTTTTTATTTTAAAATTAAATTAAAAATTTTTAGAATTTTTTTATAAAATGGAGTTCATTTTTGAATTCAGAGCATCGATATTAAGTTAAGGTGTATTTTTGGGATTTTTCTGAAAAAGTTGAATTTTCGGTGAATAATGAATTTTTAGTTTAGACTTTCGAGTGTTTAATGACATCATTAAGGATGTAATAATTATGTAATAATTTTGGTCGACTTATGAATAGTAATATAAGGTATGAGGTGTCCCAAGTGGCCAATACCATGGGAAATTACCATGATAAAGCCCATGGTTTTTCCAATACCACCAATGAGGTGTCCCTTGTCCATTAATGCCTTGTCCCCTCACTTCCCCTATAAATACCAAGCCATTCACTCATCCTTTACATTCCAAAATCCTCCTCAATGAAGTTATGGTCTCCTTACCTCCCTATGAGTCCTCCCAAGGTTCCGTCAAGCCTCCCAAGGTCCCAAACTTCAAGATTTTTAAGGTAAGGGATTCTTTCACTCTTCCCATTTTCAAAGTTCTACTTTCATGTGAAGTCTTTCAAGTTATTTTTTTCGATGTTGGGGTATGATATCTATGTTAATAATACTATAATTTTATGTTCACATTATTAGAGACCATATTTAATCTCATAAATTCATTTTTTTTAAGTTTTAGGTGACGCCGTTAGGCTACCGAATTTTTTATAAGAGAAATCTTATTTTTGTCTTCGTTTCAAGTTTTCCATTAAATATGGTATATCCTTCAAATTTCATTACCATGTTCTTATATCCTTTATATTCTGTCCCTATAATAGTTTATGGATCATTTATTAGTGGGTGAACCATGTCCCCTCTCTTTTCAATTTTTTTAAAACCCTGTAACATAATCGTTATGCAGCAGAATTTTGGTCTCAAAATCTCTCTCTCTTTTTCTGAAATCATTTTATTTTATTAAGTGAATACTAAATTATCTTTCTTCTACAAGTGTATTCACATATATATCAAAATTTTCTATTTTAATTATGGTATTTACATACATGAAACCTTTTTTCCTTTTCCATGGGTTTAAAATGACATAAAGATCATGTCTTAAAAGCAGTTTTTAAAACGTTATGATTATGAAATGAAACCAATTTCTTTTATGCTATATGGGTTATTTATGAACTGTCTGATGATTATATATGTGTCTCACATTATAATAAATAAAAATTAAAGGGTGTACCTTGAAATCGCTCCAATGCATTTGGTAAAGACTTAATATCTAGAGATGACCATTTTTAACAATACCTTGGTAAATAACCTTGGTAATTTTTTAATGACACCTTGGGGATGGATCTTGGTGATACATAAATGATTTTCTAAGTTAAATATTGTATACACATATTTAAGTTATGAAGCACATTATTTTTATTATGATATGCCTCATGATCTCTTTCTCATGCCTTAAAGTTATTTATCATGATTTTATTGATGTATCTCAAGTTCACATGTAAAATGCTTCTCTTGTTTCCCTTACTGGGCCTTCTATTCACCCTTTCCTTTGATGTATGCTCCCAGGTTATGAGATGTTGTAATGAACTTATTATGAACAATGAAGAATCCTTTTATGTGTTTAAGAAGAATGTTTTATGTCTTTTTCATGTTTTATGTCCCGGATTTCCAAGACACTAGACTTTAAAGATCCTCTATTTGTATAATGTAATGAAATGTTATGTTATAAAAAGGAAAGATGCTATATTCGGCAATACCAAAGATGGATAAAGTAGGAAGAGTCATCCTTGGTTGTCCCATTGATAATTGAGACTCAACTAGGTTATATTTACTTCTATAATATTGAATTATTTTTGCTTCACATTTTTTATTTATTTAACATTGTTATTATTTATTCATACAGATTATATTTGGAATAAAAACCATTGTGGTGGCCTAATAGGTTACAATCACACCCTACTAGGGCCTCCATGAAAATTGAGTACCGTAGAAGAAGGAACACGGTCATAGGTTATAGGTTCAAGGAATAGAAGGAGGTTAATATTGATTTCATGGAATGGTAAGAGTTTTGGATTAGGGAGATGGGCTAATGCTCAATTCTTCTAGAGGTTGGGCTATTTTTTGGTTATTTTTACTTTTATATAAAATTAAGCTTTTTATACTAGACTTTATTATTATATTTTTAATTCTATATGTCAGGATAATCATTGTGGTATTGCATAGGATGTGATTTATTGTTTTAGAAGCTATAATATATTTATCCAATGTGATGAAATATCTCTGAAATTATATTTATATATTTTTTAATTTCATGTTTCTCAATAAATTAATTTTTGAATAGTCTCCCTGAAGTAACCTTATAGGGCTTCACCACTAGTTTTCATCCATTGGTGTATGGGGAGGAACACTTGTGGCTATGTGGGGCACCTTCCCGGGGCACCGATACCGAAACATCTAGGCCGGGTTGTTAAAAAGTGGTATCAAATCATGTTTTGATTTTTTCTTAGTTTATATTGTTATTATACAAGAGAAAAAGATGTTATCAGATAATGATAATGTTTTTGGGTGATGAAGTCCCACATACAGGGGAAATCTATGTTTCTAAGGATGTGATTTTTTTTCTTTCTTTGCGATTTTATAGTTAACTAATCTACACCTTCAGTGGTTCACATGGGTGTTATTATATAGATTCATGAGATTTATACTCTTGGATGGCATATAAAGTGATTTTTTCTAGAATTCAAGAATCATATTAATAACATAATAATTTTATGTCATCTGTATACTACTTGATATTGATAGTTTCCTAGAAATTATATATGTTGGTGTTTTATTTATTATCTTTGAATTATATATTCTTAAAATTTATATTTGACATGGAATTTATATGATTGATATGGGATGGATATTTATTTATTTATTGGATAATAATATTATTTACATATAAGTGTATGGTGTCACCTACTTTGAAAAATCCTTGCAAAAACCCATGGTAAATTTTAGGCAGACAGAAATACCTTATTAATATAATGGTTTGGGCAAGATAATAAGCTAGTAAGAAAATTATGAACAGTTTTCACTTATAACATGGGAATGAAATCCTATCTTACCATCCTTGGTTCCTAATATCTAAATAAATATTTAATGTGCATAAAATGGAAACTTGATAGAAATTAGAAGGATTAGTATGTGAATTCTTTGTAATAACATTATATGGATTGGTATAGTGAACATGTATTGATAGAGTTCATGGGTCATAAAAACATGGGATTGATGTTACATATGATTATAATTAAATTTTGTCTTCTAAATTTGAATCTAAATTGGTTTCACTTGAATTTGGTTCCAATCACAACGTAAATGGCGATTTACTATATAACTTGTGGTTAACCGTTTATATAACAACACCATGGTATTTTTATAAGGAACTAAATGTAAATGATATGTGTGGAATAAATTGAGTTAAATAGTTGTATTAGTTAAATAAAAATTTATTTATCAACCTATTAGGTGTTATCCCTCATATCCAGTGAATGGAATATTATTTGACCAATACTAAGAATCTAAATGAAAACCTATGAAATGATGGTATCACTAAATGAATGAGAACTGTAAATCCTTTCAGAATAGAGATCTTTTTACCTATGTAAATGATATTGACTCTGTTATTGGTGGGTTGGGATAGATATAGATCCTAGGTTTTGATAAATTTATAGTATGCATGTTTTTATGTGCTTATATGAGGTCTTTAAGGGCATTGTACAGTTTTATAATGTTATCAACCTCATGATCTATGTCTTGTTCATGGTTATTTACTAGGTCATTTGGACTGATGGTTTCTATTTTTTGGGTTTGGTGGAAGTACCTAGTGACCATTTTTCATGACCCTGGTTTTTAGAGAGTTGATTCTTTGTGATCTGTGAGGGTGGGTCATGATGGAGTTGAATTGTTCTTCTATTTGGTCAGACATATGAATATTGGGTATAATATTTGGCTTAAAGAAATAGAACACAAGAAGTTTTATCAATTATGTGATTTTAACACTTTTAGTGTCATGTGTTTTTGTAGAAAAGTGAATATAGATCAATAACTCTTAGACTTAAGGAAGATTTTGGAATTCATGATTCTTAGGAAACTTAATTAATTATATTTTGGTCAGTAATTTGTTTTGGGTTAAAGTTTCCTTATAGGGGAGGATACTCCTGAGAATAGTTTGGGAAATATATGTGGGTTACCTCATATTAGGGGTTTGGGACACCCCGATTTTTAGTGCTTATGGTGTATAGTATGGTGTGTGTGGGAGGAATCAATGTGATGCTAGGCCCTGTGGCTTGATCAAATTTTTGACATGGTGTGTGAGAGGGTCTCAATAATGTTCAAATATGGGTATTTTGAGTCACATGTTAGAAGTAGTCACAAAAAATAATGTGATATGTAGGTTTTAATAAGAATCAAGATATAATGAAATTGTTGAGGGGTGTGGTGCTGCTGAGGTGGTGTGACCAGATGGCTTAGGAGAGAGAACCCATTATTTTTCTAGTGATATAATTGATTCATGTTTTCTATACATGAGGTCGATTAGATGGGTTTGGGGAAACATGACACATGTAGGTATATGGTAAATCATTCAGTTCTTAGAGGATATTGATCAATTTTAAGATAGTTTTTTGGTGATGACTATGGGTTTACCACTACTTAGTGGAGAATCATTTGATCATGGTGGTTTCAATCGGAAAGTTATTCTTAGATTAAGGTAATAGAGGAATTGATAAGCTTTAAACATGAATTACCAAGGTTGTGATGTAAATGTGAGTGTCCCCTTTGTGTTGATGATGACACCATAATGAACCAAGGTGCATTGGAACTGTAGAGTATAGTTAATCCTAATGT
This sequence comes from Viscum album, assembly GCA_963277665.1. Lineage (NCBI taxonomy): Eukaryota > Viridiplantae > Streptophyta > Magnoliopsida > Santalales > Viscaceae > Viscum > Viscum album. The sequence goes on from OY728150.1 coordinate 1,031,105,393, forward strand.
ATGCATCAACGGTTGATGTTTTGGGTGAGTGAAGCTCGAAATAACTTTCTTGTTTACTTTTAATGAGGTGAATCAAGAATAAAATACATAGATATTACTTCATTTTATATTAATATTCAATACATATTATAAAAATAAATGCTCGAGAACCATGAGGGTTTAGTGTATTTAGAGAAAATATACATACTCATCTTATTTCATGAATGATCTTCAAAGTATCCCATAAATATCTTCTTATATAGTACACTTGTCCGACATACCCTATATAACACCTATCTTCAAAACCCAAGGAAATGAAACATAATAAAAGGTGAGATATGTTTAATAATAAGGGTGTACATAATATATATCAATCAATTACCACAAGTGATCATAACATAATAAAAGATGTGTACGAACTTGATCATAACTTATGATAGTCCTACCCAATCAGTCAAATATTTTTAATCATAAATCCTAGAATATTTATTTGTCATAATAAAATACATAATTCATAAATGTGTGGAATCATAAGTAATAAATCATGTTCCCAAAGAACAACTCATAATAATAATAACTATGTTTTCGGTATACACAAAATTATATAAAATCATTTCCTTATACAACGATCACTAACAAGACTATCATTGTGGATTGGGTGAACTCACCATTCCATCATTTTCATAGTCATGGTTCACACCCAAGACTATAATATTGAACAGAATACCCTAATGTAAATTCCTACCTAATCATTTCCAATATTCTCATAGGAGTGAAAAAAATATAGTTAACTCAATCATCCCATAAGAGTTTATCAACTCCATCATCATTTTATAATCCTTTTGAGGGATAAATAATTTCATTTCCATATATCAGATAATGAAAATTATACATTTTTATTTCAAGAGTTCTGAAAACATTCATCATATCATTATATCATAACCCATGGAAAGTAAAAATATTTCGTAAAAATTTCATCATTCTATCATAGCATAACCTATGGAAAGGAAATGGGTTTCATAAAGTTTTATTATAACATAATTAACCCATGGAAAAGAAAAATTCTTTATATAATAATCCTTAAATCATCATCATCATCAAAATCCATCCTGTAAAGACCCTGAAATCATTATCCAAGATCTAGTTTCTGTTTTAATAAATTTTTATAAGATATAAGCGATCACATCTCAAATGAAAAAATACATTATTAGTCTTGATACACTTGATACATACTTGAATATCAAATTATAAATGAAAACTAAATATACAACATATTATTTTCTCTTAAAACACAATTATTCTATTTACCATATTGTAAATACCAAGACCCAAGTAGACCTTAGCCTATGCATTATTTTATTACACTAAAATGGAAACAAGACTCAAATATCAAAGGACTGATCCGTTTACCAGTTTTAAAATCTAGATTACATCATGAACCTTACATTACATTTCAAAACATAAAGTATAACACATAAAATCCTTTTATAAATCCATTATTAAGCAAGATTAAACCTATATATTAGTTATAATATACATCTTGGAATCCTGGAAAAAATAAAACAAAATAAAGGGGTGAGCTCAGATGGTCAGTAAGGGTAAGCCTATAGTGGAAACATTTGTGAATAAATAGTCAAAAACATTAAGGAAAGGTATATAACTGAAACACAATCCATTAAACATAATCTTGAGAATAATATAGAAAGAATAAATGAAAATCAAATATTTCCATATTAATAGTCACATGGATATCCTACTAGTCAAATAATCACATGAAATATCAATAACTAATCTCATAATGAGTGAATGTATAATGTTGAACACAATAAAAAACTGTCAAAACTTCATTGAGGACACCATATATAAATGGGTAAGAAATTAGTCAACCCCCAACTAGTTTTTCTTATGAGACCTACTATTGTATTAAGGGGCTTTAGTGGGCCCCACTCATCACTTACTAAGTCCAATGAATTATTCATATGAAAAATGGTGAAACATAAACAACATAAACATTTATATTGAAAAAATAGCGTATAAAATGTGAATACTTTAGCCATAAACCATAAATGGTATCAAAATCGCACATCCATAGGAAAAAATTAATCATAAACCATTAAGTGAAATATGTAAATGATATTATAATATATCAACCTCAATTTAGCATAAGATTCAATATAGGGTGTAAACATAGATTAAAATAATATAATAAAATCATTAAATATTTTTTGAGAGAAATACCCCTTTTTTATTTTTAAAAATTTTATTTAAAAGGACAGATTTTTTTAGAGAAAAAATTTTCATTGAACATATTTTTTAAACTTGTAAATGAAGCTTCAAAACATCAAGGCGACATGACAGTGGAAAAATCCACTCATTCCCTATAAGTTAAAAAATACATTCCTTACGTATTCTATTGATGGAAAAGCCTTAAAAGACCTTGTTTATAAAAATATATAATGTTTAATGAAATTTTGAAAAGTAAAAAAGAGTGTAAAATGAATTTAAACAATCATTTAAAAATAGTAAAAAAATTATAATATTTTTAGAAAACCTGGACATTGAGAAAAGATGTTATAATTAAATAATTAAACATTCAAGGTGTCCCATACCAAATTGAATATTTAAACCATAATCCCAATGAAAGAATAAAATTTAACCAAACAATAAATATCCTTATAATAAATATATTAATGAAATTATAATCCAAATGGGTTGTATATACACCTCATAAAAGAAGGTGGGTGTATAACATCAAACTATGCCTCTAGGAAAGGAGGTTGCGATGAAGTCCTTTACCCTACACCTCTTTTAGTTGAAGTTGTTTTAACCTCATGAAAAATGTTTTAAGTAATGTTATTAAATTATAACAAACCATATTTAAATTTATGATATCATATATGATATTCTTATATTGTTTTATTAATAATATTTCATTATTATCCTTGTTTGAGGTGTCAACTGCATTATTTTCCTATGCATGTTTTGTCATAAATGTCTCAGTTATTTTTCATAGGATATATATAAAACATATGAAGAATGATATTAATTTTTGATATATCATTTTTAATCATTAAATACATTTTTATTATCATTATTTAATGGTTAACATGGGAAATGAATCACATCACATCGTGAAAATGGTAGGCCGCACGTACACATGAGCAGTAATATCATTCCGTTAATGGTGAAAGATTAAGGAAGTGGATGGTATATTAATTTTTATAGAATCAATATTATGTCATAATTATCATATATATCCATTATTACATTCATTATACACATCCAAGTAAATTGGTTATGAAAAATATATTACAACATAGTGTGGAGATGGTAAGTCGTACGTAGGCATGTGTGGTGTTTTAATTTTTCAAAGGATGAATAAATCATGTAATATGGTTGTCCCATATTCATAATAACATATAAGAATATATATGATACTATATTTATTACATTATCATGAAAAAATCACGAAGAGGATTTAGAAGAAGAAATGAACTTGGATGAGTTGGTAAAAATGATCACCACTTCTTCGGTGGATTCCCTTTAGATCTCTTCCAAGGGATATAGGGTTGTTATTTTTGGATGAAAAGGTCTGATATAACTATTATAAGGATATTTTGAGGAGAAATGGGCATGGTTTTCTCAAGATATAATTCTCAAATTAGCGCGAGGATGCGAGGGAGGAGGTTCCCCTTTATAATTGAGGTGAGGGGTACTTTTGAAAACACTCAAAATATTAAATTAATATAAATTAATTTTCAATTAAAAATCGATCCAAAGTGATTTATTTTTAATCTAAGATGTTTGTAGGTGGAAATAATCTCAAAAAATAATTTTTAGACAAGTTTAGGTCATATAATTACCCTTATCTTTTGGCATTAACCCTTAGTTAAACCCTTTAACTCTTACCGCAACAACTTGAATTTTTACTCTTTAAGAGTTAATATAGTTTCTATAAGATTCCAGACGAATGATAAATTAGACATAGATAAAACTTTAAACATTATCCCAACTCTTTTTTATTTTTTTAGTTTTCTATAAATTTTATATCATTTAATAAAATATTGTTTATTTTATAATATCATTAATGTCAATTTTGACACTATTGATTTTTCAACTTTTTAAAAAATATCAATAAAAAATATAAATTCAAAGAAAAACATTTTTTAAATACCTAATATTTCTAGGTAAGATATAAAATTCTTGAATGAAATGAATTATCTAATTTTTTTTTATTTAAATATTTTTAATATCATTTAGTTTATATTTCCATTAATTTAACTATTACTTCATCATCATTGTGTATGACTTTATGTTAATTAATTATTTAATAAAAATTAAAAACAAAATACTATGATGAATATAATAATTATATATTGTAAATTAATATTTATTTTCAAATTTATCTTCTATATAACACTATATTAAAAATGATATATTTATTAGAAATATGAGTATGGCATATTTAACTTCTCTTTAAATAAAATATAATAAATGTCATACTCTCATCAAAGTGGCTTAAATAGGTTATAATCTTGGCCCAAGAATGATTTAGGTAGACACCCACTCATTTAATATAATTCTAAAAATTTTAGGGTAATTTTATAATATTTATAAAATTATTTATACCCTTAATTACTTGATTTACCTTTAAATGTTTTAATAAAAAAATTAATAAAGTTACTATTCATAATGAACAAAAAAAGGAAATATATTTACATAATTTGGATCCAATGATTCCAAATATGGAATATGTTTTTTAAAATTAAAAATAGATAAGTCGTGGTAATTACTTTAAAATTAATCCCATTGATGGGGTGAGAAAACAAGTTATTAAAGTTTAAACATGTATAAGATTGAAACGTTTGTATATTAAATTCATTGTAAAGGTTATTATAAGGATGTAAATTTAATTAAATGATAAAAAATAATCTATTTATACTTTAAAACCAATTAAAAATATAATTTAACACTAGAAATTATATTGATGAAAAAATTTGTTTTTCAATTAAAATTTAGTATTTAACATTATTTATCAAAACATGTAACTTATCAGAAAAATACCAAAAATTAAACCAAAGTATATTTTGATATCCCAATTTGAAAACAGAATTTTATTTTTTCATATAAAAATTCTAAAAGTTTCTAAAATTATATTTAAAATGGGTTCACCATTAAAAGGCGGCAAAAATACCTTGAAAAAAATATAGGTTTTTTTGTATAAAATTTGGTTTGTTCTTATCTTATGAATATAAAATATATTGTATGAATATTAAAATTATTTGATTGAATATATAACTTATATATTTCTCTAAAACCATTCACTAATTTTAATTAATTTAATTTATTAAAAAATTCATTTAGGAGTATAAAATATTTTTTTCCTTTAATTAGTGTATATTCTCATTTCTAATTTATTGGTAGCCAATGATTTCATATTATATTTTTATAAACCATATATTCTTATAATTTAGTTAATACTATTCATAACCTCTAATTTAACTACTAATTATATATTATTATATTAAATAATAATATTTCAATAATATATTATTTTTCAGTAAAACTTGGTCTTGTGTGTATTGAAAGCTATCAAGGAAAGTATCTCTTGCGTGTAACACAATCTAACTCAGTGTTTCATGTATTAAAACCTATAAAATATATTAAATTTATTTAAAAAGAAAAATATTTAAAATCATTGGGTTGTTATATTCTCTCTACCTTAATTAAATTGCATCCTCACAATTTAAACTTGATCTCATTAATCAATAGTTTGATATTTGAAAATACTATTGTTGAAGAAACCAAATCATAAATAGGGTTAATAACACACATTATTAATAATTTGGAGAGGGAAATGTTAAGATCGCCACAAAGTGAGTATTTTAATAGGATAACATTAGTGGAAGGTAGAGATACATATATAGAGGGAAAGCGTAAATATTTGTAGGGAGTGACTGAGGTCATCAATCACAAAAAAGTGAATAATCAATTGAAAATTGGGGGCCTCAAAGACATAAATCTATAATTATTTAAAATACCATCACTTCTATAAAATTTAACACATTTTTATATTCTTTTCATTGAGTTGAGGAATCATTTCACTATATAAGAATGTAAGGAAATATAATTACTTGATACATTTATATAACCACAATCTTATCCTTTGGTTGTTACTTGAACTATTTATACTTTATTTCACACAACAAGTTTCATAATAGGGTGAAGTAATACATTTACCTCTAAAACCATTTTGAAACATCAACTTAAACCATTTCATAAATGGTTATCTTTTCCAGAATGAACTTATCATTAATCTTTACACAACATGAAGCAGCTCCAATTTATCACATTCCAAACATGCGAATCATGTATTTGAAACATGGTAATAACTTTATTTAAAATAAAACTTTATTAAAAACATAAATGATTCCTTATAAATTAAATATAACATATATTATTTGATATAGTCCTTAAATTCAAAAATGTTTTAAACTCTATCAGTGATGGAATAAATCACTTTTTCGACAAACCATTAATCTGTTCTAAGGTATTCAATACTATCCCATTTAATTTATCAAAATCAATCAAATATTTATTCTAAGGTCATTATCTTAGTATCAGGAACATATTATGTGTTATCTTTCCCCAAAGATATCTATTCTAAAAATAATAATTTGATACTGATTCAATTTTCTTAGTACCATTCAATATACAATCTCAAATCCTCAATGAAATAGTAATGTAGTACAATCCTTATGTATCTTATGAATCTTATAACTAGAATTTCATAACATAATTCGTGAATTAAAAAACACATATACATTAATTATTTTACTTTGACTGTAGTAATATCATAACCTTTACCTTAATCCCTTTTGTTTTTTGAGCTATATTTCCTTGGTGCTTTGGGAATTCATTTTCGTTGATCCCTGTTTTCTTATTGCTAAAACATTGAACATTTATACCTTCTTTCATTCCCTTATAGTCATGAGCTTGATGAAATTTCTCTCCAAACATATAACAAACTCTCACTCCCTTTAAGAAAGTACCAGGGTGTTTCTTCCCACAATTATCAAATGTGGGAAAATCCTTGTTTCCCCTTTTCCTTTTGTTTTTATATTGCTCCACCATTAACTTCTTCTATTTCTTTTCCTTAAATTCATAATAATTAGAGAATTATTTATTTGTCTTGATAACAAATGAGACTATATATTCATATGATGAGAATATTTGGGAGACCAAATCCTTTCAGAGGAATGAATTTAACCCATAAAAGAAATGATCAATCATACCCCTTGGGTTATGTATGTAGTTTGTATAATACCTTGTTAACCAGGTAAATTTGTACTCATAATTTGAAACATTCTTATCCTTTATTTTCCACAGACTCCAAAATTACCTCTCTATAACAGCTCTCTATTCATGATGTAAGGACCCGAATTTTTCCATGTATTATTTTTATTATATGGGAATATTATGAGTCTGTGAAAATTGACGGCGCGTGATTCTGAGGCCCGGTGTGCCCATAATGAATTTCTGAACATTTTTTCTAGTACGTTCAATAAACATGTGAGCGGGTTTTTGTAACTTTTAAACCATTGCTCGGAATTGAAATCCAAGGATATCGTTGAAGTCACAGCGCCAGTATTCGCTTAAGGAGACATTCACCTTGACCGTAGTTGGTTGAGGGTGAAAGGTAGTTTTCGTGTTTTTTTGTGGAAATAGAAATAAAATAAAAGGAGAAATTTTATTTTATTTTAACCTCCCATTTGGATTGTCAGTGGTGGGGACCACCCAGGCTAGGAAAACCCCCCATTTTTGAATTCATGGTGGTGGGGACCACCATAACCCCTATTAATGTAGGGAAAACCACCAAACATCAAATAATTAATTGTGCCAACTCTCCAATTAATTAATTGAGCCATTAATCTATTGTGCCCATGTAAATTAATTGTATAAACCTATTTTAATTTATGTCGGATACTCACATTATTGTGGGGGAAATCGTTGGAAAATGGTGTTTATGGAGGAGACTCTTGAGGAAGATCAGTTCTCACCAAGGTGGAACCGAAGAATAGAGGATTTTCAAAAAAAGCGACATCGTTGGAGGAGGATTGATTTTGGATTTAAAAAAACAAATCTATTTTCAACTATGAACAATCTTCAATGGAACCTTCGAGGTTGGGTTTTTTATTTTTATTCTCCTTGCCCCGTTCTTGACGTTCTTCACGATTCAAGAATAAACAAGCCACTTTCTACCATTCTAACATGGAGGGTTCAGGCCAAATGAACATGACCCGACCTATCTGCAAAATTTATGAATTTGGATGGTCTTGAAACAATGGAGACATCCCGAGACAAATGTGGAAATCCCCGGAATGGAGAACGGGCCACAGGGGCGCGCCCGGTGACTCGAGGAACGTCTCCATGGACCCGTGCAGGAGAAAGACACCGATGGGGCTTGAGAACGACATCTGGAACCCTGGTCGGCCATGAAGAAGGCGGTGGCGTGACCGTGCCATCAGAGAAGGGCCGTGACCCATCTTCCACTGCAGAGGAAGGGCGGTGACCGACCACGCGATGGAGGCAGTGGCGTACGCTCACACCGCCGAGCATACAGAAGTCGTGGCACAAGGCCTCTACGATGAGGTGAGGGTGGCCAACTCACTGCCGGCCACCGGAGAGGGTGCGGTGCGCGACCGCACCGCACAGAGTAGAGGCTGGCCATCCGGCCAGCTGGGGCCATTCAGCAGACCGCCTACTGCGGGCCGCACGGGCGGGCTGGGCTAGACCCAGCGAGTCGGGCCGGACCCAGGGCTGGACCCAGGTCGACCCAAATTGGGTTGGGTCAGCCCAAGCTGGGTCGGACCAGACCTGTACCAACTTTGACCCCTTTTCGTTATTTTGGCCATATCTTGAGCTACGAGTGTCCGTTTGATGAACCGTCTATAGCTATAGAAACCATGGATCAAGATGGTTCTTTTGGTATACCCTACTTGAGTTTTGGATAAATTTGGGGTATGACCAGGTTGGATCAAACACGAATCCAACCAGGCCCTCGGGACTAAAAGGCCAATAACTTATAGACTGGGCGTTCGATTGATGAACTGTCTGTTGCGTTGAAACCCCTATTACATGGAGGTACTTTGGAATATTATTTTGGACTTCATGGAAGTTGTATTGTCGAACTGTGGCTTATGGAGCGGACCCTTCTGAAATCAAGTGAGCTTTGTGTGGGAACCCTGTAACTGGCTGTAACATGAGAAAGGGATCCTATGTGGCTCTGTACTTGGAAATCCTATGTGGGTCTGTGCTTTGGGATCCTACATGGGTTTGTGTTCGAGAGTCTCACTTAGATCTGCTCTAGGAATACACGTGGGACTACTCTAGGATCATACGCGGGTCTGATGTACTAGGATCCTACATGGGTCTGATGATTTAGGATCCTATGTGGGTCTACCTCTTAACAGAGTAAGACGATTCAGTAGTTACATGTAATCGTCTTTACTACCGTACCAAAGTTATACGTGGTGTGAGCTGAGTATTTACCTTTGAGTTAATCTTCTATGTGGCTTACCTTTGTGGTACTTACCTTTGTGTTGATTCCTTTTTGGTATTCATATCTGTGGTGTACCTTTGTGGTACTTACCTTCATGGTAATACCTTTGTGGCATTCTTCTATGTGGCGTACCTTTGTGGTACTTACCTTCATGGTGATACTTTTGTGGAATTCTTCTGTGCGGCGTTCCTTTGTGGTACTTAGATTTATGGTGTTACCTTCATGTTATTCTTTAATTCATGGAACAATTGTACTTTGGCTAAGGTTTTGGGACTTGTGTTTCCCCATGAATGAGATGGGTATATTTGATAACTTAGGTATATGTATGGGCATATACCTAAGTAGGATTTTCATATGTTTTCATGATTTGTGGTTTATCTTTTGTGGGTTTTTCAGACTTTCGAGGGTCTTGAGGTCCCTACTGAGTATCATTATACTCAGCCCTGTATGGGATACACCCACACCTTATTGTGTTTGGTGCAGACGATGAACATCGCTGACTGTGGGAGAGAGTTCCAAGACTGGAGGTAGATCGGAGGTGGACATTAGACGAGGCATACCGTAGTGAAGACCATTCAAGAGATGTACTTACCCTTCAGGTAGGGTCTATGGTTGGAGTTCATAGGAGATATTTCATTTTACTTGTAATTTTTAGTTTTCTTGTACTTTCCAACTGATCTTGTAATCTAGCCCCTTTTTCTTACTGTACACACTCTTTTTACTATACAGTTTACTTGTGTTCATATCCTACTTTGTGCTTAGTTGTGTGAGTTTAATGGTTATAAAGGCAATGCCTTCCCAGTTTTAGGGAATATTCCTTTTGGTGCAAGTCGCCAGCCCCTGGCATATGCAAGGCGGGTTTGGGGTAGTCACGGCATAGACCCCGGGGGATGGGTCGTAAAAAATTGGTATCAGAGGAGTCAGTTATACTATAGAACATTGGACTCTAATCTTTTTAATTACAATAGTGTTAAGTGTAGTGAGTGTGGTTATCAGTTTAGGGAATCCAGTGTTGGTGCAGCTTCTGACGTATCCATACACCGGGACCCTGACTTCTGATTTCTGACTTAGTGCATGAAAACACTGATTGCGTGCATGTTTCAAATTTTTTACTTTGTGATCTTTTTGAGTCATCTCACCAGGTATAACATATTGACTGTGGAAAAAATGTTTATTTTCAGTATTCCTCTACACAGACCACCTACTAGGGTTCTGGGTAGAGTACGTGATGATAGCCCACCGAGCGACGAGGACTCGGTGTAGGGCCCTTTATCAGTAGGGGAACCAACGGAGGCACCCGCGATACCATTATGCATTGGGCCACCAATGCCACCAGCCCTAGCAGCGGATAGTACACACATCTTGAGCACATTTCATGAGTTCCTATGCCAGATTCCTCCTAGGTTTAAAGGTGAGACGGACCCACAGGTGGCTGAGGATTGGCTGGAGGCTGTGGTGAGAGTCTTCCGACTGGTAGGGACACCAGCTGATCTCATGGTGATCCTTGCCGCCAGTCTTCTACAGGCAGAATTAGAAAAATTGTAGAGCTTGATGATCTAGGTTCATTATGAGGGGACACTTCTATGGGCAGACTTTGAGAGCCTATTTCGGGTAGAGTTTGTTTTAGCGACCCTTCGCGCAGTGCATATACATGAGCTTATTCATCTGTAGCAAGGCAACATGATTGTGGCTCAGTACTCAGCGAGGTTCCCTGACCTCTCACCCTACTCCACTGATATGGTGCGGGACCAATTATTCAGGGCCCAGACATTTGATCAGGGACTCAGGCGGGGGATCAGGGCTTTGATGATTTCTCTTAGCATCTCGACACAAGCAGGGGTGTTAGAGTGAGCCCTCTTAGTGAAGAGTTTTCTTGCCGAGCAGTCACTAGCAGCAAGACCCACCACCGGGCGTCATGTAGTGGATTCTTCTGCAGATGCAAGTAGACATATGTCATAGAGTTCCAAAAGGCCCAGAACTACATGTGGATGACCATAGGATTCAGGTTCTGTTGTGCGAGGCACCAGAGACAGAGCCAGTCATGCGAGGAGCAGGCGGTGTTACACATGAAACAGGCTGGGTTACATGGATCGTGACTATCTGACCTGCCATACGGAGGATCAAAAGATGGTCGAAGGACCTCCCAGGCAAAGACAGAGGTTCAACCAAGGAGGTCTGCAGGGAGTAGGCAGATGTGGCAGAGGAGCTGGTCGTGCAGCTGGCGGTGGGTGACGATTCGAGATGTTACCGCCACCACCACCAGGTGGTCCACCCCGACCACATGGAGCAAGTGGAAAAGGGCGAGCTCAACTCTAGGAAGATGAGGCCTACGACCATGGATATCTAGAGATGATATGAGGTATGATATGTGTCTACTTTAACTTAGTTGTAGTACTTATAGACACAGGTTCCAGTCATTATTTTATTTCTATGACCCTCATTTGGATCTCGGAGATTCTGTCGGAGCCGTTGGCTCGATCCTTTTGGCTAGAGACTCCTACAAGAGAGGATTTTATGATTACAAATTGGTGATGATAGTGTGAACTTGCTCTAGGAGGTGAGATCTTCGGTTGGGATCTCCTAGTAGTAGCGTCGAGACTTTATGACGTCATCTTGGGTATGGATTGGTAATCTAGAGTCCTTGCTCAAATTGACTATATTAGGTGCAAAGTATAGTGTGTCCGCACTGATGGGACTAGGTTTACCTTCACCAGTGAAAAGGGAGCCTTTTCATCACTAGATGGACTTACCCAGAGGAGAGTGTAGCCGATCACTCATCAGTTGGATAGCCTTACCCTCAGAGTGGTTGATGTGGAGAATATGAGCTATATTGTAGTGGTGGACCAGTATGCAGATGTCTTCCCTGATGATGTTCTGGGTCAACTTCCTCACAGAGAGGTGTAATTTTACATTTAATTGTGTGCTAGGATGACACTGATATCTACACTAGAGTATCGGATGGCTCCCACGGAGCTTCGTGAGCTGCGAGTACAGATAGAGGACTTACAGGGAAAGGGGTTCATTCGGCCTAGTGTTTCTCCTTGGGAAGCCCCAATTTTGTTCTCCAAGAAGGTAGATGGTATCTTGAGACAATGTGTTGACTATCGGTGCCTAAACCAGGTGACCGTGAAGAACAAGTACCCACTTATGAGTATTGATGACCTTATTGATAGCTGAAGGGAGCACGACAGTTCTTAAAGATAGAGCTCAGATCAGGCTATCACCATCTCAGAGTACGAGATGAGGATGTGTAGAAGACGACTTTTAGATGTCGGTATGGCCACTATAAGTTCTTGGTTATGCCATTAGGTGTGACCAACACTCCAACAATGTCCATGGGACTGAAGAGCATGATATTTCAGCCATATCTTAATCACTTTGTGGTGCTATTCATTGATGACCTTCTGATCTACTTAGCTACTGAGGAGGAGCATGCCTATCATTTGTAGATAGTTCTGGACACACTTCGAGAGCACATGATTTATGGTAAGCTCTCAATGTGCCAGTTCTAGATCTGAGAGGTTCACTTTCTAGGATATGTCATCTCAGAGGCTAGAGTTGCGGTGGATCCAGCAAAGATTGAGGCGATACTTGATTGAGATCCACCCAGGAGTGTGACGGAGGTACAAAGATTCCTGGGTTGGTCCGAATACTTCCAGAGGTTTGTGCCATATTTCTCCAGAGTTGCAGCACCTTTATCAGCATTGACGAAGAAGGGGAAACACTTCGTGTGGTCTGAGAGATGCTAGTAGAGTTTATAGGAGTTGAGGCAGAGGCTGACTAGTGCCCCCATGTTGAGGCTTCCGGAGGAGAACGTTGGATACGTAGTCTACTGTAACACATTAGGGACCAGGCTTAGAAGTTTCATGATGTAGTAACGAGTAGTTATCGCATATGGTTCTTGAAAACTATGATAGAACGATCAGAACTATGCTACACATGACCTGGAATTAGCAGTAGTGGTCTTCGCCTTGAAGATTTGGCAACATTACTTGATGGGCAAACATTTTACAGTCTACTATGATCACAAGACTCTCAGGTATATATTCTATCAGAAGGACCTGAACCTGAGACAACGATGTTGGCTTGAGTTCCTCCAAGACTATGAATTAGAGATAGTCTATACTCCTGGAAAGGGTAACGTTGTAACAGATGCACTAAGCAGGAGATCTGGTATACAACTTCTAGGTGAGGCGACAGAGCAGCTGGCAGCTTTGCAGATATCCTTTTTGGTTCGAGATGAAGGAACTTTTCTTCAATCTTTTATAGTCACCCCCAACTTCTTCAGTGAGTCTGGGAGGCACAGCGAGAGGACACTGACTGCGAGGCTCAACGTGCTCAGATATCCCCAGGATAGGCACTTGATGGATTTTTTGAAGGTGGGGAGCATGTCATCCTCTTCAGAGGACATACCATGGTATTCGTGTCGCTTTGGGAGGAGGTGTTGAGGGAGTTCCACACATCCCCTTTAGCGGTACATCCAGGAGTGGCGAAGACATACCTGGACCTCTAACGACATCACTAGTGGCCGAGAATGAAGAAAGCAATAGTATAGTTTGTCTCTTGGTGCCTCACTTATCAGCAAGTGAAGGTATAACATCAGGTACCAGTAGGCATAGTTCAGCCTTTAGAGGTCCCAGAGTGGAAGTGGGATGGGATATCCATGGACTTCATGAAAGGACTTCCACATACATCCATGGGTCATGATTCTATTTGGTGATCATCAACCGACTCACCAAGTCGGCCCACTTCCTACTGATTAGAGAGCAGGGTTTAGTAGAGAGCTTGGGACACCTCTATGTACATGAGATTGTGTGTCTACATGGAGTAACCTCGATGATTGTCTTCGATCATGATGCATGTTTCACTTCTCAGCTATGGAAGGTGTTGCAGGAGTCTTTAGGGATGTGGCTTCATTTGAGCACCTCCTTCCATCCTCAGACGGATGGCTAGACTGAGCAGACCATTCAGACACTCGAGGACAAGATGTGTGCTTGCGTCCTTGACTTTGGTCGCAGCTGGGAGGATCACTTTCCCTTGGTGGAGTTTGCATACAATAACAACTATCACTCCACCATTGGGATGGCACCATTCGAGGATCTGTACGACCAACCTTGCATATCACCTTTATGATGGACTAACCCAGGGGCGTTAGCACTAGTGGGACTAGAGATGGTATGGGATACCACAAAGAAGGTTCAGATCATCTAGGAGTGGATGAAAACTGCACATAGTAGGTAGAAGTCATATGCCTATAGGAGACAGAGACCTATAGAGTTTGATTATGGAGACCATGTCTTTCTATGGGTCTCACCTCGACGAGGTTTGCGGAGATTTGACCAGGGAGGCAGGTTATCTCTGAGGTTCATCAGACCCTTTCAGGTCCTTAGCAGAGTTGTCAAGGTGGATTACCTCCTTTCTCTTCCACCACAGCTGCACCGGGTGCATGACGTCTTCCATGTATCCCAGCTGAGGAAATTCGTGCACGGCCCTACCAACATCATCGATGACAGCGAGCTGGACATCGACGATGGGGAAACATTTATGGAGGTTCCGGTAGAGATTGAGGATCGACAGAAGCGGGTCCTTCGCGGGTGGTTGATACCTTTGGTGCGTATACATTGGCAACATGGGGACCTTCAAGAGAGAACATAGGAGCGGGAGGCTCAGTTACGTGATCCGTACCCCCACTTGTTCCCTTAGTTTGAGTTATGTATTATGGGGATGCAAAGCCATGAGGTGGGGAGAATGTAAAGACCCATATTTTCCATTTAATTTGCTTTATTATATGAGAATATTACGAGTTGGAGAAAATTGACGTAGCATGATTCTAAGGCCCAGTGTGCCCATAATGAATTTCTGAACTTTTTTAAGGTAGGTTCAGTAAATGTGCGAGTGGGTTTTTTTTAACTTTTAAACTGGTGCTCAGAATTGAAATCTGAGGACATTTTTTAACTCGCAGCGCCTGTATTCTCTTAAGGAGACCTTCACCTCGATCGCAGTTGGTTGAGGGTGAAATTTAGCTTTCGTGTTTTTTTCATGGAAATAAATATAAAATAAAAGAACAACTTTTATTTTATTTTAACCTACCATTTGGATGCTCGGTGGTGGGGACCACCCGAGCTAGGAAACACCCCATTTTTGGATTCATTGTGGTGGGGACCACCCGAACACCTCTTAATGTGGAGAAAACCACCGAAATTCAAATAATTAATTATGAAAACTCTCCATTTAATTAATTGTTCCATTAAACTATTGTGACAATGTAAATTAATTGTATAAACTTATTTTAATTTATGTTGGATCCTCACTTTATTGTGGGGGAAATCGTTGGAAAAGGGTGTTCATGGAGGAGACTCTTCAGGAAGAGCAGTTCTCATCAAAGAGGAACTGAAGAATGTAGGATCGTCAAACAAGTGACATTGTTGGAGGAGGATTGATTTGGGATTGAAAAATAAAAATCCATTTTCAACTATGAACAATCTTCAATGGAACCTTTGAGGTAGTGTTTATTATTTGTATTCTCCTTGTCCTGTTCTTGACGTTATTCATGATTCAAGAATAAACTCCTTTCTACCATTCTAACGCGGAGGGTTCGGGACAAACTAACATGGAACATGGCCCGACCTCTATGCAACCTTTTTGAATTTCGATGGTCTTGAAATGCTGGCGACATCCCGAGACAAATGCAGAAATCCTCAGAATGAAGAACGGGCCACCGGGGTGCCCCCGTTGACTCGAGGAACGTTGCCAGCGACCCGTGCCGAAGAAAGACATCAGTGGGGTTCGAGAACGGCGACTGACACATCATTTAGGCGCGATAAAAGCAGTGGTGCAACCAGACCGCCGGAGAAGGGCCGCAACTCGTCGGCCGCGGTGGAGCAAGAGCGGCGGTTGACGGAGGCCAACTTCGCGATGGAGGCGGCGGTGCAAGTTTGCACCACCGGGATTGCGGAAGCTGCGACACATGGTCGCGACAGCGAGATGAGGGTAGCCGGCTAACTACCAGTCACCGAAGATGGCATGGGATGTGAACGCGCCGCGTGGAGGAGAGGCTGGCCATCCGTCCAGCTGGGACCGCCCAGCGGACCACCTACCACGGGCCACGCCGGCGGGCTGTGCCAGACACAGCGGGTCGGGTCGGGCCCAGGGCTAGACCCGGGTTGAACCGGGTAGACCCAAACTGGGTTGGGTCGGCCCAGGCCTGGTCGGGCTAGGTCAGACCAGACCTGGACCCACTTCAACCCCTTTCATTTCTTCAGCCATATCTTGAGCTACGAGCGTCCATTTGACGAACCGTCTGCAGTGCCAGAAACCTTGGATTGCGGTGGTCCTTTTGGAATACCCAACTTGAGTTTTGGATAATGTTGGGGTATGTCTGGCTTGGATCGATCACAAATCCAACCGGGTCCTCATGTCTAAAAGGCCAATAACATACAGACCAGACATCTGATTGATGCACCGTCTCTTCAGTTGATACCCCTATTACGTGGCGGTCCTTTGGAATTTTTCTTTGTGGGACTTCATGGAAGTTGGTGTATCGACTTGTGGATTGAGGAGTGGACCCTCCCGGAATCAAGAGAGATTAGTGCTGGAACCATGTAACTTGTTGTAACATGAGAAAGGGATCCTATGTGGGTATTTTCTTTGATATCCTATGTGGGCGTATACTTGGGGATCCTATGTGGGTCTATTCTTTGGGATCCTATGTGAGTTTGTGTTCGGAGTCTCACTTGGATCTAATCTAGGAATCTACGCAGGACTACTCTAGGATCCTACGTGGGTTTGATGTACTAAAATCTTATGTGGGTCTGATGATTTATGATCCTATGTGGGTCTGCCTCTTTATAGAGTAAGATGATTCAGTAGTTACATATAATCATCTTTACTACCATACCAAAGTTATACCTGGTGTGAGCTGAGTCTTTAACCTTGTGGTAATCTTCTATGTGGCGTACCATTGTGGTAATTACCTTCATGGCGATACCTTTGTGGTATTCTTCATTGTTTCCTACCATTGTGGTACTTACCTTCGTGGTAATACCTTTGTGGTATTCTTTTATGTGGCATACCTTTGTGGTACTTACCTTTGTGGTGATACCTTTGTGGTATTCTTCTATGTGGCATACCTTTCTGGTACTTACCTTTATGGTGTTACCTTGGTGGTATTATTTAATTTGTGGAACAATTGTACTTTGGCTAAGGTTTTGGGCCTTGTGTTTCCTCATGAATGAGATGGGTATACTTGATAACTTAGTTATATGTATGGGCATATACCTAAGTAGGGTTGTCAGATGTTTTCATTCTTTTTGGTTTATCCTTTGTGGGTTTTGTGAGACCTTCGAGGGTCTCAGGGTACCTACGGAGTATCATTATACTCTCCCCTACACGGGCTACACCCGCACCTTGTTGTGTTTGGTGCAGACGACGGACAACACTAACTGAGGACTAGAGTACCAGGACTGGAGGTAGCTCGGAGGTGGACATTAGACGAGGTGTACCGTAGTGATGCCCATTTGAGAGCTGTACTTATCCTTTAGGAAGTGTCCTTGGTGGAAGTTCAAATGAGTTGTTTCAGTTTACTTGTACTTTTCATTTTTCTTGTACTTTCCAGTTGAACTTGTATTTTGGCCCCTTTTTCTTACTGTACACACTCTTTTTACTATACATTTTACTTGTGTTCATATCCTACTTTGTGCTTAGTTGTGTGACATTACAGGTTATAAAGGGAACACCTTCCTAATTTTAGGGAATACGCCTTTTGGTGATAGTATCCATCCCCTGGCCTATGGAAGATGGACTTGGGGTAGTCACGACACGATCCCCAGGGGACGGGTCATGACACACGAGGGGAATATTTTTCCAATATTGTTTCCTTAAAATCCTTCCATTCCATGTTTTATATTTTATTATTCTTATTCATGTTTAGAGTAAATGACCACCATTAATCCACATATCCAGAGAGATGATAAAATACCATAAAAAACCTATGCCTTTCATTACTTCCCAAAGCAAGAAATATATTCTCTAATGAACTTATCAATTACTCAGATACAAATGGGTTTATAGTCTCATTGAATGATGGTGGTTGTTTTCTTGTGAATCAGTCTAATATTATTCCTCCACATCATAGATTAGGGTACTCCATATGGGTAAGTTTATAGTTAATAACCCGAGTGAGTTGTCCTAGTATAGTTATATATTTTTTAGAACCATTTACAACTCCATATTTAACATCATTATCTTGCATAGGAGGGAAATCCCTACATGTATTATGTGTGTTGATAAGTTTTCCATTCCTTCCACTGGGTGTAATTTATAAAAAAAATTATTCACTAGATTAGAACATAAAATTATGAAACAGAATGTATAATCTTATAACTAGTGATTCACATAATTTAAATTTAAAATTTATCCATGACAAATCACTAATATAGATATCCATTTTATCAGCACTAGAAATAGATTTTAACATCACTTTTTAGAACTATCAATTAGAGAAAAGTTAAAGTGGGGTCCCTTTTATCATCCCTCAGAAAAGCACAGATAAAGGGGTCTTTTATCAGCACTAAAAAAAGCACTGATAATATTCAAAAAAAATTAAAAAAAATTAAAAAAATTTAAAAAATTGGAGATCCCTTTTAATAGTGCTCTATACCACCTTTTAACAGTGCTTAGAAGCCCCCACTCACGCTCACCCCCTTTTAAAAGCACTCGGAAGCCCCCACTCATTCCCACCCCCAACCAGCCTTTACCAACACCCTCCCCATCCCTTTAACAATGCTACACCCCCTACACATGCACCCACATCTACCTCTCCCAGGATTTGAACTTGAGATATCTTACCTACGTGCTGGACACTTTACCACTTCTACTTGTTACTTTATTCTCCATTTAATGATATATATATTTATATAGTTATATTTATTCATATGTTAAAACATATTTATATTAATGTATATATGTATATATATATATTTAGTTGTATTAATATATATATTTATAAATATATTAATATCTATTTATATATATATATTTATATATATGTATAGTTATATTTTTTATCCATATATTTATTCATATATTAATATATATTTAGTTATATATTTATTTATATATTAATATATATTATTAATATTAGTTTTAAATAAATTTATAAAATATGTTTTTGTGTGTGTTTATAAATAAATAAATAACTAAATTCATACATATATACAACATACATACACATGTATATATATTATATATATTTATATCTGTAATTATAATCATACGTATTTATACATATTTATATATATTTACATTATTATATATTAATATGTCAATTTATATGTTAGAATATATAGACAATATATATCAGTTGGCTAAAACAAACACACACAAACACTCTAATATATATATATATATATATATAGACACACACACACACACACACTATATAGGTATATAAATATAAATATTTTTTATTTTAAATAAAATGGATATTTGTTTTTATTTAGATAAGGCTTACATATTAATAAATATATTTTATATGTAAATATGTTTAATTAATTATTTATAAAATTAAATTTTTAGGTTTGTATATAAAAAAAATATGTATATATTTTTATATATTTGATTATAAATAACAATAAATTTTTAAAAATGGTAAAATTTCGAAACCATTATATCAATATGAATGTAAGACCTATGAAAAATTTAGTCCCTACCAAAAAATGGAAAACATTACCCCATTAATGAGCATGAAAATCCATCAAATGTTAAAAAATCAGGGTACACCTACTAAAAACTCAATTTTGGAGGCCTTATGGGCCGTTTTTCCCTCTAAAAGACCTTGACCAAGGTCTCCCTAATCATTTTGGCATAGAGATTGTCGCAAGCTTTGATTTGAAATGTGGCAGAGCTCAAACAGACACTCGTATCCAAAGTTAAGACCATTTGAAGTTTGAGTTGTTTTTAAAAATTAATTTAGATCTTTTATTTATTTATTTATATTCGAATTGTTATTAAATGACTATTATTCGACAAAAATAACAAATTTTTTATTTAAAAATATTTTTTAAAATATTTCATAAGCTTTTTTTATAAATATATTATATATTGAGTTAAAATTTCTATTTATCCTTATCTAAAACTCATTTAAAAAAATATATATTATATTTATATCAATATCAATATATTAATATATTAATATATTAATATATTACTTTTAATGATTTTTTGAAATATACCCTTTATCATCACTAGTAAAAAAAGCATTACTAAAGACGGGGTCTTTTTCAACACTTTTAAAAAATCTCTGATAAAGCCCCCTTTAACAATGCTAAAAAGAGCTGATAAAGAGTACCCCTTTATCAACTATTTTTTTAATGCTGTTAAAGGGGTGGCACTGTGAAAACCAAAATCTTTTTTAGTGAATATATAAATAATAAGCTTAGTTTATTTGCCAATATATCCATATTCTATCATAGGGTTTTATTCTCTAATATTTATTTCCTAAATCAAATTTCCATGATTACTGGTAAACTTTATCTAATGCCAACTGTAAAGACCTTGACCCCAGTAACCCAGAGCTGGTGCATTAGTTTATTATATCAGCATAGATACAAGACTCAAATCCTAATAGATAGATCATATTTGTAGTTTCAGAAGATAGATTTCATACATGAACCATACATTACATTTTAAAACATAAAGTGAAATATGGAAAATCCATTTTAAACACCATTATTTTCCAAGATTAACTCTGCATATTAGTCATAATATACATATTAGTATCCTGGAAAAATTAAAACAAAATAAATTGGTGAGATCCGATGCTCAGTAAGGGTAAGCATAAAGTATAATCTTTTTTGAATAAATATGTATAAATATTAAGGAAAGGTGTATAACTAAAAAAAAATCCATTAAACATCATCTTGATCATAATATAGATAGAATAAGTTAAAATCAAATATTTCCATATAAAAATTCACATGGAAATTATAGTAGTCAAATAATCACATGGTATATCAATAACTAATCTCATAACGAGGGAATGGATAATACTAGGCATCATAAGCATACTGTTAAGGATTCGGCCAAGACACCATAAATAAACAGGTAAGACATTAGTCAAAACACAAAATAGTTTGTCTCATGAGACTTAATATTTCATACAGGGGCTATAGGAGGCCCTTCCTTTACATACTAAGTTCAATTCAGTCCTCACATGAAAAAAGGTGAAACATGAACAACATAAACATTCACATTGAAAAAATAACATATGAAATATGAATACTCAATCCATAAACCATGAATGGTATCAAAATGGAACATACATAGTCAAAAATGAATCATAAAACATTCAATTAAATATTATAAATGATATCATAATATATAAACCTCAATTAAGCATAAAATTCAATAGAGGATGTTGACATAGATGAAAATAATCTAACAAAATCATTAAAAATTTCTTGAGAGAAATTCCAATTTTTACATTGAAAACATTTATTTAAAAGTTAGTACAATTATAAAAGAAAACATTTTCATTGAAAATATTTTTTTAAACTTATAAAGTAATCTTTAAAACATTAAGGTGTCCTGATAGGGGAAAAATATGCTCATGACATATAATTTTAAAAAATACATTCCATCGGTATTTTTTTTCTGGAAAAGCCTTAGAGGACCTTGTTTAGAAAATTAAAAAAATTAAATTTTAAAGAGTTTATATATTGTTAAAAAGTGTTAAAAATTACTTTAAACATTCATTGTATAATTTTAAATACATTTTTGAAAACTTTTTTAGAAAACATGGACATGTAGAAACGATGTGATAATTAAATCTTTAAACATTCAAGGTTTCCCATACCACATTGAATTTACAAATAATAATACCAATGAAAGAATAAAAATTAAAAAAAACATTAAATATCATGATAATAAATAAATTAATGACATGATAATTAAATTTTTTTGTATATACATTTCATAAAAGAAGGTGGGTGTATAAAAACAAACTATGCCACAATGAAAGGAGATTGAGACGAAGTCCCTTACCTTATGCTTCCTTCAGTAAAATGTGTTTTATCCTCTTGTATAATGGTATAAATAATGTTATTAAATTATACCATAAAAAAATTTATATTTATGATGTCATTTATGATCTTATTATATCATTTTGTTAATAATATTTTGTTATTACCCTTGTTTCAGTTGTTAACTGCTTCATCTTCTTATGAATGTTTTGTCATAAATGTCTCAGTTACATTACATAGGATATATATCCAACATCTCAATAATGACATTAAGGTTGTAAATATAATATTAAATAATTAAATATATTTTTATTATCCTTATTTAATGGTTAATATGTTAAATGAATCCCATCACAGTGTGGTGACAATAGGCCTTACATACACACGAGCGACAATATCATTCCCTTAATGGCGAAAGAGTAAGGAAGTGAATGGTATATTAATTTTTTCAGAATAATTATTATGTAATAATTATCATATATATATACATTATTTCCATCATTATACCCATATATGTAAATTCATTATTAAAAACATATTACACCACTATATACAGATGGTAATCCGTACGTACGCACATGTGGTATTTTCATTTTTTATAGGATAAATAAATCATGAAATATTGTTATACCATATTAATGATGACATATAATAATTTATATGATACTTTATTTGTTACATTATCATGGAAATAACTCATTAAGGGGAAGTATAAGTAGAAATTAACTTGGATGAGTTAGTAAAAATGATTACCTCTTTTTTTGGTGGACTCCCTTTAGATCTCTTTTCCAGGGATCAATGAAAGGTCTTTTTGGAAGAAAAAGACCTATATAACTTGGACAAGTATTTTGGGAGGAGAAATGGGTAGGTTTTGGTTAATACAGAAGGCTCAAAGTGGTGTGAATAATTTAGGGAGGAGGTTCCTTTTTATAATTGAGGTAAGGGGTACTTTTGAAAACTTTCAAAATTTTAAATTAATATAAATTAATTTTCAATTTAAAATTTCTCTAAAGTGAGTTATTTAGAATATAATAATATTATAGTTGGAAAAAAATCTCAAAATTTTTTTTAGACAATTTTAGGTCATGTTATTACCCTGATCTTTTGGCTTTAACCCTTAGTTAAACCCTTTAACTCTTACCGTGAAAACGTGGCGTTTACACTTTAAGGGTTAATATAGTTACTATAAGATGAAAAAAGAACCCTAAATGAGTAATGAATTAAAATTTAAACATAATACCAATCATTTGGTTAAATTTAATATTTTTTATAAATTTTATATCATTTAATAAAATATTATATATATAAAAATACCCATAATGTCAATTTTGACACTATTCATTTCTTGATTTTTTTTAAAATATCAATACAAAAGATAAATTCGAACCAGAACCTTTAATAAATATCTTATATGTATAGGTCAGATATACAATTATTTTATGAAATTGATTATCTTTTTTTTTAATATTTTTGATATCATTTATTTAACATTTCTATTAATTGAACCATTACTTCTTAATCATTATGTAGAAATTTAAGGTAATTTTTTATTTCCAAAAAATTAAAAATAAATTAATATAATGAAGATAATAATTTTATATTTCAAAGGAATATTTATTTTTGAATTTATCTTCTATATACCTCTAAATTAAAAATGATATAGTTATTAGAAATTTGAGTATTACATATTTAACTTCTCTTTAAATAAAATATAATAAATGTCATACCGTCATCCATATAGATTAAAAAGTTTATAATCTCAGATAATGGATGATATTTGTATAAAAACACACATAAAATGGATTTTGGACAAGAGTTAGTGTAATTTTATAAAATTTATAATATTATTTTTCACATTAATTACTCGATTTACCTTTAAATGTGTTAATAAAAAAGTTAATAAAGTTACTATTCCTAATTCCCAAAAATAAAAGAAACCAATTAACATAATTTAGAACCACTAATTACAAATATTTAATCTATTTTTAAAATTCCAAACACATATGTTTCAGTAATTAATTTTAAAATAATCTCGTTGATGGGGTGAGAAAACATGTTATTAAAGTTTCAACATGCAATAAACTGAAATGTTTCTATATCTAAATTTAATGTAAAATTGATAAAAATGAACTAAATATAATTAAATGATTAAAAATAATCTATTTATACTTTAAAACAAATAAAAATTTCAATTCAACACTATAAATTATTTTGATGAAAAAATTGTTTTCAATTAAAATTTAGTATTTTTCATTATTGATCAAAACATGCAATTTATCATAAAAATATCAAAAATTAAACCAAATTAAATTTTGATATCCCTATATCAAATAATAAATATATTTTTTATATAAAAATTCTAAAACAATCAAAAATTTTATTTAAAATGGGTTCTCTATTAAAAGGCAGTAAAATTGCCTTTAGAAAAATATAGGTTTTTATGCATTAGATTGTGGTTGTTAATATCAAATGCCTATAAAATCAACTTGATTAATATAAAAAATATTTTATTGAATATATAACATATATTTTTTTATTAATATCCTTAAGTAATTTTAATTAATTTAATTTATTAAAAAAATTCCTTTGGGCGCATAATTTTAAAATATTTCCTTTAATTAGTTTATATTTTTGTTTCTAATTTATTGGTAACAAATAAATTCATATTATATTTTTATAAAACATATATTTTAACAAGTTAGTTAATACTCTTCATAATATCTAATGTAATGACTAATTATATCTAATTATGTAACATAATAATATTTTAATAATATATTATTTTTCCGTGAAACCCGATCATGCGTATAATGCAAGATGTATAAAAAATTATCTATTGCGTGAAACATAATCTAACTAAATGATGAATGTATTAAAAGTTATAAAATATATTAAATTTATTTAAAAATAAAAAATATTGTAAATTCTTGGGGGGTTACACATATCCCTATATATCAATCATAATACACTTCTTAGAATCCTGGGGAAAGGAAACATAAGAAAGAGGTGATATAAAATTCTTAATAAGAGTATGCGTACAATGTAATCTATCATGAATAAATATGGAATAATCAATATGACCAAGTAATTTCTTTAAAACATGTCATTTATTGAATAACTTGAGCATGAAGAATAATATGATAGGAATAAATTATAAACTAATAATGCCATATAAATAATCACATGACCTTGAGTCTTATCCATGGATATAATAACTAATAAAATAGTTAAATAAACATATACATGTTATATCATACTATGAGAATTTATAATTATGGACATCCTAAAAATATATTCAAGACATTTTTCCAAGAAATGTTGCATAAATGTGTAAGGCCTCAACCGAATACCTATTCTAGTTTGTATCATGTGACCTACCGATGAATCGAGTGGATATAGAGGGACCCACTTTTCACATACTAAGTCTAATTCATTCTGTATATAAAATTGGTGAAACATAATAAATACAAACATTTGTATAGAAAGAAAATCACATGAAATGTTAATAATTACCCCAATCAATAAGCATAATCATAAACCATTCGGATTAATATGGAAAATGGCATCAAAATAGTCCGTCCCTAGTTAAAAAAATCATAAACTATCCAGATAAATAATAAGGATGGTATAATTTAAACATTTACCTTGTAGATCATAAGTAAGATAAGGGTTGTTTCTATTAATGAATATAAATTCCATAAAAATGAAATTAAAAACCATTTTGAAGAAAATACCATTTTAAATTTAGAAATCACTTTTAAAAACTAAAAATTTCATGAATATAAGAGAAAAATTCTTTGAAAAGAAACATTGAAACATGAAAATAATGATTTAATCAAATGAGTAGTCATAATGGTGGGAATATCTCATAAGGATATGGAAGAAGGATCTGTGGTATCGTGTCTTAGTTCAAAAAATTTGAAAGTGGGCTCGGTTAAAATTTGGGAATATGTTTCCTTCCCTATAGGATCTATGATACAAGATGCCAAGAATATATTCACATCAGGAAATAAAGGTGTCATGAACCTAACCGAGTCAATCATGAATCGTTCACCCGAGCCGGTCTGGGACAAGGACCAAAGGGCATTCTCGATCCCCATGGGATAGAAACTAGTGCCGGGTATCAATATAAACTAGGTGAGAATGTTTAGAGAACAAATTAAAACCAGGATAAAAAAGGTAAATAGGATAAGAAGGAAAAATATAACTGATCACAAATAAATAAGTATCTAATCCCGAAACAAAATAAAACTGGACAAACAGAAACGAAATACAAAACTGAAAAAAAGCAGCTATAACCTCCATGTGACTCATGGTCACCTCTAACCACAAGACCAACCCTGATCCAAAAAGGATAACCTGATCCAGGAAAACTTAACAAAATAGAAAACCTACAAAACAACTTGGGTCTACAGACACTGAGTGGTACAAGTAGGGTGAGATCTAAAAACTTAATTATAAATCACCACATAATCCAAATATTTCCTTTCCCAACACAATCCATTAACACTAGTTTGAAAATATAGATATAAAAATAGGGTTTTTAAATTTTTTATACAACATCGTTTTTCCATTTTAAAATCCAACATACGCCACATATAATTTCCCAATTCAGTCTCCATTTTATAATAAAAATACATAAAATGGAAATCCAAGGCTGTGGTGAAAATAAATAGATAAACAGTGTAGGATGGAAACAAGAATAGAAGAAAGTAAACAAGAAATATAAATAATAACAATGGGAGATCCTAAAAATCCTTAGAAGACCCCTAGATGTACTTTGTTTGAAACCACCTGCAGATGTATGGTGAATCCCATAAGTTAATAACCAAATGGCGTCTCTATCCTAGACTCACCGGTGGAACAACCCTGCTATCATGTCAACAACTCTAGGAGGGTACGAAACCATCTAATCAGGGCTGTTAAGATATTATAACTTGATCATCTAAAAACACTTAGGAATCCATGGTGGTAGTAAGACCATGTAAGTAAGAGGCATACACACCTGTGAATTATCTTACCTAATTTCATCGCACTTGGATACCCCAAATACAGACACCAATATATGATTACTAATAAAGGTAAATACCTCTTGTAAAGGTGCCCTATATATACACACACATCCAAACATGTCAAATCATCAAGGTGCCAACTAGTCCACTACACTATAAACACATTCAAACCATTTCATAAAACACTTTAGGTTTCCTACCTGGGAAATAAATTTTCCAAACCACATTATTTTCCAAAAATTAACGCATAAATCACTTTTGAGGTTGATGTTACAAATGGTCCCTTAAGTCGTAAATTTCTAATGTATTTTCTGAAAATCATTTCTATCTTTGGAAAAATACCCAATCTTATGAAACATCCAAATGGAACCTTAAACCATACATTCATCAAAACACACAAAAAGGGACAAATAGGAATAAACTTTGATATTTAACTTTTAATTCATTCTTTTGAAACCTCACCAGAGAACGATAATCCTTTAGAAACCAAAGAACCAATAAAAAACCATGTTTTTAAGAAAGAACCATTTTAAAGTTTCTATCTTTATTTGAGGGAACATCAATATGTGCACCTAGTGCACCCATGGATGTGGAAACATCCAATGGAACACCTAAAATCCAAGAAATCACATGAAAACTATTTTAAAAAAATCATCATTTTCTTTAAAACCATATCCATCCACCCATATTATTTAGAGAACTTAAAAAATCTCATTGAAACCATAAAACCCTTCCTAAATCATTTTAATACAATTATCATGCTATATCATTATTAAATTACATACACCAAACCAAATTCTCAAACAAAAAATACTTACAAAAAATAATTATGGAAAAAATTTCTTGAAAACCTCCCAATTTCACTTTAAAAGAATTATATCTTTCCAATAAACACCCTAGGTTTCACAAACCTAGACATTTCACACAAATCTATCTGAAAAACTAATTTTAGTAAATTATACCAACAAAAAACCATAATTTAAATCTATAAATAGGAGTTATAGAGCTGTGATTGACATTTAAAAAAAATAATTGAAAGCACACAAGTGTCTATGGATTGATCTGGAAAGTAAAATGTCAGAAATTCCTACCTAAACCAAGTGCAGAAGGAATAGAACTCCAAGGAGAGGAAAAACCGAGCCTAAAAAAATCTAAAATCCCTATCCATAAAAAAATCACCCTAAAATTAGCTAACCCTAACCCTATGGTTATTAAAAGAGAGAGACCCCACAAGGAAACCCTAAAAAAGGGGGGAGAAAGGGAAAAATAGAGGGAAAATGACCATAAAGGGAGGGATCTTACCTTAGATTTGAAGGAGGAGAAACCCCAAACATTTGGATGAAAATTAGGTGGGTCTCCAAGGCCCCTTGGTGTTCCTAGGTTAAGGGAAGGATGAGATCCTTGAAAATAGGTTTAAAACAAAAAAAGGTGGATTAGGGTTTCATGTTTTTAATAACCTATCACGACTGCCCGTTTTTCAAAACCATGTGGAACCCTCTACCCATGGAAGGACTGGTGCAAAATTACCTAGGATCTACCACACATCCATGTTCTAGCCATGCGGTTGGTTTTTTATGAACCTATACCTACCACACAACCTGCCTGCATAGTTTCTACTAATTGTGTGATACCCATGCACCACCTAGAAACCCACCCGAACTTTTAAAAACTCAAAAATTTCGATCGGGTGTCAACCCGAACTTCACCTGGATGGATCCAAGACCAAGAGTAGAATAAAATAAACATGTATTTGAGGTCGGGGTGTGACAATTCTCCCCACCATGGAAAATTTCTTCCCCCCAAAAGTGACCAAGACAAATAATAACCAAATCCCGAGTCCATGCCCAATTAATACCGAGAGAAACCAATAAATTCAGGGGAACCATTTCCATCACCAGTCACACCCAAATGATCAAGAAGAAACCAAAACCCACTTTTGAGGGGAGAACATGAGAGGGTTATCCTCACCACAAGAACACGACTAACTTGGAAACCTCAAAACCCCAACACACCACCTTGAGGAGGGGGGGGGGGCTAACGTGGGAATTACCAAACCAAACCTACCCATCTTCTTCACACTAACCAAACAGAGGCCTTATCGCAACTGGAAACTAGGGAATCTTAAAACAAACTAAACCAACTCGCTTAGCATGGGAAAAACAATTCCACCATAGTTACTCAAACAAAAAACCTACTACAAAATAACTCGGAATACCAGGATGCTGGAATGTGGAAACATCCTACAAAGACCAACAACACTCTACACAAGGGTCTAACAAAATCACTACTAGAATTACATATTCTCCACACCAATCGATTCCACAAGCACAAGGTGGAACCCATGAGAAAAATTCAAACTAAAACTAAATAGAGGACCGAAACTAATACTTCTACTCTTCAAAAAACCCAAAAATTTCCTAAATGAGCACCATTGAAACAAAAACCAAAAACAAAACTCAAAAGAACCTATTAATCTATAGAAAAAACATCCATTAAGTTAAAATAATGATTTATAGGGACCACATTTTGAACAAATAAAGCCTCTTATATTGCGTTAGTATGTTTCCATCACACTATTACAATAATATATGAATATAAAACTTCCAAAAGAACAAAAATTAGTAAATATAAAACTAGGTCAGGGATTTTTATACCCCAAAAGACTCCTAAATATATGTGAGATTTACCTTGAGACCTATGGATAGGGACCTGGTGGATGAAGCATGTCCTACCTCATAGTCAGGAAATACATAATCCAATGAAGACTTGTTTTTTTAGACAACTCTTCCTAAAAAACCTCTCAAGAAGTCCAAGATGACCACAATGATGGTAGGTATTCAGAAGATTGTGACAAGACGCCATTGAGTTTCCAAACCATCTTCACTGAAAACATATAAGAGAATGGTCCAAGAAATGAGGAGTTGGTAATAACGTAGGAAAATCCTTGAAAATTGGTTCCTCTGGAGTGTGCTCCACTCCAGAAGGGGAACCTTCACGAGAACCAACCGCCACTGATTGCACACTAGTACAAAAAGTATTTTTAACGTCACCCGTTTCACGTCAGTTTTTTAGAATCGACGTGAAAATCTCCAAAATTTGATTTTTCATGTCGGTTATTATATAACCAATGTGAAAATACTTTTTTAATTATTTTTCATGTCAGTTATTAAATAAACGACGTGAAAAATTATTTATGTTGACTTTTTACATCGTTTATTTAATAACCGACATGAAAAATCAATTTTCCCTGATTTTTCACGTCAGATATTAAATAACCGATGTAAAAAATAATTTATAATGATTTTTTTACATCGGTAATTAAATAAAATACATATAAATGATTAAAATCATGAATGTTTTTTCATGAGCTTCGATTTGATAGGTCGTGGAGCTCAAACGGATTTACGGATCAAAAGTTATGGCCATCGGAAGTTGATCATCCCTAAATGAAGTCTTTGTGAAGGCCAACTTCAGAGGATTATAACTTTTGATCCATAACTCCATTTGAGCTCCATGACCTATCATATTGAAGATTAAAAAATTAAATACATGTTTTTAATCTTCTTTAACATCAGTTATTTAACAACCGACGTAAAAAAGTCTTGAAACCCAATTTTTTTACGTTGGTTCTTATAATAACCGACTTAAAAAATTGGGTTTCATGACTTTTTTACGTCAATTTTTAAATAACCGATGTTAAAAATGCTTAAAAAATGTACTTTTGTAATATTCGATTTGATAGGTGACGGAGCTCAAATGGAGGTACGGATCAAAAGTTATGGCCATTGGAAGATGATCATCTCTAAATGAATTCTTAGAGAAGGCCAACTTCAGAGGACCATAACTTTTGATCCATGACTCCATTTGAGATATGTGAGCAATAAAATCGAAGCTTACAAAATGAACTAAATTTTTGTAAGATTTTTTAATGTTGGCTATTAAATAACCGATGTGAAATGTCCAGAAATGTAATTTTTACGTCAGTTATTATAAGAACCGACGTAAAAAATTGGGCTTCATGACTTTTTACGTCGGTTTTTAAATAACTGAAGTTAAAAATGCTAAAACAAATGTATTTCATTTTTTAAGATTAGATTTGTTAGGTCACAGAGCTCAAATGGATGTACAGATAAAAAGTTATGGCCATTGGAAGTTGATCATCTCTAAATGAAGTCTTAGAGAATGCCAACTTCAGAGGACCATAACTTTTGATCTGTAACTCCATTTGAGATCTGTGACCTATCAAATCGAATCTTACGAAATGAAATACATTTTTGTAAGCATTTTTAACGTGGTTTATTAAATAACCGATGTGAAAAGTCATGAAATGTGATTTTTTACGTCGGTTATTATAAGAACCGACATAAAAAATTGGGTTTCATGACTTTTGGATGTCAGTTTTTAAATAAACAGCATTAAAAATGCTTACAAAAATGTATTTCATCTCGTAAGATTCGATTTTATAGGTCACAGAGCTAAAATAGAGTTACGTATCAAAAGTTATGGCCATTGGAAGATGATCATCCCTAAATGAAGTCTTTAAGAATGCCAACTTCAGAGGACCTTAACTTTTGATTCGTAACCCTTTTTGAGCTCTTCGACCTATCAAATCAAAGATTGTGAAATGAAATACATGTTTTTAAACCTTTTGGACGTTCATTATTTAATAACAGATGTAAAAAGTCATGAACATTGATTTTTTAGGTTGGTTCTTATAAGAACCAATGTAAAAAATCGGCGAAAATTGATTTTTCACTTCGGTTTTTATATAACTGACATGAAAGATCAGCGCAAATTTCAATATTATTCACATATGTTATCATAAAACCAACGTGAAAGATGATTTTAATATCCCGCCAATGCAAGATTTCAATTTTTTACAAAATATTAATTTCCACGTCAGTTATTAAATAACCGACATGAAAGTCATGAAAATTGATTTTTCACGTAGGTTTTTATATAACAGACGTGAAAAATCAGATTTTTTTTTTAATATTTTTCACATCAGGTATTATAAAAACTGACGTGAAAGATGATTTTAATATCCCACCGATGCGGGATTTCAATTTGTTCACAGCGCGGGGTCAAAATTTTCAATTGCCGCCTAAATTTTTAATACCGTGTTTTCTTTTTCCATATCATTTATATGGTTTCAATATAGAAAAATCATAATCTAATGATCCTTTCATTCAACCATCATCATTCCACTGACTCAAACCATTTGATCATCAACATGAATCCACTATTTCATCATTCCATGATCTCGTCAAGGTATTCATAATTATGTTTCCATGATTTATGTTTTGTTATGATTAGTTTTCTATATTTATATTCCATTTAATGATTTAGATTCACTATTTCTTCTTGTATCATGGTAAAAATACAAATCCTCATTCAGATTCTAAAGTTCATTCTCAGATGAAGCTTTGGTTGGCTCATTCGGTCTTTCCTCCGAAAAAAATACATCAAACTTCTAATGGTCGTAACATTTGATCCGTAGCTCCGTTTGAGCTCTATGACCTATAAAATAAAAGCTCGGGAAATTATCTACAGAATGAGAAACATTTTTAACGTGGGTTATTTAAAAACAGACGTTAAAAATGTCTTTTAACGTCGGTTTTAACGTCTGTTTTTAAATAATCGACGTTAGAAATAGTGTTTCAATGCGATTTGTTTTGGTATAAAATATGGTCTTTCACGTCGGTTTTTAAAAACCCAACATGATAAATCATTTAAAAATAAATTTTTAATGCTGGTTATTAAATAAACGACGTTAAAAACATATTTTTTAGATCGCTCTCAATAACATCGCCACAACATCACCATAAAACCGACGTTAAAAAGCAAAGAAAAACAGATGTAAAAATTCTTTTTTGTACTAGTGGGACCCTGAAAACTAGATCATCCATGAATGAATCATCCACAAACTTCTCAAAATAGGTTTCACTGGATGATAGTACTTTTTCTACAATATTAGGTTAATGAACCCAGACAAAAAGAGGGGTTTTTATCTAATATTCCGATGCTTCCTCTAAAGAAAATGGAACCATATTTTTGAAATGGTTAATATAAGACTTTACCGGCTATTGGACCTTCTGAAAATCTTGAAAATCTTCCACATTCCTCAACTTCACCTCCCGCGGTATGAACCTCTGGACGAAAGTGTTCTTAAAAACCTCCCCTGTCATCTCAACTTACAAAGATGATGGGGAAACCAACTCCCACTGGTCCAAGGGTGGACCCTCAAACAACCTCTGAACTACACAAACACTTACAGCTTCTGGAGTTCCCAATGACTTGAAAAAACTCTAGAATTCCCCAAGACACTAAACATCCTCTAACGGACCTCGATCAATATGAAGTATAGTAAATACTTGAGAAGAACCAAAAAGTGGGCATGAATTATTAGAAGCCTTGGGGGACTTTATAGGTGGCATTTCATAGGCAACACAGAAAACACAAACCAAATCCAATATGAAACTGAGGAATAATTAAAAAGAGCACCTTGGGTTAAAAAAACTGCTTTAGAATCCAAATAAATACTAACACGACTGAAAACATTACTTTCAAAATCCACCAATTTGATTCATATTTCAAAACCGCTCTCTTCCATGTCTACTTTAAAAAACCACATTTTAAAACAAACCCAATTTCCAAAACATTTAAATTTCAATAGCTTACCCATGGAATCATATGACCTTCACAAGTGTGTCCATCCAACTCTAGTTAAATCATCTATAGACAAGTTCCCCCACATACCTTTCTTACATACCCTCACACATGTGACCTTCCATAATGGTTACTAAGGGCTACACGTCTCCCTTCCTTATCAAATCCAAACATGCACCAAATTTTTCGAAAAAAGAACAATTTACTTTAAAAAAACATTTTAATCATTTTGAACCATTTGAAAGAAATAATTTTCATTTCAAAAACCATTTTTCTTTTTCAAAAACACACTAACACTAGCCAAAACTAGAATGAAGCACATCTGACACAAAGCTAATAGATGGAGGGACTAGCATCTATGCCTAACCCAGTGACATGGAAATGAGCCATTCCCCAACTAACTAATAACACTCAGAGGACCTCAAATCATGAAATTGGACTCCACATGTGTCACTACTTCGACGTGAGATCACAATGTGACACCATCTTGCCTCTGTTGTCATCCCTCAATCCAAAACAAAAGCAGAAGATTCAAATCCCAAACTACTTCTGGTAACTCGAGGTTTAAAATGAGAAAGAGATCACAATGCTCTTCTCTCACCTGCCACTCGAGTCCCAACAATCCTAATATCAAACTATCAGAAACCCCAAATAATTAAGAATATCCCTATGATAACATTTTTTCATGAACCAACCTATGTAAACCTTGAACCGATCACCCGATCCGGTCTGCGATAAGGTCCGAAGGAAATTTCTAATCCCCACGAGCTGGAAATTAGTACCAGGTATCAATATAAAAAAGGTGGGAGTGGTTTCTTCCTGAATAAAAAGAAGGATCAAATACGGTAAAAAAAATTAGGAAAAAGATAACTTATCACAAATAAATAAGCAGTTGATCCTGAAACAAAATACAACTGGACAAACAGAAACTAAATACAAAACTGAAAAAAACCACACAACCATGATCACCATGTGACCTCATGGTCACCTCCAATCACAAGACCAACCCTAGTCCAACAAGGGCCACCTAAGAAAAAAACCTTAACAAAAGAGAAAAACTGCAAAATAGCACGGTTTTACTGAGAATGTCGGATACAATTAGGGTGTGAGCTAACATCACAGTAGGATATCACCACATAATCCAAATATTTCCTTTCCCGACACAACCCATTAACACTAGTTTGAAAATAAAAAAATAAAAATAGGGGTTTCACCTTTTATTAAACAATACCATTTTACCATTTTAAAATCCAACATTTTCCACATATCATTTCCAAATTTAGTTTCCATTTTTAATCAAAATTCATAACAAGGAAAACCAGGGCTATGCTAAAAAGAAAAAAATAAATATTACATGATGGAAACAAGTATAATAGAATGTAAAAAATAAATATAAATAATAAAGATGGTAGATCCTAAAAATATATAAAAGAACCCTGTACGTACATAGTTTGGAACCACCTGTCGGCATATGGTGAAACCCATAAGTCAATAACCAACTAGTTGCTCTATCATAACCCCACTAGTGGAACAACCCTCCTGTCCTATCTAAAACTCCATGAGGGTACCAACTCGTCTAATTGGGGATGGTAATCTATCTTCACTCAATCATATAAAATACACCTAGGAACCCATGGTGGTAGTGCGACTATGTAAGTAAGAGGCCAAAACACGCGTGACTCATCTTACCTACCATCACTGCATTCACCCACACCAAACAAAGACACTAATATATGATTACACATAAAGGGGAATCTCTATTATATAGGTTCCCTATATATATGCACACACATAAAAACATGTCATATCATCAATGTTCCAACTGGGCCACTACACTATAAACACATTCAAACCATTTTATAAAACACTTTAGGTTTCCAACCGGTAAAACAGATTTTACAAACCACATTATTTTCCAAAAATTAACACATACATAAATTTTGAGTTTAAATATCCAAACAGTCCCTTAAGTACAAAATTTCTAATGCATTTTTATAAAATCTTTTCTAACTTTGGAAAAACAAAAAATCTAATGAAACAACCAAATGCCCCCTTAGACTACAAATTCCCCAAAACACACACCAAGGGAAAAATGGGTATACTATTTTAGATTTAAATTGTAATTCATTATTTTGAAACCAAATAATATAACCCAAATTCTTTAGAGACCAAAGAACCATGCAAGAAACCAAGGTTTTAAGAAACAAATATTTTAAAGATGCCATCTTTATTTGTGGCCACATCCCCGTGTGCACCTAGTGCACCCATGGATGTTCCAAAATTTAATAGCACACATCAAATATATGAAAAATATTGAAAACTGTTTTCAAGAAATCACTATTTTCTTTAAAACCATATCCAACCACCCATATTATTTAGAGAACTCAAACCATCTCATTAAAACCATAAGAACTTTCCCAAATCACTTTAATGAAATTATCATGCTACATCATCGTCAAATTATACACAAAAAACCAAATTATCAAAAAAAATACCATATAAATATAATTAGGGCTAAACATTTCTTGAAAACCCTCAATTTCACTTTAAAACAATAATATCTTTCCAAGAAACAACCTAATTGTCATAAACCTAGTCATTGCACACAAATATCATGGAAAATGTATTTTTAGTAAATTATTAGAATAGAAAATCATAATTTAAATATATCCATAAGTGTTTTAGAGGTGTGATTGAAATTGAAAAAAATTAATTGAAAGCACACAAGTGTCCATGGATTGATCCGGAAAGGAAAATTTCGGAAACACCTACCTCAACCAAGTTCGGATGGAATAGACTCCAAGGAGAGGAAGAAACAAGCCTCACAGAAGATCCACGATCTCTATCCATCTATAAATCACCCAAAAATTAGCCAAACCTAAACATAGGGTTCATCCAGATGATATGCCAAGGGTCAGATGGAGGGTTTATCTCTCAAAAGAGGAGAGAATCATTCTCTATATTTTCAAGGGGATTGCATAGGAAATCCTAGTTTTCCAATAGGAAATCATGACGATGAAATCGTTGGTCATTTTGACCTTTTTGCTACTTATGGAAGGGGGCACAGTTGAGGGCATGAGGGTTGGAGGGATCTTCTCGAAGGATGTGGGTCTGCACCCTTTGAGATCAGTGACTCGGGTTCAGTATTGACGGTGGTGGTTGATAGGGGTGAGCAACGAAGCTTTGATGATGAGTTTTTTTGGAGTTGGTGATGGATTCCCAATGGGGACGGTGTTCGGTTGCTGGAGAAGCTAGTCTTGGGACATGGCATGTGTATCTGAGACATATTGGGATGCGGGGTGTTCGGTGCTCGGATGATCAACGACAATCAAAAACAGTGCCAACAATTGGGATTTGGGATCTGGCTTTCTCATGGAAGTGATGGCCGAAGACTATTTGGGGTGCGGCGGTTTTGCGAGCCCATTTGATCTCGATGGCGGAGAGTATTGCAGCGTTAGATGAAGGGATCTTGGAAGATTTGGTCTCTTGGAGGGATACGATGTCAGATGCAAGGGGATCCCAACAGAACTGGGATACAGGTGGGATACGACGTCGGGATGATGATGGCGACGCGTGGAAGGATGGTGTCAACCGTACCTTGTTTGCGGTGCTGATGAGGACGACCAGTGATGACAGGGAGGAAGACCTCATGATGCGGGTCATCAGGGTGTGCAAATGTAGCCTAGCGACAGGCTAGATAGTTGGACTTGAAGGGCCTCGGGTACGTGGAGACAGCTGTGCGCATGCTTAATAAAGGTGGGTTCGCACTATGGATCAGAAATGCGGCGGGTCAGATCTGTGGAGAGTTGGAATGGCCTGCAGCTGTTGGATGTGTCAGTTATGGTCTTTTGTCATTGGTTGATGGGGGTAAGACCCTTTATTTTTATGTCTTTATTTCTTTGTGTTAGTGACTCCATGTAACTTTGTGTTTGATGGTGGCTTATGTTCCATTTGTATTGTTCTGTTGTTTGTATGCACTTTACTTTTGCTTAAAAAAAATTTAGGACCGAGCATGCTTGGATCCTAAAATTTCCTGTAAACATAGAGTTCATCCAAGAGAGATACCCCACAAGGAAACCTTTAAAAAGTGGGGATAAAGGGAGAAAGAGAGGGAACATGACAAAAAGGGAGGGATCTTAACTTAGATCCCAAGGAGGAGTAAATACATATGTTTGAAAGAAAAGGAGGAGGGTCTCCAACGAACCCTGGTGTTCCTAGGTTAAAGGAAGGAGAACCGCAAAAATTGGGTAAAAATTAAAAAGGGTAGATTTGAGTTTTATGTTTTTAATGACCTAGAAAAACCGCACAGTTTGGTTACACAGTTTTCCAAACCATGTGGAAACCATGCAGAACCCTCTACCCATAAAACATCCAGCACACAGTTACCTATGATCTACCACATGGTCATGTGATAACTATACGGTTGGTTTTTCCAAACCTGGACCTACCACACAACTGGGCCGCACAGTTTCTACTAATCATGTGGTACCAATGCGCCACTTGGAAACCCACCTGAAATTTTAAAAACGCATATGTTTCGACAGTTTATCAACACAAAATTCACTTGGATGGATATAAGACCAAGAAAAAATAAAATAAACAAGTATCCAAGGGCGAGGTGTGACAGAAGAGGTTTTATAATGTACTTTTATGTGAGTTAATTTGGATATCATTCATTCAAATCAAGATATGATTCGTAATAGGTTCAAGATTTAAATTTTTTTATCATCACAAGAATGGTTATACCCTTGGGATATAGACCAAGGGAAACATTGTATTTGGTCAGTAGTATTTTCTTTGCATGGGGATTTTAGGATTTAAATTGTATTCTTATTGGGTGAGGCTACTATAATATTTGTTTTTCATTGAAAAAATTAAAGAGAAATTCATGGGGGCTTAGATCAATCTCTCTCTTACTTGTTATGATTTTAATAAAGTATTGGAACAATAGTTTCCACAAATTTTCAATCCAAAACACTAGGTCCCAATTTTGGGTAAGGATTTATGTTTTAAACTAGATTTTGTGGCATTATAATTTTTTTTTTGGAATTTATTCAGAAATTGGAACCCCAGTTAAATTATATCATGAGACTGAGAAAGCATGATTTATTTATTTTTCATATTTCCTAGTGGAGATAGATCTCTGTTAAACA
This sequence comes from Viscum album, assembly GCA_963277665.1. NCBI lineage: Eukaryota > Viridiplantae > Streptophyta > Magnoliopsida > Santalales > Viscaceae > Viscum > Viscum album. The sequence continues at coordinate 1,031,144,787 of OY728150.1, forward strand.
TCCATTTAAAATGTGGTATTGTCTACCCATGTTTTTTAAATTAACTATTCATTCTAAAAAATTGCCTCTAATTTGTAGTGGTTGTAAATCCATTAGGTAGAAGAGAGAAAAATGGTGTATATATATTGGATATTATTTTTGCAATTTTAAAGGGTATGAGGCTTCTAAATTTATATATAAAGCTTTTGAAAAGGATTTTAACAATGTTTCTATGGAGTTTTCACCTACCCCACCCTCATTCAATGTTTTCTAGAATTTAAGGAAACATTTTAGATGGAATCCGGTTTGATTATAATGAAAAGGTAAAGGGATTGTTTACATTAGATGATGTAGAACCTTCTCTTTTAGGACCAAATATACAAGTGAAGAACATGACTTATGGAGATAATTTAGAAGAGGATTATATTCACTCTTTGTAGAATATTATACCTCAAGAATAAAATGAAAATGATATGGTTCAACACATAGGTAATAAGGATTTTCCCTCTTATAAGGACATGGTTATGGAATCCGTTGAGCTTAATTCAAAGAAATAGAGGGGCATAAAATTGATCTCCCATTTCCTTCTGATTTTCTTGAGCCTAGATGAGGTATTATATATGCCATTAGATCAATTCCAAATCATTGGTTGGATGATGACATTCATTCTAATTCTTAGTTTGATATTTCACCAGTGGATTATTAGGTGACATCATTTGATATAGTTCATATAATCTTGGATGTACACTAAGCAACGAAGGAAAGACCAACCGCGACACTATATGATATTCAATCTGTTGAAAAAGAATGCATTCAAGACTTAACTGACCAAAATGTAATGAAGGAACAATTTATTGATTATAGGGATAAAAAATAATAGCAAAATAATAATAATAATATTTATGAATATCCTAGAATGATTAAAAATTTAATAAGGAACAAGTGATGAAGTTGGAACCTAAATAGGTATATTTCCCTATATCAATAGCTTCATAGGCACAAGGTACTACCTTAAGATTTGGAATTTCTGATAGGAGTGTTTAGTCTTGGTACCCAGTGAACTATTCACTTAAATTAGTCTATAGAACATAGTAGATCTCAGATAACTCCTTTAAATAAATTCAATCTATTAATGAAGTAAAATATAGTGGAGTTCAGGTAGATAAGGGGGAATTCTTTATAGAAAAGGATAGTGAGCTTGATATACCTGGTGAAACATCCAATATGGTGGAGACACAAGAAGATGCTGGGAGAGATAATTTTTAAGATAGTGAAATTGAATGGAATTGGAAGAAAGTAAGATTTTGGGGGAGAGGACATCATCCTATAAGCTGAGGTTGGGGCCATTGACATTTCATCTGGAATGTCAATTATGATGAAGAACATGAGCTTCATGTTATGATCTAGAAAAATAGGTTTTTGATTGATATTGATGAGGGATTTTTAAATTTTTTTAACCCACCCTATTATTTTTTACCTTGACTTTTGTTTCTTTCAATAAAAGGGCTCAACCCCTTCCTTTACAATTTTTTTTTGACAGAAAATAGAAATAAAGTTTGTTTTCTAAAAATTATTTTCAAAATATTTTTATGTGCTAAAGAGGAAGTTGGTACTATTAATTGAAATTTCATGAATAAAAATAGGATAAGATAATTTATTGGTTTTATTATATTAATATTCAAATAATTCCCCTAGTGGAGACTTCAGCATAAACAATCTTGAATAATTTTGAGATTGGGTAATAAAGGCATACAGATTTGGTAACTTTTTAATAATAACACCCATAAAAGAAATAAATTCAAATGAAACATTAAATACTATGAATAAAAATATATACATGGTATAAAATATCAATGGGGTAGTATATACACCACACAAACTAAATAAGTGGTGAATATGGAATATGTCTCACAAAAGGAAAAGTAAGATGAGAAATCCTTACCCTAGGATTGAATTCATTTGTATGTGTATAAAACTCACGTATAATAAATATATATATATTATAAATATATTATATAACAATAATAATATCTATTATATTTTATATTATTTACTTATAATCTTTTATCATCCGTTTATTAATAATTTTTTGTTAAAATCATTTTCAATGTAATTACTGTTTCATTTTTTATGTATGTTTTGGTTTAGTATATTTTGTCCCTGTATATTGAAAATGGATACATTATCTATAGAATGTTAAAATTTATTTAAATATCATATATATTCATTATATATATATATATATATATTTATAGTCATCTATAAAAGTTAGAGAAAGAAAAACTAATTCTATTATTCATGGAGAAGGTAAGTTGTATGTACACATGAACACTATTTCCATTGTTTTGATAACTGATACAAAAGAAAGGTAAATAATAATTAAACTTTCCATAATTATTATAATATCATATATATTCAATAAATATATTCTTATTACCATCAATTGATAAATAAAACATAAAATTTTTCACTTTGCTTCTTGGAGGCGGTAGTCTACCCGTATGCATGAGCGACATTATCGTTTTTCAATAGATTAGAAGGTAAGAAGATAGATGTGATATTATAATTATAGAAGTATAATCCTTACCTTAATAACATATATATATATATATATATACATTTAATCTATCATTTAATCCGTTCATGATAGTTGATAATGTAAAATGCATTACAATGGTTTGCGAGACAATAGTCCTCCATACACACGAACCATAGTTCTGTTTCCTATTTGATGGAAGAGGTGATTGATATAGGTTATGCCATTAACATAATAAGATATCTATATCTAGAATAAAATGGTTTATTATTTTATCATGTTTGGATATTATTTTAATGGGTAGTGGAATAAGTAAAACGAATACGCGTGGTTAAGAACTATACCTTTACATCAGAGAACCTCTTTAGATTTATACCTAAATCATTCCTAGAATGGAATTATAATAAAACCAGGGACTCAAGGTAATGGGTATTGATTTAAGGAAGGGATTTGGGAAATAATTTTCTAAAAAAATTCTTTTAGGTGTGTATAGGAGTGGAGAGGGGGTGTCCTTTTAAAAGTGGTAGAGGATACATTCTTGGAAATTTTAAAAAATACAAAATAATAAAGTCATTCCCAAGACAAATGCATCAAAATTGAAATATATTCAGAGGTTTTATAGGATAAGTTTGAAATATTTCTGTAAAATAAGATTTATAAATTTTTTATTGGAATACATACACTTTTATTTTGCTTTAATCCCCCTTTAAACTTATTCTAACCTTAACCGAGATAATTAGTTTTTTACTATTTCACTATTGATGATGATAAAAAAATAAGTTGAATTTATTAAATTAATATTAATTATTATGACTCAAAATCTAAAATCCATTTTACCATATTCCATTCATAGATGTGGCATAATTTAATTTAATATTAAACCCGTAAGCGTAATGAGAATGCAGGTTTCAAAAAAATGTTTTCCTAAGTTCAAAATGATTTATATCAAAATTAAACATGAAATTTATTAAAATAATATAAATTGAAATAATAATAATATAATTTAACTAAATTTACTTTATTTTTTTAAAATAAAATGTGAAATTTTTAATTCTTCAAACGAAAAGTATTTTTCAATAAAATTTCATATTTTTTAATATTTATTAAAAAAGTTAATATTTTTATTAAATTATCAAAATTTTTCTCTAATATAATTTCTAAATGATTATTTTAAAAATAAATTCCATTTTGTAAAATAATTTTTCTAAAAGTGATAAAAAATAATTTTAAAATAATTGCGCAAAACATGATGCAAGTTCTTTTTACAAAAATTTAATTCTTAAGCATTAAATATTATGTATTCTTATCCCATGATTAGAAAACATACTAGATGAATGATATATAATTTAATAGATAATATAATATATAAATTTCAATAAAATAATATACTATTAGGTAATAATTTAATTTATTTAGATAAAAACACATTGTGCGCATAAAAATAGTATTTCAGTAAAATATTTATATTACTTTCAATTATTTTTTATTTTTTAAATAATAAATTGATTACTAATTAATTTATTTTATAATTGTTTAAAACATATAATTTTCATAATTTATTCAGTACTATTCATACCTACAAATTTAACGGTTATGAAATAATTGTCACATTAAATAATAATATTTTAATATTATAACGCCATTCGTTTAAACTCGATGTTGTGTATAACACAATATATCAAAGAAATAAAATTTATTTAAATTATAACATATTAAAAAAGTATAAAGGTGTTACATTCTACCCCATTAAATAATTTTTTCCCTCCTAATTTTATTTTTTTCATCAAATGTCTACACTTTATTGAAAACCCACATCATAAAAAGGATTAATAAAACACACTCTTAAAAAAAGTAAAATTTTAATGTCTTACAGAATAACACCTAGCTAGGTTTATAAGTAGGAAGTAATTATTGGGAATTGAAAATATTGATATGGAAGAAAAGTGTAATGATTAAATAATTATTGAGAGTTATAGTGATCATTGATCATAATAAAGTAAATGATCAAGAGAATGTTAATGAAAAAACTATAAAACCATGAGGTGTTAAAAAGGCCATTTTATTCATTATAATTAAAGTGAAATATATAAAAAAATTTTCAAGATCATTTTTTAGCACCCCTAGTTTCATGTAAATAACCCTTAATTTATGTATTTTGAGTATATAAAGTGTTTTGGTGATGTTTGGGAGGGTTTGGAGACCTTTTGGAAATTTTTAGAGCTTTTCTAAAGTTGAAGGATTTGTAAACAGTTAGTTTAAACCAAGAAAAAACAATAAGAAATCATTCACAATGAGACATTGGCTAAGGGAAGCGTGTATGGGTAGGTACACAATTTTTTAAAACTATGTTATAGCCTAGGAGAAGCCATTTTTTGAGACAGTGGTCTTTTCAATGGTTGGTGCATGGTTCTATAATCGTGTGGACCAACCATGGGAGGTTCCCCCTTAAGGGAGTTTTTGGAACATGGTTCGCACATGGTTTACCTAACCATGTGACTAACCATGCAGTGTGTAAAAAAACAAGATTAAAAAAAGTGGATCCTGGTCAGTTTTGTGTTTTAACCCCTCTTTTTCCCCAAAATGACCCTAACTAGATATTTATCCTACAAAAGGTAGTATAGTATTTTCCCTTTATGCGAAGGTGATTTGAAGGCTTATGTTGCTGCGTTGAATCCGGATTCTCATGGTAAGTCATCATTCTTGGTGGTTTTTGGTGTTTTCCTTAGATATTCTTTTCCCCTCTCTTGTTTTCATAGATATACTTTCACTGTTGGTAAATATAAGGAAGTTTATACCAAATATTATTATATTTATATTATTTGATGCTAGGGGAGGATAACTAAGGTGGGTTTCAGTGATTTAACCTGGTTTCATTGGTGCTTTAGTATCATTCTTCATTTTCACCACAAATCTTGAGGTAGGTGGATTCACTATCTACTCTTATTGCTATAAATTTAATGCTATCTTTCAAATTGTTTGTTTTGATTGAAATTTATTCTGATATTGATGTTAAAATCATGGTAGAAACCTTCTTTATTAATGGTTTTTGAATTTTGTGAAATTGTGGAATTATTGTGCATAGTGATATGTTCATTGACCTTAAAATGATAATTTTAGAATGGTTATTTGGTTTTGATGCATGGAAAATTGGTTTTCAATAAAAGGCCAGTTTTATTGAAATGGTTCATTTGAATTGTTCTTAATAAAAGGTTATTTTTATTGAAATGGTCAGTTATAAAGGTTTTCAATAAAAGAATGGTTTTATTGGAATAGTTGTTTTTGAATTGGTTTTTGGAATAATTTTTGTGTATGTTGATGTGAATTCTAGATGGATAAGGGTTATGATTATCCCCCATCATTAGTGGTATATATAAGGGTTAGGAATTTCTCACATAAAAATGGTTAACTAGGTGATGAGTGATTATGAATAATCAAAATATCTTTTACATTAGTCATCATCCCATTTGGTTTCTTAGAATAACTGCATTTTCTATTACATTCACTGTTAACATCATTATTCACGGTTCTAGCCATTTACTAAATTTAAAAATCATAGTGTGAGAAACAATAATCATAATTGTGAAAAATAATTTATATGATGTCTAAATAATTCCACCTTATTTTAAATATATGGAACCTTAGGTTTAATATAGTTCATCCATTTTTATCTTCTATTCAAATCCTTTATAATATTTAATAATAAAATATGAATTTACGCAAGAATATTTCTCATGAGTATCAAACCATGTGCGAATCAAGGAATTTTTTCATGCACTAGCTGACGATCGAGCCAAAGACCAATCCACCCTTTTTAGAGTTGTTACCCCTAGGTACAACTAGGAAAAATCGATATCCACTTTTATTATCCATGACAGATTTAGTATTTGGAAATCCACATAATCTATACCTTACAAAAACATTAGGATGTTACACTATAATTAGTCTTATCCTTGAAGTCAGTCATAGGGCTATATTTCTTAATTTATGTATTCCAAAATCCAATTCCTATGATTTTTAATCAACTTCCTATGATGCCAAATATAAATACCTTAAACCATGTAGCCTAAAGCTGGTGGTTTCTTTATTTCAATTGAATAAGATACAAGTAATCACATACTAAAGCACCAAGTAGTTTAGTAGTCTCGATAAACTAGATACATTCCCAAATCTCACATTATAATTGAAAACATAAAATACAACAAACTATTTTATTTGGGGAAACAATTATTACCTTTATAATATACCTATATATCCATCATAATACACTTAATGTCATCTAGGAGAATGGAAACATAAGAAAGGTGAGAGATCAAATGCTTAGTAAGGGTATGAATATAATGAAATCTATCATCAATACATAAGTATTAATAAATATATAAAGGTAAATATCATAAAACACATTACATTAAATAAATAACTTGATCATGAAGAATAATGAGAAAGGAATAAATGACAAACTAATAATGTCATATAAATAGTCACATGAGAATGGAACTTATCTATGAATATCAAAACCTATCAAATAATCACACATACATCTATAAATGATTTCATAATGGGGGAATTAATAATTACAGACATCATAAACTTACCATAATGGACTTATGCAAAGACATCTTATATAAATGGGTAAGGCTTCATCCAAATACCTGTGCTAGTTTATCGCATGATACCTACCAATTCATAAAGGGTCTATAACAGGCCCCACAAATCACTTACAAAGTCCAATTCATTCCTTATAAAAAAGGTTGAAATATAATAAATATAAACATTCATATTGAAAACCTAGCATATGAAATGTTAATAATTTCCCCCAATTAATAAAGATAATCATAAACCATCCAGAGTAAAATAGGGAATGATATCAAAATATTCAATCCTTAGTCAAACTGATTGTAAACCATTTAGAGAAATAATAAATATGGTATCATTATGTCATTTCCTCGGTGGATAGTAATTAAGATATGGGCTTTTGTCATTTATGAATATAAATTCCATAAAAACTATACTAAAAACATTCTTTAGGAAAAAACCATTTCAAATTGAAAATCACAATAAAAAACATAAAATTTATATAATATTATGAAAAAAATTTCTTTTAAAAGAATCATGGAAATTTAAAAAGGAATATTCAAAGTAATGAGTGGTCATGATAATAATATTACATACATTCCAAGTGTTTTATAAAAATGATTCTTTTTATATTTGTGGTAAAAAGTTAAAAAATACCTTGTCTAGAGAATGACAATAAGGTTCCATTTAAATACACTTTTAAAACTCAAAAATGGGTAAAAATTCACTATAATAAATCATTAGAGAATATTAAAAATATTCTTTAAAATATTCTAAGGAAAATCTGGATATCGAAGAAAAATTATTTTTGACCAAAAAGTTAAATAATGTTCAATTTTCATAAAAGAATTTTCTCTATATTTTTAATTAAAAAATATAAGAAAATGGTACTATTACTTGAAATTTCATGAATAAAAATTGGATAAGAAATTATAATTGGTTTAAGATATAAATATTAAAATAATTCCCCTAGTAGAGACCCCATCATATAAAATCCAAATAAAGCTGAGACTGTGAAATAAACCTTTACAAATTTGGTAACATATGAATCATAACCCCCATGAATGAAATAACATCAAATGAAAATTTAAATACCATGAATGTAAATATATTCAATATATGACATATAAAATAGGTATTATATATACCATAAAAAATAAATAAGTGGTGAATATGGTATATATATAATGAAATTAAAAGTGAGATGAGAAACTCTTACGTTAGGTTTGATGTCCTTTGTATATATCCAAAACTCTTATATAATAAATATAGATTTATTTTAAATATATTACAAAAATATAACCATATATATATATCATACCTTATATGATTTAATTATATTATTTTATCACCATTTTAGTAACAATTATTTGTTAAAATAACTGTTTGGGTAAAAACGGTTTTGTTTTTCATGTATTTTTTGGTTCAGTAGTTCTGGTTATTATATATTGATAATGGTCAAATCATCTAAATAGAGTTAATAATTATTCAAATGTAATATATAAAGTAATTATTTATATATAAATATATTAAAAAAATATATAAATTTTAGAGAAATAAATATTAATTACATTGTTCATGGAGGCGGTAGGTCGTATGCACACATGAATGTTGCTTCGAGTTTTGGATGGATGGAACAAAATAAAGGTAAATAAAAATTCACATTTTCAAAAATATTATAATATAAGATATATAATATATTTTCATTAAATCTATTATTATGACTATTAATTTCGAAATAAAATGAAATATTTATCACATTACTTCATGGAATAGGTATTCCATACATACACACCATGTCAAAATAAAATGGAAAATGTATCATATCGTTTTATGGAGGCGGTACTCCACACATATGCACAAGCAGTGTTATCATTTTCTAATAGATTTGAAGGTATAATGGTATATGTGATATTATAATTCTATAAAAATAATTATTTAATAAATATCTTGTATATATATTAAATCCATCATTTTTTCCTTTTGAGAGTGGCCATGACGGAAAATGAATCACAACGTTTCGCGAGGCGGTGGTTTGCTATACACATGATAAGTTATTTGGTCTAACATTTGATGGAAGTAGGGAAAGATATTGGTTATTCCATTAACATAAAATCATCTTAGTATATGGAATATACTTGTGTTATTATTTTATCATAGTTGAAAAATATTATAATGGGGTATAAGAATGAATAAAATGAATACACATGGTTGGGAACTATACCTCTTCTTTAGAGAACCTATTTAGGTTTATACCCAAAGCCCTCATAGGATGGTATTTTGATTAAAATAGTGACTTTATATGGCGGGGATGGTAATATAAAAGGTATTAGGAATGTAATACATAAAAAAAATCACTTTATGTGTGGAGTGGAGAGGAAAGGGGGTGTCCTTTTATAAGCAGGGAGAGGACCTTCTTGAAAATTTCCTAAGAGAATACAAAATGATAAAGTAATTAACCATAAAAATTCTACCAAATAGCCATATATTTGAAGGTGGTTGAATATAGGGAGTATATATTTCCAAAAAATAATATTCAGAAAAGTTTTATCAGCAAATATACCCTTATCTTTGGTTTAACCCTCAGTAAACCTGTTTTACCCTTAACCGTGGTAATTAATTTTTCACTATTTTCACCATTCATTATGGAAAAAAGTTAAGTTGAAATTATTAAGTAATATTAATTATTATGAATAATAACATGGAATCCATTTTATCAAATTCAATTCTCATAGGATATAGAATTTAATTTAATATTAAACTCACACGCATTATGAAAATGCAGGTTTTTGGGGATTTTTTAAGTGAAAATTTTTTATATATAAAATATTAAAAAAATATAGATTAAATTTATAAAAATTGGATTAATAATTATATAATTAAATTAATTTTAGTTTTAAAATATTTTTAAACAAAATAAAAATTTGTAAATTATATAAATAAAAATTCATTTTTCAGAAAAAAATCAATATATTTCACTATTTATTGAAGAAATTAATCGCTTCAAAAAATTCCGGTAAATTTATTCAAAGATAATTTTTACACACTTATTTAAAAAATTAATGTAATTTTTTTTAATATATTTTAAATAATTAATGAAGTTAATTTTAAAATAAGTTTGTAAAACATGATAGAACCACTTTTTAATGAAATACAGTTTTTAACCATAAAAATGATTTTATTCTTATTTCATACTTAGTTTAAATATTATATGAATGATAAAAAATTTATTGTGTATATAATATATAAATTTAACTAAAATAATTTAAAATAGTCATTCATTTAATTTTTTAAGATAAAAACACATTTGATGCATAAAAATAGTTTTTTTGAAAAATATTTCTTTTACATTCAAAAGATTTTATTTTTATTTATAATCAATTGATAACTAAAAAATTTATTTTATAAGTGTGTAAACTATTTAATTTTTATAATTTATCCATTCATATTCATACCTTCCAATTTAACATTTTGGTGATAAATTTCACATTAACTAATTTTATGTTATTAGTAAGTCATGATTTGTTTAAACTCGGTGTTTAGTGTAACCCAAGTTATTGAAGAAATAAAATTTATTTAAATATGAGTATATTATATAATATTAGGGTGTTACATATCTAGAGAAATAAATTGTATGAAATTATATGATAGTATCTCTCGTGAAGCATACAAATACTTAAAGGATGTTGACATAAATAAAAAATACCTTGATAATATCATTGAAATTTTTCTTTAAATACATGAGAAAATATTTTTTCTTATGATAACATTTTAACTAAAACATAAATGAATATATTATAAAATCATTTTAATTGAAAATTACCAAAGATATAGAAAATTAATATTCAATGAAATGAATTATTTTCATGGTAGGAAAATCTTTAGATTTCATATAAGGTAAAATAAATCATTCATTTTACATATTTTTTAAAATTCATAAAGGACTTGTCCAAAAAATCATTTATTTAAAAAAAATTCTTTTAAAACTAATTTATATAAATTAAATAGTAATGAAAATTTTAAAATAATTTATTTATAATTAATAACATTCATAATTGTTTTGAAGGGTATGGACATTGAAGAAAACGTTTGTCAATGAAACAAAAAATAAAGTCATCTTTTCTTTAAAAAACATTTCTCCATAATTTTAAGTACCCAATAGAGGGAAATTATTCTGATATATATAAAATATAGAAATAATTGGATTAGAATAAAATATAGTGATATTAAAGGATAATAACCTTATAATTTCCCCCAAAATAAATTTACCATAGACAATCATGAAAGGAAACACGATTATAACATAAACCCCAAATCTCAAGTATCATATCTCAATGTATGTGTTCAAATATACTATATAATAAACATGTATTTATTTTAAAAATATTTAATATCAATATTTATACATAAAATACTATGTATCATTTTTTTTATTAATTTTTATTATGATTTTATTAAAAATTTCATTATTAAAATCAACATTCTGGTAAAAATTGCTCAGTTATCCATGAATGTTTTGGTTCAATGGTTCTCAAACATGCATCATAATTATATTTCCATAATATATAGAATATTATTCATAAAAATAATTATCATATATATTCATCATATTCACTTATAATTATTCATATAAATATGTGATGAAAAATCAATTACAACACTTTATAGAGATAATACTCTATACGTAAAAATGAGTGATGATTCCAATTTTTTTATGGTTAGAATGAAATAATTGTAAAAAATAAATCAAATTTATTGAATCATTATTATATAAAAAATATCACATATACTTTATAAGTCAATGTTTACAACTGTTAATGTGAAGCAGTGGTGAAAAAATAAATGCATCGCTTCATGGAGGTGGCAGTCCACATACACACATTAGCAATACTTTCATTTTCTATTTGATGTAATGGTGGCGGAAAATAGTTGATCCTATAAGGCCCCGACGTTAAACCTTACTTAATGTTGAATTAAATGAATAATTCACATTGAGTATCTTTTCAGGTTTATAGTTTTAGAGAATTAGGACATAACTATTACATCTCAAAATATTACAAAGTAGACACTTCTACTAAGTTTCCATAAAATAAAAACTCTTAAAAAGAAACATTTCTAGTTCCATGTTTTAGATGGAATGACTATTCCTTGATCTCATCCTTGCCCTTATTCCACATTAATTTTTGTGAAAAACATTTCAAAAACCTGGGGTGAGCATAAAAAGCTCAATAAAGGATACAAAAATAATGAAAACTATTAGTTTTTCAAAACAACAAGTAAACCATGTATACTTTATCAAAGTAATACTTTTCACCTTTATGAAGTAGTAAAAACTATTCAATGAATAAAATATCATTAATTACCCTTTTTGTAACCAAAAGATTACCATAAAACCCATATAAAGAACACATAACATATAAAGGTCACTTGGGACATAAACACACTTAAGTGGAATAACCATTCGGTCGACTTCCACACATATCACTTAATGGAATAGCCATACGGACGACTTCCATACCCAATGCATTGGAGGTTATAATGTTACCACCCATCCTGGTATTCACGGCACCACCCGTCATATGGTTTATCATGTAACCACCCGTCAAATTTCCAAGTACCATTATAAAATCATAAGACATAAAACAAATATAATGGAAAGAAAACATTTCCACACTTTGATCACAATATATCACTTGAATATATTGACATAAAAAATCCATTATAAAAACAGTTTTCAATACCAAAATACATAAAAGAGTATATGGTATTTATTTCATTTTAAAAAACATTACATCTTGTTGAGGAAGCCAAAGACCAAATAATACTCGTGGCGGCGGAAAAGGTCATTGTCACCGTGTACGTTAAAAGAAACATTCCCTTTTATTGTTTAATAAAATGCTTCATATAAAGATATTCCTTTTGAATAAAATTAAAAGTCAAAGGGGTTGATACACCGTATAAAATAAATTTGTGTATGAAACAAAATATGCCTCAATGAAAGGAGATTGAGACGAAGTCCCTTACCTCGTGTACGACGTGACTCGATTGCTCTTTAATCTATGGAATAATAAACTAAAGTTAATTTCTACTTTCTTAAGAACATTTTTCAAGCTTATTATTCCTTTTATATCACTTATTACCATGTTATAAACATTATGTAATCATTTAAGTTAAAAAAATGTTTGTTTTGTCGATATTTGGTTCTTAAGTCGAAAATGGACTTCTTACAATTACATGTTGTTCATGTGGTCAAAGGTTCATTATATCCAGAATTATATTCATGATTTGGATATCATATATATCATATATATCTAGCATATACATGTATTTACCATAGTATATATCATTTAGTGGTAAGAAATGAAATGCACTGTTCATGGAGACGGTAAGCCGTACGTACGCATGAACACTACTTTCATTTATATTTCATATTTAATGGAGTGAAATCATAATGATATAAGGTTATATTATAATTAAAGTATAACATCATATATAATAACATTAACTCCATCCATTATACATCCCACATATGACATTAACGAATCAAATCACTTTGAGGGGGCGATAGTCCACACTTTCTAAAATGAAATTATCGTGTTTACCCACAATGGAAACCATAAAGGTATGCCACAAATGAAAAATACAGAAGCATAAGGAAAACATAAACATAATATATATCATATATAAATATAGTGACATCTTAATGGCCACATTTGAAAGGTGTTAAAAGAAGATTGAACAATCATCGTTTCTTGAGGCAGAAAATCGCCAACCACAGAAACAGTATGTTCTTGAACCATTAGACGAAGGTGTGTGTAGGTGTAGCTCTAATCCTTCTTATAAAAACATCCTAGTATATTTACGATACTGGTGTTGTTATTAAATAAAGGAATAAAAAGAGTTTAGGGGGTTGGAGAAGCAAAATAATACATAAGAACACAAGAGAGGACACTACCTTAAAATCGGGTAACTCTTTTTGATTTGAGCTCAAAGGCTTCCCTGGAAATACTTCTACCCAAATTGAGGCTCCTAAGAGTAAGATAGGGGTGTGGAGAGACAAATTGGGCAGGGGTTGGCCGAGCCAAAGGCTTGAGAGGTGTGGTTAAGGTGGTAGAGGTGGGGGCCTTTTATAAGAGGAGAGGAGGGGCACTCTTGGAAAGTTATAAAAGGTTACTTTATTATAATTTTTTTTCGAATTTTAAGGTCCCAATATTATATATTTCTATGGTAAGGTGATAAGATTCGAAATACACACATACAATAGGTTTTTGAAAAGTTTAGGTCTTAGATTTTACGTTATCTTTTCATTTTATTAAAATCGTTAAATAATGAGGTAATCACTGCATCATCATGGTGTCATAAATAATTTAATTTATTTAATGTATAAAAATTATAAAAAAAATATCATGATGTAGGAAATATTTTTATATTTCTAATGAATATTTATATTAAAAAATATGACTTGTATATCCCCATTTAAAAATTGTTTTAGTAAAACAATACATGTTTGTGACATTTTTATTTTAACATTAAATAAAAATTTATTAATGTCATTTTCATACCAAAGTGGCTCCATGGGGTCCCCAAGTTGACCCATGGATTGTCTTGGTCTGCCATGACACATTAAATAATGTTAAGATATGTTTCAAGGTCATTTCATATTATTAAAACATTATTTTTACCTTAAACTAAACTAATTACCTCTAATCGTGATTAAAAACTTAAAAGTTACTATTCACCAAAAAATTATTTTAATCCCATTGAACTAAATTTTACTTCCTAATTACAACCATTTATTTCGGATTTTTGAAATTCAAAACACAGAGGTGATAAAATTTCATTTAAACGAAAAATCAGTTTTTTTAAGTACCACTTAGTGGTTTCACTATTCATCAAAAATTGAAGTTTTTTAGAGAAATACCAAAACTTTACCCTAATATATATTTGATCTTCTGAATTAAAAAATGATGTCTATTTTACAAAATTCAAAACATATAAGTTACATTAATTAATTTAATAATTAATTCCCGCTGTCAGGACAAATAGCGTGTTTTTATGAAACAATATATATCAAAAGATTGACACTAGTTTAAGTCCAATTTCAAAGTGAAATTAATTCCAAAAACCACTATTGGATTAAATGGTAAAAATATATTCTAATTTCACTCTAAAAACAATTCAAAAAATTATCTAATCATATAAATAAATTTAATAAAAAATAGGTATTGAATTAAAATACAACATTTTTCACTATTCATTAAAAAAATGAACTTTATCGGAAAAATACCAAAAATTTACACAAAGTAAATTTTTAATTCCTGATTTTAAAGAAGAGTTTTATTTGGTCCAATAGAATGTATAAGAGTGACCAAATCTATATTTAAATAAGGTTCACCATGAAAAGGTGATAAGTCGACCTTTAGTGAATATTAGAGTATCTATGCCTAAAATTGAATTCTTTTCGTATTTTAAGCCTTTATCCTTTATTGGATAAATTTAAAAACATATAAAAAACATATATAACCATATTTTAGTTATTTATATTCATTCCTGCCAATACAACGGCTACGTGGTAACTACCATTTAAAAAAAATATTATTATATTACTAGTATGCAACGTAAGATTTCAAAAAAACTCGTTGTTGCGTATCGGGTACGCTATCGAACATAGAAACCCCTTTAAAGTAAAATTAATATTTAATTCGTAAATATTAATAAATATAGAAATGTTTTATTCTTTATTTACCTGGGATGTTACATCCTTCCCCCCTTTTGGTAATTGCGTCCTCGCAATTTTATTCACTTATCAAAATAAGTGGGGGTATTTATCCCTCATAGGATTTTCAGATTCCCACATTGACTCTTAAAACATATGGTTTTTCCACAAAACCTTTACCTGGTGAATTACCTTATTTCGCAACACTTTCTCTCTTCGGCCATGAATCTGGACTGGTTGTTCTTCATAAGAGAGATTCTCTTCCAACTGAACTACCTCTAGGCTCAAAACATGAGATAAATCTGGCATATACTTTCTCAACATCGAAACTTGAAAAACATTGTGTACCTGAGATAAAATCGGAGGTAAAGCCACTCAGTAAGCAACTGATCCATCTTTCTCCAGAATTTCATATGGTCCAATGAACCTTGGACTCAGATTTCCTTTCTTACCAAATTGCATCACACTTTTCCATAGTGAAGATTTGAGAAAAACATGATCACCTACATAGAAATATAGATCCTTCATCCGGTTATCCGAATAAATTTTCTATCTGCTCTGAGCTGTTCTCATGTGTTTCTAAATCAACTGAACTTTTTCTGCCATCTCTTCTACCAATTCTGGTCCCATCAGCTTCCTTTCATCTACTTCATCCCAAAAAGCCGGAGTTTGACCCCACATCCCATATAATGCTTCAAACAGAGCCATATGTATATTGGAATGAAAACTGTTATTATATGAAAACTCAACCATAGAAAGATGTTGGTCCCATCTTCCTTGATAATCCATTGAACAAGCAGATAGCATATCCTCCAAAGTCTGAATTGTTCGTTCGAATTGCCCATCTGATTGAGGATGAAACGCTGTACTAAAATTTAATTCAGTACCCAACGACTTATGAAGGCCCTTCCTAAAGTTATAAGTAAACCTGGGATCACGATCAGATACAATGGAGAGAGGAACTCCATGTAACCTAACTATCTCTTTATGATACAAACGGGAAAGTTGATCTAGAGAGAAAGTATCTCGAATAGGAAGGAAATGAGCTTATTTAGTCAAGTGATCAACAATAACCCTGTAACATCCCAAGTAAGTAATTAATAATAGATATTTTTATCTATGTATATTAATTAATTAGATATTGTTTTAGAGGCTTAAAATGAAAATAAATCCAATCTTAATCATGGAATACACTAATATTTTTTAAAAGATTGTTTTACTGCCTTTTGATGGCAAACCATTTTTAAATCTATCTTTTGAAAATTTTATAGGCTAAGTTTGTCAAAATAAACTTATTCTTTATGATTGGGACATCAAAGTTTACTTTGTGTGAATTTTTGGTATTTTTCTGACAATGTTCATTTTTTAATGAATAGTGAAAAATACTGTATTTTACATCAAAACTGCTTTTTAATCAAATTTATTTATATAATTAGATTATCTTTTGAATTGGTTTTAAAGTTAAATTAGAATATATTTTTACCATTTAATCCAATGGTGTTCATTAGTATTAATTTCACTTTGGAATTGGGCATAAACTAATGCCAAACTTTTCATAGATATTGTTTCAAAAAAACCCGCTATTTGTTTTGACAACGGGAATTATTTTTAAATCAATTATTGAAATTTATGTGTTTGGAATTTGGCAAAATGGATTACATATTTGGAATAAGAGGGTCCAAATTATTTAATCAAGACTCTTTTGTTTTTGGACATTATGAATAGTAACGACGGTAATTATCTTTAATTATCTTGATTAATGAGTAATCGGGTAGTTAAGGATAATAAAATAATATCATAATAAAAAACAAATGACACAAACATGTGTCATAATTCTAATGGTTGTCTCATGGCCGACCATGGGATGTCTTGTGCCAAACTTGGCGACCCCATGGAATCACTTTTGTGGAAAGTGACTTGTTATCGTTTTATTTTTTTTAAAGAAAGTAAATATAAGGAGAATGTATCACCTGATTAAAACATTTTTAATTTTGTCTACATAGATGATATTTTAGATTATAAATATTCATTGGAAAGATAAAAATATTTAATACATCATAGTATTTTATTCATAATTTTTAGACTTTATATAAATTAAATTATTTATGACATCATGATGATGCAACGATTACCTCATTAATAAAGGATTTAAATAAAATGAAATGATATTGTAAAATCTATGACCTACACATGTCCAAAACCTATTGTATGGGTGGTTTTAGAACCCTTATCACCTTAACCATGAATTATATCAATGTGGGACCTTTTGAATCCAAAAATCATTTTCAAATAAAGTAACATTTCTTTACTTTCCAAGAGTGCCCCTCGTCTCCTCTTATAAAAGGCCCCCACCCCTACCTCCTTACCCACACTCCCAAAGCCTTTGGCTCGGCCAACCCCTGCCCATGTTGTCTCTCCACATCCCTCTATTACTCCTTGAAGCCTCACTTTGGGCAGAAGTCTTCCCAAGGAAGCCTTTGAGCTCAAACCAAAGGGCGTTACCCGATTTTAAGGTAATGTATTCACTTGAGTCCTTTTGTTTTATTCTGCTTCTCCAACCCCCTAAAATCTTTTTATTCATTTATTTTTTAACAAATACAATATCTTCAATATACTAGGATGTTGTTATAATAAGGATTTGAGAAAAACTTACACACACCTACATCTAATGGTTAAAGGACATACTGTTTCCGTGGATGGTGAATTTATGCCTCCCGAAACGATGATTGTTCAACATTATTTTAACACCTTCAAAGGTGGACATTAATATGTCACTATATTTATATATGATATATAATATGTTTTGGTTTTCCTTAAGCTTCTGTATTTTTCATTTTGGGCATACCTTTATGGTTTCCATTATGGGTAAACGCGATATCTTAATTTAAGGAAGTGCATACTACCGCCCCCTTAAAGTGATTTGATTCGTTAAATACCATATGTGGGACGTATAAAGGATGGAACTATGATATTATATATGATATTATACTGGAATTATAATATACCTTTATATCATTTAGATTCCATTCTATAAAATACGAAATATAAATGAAAGTAGCGTTCATGTGTACGTCCGGCTTACCGTCTCCATGAACGGTGCATTTCATTTCTTACCTCTAAATGATTATGTAATATTATAAATGTATTTATATACTGGATATATATGATATATACATCATTATTATAATTATGGATATAATGGATACATGAAAAACTTGTAATTATAAAGGGTTTATTTTTAACTCAAGTATCAATGATTGTTAAAACGACCGTTATTAACTTAAATAATTACATAGTGTTCATGACATGGAAATAAGTGATATAAAAGGAATAATGAACTTAAAAAAGGTTCTTAAGAAAGTATAAATTAACTCAAGTTTATTATTCAGGACATTAAAGAATGATCAAGTCAAGTCGGACCCGAGGTATGGGACTTTGTCTCCATCTCCTTTCATTGAGGCATATTTTATTTTATACACAACATTATTTTATACTGTGTATAAACCCCTTTGACTTTTATGTTTATCCAAAAGGATTCTTTTTTATACGAAGCATTTTACTAAATGAAAAAAGGGAATGTTTTTGTCGTACGTATGCGGCGACAATGACTTCTCCGCCGCCGTGACCCTTATTTGAGTTTCGGCTTCCTCTACAAGCCATACCTTTTTTTAAAAGAAAAATAAATACCATGTTTTACTTTTCTTTTGTTTTGGTATTGAAAATGGTTTTCATAATGTTTTTATATCAATATGTTGTATTGATATCTTGGGATTGAAAGGTGGAAATGTTATGTTTCCTATTTGCATGTTTTATGGGATACGATTATGTTGATGTTCTTGGGCATTATTATGAAGACGGGTGGTTCCGTGATAAACTAAGGGCGGGTGAGCCCCATATAGCTCTCCAATGCATTGGGTAACACGAAGGAGTGAAACGTTAAGGTTTCTCCGAAGAGATTTAGGGAATATACTGTGATGGGTATTCCAAACGTAACCAAGAGGGTTACTCCCTATGTAAGAATGTTATGAATGCCTCAAGTTACCTTTATGTCTTATGATTTCTATGATTTATTCATGATTTGATGAGGTATGTTAATGTGCTTATGTTTTATGGGTAAAGTATGATTTCATTCTTATGTATATATGTACCCATGTTTACTTTCCATATATTTTTATATCCCTTACTGAGCTTTTTATGCTCATCCCAAGTTTTTTTTGAAATGTTTTTCACAGGTCAAGGGAAAGGTACATGATATGATGATATTTTCAAGGAAGTATCAAGAAAGAATCCATGTTTTATTTTAAATATGTTTCCATTGATGGGAAAGAAGAATACTATCTTTATGTAACCACTTTGTTTATATGTGGAATGTAATGCAAGTTTTATGAACTAATTCTCTAAAACTCTAAACCCGAAAATATCCTCAATGTGTAATCTTGTAATAACTCAAGATTAAGTAAGGTTTAAGGCTGGGGCATTATAGTTGGTATCAGATGTCGGTTTAGATAACTTTAGGAGTTAGAATTCTATTAAATGATTATCCAAAAATATTTTTTTATGGTCAAATTGAAGTGATATAGTATTTGAAGATTACCATGTTGCTTCATCTAAGACATGTTTGTTCAGAATGGTTTTCCACAGAGGAAACAGGGAAGCAGTGCTAGGAAGGAATTCAGAAGGAAATAACCTTCCGAATCAGCATCCTGAGATGGTCGGAATTGGAACTAAACAGTTTGTTGTAGTAATGGCGCAGTTGAATCAAGCGATAAATGGCGGTGGTATCCATACACGAGATCATCCAGATCAACCGTAGAGGAACATGTTAGTGGTGGAACATTTCATGAGGCAACATCCCCCATCATTGAGAGGATCATCTGACCCTGTGCTAGCTGAAGGGTGTATTAAAGCACTGGAGAAGATTTTTGATGTCATGGGGTGTTCAGACAATCAAAAGGTTAGTCTTGATATTTACCGTTTGGAGGGTGAAGCAGATTAGTGGTGGTCGATGGTTAAAAATATTAGGGACACTGATGGGATTGATGCTCTCGACTGGGATGAATTCAAAGGAATGTTTCTTGAAAAGTATTTTCCTAAGGCTGTTCGACTTAGGATGGAAAAACAATTCTTGGAATTGAAGCAAGAGGAAGACTCAGTGGCTACCTATGAAGAAAGGTTCACTCGATTGGCAAGGTATGCTCCAAATTTTATCCAAGACCTTGATAGTAAAATCAATCATTTTTACTCAGTATTAAAGGCAAAATATCGAAGGGCATTAGCTTCTCGTGAGTTTAAAAGTTATGAAAATCTTGTTCGATGTGCTGAGAAGGTGGAAATGGAGTTTGCCGATGATCAAGTGTTCTATAACAACTAGCAGAAGAAGAGACCAACGTGGCAGGAGAAAGGGAAGAATTCTTCAAAAAAGTCTGATGGTAAGAAATCTAAGTTTCCAGTTTGTGATAAATGTGGAAAAAGGAATCCTGGGGAATGTCTTCTGAATTCTAGAAAGTGCTACCGATGTGGTAAGATTGGACATAAGGCTCGTGATTTCACTGAAAAAGATCAAGGTGAAGGTAAGACCAAATTTGATTTACAGTTAGTGAAATGTTTTAAGTGCAATGAGATGGGTCACTATGCAAACGAGTGTCCGACAAAGAGCTTGAGTGATGGGAAGCAGTTAGACTACAAGCTGAAAGGGGTGGTGAAATCCTTTGCAACTACTTCAGCAGATGTCGGGCCATCAAATGAAGTTGTATCAGGTACTTTGTTTGTTTTTTCAGATTATGCCAGTGTGCTGTTTGATTCGGGGTCTACACATTCTTTCATCTTTGATAACTTTTCTAGTAAAATGGGAATACCATCTCAAGAAATGACTCCTGAACTTTTGGTAAAAACACCTGGGGGAAATGTTGAGGCAAAAAGAATTTATAAGAATCTTCCTATCCTTATCTGTGGAAAGAACCTACTTGAAAACATTATTGTTTTACCTCTAGTAGAGTTTGATGTTATCCTGGGTATGGATTGGCTCTCTATTTACCATGCTAAGATTGACTGTAGAGCTAAAGAAGTTTCTTTTCAGAAAGAATTTCAGTTTGTGTACAAGAATGAACCCTTACTGTTGATAACTTATCAAGAGGCCAGGAAACTTGTAAAAGATGGAAATGAATGTTACCTTGCACACATCGTTGAAAATAAAGGAACTGTTCAGATTAATGATGTGCCAGTGGTAAATGAGTATCTTTATGTTTTTCCTGATGAGTTTCCTGGAATAATACCAGATCGGGAAGTTGAGTTTACTATTGACTTAGTTCCTGATGCTAATCCAATTTCAAAACCCCCTTATCGAATGGATCTAATTGAACTTTTTGAGTTGAAGGAGCAATTGCAAGATTTATTAGAGAAAGGTTTCATTCGACCTAGCACATCACCATGGGGTGCTCCTGTTTTATTTGTTAAAAAGAAATATGGTTTAATGAGACTTTTCATTGATTATAGAGCCTTGAATAACGTCACTGTTAAGAACAAATATCCTTTGCCTCATATCGATGATTTGTTTGATTAGCTCCAGGGAGCTCAGTATTTTTCAAAGATTGACTTGAGATCAGGGTACCATCAGCTGAAGGTAAAGGAAGCAGATGTTTCGAAGACCACGTTCCGTACAAGATATGACCATTATGAATTTGTAGTAATGCCTTTTGGGCTAACCAATGAACCTGCTGTATTCATGGACTTAATGAATAGAATTTTCCATGAGTTCTTGGATAAGTTTGTGGTGGTTTTCATTGATGATATTTTGGTGTTTTCTAAAAGTAAAGAGGAGCATGAAAGACATTTTAGGGTTATCTTGAAAACCATAAAAGAAAAGAAACTTTATGGAAAATTCAGAAAGTGTGAGTTTTGGTTGCAACAAATTTCTTTCCTTGGTCACATTGTTTCTAAAGATGGGATAATCGTTGATCTTGAAAAAACAAAGGTTGTGGAAGACTGGACAAGACCCACAAATGTAACTGAGATTCGTAGCTTCCTTGGTTTGGCAGGCTATTACTGAAGGTTTTTTAGAAATTTTTCACGGTTATCTAGTCCAATGACTAAGCTAACTCGGAAGGGTGTTAAGTTTATCTGGACAAAAGAATGTGATGATTGTTTTCAGGAATTGAAAAGAAGATTGGTGAATGATCCAGTTTTGGCACTACCTTCCAGGAATGGTGAGTTTGTTATATACATTGATGCTTCATTGAAAGGACTTGGTTGCGTCCTAATGTAGAATGATCAGGTAATTGCTTATTCTTCATGACAGTTGAAAACTCATGAGGTAAATTACCCTACACATGATTTGGAATTAGCTGCTGTTGTTTTCGCTTTAAAAATTTGGAGGCATCATTTGTATGGAGTAAAGTGTGAAATATATACTGATCACAAATGTTTAAAGTATATATTCACTCAGCAAGAGTTAAACATGAGATAGAGGAGATGGCTAGAATTAATCAAGGATTATGATTGTACAATTCATTACCATCCGGGAAAAGAAAATAAAGTGGTTGATGCTTTGAGTCAAAAAAGTAATGATTCATTAGAAATGTTGCATTTGGAACGTGATCCTTTGGTTAAGGATTTGATAAACATTGACATAGAAGTTGTTGGTGCAGGATGATATTCTGTTTTGTTTCAGGTATCAGTGAAATCTTCTCTATCAGATAGAATCAAGAAAGCACAAAAGCAAGACAGTGAGTTGCAGAAAAAGGTAGACCTGGTTCAGAAAGGTAAGTTGCATGAATTCAACATTGATAGTGATTGTGTTTTGAGATTTGGGAAGAGATTGTGTGTGCCTTGTGATTCACAGTTGAAGAGAGAGTTGTTATGGGAATCTCATAATTCTCCGTTTTTAGTTCATCCTAGCAGTACTAAGATGTACAGATATCTGCGGGAGTATTACTGGTGGGATGGAATGAAAAGAGATATTTCCGATTTTACTGTGAAGTGTCTGACTTGTCAATAGGTTAAAGCAGAGCGGTAGTTACCGAAATGGATGCTTCAACCTTTACCGGTTCCAGAGTGGAAATGGTATAATATATCCATGGACTTTGTTGTGGGATTACCGAAGACATCTCGAGGTGATAATGCAATCTGGGTTATTCTTGATCTCTTGACAAAATCTGCTCATTTCCTTGCTATACGAGATACTTTTTTCCTAGATCAACTTTCCCGTTTGTATCTTAAAGAGATAGTCAGGTTACATGGAGTTCCTCTCTCCATTGTATCTGAGCGTGATCCCAGGTTCACTTCTAACTTTTGGAAAGGCCTTCAGAAGTCGTTGGGTACTGAATTAAATTTTAGTACAACATTTCATCCTCAATCAGATGGGAAGTCAGAACGAACAATTCAGACCTTGGAGGATATGCTACGAGCTTGTTCGATGGATTATCAGGGAAGTTGGGACCAACATCTTTCTTTGGTTGAATTTTCATATAATAACAGTTTTCATTCCAGTATACAGATGGCACCATTTGAGGCGTTATATGGGAAACGGTGTCGAACTCCAGCTTTCTGGGATGAAGTGGGTGAAAGGAAGTTGATGGGACCAGAATTGGTAGAAGAGTTGGCAAAAAAAGTTCAGCTGATACAGAAACACATGAGAATAGCTCAGAGCAGGCAGAAGAGTTATGTAGACAACAGGGGGAAGGATCTCTCTTTTGAGGTAGGTGATCATGTTTTTCTCAAAGTATCACCATGGAAAAGTGTGATGCAATTTGGTAAGAAAGGAAAGCTGAGTCCAAGGTTCATTAGACCATATGAAATTCTGGAGAGAGTTGGATCAGTTGCATACCAGGTGGCTTTACCTCCGATTTTATCTCATTTACACAATGTTTTTCACGTTTCGATGTTGAGAAAGTATATGCCAGATCCATCTCATGTTTTGAGTCCCGAGGTAGTTCAGATAGAAGAGAACCTATCTTATGAGGAACAACCGGCCCAGATTCTTGACCACACAGAGCAAGTGTTATGAAATAAGGTGATTAATCAGGTAAAGGTTTTGTGGAAAAACCACATGATGGAAGAGGCAACATGGGAATCTGAAACTGCAATGAGGGATAAGTACCCCCATTTATTCGATAAGTAAATAAATTGCAGGGATGCAATTTTCTAAAGGGGGGAAGGATGTAACATCCCAAGTAAGTAATGAATAATAGATATGTTTATCTATGTCTATTAATGAATTAGATTGATTTTTAGAGGCTTAAAATGAAAATAAATCCAATCTTAAGCATGGCATACACTAATATTTTTTAAAAGATTGTTTTACTGCCTATTGATTGCAAACCATTTTTAAATCTATCTTTTGAAAATTTTATAAGCTATGTTTGTCAAAATAAACTTATTCTTTATGATTAGGACATCAAAATTTACTTTTTGTGAATTTTTGGTATTTTTCTGACAATGTTCATTTTTTAATGAATAGTGAAAAATACTGCATTTTGCAGCAAAACTGCTTTTTAATATAATTTATTTATATGATTAGATTATATTTTGAATTGGTTTTAAAGTTAAATTCGAATATATTTTTACCATTTAATCCAATGGTGGTTATTAGGATTAATTTCACTTTGGAATTGGGCATAAACTAATGCCAAACTTTTCATAGATATTGTTTCAAAAAAACCTGCTATTTGTTTTGACAATGTGAATTATTTTTAAATAAATTATTTAAATTTATGTGTTTGGAATTTGGTAAAATGGATTACATATTTGGAATCAGAAGGTCCAAATTATGTAATCAAGACTCTTTTGTTTTTTGACATTATGAATAGTAACGACGGTAATTATCTTTAATTATCTTGATTAATGAGTAATCTGGTAGTTAAGGATAATAAAATAATATCATAATAATAAACAAATGACACCAACATGTGTTATAATTCTACTTTTTGTCTCATGGATGACAATGGGATGTCTTGTTCCAAACTTGGCGACCCCATGGAATCACTTTTGTGGAAAGTGACTTGTTATCTTTTTAATTTTTTTTAAAGAAAGTAAATATAACAAGAATGTATCACCTGATTAAAACATTTTTATTTTTGTCTACATAGATGATATTTTAGACTATAAATATTCATTGGAAATCTAAAAATATTTCCTACATCATAGTATTTTTTTCATAATTTTTAGTCTTTAAATAAATTAAATTATTTATGACATCATGATTATGCAGCGATTACCTCATTAATAAAGGATTTAAATAAAATGAAATGATAATGTAAAATATATGACCTACACATGTGCAAAACCTATTGGATGGGTGGATTTCGAACCCTTATCACCTTACCCTCGAATTATATCAATGTGGTACCTTTTGAATCCGAAAATCATTTTCAAATAAAGTAACATTTCATTACGTTCCAAGAGTGCCCCTCCTCTCCTCTTATAAAAGGCCCCCACCTCTACCTCCTTACCCAAACTCCCAAAGCCTTTGGATCGTCCAAACCCTGAACATTTTGTCTCTCCACATCCCTCTCTTACTCCTTGAAGCCTCACATTGGGCAGAAGTCTTCCCAAGGAAGCCTTTGAGCTCAAACCAAAGGGAGTTACCCGATTTTAAGGTAATGTCTCCACTTGAGTCATTTTGTTTTATTTTGCTTCTCCAACCCCCTAAACTCTTTTTATTCATTTCTTTTGTAAAAACTCCCATATATTTAATATATTAGTATGGTGTTATATGAATTATTCGAGCAACACTTACACACACCTACATCTAATGGTTAAAGGACATACTGTTTCCGTGGATGGTGAATTTATGCCTCCCGAAACGATGATTGTTCAAAATTCTATTAACACCTTCAAAGGTGGCCATTAAAATGTCACTATATTTATATATGATATATAATATGTTTATGTTTTCCTTAAGCTTCTGTATTTTTCATTTTGGTCATACCTATATGGTTTCCATTATGGGTAAATGCGATATCTTCATTTAAGGAAGTGCGAACTACCGCCCCCTCAAAGTGATTTGATTCGTTAAATACCATATGTGGGACGTATAAAGGATGGAACTATGACATTATATATGATATTATACTAGAATTATAATATAATTTTATATCATTATGATTCCATTCTATAAAATACGAAATAGAAATGAAAGTAGCGTTCATGCGTACGTACGACTTACCGTCTCCATGAACGGTGCATTTCATTTCTTACCTATAAATGATTATGTAATATTATAAATTCATGTATATACTGGATATATATGATATATACATCATGATTATAATTCTGGATATAATGGATACATGAACAACTTGTAATTATAAAGGGTTTATTTTTGACTCAAGTACCAATGATCATTAAAACGACTGTTATTAACTTAAATAATTACATAGTGTTCATGACATGGAAATAAGTGATATAAAAGGAATAATGAACTTAAAAAAGGTTCTTAAGCAAGTATAAATTAACTCTAGTTTATTATTCAGGACATTAAAGAACGATCGAGTCAAGTCAGACCCGAGGTATGGGACTTCGTCTCAATCTCCTTTCATTGAGGCATATTTTATTTTATACACAACCTTATTTTATACGGTGTATAAACCCCTTTGACACTTACGTTTATCCAAAAGGAATCTTTTTTATATGAATCATTTTACTAAATGACAAAAGGGAATGTTTTTGTCGTACGTATGTGGCTACAACGACTTCTCCACTGCCGTGACCATTATTTGAGTTTCGACTTGCTCTACAAGCCATACCTTTTTTTAAAAGAAAAATAAATACCATGTTTTACTTTTCTTTTGTTTTGGTATTGAAAATGGTTTTCATAATGTTTTTATATCAATGTGTTGTATTGATATCTTGGGATTGAAAGGTGGAAATGATATGTTTACTATATGCATGTTTTATGTGATACGATTATGTTGAGTTTCTTGGGCATTATTATGAAGATAGGTGGTTCCGTGATAATCTAAGGGCGGGTGAGCCCGATATAGCTCTCCAATGCATTGGGTAACGCGAAGGAGTGAAACATTAAGGTTTCTCCGAAGAGATTTAAGGAATATACTGTGATGGGTATTCCAAACGTAACCAAGAGGGTTACTCCCTACGTAAGAATGTTTTGAATGCCTCAAGTTACCTTTATGTCTTATGATTTATATGATTTATTCATGATTTGATGAGGTATGTTAAAGTGCTTATGTTTTATAAGTAAAGTATGATTTAATTCCTATGTATATATGTACCCATGTTTCCTTTCCATATATTTTTATATCCCTTATTGAGATTTTTATGCTCATCCAAAGTTTTTTTGAAATGTTTTTCATAGGTCAAGGGAAAGGTACATGATATGATGATAGTGTCAAGGAAGTGTCAAGAAAGAATCCATGTTTTATTTTAAATATGTTTCCATTGATGGGAAAGAAGAATACTATCTTTTTGTAATCACTTTGTTTATATGTGGAATGTAATGCAAGTTTTATGATCTAATTTTCTAAAACTCTAAACCCGAAAAGATCCTCAATGTGTAATCTTATAATAACTCAAGATTAAGTAAGGTTTAAGGCTGGGGCCTTATAAACCCAGATTTCATTATTACCTCGAGATGTCCTCAGTAATCCCACAAAAAAGTCCATGGATACATTTTCCCATTTCCACTCTGGCACCGGTAAAGGCTGAAGCATCCCTTTCGGTAACTGCCGCTCTGATTTAACCTATTGACAAGTCAAACACATTACAGTAAAATCAGCAATATCTCTTTTCATTCAATCCCACTAGTAATACTCCCGCAGATCTCTGCACATCTTAGTACTGCCAGGATGAACTGAAAACAGGGAACTATGAGCCTCACATAACAACTCATTCTTCAACTGTGAATCACCAGGCACACATAATCTCTTCCAAAACCTCAAAACACAATCATTATCAATATTAAATTAAGGCAACTTACCCTTCTGAACCAGTTCTACCTTTTTCTATAACCCATTGTCTTTCTTCTGCACTTGCTTAATTCTGTCTGATAGGGATGATCTCACTGACACCTAAAACAAAACAGAAGAAATTCCTGCACCAACAACTTCTATGACAAAGTTCATAAAATAAAAAACCAAAGGCTCTCGTTCTAATCATAGCATGGTTAATAAAGCATTAATTTTTTGACTCAAAGAATCAACCACATTATTTGATTTTCCCAGATGGTAATGAATTGTACAATCATAATACTTTATTAATTCCAGCCATCTCCTCTATCTCATGTTCAATTCTTTCTGAGTGAATATATATTTTAAACTTTTTTGATCAGTATATATTTCAAACTTTACTCCATACAAATAATGCCTCCAAATTTTTAGAGCAAAAACAACAACAGATAATTCCTAGTCATGTGTAGGGTAATTTACCTCATGAGTTTTCAACTGACGTGAAACATATGCAATTACCTGATCATTCTGAATTAGGACGTAACCAAGTCCTTTCAATGAAGCATCACTGTAGATAACAAACTCACCATTCCTGGAAGGAAGTGCCAAAACTGGAGCATTCACCAATCTTCTTTTCATCTCCTAAAAACAATCATCACATTCATTTGTCCAGATAAACTTAACACCCTTCCAAGTTAGCTTAGTCATTAGACTAGATAACCGTGAATAATGTTCAACAAACCTTCGGTAGTAACCTTCCAAACCATGGAAACTATGGATCTCGGTTACATTTGTGGGTCTTGGCCATTCTTCAAAAACTTTTGTTTTAGCAGGATCAACAGTTATGCCATTTTTTGAAACAATGTGACCAAGGAAAAAAAAATTTGTAACCAAAACTCACACTTGCTGAATTTTCCATACAATTTATTTTATTTTAAGGTTTGTAAGATAACACTTAAATGACTTTCATGCTCTTATTTACTTTTAGAAAACACCAAAATATCATCAATGAAAACAACCACAAACTTATCCAAGAAGTCATGAAAAATTCTATTCATAAGGTCCATCAATACAGCAGGTGCATTGGTTAACCCAAAAGGCATAACTACAAATTCATAATGGCCATATCTAGTACAGAACGCAGTCTTCGGAACGTCTGATTCTTTTACTTTCAACTGATGGTACCCCGACCTCAATTCAATCTTTGAAAAATAATGAGCTCCCTGGAGCTGATCAAACAAATCTTCGATATGAGGCAAAGAATACTTTTTCTTAACAGTAATGTTATTCAAAGCTCTATAATAAATGTAAAGTCTCATTGAACCATATTTCTTTTTAACAAACAAGACAGGAGCACCCCTTGGTGATGTTCTAGGTCGAATGAAACCTTTATCTAATAACTCCTGCAATTTCTTCTTTAACTCTAAAAGATCAACTTGAGCCATTCGATAAGGGGGTTTTGAAATTGGATTAGAATCAGGAACTAAGTCAATAGTAAATTCAGCTTCCCCATCATGAATAATACCAGGCAACTCATCAGGAAAAACATCAAGATGCTCATTTACCACTAGCACACCATTAATCTGAACAGTTCCTTTTTTTTCAACAATATGTGCAAGGTAACATTCATTTCCATATTTTACTAGTTTCTCAACTTCCTTATATGCTATCAAAATCAAGGGTTCATTCTTGTACACAAACTGAAAATATTTTTGGAAAGAAACCGTTTTAGCTCTGCAGTCAATCTTAGCATGGTAAATATAGAGCCAATCCATACCCAGGATAACATCAAACTCTACTAGAGGTAAAACAATAAGGTTTGTAAGTAGGTTCTTTCCCTGGATAAGGATAGGAAGATTCTTATAAATTCTTTTTGTATCAACGTTCCCTTTGAGTGTTTTTACCATAAGTTCAGGATTCATATCTTGAGATGGAATCCCCAATTTACTAGAAAACTTCTCAGAAATGAAAGAATGTGTAGACCCTGAATCAAACAACACATAGGCATAATCTGAACAAACAAATAGTATACCTGATACTACTTCATTCAATGGCCCAACATCTGCTGAAGTACTTGCAAAGGATTTAACCACCCCTTTCTGCATGAAGTCTGGCTTCTTTCCCTCAGTTGAGTTCTTCATTAGACACTCATTTGCATAATGACCCATTTCATTACACTTAAAACATCTTACCGCTGGCTTTTCATTACCCTCTTGATCATCTTCCTTACAGTTACGAGCAATATGACCCGACTTACCACACCGAAAGAACTTTCCAGACTTGGATAAACATTCTCCAGGATGCATTTTACCACACTTCTCACAGGATGGATATTTTGTTTTCTTACCTCCTTTCTTCTTTGATGAATTCTTCCCTTTTTCCTGCCAACTAGACCTCTTATTCTTCTGTTTATCAAAGAACACCTAATCATCAGCAAACTCCATTTCCAACTTCTCCGCACATCGAACAAGTTTTTCATAACTTTTTAACTCATGAGAATCTAAAGACCTTCGATAATTTGGATTTAACCCTGAGTAAAAATGGTTGATTTTACTATCAAGATCTCCTATGAAATTTGGATCATACCTTTCCAGTCGAGTGAACGTTGCTTCATAAGCAACCACTGAGTCATCCTCCTGCCTCAATTCTAGGGATTTTTTTTCCATCCTAAGACGAACCACCTTAGGAAAATATTTCTCAAGAAACATACCTTTTAATTCATCCCAGTGAAGATAATCAATCTCATCACTATCCCTGATATTTTTCACCATCGACCACCACTGATCAGCTTCACCTTCAAAATGGTAAACAGCAAGACTAACCTTTTGATGTTCTGAACACCCTATGACATCAAAAATCATCTCCCATGCTTTAATCCACCATTCAACTATCACGGGGTTATATGATCCTATGAATGATGGGGGATGTTACCTCATGAAATGTTCCACCACTGACATGTTCCTATGCGGTTGATCTGGCTGATCTCATGCATGGATACCACCACCATTTATAGCCTGAGTCAACTACGCCATCACTGCAACAAACTGTTCAGTTCTGATTCTGACTATCTCAGGTTGCTGATTTGAAAGGTTGTCTTCCTCCTGATGTCGTCCCAACATAGCTGCTTTGTTTCCTCTGCGGAAAACCATTCTGAACATAGAAATATCTTAGGCAAAGAAACATGGTAATCTTTAAATGCTATATCATTTCTATCATACCATAAATTAATTTATAATTTAACAATTTTCTAACCCCTAAAGTTGTCTAAACCGACCTCTGATACCAATTATAAGGGCCCAGCCTTAAACCTTACTTAATATTGAATTAAATGAATAATTCAAATTGAGGATCTTTTCAGGTTTAGAGTTTTAGAGAATTAGGACATAACTATTACATCTCAAAAGATTACAAAGTAGACACTTCTACTAAGTTTACATAAAATAAAAACTCTTAAAAAGAAACATGTCTAGTTCCATGTTTTAGATAACATAACTATTCCTTGATCCCATCCTTGACCCTATTCCACATTAATTCCTATGAGAAACATTTCAAAAATTTGGGGTGAGCATAAAAAGAATAGTAATGGATACACAAATAATGAAAAATGTTAGTTTTTCAAAACAACAAGTAAACCATGTATACTTTATCAAAGTAATACTTTTCACCTTTATGAAGTAGTAAAAACTCTTCAGTGAATAAAAGATCATTACTTAACCTTTTTGTAACAAAAATATTACCATAAAACCCTTATAAAGAACACATAACATATAAAGGTAACTTGAGACATAAACATACTTAAGTGGAATAACCATCCGGTCGACTTCCACACATATCACTTAATGGAATAGCCATACGACAAACTTCCATACCCAATGCATTGGAGGTTATAATGTAACCACTCGTCCTGGTATTCACGGCACCACCTGTCATATGGTTTATCACGTAACCACCCGTCAAATGTCCAAGTAACATTATAAAATCATAAGACATAAAACAAATATAATGGAAGGAAAACATTTCCACACATTGATCACAATATATCGCTTAAATATATTGACATAAAAAATCCATTATAAAAACCATTTTCAATGCCAAAATACATAAAAGAGTATATGGTATTTATTTTATTTTAAAAACATTACGGCTTGTTGAGGAAGCCAAAGAACAAATAATACTCGCGATAGCGGAAAAAGTCATTGTCACCGCGCACGTTAAAATAAAAATTCCTTTTTGTCGTTTAGTAAAACGCTTCATATAAAAAGATTCCTTTTGAATGAAATTAAAAGTCAAAGTGGTTTATACACCGTATAAAAGAATGTTATGTATAAAACAAAATATGCCTCAATGAAAGGAGATTGAGACGAAGTCCCTTACCTCGTGTCCGACGTGACTCGATTGCTCTTTAATCTCCTGAATAATAAACTAAAGTTAATTTATACTTGCTTAAGAACCTTTTTCAAGCTTATTATTCCTTTTATATCACTTATTACTATGTTATAACCATTATATAATTATTTAAGTTAAAAAATGTTTGTTTTGTCGGTATTTGGTTCTTAAGTCGAAAGTGGACTTCTTACAATTACATGTTGTTCATGTGGTCAAAGGTTCATTATATCCAGAATGATATTCACGATTTGGATATCATATATATCATATATCTCTAGAATATACATGTATTTACAATAGTATATAACATTTAGTGGTAAGAAATGAAATGCACCGTTCATGGAGACGGTAAGTCGTATGTACGCATGAACGCTACTTTCATTTTATATTTCATATTTAATGGAGTGAAATCATAATTATATAAGGGTATATTATAATTCCAGTATAACATAATATATAATAACATTAACTCCATCCTTTATACGTCCCACATATGGCATTAACGAATCAAATCACTTTGAGGGGGCGGCAGTCCGCACTTCCTAAAATGAAATTATCGTGTTTACCCACAATGGAAACCATAAAGGTATGCCACAAATGAAAAATACAGAAGCATAAAAAAAACATAAACATAATATATATCATATATAAATAGAGTTACATCTTAATGGACACCTTTGAAAGGTGTTAAAATAAGATTGAACAATCATCGTTTCGTGAGGCAGAAAATCACCAACCACAGAAACAATATGTTCTTTAACCATTAGATGAAGGTGTGTGTAGGTGTAGCTCTAATAATTCTCATAAAAACATCCTAGTATATTTAAGATACTGGTGTTGTTACAAAATAAAGGAATAAAAAGAGTTTAGGGGGTTGGAGAAGCAAAATAAAATATAAGAACATAAGAGAAGACACTACCTTTAAATCGGGTAAATCTTTTTGATTTGAGCTCAATGGAATCCTTGGAAAGACTTCTGCCAAAAGTGAGGCTTCTAGGAGTAAGATAGGGATGTTAAGAGACAAAATGGTCAGGGGTTTCCGAGCCAAAGGCTTGAGAGGCGTGGGTAAGGTGGTAAAGGTGGGGGCCTTTTATAAGAGGAGAGGAGGGGCACTATTGGAAAGTTATAAATGGTTACTTTATTATAAAATTCTTTTAGGATTTTAAAGGTCCCAAAATTATATATTTCAAGGATAAGGTGATAAGAGTTCGAAATACACCCATACAATAGGTTTTTGACAAGTTTAGGTCTTAGATTTTACATTCTCTTTTCATTTTATTTAAATCGTTAAATAATGAGGTAATCGCTGCATCATCATGGTGTCATAAGTAATTTAATTTAGTTAATGTATAAAAATTATAAAAAAAATATCATTATGTATTAAATATTTTTATCTTACTAATGAATATTTATAGTCTAAAATATAACTTTTATATCCCCATTTACAATGTTTTTTAGTAAAACAACACATGTTTGTGACATTTTTATTTTAACATTAAATAAAAAGTTATTAATGTCATTTTCCTACCAAAGTGGCTCCATGGGGTCCCCAAGTTGACCCATGGATTTTATTGGTCGGCCATGACACATACAATAAGTGTAGGACATGTGTCAATGTCATTTCATATTATTAAAACATTATTTTTACCTTAAACTACACTAATTACCTCTAACCGTGATTAAAAACTTAAAAGTTTCTATTCAACAAAAAATTATTTTAATCCCATTGAACCAAATTTTACTTCCTAATGACAACCATGTATGTCGGATTTTTTAAATTCAAAACACATAGGTGGTAAAATTTCATTTGAAAGAAAAATCAGTTTTTTAAGTACCACTTAGTGGTTTCACTATTCATCAAAAATTGAAGTTGTTTAGAAAAATACCAAAACATAACCCTAAGCTATATTTGATATTCTGAATTCAAAAAATGATGTATATTTTAAAAAATTAAAAACATATAATTTACATTAATTAATTTAATAATTAATTCCTGCTGTCAGGACAAATAGCATGTTTTTATGAAACAATATATATCAAAATATTGACACTAGTTTAAGTCCAATTTCAAAGTGAAATTAATTCCAAAAACCACTATTGGATTAAATGGTAGAAATATATTATAATTTAACTCTAAAACCAATTCAAAAGATAATATAATCATATAAATAAATTATATTAAAAATAGGTTTTGAATTAAAATACAACATTTTTCACTATTCATTAAAAAAATGATCTTTATCGGAAAAATACCAAAAATTTACACAAAGTAAATTTTGATATCCCGATTATAAATAAGAGTTTTATTTGGTCCAATAGATTGTATAAGAGTTACCAAAACTATATTTAAAGAAGGTTTTCCATGAAAATCTGATAAGTCAACCTTTAGTGAATATTAGAGTATCTATGCCTAAAATTGAATTCTTTTCGTATTTTAAGCCTTTATCCTTTATTGGATAAATGTAAAAATATTTAAAAAACATACATAACCATATTTTAGTTATTTATATTCATTCCCACCAATACAATGGCTACGTGTTAACTACTATTTAAAAAAAATATTATTATATTACTAGTGTGCAACGTAAGATTTCAAAGAAACTCATTGTTGCGTATCGGGTATGCTATCAAACATAGAAACCCCTTTAAAGTAAAATTTATTTTAATTCGTAAATATTAATAAATATGAAAATGTTTTAATCTTTATTTACCTGGGATGTTACAGATCCATTATCACAATAACAATTAATTAGAATTAATATAAAAAATTAATTATTATAGAATAGATACCATAGATTAAGATAAGCTATTTGAAGAAATACAATTAATAGTACTCAATTAAGAGTTATATATCTTTTTTGAGAAACAACCTCTGACATAAAAATTAAGCATTTAAAAGATGATATTTTTGAAATTATAGAAGATATAGGATATTGTGAAGGAATATAAGATGACATTATAGAATTTATTGGATTATATATAATGATAAAAAATATTAATAAGGGAGAATACGTGGTTCCCATTTATAAGTGAGCAGAGGGGAACCATTGAGATTACATAAATTGTCAAATTAATATAAATTAATTTTAACATTATAGTTAAAACAATTTATGAATTTATAATCTAGAAAATTTATGCATCTAAATTCTATAATCCAAAAAATTTATATAGGTTTAGCTTATATTTTTATCCATATCTCTTAGTTTTAACCAACAATTAGCCCTTTTAATGATTACTACCACATCAAAGTCTTTTACTCTTTAGGCATCATAAAAGTTACTATAAAAGGATATGTAAAATATAAGTGTAAAATGTTTTATATGATATACCATATCTCATTTCCTTTATCAATGAAAATATTTTTATAAACTTTAAATCAGTTAATAAAATATTATTTAACATAATATACTGTTAAATTAATTTTCAGGATTATTCATTCAGTATAACCATAAATTCAAAAGGATAGAATTGGAATTAGAATATATACTTCTAAAATATCACTAATATTTCAAATCTTTCTAATAAATTTGTGAAACATATTAATTCATCTATATTTTATAAATTTTAATATTTTTAAAATTATTTATTTTATTTCTCTATTACTTAAACAAGAACCATGTCATCATTGCATAAGCACATAAGGTAATTATTCCATATATAAATATTAAAAATAAATTATCATGAAAAAAAAACTAATCATAAAAAAAACCATTTATAACCAAACATAATCATAATTTATCCATATGTGAAGATATTTGAGTTATAAAAACAAAGAGAGTGACTTGTTGGATTTATTCTTTACAAAAAATAATATTAATGTCATGATCAAAGAAAAAAGAAAAAAATATACCATATCATATAATAATGGATATGTATGGTTTAACTAAACTCATATAATAGGAATATGACAGGTGTTATATAGTGTTTAAATATATATCACATTAATTTTAACCTTAATTACCCAATTAAAAATTACTGAGGTGACACATATTTACACATGTTACAATTAAATATGGCCAAAAATAAGGTTGAGATATTAACCAAATTAGGATATTTTTATTCCAAATATGGAATAAATTTTATCAAATTCAATTTTTATAAGTGAAAAAATATATTTTCAAATATTCTTATAAAATGAAATGAAAACGATTTTTAGGAAAATAAATTTTTAATCAAAAAATAGAAATCATTATTATACCATCCCCATAAAAACAATTAAATGAATGCCAATTTTTTATTGATTATATAATCAATAAATTTAATTAAAATAATTCATAAATATAGAATAATCTAATTTATTTGGATAAAAAAACATTATGCGCATAAAAACACTTTTTTCAAGAAAATATATATATTTACCATCAAATGATATTATTTTCATGTATATACAATTGATAACCAATGGATTAATTTTATACATATCTAAATAATATTTTTTCATAATTTAGTTAATATTATTCATACCATCTACACCAATTATGAGATGATAAATATCACATTAAATAATAATATTTTAATAAAATATCATAGTTTTTTTAAACTTGGTGTCTATTGTGAGGAAAGTTATAAAATAAATTAAATTTATTTAAATAGAAATATATTATAAAATATATTTTGTCATATTCAACCCCTATAATATTTTCTCTCTCAAATTTGCGTCACTTTGATACTAAAAACTATGGAAAATTCTTCCTCATCACATCCTAATAGTACTAGAATAATTCCAATTAGAGACCACTAAAAGTGACCGCTAAAGGTATTTAGTGGCCGCCTTGTGATAGCTTTTGGTGGTCGGAGTTTCACGGTTAGTACATAATAACAGTAACCATTGTTGGAATTCTCTAATGATCCTTAAAAATATATCATATTTCATGTGCTCTAGAAATGTTGGGGTCTAAGGAGGGACACTGGAGGACATGGGATATGGAGAGAGGAGACCTGAAGCTTTGGTCATCAGACATGGTAGATATACAGTGGTCGGAGGGAGGGGAAGGTGCTACATCCAGGGGTTCATGGTAGGTGTTTGAACATCATGGGTCAATGGGTTTGATGACAGGTTTGGAAGAGGTGATGTAAGGCAATAGGAAGTGGCGATGGGAGTGATGGAGGGTGGATGGGTGGTGATGGGGTGAAATGGGGCTTAAACAGGTAGTTTCATCACTTCTATTAAATATGACATCGGGGGGGGGGGGGGGGTATCTCGCGTATTTTATTTCAGTATTAACAGCTTCCATTAGCGATCACTAATACCATCAATAGCCACCACCAAGGGTGGTCGCCCATATCTCTAGGCATAGAAACCTATTTTTCTAGTGGTGTAAGGATCCCTCATAACTTCCTTGAATTTATTATTTCAACACAAAATAAAATTAATAAGGTGAGTGGTCTTGTTTCATAGAACCTTCTCTCTTCAATCTAGAATCACCACAAATTATTCCTTATAAGAGATATAATTCTCTAGTGGTATGACCTCTAAGTTTATTAAATATGAAGGTTCTAGTATATACATCCTCATGAGTAATACATGGAATAATTTTGAACGTGAGAGAGATTTATTGAAATCAAAAAGTAATATGAAACCATACCACTACAATCAATAAGTTAAATGGAAAAAATATATCTAGGACTAAACATTCCATTATTTCCAATTATCATAACCTTATTACATGGAGATAACCATATAAATAAATTTTCACTAACTTTGAACTCTAAATATAACTAATGATTAAAAAAATAAAATTTCTATCAACCTCGAGCTACCCTGACATGTTGTTCAGTAGAGCTATCATTCCCTATAATTTCATGAGCTAGCTCTAGTCCTAGAATATTTCTTTATCATATTTCATCCTAACATGTTTGTTTTATTCACTTCATACCGTAGAGGGATTCATAGAGATCCATCTTAATAATCAAGTGAAAGATATTGTATTTAGAAAATTATACCACAAAAAATTTTATTCTTAACAATATTTTAAATACATAAAATGGGATCTTAGAATATATTCTATGGTTTTAATGGTCCTTTCAAACTAAAAATATTTTTGAGGATGATATATAGTGCTAAAGTTCAACACTATATTCAAATATTATTAAATACTTCTTCAAAACTTTGAGGTAAACCTAATTTAATGACTAGATACAATAGAATGTGGTATTATAGGAAACATTACCACTTTGTTAATGTATACCATGGTAAATTGATCAAGAAATAAATATTCTTAGAAAAAAATGAAATGTTCTTATTTTTATGGTGATTGAAAAGAAACAAAATAATATTGTTCCCTTTAGATGCTTTGGGGAGTCTGAAAATGAATTCCACAGTAATGTTTACCAATTTCTATTATAGTTTGGGTAATATTTGTAGCTTTCCATTAGATTTATGAACCTCACCCTAAATTTTATAAAATAGCAAGCATTGAAATGAATACTCCATAATATCTCTTTTAATGTTATCACACTAAAACATATATTTTAGGTTTCTATACATATTCATACATCTGGGAAAATAGAAAATAACGATCTATGAGAATTACCCAATAGCTATTTATTAAATACTAGTATTTATGGGAAACATAAATGATTCCTTAACCTTGACATTACATCAAAATAATGATTGAATTCAGAAAAATTTCTCACCTTATTTTTTATTTCCACATTATCCTTCTATGCCTATTTAATTTCCTCATGGATGGATGGTTGAAAATTCATCCTAGAATGTTATAATCTACCAAATTTCCTCAAGGTTTCAAGATGAAAAATCTAAAAATCCCTAAATATTATTAACTCTTCCCAAAATACAAGGTCCTTCATCCTATCCAAGTTAGTCTGATGCGATGGCTCAAGAATTGGTTTTTATAGGCTCTTTTTGAGTGGTTGATGAATTTCCAGGAGGTGCTAATGGCATGGGATTCCTCTCCTCTAGATCTATTTATGGTAAATGGTAGTTTGTAGATGAAGGTATCATTTCATTGGTTTCAGAAGGATTTTCTTGACTTGGTTTGGTTTTTTTCAACAGACTTGATGGTGAATGTTATGATTCTCGATCACCAATGTGGTCAGTTGCAACCGCTGACGTGTTGATGAAAAGATAAGAATAAAATGACATTGAATGGTTTATGGAGACAACGACATGGTAGAAAATTATTACTCTATGGTAATTTCTTCAATATTGGAGTTTTTTCTAACTATCTTCTTAGAAGTTTGTGGCCAAATGTGGTGGGAGGTTGGTAATTTTCAAAATTTAAATTCATAATTTGGGTTAATTCTATGATGTTTTCTTAACTTTAAATTTGGATTCCCACTAGCTATCATTGTATTTTGGAAGGTATGGTTTTTCTATTTTGTTTATTGGGCTGTGTGGTTCCCAATAAACCTGACAATGTCTTTTTAGAAAAAAAAAGGTATTACACTAAGGGATAAATTTTAGAAATATTTAAATCCTCATGATGGAAAATTAGCATGGTATTTTAGACTCAAAGCATCAACCACTTTTTTCACCTTCATAGGGTAGTAGTGTGTTGAGATATCAAAATATTTAGTCAATTCCATCCATCTCCATTGTCGTATATTCAACTCTTTTTTCATGAATATATGCTTCAAGATTTTATTATCTATATATATGTCACATCATTCATCATAATGAAATTTACACCATATTTTCATTTCAAAATTTACTACGGTCAACAAAAAATCATGTATTGGTTATTGTTTCTTATGAATTTTCTATTGGTGTGGGGAATGAGATATTAGTATATCATTATTCTTGAGGATTAATCCTACTCACTTCCTCAATAAATAACTAAATATGTCCAACCCTTCACAACTATAAGGTAGTGTAAGAATAATTTTTCATATCAACCTTCTTCTCAAATCGTCCAAATTTTCCACACATTCATTGGTCAAAAGAAACATGGATCCATTCTAAGTAAACATGGGTATTAGATAAGATATCTATGTGAAATCCCCCAAAAAGAATATATAGTACTAGGAAACCCAAGAAAATAAAATATATTGGTCACCATGGTTGGTTTAGGCCATTGGATATTAACTTTTTTCTTTTAAGTATTTATCGATATACCCTTACTTGAGATTATATGACCCATGAATGAAACTTTCCCGGGACAGAATTCCTACTTGGTAAATTTAATGTAAAAACTATCATTCTTCAAGGTCTTTAGTACAATCCAAAAATTTTATTTGTGATATTTTGTATTATTAAAATATATAAAAATACTATGTATTAATACAACTATAAAACAATCAACCTAATCTTTAAAGGCTCTATTAATTTAATCAATGAAGATTATAGGATCATTAAAAAGCTTAAAAGGAATCACTATAGATTCATAATGAGAATAACTCATATAGAAGGATATCTTTGGTATATCTTCCTTATTACCTATTGATTGATTATATCCATATCAATGAAAAATCATTGGAAAATATTTATCTCCTTATAATTTATATAAAAAATAATCAATACAGGCTAGAAGATACTTGTTCTTGATAGTGATATCGTTAAGATCATTAAAATAAATGTCAAAATGCATCATGACACCTTTATTATTAACCAAAAGAATATATGAAACCCATAGAGATACACTTTGTAAAATTGTACGCATATTAATACTCTCCAAGAGTTTTTTATTTGATTCATACAACTCAATCAGGTCCATTTTATATAGAGAAATTAAAATATGTGTAGAAACAAGTATTAGTTCCATTGAAAACTAAACATCATAGTTTAGGGGAATAATAGAAAAGTATTCCAGAAAAACAGTATTATAATCCCATAAATTATGAATATATTTCATGTTGAATTTCTCCCCAATAATTTAAGATAAATATCCGTCATGAATAGGTAGTTAGACCTATAAAATGGATATAACTTTCATTAGATGCTCATATTCATCCTCGGACCAAAATTAAATCATTGGTTGTTCCAGAATATAAAATGTGAATTCCTATCCCTAGTAAAGGATATGTGATATATATATATATATATAGAGAGAGAGAGCTAACACATTCCCAAAAGAACATAAAATTTAACTAGAGGTAGAATCACATGATTTGTTGAAAGTAAATTCCCACAAATATCTATGAGATATGAGTTATAGATTTGAGATGAAATCCTCATAAAATTAAGAGTTCTTATTATAAACTCAATATATAATCATTGAGGTGGTGAAATGAAGCCATTTGAAATTTCTTTAGATATAAAAGAGTTGGTAGATCGATAATGAAATAAAAAATTTTAAATTCTTGAGTTGATGGTAAGATTACATTTCACTAGTTCAATCTTGTAAACCACTTTAGAAGTTTTGATCACATGAGATTCCCCATTATCTTTAGATAAGAGGTTTTTGGAACCAATTTTTATCACTAACCATTATATTCATGTACTAGTTGGAGTAATTTCCATACTCCTTAGAATTATAGAATTAGAGTGTGGGAGGAACATTTGATTGATCTTTTTCACTATTCATTTCATTGATTGGATTCTTCACATTACTTGATGGACTTCTTTACAAATATAAAACATTTACTATACCCAGAAAGGTAATTTCCTTTATTCTTCCTTGAACACTTATAACATTAAGTAAGATTAATTTTAATTCATTTATGGGTTTTATTATATTAATTACTCTGAAATTACATCTTTCCCTTTTTTTTGTCTCTAAATCCATGAGAAAATTGAGGGTCTCTAAGTTCCATTTCTAGCTTGATAGATCAGAAAAAAATTTCTTCATAGATACCTAGTACTCTTATACCTAATTTCTTTTGTAGACTTTCCTCAGCAAATAAAGAATCAGTAAAAATTGTTTTCAGGATTGATAATATAATTGGAAGCATAACTTGAATAACTATTGAAATTTTTCTAATAAGCACTAATGGATTAATCATACTTCTACATTACTTCTAGGAATTTCCTTTCCATTTTCATGATATTATTTCAGGGAAAATTATTACTCAAAAATACCTTCTTATACTCTTCCCATATCATGGATTCAATTTACTCATCTTTCTACATATTGATGATATGTTTCCACTATCGATAGACTTCACCTTACAAGATATATATATATATATATACAGGAAAAATAATCCATGTTTTGACCATTATATAATAAAAATTATATTTTTAGTTATACAAAACCATTGCTCACCAATTAGGGGATTAAAGGAACCATTGAAGTAAGGTGTATTCTACCGTATAAATTACACAATAGTGAGTTATTTCTTCCTTTGGTCATTTGGAATTTCAATATAATTCATTTTATGATTTATAGCTTGAGAGATTTGTGTGATAATATGCATATGATTTTTCTTCCCAAGTCCCATTTAATTTGATTTCTCATGAGAAAAATAAATTTACTTCCCATCACATTCAGTGTTAATATGATTCCTTCAGGGTTCAACTATTGACTAAGAATAAAACAATAGTGTGAAAAACAATAATCATAAGGAGTAATCATATAATCATGAAACAAATTCATAGGATATATAAACCATAACACATTCTTTTAAATATACTACACCTTAGGTTTAACCTAGGAAATTCATGGTTATAATATGTTGAAATCCTTCATAATGGTTTATAAATAAAATTTGAATTAACCCAATAAATTTCCCCAATAGTGCTTATCTATATTTATATTCCTAGGCCCACTCCAAATATCCTTTTTTGTTACCTTCCAATAAACCCACTTTGAGGTTGAGTGGGATCCATATAAAAATCCATAAAATATATCAAACCAAGAATACTATACAAATTAAACCAATCAGATACCACTAGAAACCACACACTGTTCAATGCCACTAGAAATAAAAAATAAAAAAAACACAACCTAGAACCACCACGGTGTATTACCTCCCACAATGACCTGGATCCAAGTTCAAAATTAAAATTAAAAAATAAATGGAACTACCTATAATCAACCATTCAGTAATCCATGATATCTATCATGATCTGTGTAACCTA
The DNA here is from genome assembly GCA_963277665.1 of Viscum album. Taxonomy (NCBI): domain Eukaryota; kingdom Viridiplantae; phylum Streptophyta; class Magnoliopsida; order Santalales; family Viscaceae; genus Viscum; species Viscum album. The sequence goes on from OY728150.1 coordinate 1,031,188,856, forward strand.
TTACATAATCATTTTCAATCCACACCTACAATATTAGGAAACTAGACCTCCATCGATGATGATCCAAACCAGAACCTAGCCATAGAAATCTATCGATACTAGAGGAAATCACTTCAATATATGCTTGAATAGACTCCACTATCATAAAAACAAGATCTTAAAAATACCTAAGTGATGCATCCAACACATGAGATGCCTCCTTGAACCTATCAACCACTCAAACATCACATCTTAATTCTTCCTTGAAACCACCACACCAGGATGACTGGGAAAAAGTGATGGAGTCTGAAGCTAGAGTAGAGTTGAAAGAATAAGGTGCTTAGTTGATCCAAGACCATTTCTAGGACTACCTTCATTAAATCCTCACATCCATATCCAAACCTATAAAGCCAAAATACATCACTAGAAATATCTCACATCCGATAGAGAATCAGAACAGACAATTATTATTGAAACCAAAAACATCAAACATAGCCACCACCTTCCTATATGAAACCATCCCTAAATCAGATATTATAAAATAATGAAACAAAATCAGACACCAAAAATTAAATTTTTTAATAAAATTAACAAAAAATAGAAACACTAGAAAAAATATAAGTAATCATCCAATAAAAAAACAATGAAAACCACGAGAGTCATAAAATATGGATATATCACTGACACCAACATAAAAAAACCAAAACCACTTCACACACCAATGTACCAGACCAAAATGGGGTCTTTCACACTGGGAAATGTATTAAGAGAGTGGTAGGGGATGATCATGATATTTGACTAAGAAACAATCCTAGGAACAGAACCCCCATTCAATCGAATAAGACAACCAATTTTACACTCCAAAATAATCCTATAACACCTTAAAAATCCATTAGACTATAATAAAAGTGAATTATAGCATAATTGATTAGTTAAAAATAGGGGATGTTGAGGGAAAAAGATAACATAAATTAGATAAATAGAAATAGAAACACACAAGACTGTTGTGAGGGAGACTACGAAGAGGGAGAACATTGAGAAAAGTAGAGAACACAATATTGGAAAAGGTGAGATGATAAGGATGAAACCATTGCCAATAAAGAATAATTATTGATGGAGATCCTCCAACATTGTGTGTGAGGAAAACCAGGTGATGAAATCTACACCTTTAAGAGTTTTACCCGTAGGAGAATTTTTTCCACAACCACGTTGAATTTCCAATATATAGATATAGATTCATTTTCATGGAAAAAATTACAATATATGATTTATTTTTTTGGATATTATCATGTACTTGAACTTATCCATAGTGTTTTCACCAAATTTTTCTAATTTTAATATCCAAGAATGACTAAACCCTTTCTCTAATACCAACTCAAGTGGATGATCATAACATATATAGATATTAAATCACTTTTGATTAATATTAAATACTTATTATTATAATATATTCCATAGAATAGTAAAGGTTAGGTGTATTTGGAGGCTAGATAAATAATCATCTTCTTTCATAAATGATCTTAAAAAACTCCCACAAATATCTTCTCATATATCAATCTTTATAGACATACCCTACAAAAAACCATTATTTACAACCTGGAGAAAGGAAAAATAAGAATGGGTGATGTCAGATTCTCAGTAATGGTAGGTATAGAAAAAATGAATTAGTGATAATATTCTATCATAGGATAAGAAAAATAGAGAAATAATATAATCATAACCTATGAAATTCATAACCAATCAGTCAAATATCATTAATCATAAATCCTGGCACAGGGCCGTAACTTAACAAAATTCATAAGTCGTAAGTATAAAGAATCCCCAATAATCAACCATTATTAATGTTAATATATCATAATCATAATATATATGATAATTTCAAATACATATGAATAAAAAATCATTTCTATAGTTAAAGATAACTGTTAATACCATCATTATGTGTTTGGATCACTCACTATTCCATCATTTACTTATTCAAGGTTCACTCCCTAGAACATCTTATTAGATAGAGTCAAAAAATAGAAATTTTAACCTACTCATTTCTATTGTTCACTTAAAAGTAGCTTCTATCTAGTTACATTTTCTATCTCTTAGTATTTTCTCAACACCTTCGTCATTATTTAATGAATTGGAGGGATATATAACTATGGACCCACCAATCACATAAAAAACCCATACATATGTGTGCCACAAGATTATAAAATATTCATAATATCTTTACATCATAAATGTTGGAAAGGAAATGGGTTTCCTAAAAATTTCATAATGTTAGCATAATATAACTAGTAGAAAAGTAACTAGTTTCATAAAGGTTCCATCATGAATTAATTTACATGTGAAAAATAAAAAATCATAGGATCATCTATAAATAGTCATCATCATAAGTTATCAAAATAAATAAAGTATATGGTAACATAATATGATATCATAGTGAAGAAAAAAAATCCTTAAAATATATTAACATAGATTAAAAATACAATTGTAGGGTTATTGTAACCTTTCACTGAAAACATGAGAAAATATCATCTTTTTTTGATAAAACGTTAACTAAAAATATGAAAAATATTATTAAACAACTTATAATTGAAAATAAAAAGAAAAATTGAAAAGGAGTATTCAAATCAAAGAATCATCATGACCATGGGAAAATCTGTTCATACTACATACATTAAAAGAAAGTAATTATTTCACAAATTTGTAGAAATTCAAAACTGAATTTTTCAGAAATATGTTTATAAACCAACTTACATTGTAAAACTTTTTAAATTATTTCATAACAATGTAACTTTTAAAATCATTTCAATTACATATATTAACTTTTTATAAAACAATTTTTATGTGTATGGAAATTGAAGAAAAATTTTATCGACCAAAGAGAAAATTAAGACATATTTTCTTTAATTTTATAATCATTTTAGGTATCAAAGAGAGGAAAATGATAATAATATATAAAAACACCATAAATAAATATAGGAGAAGGAAATATTTGGGTTTTAATGGATATGATTCATATAATTGATCTTAATAGTAATTTTTCATTGACAATCCCAATAAGAAATGAGATTATGACATAAACACCTTATCACTTGTCCTCTGTTTCCTCATACATATTTAAATTTTATATATAATAAATATTAGTTATAAAAAAATATATTATATAACCATATTCATACATAACTTACTATGTAATTTTTTTATAATTTATAATTTTCCTTTTATTAAAAGCTTATTCATTAAAATTAACATTCGGTTCATTTTCCATGCACGTTTCAGCTCGATAGTTCTATTACATTCACCTTGGGAATGGTTTCATAATTTTAAAAATAGTAATCATGAAATAAGTAAAATATTTATTCATAATATACAATTTTATAATTATTCATATAAAGTAGTGTTGAAAAATGACTTACATAACTTTGTTATAAGGTAGTTCGTATGTACGCACAAATGAAGTTTCCACTTTTAATGGTTGGAAGGAAAGAATGTTGGATAATAATTTACCTTTAAAAATAATTATTATTCAATAAATTTAATATATATTCAGTAAATATATCATTACAACCATAAATTTTATGTGGTGATTAAAAATTAATTACATCTCTTGGTGGAGGTGGTAGTCCACATGTATATCACATTGTCATGAACCAGATCGGGTACCCTGGTAACCTGATAACCGAGACGAACCTGAAATAGACTAAATGGAGTTCCCAATATTCACACATTAGTGACTAGCACCTAAAATCATACAAAATGCAAGTGGGAAATATTTTACCACAATTCATAGAGAATGTAAGACAAACACGTCAATATGCATATAAAATAAACTTCACTAGGATTAAAGTACCAGAATATAACAAGGCATAAAAACCCCAAAGTACAACAACCCAAGTACCGAAAATAGGGAAAATATCCCCCATATCCCTAATTAAAGAACTCAAAAATTTCCAAGATCAATAGCTAGATCAACCTCTAAGAGATCCCTTTCCTTTTCTTGAACCCGGAAGAAGAAAGTCTACAGATAACCAATGGAAAAAGTAGGGTGTGAGCCTAATCCTAGTAGGATACCTCCAAATATTCCATAACAGATTAAAAATATTTATTATTCAAATAAAACATTTTAATTTTCAAAATAAACATATTTGGAAATTCAAGAGCATATCCAAATAAAACATGCCACATAGTTTCAAAATGATTGAAAATACTTTTAAAGTGAAGAATTTACTTTACAAGAGATGGAATATTTATTAAAAAATGTATTAAACAAAAAATTTACATAAAAAAGTTTATGCAAATTCCTAAAAGGCATGTAAATCTGTTTAACAACATTGGTATACAATTATATCTCATATATAAATAAACAAGCGAGCAACTTGGCCATCTAACAAGTAGGTATGATAGTATTAACCAGCTATAGGATTCCACACTCTCTAAGTGATCTCAAAAAAATTATTATACTCACATACAACTAAAACTAGATAGAGATGACTCTTCACCCTCCTATCATGGATGTGACCAACCATAGGTATATTTTAGAATGTTGTAATAGAATAGAGTGCATCCAAATAACTCACCAACTACCTAAGGCTAGCATGATATCTTACATGATGATAACTTTTATTAAGATGAATAAAATAAAATTAAAACCAATTATTCCATTTTAAAATGAAAAATTTTCCTTTTAAAACCAAAATGGGTTTTAATAAAAAACATACTCTTTCTAGAAGATAAAACCACTGGGATTCTACCAAATCATTTTTAATCCATTTTCACAAGTTTTAAATAAATTCAAAACCAATTCCATCCTTTTCACAATTAATTTAAACAATTAAATTCTATAATTTATTTGAAATAATTTCCATAAAATCCAAAATTTAAATTCAATAATTTAAATCAACCAATTTCCAAAAAACACACCCAAATTCGATGGAATGGGGGGGGGGGGGTTCCAAATTCTCATGCCAAAGAAATTTCAAATATATTAATTCACTGGAATTGGGTTTTATCAAATAAATTGAATAAAAAAAGTGAGAAATTAAATTTAAATCATCAATTGAAATAAATCAAACAGTACAAGGATAATCAGTTTGGAAATTTTGGACAGAACCACCTACTTATTCCCAAAATTCAACACTGACAACGACACCCATCATAGAGAACAATGGTGAAAAGACCTCAAAACTCAACCTAGAAGTAATAACCAAAACCATAGGTCATTGATCCATCAATTTCAATATGATACATTGAAATCCCAATAGAATATAAAGAGAAAAACTCAAATAAAAAGGGAGAAAGACTTACTTGGAATACACACCACAAGTGTAACAGATATCCAAATCCAAATGAAAGGATTCATAAAGGATTGACATGTTTGAGATCACTTGAGAAAACCTTTGGCCAAAAGAGAAGGAATGGTAGAGGAGGAAAAAAATAAATTACCAGCTACACTACCTATTTTAAAAATATATTCGGGGTATTAGACGACATGTAATACCAATCCAATACATGTAATGATTTATTTTTTTAAACGTCGAAATGCATACCATTTTTCATTAAAAATTGACACTCCTGGTTGAAAATAGATAATTAATTCTAGGATGGAATGTACTGAAAAATCACAACGTGTACCCATTAGGTTAGGATATAGTTCATGACTTGCATGCAGAATTATTACACGATGTGTACTACTATTACATTATGTGTAACTCCCTAGTAGTCTACAAAAAATCTTCATTTATGGTGAGAGACCAACAAACCTCTAACTTAACCATTATAGTATTGTACCAATTAAAACTCAACCATTACCAACTAAAAGAAAAGGAAAACCATGAAAGGGTTTAAGGTGAAACTATTAGAGTGGTAATAGAATGTTACAACCTTCCCACCATAAGAACTTTTTGTCCATAGAAAACCTATGATGAAGATTCCATGACAAAAATATGATGTCACTGCTCTCTCCATAGGGCCTCAAATTCCAACATATCATGATTATAAAAAACATGATTCTATAGAACACAAACCAATGGTATCATCCTCCCATGAAGTAAATTGTTCCCAGAATCAACTACCATGACTGGACACTTAGTCAAAGATAAATCAGGTTTAATATCATGATTACTCCACCTGAAAACATGAGATGGAGTAAAGATATACTTTCTCAGTTGTGATTCATAGAATACATTATGTATTGACATCATCTGTGGAGTAAGTGCTAAATAGTATCAAACATTCCCTACCAGCTAAACAACCTCAAAAGGTCCCACAAATGATGATCAAGCTTCTCTTTTCTCCCAAGCCTTCTATGACCTAACTAAGGTGAAAATTTCAAGAACACCTAATCACCAATTGAAAAATCCATTGTTGTATAGCATTGATCAACATAAGACTTATATCGGCTCTGTGTTGTCAACATCCTATGATTAATTAGATGAATCTTTGTTGTCCTCTCTTGCACCAAACATGGCCTTCCAAGGAACTTTCACCAACATCTAACCAAAAAACTAAAGTTTTACAAGGTTGACCAAAAAATCCCCCAAACGGTTGATTATAGGCCGATAACTATTGTTATAAGAGAGATAAAATAGTCCCAAGTGATCAACCCAAGCTCCACTGAAGTTGAGAACACATGTGCAAAGCATATCCCCATGAATTTGTATATCTCTCTCTGTCTGGCCATCCGACTATGGATGGTAGGCTGTGATCAAATGAACTTGAGCTCCCAGTGCCTCTAGAAGGCCTCTTAAAAAGTGAAAAGTAAACTAAGGATCTCTATCAGAGAATATAAGAGATGGAACTCCATTAAAATAAATAATTTTTATCACATAGAGACTTCCCAACTCCTCAACTTTGGTTGCTTAAAAAATAGGTATAAATTGAGCCAACTTGGTCATCATGTCGATCAAAACACATATCACATTATTCTTTCTCTACATATATAAAAACTTAACCAAAATGTATTTAGATATCTCATCCCACTTCAAAGTAGGTACTATAAGTGGTTGAAGAAAACCTAAAGGCTTATGATGCTCTGATTTCACATGTTGGAATGTATAGAAATGAGAAAGAAACTTGGTAATGTCTTACCTCATCCTTTGCCACTATAATTGCTTCTGCATATCATAGAAATTTGTTTTGGTTCCTGGGTGAACTTCCCATTGGGAATTATGGCAGTTCCCCATAACATCCTTCCTTGCCGCTAAAGGCACAACGAGGTGATTCCGATAGCATAGAACACCCTCTTTGGAGAATGACCACTATGTAACTATATCCCACTATAAAGAAAGTCCTTAATTCTACATAATCCATCATCAAGATGTTGATCTTGAAGAATTATCTCAATAATAGAGGATTATAACTAAACACTAGTTAAAGAAACTTCAGCCCCATTCTCTTTAACTTCGATATTCAACTGTGAAAATAATGCCATCAAATTCCACTCTTCCATAGATTCTTTCACTGCCTAGATTAGAAGTTTCCTACTTAAAACATCTGCAATGAAATTCACTTTACCTGGGGTATATGCGATGTAAAATTCAAACGACTACAGTTACTCTACCCAACATCTATGGAAATGGTTTAAATCCTTTTTAGAGAAGATATAACTTAGGATTTTGTGGTCTAAAAACACGGTAAAACTTTCAACATAAAGGTAATGCTGCCCAATATTAAGTACGTGCAACATAGTTTCTTGTTCAAGATCACAGGTAGGATAATTCTTCTCATATTTCCTAAGCTAATGAGATCTATAAGCAACTAAATGGTCACCCTCTATAAGAACATAGCCCAATCCTGAATCCAATGCATCACAAAAGACCACATAGACTTGTAGAAACTCTCGAAGAGTCAACACCAGTGCAGTAGTCAAAAGATGTTTCAGTTCAAAAAAATAATTCTAAAATTTCTCATCCTAAGAAAACTTCACCCCCTTATGAGTTAGAGTAGTCATCAGAGAATCCAACTTTGAGAAGTCCTTCATGAACATGTGGTAGTATCCATCTAATACTACGAAGCTCTAGATATCGAAAATATTTTATGGTTTCTCCCAAGTCATAACGACATTGAACTTCTAAGGATAAACTAATATACCCTCTTTAGATACCATGTTTCCCAATAATTTAATTTCCCGAATCCAAAAATCATATTTCAAGAGCTTGGTGTAGATTCAGTGACTTATTAGTAGACTTAAAACTATTACCACATGATGCACATGTACCTTTTCAGATTTAGAGTAAACAAGGATATAATCCAAAAAACAACTACAAAAGTATCTAGATACCCATGGAGTGTATTTTTCATTAAATCCATGAACATAATAAGAGCATTTTTCAGACCAATGGGAATAAAATGGTACTCATAATGGATGTACTTTCTCTAAAAGGCAGTTTTACAAATGTCATATTATTTTATCCTCAACTAATGGTAACAAGACTGAAGATCGATCATTGAGAAATAGTTCGCACCTTTCAGCGGATCCAAAAGTTCATTAATCTATGGAAATGGATAATTGCTTTTTTATCGTGACTCAATTGAGTTTCTAATAATCAACACATAGGTGAAGAGATATATTAGACTTCTTAGAAAAGGGAACTGATGCCACCCAAGGTGACAAACTCAGGCATATGAAGCCTTTATTGAGAAGATCGTCTAACTGGGACTTAAAATCTACCAGTTCTGCTGGTTCCATGAGATAAGAGGGAATTGAAATTGATTTTTCACAAGGAATAAAGTCAACGAAGAACTCAACATCCCTTACTGGTGGAAGACTAGAGAAATATGAAGGAAACACATCTTGAAACTCAACGATGACTGGAGGGATATAATTGCTCAAAGATTCCCACTAAAGATCAAAATGAAACACTGATATAACTTTTCCCAACTCTGGATAATAAGTTCTGACTCTGCTCGACCTTGGTTCCCAATCTCCTTGAAATACAAGAGATTCACCACTAGGTGTAGTAAATTTGTCCCATCAAAGATAAAAATCAATCCGAGCTTTATTGGCAATAAACCAATCCATCTCGAATATAACGTCAAGAGATTTCATATCATGAATCAAAAAAGTCCATGTAAGAAAGAAATCTAAAATAGATAAGACACAAGAAAGACTACAAATACCTTTATCTCTCTTCATACCAAGGGGTGTAGTAATATCCATTGCACAAGATAGTTTCTCCATAGGAATATGAAAAGTATTAACAATACGAGTTAAAATAAACAAATGAGATTCAACAGTATCAAATAGAGTAGTCACTAATGATGATTCTATAAATAATGGAACCTCTCACAGTCACTGGACCCTTGTATACTTCCTCTGGAGACTCTTCCATTGCATGAAGAAGATTTATTCTGGATTGCTGTGGCTAGAACCCTTTTGTATGTGAATCATTTGGTTTCGCTACTTTTTAGGTGGAGTTGATGATCCAATTCCACTATGTAGAGTAGAGAAGTGATGGAAGTATCTCTATAAGTCTCTTGAATCTCTACAGGAGCTACAATTCTTGGGTACCTCAGTGAAAACCCTCTTATAATGTCTTAACTTTCTACACTAATAGCAAGTCAAATAACTTCCTCCTGGTGCTTTAGGAGGTATATAATGACTCTTCCATCCAGAACTACCATGAGAATCATCACACTTATATTTTCCTTTAAAGTAACTAAAGATATCACTTGGAGGAAAATAATCTCTAGATAATCATAAATTTCCATCTAGGTCTATCTCAACCATCATCACCCTATCCTGCTCATCAACATAGGTGAAAAAATTTAGTAAGAAAACTTGAGAATAGATATCTAATATGTAGGATCGAAATATGAATTTAGATGATCAATTACAAGAGTGGGGTTAATTTTAATTTTAAAAACATTCTTTTTTAACCTTACGGAAAAATATGTTTATCAAGGTTAAACAAGGTAAATTCACAATACCCCTTTTAGTTCTACAAACTTACTTGGTTTTGGAAATATGATTCCAGAAATGAAGCTTAAGAAAATTTTACAAGGAAAATATTCTACCTTAAAGAATATAGAATCTTACTTATCAGAGTATACAAATGAACAAGAAAGTATAATAAGGTTACACTTTATTCCTTTATCAAAATACAATGGAAATAAACTTGAAACAAAAACAAGTTGCAAGTATGAAATATTTTAACAAAAAGAAAAGGGTATCCAACATCCTTGGATAAATGTACCTTGATTTATACTTTCAAGAATGTCTGTCTTACCCACACCAGGGTAATCCCTCGATAGGAATATCAGAATCCGTCTTGCTATCCCCGCAAGCCCTCAAACTTTAAGGTAGTTTGAACCTCAATCTTCATATCCTCAGAAGTCCTCAAACTTTAAGGTAGTTAGCACCTCTGTCTTCATATCCTCAAAGTACCTCAATTGTACAAAACAATAATTGTAGTCGCACAAAGCAAGTTGAACAAGATGTTCAGTACCCACAAGTCATGAGAGTCTCTCTCTCTAGAAATTACTTCAGCAACATTAAATCTCTAGTGTGATGGATCAGTAATGACCTCATTCATGTGAGTTCCTATTTGTAGGTATTTCTCCAAAAATTGGCTCCCTCCTCCAACGGTCATAGTTTTCCATGAATTTTGGATGGACATGTACCCGTGTCACTCAAACAATGGTTAATTAGAAATAGAATGCACGACATCATTTCATAACTATAACATGTTTAAGAAAAATAAGGTTTCTTAACCAAAACTATTTTTCGAAGTCTAGGAAAAAAATGTTTGGAGTCTAAGAAAATAATAATTTGGAGACTATAAATCATTGATATTCAGATTTTTTTTCCAAAGAATTCAGAACCTGAATTCGATTGATTTTGGAATTTGAATTCTAATGAATTTGGAATCTGAATTATGAGGAATTCAGAGTATGAATTCTGAGGAATTAAGAGTCTGAATTATGAGGAATTTGGAGTCAGAATTATGAGGAATTCGGAGTCTAAATTCTAAGGAATTTGGAGTCTGAATTTTAAATAATTCAGAGTTTGAATTTCATATAATTTTTAGATTGAATTTCATAGAATTAGGAGTCTGAATTTCAGAGAATTTGGAGTCTGAATTTTAGATAATTTGGAGTCTGAATTACAAAGAATTCGAAATCTAAATTTCAGAGAATTCAGGGTCTGAATTTCATAGAATTCGGAGTCTAAATTTCAGATAATACGAGTCTGAATTTCATAGAATTCAGAGTCTTAATTTTAGAGAATTCAGAGTCTGAATTCCAGAGAATTCAGATTTTGTATTTTAGAGAATTCAAAACATTAAATTAGAACATGAAAACAAAATAATCTAAAACTAGGGACTTATAGGATTATGAGGATTTAGATATGAAACCAAATTTTACCCTTTATAAATAATAAGAGTTAGATTTAGAAATTATAAAATGAACAATGAAAACATAGGTAAGGATAAAATTTCCTTAAGGAAGGAAAATTTTCCTTATTAAGATAAAGCTTAGGGAAAATATGATTTGCCCTAAGATTGTGTGTTTGTGATTTTCAAAGAAAAGTGTAATGGAAAAGTAATAAGGAAACCTTATTGACTCAACATAATCAAATTCATAACTCAAAGCATCAGGACTTCATCCTTTTATTAGATAAAATATCAGGTGAAAAAAAAACAAACTCAGTAAAATAATTTGAATACTTAGTCACAGTTCTGTTGGCCTGATCAAGCTTAAAAAACATTATAGGTTTGAGAAAAATCATTGAATTTGGATATAATTGATCTGTGAAAAGAACCTTTAAGCATTTCCAATCTAATACCTCATGTTTCTTTGCCTTCACCATCGTGTCCCACCATCTTCTGCTTAGTCCCTCTAGCACAAAGGTGGCACACTTCACCTTGATGATGTCTGGTGTCTCAATGAACTAAAAAAAAATTCTATCTTGACCAACCATTCATCATCATGTTGAGAATCAGTGGAGCCTTTGATAACTAGTGGATTCTAGTAAAGTAACTATTGAGAATGATTTCAAAGAACACCCCCTGAGGATCCACAACTAGAGCTTGAATGGGTACTGGAGGTGGTTCCATCACAAATTAGAAAAAATGATTATCATTGTACTGCTTGATTTAATTAAATTGCTGATTTAAATTAAATTTCTCACTTTCTTTCAATTGATTTGATAAAATCCAATTCCATTGAATTGGGATATTTTAAATGGTTTTGGCCTGAGAATTTTTAAAACCCCCAATTCCATTCAATTATGGTGTGTTTTATGGAAATTGGTTCATTTCAATTTTTGAATATAAATTGTGGAGTTTATGGAAATGATTTAAATTAAATTTTTGAGCTTAATTGTGAAAATTAATTTTGAAAAGGTTTTAATTAGTTTTGAATGGATTTCAAAATTGTGAAAATGGATTAAAAATGATATGATAGAAACCTAGTGGTTTTTTCTTGTAGAAAGGGAATGTTTTTTTTATTAAAACATGTTTTGGTTTTAAATAAAATATTGGCATTTTGAAAAGGAATAAAGGGATTTAATTTTATTTTAAGAATTCTTAAAATAAATTACCCATCATGTAAGAATAGATGCAAGACTTAGGTTGTTGGTGAGTTAGTTGGATACACTCTATGCTATTACAACGTTCTAAAACATACATGTGGAGTGTCATATCCATGATAGGAGGGTGATGAGTCATGTTTGGCCGGTGTTTGGGGGATGTGAGTATAATCATTTTGCTGAGATTACTTAGAGAGTGTGGAATCCTTTAGCTGGTTAATACTATCGTACCTACTTGGAATATGGCCATGTTTCTCACTAGTTTATTTATATGGAAGATATAAATGTATTCTAATGTTTTATAACTTTTTTACATGAATTTTTTGGATTTACCTAAACTATTTAATGTAACTATTTTATTTAATCCATTTTTTAGAACTATTACATCTTCTAAAATGTAAAGCCTATTCTTTAATATATTTTAAATCTTTTTGAAACTGTATAGCATGTTTGTTTAGACATGCTTCGGAATTTTCAAACCTATTTATTTTGAAAATTTAAATCTTTTCTTTGGATAATCTATATTTGTAATCTATTATGGAATCATTGGTGGTATCCTATTGGGAGTAGGGTCACACTCTACTTTTTTCCTTCAGGTGTTTTTAGACATTCTTCTTAAAAGTTCAAGAAAAAGAAAAGGATATCTTAGAGGTGGATCTAGCTATTGTGCTTGGGACTTGGTGAGTCATGTCCATAGGGACCTTGGGGATATTTTCCTTACTTTTGTTACTTGGGTTATTGTACATTGTGATTTTTATGCCTTGTTATATTCTGGTACTTTACTCCCAGTGGATTTTCTTTTATATGAATATTGACCTGATTGTCTTACTTCTGCTATATCTTTTAGAAAAATCATTCCCAATTGCATGTTGTATGATTTCAGATGCTAGTCACCAACCCGTGGGGATAAGGGACACCCTTCGGTCTGTGTCGATGGATGTAGTGCTTCTAGGAAAGGGAACCTATATCAGCAGAGCATTGAATCTCAAGGAAGCTAGATAACATCATAGGGAAGAGGGATAAGATAGTTACATGCGATGAAACCTACGATTGTGGATAGTGAGGATGTGACATCAACAGTAAGAGGTAATATTCTTATAGATTCTACATTATCTAGTGTATTTTTTGATACTGTTTCCTCACATTCCTTTATATCTTCTAATCTTGTTAATGGTTTGATCTTGGCGATGGAGTGTGTGAGTGGGGTTATGATGTTAGATACACCTATGGGAGTATGGTCTAGAGACATCTATATGTGTAAGGGATTTTCTCTTGAGATCTAGGAATAATAATTTCCATGGGATTACTATAATCTTGATATGATAGGATTTAATCTAATTATGGATATGCATTGTCTTGTTACATACCAAGACTACATAAACTATTATCACAGGAGAGTTACATTTACCTCTCCTAAGTGTGACCTTTACATTCACTAGGGAGAGTAGGATATCCAGGTGGGAAAATCAGGGTCAATTACTCATCAACTAGGAGAGATCATAGCCTAAGTTACTAGTCTATTGCTTGAATATGATGGTGTTAGGAAAGATGTCCTTCTACTAGTAGTGGAACAATTTCATGAGGTCTTTCCCGAGGAATTCTCAGGGATACCACCTAAGAGAGATGTGGATGTCACTATTGAACACATGCTTGGGGCTGAGCCGATATTTATTCCACCATATAGAATGGAACCAACTAAGATTCAAGAGCTCAAGACTCAGCTGGAGGAGCTGGAGGATAGGCGATTTATCCATCCAAGTACGCCGCCTTGGGGATCACTTGTATTGTTCACAAATAAGGATGATTTGATTTTATGTTTGTGTGTCGATTAATGGGAGTTGAATAAATTGAATCTAAAGAACGGATATCCTCTTCCACGTATTGGTGATCTTTTTGACCAATTAAAGGGAGATTGTGTGTTCTCAAAGATCGACTTGAGGTTGAGGTATCATTATCTGATAGTATGAAATTATGATATATTGAAGACTTATTTTAGATATAGGTATGTCCTATATGAATTTTTTGTAATTCTGTTTGGGTATACAAACGTACTAGAATTGTTTATGGCCTTGATGAACATGATATTTCATCCGTACCTTAATCAATTTATGTTGGTATTTGTGGAAGAAATATTGGTGTACTTAAAGACACAAGATAACCATGACCAACATCTTGACATTGGAATAAGTACACTAAGATAACATCAACTATACAACAATCTATCTATGTTTCAGTTTGGGATTGATTGGGTAAACTTACTAGGGAACATATTCTCAGACGAAGGTGTGTTAGTGGACCTAGAGAAGGTTCATGTAGTGGTTTCTTGGGGGCAGACCAAGAACGTTTTTTGATATGCGAAGCTTTCTAGGATTAGATTCATATTATTGGATATTCATCCAAGACTTTTCCTGTTCTAAAGCACCACTTTTAGGATTGAACAAGAAGGGGATAATGTTTTAATGGTCAGAAGCATGTGATAATTCTTTCTAGGATTTGAAGAAGAAGTTTACATTGGCACCGATATTGATCCTACCTGAGTCAGGTGAGGAGTACACAATGTATTTTCATGTTTTGGGGATTAGATTTGTAGTTGTGATGATGTGGGGAGATCGATTTGTGACATATGGGTCTTAGAAATTGAGACCACATGAATGGAATTACGCTATGCATGATCTTGATTTGATAGCTATTGTTTATTATTTGAAGTGTTTGTGTCACTATTTGTTGGGTGGAATGTTTATGGTGTTTACCGATCAAAAAAGTTAAAGTATATCTTCTCTCAATTGGATCTTAGTCTTCAGAAGTAGATATGGGTTGAGTATATACAATCATTTGATTTTGAGACGGAATATATTCTAGGGAAGGGAACCCTGTGGTTGATGATTTGAGTCAGATAACACATACATAATCATTTTAGGAATCTAGTGATGAGTGGAAGATGATGACGTTGCTAACTAAGATGCACATTGTGGTTCAAGAGAGTCAGGAGCAGATGAATCTCATATCAGTTTCAGTGGAGTCTACTCTTTTAAGATGGATTCGAGATAGACAGTGTGAGGATTTGGAGGGCTTGTCCTTGAGAGAAATATTTTATGGTGGGGAGACACCTTTGGACTAGTTTATAGATGAGTACAAGATCATCTACGAGAAGAATTGAGTTGCTATTCACATAAGCTCATGTGATAATTTCATGCCTTAAAGTGGGTAGTGCATCCAAGTGTGGCAAAAATGTACCCTGACCTATGATGATAATTTTGGTGGCCAGACATGATAAAGGTGATAATAGGGTTTGTGACACAATGATACACCTATCAGCTGGTGAAGGAAGAGAATCAACAACATCGAGGTTTGTTAAAGCTTTTGGATATTCCGAAATGAAAGTGGGTTGACATGAATATGGATTTTGTGGTAGTTCTTCCAAATACACTAAGTAAGAATGATGCAATCTATGTTATTGTAGATCGAATGATATAGGTAGATCATTTCTTACCAATATAAGAAACCTTCACAATTGAGTAGTTGATAGAAATGTATGGTCAAGAGATAGTCCGTCTGCATGGGGTGACACAGACTATAGTTTCAGATCATGATTCATGCTTTACTTCACAATTATGGTATGGATTTCAAAAAGCTCTTGGTAAACAGGTATTATTGAGTATAGATTTTCACCCACAGTGAGTGGGCAGTTTGAGGGTACTATACAAGTTCTTGAGGATATAATACGAGCATGTGTTCTGGACTTCAGTGGGTCATGGGAGAAACTATTGGATCTAGTAGAGTTCTCCTCTAACCACAGTTTACATGAAACTATACAGAAGGAATCAGATGAGGATATTTATAGTAGTCCATGAAGATCACCACTATACTAGTTGGAGGTCACTAATTCAGAGTTATCCAGACCAATTATTGTACATGAGACATCATAGATGGTACAACTAATTCTGAAACATATAACTATGGCTCAGAGTAGGTAGAAGTCTTATGTTGATAGAAAAAGATGACCTCTAGAGTTTACAAAGGGTGATAATGTTTTGCTTCAGGTGTTGCCTAGTTTGGGTCACCATAGGATACATAGGCAGGTGAAGTTAGAACCCTGGTTTGTTAGGGCTTTTGAGATAGTGGAGAGAATCGGGTCAGTGGCATACCAGTTAGCTCTTCTACATAAGTACAGTTCAATGCATGATGTTTTCAATGTATCACAACTTCAACAGTATCACCATGACCATTATCATGTGATCAATGTGGATGATGTTGAGCTTGATTTAGATGCATCCTTTGAGGAGTATCTGATATGTGTGTTATATCACAATGAGAAAGTGTTGAGAGGAGACATTGTTTCGATAGTTCATGTTTTCTGGAAACATGGAAGAATTCAAGAGGATAAATGGGAAAGAGAGGTAGATATGTGGTCTCAATGGCCCAATATTCTTTACTCGGAATCTTAGAGAGGCTAGGGTGTGCAGCTCGAGGATGAACTATTATAAGGTGGGGAGATTGTACGACCCCATCCCTTTTTAGGTGAGAATATTTTTTTGGTGAATATGGCTTATCCTTACTTTAATTTCACAGCTTTAAATAATTCAAAAACTCAAGAGTTTACACCACATTAAAGTGGTCTTCACAATGTGTAATCATACCATGAAAGGAGATTACATCGTGTGAAAGGGGGGTTCATGCCATGTAATTATGACATGTATCATTAAAAGGAGATACACTACACGACATGAAATGGGAATTCACGTTGTGTAGTTTTAATGATCAGTTTCGTTTTAATACACTTTGACCTCACATAAATCCTCTATATAAAAATCAGTTAGAAACATTACACAATGTGAAAGGGGATTTCATGTCATGTAACCATCCCAACCAGTTTCTTTAAAATGTGTTTCAATGATTTCCAACACTACTAACACATTTTCATTGGATATAAGACCTTTCGTGAACCACATTCCTTTGACATGAAACATCTCTTACACCTTTTAATTGGACTAGAACACCTCCATGCATCAGAGCCTTTGATCGAAGACCTCCTCACTTCTCTATCCTTACTACATGTCTTTTTCTATAAATTTATGGGAGTCTTCTTCGATCTATAAGTGATATCACATCAAGTATTGGATGTCCAGACCTAGATTTTTAAGGTATGCAGTTCAATTATTAATAATCTTTTAGATCTGTTGCTAATGGATTATCTAGTTCTTGTTGAGAGGAATTCATAATCCAATTTATATAGCAGACGTAGGGATTTTGTAATCGCTTCCTTTGATTTCAAGAAGTTAGATCTGAATCTTGTTCTTAGACATGTTCTTGATTGATCATGTTCAATTTGGAGATAGTTTTTAGTGAGAATTATTCGTGATCATTCTAGAGGTGGGTGGTCTAATTTCTAAATCCCATAGTCACAATTTTTCTCGTATATGTAGGTTATATGAGTGCTATATTTTTAAAAAAATCGAGACTTCTAATTGAACTAGTTAATATGGTAGATTAATTAATTTTGAATGTTGTGAAATTGTGGGATTTAGGGATTGTTGAATAAGATAAATTATTCATGAGAATTAACTATGATGGGATTTAGATGTTCAAGTCATGTAAAAATAAGGATAATTAATTGTTGAATTAATTATCAATGTAAATGATTGAGTAATTGAGATAATTAAATGTTGAGTTAATAATTATGTTTTCATTTTTTTGATCAAGAATAATTAATTGGTTAATTAATTATTGATTGTTGGGATTTTTAATTGTTAATTAATTATAGTTCTAATTAAGAGGAAATTTAATTTGTTAATTAAGTGTTGAATTAATTAATGGGATGGATTAATTAATTTATAAATTAATCAATGAATGAGATTTTTGGTGTTAGATATGTAATTCTATACTAATGGGATTTGGGGTGTTATAAATGGTGTTATACACCAATGATATAAATAAATGATCATAATTTTGGGTGTTAGACATGGAGTTCGGCATGAATTTAATTTTGGGTGTTAGACATGATGTTTTACACCGATGATAGATCTATATGTGTTGTTGAAAATTGGGGTGTTATACATGGTTTTCTATACCAATGATAAATTATAATAAATTGTATTTTAGGTGATATGGATGGAGTTATACACCAAAGAGATTTTGGGTGTTATACCTGGTTTTATACACTAAGGATAAATATGAATAAAAATTGTGAATTGAACATGTGACATGATTCAAACTCATGGCCTATGTGGTTAATAAAGTTTAATTTATAATTTAACAAATATTAAATTATGCATTGTAATTATTTTCTTTATACAACTGCATAAACTTTCTATTCACTGGATTTGTTTTAGCCACTGTTGGTGGTGGTCTGCTAAGTCATACTGACATCCTATTTGGGCTACCTGATCAGTACCTGAATAGACATTGTTGTTGCACGAAAGGTTCAGGGTAAAGTTCTTGGATTAGATTTTTGATTGGGATATGGAGATTAGATGAGGGAACGAGAAGTGGTTCAGTACCCGCTTGGGAGCCTTTAGTTTCATTCCTTTATATTTCATTTTAGAAACTTGGGCACTTACTTTGGCATGACATGTTTCCCTTTCTGTTGGATATTATATTTTCCTTCTTGGTTATCTTGAGATATTGGTATGGATATGATTATATATTCTTCCTCTATTGTCTATTTATTTTCTCTTGTTTTTTACTCTAATAAAAGAGGGTATAGGCTCCCCATGAAATGACTTACTAGACCCTCACTGCTAGTTGGAAGCCTCTAGCGTACGTGGAGGTGCACCGGAGGTCATGTGGAGGTCCGGCTCAAAGCACCAGTGCCTGGATCCTAGGCCGGGATGTTACAAAATGAAATTGAAAGTACCTGTTTAAGAGTGATACATTTTCTTTGAGAATCCCCATTCACCTTATACATTAAACCTTGTAAGGTTTTTATTTTTGGAAATAATAGATGATATAGGTTGAGGGTAATTAATCTAGTATGGTATTATGGCTATACTTAGCCAGCCTAGAAAGAGAAAGCTTTGTGAATAAGGAAGAATATGAGGTTCCCTTTTATAAGAGAGGGGATGGGCACCCTTGGAATTACTTTAAGTGTCAAATTAATATAAAATAATTTTCTTGATAAAGTGGAAAACAATTAGTATATTTATAATATAGGAGTATTATGAGTCTAAATCATATAATATAATAAAATTTAGACAAGTTTAGGTGATTTTGAGTCATTATCACTTATTTTTATCCCTCATTAGCACTTTTGATGATTGACTTAATATCATTATTTGTTTACTCTTTAGGGGTCTAGAACATTATTATAAATGTAAAATTGACCTATAAGTTGACAATGGTTGATATACATGAGCATAGAGTATTCAATTTGTAAAAAATATTATTTTTAGGAATTTTAAATCATTTCACTAAATAATATTTAAAACAAGATGCCATTAAAGTAATTTTTAGAACTATTCACATAGTTTGACATTAAATAAAACATGATAGATATTAATTTGCAATAAAAAAAATTATAAAATAACTAATTTTTCATATTTATCTTAAATAACTCGTAGAACAAAATAATTCATCCAGATTGTATTATTTTCGGGAAAAAAACATCATTTCTCTATTTTCTATTAATTGAACATGCATTGTGTCTCCATTGTGTAAGAACTTAAGTCAATCATTATATCAGAAAAAATTAAAAAAAAATTACCAAGATAAAAAACCATTAATATTTTAAATTTCCATTTAGAAATGAACTTGATTATCTTCTATTCCCATTACAAAATTTTATCATTATTAAAAAAAATGAGTGAACTTTTTGATTTATTCTTTACATAAAATAATATTAAGGTCATTATCAAATAAAAATGTAACCAAGGTTCCATATCATATAATATTGGATGAGTAGGTCAAATAAAACTCATCCATTATAAGTATGGTAGTTTATATATATATATATATATTTCAACCCTTATTTTATTATTTTTAACCTTACTTAATTGATTCACCCTTATCGAGGTGAAAACTATTTACCACAATTACTTTTCATTAATACCAAAAACAAGTTGAACTATTTTCAAAACTTAGAAATTTTAATTTCAAATATAGAATCCATTTTATCAAATTCAATTTATATATTTTTAAGAAATTTATTTTCAAATAAGCGCACAAAATGTAAGAAAAACCTTTTTTTTGGAAAATAAAATTTTAATATTGAGACATTATTTCTTCTTATTCCATTCCAAGTATAAAATATTAGATGAATGTTAAAACAATTTATTCAATATTTTATCTAAATATTTCATTAAATTCATTCATATAAAGAGATAAATCTAATTTATTTAATAAAAAAATTATTATGCGTATAAAAACTCTTTTTTTCAGAAAAACATGATAATTTACCATCAAATAATATTCTTTTCATATATAATGAATTTATAACCAACGAGTTATTTTTATAAACATGTGAAAAAATTTTCATAATTTATTTAGTCCTATTTATACCCACCAATCTAATGACTAGATGAAAATATCAAATTATATAATAAAATTTTAATTGAATATCAATGTTCATTTAAACTTAGTGTTTCATGTGAAGAAAGCTATAAAAGTACATAAATGTATATAAAATGAAATATATTATAAAATATGAGGGTGTTAAATTTACGACTATCAAGTTTTCTTCTAAGTGTAGTGTATGTAATTTCATATAGTGGGGAGTGCACCAATGACTATTTGGGGGTGGGGGACCCTCATCCCGAATGAGGTTTCAATGGATATTGTGGATGATGTTATTATAAGATAGAGATGAGAATTGGATATTTTGTGGAGTCTGTTTCTTTGGGTTGATATGGGATTCCATGTCCAATAGTTGATTTTCTTGAAAAAATAGGACATTCACATTGTAGATTAAAAGTTTTTTTCATTGATGATGATAAGGAATCTCCTTGGTTTTGAGTGTTGAATTTGTTGTGAAATTCAAGAATCTGTTTATGTGTCATATATATATAGAAATTTTCCTTAGGGATATTGGATATGGATTATATAGAACACTATGATGATTCCAAGAATAATATCATATGTGATTTTAGATGATGTTTGGTGCTTATGTCAACTTGAGATGTTATAGAGTTGATCTGAGGGTGAATCTGATATATGGACTGTTAATGCTAGTGATAGGGAATGATGAAAATCCGAGTTGTGTAGAAACATTTATAAGAAGTTTCACTGAAGATTCAGATTCGAATTCAGTAAAATTGTTTTGGATAGTCATAGATTGTCGTTGTTCTAAAGGGAACCATGATTGGGTGTTTTGGTGATGTATCGATATGAGTAGTTGAGCATTTGGAATTTTCATCTAATGAATGTCTAATTATTTTTTTTATAAATGTACATGGAATGTTGGGAATATATATCTTCTCAATATGATGATAAGGGATGATAAAAAACATTAGTTTAGTATAGGACCTGGATTAATGAGTTATATCATCTTTTTAGTAGTGCTCTATCTTAGAGTTGGGTGTTGTGTGACTGAACCTTATGCAGAGGAAACTGGACTGAGTGTCCAGGGGTGGTTTTTATTAGTTTAGGAAATGGTTTAATTATACATTGATGTGTTAATAAAACCCGAAGCAAGGGTAGGGTTTTGACTAAATCTTGTAAATTCAACGAGTCTAGGGAACACTGGTGTTGACTTGTGGTGGGTATTATTAGGGTTTGTGCTTGTAGATCAATAATAAGGATGTACTATAGTGGGGAGCACACCATAGACTTATTGGGCCCATTGTGCTTATTTAAAGAAGTTTTCAATAAAAATTAGGGGAAATGTGTTGAATAATCCATCAGGTGGGGGTTTGATTCTAGTAGAGCACCCTGTTGTGGGATTAATATTTCTGTGTAACACCATTAAATTTTAATGTACGATTTCCATTAAAATATTTAGCATGTTTAATAGCTTTCTCCACATGAAACAACGAAGATAAATGAAACCTTGACATAATTAGATATAATATAAGTATATAAGTATGACCATTAAAACCTAGATGATGAATGAACATGAATTGGTATGAGTAACAAATTTATGAAATATTTATAGATATAAAATAATGGGTACATTTAATATGAATTAAATTTAAGTATTAAAACTAAAAAAACAAATAAAATCATTTTATGACTAAAAATATACTGATACAATTTTTTTTATTTCAAAAAACTATGAATATTAAGGTTATATAATGATAAAATATATTAATATTATGAATAATTTATTATAAGTAAATAAATTTTTAATTTATTGGAAACTTGAATAATGAATAGATACAATATTGAAATGTTACTTTCCAATATAAATAGTTCCCACTTTAATTTGAGATTTTATTAAAATATTAAAATATAAAATTTGGGGAAAATTATTATTAAAAAATGAACCTTATTTTTGGATTAATCTTAATAATATAATATTAAGTTGATTTTTTTGTGATTTTTTTAAAAATAATTATTTTTAGTTGAATAGTGAAAAATACCATTTTTACAAATAACATGGATTTTATGAAATTATTATTATATAAAAATTAATTTGAAATACACGAAGCCATTTTATAAGACATCAAATTTATTTTATGTGACTTTATAATTTTGAAAATGTTGATTTTAATTTAACAATCAATATATTGATATTTTAGGACCGATGTAATATTTTCCTAAAAATTATTTTTAATACATTATATATTTTTATTATAAATTTAATTTTTACCACATTAATAAATTTAATAAAATGGAATTTTTTAGAACATTAGTGGGTCAAAACTTTCAAATAAGGACAACTTTATTTTTAGGCACAAGGATAATGTTACCTTAGATAAAAACTAGTTACCGCCATAAATTCTAAAAGGGTAAAAGTAATAATTCAAGGGGAAAAGGGATTTAGAAAAGAAAAAATGGATCTCATTATGTGTATGAAGCTTATATAGACCGTATCTACTCCCCAATAAATTATTTCTCAAATTTGGAGCCACTTGGAATGTTTAACATGTGCTATTTTTATATAAGGTTGGAATAATTTCAAAAGTGTTACTCTCACCGATTATAAAAGGAGTCTCTCACCACCCATTAAAGGAACTCCTGGAAAATCATTTTCATATTTAAATAATTACCTTATTTCCACCTTTATAGTTCCTCTTCACTGTCTTAATCTTATAGTCATAACATATTATCATATTCCATGGATTTCTAAGTGATCTTTGAATGGAAATCTAAAATTTCTCAACGTGAGTAATCATTTTTTAAGTTCTTTATTTTATATATTTCCATTTAATTTTTTATTTTCAAATAAAAATCTCATGAAATCATTTTTGGTTATATAATGAATGTTTTTATGATTTAATAATATTCATTAATCACGTTTTCCCATTTCTATTTAGAAAAATGATATTGTAATTCATGAATTGTGTGGACTACTAACTCCGTGACGTAACATTATTCAATTTATTTCACCACCTTAAAAGAATTTTAAAAATGGTAATTTTAGAAAATAGTTATTCTATTTATTTATATTTTTTGTTTCTAAAAAAATAAACCCTGTTACTCATTTCTATTGATCTTTAAAAAATAGAACCCTTAACCACACGCATGTGTAGTCTACTACCTCTATGGAAGGGTTTATTTTTTTTCTATTCATAACCACCTTACATGGAATGTCATGAGGATGAAATTAGAGGATAAATATGAATTGTTGGATATAAATAGGGTTATGGTATTGAATCTTTGAGAATATATTGATGATATGATCAATTTGTTTTAATTTAATCATTTAAAAAGAGTTAGTTAAGACGAAAATGATCTATCATTTCTAATTAATGAATTTTAATAAATTATAAAATATTTATAATTCTTCCAAACTCTTATATTTCACACTAATAAGGACAAAATAATATCATTATTATTCTATTGTAATGATATTACAATTAAACCACCACATAATCACCCATTGATCATGGTAAGTTCAAGTTTTGGTCAAATTTACCACCTACAAGTACAATACCACGAATGAATATGATGGATGGCTATGGGAACCTATTTACTAGTAAAATCATATATAAATATATATCATTTTTTTTATTTTTTATTTTATATCAACATTTAACTCATTTATTAAGGAACCACCTTTTATTTATTAAAAATCACTGAAACATGCTCATTGTCGATTTCAACCTCAGGGATCGCAACCAAAACTACCATGAAATGAAAGTATAGATTTAAAAAATATATTGGAAAGTAAAATTAGGTATATTTAATTACCGTTTAATGAGGAACTTTGTAACATTAAACTATTTCAATCTGATAAAGACTACTTAGACTTGGTGTAGAAAATAGGTAAAAACTAGAAAATATATACATACATATACATATGTATATAATGACTATAAATGAGTAGACTAAATGAATATAGTTATTAATGAAATTATTTAGTAGGAATTTAATAAACCTAATTTAATTATTCAGGAAGTTTCATGCAAGAATAGAATGAATTAGGACCAATGTAAGTGTTTTGGTATGAAATTCCTTTCTTTGGGACAAGTTTTTTATATTATAAACCTAATTTCATTAATTTAGTTTATATACTAACAATTTTAGAAATAATATCATGAATTATATTTCAATCCTATAATTATTTTGTTTAATTAAAATACATATCTTTCAATGGTTTTTGAATAAATTGTTACTCAATCCATAAGGGTTTTCTTTATCTCAATTATCATTGTTTGAGTGAGGATGCATGTTATAAAACATGTATCATTTTTATAGTGTTAAGTTTATTTAATATTTCATGATTTATATATATATATTATTTCAATTAAATTATATTGATAAACTAATCCAAATCATGTTCTTTTAATTAAATGTATTTTGACTCATTTGTTACCCTAGTCGTTAGAGTTTTTGATAACCCAAGTTTATTCCATTGAGTTATGATCTTTCACTTAAAATAAATATATATATTTTGGGTACATTGTAACATTTGATTGTATTATTTGTAATTATCTCATTGTATACATTTTTACTATATAAATTCCTTTTATAATGTTATACACTTCATGGAGTATGTTTTTTGTAAGGGATATTGATAACTCAAATCTCTTTTCATTGAGTTATAATGTTTTATATTGATCATTGATTCTCTATTTTGAGTTCTCCAACCCTAATATATTATTAAATGGTATTTTATAATCCTTTTAGGGAAAATAATTTTTAATAAAAACGAATTTTCTTTTACTCTTATGAAAATATGTGTTTAAAAAAAGTATCTTGAAAATAATTATAATGGGTCTTCCTTTCACTTTAATATGTTTTTCCTTCCTCTCATAATTTATTCAAGGTAATTTTTTTTCTAAGGATCCGTTTTTGGAGAATATTTGTGACATTAAATGTTTTTAAAATCTTTCACATCACTATTTAAAATTTTAAATTTTAAAGAGACATATAAATATGTATTTTTCATAAAAGATAAAAAAGGTTTCTATTTTTTATGTTTTCACTCTATTACCCTTATAATTTTCAAAAAAATTTACCCTAACGGGTTTTATTTTTCATGATATATATATGTTTTATAATTTGGGGGATTGAATTTGTGGTATAATTATTTTTATTCTTGTGATATCATTCAAATAATTATTTTGGGATGTTGTTTTTCATTTATGTCAATAACCTTTTATGTTCCCTCGTTTCATTGGGGTTATGTTCAATAAAGCAATCCAAATTTATTCTATCAATGTATTATTATCATGATTATTATATTATTGAATTATCTATAAAAACATTAATCTATAGTGTATGAACATCACATTTTACATAATTTAGATTGGATGATGTTAACCTAGAAATAATTTTATTCTATTGAGATATAGAAAAGTAATGGAATTAAATATATTATTATTTCTATATGTATGTATGAATGGCCCAAAGGACTTAAATTTTCATTCATTTTTTGATAAAACCAATTTTAAGGGTTGAAGGGGAGCCCTTATATGGCTCGTAGGATTCGTGACATTATAGGGCCTAAAGGTCTTATAGGAATTCATCCAATAATGTGACTACTTGAAACCACCCCTCTCTAGTGTTTGCATTGTGATCTCATCCCCACCTTCACATGGCTGTCCAAATAGTTTTCCTATGCAGATATGTACCAGCCCAGTTCTAATGGAAATTTCCATACCCTCTCATTCAATCAAATCTAATAGCTCTGCTATGGTGAATGCACCTTTCTCTGAATCCTCCTCTGGATCTTATTCCTTATATAATCTATCTGGTTTGGGCCTACACATCATGTGGCCCAAAGGTCTTGTGGTGGCCTAAAATACTTGAGGTGGCCTTAAGGCCTTAAGGTGGCCTGAAATTCTTACTGAACCAAAGTCATGGGTGACTTGAAGTCCTGAAGGACTCAAGAACTAAACTAGTATCCTAAAGGTGAATAGTTCCAGCTAATAAAGTTCTAAATAATACCTAATTCATTACCTACTATAGTACCTGTTGCATTACCTACTACAATACATGCTATAGTACCTACTATAGTACTCAAAAATATTCCTCTGCCCAGATTTGATCTTGGATCTCATGTTACAGTACCTTCTAGATTAACTGCTACAGTACTTATATGCTTTAACCATCCAACTTCTTCATTTGGATGGAATATGATCATGTCACTCCTTTTATTGGCATGGGGAAAAGTATTGGCATTTTTTATATTTTCATTACAATATGGATGATTTTTTGAATGTTGACTATGCATTTTTTTATCATCCAACATCTTTCTCTATATGGGTTATGTTCATGTTATCCATTTTATTATCATATGAAATAGTATTGTAAATCATGATGATTATTGACTAATTACGCTAGTGGATTATTTATTTAATTTCCATATTTCTCTTTATATAAATATCTATATTTTATTCAATAATAGGATCCTAGAGGAATGGTACAAAAGACCTTGATGACTCTTATAGGGAATTAATTATTCATAATTAGGTGATGGTTGGAGCTAGAAATTTCATAAACCCTTAATGCATTAATAGATCTCATGAGATAATACATGTTGGTTTTTTGTCTATACCTCTACCCATAATAGGATAATTCCTTAGAATAAGGCCTTAAAAGAATCTTATTGATGTTATTAATTGTGAATACCACTAGTATGAGAACAATGTTATTGATATCCATGTTTCATTTTATTATAATGCATATAAAACACTTTCTATTTCACATTGATTATAGATTCATGTTTTTTACCTATTCCTATAATAAATTTTATACCATTATTATTTCATACTTTCTTCAGTAACATGATTCCCTTTCTGAGTTCTTGATCTCACCCCTTTCTTATGTTTTCTTTCCCCATGTTATGAAGATAATTAATAAATATGACATGTTTCTAAAGATAACACTTGTGGAAGTATTTGTGTGTAAGATCAGAATTTTTCATATGAGGCATGAATCCATAATATTTTGATTTAGAAATATAAATTTTTTATTATGTAAATTCGTAAGAGATTAAGAATGTTTTTAGGAGCATTCAGGGTTCATTTAAAGCCTGAAGGTCCATTTTTTGGAGAAAAAAGACTTGGGGCATTGTTTGTTTAAAATGTTTCCCCAATGAAACACATTTTGTTAATCATATATAGGGTGATATAGAGGATATGTAGAAAGGTGCATCAAATACACAAGATTTTAAAAAATCAAGCACCTTGGCTGCAAAATTAGTGATACTTAGATAGTTGCTGCATATAATTGGAACATGGTTTAACCAAACCATATGACTAATCTTTGAAACCATTAAATTTGGATGAATTTTACATTTTCCTTCATTCCATTCAACTTACCTCATCCCTTATTCTCCCATTTTAATGCACATAAACTTACTTTATTATTGGGAGCGTCATCCTCTATCCAATTTATGCTTCGATCATCCTCCCTCATACGGTGTCCGAATTGTTTGTTGTTAGTTTCATTGTATAGATAACATTAAGATCTTAAATACACTTCCTTCCTTACTTAATTTATCTAAACTTAATGAATTCTATTTCTAGTAAAGGTAATATTCCATATTTTTAGGGAATTTGTCTATTTTTCTGATAAATTCCATTCTATCTCCAACACGAAGTTGATATGAGATGAGGTTTTTTCTACCACCATATGGTTGATTTTATAGTATTTATCCAAAATGTATCATTGCTATATATCAGGAACTGTGATTCTACAATGGTATAAAATTCACGTGTTTCCTTAAAAATATAATTGTATCTTAGTTAGATTATTCTCCATTTTATAAATCCACATTACACTATTTTATTGTTATAGGATGTTATTTTTGACAAGAACTCCCCCTTATAGTCTTCCTATGGAATGCATTTAAATTAAAAAATGATAATGTGAAAAAACACCTTTTAAGTTCAGTTGGTTTGATGATTAAATTTAAATTCATTAATTAAATAAAATGAATTGAATGATATAACCATGTCACACGCCTTATAAAAAATTGGTTTTCTCCCTTGGATATTTAAATGTTAAATGGCTGGAAACCATCTCTTGTATTATGTTAAATCATATCATACATGATGTAATGTTATTATTATTACATTCCCATGTATAATAGACATTGAGACATGGTTAAGGTTAGTGTTGTATATGCCACTTCATTCTCCCTTGATGTGTGATATTGGGCATGACGTCTCACATGGTTTATTAAATGTTGTACATGATGTTTCATGTTCCCCTAGAGATTTTTAGATATTACGTTATAATTAACACATTTGGATGATAGATATGAAGATATATGTATCCCTGATTGAATGCTTGGGATAATACCCTTATCTATTACATGAGTCTCTTATGACCATTCATGGACGCTTTAGTTATGCCTCGTGTCCTATCTAATACTATTTATATATATGCGTATATATTCAACTATGTATACAATGCACATAGAAACACACAAATATATATATATATATATATATATATATACACGATGAAACATGTTAATAGGTATCCCAACTTAGGGCAAAGTAGGTACTATCATCCAGGTGTCCCTTAGGAAATAGATCTTACTCGTTTAAAGTTGGTACTTATACTTTAAATTGTTATATTTTCACAATTACATTTTATATTCAATGGATGGATCATACTAGATTCTATTAGTGGTGGCCTACAATGTATATCTCCCACCCTATTCAGGCCATCGAATGGTATCTGAAAAAGCTTCTTGGTTATAGGTAGGGAGAGAGGAAAGTGTCCAGCTATGGCTTCTTGATTATCTATGCTATGATGAAGTATGGGATAATAGGACTATTATTATTCTCATTATTCTATTTGAGGAAATTTTTGTTCTTTTTATTTTATTTTTCTATAGCATGTTTTATATTTTAACTGCTCTATATTCTGAGTATTCCCATTATTTTTTATAGTATCATGACATGAAATATTTTGTATATAACACCAGTGATATCTATTTGGGTGATTTATTTATTCTTACAATGGTTCAAATTATTATTACAATGCTTCTTCTTATTTTATTTTTCATTCACCATAGTTCTCTAATCTGAATAGAAGTCATGGTCTCCCCATGGACACACCATAGTCCCTCACTTTTTTCAGTAGGCTCTGACATATTTGGAGGAACACTTGATTCAATGTGTCCAACCATGTTCATTTATATTAGAGTAAACCAGGTTTGGGACATCACAATGTGGAATCAGAGGGGTATTTGTATTATTTTTTTCTTACAGGTTGGGAATGGATTGAAGGGATATTAAGAAGTGATGAGATTTGGCAATGATCATGTGCATAGGATTAACTAACCCATAAATATAAAAAATCCAAATTACATGGGATGGTATTTATTGTTATTTGTTTTTCTCTATACAATTATATTGATATCATGTTTGGTGATTCACATGTTTTATGATGTTACATTTATGGATTCTCATTTACCCTTATCCTGGTAATATAAGGAAGTACTATACATGCATCATGATAGGCACATTGAGATTCACTTGTCATTCATTATTCCAAACCATATTGGTTTATCTTATTTCATTCATTACATATAATTCCTATAGTTTCCATATGTATATTGATAGTTATATTAAAATTTCACTATCATTTCTTACAGGGAGAGAAGTAATTGTTTATTTAATATGTATAAATAAACCTAAACAAGGTTTTATAATATAGCTTGATATAGGCACTATAACTAACCAATTATGGAATGTTTGAGTGATGGACCATTATTCACATTTGATGAAATGTTAGTTGTTGAAATTAAATATATTTTAATTGATATATATAAAGTGTTTCAACCTTTATAAATTGGGAATTTTGATCTGTATACATAAACCATTACAAATGATAGTGGTAGTTACATGAGGTAACCAATGAAATTAATAAAGCATATGAATTTATAACATGGGAATAGTAGACACATTTAAATAAACCATGATATATATATATATGTATTTATATATATATATGTATTAATGAAATTGAAATGGATTAATTTTGAACTCTTAAATAACTATTACCCTAATATGTGGATACCAATTACTAGGTAATGTGTGTTTTCCTATATAACTTACATATGAAACTCTATATACCATGGGATTTGTTATGTTATAAGGGTCCTTGAACCTAACTCAAACTTAGTAGTGGGAAGTAGGACATGTCTATGATGGATCTAATGTTCTTCTAAAATCACCTTTACCAGGATTTATGAGCAAGTAAAGGGGTGTTAAATCTTGTATAAGAATGAATTTTACTTATATAATTCTATTATTTGTGAGATTATCTATTATCAAATATATTATGTGGTGTGGGTTTTCAAATTCTAGTAATATACCACCATGACAACATTGGGTCAATTTCTTGTAATTTGGTGATAACCATGCTCTGAAAGTAGTGGGTTATAATCCCCATGTATTACCTCCTGTAGTTCCATTTCTAGAATTACCTACTATACCAAATTTGGGAACCAATCCTAACTTCCAAGAGAGTTTCCTACCATTTATGAACTCCATATAGGGAGCTCCATGAGATTCCTCTTCTATGTAAAAAATTATGTTGGAGTTCCAACAACAATATCCACCTAAATTATTAGGGTATGCTCACACCTAGGATATTGATTCATGGATAGAAGACATGATTTATATATTTGAGCACCTTGAGATACATCTAGAAAGGTGGATCAAGATCCCAACCTACATGCCATTTGATTCCACCAGGCGATAGTGGGATGATGTCACCTAAGTTGGTCAACATCAGGATATGGTCTAGAAGGATTTATTGATAGATTTTTAAGGATACTTTTTATGCATACTTCGAGAGTTGAGTGGACCATGGATTTTATACACCTCCACTAGGGTGATATTTCCATGATGGATTATTCCGCTCATTTCATAGAGCTCCAAAAGTTCTCACTAACTTTTGTCAATTAAGAGATAAGGAAAACGATACATTATGATGATGGTATTATATAAGCCATCCGATATCAGGTTAATATCATTCGTTTGAATGTAAATTTAATAATAGTAAACCAATACCTTATCAATGAGAGGAAATTGAGGGACGATGATCATAGGGGATAGGTATGTTCAACACCATGAAAATGAAGCAGGTCATTTAGAGGTCAGAAGGGGTGCCTTGAGTTTACTTGTGGGGGCAGTTCAAGTCAAATATATTATATTAATAGCTACATAACATGTCATCTATGTGGGAAATTGGGAAACCTAAAATCCCAGCATAATAGAGACCTCCTTGAGTGTTGATCCTATGGTGGACGGTCCATCTTCAACATTTTTTCAGGACCCTCCCATCTGTATCAAGCGGGATAAGATCTTCACTAGCTATTCATTTTGGAGAAAGTTCTCTAACTTCTCTCCATGTGGGTATCTTGAGTATTAACAACTATTAATACTCAAGGGGTGGTCACAATTGTGGAATCTAGACACCTAATATAGAATATCAGTAGAGGAGGACTACTCTAGATAGTCAGGTTGAATCTCCGGGCTAATGTTTAGACATGTTATATGCAATACTGCCTATACCTGAGGATCATAGCACTAAGACTTCCACTATAATACGTAAGATTTTAGTATATCATATTTCTTTGTATGATTTAATTTAAATAGGTGCTTCATAATCATTCATATCTGTGTCTATTGTGGAATGTATGAATCTTGAGATAGTGTACATATATAGTCTATGACTCTAGATACTCTATTGGGGACCCAATTTGAAAGTGTAAATTGGTGTAAGAAATTCCCCAATGAGATTGGTTGAGGCCTTTTCATAAGGAATATTTTTAGACTTAACAATATGGGTTTTGATATAATTATAATGATGGACTAGTTACTCCCTTAACGAGCTCATATTGATTGTTATTGCTGAAGGGTGTTCTTCACATCACTCGGGGGGGGGGGTGATAATTATATTCATAAATGATAATGAGATGGCTAATAAAATCAAAATATAAAAATCATTGTGGGATTGGAGGAAGTTTCCAGACTCTTTATGAGTGATCAGGGAGTGTGACACACTAACTTCCCTCTAATAGTTGATCATTTTAGGGATTTCTTCTCTGTTGATTTCTCTAGGTTATCCCTTGAGATATTGGGGGAGTTTACTATTGAACTAGTGAAAATAGTAGCACATGTGTCGATTACTATATACAGAATGGATCCTTCTAAGCTATATGAATGTAAGATAATATTAGTGGACTTGGAAGATAAATAATTTATTCAATAGAGTACGTATACTTGGGGTTCAACAATCCTTTTTTCCAAAAAGTTGGGTGGAACCTTTGACTCTGTGATGATTTTCAAATGTTTCACCAGTATATGGTTAAGAACCAGTATCCATTACCTCATATAAACCACATGTTTGATTAGTTTTGAGGAGATTGGGTGTTTTTGAAGACTTATTTGTGATCAGGATATCATCAATTAAGTTTCAGGCCTTTAGATATAGAATGTAAATCCTTCTATAGAGGATATTTCTTGTATAAGTATGTATTTGTTTCATTCGATCCCATAAACATGCCAACAGTTTTCATACATTTGATTAATTTTGTTTTCCACCCATATATGGATTTATTTGTGGTATTATTAAAGGAATACATCTTGGTGTATTCTCATACTCGACATGACCATGTCAAATATCCTGAGATCATATATAATATATTGATATATCTCTAGTTGAATGCTATGCTCCAAATTTCTATTTTTAGATCAATAAATTTAACATCCTATATAAAAGAAAATTTGAATTAGGGTCATTTATTGACCTATATATGGTGAGAGTAGTGGTATACTAGGAGAATCCCAGAAATTTCTTTGATATACAAACTTTATTGGGGCTGGCTAGAAACCGCAGTTGAATTATTTAAGATTTCCCACACCTTGAAAAACCACTCATAGGCTTGAAAAAATGTGTTAAGTTTATGGAAAGTACATCCCAGAATTTAAAATCTGTATCATCACATAATTCACCAGTATTAGTGATGGTGGATAACAAAGTAGGTGGCATGTTTTATCTCTCGGTGTTCCACTTATCTGCAAGTGAAGACAGAACACCATCGATTGGCCTGACTTTTTTCCAGCTACCACCTATTCTGGAGTGGAAATGAGATGGAATGACTATGTATATTTTGATAGTTTTTCCAATATCCCCTTGAGATTGTGATTAATTATGGGTGGTTTTTGATAGGATGATGAAGGTAACCCATTTATTATTAATTAGAGAGACCTTCTCATTGGATAATCTTGGGAGGATTTATGTTAGAGAGTTTATACATATTCATGGTGATACTCATTCTATCTTATTGGATATGGATACTCGATTTATAACGTGGGTTTGGAAGGGGTTGCAGAAGGCACTGGGTTCATTGGTATTTCTGAGTATAACCTATAATCCATAGACCAATGGTCAGTGCAAGTGTACTATTTAGATATTAGAGGACAAGCTCAAAGAATGCTTCCTTGATTTTGGAGGTTCTTGGTATAAATAACTACCACTTGATAAATTTACCTATAATAACATATTTAACAAAACTATACAGATGGATCCTTATAAGGCCTTATATGAAGGTTATTACATTCACACCTATGTTGGTTAGAGGAAGGAGATGAAATGATGTTGGGAACCCATATCCTTTAGTAGAATTCAGAGAAGGTAAATCTTATAAAAAATGTATGGCCAAAGATTCATCTCGGAAAAAGAGTTATGCTGATAGTCTCTTCTAACCTTTGGTGTTTTAGGTGGAACATTGGGTCTTCAAGCGTGTTTCATCTAGATTGGGGCGTAGATGGATTCCTAGGCTGGGAAAGACACCACCTCATTATGTTGGTCCCTTTAAGATCATAGAGATAATTGGGTTGATATCCTATCAGATAAACCTACCTAAAAGGTACAAATCCATAAACGATGACTTCCACGTATCTCAACTTATCAATTAACATTCAATCCTATCTCATAATATTGACCCTAAGGATACTGAATTAGAAGTTGATGCTTCCTTTGTGATGTATCATTTCTAGATCATTGATCATAGAACGAAGGCTCTCAGACAAAGGTCAGTTTCTCTTGTATGGGTGATACGAAATACCAGTAATGAGCAGAACAATACCACGAGGCAAGAGGCTAATGTACATGTTTAATGACCAAAGTTATTCTCAGACAAATCTTAACTAACCTCGTAAGGGAAACCCATGGATGAATTGTTTTAAAGAGGGGTATTTTAAGATCCTAGTTTTTTATGAGATACAGATCCATTATGGTTCCTTTTAAACCTTTATTTTTATCCTTATGGAAGTTCCTAAAACATTAAGGGAGTTTTTATGAGCTTCTGGAGATCTATTAGATATTGGAGATCTAGTTTTTAGAGAAAATATACTTAGAACATAGTACATTTAACCAATGATTCCGAGGACGCATAGTTTGATAAAATTATGAGGTGTGATGTACAATGTCTATAGAGGGGAACACATGCTTCACACAGTTTGAAAAAACCATGCCCCTATGCCACATGATTAGTTCCACTTAGGAAATGGGTGTGCACTGTTGACACATAGTTTTGCCAAACCTTACATCTAAACCATGAGTCCAAATCATGTACCATTTAAAATAAGTCAATTTCCCATTTTCCATCCTTTATTTAACTTTATTACTCCCTTATTATCCCATTTACAAACACAACATCCTCCTTCTTCATTGGGAGCTCCTTCCACTATCCAGTAAAGGATTTGATCCTCCTCCCAGATATGGTGTTGGAATCACTCTCCATCAGTTGTGTTGGATAGATAATGGAAATCTCTCTAATCGTCTTCCTTGTCTCATTCATTTATCTCTAACAAATAAATGATATTTCTAGGAGATCTAATATGCTCTATTTTTTTTTGAATTTTTCTATTTCACTAATTCCTTCCATTCTATCTCGAATACGAATCTAATACCAGATAATGAGTCATTTATCACCATAAAGTAGGTAGTCTAGTAATTATCCCTAAAGTATCATTGATATATATCATGCAATGTGATTCCCAAATATAGGACCTTCCACACAATGCCTTAAAAATATAAATGGGCATTATTTAAATTGTTATCCATGCTAAAAATTCACATTAAACTTTTACAATTGTTGGATGATCTTCCATTCGACTAGAGGTACCCCTTGAGGTGTTCCTTTGAATCTCCTTTGACCTTGAAAATGCTAATGCGAGCAACCCACCTTCTATATGGGGTGGGATTGATGATTAAATTTAAATGTCTTAATTAAATTAAATGATAGAATGGTATAACCATTTCATGTTCCTTATATAAAAAGTTTTTTATTACCATGGATAATTAAATTTTAAATGGTGAGAAACAACCTCTTTGATTATGTTAAAGTATCTCATACATGATGGACTATTATTATTATTACTCGCATATATATAATGGATGTTCAGGCACAATTAAGGATTATTTTGGAAAATTTTCTTCATGCTCCATTGATGTGAGATGTTGGGAATGACATCTCAAATAGTTTATTGAATGTTGGACATGCTATTTAACATTTCCCAAGAGATTGTTGGACATTATGTTTCACTTCATTCATTTTAATGATGGATATATATACATCTATATCCCCAATTGAATTCTTAGGCCAGTACCCTTATCTACAACATGAGACTCTTATATCTATGAATGGATGCTTGAGTTATGGCTTTGGTCCTAGTTAGAAATATGTATATATATGTATATATATATTACTATGTATGTAGTGCACATAAATACATACATACAAACATATATATATGGTAACACATGTTCAAAGGTATCCCATCTTCATTTGAAGTAGGCACTGTCAGCTTGGTGTCTTTTAGGAACCAAAGCTGACTCATTTAAAATTTAAATTTATTATTTACATTTTTATATTATCACACTATCATTTTATATGCACTGGATAGGCCATACTAAACACCATTGGTGGTGGCCAACTGATTATATCTCACACTTGTTCAGTCCACTAATTGGTACCCGAACAGACTTCCGAATTATAGGTAGGGAAAAATACAAGGGTTTAATTATGGATGCATGATTGTTTATTCTATGTTAGAGTATAGAAGTAGAGGATTAATACAATTCTCATGATTCTATTGTATTTTTTTTTGGGTTTTTTGTTTATTTTTGGTTTTCATGTGTTAGATTTCTAATTCTTTATATCACAAGTACTCTCTTTACTTCATATAGTATCATTACATGATTTTTTTTGTATATAACATTGGGGACATCTATCTGGATGATTTATTTACACTTAAGTTGGTTTATATTATTATTATTATTCTTTTACAAATTTTATCTATTATTCACCATTATGATCCACTCTGACCATAGGGTACAGTCTCCCCATAGGCAAACCCTAGGCCCTTGCAACTAGTCGACAACCTCTAGGGTATAGGGAGGTGTTCTTGAGGCTATGTGACCAAATGAGATTTGTTAATTTGAAGTGAACTTTGTCAGTGGTGTCACACTGTGGGATATTGTGAATACTAATTATAGATTAATTAGTTTTATATATAATTAAAAAACTATCCATTTGATACAAAGAAAATGGGAATTATTAGTTTATATATGGTCTTAAATCTCTAATTTTATAAACGCAAAAGGATCCTTAGGATATACATGGTGGATTAATCATTATTGGCTCTGAAATAAAGTATGGTTATATTTGGGATTTTATAATAGGTGTCGATACATTTATTTATGGCATGTGTATATGAGAAGTAGTTCTGGTATTTTGAGTTCTAGGTGTCAGAGTTGGTATAAAAAGAAAATTTTTATATAACTTTAGAGACAATGATGTTTGTTGATGATAATTAAAGGGTTTATAGGTTAGGGTTGATCATATGTTAAAGGTATATATAATAAATTGGGATAAGAATATGTTTTAATGTTAAGGTAACAATGCACATTGTATATAGGGATTAGGATAAGATAAATTCAGTGAAAATATTTTTATTAAGTCTAATTATAGGATAGCATACTCATGTTTTGGTAAAGAATTGAGTAAGTGGGTTTGCTATAAATGAAATACCAATCAAGATAAAATAATATTGAAGGATATAATGTAAATGTACCTAGGGATAAAAACATCAAAAGGATAGATTGTGAATTAACTCTACCACTACCAGGTGCTTGAAAAAGATTAATAACTACACTCCTCATTTGAAACTCACAAGGGATATGATGTTTTAAATCACATTCACATTATAAACCACTAAGAGGGATTTTAACTTATCTAGGTTAGATATCCTAATAATAAAGTGACAATAAATAACATATATTGAAACATTGATATTTATAAGTTAAGGTATATATTAATTGTTTTTTGTTTTCCTGGATAAGTGATAAGTTGGGTTTTGAGAGAAATGATTTCAATGAATTTTGGATTTAGAATATTTTAAGAAATATCAAGGTAGTTTGAGATCTTTATTTTGAAGATTAAGTTTAACAATATGAGAGAACCCAACTTAGTGTATCCTAGGTTGAAAAAATAATGGTATATGTTAAACGATGATTGATGTAGGTTGAAGTAAATGAGGTAGAGGCTAACGTGATGATGATGGTGAAAGGATTAAATGTTAAATCCATTTTATGTTATAGTTTATTATAATTACCTTTCATATATAATTTTTCATCACTTAAATCAAGCCTTTAAATTTTAGTAATGGATTTAAATAGAAGGAACCATGGGTATGAGCGACAATGTAGAGATTACCATAATGAAAAACCCATGATAATGGGAACTGTAGTGAGAAATTATGAGATTATAATAAACCATCTATTAGAAAATATTATTAACAATGTGGACATATTAAAAGTCCAAAACATATATTTGATAAGAAATATGGAGTTTCATGAAAGGTAATGTGATGCATATGATGAAGAAAAGAATATTAAATTTCCCACATTTCAAATTTATGGGAAGAAAGATGGGGGAAATCTTATTGATTGAAGAGGTAAATACTATAACCATGGAGATGAATGTAATCAGACACAAAAGTGTAAGGGAAAGAGAGAATATAAAAAAACATATCTCTTAAATTATAAGGTAAATGAATATTATGAAACTCATTATCTCAATATAAGGACCAACAAGGAAAATAGTCAATTATAACCTTATGACCAAGGAAAAAACAATGAAAACACTACTAATGAATAATATAGTGTGTTTTAATAGATGATTTTTAGGTGCCTTATGTTAGTAATGTTTTCTAGAAATGCTATTTTTTAGAAATAAATGAAAACACATACTGGTAGGATTACATATAAATAATTTTCAAGGTTTATGGGAAGTTATTCCTTATAGATCTAGATCTTTCTCCCTTATTAAAATTCAATGATAAATTAAGAATAGTTTAAATATTTTTATAAAGTGCCTATAATTATTTTTCATATTGGTAAATCTCATTCTACATCCAAAATAAACCCATGACCATGTAGTGGTGTTTGTTTAAATTTGATATACCTATTAAAATTACTATGATCATATGATCCAAATTACAGAGATTAAATTTCTTTAGTGGGGAGAATATGAAACCCTTAATTTTTAATATATGGAAAGATTTAAATATTTAAATGTCTCTGATAAATTTATTTACATGAAACGTTGAACTTAAAAGAAACAAAGATATATTTAGATAAAATATAAATATGTATGTATGACCGTTAAAATATAGATGTTGAATCATCGTAAATTAATTAGAGTAAATTATTTATGAAATATTTATATAAATAAAATAATGGATAATTTTAATATGATTGAAATTCAATTTTTGTAGCTAAAATAACTCAAAAAAGCATTTTATGTTTAAAATATACCATCCAAAAAATGGCGTTTGATTTCAAGAAACTAAGTATATTTTGGTTAGATAATCATAAATATATTTAGAATAATATTAATATATTTAAAATAAATTAAATATTAATTTATAGGAAATAATAATAAAGAATAAATAACATTTTAAAAAAGTTATTTTCTAATGGGAACATTTTTCCAGTATATTTTGGGATTTTATTAAATTATTGAATTATAAAATTAAAAAACATATTCAAAAAAATAGAACATCACATTATAATTATGATTAATAAAGTAATCTTAAGATGAGTTTTTGGGATTTTTCTAATGATAATTATTTTTACGTGAACAATGAAGAATTTTGGTTTTACAAATAACATAGATTTTATGAAATCTTTATTATATAAGTATGAATTTGAAATTAATGAAATATTTTTATGGGAAATAATATTTATTTTATATGTTACTTTATATTTTTTAAAAATTTGGATTTAATTTATAAACCCATTTTGATATTTTAGAACATAAGTAATATTTTCTATGATTTTTTTTCAAATATTTTAATTTTTTATTTCAAAATTAATTTATATGAAATTTATAAATTGAATTGAAAGAATTAGATTTAAATTTTATAATCATAGGGTCCAAATTATCTAATAAGTACATCATTATTTTTAGGCATAATGACTATATTAACTTAGGTCAAAACTAGTTACCGCAGTAAAAGATAAAAGGATGAAAGTAATAATTCAAGGGGTAAAAGTATTGAAAAGTTATTAAAAAGGTATATAATTGTGTGTATGAGGTTTTGAGCGACCTTATCCCTTCCTCACTCAATTATTTATTATTTTTTTAGCTACATGATATGTTTAACATGTTCTCCCTTTATATAAAGTTGAAATATTCACAGAATTCCAATATTAACACTTATAAAAGCCTTATCTAACCACCCCTTCAAGGAAATTATAAAAATTACATTTATAATATAAACCATTCCATTTATCCTTTCCCTTTAGTACTCTATAACTCTATTTATATTCTAGTTAAAATTTATTATTCTATGTCCTACATTTCATAGAGATCGTCTAAGGAAATCTTAAAACGCCCAAAATGATTAATTATTTTCACTTAACTTATTAATTTATTATATTATATAAAAAATTATAATTTTAAAATGTTCCTTTAAAAGAATATTTATTTTTTATATAATTAATTTTATTATTATATGAGAATAAACATTAATCAGTTTTTCTATTTTCAATTATTAAAAATTATTCTGTAATTGATTCGTTGTGCAACCTACCTCCTCCAGGATGCAACGAGTTTCATTTTCCTTAAAGATCCTAAAAAACTGATAAAAGGGTGAATTTAGTAAATAATTATGTCACTTAACAATTCATAAATAATAAATTATATTAGTCCTTCCTATTGTTCTATGAAAAAATCATCAACCATGTGTACCTGTGGACTATCGCCTCCATAGAAAGATTGATTTATATTTTAATTTTCATCACCTCCACACTTGGATTCTAATGAGTATTGGATTAGTGGAAATATATTATTTATATGATATAATGAGGGTCTGAGTTTTGAAAATTTTATAACATATTAATTATATGATTAGAAAATGATTTTCGTTAATTTGATTATTTAAAACGAGTGTACTAAGAGGAAGATGATAATTTCTTTCTATATAATGAATTTATATAAATTATATTCTATTTATACTTCATTAAAATTAATATATAACCCAATTATAAATAAAAATTAATATCATTATGTTTATAGTTTAATTATATTACAATGAAACTACCTTATTTTCACTGATTAATCATTTTAGGTTGATATTTGTGTTAGATTAACCACCTACTTGAAAAATATTATAAATTTACTTCATAGATGAATATAGAAACTTTTTTAATGGTAAAATGTTATATAAATATATAAATAATTTTATTGGGTTATGTTAAGGTTTTATAATCGTATAACGCATTTATTAAGAAAGCATCATTTGTTCATAAAAATCAATGATACAAGCTCATCAGTAAGTTCAACCTCAAGGATCATAACCAAAATAAAAGGAAATGAAATTTTATATTTATAAAATATCATTGAATATAAATTTTAGTATCCTTAATTATCTTCAATTGATAATTTTTTTAATATGATTGATTACCAACAATGTTTTCATGAAACTTGTCTAAAGTGATAATGATTCTTTACCCAAGGTGTTGAAAATCTGTAAAAACTAACTAAAATATATTTATATAATGAATCTAAATAATGAGTATAAATTGTTATAATTACAAATAAGTTTCTTTAGTATGTTTCTAATTAATGTAATTTAATTATTCGTGTTGTTCGATGCATGTGTAGAATGAATCAGACAGAGGTAAGGGGTTTTCTATCAAATTCCCCTCTTTGAGACATGTTTGGTATTATTCACATAATTTTATTCATGTGGTTTATATATGACCTCTATGTGATATAATATCATTAATTATTATCAGGGTATTTTAATTTTAATTTTAACCAACTCTACCAAGGGTTTCTGATTAAAGTGTTACTCAAGGTGTAAGGGTTTTTTCATCTCAATATTGATTATCTATGACATGATAAAAGTTATGCACCATGTGTAACAACCTAAGATTTTAGGAGAATTATTCCTTTTAATGTAATTTATTTCTTGTGTTGTACGCTAAACCAAAATTATCTTGTGATATACGCAACACCGTATTAGCTTGTAGTATACGCAAAACTATTCTCGGCTCGTGTTACACAAAATTCCAAGTTCGTTTTATAGAAATTATTCTACGAAACATTAAGTATAGATTTTGTTTAATGTATAAATGAAATAATTTCTTATTATGTTATACGCAACAATAAATGGATATTTCACTACACGCAACCTTGACTTGGCTTGCATTACACGCAATCACAACCTTCCTCGATAGCGTGTGCAGTACAGAATACCGGGTTTCACTACACAACGATATATTGTTAAAATATTGTGAAATAGCCGTTATGAATTGTATTAACTAAATTTTGAATGTTATAAAATTATTATTCATCTTACACATTTTCTATAACATCGTATGAGAACAAAATAATTTTTTCGAGTAAAATAAGTATTTTAAAAAAAATGCAGTTTTGCCACCTTTTGATGCCGCAACCACTTTGAATCTTGATTTTGACATGTTTATAAGTTTAATTTTAAAAAATAAAATTATTCTTTGCGATCAGGATATAAAAATTTACTTTGGAAAAATGTTTCATATTATTCTGATAACTTTCATATTTTAATGAATAGTAAAAACACGCTATATTTTAATTAAAAACAACTTTTTTCATCATAATAATTTATATGGTTAAATTATAATATTTAATTATTTTAAACTATAAATAGAATATATTTTTAACATTTAATATAATGTATGTCATTAGCATTTATTTCACATTGAATTCATAGGTAAAATCATTTCAATCTTTTGAAATGTGTTATCTTTTAAAACTCATTTTCTTAACAACGGGATTAATTTTAAATTAATTTCTGCAAATTATGTGATTTGAATTTATAAAAATGGATTCCATATTTGGAACCATTAGGTCCAAATTATGTTAATAAGCAACTATTTATTTTTAGTCATTATGAATAGTAACTACAATAAATTTTATTTACCGTAGTTAAAGGTAAATCAGGTAATTAAGGGTAAATATAATAACATAAAATTTGACTAACACTTGTCCTAATGTAATGGGATGATTATATTTTACTATAAATCATACTTGGGTCTAAATATAATCTAATGGAACCCACTTTTATTGGATTAAT
Source organism: Viscum album (assembly GCA_963277665.1). Classification (NCBI taxonomy): domain Eukaryota; kingdom Viridiplantae; phylum Streptophyta; class Magnoliopsida; order Santalales; family Viscaceae; genus Viscum; species Viscum album. The sequence goes on from OY728150.1 coordinate 1,031,232,566, forward strand.
ACCTTTTATTTATTTTATTTAAAGGAAAGTGAAATGTCTCACTCAAAATTTAATAATTAAATTATTTTTAATATATGGTTATAAAAAATATGAATTCGATTATAAATACTCATTTGAAATATAATTTTTTTTATTTATCATGGTAATTTATTTTTAATTTTTAAGAAATATTTATTTACCTTAATAGTTTATACATTAATGATGAAGAAATTATTTATTTAGTGAAAAATCAATAATAATGTTTTTATTTAAATAACAATACCTATGAAAAAGACCAGAAACTTGACCAAAATTTATTGGTAGAGTATATTTATAGCATAAGAATCCAAGGGTATATTTTTGGACCATTTTGAGCCTTATAAAACTGATTAGGATATTTATATTGTTTTATTTTAAATGATGTTAAAGATGTCACCTTCATAATACAATAAATACAACAATTTAAATGTTGTGATTTTAAGATGATAATTTAGAGTAAAAATATTATTATTAAAGGTATAATATTTATCTTCATCATAGGATTTTATTTTTAATTTTTATGCAACAAATAAGTATATTAAATAATTATACACAAATGTTGTAGTAATTATTTTATTAAGAGATATTCAAAATAAATGGTTTTAAAAATACTAAAATAAATAATATATGAAAAAATTAATTTTCACAATGAATTTTTTTGACGATTATGACATGTTAGGAATATATTATATATTTCGGTTCGAACATATCTTCTATGTGGTTTTTATATAAATTCAAATAATGAATAGTGTCAAAATTGACACTATTGATATTTTATAAAAATAACATGTTATTAAATTATTTAAAAATCACAAAAATATTTAAAAACTACAAATTTAATATTTTATGGTCTAAAAGGGTATAAAGTATCCAATTATGGAAAATTGAAAACATTTAAGTATGTATTTATAACAATTTAAAATTTAGAATTTTATTACCACAAATAAACATAAATAGATTAAATAATGATAAATCAAGTTGATAAGATTTAAATTAAACATAAAACATGTAAAAATTTTATTGCTTGATGATATTAAAACCCTATTTCATCTCATCTTCGAATTGATTCATTTTTGGATGTTTTTAATTGGGTTTTCTTTTTATTATTAATTAATATTTTTAGGTTTCCAAAAGGGCCCCTCTCCTCTCCTATATAAGGGAACCTCCTTCCCTCTCCTCTTCACACACATTTGAGCCTTCATTATTGGAAAAAACCAGAAAATTTCACTTCTCCACTTCCATATAAACCTACTAGAGTTCTTGGTCTTCTTTAAAGACCAACTTTAGTGCCCTAAGAGGAGGATAAGAGGAGCCGCATCGAAGAAGAGGTAATCTCTTCTACCAATTCTTTCAAGTTTCTTTCTTCTTCTACTTCTTCTTATTTAGTTGTTTAATTATAAAGTAATAACTTAATTATCACTAATATACTGATATGTTATTATAAATATGAAACAACCCCATTTCACCTTTTATCCATCCTACGGAAAATGAAATCACCGCACGTGCGTACGTACGGAATACCGTCTCCACGTCTTGGTTTAATCTGTTTTCACACCACCACCTTACTTAGATGGGTATAATGGTGTAAAGAATAACTATATATGGTTATTAAAACATCATACTGATTCTGAGATATTATATCATCCACTCTAAATATATTCAATAATTATGGGAATGATATCATCGCTCGTGCATACATACGAACTGCCGTCTCCACGAACACGATGAGATTCATTTTCCATGATTAACCATTCAAGTATGATTATAATGTATATATAATAAATAATAATGAAAGATATTACACAATAATGATACTGGATTTCTGTACATATATATTTCATTAACTTAATTCCTATTAATTCAATAAGGAAACGAAAACAATGTTCATGCGTACGTACGGCCTACCGTCTCCATGAACGGTGTATCTCATTCCATTTATCGATATATCATATATATTTATATTCTGAATATATGTTATATATAAATCATTTTTTACATTCTGTAATTATGTAAATCGGGATATAAGTAATAATATCAAGAACAACAAGTCGAAACACATACGATAAATGAAACGATTTTACCCAAAACGTTGCTTTAACATGTAATTTACAAAAGAACGGGTAATATAAAGTCATAAGTGAACCATATATGATATCATAACAATGAATGTGATTCTTTAATAAGTCAATGACATTATTTAAATCATTATACAGGACGTTCGGATACATACGAAGCATATCAGACATAAGGTAAGGGATAATTTTTCAATCTCATTTTTATCCGAGATTGCTTATACATAAGTATTTACTGGGGTTATATTTTTCATCCATGTCCATAAAAATGTTTTTAATAAATTGTTTAATATTATTCCATTTATGTTTAAAGTCATTTTTACCCCTCTTTGAATTTTACTTTGTGTTATGGAAGGAATCTTTCTTTTGCTTACCATACATGGTACTTTTTGACTTTTCTGTTAAAAGTACGAGGAGAATGTTTTTTTAACATATACAGCATGAAAATATATTTATAGTTTTATAATTCCTTATTTTAATGAAGCTTACTATATAATATTTCATGATTATTTTCACCAAAATCCTCTTATTTTAAAATTACATGGAATTTTTTGAAAAGAAAATGATTTTGAAGAAGAACAGATATTTTCCTCAAGAATTCATTTCAAGTGTTTTATCAAAACCATTTTCCATATAAGATGAAATTATTTAATTTGTGTATGTTTCAAGTATAATGTATCTATTATTTACATGGTTTCACTTTTCTTATGAAGAAATGATATCCATTTGTTTTATATGGATTATGTTATGATGGGATGATGTTTATGAAACCCATTTTATTCTTTGGGTTATGATAAATGATTTATATTTATGTTGTGGAACACGTAAGAATTATTTCATTATGAGATGTGTAGGACCTATATCTCCCTCCAATGCATTGGGTAAAGATTTATATCTCATGTGATAGACATCGATGGAATGACAAGTTAATCTGGTTCAGTGATACAGGAATGGAATGAGGAGTTAACTCGATTCAGTAAGGGACTTTGTCCACTAAGATGGTCTTGCTAGCAATGCCTTGGCTAATATGGAAATCATATAAAGTGGTTAATGGTTTTCCACAATTATAGGTTTTATTCCCATGCTATTTTATCATGATTGATGTTCTATTATGATCTATGCCTTACGTAATTCCATGTTTTATGTCATTGCTCAAGATTTTGATGTTTAAACATTATGGTCATTTTCTAAGTTCAAATTTATATGGTTTGTTTTATTTTCTCCATTCTTATTCTTATTGTGCGTTTGAGCTCACCCTTTATATGTTTTCTTTTCCCTAGGATATAAAGAAAGATTTTATGTAAGAAAACAAAAGGGGAAGATCTTTATGGGAGATTTTGAAGATCTTTCACCATGATTAAAGATTATGTTCCGAGTTTCCAAAGACACTAAACTATTATGATCCTTGAGTGTTGTTTTTTTTATCTATTAATTATTCCACAAAGGTAATGTAATGTTCATTTACATCAATATTTGGGTCTCTACAGTTTGTATCAGAAGAAAGGTTTAGTTAAACTTTGGAAACTAGGATGAGAAAACTTTAGTGATATCCCTATATATATTTCTGTGGGATGTCTAAGGATGTCCCTAAGGTTTAGTATAACTATAGTTTACAGTCCTAGAATTATGTTGACGATCATGAATAACCTATAGTGAACCTAAGGTGTCCTGGATTAAAGAATGTGTGATAAATTAGACATCCAATAAGTATCTTTTTATGATTATGTGGTTCCCTGTTATTTTAACTGTTTCTTAAACCATGGATTTTGGTTTTAGTCAATGGAGGGAACCATAAGTAATTGGGTCAACATGGAATCCAATGGAAAAATTGGTGACTATGATCAACGAAATTGATTAATTACTAGAAAGAAAGATTTTTGGATTATGCTGAATCAGTTATCACAATATATGATTAACAAGGTGAACTTTAGTGGTATTCCTAATTCATCAAATAAGAGGAAGATGGACTTTTATGAATGTTCGCATGTTGAGGAGCATAGAGAAATGAATATTGATATTTCTAAAGAAGGGAAGAAGAACCTTGATGAATACATCAAATGGAGGGGAATATGTTATCTGTGTTGAGAGAAGGGTCATAGAGTGACAGACTGTTATGGAGTTCAATGTCTTATTTGTGGAGAACATGGGCATTACCTAACTCAATGCCCTGACCTAAGAGGTTAAATCTAAATCAAGTAAGGACTTATTTCATGAAAATCATTGAAGAGGATGGATTGAAGTGTTTATGTATTGGTATTCAAGAATAATGTTGTTAAGGTACTTTTATGGTATATTGGAATATCTATGTATTGCTCCATTGATGTTTTCCATAAGAATATGTCATAGGTAACCATGAAAAGTGATTGAAATATTTTTGGAAAGCAGTTGATATGCGCATAATGAAGGGATAAAGATAAAATAATATGTTTGATGGTATTCATGAGCTCATGACTAATATAAGGAAAAAGTGATATCATGGTTTGAGTATAATGAATTTTTGGGATTTTGGTATGTGGAAAGAGATAACTTTTGACATCATTCATGTTTTCACTAAGGTTCAATGGGTATTCATTTTTCAAGAGAATACATGATTAAGGTATTCACATGTTTGGAATGTGACCAACAAGATATATCCTATGATATATGGGGGATAAATGATGGTATTCACATGCTCGGTAGATAACATTTCTAGTATTTTTTTTCGTTATACTATGCGCTTGGACAGAAGTATTTTGGATAAGCCTAAAGATTGGAATAAATTAAGTTAGACATAAGATAGTATTGTTTAAGGCTAGAACGTTTTTCGATATTATTGCAGGAATGTTATAATAATGTAGTTTTAGAAAAAGGGACAACCTACAGGATGGACGACAACCCATCGTGTCAGACAAGGCTATGGGAATCGAACCAACAACTGAAGTGTGACAGGCCTTTATCACCTACCACTGGCCTATAGGAAGTCCCTGGTTAATAGAAACTAGTTTTATTTTATTAAGAGGTATGATAGATGAAGTATAAGTCCATTTTAGGAACCTTACACGATTAATCTTAGCATAGATGGACTTATGTATATTTAATAACTTGTGATAGAGGCAGATGGAATGACCTATATTTCTATCGCATGATCTTCTAACACTTCGAGAATGAAAAATTCAACTTCATTTCTTTAAATAAGAGATGAAGTGGAAATTGTTCATAGGATGACCAATAATGATATTACACTAAAATCAAGTAAGTATATCTTCTAATTCAAAATTTTAAACATTAGGGAAATGATATTCAAAAAAAAAATGTTATCTTAGTGCTCTTATATCTGATGAATCAGATGGTACCTTAGATCATCACAAATTTATGGCTTTGTGATTGTTGGATTTTTCATAGACATGTTCTCTACCACTCTCCATCAGAACTTGATGGTTATATTTCTCTTCCATATCCATATTTTCTCCTATGTTCTCCTATGTGGAAACCCAATGATGAGTTAATTTGGGTAAAAATTATGTTTCATACTTCACTTTTTAAAATTAAGTTTTAGTATTCCTTTTTAGGATTTGGGTTTCTATGAAAGAAACTTTCTAGTAGTAAACCATTTATAACCCCGACAAATTTTTAGGGGGAAATTCATTTTAAGGGGGGTAGAATGTTACAATCCGAGATTTTATGAGAATTATTCTTTTTTAATTTCATTTATGTCTTTTTTTGTATGCTATAACAAAATTATCTTGTGCTATACACAACATCATATTAGCTTTTATTATACGCAACACTATTATTGGCTCGTGTTACACACAATTTAATGTTTATTTTGTAGAAACTATTCTACGCAACATTAAGTATAGATTTTGTTTAATGTATAAATTAAATAAGTTTTGATTATGTTATACGCAACAACAAAGGGAGCTTGCACTACAAGCAACCTTGACTTGGCTTTTATTACACACAATAGCGACCTTCCTCGATAGCATGTGTAGTACGCAATACCGGGTTTTACTAAACAACGATATATTGTTATAATATTATGAACTAGCTGTTATGAATAGTATTAACTAAATTTTGAATGTTATAACATTATTATTCATCTTACACATTTTCTAAAATATCGTATGAGAACAAAATAAATATTTCGAGTAAAATAAGTATTTTAAAAAAATGCAGCTTTGCCACCTTTTGATGGCACAACCACATTAAATCTAGTTTTTTACATGTTTATAAGTTAAATTTTACAAAATAAAATTCTTCTTTGGAATGAGGATATAAAAATTTACTTTGGAAATTTTTTTCATATTATTCTGATGACTTTCATATTTTAATGAATTGAAAACACACACGATATTTTAATTGAAAAAAACTTTTTTCATCATAATAATTTATATGGTTAAATTATAATATTTAATTGTTTCAAAGTATAAATAGAATATATTTTTACCATTTAATATAATGTATGTCATTAGAATTTATTTTACATTGAATTCATAGGTAAAATCATTTCAATCTTTTGAAATGTTTTAACTTTTAAAACTCGTTTTCTTAACAACAGGATTAATTTTAAATTAATTTCTGAAACTTCTGTCATTTAAATTTAGAAAAATGCATTCCATATTTAGAATCATTAGCTACATTTTATGTTAATAAGCTACTTTTCATTTTTAGTCATTATGAATAGTAACTATGGTAAATTTTATTTATCATAGTGAAAGGAAAATCAGGTAATTAAGGGTAAATATGATATTATAAAATTACCCTAACACTTGTCCTAATATAATTGGATGATTATATTTTACCCTAAATAATACTTGGGTCGAAATAGAATCTAATGAAACCCAATTTTATTTGATTAGGACCTTTTATTTATTTTATTGAAAGGAAAGTGAAACGTCTCACTCAAACTTTAATAATTAGATTTTTTTTTAATATAAGGTTATACAGAATATAAATTAGATTATAAATACTTGTTTGAAAGATAATTTTTTTTATTTATCATGGTATTTTATTTTTAATTTTTAAAAAATATTTAATTACCTTAATATCTTATACATTAATGATGAAGAAATTATTTATTTAGTTAAAAACCAACAATATAGTTTTTATTAAAATACCAAACCTATCAAAAAGACCATAAACTTGATAAAACATTATTGGTCGTTTATATCTATACATTAATCATCCAAGGGTAGATTTTCGGACCATTTGGAGCCTTATAAAACCGATTAATACATTTATATTATTTTATTTTAAATGATGTTAAAGATGTCACCTTCATAATATAATAAATATAACAATTTAAATGTTGTGATTTTAAGATGATAAATTCGACTAAAAATATTATTATGAAATTTATAATATTTATCGTCATCATAGGATTTTATTTTTAATTTTTATGCAACAAATATTTATATTAATTAATTATACAAAAATGATGTAGTAATTATTTTATTAAGAGATATACAAAATAAATGGTTTTAAAAATGTTAAAATAAATAATATATGAACATATTAATGTGAACCATGAATTTTTTTGATGAGTATGACATGTTAGGAATATATTATATATTTTTTATAACATATCTTCTGCGTGGTTTTTATTTAAATTCAAATAATGAATAGTGTCAAAATTGACACTATTGATATTTTAAAAAAATAACATATTATTAAATTATTTAAAAATCACAAAAATATTTAAAAAATACAAATTAAATATTATATGGTATAAAATGTTATAAAATATCCAATTATAAGAAATTGACAATGTTTAAGTATGTATTTATAAAAATTTAACATTTAGAATTTTATTACCACAAATAAAATTAAATAGATTAAATAATGATACATCAAGTTGATAAGGTTTAAAATAAACATAAAACATGTCTAAATTTTATTGTTTGATTATATTACAACCCTTTATCATCTCATATTCTAATTGATTCATTTTTGGAGGTTCTTAAGTGGGGTTTTATTTTATTATTAATTAATAGCTTTAAGGTTTCCAAAAGTGCCCCTCTCCTCTCCTATATAAGGGCACCTCCTTCCCTCTTCTAGTCACACACATTTAAGCCTTAAATATCGGACAACCCCAGACCATTTAACTTCTAAAATTCCATAGAAACCTACTAGAGGTCCTGGTTTTCTTTAAAGACCAACTTTAGTGCCCTAAGAGTAGGATAAGATGATTCGCATCGAAGAAGATGTAATCTCTTCTACTGATTCTTTCAAGTTTATTTCTTCTTCCACTTCTTCTTATTTAGTTATTTAATTATAAATTAATAACATAAGTATCAATAATATACTGATATATTATTATAAATTTGAAACAACCCCATTTACCCTTATATCCATCCTAAGGAAAAAGAAATCACCGCGCGTGCGTACGTACGGAATATCGTCTCCACGCCGTGGTGTAATCAGTTTTACCACAACCACCTTACTTGGATGGGTATAATGGTGTAAAGAATAAATATATATGTTTATTATAACATAATACTAATTCTGAGATATTATATCATCCACTCCAATTCTATTCAATAATTATGGGAATAATATCATCGCTCGTGCGTACGTACAGACTACCGTCTTCACGAACGTGATGAGATTCATTTTCCATGATTAACCATTCAAGTATGATTTTAATGTATATATAATAACTAATCATAAAATATATTACATTATAATGATAATGGATTTATGTACATATATATTTCATTTACTTAATTCCAATTAATTCAATAAGGAAACAAAAATAACGTTCATGCATACATACGACCTACCGTCTCCATGAACAGTGTATCTCATTCCATTTATCGATCTATCATATATATTAATATGATGAATATATGTTATATATAAATCATGTTTTACATTATGTAATTAATTAAATCACGATATAAGTAATAATATCAAGAACAACAAGTCGAAACATGTACGATAAATGAATCGATTTTACCCAAAACACTGCTTTAACATTGAATTTACAAAAGAACGGGTAATAGAAAGTCATAATTGAAAAATATATGATATCATAACAATGATTGTGATTCTGTAATAAGTCAATGAAATTATTTAAATCATTATACAGGAGGTTCGGATACATATGAAGCATATCAGACATAAGGTAAGGGATAATTTTTCAATCTCATTTTATACGAGATTGCTTATACATAAGTATTTACTGGGGTTATATTTTTCATCCATGTACATTAAAATGTTTTTCATAAATTTTTTAATATTCTTTCATGTATGTTTAAAGTCATTTTTACCCCTTTTTGACTTTTACTTTGTGTTATGGAAGGAATATATCTTTTGTTTACCATACGTGGTACTTTTTGACTTTTCCGTCAAAAGTATGAGGAGAATGTTTTTTTAACTTCTATGGCATAACTGTATGTTTATGGTTTTATAACGCCTTATTTTCATGAAGCTTACTCTACAATATTTCATGAATATTTTCACCAAAATCCTTTTCTTTTAAAATCACATGGAATTTTGTGAAAAGAAAATTATTTTGAAGAAGAAAGGATATTTTCCTCAAGAATTCATTTCAAGTGTTTTATCGAAACCATTTTCCATCTAAGATGACATTATTTCATTTGTGTATGTTTCAAGTATAATGTATCTATGATTTACATGGTTTCACTTTTCTTATGATGAAATGATATCCATTTGTTTTATATGGATTATGTTATGATGGGATGATGTTTATGAAACCCATTTTATTCTTTGGGTTATGATAAATTATTTATGTTTATGTTGTGGAACATGTAAGAATGATTTCATGATGAAATGGGTGGGACCTATATCTACATCCAATGCATTGGGTAAAGATTTATATCTCATGAGATAGACATGGATGGAACGACAAGTTAATCTGGTTCAGTGATACAGGACTGGAATGAGGAGTGAACTCAATTCAGTAAGAGACTTTTTCCACTAAGATGGTCTTGGAAGCAATGCCTTGGCTACTATGGAAATCATATCAAGTTATTAATGGTTTTCCACAGTTACATGTTTTATTCCCATGCTATTTTATCATGATTTATGTTCCATTATGATCTATACCTTACGTACTGCCATGTTTTATGTCATTTCTCAAGATTTTGATGTTTAAACATTATGGTCATGTTTTTAAGTTCACATGTACATGGTTTGTTTTATTTTCTCCATGCTTACCCTTACTGAGCGTTTGATCACACCCTTTATATGTTTTCTTTTACCCATGATGTAAAGAAATGCTTTATGTAAGAAAAAAAAGGGGAAGATCTTTATGGGAGATGTTGAAGATCTTTCACCATGATTAGAAGATTATGTTCCGAGTTTCCAAAGACACTAAACTATTATGATCGTTGAGTGTTGGTTTTTGTTATGTATTATGTAATCCGCAAAATTAATATAATGTCCATGTACATCAAGCTTTGGGTCTCTACACCATGTTTCCATTTTGTGATGTTATATTCATTTATTATCCCGTTAATTTTATAGAAATTATTTCCTTTTAATTAATTGTATAAACTATGAAAAATTAGATTCTTTTCATTAAATATATCTTTACCCAAGTTTTACCCCTATTATAAGAGTTTTTCATAACTCAATTTTTGTTCAGTGAGTTTTGATCCTTCACATGAAATTATTGCAAATAAGTTGGGTACATTATGAATTTGTATTTAATTTCGTTGTATTATCTTATTGAATTCATTTTTACCAAACATAACCCTTTTAATATTATTTATTCTTCATAGAGTGTGTTGTACGTATGAGATACTTATAACTCAAGTCTCTTTTTTTGAGATATAATGATTCAGAATGAACATTGATTCTATATAAATGGGTTTCCCAAAACTAATATTTTATTTCATATTATTTTATAATAATTTGTTGGAGAAAAAATTCTAATAAAAATTAATTAATTTTTACTCTTCTCACAATATGAGTTTTAAACAATAGTTTTTTTAAAATAATAAAAAGTGTTTTTTTCCTTTCACGTTCATGTGTTTTTCTTTATATTCGATTTTATCAAAGATAAATTTAATGTCATTCAAAGGATAAGTTATTGGAGGTTCATTTTAAATGTAATGGGTTTCAAAATATTTCACATCACCTTTTCATATGTAACCTTTTAAAACTACATGTAAATTTTTATTTTACGTCAATGATAAGACTATTTTCTAAAATATCATTAATTTTTTACTTCCATTTGCCTTATCATTTTAAAAATTATTTACCCTAATGGGGTTTATATTTCATGAAATATATATGTTATAATTTGTTCTATTGATCTCATGGTATCAAATAATTTTATTCCTGCAATACCATTTGATGTATTATTTTTTCAGGGTGTTTTTTCATTTATGTCAACACCCTTCTATGTTTACATATTTCACTGGGGTTATTCTCTATTGAAACCATACACCTTCTTTCTCTATATGGATTATGATATTAGTTATTCTTTCATTGAATTTACTCCACACTCATTTCTCTCTAAGGTGTGAATATCACATTTTTCATAATTTAGACTGGATGATTCTTACCTAGAAATCATGTTATTCTATTGAAATTGGGAAAAAGTTTTGTCATTCTATAAGTTTTTATTCCAATAAAGATAATTATTGGAAAGTTTACTATGTAATGTTTAACCATCAATTTTTTTTTATCTAGATGGGTAATTATCATGTTATCCATTTTATTGACATGGGTAAAAGTATCTGCATTCAGTATATTGTTATTCCAATAAGGAATATTATTAGAAAGTTGAATATGTATTGTCTGACCATCCAAATTATTTATCTGAGTGGGTTATGATCATGTTATCCATTTTATTAACATGGTTAATGTATTGAAATTCATAATGATTATTGAATACTAACACATGTTAATTATATATTTTATTTCCATATTTCTCATTATTTGGATAACCATGTTTTATTCTATAAGAGGATTCTAATGGATGGGTATGAATGGTCTTGATTCCTTTTATAGTGAATGTAGTGGACATAATCAAGTCATAGGTGGGGTATAGAATTATATATTCCTTTTATGAATCTATAAGTCCCATGAGACAAAATAGTTTTGGTTTTGGTATATATCTCTTCCCATAACTGGAGAGAATCAAGGCATTAGGCATTGACCTCATGTTTTTAATGTTCAACATTATTGCTTCAATCAATATGAGATCATTATTATTGATGTCAAGGTTTTCATATATTTTTATGGAAATATAATTCTATCAGTTTTTGGTTGTGTATGGATTCGTGTTTTTTTACTTATTCTATCCATAATATTTATGAAATTTTTATACCCTAATTGATTCAACAATATATTTATATTACTAATATTTTGATCTTAGAATATTCTTATGCTTCCATTCCATAGGTTGTGATGAAAATTATTACGCGTGACATATTTAGAAGGATATCATGGTTTAAGGTATTTTTTGTGATTTTTAAGGCACAATATGGATTAAGAAGTTTCATATATAATGGGAAAATTATCTATTTTATACAAAGAACAAGGGATATATTAGTTCATGTTTTATCCTAATTCTATAAATTTGTAAGTCTAAAAAAACCTCAATAAGTATGTTATTTAGTGATATTCATATATTTTTTAATTAAGGATCTTTATATCCAATATTTTACAACTAGTATAAAATTAAGTATGCAAAATACATGTCTATGAGCACCAAATCTGAGAGTGTTGGTCCAGGGCATCACATTATGGGATAATTGTCTATTGTACAGACCTATAATATTTACCAATAGGTAATTTCGTTACATGATTGGGTTTATGAGGGTTTAGTGTTTTCAAGCAATGTGTTAGTGTTAATGTTGAGGTGAGGCATTGAACTATAGATGTTCTTGGAAGGTGGAAAATGAACTTCATTTCAGTTTTGGGTGGTAGTGGTATTGTGTAGACTGGTGACATCAAACAACACAGAGTGATACTGGGGTATATAGAGTTATATGATTCCAATGGAAGTGGGGAATCATTTCATACCCTAAAAGTTTAAAATAACACTTTGTTAAATTGCGTACATGAAAGACAACACTAAACTTTAATGATTGAAAATATTATTATTTAAATATGATCATAATATTCTAGTCATTGAATTAGGTGTAACTAATTTGACTAACCACATTATGAAATATTTATATAATAATCTTGATCTATATAAATTACATTATTAATTGTTAGGTAATAAGAAATCTATTTTATTGATGTTATTTATGCCTCAAAAATAAATTTTCATCAAAAATGGGTTTTATTTATTTTTGTGAGTGAAAATTTTATTTAATTTTTACCAATTTAAAATATATTTTTTGATAAAAATTATATAATTTTTAAAATAATAATATGAAAAATATATTATATTGAAATTTATATATTTTTCAAAAAATATTTAATTTTCAGTGAATGGTGAAAAATATTGATATATGTAAAATGCTCATTTATATTAATTAAATAATGAAATTTAAAGGTACAACTATTTATTTAATTTGATATTAAAGTTACATAAGTATTATTTAATTTTATATAATCTAATTAATTATATATTAGTCATCAATATAATTTATTTTGGTACAAGTTCATTTTAGGACCAATGTCACATTTTAAAAAAACCATGTTTTATCACATTTTATAAAGTTATATTAAAATTTATTTCTTCCACTTACTAGAATTGAATATGAAAAATATTTATTCCATATTTAATAATTATAATGTAAAAATATGGAAAATAGGCCCATTTTATTGTTTGTCATTATGAATAGTAACCATAGTAAATATTTTTCACCATGGTAATGGTAAATTGAGTCAGTAATGTTAAAAATAATGTGACAAGTCTTTAAAAGTATTTCTATCACCTACCTAATTTTTATTGTACAAGTTTAGTTACACTATAAAAATATAATTATCTTTCTCAAATGGAAAAAATTTTATATTTATAATATATAATGGGGATGATTCTAAGGTCTCCTATATAATAAAATATAGAAAATATTTGGTGATATTTTATGCCCCAACTCTTATTTTTAGATGTCATTAACCATTTTTATGAAGACCGTGATATCAATATTTTTTACTATTTTGGGGACAAGAAAGATACTATAAAAGGAAAAATGATCTATAGTGTAAATTAGTTGAAATACTTGACTATAACCCATTCCATTACTCATATACAATATTGTAATTAATTTTAAATAATTTAATAAAATAGTTTTTAACAAAAGATGACATTAAATTTATTTTAAGAACTATTCAAATAGTTTATCTTTAAAGTAAAATTATAGAAATTTAATTAGAGTATAAAAACTTAACACATAAATAATATTTCATCTTTACTCATAAAATTAATCGAATATTATAAATTATCCAAATCTTAGTGCTTTTAATATTTTTTAAATTATATGTTCTTTTCTATTACTTGATCATGAACTGTGTTGGCATTTCATAAACATTTAAGGTAATTATTACTTGAAAAAAATTTAATAAAAAATTACATGAAAAAATATTAATTCATAATTTAAATAAAAATTTAGTATATAATACAAATTTCATTTATATGTATGACGAAATATAAGTTTTATTAAAATAACTAGAGTGGCATTTTGGATTTGTAATTTATATAAAATAATATTAAGGGAATTATTAAAGAAAAATGGAACCAAGTTTCCATATATTAGTTTATTGGATGAGAATGGTTAGACTAAAGTCATCCATTAAAAATATGGTAGGTGATATATATATTTGAATCCTTATCACATTATTTTTAACCTTAATTAACTAATATACCCTTACTATGGTGACAAATATTTACCACGACTAATATTCATTATCATAAAAAAACATTGTTGACCTATTTAATAAATTTTGATATTATAATTACAAAAATAGATTTTGTTTATTTGAATTCAATTTCTATAAGTGGTTAAAATTAATTTTAGGAAATGTGTGTAAAATGAAAGAAAAACCATTTCTAAAAAAATGAATTTTTAACAATAAAACTAAATTTAATCTTATTATATTCCTAGTAAAAATATTATATATATTATATAAACTTTTATTGAATATATAATCTATAAATTTCTTTAAAATAATTTATAAAAAAGAACTAGTCTAATTTATTTAGGTAAAAACTCAATATTTTCATAAAACTATTTGTTAGAAATACATCACTATTTTCCTTCAAATGATATTATTTTTATGTTTTACCAATTAATAACTAATACATTAATTTTATACACATGTAAAAAGTAACATTTCATAATTCTTATAGTCCTATTAATACCCACCAATACAATGGGTATGAATTAACTATCACATTTAATAGTAAAATTCTAATAGAATATCATGGTTCGTTTAAACTCAGTGTTCATGTGATGTGAGATATCAAATAAATTAAATTTATTTAAAAAGAAATATAGGGTTGCAACATTTAATCCTATAATGATTTTTTCTAAGGGATTTTAAAGTAATTACTTATAGTGTCGAGTGCACCACAATCTGTTTAGTGGTAATACCCTCATTATGAATGAGGTTATAATGGATTTAATAGAAGATGTTCTTGATATGAATATATGATAGTTTTTTTATTTCATTTCTAGTGATCAGGTATAAGTTGGGTAGACATTTTCAATCATTCTATTTAGTGATAAATGTTACATGGTCCTTATAGATCAAGAGTTTCTTTACTTGATGATGAAAAGGGATCTTCTTTATTGGGATTGTCAAAATTGGTCAAAAAATATTGACCCTTGTGTTGAGGTGTCGTCGATGTATTGAAAATTTACATATATCTAGTAGGTCCAAAATATATTGATTCTTGATAGGATATCAACACCTTCAGATGTCATTATAGGTGATTTTTGGTGTTTATGTTGTCTCAAGTGGTTTTAGAGATGATATGAGGGTGAAATTTATCGATTGGTCATTGATGCTTGTGATAGGGAACGTTGATAAGCTCAGTCGTATGGAAAAAATTCTGAGGAGTCTCATTGATTTTCAAGGTTTTAATTAAGTAATCTTGTTTTGTATGATGGTGGTTTTTTACTAGTGTGAAAGGAACCATGATTGGTTGCATGGTTGATGCATCAACATTTGTAGTCGATATTTTGGAATAGCCAGATAATGATTTTCAAATTATCATTTTCATTTTAAATAGACCAGGTTTGTTGTGAATTGGAGAGTTTGGACTCTGAGGATAGTTTATGATAGAAAATATTGGGTTTTTTCAGGACTCCGAGCAAGGGGATATATCTTTTTTTGAATAGTCTCATGTCTGAGAGATGGGTGTTGCATGTTTAAACATTGTATTGACCTGACCAAACCGATTATCTTGTGGTGGTTTATCCTATCTCAATAAATTAATTCATGGGAAAAAAAAATGTTTTTAAAACTTAAAGTAATGATTTTTTTGGTGAATTAATTGGGTAATAAATTCAAGGCTTAGGGACACTGGTACTGATTGGTGGTGGGTATCATTAGAGTTTATGCTTGTAGATTTGTACTGAGGATTTCCTATAATGGAAAACACATTATCGAGTGGTCGGGCATGTGGTTATCATTTAAAACATTTTTTAATAAATGTTGGGGATGACGTGTTGGAAAACCCATAAGGTGAGGGTTTAGTTTATAAGGAGAACCTCGGTAGAGGACTAGTATTTTGGTGTAATACCCTAAAATTTAAATGTATGGTTGCATTTAAATTAGTCAGCGTGTTTGATAGCTTGATTCATATGCAACACCGAACTTAATTAAAACTACGATATATTTTGACAAAATATAAATATGTATGTTTGATTGATAAAAAATTTCATTTAATTAGTGGGAATGAATAATTGTAACTATTTCAGGAAATATTTATAAAAATAAAATAATGGGTACTTTTAATATGAATGGAATGTATTTAGTATAACTAAAATAAATAAGAAAATATATTTATCCTTATTATTTTGTCTATAGGTGGTGTTTTATAAAAAGAAAAAAATATATTATGGTTATGTAATAGTAAAATATATAGATAATATTAATAATAAATTACCAATAAATTAATTAGTAATTGGGTGGATATTAGAATAATGAATATATAACATTTTAAAAAGGCATTTTACAATATAAACACTTTTCAATAAAAGTTATGTTTTTATTACTTTATTGAAATATGAAATTCTATAATTTTATTTTGAAAAAATGAACTTTTTCATTAAGATTAATAATATAAGCTCATGATGAATTTTTGGGATTTTTGAATTTTTTTTGATGAATATTGAAAAATATATTTTTTACAAATAACATGGATTTTATGAAAATAATAGTATATAAGAATGAAGTTGAAATTCATGAAACCTTTTTGTAAGATAAAGTTTTTAATTTTTTATGTGATTTTTTAATTTTTCAAATGTTTGTTTTAATTTAATTTACCATATTTGATATTTTAGGATAGATGTAATATTTTCTCAATTTTTTTATTAATAAAACATTTTTTTATAATTAATTTTTATCAAATATATAAATTGAATAAAATGAAATGGTTTTAAAATATATAATTAGTGGTTATATATTTTCTAATAAGGTCAACATTATTTTTGTCATAAGGACTAAGTTACCTTCGCTAAAAACTAGTTATCGTAGTACAAGCTAAAAAGGTGAAATAATAGTTCAAGGGGTAAAAAGATTTGAACTTGTTGAAAACATGTCTATAATTTTATAAATGAGGTTTTTATCAAAATTATATCTTAAACATTGATTATTTATCATTTTTTTAAGTCACTTGACATGTTTAACATGTTTTCCCAATATATAAATTCGAATGAATTTAAAAAGATCCATTCTCACCACTTATAAAAGGGGCCTCTCACCACCCATTCAAGAAACTAATAAAAATTATTTTTCCCCATTATAAAATATTTTTTTTCTTCCCTAATAATAAACCTTCACTTACTTTAATTTCTGTTCAATTCATATTAGCTTATTCCATTAATTTCTAAGAGAACTTCCGAAGAAATATCAATGTGCCCAACATGAGTAATAATTTTTAATTAATTTCATTATTTTTTATATTCACATCATAATTATAATTTTAAAATAACTATATAAGAACATATGAATTGGTAATATATTTAATTTTATTATTCAATGTAAATAATAATTAATCAAATTTTCCATTTTCTTTAAGAGAAATGATATCCTAATTCACGGGTTGTGCAGACTACTGTCTCCAAGAAATAAAATGTGTTGTTTTTGTTCACAACCATAGATGTATGAATAAAAGGGAAATTTTATGAATAATTATTATATATATATATATGATGTTCATGATTCTTAGAAATTCAACCATATTAGTCCTATCTCTATTCCTATAAAAAATTAAATTATTAACCATGGATACATGTGGGAAATGTATCCATGAAACAAATGATTTATATTTTTATTTTCAGCACCACCTTACATGATGGTCATGGGGATAGAATTAGATGTTAAATTTGATTTATATGATATAATAAAGGATTGGTAATGGAATATTTAAAAACAAATTCATTATATTATAGACAAATGATTTTCAATAAATTAATCATTTAAAGAAGGAGAACTAAGAGGAAAATGTTCTACAATTTATAAGTATTTAATATATCTAAATTATTAACACCTTAGAATTCATTAAAAGTTTTATATATTCCACTGAAAATCATAAAATAAAATCATTATTCTTTTTTATAATGATATTACAACTAAACTGCCTCATAATCACCCATTAATCATAGTTGGTTCATGTTTGGGTCAGATTAACCATATACCAGAACAATACTATGATTTTATCATGTATGATAGAGATAAATTATTTACTGGTATAATATGAAATAAATATGTATATAATTTTTTATGGGGTTTTAATTATATATCAACATTTAAAAATTAAATTAAGAGAACACCTTATGTTCGTTAAAAAATACCTGAAACATGCTAATAATGGATTTAAACTACATGGATAAAAACTAAAACTACCATTAAATTAAATTATTGTTTTATAAAAAAATAATTGAATATATGTTGGAGTATCTTAAATTATATTTAGATGATTATATTTTTATCATGAATGAATACATCCACTGTTTTTATGAAACTAATTCAAAGTGATAAAGATCAGTTACACCAGGTGGTGAAAATATTTAAAAATTAGTAAATATATATGTATATAATTACTATAAATTATTATTATATATTTTTATATTTATCAATAATTTATCTTAGTATGTATTAAATTTACTTAATTTATTAATTCAGGATGTTTGGTGCAAGTTAAGAATGAATCTGGACCGAGGTAAGGGTTTTTCTCAAATTCCTCTCTTTGAGAAATGATTGGTATTATGCACCTAATGCAACTAATGTAGTGCATATAATACCTATATAGGATATCATTCAATAAATTATATTTTAATTATGGTATTTTTTGTTTAATACCATTCTCTCTATTTGAAATGGTTTTGATTAAACAGGTACTTAAGTTGTAAGGGTTTTCTTTGTCTCAATTATGATTATTTAAGACATGGTACATGTTATGCACCATATATCCATCTTATGATGTTTTATTGATTTGATATCCCATGAATGTTCTAAAAATTATTTCCTTTTAATTGATGGTATAATATAGGATAAATTATATTATATTTATCAAATTTATTTTGACTCAAGTGTTACCCCTACTATACAACTTTTTGGTAACTCAATTTCCATTCCTTATGTTATGATCATTCAATTGAAATTATTTAATATATGTTGGGTAAATAAATTTTTTTTATTATATTATGTGGTTTTGTCTAATTTCAATCATTTTTACCAAATAAAAACCCTTTAAAACGTTTTATCAATCATAGGGTACGATCTCAAAAGGGATATTGATAACTCAAATATACTTTCTTTGAGTTGTAATGATTCTTATTGAAACTTTATTCTCTATTTTTGGTTCCTCCCACACTAATATTTTATTATATTCTATTTTAAAATAATATTAGAGAAATTGATTTTTTAATACAGATTAATATTTTATCTCTCTTCTTTCAATGCGAATTTCAAACCAAGGTATTTCAAAAATAACAAAAAATGGGGTTTCCATTCACTTTGATGTGTTTTCTCTTCATATTCTCATTTCTTGATGATAGAATTTATGTATTTACAAGGATTCATTACAGGTGGTTATTTTTAAATTCAAATGGTTTCACAACCATTCATGCCACTATTTCAAAATTTACCTTTTAGCATGACATATAGATTTGTATTTTATGTAAATGATAATTAGGTTTTATAAAAGATCATTAAGTTTCCACTTCAATTTACCTTAGCATTTTTAGAAATATTTAACCTATAGTGGTTTATTTATTATCATATATATATTATATCATTTTTGGGATTGAACTCTTGCTATCAAACAATTTGATTCATGTGATATTTTTTAAATCATTCTTTTGTGAGGGTGTTTTTCATTTTTTTCAACACCCTTTTATGTTTCTAATTTCACTAGGGTTATGTTCATTCCAAACCACCTAAATTCTTTCTAGGGATGGCTTATGATAATTATTATTCTAGAATCGATCTATCTTTATATCCTTTTCTATATATTTAATGAACATCACATTTTACATAACTCATATTGGATGATGTTCACCAATATTTTCTATTCTATTGACATGGGGAAACATATTGGCATTATGTATGATTTTATTCCAATACAGATGATTATTGAAAAGTTGATTATAAATTATTTAACCATCCATGTACTTTATCTAGATGGGTTATGATCATGTTATCCCTTTTATTTACATGGGGGAATTTTTTTTGTTTATATATATATATATATTACAATATAGAAGATTATAGGCATGTTGATTTTTTTGACCATCAAAATTATTTCACTTGATGGGTCATGACCACTTATCCTTTGTATTAACAAGGGGAAACATGTTGTAATTTTTATTATTATTGAATGATAAATAAATTTAATATGATGAATCTTTTGGTATGCCAGGATATTATTAATGATTTAATGTTCTATGTATCATTAGGGGTTTTATGTGTTATGGTGGTTGGAAGTAACATGGGGGAGGTTTTGGGAGAAAAGGACTGGCCATAAGGTGAAATTGATGGATATTTTCCCCAATCACACTATAAAGTGGGTCAGATAGTGGGAAATAAATCTATCAAAATGATTCACAGTGTGAACCAATTGGTCAATTTATGAATAATTCATTCTAAAAAAAAATAAAGAAACATAAAATATAAAATTAGAGGGGGGAGGTCCATTCAACTAGAGGAAAAAACAAACACCTCTTCTCTTTTATTATTATTACAAGTGTGGTTCTCCCAAAAATCTTACTAATTTCTGGTTCCATTAATTGAAAGGGGTATCTTAGGGTAATACTAATACTCTATCTTCAATCCTCATTGATTTATCACACGTTCTTGAGGTATTTCATCTTTTATGGAATTATATCATATTTTTTCATTATTTTATTTTTTTAAAATTTCATAAATCTAAAGACGAATTAGAGGTGTTCCTTGAACATGCTGGAATATACTAGTATAAGGTAGATGTTTTTTATATTTCTCTTGATTATACATGTGATATGTGTTGTGTAGTAAATAGGTGGGATTGGGGTGATCTGGGTATGACTGATATTATGCTTCTTTTATTTTCTATTATTCTTGGGATATGATAAAGGGTACTCATGTGTGTGATATAATATATTTGATCCTAGTATTGCATGAAATGTTTGAATCGGGGTTCCATGATTGGTTTAGTGGAATGTTTCTATCATTGTGATTTTTTTAAGTGTGAATATAGCCATGTTGGTTAAGTGGGAACACATGGGGAATGTACGATGAGATATTGGGTGATTTTGATCCACATTAGTGGTGATGATATATGTCTTCATAAGGTATGAAGTAGGATTATTGGTGAATTTCTCTCAATGTGGTTTTTTGATAATACTATCAGGGTAATGTGGACACATGATAAGGGCACTATGATGTGGTATTGACCACTTGATATGGGTGGAGGCCTTAGTAGATCTGCTGACATAGATAATGGTGAGAGAAATTAGTATAGAGGAGGTAATAAATATATAAGGCCATGTGTGATGGTGTGTGATACCATCAGATGGGGTTTAAGGTTCACCATTATTCTAGGGTCCAACAGTTCAAGACTATTAAAGGAAAGGTATAACTATGCGATGGTATGTTGGGATACTAAGCTAAAAGTGATTGGATAAGTAATTTTTATGGGACTTGTGATATTTTTGTGGGTGTGGCATTAAGACTTTGTATTTATTTGATGCATATTAATGGAAATTTAGGCAGGTGGTGGCATGTTATGCATGTGGCACAGTTGACACATGATGCCCTATGGAATAAAAATGGATGGGAGTCTTAAGATTCTTCTATAATGATAGATAGGGGACGCATTGTTCCATTATTTAATTGGATGTCTTAGGTAAATGGTCCTTTATAGTTGCTAAGAAAATTTAATGTGGGTCATATGATGTGTGAGTTAATTTTAATTTATTTATGTTTTTCATACACTAGTATATGTGTGGATATAAGATAGAGACACCATTAGTGGTGGCCTGCTAAGTTCATACTCACATTCACCATGGATCCCTCAGGACATGTGAATAATATATAGATTTAAGTAAAATAATTGGCTTAGTCTCAAGGTTTAGAGCATAATGAGAAGGGATGTGTTAAAGTTGTATGACATATTTAAAATGTCTTTTAGGCAATTTACAAGGTTGTTCCTCCATGTCAAGCTAATGATCCTTTGGGTTGTTTAATTATGTAAATATAAAATCATCCCATTTATGATATTACCTGATTATGTTTGAATATCGCGACATTTAGATATAATCTAGTATGTATATCAGATGTACCTTTAGACCACCACCACTTTTTATGTTACTTCCACTAAGATTGGTCTAAAAATTCTATAGTGTTGTTGTTGTTGTTGTTATTATTATTATTATTATTATCCCCAGCGGGTATTGTCTCCCCACTATCACCCTATACAACCCCTATATTAGTCAATAATATTTTTCAAATATGAAGTCACACCTTAGGCCATGTTTCACATAGGCCCAAAGCACTAGTTTAGTGGATTATATGGTGGGGTATGAAAGAGTGGTATCAGAGGAAAAACTATTGGTTTTTCCACACAGTATAAACAATCCTAGGTATTATATGTTAGTATCAAAGTATGTTAGTTAAAAAGTAGTATTATCATTTATATATCTTCCATGTGGTATTAAAGGTGAGTTTTTTATAATGTTTTATTATTAGGGCTATGGAAGACTGGATCATAGAAAAGTGTTGGAGTTTGGAATTGAGGTTGTGTTGTGTGTATGGCCAACACTTTTATGAACTGAAGTCCAAGTTATTAGAAAAAATGGATTTTAATTATTATTTTCACGATGAAATTTGATTCATATTTAGTTTTATTTTATATTAATTATTTTTTTGGACTCTTGGAATGAGAGGCAGGACGGGATAATTCATGCATCATGAATAGTCTATTCATGTTGGGTTATATTAACCACTTACTTTAAAAATACTATACATCTATATCATGTATAACCATGAGATCTTATACAAAATTAAAATATGATAAAAATATGTAAATAATGTTTTTTTTGGTTTTGGTATGGTCATGTAAACATTTAACTCATTTATTACGTAAAAAAAATTTCTTTTCTAAAAAGCTATGATACATGCTTATCACCAATTCGAACTTCATGGATACTAATAAAAACTTCAATAAAACAAAATTATATCTTTATAAACAATCTTGTAATATCCATTACAATACCCTTAATTGTCTATTAATTCTTAACTTTTCAATGTGAATGAATACCAACACCATTTTTATGAAACTAGTTCAAAGAGATGATGAATACTTACACCTGGTTTTGAAAATAGATAAAAGCTAAATAATATATATCTATATAATGACTATAAACTAGGAATATAAATGGTTATAGTTATGAATAAGTTTCTTGAGTATGAATTTTCTGAACATAATTTAATAATTTGAGATGTTTGGCTGAAGTACATAAAGAATCCCGAACGAGGTAATGGTTTGTGTCTCAAATTCCTCTCTTTGAGACATATTTTGAATTATGTACCTAATTTCTTTTATATGGTGTATATAATACCTATTTTAGGTATCATATCATAAAATATATTTTAATAATTTTAGTTTATTTTAAATTACATGCCTTTTATTTCAATTGGGTTTTGATTAAGGTGTTACTCAAGTTGTAAGGGTTTTCTTTGTCTCAATTATGATTTCTTTGATACTTGATACTTATTATTCCCCATGATTCCTTTTTTATGCTGTTATAATTATCTATTATCCTAGTAGTATACTATAAATTATTTAATTATAATTAATGAGATAATCTAACCCAAATAATGTTCATTTCATCAAATGTTTTTACTCAAGTGTTACCCAGTCATAAGAGTTTTTGGGAACTCACTTTTCATTATTTGAGTTTTGATCATTCAATTGAACATATTTCATATAATATGGTTAAATTATTATTTTGATTGTATTTTTTATTATTCTATCATTGTATACATTTTTACCACCCAAAAGACTATTTAATTTTTCATGATTCATGAAGTATGTTTTATTTAAGTGATATTAATAACTAAAATATATTTTGTTTGAGACATAATGTTTCATTTTGAACTTTGATTCTATATGATTAGGTTCTTAAAGTCTAATATTTTATTTTTTTGTATTTCATAATCCTATTTTAAAAAATTATGTTTTAATACAAATTAATTTTTTGTTACTATTTTAAAAATGTGAGTATTAAATAAAGTTATTTTGAAAATAATAATAAGGGTCTTTCCATAAACATTCATATGTTTTATCTTCCTATTATAATTTCTACAAGATAAAAAGTAAAGACCCAGAAATCCCATGGGATTTTTTTTAAATACACATGAAATTTACGAGTCTGTAGTTTCTAACTGCGCTTGATTCCGAGGCCCGGTGTGCCCGGAATCAATTTCTGAAGTTTTGTTCAGGTACGTTCAGTAAATATACGTGCGAGTTTTTCTATCTTTTGAACCGGTGCTCAGAATAGAAATATGAGGACACCGATGAACTCGCAGCGCTGATATTCGCTTAAGGAGACCATTACCATAGTTTCATTTCAACGTGTGTTTAAGTTTTTATTTGGGGTTCCTAAATAAATTAAATAAAAATATGTGTGACATATTTTTATATATTTAGGTGGTGGTTAATTTCTCCAAAGGGAAGTTGGAGGTGGGGCCCACTCCCACATAACCTCCCATGGGAGGATAATATGTTGTGGGGCCCAGACGTGCATCTAACCCTTCAACTCCCCTTTAACTCCTTGAAACCCCCATTTAACTTTTGAACTCCCACATTATGGTGGAGCCTCTCCAACTCCCACCCCTTAATTGTGCCAACGAAAATTAATTAATGCCATAACTAATTAATTTGTGGTGTGATGAATTCTTTGGAATTCATTTGAATTGCATGGCATCATTAAAATATGAGGGAGCCTATTATTTTAATTTCTTGGAAAATATTCTATTGGGAGGCTTTGGGATAATTAGAAAGAAATTGTTCTTATACGAAGAACATCTCCAATGAAGAAAGAAGTCCTCTCTGATGAAGAACAAGGAAGACGTTCGAGCCCGGAATCAGCGGCGTGTAATGGGCACAACGCACGACGTCGTCTTCAAATTCTATTCTCATGACACCGTCAAGAAAACTTTGAAATCAAGGTAAGGAGATTTCATTACTTTAAATTATTACCATGCTCTTCGATGCTTACTTTGTTCGACAGTGGCCATTTGTTATTATTTAACACGGAGGGCGCGGGCCGAACAAACACGGCCCGATGTCCCTACGTTGGTTTATATTGTAAGACGTTGGAGGCGGAGGAGGCATGACACTGTCGCGCCGTGCAGAGGGTAGTGGTTTCGCGGCGCTGTCGCACCGTGGTGGAGATGTGGAGGCGGCCGACTGAGCCAGCCACCGTGGAGCCGGGCAGTGGGCCGACCAGCAGCCCGCTGGAAGACCGCGGTGTCCGAAGGCGCCGCGTGGAGGAAAACCGTGGCCCGCATCTGCAGGCCCCTCAGATGGAGAAGAACCGGCTGTCCTCATGCCGGCTGGGCTGGAAGAACCAGCCCGCTATGGCCGACTCGGCTGGAGGATCACGGCGCCCGCAGGCGCCGTGCGACATGCAAATGTCGGCCGCTCGCCGGGCGAACCTGCCGGCACGGCTGAAGAACCGTGACACCGCATGGGAAGAATAGCAGCCCACTGTGCGGGCTGCGTACACCAAACAGAACTGGCCGTCTATGGCCGACCATGCAGAGGAGTGGCGGTGGCGCTTGGCGTCACCGAGCGAACCGAACCGGCCCGCAGCGCGGGCCGGGTCCGCAGGTGGGTCGTGCCCCACCAGGCCGGGCAGACCCCCCAACCGGGTTGAAATCACCGGTCCAGGTCCGTGGGTGGGCCGCGCTCTACTGGGCCTAGCCGAACCCAGCTGGGTCAGACCCACCGAACCAGGTCGGGTCGGCCCGCCATAGTCCACTAGGCTTCACGGGCCGAGCCCGACCTCGCTTAAATGCGAATATTTTCAAGACCGTGCGTCTGAACGACATGCCATCTGCAGAACTATAACCCTTAAAATGAGGAGGTCCTTTTATGATAATCTAAGTGAGCTTTGGAAAAATTTGAAAAACGGCCGGGTTTAGATCGAGCGTAAATCCAACTGGCCCCTGGAATGGAAAAGCCAATAACTCTCAGACCGGGCATCCGATTGACACGTCGTCTATTGTGTTGGGTTTTTTTTGGTGAGACAGAACTTCGGGATACATAAAATTAGTACTTCGTGATAGTTTATGTATAAAACCTGTTGCTCGAGGAGCGGACCCTCCTAGAATCTGGCGTGCTGTGTGCGGGAACCTTAGAGCTGGATGTGACTGTGACTACTACTGTACATTAATCCTCTATCGGTTCGACAATGACGAATACTGTATCAGAATCATGTGTGGGTTCGACAGTTCTAACTTTTGTTCCAGTATCCAGTGTGGGTCTGACAGAATAGATGGCCTTGTATCCTGTGTGGGTCCAACAGATCAGATAAATTATAGCTGGTCCTGTATCATGTGTGGTTCCAACAGCTTAGACGAGATAGCTGGTCCTATATCCTGTGTGGGTCCGACATCTTAGATGATCTAGTGGATACATCTGATCATCTATATCTCTCTACTATTGTAGCATACCTGTGTGAGTTGAGTCATTTCTTTCAACCACTCTCATCGTGGTGATTTACTTACTTCCTTTGTGGATTTGGTTTGTGCTTGGGCTCGAGATTTTGAGCCAGACTGAGATTGGTATCTTAGGTATATGTATGGGTATATACCTAAGTTGGGTTGGTTGATACTTCGTGATTTTATCTTTCCTTATTTTGTTTATCGTTATTGGATATTGTGAGACCCAATGGGTCTCAGGGTCCCTACTGAGTATCGTTATAATCACCCCTGCACGGGCTATGCCTACACCTCGTTGTGTTGGATCCAGATGATGGATAGCTCTGACGGAGGCTGAGAGCGCCACAACAGAACGGTACACGGAGGTGGACCTTGCGATGAGTTGGAAAATAGAGGAGACTGACAGACGCGAGTGCTGAGGTGGCCATCTGTACCAACCATTCATGTAGGAACCTTAGAGGATGATCCAGGAGTTTCACTTTACTTTCAGTTGTTTGTCCCTTTTACTTGTACTTGTTGTTCAGTTGG
The DNA here is from genome assembly GCA_963277665.1 of Viscum album. Lineage (NCBI taxonomy): Eukaryota > Viridiplantae > Streptophyta > Magnoliopsida > Santalales > Viscaceae > Viscum > Viscum album. Next base: position 1,031,260,471 of record OY728150.1, read on the forward strand.
GTTTTTATACTGGCCCATTTACTTTCTAGCATACTCTTTTGTATTCAGTTTTTCTTAGTGTTTACTTCCTGTTGCATACTCTGTTGTGTTTTTTTACTATTATAAAGGCAATGCCTTCCCAGCTTAGGGATTTACTCTTTTGGTGCTAGTCGCCAGCCCCTAGCCAATGGAAGGAGGGTTTGGGGTAGTCATGACACGAGCCCCGGGGATGGGTTGTGACAAATTGGTATCAGAGGAGTCACTTCTACCGTAGAACATGGACTCTGATTCTTTTAACAGCAATAGTGTTAAGTGTTTTGAGTGTGGTTATCAAGTTAGGGAAATTGGTTTTGGTGTGGCGGTAGACCTATCCATACACTTAGACTCTGACTTCTGATCTCTGACCCATTGCACAAAAACACTGATTGCGTGTGTGTTTCCTTTGAAAAGTTTTCTTTGTGATTAATTTGTGTCAGCTCACCAGGTATATTGTTTTAACCATGGCACAACGTTTTTTTCAAGATGGCCCCACGAAGGTAGACAACTAGGGTTCCCAGTTACGTACAAGATGGTAGCCCACCGACCGACGAGGTCTCGGTGCAGGGCCACATCACAGCGGAGGTACCAGCGGTACCACTACCCACTAGGCCACCGATAACACTAGATCTAATAGGAGAGAGTGCACGCCACTTGAGTGCGTTGCGCGTGTTTCAGTGCCAGAGGCCGCCTAGGTTCCGGGGAGAGATGGACCCACAGGTAGGTGAAGATTGGCTGGAGGCTATCGTGAGAGTTTTCAGATTGGTAGGGACACCAGCCGACCTCATGGTGATCCTTGCTGTGAGTCTCCTACATGCAGCAGCAGGAAGATGGTGGAGCCTGATGCTCTAGGTGCATGACGAGGCATCATTACTCTGGACAGACTTCAAGAGTCTCTTTTTCTCAGAGTTTGTTCCATCCACCCTTCATGTGGGGCGAATTCAGAGTTACTTCATCTATAGCAGGGTATTACGATAGTAGCTCAGTACTCAACGAGGTTCACCGACCTCTCACGCTACTCCACGGATATGGTGCAACACCCGTTCTTTAGGGCCCGGACCTTTGAGCAGGGACTCAGGCATGAGATCATGGATTCGACGATTCCCCTCAGCATTCTGATGCAAGTGGGGGTACTGGAGCGATCCCTTATAGTGGAGAGATTTATCACTGATCAGTCTCCAGTAGCGAGACCCACCATAGGGCGACACGTAGTGGAGTCTTCTACACCCGGTAGTAGACATATGTCGCAGAGGTCCAAGCGAACCAGGCTATAAGGTGGGAGATCCCAGGATATAGGTTCAGTTGTGTGGGGCACACGAGGCAGAGTCAGCGATATGAGGAGCAGGCACTGCTATGCATGCGGTGGGTAGGGCCACATGGATCATGACTACCTAACCAGCCATGCAGATGAGCAGCAGACAGTAGAGGGACCTCCTAGGAAGAGGAAGAGGTTCAACCGTGGTGGTCCGCCGGGAGCAGGCGGACGTGGCAGAGGAGGTGGGAGAGCAGTGGGTGGTGGACGACATTTCGAGGCTCTACCACCACCACCACCACCAGGAGGTCCACCCCCACCATAGGGAACTAGCAGATAGAGGCGGGCTCAGCTCTATAAATTCGAGTCCTACGACCATGGTGAACCTAAGATGATTTGAGGTATTATCTGTGTCTACTCCACCCTTTCTACAGTACTCATAGACATAGGTTCAAGACATTATTTTATTGCCACTGCCCTCGTTCGGAGCTCAGAGATTCTGATGGAGCCGTTGGCTCGATCCTTACGGCTAGAGACTCCTACGGGATCAGACTCGGCAATTACACACTGGTGACGGTAGTGTGAGCTTACTTTAGGAGGTGAGAGCTTCAGCTGGGATCTTCTTGTAGCGGCGTTGAGGCCTTACGACGTCATCTTGGGTATGGACTGGTTATCCACAGCTCATGCTTAGATTGACAATATTAGCTACAGAGTGCGGTGTATCCACATAGATGGGACCAGTTTCACCTTCACCAGCGAGAAGGGAGCCTTTGCATCGCAGGATGGACTTACACAGATGAGGAGGCATCTGATCACACATTAGATGGCTAGTCTCATCCTCGGAGCGGTTGATGTGAGTAATCTGAGTTTTCATATTGTGGTGGATCAGTATGTAGATGTTTTTCCTGAAGATGTTCCAGGACTACCTCCTCACAGAGAGGTAGACTTCTACATTGACCTATACCCTGGGACAACACCGATATCTACTCCAGCATATCGGATGGCTCCTGCCGAGCTTCGTGAGCTGCGGGTACAGCTGGAGGACTTGCAGGGGAAGGGATTTATCCGACCCAGTGTTTCACCCTGGGCATCACTGATTTTGTTCTCCAAGAAGGCAGATGGGATCTTGAAACTGTGTGTCGACTACCATCGCCTGAATCAGGTGACCATGAAGAAAAAGTATCCACTCCCAGGGATTGAAGAACTCTTTGATCAGCTCAAGGGATCACGATGGTTCTCGAAGATAGATCTCAGGTCAGGCTACCAGCAGTTCAGAGTTCGAGACGAGGATGTGCAGAAGACAGACTTTAGGTGTTTGTATGGCCACTACGAGTTCTTTGTTATTCCCTTGGGAATAAAAAACGCTCCAAGAGTGTTCATGAGTCTCATGAACAATATCTTCCATCCTTAAGTCAATCGATTTGTCGTAGTCTTCATCGACGAAATACTGATTTACTCGACTACTAAGGAGGAGCACACCTACCATTTTCGGGTAGTACTGAATACAGTTTGAGAGAACCGGCTTTATGGTAAGCTCTAGAAGTGCCAGTTCTGGATTCAAGAGGTTCACTTCTTGGGTCACGTCATCTTGGAGGCTAGAGTTGTAGTGGATCTAATGAAGATCAAGTCAGTACTTGATTGGGAGCCACCCAGAAGTGTGATGGAGGTGCGGAGTTTCCTGGGACTGGCTGGGTACAATCGGAGATTTGTGCCAAACTTCTCCAGAGTTGCATCACCGCTTTCATCATTGAAGAAGAAGGGGAAACCCTTAATGTGGTCAGAGATATTCCAGCAGAGATTTCAGGAGCCGAGGTAGAGGTTGAATAGTGCGCCCATCTTGAGGCGACCATATGAGGGTGCTGGGTACATAGTTTACTGAGATGCATCAAGGACCAAACTCAGGTGTGTCCTAATGTAGGAGTGAGCGGTGATCGCATATCGTTCATGGATGTTGAGACAACACGAGGAGAACTACGATACCCTTGACCTGGATTTAGTAGCAGTGGTATTCACCTTGAATATGTGGAGACACTATCTGATGGGAGAGAGTTTTATAGACTATTCTAACCACCAGAGACTCAGGTACATATTCTCGCAGAAGTACCTGAACCTGACACATTGGCGATGGCTCGAGTTCCTCCAGGACACTGACTTAGAGATTGTCTATACTCCTTGGAAGGGGAATGTTGTAGAAGATTCTCTTAGCAGAAGGTCAGACATTTAGTTGCTAGGAGAGGCGGCATGGAAGATGGACGCATTGCGGATATCCTTTGTGGATAGAGATGGAGAAGCCTTTCTTCATTCTAACACAGTCACTCCTCCACTTCTTCAGCGGGTCAGAGAGGTGCAGCGTGGGGATGTCGACTGTGAGACACGATGTGCTCAGATATCCTTAGGGCAGGCACCTGATGGGTTTTTTGAAGGTGGGGATCACGTCATCCTCTTCAGAGGACGTACCATGGTACTATTTTCACTTCAAAAGGAGGTCTTGAGGGAGTTCCACACTTCCCCTCTAGCAGTACATCCAGGAGTGGTGAAGATGTATCAGGATATCAGACGACAGCACTGGTGGCTGGGTATGAAGAAGGCGGTAGCAGAGTTTGTCTCATGATGCCTCACTTGTCAGCAAGTGAAGGCAGAGCACCAGGTACCAGCTGGCTTGGTACACCCCTTAGAGTTCCTAGAGTGGAAGTGGGATGGGATATCCATGGATTTTGTGACAGGACATCCACATACATCTAGAGGACACGACTCTATCTGGGTGATCGTTGACCAACTCACCAAGTCTGCCCACTTCTTATCGATAAGAGAGCAGGGATCAATAGAGAGCTTAGGACGCCTCTACGTACAGGAGATCATACAGCTTCATGATGTAAAATCGACGATCATCTCCAATCTGGATGCTCGTTTCACTTCTTGGATATGGAATGGGTTACACGAGGCTTTCAGGATGCAGCTTCGCTTGAGCACTGCCTACCATCCATAGACGAATGTTCAGACTGAGTGGACTATTCAGACTCTCAAGGACATGCTACGTGCATGTGTCCCTGACTTTGGTCGCATCTGGGAGGATCACTTACCCTTGGTGGTGTTTGCGTAAAATAACAACTACCACTCCACCATCGGGATGGAACCTTACGAGGAATTGTACAACCGACCTTACAGATCGCCTCTGTGCTAGACTGACCTAGGGGAGTCAGCACTTGTAGGACCAGAGATGGTTCAGGATATGACAGAGAAGGTGAAGATCATCCATGAGTGGATGAAGACTGCACAAAAGAGACATAAGTCTTATGCTGATAGGAGACGGAGACCACTGGAGTTCGAGGATGGCGACCACGTTTTCTTACGGGTCTCACCTCGATGAGGTTTTCAGAGATTTGGCCTAGGTGGCAAGTTATCTCCGCGATTCATTGGACCATTAAAGGTCCTCAACAGACTAGGCGAGGTGGCTTACCTCCGGGACCTTCCACCTCAGTTGCATCGGGAGCATGACATCCTCCACATATCTCAACAGAGGAGATACGTGCACAACCTGTCCCACATCATCGACCATGGGGAGATGGAGATCGTTGATGGGGTGGCATTCACAGAGGTCCCAGTGGAGATCAAGGATCGACAGGAGTGGGTCCAATGAGGACGGTCGATTCCTCTGGTGTGCATTCGTTGGCAGCACGTGAACCTCGAGGAGAGCACATGGGAGCGCGAGGCCCAGATGCATGCTCAGTGCCCCCATTTGTTCCCTTAGTGTGTGTTGTAGCTTATGGGGACATAAATCCCTGAGGCGGGGAGTATGTAAAGATCCGTAAATCCCATGGAATTTTTTTAAATAAATGGGAATTTTACGAGTCCGCAGTTTTTGACGATGCTTGATTCCGAGGCCCGATGTGCTCGGAATCAATTTCTGATGTTTTGTTGAGGTACGTTCAAAAAACGTACATGTGGGTTATTTCTATCTTTTGAACCGATGCTCGAAATTGAAATCTGAGGATACCGATGAACTCGAAGCGCCGGTATTCACTTAAGGAGACCTTTACACAATTGCCTTTCAATGTGTATGGATGTTTTTATTTGGGGTTCCTAAATAAATTAGATAAAAATATGTGTGAAATATTTTTATTTATTTAGGTGGTGGTAAATTTCTCCAAAGGGAAGTTGGAGGTGGGGACCACACCCACATAACCTCCCATGGGAGGATAATATGTGACAGGGCCCACACGTGCATCTAACCCTTCAAATCCTCTTTAACTCCTTGAAACCCCCTTTTATCTCTTGAACTCCCACATTATGGTGGAGCCTCTCCACCTCCCACCCCTTAATTGTGCCAACACAATTAATTAATTCCATAATTATTTAATTTGTGGTGTGATGAATTCTTTTGAATTCATTTGAATTGCATGGAATCATTAAAATATGAGGGAGCATATTATTTTATTTTCATGGAAAATATTCTATTGGGAGGATTTTGAAGAATTAGAAAGAAAGTTTTCATCCATGAAGAACATCTCCAAAGAAGAATAATGTCCTCTTCGATGAAGAATGTGGAAGACGTTCTAGCCCGGAATCGGCGGCGTGTGACAGGCGCAACGTACGATGTCGTCTTCGAATTCTCTTCCCGTGACACCATCAAGAAAACTATGAAATCAAGGTAGGGGGATTTGATTGCTTTAAATTATTACCATGCTCTTTGATGCTTACTTTATTCGACGGTGGCCATTTTTTATTATTTAATGTGGAGGGTATGGGCCGAAAAAACCAGGCTCGACGTCCCTTTGTTGGTTTGTATTGTTTGACGTCAGAGGTGGAGGAGGCGCGACGCCGTCGCGCCTTGTGGAGGGTAGTAGGTCGGCGGCGCCATCACGCCACGGTGAAGATGCAGAGGCGGCCGACCGAGCCGACCGCCATGGAGCTGGGCAGCGGGCTGACCGGTGGCCCGTTGGAAGACCGCGGCGCCCGAAGGCACGACCTGGAGAAAAACCGCAGCCCGCATCTGTGGGCCGCTTGGCCAGAGAAGAACCGGCCCGCTACGGCCAGCCGAGCTGGAGGATCGCTGCGCCGACATGCACCACATGACGGAGGAACTGTGGCCCACAACCACAGACCGCTCGCCGGGTGAACCGGCCATCCACCTGCTAGTCGGGCTGAAGAACCGCGGCGCCGCTTGGCGCCCCGTGTGAAGAACAATGGCCCGTTGTGGTGTCCGTGTGAGCCAGACAGAACCGGCCGGCTATGGCCTGCTAGGCAGAAGAGTGGCGGCGCTGCTTGGCACCACCGGGCAAACCGAACCGGCCCGTAGAGCGGGCCGGGTCCGCGGGTGGGCCATGCCACACCGGGCTAGGCCGACGCCCCAACCAGGTCAGACTCGCTAGGCCGAGTCCGTGGGTGGGATGTGCTCCACCGGGCCGGCCCAACCCCCAGCCGGGTCGGACCCGCCGAAACGGGTCAGGCCAACCCGTCACAGCCCACTGGGCTTGACGAGTCGGGCCCGACTTCACTTAAATGCGAATATCTTCAAGAGCACGTGTCCGAACGGTGTGCCGTTTGTAGAACTAGTACCCTTGCAATGTGGCGGTCCTTTTGCGATACTCTAAGTGAGTTTTGGAAGACTTTGGAAAATGGACGGGTTTGGATCGAGCGTAAATCCAACCAGGCCCTTGGAACGGAAACGCCAATAACTTTTAGACCGGGCGTCCGATTGACACACCGTCTATCGCGTTTGGTTTCTTTTGGTGAGATGGAACTTCGGGATAAATCAACTCAGGACTTCATGATAGTTGATGTAACAACCCATTTGCTCGAGGAGCGGACCCTCCCCGAATCGAGTGTGATGTGTGCGGGAACCCTAGAGCTGGCTGCAACTGCGACGACTACTGTACTAGAATCCTCCATGGGTTTGACGATGACGACTACTGTACTAGAATCTTGTGTGGGTTAGATAGTTATGACTTCTGTTCCTGTATCCTATGTGGGTTCAACAGAATAGTTGGTCCTGTATCCTGTGTGGGTCCGATAGCTCAGATGAATTATAGCTAGTCCTGTATCATGTGTGGGTCCGATATCTTAGACGAGATAGCTGGTCCTGTATCTTGTGTGGGTCCGACAACTTAGTTGGTCCTGTATCCTATGTGGTTCCGATAGCTTAGATGATCCAGTGGCTACCTTTGATCATATATATCTCTCTACTATTGTGGCATGCCTATGTGAGCTGATTCATATCTTTCTACCATCATCATCATGGTGATTGACTTAATTACTTTGAGGATTTGGTTTGTGCTTGGGCTCGAGAGTTGGATCCGAACTAATATTGGTAACTTAGGTATATGTATGGGCATATATCTAAGTAGGGTTGGTTGATACTTCATGATGGTATCTTTCCTTCTTTTCTTTATCCTTACTGTATATTGTGGGACCTTGCGGGTCTCGAAGTCCCTACTGAGTATCGTTATACTCACCCCTACATGGGCTATGCCCACACCGCTTTGTGTTGGATGCAGACAACAGACAACACTGACGGAGGCCGAGAGCGCCATGAATGTAAGGTACCCGGAGGTGGACCTTGCAATGAGTCGGCACACGGAGGAGACTGATAGACGTGAGTGCTGAGGTGGCCATCTGTACCTACCCTTCAGGTAGGAACCCCGGAGGACGATCCAGAAGCTGCTCTTTACTTTCAACTATTTTCCCTTTTACTTGTACTTGTTGTTCAGTTGGGTTTTTATACTGGCCCATTTACTTTCCAGCACACTCTTTTTTATTGAGTTTTACTTAGTGTTTACTTCCTATTGCATACTCTATTGTGTTTGTTTACAATTATAAAGGCAATGCCTTACCAGCTTAGGGATTTACGCCTTTGGTGCTAGTCGCCAGCCCCTGGCATATGGAAGGTGGGCTTGGGGTAGTCACGGCATGGGATCCGAGGACGGGTCGTGACATAAAATTTAGACAATTTGAAGGAACCATTATTGAATATTATTTTTAAACGTAAAGGTATTAAAAACCATTCAAATCCCCTTTACAAATGTTTCCTTTGAATGAGATATGTAAATTTTTATTTCACATCAAAGATGAAAATGTTTTCTAAAATATCATTATTTTTTTATTCCATTTACCATAACATTTTCAAAATGATATATAATAATTTTTTTAAGTTTCATGATATATATATATATATGTTATCATATAGGGGATTGAACTTGAAAGATAAAATAATTTGATTCCATTGATTGTATTAAAAGCATTATTTAATGAGTGGTTTTTTCATTAATGTAAATACCCTTCTATGTTTCCATGTTTTACTAGGGTTATTTTCATTTGAAAGAATCCAATTAACTTATCTAAATAACTTATGATCATGATTATTTTAATATTGACCTATAAATATACCGATTTATCTATACGGTGTGAACATCACAATTTCATAAGTTGGATTTGATGACGTTCACTTAGAAACAATGTTATTCTATTAACATGGGGGAAAATATTTTAATTAAAGTTATTGTTATTCAAATATATATGATTATTGGAATGTTTATTATGTAATGCATATGGATCCACATTCTTCATCTAGATGAGTTATGACCACGATACCCCATTTATTTATATTGGAAAATGTATTGATCTTACTTATATTATTATTCAATTATGGAATATTATCGGAAATTTGACTATGTATTGTTTGACCATGAAACATAGTTCTATGGGTGGGTAATGATCATGTTATCCCTTATATTAACATTGGGAAAATTGTTGTCAGTCTTGATGATTATTTTCTTCCCACCCAATTTTTAATATATATTTCATTTCTATATTTCTTATGATATGGATATATATGTTTTATTTAGTTAAAGGTTCCTTAGGAAAAGGTATGAATGGTCTTGATGAAACTTATGGTGAATGTAATGAAAATAATCAAAACACGGAAGGGTGTAAAAATTATATTTTCCATCTATGCATCTACATGCATCATGAGAAAAAATAGGTTTGGTTTTTGTGTATACTTATCCCCATAATGGGATATTGTCTTGGAACAATGCCTTGCCATCATGTTTTTGATGACCTACATTATACATTTAATCAGTATAAGATATGTATTATAGATTTCAATGTTTTTGTTTATTTTCATGGATAGATAATGCTTCATTTTTTATGATGATTATGGCTTCATATATTTTACCTATCCAAAAAATAATATTAATTCCATGTTTATGACATGATTTATTCAGTTATATGTTTCCCTTACCAAGTGATTGAGTTCACCCCTTTATTATGCTTCTATTCCCCGGGATATTATAAAATTAGTACACCTTACATACAAGGATAACAGTTGGTGGTTTTTTTGATGATGTTGAAGACTCATTATGGATTATGTAGTTTTATATATAATTGAATTTTTTCCCATTTGATACATAGAACACAGTCTTTAATAATTTATGTTATGTCTTAATAATCTATAGATATAATCCTAAAAATATCATCAGTATGTATGTGAATCATTAATATCTATTTATTATTAATTAATGAGGGTTATATATAGCATTGTACGACTAGTATCATGGTACGTAAGTATAGTATGTGTCTATGACCATAGAATCCAATAATGAGGGTCTTATTGTCACATTGGGGGATCATGGTTAGGTGTTAGACAAAGTGTATGTCTAGGGTGGTAAGATGATTGAGTGATAAAGACTGTGAGTTTTTTTTGGGTTTCATGTTGGGGTAAATTTTTAGGTGAGGCCTCAATCTATAGATTCATGGAATGGATATATAACTTTTCATTATAGTTTTGAGAGGTATTGGTCAAATGAAGACCCATTTTATGAACCCATGTGGTGGGATATTGGTGAAATTGGAGTTCGAGGATGAAAATTTATGTTGGGAATTGTGTAATACCTTAATGTTTTCAAAGATTACTATGTTTGACAGCATACATGATACACAATGCACTCCATAGAGCTTTAATGACAACAAATTGTCATTTAAATATGGTTTTCATAACCTAGTCGTTGAATTAGATAGTATTAATAGAAGTATCTAAATTAAAATATATATATATAAAAAGGTCTTAATCAATTAAAATTTCATTAATAGATACTAGGAAATAATCACTTGATTTTTATTAAATTTGTTTTATGCATCATAAACATATTTTCTTCATAATTGGGTTTTATTAATATTTGTGAGAAAATTTTATAATTAATTTCTACCAATTTTCTAAATTTTTTATAATAAAATGGATATCATTTTAAAAATAATAATATAAAAATGATATTACGATGAAATTTTAAGATATTTCTAAATGATTTATTTTTTAGCGAATAGTGAAAAATATTGATTTTTATAAACTTATCATATATTTTCATTAAATCAAGTAAATTAAAATTAAAATTATGTTTTTAATTTTATATTAAATTAATATGAGTCCCCTTTAATTTTAAATAATCTACTTAATTACATATGAATCATGAATATAATATATTATGATATAAGTTCATTTTATGATTAAGTTTTTATGACATACTATTTTTCATTGAGTTTTATATATTTATGTTACCACATATAAGAATTTTATATGATAAAATTTATTTTATATTTCAAATAATACGGTTCAAATTCAGTAAATATTTCCCTTTTAATTTTGGTTATTATGAATAGCAACCCTGTTAACTATTTGTCACCTTGGTAAGGGTAATTCGTGTAATTATGCTTAAAAATAATTTTATAAGGCATTAAAAATTATTATATCACCTAATTTATTTCTATTTTATAAGTTCATACTGACCATATGCATCCAATATTCAATGATATGACAACTTGAAGGCATTTTACATTGATAATGACCATAATATTATTTAAAAAATAATAATAAATACAAAATATCGCTCTCTTTGTTTTAATATCTAAATCCTTTTCTGTTAAGTATATAAAAAATTAATAATTTCTATAAATAGTTATATGTATGAGGTATTTTATTATAATTATTTTAAATTATATCTAATTTTTAGTGATGATATAATTACCTCAAATTATTAGGCAATATTATGAAAGTAGTAGAAAAGTCAAGTAAATGATTTTAATAACAATTTAATTCATACAATTTGGATGAATTCACGTGTTCCTAAATTTTTTAGATATATATAAAATATTATTTAAGAGTTAAATTTTTATATCAACACTATAATATATTCTTTATTTTTTAATGAAAATTATGTGAATAATCTTGAAAATGAATTTAATGGTATTACATGTTAAATAATATTTTATTAAATGATTTAAATTTCATAAAATATTATCTTTTCCTTGGTTAATTAATTATGTTCTATAATTTAATATATTTTAAAGTTATGGTCCAATTTTCCTTTTCTATTATCTTTATTAACCCCTAAAGTGTAAAAACATTGATTTCAAGATAATTGTAAAAATGGTAAATGGGGTATTAAAACTAAGAGATAGGGGTTAAAACATCACCTAAACATGCCTAAATTTTATTGAATGAGTTTTTATAGTATTATCTACACCCTATATTCTAAATATATCTTTTTGGATCCACATGAACTTGAAAAGTAATTTATATTAATTTAATACTTTATGTAATTTATAGGGTTCCCCACTCCTCTCTTATTTAAGGACACCAAATATCATCTATTACTCACACTTATTGTGCCACTTATCTTGAATGAAACCAACCAAAAAATATTCTAAACTTCCTTATATAAATAATATAGGTTCTTTTCTTCTTAAAAGACCATTCCTAGGGTCTTCAATGAGAGTTCCAAAGTAGGTTCTTCAAAGAGGATATAATCATCTCAACCAAGCCTTTTCATTTTACTTCTTCTTCTACCTCATTGAAATTTTTACTAACCATTAAAATATAATCAAATTTCTTTCTATAATATACTAGGAGGTTATTATGTTAACGAAAAAACATTATCCATCCCTTATCCGATCCAATGGGTAACAAAAACAACGATCGTTAATACATGTGGACTATCACCTTCACGAAGCGATGTGTTTCATTTTTCATCACCTCCTCACAAGGATAGTGATTATAGTGGATTTAATTAATATATATATAATATTAATGAAAAAATTATGATTATAAAAATATAATATATTAGAGACCTTCTTATTCTTTTACCCATTAAAAAGTCATAACGTTGCTCATGTGTATATATGGAATACCACCTCCATGAAGAAATGAATTTTTTTACCATAATTCATGGGTGATTTTTAAATTTTATTTGATGTATAAAAATTATAATTATTTTATTAGTATTAATCTAGTGATTATGTAACCATGAATAGTTTGACCATGGTCAACACACTATTATCATTTTGAAATTATGACCTGAATATCCTCAACACATCTGATGTGGACTTAACCATTTAAGTAAATTAATATGTAATTAAAATAAATTAAATCAATTATTTAATGAAAAACTAATTAACCTAAATTTTTTTATTAAACAATTAAATAATTAATATAATCTCATTATGGAGGAATTAAACAATGTACGTAGAAAGTCAAGACATGAGTTTAGGGGTTTCTTAACTAAATTTCTATTCATTGGGTTATACTCCTACCTCATTGACTATATTATAAAATGATTATGTGAAAAATAACCTAATATTATATTTTTTTCACTTATTTAATTTTGTTTTCATTTTTTTCACATAGTCAACCCAATGACTAATTCTCACTTTGGTGATATGATCGTTGCAAGGATTATTCATCTTAATATTGTTTAATTGAGAAATATTTGATGTTATGACCATATTTTTATTTATATGGTTTATATATTTTCCATTTTATATGTTATATAATATATCCTTCTTAATTCAGGGTATTTAAAATTATAACTGAAAATATTTCATCAATGGATATTTGACATGAATGTTACCTAGTGGTTAGGGTATTTTGTCTCAAATTGTATTCTTTGGAGAATATGTTACGTTATGAAAATATATTCTTTTATGATGTATATCTATATATCACATGATATTTTGTATCATTAATATCATTATGTTCATGGTATTTATTGTTTCATTTGACATTATTTATTTCATTGGGGTTATTATTCAAAAGCTACTATACTTTTAAGGATTTATGTAACAATCTCAATTATTTTCGAGATCACATATGCTATATTTCAATTGAGGTAAATTATAAGGTTGATATCCTTTAAACCATGAATATTTTTACATCCCATGGTTACTCCAATTATTTTCAAGTACTAGTACATTTTTTAAAAGTTTGGTACTTAAAATGACCAAAAAAATGTTTTTATAGAAAATATGACATTATTTTCTATTTGGTCGATGAGTTTTATTCCATGACCATAATAATACTTTTTTTTGAAAATTATTAACTAATAATGAAATTTTTTAAAAATTCATTTTCACTACCTTTTAATTTATTTAAAAATGGTTTAATAAATTAATCATTCTAAAATTTTTCTGAACAATTCATTTTTGAATTTTTAAAAAAGGTTTTAGAAGAGTGTTTTAATTTAACATATATGATAGAAATTTTTTTACTACCATTATAATATTTGTTTCTTATACATTAATTTTCATATTACAATTATAATTTTCAATGGATATTATTTTCTTCATATTATTTTATTTTTTAGTTAAAATTTTATCAAAAGAAAATGATATATTCTCATTTTTTCAATGAAAATTTCAAATGTATTTTAAAAGGTATTTTCATTAATGTAAAAATCTTTTTATAATTCATTTGTTTCACTTATGATATCGTTTAATGATACCATTCAATGAATTTCTTTGAATAGTATATGAAAAAGATTCAAAAATATTTTTAGGAAACTTGTTTTATTTTCACTATTAAACAATGCTATGATAGTATTGATGAAATGAAATAATTTATGTGATTTTTTTCAGGAGAGAGTACATAGAAAATTGTGATGAAAGAAGGATGGGGTAGTGAACCCAAATCTCTATGGAACATTTTCAAATATATTATTGAGGGATCTATTATCTCCCTCTAATGAATTGGTTAATGATACAAAGTTAACTAGAATTAAGTTACTCCAATTATATGATAAAGGTAATTGATTACAAGATGCACCTTTAAGATGAAAGAGTTATGTTACTTGAAATAGATGATGCAATTAACTAATTTCAATCACTCACATGTGGAGAAAAGGTTTACCATCTTTAGGCTAATCATAATATATATGGTAATTTTATGTTTATGTGATTCAATGATGAATTTTTGATGTTCCAAGATACCTGCACTATTTTTCATTTATTTCTTAGAGTTCTAATGAATCATTTTATGAAGTATTATTTTAACATGGATACTGATTTTTGAATTATATAAATCTTGTCTTACGTTAAATATTTATTCTTTGTATCATGATTTATTATCAATGAAATTTTGGTTATGAAATATATTATTCCATGCTAATGCACTTTGATTATGTCATAATACACTTATTCTCTTCTTATGACCACTATCTACATTCAATTATTAATACTTATGTTTACACTTACTGAGCATTTGATCTCATACTTCATATATTTTCCATTTCCTCAGGTTATGAAGAACTTTATTAAATAGATTATTTCTATAAATGTTTCATTTGTGAATAATTTTATGAAATATGTTGAAGACTTATTATGAAATAAGAAAATATGGGTATATTATGAAAAATTATCACTTGAAAACTTGGGTATTGTTATATAAGGTTTTTTTCCTAATTCTCTAAAACTATAAACAGAAATAGTCCTACCATATGATGGTGATCCAAAATTTATTTTTTATGTATTATGATTTATATGGAGAAAATTGGGTCACATTTATTTGTATTAAATATATAAATAGAAAAAAAATTAGAACAAAGTTTTGGAGTGTGTTTAAGAGCATGAATGTTTCTCCATGATACACTATAGTAATTCTAGTGTTTATGGTTTTTGGAGGAAGTCCTAGGGAATTTAGAGAGTTTGTGGGTAAGATAAAAATGATAATAATATCTAACAAGAGTTCAATGGAATGGAGTTTGGGATGCAATATGGAGGATAAGAAACTATAATATGAAGAGTATGGTTTTAGAATAGTGTATGAAGATAGAGTTTTTGATTCTTTAAACATTTAAGGAATGACTGTGGTGTAGAGAGAACTTGTTAAATATAGGTGGGTTATCACCTAAGTGGCTGTAGTGTAATAGGATAAATTTGGGTCATATTAGTACGAGGGGTGGTTTGGTGGGTTCTTCCTAAATAGTACCCCCTATGGTGTGGAGAGCATTTACGATGTGAAGGTGTAAGGGTAACAAAAAATCCTTGAGTGTCTTTTACCAACATAATTGTGTTTTGGTGAGGGTTCTCATATCATAGTATCTTTAGATTTTAAATATTTTACTGTGTGGTCTAGGTTGTTATGCTATGGTCTCGTGTTTTTCAATTTGGGTATAAAATATAAATATCTCTTAGACCCGATAACTTTTCTAGTGTTTCTCTTATTTAATGGGAGTATCAATTGAATCCCAAGGTCATACTTAATCCCCCCTTTTACTATATTTAATCCTTAACCATGTAGGATCGATCCGTAGTGGTTCAGGTGGGTTCCCCTCTTTATTTTCTCCCAATTTATTCGTGCTTTTTAATCTGGGAAAGAATGCTGTCGGGAAAGTAGTAGTTCCATGGTTCTTAGGGAAAGGATATGATGTGGTTGTTCTATTCTAAGCTAGTAAAGGTGATATTATTAATGGTGTTTTTTTTCTATATTCATTACTCTTATTATAACCATGATAAGCTGATCAAGAATCATCATTTGAAGTAATAGGGGTTCCTTCATTTCTCACATAGTGTATATTGCTGGATCAGTATTATTTTGTAAACCTTTCTGAAGATGGTTTTCATATCTATTAATAATATAATTTACTATTTTAAATTCAAATTGAAATGTTAAGTGGAAATATTTTCTTGTTTTTACATTTTTGATATTATTGCGGATATTTTTGAATGTATGGGGTAAATGACCCACTTAAAATTTTTGTCATTAGAGGATTTTTTGAGATGAATTGGCACATTCTTTGTAACATTGTCTTATGTGTTTATTTAAATCACTTCAAATTTAGTTGGCGGGTCACTAAAGTCAAGGTAATTAAATGGTTTCCCGGGGAGATTCATGGTTGTGTGAGAATTCCCCTAAAATAAAAAAGTTGAATTGAAAAAAATCCCCTTGGTAATCTGATAAATGTTATGTGTTGTTTTGTGAAAAGAAATTTTATGTGTGGTTTTGATATGGGGTGGATGTGTTGTGGTGTGAGCATACTATGGGGTACTGAGGTTCAGTTGTGATATGTAGTGAATATATGATGATTTTTGTAGCCTTGTTGTGGGGATAATGTGATACAATAGTGGTTGTGATGTGTTTGTGGTAAGGAATATGTGGGTGTGGTTGTGAAATGGTAGGGATGAGGATTTGGTGGCCTAATGAGGATTATGGGATGTTTTTGTGTGTGTGGGGTTCTGAAGTTCTATATTCCCATGTATTAATGGAATAGGTAAATAATTTTTTGAAATGGAACAAGATGGAATGATTAATATAATCATTAAATAATACATGATATGCAGAAAAAAAAATATTGATTTTAAATGTGAAAAAATTGGATTATATAATGAAATGAGAAGAATGGAAATATTGAGATAGATTTTCTATTTATGTGACTTGGTATGGTAACAAATAATCTATAAAATTGATCAATTTGAATGGAGATTCACAATGTGTCTTATGGACTTTTGTGT
The DNA here is from genome assembly GCA_963277665.1 of Viscum album. Taxonomy (NCBI): domain Eukaryota; kingdom Viridiplantae; phylum Streptophyta; class Magnoliopsida; order Santalales; family Viscaceae; genus Viscum; species Viscum album. The sequence goes on from OY728150.1 coordinate 1,031,277,509, forward strand.
GGTGTTTTAAAATTAGTAGTGGAAGAAAAAGTGGTGGTGTTGTGGGGATAGGTTGTAATGATGTGAGTTGGTTGGAGCCTTTTTGTGAACCCATAGGTTAAGATTTTGTGTTATAATGATATATATATATATTTTATTTCACTATGATTTATATATTCATTATACCTAGGTAGATAACCTTGTCTTTACACCCATATAGTTATTTGGGTGGTATTTTTCACAATATCTTAGTGGTGAGGATGGATGGATAGCTAACCACCATTTTCCCACAGTCTATTTCATGAGATGCTAACATGCAAGAGTTGTGGTGATTAGAAATAAAAATTGTAATATCAAGAGTTGATGTGATTGGGAGGAATAAGAGTCTGAGGGTAAGATGTGATGTGATGAGATGAGATGAGATGGTTTATGGTGGGGGTCGTACAAGTTAGATGGTTGGAATGAGGTTAATTCCCCTCGTGTTCATGATATACCAATATTCTAGTTATGATTTGATAGGATGGACCTATTGTATTTTGACAAGAGTTGATTTGATGGACAATGTATCTTCAAGCTATATGTGATGTGATGGATAGTTGCAAGCGAGGTGCTTGGTAAGATGTGATATACAAGATATGGGAGCACCATGATGTACAACGATGGGATGTGTGAGAGGAAAATTTGTGAGAAAGTAGTGTGGGGTACCCTTTATCGATATGATTTTAATTATGTTACTATACTTGGATGCATTATTTAATGATCATTCCATGGTGAGGATGGTCTTGGTTAGATTAACGTTTTATGTGTTTTTGGTTATGATATTTTCTAAATAGTGTATTAGTATGCTCTATTCACATGTGCCCAAGAGAATTTGGTTACCCTACTGAGCATAATTTTATGACCACCCTATGTATATAGAAACAATTTTTAGGTTTTCAGATGGAATACATAGACCATGCAAGAAATTACTAGCATTAACCCTTGGAATATTATTTCTTCACTACCTTATATTTTCTTTTATGTATTTATTTGGATCCTTTTATCTAATTATTTTTCATTTATTCATTCATTGTGGGATGGTTATGGTTTATTTTTTATAAAATTTCATAGATTGGTTGTGGTTTATTTATCTTATATCCCAATCCTATTCTTATAGAGAGTAATGTATCTAATTTGTGTGATTTTATACCCTTGGTTCTAAACGCTATCCAAGGGTCAACTGGAGGTAGGACTCAAATGTCATTATCTCTCTTCCTTTATTTTTAGGATAGGAGGGGTACCTATGGGGGAGGGGTCATTAAATAGTGTTATAAAAGGTGATAATTGAGATATTGTACGAATTTAAGAGTTCATAATAGTGAGGATTACATGGTTCGGTATGAAAGAAATGTCATTTTATCTTTGTGTGTCTTATAAGAAAGGAAAGAATAGATTTGACATGATATTTTATATCCCCTTGTGATCGGATGAAAGGACTATGAACCTATAGAATATACCAAGTGTGGTGTAATCATTTGTAGGCTAGACTCCTAGGAGAGGTATATGCATCATGATTGAATTTTTTTTCTTGTTTGAATTTGGTAGTTTTTTTCTAGTAAGTTATAATTATGTAAGTAAATATTAATAAAATTCCATACTAACTGTCTTAAGAAATATATTATTCCATTATATAAATGACTCATGGTCATTGATTTCATGTGTTTTAGGTAGTGTAGGTTTATAAGGCTAATCTGATTGATCATCTGAGGGTTGATCTAGTTGAGGAGGATGAAAAGTGGAAAAAAATTATGCGTTCTTTTTAGTAGCAGGATTTGGGGATTCATGGGGAATGTTTTCTAATATTGAGATAGAGATATGGTCATTTAATCTTGAGATCACATTTAATTTGATCCATGCACTGATGGATTATTGGGTACCATTGAAAGATAATCATATGTGGGTAGATGCATGCCAGTGGAGGATTTTCTATCTTGGTGAGAATATTGATGTATATTTTTCATGTGTCAACATTCAGAAAGAGTTATAGGTAGTGTTGCTTTTTTTGACCATGAAGGCATTGAATATGATAGAGTTTCTTTCACTTTAGTAGTGGAGTGTGTTTATGAGGGATCTTGAGACCAGGTTCCAAAAACATTTATATTTCATCAATGATATTTTTCATAATTAGGAGTCGAAAGTGTGGTGTCTTGAGGAGGCTCTCTATCCTTATATTTAGTACACAATTACTATTTTTATGTTTCCAACTTATCTGTAGTTTCAAAAGAAATTAGAGGTTATTGAGAATATAAAAGTCTGAGGAGGGTTATCGTGAGATTGTAACTAGAAAGGGTTCCTCGAGGAGGAGAATTTTTAGTGTAATTCGTCAAGAACCATGAAATTTGTGTTTTAAACCAGTGAGGATTTGATCTGAGAAACTTCCCTTATTTCCTTTTGGGATCAATGTATTTTTCAAAACCCTTAGTTTTCATTAATTATTATTTTTTCTAATAAATTTAAATTATTTAATGGATTATATTTCACACTACTCAAAGCTAACATTTCTTTACAGAAAACACAGATTTTAGATTATGTTACAAAAGTTACAAATTTTATATTATGTTACGCATAACACCGATATGATATTGCGTTACATGCAAAACTAATCTTAGCTTGCATGATATAAAAAATTGAGTTTAAATGAAACATGTCATATTATCAAAATATTAATATAGTTATCACCTAGAAAATGGATCAAAGGGTATGAAAAGGATTAAATAAATTATTATAATATGTTTTAATCATTCTTACAAAATCAATTCTTTGGTAACCAATTAACTATAAATGAAAGTAAGATCTATTTGAAAATAAAGAAATTCCTTAAAAAAAAACAATTTTTCTATACACAATCATGTTGTATCTCAATATTTTTTAAAAAAACTCTTTATGAATGTTTTTAATGATATATATATATATATATTATTCAATAAACTATTTAAAATTCATATTATGTGTTTTCTAGACAAGAGATAAGAATAAATCCAATTTTACGCATAAAAAGATCTATTTTACATAAAATGTAGTCTTACCTCTGTTTAATAGCATACTTTCTTGAATTGATTTTTTTGAAAATTTAACAAATTCAATTTGAAAAAATAATATTTATATTTAAATATGAAAAAAAAAATTATCTTAGTCTGAATTTTTAGCATTTTTCTGAAAAAAATCATTTTTGATGAATAGTGAAAAATATTGAATTTTAGTTGAAACTATATTTTTTATTATTTTATTAATAAAGTAAAATTATATTTTTAATTTTATTTAAAGTATAATTAGACCAATTATACATAAATTAATATAATTTAGGTCATTGGAATCAATTTCTCATTGAAATAGGATATTAAAACATTTCAAACTTTTGAACTTTTCTATTTAAAAACCCGTTTTCTCATCGAATACGTGGGATTAATTTAAAATTAATTTATAACATATATATGAATTGAATTTAGAAAAATGGATTAAATATTTATAATTATAATAATTTATAATTTACAATATGTAAAAATTAATTTTTGACCAAAATGATTAGTGAAAATAGTTAAAATTATTCATGGTGATTAAGGGAAAAATGTGCTTACTAAGGGACGTAACTTTAAACCTAAGGGGAAAATGACTTATATAATTGTCAAAAAACCATTTAATGGACCTATTCAGACCTTAAATCTTCATTGATATATTTTTCATTATTTGAGCCTTTTTTAGTTAAAAATGTGGGTGCATCTAACTTTCTTTTCAAAATACCAAGTGTGTCCTCTACCTCCTTATAAAAGGCCACCCCTCTCCTCTGCTCTTCACACCTCCCAAGTAATTTTAATCGGGAATGATATTCCAAAATATATTTCCAAATTCTCTCAAATAAACGTAGAATAATAATTTTGGGTATAAAGACAACTTATGATGTCCTTCTGTGCAAACCAGAAGTAAATACTTGAAGAAGATGTAACATTCATCAACGAACATTTTTGTTTTATTTTTTCATTAAACCAAATGAATTATTTTTATATAGTTATTATATAATAACCTTATTATATTAAATATATTTATATAATTATAATTATGTTAAGGGTAATACCTACAGCCACACAAACTTCCATCAAATGGGTTACAAAATCATTGATCGTGTGTACGATGAACTACCACCTCACAAACTGATGTCATTTATTTTTTAATTACACCATTAAAGGTTGGGAATAATGATGAAAATAATATTTATATATTATATTTATTATATTTATGGTCTTTTATGAATATATAATTATTATATCACACATAACATCATGATTTCCATTTTCAGAATATGATAACATGGTTTGTGTCTACGCATGACAACCACCTCACAAAGCGATGTAATTCATTAAAACTATAAAAGGAATGTATTAAGAATGTGTTTAATGAAAATATGTGATATATATCACATAAAAATTATTTTTTAATTATAATATATAATATATATTTATTTCTTCCAAATCCAATAAGAAAATGAAAACAACATTATTGCATATGTACGACCTACCATCTCCATGAATGATGTATTTCGGTTCCTATTTATATCTTTTTGATATTATTTTAAATACATATATAATAAATATATATGAAATTTATATCATGGTTATAATTAGATATATTATTAAATCATTATCAATTTATGATAACAAAAAATATAACAAATCAAAACATATATGCAAGATAAAGATACTATTACCCAAAACATTACATTAACATGACATTCTTAATAAAAAGGAAACAAAAGGCCATAAGAAAAAAAATATGGTATGATATATATGAATATTTCTCTATAATATATTTATAATAAACTTATATTTATTATAATGGAGGTATGAATGTGTACAATGGAATTAAAGGCTTAATGTAAGGGATTTCCGTCTCACTTTTTACTTTTGTGAGACACATGCTATAATCACAACCCCTTTATTCTATGTGAAATATATAATTACCATTAAAATAATTTATGGTTATTTTAGTTAATTTTTTTATTTAAATATGCATTTTATGATCCCACTTACACGGGGTTATTATTTCAATATTACCAAAGAGGTATGGGAATTTTGTCTCAATTTACCATCTTTGAAACCCACATTATGTTATAAATCTATTTAATTTTATGAGGAGTATATGATTAACTTTAAAATTTTATTTCATGAATCTACTTATTTTGATAACATTTTAAGAATCATGTAAATTTATTATTACATGGGGATTATGATTCAATGTTACTAAACTGGTAAGAGTTTATTGATACAGTCTATCATTTATCGAGATTGTTTATGATTATGCTTCCATTGATGAAATATTATTATCCATATCTCAATATTTATCATGAATTTTATCTCCTATGGTTATTAATGATATATTCATGTTATTTTACCATTTTCCCACTCTTTAGTACTTATGGTAATTAAGAAAATGTTTTTAATAAATTATGACTTTATTTATCTCTTCAGTTGGAAATATGTTTTCTTCCAAAAACATATTTATACAAATGTTTTAAAAAATTTATTTAAATGATATATAATATTATTTTCGATGAAAAAGAATTTGAAATTATTTTATGATTAATTTTTTTATATTATTTTCTAAGCTTCCTTTGTAAGTTTTCAATGTTATTTTCTAATAAAGGGTTTTCAAGGTGTTTTATGTTTTAAAACGTTTTTTAATGAGGAAGGGATATTTTCCCCACAAAAAGTTTCAAATGAATTTTAAAATATCACTATATAAGTTTTTAATTTTAATTTTAATTATAATTATTTTTATAATGTTTTATGTTTTAAAAATTGTGTTTTAAAGAAAAGATTTTTTTGTTAAGAGATGTCCCAATTAGTCTGTTAATATTAGTTTACATCTAAGATGACCTTATTTGAGGTTAATAATGATTTACTGGGGATATGATCAAAGTATTCCATTCATTTTATTTATTTAAATGTTTTTATTTTATGATGAAAGGTTGTTTATGAATCCTGTTTCTCTTCCATGGGTTATACCCTGATAAAACCCTTATGAAAATCGCTTCCTTTCAAAAGTTATTATTTTATGAAATGATTATGAAACATATATATTTTCTATATGTCATGATATAATGAAATGTTTATGATACCCATTTTATTTCACGGGTTATGATATGATGTTTTTGAAACCCATCACTTTTTATGGGTCGTGGCATGATAAATGGTTTATTATCTTGTGGAAAATGTATATATGGTTTCATTATGTGACAAGTTGGACCTAAATATCTCTCCAATGCATTTTGTTTTGATTTATATATCTTATGAGATATAAATGTATGTAATGGTGAGGGAACATAGTATACTAATAAAAGGCTGGAATGAGGAGTGAGTTTGGTATAGTAATACATGGCTAGAATGTGGAGTGAACCCATTACAGTAAGTCAGGGATACCATTGGGGTTGGTGGTGTATCTCCACTAGGAGGTGTATTTGCATATCCATTAACCTAATTAAATGTTCAAAATGTTATGAATGAATATGATTAAATATTCCCAATGTTATGTTTGAACCTGATTATATGTTCACAATGTTATGTGTGAACCTGATTACATGTTCACAATGTTATACATGGACCAGATTGTATGTCCATAAGTTTATGCTCAGGATTAATTTCAAGTAATTAACTTAATGAGTGAATTTTTTTATATTTACACATGTTCAAAATGTTATAAGATGATTTTTATGCCACAATTCTATGTCTTATTCCCTCATTATGCTCTCATGACATTTGTTTTGTTTGATTTTCTTATTATTCATTTATTTTGAACTTATAATCATTATTCCAAAATTAATTTTAATGATATTAAATATATAAGGTATGGTTTTACAATTTTATGATCATGTTCACATACCCTTATTCTTATGTTATGATTACGTATCATCCTGGTTTACCCATATTAAGCATTTTAGGTCATATTTTTTATGTTTCCTTTCCCCAGTTTATAAATAAATGATTTAAGTAGGGTATTACTATGATGAGTACTAAAGGGGATGATTTTTATGAGATTTTTTAAGATCTTTCACCATTGTTAATGATAATGTTTCTATTTTTCCAAAGGAAAAAAACTATTATGTTCCTCAACAATGTGTTTTTGTAATGTATTAAATATTCAAATAAAAAGATGTAACATCCATCTATGTTAAGCCTTGTTTGCTATAGTTTGTAACAAAGGAAAGTTTTAGTTATATTTTGGAATCTAGCATGATAAAAATTTAGTGATATCACTAGGTTTATTTCTAAAGATATGTATTGGTATTATTATAAGGGTAATTATAAGGATGAGTCAAAAAATAATAAAATGTCATGGAATTTTGATAAATGATAGAGAAGGTGGTTTCCTATCAATATAACCATGCCTAGATACTGAAAGTGGATGTGGATATAGCATATATGTACCATTATGTAACAACCCTGAAAACAACATATTCAGCTAGACTCGAATGAGAACTAGTTCATGAACATGAGACTTGATATGCACCAAGTTGGAGCACTTAAGGGATACACTTTGGAAATTTTAAAATTATTTTTGATCCATCAAAATGGATATAAATTGACGATGATTGTGAATAACCATGAATGAACCTAAGGTGTCATAGATTAATATGGAGGTGTCATGAGTTTGAAATCCTATGAGTTGCTTTCATGATTATATGGTTTCCAGTATTATTACTAGTTCCCATATAGTGATTTCTAGTTTTATTTAATGGAGGGAACCAGAAGGAATTGGGTTAACATTGAAAGTGACTAATAATTTACTAATGAGCATCAAATTGAGATGATTACTGGAGAAAAGGATGTTGTGATTATGTCTAATCAGTTTTCATGGAACATGATGAACAATGTGTAACTTAAACAACTCTCATACTTACAAAAGAAAAAAAAGGAAAGATTTCACTAAACGTTCAGGTGGTCAAGACCAGAGAAATAAAGATTCAGTATCCTATATGTCAAGAATGTGGGAAGAAGAACTCAAGGGAATGTCTTAAAGGGACGAAAAGATTTTTTGACTGTGGAAATGAAAGACACAAAGAAAGTAACAAATAATGGAAAATGAAAAGTTCATTTAACTCAATGTATGTGAATAATGGTCTCCCTAAGATCTTATTGACTGTTTAGTGATTTAGATGTGGAAAGTATAAGAATCCTAAAAATCTATGTTCTAAGTGAAAATCTCACAAAGAGAGTCTTTAAGTTGGTATTAGTAAAATTTATACTTTTGATGATGAGGCGACTATGAATGAAACTTCAATAGAAATAGGTATTAAGGAAGAAGATGTATAATCTTAGTTAATGGTTTATGGATAAGGGGGAATAATTGAAGTGTTTATATTTTTGGATTTAAGAATTATTAATTATGATATATATAAGGTCTGTTCAATATAAAATTTTCATTGAGGATATGAAGAGTATGTTGAATGGTACTACTGTCCTAGATAATCGATTTAATGGAAATATTTTATTTTTTGGAAAACAACTGATTAATGGAATATAAACCTTAATACAATCTTGATGTTTTAAAAATGGTGTTTAATTTAGATAAATTGATGTTGGATAGGAATAAAGTAAATTTTATAGTAACGATTACCTTATAAATAGATTAATGATTTTTTTTGAAAAAGTGATTTATTCTATCATGGATGGTGTTTAAAACATTGTTTGATTTAAAGAAAATATCAAATAATCATTTGAATAAGAAAACATGTTTATTTTCAATAAGGATTTATGGTAATTCCGATTGTTACCCTGTTTCAAGAGAATACATGATGAAGGTATTCACATGTTTGGTCTATGACAACAAAGAGATACTTTATAATATGTGGGGATTCAACATTAAGATGATTTTGATAAATTTAGTGACCCTATTTCAAGAGTTTTGTATTTTCATATTTCATAAGAGTCAAATGGTTAACCCTTTGTGAAATATATTGAACTTTAAATGAGGATTTATAGATTAATGTGTTATTTCTCCATATTAATATTTATTCATATTGGTTAACTTGTGCTAACCAATTTTATTGATAATTACTCAAGATAGATGAAATGAATTATCATTCTATCTATGGATCTTATGATCCATTAGTAATTTAGTGATAAAAAAATTCACATTCATTTCTTGGAGTCAGAGATGGAGTGGAAATTGATCAAGAAAAAACAAAATGTTTCAATTTTTCAAATGAAATGTAATTAAATTGAGTAAGTATATCTCCTTGTGAAAAATATTAATCTTTATGAATATGATATTCAAACAAAAATTTTATCCTAGCACCTTCATTTTTGATGAATCAAATAGTCCTTTAGATCATAACAGATTCATGGTTTTATGATCGTTAACTTTATCTGCTTCACCCAAATTATTGAGATAAGTGATCTCTATCACTCTATAATTATTTACATTTTTATTTCATGTCAATGTCTTCACTTTCCAACAACATTCTCCTATGTATAAACATAGTTATGAGTTACATATGGTAACTGTTAAGATTCCAACTTTCCCTTTTTAAAGGATGTTTTATTGTTTAGTTTTTGATGTGGGATCCAATTAAAGAAACATTAAAGTATTAAATTATTGATGAACTAAAAAAATTTTGAGGGAAAATCCATTTTATGGGGGGTAGATGTACCACCCTAAGTTTTTATGAATTTTTTTTTAATAAATTAAAATTCTTTAATGACTTGCATTTCACACTACACCAAGTTAAAATTTATTTACATGAAACACTAATATTGGATTGTGTTGAATTAATTATTAGGTTTATGTTATGTTTCATGAGAAAATAAAATTATATTGTGTTACATAGAACACCAATCTCAGCTTGTGTTACCCACAACACTTAGTTTTAACAAAACATCAGATATTATTAAAATATTAGTATAATTATCACATAGACAGTGGAGTGGTAATGAAAAGGATTGATTAAATTATTAAAATATGGTTAATTAGTTTCTAAAAAAATAATTATTTGATAACCAAATAATTATAAATTAAGGTGATAATTATTTGAAAATAAAGAAACTCATTTTCAAAAAAAAAAAAATTTCTGTAAAAAAACATATTTTATCTCAATAAATTAAACAAAAGAAGTTTAATGAATGATTTTAATGACGCACACGCACAGAGATATATATATATATATTATTCAATAAAATATTTAATATTCATATCTTCTATTTTATAGAAAATAGATAACTTTAAATAAATTTTAAAAATTAAAAGATATATTTTTCTAAATGGTAGTTTTACTGCCTTTTAATGGAAGACTTATTTTAAATATAATTCTTGAAAATTTTATATTTTATATTTTAATAAAAAAATCAAATTTTTAAGTGGAATGTAAAAATTATAATATAGTTAATTTTTGGTATTTTTCTGAAAGGTTTTACTTATTTGATGAATAATGAAAAATACTGAATTTAAATTAAAAGATATATTTTATCTTAATTTATTTATAAAGTAAATTAATATTTTAAATCGTTTTTAAAGTATAATTACAAAAATTATACATCAATTAAACAAATTCATTTAATTTGAATCAATTTCAAATTAAAATTGGATGTAAAAACATTTCAAACATTTGAACATTTCTTTTTAAAAACCTACTTTATCGTCGTATCTACAAGATTTATTTTAAATTAATTTCATCCCCAGAAAAGAATTTGATTTGTTAAAATAGATTAAATATTTAAAATTAGTATAAATTATAATTTCATATAAAGAAAAAAAAATTTCCCAAAATTATGAGTGAAAATAGTTAAAATTTATCATTGGGATTAAGAGAAAAATGAGTATACCAAGGGACCAAACAATAAACATAAGGGGAAAAACGACACAGAAACTTATCAAAAAGTCATTATATGGACATATTTTTACATTAAACCATAATGTATCAATTTTTTTTGCATTAATTAAGCCCTTTTTAGGTAAAAATGTGGGCTCACCTAATTTTGTTTTTAAAATACCAAGTTTGTTCTCTCCCCCACTAATAAAAGGTCACCCCGCTCGTCCTCTCTTCACACCACTCAAGATATTTAATTCTACCAATATCTACAAAAATAAATTCCAAAATTAACTTCTATATTCCTATAAGCCTTACTTTGGGACAAAATCTAACTTAGTATGTCCTTTGGTGAAAACCAAAAGAAGATACCTAAAGAAGAAATAATGTTTATTAGTGAAAATTTTGGTTTTATGTCTCACTGAAACCCATTAAATTATTTATATATCATGATTATATAATAAAATAATTATCTTCCATATACTTAGATGTTTTTATTTTAAGGTTAAAACAAAAAAATACACACACTTTCATCAAATGGGCTATGAAATCATCATTCGTGCGTACGACGAGCTACTGCCTTATGAACCAATGCCATTATTTTTATCAATAGCACATTTAAAGGTTGGTAATAACGATTAAAATAATATTTATATATGATAAATATGATACATATGATATTTTTATTCTTTTTTAATTTTTATATCACACATACATTCATGATTTTAATTTCATGAGAATATGATAATGTCATTTTTGTGTACCGAGGAATACTGCCACACAAATTGATGTGATTCATTAAAACAGTACATGGAATGTATTAAGGATGAACTTAACAAAAATATGTCATATATATCACTTAAAAATCATTCTTTAATGATAATATATCATATACTTCAATTTTTATCAAATCTGACTAGAAAATGAAAACAATGTTCATGTGTACGTACGACCTACTGTCTCTATGAATGGTGTATTTCATTTCCTATGTCTATGTTTTATAGATTATTATAAATACATATATACTTAATATATAAGATATTTATATCATGGATATCATTCTAAAGATGATGTAATTAGTATTAATTTAATAGAACCAAAAATATAATAAACGTATAATTATTATATAAGAGGTTTTAACATATATGAACGAAGTCAAGACTTAAGATAAGGAATTTCCATACCACTTTTTACTTTTATGAGACACATATTATATTGAACTCTCTTTTCTTCTATACAGTGTATATAACTCATACAAATTTAATTTATGGTTCTTTTAATTAAAATTTTTGGTATTTAAAAATACATTTGGGGATCTATCTTTTATGGGGTTATGGTTTTGAAAATCAACAAGAGGTAAAGGAATTTTGTATCAATTTTCCTTCTTTGAGACACATGTTATATTATACACACATATATATTATATTAGGAGGCGTATATACTTCACCATTGAAAAGTTATATCATAAATCTTCTAATTTTAATGATATTTTATTCTTTATGTAATAATATTCTTTCTTTGAGAGTATGATTCAATGTTACCAATGTGGTAAGAGTTTATTGATAAAATGTAATAATTTATTAAGATTTATTATGATTATTATTATATTAAAAAAATTATATGATCCATATCTCATGAATTATCATGATTTATTCCTCTATGGTTATTCATGACTTCTTCATGTGATGGTACTATATTTCAAATATTTGGTACTTAAGATAATTAAGAAAATGTTTTAATAAAATCCAACTTTATACCTCTATTTGTTTTAAAATCTATTATATTATAAAACCATGATTATAAACAAAAATTCAAAAATGTTTTTAAATGATCTTTAATATTATTTTCAATGAAATTTTTTTTAAAAAAATTTTATGTTTAAAAAGTGTTTTCAATTATTTTCTATTCTCCCTTTATAATTTTCAAAGGCTATTTTTAATGATTTGGGTTTTAAAGTGTTTTATGTTTTAAAAAGTTTTTCTTTAAAATAGTAAGGGGTATTTTACCTTAAAAAATTTTTTAAATTACTTTTAAAATATTATTTTATAAAATTTCATGGTTATTCTCAAAGAAAAGGATTTTCATTATGTTTTATTTTTTTTTTAAAATGAATTTCGTTGAAAAGATATTTTCTTCAAGAAATTTCCAAAGTAGAATTTCAAAATTATTTTCGATAGAAGATGATATTCTTTGAGGTTAATCTTGATTTACTATGGATATTATCCAAGTATAAAATTATTATTCTTTCATTGAATTGATTATTTTTAAGATGAAATGTTTTTTAGGGAACATGTTTCTCTTACATAGGTTTAACCATGATAAAATTCTTATGAAGCCTGCTTCCTTTCATAGTTAATTATGTTATAAAATGATTATGAAACCTTGATATTTTCTATAGGTTATAAAATGAAGAAATTTTTATAATAACCATTTTTTCATGGTTAATTATATGATTCTTATGAAACCCATCTCTTTTTATGGGTCATGATATGATGAATGTTTTATTATATTGTGGCACATGTATGTATGATTTCATTATGTGATGGGTGGGACCTATATATCCCTCAAATTAGTTATGTAAATAATTGTATATCCCATGAGATATACGTGGATGGATTAGGGAGTTAACATAGTATAATAATAAAGGTTCGGGTCAAGGACTGAATTCGGTATAGTAATACATGGTTGGGATGAGGAGTAAACCCAGTACAGTTTTATTGGGTTTCCACTAGGGATTTTGGTGTGTCCTATGTAGGAGGTGTAGCCTCCTATGAAGGAACCTAATTATATGTTAACAATGTAATGAGTGAAACTGAGTACATGTTCGAAATATTATGAATGAACTTGATTATATGATCACAATGATATCTATAAAACTGATTACATGTTCACAATTTTATGCATGGACCTAGTTTCATGTCCATAAGTTTATGTGAGGGCCTGATTTCATGTCCTTAACTTAATGAGTGAACTGGTTTCAATTTACACAGGTTAAAAAGGTTATAAGCTAAGATGTATGCTTCAATTCGATGTCTTATTACCATGTTATGATATCATGACCCATTTTTTTATTTCCTTTTGATTCATTTATTATGAACTACCAATGTCTATTTCATGATTCAGGTTTATGATCTTTGATATTGAGGTTATGGTTTTCCAATTTTATGCTCTGGTTTTCATACCCTTTTTATTATTCCATGGTTATGTATCTTCATCACTTACCCTTACTGATAATTTCAACTTACCTTTTGTTATTTTTCCCTTCTCTAGGCTATGGATAATGGTTTTAATCAGGTTATGATTATGAAGAGTACTCAATGGGAAGATATTTAGGGGAGATGTTGAAGATCTTTCAACAAGATAGAAGTGTATGTTTCCTAGTTTCCAAAGGAACTAAACTATTATAGTCATCAATAATGTGTTTGTGTAATGTAATGAATATTAATATGGAAAGATGTAATATCCTTTTATGTTAATGCTGGGATGCTATAGAATTCATGATTTTTTGGGGGAATTTTTTCCAATGCGTTTGGTCTGTGTGGTTTGTGGCCACAATAAGAATCAATGGACATTGGTTCTTTGAGATTGATTTAGTGGAAGTGGATGGGTTCAACATCAACCTCAATAGTAGTTACCAATTAGAATATTTAAGTAGTAAGGGAGTAGGCTTATGCTCCACTAAATGGATATGGAGTATGCCAAGGTCGATATGAGGATATCCTCCATGTTTAGGGGCCCTGACCTGAGCATGTCAATAGAGGAAGCCATCAACATAGAGGTAGTGGAGCTGGGAATGTCCAGTTGTATTCAATGGAGGAACTAGATCCATAGAATCCAAATATCATTTGACATACACATATCTTGTAATATACATTTTTTTATAAGTTGTTTAACTTAGGATATTTTCACTCTTTTATTGCACCCACTCTAGTATATGCTCTGGGAATATATGTAGAGAGTCTTCCTATGACTCTAATATTGATTATTCAATTTAGAGGCACAACCATTTTATTGATGTGTACTGGGAGGTGTAGACTGATTATGGGGCCATATCATTCATATGCGGTTTTTTTCTTAATCTATATGTTTCCATAAAATTTCATCCTCAATATTGATTGGTTGTATTATATACATGCTGTTATATACTACTTCTAAATGAGAGTTATGTTCTTAGATGTGTATGTCCAGCATGTGGTTTTCATTATCAAGTGGATTTTCTAGGTGAGAATTAGATATGTGGAGAACATTCTTTCCATGATGGTTTAGTTGTTGCCAGAACCATTAGAAACTATGGTGGTGGATTTTCCTTGGGGTTTTGTGGAGTTTATGGATTTTTTTTCTGAGGAGGTTGTCATGGTACCCCCTCTACATGATATCGAGAATAAGAGAGATTTTCAACACCATTATTGTCAAATTTTTGTGGATCCTTATTCAATGGAAACCTTTGATTTGTAGGAGTTGAAGATTTATATAGATGGTCTTATATAGAGGGGCTTCATACAGCCTAGTGTATCATGATAGGGTGCACCAATGTTATTCTCTAAGAAGGAAGATTATAGTTTGAGGTTATTTATAAACTAATGATGGTTGAACCAGGTGATTATCAATAACCATTAACCTCTTTTGAGGATATATTATTTTCGGACTAGTCGAATAGAGACAGTTTGTAACACCCCGACCCCTCTAGGTTGGAGCTGGTGCATTACTTGTGATATTGACATGGTTAGAATGAATGAAAATACCGAAGGAATGATCAGTTTAGTAGTCTTGAAAAAATAGATACATATATGTAACTCAAATTACATTGGAAAAGGTTACAAAATACAATACATATCAAAAAACTCAAAACTGCATCCACAGGAACTCAAAAGAATACCTTCTCTTCATCACATGTCGAAGGTAGACAATGAAATGGGTGAGCTCAAATGCTCAGTAAGGGTTACAAATAGAAGGATCATGAGTACAATAATAAGTGAATCACAATCAATCTAACATAATCAATATGGAATAGTGAGTAAATGAACCACTAATGCCATTAATAAACTGAAAATGAAACTGCATCCATAGATTTTGTCATAGTGAAAAACTCATGGACAATATTTATAAATGATAATGAATAAAGATAATTATTATTAATTGGATGTCATGTATCTGGCACATAAGACCATAATACCGTAAAAACAGTTTAGTTCTGTGGGTAGAAACTAGTCTGATTTTTGGAAACAAACTCGAAGTGTCTGTCACCAAACTGTTTTGTCTCATGAGACCTACCGATGCATCGAGGGGATGTAGTGGGACCCACCCTCCACTTCATGTCCAAAGAATTATTTATACATTTATTCAAGACAAGATCAATATAACGACCCATACTTTACATACATTGTTAATACTTCAAAATTGAAGCACACTTATTACAACATATTACAAAACCACAAAGGACCGTATAGGTATAGTGTCTTTAGAAACTGGGAAACATAAACAACTGGTTAATAAATCTTCTACAGTGTCTCCCATTTATTTCATCATATCTAGGGTCCCTTTTAGAATATTCTACTTAATATCCATCTTCCTGACCTGGGGAAAAGAAAACATAAAAGGGTGAGCTCAAATGCTCAGCAAGGGAAAATAAAGGAAATAAAAATCATATCATATCTTTTTGAAAATCAAAACCTGCAAAAGAGATCATAATATCTTAACATGGAATAAATAATAGAAGTGAAAATGAGATCCCCATAAAACTTGAAACTTTGTGGCATGCACACATAATCATGGAAATCATTTTTTGTTAGTCATGACTCATTGCCAAGACTATCTTAGTGGACAAAGTCCCTTTCTGAACCGAGTTCACTCCTCGTTTCAGTCCTGTATCACTGAACCGAAATAACCTTCCGTTCCAGCCATGTCTATCTCATGAGATATAAAATCATTACCCAATGCATTGGAGGGAGATATAGGTCCCACCCATCTTATAATGAATCCTTTCTTATGTGTGCCACATAATCATAAATCATACATCATCGTATAACACATGTAACAAAAATGGGATTCTTGAAACCTCATGACATCACAAATCAATTCATATAAGATAAAGGAATTCATAAAAATAATTCCATCACAACATGATCAAATCAATTTAATAACATGGATAAAACAGAACCCTTTATTATCTTAGATGGAAAATAATTTTGATAAAATACTTGAACTCCATTCTTGAGGAAAATATCCTTTCTTCTTCAAAAACATTTTTCCTTTCATAACATGTCATACAACTTTAAAATAAAAGAAGTTGATTAAAAATAAACTTGAAAACTTGTAAAGGAAGCTTCTTGAAAATAATGTTTTAAAAATCCATTCATGCCGTATAAGCTGAAAAAAACATTCTTCGTACTTTTGTCAGAAAAGTCAAAAAGTACCTCGTACGGAAAAACGACAAAAGATTCCTTTCATATTCTTTACCAAAAACTCACCTAAGGGTAAAATTGGATTTAAACTATTTCAAGTGGATGGAAACAATATTACATATTAAAGGAACATGGATGTGGATGATAAAATACACCCCAGTAAATACTTACGAATAAACAATCTCGGATAAAAATGAGATTGTGATATTTCCCTTACCTTAGGTCCGATTTGCTTTGTACGTGTCCGAAGCTCCTGTATAATGGTTTAAATAGTGTTATTGACTTATTCCAGAATAATACATATTTATATGATATCATATATGGTCATATTGTTAGCTTCTTGTTAGTAATATTTCATTGTTACTTGTTACTCGGGTCTTTATAACTTTTTGTTCTTATGCGTGTTTTGTCGAGTAAATTCTTATTCTTATCTTTAGGTTATAGATAATTCATTTCCAGAATGGTATTAGTGTAGTATATACCATATTCATTCATTCAATTCATTTATATAATCATTATCAAATGAAGATCATGTAGAACGAGTCGCATCACATCGTGGAGACGGTATTCCGTACGTACGCACGAGTGATGATATCGTTCCTATGATCGTGGAATTGTATTGGAGTATATATATATATTATTTAAGTATCAATATTACTTCATAATAATCATATATAGTTACTCATTACACCATTATACCCATCCTTGTAAGGTTATGGTGGAAAATAGATTACACCACGGTGTGGAGACGGTATTCCGTACGTACGCACGCGCGGTGATTTCATTTTTCCGTAGGATGGATAGAAGGTTAATTAGGGTTGTTTCATATTTATAATAAAATATCAGTATGTAAGTAATACTGATGTTATTACTTTATCATGAAACAACTAAAGAAGAAGAAGTTGAAGAAGAAAGAAATTGAAAAGATCGGTAATGGATATTACCTCTTCTTTGGAACGCCTCTTTGAATCCTCCACTTAAGGAACTTAGATTGGTCTTTGGAGAAGACCAGGACCTCTAGGATTATTCTAGGGAAGTGGAGAAGAGAAAATGGCAGGGGTTGGCCGAGCTTGAGTGCTCAAATTGGTGTGAGGAGGAGGGGGAGGAGGTGCCCTTTTATAAGGGAGGAGAGGGGCACCTTAGGAATATCTCAAAATATTATTTTATATTAAAGTCAAAATCGGTTTATAATGGTTCCAAAGGGTCTTATTTAGAAGCTAAAGTGGGTATGGGTCGAAATCCTATAAACCAATAAGATTTAGACAAGTTTAGGGTATTATTTTAACCTTATCAATTAGATTTAACTCTAAGTTAATTAATTTAACTTTTACCGTGTCTTTTTGTTTTCTTTCACTATATGGTTAATACACTTACTATAACATGCCAAACGAACCCCAAATTGTTTATTATTAATATATATATCCTTATCTAAGTCATTTGGCCGAACCTTAGATTTTTAGGAATAAAATAACAATTAATAATATAATATTTGATTTAAAAACTATTTTGTGTCAATTTTGACACTATTTGATATATGATTTTTGTGAAAGTCATAACAGAATTATATGTTCGAACCAAGTTGATTAAATCAACAATAATATATCATAGTAACCTAGAAAATTAGTGTAATCCATAAAAAGTCTTAAATTACATTTATTTTGGTATTTATATTATCAATTATGTCAATATTTCATTAATAAGATAATTACTGCATCATCTTTGTGTCATAAATAAATTAAATTATTTGATGTCTAAAAATTACAAATAAAATACCATCATGTAGGAAAGCTTTTTATCTTTCTAATGAATATTTACAATCGAATTTATCTTATGTATAACCCAATATTAAAAATGATTTACTTATTAAACTTTAAATTTAACTATTTTAACCCTTCTTTAAATAAATTAATAATAAATGTCCTAATCTAATCCATGTGGGCCTAAATGGTCATATTTTATTCCTAAGTTTGTTTTTGGTCGAATTACACTTGTCCAATAGAATTAGGACATGTGTTAGGGTAATATTAATATCATATTTACCCTTAGTTACCCTATTTACTATTAACCGCGGTAAAAAAAGGTAAAAAGTTACTATTCACCAAAAAATTATTTTCATCTCATTGAACCACATTTTAGTCCTTGATATTAACCGTGTCTCTCGGATTTTCGAAATTCCATTCACAGAAGCGGTAAAATTAAGTTTTATGCAAAATTCAGTTTTTTAACCTACCACTTAGTGGTTTCACTATTCATCAAAAATTGAAAGTTTTCAGAAAAATACCAAAATTTCACCCTAGGCTAATTTCGATATTCTGAGTCCAAAAATGAAGTCCATTTTGAAAAATAAAATTTATAAAATTTCAAAAAGTGGTTATTACTATTCATAACGGCTAGTTTTAATAGCATATTGTTGTTTAATGAAACTCGGTATTGCGTACGACGCAAGCTATCGAGGAAGGTCGCGATTGCGTGTAAAGAAAGCCAAGAAAGTGTTGTGTAGAAAAAGATTCCTTTGATGATTTATATAACATAAAAGTCTCGGGTGTTACATTCTACCCCCCTTAAAAAGAATTTCGCCCTCGAAATTCGTCACTTTGCAACAAACAGATGAGGATACTTCTCCCTCATCATATCCTCAAGCTCCCATGTAGCTTCCTCAAGTTGGTGGTTTCTCCATAAACCTTTCACCAAGCGAGTGGTCTTGTTTCGTAGGACTTTTTCGCTACGATCCAGAATCTCTATCGGCTGTTCTTCATAAGAAAGATCTTGCTCCAGCGGTACAACTTCTGAGCTGAGTACATGTGAAGGATCTGGTATGTACTTTCTCAGGAGAGATACATGGAACACATCGTGAACTTGAGAGAGATTCGGTGGAAGCGCCAATCGGTAAGCTACCTTCCCAACACGATCCAGTATTTCGAAAGGACCGATATATCTAGGGCTCAACTTCCCCTTCTTCCCAAATCTCATAACCCTCTTCCAGGGAGATATTCGTAAGAACACTTTATCACCCACTTCAAACTCTAGGTCTTTTCTTCGGTTGTCGGCATAACTTTTCTGTCGACTCTGAGCTGCTCTTATGTGTTGTTGAATAGATCTGACCTTTTCTGCCATTTCATCAATGAGATCAGGTCCTAATAGCTTTATTTCCCCAACTTCATCCCAGCAAGTTGGAGTCCTGCATTTCTTTCCATAGAGAGCTTCATAAGGAGCCATCTGAATACTGGAGTGAAAGCTATTATTATAAGAAAATTCCACCAAAGGTAGGTGTTGATCCCAACCTCCTTTGAAATCCATAGAGCAAGCTCTCAACATATCTTCTAGGGTTTGAATTGTTCTCTCAGACTGACCGTCTGTCTGAGGATGATAAGCAGTGCTGAAACTCAACTCTGTATCCAGAGTATGCTGAAGACTTCGCCAGAACTTCGAGGTAAATCTCGGATCTCGATCAGATATAATAGAAAGTGGTACTCCATGCAATCTCACCACTTCCTTTACATATATCCTGGCAAGCTGATCTAGAGAGAAATCCTCTCTAATATCAATGAAGTGTGCAGACTTTGTAAGACGATCAACTATGACCCAGATAGCATTATTGCCTTTGGATGTTTTAGGAAGTCCTGTGACAAAGTCCATAGTGATGTTTTCCCATTTCCATTCGAGTATGGGTAATGGTTGTAACATCCCCTTAGACTTCTGTCTCTCAGCTTTAACTTGTTGACAAACCAAGCATCGAGAGACATATTCAGCAACATCTCTTTTCATGCCATCCCACCAGAAGTACTCTTTCAGGTCCCTATACATCTTCGTGCTTCCAGGATGAATAGAAAATGATGAACTATGAGCCTCATCCAGCAGCTCATTCTTTAATTCGGGGATGGGAGGAACACAAACCCGATTCCTGAACTTTATTATCCCATCACAATCAAGGTTGAATTCAGGAACATTTTTCACCTTCTTTTGTAACTCGACATCTTCTTTCTGTGCCTCTTTAATCTTCACATGTATAGATGGTTGAACATTCATTTGAGAAAGATAAGATTTTTCCCCTTCCATTATAATTCCAAGATCCATCCTTTGTAAATCCATAAATATTGGATCTTTTGTGATCCTCATCATGGATAAACTAGCATGGTCTTGTCGACTTAATGCATCTGCCACCTTGTTTGCTTTCCCAGGGTGGTAATGGATTGAGCAGTCATAATCCTTAATCAGCTCTAACCATCTTCTTTGGCGCATATTCAGCTCCTTTTGTGTGAAAATATACTTTAAACTTTTATGATCAGTATAAATATCACACCTTTCACCATAAAGGTAATGCCTCCAAATCTTTAATGCAAAGATTACCGAAGCCAACTCCAAATCATGTGTTGGGTAATTTTGCTCATGGATTTTCAATTGTCGTGAGGCATAAGCTATTACCATATCATTTTGCATAAGAACACACCCCAATCCCTTCTTGGATGCATCACTGTAGATCACAAACCTTTCTCCACTACAAGGTAGTGTGAGCACAGGTGCACTGGATAACCTTCTTTTCAACTCCTTGAAATTCTCTTCACATTCCTCTGTCCAGACAAACTTAACTCCTTTTCGAGTCAACTTGGTGAGTGGATTAGATAATCGTGAAAAATCTTTTACAAAACGTCGATAATATCCAGCCAAACCAAGAAAACTTCGGATCTCAGTTACTGTTGTTGGTCTTGACCATCTTTCGATAACCTCTGTTTTTGCTGGATCCACAGATATCCCCTCTTTTGAGATTATATGATCCAAAAATGCAACTTTTTGAAGCCAAAATTCACACTTGGTATATTTGGCATAAAGCTTCTCCTTTCTCAGGGTCTTCAATGTAATTCTCAAGTGATCTTCATGCTCTTCCTTGATCTTTGAATATACAAGAATATCGTCTATAAAGACTACCACAAATTGATCAAGATAGTCTCTAAAGACTCTATTCATTAGATCCATGAAGATAGCAGGGGCATTAGTAAGACCAAATGGCATCACTATAAATTCATAGTGTCCATACCTTGTACGGAAAGCCGTCTTTGGTATATCCTCCCTTTTGACCCTTAATTGATGATACCCTGAACGAAGATCAATCTTGGAAAAGTATTGAGCTCCGCGTAGTTGGTCAAATAAGTCATCAATGCGTGGGAGAGGATATTTGTTCTTGATAGTGATCTTGTTAAGTTCTCGATAATCAATGCAAAGTCTCATTGATCCATCTTTCTTCTTAACAAATAGAACAGGTGCTCCCCAAGGTGACGCACTAGGGCGTATGAATCCCTTATCAAGATTCTCTTGGAGTTGCTTCTTCAATTCCTGAAACTCAATTGGGGCCATTCTATAAGGTGTCTTTGAAATAGGCAAAGAACCCGGTACTAGTTCTATTGAAAACTCAACTTCATGATTTGGTGGAAGACCCGGCAATTCCTCCGGAAAGACATCATCAAACTCCCGTACAATGGGCATATTCTTAATCGTGAGTTTCTCACCAACCATTTGAGATAAATAACCTTCATTTAGTGGAATCAATACCCATAAGATGGAAGAAATTTCCACTGGAAGGTTATGTTCATCCTTGCATTGATAGACGATCGTAGGTTGATCTGGAATATGAAATGTGACTTCCCTTCTTTGGCAATTGATATGAGCTCCATGTAGAGAAAGCCAATCCATGCCAAGAATCACATCAAATTCCACTAAAGGAAGGATCACAAGATTTGCAGGAAGCACTTTCCCACAAACTTCGATCGGAGAAGAATTATAAACTTTTGATGCGATTGATGTGCCATTAGGTGTTGTCACAGCTAACTCAACATCTAATTGTTGAGGTAATACGGTGATACCCTTAGAAAAGTCTTTAGAAATAAAAGAGTGGGTGGATCCAGAATCAAATAAAACATTTGCTACTTTAGAGTGGATGGTAAGTGTACCTTTCACCACATCGTTATCGTACTCCACATCGCTGATAGAAATTGCATGTGACTTTCCTTTGTCTTTAGCCTTAAGAGTTTGTTGACGTCGACCATCATCATCAACCCTTGGATTTGGGCATTGATTGGCATAATGCCCCATCTCCTTGCACTTGAAACATTGAAGTGTAGTAGGTTCATTCTGTGTATCCCTTCCTTTGTTTGCATCATTATACATCTTCTTCCCATTATCACGGCATTCAAATGCCCGATGGCCTTCCTTTCCACATTTAAAACATTTACTTGTCCCTTTAAGACAACTCCCTCCATGTTTCTTTCCACACTTTGAGCATAAGGAAAAGCTCATCTTCTTTTCCGTGTGCTCTTTAGATTTTTCTTTGAATTCCATCTTCCTCTTCTTATCAAACCCATGTGACTGATGGGTTACTCCAATCTCCATCTCGACTTTGAGAGCACATCGAACGATTTCCTCATAGCTATTGAAGTCCCTTATGGATAACGCCCTTCGAAGACTTGGTTTTAAGCCACTAAAGAATCGATCGATCTTACTCTCAGGTTGGATAATAATACCAGAAGCGTACCTTGCAAGTCTTGTAAAATTTGCTTCATAGGTACTAACAGATTCATCATCCCTTTGCTTCAGTTCAAGGAACTCTTTCTCCATCTTTGTTTGGAGAATACGAGGGAAGTACTTATTGAAAAATAAGTTCTTGAACTCGTCCCATTCCATAGACTCAATTTCATCCCTTTGCCTCGTATTCTTAACAAGATTCCACCATTGATCCGCATCTCCTTCCAAATGATACACTGCTAGGATGACTTTATCATGCTCAGAACATTGAAGAACTGAAAATATATTTTCAGTAGTACTAATCCATTGTTCAGCAACTAATGGATTAGTAGACCCGCTGAAAGATAGTGGACGCTGCCTCATGAAGGATTCAACAGAATGTTGCTCCCTCCTTTGTTCGTTTGGAAATCCTGCATGATTCATAGCTTGAGAAAGTTGTGTGAGAATGGCTACAAGATTTTGCATTCCAGCTCCCATATCGTTTGGTTGCTCAGGGGGACAATCATTGCATTGCCCATCGCATTCCGCATTAACACGGTTCCTTCGGGTTCCAGCCATTGACTAAAACCAAGAAGAATAGTGTGAGCAACACTAATTGTAATAGGAAACCACATAATTAAAGAATAAAATTTTCATGCTTATGGTCTTATCCTAGGTTATTCAAGGCCATTTCTAAAACACTAAGATTGTGTTCTATGCTTAGACTTATCCTTAGGGTTCTTACTAAGGCTTTCACATCCTAGTTTCCAAAGGTTGACTATACCTTTCCTCTGATACCAACTATAACGACCCATACTTTACATACATTGTTAATACTTCAAAATTGAAGCACACTTATTACAACATATTACAAAACCACAAAGGACCGTATAGGTATAGTGTCTTTAGAAACTGGGAAACATAAACAACTGGTTCATAAATCTTCTACAGTGTCTCCCATTTATTTCATCATATCTAGGGTCCCTTTTAGCATATTCTACTTAATATCCATCTTCCTGACCTGGGGAAAAGAAAACATAAAAGGGTGAGCTCAAATGCTCAGCAAGGGAAAATAAAGGAAATAAAAATCATATCATATCTTTTTGAAAATCAAAACCTGTAAAAGAGATCATAATATCTTAACATGGAATAAATCATAGAAGTGAAAATGAGATCCCCATAAAACTTGAAACTTTGTGGCATGCACACATAATCATGGAAATCATTTCTTGTTAGTCATGACTCATTGCCAAGACTATCTTAGTGGACAAAGTCCCTTTCTGAACCGAGTTCACTCCTCGTTTCAGTCCTGTATCACTGAACCGAAATAACCTTCCGTTCCAGCCATGTCTATCTCATGAGATATAAAATCATTACCCAATGCATTGGAGGGAGATATAGGTCCCACCCATCTTATAATGAATCCTTTCTTATGTGTGCCACATAATCATAAATCATACATCATCGTATAACACATGTAACAAAAATGGGATTCTTGAAACCTCATGACATCACAAATCAATTCATATAAGATAAAGGAATTCATAAAAATAATTCCATCACAACATGATCAAATCAATTTAATAACAGGGATAAAACAGAACCCTTTATTATCTTAGATGGAAAATAATTTTGATAAAACACTTGAACTCCATTCTTGAGGAAAATATCCTTTCTTCTTCAAAAACATTTTTCCTTTCATAACATGTCATACAACTTTAAAATAAAAGAAGTTGATTAAAAATAAACTTGAAAACTTGTAAAGGAAGCTTCTTGGAAATAATGTTTTAAAAATCCATTCATGCCGTATAAGTTAAAAAAAACATTCTTCGTACTTTTGTCGGAAAAGTCAAAAAGTACCTCGTACGGAAAAACGACAAAAGATTCCTTTCATATTCTTTACCAAAAACTCACCTAAGGGTAAAATTGGATTTAAACTATTTCAAGTGGATGGAAACAATATTACATATTAAGGGAACATGGATGTGGATGATAAAATACACCCCAGTAAATACTTACGAATAAACAATCTCGGATAAAAATGAGATTGTGATATTTCCCTTACCTTAGGTCCGATTTGCTTTGTACGTGTCCGAAGCTCCTGTATAATGGTTTAGATAGTGTTATTGACTTATTCCAGAATAATACATACTTATATGATATCATATATGGTCATATTATTAGCTTCTTGTTAGTAATATTTCATTGTTACTTGTTACTCGGGTCTTTATAACTTTTTGTTCTTATGCGTGTTTTGTCGAGTAAATTATTATTCTTATCTTTAGGTTATAGATAATTCATTTCCAGAATGGTATTAGTGTAGTATATACCATATTCATTCATTCAATTCATTTATATAATCATTATCAAATGAAGGTCATGTAGAACGAGTCGCATCACATCGTGGAGACGGTATTCCGTACGTACGAACGAGTGATGATATCGTTCCTATGATCGTGGAATTGTATTGGAGTATATATATATATATTATTTCAGTATCAATATTACTTCATTATAATCATATATAGTTACTCATTACACCATTATACCCATCCTTGTAAGGTTATGGTGGAAAATAGATTACACCACGGCGTGGAGACGGTATTCCGTACGTACGCACGCGCGGTGATTTCATTTTTCCGTAGGATGGATAGAAGGTTAATTAGGGTTGTTTCATATTTATAATAACATATCAGTATGTAAGTAATACTGATGTTATTACTTTATCATGAAACAACTAAAGAATAAGAAGTTGAAGAAGAAAGAAATTGAAAAGATCGGTAATGGATATTACCTCTTCTTTGGAATGCCTCTTTGAATCCTCCACTTAAGGAACTAAGATTGGTCTTTGGAGAAGACCAGGACCTCTAGGATTATTCTAGGGAAGTGGAGAAGAGAAAATGGCAGGGGTTGGCCGAGCTTGAGTGCTCAAATTGGTGTGAGGAGGAGGGGGAGGAGGTTCCCTTTTATAAGGGAGGAGAGGGGCACCTTAGGAATATCTCAAAATATTATTTTATATTAAAGTCAAAATCGTTTTATAATGGTTCCAAAGGGTCTTATTTAGAAGCTAAAGTGGGGATGGGTCGAAATCCTATAAACCAATAAGATTTAGACAAGTTTAGGGTATTATTTTAACCTTATCAATTAGATTTAACTCTAAGTTAATTAATTTAACTTTTACCGTGTCTTTTTGTTTTCTTTCACTATATGGTTAATACACTTACTATAACATGCCAAACGAACCCCAAATTGTTTATTATTAATATATATATCCTTATCTAAGTCATTTGGCCGAACCTTAGATTTTTAGGAATAAAATAACAATTAATAATATAATATTTGATTTAAAAACTATTTTGTGTCAATTTTGACACTATTTGATATATGATTTTTGTGAAAGTCATAACAGAATTATATGTTCGAACCAAGTTGATTAAATCAACAATAATATATCATAGTAACCTAGAAAATTAGTGTAATTCATAAAAAGTCTTAAATTACATTTATTTTGGTATTTATATTATCAATTATGTCAATATTTCATTAATAAGATAATTACTGCATCATCTTTGTGTCATAAATAAATTAAATTATTTGATGTCTAAAAATTACAAATAAAATACCATCATGTAGGAAATCTTTTTATATTTCTAATGAATATTTACAATCGAATTTATCTTATGTATAACCCCATATTAAAAATGATTTACTTATTAAACTTTAAATTTAACTATTTTAACCCTTCTTTAAATAAATTAATAATAAATGTCCTAATCTAATCCAAGTGGGCCTAAATGGTCATATTTTATTCCTAAGTTTGTTTTTGGTCGAATTACACTTGTCCAATAGAATTAGGACATGTGTTAGGGTAATATTAATATCATATTTACCCTTAGTTACCCTATTTACTATTAACCGCGGTAAAAAAAGGTAAAAAGTTACTATTCACCAAAAAATTATTTTCATCTCATTGAACCACATTTTAGTCCTTGATATTAACCGTGTCTCTCGGATTTTCGAAATTCCATTCACAGAAGCGGTAAAATTAAGTTTTATGCAAAATTCAGTTTTTTAACCTACCAATTAGTGGTTTCACTATTCATCAAAAATTGAAAGTTTTCAGAAAAATACCAAAATTTCACCCTAGGCTAATTTCGATATTCTGAGTCCAAAAATGAAGTCCATTTTGAAAAATAAAATTTATAAAATTTCAAAAAGTGGTTATTACTATTCATAACGGCTAGTTTTAATAGCATATTGTTGTTTAATGAAACTCGGTATTGCGTACGACGCAAGCTATCGAGGAAGGTCGCGATTGCGTGTAAAGAAAGCCAAGCAAGTGTTGTGTAGAAAAAGATTCCTTTGATGATTTATATAACATAAAAGTCTCGGGTGTTACAATCAATATTCCCTTTCAATATCCTTATAGATTAGAGTATACAAATTCACCAATATTTCCATAATTAAAATAACATTCCTAATAAACATCGTATGCAAAATGGTATATAGTTTAGAAAAAAGAAATATCAATAACATGAGATTATGGATATTTAATATAAATATAATTTCAAATGATAAGTGATCTAAAATGGTCAGTAGTTACACCACATAAGGATTATTAGGTGCACAATACAAAGATAGTCACAACGAAAACGGCAGCTGAGACAAAGTCCCTTACAACAATGTAATCGGTTGAATCGTATGACCAGAACTTAATAAACATCAATTGAATCATTGAATAACATGAATATAAATAGAATAATGTTATTATATATCAAATTTAAGTACACATATACTAAATATAAGGAATAATTGGCAAACAATGGAAATCTCACAGAAATGAAAGTGAGATGAGAAACCCCTTACCTTTTGCTCTAGTGTGTTCTTGATTGTTCTTAATGACCTGAATAATCAAATTTAGATTCATTAATTAATAATTCCAGAACCTAATAAACATGTAATTGATATGAGATAACCTTATTAAGTTCATTAATGTCCTCTTTTATGGGTTTAAGAGATTAAATCTTATTGTTTTGGAAGTATTTTCTTACTTGGTTTCATGATTTGTTTACTTGTATTCATGAATGGGAGTTGGTTTGAAATATGGTTAAACATCCAGAATTGTTAATATACATTATTAGTGACATTAAAGAGATATAAATGATTTTATAATGATTCTGGTTATATACCATGAGGATGACTCATTTGATGAGTTAAAAATAAATGCTTGAATTTGTCTTGGCAGTTTTGTGCTCAATAAACTTGTTTCGTATTATTATTCCATATTATGTACGTGTAAATATTACAGAACATTAATCAAGATAAAATAAATATGTTATGACCTGGTTAAACCATAATTATGGTTTCATGACCAGTAATTAAATAATGATTGAGGAACGAAACTTCGTCATCCACGAAGGTTATAAATCAGAACCTCATGGACGTCGAATTCGTTTATAAAATAAATGGGAGGGAGTAAGAATATTGATGATGGTTCTTCTATTAACATGATATAAATCCAGTATTTAGATGATACTGGAGCTATCATGATCATTTGGACAGAATATATGATGAGAGGATAACAAAAGAAGATAAATTCAACTTAAAACTAAAAGAAAAAGAAAGGTGTTTTACCTCTTGAAATAACTTCTTCGAGAACCTCCTTAAGGGATGGGATTTTGGTCTTTTGGAAAGACCAAGAGCTTCTTGGTCGTGGTAAGTGACTAGGGAAGGGTATTTGGGTAGAACTTTGTGGAGCTTCAAGGCTTAGATGAGTGAAGAGAAGAGGGAGTGGTGAGGGTGTTTTTATAGTGGATTAGAGGGGGTATTTTTCATTATTTTAAACATTAATATAATATATTTGCCCAATATTATGAATATTCATATTTAATGTTACCAAAAATAGTTATAATGGAATTTGAGTTCGAAACAAGTGGCCTTGCATCACTTATGATGTCATAAATAGTGTATTTTACTGATAATTTGTATATACGGTATTTTATCGTATTTCACTCTTCATCAAAAAATTCTAGAATTTCAGAACAATCCCAAAAATTAACCCCTACCATGTTTCAACGTGTAGAATTCAAAAGTGAAATCCATTTTTCAAAAATAAATTTCTAAATATTATTAATTTAATTCTTAAATAAGGTCATAGTTAATTCGAAAAATAACAACCTTGAAGTAGAATTAGTTTTACGTGACATTGAAAAATTAATTAAGATCCCATTATCATATTGCCTTAATAAAATAAAATAATATTATTATTTACTATTCAAGGGGCATATTACTATGCATATTAATATTCATAAGGGTATGTTACTATTCACTAAAAATTAAGTTTGTTCTATCAGAGTCCAAATGACTTACTGATCACAACTCTATATGACCATTTTTTGAAATTCAAAACATAGAAGTGGAAAATTTATATTTAATGGATAGGTTTTGACTATATCCTAAATAACCTAGTTTTGTTTCGAAGAAACATAGTGATGATTAGAATTTATTTAACAAAAACAGACCATAAATTGTTTGGGGTGCTACATTATTCCCTCCTTCGGAAATTTCGTCCTCGAAATTTTATGTATAAAGCCCATAAAAAATATGTGGGTCATTCTTCTTCATGAAATACTCTGGTTCCCATATTGCTTCCTCCATATTTTGGTTTCTCCAAAAAACCTTTACCAGACGAGTTGTTCGATTTCCCAATACCTGCGCCCTTGTGTCATGAATACTGATAGGCTTTTCACAGTATGAAAAATCTGGTTCCAGTTCTATTTCTTCATATGTGAGTACATGCATTGGTTTTGGTATGTATTTCTATAAAAATGATACGTGGAACACATCATGAACTCTTGAGAGAATTGGCAGCATCGCTAAACGGTAAGCTACAACTCCAATTATTCCCAAAATTTCAAATGGTCCGATGTATCTGGGGCTCAGTTTCCATTTCTTACCGAACCTTAAGATGCCCTTCCATGGAGAAACATTCATAAATACATGATCCCCCACTTGAAATTCCATGTCCTTTCTCCGGTTTACAGCATAAATCCTCTACCTACTTTGGGTTGCTTTAATACGAGCTTTTATTTTCTTCACCTTTATCGTGGTATGTTCAATAAGCTCTGGGCCTATAAGTTTCCTCTCACCAACTTCAACCCAATAAGTTGGAATTTGACATATCTTTCCATATAATTATTCATATGGATCCATATGATACTAGAATGGAAACTATTGTTGTATGAAAATGCCACTAGAGGAAAGTATTGATCCCACATACCTTGGAAGTCAAGAAAGCATGACGTCAGCGTGTCTTCTAGAGTTTGAATCGTCCTTTCATACTGTTCATCGGTTTGGGGGTGATATGTGGTAGTCATATGAAGCTCAGTATTCAAATCCTTCTGGATACTTTTCTAGAAAATTGACGTAAACTGGGGATCTATATCAGATACAATTGATAGAGGTGCACCATGAAGTCTCACAACATCATTAATATAAATTCTTTCCTAGCACTCAAGTAGAAAATCCTCTCTTATTTGAAGTAAATGTGTTGTTTTAGTGAGACGATCAAAAATTGCCCATATTGCATCATTCCTACTAGGTGTCCTTGGTAGTCTGGTGACAAAATACATTGTAATGTTATCCCACTTCCACATAGGAATAGGTAGAGGTTGAATCACTCCTTTGGGACGTTGTCTCTCAGCCTTCAGTTGTTGAAAAAATAGACACCTTGACATGTAGTCAGCAATTTCTCAATTCATATTATCCTACCAAAAATATTCCTTCAAATCACTATATATCTTGGTGCTACCCGGGTGTATATAGAAATTGGAGCTATGAGCATCATCTAATAGTTCCATTTTTAGCTTCGGTACTGATGGGACACATAACCTCTTCCCAAATTTCATAACTCCATCTTGATACAGGAAGTCAGCCAGTCTCCCATCCTTAACTGCATTAATTTTCTTGTGCAGATTCTCATCATCAGATTGAGAAATTTTTATCTTCTCTTTCAAATATGGTTGAACAATCATTTGAAAGAGGAGTGATGTTTCCCCTTCCTTAACAATTCCCATATCCATCTTAAGTAGATCCATTAACATAGGATCTCTTTCGATCCTCATTTGAGTTCGAAGTCCATGATCTTTTCTCCTTAATACATCTTCCACCTTATTCACCTTTCTTGGGTGGTAGTGTATTGAACAATCATATTCTTTAAGTAAATCGAGCCATCTTCTCTGCCTCATGTTGAGTTCTATTTGTGTGAAAATGTATTTCAAACTCTTGTGGTCCGTATAGATCTCACATATCTCTCCGTAGAGATAATGCCACCATATTTTCAGAGCAAAGATTATAGCTGCTAACTCAAGATCATGAGTTGGATAATTTTTCTCATGACTCTTCAACTGTCTTAATGCATTAGCAATAACTCTATCATTTCTCATAAGAACACAACCCAGTCCATACTCTGACACGTCATTGTATATTACAAATCCATCACTTCCAGATGGCAGCATCAAAATTGGATCATTGACCAATATTCTTTTCAATTCTTCGAAGCATTCTGTACACTCTTTTGTCCACACAAACATAACTCCTTTACGTGTGAGCTTGGTTAGCGGGTTTTCTAGTCGGGCAAAATTATGAATGAAATGCTGATAGTAACCTCCTAATCCATTAAAACTGCATACCTCAGTTATATTTGTTAGCATGGGCCAATCTTGGATTGCCTTTGTCTTCACAGGACCAACTAGGATTCCATCCTTCAAGACAATATGGCCAAGAAAAGAAACTGACTGAAGCCATAATTCACACTTGTTAAACTTCGCATATAATTGATTTCTCCTAAGAGTACCCAGAATAACTCGCAAGTGACTCTCATGGTCTTCATATCTTTTTGAGTATACGAGGATATCATTGATGAATATCACAACAAAGTTATCAAGATATTCCTTGAAAACTCTATTCATTAAATCCCTGAAAACAGATGGTGCATTCGTCAGTCCAAAA
Source organism: Viscum album (assembly GCA_963277665.1). Classification (NCBI taxonomy): domain Eukaryota; kingdom Viridiplantae; phylum Streptophyta; class Magnoliopsida; order Santalales; family Viscaceae; genus Viscum; species Viscum album. Next base: position 1,031,310,221 of record OY728150.1, read on the forward strand.
GGCATCACTGTAAACTCGTAAAGCCCATACCTGGTTCGAGAAACTGCCTTCGGAATATCTTCCTTCCTCACACTCAGTTGATGATATCCGGATCGAAGGTCATTCTTTGAAAATTATTGAGCTCCATAAAGCTGTTCAAATAAATCATCAATCCAGGGTAGAAGATACTTATTATTTATTGTAATAGAATTTATTTCTCTGTAATCAATGCATAGCCTCATGGATCCATCTTTCTTCTTTACAAACAAGACCGGGGCTCCCCATGGAGAAACACTAGGTTGAATAAATCATTTTTCACTCAACTCTTCAAGTTGTTTCTTCAGCTCCACTAGCTCCATAGTGTCCATTCTATATGGGGTCTTCGATATAGGTCTTGCTCCAGGAATTAAGTCAATGGAAAACTAAATTTCCCGCTCTGGAGGATGTCCAGGTAAATCCTCTACATATACATCAATGTACTCTTTCACTATGGGCACATATTAAATTTGAATATTTCCTTCCTCTCCCATAGATATTGTTTGATCTTCCTTCCAAGTATTGCATTCAATAGAGCTAATGGGGTGGTTCTAGATAAGAATTACGTGGCGATGTTTCTGCCCTAAAGACAAGGGATTCTACACCATTTCCAAAAATTGTAACTTCCTTTTTCTTGGACTAAATTCTCGAATAATAATTTGATAGCCAATCCATACCAAGAATTATATCAAATTCTGTCATGGGTATGATGATAATGCTAGCAAATAATGCACGTTTTAGTGTTTGGAGGGGGACTAGTCGACATGCCTTTGTTGCAATGATACATCCCATGGGAGTTTTGACTGACAAATCCTTTCTTAAATAAAATTGTACATATCTATTTTTCATGGAAAACTGAGAGGATATAAATGAATGAGATGATCCAGAATCAAATAATGTGTGGGCTAAGTTTGAGGAAACAATTAAAGTACCTGCCACCACGTCACTAGGAGCATCAACCTCCGCAGTTGTAGTCGCATAGGCTCTCCCTTGATCTCTAGGATTTTTCTGAGGCAAGTTTCCTTGGTGATTAGGACACTCATTTGCATAGTGTCTGATCTCTCTGCAATTGTAGCATTGAACATCATTGAATTGTTTCTTCCCCTTGAATTCATCAGATCGATGACCCTTTTCTCCGTATTTATAGCAGAATCCCTTGCCTTTCAAGCATTTCCCGGGATTATTCCTTCCATAGTTCTCACATAATGGGAAACTATTCGTTCCCCTGCTCTTCTTTGGTGCTTCATCTTTTCCTTTGTTACCAGAATGCTTCTTCTTATCTTGGTTTCCTTTGAAAAAATTTGATCTAGAAAATTCCTTCTCTTTTTTGATGGCACTTGATACAATTTCATCATATCATGAAAATGATTGAGAAGCTAGTGCCCTTCGAAGACTTGGATTAAGACCTTCAAAGAAATGATCAACTGTGTCCGCTGAGTCATGAACATAATCCACAACATACCTGGCTAGCCATGTGAAGGTAGCCCCATACTCTACAACATTGTCTTCTTCCCTTTGTTTCAAGCTAAGGAATTTCCTCTTCATTTTAGTTCGTTGTTCACTAGGGAAATATTTTTCGTAGAATATTTCCTTAAAATTCCTCCATTCCATATCCTATATCTCTTCTTCCTCTGTGGTATTTTGAATCAAGGGCCACCATTGATCGGCGTCGCCCTTGAGAAAATATACTGCAGGTACTACCTTTTCATTTACATTTCATCTTAATGCCATGAATATCTTTTCAAGTGACTTGATCCATTGCTTAGTAACCACTGGATTAGTAGTCCCAATAAAATATGGGGGCTTCTACCGCATGAAACGATCCAGCACAAGTGTTGAATGGTTATTCGTTACAACTTGATTAAGTTGTCCCAATATGGTCATGATCTGATCTGCTCCAACGTTGACTGTGTTGACTTACTCAGTAGGGAGATCCCTACCTTTCCCACGAGTATTGATTCCACTTCTTCCATTAGATGCCATTTCTAAATAATAGGATACACTAGATTAGCTTATGAATATCAAATAGAAAAGAACTCAATATATATTGAAATTCTATGCCTAAAAATGGTTCCTCTAAGGAAAAATTTACATTAAATCCTTCATAATGTCTTGTAAAGAAAACATGAATTATCCTAAGTATATACCCCAGGAGTGTCGTAACCAAGAGTGCAGCAAGGCCCATTGTCGTGCACCAGTTCCCGTTCGAGTCCAGCTCAAAGCCGTGTTTTCAGGTTTTACCCCTAGATACATATGTGTGAGAGCTGACTCTACCTGCTTGTATCCAGACAAGGACGTATTGCTTAAAATATACATATAATCTATTCCTTAAAAAAATACCAGGACGTTATTGTATATTAATCCTCAAATAATACCTTAGGTCTTTGTTCCCTACTATAAATTTCCTAGTCTAGTTTACAAGTGTTCTACTATACTTCCTTTGATACCAACTGTAACACCCTGACCCCTCTATGCTGGAGCCAGTGCATTACTTGTGATATTGACATGGTTATAAGGAATGAAAATCCAGAAGTAATGATCAGTTTAGTATTCTTGAAGAAACTAGATACATAGATGTAACTCAAATTACATTGGAAAAGTTTAAAAAATACAATACATAACAAAAAATGAAAAACTGCATCCACGGGAACTCAAAAGAAGACCTTCTCTTCATCACCTTTTGAAAGTAGACATTGAAAGGGGTGAGATCAAATGCTCAGTAAGGGTTACAAATAGCTGAAGCATGAGTACAATAATAAGTGAATCATAATCAATCTAACATAATCAATATGGCATAGCGAGTAAATGAACAACTAATGTCATTAATAAACTAAAAATGAAACCGCATCCATAGATTTTGTTATATTGAAAACCTAATGGACAATAATAATAAATGATAATGAATAAAGAGAATGATTATTAATTGGACATCATGTATCTGGCACATAAAACCATAATACCGTAAAAATGGTTTAGTTCTGTGGGTAGAAACCCGTCTGACTTTTGGAAACAAACTCAAAGGGTCTTACGCTAAACTGTTTTGTCTCATGAGACCTACCGATGCATCGAGGGGTTTTAGTGGGCCCCACCCACCACTTAATTTCCAAATAATTATTTATAAATTTATTCAATACAAGAGAAATATTCCCTTTCAATATTCGTATAGAGAAGAGTATACAGATTCACCAATATTTCCATAATTAAAATAACTTTCCAAATAAACACTGTATGTAAAATGGTATACAATTTAGAAAAAAAACATATCCATGACTTGAGATTATGGATATTTAATATAAACATAATTTAAAATGAAAATTGATATCAAATGGTCATTAGGTACACCATATAAGGATTATTAGGTGCACAATACAAAGATAGTCACAACGAAAATGGCAACTGAGACAAAGTCCCTTACAACAATGTAATCGGTCGAACCGTATGACCAGAACTTAATAACCATCAAGTGAATCATTTAATAACATGAATATAAATAGAATAATGTTATTATCTATCAAATTTAAGTACACATATACCAAATATAAGTAATAATTGGCAAATAATGGAAATCTCATAGAAATGAAACTGAGATGAGAAATCCCTTACCTTTTTCTCTAGTGTGTTATTGATTGTTCTTAATGACATGAATAATCAAATTTATATTCATTAATTAATAATTCTTGAACCTAATAAGCATGTAATTGATATGATATAACCATATTAAGTTCATTAATGGCCTCTTTGATTGGTTTAAGAGATTAAATCTTATTGTTTTGGAAGAATTTTATTACTTGGTTTCATGATTTGTTTACTTGTATTCATGAATGGAAGTTGGATTGAAATATGGTTAAACATACAGAATTGTTAATATAAATTATTAGTGAAATTAAATATATATAAATTATCTTATAATGATTGTGGTTATATACCATGAGGATGAGTCATTTGATGAGTTAAAAATAAACGCTTGAATTTGGCTTGGTAGCTTTGTGCTAAATAAACTTGTTTCATATTATTATTCCATATTATGTACGTGTAAAGATTCCAGAACATTAATCAAGATAAAATAAATATGTTATGACCTGGTTCAACCATAATTATGGTATCATGACTAGTAATGAAAGAACTATTTAAGAACGAAACTTCGTCGTCCACGAAGGTTATAAATCAGAACCTCATGGACGTCGATTTCGTTTATAAAATAAAACGAAGGGAGTAAGAATATTGATGATGGTTCTTCCATTCAAATGATATAAATCCCATATGTAGGTGATACTGGATTTATCATGATCATGTGGACAGAATAGATGTGGATATGATAACAAAAGAAGATAAATTCAAATGAAACAAAAAGAAAAAGAAAGGTGGTTTACCTCTTGAAATAACTTCTTCGAGAACCTCTTTAAGGTATGGGATTTTGGTCTTTTGGAAAGACCAAGAGCTTCCAGGTCGTTGGGAGTGACTAGGGAAGGGTATTTGGGAAGAAATGTGAGGAGCTTAAAGGTTTAGAGGAGTTAAGAGAAGAGGGAGTGGTGAGGGGGTTTTTATAGTGGAGGAGAGGGGGTATTTTTCATTATTTTAAGCATTATTATAATATCATTGCCCAGGATTATGAATAGTCTCAGTTCATGTGACCTCAAATAGTAATAATGTCCTGTGAGTTCGAAACAAGTGTATTTTCATCACTTATGATGTCATAATAGTGTATTTTACTGATAATTTGTATATACGGTATTTTATCGTATTTCACTATTCATAAAAAATTCTAGAATTTCAGAAAAATCCCAAAAATTCACCCCTACCATTTTTCGACGTGTAGAATTAAAAAGTGAAATCCATTTTTAAAAAATAATTTTCTAAATATTATTAATCTAATTCTTAAATAAGGTCATAGTTAATTTGAAAAATAACAACCTTGAAGTGCAATTAGTTTTATGGGACATTGAAAAATTAATTAAGATCACATTATCATATTGCCTTAAGAAAATAAAATAATAATATTATTTACTATTCAAGGGGAATATTACTATTCATATTACTATTCATAAGGTTATGTTACTATTCACCAAAAATTAAGTTTTTTCTATCACACTCCAAATGACTTACAGATTACAACTCTATATTACCATTTTTCGAAATTCAAAACATAGAAGTCGAAAATTTATATTTAATGTCTAGGTTTTGACTTTATCCAAAATAACCTAGTGTTTTTTCTAAGGAACACAGTGATGATTAGAATTTATTTAAGAAAAACATACTATAAAATGTTTGGGGTGCTACATAGTTTGTTTTCTATGATCAATTTCTTGTCTGGGTATCACTAGTTGAGGGTGAAAGAGGGTGATATTACGAATACTTCCTTCATATTTTGGTATAGATTCTTCGAGTTTGTGTTCATGTAGTTTTATGTTGTGGACACACCATATATGTTCATGGGGATTTTGAACTATGTGTTTCATGTATTTTTGGACTTACTCATTGTCTTGTTCATTTATTCCATATTGATCTACTCAAAGTCAGAGGAGGATCATGATGATCACCTCAGAGATGTATTTCAATTTCTTTGACACCATAAGCTCTATGTAACATTTTCCAAGTTCATTTTTGGACATGATTGTGTTATTTTCTCAAGCACATGGTGCTTTAGTAGGTTTTGGTGAAGGAACCATCAATGATCATGGATTTTTTTTCATAGGAAGAACTCAAAAATATTGCAGAGGTTTATAACTTCCTTAGTTTTACATGAAATTATAAGAGGTTTCTATCTAATATATCATATAGTGAGGCCTTATTAATGGATTTTACTAAAAATATATAGTGATTTTATCTAGACTGATCAGTTTCAGGTAGAATTTGACTTCATGAAGGAGAAATTGATTAATACTTTTTCACATTAGTTTTCGGAGGAAGGGGAGTTGATTGAGGAGTTTTTTGACACATCCCATATAGGTTTGGGTTTCATCTTGATGTATTAGAAATTAGTGATATATTAAATGTCTAGATAGTTATATCCCTAAAATATAACGACCCATACTTTACATACATTGTTAATACTTCAAAATTGAAGCACACTTATTACAACATATTACAAAACCACAAAGGACCGTATAGGTATAGTGTCTTTAGAAACTGGGAAACATAAACAACTGGTTCATAAATCTTCTACAGTGTCTCCCATTTATTTCATCATATCTAGGGTCCCTTTTAGCATATTCTACTTAATATCCATCTTCCTGACCTGGGGAAAAGAAAACATAAAAGGGTGAGCTCAAATGCTCAGCAAGGGAAAATAAAGGAAATAAAAATCATATCATATCTTTTTGAAAATCAAAACCTGCAAAAGAGATCATAATATCTTAACATGGAATAAATCATAGAAGTGAAAATGAGATCCCCATAAAACTTGAAACTTTGTGGCATGCACACATAATCATGGAAATCATTTCTTGTTAGTCATGACTCATTGCCAAGACTATCTTAGTGGACAAAGTCCCTTTCTGAACCGAGTTCACTCCTCGTTTCAGTCCTGTATCACTGAACCGAAATAACCTTCCGTTCCAGCCATGTCTATCTCATGAGATATAAAATCATTACCCAATGCATTGGAGGGAGATATAGGTCCCACCCATCTTATAATGAATCCTTTCTTATGTGTGCCACATAATCATAAATCATACATCATCGTATAACACATGTAACAAAAATGGGATTCTTGAAACCTCATGACATCACAAATCAATTCATATAAGATAAAGGAATTCATAAAAATAATTCCATCACAACATGATCAAATCAATTTAATAACAGGGATAAAACAGAACCCTTTATTATCTTAGATGGAAAATAATTTTGATAAAACACTTGAACTCCATTCTTGAGGAAAATATCCTTTCTTCTTCAAAAACATTTTTCCTTTCATAACATGTCATACAACTTTAAATAAAATAAGTTGATTAAAAATAAACTTGAAAACTTGTAAAGGAAGCTTCTTGGAAATAATGTTTTAAAAATCCATTCATGCCGTATAAGTTAAAAAAAAACATTCTTCGTACTTTTGTCGGAAAAGTCAAAAAGTACCTCGTACGGAAAAACGACAAAAGATTCCTTTCATATTCTTTACCAAAAACTCACCTAAGGGTAAAATTGGATTTAAACTATTTCAAGTGGATGGAAACAATATTACATATTAAGGGAACATGGATGTGGATGATAAAATACACCCCAGTAAATACTTACGAATAAACAATCTCGGATAAAAATGAGACTGTGATATTTCCCTTACCTTAGGTCCGATTTGCTTTGTACGTGTCCGAAGCTCCTGTATAATGGTTTAAATAGTGTTATTGACTTATTCCAGAATAATACATATTTATATTATATCATATATGGTCATATTATTAGCTTCTTGTTAGTAATATTTCATTGTTACTTGTTACTCGGGTCTTTATAACTTTTTGTTCTTATGCGTGTTTTGTCGAGTAAATTCTTATTCTTATCTTTAGGTTATAGATAATTCATTTCCAGAATGGTATTAGTGTAGTATATACCATATTCATTCATTCAATTCATTTATATAATCATTATCAAATGAAGATCATGTAGAACGAGTCGCATCACATCGTGGAGACGGTATTCCGTACGTACGCACGAGTGATGATATCGTTCCTATGATCGTGGAATTGTATTGGAGTATATATATATATTATTTCAGTATCAATATTACTTCATAATAATCATATATAGTTACTCATTACACCATTATACCCATCCTTGTAAGGTTATGGTGGAAAATAGATTACACCACGGCGTGGAGACGGTATTCCGTACGTACGCACGCGCGGTGATTTCATTTTTCCGTAGGATGGATAGAAGGTTAATTAGGGTTGTTTCATATTTATAATAACATATCAGTATGTAAGTAATACTGATGTTATTACTTTATCATGAAACAACTAAAGAAGAAGAAGTTGAAGAAGAAAGAAATTGAAAAGATCGGTAATGGATATTACCTCTTCTTTGGAACGCCTCTTTGAATCCTCCACTTAAGGAACTAAGATTGGTCTTTGGAGAAGACCAGGACCTCTAGGATTATTCTAGGGAAGTGGAGAAGAGAAAATGGCAGGGGTTGGCCGAGCTTGAGTGCTCAAATTGGTGTGAGGAGGAGGGGGAGGAGGTGCCCTTTTATAAGGGAGGAGAGGGGCACCTTAGGAATATCTCAAAATATTATTTTATATTAAAGTCAAAATCGGTTTATAATGGTTCCAAAGGGTCTTATTTAAAAGCTAAAGTGGGGATGGGTCGAAATCATATAAACCAATAAGATTTAGACAAGTTTAGGGTATTATTTTAACCTTATCAATTAGATTTAACTCTAAGTTAATTAATTTAACTTTTACCGTGTCTTTTTGTTTTCTTTCACTATATGGTTAATACACTTACTATAACATGCCAATCGAACCCCAAATTGTTTATTATTAATATATATATCCTTATCTAAGTCATTTGGCCGAACCTTAGATTTTTAGGAATAAAATACAATTAATAATATAATATTTGATTTAAAAACTATTTTGTGTCAATTTTGACACTATTTGATATATGATTTTTGTGAAAGTCATAACAGAATTATATGTTCGAACCAAGTTGATTAAATCAACAATAATATATCATAGTAACCTAGAAAATTAGTTTAATTCATAAAAAGTCTTAAATTACATTTATTTTGGTATTTATATTATCAATTATGTCAATATTTCATTAATAAGATAATTACTGCATCATCTTTGTGTCATAAATAAATTAAATTATTTGATGTCTAAAAATTACAAATAAAATACCATCATGTAGGAAATATTTTTATCTTTCTAATGAATATTTACAATCGAATTTATCTTATGTATAACCCCATATTAAAAATTATTTACTTATTAAACTTTAAATTTAACTATTTTAACCCTTCTTTAAATAAATTAATAATAAATGTCCTAATCTAATCCAAGTGGGCCTAAATGGTCATATTTTATTTCTAAGTTTGTTTTTGGTCGAATTACACTTGTCCAATAGAATTAGGACATGTGTTAGGGTAATATTAATATCATATTTACCCTTAGTTACCCTATTTACTATTAACCGCGGTAAAAAAAAGTAAAAAGTTACTATTCACCAAAAAATTATTTTCATCTCATTGAACCACATTTTAGTCCTTGATATTAACCGTGTCTCTCGGATTTTCGAAATTCCATTCACAGAAGCGGTAAAATTAAGTTTTATGCAAAATTCAGTTTTTTAACCTACCACTTAGTGGTTTCACTATTCATCAAAAATTGAAAGTTTTCAGAAAAATACCAAAATTTCACCCTAGGCTAATTTCGATATTCTGAGTCCAAAAATGAAGTCCATTTTGAAAAATAAAATTTATAAAATTTCAAAAAGTGGTTATTACTATTCATAACGGCTAGTTTTAATAGCATATTGTTGTTTAATGAAACTCGGTATTGCGTACGACGCAAGCTATCGAGGAAGGTCGCGATTGCGTGTAAAGAAAGCCAAGCAAGTGTTGTGTAGAAAAAGATTCCTTTGATGATTTATATAACATAAAAGTCTCGGGTGTTACATTCTACCCCCCTTAAAAAGAATTTCTCCCTCGAAATTCGTCACTTTGCAACAAACAGATGAGGATACTTCTCCCTCATCATATCCTCAAGCTCCCATGTAGCTTCCTCAAGTTGGTGGTTTCTCCATAAAACTTTCACCAAGCGAGTTGTCTTGTTTCGTAGGACTTTTTCGCTACGATCCAGAATCTCTATCGGCTGTTCTTCATAAGAAAGATCTTGCTCCAGCGGTACAACTTCTGAGCTGAGTACATGTGAAGGATCTGGTATGTACTTTCTCAGGAGAGATACATGGAACACATCGTGAAATTGAGAGAGATTCGGTGGAAGCGCCAATCGGTAAGCTACCTTCCCAACACGATCCAGTATTTCGAAAGGACCGATATATCTAGGGCTCAACTTCCCCTTCTTCCCAAATCTCATAACCCTCTTCCAGGGAGATATTTGTAAGAACACTTTATCACCCACTTCAAACTCTAGGTCTTTTCTTCGGTTGTCGGCATAACTTTTCTGTCGACTCTGAGCTGCTCTTATGTGTTGTTGAATAGATCTGACCTTTTCTGCCATTTCATCAACGAGATCAGGTCCTAATAGCTTTCTTTCCCCAACTTCATCCCAGCAAGTTGGAGTCCTGCATTTCTTTCCATAGAGAGCTTCATAAGGAGCCATCTGAATACTGGAGTGAAAGCTATTATTATAAGAAAATTCCACCAAAGGTAGGTGTTGATCCCAACCTCCTTTGAAATCCATAGAGCAAGCTCTCAACATATCTTCTAGGGTTTGAATTGTTCTCTCAGACTGACCGTCTGTCTGGGGATGATAAGCAGTGCTGAAACTCAACTCTGTATCCAGAGTATGCTGAAGACTTCACCAGAACTTCGAGGTAAATCTCGGATCTCGATCAGATATAATAGAAAGTGGTACTCCATGCAATATCACCACTTCCTTTACATATATCCTGGCAAGCTGATCTAGAGAGAAATCCTCTCTAATAGCAATGAAGTGTGCAGACTTTGTAAGACGATCAACTATGACCCAGATAGCATTATTGCCTTTGGATGTTTTAGGAAGTCCTGTGACAAAGTCCATAGTGATGTTTTCCCATTTCCATTCGGGTATGGGTAATGGTTGTAACATCCCCTTAGACTTCTGTCTCTCAGCTTTAACTTGTTGACAAACCAAGCATCGAGAGACATATTCAGCAACATCTCTTTTCATGCCATCCCACCAGAAGTACTCTTTCAGGTCCCTATACATCTTCGTGCTTCCAGGATGAATAGAAAATGATGAACTATGAGCCTCATCCAGCAGCTCATTCTTTAATTCGGGGATGGGAGGAATGCAAACCCGATTCCTGAACTTTATTATCCCATCACAATCAAGGTTGAATTCAGGAACATTTCTCACCTTCTTTTGTAACTCGACATCTTCTTTCTGTGCCTCTTTAATCTTCACATGTATAGATGGTTGAACATTCATTTGAGAAAGATAAGATTTTTCCCCTTCCATTATAATTCCAAGATCGATCCTTTGTAAATCCATAAATATTGGATCTTTTGTGATCCTCATCATGGATAAACTAGCATGGTCTTGTCGACTTAATGCATCTGCCACCTTGTTTGCTTTCCCAGGGTGGTAATGGATTGAGCAATCATAATCCTTAATCAGCTCCAACCATCTTCTTTGGCGCATATTCAGCTCCTTTTGTGTGAAAATATAATTTAAACTTTTATGATCAGTATAAATATCACACCTTTCACCATAAAGGTAATGCCTCCAAATATTTAATGCAAAGATTACCGCAGCCAACTCCAAATCATGTGTTGGGTAATTTTGCTCATGGATTTTCAATTGTCGTGAGGCATAAGCTATTACCATATCATTTTGCATAAGAACACACCCCAATCCCTTCTTGGATGCATCACTGTAGATCACAAACCTTTCTCCACTACAAGGTAGTGTGAGCACAGGTGCACTGGATAACCTTCTTTTCAACTCCTTGAAATTCTCTTCACATTCCTCTGTCCAGACAAACTTAACTCTTTTTCGAGTCAACTTGGTGAGTGGATTAGATAATCGTGAAAAATCTTTTACAAAACGTCGATAATATCCAGCCAAACCAAGAAAACTTCGGATCTCAGTTACTGTTGTTGGTCTTCACCATCTTTCGATAACCTCTGTTTTTGCTGGATCCACAGATATCCCCTCTTTTGAGATTATATGACCCAAAAATGCAACTTTTTGAAGCCAAAATTCACACTTGGTATATTTGGAATAAAGCTTCTCCTTTCTCAGGGTCTTCAATGTAATTCTCAAGTGATCTTCATGCTCTTCCTTTCTCTTTGAATATACAAGAATATCGTCTATAAAGACTACCACAAATTGATCAAGATAGTCTCTAAAGACTCTATTCATTAGATCCATGAAGATAGCAGGGGCATTAGTAAGACTAAATGGCATCACTATAAATTCATAGTGTCCATACCTTGTACGGAAAGCCGTCTTTGGTATATCCTCCCTTTTGACCCTTAATTGATGATACCCTGAACGAAGATCAATCTTGGAAAAGTATTGAGCTCCGCGTAGTTGGTCAAATAAGTCATCAATGCGTGGGAGAGGATATTTGTTCTTGATAGTGATCTTGTTAAGTTCTCGATAATCAATGCAAAGTCTCATTGATCTATCTTTCTTCTTAACAAATAGAACAGGTGCTCCCCAAGGTGACGCACTAGGGCGTATGAATCCCTTATCAAGATTCTCTTGGAGTTGCTTCTTCAATTCCTGCAACTCAATTGGGGCCATTCTATAAGGTGTATTTGAAATAGGCAAAGCACCCGGTACGAGTTCTATTGAAAACTCAACTTCACGATTTGGTGGAAGACCCGACAATTCCTCCGGAAAGACATCATCAAACTCCCGTACAATGGGCATATTCTTAATCGTGAGTTTCTCACCAACCATTTGAGATAAATAACCTTCATTTAGTGGAATCAATACCCATAAGATGGAAGAAATTTCTACTGGAAGGTTATGTTCATCCTTGCATTGATAGACGATCGTAGGTTGATCTGGAATATGAAATGTGACTTCCCTTCTTTGGCAATTGATATGAGCTCCATGTAGAGAAAGCCAATCCATGCCAAGAATCACATCAAATTCCACTAAAGGAAGGATCACAAGATTTGCAGGAAGCACTTTCCCACAAAACTTCGATCGGAGAAGAATTATAAACTTTTGATGCGATTGATGTGCCATTAGGTGTTGTCACAGCTAACTCAACATCTAATTGTTGAGGTAATACGGTGATACCCTTAGAAAAGTCTTTAGAAATAAAAGAGTGGGTGGATCCAGAATCAAATAAAACATTTGCTACTTTAGAGTGGATGGTAAGTGTACCTTTCACCACATCGTTATCGTACTCCACATCGCTGATAGAAATTGCATGTGACTTTCCTTTGTCTTTAGCCTTAAGAGTTTGTTGACGTCGACCATCATCATCAACCCTTGGATTTGGGCATTGATTGGCATAATGCCCCATCTCCTTGAACTTGAAACATTGAAGTGTAGTAGGTTCATTCTGTGTATCCCTTCCTTTGTTTGCATCATTAGACATCTTCTTCCCATTATCACGGCATTCAAATGCCCGATGGCCTTCCTTTTCACATTTAAAACATTTACTTGTCCCTTTAAGACAACTCCCTCCATGTTTCTTTCCACACTTTGTGCATAAGGAAAAGCTCATCTTCTTTTCCGTGTGCTCTTTAGATTTTTCTTTGAATTCCATCTTCCTCTTCTTATCAAACCCATGTGACTGATGGGTTACTCCAATCTCCATCTCGACTTTGAGAGCACATCGAACGATTTCCTCATAGCTATTGAAGTCCCTTATGGCTAACGCCCTTCGAAGACTTGGTTTTAAGCCACTAAAGAATCGATCGATCTTACTCTCAGGTTGGATAATAATACCAGAAGCGTACCTTGCAAGTCTTGTAAAATTTGCTTCATAGGTACTAACAGATTCATCATCCCTTTGCTTCAGTTCAAGGAACTCTTTCTCCATCTTTGTTCGGAGAATACGAGGGAAGTACTTATTGAAAAATAAGTTCTTGAACTCATCCCATTCCATAGACTCAATTTCATCCCTTTGCCTCATATTCTTAACAAGATTCCACCATTGATCCGCATCTCCTTCCAAACGATACACTGCTAGGATGACTTTATCATGCTCAGAACATTGAAGAACTGAAAATATCTTTTCAGTAGTACTAATCCATTGTTCAGCAACTAATGGATCAGTAGACCCGCTGAAAGATGGTGGACGCTGCCTCATGAAGGATTCAACAGAATGTTGCTCCCTCCTTTGTTCGTTTGGAAATCCTGCATGATTCATAGCTTGAGAAAGTTGTGTGAGCATGGCTACAAGATTTTTCATTCCAGCTCCCATATCGTTTGGTTGCTCAGGGGGACAATCATTGCATTGCCCATCGCATTCCGCATTAACACGGTTCCTTCGGGTTCCAGCCATTGACTAAAACCAAGAAAAATAGTGTGAGCAACACTAATTATAATAGGAAACCACATAATTAAAGAATAAAATTTTCATGCTTATGGTCTTATCCTAGGTTATTCAAGGCCATTTCTAAAACACTAAGATTGTGTTCTATGCTTAGACTTATCCTTAGGGTTCTTACTAAGGCTTTCACATCCTAGTTTCCAAAGGTTGACTATACCTTTCCTCTGATACCAACTATAACGGTCTAGAATTACTTCCAGTGGACTACAATTGATACCTATCAGGGCACTCCATGGGCGGATACACCCCCTGGGCGGGACACACCACCATCCCCAGTGGCAGCCATTTCCTCATGAAGCCCTTGGGCGGAGAGCCATGCTTCGTCCAACGCTCACATGTGAGAGTTCCCAAGGATCGGATACATTCCTACCTCCTTTGCCTCTGATACCAACTATAACGACCCATACTTTACATACATTGTTAATACTTCAAAATTGAAGCACACTTATTACAACATATTACAAAACCACAAAGGACCGTATAGGTATAGTGTCTTTAGAAACTGGGAAACATAAACAACTGGTTCATAAATCTTCTACAGTGTCTCCCATTTATTTCATCATATCTAGGGTCCCTTTTAGCATATTCTACTTAATATCCATCTTCCTGACCTGGGGAAAAGAAAACATAAAAGGGTGAGCTCAAATGCTCAGCAAGGGAAAATAAAGGAAATAAAAATCATATCATATCTTTTTGAAAATCAAAACCTGCAAAAGAGATCATAATATCTTAACATGGAATAAATCATAGAAGTGAAAATGAGATCCCCATAAAACTTGAAACTTTGTGGCATGCACACATAATCATGGAAATCATTTCTTGTTAGTCATGACTCATTGCCAAGACTATCTTAGTGGACAAAGTCCCTTTCTGAACCGAGTTCACTCCTCGTTTCAGTCCTGTATCACTGAACCGAAATAACCTTCCGTTCCAGCCATGTCTATCTCATGAGATATAAAATCATTACCCAATGCATTGGAGGGAGATATAGTTCCCACCCATCTTATAATGAATCCTTTCTTATGTGTGCCACATAATCATAAATCATACATCATCGTATAACACATGTAACAAAAATGAGATTCTGGAAACCTCATGACATCACAAATCAATTCATATAAGATAAAGGAATTCATAAAAATAATTCCATCACAACATGATCAAATCAATTTAATAACAGGGATAAAATAGAACCCTTTATTATCTTAGATGGAAAATAATTTTGATAAAACACTTGAACTCCATTCTTGAGGAAAATATCCTTTCTTCTTCAAAAACATTTTTCCTTTCATAACATGTCATACAACTTTAAAATAAAAGAAGTTGATTAAAAATAAACTTGAAAACTTGTAAAGGAAGCTTCTTGGAAATAATGTTTTAAAAATCCATTCATGCCGTATAAGTTAAAAAAAACATTCTTCGTACTTTTGTCGGAAAAGTCAAAAAGTACCTCATACGGAAAAACGACAAAAGATTCCTTTCATATTCTTTACCAAAAACTCACCTAAGGGTAAAATTGGATTTAAACTATTTCAAGTGGATGGAAACAATATTACATATTAAGGGAACATGGATGTGGATGATAAAATACACCCCAGTAAATACTTACGAATAAACAATCTCGGATAAAAATGAGATTGTGATATTTCCCTTACCTTAGGTCCGATTTGCTTTGTACGTGTCCGAAGCTCCTGTATAATGGTTTAAATAGTGTTATTGACTTATTCCAGAATAATACATATTTATATGATATCATATATGGTCATATTATTAGCTTCTTGTTAGTAATATTTCATTGTTACTTGTTACTCGGGTCTTTATAACCTTTTGTTCTTATGCGTGTTTTGTCGAGTAAATTCTTATTCTTATCTTTAGGTTATAGATAATTCATTTCCAGAATGGTATTAGTGTAGTATATACCATATTCATTCATTCAATTCATTTATATAATCATTATCAAATGAAGATCATGTAGAACGAGTCGCATCACATCGTGGAGACGATATTCCGTACGTACGCACGAGTGATGATATCGTTCCTATGATCGTGGAATTGTATTGGAGTATATATATATATTATTTCAGTATCAATATTACTTCATAATAATCATATATAGTTACTCATTACACCATTATACCCATCCTTGTAAGGTTATGGTGGAAAATAGATTACACCACGGCGTGGAGACGGTATTCCGTACGTACGCACGCGCGGTGATTTCATTTTTCCGTAGGATGGATAGAAGGTTAATTAGGGTTGTTTAATATTTATAATAACATATCAGTATGTAAGTAATACTGATGTTATTACTTTATCATGAAACAACTAAAGAAGAAGAAGTTGAAGAAGAAAGAAATTGAAAAGATCGGTAATGGATATTACCTCTTCTTTGGAACGCCTCTTTGAATCCTCCACTTAAGGAACTAAGATTGGTCTTTGGAGAAGACCAGGACCTCTAGGATTATTCTAGGGAAGTGGAGAAGAGAAAATGGCAGGGGTTTGCCGAGCTTGAGTGCTCAAATTGGTGTGAGGAGGAGGGGGAGGAGGTGCCCTTTTATAAGGGAGGAGAGGGGCACCTTAGGAATATCTCAAAATATTATTTTATATTAAAGTCAAAATCGGTTTATAATGGTTCCAAAGGGTCTTATTTAGAAGCTAAAGTGGGGATGGGTCGAAATCCTATAAACCAATAAGATTTAGACAAGTTTAGGGTATTATTTTAACCTTATCAATTAGATTTAACTCTAAGTTAATTAATTTAACTTTTACCGTGTCTTTTTGTTTTCTTTCACTATATGGTTAATACACTTACTATAACATGCCAAACGAACCCCAAATTGTTTATTATTAATATATATATCCTTATCTAAGTCATTTGGCCGAACCTTAGATTTTTAAGAATAAAATAACAATTAATAATATAATATTTGATTTAAAAACTATTTTGTGTCAATTTTGACACTATTTGATATATGATTTTTGTGAAAGTCATAACAGAATTATATGTTCGAACCAAGTTGATTAAATCAACAATAATATATCATAGTAACCTAGAAAATTAGTGTAATTCATAAAAAGTCTTAAATTACATTTATTTTGGTATTTATATTATCAATTATATCAATATTTCATTAATAAGATAATTACTGCATCATCTTTGTGTCATAAATAAATTAAATTATTTGATGTCTAAAAATTACAAATAAAATACCATCATGTAGGAAATCTTTTTATCTTTCTAATGAATATTTACAATCTAATTAATCTTATGTATAACCCCATATTAAAAATGATTTACTTATTAAACTTTAAATTTAACTATTTTAACCCTTCTTTAAATAAATTAATAATAAATGTCCTAATCTAATCCAAGTGGGCCTAAATGGTCATATTTTATTCCTAAGTTTGTTTTTGGTCGAATTACACTTGTCCAATAGAATTAGGACATGTGTTAGGGTAATATTAATATCATATTTACCCTTAGTTACCCTATTTACTATTAACCGCGGTAAAAAAAGTAAAAAGTTACTATTCACCAAAAAATTATTTTCATCTCATTGAACCACATTTTAGTCCTTGATATTAACCGTGTCTCTCGGATTTTCGAAATTCCATTCACAGAAGCGGTAAAATTAAGTTTTATGCAAAATTCAGTTTTTTAACCTACCACTTAGTGGTTTCACTATTCATCAAAAATTGAAAGTTTTCAGAAAAATACCAAAATTTCACCCTAGGCTAATTTCGATATTCTGAGTCCAAAAATGAAGTCCATTTTGAAAAATAAAATTTATAAAATTTCAAAAAGTGGTTATTACTATTCATAACGGCTAGTTTTAATAGCATATTGTTGTTTAATGAAACTCGGTATTGCGTACGACGCAAGCTATCGAGGAAGGTCGCGATTGCGTGTAAAGAAATCCAAGAAAGTGTTGTGTAGAAAAAGATTCCTTTGATGATTTATATAACATAAAAGTTTCGGGTGTTACATAAAATTAGATCTACACCACCCATGATCTAGAGCTATAAGTGGTTATGTTTACACATAAATATGGAATCATTATCTCATTGGGGGAACATTATAGTCTTTATGGATTATAAGGGCTTGAGGTATATATTTTAATAGAAAGATATGAATATGTAACAATAGAGGTGGATAAAGATTCTTCATGACTATGAATTTGTGGTCACCTACATAATGGGAAAGGGAAATGTCATGGATGATGCGTTGAGAGTGAATTCATGAAAAGATTTTTTCTAGATGTTTAGAGATTATTAGTGGGAGATATATGAATCAAAATTTATACACTTCAATATTAAGATGGTTGATGATGGGGTTTTCTAATTTTAAAGGATAGTCCATTATTATACGAGTTATTATGTGGATGATTCATAATGGGAATAATCAGAGGAAAAGGTGATTTACGATCATATTGGCCATGGTGATGTAGTAGAGGGGTGGTCAGAGGACTCTCAGAACCATATTTTATTTTATGGGAGGTTTTTTATTCTGTTAGTGATTCATGAGGGAGACCTTCATGATTTTCATAGATCACCATTTATTGTACACCCAAGAGTATCTAATATTTACCATGGATTGAGGATATCATTTTGGGGGCATGATATGAAATAAGAAGTGGTAGGGTTTGTGGCTGGATGTTTGGTTTTCTATAAAGTAAAGGCTAAGAATTGTATTATTTTAAGTCTAATAAAACCCTTGGATGTTCCCATGTTGAAGTTGGAATAAATATTATTGGGCATTTTCATAGGGTTATCCTGGGCCCAGTGAGGTTGTGATGCTATCAGGGGGATTGTCGATTACATGAGTAAATGGGATCACTTCTTAGTAATCAAGGAGTCAAGCATCATCATTGTTATGAAAAAATGGTATTTGGATGATATTATTTGGATGAATAGAGTTTTTAGGTCCTTTATCTTGGACTGTTACACACGTTTTACCTCATGAGTATAGAGGGGATTATAAAATGCTTTTAGAACTCAGCTACACCTGAGCACCGCATTCCACCCATATATGGATGGGAAAATAGAGTGGACTATCAATATGAAAGATGATATATTATGGGAAAGAATATTAGAATTTTATATATCATGGGAATTGAACTTTCCTTTGGAATATTATTCTTATAAAAACATATATCACTCATCCATCAGTATAGACCCCTTTGAGGCTTTATATAGGGGTCCATGTTGTTCTCTATTGTGTTGGACCATGGTTGGGAAACCATTATTACTTAGTCTTAATGTGGTGTAGATCATTAATGAGATGTTTTAAGTTGTTTTTGGGAGTATGAAAGTTGTAAAGGACTGGAAGAAGGATTATTATGGTCATAGGAGGAGGACCTTGGAGTTCGATATTAGAGATCATGTGTCTTTAAAGGTATCCACTTGACATTTGGGGAGGAGGTTTGGAGGGTGGGATATATTCCCCATATTTGTTGGCCTTTATAGGTGATGGGGATCATTTATGTGGTGACTTATGCATTGAAACATCCACCATGGAAGGACAATATTCACAACATCTTCTATGTCTCATAGTTTTATTAGTATATTCACAATGAATCCCATATCATTTATTGGGATGTTTTGGATATCAAGTATGATTTAATGCTAATGGAGTGGCTAGTGGAGATCCATGATCATCGAGAGAATGTGTTTAAAGGATATATTATTCCACTGGTTCATGTGTTTTTAAGACAAGGTGTCCGGTAGAAGGGTACTCGGGAGAGAGAGATGTAGATGTGTTCCTTGTAACTAGAGTTTTTTTTTGAGATTTTCCTTTCTCAATTTTGCATTGATGATTTTATTTTTGTATCTTGATGTTTTCTAAGATGTTATTATTCTTTTTTATGTAATGTTTGATGAAACTTTTATTATATGAAGAAGAAAAAACCCATTTCCTAATAAAGACATATTATAAATTGACATGACTAAAATCATATAGGAAACTCAGTGTTTCCCAAACTGGATAATATCTTGACATGGGATATGGAATTCCAAAAAAATGTGCATTATTGAAGTAATATGTGATGATTTTCACAATTATGGTCTTGGATCATGTGGAGGTTATGATAGTGGTGTGGTGTTGTGCTTATTGTGGTGGATTGTAAGTTGGTGTGATTGTGTGAAATGTTTGGTGAACTTTATTGGTTGGTTTTGGTGTGTCTGTTTGGTGGTGTGGTTGTGTTTCATTTGTAATAATTTCATTGAGATGTATCATGAGGGATGGTTGTCTGGAACTTTTTATTATTTTCTTTTTAGTTGGTTTTGATTCTCGAAGGTGAGAATGGTTTGGGAGGTATATGATGCAAAAACCTAGCCCTTTATCCCTGTTACGTTGTGTTAATACTAGTGGAGAAGGTGTATGGAGGAAGTTCTGGGGATTTTACAATGTAAGTGGGGAATATGGAGTTGACAAACCTATCTCACAAGTGTTCTGCGATATGGAGTGGGGGTTTCACTATAGAGGAGAGGAAACTATGGTACAAAGAGTTAGGATATGACATAGTTTACAGAGTTATATTTTTTGGAATATATACCATTTAAGGCATGTTAGTGCTGTAAAGAAATACTACAACATGAAAGTCGATTGACATATAAGTGGATTCAATTTAAGAGGACCATACTATTCCATAGTGGACTAAGGGGTTGTTTTGAAGGTTCTTCAAAAAATTTATCCCCCTATGGCATTGGGAGAATCTACAACATGGTGGTGAGGTTTGATATGGGGTCTATAGAACGGTGTATTCTTCTACACCATGGTCTTCCACTACCATTTTATAGGATCTATAATTCAATGTTAGCCAAAAATGCCAAAGTGTATTTGACTAGTATGGATATGGCATGGTGAGGGTTATTATTCAATAGTCCCTTGAGTTTTTAAACTGACTGCGATATGGTTTGAGTGGCTATGTTGTGGTCTTTTGTTTTTCAATTTGGGTATAAATTCTAAAATTACCTCATACATGATCACTTTTACATGGTTTCTCTTATTTCATGGAAGACCCAAGTGTATCGTCAGGTGGTCTTCTGACCCAATTTTAGTTTCTTCCAACCTCAACCTTGGAGGATTGATTCATGGTTGGTTAAGTGAGTCCCCCTTATTATTTTGTTTCAGTTTATTCCTATTTATTCTTCTAGGAAGTTCTTCTATCAGGAAACCAGTGGTTTTTTTTCTGTTTGGGGAAATGTGATGATGTGGTTATTTTTTTATTAGATTGTAAAGGTGACTTTATAACAGTTTTCCTTGGTGGTGTCCTTGAACTTATTAAAACCACACATAGTAGATAAAAAATCTCTATTTTAGGTGGGGGATACTTTGTTTCTCACATAGTGTGTCATGCAGCATTGGTATGTTTCTTTTAACTTCAAGAAGATGGTCATCTAGCTTAGTTAAGAAAACTGACTGGCTTAAATTGAAATTGAAATTGGAAGGGGTATGATTTGTTTGATTTTAAGTCATTAATATTATTTTTTATATAGTTATTGTACAAGATAAATTCTCTACTAAATATCATCCCCATTGGGGGATTTCTTAATGTTGATTTAATATGTGCCACAGAACTATGTTTGGATTGTTTTTTGATGTCATTTTAATTGTAATTAGCTGATCAATTATAACATTTGATGAAATTTTTCCCTAGGATATTCATGGATGTATGAAAATATCCCAAAAATAAATTAGTTATGTGATGAAAATCATCTTGCTAATCAAAGAAAGAATATGTGATGTGTTTTGAAAAGTAGTGAAATTTGTGGTTATGATGTGGGGTGGATGTGTTTTTTGTGTTTCCATGATGTGTGGAGGTTTGGTGTAGTTGTGATATGGTGTGTTTATGTGATGATTTGTGTACCTGTGATGTGGGGTGGTTGTGATGGAATAGTGTTGGTGATATATATATATATATATGTGTGTGTGTGTGTGTGGTAACGAGGAAATAGATCTGGCTATGAAATAACGGTGATGAGGGGATGGCTATCTTGATGAGGATGATAGGTGGTTTGTTTTTTTTTATATTGTTATGTGAGAGTTTCCCTTGTATTAATGGTATTGGTTAGTAGTGTTTTGAAATGAAATAATATTGAATAGTTAATATAATATTGAACTAATATAGTCTATGTGGTTAGATGTGGTTGAATATAAAATTGAAATAATGGGATAAAATAATGAATTCAATGGGATTAAAATAATTAGATTAATTTTTAGATTAAATTAAATGGTTTAGTAATGGATAATCTAGATAATGGATTAATTTTAATGGTGATTTGGAATGTTTCTTGTGGTATGTTGTGTGGCATTGTATAACTAGTAGTATAAATGAATGTAGAGGTGCTATAAGGATGGTTAGTAATATTGTGATTTGGTTTGTGCCTTGTTTTGAACTTATAGTTTGGGATTGTGTGATATGATACTATATACATTTTATTTACTTGTGATTTTTATATCTCCCCCACCTATGTTGAGCACTATGTGCCGACACCCATATATTTATACGGGGGGGGGGGGGGGGGGGGTTTCCCAACATTATGATGGTGAGGATGGATGGATGGATAAATGCCCTTTCCAGTTCTCTATTCTAGGAGACACTAACATGCATGGGTTGTGATGTCCAGAATTAAAAAGTAAAATGGTGATATATGATGTGATTTCATGTGGAGGACCATGATTTTTTGGAAGAGAAGTACTGTGATGGGATGTTTTGAGATAGATAATGGTGGGGGTCATACATGGTAAGAGGAAGACATGATGTTGATGTTCTTCATGTTCATGATACCCTACTACTTTTGTTATGATGTCATGTGATGAACTAGGAGTCTTTGGGTGAGATATGATGTGGTGAACCAGGTGTCTCCAAGAGATATATTATGTAATGGCTAGCTACATATGGTTAGCTTATAATGAAGTGATACAAATGATATGGGTTCGCTAAGGAATATGAAGTGGTGTGTGAGAGTGGTATATCAGTTGTAAAGTAGTGTGAGGTATCCTTTATAGATATACTTATTCTTATGTTTCTAGACTTGGATATGTAATTTGGTGAGTGTTCCATGGTGAGGTAGGTCTTGGTTAGTTGACTTGTGTAGGTGATGTTGGTTCAACATCTTTCTCATCAGTGCATTAATACCCTCTTTTCACATGCGCATGAGAGTCTTTGTATTCCCTAACAAGTATACCTATATTCTCACACTAAGTATATACAAAACTATTTTAGGTTTATAGGAGGACTACATGGAAAGCACAAGACATTAATAGTCGGACCTTTGGACTATTACTGCATCGTTGCCTTAACTTTTCTTTTGCAAATTTATTTGGGGACTTTTATCTATCTACATTTTATTTATTCATGAATTGTGGGATGGTTTTATATTCTCTTATGATACTATGTCTTAGAGTTTATATTGTTAGATTTATCTTATCTTCTGATGTAATTATTATTGAGTGTAATGCCTCCCATTTACAATATTTTTATACCCTTAGTGCTGGTCACCAACCCAGGGCCTACTGGTGGCATGTTTTAGGGGTAGTAATCTCTCTTATTTCATTGTCGACCTATGAGGGGTACATTTTAGAGGTAGGGGGTCATGAAAATGTGGGTTTATGAATATTATAAATATTATAAAATAAGGATTAATATTTCTTTGGATATTAAGATGTCTTCATGAGAGAATGTCTTATGATATGTGAATACTATCATGGGTTTATAAGTTTAATGTATATTGTATATTCAATGGAGAAAATAATATTTCTATAGTCATAATTGATTATAACATAAAGTGATTTTATCTATTTATTATGCTTTAAGAAGTTTAATCTATTGAGGTATTAAGGCCTTATTTTATTTTGAGTTAACCTTCATTGATGAAAAGTGAATTTGTTACAAGGTAAGATTTTTTGATATATTTATAATGAAACTAGGGATAAAGTTTCATGTTATCATCTAAAGTTGATTCCTATTAATTTGGGGGAGTTCACTACAATATATTATTTTTTAGTAATTAATGTTATTATAGGAATAATATATTTTGAAGAATTTTAAGTCTTATATATTTATAGAATGATATATTTTAAACCTTATGTTCTATTATTAAGGTACTGAAGATTAATTTTTTACATCATCATATAATGTACTATTTTGGAGTTATCTTATAATTATATATCCATTATAGTATTATTAAACACTGAAACAATACATTGTAATCATTTTATATATGTTATGGACATTTGAAATTTTATTATAGTGCTCTAATTACTAAATATTCATAATCATCATTTGGAGTAAAATATGAGGATAAGTATGTGTTTGACAGACTTCTTTTGTTCTAACATATACCAGTTTATGTATTTTGATGATTCAAAAGATCCCTAATATAATTATAACAATTTTTCCTTAATTTTATCAGATCACATCAAAAAAAATTATCTTACGATTAATTATATAAATATTTATCTTATGACGTGTGATATATTTGGTTTATGATAGAGTTACTTTATCTTATGGGAAAAAATTATCTTCTATGTTATAAGAATATGAATGATCTATTGTGATAGTTTATCTTAAAATGTAAAATATTATCATATGATAATCATAGATAATTTTATAATTAAATGCAGTTATCTTACATTAAAGGATTATCTTATGTTTTATTGAGAAGTGTTTTCATTATAAAGAAAAAGAAAAGTTAAGAATCCTAAATTGATTCGTAAAAGATTATCTTATGAAGTATAAGAAGAAGTTTTCTTTTAGTCAAGTGCTACACATAAAAACCTTTTATCATACATATAAAATTATTATATGAAACATGAAACATTGTTTCTATTACACACTGAATACCAATGATATATTTTATCCCATGATGTCTCTTAAAAAATCATCTTACAAATACAGTACTACATGAATTATAAATATTGTTATGATTACCTATCATATTTATTGTGATAAGTTGTTTTATATATTACAGTATATTTGAGAATGATTTTCTATTCAAGAAAAATTATATGTCAGATTTCTATAAATTAAAATATCCAAAAAGAAGAAGGCCTCTGACATTGTTTTTGAAGATGAATATTCCTTTTTTGGAAATAATGACTACATATCATTGAAATCATATATTATCAACTCTCTATATTTATCTCAAAATATTATCATGTTAACCATTTTTATTATCATGTATGCTATTGTTTAAAATTAAAACAAGAGATATAAATAGTTATGTTTTCTGCTGCATATAGAGAGAACACACCAAGGAAAACATATACATGTGTGCTTACTCAGAAGATTAAAAACACTATATACTTTTTATATAGAAAACTTCAGATTATTTCAAGAAAAATAATGATTTTAAATTTATCTCTAACATCTAAAGATATCCCAGAGATAAATATTTAAGACGATCTTATTCTTAGGATGAATCTTCATATACTATCATTTTCTCCTTTCAACTATGTTTTGAAAACATCTCTCTCAATGTTTTATTTAACTATATCTTATTTACACTCAGTGTAAGAGTGTGTTTAATACTATGGATATGTCTTGTAAAGTGAGAGCCTAGTTAAAGGCTATTAGACCATTGTATTATGGGGGAACATATTATACTTGTCTAAGAACCCCCTGTAAAAGGGATGCTTTAGTAAAATCAGCAAACTCATAGAGTTGAGTTTTGGTTGAGTGGACTAGTGAATTTCAGTTCCCCAAACCATTATAAATATATATATATATATATATATTCAATTTCCTTTCTACATGCTTTCATATTTACTATTCATTTATTCTTAAGAAAATATTTGAACACACATACCTTTTAGAGGGTTGTTTAATATCAATGAAAATTTTAGAAATTCTATTCACCCCCACCTGAGTAATACAACTATTCATGTTCTAGGACAATAATTAGTATCAAATCTCATGACTGTTGAATTCAGAGACATATAAGGCTAAAGTACGATGATCTTTTCAAATGGATGTTATAAATGATAACCAAGAAGTTATGTTAATGGTTAGAGATTCATACTTTAATTGTGGAAACTATGGTTGTTGGAAATATCACATGATCATTTATCTAAAAAACCATGTCTGGAAACTGTATTTCAATGAAGTTAAGACCAATGAAATTTATAAGATAGAACATGAAACATGGGATTCTATAGTTGATTAAAATTATGATTTTAACACCAAATATATGAATTTAGTGATATGAGGGTTAGTATTAGATGAGTTTAATATGATCTATCAATGTCAAACAACACATGAAATATGGAAAAATTTAGAAATTGCTTGTGAAGGTACTGAAAATTTAAAAGCACTTAGATATGACACAAATAAGATTAAGTTTTACACATTCAAAATGGATGAATGAGAGAGAGAGTTAATCAACTAAATGGAATAATCACTATGATTTTGAAGAAAAAAAATCAACTCTAGGAAAACCTATCACTAAGACTAAATAGCAATCAAAAGTTCTCAAAGTATTACCACACATGTTGAGTGGAGTCTCTCTTGCTATGAGACAATCTACATAAGTCAAAAATTTATAGATAAAATATCTCATGAGGACTCTCATGTTGTTGAAAGCCAAAATGGAAACTAGAATTGAAGATAATAAGATTATCAAGAGGGAAAATTATACCTTTTCGGTTTCTATAGATAAAGAAGTCATAAAATTTAAAACAATAAAAATATATGAAGAATCATTAGAAGAAGATTCTTCAAGAAAATCTAAATCAAATGATAAGCATGCTCAATCTGCCCAAAATTTCAAAAATTTCTATAACACAAGATGTGGGTTTAGAAGACCCTTCAAAAATTAAAAGAATCATGGTGAAATATATAAATAGTTGAGATGATATGAATTCCCAAAGTTGGGAAATATCATTACAGACTCTATAAATATTAAATACAATAATAATAAAGAGAAGAAATTCTTTAAGAAGGATGGTTGTAAGAAATATAAAAATATAAAATGGCCATATGGGGTTCTTTTAAATATTCTAGAGAATTCATAAAATTAGTATTAGAAGATAAAGCTACTAATTAGATAGTCATCATATGTTTTATGGAATAGCTAGATGAGGTACATTCTTATTACTATTATTGGCTTGATCTTAAATACTAAAATAAAAACTTATCATATGAATAATTAAATGAGTACTGAACCATGCTGGAAACCAAGTATGAAATATTGAAAAATAAAATTAAATCCCTTCAAAATTCTTATAATAAAATTGTTAGTGAAGAGGAAAACTAGAACAGATAGATATTAGACTTCAAAAATCAGATGAAAAAATATATTTCCTTGAATAATGAACAAGTAAAAAAGATTTTGAACATACATAAGGAGGTTCAAAAATTCAAATATTTTTAATGTGTATTTACTAAAGGGGAATATTATTTAAACAAAATCTATGGTTAAAACCAACTTAAAAAATAAGAATATTGAATTGTAAGACAAGTTTAAAGGACAAAACCTCATGAAAAAAAATTTGTGCCTTGTTCTAAATATAATGAATTTCCCAATGATTCTTGTTTTCATTAAGGTTAAGTAGAATATTTTCTTAATATTTGTGAATTAAAAAATCATCCCTTTTTTGGAATCAAAAATTTCATTCTTTCAAAATAATTTTCAAAAAAAGATTAACAGTTTTTTGAAAATCCAAAACTAATATGTATTTCTAGATCTCTTATAGCTGACACTTCTAGACATAAATGAATTTGGGTTCCAAAGATTTCAGTTGTTTTATTCTTCATTATAGGGAACTTAACATGTGAAAAAAATGAAAAATGGTTTACAGATAATGGGTTTTCAAGGCATATGAGTGGATATTACTAAAACATTCACCCTCTATCGAAAATAGATGGAAGATATTTCACTTTCAGGGAAAATTAAAAAGGAAATATAGTTTTCATTGGATAATTTTGAAATACTCAGTCAATTATCATAAAAAAGTACTTTACATTGAAGGAAGGAAGCACAAATTATTATATATTTCTCAACTTTGTGATGACGGTTATTATATTGAGTTTTCTTACAATTCCTGTTTATTTTTTAAAGAGAAGTGTCTCAAGTTCAAAGAACGTAGAATAGAAAATGTGTAAACCCTAGATAATAATTATTTGTGTAGACAAAATATAAATGTTTCGAATACTAAAATAGAGGAATCATGAATTTGTAATAGCGTTCTTAGACATTGTAATGTTCATTCCTTAAAAATATGAATAAGATACATTTGATTTTTGATCCTCCTAATCTCAAATTGAATAAAAGAAGCTATGTGTTGAATTCCAAATTGACAAGCAACACAATTTATCTTTCAAAACAAATAAAGAAATGTCTACGTATAGAATTCTAGATACTATCTATACAGATATGTTCTGAAATAATAGAACTTCCAGTATTTATGGAAAATAATTTTTTATGTGTTAGTTGATGATTTTTCATGATATACATGGGTTTACTATTTAAGACTCAAAAGTAGTGCATGTTCTGTTTTTATTGATAAATGTAAACTTGTGAAAAATGAAAAAGGTTTCAAAATCATGTCTTTAAGAATTTATCATGTATGTGAATTTGATAGTCATTAATTTAATTCTTACTTCTATAAGAAAGGAATTAAACAAACATTCTCTTCCCCCAGGGCACCTCAACAGTATGGTTTTCTTTAAAGGAGGAATACGACTTTGCATGAGATTTCTTGTACTATGTTATGTGAATGTAACATGCCCCCTCATTTCTAGGATGAGGATGTTAACATAACGTGTTAAGTAATTAACATATTTCATATAGGGAATATTTTAATGAAAACACCATATGAGTAAGGGAATATTATAAAACCAAAATGTAGGGTACTTCCAAGTATTTGGATGCAAGGTTTATATCTTGAACACCAAGGATAATCTTGGTAAGTTCAATTAAAATGTTGATGAAGGCATCTTACTAGGGTTATATAGTACTTTAAAAGCCTATAGATTTTTCAATAAAAAGTCATGGATTATTGTAGAATCAAATAATGTGAAATTTGATCAGAGTGATCATTTTGATCACAAAAAAATTAAAATTAATGATCAATTTGGTTAAGTCAAGAAAAAAAGAGACCCAGACTCGTATTTATTGACTAGAAGGATCATAATATAGAACATGATTACTTTAAAAAAATCTAGTAAGGTTAGATGCTAGTGAACCAAAAATTTTATTTCCTATAACACATAGAAATACTAAAGATAATCCTCTGGAAAAAGTTATAGGAATCCTACATGAAGGTCTAAGAATTATAAGGAACATAGGAAACCTAATATAATTCTTTACCTTTGAATCTGAATTATAATCTAAATCAATAGATGAATCTTTTTCTAATGAATGATCCTTTATAGCTATATACAAAGAGAAAAATCAATTCAAAAGACATATAGTATGTTAATTAGTAAAAATTACCTCAAACTATCTTATAATAGGAATAAAATGTGGTTTTATAAACAAACAAGTTGATTATGGAGTAATATCTAGAAATAAAGAAAGATATTTTGTTGAAGGGTGCAATCATATCGAAGTAATAAATAATGAAGAAACCTTTGGACATGTAGATAGGTGATAATCCATTAGAATCCTTCTAACATGTGAATCATATATAGAATTTAAATTGTACCTGTTTGAAGTGAAATATGCTTTTATAAAAGGTTTTTTAATGGAGAATGTTTATGTAGAACAACCTCTTAGTTTTGAATATCTCCATTTTCAAAATTATGTCTTTAATCTTACCAAAGCTCTATATGGACTTAAACAATATCCCGATGCATGGTATCAAAAGGTTATGTTCTTTTCTTTTATCAAATGGTTATACAGTATGAATGTAAGATCTTATAATATTTAAAAAAATTTCATCCTCAGATATATTTTTAGTAAAAATATATGTAGAAGATGTTAATATTTGATCAAAAAACCAAAAATATTGCAATCAATTTTCTAAAATAATGGAAAAATATTTTTAAATCAGTATGATGGGTGAAAAAAAAAATTTTCATTGATTTCAAGTTTAACAAAATGATTTTTGGAATTTTTTAAATAAAATAAAATACATACTTGATTTACATAAATAGTTTTTACTTGAAAATAATAATACCTACTCATCTTCAATGACCTTCAATATTAAAAATGATTCAGATGAAACCAGAAACCCTTTTGACAAAACATTTTATAGTGGAATCATTGGATTTTTTATACCTTACTACCAGTAGGCCAAAAATTATGTTTTTATTATTTTTTTGTGAGATATTTCAATCCAGTCAAAAAGAATATAATTTTAATGCATCAAAAATGATTTTAAGGTATTTAAAAGGAACATTGTCTAATTATCTAATTTTTCCAATATCCTTTTATTTTAATTCAATCTCATATTTAGATTAGGTTTTTTTAAGTTAAAGATTAGATAGAAAAAACCCATCAGGAACATTCCATTTACATGGTAAATCCCTTGTACCTTTGTTGAGTAAGAAACAACACTCTATAGAGTGATGAATTGTCGAAGATGAATATATTTCAATAGGAAGTTTTTGTACACAGGTGCTAAGGAGGAAACATACTCTAATGGATTTAGGATTTAATTTCAATTGTGTTTTAATCAAACGTGATAATATAAATTCTATAAATATTTTAAAAAATCCTATAAACCATTCAAGAATAAATAAATTTGATTTAAGAAATAATTTCCTAGGAGGTAATCAAAAAAATAAAGATATATCTTGGGAATTTGTTTGCACAAAAAATAATTTAGCATATTTTTTTACAAAGACATTATCTACTAAGTGATTTGATTTTATGAAATCTGAATTATGTTTATTTCATTTTAATTAAAATTTATATTTCATTTACAAAATAGTTTGTTTATCCAATTACATATATATTTTTAATCACAGTATTTGACTTGATATATATCAATAATACATTAAATGGCCATTCATATCAGTAGGCCATGTCACCTATATTTTGTAATAAAATCTATGCACATCGTAGTGTGACCCCTCGATTACCGAAAAATAAAAAAAATAAGAGATAATGTGTTGAATCTAAACCTGAATATTTTTTTATAAACCTTGATCCCTCATCCTTTTCCACTCTGAACCCCTACTACCCAAACCATTAAATCCTCTAGACTACACTATGAATTTTGAAGACCTAGTGAACTCATAGAATATCCACAACCATGTGCAAGCATTAACGGACAATGAGGAGATTCTAGAGAAAATGAGAAATAGAATTTTCATGGATAGAATAAATAGATATGATACTCAAGTAGAATATAAATTGACGAGGATGAGATTATGTGTTTGATGAGAGAAGAACCGAGTTTTTTTTGAGAATGAGGTCCTTGATTTTTCTAAAATTTGGAATTTTTCATTTTGGTGATATAGAAGATCTTATCACTGCAACTATTAACCATAAAAACCTTTTAGTAACTTTATTGAAAATGGATGAGGTGCTCAAATGTCCTCACAAAGGTCATAAAGAATATAGTACTGTATTTCTTATGATATATGAAGTCAGTCCAACTAAAATCATTAAATATATATTTGTATTTGTGGTTGTTGAGAAAAAACCCAACAAAGAAATGGATCCTAAAATAAAAGTTTTTATGAAGTTCATGCAGTCTAATATCTCTTACTGTAACTGTAAGTTTGATAATGTTTTGTATCAAGAAATTAATTTGTTATATCTATTCATGATTGAAAAACCTATAAATCTATTATAATATATCTTCAGATATATTCATAATGATCAAAATTGGTTAGTTATTTTCTATCATTATGGAAGGATATTATCTTTGGTTTTTTGTAATGTTGGAGTTTGTCTTAATGAAGAAAAAAATATTTTTCATGGTTTGACTACTTTGAGTGATACTATTTCAAGGAAAAGTTGTTTGTAATGGAGTTTATCACAAAACAATTGGTCTTAGTAAGTCTTAAAGAAGAAATCAAAGTATATCATACCTTGATTTAGGGGGTGACATCCCAAATGGGATTATCCAATGATGTTGGAATCCTGTTAGAAAGAACAACTATTATAAAGGACGTCTTTTGTAACGCCCATACCCTAGATTCCCAGAGTCGGTGCATTATTTTAATTCCTTGGCATGATTACAAGGAATCAGGTCCCGAAAGTCTGATCAGTTTAGCAGCCTTTGAAAATAGATTATATACATGAAAGTTACATTACACTTTCCAAAATAAAACCAAAACAAAATAATCCTTTGATAATTCAATTGTTCCCTTAACTTAAACCTTAATCTCAAACATAAAACACTGCTTGGGATCCTGGGAAAATAAAACATAAGAAAGGGGTGAGCTTAGATGCTCAGTAAGGGTAAATAATTTAGCAGAATCTATAAACATTTAATGAAATATTTGTAATAAAAACAATAGCCTTTTAAACATAAACATGAACATAATATGGAAAGAATAAATCAAAAAATACCATATAAACATACAGATGGATATTATACTAGTTGAATAATCACATATAATAACTAATTTCATAATGAGGGAATGTATAGTATCAGACTTTAATTTTTGTGTCAAGGCCTCGTGCAATGACCTAGGGGCTAAATGTAACCGAACCCCAACCCGGAGAACCTCTGTAACCAGACTCCAACCCAGAGATCCTCTGTAACCAGAATCCAACCCGAAGAGCCACTATAATTGGACTCCAACCCGGAGAGTCTGTTGTAACCAGACCCCAACCCGGAGGGCTTACTTTTACCAGTCCCTAACCCAGAACATATTAGTCCAATAAATTCATCTTAAGAAACAGTTGAAATATAACATAAAAATTTGTATTAAAACTAGCATACGAAATGTCAATACTTTAACCATAAACCATGAATGGAATAAAAATAACTCATAAACATTCAAACATATCACAAAAACTTAAATACAATATGGGATATTTGTATCATAATAAATCAACTTCAAACAAAGTGTAAAATTTATCAAAGGATGTTGAAATAGATGAAATCAAAACTATTTGAGAGGAATATTGATTTCTATTTTGAAATAATTTAAGAGTCATATAATTATAAAGAAAACATTTATTTTTAAATTATTCATATAAGCTTGTATGGGAATATTCGACGATGTTATAATGGTGGAAAATATCCACACCCACCGTATAAGTTAAAAAAACATTCTTACCTTAATTTTTTCGAAAAGGTCATAAAGTATCTTATTTGGAAAAAGATGGAAAGATTACTTTATAAACATCTTATAAAAATTCAAACAAGTGTATAATTGAATTTATCCCATAATATAGTAAATAGTAAAAATGTTTTGAAATAAACTATTATGAAAACACAGATATAGATGATAAAGAGGTCCCAGTAGATACTTACGTAAAAACAACCTCGGATAACAAAGAGATTGTGAAATTAACCCTTACCAATTCGGTAACTTACAAAACATACACCCCATGAAAGAAGCATCATACAATGAATATGTAAATACACATAAATTAAAGTGTATTGCCCAATGAATACAATTACAGGTAGTACAAACCCAACACAAAAGGAAATATTGGCAATATAGCATGAATCTCACGGGAATAAGGTGTGAGATGAAAACCCATTACCTTATACTTTTCCTTGGTAGAGGGTTAGTAAAACTCCTGTATAATGGTGAAATAATTTTTTTTAAATTATAAAAGAACCATATACATTAATATGATATCATATATGATCTTCTAATATTTCTTTGTTAATGATATTTCAGTAGTATCATCGTTTTGGGAGTTAACTGGTTCGTTTTTCTTTATATGCTTTGTTACAGAAGTAATTATTATTGTGTATATGATTTATCATATTCATATTAATAATGATATTAAGTCTTTATACATTATTTTTAATCATTAAATGAAAATTAGTCTTGAATGGATACGATGGGGAGTGAATCTCATCACGTTCGTGGAGACGGTAATCAGTACGTACGCACGAGCAATAATATCATTTTTTTGATATTAAAATAATATATAATTTAATGGTATATCATATATAAAGATTAATTATCATGTTATATTTATTATTTACATAAATTATGCATCATTATTATACTCATCCAATTAATAATATATTGAATAACAACTACACCACAACGTGGAGACGGTAAGCCGTACGTACGCACGTATGGTGACATGTCATTAAAAGGATGGATAGAATAATAAATACCGTTGTACCATATTTACAATAACATAATAGTATATATAAGATACTGGCGTTATTATTTTATAATGGAAACAATAAATAAAGAATAATTGGAAGAAGAAAAGAACATAAAAGAGGCGATGAAGTATTTACCTCTTCTTCGGGTTCTTCCTTATGATTTGATCAAAAGGGCTCCATATGTTGGATTTATGACTAAATTAAGGCCTCTAAAATGCCAGGAGGATAGTTTAGAGGATATTTGGGCAGGGTTTGGATGATCCAAATGTCTTTTAAGGTGTGAATTTGAGAGAAGGGTGAGTACCCTTTTATAAGAGGGGTGAGAGGAACCTTAGGAAAAGATTAAAATATTATATTATAATAAAATTATTTTCAGTTTCTAATGGATCCAAAAAAATTTATTTCGAGGATAAGGTGGGGATGAGTTGAAACCCACTCAATCAATAGGTTTTAGACAGGTTTGGGTCACTATATTAACCTTATCTTCTAGATTTAAATCTTAGTTAATTAGTTTGACATTTACCATGTCTCTTTGTATTTTTATATTATATGATAAATAAACTTACTATAAACTTCCAGGATAACCGCAAGTAGTTTATTAATGACATATATAATATTATTTAAGACCTTTGTCCTAACCTTAGATTTTTAGGAATATAATATCAATTAATAATATAATATTTGTTTTAAAAACTCTTTTATGTCAATTTTGAGAATATTGTCTATTTTGTTTTTTTAATTTCAAACAACATTATTACTTCGAAAAAAATTCATTTAATCAATACTAACATGTAAAATTAACTTATAAAATTCTTTTATGACATCAAAATGTTCAAATTATATTTATTTTAACATCTATAATACCATTAATTTGATTCTTTCATTAATACAGAAAATACTGCATCATCATTGTGTCAAAATAAATTTAATTATTCAATTTCTAAAAATAATAACTAAAATACTATTATGTAGGAATTTTTTTATCTTTATAATGAATATTTATAGTTGAAGAGATAACATATATAACCCTATGTAAAAATTGTTTTACCAAAAGATATATGCTTATGTCATTTTTGTATTTACTTTAACTTAATTAATATAAAGTGTCATTATCACTTACAAGTGGCTCCATGAGGTCACAAAATCGACTCAATGATGTCCATGGTCAGAAATGTATCATCCAATAGGTTTATAACATGTGTTATGGTAAATTAATATTATTATAATATTATTTGTTTACCCTTATTTACCGGATTTACTATTTAACCATGGTAAATAAAATATATAACGAAGTAATTATTCAAAATGTTTAAAAATAAAATTTACCTATTTACACAATTTGGACCTCATGATTATAAATATGGAATCCATTTATATAAATTCAAAACAAATAATTGGCAGAAATTAATTTAAAATTAATTCTCACTATAAAAACAAAAAAGTGTGTTTTTAAGAAATAATAACTATCAAAAGATTGACACTTGTTTATGTCCAGTTTAAATGTGAAATTATGTCCAATGACCAAAATTGGATTAAATGGTAAAAATATAATCTATTTATACTTCCAAACCATTAAAATGTATAATTTAACACTATAAATTATTTTGATTAAAAAAATTTGTTTTCAGTTAAAATATAGTATTTTTCACTATTCACCCAAATATAAAAGTTATCAGAAAAACACCAAAAACTTATTAAAACTATACTATTATGTCTCGATTCCAAGGAAGAAGTTTATATTGTCAAATTGAATATATAAAATTTTGAAATATTGGATTTAAAAAGGGTTCTCCATTAAAAGGCGGTAAAATTTCATTTTTTGAAAAATACTTCCTTTATTTGAAAAAAATGAATATGTTCTGAAATTATGAATAAGAAACTCACAATATGGATTCTAAAATTATAAGGATTATATAAAGCTCAAAATTCAGTTAATACTATTCATAACAGCTTTTGAATGGCTAGTTTGGTAAGTCGTGGTGCGTTTGAACTCGGTGTTGCGTGTAGTAAAAGTTATTGAATTACTTTGATGAAATAACGTACTATGAAATCTTGGGGTGTTACATTCTTCCCTCATTCAATAAATTGAATCCTTATAATTTGAAATTGTTATTTGAAAATAAAATGTTGAAAATGGAAAATACCTTTGTGGGAAAACCCACATTAGAAATTGAGTTAATAAAATTTAGTCTTAATAAGAGGATAAGGGAAATGAAAGGGTCCCCACCAAATTACGATATTGATTAAGAGAAATTTTGTGGTAATTAGAGAAAAATAATTGGAGGAAAATGTAAATATTTATAGGTAGTGATTGAGGTCCTAAATCACAAACAAGTGTAAAATTAATGGCCTCAAATCCATCAATCTATGATGAT
Source organism: Viscum album (assembly GCA_963277665.1). NCBI lineage: Eukaryota > Viridiplantae > Streptophyta > Magnoliopsida > Santalales > Viscaceae > Viscum > Viscum album. The sequence continues at coordinate 1,031,346,998 of OY728150.1, forward strand.
TTAAAATACCATCGGTTCAACAAAATATAAGGTATTAGGATAACACATTTTTGGTTTTAATATCCTTTACCTAAATTTTAATAATTAATTTATCCATATAATAATAGGAATATATATATATATATACATGACAAGTAGAGTTTCATCCTTCAACCAATTCATACCACAAACACATATTTCACACCAAAAGATTTCAAAAAAATATTTTATTTATCCTTATCGTATAGGGTTCCAAAAATAATGAATTTATAATTCACTTATCAGAACATTAAAAAAAGAAACTACATTATACAATCCATGACATCACATAGGCTAGTGGTAGGTGATTTACCCTTGTCACCCTTCGGTTGCGGGTTCAAGTCTCGTAGCCTTACCGGATGTGACTGGTTGTTGCCCGACCACTGGGTTGTCCTTTTTATAACAATCCAAAAATTTCATTAACAATAGAATCCAATTTCAAACTTAATCCATTCCAACCTTTATAATTATCCAAAATAATTCTATCCAAACTCTCAGTCCAAAATTTATAAGGAAGTTAAAGATAATGAAGATCCTTTTTTCCATGTAATAATATGTGAACACCTTCATCATGTATTCTTTTAAAACATGGTAACACCATGAAGTAACATAAATCATTATTGATTACATTCATGATCTCTTATTCTTTATAGAATACAGGATATATTCCTTATATCCAAAATTTTTGATTATTCCATCAATAATGAAATAAAAAATATTAATCAGTTCCAAGGGAGTCAATAATATCCAACATAATTTTTCCAAGTCAACCATCTTTTATTCCAAAATCACTACCTCCTTATTGGGACCATATTAAGGATTTCATTTCCTTCAACCATGCATTTTCTGAAATGTGTAGCTTACTATTAAGTAACTTTTCTTAGAACCATGTTATCTCAAATACTCAAAAAAATAGTACTGTAGTACAATCCTTATTTATCTCCATAATTCATATAACTAGTATATTATTGATAAAACACTCAAATGAAATAATTCTATAATAACAACATAAGATCACTAATAATTCCTCTTCATCTGAGGTAGTATCATAGATTGATTATTATCCAATAGAATCAGTTCCGGTATAATCTGATGACTGGGACATTGATTCGTGTAGTTTCCCAACACCTTGCAAATGAAGAATTTTACATTTGAAACCTTTTTCTTACCCTTGAAATAACATACTTTGTGTCATTTTTATCCACACTTATAACAAACTCCCATTCCCTTCAAGCATTTACCAAGGTGATTCTTTCCACATTTATAACATATGGGGAAATCCTTCTTTCCCCTCTTCCCTTTATCCATCTTTATCTCTACCATCCTTTTCTTATCTTGCTTCCCTTCAAAGCCATATGACTCAAAGAATTCATTACTTATCTTATTAAAACATGATATTATTTCTTCTTATGTTGAGAATACATGGGAGACTATTTGCCTTCTAAATGTTGGTTTAATACCATGAATGATATGAACCTTCTTACTCTTTGGATCATCCGTATTGTTGGAGTTCTCATTCCTTTTACTGGGTGTCATTTCTATACAATGGAATACACTAGGTCAGTTTATGAATTGCAATAAAGAATTACAAACTTGTAAAATAACTAACATAAATTGAACAGTTTATGGATATAATCCATAATCGTAAAAATATTTTCTTTGAGGAGGTATATACTCATAAATCCTGCATAATAATTTGTAATGAAAATGAGAATTATTCTAATCATATCCCTCGGGAGTGTCATAACCAAGAGTGCAGCAAGGCCCGTTGTCGTGCACCAGTTCTCATTCGAGTCTAGCTCAAAGCAGTGTTTTTAGGTTTTACCCTTAGTTACATTTGTGCCAGAGCTGCCTCTACTTTCTCTTATCCAGACAATGATGTATTTTCTTGGAAAACTCACAAAATATCAACATTACCAAAATTCTAGGAAGTTGTTCTATACTAATCCTCAAAGTCTATCTTAGGGTAATGTGCTCTAATTAGAGTATATCTAAATCTAGTTTCCAAGGTCATTTCTCAACTTCCTCTGATACAAACTTTAACGCCCTGACCCTAGATTCCCAGATTCGGTTCATTATTTTAATACATTGGAATGATTACAAGGAATCATGTCACGAAAGACCATTCAGTTTAGAATTCTTGGAAAATATATTACGTACATGAACGTTACATTTCACATTCCAACATACAAAAAAAATACTTTGATAATTCCATTGTTCCCTTAGCTTAACCCTACATCTCAAACAAAAAACACTTCGTGGGATCTTGGTAAAATAAAACATAAGAAATGGGTGAGCTTAGATGCTCAGTAAGGGTAAATAATTTAGCGGAAGCTATAAATCTTAAGGAAACATGTATAATAAAAACAATATCCTTATAATTATAAACATGAACACAATATGGAAACAATAAATCAAAAAATACCATATAAACATGAAAATGGATATTTCACTAGTTGAATAATCACATGTAATAACTAATTTTATAATGAGGGAATGTATAGTACCAGACTTTAATTTCTATGTCAAGGACTCGTGCCATGACCTAGGGGCTAACAGAAACTGGACCCCAACCTGGAGAGCCACTATAATCTGACTCCAACCTGGGGAGCCTCTATAACTAGAATCCAACCCAGAGAGCCTTTGTTACTGAACTCCAACCCGGAGAGTCTGCTGTAACCAAACCCCATTCTGGAGGGCTTAATTTTACCGGTCCCTAACCCAAAACATACTAGTGAAATAAATTTATCTTAATAAAAGGTTGAAATATAACATAAACATTCGTATTAAAAATAACATAAGAAATGTCAATACTTTAACCATAAACCATGAATGGCATAAAAATAACTCTTCCACAGTCAAACATATCACAAAACCTTATATAAAATATGGGGGATTTGTATCATAATAAATAAACTTCAAACAAGTGTAAAATTTATCAAAGGATGTTGACATAGATGAAATCAAAACTATTTGAGAGAAATATCGATTTCTATTTTGAAATCATTAAAGGGTCACGTAGTTATAATGAAAACATTTATTTTAAAAATATTCATATAATCTTGTAAGGGATGATTGGATGATGTTATAAGGGCGGAAAATAGGAGTACCCACCGTAGATGTTAAAAAAACATTCTTACCTTAATTTTTTCGAAAAGATCATAAAGTACCTTGTTTGGAAAATAATGGAAAGATCAATTTATAAATTTTTTATAAAAAGTAAAACAAGGGTATAAATTAATTATCCCATATTCTAGTAAATATTAAAAATGTTTTTAAATACATTTTTTAGAAAACACGAATGTGGATGATAAATAGGTCTAAGTAGATACTTACGTAAAAACAACCTCAGACAATAAAGAGATTGTGAAATTAACCCTTACCAATTTGGTAACATACGAAACATACACCCCATGAAAGACGTTTCATACAATGAATATGTAAATACACATAAATTGAAGTGTATTACACAAAGAATACAATTATGGGTAGAAGATACACCACATAAAATGAAATAGTGGCAATATAGAGTGAATCTCACTGGAATAAGGTGTGAGATGAAAACCCCTTAACTTGTTGCTTTCCTTGTTCAAGGGTTGTTTAACCTCTGGTATAATTGTTAAATAATTTCAATTAAATTTTACAATAAACATATTCATTAATATGATATCATATATGATCTTCTAATATTTCTTTGTTAATGATATTTCAGTAGTATCATTATTTCAGTTGTTAACTGATTCGTTTTCCTTTAAATGATTTGTTACGTAAGTAATGTTTGTTGTGGATATGATGTATCTTATTCATATTCATAATGATATTAAGTCTTTAAACATTATTTTTAATCATCAAATGAATATTATTTTTGAATGGATACGATGGGGAATGAATCTCATCGTGTTTGTGGAGACGGTAATCTCTACGTACGCACGAGGGACAATATCATTCTTTTGATATTAAAATAATATATAATTTGATTGTATATCATATATAAAGAATAATTATCATGTTATATTTATTATTTACATCAATTATACATCATTATTATAATCATCCAAATAATAATTCATTGAATAACAACTACACCATGACGTGGAGACGGTAAGCCGTCCGTACGCACGTATGGTGACATGTCATTCAAAGGATGGTTAGAATAATTAATATGGTTGTACCATATTTATAATAACATCACAGTATATAGAATATACTGGTGTTATTATTTTATAATGGTAACAACAAGGAAATAAGAAGTGGAAGAAGAAAATAAATTGAAAGAGGTGATGAAATATTTACCTCTTCTTCGGGTTCTTCTTTTTCATTTGATCAGAAGGGATCCTTAGGTTGGATTTTTGACTAAAGTAAGGCATCTAGGATTAATGGAGTATAGTTTAGAGGGTATTTGGATAGTTTTTGTCTGATCCAAATAGGTTTGAAGATGTGAATTTTAGAGAAGGTGGAGTGCCCTTTTATAAGAGGGGTGAGGGGCACCTTAGGAAAAGATTGATATAGTATTTTATAATAAAATATTTTTCGGGTTATAATGGTTCCAAAATGATTTATTTATAGGATAAGGTTGGTATGGGTATAAAAAACTCTAAACCAATAGGTTTTAGACAGGTTCGGGTCACTATATTAACCTTATCTTCTATATTTAACTATTAGTTAATTAGTTTGACATTTACCATGTCTCTTTTTATTTGTATATTATATGGTTAATAAACTTACTATAAACATCCAAGAGAACCTCAAGTGGTTCATTAATGACATATATAATATTATTTAAATCCTTTGGCCAAACCTTAGATTTTTACGAAATGAATATCAATTAATAATATAATATTTTTTAAAAACTATTTTATGTCAATTTTGACACTATTTTCTATTTTGATTTTGTTAAAATTATAACCATATTATTACTTCGGAAACAATTAATTTAATCAATCCTAACATGTCACATTAACCTATAAAATTCTTGGATGTCACCAAAACATTAAAATTATATTTATTTTAACATCTATAATACCATTTATTTGATTCTATCATTAATAAGAAAAATACTGCATCATCATTGTGTCATGAATAAATTTAATTATTAAATTTCTAAAAATTATAAATAAAATAAAATTTTATAGGACAAATTTTTATATTTTAAATGAATATTTATTGTCGAACTGATAAAATAAATAATGCTATATAAAAATTGTTTTACTAAAAGATATATGCTTATGTCATTTTTGTATTTATTTTAACTTAATTAATATAAAGTGTCATTATCACCTACAAGTGGCTCCATGGAGTCCCAAAATCGACCCAATGATGCCCATGGTCGGGTATTTATCATCCAATAGGGTTAGAACATGTGTCAGGGTAATTTAATATTATTATAATATTATTATTTTACCCTTATTTACCAGATTTACCCTTTACCATGGTAAATAAAACATTTACCGAAGTAATTATTCAAAATGTCGAAAAATAAATGTTACCTTTATACACAATGTGGAACTCTTGATTGTAAATATGGAATCCATTTTTTCTAAATTCAAAACATATAAGTGGAATAAATTAATTTTAAATTAATTCCCATTATCAAAAAAGCGTGTTTTTAAGAAATAATAACTATCAAAAGATTGACACTTGCTTATGTCCAGTTTAAATGTGAAATTACTTCAAATGACAAAAATTGGATTAAATGGTAAAAATATAATCTATTTATACTTCTGAACCATTAAAATGTATAATTTAACACTATAAATTATTTTTATTTAAAAAGTTATTTTCAGTTAAAATATAGTATTTTTCACTATTCACTAAAATATGAAAGTTATCAGAAAAACACCAAAAAGTTATTGAAACTAAATTCTTATGTCTTGATTCTAAAGAAGAAGTTTATTTTGTCATATTGAATATATAAAAGTTTCAAATATTGGATTTAAAGGGGGTTCTCTATTAAAAGGCGGTAAAATTGCATTTTTTGGAAAATACTTCCTTTATTTGAAAAAAATGAATTTGTTCTTACATTATGTCTAAGAAAATCAAAATATGGATTCTAAAATTATAGGGATTATTTAAGGTTCAAAATTCAGTTAATACTATTCATAACTTCTTTTAAACGGCTAGTTTGGTAAGTCGTGGTGCGCTTGAACTCAGTGTTGCATGTAGTGCAAGTTATTGAATTACTTTGAAGAAATAACGTACTATGAAATCTTGGGGTGTCATATTCGTCCCTCCTTTAATAAATTTCATCCTCTCAATTTGAAATTTTTCTTCGAAAATAAAATGTTGAAAATAGAAAATACCTTTTCCAGAAAACCCACATCGGAAATTGGGTTAATAAAATTTTGACTTAATAAGAGGAAAAGGGAAATGAAAGGGTCACCACCAAATTATGATCATGATTAGAAGAACATTGGTGGAAATTTGAGACACATAATTGGAGTAAAAATGTAAATATTTATAGGGAGTGATTGAGGTCATCAATCACAAACAAGTATAAAATTGAGGGCCACAAATCCATCAATATATGATGATTTAAAATACCATTGGTTCAAAAAAACATAAGGTATTAGGATAACACATTTTTGGTTTTAAGATCCCTTCCTTAAATTTTAAGAATTAATTTATCTATAGAATAATAAGTAGAAAAAAGTACACACACACACACACATATATATATACTTGACAAGTAGAGTTTCATCCTTCAACTAATTCTTACCACAAACTCATCTTTCACTCTAAAATATTTCAAAAAAATATTCTATTTATCCTAATCATATAGGGTTCCAAAAATAATGAATTTATAATTCACCTATCAGAACTTTTAAAAAAGAAACTAAATTATACAATACAGGACATCACGTAGGCCAGTGGTAGGTGAAGCACTCTTGTCACCCTTCGGTTGCAGGTTCAAGTATCATGGCCTTGTCGGACGTGATTGGTTGTTTCCTGACCTCTGGGTTATCCTTTCTATAACAATCCAAAAACAACCTTAACAATAGTATCCAATTTGAAACTTAATCCATTCTAACCTTTATAATTATCCAGAATCCTTTTATCCTAACTCTCAGTCCAAAATTTATAAGGAAGTTAAACATAATGAAGATCGTTTTTTACATATAATAACATGTGAACACATTCATCATGTATTATTTTAAAACATGGTAACACCATGAATTACCATAAAACCTTATTGATTACATTCATGCTCCCTTATTCTTTATAGAATACTAAATATTTTTCTTATATCCAAATTTTTTGAATATTCCAACAATGATGAAATAAAAAAACCAGTAATCAGTTCCATGGAAGTCAAGAATATCCCATATAATTTTTCCAAATTAGCCATCTCTTATTCCAAAATAACTACCTCATTATCAGGACAATATTATGGATTACCTGTCCTTCAACAATGTATTTTTCTAAAAGTGTAGCTTACTATTAAGTCACTTTTCATAGAACCATGTAATATCAAATATTCGATAAAATAGTACTGAAGTACAATCCTTATTTATCTCCATAATTCATATAACCAGTATATTGTTGATACAACACTCAAATGAAATAATTCTATATTAACAACATAAGAACAGTAGTCATTCCTCTTCATCTGAGGTAGTATCATAGATTGATCACTATACAATAGAATCATTTGCATTATACTCTGATGACTGGAATTTTGATTCTCATAGTGTCCCAACACCTTGCAGATGAAGCATTTAACATTTGAAACCCTTTTATTACCTTTGAAATCACATATTTGGTGCCCTTTTTTTCCACACTTATAACAAACTCCAATTCCCTTCAATCATTTACCAATATAATTCCTTCCACATTTATCACATATGGGAAAATACTTCTTTCCCCTCTTCCCTTTATCCATCTTTCAGTATACCATCCTTTTCTTCTCCTACTTCCCTTCCAAGCCATAGGACTCAAAGAATTCTTTACTTATCTTATTAACACATGATATTATTTCTTCATATGTTGATAATACATGGGAGACTATTTCCCTTCTAAATGTTGGCATAATACCATGAATGATATGATCCTTCTTACTCTTTGGATCATACATATTATTGGAGTTCTCATTCTTTATACTGGGTTCCATTTCTATAAAATGGCATACACTAGTTCAGTTTATGAATTGCAATGAATAATTCCAAACTTGTAAAATACCTAACGTAAATTGAAAAGTTTATGGATATAATCCGTAATCATTAAAATATTTTCTTTGAGGAGGTATATACTCGTAAAACCTTCATAATTATTTGTAAATAAAATGAGAATTATCCTAAGAATATCCACCAGGAGTGTTGTAACCAAGAGTGCAGCAAGGCCCATTGTCGTGCACCGGTTCCCGTTTGAGTCTAGCTCAAAGTGGTGTTTTTAGTTTTTACCCCAAAGTACATCTGTGCCAGAGCCATCTCAACCAGCTCGTATCTAGACAGGGATGTATTTTCTTGGAAAACTCACAAAATCCTACATTACCAAAATTCTAGGAAGTTCTTCTATACTAATCCTCAAAATCCATCTTAGGGTAATGTTCTCTAATCAGAGATTATCTAAATCAAGTTTCCAAGGTTATTGTTAAACTTCCTCTGATACCAACTGTAACGACTTGACCCTAGATTCCCAGAGTCGCTGCATTATTTTACTACATTGACTTGATTACAAGGAATCAAGTCTCAAAAGACCAATCAGCTTAACAGTCTTGGAAAATATATTACATACATGAATGTTACATTACACTTTACAACATAAAAAAAAATCCTTTGAGAATTCCATTGTTCCCTTAGATTAACCTTGTATCTCAAACATAAAACACTTCTTGGGATCCTGGGAAAATAAAACATAATAAAGGGGTGAACTCAGATGCTCATTAAGGGTAAATAATTTTGTGGATGCTATAAACTTTAAATCCAATATGTGTAATAAAAAACAATAGCCTTTTAAACATAAACACGAACATAATATAGAAAAAAATAAATCAAACAATACCATATAAACATGCACCTGTATATTCTACTAGTCGAATAATCACATGTAATAACTAATTTCATAATGATGGAATGTATAGTACCAGACTTTAATTTCTGTGTCAAGGCCTCGTGCCATGACCTAGGGGATAACTGTAACCGGACCCCAACCTGGAGAGCCTCTGTAACCGGACTCCAACCCGGAGAGCCTTTGTAACCCGACTCCAACCAGGAGAGCCTCTGTAACAGGACTCTATCCTGGAGAGTCTGTTGTATCCAGAACCCATCCTGGAGGGCTTACGTTTACCAGTCCCCAAACCGGAACATACTAGTCTAATAAATTCATCTTAAGAAAATGTTGAAAAATAACATAAACATTCGTATTAAAACTATCATATGTAATGTAAATAATTTAAATATAAACCATTAATGGCATAAAAATAACTCATTGACAGTAAAAAATATCAAAAAACATTAAATACAATATTGGAGATTTGTATCATAATAAATCAAATTCAAAAAGTGTAAAATTTATCAAAGGATGTTGAAATAAATAAAATCAAAACTATTTGAGAGAAATATCACTTTCTATTTTGAAATCATTTAAGAGTAATATAATTATAAAGAAAAAATTTATTTTGAAAATATTCATATAATCATGTAAGGTAAGATTCTATGATGTTATAATGGTGGAAAATATCCTCACCCACCGCATAAGTTAAAAAAACATTTTTACCTTAATTTTGTCGAAAACGGCATAAAGTACCTTGTTTGGAAAATGACAGAAACATTCCTTTATAAACATCTTATAAAAAGTAAAATAAGGGGATAAATGACTTTATCCCATAGTATAGTAAATATTAAAAATGTTTTGAAATAAATTTTTAAGAAAACATGGATGTGGATGATAAATAGGTCCCAGATACTTATGTAAAAACAACCTCAGATAATAAAGAGATTGTGAGATTAACCCTTACCAATTTTGTGACATAAGAAACATACACCCCATGAAATAATTATCATATAATTATGATACTAGTACACATAAATTAGAGTGTATTACACAATGAATACAATTATGGGTAGTACATACACCACACAAAAGGAAATAATGGCAATATAGCATGAATCTCATGAGAATAAGGTGTGAGATGAAAACCTCTTAACTTGTTCTTCTCCTTGGTCGACCGTTGGCTAACCTCCTGTATAATAGTTAAATAATTTTTGTTAAATTATTCAAGAAACATATACATTAATATGACATCATATATGGCCTTCTAATATTTCTTTCTTAATGATATTTCAGTAGTATCATCGTTTCAGGTGTTAACTGATTTGTTTTTTTATATGTTTTGTTACGTAAGAAATGTTTGTTGTGGATATGATGTAAATTAATCATATTAATAATTATATTAAGTGTTTAAATATTATTTTTAATCAAAAAACAAAAAGTATTCTTGAATGGATATGATGGGAAATGAATCTCATCACGTTTGTGGAGATGGCAATCCTTATGTACACACGAGCGACAATATCATACTTTTGATATTAAAATAACATATAATTGGATGGTATATCATATATAAAGAATAATTATCATGTTATATTTATTATTTAAATCAATTATGAGTTGTTATTATACTCATCCAAATAATAATGTATTGAATAACAACTACACCACGACGTGGAGATAATAAGCAGTTCGTACACACATATGGTGACATATCATTCAAAGTATGGATAGAATAATGAATATGGATGTAATAAATTTATAATAAAATCACAATATATAGATATGACACTAGTTTTATTATTTTAGAATGGAAACAACAAAGAAAGAATAAGTGGAAGAAGAAAAGAACTTGAAAGAGGTGGTGAAATATTTACCTCTTCTTCAGGTTCTTCCTTTTAATTTGATCAAAAGGGCACATTAGGTTAGTTTTAAGAATAAATTAAAGCCTCTATGATGAAGGGAGGATAGTTTAGATGATATTTGGGCAGGTTTTGGACGATTCAAATGGCTTTGAAGGTGTGCATTTGAGAGAAGAGTGAGTTCCCTTTTATAAGAGGGGTGAGGGGCACCTTAGGAAAAGATTGAAATATTATTTTATAATAAAATAATTTTCGATTTATAATGGCTCCAAAATAATTTATTTTGAGGATATGGTGGGGATGGGTCGAAAACCACTCAACCAATTGGTTTTAGACTGGTTTGGGTCACTACATTAACCTTATCTTCTAGATTTTACTCTTACTTAATTAGTTTGACATTTACCATTTCTCTTTGGATTTTTATATTATATGGTTAATAAACTTACTATAATCTTCCAAGAAAACCTAAAGTTGTTAATTAATGACATATATAATATTATTTAAGACCTTTTTCTGAACCTTATATTTTGAGGAAAAGAATATCAATTAATAATATAATATTTGTTTTAAAAACTCTTTTATGTCAAATTTGACACTATTTTCTATTTTGTTTTTGTTAAATTTATAACAGCATTATTATTTCCAAAAGATTAACTTAATCAATCCTAAAATGTCAAATTAACCTATAAAATTCTTGTATGGAATCAAAACTTTCAAATTATATTAATTTTAACATCTATTAAACCATTTAATTGATTCTTTCATTAATGAGGAAAATACTGCATCATCATCGTGTCATAAATAATATTAATTATTCAATGTCTAAAAATTATAAATAAAATACCATTATGTAAGAAATAGGTTTATATTTCTAATGAATATTTATTGTTGAAACGATAACATATATAACCCAATGTAACAATTGTTTTACTAAAATATATATGCTTATGTCATTTTTGTATTTACATTAACTTAATTAATATAATGTGACATTATCACTTACAAGTGGCTCCATGGGGTCCCAAAATCAACCCAATGATGCCCATGGTCAGATATGTATCCGAAAATAGGGTTAAAACACATTTTAGGGTAATTTAATTTTATTATAATATTATTTTTTACCCTTATTTACCAGATTTACCCTTTAACCATGGTAAATAAAATATTTACCGAAATAATTATTCAAAATGTATAAAAATAAAAGTTACATATTTACACAATTTGTAACTCCTGATTCTAAATATGTAATCCATTTTTATAAATTCAAATCACATAATTTGAGGAAATTAATTTAAAATTAATTTCCGTTGTCAAAACAAAAAACGTGTTTTTAAGAAATAATAACTATCAAAAGATTGACACTTGCTTATGTCCAGTTTAAATGTGAAATTACATCCAATGACCAACGTTGGATTAAATGGTAAAAATATAATCTATTTATACTTCCACACCATTAAAATTTATAATTTAACACTATAAATTATTTTGATTAAAAAAAGTTGTTTTCAGTTAAAATATAGTATTTTTCACTATTCACCCAAAAATTAAAGTTATCAGAAAAACACCAAATATTTATTGAAACTAAATTATTATGTCCTCCTTCTAAATATGAAGTTTATTTTGTCAAATTGAATATATAAAAGTTTCAAATATTGTATTTCAAGAGGGTTCTCCATTAAAAGGCGGTAAAATTTCATTTTTAAAAAAATACTTCCTTATTTTGAAAAAAATGAATTTATTCTTAAATTATGTCTAAGAAACTCACAATATGTATTCTAAAATTATAAGGATTATATAAAGTTCAAAATTCAGTTAATACTATTTATAATCTCTTTTGAACGGCTAGTTTGTTAAGTCGTGGTGCGCTTGAACTCGGTGTTGCGTGTATTACAAGTTAATGAATTACTTTGAAGAAATAATGTACTATGAAATCTTGGGGTGTTAAATTCTTCACTCCTTAACTAAATTGCATCATCGCAATTTGAAGTTGTTCTTTGAAAATAAAAGGTTTAAAATAGAAGATACCTTTGTGGGAAAACCCACATCAGAAATTAGGTTAATAAAATTTAGTCTTAATAAGAGGAAAAGGGAACTGAAAGGGTAACCACCACATTATGATATGAATTAGAAGAACATTTATGGAAATTATAGACACATAATTGGAGAAAAAACATAAATATTTATAGGGAGTTATTGAGGTCATCAATCACAAACAAGTGTAAAATTAAGGGCCTCAAATCCATCAATCTATGATGATTTAAAACACCATCGGTTCAACAAAACATAAGGTATTAGGATAACAAATTTTTTATTTTAAGATCCCTTCCCTAAAGTTTAAGAATTTATTTATCCATAGAATAAGAGGAAAAAAATTTATATATATATATATATACTTGACAAGTAGAGTTTCATCCTTCAACTAATTTCTACCACAAACTCATATTTCACTCCAAAAGATTTCAAAAAAAAATATTATATTTGTCCTAATCGTATAGGGTTCCAAAAATAATGAATTTATAATTCACCTATTAGACCTTTTAAAAATTAAACTACATTATACAATCTAGGAAATCACGTAGGCCAGTGGTAGGTGATGCACCCTTGTCACCCTTCGGTTGCAGGTTCAAGTCTCACGGCCTTGCCGGACGTGACTGGTTGTCGCCCGACCTATGGGTTGTCCTTTTTATAACAACACAAAAATAACCTTAACAATAGTATCCAATTTCAATCTTAATCCATTCCAACCTTTAGAGGTATCCAAAATACTTCTATCCAAACTCTCAGTCCAAAATTTATAAGGAAGTTAAACACAATGAAGATCCTTTTTTCCACATAGCACAGTGTGGACACCTTTATCATGTATTCTTTTAAAACATGGTAACACTATGAATTACTATAAAACCTTATTGATTAAATTCATGATACCTTATTCTTTATAGAATACTGGATATATTCCTTATATCCAAAAATATTGAATATTCCAACAATGATGAAACAAACAAACTATTAATCAGTTCCAAGGAAGTCAAGAATATCCAATATAATTTTTCCAAATTAACTATCTCTTATTCCAAAAATCACTATCTCATTATCAGGACCATATTAATGATTACCTTTCCTTTAACCATATATTTTCTAAAAAGTGTTACTTACTATTAAGTCACTTTTCTTAGAACCATTTAATCTCAAATCCTCAATAAAATAGTACTGCAGTACAATCCTTATTTATATCCATAATTCATATAACCAATATATTGTTGATACATCACTCAAATGAAATAATTATATAATAAAAACATATGAACACTAGTCATTCCTCTTCATCTGAGTTAGTATCATTGATTTATTATTATCCAATAGAATCATTTGCGGTATACTCTAATGACTAAGATATTGATTCGTGTAGTCTCCCAACACATTGTAGATGAAGCATTTTACATTTGAAACCTTTTTCTTACCCTTGAAATCAAGTACTTGGTGTCCTTTTTATTCACACTTATAATGAACTCCCATTCCCTTCAAGCATTTACCAAGGTGATTCTTTCCACATTTATCACATATGGGAAAATCCTTCTTTCCCCTCTTCCCTTTTGAAGTTCCAAGGATCAAATAACAACTTAAAAGGGGGGGTTAAATCAGTTGTTTAACTTTTTATATGATTCCAAAACGTTAAGAAACTTAACCCTTGCATCCTATTATGATTTATTACTTATCAACCTTTAGCAAGAAACTCAAGTAAATGTAAGGCAAGAAAGGAACACAAGATTTACAAGGTTCGACCTCAATAAGAGAACCTACATCCTTACCATAGCCACTCCCGTGGGTCTATGGAAATCCACTATAATAAATAAGTGAATACATCTTGTGCCAACTCCCATTAGACACCTTCTATATTCCAATAAGAAAGATTATACTAACTCCCATCAGTTTACAATGTTTTATTAAAGAACAAATGATCCAAAAACAAGAATAAGAACTTTGTTAAGTTGCTCCTCACTTCGAATCTTCAATCTGATTTCTTGAATCTGATTTGCTAAAACCGGTCTTCTCAACAAAATAAGATGATTCCGCACAAGTTCTCACTCTGAATCTTCAATCCGATTTCTTGAATCCGATTTTTGAAAACAATATTCTCAGTAAGATAAGATAATTTTGATTCTCTTATTCTCAAACACTCAAGGAAACTTCTTCAATATGGTAGTAACTTTTCACTTAGAATTCTCCAGTTCTTCACCTTTTCGCGTTTTTAGAAGTTGTTAATGAGAAAATTATCTGAGCACATATTTATTGGTGACTCATAAAACAACAGTGGGAATCTTGAAAATCTTTTCGGATTCCTCAAATATCAAAAACTCCACAAATCTCTCACATTTAATCCTCAATCTCTGACTTCTTCAAATATCCTTAAATTTCTCCCAGATTTATGCAAAGTTGAAATTCAGGTTTTCTAGAATTCTTCATATCTTCCTCAGAATGATAAGGCTGGATCTTGGTTCTGATTTTAGGTTCAAGAAATAGGTTCAGTAAAATTGGTTCAGGAAAACTATTTTAGGAAAACTAGTTCAGGAAAACAGGTTCAGGAAAAATGGTTGAAGAAAACTGCTTCAGGAAAACTGGTTCAGAAAACAGACTCTGAATTTTAGGTTCAAGAAGCAGACTCTGAATTTCAGGTTCAGGAAGTGGACTCTGAATTTCTGGCTTAGGAAGTAGACTCGAAATTTCACGTTCAGGAAGTAGACTCCAAATTTCTGGCTCAGGAAGTAGACTCTGAATTTCAGGTTTAGGAAGTAGACTCCGAATTTCAGACTTAGGAATTAGACTTCGAATTACAGGTTTTGGAATTAGACTCATAATTTCTAGCTCCGAAAGTAGACTCCAAATTTCAGGTTCAGGAAGTAGACACCGAATTTCTGGCTTAGGAAATAGACTATGAATTTCAGGTTCAAGAAGTAGACTCTAAATATCTAGCTCAGGAAGTAGACTCTGAATTTCAGGTTCAGGAAGTAGACTCTGATTTTTTGGCTCAGGAAGTAGACTCTGAATTTCAGGTTCAGGATGTAGATTCAAGAAACTAGTTCAGGAAACAGGTTCAGGAAATAGGTTCAGGAAAACTGGTTTAGGAAAATGGGTTCAGGAAAACTGGTTTAGGAAATAGGATCAGGAAAACTTGTTAAGGAAAACAGGTTCAGGAAAATTGGTTCTGAATATCCTCAAAATTTTTCTTAGTGAAAAACATCAATCCTCTTCACCATTTCTTCAATACATTTTATCATGAAACTTTTCAGGATTTTTGAGAACTTAAATATCAGCAAAGCATCATCTGATTATGTTTAGAAAGTTTGCGGCACTTTCTTAACTTCTGACTTCTTATTCTTCAACATAATCTTCTTTAAGGAAATATTCAGCAACAAGAAACTTCAACATTATGTAACTCAAAAATGTTATTCAATAAAAATATTAGTTGTCAAAAAATAAAAAACTTTTTTAAACAAAAAACCACAAAGGTTTTTCAATATCCCCTTTGGATTTGATGGAATCCCTTGTTAACAAGTTTTCACCTCTCCAAAAAATTTACATCTCATGTTCTTGAATTTTACCAAAACATAGCCTTTATCAAAAAGAGTGTCCTGACACCACACTACTGGATAAATTAATGTTTTTAAGGATTTAAATCACTCGGTGACAAGAAAAATTTGCAGCCATATAAAGATAAACGTCACCTTACTCAAACTCCCCCTTAACTTTTATCTTTATATTTCTCAATTTTCTTTTCCTCTCTTTTTTTTCTTTCTCTCTCCCCCATTATATGATAACCACAGATTTAGACTCATAAAAGAAAAATTACTCTCCCCCTTCGTCAACATAATCCAAAGCATAGTGGGGGGGAATCCTTATATGTTTTAGGAAGTCATGGGAGGAGGCTGAACATGGATTTTCAGCCTAAGTTCAGAAAACCATTCCTTTGACATCGTTTTTGTAAAAATATCAGCAATCTGATACTTTGTTGAAATATACTCCATCAAGACTTCTCATGTAGAATCTTTCTCTTTCAAAAACTGATACTTTATATAAATGTGGCTTCATGTTGAATGTTGGATAGGATTCTTAGAGATATCAATGGCACTTTGATTATCACAGAGTATCTTCAAAGGTTTAGAAACTTTCACTTTCAAATCTTCTAGCTGAACATTCATCCACATCATTTGTGTATAAGCCTGATTAGCTGCAACATATTTGGATTCAGCTGTGGTTAAAGTTACTATACTTTGTTTATTACTGTTCAAACTCAGACAACATTCCCCTAAGAAAAATATTCCTCCTGATGTTGATTTTCTATCATTACAATCACCAGCCCAATCAGCATCGGTATAACCACGAAACTTCATCTCATTGTTTCTCTTGTCTAACATCCCATGTGAAGGTGTTCCTTTAACATATCTCAGAATCCTCTTAACATCCAACATGTGTGATTATTTTTGGATTACTTTGATACCGAGAACATAGAGTTACAACATAATAAATATCAGGCCTTGAAGCTGTAAGATAAAAAAGACTTCGTATCAACTTTCGAAAGTCTTTCTGATTCACACTGTTCCCTGATTCATCTTTAATCAACTTTGTGCCCATTGAGATAGGAGTTAAAAATTCATTTGATTCACCCATACTAAACTTCTTTAAAAATTCCTTGGCATACTTTTCTTGGGATAATATAATGTAGTTTTCTTGTTGTTGAACTTGTAATCCAAGGAAGAAAGTTAATTCCCCCAACATTGACATTTCAAAATTTTTCTTCATCTCTTCAGCGAACTCTTCACAAACCTTTTCTTCATCTCCGGAAAAAATTATATCATCCACATAAATGATTACAATTAAAGTTATGAAGCCAACATCTTTAACATACAAGTTGCTATCAACCATTCCTTTAGAAAAGTTCATCGTTCTTAGGGAATTGTCAATCTTTTAATACCATACTCGTGGAGCTTGTTTTATCCCATACAAGTCTTTCTTCAATTTTAAAACTTTGTTTTCATCCTCATAAAGTAAAAACCCACAAGGTTGTTCAATGTAAACTTCTTCCTCAATCTCACCATTTAAGAAAGCTAACTTTACATCCATCTGATAAACCTTGTAATTTTAATGAGAAGCCACTGCAAGAAACATTTCAATAGTTTCCAACCTTGCAATAGGGGAAAATGTTTCATCAAAATCCACACCTTCCACTTGTGCATATCCTTTACACACTAGCCTTTCTTTTTTTCTTGTAACTTCTCCATGCTCATTCAATTTATTTTTTTAAACCCACTTGGTTCTGATAACATTCTTATTTGATGGCCTTGGAACAAGTTCCCATGTTTCATTATTCTCAATTTGACCGAGTTCTTCATTCATAGCATCCACCCATTATTTATGTTGAATAGCTTCTGAAACTGATTCTGGTTCAACATTTGAGATAAGAGAAGTCTGATTTTATAATCTTAACTTCCTTCTTGTTAGAACTAGAACCTTCTGATCCCCAATAATATTTTTAGATTCAACATGTTTTTGTAAGGTAAGAAAACTCACATTTCCTTTTCCAACATCAATTTCTTCCCCATGTTACTCATGTAAGTCACTTTCACTCTGGTGGGGATTCTATGATTTAACTTCCTCAGTATTCTTAACAAATTTTGTGTAAGAAATTGGATTTTCAATTACCTTCACATCATATGAGTCCACTAACATCTGTAAATATTTGTTCCAGCATTGGTAACTTCTTCCATTCAGTGAATAACCCTTAAATATTCCTTCGTCATCTTTCTCATCAAACATTCCTAAGTCTGGATTTTTTATTTTGAGGAAGCATGGACATCCAAAAACTTTGAAGTATTTAAATGAAGATTTTTTGTTATACCACATCTCATAAGGAGTCATGTTGGTTTCTGGTGTCAACAAGCATCTATTTTGAACTTGCATAGCAGTTCTAATAGATTCTCTCCAAAAGAATTTTAAAATTTTGTATTCTGATAACATACTTCTTCCCATTTCCACCAAGCTTCTATTTTTCATTTCTGCTACTCTATTTTGTTGTGGAGTATAGGGAGAACTATAATGATTTTTGATACCATGCTTCCTTATATATGTTTCAAAATAATTTATTAGGAATTCGATACCATTGTTTGTTCTCAGCTTCTTTATAGAAGCTCATAATTCTTTCTCAACAGCTCTTCTGAATAATTTAAACATTTCAATAGCCTCTAACTTATGCTTCACGAACATGATTCTTTTCATCCTAGTGAAATCATCAATAAAAGTGATAAAGTATAAATCTCCTTTTGTTGATTGATGTATCATCGACCCACATAGATCGGAATGATTAAGCGCAAGCGATTTGATAGATTTAATATCAACTCTTTTATGACTTTTGTTAGTCATCAGTCATTTCTGGAAAGTAATACAAACATCTTCATCTCTTCTTTTCAGTTTTGGAAAATTTAGAACAATATCAACTTTAGAAAGCTTACTCATGTTCTTCTGACAGAGATGTCCAAGTCTTCGGTGCCACAATTTGTTTTCATCTTCAGCACTCAAATAAAAAGAGTTATTAGATTCTCCAATTTGAAAGAGATTCCCACTGGTCCTTTCTCTTTTTTTAATTAATTTTCCATTTTTTACACATTTGATGATATAAGAATCCTTTCTAAAGATAAATTATTTTCCATCATCACAAAGTTGACTTACAATAAGTAAGTAATGTTTTAACCCATCAACAAGCAAGACTTCCTTAGATTTTAGTTTCTCTGCTTCAATCTCTACTATTCTGATTCCCTTAATTTTTAAGGAACTATCATTACATAAAGTAACTTCTCCTCCATCATGACTTTAAACATGTTCCAAGATTTTTATATCACCTATCATGTGTGAAGAACAACCACTATCAAGAATCCATGGTTTGTTCCTCTTACTTGCTTTCAAATCTGTCTCAACAAAAAAAGCTATCTCATCAACCCTCTTATTTTCATCTTTTTTTATCATAAGAAACTTGTTCTTTAAAGAGATTCATACATCATTCAGGATGATGTACAGATTGATCACATCTTCCATAAACGTCTTTTAAACATTCAAATTGATTCTTTGTTGGAATGTTTCTGACATCTCGAGAATTCACTTTTTCAACTTTTTGTGAGTACGAAAAGTTACTCATTCTTATTTCCCTTTTTCTCCCACTTTGCTCAAACCTTCTCTGGGGTAGAGATAAATTGTTCCAAAAATTATAATCTCTAGGCCCATATATTTCGCAGCACCAGCAATAGCCCTCAAATCTTGGTTTTTGATACTAGAATGATCTTTTTCTATGAAAACATTGTTGAGGTTGATAACTTCTTTCAGCTCTAGAAAACTCAGGATGTAGGACATCTGTTCTTTTAAGTGAGTTTTATACTTTTGTAGGATTGTAGGTTTCTCACATCCTTTCTCCACCCAATCTTTATTAACAATTTTTTCATAACCTAAAATGTTATAAGAATCAGATAAAAAATTATTTTTGATAGGAGAAGATTTCACCTGATTCTCATGGCGAGCCTTCTCAGCAATCTTGGAAGTCTCAGCTTTTACTTCAGTGGATTTGTGGAAGTTTTCATTCATCTTCTTTAGGGTATTTTCGGATTCAATAACTTTTTATTGCAACTTGTTGACCTCTTATTCTTTAGTTTCTAGCTTCTTGGTAAGATCTTCAACCATCTTTCCTTGTTCAAAAATTCTAAGTTTGTAACATAAAATTTCTTGAATGTATTCATCTTCCTTCTTGGTAACATCTTCACTTCCATCATGAACTTCTTCATGATTTTTCTTCATCACACGAATTTATTTCTTGAGAGATTTGTTTTGCTCAAGACATGCAAGAAGTTAGGATCTTAGCTGATATTCTCTGTAAGATTCTTCATCACCTTCTTCACTCTCTGAGGGAAAATTTGTTTTCTCAACATTTGCAATGAAGGTTCTAAATCTTTCTTTACTTTCATCTTCTAAGGAATCATTGTCAGATGATTCTGATTCAAATTTCTCTCTCAACATACTTATTTTATTTCTAGAAAACTTCTTCTTGAATTCGTTAGAAGTCTTCTATTTTTTTTCATTCTTGTTATACATCTTTCATCGAGGATTCTCATTAGAAACATCTTGATATTATCCAACATTCTTCTTAGGGAAATTCATAGTAAAATGTCTTATTCCACCACACTCAAAACATTTGAGAGGAATTTTCCCTCCATTCTTTCCTATTCCTCTTTGACAGTTCATTGATATGAGAGACATGATTTTTTCATTCAACTCTTCATCTTATGTAACATCCCGGTTCCGGGTGCCACTCAATGGGTGCCCCGAACCCAGTTCTCCACGGGACCACAAGCGCATTTCCCCAAATGCCAGAGGCTTCCAACTAGCAGCAAGGGCCCAAGTCTGATAGTTGGGAAACTATGCCCTCATTTTTCAAAGTGTACCACATCATAAAGAAAAAATCATACAACAATAGTAGAAGCAGTAAACCATACACAACTGAAATAAAAAACTGCAGTAGATATAACCAACCATTATATAACTAATGATGCAACATGCCTCAATTCTAAGAAAATATCCAGAACATGTTACACGATCAATACAATACAACTGATGTACAAGTACAGAAAAGAAAAATAGAACAGTCTCCGGCATCGCGAGCCAATGCTCGGTCCCATGCTCTCCTACACCCCAGTAGCAATCAAGTACCTGTATAAAGACCCTTTCCCTTATCTACACTTGCAGAAACATAATCTGTTTGGGCCGAAAAGCATGACCCAAATAGGTTGTGAGGAATAAATCACAGTAGGCACCCACCAAAGGCCCGTGCCCAACTGTGTGAAAAACATGCAACAACAGTGTGCAATAATAAATGCAATAAACTAATAAGTACTCAAAAGTAACTAACTTAACCAGTTATATAGCCATTTTAATTATTCATTTAACCATTCAATTTATTAACATTATATGCTCAATATCATCAAGCCCTCAGGACAACAAGAACCTTTCCCTCATGCTAATATAGTAAAACCACGCCCTCAGGATTTCCCTTAGGCTATACAGAATCCAACCCGCATGTATTGCCCTCAGGCGTAACAAAAACTGCCCTCAGGCATAGGAAGTGTCACCCTCAGGCATAGAAGTCAAGCCCTCAGGCACCAAAGGTTTCACTCAGGTGAAATAGTATGTTTCCCTCAGGCTAATACTGTCACGCCTTCTGGCTATAGTAAAACACCGCCCTCATGAATAAGTAATTGGGACATGCCCAACATATAAACATGCACTTTACATACAATTCCTCTCAAGGAAAAAGTAATTCATAATTTAAACATGGCATACCCTTGGGTATCCTGGCCAAACGGCTAAACAGAGGAACACACCCCCAGGGTGGTCCTGTATCCAAGAAGCGATCCTAAACAACATTTTCAAAATTTTATTCCTTACCTATAAAATTCTATGTATTCAATATAGCCACGAACTCAGCCACACGACACCCTAAACATGGGTTCGTAGCTCAAAAACACGCAAAAAAGCACGACAGTTGGAAAATAAACACCAAGCCACATACTTTTAACACCAACGAGCGGTATACATGATCGTCAATCCCGGGAATGCCCAAATATGATGTAGATATGAGGTAAAAGATAAATCGTTCAAACCCAAATAACTCTCCCTCGGAAAAGAATGGGTAATAAGTACCCAAGGAGAAGGAATCCCTTACCTGTGCAGTTCCAACGAGATCGTCCGAGGCAGAATCGGGTTCCAGACGAGCGCTCGGCGGATCTTCAAAGGTTCAGCCATCCTCTCCCGCTCCTTCCTTCGGTTCCAAGCCTTCCCTACGAATAGGGGAGGCTACTTCCCATTTTAAGAAAAAAAAACAAAGTACACAGCGTGTACTTCCAAGTACACGGCGTGTACTTTCCATTTTTTTAACTGTTCCCCTAGTGGCTTCCCACCAGTGTGGCATTGTTCACCTACCGACATGACTACACGGCGTGTCTGCATGAGAACATGGCGTGTTCTGTCGGATAGCTAGCTATCGCCTTACTATTCACCTACCGACTGACTACACGACGTGTAAAGGACCACTACACGGCATGTAGTCGGTTCCTACACCCTTCAACGCCGACATGGTGACACGCCCTGTGTACTCATTCCACACGACTTGAAGTACATGGCGTGTGGAAAAGTACATGGCTTGTACTACCAAAATTTAGGATTTTACCCCATTTTCCTTAATTTCTTAAAAACACTTAAGGAAAAGAGAAAAGAAGAAACTCGTACCTCAAGAATAAGAACTAGGTTCTTACTAACTTCCCCCCTTATAGAAATTCATCCCCAAATTTCCCTTCCAAGGGTGGAAAAGATATAGCTCAGAACAGCTCTGGCCACTGAGCATGTACATCGGTCTCCCGCTCCCAGGTTTCATCCTGCACTCGACCATGCGGCCATAGCACCCGTACGAGAGGAACTGATCGGCCTCGGAGAACCTTCGTGCTCATGTCAACGATACGAATCCGATGCTCCTCAAAGGACACATCCATCTGAAGCTCAACCTCCTCAGGCTGAAAGACGTGAGATGGGTCTGAATGATAACGACACAACTAAGACACATGGAAGACGTCGTGCATGGATCGATACCACTGTGGTAACTACAACCGATAGGCAACCAGCCCGACTCTCTCCAGAATCTCAAATGGCCCCACATACCTCGGTGAATGTTTACCCTATCTCCTGATCCACCTGTGTCCCAGCCTCGGCAAAACATGCAATAAAACCTGATCCTCGACCATGAACTCCAAAGGTCATCTGCGGCGATCAACATATCATTTTTGATGAGACTGCGCGGTAGCCATCTGCTTCTGAATCAACTGCACCTGCTAAGAAGTCTCCTGCACAAGACGTGGTCCCAGTAAAGCTGCCTCACCTGCCTCTGACCAGCACAAAGGTGATCGGCATGACCTACCATAAAATTCCTCGTATGGTTCCATCTCAATAGTTGCTTGAAAACTACTGTTATAAGCAAACTCGACTAGGGGTATATGCTTCTACCAAGAGCCCCCAAAGTCCAGGACACATGCACGCAGCATGTCCTCTAGCACCTGTATCATACGGTCTGACTAGCCATTGGTCTGAGGGTGGTATGTTGTGCTTAGAAGCACCTGTGTACCCAGTGCCCTCTAAAAACTCAACCAGAAACGAGACGTAAAACGGGCATCCCAATCTAAAATGATAGAACTAGGGACCCCATGAAGATGTACAATCTCTCAAATATACATCCTTCCGAGCTCTTCAACACTAAAGGTCTCCTTAATCGGAAAAAAGTGATCTACCTTCGTGAGTCTGTCTACAACAACCCACATGGCATCATTGTCTCTATGTGACCTTGGCAACTTCGTCATGAAATCCATCGTGACATCATCCCATTTCTACTCCGGAATGGGTAACTGCTGTTACAGTCCAACTGGTCTCTGGTGCTCCTCCTTCACCTGCTGACAGGTGGAACATCTCGTAACAAAACCAGCTACATCTCTCTTCATACCTGGACACCAGTACTGATGTCTCAATCCACGGTACATCTTGGTAACCCCGAGATGAACTGCCCAAGATGAATCATGAAACTCTTATATTAGATCCTCTTGTATATCCCCTGGAACCCATACTAGTCCATGAAAATGCATTACCTCATCACCGACTATTGTCCAACCAAGAGGAGGGTCCTCACTTTCCACCGACTCCTATGGAACTAAGACTTCTGGACCAGATAGTTGTCTCATCCTCACTCTATCCAGGAGGGTAGATGTCACAACTAATGATAAAAGATAGGTCTGCCCCTGACTATCATGTACCTCCAGATGAATCTCAGAGAACAAGACCATAAGCTTCCACTTACCACTGGCCTCCTACACTGCCTATATCTGAGTCTTCCTTCTCAATGCATTAGCTACTGCATTACCTTTACCAGGTGTATAGGAAAGCTCAAAATCGAAGGACTATAGCTACTCAACCCACCTTCTCTGCCTCAGATTCAGGTCACGCTGTGTAAAGATATACTTGAGACTTTTGTGGTCGGTAAAAACCACAAAATGATCTCCCAAGAGGTAATGTCTCCAACAATGCTATGCATGAACAACTGCAGCCAACTCGAGATCATGCGTCGGGTAATTCCTCTCATGTGGCCTCAACTGCCGAGACGTGTACGCAACAACTCGATCGCTCTGCATCAATACTGCTCCCAGCCCAATACCTGATGCATCACAGTAAAATGTATATCTCTTCCTTTACTCTGGGAGTATCAGGACTGTTGCTGATGTCAACCTTCCTTTCAGGTCCTCAAAAGCTGCCTCACAAGCTTCCGACCAAATGAACTTCACACCCTACTTAGTCAGACCCATCAACGGTGCTGCTAAGTGGGAGAAGACCTGTATGAAGCATCTGTAGTAACCAGCTAGCACTAAGAAACTCCATATCTCAAACACGTTCTTAGGATTCTCCCACTAAACTACTGCTCTCACCTTCTATGGGTCTACGGCAACTCTTTTATCTGAGATAACATGACTTAGGAAGTGAATCTAGTCCATCCAAAAGTGGCACTTTGTGAGCTTAGCATATAGCTTATGCTCCCTCAGTGTACTCAATACGATATCAAGATGGGTGGCATGGTCATGTCGAGTGTGAGAGTACAGTAATATGTCATCCACGAATACTACCACAAAAGAGTCACGATACGGATAGAACACATGGTTCATTAGATCCCTGAAAACTACTGGCGCGTTCGTGTGTCCGAACGGCATAACCAAGTACTCGTACAGAGCATATCTGCTCCGAAAAGCCGTAAGCAGTATATCCGATGGTTTCACGTGTAGCTGATGATATCCTGATCTCATTTCAATCTTCAAGAACACTCATGCTCCACAAAGCTGATCAAACAGATCATCAATCCTCGGAAAGGGATATTAGTTCTTAACTGTCAACTGGTTCAGCTTCCGATAATCCATGCAATGTCTGAAGGTACCATCTTCCATCTTCGCAAAAAGGACCGGAGAACCCCAAGGAGAAGTACTAGGTCGGATGAAAACCTTCACCTGTAACTCCTCTAACTGCCTCTTGAGCTCCTGCAGCTCAGGCGTGGCCATCCTATAAGGAGGAATGGACACCGGCACTGCTCCTGGAATGAGCTCAATAGCGAAATCCACCCCTCTCTCTGGAGGTAGACCCAAAAAGTCGTTCGGGAAGACATCCCTGAAACGATCAACCATTGGAGGGAAATCTATCTGACAAGTCCCCTAATCATCCAGATATATGCTTTCAATCTGGGATGTGACTCAACCTCTCCCATTATGCTTTGGTCCATCTCGAATCGCCTGAACATCACATTCGCCTTTGTATAGAAACTCTCCAATCTCTGGTGACGTGAAACTCACCCTGCGTTGATAGCAGTCCAAAAAGGCTCGAAAGGGAAACCAACCAGTCCATCCCGAGGATGACGTCATAAGCTATAATCTCTAAGACATAAGGGTCCCATAGAAAGTGACTCCCGCCAACCTCAAGGGGGAACTCCTTGAACTGGCGCACACCAGCCGTTCTAGTCCCCAACAGAGTGTCTAGCATCATGATATCAGAAGAAAGAGAAACACCGAGCCCATGGCTCTGAACAATGGGTAAAAATATGAAACTATGTGTACCACCCATATCAAAAAGTACTGAAGATAAGACAGAAGCTACTAGAATAGTACCTCTGACCGTAGAAGGTCCGAGATCCTGCTCTTGCTGGGTCTGTTGCACTGCATACACCTGCCCCGTGTCGCGGCCCTGCGATATAGCCTGGCTACCCAGAGCTATCCCGCCCTGCTTCCTCTGAGATCCTAGTGTCTGGCTACCATGGCCACAACCACCATCTTTTCCTCCACACCCTGACGTATTCCAGTTCCCCAACTGGTAAGAAGCCACTGGTCCTGCTCCCGCATGCGGAGTCTGCACAGAACCCCTCTCACTAGCCACTGGTAGAAATGCCCTACAAAAGGGCTGCAGATGACCCATCTTGTTGTAAGCTCGGAACTCCACTGGGTCACGTGGACACTATGGTCTCTTGTGCCCCTCTCTACCACACTGGTAGCACCCGATCGGGCCACCAGAAGAAGCTGCCTGGCTGGTACTGCCACCCTGAGAGAAGTCCATCTGTCTCTTCCTTTTTCCAGTAGAAATAGTACCAGTAACTAGTGCTGAACCGCCCTAGCCCACACCACTAGCTTCTCGCGGGATATTCTCTATAATCAGAGCCTGGTTAAAAATATCATATACTGAAGGAAGCATGAAAACATTCATCAGCGCTCAAATGTCATAACGAAGAACATCCTCAAAACGTCTGGCACTCAACATCTCATTACCCACTAGAACGACTGCAAACCACTGAAGCTTAGTAAAGTGGGAAGAATAGTCCATCACCGACATAGCGCCCTGCTGCAGATTCATGAACTCCCGAGCTCTATCTTCCCTCAGCATCTCTGGGAATAATAAATCATAAATGACTGCATGAAAGTCTTCCAAATCCATGACCTTGTGATGCTCTGACTGGGTGGTAACATCCCACCACCTCATGGTGGAATCACGCAGCATGTAGGTCGCGAGCTTGACTCTCCTCCCTGGAGGCGTCTCAAGATGCTCGAAAATAGTTTGCATCGACCCCAGCCAAGACTCTGTAGCCTGTGGTCCACCATCCCCCGAAAACATAGGCAGATGCTGCTGCTGGAAGATATGAGTCAGCTCAGTCATAGATGTAGCAGCCTGCGGTGCTCCCTGAAAGGTCTGCATGAATGACATAAAGCCTTCATAGAACTACGCCTCTGCGCCTGTGTCCGGTATAGCTGATGGCACTGCATCTGGCTCTGCTGGAGGATCCACTGGTAGCCTATGACCCACCATCTCCGGAGTATAATCTTTGCCACTCTCCTGTCGAACAATGCATGGTCGTCTAGGCGGCATGACACTACATGGTCAAAACACGCCTTAGATTCAAGATTTATCAAAGATTGAAGACAAAGGAACCACAAAGGGAACAAGAGGAAGATGGAATTTCAAAATTTGCAAAACAAGGCTACACAGTGTGTACTTGACTTCTCTTCCCCTTCCCGGGTTCTTCAACCAGGCTAAGCCACACAGATCTCGTTGAATAAAAACTACACGACGTGTATAATCTCTACATGGCATGTATGGTGTTATTTTCCAACTGCCCGTGTCATTTGTGACACGACCGACTACTCGGCTTGTAACTACACGGCGTGTTACACCCACACACGGCGTGTACACCAGCCCGTTTCCCCGCCACCCGGCTAAGTCCACATGGTCTGTCCTCGGACAAGACTACACGGTGTGTCCCATAGGTACACGACATATTCAAGGAGAGGCGACACCGGCCCGTGTTGTTAGTTACACGGATGATTCCCCATGTCCCACTACACGACATGTTCATCATCGACACAATGTGTTCTGTAAATGCGTTCACCGACCCCTGTTGTTAGTTACATGGACGAACTCCGGGTCACCCCTATACAGCGTGTACATTCGGTACACGACATGCTTTACCCAAGCCTTCTCCACCTCGTGTCGCCGCCCAAACGGTTTGTGACACGGGAAGAGACTACACGGCGTGTACTTTGGGTACACGGTTTGTACTCAAAATTTATTTTTCTTCCCAAATAGACAAACCATACACGACGTGTTTAATGATACTACACAGCGTGTATACTGGGTTTCCAGACAGTATGCCTCAGAAACTTCCCAGGAACCCAGAAAATACTGAAAACCACCACCTAATTGTCAAATTCCGACCCGTGAGGGACCATACTCCCCACGAATCAAAGTTTGACATCTTATCTGTGTTATTACAAATAAACAGTCAATGAGCCACCGAATTCTGGTCAGTGAGGGACCATACTCCCCAAAAACAAAATTTTGGTGTCCATTATATAAATAGGATCAAATAAAATTACACTATCAAATAGCAGGTATTTTATCAGAGCAGCTATCACAACAACATGCTTTTACTAGCACAACAACTATCACAACAACATGCGATTTCTAATGCACCTACATGGCATGGAAGCTAGGCATGGAATGTGATTTCTAGCATGTGCCTATATGATACATGATATGGTATACCCTCATCTCATCGTGTTGCAACTAAATAGAACCCATAGATAAAATATAAATAGCACAATTCCAAGTGCGTCACCCAACGGTGAAATCAAGTCAACTGTAAAATTTGCAAAATCAGAAAAAATTTCAACATATGAGGTAGACTAGATTTTCCCTGTACACAGGTTAGCTATGCTTATGCACAACTTATTACCAACTACCATTCGTCCTATCCCTGACTACGACTCCAAATAGTAAGTCAAAGAAAAGAACCCCTTTGATACCACTTTATAACATCCCGGTTTCGGGTGTCACTCTACGGGTTCCTTGAAGCCAGTTCGCCATGTGACCTCAAGCGCATTTCCCCAAACGCCAGAGGTTGCCGACTAGCAGCGAGGGCTCAGGTCTGATAGTGGGGAAACTATGCCCTCATTTTTCAAAGTGTAGTGGAGCTGAAAGAATAAATCATAAAACAATAGCGGAATCAGTAAACCATAGAAAATTGAAATAAACATCTGCAGTAGATATAACCAACCAGTATATAAGTAACGATGCAACATACCTCAATTCTAAGAAAATATCCAGAACATGTTACACGATCAATATAATACAACTGAAGTACAAGTACAGAAAAGCAAAATAGAACAGTCCGCGGCATCGCAAGCCAATGCTCGGTCCCATTCTCTTCTACACCCCAGCAGTAATCAAGTACCTATATAAGGACCCTTTCCCTTATCTACACATGTATAAACATAATCTTTTGGGCCGAAAAACATGACCGAAACAGGGTGTGAGAAATAAATCCCAGTAGGCACCCACCAAAGGCCCGTGCCCAACTATGTGAAAAAAATGCGACAACAGTGTGTAGTAGTAAATGAAATAAACTAAGCAGTACTCAAAAGTAACTAACTTAACCAGTTATATTTCCATTTTAATTATTCATTATACCATTTAATTTAGTATCATTTTGTGCTCAACCGCACCAAGCCCTCAGACGAACCAGAACCTTTCCCTCAGGCTAATATAGTAAAACCACACCCTCAGGCTTTCCCTCAGGCAATACAGAATCCAACCCGCAGGTATTTCCCTCAGGCCTAACAGAAATATCCCTCAGGCATAGGATGTGTTTCCCTCAGGCACATAAGTCAAGCCCTCAGGCACGAAAGGTTTCCCTCAGGAGAAATAGTGTGTTACCCTCAGGCTAATACATTCACTCCCCAGGTTATAGTAAAACACCACCCTCAGGCATAAGTAACTGGGCCATACCCAACATATAAACATGCACTTTACATACAATTCCTCTCAAGGAAAAAGTAATGTATAATTTAAACACGGCATACCCTCGGGTATCCTGGCCAAATAGCTAAATAGAATAACGCACCCCCGGGGTGGTCCTGGATCAAAGAAGTGATCCCAAACAGTATTTTCACAATTTTATTAATTACATATACAATTCTAGGTATTCAATATAGCCACAACCTCAGCCACACGACACCCAAAATATGGTTTCGTAGCTCAAAAACACGCAAAAACGCTCGACAGTTGGAATATTACACCAAACCACCTACCTTTACCATCAACGAGAGGTATACACGATCGTCGATCCCAGGAATGACCAAATATGATGTAGATATGAGGTAAAAGATAAATTTTTCCAACCCAAATAACTCTCCCTCGGGAAATAATTGGTAAGAATTACTCAAGTATAAGGAAGCCCTTACCCGTGCGGTTCCAACGAGATCGCCGAGGAGGAATTGGGTTCCAGAAGATCGCTCGGTGGATCTCCAAAGGTTCGGTCGTCCACTCTCACTCCTTCCTCTGGTTCCAAGCCATCCTTGTGAACAGGGGAGGCTACTTCCCATTTTAAGCGAAAAAAACAAAGTACACGGCGTGTACTTCCCATTTTTTAACTGTTCCTCTGGCGACTTCCCACCAGCGTGGCACTGTTCACCTACCGACATGACTACACGACGTGTATGCATGAGAACACGACGTGTTCTATCGCACAACTGGCCATCGCCTTACTATTCGTCTGCCGAGTGACTACACGGCGTGTAAAGGACCACTATACAACATGTAGTCAGTTCCTACACCCTTCAACACCGACATGGCCATATGACCTGTGTACTCATTCCACACGGCCAGAAGTACACAGCGTGTTGAAAAGTACACAACATGTACTTCCAAAATTTAGGATTTTTTACCATTTTCCTTATTTTCTTAAAAACACTAAAGGAAAAGAGACAAGAATAAACCCATACCTCAAGAATAAGAACCAGGTTCTTACATCTTCCTTATCAACGGACTCACAGTGATCAGCTTCATCATCATCTTGTATTTTCATCTTTCTTATAGCTTCAAAATCCATTCATCTTTCATCTTATTCTTAAATATTAGATCTTTCCTCATTTCATAAGCAACATGAATGTTATGCAGTTCATCAAGAGATAAATCGTCCTTATCTTCTAAAGCTGAAATTTTAGAATCAAACATGTCTGGAATGTTGCTCATAAGTTTCTTCATAATTGTAGAATCTTCCAAGTCTTCTCTGAATCCCCTTATGTTGCAAATAATTTCATTAACTCTAGTGAATTATTCATCAATTGTTTCGTCATCCCTCATCCTGATGTCTTCAAACATACTAGTCCAGATTTGTAGCTTGGCCTCCTTGACTTTTTTATTTCCTTCAAAAACAATTTTCATCTTTCCCCACATGATTTTTGATGTCGTGAGACCCTTCACCTTTTGATAAACATTTTCTGATAAGGTCATGAGAATAGAATATCTAGCCTTTCCATAAACTTCTTTGTTTCTCTTATTAGCAAATGTCATAGGAGCATTTTTCTCAATAGGTGGAAAGCCAATAGTAGCAGCATCAACAACTTCAGGGCCAAGAGATAGGAGATAAGGAATCATCATATTCTTCCATCCATAATAATTCTTTCCATAGAATGTAGGAATTCTTCTACTGTTGACAGAATTGTTATTTTCCATGATAAGGATAAAACAAGGGAACCTCCCTCTGATACCACTTGAAGTTCCAAGGATCGAATAACAACTGAGAAGGGGGTGGTTGAATCAGTTGTATAACTTTTTATAAGTTTCAAAAACATTAAGAAACTTAAACATTGAAACCTGTTAAGATTTATTTCCTTATCAACCTTTTTCAAGAAACTCAAATATGAAATAAAGGAAAGGCAAGAAAGGCACACAATATTTACAAGGTTTGACCTCAATAAGAGAACCTACGTCCTTTCCATAGCCACTACCGTGGGTCTACAGAAATATACTATAATAATGAAGTGAATACAACTTGTGCCAAATCCCGTTAGACACCTTCTATCTCCCGATAGGAAAGATTATACTCACTCCCGCCGATTTATAATGTTTCCTTAAAGAAACAATGAGACAAACACCAGAATAAGAATTTTGTTAAGCTGCCCTACAAATTCTCACTCTGAATCTTCAATCTGATTTCTTGAATTCAATTTTTTGAAACTGGCCTTCTCATTAAGATAAGATGATTCCACACAAGTTCTCACTCTGAATCTTCAATCTGATTTCTTGAATCTAATTTTTGAAACCAATATTCTCAGCAAGATAAGATAATTATGATTCTATTCTTCTCAAACACTCAAGGAAACTTCTTCAAGATGGTAGGAACTTTTCACTTAGAATTCTCCAGCACTCTACCTTTTCCGCGTTTAAAAACATTTTTAATGAGCGAATGAACTGAGCACATATTTACAGGAAACTCAGAAAACAAAGGTGGGAATCTTGAAAATCTTCTTCACTTTCTCAAATCTCAAAAACTCCCTAAATCTCTCATATTTAATCTTCAATCATTGACTTCTTCAAATATCATTAAATTTATCCAAGATTTATGAAAAGTTGAAATTCATGTTTTCTAGAACTCTTCATATCTTCCTCAGAATGATAAGGCTAGATCTTGGTTCTAATTTTAGGTCCAGGAAACAGGTTCAAGAAAAAATGTTCAGGAAAACTTGTTCAGTAAAACTAGTTCAGAAATACTGGTTCAAGAAAATTGGTTTAGGAAAATAGGTTCAAGAAAACAGGTTCAGGAAGACTCATTCAGGAAAACTGGTTCAGGAAAACTGGTTCTGGAAATAGACTCCGAATTTTAGGTTCAGGAAGTAGACTCTGAGTTTCAGGTTCAGGAAGTAGACTTTGAATTTATAGCTCATGAAGTAGACTTCGAATTTCAGGTTCAGGAAGTAGACTCCAAATTTCTGGCTCAAGAAGTAGACTCCGAATTCCAGGTTCAGGAAGTAGACTCCGAATTTCTGGCTTAGGAAGTAGACTCTGAATTTCAGGTTCATGAAGTAGAATCCAAATTTCTGGCTCAGGAAGTATATTCCAAATTTCTGGTTCAGGAAGAAGACTCCGAATTTCTGTCTTAGGAAGTAGACTCCGAATTTCTGGTTCAGGAAGTAGACTATGAATTTATGGCTTAGGAAGTAGACTCTGAATTTCAGGTTCATGAAGTAGACTCTGAATTTTTTTCTCAGGAAGTAGACTCCAAATTTTAGGTTCAGGAAGTAGATTCAAGAAATTGGGTCATGAAACATGTTCAGGAAATAGGTTCAAGAAAACTATTTCAGGAAAAATGGTTCAGGAAAATAGTTTCAGGAAATATGTTCAGGAAAATTGGTTCAGGAAAACTAGTTCAAGAAAACTGGTTCCGAATTTCCTTAGAATTTTTCTTAGTGAAAAACATCAATCCTCTTTGCCATTTATTCAATATATTTTATCATGAAACTTTTCATGATTTGTGAGAACAGTAATATCATAAAATCATTGTCTGATTATGTTTAAAAAGTTTGAGACACTTTCCTAACTTCTGACATCTTATTCTTCAACATAATCTTCTTTAAGGAAATCTTTAGCAACCAACAACTTCGACATTCTGTAACTCAAAAACGTTCTTCAACAAAAATATTAGTTGTCAAAAAATAGAAAACATTGTTAAACAAAACACCAAAAAGTTTCTTCACCTTTATCCATATTTCTATCTACCATAATTTTCTTCTCTTGCTTCCCTTCCAAGCCATAAGATTCAATGAATTATTTACTTATCTTATTAATACATGATATTATTTCTTCATATGTTGAGGATAAATGGGAGACTATTTCCCTTATAAATGTTATCTTAATACCATGAATGATATGATCCTTCTTACTCTTTGGATCATACGTATTGATGGAGTTATCAATGCTTCTATTGGGTGCCATTTCTATACAATAGCATACACTAAGAGAGTTTATGAATTGAAATGAATAATTCCAAACTTGTAAACTACCTAACTTAAATTGAACAGTTTATGGATAAAATCCATAATCATAAAAATATTTTCTTTGAGAAGGTATATACTCGTAAATCATTCATAATGATTTGTAAAGAAAACGAGAAGTATCCTAAGCATATCCCCCAGGAGTGTCGTAACCAAGAGTGTAGCAAGGCCCATTATCATGCACCATTTCCTATTTGAGTCTAGCTTAATGTGATGTTTTCAGGTTTTACACATAGGTACATCTATTCCAGAGCCGCCTCTACCTACTTGTATCTTGACATAGATGTATTTTATTGGAAAACTCATAAAATATCTACATTATCAAAATTAAATGAAGTTCTTCTATAATAATTTTCAAAGTCTATTTTAGGGTAATGTGCTATAATCAGAGTTTATCTAAATCTAGTTTCCAAGGTTATTTCTAAACTTCCTCTGTTACCAATTGTAACACCCTGACCATAGATTCCCAGAGTTGGTGCATTATTATTATACATTGGCATGATTACAAGGAATCAAGTCCCGAAAGACCAATCAGTTTAGCGGTCTTGAAAAATAGATTACATACATGAATGTTACATTACACTTTCCAACATACAAAAAAATACTTTGAGAATTCCATTGTTCCCTTAGCTTAACCCTGCATCTCAAAAATAAAACACTTCTTGGGATCCTGGGAAAATAAAACATAAGAAAGGGGTGAGATCAGATGCTCAGTAAGGGTAAATAATTTATCATAAGCTATAAACTTTTAATGAAATATGTTTAATAAAAACAATAGCCTTTTAAACATAAACATGGACATAATATGACAAAAATAAATCAAACAATACCATATAAACATGCACATGGATATTCTACTAGTCTAATAATCTCATGTAATAACTAATTTCATAATGAGGGAATGTATAGTGAAAGACTTTAATTTCTGTGTCAAGGCCTCGTGCCATGACCTAGGGGCTAACTGTAACCAGACCCCAAACTGGAGAGCCTCTGTAACCAGACTCCAACCTGGAGAGCCTCTGTATCCAAACTCTAACCCGGAGAGCCTCTATAACCGGACTCCAACCTAGAGAGTCTTTTGTAACCAGACCCCAACCCGGGGGGCTTACTTTTACCGGCCCCCAACCCGGAACAAACTAGTCCAATAAATTCATTTTAAAAAAAGGTTGAAATATAACATAACATTTGTATTAAAACTAGCATACAAAATGTCAATACTTTAACCATAAACTATGAATCGAAGAAAAATAACTCATCCATAGTCAAACATATCACAAAATCAAAAATACAATATGAGATATTTTTATCATAATAAATCAACTTCAAACAAGTGTAAAATTTATCAATGAATGTTGACATAGATGAAATCAAAACTATTTGAGAAAAATATCAATTTCTATTTTGAAATCATTTAAGAGTCACATAATTATAAAGAAAACATTTATTTTGAAAATATTCATATAATCTTGTAAAGGAATATTCGACGATGTTATAATGGTAGAAAATAGCCGCACCCTCCGTATAAGTTAAAAAACATTCTTACCATAATTTTGTTGAAAAGGTCATAAAGTACCTTGTTTGGAAAATGACGGAAAGATTCCTTTATAAAAATCTTATAAAAAGTAAAAAAAGGGTATAAATGACTTTATCCCATCATCTAGTAAATATTAAAATTGTTTTGAAATACATTTCTAAGAAAACACATATGTGGATGATAAAGAGGTCCCTGTAGATACTTACGTAAAAACAACCTCGGATAATAGAGAGATTGTGAAATTAACCCTTACCAACTTGGTAACTTATGAAACATACACCCCATGAAAGAAGTATTATACAATTAAGATGTAAATATATATAAATTAAAGTTTATTACAAAAATAATACAATTATGGGTAGTACACACACCACACAAAAGGAAATAGTGACAATATAGCATGAATCTCACTGGAATAAGGTGTGAGATGAAAACCGCTTACCTTATTCTTTTCCTTGGTCGAGGGTTATTTAACCTCCTGTATAATGGTGAAATCATTGCAATTAAATTATAAAAGAATCATATACATTAATATGATATCATATATTATCTTCTAATATTTCTTTGTTAATGATATTTTAGTAGTATCATCATTTCAGGTGTTAACTGATTCATTTTCCTTTATATGCTTTGTTACGTAAGTATTGTTTGTTGTGGATATGATGTATCTTATTCATATAAAGAATTATATTAAGTCTTTAAAAATTATTTTTAATCATCAAATGAAAATTAGTCTTGAATGGATACGATGGGGAATGAATCTCATCACATTCATGGAGACGGTAATCCGTACATACGCATGAGCGACAATATCTTTATTTTGATATTAAAATAATATATAATTGGATGGTATATCATATATAAAGAATAATTATAATGTTATATTTATTATTTACATCAATTATATATCATTATTATAATCATACAAATAATAATGTATTGAATAACAACTACACCACGACGTGGAGACGGTAAGCCGTACGTACGCACATATGGTGACATGTCATTAAAAGGATGGATAGAATAATGAATATGATTGTACCATATTTATAACAACATCACAGAATATATAATATTCTGGTTTTAATATTTTAGAATGAAAACAACAAATAAAGAAGAAGTGGAAGAAGAAAAGAACTTGAATGCTGTGATGAATGATTTACCTCTTCTTCGGGTTCTTCCTTTTGATTTGATCAAACGGGCTCTATAGTTTAGCTTTATGACTAAAGGAAGGCCTTTATGATAAAGGGAGGATAGTTGAGAGGATATTTTGTTAGGTTTTGGCTAAGCCAAATGGCTTTGAAGGTTTTAATTTGAGATATGGGGGAGTGCCCTTTTATAAGAGTGTGAGGGGCATCTTAGGAAAAGATTGAAATATTATTTTATAATAAACTAATTTTCGGTTTCTAATAGCTCAAAAATGAATTATTTTTAGGATAAGGTGGGGATGGGTCTAAAAACACTCAACCAATGGGTTTTAGAGAGGTTTAGGTCACTATATTAACCTTATCTTCTAGATTTAACTCTTAGTAAATTAGTTTTACATTTACCATGTCTCTTTGTATGTTTATATTATATTGTTAATAAAGATACTATAAACGTCCAAGAGAACCTCAAGTGGTTAATTAATGACATATATAATATTATTTAACATCTTTGTCTGAACCGTATATTTTTAGGAATATAATATCAATTAATAATATAATTTTTTTTAAAAACCCTTTTACGTCAATTTTGACACAATTTGCTATTTTGTTTTTTTAATTTCTAAAAGCATTATTACTTCTAAAAAAATTAATTTAATAAATCCTAAAATGTCAAATTAACCTATAAAATTGGTGGATATAATAAAAACATTCAAATTATATTTATTTTAACATCTATAATACGATTTATTTGATTTATTAATTAATAATGAAAATACTGCATCATCATTCTGTCATAAATATATTTTATTATTCAATGTCTAAAAATTATAAATAAACTACCATTCTGTAGGAAATATTTTTATATTTCTAATTAATATTTATATATTAAGAGATAAAATATATAATAGTATGTAAATTTTTTTTTACTAAAAGCTATATGCTTATGTCATTTTTGTATTTACTTTAACTTATTAAATATAAAGTGTCATTATCACTTACAAGTTCATCCACGAGGTTCTAAAATCGACCCAATGATGCCCATGGTCGGACATGTATCATCCAATAGGGTTAGAACACGTGTTAGGGTAATTTAGTATTATTATAATATTATTTTTTACCCTTATTTACCGGATTTACCCTTTAACCATGGTAAATAAAATATTTACATAAGTAATTTTTAAAAATGTCTAAATAAAGTTCTTTATTGACACAATTTATACCTATTGATTCTAAATATGGAATCCATTTTTCTAAATTCAAAACACATAAGTGGCAGAAATTAATTTAAAATTAATTCCTGTTGTCAAAACAAAAAGCGTGTTTTTTAGAAATAATAACTATCAAAATATTGACATTTACTTATGTCTAGTTTAAATGTGAAATTATGTCCAATGACCAAAATTGGTTTAAATAGTAAAAATATAATATATTTATACTTATAAACTATAAAAATGTATTATTTAACACTATAAATTGTTTTCATTAAAAAAAGTTGTTTTCTGTTAAAATAGAGTATTTTTCGTTATTCAACCAAATATTAAAGTTATCAGAAAAACACGAAAATTTTATTGAAACTAAATTCTTAAGTATCGATTAAAAAAAAGAAGTTTATTTTGTCAAATTGAATATATAAAAGTTTCAAATATTGGATTTAAAGAGGGTTCTCCATTAAAAGGCGGTAAAATTGCATTTTTTGAAAAATACTTACTTTATTTGAAAAAAATGAATTTGTTCTTACATTATGACTAAGAAA
Source organism: Viscum album (assembly GCA_963277665.1). Taxonomy (NCBI): domain Eukaryota; kingdom Viridiplantae; phylum Streptophyta; class Magnoliopsida; order Santalales; family Viscaceae; genus Viscum; species Viscum album. Next base: position 1,031,385,775 of record OY728150.1, read on the forward strand.
CTCACAATATGGATTCTAAAATTATAAGGATTATATAATGTTCAAAATTTAGTTAATAATTTTCATAACCGCTTTTGAACGGCTAGTTTGGTAAGTCGTGGTGCGCTTGAACTCGGTGTTGCATGTATTACAAGTTATTGAATTACTTTGAAGAAATAATGTACTTTAAAATCTTGGGGTGTTAATATTTGATGAAGATAATCTTGCTGATAGACAAAGAAGATTCATATTTTTTGCTCAAACTGAATCATAGGTTACTCTTATGATCCCTTGTCCACTAATTCTAATGATAAGAAAATAATTAACATCTACAATTAATCTATTAGTAACTATTGATCAAGGAAAAATAATTTAAATATCCCCAAGTACCACACATGTCATTATAATTTATCCATATGAACAATAAGACTCTTTACATATCCTATGAAGAAAAATATTGCAATAAGAAGAATTAAAAAATAATTAATTAGAAGTTCATACAAAAGAACATATAAAAGTCAATGATGTTCAATGCATAGATATTTATCAAAATAGACCCTCATAGTCATGTAGAGAACAGAAGTTCAGAATCTCATTCTACTAAAAAATATAATGATGTGATAGTTCTATAGAGCCACTCAAGATTTTTTTCCAAAATAGATTTAATAAAATCTAAAAGGACTAATTCATGTAATGAAATAATAATTCTTAGAGATAATTTTTTTTATGAAATATGACGTTAAATAAGTAAAATTGTTGGTCCAATTTATGTTTGAAATGTTTTAAAAGGAATCCACTGTGGGAATTGTAAATAGCTTTAATGAATAGTAAAATCTAAAAGAATTATTTAAAGCTATGGATACAATGACTAAAACTTTTTATTCTATAAAGTGTGAGATTATCTCAAGGGAGATGTTTCAAGACTTTCAAATAAGCATGGTAGATGAAGTTAAAAAGTTACCAGTTCTTCCTAAAGAATATTTTGAGTTGGTTGATCAATCAAAAAAAGAAATTAGTTCTTTATTAAATCATAATTTTTAAAAAATTCATGGAAATTCAGTCCAAGTGAATAAAGATGTAATATTTACCATACAATGTTTAAAAACTGTGGATGAATTGTTATGAAAAATCATTGAGTCCATAGAAAAGAAAGTTGAATCCTTATATGAAGAAGTGGTCAACAGTTTGAAGCCATATTAATATAAACATAAAGAGGTTATAGAATATAATGCATTTTTAGAACCTTATAAATGAAAAGTGTCAAAAAATGAAAATAAGTTCCTTTTGTCATTGGTATGATAGAAAACTGGTTTAAAGTATCGAAAATTTGGATATCTATTTTTACCAAGATGGGGGACATGCAGAATTTTGTGGGGAATTTCTATCAACGACTATGGAATGGTTTTATAACTCTACAAGACTACTACAGAAATAACTTGGTAAAAAGGATCGATGCTTATGAAGATGTAATATTTGAGAATCATTGAAGGCATTTTCCATGATGTAAACACTACATCATTATTGTCTCATAAATAATTTTATTTATTCGATGTCTAAAAATTATAAATAATGATGTAGGAAATACTTTTTTCTTTATAATTAATATTTATAGTCAAATATATTAATTATATAACCCCACATTAAAATTGTTTTAGAAAAACAATACATGTTTATGATATTTTTATTTTTACTTTAAAGAAAACGCTATTAGTGTCATTATCTTACCCAAATGGCTTTCAAAGGACAAAAGTCTAACCCAAGGATTGTTTTGGTTGGAAATTACTCATCCAATAAGGTTAGGAGAAGTGTTAAGGTAATTTTATATTATTATAAAATTATTTTTACCTTGAATTACCCTATTTACCTTTAATCGCGGTAAATAAAAGTCAAAAGTTACTATTCAAAAAAATTATTTTCATCTTATTGATTCACATTTTACTAAATGACAATAACCATGTATGTCAGATTTTTGAAATTCAATTCATAGAAGCAGAAAAATTTCATGTAAATGAAAAAGTTGGTTTTTTAACTACTACTCAGTGTTTTCACTATTCATAAAAAATTGAAGGTTTTCAAAAAAATACAAAAAAAATCAACCTAAGATATATTTGATATTACAAATTCAAAAAAAAGTCTATTTTAGAAAATTCAAAACATATAATTTGCATTAATTAAATTAAAATTAATTCCTGTTGTTAAAACAAAAAAGCGTATTTTTAAGAAATAATAACTATGAAAAGATTTACACTTGTTTATGTCCAATTTCAAAGTGAAATTACTTACAATGACCAAAATTGGATTAAATGGTAAAAATATAATCTAATTGCACTTTAAAACCATTTAATAACATAATCTAACCATATAAATAGATTATTTTAAAAGGCGGTGTTGAATTAAAATGTAGTATTTTTCACTATTAATTAAAAATTAACTTTATCAGAAAAATTCTAAATATTTACCCAAAGAAAATTTTGATGTCCCGATTCTAAATAACAATTTTATTTTTTCAAATATAACATATAGAAGTGAACAAAACTAGATTTATATTGTCATATCCATCAAAAGGCGGTAAATCGACCTTTTAAAGAATATTAGAGTATTTATGCTTAAAATTAGATTCATTCACATTTTAAGTCTCTAAATTTTATTGGATAAATGAAAAAACATATAAAAAACATGTATAATCATGTTGTAGTTAGTTCTATTCATTCCCTCCATTACAATTACTAGGAATTTCCTACCATTTAAAATAATAATAAATTTTATTTTTCAGTATGACTAAACATTGTGTGCAACATAATACTTCAGAGAAACCCATTTTTGCATGTCAAGAACACCATTGAATATAGAATCCCCTTTAAAATAAAATTAACATTTAATTAAAAAATATTAATAAATTTGAAAATTTCATATTCTATATTTTCCTGTGATGTTACACAAAGGTATCATCCTCTTAGGAAGTACCTTGGTTTTAGAATCAACTATCCTGATAGTCCATTTAGTTATGGATATGTTAGGCTCAACCTCAAGATCAATCCAGCTCAGAACATGAGATGGATACAATAGATACTTTCGTAACTGAGATACATGGAATACGTTATGTATCAACATTAGTTGCGGTGGAAATTCTAACTGGTAAGATTTTTCCCATCTACTCTATATCCTCAAAAGGTCCCACAATGCACGAAGAATGTTTCCCTTGCCTCCCCAGCCTTAGATAACCTATCCGATGTGAAATATTCATGAACTCATGTTCGAAAACTAAAAATTCCAATGTTCTATGATGACAATGAGAATAATAATTATACCAGCTCTGTGCTGTCAATATTATTTTAAACATCTGTTGAATTTTTTCTATCATCTCTTGAACCATTATCAATCCAACCAAGGAACATTCACCAATATCAATCCAACATAATAGATATCGACAAGGTTTTCCATTCAAGGCATCAAAAATAACCATTTTGGCTACAAACTAGTAACTATTATTTTAAGAAAACTCAACCATCCCTAGATGGTCATCCCAAGTACCACTAATGTTGATGACACATGAGTAGAGAATACCCTCAATAATTTCTATATCTATTTCTGTATGGACATATGACCATGGAAGGTATGACAGGCTCAAAAAGAACTAATATCTTAATGCATCCTTAAGGCCTCTCCAAAATTGAGAAGTAAACCCATGATCTATATCAGAGACTAATGTAGATGGAACTCCATACAAATAAAAATCTCTTTCACATAGATATTTTCCAACTCCAACATTTTGGGTGAGTGAAAAATGTGTATAAAGTGATTTGATATAATCATACTATCAATCATAACTCATATCACATTCTTATTTCCCTTGTTACATGGAAAACCAATCATAAATTCCATATAGAACTCATCCCACTTCCAAGTCGGGACTGAAAGTGGCTGAAACAAACTCGAAGGATTCTGGTGCTCATCCTTGACATGTTGGCATGTATAAAAGTGAGATACAATCTCAGAAATACCTCATATCATTCCTAGACACAAAAACTGGCGATACATGTCATATAACATCTTCATGGGTTCTTGGTGAATTACCCATTAAAAATTATGAAAATCCACAAGAACAAATTTCCTTACAAAAAATAGTACCAAAAAATGATTTCGATAGAATATAATTCCCTATTTATCGAATGACCACTTAGTAATGGTCTCCCAACTATAAAAAAACTATCTAATTCTATAGAAATATTCATAAAACATCTAACAATGAAGAATCATCTTGAGGAGAGTGGATGTCAACTATGCACTAACCAAGGAAACCTTGATCACTGATTCCCAGACTCCAATATGTAACTGTGAAAAAATATCCATCAAGTTCCACTCTTTCGATGATTATTTCATGGTTTGGTTTAAAAATTTCTTTTTCAAACCATCTGTAAGGAAATTCAATTTCCTCAGGGTATAGGGGATGTCAAAATTGAAAAACTATAGGTATTCCACCAAATTACTTTGGCATATATTCAAATATTTTTGTGATAAGATGTAACATAAGCTCTCGTGGTCTGAAAAATGGTAAACCTCTCTCTTAAAAGGTAATGATATCAAATCTTATGTGAATTAACCACATATAAAAGTTCAAGTACATAGGTTAGGTAATTCTTTTCGTGTAACCTATGATGACCAGATCCATAATTAATGACATGATCACCATTCATAAGGACGTAGCCCAAACCTAAAACTAACTCATCATAGAAGACCACACAACCCTACCTGACCTCTTGAAGATTCAACACTAGTGCAGCAGTCAACAAACATTTCAGCTCAAAAAAAAATCGGCCATTTTCTATACAAATAATACTTTACTCCCTTCTTATGTGAGAGAGTTCATTAGTGAATCCAACACTGAGAAGTCCTTAATGAACTAGTGATGATAGAAAGCTAAACCCAAGAATCTCTAAATATGGAAAACATTTTGTGGTATCTACCCTATCATAAAACACATAACCTTATCAAGATAAACTAAAATACCTTGTTCTTACACCACCTATCCCAAGAACATCACTTCTCTAATCCATAAATCACATTTTGAAATCCTGGAATAAAGTTGGTGATTTCACAACAATTCCAGAAATGGTATCAGATTACGCACAAGATCCACCATTGAATTAGATTAAAAAAGGATGTTTTCCACAAATAATACCAAGAAGGTATCAATATACCCATGTAAAATCTTGTTAATCAAATCCATAAATATTACGGGATAATTGGTTAGACCAAAAGGCCTGAAATGGTACTCATAATGGTCATACCTACTCTAAAATGTGGATTTATGAATGTAAGATCCTTTATCCTCAAATGATGGCAACCAGACTGATGATAAATCTTTGAGAACCATTTTTACCCTTAAAACGGATCATATATATCATTAATCCATTGAAATATATACTTGTTCTTTACCATAAAACGATTTAGTTTTCAGTAATCTACCAAAATGCGAAGCGAACCATTATCTTTATTATTAAAGAGAACTGGTGTCGCCCAAGGTAACATAATCATATATATAAATCATTTCTCTAAAAGATCATCCAAATGGGGCTTCATCTCCTTCATTTTAGTGGGTTCCATGTTGTCAAAGGGAATTGATAATGGTTGTGTACCAGGTAAAAAATCGATAAAAAAATCTACAACCCTTATACGTGGAAGACTATAGAAATGATAAGGAATACATCGGGAAGCTCAGTGATAATTGGAAGGAGATCACCACTCAAATATTATAACACTAGATGAAAAGTGAACACATTTATTACTTTCCTGAACTCTGGATAAGATGGTTCAGATCTACTCGACCTCAGTTACCATTATCCTGGAAAGATATCACAAACCCCATCTAGTGTAGTAAAGGATACCCGTAAAAGATAACAATCAATCTGGGATTTATTGGCAATGATCCAATCCATCCTGAAAATGAAATCAAGTATTTTTATTTCAATAACAAAAAAATACCAAGAAAGATCAACATACACTAAATATAAGACATAATAGGGACTTCAGAGACCCTGCTCTCTCTTTTATTCTAAGGGGCGTATTAATACCTATCAAAAAAGATAAAATCTCCGTATTAAGATAATGAAGATTAAAAATTAATATTTAAATAAATTAATGTGATGATCCAGTATAAAATAGAGAAATAAATGATAAATATATATTAATGGACCTCTCATAGACACTTGACCTGTATCTACTTCCTCTAGAGATTCTTACACTTCCTGAATAAACCTTGTTTTGGATTCATGTGGCTTGAACCGATTTTTTGTGAAGAATCTAGTTTCACCATTGTTTTTATAGGTGATGATGATCCTATTCCACTATGGGGAGAAGAGAAGATATTGAATAACTTCTATAGGTGACCTGAGCATCCATAACACCAACAAGTACTGGGTTCCTCAATGAAAACATGCTTTGAATGCCCAGGCATTCCACACTGTTAGAAAATAAAAGGGCCTCTACAAAGAACTCTATAAGGTCTAGAGGAAAGTTGTTATCAAGAACCACCATGAGAATGATCACAATTCCTCTTCCCCTTAGAGAAATTCACAGTTTTACTAGGATAAAAGGGAACTCCTGTTAACCCTGACTTTCCAGCCACGTCCATTTTAACAATTAGAGCTCTATCCAACACATCATCATAAGAGGTAAGATTTAGTAAGAAAACCTAAGAACTAATGTAAAATTGAATTACCAATTCAAATATTCAATCCTCCATATTTTCATTCTATACTATCTTATATGAAAACTGTAAAGTTTTAGTAAAAAGGTTCGAATATTCTATCACAGTCTTATCATCCTGCTCGAGATTGAAAAACATAGTGGCCTTGGCCAACAACATTAACTCTCAATATAACTAGTCAAGGAAAATAACATTGAATTCTTTATACTCTAAGTTCTGGTGTTTCTTCACCACCACCATCATGTCCCACTTTCATATGATCAATCCTTCTACCATTACGGTGTAACAATTCTCCCTGATTTCATTAGGTGTCTCTAAGAACCCTAAAAAATGTTCAATCCTTTAACCCATTCATCATCCTATTGAGGATAACTTGATCCCTTGAACAATGGTGCCTTATGGTGAATGAAATCCTAATAATGATTCCCCAAAATATCTCCTTGATGTTCGATAATTGGATCCTGAACTAGAACTGGTGTCGGTGCCTGTCCCAAAGCGTGGACATCACACACGATCACCTCAACCAGATTCGGGTCCAAAAGAGGATTTATTCACTGAGATTCAGTATAATCGTCCTCTTGGATCTGATTCACTTGTTATCTTGGAGTAATGATGCCACACAACATCATCAGACAACATTGTAGACATTAGATTAACACTCAAACAAAGAAACAAGTAAAATTAATCGAAATAGATATAACAAACAAGATTTGGATTTCAATATATCCAAATAAAAATCAGGGAAAAGACTAGAACTAATATTCAAGACTTCTTTCCCAAATCTCTCCTGGTAAAATAAGGTTCATTGTGGTGAGAGATGTATATGAACATAACCAAAACCAGCTTTTAAGGCCAGACAGAACTACTTACTGACTTCAAGATATGAATATCAACCTAGACCATTGATTCCACTTTTTCATGAACCAACCTAGGTTCCATGGTAACTAGATAATCAAGCCAGTCCTAAAATAGCTCAAAGGGAATTCCTGATCCCCATGGGTTGTAGAATAGCACCTAGAATCACAGCAAAGTAAATGTTGGAACAAATTTGCACCAATATTGTAGAATCAAGACAAACAAATAAATGTGCATATAAGAAAAACTTCATAGGGAGAACTGTACCTAATGTTAGTCAGGAAAACAAACCCAAAGTGCTATAGAAAATTACAAAAAAAAACTAAAAGAAAAACCCAATCCCCAGTGGACTCAACTCTCCATTCCCAAAGATCAAAAACTATAACCACCTTCACGTGGTGCTTTTACCCTACTGGAACCTGGAAGGTAAAAATCTATAAACACCTAAAGTCATAGGTAGGGTGTGAGAAAAACACCTAGTAGGGTCTCACCAAGGATTCTATAAAAAATTCCAACATATAATTATCTAAAGGGAGATTTCAATTTTAAAATAAATAGGTTTGGAATTTCAAAATCATAATTAAAATATTTCATGCATTACATTTGAAGTGATGAAAAAAATACATGAAACTGATGGCTTCAATTTTTTTTAGATAAAACCGCTTATAAAAATTCAGAAGCATGGTAAAAATTTTACAACAAACATTGGCATATATATATATTTCAAATACAAACATGTGAGTAACATGGTCATATTCTTAAAGGTAAGGTAGTTTCAAGCTAAGGGACTCCACACACACAAATAGTTTACATGGACTTATGTGTACACACATTCCCCTCAATAATAACAAAGGAGTAATTATAACCATCATATCTAGGATGTGATTACATAATATTGATTGTAAGTGTTGTAAATTATAGTGCTATTTTCAAATAACTCACTAACAACCTAAGGATTTCAAGTTCTCTAATAAAAACAATGATGGGTAATTTATTTTAAGACTTCAAAAAATAAAATTAATCCCATTCCCCATTTCTAATATTCCAACTTTCCATTTAGAAACCAAAATAGGTTTTTAATCAAATCATGTATATTTTCAAGATAAAACTAATGAGTTTCCATCCAAATCATTTCATGCCATTTTCCCAAATACCATTTTGAAATCAATTCAGTCGAAAAAATTTCAAAATTTTACTCCAACAATATTAATCTTACATAATTCAATTAATTTCACAAATACACCCATATTAAATGGAATTGGGGGGTTTTCCCAATTTCATACCAAAATTACAATTTCAAAATTCAAATCCCCTAATTCAATAGAATTTTATTTTTAATGATCTAAATGAAATATATTTCAAGAAATTCAATTTAAATCAAACAATTTAATTTAAATCATGAAATTTAGAGTTAATAAAATTATAAATTCATAATGGAACCAACTACCTAGGAACATGTGATCTCAAAATTCCAAACCCTAGCTAGAAAATCCTATGAAGAATGCTAGTAATGAAGACAAAAGAATTATACCCCCAATATTTATGATATAAAATTTAGGGCATTATATCCTACAACAACATGAAGATCTAGGAAACCCTAGTGAAGAAAGATGATAGAGGAGGAGAAATAAAATGGGAATAGGAAACTAACTAGGAGAAAATTAAATTTCATTCACCTAGCTTTGATCCATTTATATAAGGGTTTAAAGGGGGAAAATACTCTTGGGAGCTCTCTAAGAAGAAGAAAAATTTAACATTTCATACAGGTTTGTAGGGAACCTTAAACAAGGGTTTTAGGTGTTTTTTAAAAATAATTTTCACATTAAAAATCCCATAAACTCAGTTATCTAGGGAGAGCCGCACGGTTTAGAAAAACCATACACCATATCTGTGTGACCCTTTTTTCTAGGTGCATGGAATCTATTAAAGGGGAACTTAATTTTTTAAAATCATGCCCCAACAATGACAAACTTTACTTCCTAGGTGTGCACCTTTTACACTAACAGGGGACACAGTTTAACAAAACTGTGCACCAACCATGCACAACCAGAGACCTTTCCAAAAAAATGAAACAAATTACCAAAAAATATCAAAATAAACAAACCAATGAATGGTCAAAATAGTGGTTTATGAATACCTAAAAGTAGTATTATGATGTTACAGATTAGAGGCTTTCAGTTGTGATGAACCGAGGCTACGAGGTGAGAATTGTAGTGTTCTTAGGTTGTGGAAATGAAGGTGGTCAGATCAGATGTGATAAAACATCAAATTTAGGGTTGAACCTTGTCAAAATCATTATATTTTGAGATGAATGAAATGGGTGTGTGGATTAAGATGATTTAAACAAATTTTTTTCCGGTGAGACCCACTTGATTCGGTACCTTAGAAGCATTATTTGATGATAGAGGTGGTGTGGAGTACATCATTACTAATATAATGGCATGAAAATAATTTTCATAGGTTTTCCAAAGGGGTTTTTAGTGAATTACATGTGCAATATTCTCCTAATCTAGGTGTTGAAATCGGCTTACCTATTTAAGTGACTCTAATTGATGAGCAGTCTTATCTCCATATGGACTTCATGTATGAAGGTGAATAGAGAATAAACCATGGAGGATGAAAAAATATCCTATGACATGAAAAAAATGAATGCCATTATGGAGGGGCGAGTTATGTTGGCCATACTGATGTGACTATCATGCAAGGAGGATTGGGGTGCATAAGGTCGATCGATGGAGGATCACTGTCTCCTTTTGAGGGATGATGGATTAGTGAGGTTAATTCAACTGAATTGTAACACCCCAAGCTTCTACGGTACGCTTCTCTTTGAATAATGTGATAGCGTGTGTTGTACGCAACACCGAGTTCTAACACACCATAACTAATCAAACTAGTCGTTATGAATAGTAATACCTACTTTTTGAAATTATATATATTTTATATTTGAAAATGGACATCATTTTTGGATTCAGAATATCGAATTTAGCCTAAGGTGAAATTTTGGTACATTTCGGATAACTTTCATATTTTGATGAATAGTGAAAATTACTAAATTTTAATTAAAAACAACTTTTTTAATCAAAATAATTAATAGTGATAAATTATGAATTTGAGTGGTTTAAAAGTATATTTAGAATATATTTTTACCATTTAATATAATGTTGGTCATTGGACATAATTTTACAATTAAACCGAATATAAACGAGTGTCAATCTTTTGATAGTTATTATCTCTTAAAAACACGTTTTTGTTTTGACAGCGGGTATTAATTTTAAATTAATTTCTGCCACTTCTGTGTTTTGAATTTAGGAAAATGGATTCCATATTTGGAATCAGGATGTTAAAATTGTGTAAATAGATAACTTTTATTTTTAGACATTTTGAATAATTACTGCGGTAAATATTTTATTTACCATGGTTAAGGGTAAATCCGGTAAATAAGGGTTAAAAAATAATATTATAATAATACTAAATTACCCTAAAACGTGTCTTATCCCTATTGGTTGATACATGGTCGACCATGGAAATCTTTGGGTCTATTTTGGGACCCCATGGATCCACTTGTAAGTGATAATGACACTTTATTTTAATTTAGTTAAAATGAATACAAAAATGACACAAGCATATATCTTTTAGAACAACAATTGTTACATAGGGTTATATATGTTGGATTTTAGATTATAAATATTCATTAGAAAGATAAAAAGATTTCCTACATAATTATATTTTATTTATAATTTTTAGACATTAAATAATTTATTTTATTTATGACACAATGATGATGCAGTAATTGCTATAATAGTGAAAAATTAAAATAATTGATATTATGAATACCCAAATAAATATAATATGAAACTTTTAATGAATTAAACTAATTTTCTAGGATAATATGATATATTAGTATTGATTTAATTGACTTTGTTCGAAGTAATAAATCTGTTATAAGTTTCAAAAAAATCAACTATTGAATAGTGTCAAAATTGACATAAAAGAGTTCTTAAAACAAATATTATATTATTAATTGATATTAAATTCCTAAAAATCTAAGGTTCGGCCAAGAGACTTATATCATGATAGGTTCATCATTAATGTACCACTTGGGGGTCGCTTGGATGTATATAGTAAGTTTATTAACCATATTATATAAAACTACAAAGAGACATTGTAAAAGTGAAACTAATTAACTTAGAGTTAATACTTAAATATAAGGTTAATATAAGTACCCAAACCTGTCTAAATTCTATTGGTTGAGTGTTTTTAGACCTATCCCCACCTTAACCTTTGAATAATAAGCTTTGGAGCCATTAGAAACCGAATATGAATTTATTATAAATTAATATTTCTAGCTTTTCCAAAGGTGCCCCTCACCCCTCTTATAAAAGGGCACTCCTCCTTCTCATTTCTTCACACCTTCAAAGCCTTTTGGTTCGGCCAAACTCTGCCCAAATACTCTCCCAACATCCCTCACTACAACCTAGAGGCCTTAGTTTGATCAGAAAGCCAACCTAAGGAGCCATTTTGATCAAATCAAAAGGAAGAACCCGAAGAAGAGGTAATGATTTCACCACCCTTCTCCAAATTCATTTCTTCTTCCACTTCTTCTTCCTTTGTTCTTACCATTATAAAATAATAACTCCAGTATCTCACATATACTGTGATGTTATTATAAATATGGTAAAACCATATTCAGTATTCTATCCACCCTTTGAATAACATGTCAGCATACGTGCGTACGTACGGACTACCGTCTCCACGTCGTGGTGTAATTGTTATTCAATTTAATATTATTTGGATGGGTATAATAATGATGTGTAACTCATGTAAATAATAAATATAACATGTTAATGATTCTGTATATATGATATACCATCCATTTATATATTATTTTAATATCAAAAGAATGATATTGTCGCTCGTGCGTACGTACGGACTACCGTCTCCACGAACGCGATGAGATTCATTCTCCATCGTATCCATTCAAGTATAATTATCATTTGATGATTTAAAAATGATGTTTAAGGACTAGATATCATTCTGGATATGAATAAGATACAACAACCATGGCTTATGTAACAAAACATATAAAATAAAATGAGTAAGTTAACTCCCGAAACGACGATAATTCTAAGATATTATTAACAAACCAATGTTAAAAGATCATATATGATATCATATTAATATATATGATTCTTGAATAATTTAATAACAACTATTTCACCATTATACAGGAGGTTAACCTACCCCAACCAAGGAAAAGTACAAGGTAAGGGTTTACTTTACAACCTCTTCATTATCCAAGGTTGTTTATACGTAATAATCTACTGGGATCTCTTTATCATCCACATCCATGTTTCTTAAAAATGCATTACAAAACATTTTTACTATTTACTAGAATATGAGTTAAAGTCATTTATACCCTTTTTGACTTTTATAAGTGGTTTATAAAGGAATCTTTCGGTCGTTTTCAAAACAAGGTCATTTTTAACCTTTTCGATAGAATTAAGGTAAGAATGTTTTTTTTAACTTATACGGCGGGTGCGGCTATTTTCCGCCGTTATAAAATCTTCAAAGTTTCCCTTACAAGCTTATAAGAATATTTTAAAAGAAAATGTTTTATTTTATATGGATCTTAAATTATTTCAAAATAAAAGGAGATATTTCTTTAAAAAGAATTTTGATTTCATCTATGTCAACATCCTTTGATGGATTTTAAGATTATTTGAAGTTGATTTATTATGATACAAAACTTCTATATTGTATTGAAGGTTTTGTGATATTTTTGACTGTGGATGTGCTATTTTTATACCATTCATAGTTTATGGTGAAAGTATTGACATTTCGTATGCTAGTTTTAATACGAATGTTTATGTTAGGTTTAAACCTTTTCATATGGGAATGCATTGGACTTAATATGTGACGGGTGGAGCCCGCTATAGCTCCTCAATGCATCGGTAGGTCTCATGAGACAAACTAGTGTCTTGGCACAAGGCCTTGACAAAATCTTATTTGTAGTCTTGGCACGAGGCCTTGGCTATGTGGTTATGATAGTCTGGCATTATGCATTCCAACATTATGAAAGTGGTTATTGATTTTTGCATGTGATTATTCGATTAGTAGAATATCCATGTGAATAAGTAAATGGAATTATTTCATTTTATTTATGCCATACCATGTTGAAAGTTCATATTTAAAAGGCTTTTGTTTTAGTTATATATTGCCTTAAATGTTTATTCTTATTTATGAAAGTTTCCGCTATATTGTTATCCTTACTGGGCATTTGAGCTCACCCCTTTTCTATGTTTTATTTTTCCCAGGATGTGAAGAAGTAAGTTATGAATGACCTGCAAGGATTTTATGAGGGGTTAATAGTGTGGATTGTGGAAACATTATGTTGTTGTAGTAGTTTTTCATTTTGTGATGTAATGTAAAACTTATGAATATATCTAGTGTTTCCAAGGCTACTAAACCAATCGGTCTTTCGAGATTTGATCTTTCTTGTGATCATGCCAATGTTATGTAATAATGCACCGACTCTGGGTAACTGGGGTCGGGGCGTTACATGAATCACCAATGAATTTTATGACTTAAGATAGATATGATATTTGAGGGGGAGTGATAATTGAACACTTTCCCAAGATGGTTTATGGTGACCAGAACATGATTTTGTTGGTGGTGTGTTGATTCTTGGAGTATATAACAATGGTGTATATAGATGGTTTATGGTTCCATCATAGAATGTCTCTATAGGTTAGCTATGTACTTTTTTGGGTGTGTTAAAATGATCAGGGGATACCTTTAGAGTATAATACATCATGGTCAGGTTGGTTAAAAACGTGTTAATGGATGAAGTTGAGAGTTTTTTTTGGGAAAAGTCAGCTAAATAAGGTTCATCATGAATTCTTGCATGTATATGGGTGTGGTGGGATATAAGCCATAAAAATTGAATATTTTTTGGTAATATGGGTGTGTCCAAAATGTTTTCATTATTTTTTGATGAAATTATTGGATTTTTGGAACAATACATTAGTGATGTAGGATCATCCTATTGTTTTTTAAAATTTGAAAAGATGAGCATTAGTAGTTTTGCATAGGTGATTTGATGATTTTTTTTTGGTTTGGTGGATTTTTTACCACATAAGATGCATATTTTGGAAACAAGGATCATTTTTTGTTTCGAAATTATAATGGTGAAGGGTATCATGACATTTAATTAAAATCTTATAGTTTTTTCTTATGTTTGGGATCACCATAAGCCATATTATTGATATGATGAAGACACCTCAAGAGTCTCTGGATAGACGAGCGAATGCGAGAATCATATTAATGTTTTAGTAATGAGTTCAAGTAGTGTTTTGTGTTTTATAATTTTGAAATAAATAAATTTAAGGTGTTATTTAGAATCAAGTTGATCATTTAAGGCTTGAAAACAACCATTAAGTGTGTCTTGGTGATAGAGGTAGGTTGGAAGATCAAATTGGATGACTGTTGAGAAGTATCGGTGATGAGAAGCGTTAATGTGTGGAATTTTTAATACATAATTTTGTATAGATGGATTTGAATTTTGAAGATAATTTTGATTTCATGAAAAACTGATACACTTATTTTATGATCAAGGATTTGTAAAATAATTCCAATGTATTTGAACCCCCAATGTTTAGTTTTCTGATTAAGGGTTTGGTGTCAAATGTTTGAGAGAAGTATTGGGAAGAACTAATGGAAGATTCAGGGCTACAAAATGTGACTTCAACACCACTACATATATAGTATAGTGACATTGGCTTGTTGGTGGATAGGAAGGTGTCATTTATTTCATCCTAGGATGATCAACATGCCTGTGGAAGAGTAGAGGCAAGATGGGGGGAACCAACTAGTTATGGGAGGATATCGTCCCAGAAGTGGACTCCTAAGAAGATTTAAAGTCTATGCATCCTAGTAATTTCTTCATTTTTACCCCTTATACATAACTAGAGATTATCCTCCCCCAGTCACCCAATAGTATCCCCTAATATCCCTCTATACCTTCCTTGGAGGGTTAGAAGGATCTCTTATATTTTACATTCATTTTCAATTCCTTCTACAACATTGGTGAGCTATAGGTAATTTCATCCCTCATAACCCCTTTTTTATCATTCCTTTTACATTAATGTATTCTCTCTCAGTTTATATTCAGTAAACCCCATTTTCATAGAGATTTTTTATCATCCTTATTACCTTTGATTTAGGATAAACCAATGTCTAATATAAGGTGTTTGGACTCTCTTATAGATATGGTAGGTGGTCCCTTAAATTAGACCCATAATTTCATTTATTTTCCTTAGGTGAATAAATGTAAATCAAGTTTTCCTTTTCATTCCATGGTCCATTAATAATATAATGACCATGATGGGTCATGTTGAGGCCAAATGGAATGATTATTGTGTGATGATTGAAAATAAAGCGGGATTTTTAGAAGACTTCATTAGTTGTGTTGATAATCATATTTTTTCTTAGTCAAGTAGTATTTTTTAATTGGTATAAAAATTTTATAATATTTTATGATTCTTTACTTCTATTATTAAATGAGTAATTTTATGATTAGTTGGTTTAAAATTAAATAATATTCGATATTGATTATTGTGAAATTGAAATTTCTGAATTTTTGACAACCATAGGGTGGTGTTTAATCTTTATATGGGTGATAAGTAGTTTATGGAATGATATGTTGGTTTTTGGAAAATTGGAAATAATTTTTAGAATCGTATATGAAGAGAACCTTATATGATATGTTAAAAATAATAATAGTTGAAGGATGATAATGAAATTACTTTGTTACACAGATATGTTATATAAAAAATATAGGTGTTGTGAATCCCTTTTAAATGAAGAATGAGTTAATGAAGTGAAATTGGTAGTGAATAGTTTAATGTTAAAAAAAGATACTTGTTACTTAGATAATGAATGGAAAATAGAAGGTAGAAATGTGGCGAATAAAGGCGAATTTTTATTCAATGTGATGAATAGAATTAATATTTGATTGGAATGAGTTTCTCCCTATTAGATGATGTGCTAAGAATTCTTTATAGGATTACATGGATCCGTACAGAATTTCATAGTTTTAAATTCCATAATTGATCATTGGATTCCATTAAGGGACTCATATGAATTTAATGGTATTGTAACACCATTTCTATCATTGATATCTGATGATATATAATTCCTTTTTGATTCCATTAGATGCCACTTATATTCATTATCATGAATTCCTTGCGAGGGTTCCCCTTGAATTCTTGTAATGTCAATATATATCTAATTACATAGATTAATGATGTGTATTATGGAAGGGAATCCTCATTTAAAGTCATAGTATGGGCTCCCTAGATTTTTATTGATCTATTTAGGTGTAATACCTTGAGCGTGAGTTATGGATTCAAATATTTTTATGCTTCTAAACTTCAAGGATGGTTCCTTTAGTTTAGGTAGCTAGGTTGGATTTTTTAAATTACATGTGTCACCATTTGGATTCTGTTTAGAAAAAATAAAAAAATTTTCTATGAAAATTTTATAGAAAGTAAAATATGGGTAAACATGATGTTAATATTGGTTTTAAAGAGGGAATATCTTGTTGATCCATATAGATTCCATCATATTATTATGACCTTGGTTTCCTAGATAGTATACTATAGAACCAGTCAAACCATGATGTATACTATAATTATGGGTTCATACTATAAGGACAAGGTAGGTATAGGCTTATGTAGGGTGTCAGCATGAATATTCAACATCTGGGGTTTCTCGGTTCTATTATATTTAAATTAGAAACCATTAATTTTTAATAAACAAAGTGGTAAATGTTTTATTATTATTATTCTTCATGTGTTGGGTTATAGAATGGATATTTTAGGGGTGTCTTTGGTGATGTTTTGATTATTTATATTCACACCCTTCTCTAACCATAAGTTTTCTTACATATCGAGAAATTATCAATCTTACATGACAGGTGTTGGTTTAGAAAACACATGATTTTGTTGATTACTTAGTTTTGAGGATAGAGCATTGGATTTTAGGATCCAATTGGGACTCATGAACTATTATGGGGAATTACATTATTTTATATATTAACCATTATAGTCCTATCATATATAGCTTGTTATTGATATATGAGTTTTCTGAAAAGTATTTTTTAGGTCTCATTTATTATTTGATTATTATTGGTTATCATTCAGCCTTTTCACACATTTTATTTCTCTATTTATTTATTGGGATAATGTCTTTCATTGTATATATTTCCATCTTTACTTACACTAATATATGTGTATATTCTCTCCCCAATAGTACCTTATACCCTTTTCTAGTAGACTCTAGAGTATAGGGAGGAACACATGAGTCTATGTGGTGCACCATCCCAAAGGACCGATTCAATGTCTCATAGAGTGGGGAATAATAAATATAAATGTAACAGAATGTAAAAAGTATTTGTATCTAGGGATCCAAATCTAATATAATACAACTTAAAATATAAAAAATTACTAATTGTCTAAATATTTAGACTTATAGAATAAACCATACTATACTAATTATGGTCACAATATCTAGACCTACCATGTTTTGGGGTTGTTCTACTTTCTATAAGTTCATCTCTCTAAGAAAAACCATTAAGATATGATTTCACAAAGCATATTTAATTTTACATATATCATCCCAGATATGATGGATAATACCATATACTAATGTTTATCATAACATTATTACACATAAAAATCTTTTTACATCATATAAATCTATAAAAATATGTTGATAATCATATTAATAAGATGTATCAGAAGTTGAAATGAACTTGGTCTATGTAGATATGGAATCCAAAATCCATAATAAAATTTATCATGAATCTTTTCATATCCAACCAATTATCATATATCAAAATGATATATAAGATTATTGTTTTTTCTTCCCCGTTGTAACTAGTCTAATCATTTCTTAAATTTCCCATTTTCCATTAGACATTTACGAATTTCGGCCTTATAGTTCTCCAAAATTTTTATATACATATACTATTATCAATGAATATGAAATATTAATATTATTACATAAAATCAAATAAATCATGAAACCTATAATATAATCATATGGTATTCTACTCAACCTCTCTCTCTTTCATATTGTGTTAGAGAAAACACCTTCTTAGAGATATGTATACCATCCCTCATAGGATTTTTCAATAATGAATCTCTTTGGGGTGTTTTCAATATATTTACACTAAATTAGTCCACAAAGAATCTCATATATATCAAAAAAAAATCTTGATCCCCAAAATATTGGCTCCTCCACCTATGTTTTTCATCAAAAAGAGCTTGTTAAACCAAAACATACTTGATTATAAAAATATTTTCCTATATTTGATAAGAAACATTTCATCAAAAAATAATATTATAAAAGTTAATTGACACTCACAATATTTCTTGTAAATATAGGGATCATAATGGTTCATTATGGAAAAAAATTCCTTACACCATCATCAATGTAAATCATACCTAATTAATATTCTAGATTAAACCTATAAATGGATATATATAACTTTCATAACTTATTGAAACTATTTTGAGCAAGAAATACTTCTAGTTTGTTCATATTGACATCTTTTATAAGGTACCCATTAAAAAAAGTGGCCTTTAAACCAATCTACCTATTATCAAAGTCATGGTTATATACTATTGATTATAGAATTCAAAGGAACTTTTTTTCCAAAAGAACTATATCTGAGCATTATAATTTTTTATGAATTCATTCCCTATAAACACTTTAGCCAATAGTAATTCCTTATAGTTATTAAAATTACACTCCATGTATAGATTCATCTTGAATACCCATTTTCAACCAACTTGATTTATATCTACCAATGTATTGTCTAGAATCCAAAAATGGTGCCTGTAATAAAATGCATCTCAAATTTCAAGAAAACATGCTATATAGCATCTTTACAGTCATTTAATACTTACTTTTAGGTCATAAGTTCATAATTTTTAACCAATAATGACTCACCATCATTATAGAGTAGAAAACCATATAACTCTAGTTCAATGTCTTCTATAGTGCTCCGAAGAAGTACTTGTTTCACTATAAAAAACACATCCATGGGTTCTTGTAAACTTGGTTTCTTCTCAAAACCTTGTGTATCATGAGTATAAATATCCTCAAAATCAAAGTTTCTCCAAATATATATTTTTGAATATGTACTCCCTATTAAGTAATATTTCATGAAATGTCACTATTAACTTAATATATGAGGAGTATTATAGATAATATCTCCTTGATTCTATGGAATATCCTATAAAGATACACTTATTTCCCCTGGGTGCTAGTTTTTTAGTAGACATGGACTTAAAAATTCTTCACAACCCTATACTTGAGTGCGTGAAATCTTATATTTCCTCCCATACATTAAATTGTATTGAATTCTACTTTCCACATTATTTGGAACTCAGTTTATTATGTGTGTCACAACCAATAATGCATATCCCCAAATGTATAATTCCTAATCTACATGAATCATCATCAACCTCACAATTTCTAACATGGTGTGGCCACTACATTCAATAACACCATTCGATTACGTTGTATAATTATGGGTTGGTTGAGATAGAATCACATGATCCCTAAAATAATCAATGAACTATTGGTTTATAAATTCTTGAACCCAATATGATCAAAGATTATTTACGTTATTATGATTCTCAGTCTCCATTTCATTCTTGATATCATTAAATTTATCAGAGGAATAAGTCTTATACATCAGTAAGTATTCATTTCAATGTCTATATAAGTCAATAGTAAATTTTATACAATATGAATATTCACTTCTAGAATCATCTCAACAAGGGATACACACACATGTGTGTATCAATTATATTTTCTCTGTAACCCTTTCAACCATACATCCAAATCGTGGCTTCATCACTTTTCCATAGAACAAGAATTGAATATTTCAAATTGTTTTATGTAAAATTAATCTAAATATTTTTATTGATAGAGTATTGTGAAATGATTATTTTTTATATCACTATACCACTGATGCTAAAACTCAGTATGAAATTAGGTATGTCACCGTTAATTAATATTGATTTCCAATACTTGGGAACCATTCTGAATCATTATGGTTCCTATATTTAAATATAATCTGATCACAAAAATCTATATTTAATACCCTACCTATATATATGAAAATTTTATGATGAACCACAAATGAACTTGATCCTTCCCAATACTTATTCAACAAGGTAAATATCTTCTTTATATGGATATTCTTATGGTATGAAAAAAATTTATCTTTCTTTCGAGCCAACCTATGTGTATTCTTATTCAGGTTAATTTTTTTTATATTGTCCTAGGACATGGAATTAGTCTTAGATCCTTATATATTCCCCCTATTGTTCACCATAATGATTTTAGGGTTTTATCAACTCATTTCCTTATATGCAATCAAATCAAGGTTTGGAGTTTTGAGAGAGGCATCTTAATTTTTTTGACATTATAATTCAAAATAAAACTAGGGAATATTTAAGGAAGTGGGGAAGGTATGATATAAGTGGGAAATTGATATGGTAGCCTAAACCCCATGATGTACAACTGCTGAATATTATCAATGAACTCAACTATTTGAGGTCCAACTAGTGAACCTTGCCCAAACATTAATTTGAAATGTTCTTCACTGATCTCATAATGCACATGTTTTTACATACCATGGTAAAGATAATGGAAACATGAAAATATTAAATATAGATCCATATCTTTCGATAGAGTATAGTTCTCACTAATCATATATTTCAATATAATCCATTTATTATCCAATGTATTATCAACATTTTTTCTAGAAGATGAATTATCCTCTAAAATGGCCTCCTTTGAATGACCTTCCTTAAGAATAGAGTTCTATAGCATGTTGAATTTTCTTTCATATCATAATATGATAAACATACACCTAAAACACTCATATAAGTTTATGTCATTTAGGATAATATTATTCTACATTATCATATGAAATGATAATTTTTTTTTTCAAGTTATAGGTCATTCTCCACATCAAATGAAAACTATATTTTTGTACATTATCTTGATTACCAAATTTGTGGTGTAATAACTATTATTATTATCCATTGAATATTTAATAAAATCAGATGATCCATAACTATTTTTTTTGGAATGTCATTTTACATGGATATTTTTGTTGAAAGGATCCAAATTTCACTTCTCATAATATATAAATGGGATTAAAAAATTAGTGGAATGTTCTTTGGTAGGCATAACTTAAGAACTATATTAAGTCGTAGGTCCATGATCCATGAATAGGATCCATAATCTTAAAATGTTAGACTCAAATTTGCCTATAAATTTCCATATAGATATATTATATCATTTTTAGGAAATCAACTCAGGATGTAAAATTAGTTATGTCAGCCCAAAACATTTGATAAGAATCCTCGATAATGGTAAGATACTAACTTTTCCTAGAGAATAAATTCAAAATATATTTTAATTATATCTTATATTATGTAATCCTATACCAATATAATTTATTTTTTAATTTATTTTTTTATCTTATGAAAAATAGAATTTATTTTATCCTATTAAGTGAATGTAAATAATATAAGTATGTTACGTAATTAAGTAATAATATAAGGATTAAATAATTTATTCATATTAAATTTATGATATTTATTTTAGAAACTAAAATCCGATTATATTTATCATTCATACTACTCTATGGGCACACTCAAAAATTTAACCATTCATAAAAAGAAATATTAATTTTAATGTTTTTCATTTTTATCATCATATTCTTCTTAACTATCTTATGTTTTCATATAACATACATATAATTATATAATTAACCATGAAATAAAAATATAATTAATTAATTACTTTATCATGAGTTTTTCTATAACGATTTAACCAACATGTTGTTAATGTATCAAATTAGAGCCTAGGAGAATACCAAGAGTCGTATCTCTACTCATATTATAATGCCTAGAAAAGTAATGTTAAATATAATTATTTGAATTCCTAAAATATCTTTACTCAAGACACTTAATTATGAACTCCTCTAGAAATTACAATGAAATCTCACATGATGGTGAGTGGAACTCAGGATACTAGAATAACATTTTATCACATAAACATGTACATGATGTCCATTATAAATTTAAATATTTAGGAAAATAATAATATATTGAAAAGATGATATTTAATAAAAAATATAATATTTTAAAACTAAAATGAAATTAGTTAATTGAATAAATAAATACCCAAAGATGTATCGGTCTGTTTCTGGTCATTATTAGTCAACATGAAATAAAATTTCACAATGAATAATAATGATTACAAAATTCAACTAGAGTAAATTTTGAATGGTTTATTATAGCACTGAAATAATTATAATTATTTTTTTATGTTTTATGGATCTTTATTGTTTATTAATAGAAACAATTGAAATGAAATAAAATTTTGAAAAAAATTAAATTTTTATGAGTTTGTTTAGACCCTTAATTATACATTAAAGGTTATGAATTCCCTTAGTACCACTAGTTAGGATGTGAAATTATTTCATTCTCCAACCTAGACTGACCCTATTATAGTGACCATGTTATGACTTGGGTTAGCCATGGGACGGGCCCACCATGAAGGGAACACATGTGGTCAGATGGTGATCAGTGCTTCAGATAAGAAATGATTTTCAACTGATAGTAACATTGAGAGAACTCATCTGTCCCCCTAATCAATCATTTGGGGGGGGGGCTTTGTCAATTTAGGTTTCTTATGACACTAGTAATACTATTTGATTTTTTTCAATCTTATCCAATTGTCCAAACACCATACGACCAACCCTTATCAATGAATCACTGAAAAAACACATCAGTGTCAGAATGCACCCTCCCTAATATATACATATTATATATATAATATTTTTTTGGATTTCTATTCAACTATTAAAAAATTTAAAAATAATTTTATATAACATCAAAAATGGATTAAAACACCATCATTGACATTGATACTATATTGAAACCCACTCTCCAAATTCTAAAAAATTTAATCAATTTTTTTACATAAAATATTATACAATCTGTCTAATACCATTGAAGGAACCACATATTCCACATTATCTTGAAAAATATGTAAATAAAAAAATATAACATAAAATTTATCCTAATATACTTGATTCGATGTTGACATACTCAATTCACGAAAAAGTTCCCATGAAAATTAGTTTATGTATGAAAATTAAATTATAGTACTACCCTTATAGAAAAACATAAAACCAATGATATCTTATCATATTAGGATCATCATCGAATTAATAAATAAAATATTATTCCCTATAAAACATCTAAATGTGTACTATCCTTTCATAATTTTCTATGATTCTTAGGGGATGGTATAGAAGCTTAGAGGCCTTACAATTATTCTACGATCACTAAAATATCAAGCTACTAATCCCAAAACATGGACCATTCCATTAAATATATCTAATTCCACATATTGATCTATAAACTTTAATATTGTATTAATAGGAATTCAATTAATTAAAAATTTACTCTATAAATTTTCATGGCATAAAATGATTTTATCATATTATGTTTATTTTTCTAAAATTTATGTTAAGTCATTGGTTAATTTATACCTCTTAAAGTGGACTAAAATGAGAGTAATAACTATTTAAATGTGTTGTGAATATCATGAAAATTTAACCAAATATATATTTTATTATAAAATTACACATTATGAACCATGTTACCTTAATAGGTCTCATTTCTCCCACAGTTATTTAATAAACCATTAATTCATAATGTTCATTTAAAAAAATTATATTTCATTCTATATAGTTTTTAAAATATATTATAGAGAGAATGAAATGATAAGTGAATGTTAATTTCTATTATTCTAAACTAGAATAATATAGTTGAATTTATTTAATTTGAATGTTTTTGTGGACATCCAAAAATCTTTATAGGTGGGTCCCACCTCTTCTTACACTCAAATTCAATTGAAATAGGATAATATGTTGATACACATTATGTTTCACCCTCTAGGAAATCATCTCGAAATTAGTGATCCATACTCATAGACTAGGAGGGGTATCTAGAAGAACAACATGCACCCTAGTGATATAATGATAATTTGTAGCTATAATTAAGACCAAGAAAAGAATATAGTGTAGTATAATTAGTTTTTCACTGTATAACATCGCGTAGGATGCATTCTTGTTTCATCAAACTTTATTCATGATTTAAAATTTATTCTAGAAATTAACTCATCGATAAACCACCATGGACATAAATTTTATATGATAGTTAACTTTCTATAAATGGGTATGAGATATCTTATTCCTTTAAATTTCATTAGAAAAAACCTTTATTGAATAATTTAGTAATTTCATATCACTTATAATGCACCAAATAATTCATACCTTTATATACAAATACTTGATTAAAGTGTTCATAAATACATCAAAGTATGGTATTCATGATACACATCAATAATAATATAAATTATATGGACCAATTCACACATTCACATATATGAGTATCCTATAACCCATAGTACATGTTGAATTACTACATGTGGGTCGGTTATAAAAAGCATCAATCATAATGATTCTCATTGGAAAAAATCATGATAAGAAGAACCATTGTCTTATTAGCCTCATTACCTAGATATATAGCATCCTTACTGTCTAGGTAGATGATTTTATCTGATAATATAACTTGTATTTCTCAATATCATCTTGCAATTTCAAGGTTCTCATCATATTGGGGAACTATTATGAAATTTTTATGTGACATATACTGTAAGGACATTATCACATTAAATATCATTCCAATGAAAATTCATTATATGAAAACACGTATATTAAGATTCACCCCTGTGAATATACATGTAATCAGATGTATAATTTATATGATTCTAGGAAACTAAATATAACACATTATGCATTACATTGATATTAAGTGTTTTCATAGGTGATCACCATTTTTTACTATAATATGAAATGATGACACATTATCCAACGAGAGTTTGTAGAAAAATGAAGTTTAGATAATAAAATATTAACATCGTTATAAAAATTATCATATTCTATTGTTTCTTTTAATGTAATTTCACTCATGTTGACAAATATAATTGGTCAATGGATCTTTCCAAATTATTGGGATGTTAAAGATGTTTCTTTAATGGTTAGGAGTGATCATATCTTAAAATTTATGAACCCTGTGTATTTTATTATCAAATGAGAGAATAAATATATGGGGTGAGTAATACTATATTTGATGTCTATATAGATAGGATTGCTATGATCATAGAAAAAATACTATGGAATAATGGTATAATATAGGTGGATACTTGGGTAGATTGACAAGAAAATCCAATGTGGATAACGTTGTAACCAAAGGATGTAATTTTTATTGGATTTTTTTATCAATCAGAGACAACAATATTTTATTTTTATTAAAATATAGATGGTGTGAAGTCATAAGAGATCGAGAGAATAAATTTTTGTTATAAGGAAAATCTTAGTGAAATCATAAAGAACGCATTATAAATAAAGTCTGGAACAAAGTATATATGTATTCCTATAGCTATGGTAGATTAAGTTTTCCTTCCAATGTTTGGTATGATATGCCCATAATGATATGCATCTCTCATAAGAAATCCAACTCACACAATATTAACACTTCATGTAAAATACATTAATGTACGGATTTTAGAATATGTGTAAAATTTATTTACACCATATCAAAATATTATTTTTTAGATGAATTATTTCTGAATAAAAGTATTGAACAGTATGAGATTAGTAAACAACAAGTATTCTAGACTTAGTTGTGAATGTAAATGTCACACCATAACTATTTTCTAATATATAAATGGATAATTATAAAATATATATAATTATCCATGACATATGAGATTATTTCATGTTTATTAGTCTATGAAATTGAATCTACTATATATTTGAAAATATCATTATTTTTATATGAAATACCCCTTAAATTATCAATGTATCTAGTATTTGGAGATAAATGATGTAGAAACCAACTGGTTGGACTACAATGACATTATCCAAACTGTTATTATTGAAATCTAAAGAATTAAAATAGAATTAATGAAATTTCAGACTAAAAAATTTATGTTTTTATTTTTAAGAACAATAATTACCCTTATGGATTTCTATAGTGGTGATTTACCTTGAAATAATTCTATTGATTAATTTAAGGTGGGGAAGTTCATGTTGGTTGATAATATTGTGTTTGAATTTAATATTTCAAAGAACTAATGTTAAGAATACCAGCTATACCAGTAGAGTTGAAGAAGTATAATATAGGCTATCAGGTAGATGTGAAGAATGTATAAGGGCGTGGAGGTAATTAATAATCAATAATTAATGAGGGATGTAATAGTCAACATTCAATTATAGTTAGTGAACATTTCATTCTAATGAAACAATATTTTAATATATTTATTCAATAATTTTATTTGTAACAAAATTTACAAATTTAAAAAATTTAATTTGATGAGGTCAATATATCTATTCAAAATTTATTTTGTAAAAATCATCTTATAATTAATTTTTGAGATTTTTTAGAAATTTTAGCTTTTGGGTGAATAATGAAAAATATCGATTTTAAACAGGCTATCAATTTTATGTAATTATAATGATATAAGAGAACATTTGACTGATTATGATACTATTTTTATAGAAAAAAATTATTTAAAAAATAATATAAGGAATATGAATATGTATTGTTGATGTTATAAATATATAATTATCATTGTAGGCATCTAAGTAATGATTTTTTCAAATAAAAACTAGTTTTATTTATTCCTTCTTAATCAAGTACATACAAAGATAAATTCAATTTTGGTTTCTTCTAAAAGAATAAAAAGTCACATATTATTTAACGAAGTCTCATTAATTATATTAGAATCAATATTATACTTGATTTTTATATAAAATAATTTGTATTCATAAATTTGTTTTTCTTCATAAAATGGCTTTCCTTGCGTTTTTCACAATTATATTAAAAGTAATCTTCCACTCCAAAAACATATAATCTTGTAAAATGTATTCCAAATTTTGATTCATATTTTTAATTTTTTTTAACAAGTATACCTGATTGTTTTTTCAAAATTTACTGTAAAAAGGGTAAATATTTGTTACCATAGTTAGGGTTAAAAAAGAGTTTACTATGATTGATTCATATAATATATAAGGGTAAAAATGAAACATAAAGTTATATAAATTATAATTTTTGTATATATTTCATTATTATATTTTCTTATATTTGGTTTCATGTCCATTTTTTCCACTTTCACAAGAAAATTACATTATATAAAGTGATTATTTTTTGCAATTTCATATGGGCCCCTCCCCTCACTTATAAAATGGAACCTCTTCTTCCCCCCTATTCATAGTAATTGTGAAATATACATCACAAAAGAAACTGCCCAAAAAATTTTAATAGATTATTTTTCCTTGTTTTGAGCTACTGTTATTATCCTAATACCGTCCTAACAGAGATAATTGTGTAATCTAAATGAGGTCTCTCAATGTGGAGGTAATTGTCATTATCAACATTTTCAAATTTTATTTCATCTTGCACAACCTATAATTTTTTTGAACACCTAAAAAATATTGAATTTTCTACCATCAATATAATATGATGTTATTATGATTATGGAACAAGAAGTTTCTACCTCCTAACATTATATAGAAAATAAAATCATTACCCTTGGGCATGTATGACCTACTATCTCTACAAAGTGGTTTAATTCTTTTTTCATCACCAGTATACTCAGACAGTTTTAAATATGAAAGTAATGAATATATCTAATATTTATGAAATATTATATATTTTATAAATATAAAATATCCTTTACCATCTTACACTTCCACCCATTTAGAAAATGATAATATCACCCGTGTGTATGTGTGGACTGCCTGTTAGGTCGGTACGAGTAATGGAAGTTGGTCTAGAGGGGGGTGAATAGACCATATTAAAAAATTTAATTAGATAAGTTGATTAATAAAATTAATTATCAAACTTAATTATAAAGGTAAATTAGATAAGGAAAAAATAAATAACGAAAGGATGTATTTTATAGTTATTTAGTCTGAAGTGGGTCTACTTCTACTCTTATACCTCTCTACTCGGTGAGAGATACATGTGCACTAAAAATGATTTTTATGGGGGAATCATAACCTAATTACAAAATAATTTTCTAGTGGATGGATAACCATGACAATGAAATTTTTATGGGGAGTCCAAACCATTAAAACCCAAGTTTAGATATAGGTAGTCACAACCTAAACTATCCTGACCTAAGATAAAGGGAGTCACAACCCTTAGATCCTAACTTAAGAATTCAGGAGTCACAACCTGTGAAAACTGAATAAAAAATAATTCTTTTGTGCACAAAACCATAAATAGAAAAATAGAGTGCATTTGAGAGATAGAAAAAATTGTTAAATACTCACAACTAGACGAATGACAATAAAAATAATTAAATCACAAGTATTGGTTGTTGAGTATTAGATCATCTCATCTCGTCAAGTCAATTTTAGTTAAATAAGAATTAATTCATCTCGTGATAGATCATGCAGGTGATTGAATAGAGTGTGCATGACGTTACAAATAAACAGCAGGTTTAATGTTCATAGTACTTTCTTGGTAAAAAACAGATTATCAAAAAATGGAAGGCCATGAATCTTTTATTTCAAGTGTATTGTGTGTCGATAACATGTAAGAAGGAATGATATATATAAAAGGAATACATTTTCAGTAGTTTCAGCAGCATTTCTTCCTTTTTAAATTCAAAATAAATTGAGTCAATAGCATTCATAAATATCTCTATGAGAAAAAAAACATCGTTTCATCTTTATTCTTGTTGAATAAATCTTAAAAATAATTTCAAATAAATTGAATAACTCTTCCAAAAATATCTCAAGAAATATAGTAGCATTGAATGATTTAAAACATCGATTTAAATCTATACAATCTTCTTTAATTTTATACAAAATAGTTTATGAATTCTAACAGCATAATCCCTAAGTAAATTCAAATATTTGAATTTAAATAATTTAGACACCTCCAAATTTATTGGAAAAAGAAGTTGAAAATTTATTAATTTTCTTATTTAAATATTCCACAAAAAACATTAAAAACTATTTGATTATTATCCTTATATTTAATGGTAAATTTTCAAGCAGAAAAACTATTAAAAATAATCCATACACATATATAAGACCAATTTAATAAAAAAATCACATAATGAATAGTAATTTCGAAATGAACAGTAACATAGCATAGGGATGAACGATACTTTTCACTATTCTTGAACAGTACGTAGGGTTGATGGACCATACTTTTCACTATTCAAGAACAATAATGTAAGGTTGATGAATGAAACATTTCACTATTCATGAACAGTAACATAGCATATGGATAATGAATAGTAACATACTATAACGATGATGGATAGTAAAGTAGAATAGAGACGGTGAATGATAATGTCGGGTTGATGAACCATACTTTGCACTTTTCATGAACAGTAACATAGCGTAGGGATGACCAACAGTATTGTAGGGGTGATGATCCATATTTTTCAATATTTTTGAACATTAATGTTGGGTTGATGAACCATAGTTTTTCCTATTCAGGAATAGTATGTTGTGTATGGACGATAAATAGTAATATTGGGTTGATGAACTATACATTGCACTGTTCATGAAAAACTGGGCAACATACATTAACATACTTAAATGAATTTTTATGGGATCAAAATAGAATATTCAGACTTTGTTTAAAATGATTTATTTGTATAAAAACTCATTATCTTTCCAACCAACCATGAATCAAATAAAACTGACTTCTACAGCTCCCAATATCATTGAAAAACAGAAGAAAAAACATTATCTAAAAACAAAAATTGTGGAACTAAATTTCATAACATTAGATACTTTAAGTAAAAATAAATAAATTTCTGGACTTCTATGTATACTAATGAAATCTAGATAAACATGTTTTCTTTACATAAAATCATTTTTCATGAAAATATAATATCTTTAGAAGTTTCAGTAAAATATATACACAAATATTTTATAATTGAAAACTATAGGGTTTCTAAAACCGCACCAGTAACTTAATTGAATTTTGAGATTAATAAAGAAAAATTTCTATACTTCCTCATAAACAAATGAAATGTAGATAAATATAACATAAATCTAAAGATATAAGAATCATATAATTCCAAACACTTTAGTTTAAGAAATCATCAAAATATAGAAATGTTTTTAAATGAAAATCACATTTAATCAAACATAAGAAATCATGCACATGAAAAAACTCTCCCCAAGTAATCTAAAAAAAGAATTCACATGAAAAAAAAATATCCCCTATCTATTAAAAAACCAAAACTTTTGAACAATCAATTTTTTTAAAAAACATTTAAAACCAATTTATTTCTCTATATTTACTGCTCCCCATTTTCTCCTAAAATATCTATTTCCCAAAACAATGTTTTAAAACAATTAAAACCATGTTATTTATCCCCCTTCTTTGTAAATAAAACAAAATTGAAAAAACACCCCCCAAAAATGAAGTAATAAAGAAATTAAAATTCCAACATACCAAGTTCAAATTTATTTTTTCTCAAACAGAGTAGATTCTAATGGATTTTTAAAAATATCTGCTAGCTGATTTTTAGAAGGTATAAATTCTAATACAATATTTCTCTTGTTCACTTGATCTCTAATAAAATGAAATGTATAGTCAATATAATTTGTTTAGAATATTATGAGGATATTTACAAATAGAAATTGTAGAAATATTATCATAATAAATTGGAAGTTTATCAATATAAAAACCAAAATCACATAATGTTTTCTTAATCCATAAGCTTTGAGAACAACTAATATTAGCATAGATATACATAGATTCTGAAGTAGATAAATAAACTGATAGTTTTTTCATAGAATACTAGAAAATTAAAAAAATTCACAAAAAATGACACACACCCGATGTGATTTTTCTATCAATTCTAAATCCTCCAAAATTAGTATTAGAATAATATGTTAAATCAAAAAAATTATATTTTGGATAAAATAAAATAGAACCCATAGTTCCTTTAACGTATCTAATTATTATCTTGATGTCTTTAAAATTAATTTCATTAGGATATTTCTTAAATCTATCTAATAAAAAACACAACAAATGATATCAGGTATAGATGTAGTTAAATATAGTAATCTACCTATCATGCCTTTATAAACATTTAAATCAACATATTTAACAGAATCATCAATATCTAGTTTACAATTTGTAACCAAAAGGGTTTTCATATATTTAAAAGAATCATGACTAAATATTTTAACTAACTATTTATTATAGTTAGATTAATGAAGAAAAATTCCATTATTTCTTTGAAAAATTTAAATTCCAAGATATAATTTTAATTCTCCCATTAATCTCATGTAAAATTCGAAAGACATCAAAGAAGAAAAATTATTACAAATAACTTCACTGGAGGAACCAAAAAAATATCATCAATATAAATTGGAACAACTAAAATATCATAGATGTTCTTTTAATAAAAATATTAGGATCAATATCGCCTTTGTTAAAACCATTATTTACTAAAAATAATAAGATTATTTCATACCAAGAACGTGGTTCTTGATTAAGACCATACAATGCTTTAGAATGTTTAAAGACATGTTTAATAAATTGCTTACTTTCAAAACCATGGGGTTGAGAAACATAAAATTCTTATGTTATAAAACCATTTAAGAAAGCACTTTTTACATCTAGTTGATATAATTTAAAATCATCAAGACAAGAAAAACCCAATAAAATTCTAATTTCTTATAACCTGGAAACAAGTGAAAAAGAATCTTTAAAGACTATACCTTATTCTTTAGAGTATCCTTGATGAAAAAATCATTGCAATATTTTTAACAATATGTCGAGATTCATCCTTTTTGTTTTTAAAGATCTACTTAGTTCCACTGACCTTCTTATCGTTAAGAAATTATACTAAATTTGAAAAAATATTTCTAAAAAACTGTTTTAATTTATCTTGAAAATAATGAATCCAGTTTTCATTATTCAAAACATCCCTAACATTAAAAGGAATAAAATTATAAATATAAGCGGAATTGGAAAAAAAATTAAAATATAATTTATTGTGTTCACACTAGAATAAAAATTGAAAATTATATTTTCAATAGGATGATCTTTGTGAATATTACATGATTTTGGATCTGTTTGAGAAGGAATATGCTCCCACTTAATTGATTCATTTTTATCTTGATGAACATGTTCACTAAAATTAAATTCTCTAAACTCTCAGTGATAAAAATTAGAATTAGAATTTAATTTATCATTATTTTCTCCAAACATAACATGAACATATTGTTCAATAATCATAGTTATTTTATTATAAACTCTAAAAGCTTTAATATTATTATAATAAAATATAAAAATGCCTTCATCACTCTGAGGATAAAATTTATCTTAATTATCTTTTGAATTTAAAATAAAAACATTATAACCAAAATCATTAAAGTGACAAACTTTAAGCTTTTTGTTTTTGAATAATTATTAATAACTGTTATTTAACAAAGTTATAATGATAATTATATTTTAAATTTAACATGAGTAAAAAAATACCTCATCCCAAGAATATTTATTCAAATTATAATCAATTAACATAGTCTGATCCATTTCTATAAGAGTTCTATTTTTTCGTTTTACAACGCCATTTTGTTGTGGTGTTCTAGGTGAAGAAAATTTATTAAAATAGACATTGTTTTCAAAAAAAATCAAACTCTAAATTATTAAATTCCCCTCCTTTATCACTATGAATAGAAATAACCATACAACCTTTTTCATTTTGACTAATTTAAAAAAAGAAATATATCATGAAATTCTATCATTTTTTGAGTAAGAAAGTACACCCATGTAATTATACTATAATCATCAATAATAACTAAAGTATATTTACTTCCACCAATGATGGAAATTTGAGTGGGGTAAAATAAATCAAGATATATTAACTGTAAAGGCCTATTAGTACTTATCTGATTGATAGGTCCAAAAGAAATTTTATGTTTCTTCCCTTTCATGCAAGCATTAAAAACATGAAAATGTTCTTTCTTCATGGAAGGAAGATATAAAACATTCTAATGTTTTGAGATCTTATATAGCAATATGAAATTAACATGAACTAAATGTCGATGTCAAATGATGCTAGCATTCTGAACAACATTTCAACACTTAACATGTTGAACAATTGGTTCCACAAAATCAATAATATAAATTTTATCTTTATGATCAGCATAAAATAATAAAACAATATCTTTAAAAACTAAACATTTATCATTTTTCAAATTTAACATCCATTCTATAATCATATAATTGTTTTATACTAATTAAATTATGTTTTAATCCTTAAATATATAAAACTTCAGAAATAAAAGTAGAATTTGATATACCAACTTTACCAAAACCAATTAATTTGCCTTTGGAATATTTTCAAAAAGTAAGAGTGCCTCCATCACATGTGTTGAAAGTGTTAAAAAATGATGAGACTCTAGTTATATTCCTAGATCATCCATTTTACAAGTACCATATTTCATTCTTGAGAAATCCAAGGCATTTTTCCTAAAAAATATATTACATGGAAATTTTGGTACCCAAGCTACTTTGGGTCCAATAGTATTAGTTATACAATTTTAATATACCCATAAAGAATTTAAAAATGTATTTTAAAGTACTCTTGATAATAAAGATTTAGAAATATTATTTTTTATAAATTCTAAGGATTTTTAAATCTAATAGAACAATAATTTTCATAGTGACCTTTTATGCCACATTTAAAATAAGTAACAGTTGAAGTGGAGCCATTTTTACTTTTTAAAAAATTATTTTTATAATTTTGGGGTAATATCCTATCATAGAAAAAACCATATTTATTTATTATTATTATTTTCAAAGACATCATCTCCTGATATTTTTCATGACCTTGAATAAAAATAGATAAACATTGTTTAAGACACTCAACTTCTTTTTCCCATTTTAATTTATATCTTAAGCAGATTTCAAATTTTTGTAAACTTTTGAATGAGAAGAATAATAAGGAGTGTTACATAGTTTTTCATTCTTCTACTAAAGTATTTTATTTTCATAAACACATTTCTCATTGTTTTATAAATGATTATTATATAAATCTGTATCTTTGAAAATATATTTTCTTAATCTTTCAATTTATTTATTTAATTAAAAAACATTGGTGTTTTCAAAATCACATTCAGAATCAGAATATTTGGAATAATAATAAGAATTACAAACATTATCTAGTGATTCCATGAAGCACAAGTTAGGAGATTATTTTTCCTTTCTATATTTTCCTCTTGAATCAGATTCTCCTGTACAACTCTAACTAGTGGTCAATGTATTTTATCTTTATTTCTTTTATTCATCTTTATTATTTAGTTTAGGACAGTAATCATAGATATTCCCTTTATTTCTTCACTCATAACAAGTTACACATGAGGCATTAAAATTCATATCAACTTTCTTATATCCTTTATATTTATTTTGAGTGTTTCTTTTAAAATTATTATTTAATCCTTTATTTTCCATTATTTTTTAAACTCTAGTCACAATTTGATCCATATCATCTTTTTCACACTCCTGTAGATCAGAATCAGAAGAGTCCGTAAAAACAAAATTCACAGATTTAATAGCTACACCTTTTTTGTTTTCTCCTCAGCATCAATGTTAATCATTTCATGTTCATATTGTAGTAGTGAACCAATAAATTCATCCAAGGTGTATTATTTTAAATTATTGCTTTCATCAACGACCACCTTCTTTTCATACATTTCTATGGTAAGGATCATAGGACTCTTTAAAAAAGTACTGGGTTTTCTGAAGCTTCCCTAAGTGAATTCATTACATTCACAATGCTTGTGAATCTTTGGAACATTTGATTTACTATTTCATATTCACCTATCTTGAAGTCTTTGTACTCAGCAAAAAGCATTCAATGTTTTGTAAGGATTAGTTTGTAAGAGACAAGGTGAGTATCTTGTAGAATATTCTATATTTCATGATCTATCTTACAGGAATACACATGACTAAAAACACTTATGTTAATAAAAAAATATAAAATATTAACAACATTGTAATTTGAAATATATCTAGTATCATCAATTCCAGTAAGAGTATCTAGGTCAGCTTCAAGTAGTGTCTAATCATTTGAAATGATAGACCTGTTCTCAATGATCAATTGTTTGATTTAAGCCTCCATTCATGATCCCCAGTAACCATAATCATTACCATCAATGTGTGGTGGATTTTAAGGAATCCAAGCATCATATGGTTCAATTCTTCCATCTAATAAGTTCTTGTCCTTAGATTATGAGGTCTAAGAATGTTCTAGCACAAATAAAATCAAAGAAGGCTCTATATAGGGACTTGATAACTCCAAAAGGAATGATATTTTGATACAAATTGAAAACTATTATATAGAGAATAACATAGCTAATCAAATCTAAAAAATATTTCCATTTGATACTAATTTTTAGGTCGTAACGGGTAATGACAGATGGTCTAGAGGGGGTGAATATACTAGATTAAAAAAAAAATTCAAATAAATTAATTAGTAAACTTAATTATCAATGTTAATTATAAAGGTAAATTAGTAGTGGAAAAAATTAAAGATTTTAAAGATGTTTTTATAGTAGTTCTCTCCAAAGTGGGCCAACTTATACTCTTATACCACTCTACTAGGTGAGAGATTCATGTTCACTAAAATTGATTTTTAAGGGAGAATCATAACTCAATTACAAAATCCTATTTAGTGTAAGGATAACAAAGACACTAAATTTCATATGGGGAGTCACAACCCTTAAAATCCTAATTTAGACAAAGAGAGTTGCAACCCGAAAAATCCTGACTTTAGATATATGGAGTCAAAACACTTATATCAAAAATTTAGAATTTTAGGGTCACAACCAGAGAGAAAAGAATCAAAAATAATATATTTTTTGTGAAAAATAATAAACATATAAATAGAGTGCGCATGAGAGATAAGAAATAGTGTTATAGACTCAAAACTAGATGAATAATAAGAAAAATAATTAAATCACATGTGATGGTTATTGAGGATTAGATAGGCTTGTCTTGTTGTGGAAATTAGAGTCAAAGTAGAATTAATTCATCCCTTGAAAGATCTTGCAGGTGATGAAACAGAGTGTTGCTGGACGTTGCATATGGAAAGAAGGTTCAAAGTTCTCAATATTTTCTTGGTGAAGAACAAAGTATCAAAAATGTCGTCCTGTGTATTTTTTATTGATATTGTATTCCGTGTCAATAAACTAAAAGAAGGAATGATATTTATATATAGGGAATAAATATTCAGCAGTTGTAGTAGCTCGACTTCCTTCAGAAATTCCAAATAAATTGAGGTAAGAGCATTCATAATTATCTCCATGAACAACGTAGCACCATTGCCTCTTTATTCATATCGAATAAATCTTAAAAATAATTTAAAATAAAATGAATAACTATTCCAAAAATATATCTAGAAATATAATAGGATTGAATGATTTAAAAAATCGATTTAAACCCATTTATATTTCTTCAATTTTAGACAAAATAGTTCCTGAATACTAGTATAACAATCTGTAAGTAAATTCAAATATTGGAATTTATACAATTTTGACACCTCCAAATTTATTGGAAAAATACATTGATTTTTTTTTAATTTTTCTCTTTAAATATTTCAACAATCATTAAAAAATCTTGGATTATTATACTTAAATTTAAGTAGAATTTTTCCTGCTGAAAAAAATTTAAAAATAATTCATATTATATAAATAAAATCAATTTAAAAAATGTGCAAAATGAACAGTAACTTCGGAATGAAAAATAATGCAGCATAAGGATGAAACATACTTTTTCCCTCTTCGTGAATAGTAATTTAGGGTTGA
This sequence comes from Viscum album, assembly GCA_963277665.1. Classification (NCBI taxonomy): domain Eukaryota; kingdom Viridiplantae; phylum Streptophyta; class Magnoliopsida; order Santalales; family Viscaceae; genus Viscum; species Viscum album. The sequence goes on from OY728150.1 coordinate 1,031,423,340, forward strand.
TGAACCATAATTTTAACTATTCATGAACAGTAATGTAGGGTTGATGAACCATAATTTTCACTTTTAATGAACATTAACAGAGTGTATGGATGATGAACAGTAACATAACATAGAGATGATGAACAATAACATAGCATAGGGATGATGAACAATAATGTAGGGTTGATGAACCATACATTTCACTATTTATGAACAGTAACATAATATATGGATGATGAACCATAATGTATGGTTGATGAACCATACTTTTCACTATTAATGAAAAACTGTAAAACATACTTTAACAAGTTTCAATGAATTTTTATGGGCACCAAATAGTAGATTCGGACATTGGTGTAAAAGACATATTTTTAGAAAAATTTATTAGCTTTCCATGGAATCATGAATAAAATAAATCCGACCTCTAAATCTCCCAAAATCATTGAAAAAGAGAATAAAAAACATCTCGAAAGAATAAAAATTGTGGAGTATAATTTCATAAATTCATATATTTTAACGACCAACCAAAATAAATATTTAGACCTCTATGTAAACTAATGAAATCTATATTAAAATGTTTTCTTTTTATAAAATAATTTTTCGAGAAAATATGATCTCTGTATAAGTTTTAGTAAAATAAATACATAAATATTTTAAAACTAAAATATTCAATGTTTTTAAAATTATAAAAGAAAATTAGATGAATTTTTAGAGTGATAGAGAAGAATTTTCAAACTTCCTCAGAATGTAATGGAAAGTAGATAAATATATTAAAAATCGAATGAGATAAGAATAATTGAAATCTAGAAAATTTAGTTTAAAAAATAATCAATATATAGAATTTTTTTAAAAAAACACATATAATCAAACAAAAGAAAACATGCACATGGAAAAACAATGGCCCCAAGTAATCAAATAGAAGAATGAACATGCACAAACACTACCGCCTCTATGACGCTAGGAGTTTCATTTTTTATGTACAACTCTTATGGGTGATTATAAATATATATATAATAAATATTTTTTTTATGATTGAATTTATTAAAATTATGGAACCCTGATCAATATTCAAGGACCTTAAAAACCTAATTTAAACATAAATGAAAAATGAAGCAATTAACACCTGAAATAATGATGATAATGAATGTTTGTTAATTTATATGAGATAATATCTTATAGGTAAATCATATATTTTAATATAAGTATTAATATTATCCTCTTAAAAAAGTAAAATAAAGTTAAATTTGTTAATTATAGGTTAAAACCACATATGAAGAAAGTCCGACCTGAGATTAGAGTTTATTTAGAAATATTATCCTTATTAAATATTGATTATGTTTATGTTTAAATTGTGGTAATTATATGATAATTCTATATTAAACCCCATATATTATCATATAATCTTGTTATTTCTATAAATTTCTATTTTTCACTTTCATTTATCACTTTCATAGTACTCAAAAGTCTCAATTAACGTTTATATGAAAAATTGACATTGATTTTCTATTTTGTCAGAAATATTTTCCATGAATGTGAATTTTTTCATTAAAACGTTTTCAAAAATGTTTTTACAATCATATAATGATCAATTAAATTCATTTTTAATTTTTATAAAAAAATTAAAAGGAATCCTATTGTCATTTTCTGAGCAAGGACGTTTTTTCCGAAGGTGTGAGATAAAAATTGATTTTAATTATTATAGAACAAACAACATTTACCACCTCATAACTATTAGTTTTATTCAATATTACATTTCAACTTTCGATTGATAATCTGAACTTTTTTTAATAATATAATATTTTATTTTGATTTTGAATATGGGATTTGAAAATGAAAATAGTATTTTCTCATAAAATGTTTCAGCTATCAATTAAAAATATTTTTATCTAGGTCAACATAATTTTATTAATTTTATACTTTAATGTGAATATAATCATATGATACCAATAACCATATTACTCTGGATGGATTATGATCATGTTTCTCTATAGAGTAACTAGGTAAACTTATAACATTTCATATGATAGTTTTTCAATAAGAATGATTATGTTTATTATTTACTGAATAATTATCCTATATTTTATATGACGAATGAATTGGATATAGAAAGTGAATGGAGGGGCCTTTTAATTCCACTCAATGCATCAGTATGTCTTATATGAAAAACTAGTATGTGTTAGGTTTTGGGGCCCATAGTGGAAGCTAGTCGGCCTAGGATTTTTAATGCTTTCATTGAAGGGTCGACGGAACTTATCGATGCTAACAATATGAGCCCCGGTAAGGTCCGAGGATCTTCCATAAATTATAAAGAGCACAAAATTAAATTGAAAAACATACCATTCTAGATCTAAATGTTTTCCCGATAGCAACACGTCACTGGAGATCATTGCATGAAGAATACATAGAAGGATCCCTATATATCATCCACACATGCTTCAAAAATCCACTTGAACTTTGATCGTCAAATTATGGGGTTGTAGCGCAGTGATCTGACGATGTCTTCAACGTCCTGACGATCACTGCATCGAGATTGCTTCGATGCTTAAGGGAGATCTCGATCCATACTCTTGGATCAAATGCTTATCTCTCTAAGAAGTGGGAGGAGAGAGAGGGTCTCATTTTACATTCCATAAAATTAATGAATAGTTCCATGGAGAGAGAGTCTCTCCTCTATTTAGAGTGGTGTTGCAAAATAGCCAGTTGGGTTCACCGGCCCCTGTTTATTTCAACACCCAATTAATAAATAATTATGAAGAACTAAACTGCATCATTATTATTTATTATTTTATTACATAATTGTAATATATATAAAATATGTTATGCGATAAAAATTGTACTATTTAACTAGACTCTTTATCCTGCTTAATAATAAATGATCGTTGAATATTAAAATAATATTCATTCGATTAATATTTTCCCATATTTACTTAACTTGTAAATACATTAAATAAAATTAATCCCAATTATTCATAAATTTAATAATAATGAATTTATGTAATTATCTATGATCGATACTTTGGAAAACACCCAAACCCCATGGTGGGTCACACCTTGTCATTATATATATTCAACTGAATCGGGAGGATTATTGAATAATCTATTGTGTGTTACCCTCTAGGACCTTATATTGATAGCAGTGAATAAAATTCATAGGCCAAGAGCAATATCTAGAAACCCATCATGGCCCCTAAAGAGATAAGGATTGTAATAGCAATGACAACCAACCTACAAACACTAGCAGTGTACTGTAATCACTTTTTCATTAAATATCTCATAAAGTAAGAAGAACACCTCTTTCATTATCCCTTTTCATGATTTATTATTTGTTGATCTATCCAGATGGATTTACCTTTCTACTTCTACGGCCAAAGACTTCTGAATGTATCACCATCCTGATCAACCAGGTCTGATATTTTCAACTTCCTAAACATGAAATTGAAAAATCCTTTCTTGACCATTCAACCAATTCCATGCCACTAACTACACACCCAACACAGTCTACCTCACCATGATTTCAATACCATGATTTTTTCCTTGCATCAAAGTACGCAATCAAATGATGCACATTGATAATGATCTCATGTCAGGAGACCAATACAAATGTCTGTAGATAAGAACGATCAATAGCACCAAAATCTGTTTGTGTTCTTATTGGAGAGTCTGTCCTCATGATATCACTACTAGAGATCACCATGTTCAAACTTCCTGAGAATAATACTCAATGGTTATGAGCCCCTAGAACTAGATAGTCAAACATCTACTTTGTATAGTCATTAAGTTGTATCTTGACTATAGAACATATATTTAATATTAATTTCATAGTATCTCAAGGTTATCATTGTAGCTTGGGATCTACTATATCCTTTGTACATGAAAATTAATCTATATACATTACCATTATATTGTGGATGCCGAAATATATACACTATATTGGTAATGATACATCATGTATAACAAACTGTACACATGATATGGTAATCAATAGTGTGGCATAGTTGAGTCTAGGGAACCCACTATTTCAACACTCCCAATTGCACTAGAGCCAACATTATAACCAAACTTGTTAGATACTCATATGATAAATATCATTATTCTACTGAGTAATGGATTTAACTACTAGGACTTCCATATTTTCACCTCGTGGTCATTCTTCTATATGATACCTCATCTACTTGAGTAAAACTTTAAAGAGATGGTGTCCCCGAGTATATCCTTTTTTTCAATGTCAAAACATGAAATCTTTTCTAGTAATAATATCATAATTTACATTATGATAATACTTTACTTACTAGGTGTGATTCCATGAAATGGAACAAATCGTTGCATTTAACTACTTCTTAGATGCCTTAGAAGTTGCAACGTACTTGGTATTTGTTGATATGGCTACCATTGGCTTGTATGATATTTAATCGCTCATCACCTTTTCCTAACTACGATACTAGATCAAATTGATCTAAGGATTACTAGCTTATTTCCAATAAAAACTAGTATATCTTCTTCTTCGTATACCAGGTACATATCATTTGTACTCTCCTAAGTACAGGATGATAGTTCTAACTGCATCACTTGTAGTGCTCCTGGATATAATTTATGTCGTCTTAATATAAAGTATATTCTAGAAATATAAATTATTGTACATATTATGTAATACATGATTGATCCATCATTGAATCATATAGAACTAAACTCACAATATTAATATCTTCCCATGTTCCGATCATATCAACCAGAAGAGATTAACCCATGTGACATTGACAACAATTCTGAACTTCAATTGGTCTAACTTGTATTTTTCAATACAATTTCACTTTATGTGTGATTGAGTAGGTCCAAGAAACTGTTAGATCTATTTTGATAGATCCATTTTCCTAGTACTTAGGTTGACACATTAATTCAATCACTGAATATTTAATTTTATCATGGTTATAACAAACTGTAAGATCAATTTCTGTTTTCCAAATTTTAGAAAAAATATTTTTCATGGAAAACATTGGTGATCCCACTAACCTTTTCTAGAAACAAGGTAATGATTCAATTTTAATGAATTATCCAAGATCTTGTTGCTTACTTTAATCCAAAATTGTTCCTCAAAAACTTACAACCTACATTGGCATTTGATGGTGTCATCATCCCTTTCTGGTTGCGTCATACAAACACCTTTCATGAAAGATGATCTTGACATCCAATGACCAATATAATGATCTTTGAAGTTAGCTATGACAAGTAAAATTTTAATATATTTAGTCATATAGACTCGGTATAACCAATAAATCCTTATTGTTAGTATGATTTTACCATCCATGTATATACTCATATGGATACCCACCACAATATTTAATTTATAATCCCCTTTGAAATTTGATACATGGAATCAATTATTGAATTTTAGTTGATCTTGTCAATCTTAGCTAATTTCCATATACTTATTACTTGTAGGATTTATTATTCTTAAGGAATAATTTATCACCGACCATTGTTAATATAAAAACCATCATAATGGTTTTATTCTTCCTATGTAGTATGTGTCTCAGAAACATTCTTGTTCCATGTACTCTGGGGGAACTTGTTCCTATGTAAACCATTTTTGCCTCTCAAGCATTGAATAAAATCAAGTTAATCGTGCTCCCACTATCTCAAGTAGATATGTACACCCTTATATAGAAATCTAGTATAATAATTGACTATAACTTTTCTATGTTAGGGATTTAGGTAATATCCTAAGTAGCTATTGGGATAATTACTTAGATGCACCATGTGTTTAACTTAATGCATGTTTGTTTTTATCTTAACAAACAATTTGCATGTTTAACGCATGTCCTATGACATAATGGATATTCATCATACTATGACTCATATGATATCCATTTTCCTTTTTTATTTGGAATATTGGTTATGGGATTATCACTATTATTTTCAATGCACGTCCTGAAATATAATGGAAGTTTCTGCAAGTTGCAACATTGATTCTCCATACATCATATCTCTGATATATAAAATGTGTATTTAGGAATTATGCCGCACTAAATTTTGTTGATCTATACTGACATGTATGACTTTATCATTGATACTACTTATGAATATCAATTTCATGATGTAGATAAAGAATTTTTCATTTAGGAATTACTCCACACTACAGTATCATGATCGAAGATTTCATAGTCAAGGTATTATTCTGCATGATGAATCGAAGAAACTAATATCTTATGACTATACACTTAATTCACTTTACCATTCCTTAATTTATAAAAGGAATATTATGAAGTATCGTTACCTTTTGATTTACTTTATAATTGTTTACTCTCTCTTGTTGATCTAATTCCAAAAATTATTGTGGCATACCTTTATTTCTGAATGTTTCTTTGTCTAAACTAAAGATGTCAATAATACCAAAGGTGTTAACTACGCCAAACGTAAATACCATACTGGGTATATTATGGACATCCACTTCTAGTTTTACTTAACAATTAATCATCTTTCCATAACTGGTTAAGTCTCACATTTTTATATTCATCATGTATTGCCGTTGATTCAAGTATGTCTAATTTTTTTTTAAAGTATTTTACATCAAAAACAACATTTATTTTGGAACCTGGAAGAATGCCTCATTATGAAAAAATGGGCATGTGAGATAAATGTTTTTTTACACTCAACATATTTTTTAATTTGAATCAATCACATGGAAATTATATGTTATGTGTTTCCCAAGGATAACTTAGGAATCACCCTTTCTCAACCGCTTCGAGAAGAAACTTTACTTATTATAATCTTCTTATACTTACATGGTTATGATATTTAATTACACATATGTTATTGGCATATTGTATTGAACCCCCAAGAAGTACGTTACAAACATTAATTTATATTGATGAATATAATTGAACGAGAAGCAGGTACATGCTTCTTGTATTTCAGTTCATTGCATTTTTAAACTTCCATAACTTTATCCCATTATGTGCGATGAAGATAACCACTTGTAAAATAACAAACCTCTATTATTTTAAGAACAGTACAAAGGTGACATTTTACATAACTTTTCATGGTAAGTTTCACGTTTTTCTTTCAATTTATTTTCCATAATAATAAAAGATGATACTTTCTTGAATATTATTATTACTTAGCATTTGATACCTTTAAGGTGATGAAGTTATTACTCCGTCCTATTCATTTATACTATTAAATGAAACTAAGTAATTGGGTGTAATAATGAGATGTCAGGAATTATTATAGCATTCCTTTCATCTTTACACCACGCCAGTGTTAACATCACATTCAAAACGTGTTTCACTTTCTCCTCGCAAGGTTATTAGAGATGATACTTCATGCAATATCATCCATGTCATGATGTAGTGATCGTAACTAACATCAGACTTCGATGATATCATTTTGACACAACCATCATATGCATGATTCATGAGTATCCTATAAGAAATTTTACACTCTCGCATCCCAAGGTGGCTTAACAGGTTAGGACACAACCACCATGAATTTCTGATATAGTAATATTATGCGCAAGCATCTGTACTATATTTAAAATTCGTGCTAGTTTAGACATTAAATTTGTACAATATTTTTCCAAGTTTTATTGTGGTATGACATTCCATTTTTACAAAAATAAACTTATAACAGATTAGTACTTTTATAATGTTTACTGAATGTGACATTATCGATTAATTTAATCAGTACATGTCTCCCACTAATTTATAGAATTCTAGGAATCCTCTCTACTAGAATTAGAAAAATCTATCGTTTGAGTATTCTAGTGGAAAATATCCTTGTACCTCCCCTCATAGTCTACAAGCCATGTCAACACCACCACTCAGAGGGTTCAAGTTAGGCGTTTGGTTGGACAACCGCATTAACTTGCAGTTCCTTGATCTATTGAGTGAAGTCCCAGCTTCTAAAATCATTTATTGATTTACTCAAAACATGCCTCTAAAATTAAGACAAGCTATCTATGAATATTTATTTGATGAAATTTTATTTAATTCAACCCACCACCCTAATAAGATCTCCTCAGTAGTAAGAGGCACCCTCAGCTATGGCATGACCGGCACCCCGAAGACCCGGTTTTGTTCAAACGTGAATGATGGAAGGCCGTAATGACTTAATATTACAATGAGGGTTTTTTTGTTTTTCTCTCGATAAATGTTATCAATTTATATTAATCCTTTTCTTTTATGTTTCCATGCTCACAATTGAGCATTAATATAAAAAACATGTACCGCATCTTTATGCATTCTATTTTCTATTATTTTACGTATTTCTCCCACAGTTCAAAATGCATAAAATTAAAAATAAATGCATAAAGATAAGATACAACCCAACTGGTCTTGATCATCTAAAAGACCTAAGGTCATCGTACCTGAGTCGAAGATTAACTCATAATGCAGCATTACCCCATCTTGTATGTTCGCTTCTGTTTTGAAGTATTGTCTCGTCTTGGTGTGGTCAACATCACGTCTTAGAGTACCAACTCATCTTGGAAGATTCACATGTCATCTTGCACCATATTGATGAATGTGCATCACCTAATCTTAGTGGGGTCCACATTACGTATTGTATCATCTCCGTACGAAATACAAATATACTCGCGCGCAGGTGAGGGGGTTAGGGTTATAGATGTACATCAGGTAAATTGGACATGTAGGTCCTTAAACATTTCAATCGAAAATAAATACAATGCAAAGACCATAATTTAATTAATTATAATCATCGCACACAGTTAAATAATTAATTAAATGAAGACATACAAGGGTCGGTGCTCAAGACCAGTAGACAGGTAAAATCAACAAGCGATAAAATAAATTTTCATTAAATAAGTAAAAAGGTTATAAATTAAATTTAATGAATTAATAAATTAAAATAATTTAATTATTTATCGGTCCTCTAATTTATTTAATTTTAATACCAAAATTAAATTAATTAATTTAATTCAATTTAAAAATAAAATTGAACCAATTTTATCCAGGTTTTGAAATTTATTATTTTAAACCATAATTAATATATTAATCAAATTAATTTAATTCTATAAAATAAATTAACTATTTATATTAATTTAATTATAAAACGGGTCTCGAAACCCAACTCTAACCCATTGCAGGTTGTGCCGAACCTGCGCAGACCCATAACCGGTCGGGCATAACCCGTGCTTTACTTATGTGGGCCATGAAGGTTATTCCAGTCCCAAACTTGGTCGGGAAGATCTGCTCGGTCCTGTTTTGAGACATACCAGACCCTGCAGAAGATGTTAGGGGTTACCTTTCCCTTCTTGGATGATGGTGCACTACTGCGTTCATCCGCAACTGCGGTAGAAGGAAGCACCGCATGGATGTGTTGGCAGTGCCATGGTCGAGAGGCACCGCGAAGTGGGCGGCGACCACGCCGCGTGGCTATGGGAGGCTGGAGTCGAGCATGTAATACTTGAGAGGTGCCGGTGGAGGAGGTTGCCACCCCTTGCGGTGACCAGGTTTCAGAACCAGAATGGAGGGATGTCCTTAGGGGAGTCCGTGAGGTGGCTGGGACCTAGCGATGGTGGGCGACGCACGCCACTTGGTGGATGTTGGATTTGACAGGAGCTGGGATGCAGGGCGGTGGCTAGGGCTGTAGGATGAGGCCAGAGCCATGACTGGCTATGATGCAGCACCACTGATACATATGGGAGGAAGCCGCATGCGCATGGGGTAGAGGCTGGGTGGACAGAAACTGTTCATGTGCTGAGGAGGAAGAGGCTGGATCCGACGGGAGTAGGGTTACCTGGTTGGTGCACCATGCGGGTAATGGTCAGGAGAAGGGCAGTCCAAAGGTGGTTGGCGGCCATTGGTAGGGGAAGCGGGCAGGGCACAGGGTGAGGGACGAAGCGATGGCAGCATGCGCATGGGGTATAGTAAAATAATAAATTATTATTATCATATCATTATAATAATAAAATAAATATCATTATAATAATAAAATTATTATGCAAATTATTAAATTATAAAATTATAATTTGAAATATTAAGATTATTTCCGATGAACTGATCAAATGTTTTCTATTATGCTGGATGAAATAAAATTTTAGATCCCAAGATCAAACCACATATTCAATTCAATACGAAAATTTAAAATGGCTATAACACAGTCATTCAACATCGAATCGATGTGCGATTAGAACCATTAGGACCCAATTAATATCCTATACTTAATTTTATGAAAATTAATTTTATTTGGATCAGAAAATCAACAATATCCCTCTGATACCACTGTTAGGTTCTGGGGCCCACAGAAGAATCCCATGGGCTGGGGATTTTAAATTTTTTCATCAACGGGTAGACGGAACTTGTCGTTACCAACGATTCGAGCCTTGATAAGGTCTGAAGATCTCATGTAAAATATAAATAGCACAAAATTAAATTGAAAAACATACCATTTCAGATCTGAAGGGGTTATCAACTGAACCTCTTCACTAGCAATCGTTTCATGAATAATCCATCGCAGGATCCATCTATATCGTCCACACGTGATTCAAATATCCCCTAGAATGTCAATCATTGATTTTCTGGTGCTAGCGCGGCGATCCGACGATGTCTTTAATGTACTGACGGTCACCGTATCGAGATCCCTTTGATGGTTGAGTGAGATCTTGATCCATTCACTTGGATCAACTGCTTCTCTCTCTAGAAAGCAAGAAGAGAGAGTGGCTCTCATTTTTCATTCCATTAAATGAATGAATAGTTCAATGGAGAGAGAGCCTCTCCTATATTTATTATTGTGTTTCAAAATAAATGTTTGGTTCTTTGACCCACATTTAGTTCAAAATACACTTAATAATTAATTATGAAGAAGTAATACTTGTAATATATATAAAATATATTACGTGACAGAAACCGAGCCATTTAACTCGACTCTCTATCCCGCTTAATATTAAAAGAACCTTGAATATTAAAATAATATTAGTTTGATTAATATAATCCCATATTTAATTGTCATATAAATACATTAAATAAATTCAATCCTAGTTATTCATAACTTGAATAATAATAAATTTATTTAATTATCGGTGATCGATACATTGGACAACACTCGGACCCCATGTCCATATACCTATTCAACTGAATATGGAGGATTTTTTAATATGCTATTATGTGTAACCCTCTAAGACTTTTTCTCGATAGCAGTGAATAAAATCCACTGACCAAGAGTGGAGTCTAGAAACCCCTCAATGCCCCTAAAGAGATAAGGATAGTCGTAACAATGACAACCAACCTAAAAACACTAACTGTGTAATATAATCTCTTTGTCATTAAATATATCATAAAGCAGGATGCACACTTGTGTCATCATCCCTTTTCTTGTTTTATTATTTGTTAATCTATCCGGATGGATTTACCTTTCTACTGCTTTGGCCAAAGACAAATGAAGGTATCACCATCCTGATCAACCAGACCTGAGATATACAACTTCCTAAATATGGAAGCTACAAATTCTATCTTTACCATTCAACCAATGTCATTCCACCAACTACGCACCCAAAAAAAGCTACCTCACCACGATTTCAATACCATGGTTTTTTTCTCGCATCAAAGTACACAATCAAATGATACACATTGGTAATGATCTCAAGTTAGGAGAACAATAAAAATGTACATAGATTAGAACGACCAATGACACCAAAAAAATGTTGTGTTTCTATTGGCGGGTCTGTCCTCATGATCTCACTACTTGAGATCACCAATTGTGAACTTTATGAAAAGAAGTATCAATTAGTATGATCCCCCAACACCTAATAGTCAAACATCTACCGTGTCAAGTCAGTAAGATGTATCTAGACCATAGAACATATATTAAAGATTAATGTCATGGAATCTAGAGGTTCTTATTATAACCTGGGATCTGATATAATCTTTCATCATAACAATTAATCTATGGGCATTAACATTATATAGTGGATGAAAAAACATATACACTATAATGGTAATAATACATCATGTATTACTAAATGTACTCATGATATGGTAATCAAACATAAGACATTATTGGGTCTAGGGTATACACTATTTCAATAGTATGGTTATTTGAAATACACCATACTTTTTATGTATGATGTCTTGGCATGGTGTCTTTATGGTATGATTATAATGTCTGATATTATGAATTCTATGATTATCAAACGGGTTATTATTATCCATGAGATTATTTATATTGTAATTTCAACCATTACTATATTACCGTTTTTTGATATTAATGAAATTTTGTATCTGATTATTTTTTACCTTAGGAATATTATTCATTCATTAGTTATTTTATGATAGATTATTTCATATAATTTCCACTACTATGAATATGAGCTTAAACATTGTTATGTTTTCCTTTCCATAGGTTACCTAGAAAGGTTTTATGTATTATGCTAGTTATATAATAGAATAAAAGATAATTTTTGCACTAGAATATTATATTTTAATTCAAGTTTTCTATTATGGAGTGATATTCATGATTGTGTTTAGTCTCTCTGAACTAATAAACTATTTGATCCTTTGGAATATAATCCATTGTGTCTTTTTACAATGTAGTAATATAAACATTAGATTAGTGTTACTGAAGTTAAATTATTATAGTAAATTTTGATGGACATTCAGTACAATCCTTGAGAAACAGATTTTGGAAAACATAGTTTAGAGAACATAATCATATGACAAACTTTAAAGATAAGTCTATGTATATGGTAATATTATAATGTTTTTCTATATATGATATTGTTTTGTTTTCTTATAAAACACATCCATGTCTAGATACAGTAAAGTAGAAGCATTTTTAGTATAGATAATTCTTGAGTTAGCGACTTTGGAACGGCCATATGAGTATTAACTCAATCTCTACTAGTTCATGATCATTAGGACTATGATTTCCCACTCGTATAGACGCTATCATGGGATATTCTATGGTGTATTCACATGCTCTTAATGAACAATTATAAAAAAATTTAAATATTACTATGATTTGAGGATATTCTCAAGGATATTATGTTTATGATTATGATATTATCTTTGCATAAATATTCAATTTACGTTTTATTTTATAATAGATTTATAATTATATACAGTGATTTAATATTCATAATGTTAGGATTTACTTCAATATATTCCATTGTTTTAAAATTTATCAAAGTGATAGAAATGGAAATCATATTAATAATCATTATATTAATAGAGATATACCTCATATGTAATAAAATTAATCTATAGTTGTAGATGTATCTATGAATGTTAAAACTATATTTGGGGAGATAAATCAGGTTATGACCAATAACCTTTCTTATTTGGAGAAGCCTACTAATCCCCAATATGGTGCAAAAATATTAGACCATTTCATACATTGACAAGCTATATCATTCTATGAGAGTAATAAATCATTAGTAGTTGAGAAATAGATCAAGTAAATAGAGAACTTTTTTCTCTCTTTGGGCAGTAGTGAATTATAGAAAGTTATCATGGAAGTTTATAATTTTAATGTAAAAAAACAATGGTGATCATTGATCTAGAACACTATGGAGTTAGAGAAAATAAACACTATGATATAGAATGAAAATTAAAATATACATTCATTAAAAAATAAAATCCTCTTAAGAAATGAGATAACATAGAGTAGAATTTTTTTAATATAATAAAGAAGAAAGTACAAAATTTTATAGAGTTTAAAGAAAATTTTACTAGGTTAGAAGCTCAAGATGGAGATTATGTATGTAATACAATGAGTAAGATTGCCCATTTCATTGATGGAAAAATTCCACATCATGAAAGGGAATTAGTTTCTCTATCATTTTATATATATTAAGAGATATTATCATGTTCCATAAATATTTATAAATTATTCCCAATGTACAATATTATCCAACAAAAGAAAAAGAAAATAAGCTGGTAGATGAGAAATTTAAAAAATGAAGTGGAAAAGGGTAGAATTTAAGGGTAGAATTTCCAAATTGTAATATGTGGAGAAATAAATACCCTAGGACACGTGTGATGGTAATGTGATTTTGTTTCATGTGTGGAGATAAAGTCCATCATTCTCATTATTGAAATGGTAAGAAATAAGCTATCAATGTCCTATGCTTGAACTATAATAATATAGGTAACTATTCAAATGAATGTACAAATAATCAAGGTAATTTTTTGATGTAGTAGAAAATAGAGTATATCAAAGAATAAACTGTCACTACATATTAGGGTCATGTTCTTAATGATATATTGGTAGATACACTTATAATATCATAAAATTTATCTAATGCAATTTTTGAGTTTGTATATTTATATTATTTACTAAATTCAATGTTTACAAAGAAAATTTGATATTTCCCAAAACAATTAGGAAGGGAGTTGTTAATAAATTCACATAGTGGAAATATTACTATAACAAGGATAAGTATGTCAGTTCCCATTATGAAACATAGACATACCATATTTTAAAAAATTATCATTTTAACATGTGTTGAATATGATATAATTCATGGTAGGGATTTGATTTATAATTAAGATGAAAAAATGATTATAAAGAGAATAAAATTATGATTTCTGATGGAGATATGTAATCAATTATATTCAAAGTGGATACTACATCCTATGAATAATATCCATATCCACATACATTAGCTCACTATTATGAAATTATTAGAGAAGATAAAATAAAACCTATGAATTGGAAAAGTATCCTTAGAATGGATAATGTACCAATTGTATAGGAATAAACTGATGTGTTTCCTGATGAACTACCTGAACGAAAAAATGATTATGATGTTGAGTTTTCCATTGATCTGATCCATATGAAGGAACCTAAATGTAAGACTCTATATAGGATAGAAATTTTAGAAATGGTGGTATTCAAGAAAGAACTATAGGAGTTATGTGATAATGTAGTTATACTCTATAGTGTTTCATCATGGGGAGACCCTAATATTTTTGTAAGAAACAATGATTATTCTATGATATTATACATTTATTGTAGTGAAATATATTTAAATAATATAAAGAACAAGTTTCATCTACCCTATGTTGATTACCTATTTGATCATATTTAAATAGATCAATATATTTCAATGATTGACCATCATTTGATGTATCAATAATTATATATAATGATTAAAGGTATTATAATGATGGTATTTTATATATAGTAGATTCATTTAACATTTTTATTAATTCCCATTTTATATACAAGTGATCCCTCCATTTTTTATGGAAATGATGAATAAATTATTAATGGATTATCGTGATAATTTCATGGTGTTATTTTTTGATGATATCTTGATATACTCTAAAATCAATGCTAAGAATATGAGTCATATGTGAATAATTGTAAACACTATTTTAGAAAAGGAGTTATTTGGGAAATTTTGGAAATATTAATTTTTCCTTCAAAAGATTTATTTTATTAGACATGTTTTCTCTATGGGTGGAATATTAGATGATCCATTAAAGGAAGTAGCTGTGAAGGAATGGAAAATTATGATTAATAAAACTGAGTTATGTAGTTTACATGGATTATTAGGTTACTACTATTGATTTTTAAAAAAAAATACTCAATTAGATAACCCATAAACACGGTATAACATAATGATTTTATGTTTATATGGTCAAAGGGTTGAAAATAATGTTTTGAAAAATAAAATAGTTGATTATTCAATTCATTGATATTGACTTTACCATCAAGAAGGTAAGGGTATTTTATATATAGAGGTGAATCAATGAAATGGAATGGAAGTGTCCCTAGGTATAAGAATATAATATTTTACTATGAATCAAGGGATTAAAATACCCATGAACATAATTATCCAACCCAAGATCTAGAGTTAGTAGCTGTAATGTTTTCATTAAAGATATAGAGGTATTATCATTAAAAATAATGATGTGAAACATATAAGTATCAATTTTTTAAATAGATCTTCCCAAAAGAATAGATCAACATTTGGAAAAGGTGATGGTTAGACCTAATCCATGATTGTGATTGATAAACACTCTACCACCCTATGAATAAAAATACAGGGATTGATGACTTGTGTAAGAATGGTCATGGAGTTTTGAATAAAATGAGTATTAGAAAAGATATTATTTTCATGAATATAGTAAAATTAAATATGTGTATCATTAAGTAAGGGGAAAATTCAAATCTATTTAAAATTATTTCCAAACCATCCTTATTGGAGAATGTAAAATGTTTCAAACTTGATGCCCATAATATTAATATGAAAATTAAACCATTGAATGACTAGAATTTTGTAAACTTTATCTATAAAGATGGTATTTTTAAATTATAAAATAGGTTATGTGTTCCCTCAATGCATGAAATTAATGGAGAATTATAATATTAATCTCATAGATCAATTTTTTCTATACACCTGGTAAAAATGTATTTATATTTGAAGGAACATTTTTTGGTGGATCATATGATACAAGAAGATGCATACTACATATAAATATGACTAGTTTTCCAATAGTTAAATACTACTAGAAAAAATCTAGTGGAATCATGAAATGATGACCTTTTCCTATCAAGATGTAGTATGATATTAATCCAAAATATATCACTGAATTTCAATAGAGTCCTAGAAATAATGATAGAAAATGGGTTATCATTGATCAACTTATCATCACCACACATTTCATTAATAGAATGGAAGATCTACCTTTTATGAACTTCATGCGACTCATAATTAATGAAGTTATGATACATTATAGTGTACCACTATCAATTGATTCTGATCATGATCTAAAATTTACAAAACAATTATAGAGGATTATTTAGAATGATATAATCACTAATCTATATTTGTGCATAGCCCATAATCCTAAAACCGATGGGAAGTTTTAATGAGCTATTTTGACACATAGAATACTTGTTAAGGTCATGCTCACTTGAATTTCAAGGTATGTGGGATCAATATTTTCTACTGGTTAAATTCACATATAATAATAGATTCCATTCATGTATTCAAATGGATGTTTCTTAGGAATTGTATGGAAGGTGGTGTAATAATAAATATTGTTGGTACAAAGCTACTGTAAGGATGCATGTATGCATAGTTCTGGTTAAGGAGTCAATAGTGAAGGACAACTATAAATAATCATATTAAGGCAGCTAAAAAATGAAAAAAATGTTATTTCAAAAACTAAAGTAAGGATTTAGAGTTTTTAGTTGGATATCTTGTTTTAATTAAGGTATCTCTAAATAATGTTGTTATAATAGTTGATAATAAAGTGAAATTAAGTCCTAGGTAAATCATCCCAGTTGAAATTTTGGAAACAATAGAAGATGTGGTTTACCATTTGGAAATGACATGTAGCCTCTAAAAAATTCATGATGTGTTCAATATCAATTTTTTGATGTAATTCATGCTAGAACCAATGCATGTGACTATCTATAAGGAAATATAATTGGAACCAAATTTATCTTACTGTGAATAACCTATCAATATTCTTGAAACTAGATAACAACTATCGATGAATCAATTGACTAGGCTAGTAAAAGTACTTTGAAGAAATATTGAGAATGAATAGGTGGAGCTGAAAAATTATAAAGTTATTAGAAATAAATTCACACATTTGTTCATGGGATGATATTCTTTAAATTTATAAGAATACATTTTTTATTATGGTGTTAATGTAACAACTGAGATTCAATTATAGTAATTTATATTTTCTTTCTAAATGTATTACAGTACAATGCATGTAGGTTTACCAAGAATATGATTAATGTATAAATTCCAAAATTTTATAAATTTTATTTTGTAGAATGGAATTGTGTTTTATATTACACATTTGAAAAATATCATTGGGTAAATATTTTTGATAGACTGAAAAAGTTTTTTTTTTGGTTGAATAATGAAAAATACAAATTTTACAAAAATTGTTACTTTTATGAAATTATATTGATATTAAAATTTCTTAATGACTAAAAAACATTTCTAATATAAAAATAGATATCAAATATTTAATATAATTCATTTAAAAATATAACACTAAAAATATAAAAATATGTTTTACATTTTTGAAATATAAGTAATGTTTTTGTTCAATTAATTTTTTTCTAGTTTTTATCTCTTAAGAAATTATATTTAGCTTTCAATTAAGATTTTTATTGGGTTGAAAAGAAAAATAATTCTCATTTTAGATAAAAAATACATATTATTTCCATTATAATCATCATTTTAATTTATTTTAATGTTAACAAATTATTATGCTTAAATCTTTTTCAATCTACAATTTTATTTATTTTATGAACATATATTAAAATTAATATATTCCAATCCTAAAAAAATTATGTTTAAAAATTTATTTCATATATTTTATTACAATAATCAATATTTTGAAATATTATCAAAATAATTTTTACTTATGATGAATAGTAAAAATAGTAAAAAAAATCATACAAGTGTTATGGTTAAAATGAGTTTATAGGGGGTTCAACTATGAGATAAGTATTAAAATTACACAAAAACATGTATAAGTTATATTGGATAAAGATAGTTTGAACTTATATGATCTAAAAATATATTTCTTGTATAATTAATTTCAATTTAATAAGAAAGTGTCTATATATTATTTAAAATGTTTAATTAATTCCATGTGTGTCTCTCACCTCAGTTATAAAAAGGAACCTCTTTTACTTTCTTATTCAAAAACATTGAGAAAAATTGGTCAAAAAGTACCAATATAAAAACCATCAAAAATTCATTCCCATCATTCTTAGGCTTCTCATATTCTCTAATGGCCATACTAACAGTGCAAAAATTTTAATAAAAAGGGGGACTCTCCAAGAAGAGGTAACCCTCTTTATTGAATCTGTAAAAGTTTATTTATAATTATATATTTCCTCTAAATAAATTGTACATATCCTAAAATAAATATTATTGTATCATCATTATAAAAATATATTATTATAATTTTGGTACAATAATTTCACCTCCTTTCCATTCTTTGAGAAAAGAAAAAATCCGTCATGCGTATATATAACCTTTCATATTCACATAGCGGTGCACTTCATTTTCTTTAACCACATTAAATGGATGGTTATAAATTTTAAATTAATTAATTTATATTATAATTATTATATAATTATTATTCTATAAATATATGATTTCCTTTATCTCTGTACCCATCCACTGATGAAAAAAATGTCATACATGTGTACTACAACCACCATGAGGTGATGTGATTTAATTTTCATGTTCAAATTTTATGGATGATAATAATTAGGTATATAATGAGAATATATGATATACATATATATAAGTTAAAACAATCTAGTGTTGATGAATCCAGGATAAATTATAAATTACCAAAACATCTAAATTGAAAAAAACTGAAAAACATAACAGCTAACACCTAAAATGACGATGAAAATGAATGATTGTTGATGGATGGGTGATAATAAATTATAAGTAACCCATATATTTAATTATTTATATTAATATTATTCCAGTATAGAATTTCTATAAATTAAAATTTATTATATAGACGGTTAAAGGAATTTATGAAGTAATTCAAACCTGAGGTATGTGTTTATTCCATAATCTAATCCTTATCCATGGTTGATTATAATTTAGTTTACATTTCATGAATCATACTAACTTTATGTATCAAAAAAATATATTTTTATTTTCTTTAGATTATTTATGAAATTAATGTTTTCTATTCCTTTTTCTTTTTCTAGTTTCTCAAATGTATGAAATACTTTTTTTCTGGAAAATAGATTTTTTTTTCTATCTAGTTGAGTATATTTTGATTCTAAGCCTATTTTTTTATTTAAAATAATATAAAAAATTATATTATTATATAATTATTGATTAAATTTATTTTTACTCAATATTATTTCTATAAAATCATTAAAAGGATTCTTATTTTTATTTTCTAGACAATGAACCTTTTATCCATGGTGTGAATGGAATTATTAATTTAACTCTTATCACATTAATAAATTTTTAAACAATATTGAATATTAAATTCCTTAAATATTACAATAAAACGTTCCATGGATGTTTAGAAATATATTTTTCCCAAATATTCATGAAATTTTAGGACTCTGAATAACTAATTTTAAAATAAAAGGGGTATTTTCCCCAATAAATGTTCCACTGATATTTTAGAAATATTTTTATATAAGAAAACATGTATTTATGAATATTATTATTTATTGGGGATATAATATAATGATAAAATATAACAAATTAATCAAAATATCTTGTGACCATGTTAAAATAGTTATTTATCGGAGAAAATACTAAAACATCATATCCTAGTTTTTCAATACAAAAGTTTATATTGATTATGCGTTAAATTGCAACTCATTTCCATCATATGATGAATTTATTTTATTTTTAAATTATGTACAAGGAACCTTATTACCTCTCAGTGAATCATAATGTCCCATGAGATAACTTATTTTTTTATTTGGGCTACAATTAAAAATTTATATATGACATCTTGGCGCAATTCCATGATGATATGATTATGATGATTAAAATTATGAATTTTATTATAATGAAACTATTTATTGTTATCCATGTGATTATTAATGTTTTTGGGTAATTTAGGGGTATATTCCTCTTTTATGTGTTTTTATATGGATTATTTTATTATTTATTATCACTGAAATACTATTCATGATTTATTTATTCTATGATATATTTTTCATACAGTTTCCCTTACATAGAATATGGATTAATTTTTTATTATTTTTTCCTTTCCACAAGTTTCAAATAATGGATTTATTAATGTTTTCAAGGATATAATAAGAATAAATTAAAAATTAAACATAACAATATTAATTTGTATTTTATTTTTTCTAATGTAATGTGATAATTAAGTATTTATCAAGTATCCCAATAAGACTACCCTATTTCATAATTTGGGATGTTATCCCATATTTCTCGTAAAAAATTATTAAAATAACCATAGGACATGGATTAATATATTTCGTGTTTTATAAATTAGATGTTTTTGGGTTAAATTACCTAGAATATTTGGTTCAAAAGTGAATAACTCCTAAATAGAACTGTGATGATCCATACGTGATGATCATAACATCACGTGGAACACAAATTTTAATATGATATTAACTCATATGTTGTTATTATTAATAGTTTAACCAATATATTGATCCAACAACATTTTGTAACCCTCTTGAATGGTTTTGAGTGGATGAGAAGAATTGGTTATGGATTGTTGATTCATATTGAGATTTTAATAGTGATTTTAACCAACAACGATTGTTCTTGTGATTATAAGAAATATCAACACATCATTATATTTTCTACATGTATAGAGCCTTTCATAAGAGAACATTATAAAATCATGGTGTCTATGTATCTCTATTTATAATTTTTTTAGTTATTCTTATGAATTCATGGTGATATCTACTATGAATACATGAAAATGAGAAGAAATGATCAATTTTAATTTAAGACAAGAATTAATTTTTAAATTACCCAAATGGACTCCATCTATTAAGGTGTATTAATGAACATTGGTAACAATTAAAAAAATTGGCTCTATAATTAATTTATAATTTCAAGATATAAAATATAATTTTAGTGAAACAAATAAATATTTTTGTTAAAGTAACTCATAATTTCGGACATATATAAAAATGACAAAAAATAATGATTGGGTGATATGTTTAAATTTTCATTTTTTTGTTAACATCATATATACAAAATATAATGGAAAAAGACAATTAGTCATTGTAATCTATTGCATTAGTTGACTTAGATGTAAAAGTAATATACCTTAATCAATTCACCAACGATAGACTATATTTTCAAACAAAAAGTCTCATAAAAAAGTATTTATATAAAGAAATATTTTGAATACATTTTTGATTAATTAAATATTTGCATAGTGATATAGTGGGAAATATAAGTGTTATTAAGCATATAAGAAATTTATTCAAACAATAGAACATATTGATATTGACATTTTTTGAAATTTATTTCATGTAATGGTTATAAAATAGGGATATCCTTGTATTATAGAGGAATAAATATATATGTGGATGATATTTTGAAAAAAAAATCATTTTGTATACTTTCTTTTTAGATGCCTATGATGAATCTATATGTTTAATAACAACCTATAGCAAAAAGATGATTATAAAATACCATTTAAATATATGTATTTATTACCTAAATTTATTATTTATATGTCATATAATTACTATAATAGTATCCCATTAGTATTTTTAAGTGATACTAAAATAGTTGTAGTAGTGATAGGAACTCATATATAATGCATATAATTCTGGTTTTGCTGTGGTATTTTGAAAAAACAACATGAAAATATCATATAGAATACATTTTTTGGATTCATAAAATATCCATGTGGATTAAATATTACAAACTCACTAAATTAAAAAGTTATATAAATTATAGAGTAGAAATTTCAATATGACACTTAATTTCTGATCTCATAAAATCCCACAACAACATAGAGTGATAGATGACATTTGTTGCACTTTCATCTAGTAATGGTTATATGTATTTTCAAATATATATTTACATATAAGGATAAATCAATTTTTTATACCCATATGTATAGAATTCATAAACAAAGGATTATCAACATAATATTACAGTTAAATGTATCCCAGATCATGTCATATTTATTATTAATTTATAATGGCTGAGTATCGATAACCTAAACAATAATAACTTTTTTTTGAAACTAAATGACAATAGGTGTACCTACCTATAAGACAGAGGATACATGATTGTGGTGAATGACTATGATCTATATTTATGATATTGTACTCTTGATATCAAAAGAATATAATAAGAATTATATAATTAAATTATCATCCATACTAGAATAACACAGTTCACATATATAACTTTTTATAAAAGAAAAAAATAATAATTAAACATAATCCCATAATGTGATCGAATGTAGAATGTAGTTTGGAAATCACGAAGAACACAAATATAGTTGATCCTGTAGATTTTTTTCAATGTATAAGAGAAGGACCAACTAAATATTTTGATCCTTTCATCGATCAAATACTTGAATTAAATTGATCATATCAATCCCAATCCTTAATATAAACTATGATTAAATGTGTAAATTCAACATATGGTATTCACACTCACCTATGTGAAAAAGTAGTCAATGAGAATAAATTTTAGTATAATTATCCACTATATTCACATTCATAAACTGATATATAAAAATATATGACTATGAAAATAAAGAAATTTGTAACAAAAATAATTTAAGAAATCACATTTTTCATTAATGTGATAACTTGAAAACCATGAAACTTCACTCCACCTGGTTGATTGATATAATTATCATTGTTTTAAAAATTATGCTTCATGGACTAGAATAATGTTCCAGAGAAACAATAGTCTATCCAAAACCAAAATAAAAATAATTATAGGTGCATATGTTTGTCCCATTCAGGAAATGAGATTATAAACTTGAGGGGTATATCATGAAACACAAGACTATAGAAGGAATGTGTGATTCTATATGGTCAAGACATACCACCATCTTCTAGAGATCATCTAATTCCCATGACTCATACTCCCAAATCCTTTGAAAATAATATAGATTCAATTAATATTTCTTCTGTAACACCAAAATAAGATTACAAGTTTTATAAATAATTTAAAAATATAAATCTGGTTCCAAAAATTATATCACTAGATACCCGTTATTTTCTTATTCTCTAGATCATTGGTGAATTTTGAAAACTAATACATATCAAAACCCATATATTTCATTTTCAAAGGAATTTTATCAACAAAAAAAATATCCAAATACCCAAACTCACTATATAGAGATATATATTGCAATTGTTATAATCATTTTTAGTCGTATCTATCCCAAAGAAAAACATATTTAAAAATTAGAGTGAGCACAAAATGGAAAATTTAATGTTTTTCGTAATGAGGAAACCCCATTTAGAAAAGGATTACAACTCACTAATAATGTTTCCTTTAAAAAAATACAATGATCTTAAAAAATACTTCATATGAAAATAAAACAACCATTTTAATATCAAAAGTGTTCTAAATTTTTTTTCAAAAATCATGCCTATATGAAAAGGGGTTATTTTATAAATCTTTCATAAAATCCTTAGAGGCATAATTCTTATAAAAAACATTTAAAACCATATAAAATCAACTGCCACCCTTTATAAAAAAACTATTATTTAAATATAAAATAATTATTCCTTTTAAAATGAAATCCAATGACATTTATAAATATTAAAAGAAATCCATGAGGCCATCTGGAGCACTAATGGGATATATAGGGTTCAATTTTATATTTATTAGAGAATTCACCCTTAGTCTATGAGTTATCCTCAACCCTCTTCATCATTTACAATGATTGATTAGAATAATTTAATAATTTTATTATCACATTCCTTTCACATATTAAATTCGATTAAAACTTTACATCCCTAATACATTACATCAGTGTACAAATGGATACATGGTTTGTCTGTGGAAATTAAAAAAGAAATTGATTTACTAGAAATTATTAAAATTATTGGTCAAAAAACACTTAAAATTCATGTAAAAACTCTAATAAATTTGACATTGAATTGAACCATAATGAAAAATTTATTCAAAAATACATGTGGTTCATTTATGAATACAAATAAAAAAGTGTTTTTCATTATTTCATTTTTTAAAACATGAATGATAGTTATGAATGAATTTTATCCATAAATTATTATCATGAAAAATGTGTTTTATTGAAAATATAGAGTGAGAGATTTTCTAAAGATAAAATGTTTTAATCATAAAATAATAGCTTTTTATATTGATAAATTCTAACACTGAAAAAGATATTATTATGAAAATTTACCATATAAAGTGGAATTTAAAAACATAATAAATCAATAATTTCAAAAAAATCTAAAATCCAAAATTCCTACAGTAATTTGAACTCCTCTTATACTAATACCCTTTCTTAATGGAATGTTCATAAGAGAAGACTCCAACTACAAATCATAGTCCTTTAGATATAATTAACTAAGGTAGATACACATATATCTAAAGAAGAAACCCATGACTTTCCAAGATAGATCACATCCCACTAAACTAAGGGACCTTTATATATCAAACATCATCCAAATATGATTAATTTTATATATGTTGTATAATTAATTATTATTAATCATAAATGGAAATAGTAAAAAAATCATGCATTCACTATGAGTAGAAGATATGATAAATTCTTATATATAGAGATGTCAATATAAAATAAAGTTTATACTATTAATATATCTCACACGCTTTGCACTATATTTCTATCGTATTATATTAATTAAATTTAAAAATATATAGTAGTTTCATGCATAAACACACACTATAACACTAAATATTACACTTTGATTCTATTAATCTAAATCTTCTAATTTTTACAAATAATACTCTATAAACTCAAATCCTAGATCATTTATGGTTATTTAATTATTTCCTTCATCCAATCAAGTTGTAAACTACATCCAGTTCCTTAAAAGGGATAAAATTAGGTTTTATTAATTTTTCATGTTCATATTATTCTCACATTTTACTTATCATGATAATCATTTTTAATAAAAATTATATGTAAACCGATGTAATAAAGGTATATTATATGTGTAATCTTCAATATTATTTGAAAATTTTCACACCTCATAGATGATGGTAGCTGATTCATTTAAAACAAAATAGTTTATTTTACTTTATCTTACAATTTCACTAACATATAAAATATAAGTATGTATATATATTTATAACCTATGATTTTCTATAGGATTCATGCAAGTAAGATGATGATATTGTTGTAGGTTTAAATCATAGGGCTCATTCGTAAAAATAAAAGGATTTAACTATAACATTACATATGTTTTTAAACAAACCACCTTTCCCTTACATAGCTTAGTTAGTGAAACAAACCTTTATGTGACATGTGTAATTTGGAAACTACCATTACATAGGTATTTAACATTACCTTTACCTGATCCAGGATCTGAGACACATAATTTGTCATGAACCAAGTAGGGTCTCCATCCGAACTGATACCCGACCCGGCCTGCGGCAAGGCCCGAAGGGCGTTCTTGATCCCCACGGGCTGGAACAAGTGCCCGAGTATTAAAATAAACTTTGGGAACGATTTACTCGAGTAAAAAAATATAAAGTAGCCAACAAGAATAAACCAAACCAAAAGTACAAGTCGCATCCAAACAAACCTTTAGTCAAACCATGCTTTGAGTCACATGTATAACTAAAAGCAAACAACACAATGAAAATTATAGGGACCAAAAACCAACCCAAAAACCGAGTCAACAACTGTCACCTAATAGAGGGAAACCACTGTCATGTCTTCACCAAAAATACCAAGTCAATAGAAGCAGCTAAAAACTCAGACCACCACTCCCACAACCTTTTCCTTTTACTGCATCAGACATAACCAAATCTACTTACACCCAAGGGTGTAAGAAGGGTGTGATAAATCGCTCAGTAGGATGACACCAGAGAAAAGATTCTGCATGTAAAGGTTAGATGATCATATTAGTTTGTAGGTTTAATTATTGGAAATAAATAAATGCACTAACAATATAATAAAAATAGTTTTTATGAAAGATGGATTAAAACAGGAAAAGGGGTTTTTGGTACTAAAAGAAAATGAAAAAATTCTTACCTTTTCAACACCACAGAAGTCACACGATCAACTAGTGATGAGTGTAAATTCGCACAAGAGCACCAAAAGTGGGTGAGGCCCTATAGGGACTAAAGCTAAGTGGGACCCTAGAACATCGCGTCTTGGTGAACAAAGGAAAGGAATCCATAACTTTTTAACGTTCTCGTGCACGAGCCACTAGTAGGGAAACACCCCCATAACCTACTGGTCTCCAGTCGTCATCCAAAGTTTAGTTAGTATTGTAAGCGTCAAACCAGCCAAGTGAAACTGGGCCAAGGCCGGTCCCGTAACACTAGAACACTAGATCTAGTCTGCCCACCTAGTACTCAGGCTTCCCCTTTTGTGCTCAAAGTTCCAAGTTCACCCTACTCATCAAGGTCAAGACACTACACACCTAGATGTCAACTATGTCAAACACCATACCCCTAGGATGTCAACTAAGTCAAACATCACACTTACATATCCACCATAAATTAATAAATAAACAAACCATTTATAGGTATTATGCACAATAGAGATCCTCATAAACAGAACACAACATGCAACAATTACATAATCTAATAAACAACTACACAATTTCAATAATCAAACTAAAATTTATCAAACATTACAAAAATTGGTTTAGTTGTTTTAAATAAATAAAACAACACGATTAACGGTGCCAAAACCCACTCAAAAAACCTTTATAACCAAACTCACACTAATACTATAACAGAAAATAAATTTTAGCAATTGCATCTATTCAAAAGCTATCGGCACAACTCAGTAAAAACCAGGACAACATAAACATGATACTAGTAAAAATAAATCACCAAAATCTATCAGCCAAAACCAAAAACTCTCAGTAGAAATTTGCTAGTTGGAAAATTAAATTAATTAAATGGGAAAAATAATTAATCAAGAAACCTAATCATGTAAAACCACCTACCTTAAAGTAGGAACAACTTTGCAATACGGCGCAACACTTCTGCTGCACAACAGTCGCACCACAAGGAGCTGAAAAAAATAATCCTAAAACATCATACCAATATAAATTCAATTCCAACCTAGTAGAAACATCAAAAACCAGAAAATTTAACAATAATTCAATAAATTTATTAATAATTAAATTAATTCAAAAACAAACAACTAAATTTTAATTCAAACACTAATCGCGGAAATAGTCAGAAAGCGGTGCAGCTAAAGTAGGGCAGTTTCCAGAGTTATGATCGTAAGGCCGTGCACGAAGGCTATCTGGCGGGCACGATCGGGGGTGCATGGCAGATGTTCAGTGGGTGCGAGCGGGGGTGCAGGGCAACTATTTGGGATTTAGGTTGGCTAGCGGAAGGTGGAGAAGGGGGATCTGGCTGGTCGGTCCGACAAGAGGATGAAGGGAGGCTGGGCGGCCGGCTGGGAGAGTGCAAGGGCAAGCATGGTGAAGAGGGAAGGGAATGGGGAGAGGGTGGCCACGGGGAAGGGAAGGGGACATGGGAGGCAGCCGGGGATGATAGGAGGGGAAGAGGGAGGTGGCGAATGGGGGAAGAGAAGGGAACATGGGAGAGAGGATGGAATGGGGGAGAGGTGGCTAGGTTAGAGAATTGGAGAGTAAAAAAAGAGATAAAATTATATAAAATAAATAAATAAAATTTTAATAAAAAAAGAAAAGAAATAAAATTAAGATAATAATAAAATAAAATACAATGGATTAACTAACCTAAAACTAAGAACATTTAAACTAATCTAAAATAAAATAGAATGAAATGAAATAAATTAATAAAATAAAAGAACCTAATAATATAAATCAAAGAAGGGGTTAAATAATAATAATAATAATAATAATAATAATAACAATGACCAAGAATAACTATAATAAATTTTATCCGGTTATTTAATCTTCCGCACATCAGGCAGACCGCGCGTTAAACCGGTGAAGCCGCACAGATTTTCCCATGCCCTGCCCACGCGCCGAGCAATGTAAAGGAAACAATCACTAATCAACACCACAATGGACAACCCACATCAGGTTCAACCTGCACCTCAAGCAAAAATTTAAATAAGCAGAAAATTAAACACATGAGATAAAAATTAAAATTAAGGACATACCTCAACTCGATGTCCGGATGTGACAATTCTCCCCACCGTGAAAACTTTCCGCCCTCAGAAATTAATTTCGAGGCCTGATCAGAGAATAGAAATGGGTAATCCTGCTCAACCCAATAATTTCGCTCCCAAGTCTCATGCTCATCATTCCCATGCTACCAAAGAATATGAACCAAGGGAATGGACTTTCCACGAAGCACCTTCTCCTGAGAATCCACTATCCACACTTGCTGCTCAAGCACTTATAAGTCGGACTCTATATCCAAATCCTCCCAATTCAACACATGCAATGGATATTGATTATAATTTTTCAGTTGGGAGACATAAAATACCTCGTGAATCGACGTCAACTGAGAAGGCAAAGCTAAACTATATGTCACTTTTCCAATCCTCTCAATAACCTCAAAAGGCCCAACATACCTTGGTGTCAGCTTCCCCGGCTTTCCCAAGCAGCGGTGACCCAAGAGTGGGCCCACCTTCAGGAATACTTTATCTCCCACTAAAAACTCAAGATACCGCCGCCTCTGATCTACATAAAATTTGTGGCGACTCTGAGCTGTCAACAACTGCTGCCTAATCAACTTGACCTTCTCAGACGTCTCCTAAACAAGGCCCGGTCCCAAGAGTGAGGTCTTGCCTACCTCAGCCCAACACAAAGGTGACCGACATGGCTGGCCATAGAGCACCTAAAAGGGTTCAATTATAATAGAAGATTTGTAACTGTTACTATAAGCAAACTCAACCAATACCAAATGGATATCCCAAGAACCTCCGATATCCAACACACATGCGCGAGGCATGTCTTCCAATATCTGATTTTCCCGCTCTGTCTGGCCATCCATCTGAGGATGGTATGCCATACTCATCTTAATCTGCGACCCAAAAGACTTCTGGAGGCCTCCCCAAAACCGAGAGTTAAATCAAGGATCCCTATAAAAAACAACCGTAGATGGCACACCATGAAGTCTGACTACCTCCTGAACATACAAACGGCCCAGCTCATCCACCTTCGATGTATCTCTGATTGGGATAAAGTGATATGACTTGGTCAAATGATCAATCACTACCCAAATAGAATTCCTCCCCCGAGTTGTACGAGGTTGGAAAATGACTAAGTCCATGGAAACCTCGTCCCACTTCTAGGTAGGAATGGGTAATGGATGAAGTAGAGAAGATGGTCTCTGATGCTCTGCTTTCACCTGTTGACAAGTGTAGCACCTCGATACGAAGTCAGCTATGTCCTGCCTCATACCTGACCACCAGAACCAGTGACGAACATCATAATACATATTGGTGGTACCAGGATGGATGGCCCACTGAGACTGGTGGCTATCCTGAATCACCACCTTCCGCAGAGACAACGACACCACAACACGGACCTTGAAGCACAAGATCCCCTCGGGAGGGAAAGACCAATCAGAAGGAGTCTCCCCACCATGAAGAAACTGCATAGATCGCTGACACATCTCATCTCCGGGCTATTACCGCTGAATAAACTCCAGAAGAGCAGGAGTAAACTGAATGCAAGCCAAGAAAGTACCTCCACTATGCTCCCTGCTCTCCAAGTGCTTCTGGGTGAAGAGCCCAATCAATGTCCACTCAACGCTGGACTTCCTCAACACCTGTACTGGTACCTTCCTGCTCAAAGCTTTAGCCACCACATTACCCTTTCATGGGGTATAGACAATGTCAAAGTCAAATCTCTGAAGGTACTCGATCCAGCGGCGCTGCCTGAGATTGAGATCCTTCTTAGAGAAAATGTAGGCTAGGCTCTTATGGTCAGAATAGACCACAAATTTCTCCCCAAAGAGGTAGTGGCATAAATTCTTCAAATCATGCATCGCCGCTGCCAACTCCAAGTCTTGAGTTAGATAATTCTTCTCATGAAGCTGGAGCTAGAATGAACCATAAGCCACTACATGGTCATCCTACATTAGTACACACCCAAGTCCTATACCTAATGCATCAAAATAAACCACATAGCCCTTCCCAGACTCTGGTAAAATCAGCACAGGTGTGGTGGTCAACCACCACATCAACTCCTCAAAGGATGCCTGACACTGTGGGATCTATTCAAACTTCACCCCTTTCCGGTGGAGTGCGGTCATGGGGGAGGCGAGCTGCGAGAAGTCACGGACAAAGCGCCCGTAATAACCTTCCAGGCCAAGAAAACTCATGATCTCAAAAACATTCCTCAGCTGTTCCCACGACATAACTGCACCGATCTTCTCAGGATCCATTGAAACCCCATTTTTTGAGATGAAATGCCCCAGAAACTTCACTTCCCTGATCCAGAATGTGCACTTTGAGAGTTTGGAATACATGCGATGGTCCTGCAAAGTGCTCAAAACGACCAACATGTGGTGCTCATGCTCCTCCTCAGATCCAGAATAAACCAGGATGTCATCCACAAATACCACTAAAAATGAATCGAGATATTAGTGGAACTCTCTATTCATGAGCACCATAAAAACTGTCGGGGCATTCGTCAATCTGAAAGTCATGACTAGATACTCGAAGTGACTATATCTGCTTCAGAAAGCCATCTTCGGAATATCTGCTTATCTTACCCTGAGATGTTGGTATCCTGAACGCAAGTCGAGTTTGGAGAACCACTTTTCCCCATTCAGTTTGTCAAACAAATCTTCAATCCGAGGCAAAGGGTATTTATTCTTGATGGTCACCTTATTCAATTTCCGGTAATCAATGCACAAC
Source organism: Viscum album (assembly GCA_963277665.1). NCBI lineage: Eukaryota > Viridiplantae > Streptophyta > Magnoliopsida > Santalales > Viscaceae > Viscum > Viscum album. The sequence goes on from OY728150.1 coordinate 1,031,454,767, forward strand.
CGGAGGGTTCTATCGGCCTTCTTTGTGAATAAAACTTGGGCGGCCCAAGGAAAGACGCTCGGGCGGATTAATCCTTTGGATTCTAAATCGCCTAGCTGTATCACTAATTCCCTCAATTCGGTGGGGGTCATGCGATATAAGGGAAAAGATATGGGCTATGTTTCCGATGCCAACTCAATCGAGAACTCCACGTCCCGCTCTGGGAGTAAGCCTGAGTAATCATCTAGGAAGACCTCTGGGAACTCATACACTACATGAGGTAACCCTCCCTGAGAGACACCACCATCATCCTCTAGTGTGAGCGATGACAACTGATAAGCAAGATTCCACATCTCAGGGAGTTGAGGTCCAGCGTGACCCGACCGAGAATCCCATTCTCCATGAATTAACTGAGGACTCCCATCTGGTGCCATAAAGCTATCTCGATGCTGATAGCAGTCAATATGAGCTTAAAAGTGCACCAGCCAGTCAATGCCAAGGATCAGATCAAATACATCCATATCAAGGACCAATAAATCCCACTCAATCTCGAATCTTGACACAGAGAGTGCACACGACGGGAACCTAAGACCCTGCTCCTTTTTCTTACCCACCAGTGTTACTAACTCCATTTCAACAGATAAAGGCTCGGTTGGAAGGATCAACAAGTTCACATGACGAGCAAATATAAAAGAAACTGAAGCACCGGTATCAAATAAAACTTCATCTATAAAAGATGCTATCAGAATCGTACCTCGAACTGTCAAAGGTCCTGCATCAGATCCCAATGGTGCCTGATCCAAAACATGCAAATGTCTGGTCCCTGCCTGAGAACGGCCGCTCGGCTGTGGCTCCGCCCTAATCTGGCTCTTCCCAGAAGACGATCTAGTCCTGCCCCCACAACCACTGAACCGAGATCCCAGTGTCCGGGTCAGCTATGACTGCACTGATACTCCCCCGGAAGCTACAGATCCACTCCCACTCTAGTGAGGGCGCGTCAATCTGCAAAAGCGTTGTATATGAACCATGATCCCACACCGATAGCAAGTCCTGGGAGGGGTGGGACATACAGATCGGATGTTCCATGCCCTTCCTCACTAATGGAACATAACGAACCTCATATCAGAAGCCCTAGATGAAGTCTGCCCGGAGGGATGGCCTGAGCTGCAACCACTCTTCTTCCACTGCTCATCACGCTTACTCTTCTTCTCTGAAGAACTGCAGCTTCCAAACCCTGACACTGATCCAGAAAACCCCGAATTTCCTCTCTGGTCAATCTCAACCATGCGAGAATGATTGAACACCTTGGTATAAGTCCCCAGCTTGAATAGAAAAACCTGAGAGTGGATTTCTGGTTGAAGGCCCTTCCCAAATTTTCGAGATTTCAGGTATTCACTTGAAATAATCTCAAGCGTGTACCACACTAACTCAGTAAAGAAATTATCATACTTCATCACAGTCCGACCCCCTTGTGAGAGATCCATGAACTCCCAAGATGTGGCATAGGCCAGGAACTCTGGATAGTACTGCTCGTCAAAGATGGATTTGAAATCCTTCTAACTCATCTGCTCAAGAATCCCACCCTGAATCACTAATTCCCACCACTTGCGACTTGGACCCTCTTGCATGAATGAGGCACACTTTACCCTGACTTCTTCCAGCGTGTCAAGGAACTCTAACATACGTTCTATCTTTTCAAACCATTCCTCTACCTCTTGAGTTTACGAACTACCTCGGAATGAAGGAGTTTTATTCTTCAAAAACTCTTGAGATTTATCCTTATAGGAGCCAGACCCATCTCCCCTCGCTGAAATGGGGGTTGTCCAGGAGCCACCCCTTGCCCTAAAGCCTGAACAGCTCGGACCATGGATTCTACCAATCTATGATCAGGCAGCGCGGGAGAACTCTATCCAGCTTCCTGTCATGGGTGCGTGGAAGCTCTCTGGGGAGGCATCTTGCTACAAAGAGAAACAGTCATAAAAGAACATCATTAATACATCATATCCAAAGAGAATTAAAATTTTCAGTAAAATAAGTAATCCTCAATAAACCAAATATGAAAAAGTAACATCATGTCCAAACAATTCTTCCCCGCTTGATGTTCACACATAGTCTGCAGCCTGCGCATCCCACCCAGAAGAGAAGTTAAACAAGAATCCCGACATCCCATGGTGACTCAGGGTCTGTCATGAGGGGTTCTAGCCAGGCACCCTACTAGCAACCAGAATTCAGAGCCCCGACAATCCTAACTCCTATCTAACCAAACTCATCCCAAATAAAATAATGCAGACAACAAAACCTGCTCTGATACCATTTTTTCACGAACCAAGTCAGGTCTCCATCCGAACCGACACCTGACCTGGCCCGCAGTAAGGCCCGAAGGGTGTTCCTGATCCCCATGGGCTGGCACAAGTTCCTGGGTATTAAAATAAACTTTTTTAATGATTTACCTGAGTAAACTAATATAAATCATCCAACAAAAATAAACCAAACAAAAATTACAAGTTGCAGCCAAACAAGCCTTTAGTCAAACCATGATTTGAGTCACATGTATAAATAAAACCAAACAACACAAAGAAAAGTATGGTGACCAAAAACCAACCCAAAAACCGAGTCAACAACTGTCACCTGATGGAGGGAAACCACTATCAGGTCTTCACAACAAATGCCAAGTCAATAGAAGAAGCTAATAACTCAAACCACTACTCCCACAACCTTTTCCTTTTTCTGCATCAGACATAACGGAATCTACTTACACCCAAGGGTGTAAGTTGGGTGTGAGAAATCACTCAGTAGGATGGCCCCAGAGAAAATATTCTGCATGTAAAGGTTAGATGATCAAAACAGTTTGTAGGTTTAATTCTTGAAAATAAATAAATGCACTAAAAATCTAATGAAAACAGTTTTTAAGAAAGATGGATTAAAACAAGATAAGGGGTTTTTGGTAATAAAATAAAATGAAAACATTATTACCTTTTCAACACCACAAAAGTCGCATGACCAACCAGTGATGAGTGTAAATTCTCACATGAGCAACAAAAGTGGGAGAGTCCCTATAGGGACTAAAGCTGAGTGGGACCCTAGAACATCGCATCTCGGTGAACAAAGGAAATGAATCCATAACATTTTTATGTTATCGTGCACGAGCCACTAGAAGGGAAACACCTTTATAACCTAGTGGCCTCCATTCATCATCCAAAGTTTAGTTAGTGTTGTAAGCGTAAAACTAGATAAGTGAAACAGGGCCAAGGCTACTCCCGTATCACTAGCACACTAGATCTAGTTCGCCAACCTAGTACTCAGGCTTCCCCTTTTGTGCTCAATGTTCCAAGGTCACCCTACTCATCAAGTTCAAGACACTACACACCAGGATGTCAACTAAGTCAAACACCATACACCTAGGATGTCAACTAAGTCAAACATCACACTTACATATCCAACATAAATGAATAAATAAATAAACCATTTAGAGGTATTACACATAATAGAGATCCTCATAAATAGAACACAACATGAAACAATTACACAATCTAATAAACAACAACACAATTTCAATAATCAAACTAAAATTTATCAATCATTAGAAAAATTATTTTTGTAGTTTTAAAGAAATAAAACAACACGATTAACAGTGCCAAAACCCACTCAAACAATCTTTATAACCAAATGCACAGTAAGACTATAACAGAAAATAAATTTCAGCTACTACATCTATTCAAAAGCTATCGACACAACTCAATAAAAACCAGGACAACATAAACATGCTACTAGTAAAGATATGTCACCAAAATATATTAGCCAAAACTGAAAACTCTCAGTAGAAATCGGCTAGTTAGCATATTAAATTAATTAAATAGGAAAAATAAATAATCAAGAAACCTAAGAATGTGAATCCACCTACCTTAAAGGAGGAATAACTTTGCGATACGACACAACACTTCGGCTGCACAATATTCGCACCGCAATGAGCTGACAAAAATAATCCTAAAACAGTTGAACAATATAATTTCAATTCCAACCCCGCAGAAACATCAAAAACCAGAAAATTTAACAATAATAAAATAAATTTATTAATAATTAAATGATTTCAACAACAATCAACTAAATTTTAAGTCAAACCCTAACCGCGGAAATTGTCGGAAAGAGGTGCGGCTATTGGAGGGCAGTCACTGGAGTTATGACCGTAAGGCCGTGTGTGGCGGTTGTCTGGAGGGTGCGAGCGGGGGTACGGGGTGGCTGTCTGGTGGGTGCGAGCAGGGTTGCGGGGCGACTGTCTGGGATGGAGGCTGGCCGGTGGAAGGTGGTGAAGGGAGATCCGGCTAGTTGGTCCGGCAAGAGGATGAAGGGAGGCTGGGTGGCTGGCTGGGAGAGGGGAAGGGTGAGTGTGGGGAAGAGGGAAGGGAATGAGCAGAGGGTGGCCGTGGGGAAGGGAAGGGGAAAGGGGAGGCGGCTGAGTGGGGAAGAGAGGAGGGAAAGAGGGAGGGGTGGCCGAGCGGGGAAGAGAGGAGGGGAAGAGGGAGGGGTGGCCGAGCGGGGAAGCGAGGAGGGGAAGAGGGAGGGGTGGCTGAGTGGGGAAGAGAGGAGGGGAAGAGGGAGGGTGGCCGATCAGGGAAGCGAGGAGGGGAAGAGGGAGGTGGCCGAGTGGGGAAGAAAAGGGAATGGGAGAGAGAGAGGAGGGAATGGGGGAGAGAAGTGGAGAGTAAAAAAAGAGATAAAATTATATAAAAAATAAATAAAATTGTAATAAAAAAAAGAAATAAAATTAAGATAATAATAAAATAAAATACAAAGGATTAACTAACCTAAAACTAAGAACATTTAAACTTATCTAAAATAAAATAGAATAATATAAAATAAAGTAATAAAATAAAAGAACCTAATAATTTAAATCAAAAAATTGGTTAAATAATAATAATAATAATAATACTAATAATACTAATAATACTAATAATAATAACAATGACCAAGAATAACTATAATAAATTTTATCCGATTATTTAATCGTCTGCACATCGGGCAGACCATGCGTTAAACCGGTGAATCCGCATGGCTTCGCTCGTGCCTTGCCCACACGCCGAGGGATGTAAATCCAATGCTCACTAATCAGTGCCACAATGGACAAACCACATCAGGTTCATCCCGCACCTCAACCAAACAATTAAATAAATAGTCAATTAAACACATGGGATAAAAATTAAAATTAAGGACATACCTCAAGTCGAAGTCCGAATGTGACATAATTGAGCGAGAGCAATGATCAAATCTTCTATTAGATGACTTTAAAATCCATAAAATGATCTTTAAACAACCTCAAAAGAAATAACTTACCTTTAAATTAGTACAAATCCTAACCTTCAACATAATTAAGGTTGGGTATTTAACTTTATATAAATTCATTTTTATGAAAAATAAGATTTATAGTACTAAATACTATAATTATACAATAATAATTTAGTTAAAACTCATATAATTCATTAAACTTATTATATACCATTTTTTCATTATTAAAATATTTATGTATTATTTATCTATTCATTATATATCATTAAAAATATTTTAATATATTGACATTACTATTTTTCAAAACAAAAACACTATTTTCCAATTAGAAATTTCATATTTTTAGTCAATAAAATTATCTTCATTAATTCAATTCATGTTCCATAATAAATATTTTTAAAATTATTATTTATATTCCATATTAATCATTGATATAGTAGTATTATTAAAATTTACATTTACTAGTTAGTATAATATATCATATTCTTCCGAATAAATCCAAATAATTTAAATTAAATTTTAGAAAACTTTATTTTCTTGTTATAATATCAATTATTTTTAAAGTATAAATTGGGAAATAAGAACATTATAAATTTTAATTTAGGGTTAACAAATATCTATCCATTTTATTTCTTGGAAAATAAAATAAATATTGTTATAGAATTATTTTTATAACATGATTATTTAAAATTATCATATTCCACAAATTATACTATGTATTGAAAAGAAAGTAAATTTGTAAAAGATAAAATTTGTTAAAATATGTCATACATAATTTTAACTGTGTAACAATCAATTTAATAAACATTAATATGAATGTATGTTATTCAAAAATACTCAGTATATTATATTCTACACTTCTTAAATTAATTGCACCACTACAATTCATAATTTTACTCACTATGGAGAAAATGTGATATAATTTCTAACAACCTATATACAATGATATCATTGTTATGAATCTTCTTGTTAGCTCATAATATAACTATTTATTTGTTCACCTCCATTGGTGAAAATATTCTTCCCCAAAAAAATATTTCCATCAATATATCCCTCATAACATCATTTTTCCAATCACTCTCTCAACCAAATAAAAATATAAAAAATGGCATGAAGATAATTAATAAACTGATTAATATAAAAAAAATCTCAATTTTGTTATCTATTGAAACTGTCATGACCCGTCCCCCGGGGCCCATGTCGTGACTACCCCAGACCCACCTTCCATAGGAAGGGGGTTGGCGACTAGCACTAGAAAAGAATTTCCCAAAAATGAGAACGCATTGCCTCAAAACCTGTACACACATAGACAGGGTACACTTCACACTAATAAAGCACAACATAAGAAGAAAGGTTCAACCACAACTAAAAACCACCATAGAGTGTAAAATTAAGTACTGAAGTAAAGGGGCCAGAATACAAGCCCAAATAAAATTGAAATATAGAAAAAAAGTGAAAACCACTAACGAGTTCATCCGCTAAGGATCCTACCAGAAGGGTAGGTATATCTCTTCACTATAGCTCTCCACGTCAACTGGTAACCTTGATACAGCATTAAGTACTGGATCCTCAAGACTCAGTCAAAGTTGCTCGTCGTTTTCACAAGACACAACAAATTGTGGGTGAATCCTGTGTAGGGGTGAGTATAAAAATACCAAGTAGGGACCCCGATACCCCCAAAGGTCTCTCAGAATTCGACAAAGGAAAACCCCCAAAGCATGATCTCAATCAAAAAACACAAAGAAAAAGACAGCACACACCAGGTTTAAGTTAAGTATAGAAGTACAAATTTTTAGTTATAAACCTAGATCATCGTATTCTGTCATGAGGCTCTACTAGTTTTCCCCATATGATCTCTCAATGATAATCCACAATAGATCTCTAATTGCTGATCTATAGAAGATTTCTATTCATTCATCACGTCTCAGCTAGCCACTGGATTCCCACACAAAGCACACATGATTTTGAGAGGATCCTCCTCCCAAGACATATGTCGTATTTCAACCTGCATGAAGCCCCACAAAGAAGTAACCTAATGAAATGCCATGTCGTAAGGGTTACAATGTAACAAAAAATGGGTCAACCTGACGACCAGTCTCTAAGCTATAGGAATTTTATTGTCGAGGGCCCAGTTGAATTCCGGTACAATCCAACCCATCCAAAATCCAAATATCTACGAAAATTACATGGAGTATCTCAAAAGGACCACCTCGTCTTAAGGGTTCTGTTGCCGCAGATGGTTCGTCGAGTAAACATCCGGTTTAAGAGATTTTCCCAATGAAGTGTAATTGGGCCGAAAGGGTCCAAGTCCGGTCCGACCTGACCTGACCCAGCCTGGGTCAACCTGATCTGATTTGGGTCAACCGGACCTGGGTTTGGCCGAAATAATGTCAACCCGTCCAGGCATATCTGGTTCAAAACAAGACCGCTATACCTACGGGCTCGACCATCTAGACCGGCCTGAACAGTCCATCCTGCTTTGCGGTGCTGCCTGCCAGGCTCCCCCCGACCAGCGGTTGCGGGCCGAACCCATTCTCCCCAGACGTGGTATAGCTCCGTCCACCACTTGATCATGAGGCTAAGTCCATTGACCACATCTCCCACCTCACCCCCATGACAGGTTGAATTCTCCACACGGTGCCATGTTGGCGCTGCGGCCTGTCATGGTCGCGGCTTCCATCGCCTAGGTGTGCCATCGGGGCACGCCTAGGCGTTCCATCAGGGTATGCCTCCTTCATTGCTACGACCTGTCGCAGCCACGACTTCCACTGCCTAGGCATGCCGCTGGGACATGCCTCCTCTTTGGGCTTCCATCTAGGATGGTGGCCCATCTATTCTCATCTAGGCACGCGGCTGGCGCCACCGCGTTCCGCCTTACCTTCCAGTTTCCTAGGAGAAATACAGCCAAATCCAAAAAACTGAGGGGGGGGGGTCCGAGCCTTGTTCGTTTGGTCCATTCCTTCCATGTTAGAATTGACATGGGTATAATTTCAAGAAACATACAACTCTTAATTAAACAATGAAACCCCTTAACTTGAGTTTGTTGTAAGGCACTGATGAAGAGGAAGAAGTGTCCATGTCCGAAGGTGTTCATCAGTATTCACCGTCACACGTCATTTCCCCCAATGACCATTGGTCGATCACATTTTTCATCGGAGTGGAAAGTCACCAGCACTTCATTAGTGATTCCTCTCATAGCTCTCCTAAAACCCAATCCTATGCTCAGATTAAATAGAGGGGAAGGTTAAGATTAATGCGTTGAAAAATTAGTGAGGTTCATTAATGAGTTTAATTAATGAACCTCTCAACTCTCTCAATGGTGTAGTTACAAAACCCATTATTTCTCCCAACAGTGCGGTTACAAAACTTAAGATTAAATCCATTAAATGGTTTGACATTTCAATGCGGTCCAAGAATAGTTTGTCCAATGGTTGCAAAAATAAAAATAAAATAACCTTTAGTTATTTTATTATTCTTTTTTAAAGTCCAAGAAATTAACTTTTTCATCCGACCCTTTTCTGTCATTGCTAATATTTCCTTAAGTGAATCCATGTTCTATAGATTCAACAGTGGCTTCCGATTTTTAATCTGAGCACGGGTCCAAATGATAGAAAATTATGCCCAAATGTTTACTGAACGTACCTTAAAAATAGTTCAAAATTCGGTTCTTGGCTCTCTGGGCCTTGGAATCACGGGCCTTCAATTTTCGCAAAGTTTTATTAATCACAAATAATTTTAAAAAATTTATATCGAGAAACAATATGGGTCTTTACATTCTCACCACCTTAGGGATTTTCATTCCTAAATTCCAAAACAAAACTAGGGAAACAAATGGGGGTACTGATCATGCGTGTGAGCCTCCCACTCCCATGTGATCTCTTAGAGGTTCTTTTTCTACCACTGAACTCGCACAATAGGAATCAACTGCCCACGAAGGAACCGCTCCATTTGATCCTCTATCTCCACCGGGAACTCCACAATCATCTCCCAATAATCTATGTCCATCTCTCCCTAGTCAATAATGTGCATTGGATGATGCATGTACCTACTTAGCTGCGACACATGGAAAATATTATGCACTCGATGCATATGTGGGGGAAGAGATAGATAGTACTCCACCTCTCCCACTCTACTCAGGATCCAGAAAGGCCTGATGATCCCCATAGATATCTTGCTACCCTACCCAAATCTCAGAAATCCTCGTTGGGGTGAGACCAGTAGGAATGCGTGGTCTCCATCCTCGAACTCCAAAGGTCTCAATATCTTGTCTACATAAGACTTTTTCCGGATCTATGCAGTATTCATCCACTCCAAGATGATCTGCACCTTCTCAGTGGTAGCCAGTACCAACTCTCGACAATAAGTTCTGACTCCCCAGGGTCTGTCCTTCATAGAGGTGATCTGCATGGATGCTCATACATGGCCTCAAATGGAGCCATGATGATGGCGGAGTGATAACTATTATTTCATGAGAACTCCACCAGTGGTAGGTGGTCCCCCAAACTGCGACCAAAATCTTATATGCAAGCATGAAACATTTCCTCGAGTGTCTGTATCATCCGCTCCATCTGACCATCTGTCTGAGGATGAAAGGAGGTTCTCAAGCACAACAAATTGTTGAATGCCTCCTGTAATACCTTCCACATGTGGGATGTAAAATGAGTGTCACGATCTGAGACAATCATTGATGGCACCCTGTGAAGCCGTACAATCTACGATACCTAGAGGCATTTTAATACATCTACTGATCCCTATTATCATATGGGTTTAGAGTGGGATGACTTGGTTAGTGAGTCAATGATCACCCAGATGGAATGATGGCCTTTGTGTTGGAGTTGGTGGTCTAGAACCGACTACTTTGTAATTTATTCATTAAATAAAAGCCTTATAACATCTTGATTGTTCTTCTGCATGACATGTCATGTGATAATGTCCTAAGGACAGCTGTTGCATTAAAGTTTTGTAGCGGATCCCTGCTATTATGTGAACCTGGAAGTGCCATAACACTGTCCTTGAATGTATGTTCTATGACCGGATGATATTATTTGAGGGACACAAATAATACAGGTCATTAGGGGTGAGGACTCATAAAACTTTGAGGCAACTTCTCATGGTGTGCGCCCTTGGTAATATCTAGGAAGATATTATGAGAACGAGACCCGCCAGTAGGAAATCCACATTTCATAGTGTCATTGGATGTTCCTATCTACGGATGTGTGTATTGATCCTTAGACTTTAAGATTATTATTAATGGGTATTCCAACTTGCACACTTAGATGTATTGACGAAAACTGTGACGACACACTGTTCGCAGTGAGGTAGGATACGTTGGGTGCGTCATGAGTAATACCGCATTAATAGATAATGTGAGAAAGGATTTGTCCCTTTAGTTCCATAATGGAAGTAGATATCTCAGGCCCTTTGATGGAATTGATATAGCCTAAATAAATCCATGGCCATGGTAAGGTATGGGCAAGTTCAATTCTGGGACGTCAAAGAAAGAATAATCAAGCACATGTGTTGATGGCACTAGCATGCAACCCGCTTGATTGGAGAGATCGTGAAAAAGAGATTATATTACACGGTAAGCGTTCGTAGGTGGTAACACGTCATTGCGGCGTTAAATTCATTCTCTATGGGTGACTTGGAGTGTTTCTAGACACTAACCTTGGACTGTAGGCAGGCTCAGCCTAATGCCACTGAGAAAGAGGCCTAGAGGGTCACACACTAAGTGTGTCCATGTATCTCAGTTAAATATTAATTTAACAAGTTAAATAAATATTATTACCGAATGTGGTTTAATAATTATTTAAGGATGTCTGATCGCATTTATTTTGACACTAGTTCTTCGAGAGAATATATTGTGGACGAAATAATATATTTATTATCGAGTAATGCAGTTAAATTTATTTATGAAATAAATATTCATTACTCAAGGTCTAATAAATGTGGTGGAGAAAAAAGGAAAATAAAAATACACGCCGTGTATTAATTATTACACGCCGTGTAGTTTTTCCAGTTGGGATTTTGAGGATTTAATATTTTTTTATTAAATGATATTTATTATAATCAGCGTGGGCGCATGTCAAGGAATTAATAATTCGACATGGGGGGGGGGTTTCAATAAGAGTTAATGAAATAAATAAAACACGTAACACGTTTATTTATTGTCATAACTCTATTAACCTCAAACATGATTATAAATATCCTCACAACCCAAACATTTTGGAGAGCCATTTGGTTGTGCACAACGGATTTGGAAATACTCTCACGCCAAGAGAGAATTCCCTTTCCACCAAGAATGCCCTCAAGTTACGAGAGAAAGATCCTCCACCTGATCAAGGCGGTCAAAGGTGGATATCGCAAGCGAAGGTTCTTCCGCGCTAGCACTCGGAGATCCCTTCGGCGACGTCTAGAGATACGTGACACACGTGTGGATCACCGCTAGAGGAATCCTACACTTGGATTCTACAACGCAATGACGGATCACCAAATCGGGACCGAACACATCAACGAAGAAAGAATTCCAACGAGGTTATTTTTATTCATTAATTAAATTAATTATAATGAACATATGATGATCCTCTTCAAGGGTTCTGGGACTCTCCCTTTTCCTTTTCGTTCTTCGTTCTATTCTGAATATTCGGCATTTATTATCGTGACAGATCTCGGATTGAACATTGTTTAACGAAAAATTAAGTTGGGCAAACCCACCAACGCACTTCCGTTGCACCCGGAACCTTCACATTGGACGTACGTTGTATCCCTATCAATAATTCCATGGAGACACCATCCCACTTACATTCTGGCACCTCATGAGGCTAAGCTAAGCTTGATGGTACCTGATGCTTGGCCTTCACTTTCTGATATGTAAGGCATCGTGATACAAACTCTACCATGACTTTCGTCATCCCCAGTCACCAATACTAATGTCGAAGGTTTAGATACATCTTCTCCACTACAGGATGTACCACAAAAGGGGATGTGGGTAACTCCCAAAATACCTCCTCTCATAGCATCACTGGTACCATGGTGTGTCCTCTGAAGAGAACGACGTGATCCCCACCATCATAAAATCCTTCTGGAGACTATCGGGCCTCGCAGTAAACGTCCCCAAGTTGTACCTCCCGAACTCGCTGAAGGAGTGGGGGAGTTACAGTCATAGAATAGAGTTAAGCTACTCCATGTCTATCTAAAAAGGATATCTTCAAAGTGACTAACTACTCTATCACCTCACTTAGTAACTGTAGACCAGACCTCCTGCTGAATGCATCTACTAGTACGTTCTCCTTCCCAAGAGTGTAGACCATCTCAAATTCGTAGTCCTGGAGGAACTCCAGCCATCACTGTTTTCATAAGTTTAGGTCCTTCTATGAGAATATATACTTGAGACTCTTGTGATCAGAGTAAATAGTAAACCATTCACCCATCAAGTAATGCCACCACATTTTCACCACAAAAACTACTGCTTCTAACTCTAGGTGATGGGTAACATAGTTCTTCTTGTTCTATCTCAACTATTGTGGGTTTTAGGTGACTAATTCTCAATCCTACATCGGAACACATCTGAGTTTGATCCCTGATTCATCGCAATAGACTTCATACCCAAATCCCTCTTCTGGTAGCCTCATGATGGGTGAAATCTCTATTCTCTACCTCAGCTCTTAGAAACTCTCCCGGAACATCTCCATCCACAATAAAGGGATAACCTTATTTGTTAAATATGAAAAGGGTGAATCTATCCTGGATAAGTCAGGTACAAATCTCAGGCAGTACCCATCTATTCTCAAGAAACTCCACACCTCAGTCACACTCCAAGGTGTTTCCCAAGAAAGTATTGCCTCTATCTTCGCCAGATCCACTACAAAAAAAGCTTCCGAGAAAATGTTCCCTAGGAGGTGGACTTTCCACAACCAGAACTGGAACTTCGAGAGCTTTCCATAAAGATGGTGATCTCAGAGTGTGTTCAGAACTATCTGCAGGTGTGTGGCATGATCCTCCTCCGTCGCCGAGTACACCAATATATCATCAATTAAGACAACGACGAAGAGATCAAGGTAAGGATGTAAGATCGTGTTCATGAGCTCCATGAATAATTCTACAGCATTGTTCATGCGAAAAGGCATCACCAAGAACTCATAATGTTCATACCAACATCTGAAGGCTATCTTCGGTACGTCCTCATCCTGTACCCTAAGCTGGTGATATCCTGATCTGAGGTCTATCTTCGAAAACCAAAATTCTCCCTTCAGCTAGTCGAAGAGATCATCAATCCCCGATAAAGGATACTTTTTCTTCATAGTCACCTTATTCAGGTTCTGGTAGTAAAAACAACGAGTCAGACTCCCATATTCCTTCTTGGAAAACAAAATCGGGGCTACCCATGGAGAAAAACTCTGCCTTACGAATCCCTTCCTTAACAAGTATTCAAATTGTACCCTCAAGTCACGGTGTTCCACAGGATCCATTTTATATGATGGTTTAGATATCAGTGTTATCTCGGGGGTACATGTAGATGTAAAATTATACCCCTCTAAGAGGAGGTAGTCCCAGAACATCATCAGGGAAGACATCAACATATAACTCCACCACTATAGGATAGCTTAGAATCCTCTCATCCACTACACAGAGGATGAGGATAGCCAACTGGCGAGTGATCAGATGTACCCTCATCTGAGAAATTCCACCCTATACTGAAAAGGTTTCCTTTTCACTGGTGAAGGAAAACCTGATCCCATCCTTGCAGACACACCACACTCTATGCCTAAAATAGTCGATCAGAGAATGGATTGTGGATAGCTAGTCCATACCCAAGATAACATCGTAAGGCCTTGAAAATGATACTAGGAGATCCCAGTAGAAGCTACCACCTCCTAGAGTGACCTCACACTACGTTCACCAATGTGTGAAAATCTAATCCTCTCGCGTATGAGTCTATAATCGTAAGGATCGATCCAATGACTCCATCCGAATCTTCATGCTCTGAACGAGTTTTGTGGCATTGAAAGAGTGACTGACACCTGTGTCTATAAGAACTGCAAATAGGGTGGAATAAACATAGATCAGAACTCTAATCATCTCTAGAGCTCCGTGGTCATAGGCCACTGCCTCCTGAGCTAAGCTCACCCCGGTCCACCTGCTCCCTATGGTTAGGGTGGACCACCTGGGGGTGGTGGGGGTAGAACCTCAAACCTTCTTCCACCACCTTCTACACGACCTACTCCTCTGCCACATCCGCCACCAAATGGACCTCCTCGCTCGAATCTTGGACACTATCTTGGCTGTCTCTGGATCATCTGTTGATCATCCACATGAGGAGTCGGATAGTCACGAGCCATGTGTCCCTCTCCAACGCAATCGTAATAGACTTTAGTCCTCAGAATACCTCCTCTGCCTCACGAGATATGCACCTCAAACCCAACGTCCTGTGGTCATCATCTGGATGGTCTGGCCCACTTGGACCTCTGTGTCATCTGCCTACTGCCTGCTGCAGATGACTCAGATACATATCGTTCGGTGGTGGCTATCATCATCAATGCCTGATCACCTATGATTCTCTCCACCAATAATTCTCTATCATGTACTCCAGCCTACGTCAAGATATTAAGAAATATCATCAATGATCCAATCTTCTGCTGGAGACCCTTCACAAAGGTCTGGGCCCTGGAGAATGGGTCCTGTACCATGTTGGTGGAGTGTAGAGAGAGGTTAGAGAATCTCATCGAGTACTGGGCCACTATCAGGATGACCTACTGTAAGTGAAATAGCTCCTGGATACGCTGTATGTGAAAATTTGCTGGTACGAACTCCACCATGAAGAGGGTCTCGAAGTCCAAACAGGAGAGTGTCTCCTTCTCGTGCCTCTGGAGAATCAGGATCCTCCATCTCCTTTCTACGCTATTAAAGAGGCTAGCAGCTAGGATCACTATCTGGTATGTTGGTGTCTCAACTAATCCAAAACCCATGCCATAGACTCCATCTAGTCCTCAGCTATCTGGGGATCTATCTCACATCAAAACCTCAGAGGCCTCTATATATGGAACTCATTCAACATGCTCAGTTGGAATGCAAGGTCTGTAAGAGGGGTTGGTGGTAACTTCTTCCCCATGGGTGGTGGTGCTGCTGGGACACCCCCCGAAGGTTCCATCACCGTAAGAGGTCTTGATGCCGAAGCCTCTTCATTCGGTGGGCCGTCATCGTGTTATCTATCTAGAATCATGGCTATCTATCTATGCGGTGGAATCATGAAAGAAATAGCTGTTCCACAATCAATACGTTATACTTGGTGAGCTAACTCAAAGAGATAAAAAAGAAACACAACATTTTCAAAACACACGAAATCATAATTTTCGTGTGCTGAGTCAGAAATCAGAATTCAGGGGCCTGGAGCGTGGATACGTAGGCCGCTGCACCAACACTGGACTCCCCTAACTGAAACCCGAACTCAAGACACTAAACACTATTGCTCCATTGAAAAAATAGACTCTAATTTCTTCTAGTAGAACCTAATCTCTTTGATTCCACTTTTTCATGACCCATCCCACAGGGCCTGTTCCGTTACTACCCGATGCCTAACTTCCATAGGCCAGGGGTTGGAGACTAGTACTAGAAAGGTATTTCCCTAAAATGGGAAAGAATTTCCTCAAAACCTGTACACAAATAGACATGGTACACTGTGGAAAAGTAAAATTAAATAGAAGAAGAAAGGTGCATCCCCAACTAAAAAACATCACAGAGTGTAAAAGTAAGTACTAAAGTAAACAGGCCAGAATAAATGCCCAATTGAAATAAGAATATATCAAAATGGGAAAACAACTCCTGAGGTCATCCGCCAAGGATCATACAAGAAGGGTAGGTATATTTTTTCACTACGTATCTCCATGTAAACTGGTCACCTCCATACACCACCAAGTCCTGGCTCCTCGAGACTCAGTCAAAACTGCTCGTCGTCTACACAAGACACAATAAGGTGTAGGCGAAGCCCGTGAAGGGGTGAGTATAAAAATACCCAATAAGGGCCCCAATACCCCCGAAGGTCTCTCATAATTCCACATATAAAAAACCACAATGCATAATCTCAATCACAAAGAACATAGAAAAAGACATCTCACACTAGGTTTAACTTATGTACAGAAGTACATATGTTTATTCAAAAAGCTAGATCATCTTATTCTATCACGAGGCTCTACTTCTAATTCAAACAGGATCGCTAAATAACGATTAAAACTGTATTTATTGGTGCTAATCCACATAGGATCAGTTAGAGTTGATCCGCACATGATCACTCTGTGCTGATCCACACAGGATCACTATTCATTCTTCATATCTCATCCAACCACTGCATTCCCACACAAAGCACGCATGATTTCTGTAGGATCTGCTCCTCAAGAAATAAGTCATATTTCAACCAGAACTACGTCCCATGAATAGGTAGGATGATGAACTTCCATGTCATAAGGGTTCCAATACAACAGACAGCGCGTCAATCTGATGCTCGATCTGTAAGTTATATACATTTTAGTGGTGAAGGATTAGTTGGATTCGGGTGTGGTACCACTCTGAAAAACTCCAGATTTTTTTGAAACTCACATGGAGTATCTAAGAAGGACCTCCTCATCCTAAGGGTTCCATATCTGTAGACGGTTCATCGAATGGGCATCCAGTTTAAGAGATATTCCCAATTAATTGTAACTGGGCCGAAATGGGTCCTGGCCTAGTCCGACCCGATCGGGCCGACCCAACCCGACCTGGTCTAGGTTGACCCGATCTAATTTTGGTCGACCTGACCTGGGTCTGGACCAAATTGGGTTACTCGGCCCGTTAGGCCTAGCCCGTCCCAGTTGGGTTTGAACCGGTGGGCCTGGCGGCACGACCCGCGGTTGCAGCACGACTCCCTTCTCCCCGGACGTGGCATAGCCACGTCCGACACCTGCTCACATGTCCGGGTCCTCTGGCCATGTTTCTTGCATCAAACCACACTATTGGTTGACTTCTCCATGCGATGACCACTGGCGCATCGAGATTCCAGCTTCGCAGCCCATCTTGGCCACGACTTCTTTTGCCCAGGTGCACTGCCATGGCGCGCCTCCTCCTCCAGCTACTGGCTATGCCGGTGGGCCATCTCTTCTCTCCAAGGCACACGGTCAGCACCACCACGTTCCACCTTACCTTCCAGATGCCCATGAGAAACAAAACAAAATCCAAAAACTACGTAGGGTCTGGGCCTTGTTTGTTTGGCCCGTGCCCTTCGCGTTAGCATTAATATGGGTATCATTTCAAGAAAAGTACAACTCTTAATTAAACAATGAAACCCCCTACATCGATTTGGTTTGAAGGAATTGTAAAAGAGGAAGAAGTGTCCACGTCTGAAGGTGTTCTTCGGCATTCTTCATTACCCATCATTTCCCCCAACGACAGTCACTCGATTACATTCTTCGTTGGAGGGGAAAGTTGTCGGTGCTTCGTCAGAGGTTCCTTCCGTATCTCTCCCAAAACCCAAGATTGGGATTAGATTAAATAGAGGGGAAGGGGTAGATTAAAACATTTCACAATTAATCAGGTTCATCAATGAGCTTGATTAATGAACCTTTTAACAAGCTCAATAGCATGTTTACACAACCCATTATTTCTCCCAATGGTGCAGTTACATAACTTAAGAGTCAGGCCATTAAATGGTTTGATGTTGCACTACGGTCCCACCAACATTTGTCCAACAGTTTCAAAAATAAAAAAAAAATAAACTTTAGTAATTTTATTATTCTTTTGTAAATTCCATGAAATTGATTTTTTTTCCAACCATTTCTGGTCAAGGATAAGCTTACCATAAGTGAATCCCGGTGCTACAGATTCAACAGTGCCCTCTAATTTTTAATCCAAGCACCGGTCCAAAAGATAGAAAATGCCGCCCACACGTTTACTAAACTTACTTTAAAAAAGTTCAATATTCCATTCCTGTATCTCCGGGCCTCAGAATCATGTGCCGTCAAATTTTTCAGACTTTTTTTAATCCCAAAAAATTTTAAAAAAATTATATGGAAAAAAATCCGTGTCTATACAGAAACATCATGTCAATCTAAGATACCATTAATCTACTTAAATATAATTCATAAATCCTAAAAAATATAAAAAATACATTTTTAAATAAAAAAGCATCTCTAAATAACTTTTCCAAAAATATCTTTAATTCTAAAATGATATATTCTTAAAAATCCTCTAAAAACAAAAAATATACTCAAATGATAACATCCTAAACGTTATAGATATCTACACCTTCTATCTGATTCCAACTGTGATTTCCAAAACCTGCACTCCCAGATTTGGTTTAATGAATACATATTATTTTCACATTTATTCTATGAAACCAAATGGTGAAACCAAATATTTTTACTCAAAAGTTTTAAAATACAACCTCAATTATAAAAATTAGATCACTACATAGTAGTGAATCATATTAGATTTTGAGGTTTATTTAATTATAAAAACTAATAAATATCAAAAGCTATATATTTAAATACTAAAATGAATTTTCTCACTACATAAAACTCTTTAAATGGAACATATAAATTACATAGAGGTAGACCTTAGGACAAACATTATCGATCTTACTCATACTTATCCCTATGAAAAACATTTTTAAAACATGGTGTTATCACAAAATAACATAGTAAGGGTTTTAAAAAATTGGGAAACACAAATTTAAAAATCATGTTAAATCATTGAACTTGTTTATTTTAAGCCAATTTAATTTATCTTGAAAAAACACACATTTTTGAACAAATATACCATTTTCAAAATAAAATGAATTTCAAAAAAATTAAATCAAATTCATAATGAAAATTTGGTCTGTTTGGAATGTTATCATAAAATCATCAGATACCTCCTTATACTAAAATATAAAACCTTTAAAACCATAGAAAATTAAGAATACCTTTCTCAAAATATGAACATTTAGTTTTCAAATTATTTTTTTACCCTTTTAATATTAATTGAATTGATATTTTTCATGATTAAAAGAAATTGTTGAGGCCACATGGAAAATTAAGGGGATATATAGGACCCATAATTCACTTTACAAGAAAATATCTTATTATGTATAGGGCTTAAATCCTCATTCATCATCATCATTTACAATTCTTGAGTTTTATATTTTAATAAAAGAAAATTTATTATATTTCTATTTCCATTCTTAATTACTTTGAAATATAAAATTTTAAATTTTTTTCATCAATATAACAAAATATTTATTTTAATTTATGGGAATTGATAAAAAAATCACTACAAATGAATTAAAATATTTTTTAGAAACCACTTCAAATTCTAGGAATAACTCATATATTTATATATATTAAACATTAAAATGAATCATGAAGAGAAATTATATTACAAAATATACAAGGTTCAAGGATGAATAATCATTGAAAAAAATACTTTTTTACTGGTAATTTTTATAAACAAAAATAATAGCTATAAATGTGGTTGAACCATAAATTATTTAACAAATTGATAAAAAAATTATAGAAAGAGAGATTTAAATGATATAATTTTTTAACCATATAATGATTTATTTTATTCTCCATAAATAACATCATTGAAAATGGTATTATTAAACCAACTTCCCTTAAAAAGAGGTTTTAAAAAATAAAAAAATAAAGTAAAATATATAAAAATTTCCCTTATAAGAATTCATGAAGTAACTCAAACCCCTTTAATACTATTACCCTTTCTCAATGGTAAGTTACTAAGAACATAACCTATCTTCCTCCCATTATCCATCGCATTAGCACAACTATGTATGATATGTTTATATCCATGGTAGAAACCCTAGCAATACAAAGAAAAATCATAACACACTAAATTGGGATCTCATTATATATAAATTTTCACTAATCTATCCTTAGTTATTTTTAAAAAAAAATTTATTTAACCATTATCATGAAGGGAAATAATTAATAAATCTATCATATTGTAAAAATTGAAGATAAGAAAAAATATTTTATATAGGAATGTCTATATGAAATATATTTTCTATTACCAATATACCATGTATATTCTATAACTCAATTATATCATATTTTCTAGGATCCTTTGAAAAAAATTCGAAGTCACCTTCATAAACATACAAATAAATAAATAAATATTCTGTAATTATTATATCCAAAATAATATTTTATTTTTCACATAAAATATTCTATAAACAAAAAACATGAAACTTCCTTGGTTGTATAATTCTTTATATTTTCCAGAGCATGATAGAAACTATTACTAGGTCATGCATTGATATAAAATAATTTTTTAAAGATATTATTGCACACAATCTTGTTATATTTATCTAATATTGATTTTATTTCCTAATAAAAACTACATGTAAAATAATAAAAATAACAGCATATTATTTATGTTCATATATATATGTATTCTTTGATATTATCTAAAAGAGTCACACCTCTATGATGTTAATTTTGGATTAATCTATATATATATATTTTATTTTTATACCATCTTATGATTTTATGGATCCATAATGTATACACATATATATAGCCTTTGATTTTTGATCTGTATCATGTGAGGAATGAGAAGATGGCGTGAAGAGTTTAAATTCGGGAGAATTTACTTAAATTTAAGAGGATTAAAGTTTAAATATACCTTGGTTTTCAAAGTATTCACATTACTCTTACATATCTTATTTTGAACCCCTAAACATAATACAAGATGAGAAATTTGGAAACTAAATTTATTTGTTTATTTAACATCACCTTTAGACAATGCATGAGTTAATACCCTTGCATGATCATGAAAAATGAACAAATCTAACCTTACATAGACTTAAAATACAAATCATTACATTTATGTAGACTCAAAAGCAATTCCTTACCCGTATACAAGAACACATTCATACATTAATCTCAATAAATGCGGGTTATTTTACCTTATGTAAATTCAGTTTCATGTAAAATATGGTTTTATTTTTAAAATTTTATTTTTATATAAAAATAATTTTATTTAATATTCTATAATCCATTAATTTTACTATATTATATTTTTTCATTATTAATATATTAAAATATTATTAATTTATTTCATTATATATGTTCAAAAATTTTAATTTATGAGCATTATTATCATACATACTATAAGGATGATTGAAATTATAGAAATTACATATTCACTATTAACAAAATAATCTTACATGAATTAATTTCAGATGGTATAACAATTAGTATTGAAATTAATATTTATATACTGCATCATTTCTTGATATTGTATAATTATTGATATTTTAATGAATAATTTTCTATATTTTATCACATTTTATAAAATATTTCAATGTATTATATAAATAATTTTACATACATTCATTTTTATAAAATAATTTAAAATAGGGTTAAATTATTAATTTGTTATTTCTAAAATAATATTTTTTCTTTTATAATTAATAAATATCTATCTATCTATTTTATTTAAAAAATATAAAAACACAATTATTAAGTATTTTAATAACATGACTATTAAAAATTATTTTAAAAAAAATTAGTTATATTAGTTAATAGGTATTTATTATTTTAAAAAACAATTTTCCTAAAATATATTATATCTGGTATTTATTTTGAAACAATCTATTTAAAAAAAAATTGAAATAAATTTTTAATATAATTATTGTTATATTACAAATCAATGATGTGTAGCATAATAAATCCACTATAAGAGATGATAAAATTGAAATGGTGTGCATGAAACAACCAATGAGTAGAAGGTATGTGTGCTCTATTCCACAAAAATAAATAATATAATAGAAGAAAAATGAAGACTAACATTAAAAAGTAAATTTTATGTGGTATATGATAGAATTCGATAAAAAATTATGATAACACCAAGGGATGGGTTAGGACATACCACACTTAGAACAAGATATCATGATTGATTTGTTAATTAGGATATACAATTGTTAGGGAAAAAGGAACAATTATACCACAAGATTACAACAAACCATAAAAATAAATCTTGATGAATACTTGAGTATAATATTGGTAATATATCCTTTCTATAACTTTTATACTAAATGATTAATGACACAAACATGATGTAACATATCATTGTTTAAAAAAAACCGTTAATTTATAGCATTCCAAACCCCGATCCAATATCATTCTAACCATCTCACACATAAAATATTTCTTCTTTCTAGAATCGATACTTAGGGTTGACATATAATATTTGGATCCTTTCATACCTATAATAAATGTATTCATATTTAAAAAATAATAGTATCCAATTTATAACACACTATAATCAATATGTCACTAGGTATAAGTGATAAACTTTTCATTCTCAAAGAAATTTTAATTTTAATTTTTTTCCTTGAAACCATCCATGTATATATGGTATAGTACCAACTAATATTAATCTTTCATTATTGAGTACATTTATTTATTGGTTTAGAAAAAACTAATTTAATGATATTGAGAAAATTAACATTCCTAATTTCCAATAATAAAATAATTGTTACAGTGTCGAAGGAACATTTCTCTTAAAAAAATTAATTACACATTTTAACTAAACTATTATCAAGACAACCATATTAACTAATCAAAAGTTGAGTATTCTATCAATCTCATATATTGAATAAAAAATACCCTCAATTATTATTCCCCAAGTTGAATAGTATTCCCATTCTAAGGGGACTAATGTCTAATAAATCATATCCCATAACTCATCCTTTAATAAGGACGATAAAATATGATCATCATCTGTGACCAATTAACTAATTAACTATAACTGAGACTCTAGAAGAAGCTTCCCTACACCAAACAATTCTTGGAAAACTAAAAATAATATATAAATCTCTATTTGTACCTTTATTGGTTTAATATATACTCCAAGAGTGAAAATAGAGCCCCCACCTACTTACCATCAGGACAAAATCCATTGAATCACTCACTCTAGACTATGGAAGATAATAAATTTATATTAAAAAATTCATAATTTTGAAGACCAATCTTTAATTGAACACAAAATACTAATAAACATACCTCAAAGAAACAATGTCACTATGAATTATTGAAATCATCAAACCTAATATGGGTTATCCATTCTAATATAAGCATTTTTTTCTAAATACATATTTTAATTAAAAGCACTACAAACTATATTTAAATTAACCAAACCACAACATCCCTAAAATCATACTATAGTAAACACAAAAGAAGGAATATGGAGAAGAATACATAATGGGACAACTAAATGGTACTCATTTCAATTTCTCAAAGCAGTATCACTAGCTTGATTGGATTAGTTTACCTAAAATCTAAAAATAAGATAAAAATGATCTAAATAGTGATTTTTAATTAATCTAAAATTATATATTTACTATATTTTGATGAAATATATTGTTTAACATAGCCTAATATAAAGGACATCACTTATTCAGAAGGCAAACCGATGAACTGAATAACATAGATTAATGATCACGGATCATTGATTGGAGAGGGTATAGTACAAGTTATTATATAGTTGGGAGAGGGGAAAATGGATTTATGGATATAAGAAAAAATATATATTAGAAAATATTATGCTGGTCCATACATTATGTTGAGGATTTGGGTCACAATCGAAATTCAGGTGGGACCAACTATATCTCATTAGGTCCGACCACTTACATAACCATTGAGATTTAATCACACAAACATTTAACCCAATTTTACATAACAAAAATATTAGGATAAATATATAAACCTATCCCAAAATAACTTTATTTATTCTAAAATGATATTATATATATATAATATCTCTAATTCTATATAATTTGTGTTTTCTTTTAGATTCCTTTAACTATAATAAAATGGGGGATTTATAACTTTTCCATAATGGATAAACAACAACTATGATGATGTTTGGAATATTTTTGATTAATGTTTGAGTATCATGGAAGGTGTTTTCTAAAATAAATACAAAACAATAATGTATTATTTTATCAACATAGCATAGTTAATTTATGGATATTTTTTTCTAATTGAAAAAATATTACGTAATAAAAATAATTAACCATGTCATCATGTATTCATTTAGAAAATAATTATATTTTATTATTTAGTACATTAATATATACTCGACCAAAATGGGTTTCCATTGTGATAAATGGGTTCTTCTAATCTATTATATTTTATAGATGCATCTAAAAGAGAAGGATATAAGTTTTGGAAGTATTTTTAGAAAAAAGAAAAATTTCATGAGATGAAAACATATGGAAATTTTATTATACATGAAACCTTTAATATTTAATTAAATATAGTATGATATTATGGTTTTAGAAATTCTCCAACAGACTGATTCATATTTTTATTTCATAAAATTAAATTATCATTAATTTTTTATATAAAAATTATTATTCCATTAGATTCAGAGAGATACTTTAATTTGAAGGTATCAAAGTGTACTGAAATTTATTATGTCATGGAATGGTGGATATCTAAATACATTGTACATTTTTTAATTTCATATACTTTTTCTAATATGAAAAATTAAAGATAAAGATAACTCAACTAATATGGATCAGTTTTGGAAATAGTAGAGATGATTCATGTGACACTAAATTTTTTGATCTCTTATTGAAGTGATTAATGGAGGATGAATAAATAGAATGACCAGTGAAAGGAATATAAATGAGTTAGATAGAGAGGTAACAAGAAAGAAGAAATATATAAATACAATATATAAGTAATTATTTAGTGTATGTTGTGTCAAGGCTAATGAAATATATGGAATTGACGATCTAGATCATCTAATAGTAGTATACAAGAATTGAAAAACATATAATGGTTAGCATCATGGATTTTATGCTAGTATGATATTTGTAATGACCTATTCCAAAATTATCAAGTCTTTATCATGATGTTTTCTGTAGAAGAATCTGAATATGTGGTCTTAATTAATACTTATAGTGATCTACTCATGATATTATATTTACTCAATAGTTTATTAGTATATTCTTGGAACATTTGAACATTTAAAATATATTATCCATGGTCAACATGTATTTGGTTAACAGTTAAAAAAACATTATTTTTTTTCATTAATTTTAATATTTTTGATATTACTTGTGTGTGGTTTTATTTTCAAGATTTATGTGTTCCTTCTAATATGATATCAAAATAAATTAACATTGAATGAGTATACAAATAATTCCCCTCCATTTCATAGTGTTTGTTTCCTATTTAGTCAATGAAAAAATCTAAATGTTGCATAATAACATTAAATATATGGAAAAGCTACATTCACGAGTGAGGTAATAAAATAATATATGGAAATATAAAAAATTTAATAGTCTAACAAAATAACTACCCCATAAATAATTAATATTGAAAATTTATATTTCATAAAAATAAATTATAATAAATCCCTAAAATCTAAAAAAAATACGTTGAATTTAATTTTTTTGGAATATCATAGATCTCATTTTAAAATATCATTTATTGTTTTTAATGTCATAGAATGAGAAGTTGTAGATCCTTGTCCCTTTATCACTATCAATGGAACATATTCTGTTTGCAAGTAATTATTCATTTTGAAAACATTTTGTTGAATGTTTATTATCAATTATAATAATAATAATTTTCTAGATTATTTAGAAATTAATGACAGAAAAAATATTACAACTAATTCAATGGTAACTATATTATTAGCATTTCAACAATATAGTTTGGTGAATAATGAAATATTCATACTATATCATGGTTTTTTATTTTAGACATTATATTCCATTAAGTAATTAATTATTCATAAATATAAAAAAAATTAGTTTGAGGAATCATAATGTTTTTGAGATTCTAAATATAGTTAATATTATTAGTCGATTTTCAAGTTAATATGATCTAATATTTGATTTTCCTATATAATATTCATGATCTTTCCTTAATATAATACCTTTTATGTTAATAGTGAACATCTAGTGTCCCCTATATTCCATATATAATAGGGAAAAATTTCAAATCTATCACCATGTTTATAAAATATAAAAAATTGAAATCATAACCATCGAAATATCAAGAATAAATAATAGGATGTCAACAATAAATTCTAATATTAAATTAAAAAAACTCTAAATTCAAAAATCAATTTTTTTGTAATACTTCATTATAATGTATATAAAATAATGAAACTCACATTATAGGAACTATAATAAAAATGATAACCATATAACATGGTAGTCATGTTTATCTTGATAATAAAATATATAATGTAAATATAAAAAAATATTATGTAAAAGTTTGGGATGATCATAACAGAAAATGTAATAAAATCATCCAATGAAACATTAATTAAAATGTAAAATAATCATACTAAAACTTTAACGAATAAAAAAAGGGAAAACAATTTGAAAAATAGGAAAACTATTTGACATCCTCTTAAGGGTAACTCAAAAAATTAACATGTATAAATAAGAATGGAGCAAAATGTTATAGAAAGTACTGAACACTCACCATACCACAAAACTAGTCACTTGTATTCCCCAATGACCATGTTCTACCATATCATCCATATCCATATAATGAAATTCATAAAAAACATCCACACAAAAACACATTAAATTCCATATATTGTGACCACATAATACATAATTTACCCACTTACTATAATCAAAACCACTTAACTTCCATATCAACACATAACCAAAAAATAGCAACAAACATGGCTTCAATCCATCACAACATATTTTATGTTTGGAAGTAATAAAATGGAATGGGGAGTAGTTTTCCTTATATAGCACCTACATCTAAGATGTTGGGGGTATTCCCATAACCCAAAATCACTTATTGCTGTCAAAGGAATTACCTAACTCTTGTTTTGTAATATAAAAAAACAAAATCTATAATGAATTTATAAATACACATAATACCAACATATGGGTCTAAATACAAACCCAAAACTTTTATAACCATAATATTTTATCATAAATTTATCAAAAAATTAATATCCATTACATACCCCTATAAATTTATAGTTGTACTTGAGTCGAACATCATCATTTTCAAAGAAAACAATTCGAATTCAATAGATAAAAAACCCACTAACTAAAAAACTACAAAAAAACATCATTCATGTTTTTTCAAAAATAAAAAATAATAAATTCATCAACTATATTTTTTCAATGAACTCTTAATTTATTATCATCTGCTACCAGTTAACTTTAATTTCATAACTTTTTATAAGTCATCACATTAATAACCATCACTTTTTTTATTTTTTTATCAAAATAGTAAGAAGTTAAAATCCTTTAACTATTCCACTTTTCAATTACTTATTTATCTAATTACTACTATATCCCCTATAAATAAGAACAAATGAAATTTAAAAAGATCATTTAACCAAACTAAAAACAAATAAAATCAATTATAAAACCTTAACTATGATGACCCCTCCCACTGGGGCCCACTTGGTGATCGATAATATGAGGGTTACTACCCCAATACCACCTCCAATAGTATAGGGGATTGTGACCAATGATGAGTATGAATAACACTCACATGGGAGGCCTCGACATAAGGTACATGTACTCAAAAACATAGACCCAAGGCCTTTCAATGCTGAAATGTTTATTAAAACAGATACCAAATGCAAGAACTCATCTAATCGAACAGTAATACTCTAAAAATATATTGGATATAGATTGGGCCCAAATAAAAGCTCAAGAAAATTTTAGAAGAATCCAAAATTCATTATGAGAGGGGACTACAATCAAATATAACTCATGGTATGGACCATAGTCTCTTTACAAAAAATATAAAGTCTTTCAACACTTATTCCATTGAAATCCCTATAAAATAGTGAGTTATATTCATAAGACATGACACATATTAGAAGAGACCATATAGGGGTGAGTATATCAACACCTAGTAAGACACCTAAAAATCACTAAGCATAAATCATCAAGAGTAGTTATCACATCATAGGGATATGTCAACATCATAAATTACAAGAATATCTAGATACAATAATAGTAGACACACGGTCTCAAGGTAGTATCACAACCACAAATCCATCATAGTATTTCTTCTCGAAGGATACAAATAACACTCATCCAGAAGAAAACACTCCACTAGTTAGATAACACTGATGGTGTCTATCAAATAAGTTGTTCTCATCAGGACATTCCATAATAATTTCACACTAAACGTATGATGTGATCAATACACAGATAGGGATCACTCCCAAGGACAATGGGTATACAGACTACCAAATATGGATTAAACATCTAAGAATGGGATTGATGACCGAGTAGTGTTGGTGATGCAGATTCATAAAAACCCAAATAGGAAAAAATATAATTATAGACGATCTCACAGAAAGCCTCATAGAGGGATTCAAAAAACTCTAACCAAGTTTAAAGTTCCTCAAATCGGATCACCATCTTATGAATAGGACATGATTCTATACTAAACCCTTAGTAATAGGATAAAGGTAACAAAACCTATATGTTTTTCCAAGATGAAGTGAGCAACGACTCCAGTCCATTTTTGGAAAATTACACAATATGCACTATATTTTAATAAAAAACACTTTATCACTAGGTATTATAATATATCAAGTCTCGTGTCTATGTCTCTGTTTGATTACATGGCTCCACCTCTGTACTTATGGCCTGGTTTTGTGCATGCTTGTGTTCCTAGCTATGTTCTTGGTTGAGTTCCTAGATGTTTTCACCTATAGCACATGACGAGTCACCACATGGGGTCAATGTCTGTGGGGTTCATGTCACACAATGTGTGATATTCATCTTCTCCACAAATATTTAGTGTCACATAGAGGTAACCTCATGGTTTTTGATAACTGATTACATGTTGTGGATCCCATAATTTTCAAATACCCATAGTTCCACTACCATGTAATCTTGCACCACCATCACCTCCAGATTGACCATTGATCTCACTTAGAGATCATGGATCTAGCCTGATGTAGCATCACCGCATCCTTCCCATATAAAAATGTACCTCGATCTACTCAGAGAACATCAATTGACACACACAGTCGTTACACACTGAAGACTTGATGAATCGATATCCCCACATCTGAACTAATCGATCATCCATCTTCATTGTGACCCAAAATCATAGCCACAATAACTATATTACCTGTGTTATTGATTCCTTGTTACAATGAAAGGTTTAATTATAATCTAATACTAATTATTCATCAAACCGTGGGCCAATGGAAATTCCCATAATGAACATGCAAAGAATGGGAGAATCAATGAACAAATCCAAAACCTGAAGAATATACATCAACCAATGTTTGTGTTGGCCTTGATTAATTTCCATTAGAATTATGAATGAAGATATATAATACAATCAATTATAGAAATCCAAAATCCAAAAAAATATATAACCCATTCCCATAATATGCTCGATCTGTGAATCAAATAATCTGATGATTGATTTGTATTAGTCATTGGAAAAATTAAAGGTGGATTATTATACATACAAAATCATCCTACCTTTGTTTGGATCAATAAATATATTAGAAAAAATATGCAACAATTTTTTGGAAATATCCTCAAGATTTATTGGACACCAATCGATAATCCACTATTCAGTTGTTGTTCATCTGAGAATAGTACTCCTAAAATCTCTCTCAAATCACCAGGTTTATATAGATAAACCTAGGATTTCACCATAGAATCATATTTATAGAAAAACATTAGGTCATGACATATTTTTTTAATCAAATAAATAAATTATTTTATTTACTTATTAATATTCCATAATAACAGTCAAACCAAATGTATGATGCACTCCAATGTTATGTCATGCCCAAGGTAAAAATCCCACTCTAAACTCAACGACGAATAAGATTTTATGATCTAATTTTGAATTTTGGAGTTATACCACTTTTTTAGTGAAACCATGAATCTGTGTAATTTAATATATTTAATATATTTCAGAGATAAATTTCTAGTTCATCAGGACTCAAAATCATGCACTGTCTTAGTGCCCACTCATAGAAATATTACTAGACATATTTTTAAACATTATATAGAAAAAATATAAGTTACATTCGCACAACCTTAGGGACTTACATCATATAAATAAAAAAATATACACAAAGAGATGTGGGTACTGAGCACAAATCTAGTTATCCTACTCTCAAGTACCACCATGAAGATTCACATGGTGCCACCAAAAACACTAAAGGAGTCACTTAACCATGGAGGATATTTTCCTATTGATCCTTAATCTATACCTAGTACTATGCATACATAGCTTCATCCTTAATGACTAGTTCACCCCACTCAAAAACAAATGATCGGTCATGCAAGTACCTCATCAGCTATGACACATGGAAGATGTCATTCAACCAATAAAACTATGGTAGTATATCCAAGTAGTACACCACTTTGTTGATTCTATAACTTAATTCGAAATGGATAATAAATCATTGATATAACTTTACACCATGACCAATCCCATACAACCCATGCCTAGGATAGAACCATATGAATACAAGGTCTAACTCCTAAAAACTATAATGGCCTTCAGCGTTATCCAACATAAGACTTATGATGGGTCTATATTGTGATAATCCAATCCCTAAAGATATTGACTTTATTTTTTGTGGATTTTAATAACTGTGGGCCAATAAGTGTTAACTCTCCTGGGTCAGTCCAACATAGTGGTTACCTATGGGTTCACCTATAATGTTCCTCGAATGGTTCCATACATATGGTGGAAGGGTAGATATTGTTGTACACAAACCCCATTGATGCAAGGTGATCCGCCCAACTACACCCAAAGTCCAGCATTCATGTTCACAAAATATCCTCTAAAACCATAATTTGTCACTTAGTCTGGTCATTGATGTATGGGTTAGAATCCATTCTCAATTTTAAATGATTCCCAAAGGCTTCCTATAATCCCTTCTATTATCAAGAATTAATGAAATCGTCACATTCTAAAAATGATCATAGAGGGAACTCGACGAAGTTGGTTGATCTCTTCCATGTGGAGTAATACCTTGATATCTACTAAAATATCATCTTAGATAGATTGAAATAGGGATAACATGGTGAGTTGGTCTATGATCACCCATATAGAATCATTTCCTATATACATATGTTCAAGCCCCACTAAGTAGTATATATATATATATATATTATCCCTATTTGACTCTGGAACCTCAAGGGGTTGAACTAAACTAGATGGAAGCTAGATCTTAGACTTCACTTACTGATATGTAAGGAATCGATAGACAAACTCTACAACTCTCATCATCATCCTGGGCCCAAAAAAATGATGTCATAGGTCCTGATACATCGTTACCACAAATGGATGTATTTCCAAAGGAAATGTATGAAACTATCTCTGAACCTCCCCTGTAACATCACCGGTACCATTGTTCATCCTCTGAAAAGGAAGACAGGATCCCAACCTGCACAAAATCCATTAGGAGAACATCCAATGGATATATCATTACATAGATATCATAGTTGTATCTCCATGATAAACATCCCTAACTCACTGTAGAAGTTGTGGTGTAACAACCATCAGCTAGAGGTAAGATGCACCATCCCCAACCACTAAGGATACCTACTATAAGGCCAAATTATCTGTTTTCCATCTTAGAAATAGTGAATACAATCTCTTACTGAGAGCATGTCCTATCACATTTATCTTCTTATGTGTATAGAAAATCTCAAATCCATAATACTAGAGGAACTCTAGAAATCACCTATTTCTCATGTTATGATACGTTTAAGAGAATATATACTTGATGTAGCTATGATCAATATAGACGATAAACCACTCACCTGCAAGTTAGTGTCACCACACATTTAGTGTGAACACTACCACTACTAACTTAATATTGTGGTTTACGTAGTTCTTCTTATGAGGTCTCAACAGATGTGAACCATAATATATCACCACCATCCTATGTATCATAACACAACCATTCGTGATTACAGATGAATCAGAGGACACTATGTAATGAACAACCTCCATTAGTAATCTCAAGATGGGAGCGCTCGTCAATCTCTACCTAAAATCCAAAAAAAATTACAATAACCTTTCTATCCACATGAAAAGTTTCCACTTCAAGGTATCAACTATCAATGGAGACAATATCCTAGAGAAATAATGTATGAATATCTGATAGTATTATTCCAACAAAAGGAATATCCCTACCTCTATCATGCTCTTAGGTCTCCCACAATCTAAAACAACCTCAACCTTCGTTGGGTATACCACTACACTGTCTACTAAGATGAAATGTCACAGGAAGTGGACCTCCTGAATCTAGAACTATAACTTCAAGATCTATTCATAATTTTACTCCTCTCTAAGTACACTTGGTACCATCCTCAAGTGTATCACATTCCCATCCTCAGACACTGAGTACACAAGGATATCATTAGTGAAGATTCCCACAAACTTGTATAAAAAAGTATAAATGATCTAGTTTATGAGTCCCATGAACCATGATAGGGAATTCATCATGCCAAAGTTCATCACCAAGTAATCATAGTGAAAATGAAAAACCATAAATCCACATTCTGTAAATCTTCATCATGCACTCACAGCTGGTGATATCTTAACCAGAGGTCAATCTCTGAGAACCATCATGCCCCTTTGAACTGATCAAATAGGTCATCGATCCTATGTAGTTGGTAATATTTCTTCAAGGTAACCTATTTTAGGTGATTTTAATCCAAATATAAACTCAATATCCCATCCAACTTCTTTTAAAAATACATAAAGGATACCTTGGTAGAAAAAATTGTCCTGAAAAAGATGTACCTTTGAAAGTGCTCTAATTTCACCCTTAGCTTATGAAGCTCTATCAGAGCCATTAGATATGCTAGGTTGGATATCAAGGTCATATTATTGTGTTGATCAATGCATAAGTCAATATCATGGTGGGGAGTTAAGCCTAGAACAATCTCAACAAAGGCATACTCACACACCACCACTACTAAAAGAATATAAAAACTCATAGAATCCATTGAACTGAGGGTCATTCAAGCTAACTATTGTGTATTTTGATGAACACTTCTACACATCAGTCTATTAATACATTCCTAGGATTCATTTTCACCCAAAAAGTAATAGATCATTCCATCACTATGGACACATCACATCCTCTTCCATAAAAAGTCTCTTGGGAATGAATTATAGACATCAAATCTATGCCAATGATGACATCATAAGGCCTCATTGCTGCTACCAATAAATCCCAAATAAAAATATCAACTCCAAGAGTCAGGTTACACCATTGAAAAAGTTTCTGATAGTTGATTTTCCTTTGTTAAGGTTCTCCAAGAAAAAGGGTTGAGCCAAGGGCTCAATAAGAATCTCTATGTCTCTAACCAGTGTAGTGGAATGAAATGAATACCTCGAACCCATGTCAATCAATATTGAATTTAATGTATAGAAGCGACAAATTGTACCTCATATAATCCCATTATTCAGTGGGTCATATGTCTTGATCTCTTACAGCTGTTGTTTCCCCTGACCACCATCTCCCTGAGTCGGGGGGGGGGGGGGACCACATGAGGGTGTTGGTGGTAAAAATTAAAAATGTTTTCCACCTCCACGTTCTCTCTCAACTTCCCTTCTATGTATATCAACCTAAATACCCACCTCCTCCTCCTACTGCCTCTTCCGAGTCTGTCCATATACTCCCTCTCTATTAGCTAAACATTGGGTTGGGAAATATCATTCAAGATTTACCCATCTATCATAATAGTAGAACCACCTAACTAATAGAGGACTAGATAAATCATATGAAACTAGAAACACCAATACTCTAACATGAGATCTACTACTGAAACATGTTACACATATTGGTCCCTATGTTTTTCATTGGATACCTAATTCTGAAATCTCATCTCCCACATTCCCACTACTAGAACCAACTATCTATGCCTACTCAGCTTTAAAACTATCAACAACCAAAGAATTCTCCAACACCCAAACATAGGTAGGAATAAATTGTGGTACCATGTTGGATAAGATTTATCCTTGCTGGACCTGTATAATGTTATGATCTCAGAAGAATATATCACACACCATATCCATCAAGTACCGAGAGAGGCTGGTGAACCATGATGAATACTCAGCCACATTTTTACTACCCTGATGAATCTATGAATGATTACAGTTGCACATATACCTCAAAATTTTTTGGGAAATTACTCTCCAAAAGTTATAAAATTCTAACCAAGAATGAGTCACCTTATGGTTTAAATGATTCACTAAGACCCACAATCATTCTATTGATCCATTGTGAAGGATCGCTACCAGGATTACCATCTTCCCTGAAAGTGTCATAGATAAATGAAAGACTCAGGTCACTTCCTACAGCCAATCCTCATCCCAATGTGGGCCTAGCACACCACTGACCCTAAGGGGTCACTGAACCAGAAAATCATAAAGAAAACTCATTATATGAACCATATTCATTGTTACTACTAGTAACATCTTCTACTTGATATGTGGTGGTAAGACCGGTATACCACAAGGAAGTACACCTCTTAAACAGGTCCTTGTATCAATGCCTCATCACTCAGGTGATTATCCTTGTGATCATGATACCAAAATCCAAGCAGGGAAACATCATGGAGACATCCTAAAATAGTCAATATGTACAAGTTCATTGAGTATATATAGATATCTTACTGAAGAAGGACATGGATAACACAAACAATTCATACATGATGCATCTACAAAAGTTTTTCTCTGCAACCAGTGCCTGCAAGAATTGAGTGGAAAAGAAGGGATTTAGAGTATTAGTGAATGGATACATTGGCTAATTCACCATCACTAGAGTCCATAGCCTAGGTGAAAAAATTAAAACACTTAACAGAATTACCATAATACCTAAACTAATCTCACTAAATCCATCCCAAAGGTAAAACTGACTACTGTGATACCACAATATAATGAACTGAACCACTGGGGATCACCTGGATAGTGATAATCTAAGTACGAATACCCTAATCCCACCTCAAACTATACAGGGGCTGGAGTATAGTGTCAAGTAGGAAAATAATTACATGAGAGTCCTTATCCTATGATACATATACAAACAGACACACACACACACACACATCATCAATACCATACTATTCTAAAATATAAAATACAACTCATACCCAATGCATGGAAACATCTAATCCAATAATACATGTTTCAGAAATTATTTTAAAGCGACAAGGGAAAAATATAAACCCACCAAAAAATACATTTCCAACCAGCCTTAACTATGGGAATACAATCAACTCTGACTCTTAGTACAAAAAACTATATATATAGACCAAAACTAAGCTCTGTCTTATCCTAGTTCATCATGAAAGCCATAAAATATGTGAATTCCTTTATAATACATGAAATTTATGGTAATATACCTTATAGGGGTGAGTATAACAATACCTAGTAAGACACCTCGAAACCACTGAGTATAAATCATCAAGAGTAGTCATCTCCTCATAGTGATATTTCAATAACATGCATAAAATGAATATCTTGATATACTCATTGTATACATAATGTCTCAAGGTAGGGTCACAACCATCACAATATCCTATAATTTTTTCTTAAAGGTTCCA
The DNA here is from genome assembly GCA_963277665.1 of Viscum album. NCBI lineage: Eukaryota > Viridiplantae > Streptophyta > Magnoliopsida > Santalales > Viscaceae > Viscum > Viscum album. The sequence continues at coordinate 1,031,490,621 of OY728150.1, forward strand.
TATAACACTCATTCAAGAGAACACACTCAATGAGTCAGATGGCACTGATGGAATCCATTCGATATGTCATGCAAGTTGATCCTCTCTATAATAAGTATATTCTAGAATTATGAATATATTGATATACTGAAGGGGATAACACCCAACACCCTAAGGTATACCAACAACCCAATATGGATTATCCCACTAAGTAGGGGAAGGATGCCCAAGTAGTTTTGGTCATTATGATTTCAAGTACCCCACCTAGGGAAAAGGATGATGATATATGATCTCACTCTAGGCCGCATGAAGGGATTCCAATAACATTAACTGAGATTAAAGATCCCCATAGGGGATCCAAATCCTATACATGTGACACTATTCTATACTAAACCATCTGGAATTTTATCAAGGGAACACAACCTAATGAAATTTCTCCACGATGAAGGGAGAAAGGAATCCAATCCATCTTTGGAAAAGTACACAACTTGTCTCCTTAGCACTAGGTCTTCCCATGTATCACAGACCAAGAATATTTCCATGTCTATGTAGAAGGATCTTCCCATGATATCCTATAATGGTCATGTGCCTGGACATATGTCTTTTAGTTCTCTTGGCTGGGTGCCTAGCCTTGTGTTCCTATAGCCCATTCCAAGTCGCCATGTTTGTTCATATACTGTGTGTCCCACATCACATTATGTGTGATATTTGTCTTCTCCATAGAAGCCATATAACATTACATAGGGTCACATATGGCGTGTGATATTGGACGACATGCTGTTTAACCCAAAATTTCCAGAAACTCATGGTTCCTCCTCTACATATTCCCTCACCACCCCATTATACTGTTCTTCTTATTATTTCTATAAGAGATCACAGATATAGTCTGAATGAGATTCTTTTCTACCTGATCACTAGAAACTATACCTTGATCCTCTCTAAAACCATCCATAGAGCTACACAATTGTCACATGTTGTCAATGTGATGAAAAAGTATCCCCGAGTCTGAAGAAATCGAGCATACATCATCACTATGACTCAAAATTGCAACCTCGATCACCTCCTTACCAATGGTATTGATTCTTTATAAAAAATAATAGTCACAAAACAATAAAATACCATATATATTTTGAATCACGATCCAATGTAATTTCCCTTTTTGAACATGTGATGAATGTTGGAAGAAATGCACAAAATAAAAACATGAGGATCTAACCTGAAACAATATTAGTGTTGGTATAAATTAATTTCCATAATAATGAAGAACAAAGAGATACCATAAAATAAAAAATAGAAATACATAATCCCAAATAAACCTTACCCATTACCATAATATTCTCAATTCATGAATGAATTCATTAGTTTATTGATTCATGTTAACCATAGGAAAAATAAAATCATGATAAATCCACCTAAAACAATCATCCTAAATTTTTTGGGATCAATCATTAGAAAAGAATGAATATGTTTAATAATAATTTCTCAAACAATAAAGATTGGTTCCACACTGATCGATGATCCACGATTTGGTTATTATTTTTCTAAGAACAATACTCCAACGCTCTCTCTGGAATATCAAGGGTTATGCTTCTAACCCTAGTATTTTTCAATAGTTTTGTATTTATTGATAAATATTATGTCACATTAATTTTCTTAATAAAATAAATATATTATTTTATTTACTTATTAATCAATGAACCAAGTGAAATAAAATAAGACCTGATGCAAAAAATTTATCACTTATAAAACTTTAAAAACATCCATTTTATATTACCCATTAAATATGTTTAGTTTCTTATTTTATCATCATTCAGTTAATTTTAACACATTAACAATGGAATCAATGTCATGATAATTTTATATTGGCATTTAAATAACTTATATAGATTATGAGAACCTTTCTTGATAATAAAAATCAACACTCAAAAACATGAATGAATGGAATGGAACTAATGACTAAACTACCACTATCACACAATAAATAATTACAGGAAAAAATACATGACTCTCCTATAAAACCCTCAACTAAATTTCATTAATCAAAATAAATTTATCTTATTTAAAATTTTAATGAATAATAATGATGATGATTTATTGAGAATAATTTGAAATTATACTTGTATTTAAAAATAAATATCTCTTGAATCTTCTTGTTTAACAGCTCCCAACTGGCATACAACACCACCAAGGGATGACCCAAACCAATTTAAATTTTGTAAAAGTAGTGTGGAATAAAATTAGATATTAAGAATCATTAAATTAATAATAAATATTTTATAACTACAACACAATATGATGATATACTAACTATATCATTGTGATGGTTAATAAATCAACATCCAAAATTTATATGGTCAAAATTAGAAACATCCTCCAATGAAAATTTTCATTTCTAGTTTTAAAAAACGTTTAAAACACATCCTTAACCTACTTGAATTTACCACATTATGAAATCATCATTCCAATCCAACAATAAATTAATTACCACGAAATAATACCCACTGAATTTAGAATATTCCTAAACATCCCATGACATCATCATGTAGTGGATTTCTATAAAACGAAAAATAAATACATTATCCATATAAAATAATAATTTCAACCTTTATATTGGTAGTAATATATATTTAAAATTTCAATAAGGACTAATAAAAAAATACTTCATATCCATAGAATAAAAAAATAACAAAACCACCTTAAAATCGACACAACTAACATAAAATCCATAAAAATTGAACAATTGGAAACCACCATGATCATATTAAAACAATGGAAGCCAGTAGAAGTCACAATGATATAATGATAAAAAAAATTATTCTGGACCTAAAAGGACTAAAACTAGTTTCATCAACTCTCATCATACTCCAAACAACCTCATTATACCATTGTAATCCTAAAACAACATTATAGATTTCACCAAATTTTGGGGGTTCTATATTTTATAATTATCAAGAAAATATATTACAAGATTAATTAAAATAATCCCAAACAAAGTAAATAAATATAGAATGCTAAATAATTTATATTACTCCAAGACTATAATGAAACAATAAAGAAGCTTCAAAAAAATAAATAAGAGAGAGGAACTGTAACATCCCACCAAAACTCATTGTCTTGAGAGGAGGAGGAGATGCTAATAGCCTTAAGTGATACCCCCAAGACAAAAAGGGATGGAAATAAATTAAAAATTCTTAAGAAAATATGGGGGAATGATTTTACTTAAGGGAACCAAAACAATTTAAGATTTTTTTTAGTTTGAAAATTCCAAGAGAATTTAAACTATTCATTTAGTGGAAACTCCAAATTTTAAACCGATCATTTGGATGATGTTCCCAGAGTATGAATGATTAAATTCAAAGTTTCTAGGTGGGTTCATGGAATAATAGGTGTATCAGAATCAAATATTTTTTTGGATGTTTCAAGCTTCAAAAACACATTTTTAGTAGAGATGTCATCAGGTGCATGGTTGGTGCATGGTTAGTATTAACAATTTGGAATAATAGTGTGGATATTTTAGTATAGTGGAATAGGGTTTTAACCATGTTAAGGGCCAAAAAAACCATGTGAAATGTTGTATAGGTGAAGACATACCTGAAAGTTTGGTATATGGTTGTTTTAACTATACACTGAAACTATGTTGGATAGAAGTTTTTGGTGGTAGTTTCTCCACATTATTGAAGCTTGGTTTGTAATACATGTAATGAAACCATACAACATGATGGTTCTAGAATAGTGTCACTATATGATTGTCACAGTATTTACCAAACCATGTGGCATAACTGTGAACCTATTAAAAGGAAAAAATTTACCATTTCACCCCTATTACTCAAAGGGGTTTAACACTATTTCTCTCTCATTTCAACCAGGATCACCTATACATGATCCCTCCCCCATATTATATTCCTTTTGAGGGTTTTACTTAGTTATTTGTCTAATTCAAGAATCATTAATTATTTTGTAATCTAATATGTAAGGATAAGACTCCTCTTACCTCCTTTATCTATTTTCATTCATCTTAGATATATTATTTTTGTGTGAGCTAACATGCCTAGTTTGTTGTGTATTAATTAGATTTTTTATTTCTCATGATTAGGATAAAATTAAAGTCTGTTGACGGATGATTAAATCTCCTTTTGTATATGGTATATGTTCTATGAATTTCCATCAATGTTTCATCATTTTATGAAATGTTACCACTGTGTCTCACACAGAGTTCTTCATGCATCCCTCGTAAAATGTGTAGCCTTTAAATTTATTTTCCTATTATATAATATAGAGGTTTTATGAGAAACTGTTACATTATTATAGGTTGATACCTAAATGAACATTACACCTTGGGTGTGTCACTTATATCCCCTTGATGATGAGTGTGTGTAAACAGCCAAAACCCCACTATTTGTGTTTTTCATGTATTTTAAAACATGAATCTGTAAATGATGGTAACTGGAATGATTTAATTGATCTTGGTCATGTATCCTTACAAGGACCATGTTAAATTATGATTTTTCCCTTAAAAAATTGTGTTAGAATGAGATGTACGACCCAAATAATTTAGTGATTATTATGTCCATGTTTCACATGTAACCAGATATCCCTCTATGGTATGTTGGCCTATTTTATTTAGAGAGAATGATTTGATTAACTTAATAAATGGTAAGTATTTTGGATATACACACTTTTCCCTTATTTGTTATGGTTAATGATTTTATTGGAGTAAGATATATGAGTAATATTGAATTGTTAAATCACATTTCATTTCATGTGGACCTTCAAAATTATAAGAGTGAATTGATAAATTAAACTAATCATGGTGAATTTAAATATGGAATGTATACCTGCATGAACAATTTTATCACATAGAAGTAATTTTATTAAATCTTTGGTTTAGTGATGAATTGTAATTTTGAATGGAATTTACCATAGCCTATGTTTAATTATTGAACGCAATGAGCCTGATTATTTCCTAGAATATTGAGTGATACTTATGTTCCTTATAAGGGATGCCTTGGATGACCTCATTGGCTAAATTAAAATAAATAAATCCTTGGTAAATACTTGTATTACTAATATGGAATGCCTTATACAGGATCTAGGTGGATTTAATTATGATACGCTTTAAGAGACACCAAGATTCCATATACAGAATGCCTCATATAGGTTAATATGCAACATGATGTGATATACACCATGAAAAATACTTGGATTCCTTATATGAAATTCCTTAGATAAGCTCATAGGATTCTTGATATGATATATTCCTAGGGAAATAATTGGACTTATATAATGGAATTACAAAGATTTAATTATGAGATAAAATAGATTATAATATATTTTGTGTGATACCTAGATTCTAAATCAAAATTCCTTGGATGTTCCTATAAGTTGAATGGAATTAATTTAAGGTTCATTTTTATTTGGTTTACGCTCAATGTTAGAATATAACTTTTTATTAAGATGTAGAACCTTATATAGTCCTATGGATATATATATATTCATGGGATTATAAACATGGGTCCTTGGAATAATTTATTACCATTACCATTAAAATATATTATGGTCATTGCATCATCTTTGAGATCAGAGATAGTCTGGATTATGCTGAATTAGGTATTATGGGATTGGAGTCCTTCAAGGATCCCAAGTTGATTTTTTTTAATTTATTTATTCACTATATTATTATAAATTTTGTCTACTTAATTTTATATAGACATATTAGATTGTATTATAAACTATTGGTAGTGTCCTATTGAGTTTTACTCACACCCTATTCAGACCAACGTTTGGTTACCAGATAGATCTCTTGGTTTCATGATAGGAGCTCCACTATTCTCTATGATATTTTTAAATAATTTTTTCTAGGATTATACCTGAGGTCTTGGGATTATAGGTGGTTCATGTACTCAAGTTACATTCTAGAGTTTTAATCCATTATTTATTTAGTTATTTCTTTATTATACCCCTTTTTATTGTATTACATGCTATGCTTCTGTTGATTTTTCATTATAGCGTGTTCATGCATGATTATTTAATCACTTATTATTAATTGTCAGTTATGATTATTATCTCCCCGTGATATGTTATTTTTTAGGCTTCTAATGTTGTCTCTTAATAACATATCATCATCCCACTCTGATTATGAAGATATAGTCTCCCCACCATACCATCACAGATCATCACTACTAGTTTTCAACCTTTGGCATATGTAGAGGAACTTCAAACTCCATGTAACCAACCAATCTGGACACTGTTTATAGACCGTGTCTAGTTAAAACATTAGAAAGTGGTATATAAGGCAATTTATTTTCCTCTTCATACAATTTTTTGATTTTTACTAGTGATTAGGAATTTGTAAGAATATAGTCTATAGAGAGTGTCTGGGTTCATCCCAAAATTGCATGAGGAAAAATAATGTTTCCAAGGATGGGGTTATTTAGGAAACTAGGATTACAGATGATTGTTATTTCACATTGTGTGATTGGTGTACATTACATTGTTTATTGATTTATTATATTTATAGTATTTTACCATTATCTATGTATGTAAAAGAAGTGACATTCATGAATTATTATAGGCACTTGTGGATATAAATGTCATGCATTATGTTGTCCCATGTTTATTTTAGTTCTCGTATAGCATGTTGCATCATATATGTACTTGGAATGCTACACCTGAATTGTGAAAAAAATTTCATATAAAAAATGAGAAAAATTAATTGTCTAGTAATGTTTATCCATTTAACTAAACAATGTTTTACCATAAAACTTTATCGTGGTACATTAATTTACTAATTATAATGTGTTAGATCCATACACCATTGGTTGCATGGGGTGAAACATTTATGGTTGAGATTAAATGGGTGTAAATAACAATTTAAAATGTGTATGGGCCCTTATAAATGGAAATGGTGACCCATATAATCAATATATAATATATATTGTGGTTATATTCTATAACCGAAGGGGAAACTTAGTATTAGTTACATGAATTTTTATTGCATCTTATGAAGACATGTACCATTATAATTTGTGAATATTTAATCTTATAACTAGACCATTTTATAGATATAAAAGATATTAATAATATGACTCATAATGTGTTTTGGTTTCTTATAGATGTCAGATAAAATTGTGTCAATTGTAATTTAAAATGTATGTACCTTTATTTCATGGGAATGGATACCCATATACCAGAATCCTTATATTCTTTAATCAGCCCTTTTAGGTGTGTTTTATAATTTTATGTATAGTGATCCAAAGCATTCATACATTGATATTATATATTAGTAGATGGACATTATTTAAATGAAATTTATATCCACTATATAATGATATAGGAATCGAGCCTTTGGAAACTTCGACACATTAAAAATTGGTTCCTAAATGATCTATATCATCTCCTCGTGAGTTCTTCATAACTAGAAACCTTCTTAGAGAAATCATTTCTAACAAAATAATTAATAACCTGGGTAAATGAAACATAAGAAAGGGTGAGATTATATACTCAAAAAGGGAAACAATAATAATACATTAGTTATCACATAATCATACCATGAACATAAGGGTGTGAGAACATGAGCATAACATTTGAAATCTACACTCTTCATATCAGATATCTTAATCTAGAGTCACAGAATAAATATTGGAACTTCGTAAGACATGAATCTGAAAAAAAATTACATAAGATATGATATAGAAACATTTACATAATACATGGAATTATGGAATAAACTTATAACCTCATTAACATGTATACATAGAAAACACTTCACTCATTATTTTTATGAGATGAAATCAAGACCTCTAATAAATTTATGGACATGAATCTAGGTCCACTCAGGATCTTATGGACATGAAGGGGAGTTCAATAAAAAAAATTATGGGCATTAAATCTAGGTCTACTCATAAAATTATGAACATTAAAACCAGATCCATGCAAAAAATTGTAAACATGAAAGTAGTTTTACACACAACATTTTAACCTAATGATATATAAATCTTTTCCCAATGCATTGAAGGGAGATATATGTCCCACCCATCACATAAATAAAATAATACATATTTGTGCCAAAATATCATAAAACATTTATTATCTAAGAAATAATGTAAAGAAACAAATTTCACACACATTTCATCAAAGTTTAACCCATGAAAAAGGGAATGAGTTTCATTAACATCTTATCATCATAAACATAAACCATGAAGAAAAAATAAGGATCGTATCCTTATATCACATCCCTAGTAAATCTTATGTATCATTAAAGGATTTCATATTATATGGAATAATTATTTTTAAAGATCAGTTTGAATAATTCTTGGGGTAAATAAATTTCCCATTTTAAAATCACTTCTCTTTTAAAAAGGTGAGAGCTTATAAATAAAAACATTTTATTTAAATATAAAGTTGTAAACTTATAATGGATGATTTAAATAATTGATGATAATGATGGTAGTAAAATACTCTCAATCCATATTATGTAAATGAAATTATTTCTATATGTTTTTTATGAAATGTAAAAAAGTACCAAATTTTGGAAAAAAATAAAAAGATTCATTTCAAATTATTTTCAAAAAAAACAAAACATGGGTAAAAATTATTTTAAACACATATAAGAAAATTGAAAAAACCAGTTTGAAAACATTATTATAGAATATATAATTGAAGGGAAATATTCCTTGTCTAAGACAAAAAAAATAAACAATATCAAATAATTATGAGATCGAAAAATAAACGATCATCACTTTGGTATCTTTTGAATCATATTCCCCAAGAAATAAAGTGATTTAGATTTATTTGCGTCTCCCATAAATTTGATGATAAAAATCATAAAATAAATTTTTTGGGTAGTATATAAAAGGAATAAAAGAAAAATGTTGTGTATATGGAATTTTTCCCCTAGAAATAAAAGTGAGATTAGAATCTATTACATCAAGTCAAATTTTTCCTCTTTCACATTTAAAACCACTCTTTTTCAAAAAGAAATATTTATATCTTTTATAATGGGTTCTACTGTTGGTATTTTGGGAAGGAAAAAACCTGTATAATTTGTCTATAGAAGTTAATAAGAATATTTGGAAGATTATTGATTAGCTATAAGGATCTATGTAGTGTAATAAAGTAAGAGAGGTGGCTACCTTATATAATTGAGGGGAGGGCCAGTCATGGAATTTCTCAAAATATATAATTAATATAAATTAATATTCAAACTAAAAATAACACTAAAATCATTTATTTAAAATGTTTGATGTGTATGGATCAACATACTCTCATCTAATAATATTCAGATAAGTTTAGGTCACGTTTTAACCATTATTATTTTGTTTTAACCCATCACTAAGCATATAAAAACATAATGTGACAATGATGATTTTTAATATTTGAGGGTTAATATAGTTACTAAAAATTGAAAAAGGATAAAAAATGGTAATTGGTTGATATGATTGATAATATACTAATACGTTTTATGTATCTAATACTTCTAAAAATTTCATATCATTTAATAAAATATTATTTATTTTAGAATTTCACTAATGAATTTTTTTTAACTATTCATTACTTTGACATTATTAATATCATGATAAAACATAGAATTTGAAAAAATTAATTTATCATTTCCAAAACATGTAATGGTCATAAATATATTTTCCAATCACATTAATTGTCTCAAATTATAATACTTTTATATTTTTTAATATCATTTAATTGAATGTTCTATTAATTAAATTACTGCTGCCTCAACATTCTATAAGAATTTAAGGTAATTATTTCTCTAAAAAAAATTAAATATATATTAAAATGATGAAGATAAACAATTTATATTTCAAAATAATATTTACAATAAATCAAATCATCTTGATAACTCTAATTTAAAAATATTGAATATATTAAAAACATGAGTGTGACATGTTTGACTTTTCATAAAATAAAATACAATAAAGGTAACAATCTCATGAAAATGTCTAGTTAATTTAATATAACATAATCATATATGATTATGGATTAATGTTACTCATAAATTAAGGTTACGTTATGTCTTAGCGTCATTTTATAGTCCTTTTAATTTTACTGTTATCCATAATTACATTATTTACCCTTATAGTGGTAATAAAATTTGTTTTATTATTATTTTTATTGACAAAAAAAAATTAAAATTTTCATAAAATTTTGAACCATTGATTCAAAATATGGAATCCAATTTTAAGGATTCATCTCATAGAAGTAGAAAATTTTAATTTGTATATATTCCTAAAAAATGTATCAAATAATAGTTTTTTTTTTGAAAAATGTGTTTTCAAGCCCAAAAAAGTACTTTAAAAAATATAACGTATAAGGGTAATTAAAATTTTTATATCTAAATAAAAAAATATTAATTTACCATGAGGTCAAATTCATATAATAAAGTAATTTTTTAATATATTAAGAATTATAGTTTTATAAAAATTGATATTTTTCACTATTCAATAGAAAATGAATATTTTTATAAAATTATCACTAAATAATCCTAATATAATATTGAGATGATAAATTAAAAATTAAAAATTATTGGTGTAGATAAATGTTGTAAAATTTCAATAAAATAATTTTAATATATAAAAATAAAATTCCTAAAAAACATTTTTTTATGAATACATATTTTCAAGAATAAAATGACTTTCCTAAAAATCATGTTCTTATTTACAATTCCTCTATTAATACATTAGAAATGATTAGGAACACTATACGTTTCATAGTTCAGTTAATACTATTCATTCTCACCTATTTAATGGCTTAGTCATAAAGGTTGTAACAATAATATTTCACTATTCATTTTTGACCCAGCCTTGTGTGTAATGAAATTTATCAAGTAAATAAAAATTAATTGATGTAATATTTCAAAAAATATCAGGGTGTTACATTCCCCCCATTATTAGATTGAATCATTTCAATTTAGAATTGTTATTGTTTAAAAAATGTTTAAAATTTTTAAATTACTTTGTGGAAACCCACATCATAAAAGGTTTAATAAATATTCCTCTTCAAAATAGTGAAAGGGAAGTAGGAATGTAATTTGGGATTACACATACTAGGTTTTCAAATGGAATAAAATAATTAAGAAGTAAATTTATGAGAATAAAATAAAATTAATGTTAAAAGATCCTTGATCACAAGAAAAGGAATGATATTAGAATGTTTAAAATCAAAAAATCATAAACCAAATATGTATAAAAGGCCACCAATTTATCAGAATGAAAGGTTATAGGGAAAAAGTATTTGTATTAATATCCATTTATTAGAGTTTAGGCATTACATTATCATATAAACTAGGAAGTTATTGAAATATACATACATCGAAAACAGAATTTCATTATTTAATCAATTTCCACCATAATTACATCTTTTTCTCCAAGTGAAGAGTATTCAACATGAATTTTCGATGACTAAAGAACTAAGATAATCTTCTAATAGATAAAAATATACTCCTAATATCATTAAATATTAACCAAAACCGAAATAGTTATCTTAAATTATTTAATATAGATAAAAATATTTAATTATAAAAAATATCTTGAAGAGTCCCGTGATGGATTGAGCATTGAGAGGGAATGGGTGAATCAACGATTTCTTTTTAAGAATCCCCTGTTTTCCAAATTCAACCTTTTGAGCATGTTAAGGATCTGTATCCACTAAATATTATCTCTCAATATCACTTCATATGAAGTTGTAGTAAAAGAGATAATCGAATAAAATATTTACATGGTTCAATATAAAGGCATAATCTTTTACATGTTGGTCCCCCTACATGGATTCTTCACTATCAAACAAGTGATTACAACACTCTATCTCCAACTAAGAGACGATGTTTCCTTCCAAATCCAACCAAATTAATTCTTGCTCCATCTCCTACTGAGAGACTCCTTATGCACCTTTCTTCAACCAAGTGAATTCAATTACTCTCAGTGATAATAGAAATACTTATCCTCTAATGAAAGACATGATCAACTGTAGAATAATTATTTGATATTGTTCCATGATATTGTTGGACCAAACTGGCGCATGTACTCTTCAGGTATCTTTGATAGCCACTGATGTTGTATATCGATGTTGGTCAATAATTTTTGATGACATGTAATTACCAGTTTCTTCAGTGAGAAAATACTTAGGATTTTATTTCTTCTGAATGAATTCCAAGGCTCAACTAATTTATGAGAAAGTTGAACACAATATTATTAAATATTTTATTCAAGATAGAACATACACACACTTTAGTTTCTTTTTATTGAATTATTATCTTAGTTAAATCAAATACACTTCATTCATGGGTTTCATGGTATCCGAAAATCATATTTTTGGAATCTCAAGCATAGCACATATATTTATGATGTTTTTTTTGTTCTTTCATTAATCATGTTATGGTTCATCTGAAATCCTTTAATGTGTTCCTGAGAGCATGAAATAATTGATTTATGTGTTTTCACCAGAAACCCCAATCACACATAGTCATCTTTGATCACACAAAGTCTATCTTAATCTTCATTTCTATGTGCATCAGCATGCATTTATGCATGAATGTGATCCAATGATTCTTTTGTGCTAAGACTTATCGGTGTAATATCATGATGTTTAGAACTAAACTCTTACAAAATAAGTTCATGAGATACCTTTACTATTCGTCTTATTTCTTGTGTGAAAAACCGAATGGGGACAATCCTTCTATGCATGCAAGTTCTTCTTCTTCATCAAAAGTTACTATGTATATGACACTATGGTGAGTACGTATTAAATAAATCACATATACCAAGATTTATATGTAGAATAGGTTATTTGTGAAGACCCTTTGAGAGCGATAAACACTCATCGAAGTGCTATGGTATCTTCTATTCTCCTTCACATAGGAATATCACAAGAATGGATTTTTTGTTGTGAAATAGAAGTAGTTCACAGTGCTATATTTTTATTTTAATAAATGAAATACTTTCTCAATGTTTCTGTAGAACCTTTATTTGAGGTATATTATATTTTTATAGACAATTAAAACTACCTCTTTATATTGCCTCCGATCCAAAATTCATTCTACACTGATGACTAATTCAAACACATATCAAATACTACCGAGTCTTGGACTATTAAATGGCTGAGGATCTCAGGTTAATTAACTTTTCATGCGACTCTGAAAAACATGGTGTATTGGATTGATGAACCTCATTTTCATTCATAACCTCATGTTCATGTGATAAGGATCATATTCCCGTCACCTGTTAAGTAATAACTCCCCCACTTCTCGAATTCCATCTACAACTCACATTTGCATTCGACCAAGGAATGGTTTTCAAATTATACGCATGCATGTAAGATGTTATATCACATTTATGTTTTTTGGTTCGATTGAATAAACCACATGCTTCTATAGGATACTGAATGATTACTAAAGATTGACTATGGTGGTTCAACTATTGGTTAAGTGTATTGGAGATGCTCAAATGATAGTCGAGGAAGAAAAAGATCAATAATATTGACTGGATAACTCAAGTCCCCTTAATCAGATTACACCTATTATATTAATCATTTTAATGATGCTAGAATAGTGCATGCATCCCTGTTCTCACACATTGATTCCTTTATAGTACTGGTTAATGATATATAAATCAAGGATTTCCCCGGAAGTCCCAACCCCCCTATTGGCACTAAAATTTCATCTAAAGCCCCAAAAGAAATGTTTTTGAGGAACATAGCATGAAATCTATCTTAAGAGACCATACCTTCAATGGATAAGAATATTTTCAAAAAGATTCTATGGATGCGTGCAAGAACCACATATCGCATGAAAAAGCCATGAACACCAAATACAACATGTTTTTTTTAATAATTTATAACTAGTAAATTTATGCCTCCCATAGTCGATCACTCGAATCAAAGAATGGATGTGTGTAAGAAATAAAGGTTTCACACAATATCCTTCCTTGTGTTCAAAAGATGATGTAAATCCAATGACATTGCACATAGAAAAAGGAAGGACGTGGGCCCAAAGCACCGTTCACACCAAATGACTTTCCAACCAACACTGAGTATTTTAGCTATAAATAAAAGGTCAACCATCCATTGGGGAGGACCTATGGAGGACGAAGCATCACTTTACTTTATCTAAAACAAATCTTCTACGATAGCATGAAAGATGGACCACCGAAGGTAGAGAATCTTATGTGAAAGAAATCATGGGGTCCCAAACATGAATTGTCCCACACCTGATCAATTATCATCACTACTACACATATAACTATTAACAGTGCTCAAATCAGATTTTAGCAGCACTAAAAAAGATAATGTTAATCACAATGTGAATAAAGGGGGGTCCCCGATAAGGCTTGAGGATGCACCCATAAGGGGCTCAATGCTAGGGTTTCCTCCCCTTACTGCCACCTTCCAATCCCCCCTATGGATCTTCTTCCCTCTCCTCAATTCTTGAGCACAACGAGTTCAGGGAGAGTAGTTTATCCTTTGGTGATGTCATCGACTCCGCGAGGCTCAAACATCTCATCGAATCTCACAATTTTTTGTCCTTTTTCATGCCATCCCTTCGATCCGCACAAGGATCCCATAGAGGAACATTTAGGACCCATCATTTGAGTTTTTGACTACTGTAGTGAGGTTGTCATCTCGTTTCTGCATAGTCTGTTGGTGTGTTGGGTGGTTCCGGTTATCGTGTGCTGGCGTGAAGGTGACAACAAGATTGTAGTTTAGGTTTTTGGTGGGCCTTCTTCCAGTTTGTTTTGGAATTTGGGTGATCCTTTTTCGGTGATGGTTTGTTTTGTTTCCTACATGGTCTACATTTTCTGATCTTGGATATGAGATTTGGATGTGACTCAAGTTTGCGGTTTGGATTTGGGTACGTGGATTGAGGCTGGTCTGCTCCAGAATTGTGGTCGCAACATGGTATTATCGGTGGCCATTGAAGTCCTTATGGGGTTTTGTGATTCTCAAAATAATGGAGCAGGTTGATGTTTGATCTGTTTTGTGATGGTTCTGCAGTGTGGAACCAGTTTTGTGGAGGTTTCTCATGTGATGTTGATGATTTTTTTCCTTTGTGGTTGGCTATTTGTAGAAATATTTGGTCCTCAGTTTTTGTTTAAGGGTATGTTTAATTAGTTCTTCTACAATTGGGTGCTCTAGATGAGTTTCATAGCAAGGAGATTTCACCAAGCATTGATATTTGGATTTAGATGTTTGATAGGGTATGGCTTTCCCAATTGTACCAGGATCGTGCATTTATGCACGAGATAGAATTCCGAGCAGTGGTGTGTAGGTGGAAGCTGATCTTCATGGTTATGATGTTGGGTAGGAGCCTTGCTTTGTAGTTTTAAATGATTTGTTTTATATCCTTGATTGACTGTGAGGCTTGGTTGTTGTCTTAGTCCTGAAGTCATGTTGGGTTCCCCCTCTTCCCTTAAAAGGGGGTTTATGATAATAATAAAAAATTAATTTTGTAGAATAAAGGGCGCTCCCCTTTATCAGATAATTAAATGACATTGATAAAGGCCTAGCCTCCTGCAATGTGTTTTCAATATAACAACACTCCCAGAAGAAAAAAATTTCAACTTCCAATTAAAAATACAACTTCTAATTTAAAAAAAATCTTATAATTTCAAACAATGCTATATACATTTAATTGACATTATGAAAACAAAAATTTCCACCCATAGTATATAAAAAAAAGCACTGTTATTTACATTTCAAACAAAATGTTTTATATAAATCCAATTTTAATTATCCAATAGACATTATAAAACATTAATATTTCAACTTTTGATGTTTGTGATCCCCTCTAAAATGTACACCCATGGTATCATTTACAGAACAAATCATCTCAACCAGAGAAAATGATTTCACCTATATAAGAAAAGAAATATTAACTTAGTATTACTATAAATAAATAAATTAAACATTAATATGAAAGGATACGTTAATAAAATGTCAATATTTAATTAAAATGAGATATTTGGAGTTATACCAGTCACACCATGCATCATATTGAGGTGGGTTTGTTTCTAATATTTCAAAAATGAGTTATTGGTCATTGTACTAAAATATCAAAGAAATCTAAATTCATTTTTATTGATTTTGACTATGAAATTTGTTCTTTTACAAAAATTAATTTCAATTTTAAATAATTACACATTGAGAGTTATACCAGTCACACTGTGCATCAGATTGAGATTCAAATGATTTCTACCTGTCAAATATTATAGATTGATCATTTTCCTAAAGTATCAAAACAATACCAACACAATTTATCAATTTTTAGTATGTCAATTGTGTTTTTTTATTAAAATTCCATTTGAAACTCGAAACATGCATTATGAGTCACACCAGTTTCAACATGTGTCAGTTTGATGTGATAATGCTTTATACATATCAAAAGTGACTTATGAATCATTTTCATAAATTATCAAGATAATCAGAGATTGTTTTCTGGGTTTTCTGTGAGTGTCATATTTTGAACTAAAATTTCAAATTTAAATTGATAATAGATAGTTTTATACATACTTGTCACACCGTGCATCAAATTGAGTTTCAGTTGATGTCTACATCCATCCAACATTAACTTTTTATTATTATTTCAAGATGGGAAAATCCCTATACAGAACAAACCTAAAGATGTAAAAAGTATTGGAGACCCAATGAATCTGCCCTAACAAAGTTACCACATGCATGTGGAAGAGACCGCAGCCTGGAAAACAAAAAAATTACGATCACCATTAGTAATTCTTGAGGCGAGGAAGTCATCCACCATGTTCCCCTCACGCCATGTGTGACTTATAATCACATGTGGATCAAATAGACGTTTTCACTTACGAATGATGTAGACAATGGTCCAAGGGATTTGGAACTTCCCCTGCAGCGAACCATGGAGGATAGCCGAATCGGTCTCGATTGATTCTAACTTAATGTTGGGCGATTGACAAATCTCAATACCTTTAAACATCGCAGAAGCTTCCGCCATGGGGGAATCTGCCACTCCAAATCCATCACTGAAGGCCAGAATCACTGCCCCTTGGGGATCACAAACCACTCCCTCGCCCCTCATAAAACCAGACACAGATGACCCGTCGACGTTCAGCTTCAACCCACTGCTAAGAGGATTCCATTTCACCCATCTGCCTTTCCTTTTAGCATCTTGTAAGGTGTGAACAGCAGAATTACCTGCCACGAAAACTATCAATATAAGAATATTCGTCCATCCTTTGATTAAAATAACCAATTTGACCACGATGCACCTGGTTCTAACCATCATGGCCAGGCACGAGCAGGACGTATCCCCGTGACAGCTTTGGTTTTGGGTATTCCAGAAGCTCCAACAGCCCGCAACAAGCAGCACTGCCCGCGCATTCTTCTCTGAAGCGTTATCTTCAGAACCCAAGAACCAAAGTTTTAGAAACGTGGCAAGTGTGTCTGCCCAACTTCCCCACCCGAAAGCCTTGCCTAGGTAACTCCAGACTGTAGTTGCCCAGTCATTGGAAAAGAATAGATGATCGACCAACTCCTCCTTGGAAGAAATACAACATAGACATTTAGATGCCAAAGAGATCCCTTTGTTCCTCAACTGTTCGTCAGTTGGGAGAGCGTTGTTCCGAAGATGCCAAAAAAGAAAGTTGTATTTCACGGGAAGGTCGCCGCACCAAACCGTTCCACTCCATCGGTCAGGAATGCCATGGGCGGAAGACACTGAGCGGTACCCCTTAGCAGAGAAGGCACCCGAAGCCGACCCCGTAAAGATGAACTTGTCTGGTTCCTCATTAAAGGTGATTCCATAAAACACCTTCAGCTGGTCGGGTGTGAGGATGACCTGAATAAATGGCCTGAAATTGCTTGCCTAAGAAAATGATATCATCGGGGTCGGATAGCCTGGGAACCCCAGTGGTGAGCCAACCCAGTTCTCCTTCCAGAAATTAATTTGCCCATAACACACAAGCCACCTGGAATTCATGTGGAGCACTGGTAAATGTTTATAAATCATGAGCCAGAGTCGCGAGGAAGTCCCTCTGCCACTGTCCATCTGTTTTCCATAGCGATTACTGATAAATCTTGCCCACATTGATTTGTTTACCAGAAAATCCCACGCAAGTTTAGCTTGCATGTCCAACATTTCCCCTTTGACACTTCAAATATTAATACCACCATTATGAAATCTCCCTAGCCATCCTGTCCCAGGAAGTCCAGTGAAGTCTACCTTCATTGTGTGAGTCCCATATGAAGCCTGTCAGCACCTTTTCAATATTGTTCAACACTGCCTTTGGAGCGTTACGCACTGAAAGCACGTGCATGGGGATCGAGGACAAGACACAATTAACCAACGTGATGCGCCACCCAAAAGACAAGAATCGATTCTTCCAATTTTTAATACGGGTTGTAATTTTGTCGACTAGCCCATCAAAGTGGTGAATCCGAACCCTTACTAGAGCAATAAGAGCTCCTAAATATTCCATAGGAAATGACTTTTTCTGCATACCCAGCGTATCTGTAATCTTTTTCCCCCTTTTTTCTGAACACCATTTCGAGATAAACACACTAAATTTCTCTCTATTGATGGTTTGACCACTCCACTTGCAGTACGTTTCCATTACCCTATTAAATTCTCTAATGGTACGCCTGTTACCATTCAAGAAAAACAGCATGTCATCAGCAAAAAAGATATGTGAGATACCATTAGTATTGGATCTACCACGGTAAGGACAGAGGCTTCCACTAAGAGCTTTCCCCTCGAAATAACTGCTAAGGACATCCTACACCAAACTGAAGAGGCTGGGAGAGAGGGGATCTCCCTATCGCAGTCTACGGTTGGGCTTGAAAAACCCACACTGCTTTCCCATGAATGAAATATCCAACCAGGGAGAGCTGAAAATTATAAACAGTAAGTCCCCAACCCCTCTATAAAATCCCATAATCCCCAAAATTTTAATGATAAAGATCCATTCCATTTTATCGTAGGCTTTGTGCATATCCACTTTAATCACCACATTGGATCTGGGTGACTTGATCTTGATATCCCCCACCAATTCATGTACCATAGTGATGGCCGATTGAGTAGATCTCACTTTGATAAAACCTTGTTGGTTTTCAGATACCCAATGGGGAAGATGAACCGCTAGCCTTCTGTTGAGAATGCTTGCCAGGATCTTGAACGGGAAGTTACACATACTAATTGGTCTATATTGATTGAGCGAAGAAGGGTATTTCACATTTGGAATGAGAATAAGTGTCGACGCGCAAGCCACCCTAGGTAGGTGTCCCCCTCTAAAAAAGTCCTGGATGGCCTCAACGACCTCCACTTTAACCAACTCCAAAAAACTGATGTAGAAGGATCCTGGAAAGCCATCCGGCCCCGGGGCACTTTCACCATCAAGATCCTTAACTGCCTCCAAAATCTCATCAACATCAGGCATTTTTTCCAAAGCCAGATTCACCTCACTGGACACCACCTTGTATAAGAAGCTAAACAAGTCGTTTTGTTCATACGGATAGCCTTCCTGCATAGATGGGTTAGGATCAGCCAACAACATTTTGAAATAATCAAAGGCCATACCTCCCACGACCTCAATATCTTGGGTAAAAGACCCATCACCCATTCGGATATTGGGAACAGTTGTACGCCTCCTTTCATTGATGCAATCTTGAAAAAAGGTCGTGTTTCTATCCCCCTCTCTAAGCCAAGTAGCTCGGGATTTCTCTCGGACAGCTCTTTCTTGCTCCAAGATTATGACATCAAGGTGGTTTTTCTTTCAACAAGAGTTCCAAAGTTGTCCTCATCCCATGAATCCTCCAGCCTTCTCTCAAGCTTCTCAAATATGCTGATTAACTGGATCACCGTGAATATAACCCCGCATGCCAAGTCTTGCAGTGAAGTTGGAAATTTTTGACCAGTGATGTTTATGTTCAAGAATCCCAACTATGAACGCCTTTGTATGTCGAACTTCAGAAACCAGAAAATCTGACTTAGCCCATTCCCCCAGGCCCCGGGCGTTCCAAATAATGAGTGATATCATTGATTCCGAGGTCGCCTGGACTTGGCCCCAGACGACATCTGTCCTTTAGAATTGCTTGAGGGAGGAGTCTGATAAAGCTTGGCATGAGCTCGGGTACACACACCACTGACCGGGTAGGACGACATGACTTCCCCCAGGGAGAAATTCTCCGGGACCTGGAAAAGGACATTGAAACAGTTTGAAGTAGGCAGCAAGGAACAAACTAGGGTAGATGAGTATGGAAGGAGAGACCCCAACTTCCCATCCGAACAAACCGGACTCCTCACGTCACAACCATTGAGGAACTCTCTCGGACATTCTTGAGACTGTGACCCCAACCCATGAAAACCAGCCTCTTAAGTCTCCTCACATCGCGTCTCAATGCCTAGGATAGAGGAAAAATGTTTCCCAGATGGGGAAATTTTCGGCCCCTCTAGTAGAAAAACAGGAGTTCTGGAAAACGGATCACACCCCGCAAACACCCTCCACAAGCTCCCAAAGAAGGAATTAGGCGATGTTCTTCGAACAAGAAAAGAAGCACAAAAACATGAAGGCATCCAGAGGAGATTCCCAACCAGTTCTCGAGGCTGAGGAAGGCTAAAACCTGCACCATGTTGACATGAAGGACGCAGTTCCATGCTTGGAGAGTCGTCCACACCAGAGGAGACCGTAAGCATGTCGACCCCATCCCCCTCTTCCTGATCAATCGAAGACGCGAAAGAAGTCTCCAAATCACCTACGGAAGGCATGGTATGGTATGAAACCAGGGGAGAAAAAGACTTCAAAACACCAGTAGAGCACCGAGCCTCCGAATGACCGGTAACCGTGCCCTTCGAATGTTGTCTACAGCAGGTGGAAGACAAATGCCCCTGATGCTGACATCTCGAGCAGAATAACGAAAATGAAGGATAAACTAGAGGCTGAAACCAGTCTGCCATTCCTTCCACTCTGAGGGCGATCCTTTTTGGAAGAGGAGAATCTAGATCCAGGTCAACGTAGATTCATTCCATCGCCAAATCCTCGAGGCGGGTAGTCCTCTCATCAGTGCAAATAAAGACACCAATCGAGTCTCCGATCCCACGCAGAAGATGCGGATTTCGAAACGGCAGGGGTAGACCAGGTAGCGAGATCCAGACCGCTACCCTTGAAGAATCCCTTCCATACTGAGAATCCATAGACCACCGACACAGATGGAAATGCCAGTGCCCGAATGCCCGGGGCAAGAAATCCAAGCCTTGATGAACTACTCGATAGATTCCAAAACAATGTAGTAACTACTCCGGTTCAAGACCGAGATCTTGGCCAGAAAAGATAAGTTCCATGAATTCACTAAGGGTTTGAACAGATGCAAAGGACGCCAGTCTCTTCCGAATCTTGCAACCAGCATCCATTTGATGAAATTAAAATCTTCACGAAAGGTCTCCACTGAGACCGAGAAAACCAGAGAACCACCTTCCCTGAAAGATGAAGATTTAAACGCAGGGGAGAGGATCCCCCAGTCTTGGAGGCAGGACGAAGGCGACATAGAACATCTTTGAAGGAAGGCGGTAGTCCCAGATCCGGCCATGAAGTTAAGGCATCTAGCGAGCCCTCAATGCAAAATGTCGGCGGCGTCAAAAAAGACACCTTGAGTTAAACCAGCCAAACCATGCATCGTATTGAGGTGAAACAAATTCCTACATGTCAGAAATGACTAATAAATGTTTTTGCTAAAATATCAATACAATTAGAATGATTTTTCTCATATTTCAGTATGTAACTTGTTGTTTTTACATGAATTTATGTCAATTTTAAATAAAACGAGATACTTTTAGTTATATCAGCCACATCATGCCAGTTGTGTTTTTTTACTAAAATGTCATTTAAAAATGGAAATATGCATTTTGAGTCATACTATTTACATTATTCATCATATTGAGGTGTGGTATACTCCAACACATGACAAATAGATTATGGATCATTTTATGAAAATATAAAAACAATCCGAATGTGTTTTCTCATTTTTCAAGTATGACGCTTGTTCTTTTTCTAAAATTAATTTCAATTTGAAAAAATGATACATTTGGAGTTATACCATTCACACCATGAATCAGATAGTGGTTTGGAGGATTCCTACCTATCAAAAATTACTGATGGATCATTTTCCCAATGTATCAAAACATTACAAACTTGTTTGATTGGTTCTCAGCATGTAAGTTGTGTGTTTTTTTCTTCAAAAATGACATTTTAAACTAGAAACATGCATTATGAGTCATACTGGTTGCATCGTGCATCAGTTTGATATGAGACTGCTTCAAACACATAAAAACTAACTTTTCAATCATTTTCCTAAATTATCAAGTCAATCATATCTTGTTTTCTTGGTTTTCAGTGAGTGACATGTTTTGACCTAAAATGTGAGTTTCAAAATAATAACAGAAACTTTTAGTCATATCGATCACACCGTACATCATATTGATGTGAAATTGACTCTTACACATCATAGATGACTCATGGATAATTCTATAAAAGTATCAAAACAATACTAATGTGTTTTCTCTATTTTCAGTATGTCACTTGTTGTTTTTACTTAAATTAATGTCATTTTTAAATAGAAAAAGACACTATGAGTTGTATCAGTCATAGTGTGCATCATATTGAGGTGAGATAGGTTCCTACACATAAACAATGACTAATAGATCATTTTCCAAAAAGTTCAACACAAATTAAATGTGTTTTCTCTGTTTTTGCAATGTCACTTGTTGTTTTTACTTGAATTAATGTCAATTTTAAATAAAAAGAGACACTTTGAGTTATATTGGCCACACCATCCATCGTATCGAGGTGAGTCTGATTCCAACACATCTCCAATGACTAATATATCATTTCATAAAATATAAAAATAATAAAAATGTGTTTTCTTGGTTTTCATTATGTCACCTATTGTTTTTACTTAAATTAATGTCAATTTGAAATAAAAATAGACACTTTGAGTCATACCAGCCACATTATGCATCATATTGAGGTGTAGATAATTCCTACATGTCACAAGTGACTAATATATGATTGAAATAAAATATCAAAACAATCCTAATGTTTTTCCATAGTTTTCCACATGCTAATTGAGTTTTTCTAGTAAATTTTCATTTTAAACTGGAAACATGAATTTTGAGTCATACCCGTCACATCGTGTATCATATTAAGCTGTAGTTGACTCCTACACATTAAAAACGAGTAATGTATCATATTACTAAAATATAAATACAATAAAAATGTTTTTTCTCTATTTTGAGTATGTCACATTTTCTTTTACTAAAATCAGTGTCAATTATCAATAATGACACATTTGGAGTTATACCAGTCACATCGTTCATCATATTTGGTGCGGATGATTCTTACCTATTAAAAATTACTGATAGATAATTTTATTACAGTATCAAAACCTTTTTAATGTGTTTTCTCAGTTTTTAGTATGTTAGTTTTGTTTTTTACTGAAATTTCATTTCAAATAGGAAACAAGCATTATGAGTCATACCGGTCGCATTATATGTTGGTTTGATGTGAGACTTATTCATTCACGTAAAAAATGAATTATGAATCATTTTACTAAGTTATCAAGACAATTGGAGTGTGTTTTCTTGGTTTTTATTGAGTGACATGATTTTAACAAAAATAGAAATTTTAAACTAATTACAACCTCTTTTAGTCATACCAGTCACACAATACATTAGATTTAGGTGTGGTTGATTCCTACTAGTTAAAAATGACTGATGGATCATTTTCCTAAATTATTAAAATAATATGAATTCATTTTCTTGGATTTTAGTATATCACTTGATGTTTTTACTTAAATTGATATCAATTTAAAATAAAAAGAGACACTTTGAGTGATACCAGCCACACCATGCATCGTATTTAGGTGAATATGATTTCGACATGTAAATAATGATGTATATATCATTTTCATAAAATATCAAAATAATTCGTATGTGTTTTCTTTGTTTTCAGTATGTCACTTGTTATTTTTACTAAATAGATGTATATTTTATGTAAAAAGAGTCAGTTTGAGTTATACCGGCCACACCATAAATCATATTTAGGTGTGGCTGATTCTTACACATTAAAAATTAGGTATATATTATTTTCGAAAAATATAAAAAAAATAATATTTTTTCTTAGTTTTTAGTATGTGAGTTGTGTTTTTTTACTAAAATGTCATTTCAAACTAGAAACATGCATTATGAGTTATACATGTCACCTAGTGCATCAGTTTGATATTTGACTACTCCATACCTATCACAAATGAATTATGAATTTATTTACTAAATTATCAAGGAAATTAGCACATATTTTCTTGATTTTTAGTGAGGGACATGTTTTGAACTAAAATGTCAATTTTAAACTGATAGTGAACACTTTTAGTCATACTGTTCACACCATGCATTGGGTTGAGATGTGGTTGAATCCTACACATCACAAATGACCTATTGATAAATTTCCTAAAGTATAAAAACAATCAAATGAATTATCTCAATTTTCAGTATATCATGGGCTCTCATTACTAAAATTAATGTCAATTTTAAATAAAAAGAGTCACTTTGAGTGATACCAGTCACTTGTTCTTTTTTTCTCAATTTTGAGTAGGTTAGTTGCTCAGATACTGACTATTTTGAACCAGAAATTTTATACATAGATATCACATCATATTTGATAAATATTCCTTACATAACATAATGATCCATGCCAAAATAGATTAGGTCTAGTGCTTTTGAAAAAATATTAACATATATGACAAGTTCATAAGAGTCTCTCATTAAGTTATTACTTACTGGAAACCTTCTTAGACATATAATTTATCAAAACCATTATTAAAAACAAAAGGATGTGAAATATAATAAAGGGTGATCATATATTCTCAATAAGTGTAAACAAGGGAGATATCAATGATCATATAAGGAAATTAACCTATAAATGGTAGATAAAATGATGAAAAAATTAATAAAATACATAAAATACACACTATAAGTCAAGCCAACCACAACATGCATTACCATGATTTCCATTTTATCTCTTTTTTGAAATTTTAGCACTTCATTATCAAAATTTATCACTATATTTCATGTTCCCTCCATTGCTTTTGAAGGAAAGTGATAAATGCTAACAACAGGGCTGGCATGGTTTTGAGGAGTGTATGTTAGTGGAATTTATTATTTGTATGAGTTGTAAAACATTTAATTTAGGTAGATAACAAATAATTTTATTAGTAAAAACATATTATATTAAAAAACATTACCTTCTCATTGAATTTTGAGTTGCATCCTCAAAGTCCAATATATTCTGTGCTTGATTAGTTTCGAACAAACAACTCCAACTCGAATAAAGGAATCCACCTATAAAAGAAAAAAAATTCCTATGTGTGTAATAATAAAAAGAATATAATTAAACATAAATATTAAAAAATCGACTAATTATATTGAAGTCACATCTTCATGATATTTCTGTACATTATTCTGTCAGGTATGTTGCCCATTACGTTTTTAGCACATATATATCGTCTTGTGAAAATGAGTCTTTTTGACAGTTATAGTAGTGCTAGAAAAAATATAAACACACAAAGGATTAATAAAAATTTTATATGAAATAATAATTATATTCTAAAATTCCTCTTTAGGGATTCCAGTTTGTTCATGTAATTTGATCTCTCTCCTAAATTTACAAACATAATAATGTTAATCTTTTCCACTAGATTGTTCCAAAAACTGATGAAACATTGAAGAGAATAAATAATTTTTTTTGATATGTGTTGGGATAGTGAAATATTATAATATATACCTTTATACTAATCCATTTTTAGTACTTTTCTTCTTTTTCATCATTATCTTCTAGCCCTATTCCATGTTTTTCACAATAATGTTGTACTGCCCTATCATAATAAAATCCTCATTAAAAGTTAATATAAATTATATAAATTGATGTTTAGTTCTAAAACATTGGATGTAGTGTGATAAAAATTGACACACTCTATCATGTGTGGATGGTTTGTTGGATATCCATGCATTGAATCCAAGAAATAAATCTTCTGAGTATCCAAATTTACTGTAATAAGCATATAATGTTTCCTAAAAACACAAAAAGGAATAAGTAAAGAATGAAATGAAAATATATATGATATGACTAAAATTTTAGAGTTTTACTGCTAAATAATTGGAATTAAATAGAGTGTGTCATCTGAATTTTTTCTTTCAAACAATTTGATCATACCTGCCACTATTTTATCCTTTTTTTCTGTATCTATTTTCATTTGTTCTATAGAGGAGATGTGAGGACAAACAAGTCAAAATTTTATTTCATGGGAAAATACCTTCAATTATTATATATATATACATATTCCAAAAATAGTAAACGTATTTATTCATAATTATATAGTATATATGCTTTTGGAAAATCAATTCATGAGAACATACCTCTTGTATACATTTACAATTGAGCTCCCATAATAATCATAGTGGATTATTTCACTTACACTCTCAACACTAATTATCTCTGGATATTTCTCTATGTAAATATTTTCATGAAGATAAACTATGTGATTATGAAAATTTTTCAACTTTTTATCCACATGAAAATTCAATGATAGTAAATGCAGATATATAATTGGTTTGGTAATGGTGATTTCAGTAGTTCTATTCGATCGTTTGGTTGATCCTTTAGATGGTTTTGAGGAGTCCTTTCATTAAATCCCCTCCTCTATGTTTGTATATAATAAAATTCATCAATTCAAACCTTTTTTCAATAATTGTTAAAGTTTTTTCTTGAAAATTAAATTTGAAATTAATACCTCCTTGTCGATATGTTTTTTACAAGACCTTATATCCATGCGGTGAATGGTCCAATAGCTTTTTCAACTGTATGTATATCTTCCTCATTAATTGGAATATATAGATCTTCACTATGCTCATGAGCTATTCTAATCAACACTCGCACATGACCTATTGTAAGTGGTCTCTTGTTTATCATATCTTTTAAATATTGAACATTGTATCCCTTGTTAAAAGGTGATGGGTGGGTTTTTCTACATATAAATCACAATCATTATCACCCTGTAAAATATCAGTACCAGAAAGGTATCAGTGTATATATTATTCATATTTCATAGAACAATTTAATTGAACATTGATTACCTTATCTAATACATATCTTCGAGGGGAATGGATAGCCTCTACGGTGGATGTCATTGAGTTTCTTCTTATCTTTTCCTCCCCCCATTATAGTTTCCATATTCTCTCTTTTCTATTAGATTGATTATTCAAGGGTATATATTATTTCTCTTAACTGTTTTATTAATTAAATTTTATACTCCTCTTGATTTTTCTCAAAATATGTATAGGGTTTCACCTAAAAACCCACACATCTGTACGAAGGTTAGTAAATGCATCCCACACTTCTTGGATTATCTGGTCAGAAATAATGATTGTGACAATATCGCTTCCCGAAATTCCTTCACCCACAAGCTACTTAGTGTGATGAGATTTTAGTAGACCAGTGATTTCCACACCAGACAGGTACTCAGTACAGAATTCAATAGCTTTCTTGACAATATATCACTCTTCATTAAAACCCTCTAGCCAACTTTTATTTTGACATGCCCTTTCAAAATATTCATATATCATTTATAGGGGTACATCCACCAATAGTGTATAAGACTGCATTTTTAAATCTATTTCACCAAGTCAAACATCAAATGAACCATCATATAAATTAATGTTAGTGGAAAGAACATTTCTAATTCACAGAATATGACGATAATTTCTCTTACCATAGTCGGAAATTTTATTAGGTCTATAACTTTACCGCAAATAGCTTTGAAGAAGAAAAAAATCATGGTTAATGTGTGATGGAAATTCATGGAAAAATGAAATGTAAAGATATAGGCATTAGATCATTCATCAAAACATGTATGTCATGTGATTTCAGACCCTTTAAATTTAAATTGGTCATTGAAACGATGTTCTTGATATTCAATGAACACCAATTTGGAACCTTTATGTCATTTATTAAGGTTTGAAATTGATGTAACGCCTTCCTAGAAAGAGTGTAATCCAATAGAGGAAGAAAATTTCATTTTTCACCCTTCACTGGCACCAACTATTCTCATATTCCCAACTAAACTATGTCCAACCTAGCATTGAATCCATCATTTGTTTTATTGGGTTCATTTAATATTGTTCTAATGACAATATCATATACATTTGTTTCAACATGCATAACATCAATTGAGCCTTCTTCAGTGATAGATCTACAGGATCCATATTATATGGTGGAATAGATATATTATCCACACCTGGTAAGAACACAGTCATAAAATCAACCTATCTCATGGGTGGTTATCTATAGAAGTCCTTGGGAGATACATGTGGGAACTTGTCAATGATAGTAGGACATACTGCTTGAGGTTTCTCACAATCATCCAAAATTACATTAGAAAAATGGGTTATGATTATACCCATATATATAAATATATGCCCTATATAAATAGTTTTTATATCCAACTATCAAATATAGACATAATCATCAATACTAAAAAATATAATTCCACCAATCGATGAAAACAATTGATATTATATCAACATCACAACATGGGAGGTTTTGATTATAGTCACAATCTAGACTCACAATTTCAATGTCCCTAGGGCCTTCCCTTTCAATTTTTTTGTCTATATTAATTGGTCATTAATTAATTTAAAGGTAAGACAGTCAAGTAGTTTTGAGACATTATATTTATCCATTTTTTATATATGATAAATTTTTTATCTCTCTCATTTATTTAACTCCGACATTAAATCAAATTATACCTGACCAGAGGTGAGTAGGGAGTAGTTGGATCACCTAAAAGGAAATATGAGCCTCAAAATGAATAGTCTGAGTCTCTCTGATCATCGAACTCTCCACATAATTATGTAATACATCACAATAGGTTGGTGGAGGCATTTTGACTAAAATACATCCCATGTAGTATTATCAAGTTCATTGAGATATGTGTTTTTTATGATTATATTTTATCAGGCATATTAAATTTTATTTTTATATATTGAATTCCCCTAAAAATTATATTTACCCCAGAAATATCCCTAGACTAGAATACCCAAGAATGGAATTACATAAACTATTATCATTCGTTATAAATTTCTATCTACTTGTGAATTTGAAAACATAATCCTCCTTGTTAACATGATTAAAACACTCCATTATGTCATTAATAAATGATTACTTGAATGATTAAAAAATTTATCTAAAATACATAAACCTTAGAAGGTTGGGAATGTTTATCTCTATAAAAAATCAACCAAGGTCAACCCATAAATGTAACTTTAATAGAGAAACTAAGAGGCTTGAATCATTCTAATGATCTCTATGAGTAAGAGACAAACACTAGGGTATCATTCAAAAAACCTTGGGAATGATTTCTCCTTCAATAGACATGTTATAAGATAAGAACAATCACTATATGAACTCAAATATTCACAATACATCACATATCCAAACAAACAAACCATAAAGGTAACATCAAAAAATTATATAATAATTTCTCAATAATGAACTAAAAGACTATCAACATGGATATGGAAGCATGGAGATCAGGATAATTAAAATACTCGTAGTGGTAGAACCTAAGGAGATGGGTATGTGGTATAGAGGGATTCACAGAGGAGAAGGGCTTCACAGCAGAGGTGGGGTATGCATAGAAGGTGTGTTCATAGTGAAGGAAGGGTTTAGGAAAGAGGTGGGGTTAGAAACATGGAGGAGGTGATGTTTCTAGTAGATGGGGTTTGGTGTAAAAGGTGATTTTCATGGTGGAGGAGGGCTTCAAACGGTGATGGAAGAGGGATTCTTGATAGTAGGGGTGATGTTCATGGATTTAGAGAGTTTCACGTAGCGATGGAGGAGGGATTTGTGGTGGCAGATTATAGAATGGAAGTAGTGGAGTAGGATGAGAAGTCAGCGGCAATTGAGGATAGGGAAGATATAACACCCCAATCTTCCACAGTACGTTTTCCTTTGAATAATACAATACCTTGCATTGTAAAACATTTTGAGATTCTAACACACTACGACCAATCAAACTAGCCGTTATGAATATTAATACCCACTTTTTGAAATTTTATAAATTTTATATTTCAAAATGGACTTCATTTTAGAATTAGGAATATCAAAATTAGCTTAGGGTAAATTATTGGTATTTTTCTGAAACCATTAAATTTTTGATGAATAGTAAAAAACACTGAGTTATTGTTTAAAACAGAATTTTTATTTAAATAATTATTTATTTTATTTAAATTTATTTTAAGTCAAAATAGACACATAATACCTATATAAGTTCAATGTAATTCATTGGAGTCATTTTATAATGAGATTAGATATATAAAATTTTATCAAACTTTTTACCGTCTTTTAGCCACCTTTTTGGAGCATTTCCAAATTTGTATAAAACTTATTTTTACCTCTTATGTGAGTTGAATTTCAAAAATCCGAGACACATGGTTGATATTAGTAAGTAAAATTTGGTTCAATAAGATGAAAATAAATTTAGGTGAATAGTAACTTTTTTACTTTTATTTACCATGGTTAAAAGTAAATAGGGTAAT
This sequence comes from Viscum album, assembly GCA_963277665.1. Classification (NCBI taxonomy): domain Eukaryota; kingdom Viridiplantae; phylum Streptophyta; class Magnoliopsida; order Santalales; family Viscaceae; genus Viscum; species Viscum album. The sequence goes on from OY728150.1 coordinate 1,031,521,213, forward strand.
TAAGGGTAAAAATGCTATTATTATTACCCTAAAACATGTCCTAATTGTTTTAGATAAGTATAATTAAAACAAACGCAACCTTAATAATTAAATATGAACCTCTTTGGTCCACTTGGATTAGATTAGGACATTTATTATTATTTTATTTAAAGAATAGTTAAAAGAGTTAAAATCAAAGTCTAATAACTAAACCATTTTTAATATAGGGTTATACATAAGATAAATTCTACTATAAATATTCACTAGAAATATAAATATATTTCCTACATAATGGTATTTTATTTATAATTTTTATACATTGAATAATTAAATTTATTTATGACACAACAATGATGCAGTAATTTCTTTATTAATAAAAGATTAAAAAATTGATATTATAAATAACCAAATAAATATAATTCGAGACTTTTAATGAATTAAACTAATTTTCTAGGTTAATATGACATGTTATTATTTATTAAATTATTTTAGTTCTAATTAATTAAATTTTTACGACTTTAACAAAAATTAATTACTAAATAGTGTCTAAATTGACATAAAAGAGTTTTTAAAACAAATATTATATTATTAATTGATATAATAATCCTAAAATTATAATTATCGGTAAAATGACATAGATAAGGTTATATATATCAATAATGAACCACTTGGGGATATCTTGGTAGTTTATATTATGTTTATTAAATATATAATATAAAAATACAAAAAGACTTGGTAAATGTCTAACTATTTAATTAAGAGTTAAATCTAAAAGATAATGTTAATATGGTGACCCAAACCTATAAAAAACCTATTGGTTGAGATGATTTAAACCCATACCCACCTTATCCACTAAATAAATTATTTTGGAGTGATTATAAACTGAAAATTAATTTATTAAAAAATAATATTTTATGTTTTTTCTAAGGTGACCGTCACCCCTCTTATAAAGGGTACTCCCCCTTCTCTCAGATTAACACCTCCAAAGGCATTTGGCTCGGCCAACCCCTGCCCAAATATCCTCAAAACTTTTATCAATCCATCCTAGAGGCCATACTTTGGTCAGAATGCCAACTTAAGGTGTCCTTTTTATCTAATCAAATGGAGGAACCCGAAGAAGAGGTAAATATTTCATCACCGCTTTCAAGTTCTTCTCTTCTTCCACTTCCTCTTTCCTTATTGTTTCCATTCTAAAATAATAAATCCAGTATCTTCTATATACTATGATGTTATTATAAAAATATGGATACCATATTCATTATTCTATCCATCATATGAATGATAAAGTCAGCATACCATCGTACGTACGACATACAATCTCTACGTCGTGGTGTAGTTTGTCATTCAACACCACACTGTTTGGATGGGTATAATAATGATGTATATAACTGATGTAAATAATAAATAAAACATGTTAATGATTCTGTATATATGATATACCATCCAATTACATATGATATCACCATCAATATAAAGATATTGTCCCTCGTGCATACGTACGAATTACTATCTCCACGAACACGATGAGATTAATTCCCCATCATAAACATTCAAGAATAATTTTTGTTTGATGATTAAAAATAATGTTTAAAAAATTAATATCATTATGAATATAAATAAGATACATCATATACATAAAAAACATTACTTGCATAACGAAGCATATAAAGGAAAACAAATCAGTCGACACCCGAAACGATGATACTACTTCTGGAAATCATTTTTTTCGATTTTTAAAAGCCGATTTATGGATATCCGGTGCACAAAATCCACCTTTTGGTAGGTGGGAACCAGAGTCCAAATTACACATTCAAAATTCAAACATAAAATTTAAATTCACCTCCAAACATCTCGAGCCACGAACCACCACCACGCGTCAGCCTTCACGTGTCAGCCACGAAAAGCTGGTCACTACGTCGCCTCGGGCCAGGCGCAACAACCAATCAGCCTCATCACCTCATATCGCCGATGAACATCACTGACGACCATCGTATCCATCACTAAACCACATCAAACCAAAACGCCGGCGAGCAACCTCGGTGTGCATCATCACTACCATAACCGCAATCGAGAGCAGAGCACGGAGCTCACGCCGTTCCAAAGAAATATCATTAACAAAGAAATATTAAAAGATCATATATGATATCATATTTATGTATATAGTTATTTTATAATTTAATAATAATTATTTAACTATTATACACGAGGTTAACATACCCTCGACCATGGAAATGTACAAGGTAAGGGTTAATTTCCAAATCTCTTTATTATCCGAGATTTTTTTACATAAGTATATACTAGGACCTCTTATCATGCACATCCATGTTTCTTAAAAATGTATTCCAATTTTTTTACTATTTAATAGACTAGGGGATAAATTAAATTGTACCCTTTTTTACTTTTTATAATATGGGTTGAAAGTAATCTTTCTATCATTTTCCAAACAAGGTACCTTATGACCTTTTCAAGAAAATTCAGGTAAGAATGTTTTTTAACTTATACGGCAGGTGCATCTATTTTCTGCCAATATAACATTGTCAAAGCTTCCCTTACAAGCTTATAATAATATTTTCAAAATAAATGTTTTCTTTTATTATTAAATGAATTTTAAATGATTTCAAAATAGAAATATATATTTCTCTAAAAAATATTTTTATTTCATCCATGTCAACATCCTTTGATATATTTTAAGCTTAATTGAAGTTGATTTATTATGATACAAAACTTCCATATGGTATTGAATGTTTTGTGATATTTTTGTCTGTGTATGTGTTATTTTCACACCATTCATGGTTTATGAAGAATGTATTGACATTTCATATGCTAGTTTTAATATGAATGTTTATGTTATGTTTGAACCTTTTCATATGAGGAATGCATTGGACTCAGTATGTAACGGGTGGTGCCGACTATAGCTCCTCGATGCATCATTAGGTCTCATGAGACAAACTAGTGACATGGCATAAGGCCTTAACAAAATCTTATTTTTAGTCTTGGAACAAGGCCCAGACTATGTGGTTATGAAGTCTGGCATTATGCATTACATCATTATGAAAGTGTCTTTTTATATTGCATGTGATTATTTGAATAGTAAAATATCAATGTGAATAAGTAAATGGAATTATTTTATTTTATCATTGCCTTATAATTCTGAAGTTCAAGTTTAAAAGGATTTTGTTCAAGTCTTACATTGCCTTAAACGTTTATGCTTATTTATGAATGTTTCCACGATATTGTTATCCTTACTGAGCATCTCAGCTCCTCGCTTTCTATGTTTTATTTTTCCCAGGATGCGAAGAGGTATATTATGACTGACCTATAGGGATAGTCTAAGGGATTTGAGTGTAGCCTATGGAGACTATGTTGTTTTAGTTTTTCATTTTATAATGTAATTTAAAACTTATGAATGTATCTAGTATTTCCATGGCTACTAAACTAATCGACCTTTCGAGACTTTATCTTTTGTGATCATGCCAATGTTATGTAATAATTCACCCACTCTGGTTAACTAGGGTCGGGGAGTTACAGTTTGTATCAAAGGATGTTTATTACAAACCTTGGAAACTAGATTTAGATAAACTCTGATTAGAGCACATTAACCTAATATAGTATTTGAGGATTAGTATAGAATAACTTTCTAGAATTTTTGTATTGTAAATATTTTGTGTGTTTACAAGAAATACATCCCTGTCTGGATACAAGCAGGTAGAGGTGGCTCTGGCACATATGTACCTAGGGGTAATACTCTAAAACACCTCTTTGATCTAGACTTGAATGGGAACTGGTGTACGACAATAGGAATTGATGCACTCTTGGTTACGACACTCCCTGGGGATATGCTTAGGATAATTCACAATTTCTTTACAAACCATTATGAAGGGTTTATGAGTATAAACTTCCTCAAAGAAAAGATTTTTATTATTATGGATTATATCCACAAATTGTTCAATTTATGTTAACTATTTTACAGGTTTGAATTATGTATTGCGATTTAAAAAATAATCTAGTGTATGCCATTATTTAGAAATAAAACCTAGTGGAAGGAATGTGAACCCTATCAATTTACATAATATATATAGGGATTTACCTCCTAATCAAGATAATTATAGTGGATCTAGTGATGTAACTGGTGCTGATCAGATTATCACCATACTGGGACAACTCACTCAGGTTATGAATAATAACCTTACCCATATGGAGCACCCTAATCCACAATGTGGAGGATCAATGTTAGACTGATTCATGAGGCAACAACCAAAAAAATTCAGTGGGAGTAAAAATACCTTGGTATCTGAGCAATGGATAAGTTCCGTAAAAAAATATTTCATGCTTTGGGGAGTAACGAAAGGGAAAAGGTTCCATGATAGTTTATCACCTCACAAGAGATGCAGATCAATGGTGTTCATTGATTCAAAACACAAAGGAAGATGATGAAGTAACCAATATGGAATAGAGGGAGTTTAAAGAGATTTTTATAGAAAAATACTTTCCTCATGACCATCGGGCAAATTTAGAAAGGAAATTTCTGAGTTTGAGGCAGAAGAAGGATGAGAATATCGCAAATAATGAGTCCAACTTTACATGGTTAGCAAGTCATGCAACAGATTATATACATAACCCAAGGAGTAAGATTTATCAATTTTTTGATGGGTTAAAACCATTTCTATGGAGAGCATTAGTCTCACAATACTTCTTGTCATACAAAGATATTTTCTCATGTTATATCAAGACAGAAATGGAATTCTCTAAGTATTACAACTTTAAAGCAAACCAGGAGAAGAAGAAATCTGTTGAACACTTTGGAAATAGAAATAAGGGAAGAAGGGAAAAGTTGAATATTCATCCGGTAGTAAATGTGGGAAGAAACACCCCGATACTTTCTTGAAGGGAGTGAGAGTCTGTTACAAGTGTGGTGAAAAAGGCCACCAAGCTCGTGATTGCGAAGGGAAGAAAGAGTCCTTCAATGTTGAATTCTACTATTTTAGATAAAAGGGGAATTATTAAAATTAATGTCCTAAGAATTAGGGAAAATTTCCTTAGAAAATGACAAGGGATCAAGGCCAAGCTTATACGATAACTACTGTTGAGGTTGAAGCTCCGAAAGACGTGGTGGTAGGTAATTTAATGGTTTCCTAAAGTTTAGCGAATGCTTTATTTGATTCTAGATCATCTCAATGTTTCATATCTTCCCATATTTCTAAGATAATTAGATATTTTCAATTTAACTTAATAAGGGAATTGTCAGTCAAAGAACCTAGGGGAAGTATCATTACAACAAAGTTTTTTAAATCTGTTCCCATTAGGGCATATAAATCTTCTTTATCTTCTAATCTCATCATCATGCCCATGATTTAATTCGATATAATCCTTGGTATGGATTGGATTTCAGGACATTATGTGAATATTTATTGTAAGAAGAAGGAGGTTACAATTCTCTATGATGATAAGGAGTACCTTATATTTAGATCAAAAATATCACCACCTAATTCTTATATAGATCCACCCTGAGTAGCTCAACTAAATTCAATTATTGGGGACGAAGAGAATAAAATAACTGTGGGTGAGGAATGGAATGTTCAAATAGAGGACGTACCTATTGTGCAAGTATATGTTGATGTGCTTCCAAAAGATTTACCTGGACCTCATCCCAAATGAGAAATTGAGTTTTCCATTGATTTAATTCTTTGTTGAAGGCCCATATCGAAGACCCCTTATAGAATGAACACTCAAGAATTTGTGTAACTAAAGATATAACAAGATGAATTGAGTAATAAGGGATTTATTCAACCTAGTGTTTCTCCAGGGGGAGCCCCAGTTATTTTTGTTAGGAAGAAAAATGGATCTATGAGGTTGTGCATTGACTATAGGGAGATCAATGCTATAATAATAAAGAACAAGTATCCCCTACCACACATTGATGATTTATTCGACCAACATCATGGAGCTCATTATTTTTCAAAGATTGAACTTTGATCTGGTTATCATCAGTTGTGTGTGAAAAAGGAAGACATTCTGAAAACAGAATTTCAAACTAGGTACGGGCATTATGAGTTTACAGTAATGCCTTTTGGATTGACTAATGCACCCTATATCTTCATCGATCTAATGAATAGTGTTTTCTAGGAATATCATGTTGACTTTCTAGTGGTATTTATTGATGATATCTTGGTATACCCCAAAATCTACGAATATCATGAAAATCACTTGCGCATTATTCTAAAGACTCTTAGAAGAAATTAATTATATAGGAAATTTATAAAGTGTGAATTATGGATTAAGGAGATTTTTTTTCTTGGCCATATTGTCTCTAAGGATGGAATCTGTGTTGATCCTTCAAAGACCAAAGAAATAAAATAATGGACAGCACCAATGAATATAACTGAGGTACGCAGTTTTATTGGTTTAGTAGGTTATTATCGACGTTTCGTCCAAAATTTTTCCCGGTTGGCTAACCCATTAAAAAAGATCACACTTAAAGGGGTTAAATTTGTTTGAAAAAAAGAGTGTAAAGAATGTTTTGAAGAACTGAAGATAATATTATTCAATGATCCTATCTTGACTCTACCATCAAGGAATGATTGGTTTGTTATTTATAGTGACGCTTAAAAGAAAGGACTTGGTTGTGTCCTTATGCAGAATGATAGAGTTATTTCCTATGCATCACAACAACTAGAAATTCATAAGGAAAACAATCCTACTCATTATCTTGCATTAGAAGTTGTAATCTTTGCTTTGAAGATATGGATACATTATCTCTATGGTGAAAATGTGAGATATATTCTGATCACAGGAGTTTGAAGTATATTTTCTCACAAAAAGAACTCAACCTGAGGCAATGGAGATGGCTTGAACTACTCAAGGATTATGATTGCACAATACACTACCACTCGAGGAAGGAAAATAAGGTAGAAGATGCTTTGAGCAGAAAGGATCATGGAGTTTTTAACAAGATGAGAGTTGAAAGGGATCCTATTTTCATGGATCTAGTGAAAATGGTTATGGGAATAATCATGGAAGGTGAAACATCAATAACTTTTCAAATGGTTTCCAAACCATATTTACTCGAAAGGATAAAAAGATCTTCGGCTGATGATGAGGATTTTCAAAAGAAAATTAATGTTATGAATGATGGGATATTTAGTGACTTCATATATGAATATGAAATTTTGAAATTTTGGAAGAGACTTTGTGTTCCTAAAATACCTAATATAAAAAGGTAATTATTGGATGATGCTCATAGATCCAATTTATCTATACAACCTGGCATCACTAATAGGTAGAGAGATTGGAAGGAACATTTTTTGTGGGACAACATGAAGAGGGAGATTGCTGATTTTGTGTCAAGATGTATGGTTTGTCCCAAGTAAAAGCTAGAAGGTAACATCCTAGAGGAGTCATGCAACCTCTTCCTATACCTGAGTGGAAATGGGATAATAATACAATGGACTTTGTCATGGGGCTACCAAAGACACCTAAAAGGAATGATAAAATATGGGTCATTGTTGATCATCTTACCAAGTCAACACATTTTCTTGCTATAAGATAAGATTTACCACTTGAACATTTAGACAGACTATATATTAATAAAGTTTTAATAATTCATGGAGTACCTCAATTGATTGTTTCTGATCATGATCCCCATTTTACATCAAGATTCTTGAAAAGCCTTCAGAAGGCCCTAGATACTGAACTTCGTTTGAGCATGGCCTACCACCTTCAAACCGATGGACAATCAAAATGGATTATTTAAACCTTAGAAGACATGTTGAGATCTTGATCACTTGACTTTAAAGGTATGTGGGATCAATATTAACTTCTTGTATAATTTTCCTATAACAATAGATTCCATTCAAGTATTCAAATGATACCATATGAAGCATTATATGGAAAGAGATGTCGCACACAAACTTGTTGGGATGATGATGGTGGAAGAAAATTCATAGTCCCAAAAATTGTTGAGGAAATTATGGAAAAGGTAAAGGATATGCAAACCCACAACAAAGCAACACAAAGTAGGCAGAAGGGTTATGCCGATAACTGAAGGAAGGATTTGGAATTTCTGGTAGGAGACCATGTTTTATTGAAGGTATCTCCATGGAAGGGAGTTATACGATTTGGTAGGAAGGGTAAATTAAGTCCCAGGTACATTAGAAATTTCGAAATTCTAGAAGGAATTGGGGCTGTAGCTTACCGTTTGGCAATGCCGCCAAGTCTCTCCAAAGTTCACGATGTGATCCACGTATCACTATTGAGAAAATACATGCCTGAACCAATGCATGTACTCACCTATGTGGAAATTGAACTGGAACCTGATCTATCTTGTTGTGAAGAGCCTGTCAAAATTCTTGATACAAGAGAACAAGTGCTGAGAAACTGGATGACTCAAATGGTAAAATATTTATGGAGAAATCAAAAGATGGAAGAGACAACTTGGGAACCCAAGGAACTTATGATTAAGGTCCACATGAATCTTTTTATGCAGTAATATTCTAGAAATTTCAAGTACGAAATTATTTGAAGGAGGGAAGAATGTAACACCGCAAGCTTCCACGGTACGTTTCCCTTTGAATAATGTAATAGCTTGCATTGTACGCAACTTCTAGATTCTAACACACCGCGAAAAATCAAACTAGTGGTTATGAATAGTAATACCTAATTTTTAAAATTTTATAAATTTTATCTTTCAAAATGGACTTCATTTTTGGATTTGAAATATTGAAATTAGCTTAGTGTGAATTTTTGGTATTTTTCTGAAAACTTTTAATTTTTGAGGAATAGTGAAAACACTGAGTTATTGTTTTAAACAGGCTTTTTATTTAAATAATTATTTATTTTATTTAAATTTATTTTAGTTCAAAATATATACATAATACCTATATAATTTAAATGTAATTAATTGGAGTCATTTTATAATGAGATTAGATATATAAAATTTTATCGAAATTTTTACCGTCTTTTACCCATCTATTAAGAGCATTTCCAAATTTGTATAAAATTTAAATTTACTGCTTCTATGAGTTAAATTTTAAAATTCCAAGAGACACGGTTGATATCAGTATGTAAAATTTGGTTCAATAAGATGAAAATAATTTTTGGTGAATAGTAATTGTTTACTTTTATTTACCATAGTTAAAAGTAAATAGGGTAATTAAGAGTAAAAATGATATTATTATTACCCTAACACATGTCATAATTATATTGTATTAGTATAATTCGACCAAAAAAACCTGAGGAATAAAATATTAAACTTTTTGGTCCACTTGGATTAGATTAGGACATTTATTATTATTTTATTTAGTGAAGAGTTAAAAGAGTTAAGATCAAAGTCCAATAACTAAACCATTTTTAATATAGGGTTATACATAATATAAATTTGACAATAAATATTTATTAGAAATATAAAAATATTTCCTACATAATGGTATTTTATTTATAATTTTTAGACATTTAATAATTAAATTTATTTATGACATGACGATGATGCAATAATTACTTTATTAATGAAAGATTAAACTAATTGATAATATAAATATATAAATAAATATAATTGAAGACTTTTGATTAATTACACTAATTTTCTAGGTTAATATGATATTTTATGATTTAATTAATGAATTTATTTCTAATTAATCATGTTTTTAGGACTTTAATATAAATTAATTACTAAATAGTGTCAAAATTGACATAAAAGAGTTTCCAAAACAAATATTATATTATTAATTTATATAAGATTCATAAAAATGTAATGTTCAAAAAAATTACTTAGATAAGATTATAAATTTCTATAATGAACCACTTGGGGTTTTCTTGGAAATTTATAGTATGTTTATTAACCATATAATATAAAAATAAAAAGAGACATGGTAAATGTCAAACTATTTAACTACGAGTTAAATCTAAAAGATAAGGTTAATATGGTAACCCAAACCTATTAAAAACCTATTGGATGAGATAATTTCAACCTATCCCCAACTTAGACTCGAAATAAATTATTTTTAATCCATTATAAACCGAATATGAATTTATTATAAAATAATATTTTATGTTTTTCCTAAGGTTTCCCTCAAGCCTATTATAAAAGGACACTTCCCTTTCTCTCAAATTCACACCTCCAAATCCATTTGGCTTGGCCAAAACCTAGCCACCTATCCTCCCAACTTCCCTCACATCATTATAGAAGCCTTCCATTTGTCAGAAAGCCAACTTAAAGAGTCCTTTTGATAAAATCAAAATGAAGAACCCGAAGGAGATGTAAATATTTCATCACCTCTTTCAAATTGTATTCTTCTTACACTTCCTCTTTCCTTGTTGTTTCAATTCTAAAATAATAACTCCAGTATATTCTATATACTGTGATGTTATTATTAAAATGGTGAAACAATATTCAATATTTTATCCATCATATGAATGAAAAAGTCACCATACGTGCGTACGTACAACTTACCGTCTCGACATCGTGGTGTAGTTTGTCATTTAACACTTCACTATTTGGATGGGTATAACAATGAAGTATAATTGATGTAAATAATAAATATAACATGTTAATGATTCTGTATATATGATATATCATCCAATTAAATATGATATCACTATTAATATATTGATATTGTCGCTCATGCTTACGTACGGATTACCGTCTCGACAAACGTGATGAGATTCATTCCCCATCATAACCATTCAAGACTAATTTTAATTTGATGATTAAAAATAATTTTTTAAGACTTAATATCATTATGAATATGAATATGATACATCCTATCCATAACAAACATTACTTACATAACAAAGCAAATAAAGGAAAATGAATTAGTGAACACTCGAAATGATGATACTACTGAAATATCATTAACAAAGCAATATTAGAAGATTTTATATGATATCATATTTATGTATATATTCCTTGTATAATTTAATAAGAATGACTTAACTATTATACAAGAGGTTAGCATACCCTCGAACATGGAAAAGTACAAGGTGAGGGTTAATTTCACAATCTTTTTATTATCTGAGATTGTTTTTACATAAGTATCTACTAGGACCTCTTTATCATCCACATCCATGTTTCTTAAAAATTCATTCCATTTTTTTTTAATATTTAATAGACTATAGGTTAAATTAATTTATATCTTTGTTTTAATTTTTATAAAATGGGTTTAAAGGAATCTTTTCTTCATTTTCAAAACAAAGTACCTTATGACCTTTTCGACAAAATTATAGTAAGAATGTTTTTTAACTTATACGGCGGGTGCGACTATTTTCTACTGATATAACATCGTCGAAGCTTCTCTTACAAACTTATAAGAATATTTTCAAAATAATTGTTTTTGTTTATAATTAAATGAGTTTTAAATGATTTCAAAATAGAAAGAGATATTTCTCGAAAAAATGTTTTGATTTCATCTATGTCCACATCATTTGATGGATTTTATGTTTAATTTAAGTTGATTTACTATGATAGAAAACTTCCATATTGTATTGAAGGTTTTGTGATATGTTTTTCTGTGGATGTGTTATTTTCACACCATTCATGGTTTCTGGAGATAGTTCTGAAATTTCATATGCTAGTTTTAATAAGATTGTTTATGTTATGTTTGAACCTTTTCATATGTGGAATGCATTAGATTTAGTAAGTGATGGGTGGAGCCTGCTATAGCTCCTCGATGCATCGATAGGTCTCATTGGACAAACTAGTGTCTTGGCACAAGGCCTTGAAAAAATCTTATTTTTAGTCTTGGAACAAGGCCTTGACTATGTGGTTATGAAGTCTGGAATTATGTATTCTATCATTATGAAAGTGGCTATTGATATTTCATGTGACTATTTGACTAGTAGAATATTCATGTGAATAATTAAATGTAATTAATTGATTTTATCTTTTCCATATTATTCTGAAGTTCATGTTTAAAAGGATTTTGTTCTAGTATTACATTTCCTAAAATTTTTATGCTTATTTATAAATGTTTTCACTATATTGTTATCCTTACTAAGCATCTGATCTCGCCCCTTTCTATGTTTTATTTTGCCCAGGATGCGAAGAAGTATATTATGATTGACCTGCAGGGATAGTCTAAGGTATATGAGAGTGGCCTATGGATACTATGTTGTTGTAGTTTTTCATTTTATAATGTAATGTAAAACTTATGAATGTATCTAGTATTTCCAAGGCTACTAAACTAATCGGTCTTTCGAGACTTGATCTTTTGGATCATGCCAATGTTATGTAATAATGCACCGACTCTGTGTAACTAGGGTTAGGGTGTTACAGAGGAGGAGGAGGAGGAGGAGGCGGAAGTGAAGGAGGAGGAGGAGGAGGAGGAGTTAGTGGAAGGGTAAGGGTTCTAAGAGAGCTTAAGGCATGCAAGAGAAAGATGGGATTGTTATGTTTCATTTATAAAATCAGGGGAACCATTTATCAGTGCTAAAATAGAAATTGCTGGTAAAACATGATTTTATCTACACATTTTTGGCATTGATAAACTATAATGATAATAAATTATTTAAATAATTTTTATATTTATTAAATTATATGTTTAATAAATATATATATTAATTTAAAAAATAACAATAAATATATATATCTCTTTATATTGATATATATAATAAATGTGTATTTATAATTATAAATTTATAATAAATTTATTTATTATATTGATAATTATATATTGTTAATATCTTTATTATAACATTATTATTATTTAAATATATCAATATTTATTTAGAATTATAATTGTAAATATTTATTATAGTTTCTTAATTATTTAATAACTACAAATTTATTTATATTTATTTATGGTTATAATAAATAAATATTTATTTATAGTTATAATCATAAATATATACATATATATATATATATTTATTTATTTCAATAATTATAAAATTATAAGAAATATATTTATTAGATATATAACCTAATAATTATTTATAATAAATATTTTTATCATAATTTAAAAATTATTTAAATATGTATTTATTATTTAGAATTCTAATTCTAAATATTTGTATTTATTTATAATTATTTTTATATATTTATAAAAATATATATTTAATTATATTTATTTATTTAATTAATATATATATTTAATATACATATTTATTATAATTTTATAATTATTTAAATATAAACATATATTTATTTAAATAATTATGAAATACCTATTAAATAAATATATATTTATTATAAATAAATAAATAAATATATATATTTTAATTATACTCTAAAATAAAAATAAATTTACATATAAATTTCAATACTTTTGAAATAAAAATAAAATTATTATTTATATAATGTCATAAATATATATATATATATATATTTAAATACTTATGAAATGAAAATAAATATATTAATTATCAATATTTTTTTTAATTTAATAATTATTTAAATAAATAGATATTTATATTTAAATAATTATGAAATTAGAATAAAAATATTTATAATAAAAATATTTATTATATTTATAATTTTAATATTAAATAAATAAATATTTAGTTAAGTAATAAATATAAATAAATATATATTTATTTCAATAATTTTGAAAATAAAATAAATATATTAATTATATATATATTTTTATAATTTATAATTATTCAAATAAATTTATAATTATATGTAACTTCTTATGAAATTATTGAAATTATATATAAATAATATATTTATTTTTGTTTCATAAGTATGTATATATAAATGACTATAAATAAATTAATATTTTTTTATAATTATATTTATAAATATAATAAATATATTTATTATAATTTTATAATAATTTTAACATGAATATATATATATATTTAAAAAATTTAGAAATTATAAAAAAATATATAATTAATATATTTATTTTAATTTCATAATAATTTTAACAAATAAATAAATAAATATATGTATATATATATTTGTATTTATGACTATAAATAAATAAATATTTAGTTATAATTATAATTATAATTATAATAAATATGATAAATATATTTATTTTAATTTTATAATATTTAGAGAGAGAGACATATAGTATTTATAAATATAAATATAAATAACTGTATATATGTATAAATATTTGTCTGTATTTATAAATATATTTCTATAATTATATATATTTATCAAATTATAATTTTTAGAAATATATTTATCATGATTTTTAGTATATATGACAATGTAATAGCTTCATGGGGACATGAATGCATCATATACACCGAGTAAAGTAGAGATCATAAAAAACAAGTCACTATATAAATAGAAAACAAGAATGTTAATGAGGGTGTAATGTATAAATGAACATTCAAAATGAATACCTAACATATGAATGTTAGTTATATTCAAGCATTAATTGACCAAATTCATTGGAAATATATAATTATTTAATTATATATAATTATTTATAATTATAATTATAAAAATACATATTTAATTTTTCTTTTTATTTTAAATATACATCTTTAAAAAGTAATTATATAAAATTATTAATATATATATATATATATATTTGAAAAGTATTTATATATAATTATAAATAAACAATTTTAAATACATAAATATATAAATATATAAATCTATAAATCTATAAATATATAAATATAATAAATAATATTTATTTATTTATTATTTAAGGAAATTTATTATATATATATTTGAATTATGAATATATATATAAATTACAAACATGTGTTTTTTATTTAATGTATATAAATAAACATTATTTTTTAATATAAATATAATAATTTTATACAAATTAATAATTTTTTTATTAAAAACATCTATCTGCTCTAAAAATAGGACTGATAAAGGGTAGATTTATCAGTGCTTTTCACTAGTCCTGATAAAGGTTCCCCTTTATCAACAATTTCTATTTAGCGCTGATGAAACATGGTGCATCCCTTTCTTGGATGTGTGGCAGTGCATGGAACAACTCTCAATGTAGTTCTGGTGCTTGCAAGAGACGTTTCAAGCACAAATCCTTAATCTATGTGCAACCCAAATCTTATGTATAACTAATCATAGGGGCTCTATGGCCCAACCTTGTTCTTGATCCCCCATATTGTACAACTCTTGTTCAAAATCCTTTAAACATTTGCACAAAAAATTTTAAGTCCCCTACAAGATGTCCCCTATGCCTCTAGTGGACCTGTTACCTCACATTCTACTATAGAGAATGAATACTATAACCTCAGTTTCTTCTGATCATGGGCTCCCTAATGTAGAACCCTTGATAGGCCACTCCCCCTATTGTTGTACCCTTGTGGTGAAAAATCCATGCCTTTCCCAAAAGAACATGAGCAATGGTCACATAAGACCGAGGGTTGAGGAGTGGGTCCACCCACATCAGATATGCATGATGTAAAACTGCCAAGCTCCATACCCAAGTCATACGACATTAAACTGCATGAAAAAATCTACATCACATGACAAAAAACTGTAGTCTTACCATATCCAACAAGAACATGATGCTTCATGTATGAGTGTAATGGGATGATCCTCACACCTCTACCACTAACATGGAATGGGATCCTCTTGGTAATCTCTATGAGTATGCACCACACCATTCCAACAAAGAGGAATCCTCTTGAGAAGGGAATAATCAATGCGTAAGCCCCACACCATCCCTTATCAATGATACTTCCATGGAATGATGGTCCTTACCTCCAGAAATTAAACTATATAGATCGGTCCTATCTCATGACCTTAAATTTTGTCCTCAAACAACAAGGGTTTTTATCCCTATCTTTTAAATAGGGTATATAGTAAACCTCCACGAGATTCAATCCTGACCATTGCTAAACCTACGTTCTCCATTCTTGGGATGCACCTTCACGATCCACCATGAGGGGTGTTTTGATCAAATCTTCCGGTTTTCCTTAAGGGGAGTCCTAACCAATAGTAAAACTAGCCAATCCCTCTTAGGGACATACCTCATTGGTCTGTATCAGGGGCCATTCTAATAAACTCTTGAGTATTCCTATGGGGGAATCTGCATAATGAAAAACCTAGGTTCTCCCTCCTAGTAATGTACCTCCCGGATCTTCCTCAAATGGAATTTTGATAATATCTTTATGTTCCCCTCAAGGGGAATCCCAACAAATGGTAAACCTTGGTTATCCCCCCTAGGGATATACCTCTAATATTTTCTTAAATGTTCACTCTGATAAACTCCTTTGGTTTGAATCAAGGGGAGACCCAACCAATGGTAAACATAGGTGATCCCTCTAAGGGACGAACCTACCAGATCTGTCTCTAGGGGAATTCTGATCAAATCTTTTGTTTTTCTTCAAGGGGAATCACGAAAAATGGTATACCTAGGTTCTCCCTCCTAGGGACGTTCCTCCATGATTTTCCTCCATGGGAGTTCTGATCATCTCTGAGGGTCCTTCTCAAGGGGTGTCTGACCATTGGTAAAACTAGGTGCTACCTCTTTGAGACGTACCACCACGATCCACCTAAAGGGGAATTCTGATCAACCACATGGTGTCATATCATGTGGAGTTCCGACTCATCCATCTTAGATCCATCTCAAGGGGTGTTATGGTTCGTGCAATAATGTATGACATCTACCCTCTAAGGGATACATTTCCCAGATCAATCTCAATGGTAATTCTTATCCACCCATCCCATATCTTAAAGAGTTGAAACACACACCCATATCGAAAAGACATTGAAACAGTTCCCCAATCTGTCTCAACCAGATATTTTGACCCATCTCCATTAGACGTAGAACTTATGACATGTGCCAAACACATAACCAATGAATAATAGTGGGATGGTTTTGGTAAAAATTATTGTTTGAATTAAACCTATGGAATCATTACCTCATGATCAATATAGGATAACTCGGGTTCCATGCCTCAATATTCCTCACATTAGATTCCCTCCCAAGTGGAAGAACACCTGTGCCCAAATGATTCCATCACCAATACATGCACAACAATTCCCAACACGAATACGTCTTTTATTGACGCTACCTTCCCTATTATGAACAATTAATAATGTCCAATAATATATTCAACAGATAGCTATATTTTATATATGGTGTGGTCACCTCACAATGTCCCATGAGCCTCCTGCTAGGTACCTCGACCCATCAAGTGGTGGGGATTACCTCATAGATTGATATGAGGGAGGAACATCCTCATAACATGGTGTTGAACAAGAGATTTGCCATATATGAATTCAGGATGCATGATAACCATGTACAAGAATATTCAATAAAC
Organism: Viscum album; assembly: GCA_963277665.1. Lineage (NCBI taxonomy): Eukaryota > Viridiplantae > Streptophyta > Magnoliopsida > Santalales > Viscaceae > Viscum > Viscum album. Next base: position 1,031,538,391 of record OY728150.1, read on the forward strand.
TCATTTGAGAGGGTATCCTCTTAATATCCTCATTATTCTATTCCTCCATGCTTCATGTTCCATGAAACATGACTGTAAAATGTTAAAAACATACACATTATGTTTCTAATGGAATGCGGGCCTTCCCAAAACTTATTAACATTGGGTTAATACTATTCTGTTCGACACCAAACTCTTTAGGGTACCCCATGTTCTAAAATTAATGAACTTAAACAAATATCAATTCCCAAGTAAAAACATCACAACTTTAAACTATGTGTGGCTTGTCTTAGGGTAGTTTTATGTGGCATGAGGTGGCCTCCTAGTCCCCACATTCATTTCGGCGATCATTCTATTGATTCCATAAATGTTCCTTCAAGACATCATCACCATGGTCCATGGAACACAACCTTAAACTATTTGAAAAAGGTTTGGAATATATGACCATAAACTAAGATTAAAGTCCATGAAACATGGATCTAAACTTTATGAGACCCACCAAAACTCTATTTCATAGTTTAGGGTATCCCATCAGGTTACTATCCTTGGAACTCCACCCCTGCAGTTGTGCCTCCTTGGACCTCATTAATATCAGTTCATTTCATCATTTGTTCATGATGTTAAACAACAATTTTACACTATTAAATGAACACATGATTCCCTCTTGACCTGACATGAGGATGAAATGGTGGGTAGCTCGGTGCATAAGCCCTATAAACTCCATTATCTAGGTCGCATGAAATTAAACTATTGGATTTTTCATGATCACATTTAATTAAATTGTATAATTCCTTATCCTTATCATATGATGTTAAACTATATGTCCTACATCTTCATTGCACAACATAGAGATTTAGGAAATATTAGGTCCTCTCCCAAGAACCCTTTCCTATGGTGCTGGTCATCTACCAAATCATTTTTTTGACCATCGCTCAGTATCGGAGATAACACTTCCCTTGGAAGAGAAGTTTCACTCTTTTTAGATCAATTTTACCACACCAATGTTCTCCATGTCACATTGGTGGAATTTAATGAGTGTTAGAATCCATCCAAACATTGCATAAATTTATCTCCATGCTTTTAGGGCCCCCTATTTGGATCCTCATCCTCTTACACATCTTAAGGGATCCCCTAATGGATTGGTTTCTTTCCAAGACTCACCTACCATTATAGTTTAATACTGTAATAAAATTTGGATGACATTCTGAGATAGGTTCCATTTAGTGGGTGACCCTCTTTTTTTAGTCCCCATTTCAGGCTAACAGTAGGAATGATATGTTTTGAACATGTTAACCAATTAACCTGTACAATCATGCAATAAAACATGTATTATTAGTTTTTTGTATTGTGATTCACACTCCCCATTCTCAATGTTTTGGGTCGAATTCAATTCCCCAGGTGTTATCCCATTTGTGCATTAGCGTGTATTGGAAAAGAAATTTGGATAATAGCCTCATTCTCCAACCACAAACTCTCCTAGCATAAACAATCTCGATGATCAATCAGCAAGAGTATACCATCAAGTGCTCAATGAATGTCCAATACTCTCATATGAATGAGAAATCACATGACCATCCATTGTTTCTCACACCAAGCGTGACACATGTGAGATTAGGAATTAGTTGTGGGTTATCTCAGAAATATGATCAAAGTGCGATAATAATGAAAAAAATACATTCCAATGCATGTTTAATGTTTATGAAAACAACTGTTCAGTAATGGATGATAATCATCCACATAATGGATCCTCTCTTGAGTCTTATAAAAGATTCCCTTATGGATTTTGATCTTCAATTGAGTGTTTAAGCTCCTCCAACCTCTAGCATATGGCCTTTATGGCATGTTTCTACCTCATGACCTTGACTTCCTTCTCATTAGCTATTGAACGAAGCTCATCATCTATAATCAGTTCTTGATACCAGTCATATTCGAGATTGGTTATATAAGACATCACCGACCTCATTTGACTCTCATCCACCTCCTCTTTGAGCCCTCAGTTGGATAACAAATCCTGATTGAGCATTCCGCATTGTAGTATATTTATATTCCTATTATTCAAATGTCGGATTTTAGAGATGGATTATTAGAGCTTTAGGATGCATTCAGAATTCATATCGAATATGAAAAAATCGAAATGTCATCTTCCATCACATGCCTTATTAGCAAGGTAGTCACAGATCTATCCATGGAGATAATGATAATCTTCCCCTTTAGTGCATTAATTGCACAAATAGTGGACATGAGAACCAATTCAGATTACCAGGTGGGGTTTTGGATTCTGGGTGATGAAACACTATATTTTTTCCATACCCTATGCCAAAATATGTGATTCTCATTAGTGACCATGGATCTAGAGTCTTCTAGCTCATATGGCATTATAGGCTAGTACTTATGAAAAACATCATTAATGGAGGTAGTAGGTTCCTCCTCTATAATCCACTCAGATGTTCTGGGTTCTATATCATGAGGTCGTTCATCCTGAATTGACTCTTCCATGGAAGCCTCACCTCTTCCAGCCTCGAGATTCATCCCACTAGTACAATCACCTATAACCACATCAGATTTCCCCCCAAGAATAAGAACATATCGGCATGAATTATTTTATCATCATGGGTTGGCACAACTTACAGGAGGGGGTATCAAAATACTTCAGTTTTAGCCTCTTTATGGTCACACAACCTTTTAAGCACTTCACAGAACAAGTACATGTCATCCAATTTGATCAATAAATTACCAGTTGAACATTATTAAATGAAAAAAACTTACATAGGATAAGAATAAAATGATTGAGTCCTGAATTATCAATAGGGTGTTCCACTATAGGATAAAACTCAAATCTAATTGGTACCCCAATAATCGATACCTTGTCTCCCAACATTGGTTGAGGAGGAGATGTTTGACGACTTCTATGAGGAAAAAAACACATTGACACAAAGGATCCGTAAAATGTCTAAATGGTTCAAGTGAATTGAGACACACTCTTACCTTAGGGAAGAGGTATTTCAATGATGAGCCACTCCAAGATGGTTGTTTCAATAGTGATGAGTTCCTCCATTGGAATGTTATGGTGTGGTCCTTGGTAGATGTCATGAATCACCTAAGGCTCTGGGTACATCTCACAGATCTTCTCAACTAGGCCACTAGACTCTTATACCTTGGGAACATGACCTAAATAATGATCTCCTACACTCTATGATGTGCCATAATACCCTCCAATTGGTCCCCCATTCCCATTTTCATGTTCCTCATATATATAATAATCATCAGGTGGAGTTTTAGGATAAGAAAGGGGAAGTATCGGGGGGAGGGGTGGGCTTGGTAGGTTAATACCTACCTTGAGGAAGATGAAAATTATATCATTAAAATTTTCAATTTCACCCTTTCTTTAGAGATCACCTGCTCTATGGATGATCCCTAGGATTCCTCATCACTAGAGCCCTATGATACTTCACTAGTCGACACTTCATCAGATGAGTCATGGAAAGGTGGTGCCTATCCTCGCCATGGCACACCACCAAACATCACCCACACTGGGGTAAAGGGAAGATTTTATTCCCATTATTGGCACGTGAAATATTCCATGGCTGTTAGAAAGACATGACTCTCATGGAAGCTCACCATGGTCTTGATATACGGAGGCCCAAATTTTGGGAGCTCGACACCCTCATAGATCATCTTTCCTCATTAGTCCTCTATTGACATGGGCATCCACTAGATCATCAAAGGCATCCAAATATAGGGGAATATTAAATTCGTAGATGGTTGAATAATGCTTTCTAGGTTCTTCATAGGATCCTCAATGGCTCATATAATCCCAACCCAGAAGCCCCATGATTTCTTATGGTATCTCTATCAGGACCCTGCCCCTCCTAGGGCCAGGGGTGCAACTGCTCCCTACACCATCCCCATTTCACCTCCATCCTGAGATTCTCTATATGAATGAATCCCTACCTAGTGACCAACCCAATTAACACCTTCCATCTCTATAATCATTATTGTTTTCTCGATCACTCAAAGGCACCGCCATAAGAATGTTTTTAGTTACATTCCCACACAGTTGGGAGAATAATATATTGACCAAGAATCATTGATGTTAGTCTTTGGTAGAACAAGTTTGTATCTTAACCCCACTTGCATCATCATCCACTCGAGCTGATGAATGATATGATTATTCTAATCCTCAAATACCCCCATGTAGACTATCTCCATGTCCCATTGGAGGCACCCAAACTGCCTGGAAAATCACGATAGTGTGTATGGTTCGTAGTATACATGACCATTGATCCTTTTCACCAACACTCCACCCCTAAATATCTACAGGTACTCCTTCTATTCCCATGTCCCTCGTAGGTTATCCACTATTGGACCAACCAGGGTTGTTAAGGGGTGGATGTTGATGTTGATATTGTTGGTGATTGAGATCGTGATCCATGTCTCATCGAGTGTCACTAGCCTGAACCTAGTGATGGTAAATAGATATGGACACTTAATAAAATTCATAGGGATGATGGAATTCGGGAACTCATAACCCCTAAAGTGAATCATGATCAATCAACTCAAGAAATAGAAAAGGGACAAAATCCTTATTGTTGTGCTCCCTCTCACCACATATCCCAATAGTCTGTAGTGTTTGGAAAACAAGGGTACCCCTTGTTGAATCTATTTTCATCTTCTTAGAACGTCACAATTAGATGCATCTCTGAGTATAGCCCCATCAATGTGTCCTTGATTGGAGATAGCCAACGACTCAGGAACATGGTGAGAAATATAGTATAATCGATCAGTGGCTCCTAGCCTTATACCACATTATATTCCCAATTCTCATATTGAAACTTCTATAGGATAAACCAATAGGATCTTGGCCTCCTACTTTGAATAAATTTCATGTACTAATTTATCCATCTTAGTAACCTCATTTCTAGATTCTTACTCAAGAATATATTGAACAATACTTTAAATAGGATATCCTTGTGAATCTGATGGGCATGGTTCATATCCTAATTTAACATCTCTAATAGGTGGTTTGATGAAAGATGAATCACTTTTCTATTAGCCCAGGTGTTTGGAGATGGGAGGAACTCATCTTACTATAACCCTTCTAGCTGGACGCCACCAATACAGTGAACATCCCCCAAACTGATGCACACATCCCTGTGATGAAGATTGAATGTGTTCGTATCTAAGGACCATCTACTAAATATCTCCAACACCATCTTCTATTCAAGGATGAAATGGAACTATGATGTCCACATCACATAATACCATCCAACCAGGAACAAATACACCCCATATTCTAAGGAATAATTTCTTACCCAGTATGCCCAAGATCACTCACTAGTGAATTTTCCTCTAGACCGAAAGTCCATGTTCTTGTACCAGCCCCCCCTGTTACCTTGCATGCTTCTCTAGAGAATTCTGGTGAAGTGTTTAGGGAATTATTAATCCTCTTGTTCATTCCATGTGACCATCCTGGTCCATCCATTTAGCACATATATGTTCATGACTTTGTGCTTTCAAATAGGGTGTCCATGAACAGAAATATTCCTACAGTTGACCTAATCCTCACACATGAACCATGATCATGGTGTCTCAATATCCATGCTCCAGACATTCACCTCTTCTATTATCCCAATGTTCCAAAATGGATGGTAGATACAAAAAAGGTAGTTTATTTGGGCCTCTTTTACCACTCCCATGTTCATTTGGTTGTTTTAAACAACCCTCCTAACTCAAGGGATCTCAGTATTTTCTTCTATTTCTAATATTTGAATAGTAGCTTAAGTCTCGAGATCATCGTGACTCTATTGGTGGGCCATTTCTGAAGATTGTAGAAATCTTAATGGAAGTGTGCTCAAGATCAAATGGTTGGAGCACATGATCCTAGGTGGGAATAATTATTGTAAAGGATCATGGAAAATTAAACCTTGGTTGTTGAATCAGAGTTGTGGAATAAGTTTTCACAAAATACATGGCTTGAGCTCTTAATTTCACGAAAAGGAAAACTTATTCGCTAGATAGTAAAAACCTATTGGACACAAATTCTAGGTTCTATATAGATTCCCCCTGCAACTATTTATAGGTATGGACCAGTGGCGTGCATGCATGCACAATACCAGTATGTTCCCGAAAGTGATGGTTTCGTGTACCCATAAGAATAGACTAATCTCATTGAAATTTCCCTAAAAACCCGACATTTTAGTTCCCCTAAAGCTTATATTCCAAGGGGGAGGGGCATTTTTTGTTTCTAAAATTTCATGTAAATCCATAAAAAACTAATTGTGGAAGAACCGAGCATGAAACCCACCCCAAGGGACCATCCCAGAATAGATAACACTGTTGTGCCCAAGTTTTAATATATGCACACAAGAGCTACATTTCATCATCACAATCCCTGCATTCCAAATATAATGTCATTTTTTTATATTTCCCACAAATTACATTCGATCTTCTAGGGCTATCACACACAATAAATCATGTATGTGCATAATAATTGAAGGTTGCATGAAATGTATATCCTTGGATGCCAAAAGACACATCAATCCAATGATATTTCATGATGAAGCTCATGTGAAAATGGAATTCCTCACATGGAATGAATATTTTGCGCCCAATTCATTTCACACCCAATGCTATGGATTTTAGTTATTAGTAGAAGTTTCCCCCCCAATTGGGGAGGCTCTACAGAAGATGATGTGTCACTCTTCTGTGCATAAAACCGATATTCAGAAAAAGATATCCACATGGACCACCAATGGTAGGAAATCTTTTCTGACAGACCTCCTATGGGCCAAATGTAACTTGGCTCATAGTTGACTGATGCTTTTACAACACCTCCCAATGTAGCTTGAGTGCGATCTATTGAACATACCAATGTGAAACCCTGTTCTGCGTGCAACCTAAATCTTATGTGCACCAACTCCTAAGGTATCTATGGAATATACTTGTGATATAGACATGTAATCACGAAACTATTGGGTAAAACCATCAAAATTTTCATGTAAAAAACTTCTTGAGTCCTCTACTTCATGTCCCCTAGGCCTATACTTCACTTGTTTTCATGCCATCTTATTGTGAGCATTGGTAGTCTATCCCTGGATTCTTCTGAGCATGAGAAATCTAATATAGACCTTATGATTTTCAACTACTCCAATAATTGTACCTTGGTTGTTCCAAATCCTTGACCCACCAAAAGGCGCATGACCAATTGTAATGTAATCCAAAGGGGTGAGGCGTGTGTCCACCCACATCTGAGATGCATGACATAAAATGCCTAGATCCATGTCCTAGTCATATAACGATGTAAAATTGTAGTCATACCCAGTATAATAAAAACAAGATGCTCTATGTATAATTGGCATGGAAGGACCCTCACACCTCTACCACTCACAAGGAATGAGATCCTACTTGGGTGCATAATCCCCACACCATTCCAAACCTAGATAAATCCACTTATGATAGGAATATTCAATGTGTAATCCCCACACCATCCATCATCAACCCTTATTTTGTGAAATGAGAATCCCTACAATGTGATGTTAAAATACATGGATTGGTCTTACCACACGAAGTTAAAATACAACATCGAATGATGTGGGTTTTGATATCTGTCTTCTAAACAATGTATATAAAAAGCCTCCCTGAGGTTCAATCTTAACCAATGGTAAACGTAGTTTCTCCCTTCTACAGGTGTATCTCCCTGATCCGGCTTAAGGAGAATTTTGATTAACTATTTGGGTTTCCCCCAAGGGGTTTCCTAACCAATGGTAAACCTCGATACTCCCACATTAGGACATACATCCCTGATCCACTACAAGGGTCATTCTATTCTACTTTCAAGTCCTCCTCAAGGGGAACCCAAATTGTGGTAAAACTAGGCTCCCCCTCTATGGGATGTACATCAATAACCCCCCTCAAGGTTCATTCTTATCAACTCTTTGGATTTCCTTTAAGGGGAATCCTGATAAATTTAAAACCTAGGTGCATCCTCCTAGGGACATACCTCGATGATTTCCTCTAAGGGGAATTATGATCAACTCTTCATATTTTCCTCATGGGTCATCCAATCCAATGGTAAACCTTGGTGCTCCCTCCTTGGGATGAACCTCACTAATCCACATCAAGGGGAGTTCCAAAAAATCTTTGGATAACCTTAAGGGGAATCCCAATCAATGGAAATCCATGGTGCTCCCTCTTAGGTATGTACCTCCCTGGTCCACCCCAAGGGGCATTCCGATCAACTCTCAGGTTTGCCTCAAGGGGTGCCCGATCAATAGTAAAACCAAGTGATCCCTATTTATGACATACCTCCCCGATCTTCCTCAATGGGTTTTCTAATCAACCACCTGGTTTCGTCTCAAGGGGTATTTTGACTCATCTATCACATATCTCTCTCATGGAGCATTCTGGTTCATCCACCCAGGGTGAAATCTTCCATCCTTGGGACACACATCCCAAATCCATCTCAATGTGAATTTTGATCCATCCATCATATCCCTATAATAATTTAAATAGGAACAAGTCTCCAACAAATGTTAAATGCATACCCTGATTCATCACAACCAGACATTATAATTTGTATTCACAATATGTAGAACTTGTGACATAAACCAAAAACCAACCCCATGAATACGTGTGGGATTCCATATCTAAAAATCATTGTAGTTCCCATTACTTTAGTGTTGTTACCTCATGGTTGACATGGGATTCTTTGGGTTCACACCTTAAGATTACTCACTATAGATGTAAACCCAAGAGGAAGAAAACATGTGATCAATCCTCCAAGGTTCCATACATGCACATCAATGCCCAATGTGACTAATCCCATAACCAATGGTTGCTACCCTCTTAAGAGAGAATCAAAATGTATATAAGGAAGAAACATAATTTACCAGAATACAAAAAGTAATGTCATGTGGAATAAGTATCAAGAACATGGATTATGTATATAAAGGAGACTTGGACTAGGTGACGATCTCCAAAAAAATACATGCAAGGAGAAACTAACATCCCATCCCCCCATTTTGATCAAGGAGCACACATCTCCATTAAAAGTGATGAAATCCTCCTACCATTGGATAATGGGAATGAGAGTAAATAGAAACATTCATTGTTTGAAGGCCATAACCAAAGTGTTAGAAACCTCCCCTCTAGTACCACCATGTACCATCCTATTGTTGTGCCACTGTGCAGTGTGCCACCACCACTGCTTGCCTGCCCTATCAGCTTATACGTAGGCCTATGAAGGCATGCTCCTATTCCCAACCATGATGCATATGATCTTGTTGAGGGCTTGTTCCTTTATCAATGTCTGACCCTCCAGGGTCCCACATTTTGATGGGGTCGAGTCAACATGGGTAAGCCCTTATACTGGCCACATTATTATCCAAGTATTTAATAAAAATTACTCAGAATAATTCTATACACAAATGAAATTCTATATAACAACATTACCTTCAAACTCATGCCTAATGTATATTATAATGACTTTTATTATTTCATGGACACTATTATAATCATCACATAATCAAGAAAATAAATATTTTTATGGTCTTCATAAATTAAAAAATCCTGAAGAGATATTAATAATTTTTCATGTCCTTCATTTATCATACTCATGCAACATATATTTTCTTTTTTCATGGAAACCATTAAATCTACATCAATAATAAATTCAACATGCAAAATAATATTTAAATGGTCTTCATAAAATATAATATCTTCCGGAAAAATTTCAATTCTATGCTTCTAAATTCTCAAAATGTTCTTCCATATATAGAATCATCATGAAAATGAACATTTTCATGGTCTTAACTTTATCAAATGTTGAATACAATAAAAAATCCCCTAGTATAATAATAAAATGTATTTGAACTTAAGGATGGATGTGGACACACCACCTTCTCCATGAAACACACTGACTATGTGTATTTTCTTCCACATGTTCATGAGAATTCATCAATGGATATAAAACTTCTCTTCTACTTATGCGCAAACCCGAATGGGTGTAAGATTAATGCACGCAATTTCTTCTTCATGCAAAAAATTGTATGTATACACCATCTCAAAGTTGTATCATACGTCTTCAAATAAGACATGAATGTTTCTTCATGAAATCCATTGAACAAATTCCAGTTCATGGTGTTCTTCATGAAAAAATAGGGATGCACATAATGCACTATCCAATTATGGTTTAATAATTGGGTTATTCTCAATTAAAAATGAGAGTTATTTTCAAATTTCATATACCCACAGTTTCCTCCATCGCAAAATAAAAATTATATAAAGATAACCTCCACCATTTTCCAACCATATCGTTTTGTGAATTCATTATTTATTTAGAAATTAGTTCTCTTGAATATTTAAAATATAAACTTCAATAAGCTATGTGCCTATCTTTTATTAATCAATGATTTGAACCTTGCACCCATCATTCACTGCATTAAAATACATCAATTCATGCCTTGTAAATCTTGTATTTTAATTCTTGAATACCTAGGATTTGAATTATTCAAAATATTGTTAAAATAAAGGATTAAAATCATCGAATCCTTGCTTCCTGACTGGAATCTTCTTTATAGAGAATAAATCACATGCATGCGAACATAAATGCATGAAATCCATCATTCTAAATGCTTAATATCAAAGGGACTCTTGTAAAATTACATTTCTCCCAAATATTATCTCTTGGATTCTTTATATGAAAAATGAAAATGATGTTTCAAGAAACTTTTGAAAATTTTCATCTAAATATTTACACCACTATGTGATAATGGATGTCTTGGGTTCGATGAATGGTAGTTCGACCATATTCCTCAGTAGACAGGTGGCGCCGTCAGGTGATATGAGGAGGAAAATGAAAAAAATTCAAAAAATTCATGGATGATTTAAAATAATAAATAATGGGAGATTATACAACCCTAATTAATCCAATCGGGTAGTCCCCTATATGTCCATCCTTTTAAAGATGGATGAACAGTAGAATCTTAATCATGTCCCACATCAAAACATTCATGTGACTTCTTTCTGGTATATCAGCTAACCCATGAGGTGCTCAGATCGACTGGTCAATCAAGGACCAGCACAGGTACATGTTATCCATGAACATGGGTCCACATCCATTTGGGCTTTCATCCCACCCTATGCGCGGCTACAATCATGCGTTATGAATACCTTACACACGAGCCTTCATGTACTTCACAAGCACTATTCTGTCCCTCTTTCGCTTGGTTAACTGACTAGAGATGACCTCCCATGGGAGTGGATGACACTTTGGGTGCCATATAATCCTTTATTTAGGGTTTTTGGGATACTAAGTGTAGTTGGAAATATTTTTTAATAAAATCCTCTAAATAAATACATAGAAAAAATATATGTTAAAACAATGGAATCCAACTTAAAATGTAAATCCATATAACCACTTCATATTCAAATTATTTCATCATGCAGATTTTTTGAATGCCTATATTTTCATTTTCACCAATATAATCCTCACATCATCATGAAAATAAATATTTTCATGATCTCTATCAATTAGAAAATCCTTATAAAAATATTAATATTTTATTTCCGTTATTTATCTTCCTTATGATTCATATATTTTATTTTTCCATGGAAACTATTAAATCTCCTTCAATAATCAATTCAACGTGAAAATGAATATTTACATGGACTTCATCAGTTACAAAATTATCATGAAATATTTAAATAATGTGGATAGAAATTATTCAAATATTCATTGAAAAATAATTGAATCATGAAAATGGATATTTTAATGGTGTTCACTTTATTAAATGTTGAAGACAATATGCTCTATCCTTGTACAATAATGACATTCCTTTGAATATAAAATTAGTTCAATAATCATCTAAAGTTTCTTGGATAATTTTCCAAGAGTGATATCCAATTCCATTAGTTGAATCCATAAAAATTCCCCAGAAATAATCATCAATCATGGAGAATCTTCTTACCAAATGACCTCTAATGAGTCAACAAAAATTATCTAGGCATCATCACATCAAGCATGGATAATTTTATTTTTAAATGAGATATATGAAATCTATAAAAATTATCAAAGCATCATGAACATCCTTCTGGAATATTTGTCAAACTATTTCCATCTTTCTCAGTCTAGGATTAAGTACTAATCTTAAAGGTCTTAAATATACAATGAATTTTGATTCCTTATTATATATTTTAAAAATGCAACCATAATAATCAACCATACACATAGTATTTTAATCTCCCGCTTTGATTATTTTTCATTACCATTTCAATAAAATCAATGTCCCTTCTCCCTCTTATTGAAAATAAATTTAAAGGATTACTGTAATGGTTTTCTTATACCATTCATTAAATATGGATATAAGTTTCCCATTTTTATGAAATAATGATGGAACCACATGATTCACTTAGAAAAGATCATTTATTTGGTCTAATCTATGTATATATTGGATAACTCAATGGGTAAAATAAGGGAGATACAACAAAGGTTTTAGATTCAATCCATTAACAGTCATGCATGTGATATCATGGACATATTTATTCCTTATATAGGGGGTTGTATAAAAAATATTCATCATGTAGTATATTATCCTTCACACTTCAGTAAACAAAAAAGAAATTTTATGGGAAAGAAAATATTACTCACTTTTCTATGATCTTGCTAATCAACTAAACACACCCTCTCTATGATGCACATGTTTGATTCATTCATGATGAGGGAAAGAATTGTAATTGGGTTACCTTCATTTTCAGCTTCTATAGAGATGAACTGATATTCTTGATATCGAGTAAATAGGTCTTCATAATGTCTCCTTTATTTTTTCTCCACCTTAAGGGGTGAACTCCCCTCTATTTGATATGGACTAAAATTTCATCCAATAGACCTCAAGAAATAGATATTGATAATCCACCATTGTGGAACAATTAATGTTTCTATCAAATCATGAATGATCATTCCAATCTATCTTATTTAACTTTTTTTACTCATTTATCATGTTTAGAATGAACTTCACCATAAATTACCTACAATGTAAACAAAAATAATACAAAAGAATAATGGATTTATATGAAACATTAGTGAGATTATTAATAGGTTAAACACTACTAAGAATTTCCTTTTATCCCATATATTCCTTTCCTTGTAGTTATAATGTGTAATGTACTCTTCATGCTTGTATCTCCTTAATAGTTTACATTTTGATATTTTTTGACAGCATGGACACTTACTTCTATTCAAGTTTTCATTGTGTTGATTATTTATGCTCACTTATTCCAGTAGTGCAATATCTTCCATTGGTGATTGTTTTTATATCCTCAATATCTTCTTCTATTCTTGTAGAACAGTTATACAATTATTTTCAATATTTTCATCCTCCTTGAACCTTATAAATAACATTTATGAGACACTTGAATTTTATGTGCTGAAGACCTATCCTACAATTGGATATCTTCATGTGGATTAATCTTTATTCCTTTCCCTTTTCCCTAGCAAGTGTGTCATCCTAAACATTATGCATTTCTCAATCAATACTATCTTCTCCTTTGCTTTTGAGATTTATTCTCACCCTAATATCATATTTATTATATTCATTTCCATGGCATATTTTTAGTGGAAAATGGTATGAACTCTCTTTACATAGTTAAAGAATATTTTATTTATTGACATAAAATTCATGGATTCTAACTTATCATACTTCGTGGGAGTACCTTGATTCACATTTTTCTTGACATCCTTATTCTACTTATTCCCCAAGGAAGAATATTAAACTTTTATAATTTTCTTATATGTTTGATCTAGTAATTCATCCTTATCAATATATGTATAATTCATGGTAGGTATAAACCACACTCATCATAACTGTGACCACTTTTATTTCAATAATTATACAATTCTACAATGACACCCAAAAATTTTCATGACAGTCATATAATTCTTCATATGTGTACTATTATCTAGTTTTGATGGTTTCATAATTTCTTCATATATACTCATTATTAATTTTGGCCTTCAATAATTTTCATATTCTAACACATTAGTATAACAATAAGTAGTCTGATTTTTAAATTTCTAGCAACATGAACAATATCCAAAAAAATATCTTTCTTTTACATATAATATTAGCCTTTCTAGATTTAGTGTTTGGATATTTATGAATCTCTCTTTCCATATTTAGAAGAATAATTTTGGTTGTTTATTTTCTTGATAATAATAGTATCCACCATTGGTGTTTTTGTGGATTTATCAGGAAATTATTTAACTCATATCTTCCCAGATTTTAGATTAAAACCTACATTAGGAACAATAAAATTAACTAGGTTATGAGTTATATTCTTCCATGATATTGTAGAAGTATGATCAAGAGATTATCTTGAGTTATTATTTCCTTCTCAATTGTTTTTACAGAAACATGAATTTTTGGGGTTTCAACCTCTTTATGTGTTTGGTTGGTAGAATTATTTTCTCATCAATATGTGAATTTCCAAAACGCGCCTCCTTAAAATTTCATAATTCCAGATGTAGTTCAAGAAAATTCATGCTAAATGAACACATCTCATTTTCAACTATCATAATCCTTCTTTCCCAATCACTTATCTGTTTAGTAATATGATCTTTATGATGTTTGTTCCCTTATATCACAAATTTGTGAAGGTATTTGATTATAATATATTTTACTTCTAATTGAGCTTCCTTGAATCTAATAGTATCTTTATGAGATTCTTTCAGATAATGGGTCTTCTTCATATAATCATCATGAAAATCAGTATTTTCTCCCACTAACATGTACAGATCTATGACCATACAAGTTTTTATTCATGTTTTTTATATCTATCATTTATGGAAACATTGAACAATATTTCAAGTTTATGGATTAGTTCTCCAATAAAGCTTTTCTAAATGTTCCCTAATTAGCATGCCATTTTAATTTTTCATAAATAATTTTAATCATTATATTTTAAAGTGTCCCAGATTCAACCTTTTATTCAATAAGATATTTGATTAAATTTCACCTTTTGAATATATTTTCACTTCCATCCTCTTCTTTATTGATTTCTTCTTCAATATGTGTTATTTCATTGAATGATCCTTGAATGAACAATGCATATATGAAATCACTTCTTTTGGAACATTCATCATATAACTTTCATGTTGAGAGTAGTATACTAAAATAATTTTCATTGATAAACAATAGTAAAACACCTCCCACATGAAAAAAACTTTTGGCGATGAGTAATCATCAACCTCAAATGGATATTTCCAATCACCTGCATAATGTTTGATAAAGGACAACGACACCAACATGAACCAAGATTAAGAATATCACCGAGGCCACAATAAGCACACCAATACCATAATTTATTTACCCAAATATCATAAACTATATTTTCCCTGACACCATCCCTTCCGAGAAGAATTATCATGAAGAAACTCAATTAAAATAAAGATTAGAACTCACTAAAACAAATATATGTCAATATCTAAGGTTTAGGGTTTAAAGCTAGTGAATGTTGGGTGAAATACCCCCTTGGGATGCACTTGAGTCACCTAATAAATGATAAAGACACTTTTAAAGGGATAGAGACTAAGGTAGTTTTAGAATTTATTTTTGAAATGAAATTTATGTGAACACATCAGAATACTATCCACCACACTGCAAATTGAAAGATGGTGAAAAAGACTATGAAACAAATAGGAAGGCATCACCACATTACAACTGGTCAAACTACATATAGTTTCTTGGCTACTCCCATGCTGTAGATCCAAAAAAATTGAAGAAGACCATTATGTATCCAAGACTACTGTGTTTTATTACGTAGACACCAAAAAAGGAGTCTATTATATGAACCTTCTCCATGGAATAGTTATTAAAATTTTATTAGAACCAGGGAAAACTAATCTCCATAACTCCACGTTATAACCACTACCTTTACACCCCAGCCAATAGAGTCGATTACTCATATACACGACACTGAAATCCTCCATGACATAGTAGTACCATATTTGGTTGTACCACTAATTTCCTCCTTGATCCAAAAAACCACTTCAAGTCCATGTCTATAGAACACAACACTACTAAACCATAGTACCTAGATCCATGTCATAATGTTCATCTCTAGTAAGCACTCTCCTTCCTCCTCTAAGACCCCTAAGACCCCATCAGACACCTCTACCACTTGATTTCCCACAATGTAATGAGCTATATGGTCTGTACAGTTAAATTATATACCTATAAAACTACACTCATCCTTAATAATTTAATTTATTTATAGAATCAAAAAGAATGGATTTCCAAAAAACCACCCATAGAGATACCCCTCAATGATATCTTCAAGAAAAAATTCTTCCACAAAACAAAGACATCAAACCTAGATAAAACAATTATCAAACCCTTTTCTAACTACCACAACACCATACTACTTTTCCATCCACTAAATAGTAATACAACTAAAACTTTTTAAAAATGCCTAAAACATCCTCCCTAACCTATAACCATTCTCACATCTACTTCATCCCGGAAAAATCCCAAGACAATGATTATTGCAACTATAAAAAATAGATCCCCAAGAACACAATTATTGGAATTCCACTATCTAGGTCAAGATATTATCCACTTCAGGGGTCATTGAATTTCCCATATAGTTGTTATCACATTGAAGTATAACTCATACTAATTAGGAATCAAATCTCCCCCTCTAGGTATTATTGATGGTTTAGTCACACATCACTTTAATGAAATGAAAATTTTATAACCATCTTCAAAAATTTAATCATCATGTAGAATAGTATAAGGAAACATTATCCAAATCTATGTTTCTCAAACTCAGAAGTGAGGTCCTCCAGGCCACCAATCCTCCAAAACAATTAAACCTAGGGAATGATCCATCCCAAAAGAACCTTCTTCCAATGATCTGGGATCACTAGTGGACACTCCATGGATGTCACATATGCCTAAATATGAAACTATATATATTAAATGAAATGAAAGTAATTTAGAAGATACCAATAAATGAGGAGATATAGAAGATATCCTGAATTCAGTCCATTCATGGAGAGAGTTCCGAACAACAATCCACCCCTCTAATGCACCAACACATGTCAAAATTCCCAACAGATAGGGGCGAGATATTACTCCCCTGTGAAACCTATTCTTCCCATATTGAGTATAAACCTTAAAATGGGTAGTCATAAACCATAAAATCCAAGGGCCTTATACAATGATTGATATAAGACTTGTGATAATTCTGCACTACTTTCGTCATATCAAGAATAAGATAAAACTTCACTTTTATGATCTACACCACATTAGAAAAATGAACTGATGACTCCCCAACCCAAGCCTAGTATAATGGAATAAAATGCAGATACTTGTACAAATGAAAGAATACATTTTTTTTTGAAAAATGGTATCAGAGACTCCCATTGTTATTGGGTAATTGTAGGTAGACTATAGATAAAACTACCAGAACATGAGTGGTTGGCACTGTAAGATTATATTCATCTCTTTCTCATTATATGACTCGAGATTCAAGGGGATGTGGGTTTTGGGGTTTTAATGGTGAAATATTCTTATTTTTTCTTGTTTAATCTTGATTTATATTGATGATATTTTAGATTGTGTTGAATTTTATTTGGTTTTTATATGGTTTTATATGTTTGGAGTGAAACTTGTGTCGATATCAAGGCACATTATTGTCTCATATAGCATAACAAATTATATATATCCCATGTGAATAGTTATTTGAAACATCCAATGGATTCCACTAACTTTGTGTTAGCCTATCCAACCTTATGGTAATGCTTCATATTACCACTAGAACAAAGAAAACTACAGTTGGTTTTATTTAGGTATTTTTAATTCCTCAATTTTATATGTGAATTTAATTTTAATAAATTCATGATGAATTTTATAGTGGATTTTTTAATTTGATTTAATATTAATGGGTATTTAGAATGTAATCATTCTTTTCAAATAATGAAAATTGATTTAAAATTTTATAATTAGGATTTATAAGTTGGATAAAAATTAATATAACATTTATGATAATGAAATAATTTCCAATGATGAATAGAGGGGGTTTTGAAATGGTTTCCAAATAATATTTTAAGGGGTTTAAGTTTAAAATATGTAAATCATAAATTATATAAAGGGGGAATTATCAATATATTTATTTTGGATTAAAATTTTGTGCTCTTTTGGAATAATGGAATTTGAAATGTAGTTTTATATGGCAAATGTGTATTTTAAACAAGAAAATGAGAATAAAAAAAAGGATTGAAATGGGTTTAGTTATTTAAGACGCGCAATGTGATTTCAAGAAGGGAATCATAATATTCTAAGGTCATTTGAAATGGGGATTTTGAATTTTATGAATAAACATGCATACTTTCAATGTTATTTCAATAGGAATTAAAGATTTTTATATTATAATTTAAGGATAAAAACAAGGATTGAAGAAGGTGTTAATATTTTAAAATTTTATAATGGGTTTATAAAATGGTTAAAAAGGAAATATAAATTTTTAGTTGGTTTTTGATTTGATTATGAATGTGGATGTGATTTTTTAGGGGTAATGTTTTTGATATTGGTATTCATTGGGGTAGATGTGATTTGAGTTGGGGGCCATTGTTGAGTTTTTTTTGTATTCAGTATTCCCCCTTAAAATCAAAATGAATTCAAAAAATTTAAATAATAGAGCCATCCCATGGTAAGAGTTCATAGGACATAATGTGTAGATCTTAAATTTTATAGATCTTCCCAAACATCATGTGGAGGTGGTAAGGAAAGAACCCTCTCAATGTTTTCTTGATTTTATAGTTTTCTTGATTCCTTAAAATCTATTTTGTGAATCGAAGAGTCTGTGAGAGTTTATTTTTCTATATCATTATTTAATGAGAATAATTGAGATCATATTCCTTTTGGTATGTTTTTATTTTGATCTTATCCCCAAAGGATTCTAATCCAGACTAGATTCATTTAAGGATTTTTCTGGTTATATCTTGATGTTGATGCTTTTCTCCTATGTTAGGGTAGGGTTGGGGTCCTTTGAGAGGATAGATTTTTAAGATCCTATAATGAATGTTTCTTCTTATATTTAATAATTACTTCAGTATTATTATTTGTATAATTATGAGTGGCCTAATATTTTTTTTTGGTTTTGAGAGGTGGTAGAGGAATAATTGCTTTTTTCGTTTTTGGACCTTGATAGTAGTTCATTAATGTGTGAGGTTATCATCTCCTTCATTATTCTGTCCTATATTTTATGTTTAAATTTTTAGATCAATCCCTGTTAATTAATTTTAGTGAATTCTTATTATTGAACCTATTTAGAATTCTTTTATGATATATTATAGAAATAAATGTGGGTATATTTACCTAATTGTATATTTTTTTGTGGTGGTTGAGTTGTATTTGGGCTTTGAGACTAGGTTCCATGGGTCATTGATTCACCATGCTAGTGGATATTTTACACATTGTGTGGGTGGGTACTATGGTTATCTGTAGTCCATACTTTTTATAAATTTTAGTGTGTGATTGATGTTTCATATTTTTATTAAGGTGTTGTTTTTAGAGAAATTTAGAGTGATTTGGGGTCTTTTAAGGGGTTTATTTCTTTTAATATTTGATATCCTCTTAGGGAGATATCTCTAGATTCATTGAATTTCTAGTGGAACAAAGTGTTATAGTGGAGAAAATTGTGTCATCATGACCATCATATTATTAATTTTTTATTTATTCAATGTAATTTTCATTTTTTTAGAGTTTCATAATCTTTCATTCGATTTTTTTTGAAAATTACAACGATTTATCCTAACAGACATATAGCCATAATGGTTGGGAAAACTATTTTTTAACCCCGAAGATGAGTCTGAAATTTTTATAGAACCATTTAACATGATTGGAAAATATTTTTTCAAACCAATTGTAAATATATGTGAGTAAATAATTATTCATAGTAAGGGTCACCCTATTAACAAATTCTCTATCCAATTTTCTGACCATGTTGTGTGACATAAAAATTTTATTAAAAATTTCAATTTTACCTAAATGCCCCTATGTCTTTAACCCCTAAATTGGCCCCTTATACCTTCTCCCTATGTGTGATGTACATAAGGGGATCACCATGGAACACCTCCTCCTCTGATTTCCCCACCTCATTGGATTTTAAATGGTGGGATCTACATAATTTAAGGTCGGATCTCAATGGTAAATACTCAACTTCAAAATTTTCTCTATACTTATTTTTTATACTCCTTACCTCACTTGTGTGTAGAGATATGAACCCTATTTTGTAATATTAATAGATTTGTTTTGTTTCTGTTGCACCAAATGTGATAGAACTATATTCAGGTTCCCCTTTATCCATTATTTGATGTTTTAGACCATTCAATATTGATTTGAGATATATTTTCCACATGATTGACCCATTAATTTTTTAATAATTATTTGGTTTCCATATAAATTTATTTTTGATCCATGACTAGTAATGTTATTAAGTTCATTTATTCATTTATTACTGTAAAAAATTTAATTTCAAATTAGTTTCAATTCAAATTGAAGGCTTTACCTATCTCAAAAGACCCTTGAAATATGATTTTCAATTACATTTTATAACAACGGTGTAAATAATTTCACGAATTACTTTATAAGATGTATTTTAAAATTAACAAATGTTTCAGTAATTTTCAATTAAATTTATAATGGTTTGATTTGGTAATTAATGATATATTTTGATTTTTAAAATTGAATTTTACACAATTATGTGTATCAATATATTTTGTAAATAATTTTTTTTACTCAAAGCCCATGTTATAAATATTTTATGTATCAATAATAATTGTAATCTTGTACATGAATATATAATTATAAATACATTTATATTCATATTCACCCAAAGTACGTGTCAATATATATATTTAGAGGAGAAATGTCTATATATCTAAATTCATATGTGTGTAAGGATAAAAATAAATTTTGTAACATTATTATTATATCATGAACAATGTTTTCAATTTATATTCTAAAATAATTTAAATTTAAATTTTTTTAGTCATTAAACTAATTTTCATAGGGAAACCATGATTTTGAATGGTGTTATTTTCCTTTAAAGGATAGATATCGAGTCATTTAAGGGGAAAATATATATATTGGCCATGTGTTTGGATTTTAAAGAGGGTATTTATAACATGATTTCTCCAATGATATGTAGAGAGGAATTTTTTTCTTTATATGACTTCAAAATATTTATACATATATTTTCAGATCCTAGAATTGACACATCAGGGGATCCTCAAGCCAAGTGTTATCAGAATTGTTTTTAGAAAAATATGATATATACTCTATGTTACTCTGAAAAATTTTCTTAAATAAATGTGATAAATCTTGAATGGAATAATAGATCATAAATACAAGACAATGGCTAAGTGAAGAATGAGATATTTACCCAAGGTGTGACCTAAAATAGGTCTGCACATTATGTTCAAATATCTCAACTGTTGGAGGTGTGTTTATTTGATTCATTAATTTATTAATTTATATAACTAAAATGTCTATAAAATCACCGCTATAGATAATCCTCTGGGGTTGTCCAAATAAACCCAGAGGGGATTCCAAAGTGTTCTTTCTCCTTCAATTAGTGAATCACATATGACAATAATGAATCTTTGTGTTTGGGAAGATTGTGATCTATCAAATGTGAAGACTTCCTTCAATTGTTGGTGAGTACATTATTCAATGAAAAATGATCCAATCTCTAAGAAGGACTCATAAAATTGAGGATTTTTCTATTTTCGATTAAATTGTTTGAGGAGAATCATTCATTCTTTGATTTGTTCCAATTTTTGAAAATTGGCATGAACATATGTACCAATTTAATTGTTTTTTTTATTCTATCCCATATCTCCGAATTGTGTTTTTTGGCTATGAATTCTTGGACAAGGATTGATAAACCATAGATCTTTTCATCTTTCATAACATATTCTTGATGTTCTTCATATATTTTCTTATTGGGTATTGTTTCGTCATTATTGGGAGGGACTAAGACCAATAGGACCCCTAGATTGATGAAAAAATAATGTGAATGATACAGATCAAAATAAATGGATGATATACGTTATATTGTGCGTTGCATGTAATTTTTTTGATGATCAGATTTCCAAAAATCAATGGGAGAGGTAACCAAGGCATGTGGTTCATATGGTGAACCATAAATGGGTTGAAAACATTGATGTTCATCCACCAAATGGCTATAATCAATGAATTGGGACTAGATCAACCATTTTTGGATGATGATGAGGCCTGACTTGAAGTGGAAAAGTCAGATCTTGAGCGTGGAACACATATTTGGATTTCTCAGAAAAACATGACTACACATCATGTATCATGATGAATACATGATTTTTATCCTCTATGATATGGTGGCTAGGGTATATGGAAATTTATAAGGATGTCATATCATGTAGACTCTCTAACCATTGTGTACATATTCCCCGTGTGGATGAGCCATGTGGCGGAGCATAGGGCTAGGAACCAGTGTGGATAGACCTGATCAGGCGCATGCTATATCCTGAAGTACATAGACATAGAAAGATTCCCATTGTTCACTGAAGTACATAAAAGTGGGGTAATATACATGGAAACAATTGATAATACATGAACCAATCCCAGTTAGCATGGAAATACCATGTGTCTACCTACACGACACATACATCTACATCGGAAGGTATCTGTGTACTGGCCCAGAACATAACCAGGTGAATGAGTGGGACAACACACCATG
Organism: Viscum album; assembly: GCA_963277665.1. Taxonomy (NCBI): domain Eukaryota; kingdom Viridiplantae; phylum Streptophyta; class Magnoliopsida; order Santalales; family Viscaceae; genus Viscum; species Viscum album. The sequence goes on from OY728150.1 coordinate 1,031,561,146, forward strand.
TGGGTCCCCTACCTTCCATATACCCCATGATTCTTTTTTAGTAAACTTCAAAATATCATATATACTTCATTTGGACTATGATTTTGGCCTGGGAGTAGCCTATCCTAAGTGATTTTCATTTTGGAATATGATGGTGACCTTGTTAGTTGATTTTGGAATATGATGTGAGATAGTACAGAGTGAAGATTATTTAGGTGGAAACTGACCATGATAGTGAGTGGGAAGAGGATCGCATGTTACCTATAGATCATAACCCACATTCATCATGGATGTGGATCCTTTATCTATTAAGTGTAACATCCATATTAGATAGGGTATCCATCATTGATATTTCTGAGTGGAACCCTCTATCAAACCAGGGAATGGTTCATTTACCTATATAGTGGAACATCCACATATTATTTAGGATAGGTCCTCTATTTATAGAGTGTAACCCCCATATTGGATAGGTCCTGGGTCCTCGAGACTTTAGATTGGAACTTCCTTATTGCACTAGGGCACAATTCCTTGTGATATCTGTGTGGAACCCACTATTGGATAAAATATGGATCCTCGTGACTCCTGAGTGGAAACCTCCTATCATAGAGGGAGTAGTGCCTTATAAAGCTAAAGTGGATCCTCCCTAATGAAAAAGGTCATGGTTTCTTAAAAATTAGTGTGGAACCCTCTGACACATCAAGGCGCAGGTCCTCTACAGACACCAAATGAGTAGAACTTCACCAGATTCACTATGGTGTGGGTCCTTTAAATGGATTTTATCCCCCTCAACTGTGAGTTATAGTGGTGAGGCATGTTCTTTCACATATTAAATTTTCAGAAGATGTGTGAGAGGATAGACATCATTTATGAACTTTTGGAACTGTTGAAGACTTTTCTTCTGGGCAAGGATGTGAGATGGTGAGCCCTTTTCTCTCTCATTTGGTCTTATTTTTCTAAGAATATATATATATACCTAAATCCATGTCATTGGAATTGGATCCAATATTTACATGGGTTGTAGTGAAACATGGGTTATTCCACATACTCTTCGTGTTGATATCCTTATGGTTGGATGAGGTTACTCTTCTACAATGGGGATAAACGAATCATCATGTAGTCCACCTACACATCCTGTTAAGCCCCTTGGGTTTTAATGAGGTTACTTTATATTTTTTTGGGTTGAGCTTCATCATACATTTCTATCGACTATCTATTCCTACTATGTCTCTTAATTCTCCCATTTTCATATTTCGGTGTGTCTTTCTGGGAATGTATATACTCACCCCTACATGGTCTTTTCCCTCACATGTTGTGTCTTATCCAGACAATGGAAAGGTCAACTATGAATTTAGAGGAGCTTAGTGATACTTGGTGTTTTGGACCACGTATGGTAGTGTTGGATTGGATATCATTATCTAGTCTCCTTGAGTGTTTTAAATTCCAATTTTATCATATTATGACATTATTCTTGTTTCGAACGCATTTTCCCCATTTATTTATAATTTTTACTATCATACTATTATATAACCTGGAGGATTTTATGCTTGGTTTACATTATAGCTATTACATGTTTTTATTATTATTCCTCTCCACTTCTGCTTTGAGAAGTTTAGGTGTGTGTATATAAGTAAATTAGGAAAATTCCACCAATTTCGGATATTTCATTTGGAAGTTTTTTGTACCCCATGGCCAATAGAGGTGGGATTTGGGTAGTTGGGGCTTGATCCATGGTCTGGGATAGATAATGATTGATATATATCAGAATAGTTCAATCCTTAGGATAGTGTTTGGTGTATTACTCTAATGAGGATTTGGTTTGGGATTTAGGGAAATAGTTACAATGTGTCTCAAATATGACTCTTAGTCTAGGGAATCTAGTGATGGTACGAGAGGCTGATGTATACATTCACTAGGAACATGATTACCTACTGGCCGGCTCGAAATACTAAGACATTTGTTATAGGGAACAATGATACATGCATCATATAAGAATTAGTCATAGACATTCGCACTTGAGTCCTCCCACATTGTTACACACACACACACACATTTTCTCATCTGATTGTGGTATGCATTGAATATAATTTTAGGATACCTCTATGATAGAAACCAACCTAGATAAATGTTTTGGATCATGATGATGACATTATTAGTGATTAAGACTCAGTTCAGGGTCCATCCCATGTGATTATTCTTCTAGGTGGGTAGGTAGAGACACCCCCACTTGTCATGCAGTAGATCAACCTTGCATATCTGAAATAGGATGTTCGTAGGATTAATACACCTTATGAGTTCCAATTCTTGAGGTTGCTGAGGTTCTGATGTGAACTTGACCCCCAATAATGGGAGTATTTTCTAGAGAAGGTGGTCTGTTTCTTCATACTCATCAATAAATTGATGTATTTTGTGGATTCAGTAGTATCTATACTTTCCACAAAGTAGTTGTGAATTGGTGGAGTCTTGTTACCTAGATGCACAATGAGTCGACACTCTCATGGCCCAAATTATAAGAGTTGTTCTATGAGGTGTTCTACCCCTCCTTGTTGTGATCAGTTCAGATTTAGGAGAATATTTTTATATAGAAGGTAGGGATGATAGTGGATGAGTATGTTGTGAGGATCACATGACTTACACAACACTCTCTCAACATAATTTGGGATAACTACTTCTATTCATGGAAGTTTGAGTTTGGACTCTATAGAGAGATCTATGACAACTTGGTTCCCCTTAACATCACCACATTTTCAAGGTTTTTGAGTGTAAATTATTAATATAGAGATTAATATTAGTGGGATTCTAGGTGGAAAGATCTGTATATGGGAATTACATGTCTCAGTTGTCTGTAGTTGCGAGAAGGTGTTTGTCAACAAGATCTCAATGCAAGAGACAACTCAATTACTAGAATGAGGCATGTAGATAGGGGTATAACTGAGGAATAGGGTACCCTAGATAGGTTCAATGATATTATTTTGATGGGTGAGGTCACATGGTGTGAGATTTCCTAACCAGACTTTCCAAGGAGAATAGACAGACAATAGATAGACCTCCACTGTAGAGGTATCACTATGTTCAGGGATCTACAAAGAGAGGGTAGGGTTGTGCAAAGGGATTCATATCTAGAATATGAGAATGAATATCTATATGTTTTGGATGATGTTATGAGATATTTCCACCACCACCACAAAAATTCCCAAGTCAGGCTCAAGGATACGTCTGTCGAGGCTGCAAACAGTGGTAGTATCTGGAGGCTTATGATCTTATGAAAGACAAGATGATCTGAGGTACGATATGTGTATTTTCTTATATTTTTTTATGTATTATTATAAACATATTTTATTAATTCCTTCATCTATATACTCCAGGAACTAGAGTTAGATCTCCCATTAGATGTTCTAGGCTAGTAGCTTCATCTTGAGGTTCCTATAGGGAATGCATCTTTGGTAAATTTTATCTACCGGTAGTCTGAGCTGTCTATTTGTGGAGATAGGTTCACGTGGGACCTTTTGGTCAAAATAATTGAAACCTATGATGTCATATTGGGTATTAATTGTTTATCTATGGTTTAACCCCAGATTTATTTTTACCATATATGATTCATATTCCTTCACACTGATGAGACGAGATTGACCTTTTAGGTGACCGAGATCTCAGGGAAGGAAATGTGGATGCGAGGAGGAGGCTAAAACCCATCAAAAATTAGTTTATGAGTATATCCCTTGGTGCGATATGTTATTCATGTATCTGGATTCCTTCAGTGATGAAGGATTATATGGACGTCTTCCATGAGGACATTCATGGACTACCTCGGTGGTAGGAGATGGAGTTATGTATAAAGTTGAATCTAGGGGCCTCTCTAATATCTTATGCAGCATATCAGATGGCCTCTACAAACTCTGGGATCTATGGTTGTATTTATAAGACCATTGCGGGTAGGGCTTTATTAGACCTAGTGTGTCCCCCTAGGCATCTCCAGTGTTGTTTTTGAAAAAGGCAGATGACATATTGCGTCTTTCTATGGATTATCATCATCTGAACAAGGATACGATAAAGAAATAATACACATTTCATAGGATAAATGAGATTTTTTACCCATTTAATGGTGAGAGATGGTTCTTAACGATCGATCATAGATCTATCTACCATCAATTGGGGGTTCATGAGGTTGATATTTCGAAGATGGTATTCCAATGTTGCTATATACACTATGAGTTCCTAGTGATTTTGTTGGGCATGATGAATTCCCCCATTGTGTTTATGGATTTGATGAACTAGATCATCAAACATACATGGACTATTTTTTGGTTGTTTTCCTTAAATTAATACTCATCTACTCTATGTTAGAGTAGGATCGTGTATAAAAATTGAGGATGGTTCTATATTTTCATTGAGAGAACAAGTTTAATAGAAATCTCTACAAATTATTATTTTCAATTCATGAGATTCACTTTATAGGGAATGTCATTTCTGATCATGGTTTTTTGATGGATCTAGCAAATAACGATGTAGTTATTTCTTGGGAGCCACCCAGAAGTGTGTTAGAGGTGTAGTGTTTCCTTGTCTTGGTGGGGCACTACCCGAGGTTTGTGGTAGTCCTTTCTAGTATTTCATCCCCACTGAATTTCGTATCATAAAGGGAATCTTTTTACCTTTAATAAGAAATTCTAGAGGACCGTCAAGGAGTTTAAGCTAATTATGAAGAGTGTTCCTATGATGAGACTACTAGAGGAGGGTGTGAAGTACACAATGTATTGAAGTACATCAGAAGCTATGATAGGTTGTGTATTCATACAACGGGATGTAGATATTAAATACTGGTTGAGGCATTTGAGACTCCATGAGAAGAACTATGTGACTCATGAACAGGAGTTGGCAGTAGTAGTCTTCACCCAGAGGATGTGGAGGAACTATCTTCTGGGATAGCGCATTGTGGTTTACTCAGACCACCAGAGTCTCATGTACATCTTCACAAAGAGATACTTAAACAAAAGGTAGCGACACTGGTCGGAGTTACCAAAAGACTATGAATTCGATATAGTATCTACTATATAGAAGGGATATGTGGTAGAAGATGGAATTTTTTAGGAAGTCCTAAGCTTTCTTGGTGCATGAGGCATCAAAGAAATTGGATTCCTTATTATTGACCTGGGTGAAATAGGAGGGTTCATATTTTCTTTAGTCGATAGTGTTGAATCATCCACTTGTCAAGCGTGTGAGAGACTCACATCTAGGATACATCAATTGTGAGTTCTTCTGTGACCTGATATCCATTGGAGATTCACCATATTTATATTCTAAAAAATATAATCACATCATCTTTTTATAGGGATGGATGATGGACCTAGTCATGATGTAGGAGAGGGTGATGTTAAATTTCCAAACATCTCTCCTAGATATAAATCTTGGTGTGGGAAATATGTACAGAAACCCTCAGAGGTAGTTTTTTTGGTCTCTCTTGATATAGATCATGGATGAGTTCTTCTCTTTGTGCCTCACCTATTGGTAGTAAAGACTGAGCACTAGGTTATCATATTTTGTTGCATCCCCTTGATATCCTTAAGTGGATGTGGGATGGAATATCCATTTACTATGAGAAAAGTATTCCACAAACAGTGAAGGTCCATGATTCCATGTTAGTTATAGTTGAAAAAATCATGAAGTCAACACACTTCCTTGCTATCAGGGAGTATATTTTGATAGAGAGTTCGGGGTAGTTGTACGTATGGGAGATCATTTCCCTTCATGGGGTTACCTGAAATATATTCTTCAATCGTGACATGAAATTTACCTCACAGGTGTGGATAGGTCTGCAGGAGGAATTTGGGAATTACAGAAGGATGAGTCTATCCTTTCACCCTAGAGGGATGGTAAAACCTATCTCACTATCCAGGTGTTATTGGATCTACTTAGGACTTTCCAATTAAACTTTTATTAGAGCTTGGATCATCACATTCATTTAGAAGATTTTTCATACAAAAATAGTTTCCACTATACTATTAGCGTAAAACCTTTTAAGGCCTAGTACGGGAGACCTTGTAGTCCACCCTTGTGTTTGATAGAGATTGGAAAGACATATATTATGGGTTTAGAGATGGTGCAAGTGATGAAGGAGAACGTCTAGGTCATCTGTGAGTGGATGGGGATGGCCCAGAGTAGATATAAATCTTACACAGATCGATGAAATAGACCAATCGAGTTTGATAAAGGATACCAAATTTTCTTGAGATTCTCCCCATGATGAGTATTGAAAAGATTTGGTGGGGGGAAGTTATCCACAAGGTTCATCATGCCATTTGAGATTTTATAGAGTTTTATTGAGGCTTCATACCGACTCACCATACCACCACAGTTGGAACAGTTGGAGGAAATCTTCTATTTGTCACAGATGAGGAGATATGTCACTACTAGAAAGGCTATCTTTCCCAACACTTCTATACCAATGGTTCAAAAGAACCGTTGGTATAGATGCACTTTACCAATGGTTTTAATAAACCATTGGTAAATGTGTGGTTAGGGAGGGATTTCCCAACAGGTTTTAATAACCATTGGAAAATCCATGCTTTTCCCAATGGCTATTAAAAACGTTGGGAACCCCCCCCCCCAATCCACACAAATAGAACCCCTGACTCCCAGACATGCCCCATTTATAGAAGCATATTCCCGAATCCCAGAAGCGCCTGCCCAGGTGAGCCTCTTCCATCCAATCAGCTGCAACTCCACCATTCAGGTTAGACTCCTTCAACCTCTTCTCATATAAGCTAAGTATATCCTTCTATTCTCAACATTTCTCCATTTGTTTCACTATTTAGAAATATCACGTTGTTTTTACATATTTCTATGGATTTTGGGAAATTCTATGATTCACTACCCCCTTCATGAATTGTGTACTCAAATCAATACATCATTTTACACATTGTCCAATTAATGTTTTCGTTACACGTATACATTTATAAGGTCATGGTATCTTTATTGTGTTATAATTGTAAAGATTCATATTTGTTTTTTTAATCTCAATTCTCCAAATATTACAGCTTCATGTAAATGAACTCATAAGAAATTGTTTGTAATATTTATTCATACTATTTCATGAAAATCACTCCTTTCATTAAGATCATGTCAAACATGAAGATCTTATTCATCTTTATTATTGTACACTATGTGTGTTATATAACAAGTATATATCATGTTACTATAGAAATATTTATATATATAAAATGACACACTGTTCACTTATCCTTTTCACAATAGAACATATGGAGTATCTTCTTCAAATTTTCAAAATAGTTTGTGGTCCCTAATTATTTTTCATAGAATAAATAATAAATACTTAACCGTACAATCCAATGTTCTTTATGAATAAAATATCTACAAAGGTAACTCTCAGTGGGATCTCTCATTCTCCCATGTATTACTTATTCCTTATTCATCAAACTAATTCATAGAAAACCCTTTTAGATTTTTTCTCTAGAACCACAAGAAACCATTTTAGATTTTTAGGTGTCACTTTAATTAATCATATCATTATATTAACATGTTATATAAATAGACTGGATAGTTATAGACCTCTCGGTAGTCACCTACATGAATTGTATCTCACACATTGTTCGAGATGCCATTGGGTACCCAGATAAACTACATGATTATATGTTTAGATAAGGGGAAACACCATTTTACAGATGCATGAATACTCACATGACATAGGATAGATCATGTAGCTAATGATTGGGTTGTATCTCAAGAAGCTTGGTCGAATTTTAGAATTTATTGAGCCTATTGCATAGTACTACTTCCTACTAGTTATAACTATGTTTTTCTTCTTGATACATGTCATACATTACCATCATTCGGTTTATGATTCTATTATTAGTTGGTATTACTGATTTGGTTATTTTCATCCATTTCCAATATTTTCCCATTATTATCTTTCTTCTACTTTTTATCTGATAAGACTAAAAATTTTCAACTTAGGTAACGATGGAATAGTATCCCCCAGACACACCAAATGCTCTCACTATTAGTCAATAACATTTGGAATTTTGGTAGATGTGCTTGAGGCCATGTGGCCATCTGGGTTCGTGTAACTAATGAGTGGCATCCTGGTTTGGGACATCACAGTTCCTAGATATCCTTTTTATATGTGTTTTTAATTAAATCCATACCTATAACTATTGAAGGTCCCTCTCCAAAATCAGTTGGTTGATGATTCAATGAATACACCCTACCAACCTATGATCTATGGCCCCAAACCTAGGATCCTTTAATCCATGGTTAAGGTGAAACTTGATGAGGCCATAACTACCTTTGATGTGATCAACATCCTACCCCTCATCCTGGTCTACATGAAGAAGTTAAAGTATAAAACTCATGTACTCCCAATAAGACCCTTAAGGATTGTGTATTCCTTGATCCACTTCGAATGTTTTACTGGGAAATCCTTGAATATAGGAATTATAAATTATGTATCTTATTTTCTTATATACACTATACTTTGTTTTGTTTCTTAATATGATTCTCATATATTATAATGTGTCACTTATCCTTTTATATAAAGTAAACAATTGTCATTTACCTAAATATTTTTTGATTGAACTTCAATATTATTGAATTTCTTTGAATTGACTTATTGCAATTTTTGTACAGAATGGATAGAATTCGGATGTACAAAACTGATCAGATTTCAACCGAATTTCAAAATAATTTGAACAGTTTTTTAGATTTTATATTTTACAAGGCTTCAGATAGTGGTCGCATACATTTACCGTGTTCTAATTGTGTTGGAAGACCTTGGTTGAGTCGTCAAGCAGTTAGCTATCATATAACCAAATATGGTTTCCAAACAAACTATTATGTGTGGTATCACAATAGAGAGAAAATGGAATCTCAAAATTTTGATGATCCAAATGATAGGAATGAATAGGAGAGTTTGATATATTATCAGTTTCCATTTATTCGGCATCATGAGAAGGAAATTATTTCTAGCCAACAACATTTTGATACCAGCACACATGATGCGTCCAATGAAAATGATGATGTTGATAGGGTGAAAAAATTGAATGATGTTGTGATTACTCCAACATATCGACAATGTGGTAAAATGAAAAAGTTGGAATTTTTAATCCGATTGTTTCATGGGAAAACTATGTATGGTATTTCAATTACAACAATTGATTACATTCTTACCTTCTTGAAGGACTTACTTCCAGATGATGCATCTATTCCCTCAAACCACTAAATGGCCCAGAAGTTAGTTGATGAACATGGATTATCAAAAATATAAATTCTTGTTTGCCCGAATGATTGCAGCTTATTTTGGGAGGAACTGCTGAATGAAATGATTGTAGCAAATGTGGAACATCCTGATGGAAGCCAAAATATGATGGAACACCATATCGTGTGCCACAAAAAGTAATTTGGAACGTTCCATTGATCCCCAGATTATATAACCTTTTCATGTCTAATGAAATATCAGTAAAAATGAAATGGAATGACACAGAGAGAAAAAAGAATAATGAAGAGTTGGTTCACCCTGCAGATGGATTTTCATGGCAGAGATTTGATGCTCAATATCCTGAATTTTCAGCCAATGTGCGTAATGCAAGACAGGGTCATTCATGTGACAGTTTTAATCCATTTAGGAAGATTTGTACTTCACACATCACATAATCGGTTTTCATACACATTTATAACCTTCCCCCATGGCTGTGTATGAAAAAACCTTACACTTTCTTGAGTATACTGATATCTGGACCTTCTGATCCCAGAAATGATATAGATGTATACATGTAACCTTTAATAAAAGAGTTTAAACATTGGGATGTGGGTGTTCCCACATATGATGCATGTTTAAAAGACATATTTCAAATGCTTGTTACAATTATGTGAATGATCAATGATTTTCTTTCTTATGCAATGATGTATGGATGTAGCACAAAAGGAAAATTGTCATGTCATGTTTGTATGAAGAATACTTGATCAAGAAGACTGAAATATCGTCATAGTTTTAATTTTATGGGACATCGATGATTCTTTCCAATGAACCATCTATATAGAAACAATCGTCGAAGATTTGACAATACCATGGAGACTGAAAATCCACCTCAGCGTATGTCTGGAACTGATGTGCTTAAGGAATTGAAAGATTTCAGTTACTCATATGGTAAGGGTGTAATGAAATCTAGAAAGAGGAAAAATATTTCCAATGATACCTCCTACAATTGGAAGAATAAGAGTATATTCTTTGAGTTTTCATATTGGTTAACCAAATTGTTAGGCCATTGCTTAGAAGTAATGCACATTGAAAAGAATATATGTGAAATGTTGCTTTCTATTATTTTAAATGTCAAGGGGAAGAAAAAAGATGATTTACAATCTCGATATGACTTGGTAGATTGGGAGATCAGACCAGAATTTTATCCTATCTGTATCAGTGAAAATAAATGGAAAGTTCCATGTGCTTATTATGTGATGACACCTACTGAAAAAAATCAATTTCTGGAAGGGCTATAGACTATTAATGTTCTTGATGGCTATTCAAGAAAAATATCAAAATGGATCAATAGATATATTTGAAGCTGACATCTTTGAAGACACATGATTATCACACCCTTTTGCATGAGTTGATTCCAATAGCAATATCTCATCTCTTGTCCAATAATGTAAGAGTCTCAGTTATTCAATTGTGATATTCTTTTATAGATCTTTGTTCTAAGAAGTTTTCCAAATCCTTCTTGCAAAAAATGTTGGCAGAGACACAATTAATTTATTACGAGGTAGAGAAAATATTCCCTCCATCATTTTTTACATGCATGTTGCATCTAACTGTCCATCTTCCAACCAAAATACTCCTTGGAGTTCCTATTTCTTTCAGTTGAATGTATCCAACTGCAAGAACCATGTACACATAGAAATCATATGTTCGTAACAAGAATTATACTGAAGGTTCTATTGTGAAGGGTTACATGGCTCAAGAATGTATGGATTTCAGATCAATTTATTTGTCTGATCTTAATACAAGAATAAATAGACTGATGAGAAATGAATAAGAACAATATGAGAAAATTGAACCCAGTTTTCCATCACATCCTCAGATAAGAGGAATTCTGGGATCATATACATTAACTAAATTACGCCTTGAAGAGCGAGGGATGGCACATCGCACAATGTTGTTCAATTGTGATTTGTTTTATGAGTATATCATGTTTGTAAATTGTACATGTATCTCTTATCTTATCTCTTGTAATTTTAAATATTTGTTAAACTATTATTATTTTTCTCTATAGGGAACATAAAGAACTGATATATAAAAAGCAACAATATTTATCTTTGAGAAGGAATGAGACTTTGCATAGAAAAGGGTTTTCGGCTTGGTTGAAATTGAAGCTGAAAATATTTCTGTAATAACTAAATAAAAATAATATTTAATTAAGTTTACTATGTGTTTATATTTCAGGTATCGAGTTTTCTTGCAGACTCTGTTTCTGAGGAAATAAGATCTTTGTCTTTTGGTCCTAATACCATGGTTTGTGCTTATAAATCACTTATGATCAATGGATACAAATTTATTATCACTGAACGAGCAAGAAACATGATAACACAGCATGATGGTGTTATGCTAACTACCACAACAGACTGTTATGCCAGTTCATCAGATACTAGACCTCATTCTGAAAATGTATCTTATTATGGAGTTGTGGAGAAAATAATAATTTTGTATTATTACTCATATTGTCGAGTAACGATGATGAAATGTCAACGGTTTGATTCAATGACAAGGCAAGGCACCTTTAATGATGATTGTGGATTTCTAGTTATTGAAATTACTCACACTCTTTCCTCCGATAAACCATATGTATTAGCATCAATGTTGAATCAAGTTTATTATGTCAAAGATCATCGTCATACTAAATTCGGTGTAATTATTGAAGTAAATCCGAGACATGTTTTTGATGATGGTGATGATGAAGTTGACTCTATCCATACTGCAATTGGATGCAACCCGTTTATTACTTATGATGACTCCAATAGCTCAATTTCCAGAGTTTATTGTGAACCCGAAGTTGTGGTGGGATATATATAGAATCATATAGTCATGTTCTCACCTACATGTTTCACCTACTTCATTCAGAGTGTGTATCCTAGTACTTACCTTCAAACCACCATAAATCATCTGTTTCTTTATGTTTTTTTTAATATAATGGTTTTTCTATATTTTGTTTTTTGTGTTACACATTAGTTATTTGTTTCTAATTACTTCTATATTTGTTTTCATTGCAGGAAATGACACCCATTGAAGAGAGGTGGTGGAAAAAGATGACAGAAAATAATCATCGCATGACATGGATGGGCATTCCTCCGCTCATCCCAATTGTGAGTATTTTATGTCAAATATATATATTTCAATAACTTATAATACCATGTGTTTACTTTTGTGTTAAACTTTTTTTCAGGATCCACCACCTAGATTAGAGATATCTGACGAGGACCCTGATATTGCTCCCAGTACAGAGGCTTCTTCTGCATATCCAGTGACACCCATTGATCCAACAACCACAGGTATATTTATATAACTCCAACAAATGTTTATAAATTTTTTTTATTATAACTTGTAATGATATTTTTTTCTTTAATAATAGATTCATCTACTGATAGGAGGTGGGGGAGGGGGTGTACTCGCTTGCGTGTGGTATGGAACTGCCAGAAATAGTAGATTGTTGAATACAATGATGATGGACATATGATTTATAAATCTGGGCAGGAATGTCGGGGTTTTTTGGAGACTCTATCCAAATACTTCGACATCATTCCGATCATCCGTCTCTCTTGGAGACATCTGCCACACGAAGTCAAGGATAATGCATGGGAACAAATATGGGGAAAAATATTTTTGATTTAATGTAGTATTTTTTTGGATTTATATGAATCAATCTATTGGGTTTCATCTTTGTTTTAACTTCACTGATATAGAAGGTGCACGACCATCATGTTTAAACGATCTAGGATAGCTTTGGAGAGCTTATAAGCATCAGCTATATGTTGGCTGGTGTGATAGAGTGGGTACGGAGTTGGAGACATTGCTTATCATGGATGGCTTCCCAATAGAGCAATATCGCCAAATGATTACCCATTCGGTGACTACCAAATTTATGGTATTAATCCCATTTGAGGTATTTAAATGACAGTTTTCAGATTTTTCATTAATATTATCTTATTTATTATTAAACATTATTTAGTAATATTCTGAAAAAAAGAAAAAAAACATTGATTCAAAGAAATACCTCCACACTTTGGGGCACACTACTATGTCAGATCATGAGAGGCAGCTGATACGATATAGATGTTTATAATTTTTCTTTAGAACTTTCCCTTTTTATTGTTTCCTACTTAAATTATGTGATTTGTTGAATATTGAATATATGATTATACATGCACTTTATATTGTTTCAATTTCATTAAAGAAGCACAAATTGAATATTTAAGGGTGTATCCCTCGAGAAAAATTGTTTTGCATGAGTAGAAGGAAAAAGGTTGGAACTGCGGTTAATGAACCAACACAAGAAAAGATTGTAAGTTTTAATTTCTTTCTTTAAAAGTTTAATATCTATTTTTTAATTTAATAATCTATTAATATTTTCAATAGGTTTCTTTAGAGGCCCTTGATGCCTAGGTTCCTAACAATTTATGGCCATGTGATCATTTATATCAGGTTTTGGGAGATGAGCACTAAGGTCAAGTACGCTGCCGACCTGGTAAGAATATAGTCCCGAAGAGGTATTAGTCCCCTCCACGTATCCTTTCTAGTACCACCGAGTTGGAAAAGGTCAAGGAGCATGCAAGACGGTCTGATAAAAGGGTCACAGAGTTGGAATAATAGGTTCAAACGAGGGAGAAAAAATTGATGAATCTGATCAATGATTTATCTTTATCACTTCCACTAGAGGCCAGCATAGCTTGTCAGGCATATATGTCATCGATGGGTGCATTATCCAATGCACTAGGTGGCAGTTCTAGTAGAAGTCGAGATGATGATGTTCCTGGTGGTGATGAGGATACTTAAGAGGATGAGGGAGAGGATGAGGATGAGGAAGAGGATGAGGATGGGGCTGAGGGCGAGGATGGGGACGAGGATGAGCATGGGGATGATGAAGAGGACGACGAAGAGGACATAGATGGCAGTGAGGATGAGGCTGATGATGACAGTGGTGATGGTGATGGTGATCAGGGGAAGATTGATCCATTAAAATTTTGAATTCAATATAACTCCTTATTTTTAACCTAGTTTTTCACTCTTGTATGGATATTTTTGAATTCAGTGTAACCCTTTATTTTTGACCAAATATAGAAGCCTAATGATGTTATATTGGTTTGGAGGTGAGTGATGCTATATGAAATTTTATGGGTTATTGTGGGGAGTTTCTTTCCCTTTAATTTATTGGTTTATACAACAGAAGTTGGTGCTGTATATAATATGTAATTGGAATTGGTAAAGTAAAATGTTGGTCTCGGATTTCCGAGTTGGTTATTTAGATGGTATTATCTATCAAATGTGGGTATATCTTTATTGACTATGTTTGTATTTTCTAATTGTATAATTTATTTATTAAACTAACCATGAAATACACATTTCCCAAAATACAGAAGCACCACAAAAATCATAGACAGACACTACACACCATAAGACACCCACGTGAGACACCCCTTGTGGTAGAGTCCCTCTCGTAGCCTCTTTAATTTAATAATTCTTTAAATTGAATTTAAATTCTTTCTTAATTCTGCTTAATTATATTGAATTTAATATCTTGAATAATTTTTCTTTAATATAATTGTTTCATTTGATAAATAAATTCATGTTTCTATAATAAAACCCCTCCAACAGAGGTGCGCTGTCTGCGAAAACACACAGTGATAGTTTAGGGTGTGATAATTTGACTCTCAATCAGTAGTTTCAACTACCTAGTACCACTTTTAAAAACAACGAATATAAAATATATATCTTTATCAAACCACAATCCCGAATCAAGAGTCTATTTTATATAACATAAGATCAGTTTCTATAATGTGAGGGAAAACTACATAGGATTCATTTAGAAGCCTGGCCGGAAGATGCAGCCCCACAGATGTCACTGGTCTAGGCCAACACGTCGCGGTCATGCAGCAGTAATGCCGTGGTCATGCCGTAGTCACGTGACGTTCACGCCGTGGTCACACCGCGGTAATGCCGTGATTTGGCCTTGCTCCAGGTCGACACCCCACTGTGGTTTGCAGTCCTATCAGAATTCGATGTATGATACCTTGATAGAGTTTTAGATACATTATGTACCCTCATCCATAGACCCCTGATAGCCCCCACCCTCTTCCCTAGACCCACGATAGCTGCCCGGACAGCCCCCCTCCTCCCTGGACCTCGGACATCCCCCCCCCCCCAAACAGCCCCTAAGACAGCCCCCACCATCCTCCCTGGACCCCGGAATGCCCCATGGACAACCCCCGCGGACAGCCCCCCAACCCTCCTCCCTGGACCCCAGATCCCAATCTAAGCTCTCTTCAAGATTCACCCTAAAATCCCAACGTAAAATAGGGTTTTAGAGATTCGGAAGAAGATGAGAGGAGAGTGCAAACCCTAATCGAAAAGAGAAAGCAAGGAAATGATTAGACTCACCTGGATCTTCAATTTTCACTTGACGGAACAAAAAATTCCCAAGGGACATGTACAAGTCAACCCCGCCTCAAACCGAGGCACGGTGTAGCTGGTACCACTCAAAGTGTCTCACTTTGATTTGAAATGGACAACATTTTAAATGAAAACAACAACTGACATACGGAAAACTGAACAAACAGATTTGGATTGTGTTGATACTTTAGAACAACGATCCATGAGTCATTTTTGACGAGTATGATTCAACCCCGCCTCAATCTGAGGCACGGTGTGGCCGGTACCACTAAAAGTGTCTTTCTTTTGTTTAAAATGGATACTCTTTTAAGTAAAAACAACTAGCGTAGAGAAAACTGACCAAACGCATTCGGATTGTGTCGATAGTTTAGGAAAATGATCCATGGGTCATTTTTGATGTGTATGAGTCAACCCCGCCTCAATCCGATGCATGGTGTGGCCGGAACCACTCAAATTATCTCTCTTTTGTTTCAAAAGGACTTTATTTGTAGTTAATACAACAACTGACATACAGAAAACTGAACAAATGCATTCAGATTCTGTTAAAACTCTAGGAAAATGATCCATGGGTCATATGTGACGTATACGAGTCAACCCCACCTCAATCCGAGGAACAATGTGAGCAGTATCACATGAAATGTATCACTTTTATTTGAAATGGACATGATTTTATGTGAAAACAACTTCTGGCTTACGGAAAACTGACCAAATGCATTCGGATTGTGTTGATACTTCAACACAACAATCCATGGGTCATTTTTGACATGTACGAGTCAACCCCGCCTCAATTCAAGGCACGGTGTGACCGGTACCACTCAAAGGGTCTCAGTTTTATTTGAAATGGACAACATTTTAAGTGAAAACGACAACTGGCATATGGAAAACAGACCAAACACATTCATATTCTGTTGATACTTTAGGAAAAGGATACATGATTCATTTTGGATGTGTAAGATTTAACCCTACCTGAATCAGAGGCACGGTGTGTCTGGTACCACTCAAAGTGTCTTTCTTTTGTTTAAAATGGATACACATTTAAGTAAAATCAACTGGCATACCGAAAACTAACCAAATTCATTTTAATTTTTCTGATACTGTAGGAAAATGATACATGGGTAATTTGAGACATGTATGAGTCAACCCTGTCTAAATTCAAGGAACAATGTGGCCAGTACCACTCAAAGTGTCTCTGTTTTGTTTCAAAAGGACATCATTTTAAGTGAATACAAAAACTGACATATGGAAAACTGACCAAAGGCATTCAGATTTTATTGAAAATTTAGAAAAACGATACATGGGTAATATGTGATGTGTAAGATTCAACCCTGCCTCAATCCGAGGGCCGGTGTGGCCAACACCACTAAAACTGTCTCACTTTTTTTTTGAAATAGACAATATTTTAAGTGAAAACAACAAATGGAATACGAAAAACAGAACAAACACATTTGGATTGTGTTGATACATGAGGAAAACAATCCATGTGACATTTTTATGTGTAAGAGTTAACCCTGCCTCATTCTAAGGAATGGTGTGGCCAAAACAGCTCAAAATGTCTCTTTTTTTAATGGACATCTTTTTAAGTGAAAACAACAACTAACATACGGAAAAATGAACAAACGTATTCATATTCTATTGAAACATTAGGAAAATGGTCCATGGGTCATTGTTGATGTTTATGAGTCATCCCCGCCTCAATCCGAAGTGCAGTGTGGCTGTTACCACTCCATGTTTCTAGCTTTTCTTTGAAATGGACAACATTTTAAGTGAAAAAAACAAATGACATGAAAAAACCAAAAAAAAACACATTCAGATTATATTTAAACTTTAGTAAAAGGATCCATGGTTCATTTTTGACATGTATGAGTCAACCCCGCCTCAATCTGAGGCACAGTGTGGCTGGTACCACTAAAAGTGTCTTTCTTTTGTTTAAAATGGATACACATTTACGTAAAAACAACTGGCATACAGAAAACTGACCAAACACATTCAGATGGTGTCTATACTTTAGAAAAAATATCCATGGGTCATTTCTGACGTGTACAAGTAAACCCTGACTCAATTAAAGGCACGGTGTGGCAAAAAACAATCAATGTGTCTCTCTTTTGTTTCAAAAGGACATCATTTTAAGTGAATAGAAAAACTGACAAACAGAAAACCAAAAAAAAGCATTCTGATTCTATTGAAACTTTAGAAAAATTATCCATGGCTCATATGTGATGTGTACGAGTAAACACCGCCTCAATCCGAGGGCCGGTGTGGCCGACACCATTCAAACTGTCTCACTTTTATTTGAAATGGAAAGGATTTTAAGTGAAAACAACAACTGTCATACAGAAACCTACCAAACACATTTGGATTGTGTTTATACATTAGTAAAACGATCCATGGGTCATTTTGGATGTGTAATAGTCAACTCCGCCTCAATCCAAGGCGATGTGTGGCTGACACCACTCAAAAAGACTTTCTTTTGTCTAAAATGGACATCATTTTAAGTGAATACAACAACAGACATACCGAAAACCGACCAAATACATTTTGATTCTATTGAAACTTTAGCAAAACAATCCATGGGCCATTTTTGACGTCTATGAGTCAACCCCACCTCAATCCGGGGCATGGTGTGGCTGGCACCACTCAAACTGTCTCACTTTTCTTTGAAATAGACAACATTTTAAGTGAAAACAACAATGAGCATACAGAAGACTGACCAAACAAATTTGGATTCTATTGATACTTTCATACAAGGATCCATGGGTCCTTTTTGACATGTAAAAGTCAACCCCACCTCAATCTGAGGCACGATGTGGCTAGTACCAATCAAAGTGTATTTCTTTTGTTTAAAATGGATACTCTTTTAAGTAAAAACACCTGACATACGGAAAACTGACCAAACACGTTTGGATTGTGTTGATCCTTTCGAAAAATGATTCATGGGTCATTTGTGATGTGTATGAGTCAACCCCACCTCAATCGAGTCGCGGTGTATCCGAAACCACTAAAAGTGTCTCTCATTTATTTCAAAAGGACATCATTTTAAGTGAATACAACAACTGACATACAGAAAACCAACCAATGGTATTTTAATTCTATTGAAACATTAGAAAAACGATCCATGGGTCATATGTGATGTGTAAAAGTCCACCCCGCCTTAATTAGAGGCACAATGTGGCCGGTATCACTCACATTGTCTCAATTTTATTTAAAATGGGCAGAATTTTTAGTGAAAACAACAACTGGCATATGGAAAACCAACCAAACACATTATGATTGTATTGAAACTTCAACAAAACAATCCATGGGTCATTTTTGATGTGTACAAGTCAACCCTGCCACAATCCAAGGTATGGTTTGGCTGGTACTACTCAAAGTATCTCACTTTTATTTGAAATGGACAACATTTTAAGTGAAAACATCAACTGGCATATGGAAACTGACCAAATACATTCGAATTGTGTTGATACTTTAAAAAAACGACCCATGGGTCATTTTTGATGTTTATAAGTCAACCTAGCCTCAATATAAGGCACGGTGTGGCCGACACCACTCAAAGGGTCTTACTTTTCATTGAAATGGACAACATTTTAAGTGAAAACAACAACTGACATACTGAAAACCGACCAAAAACATTCAGATTCTATTGATACATTAGGAAAAGGATCCATGGGTCATTTGTGACATGTACAAGTCAACCCTTCCTCAATCCAAGGCACGGTGTGGTCGGTACCACTCAAAGTGTCTTTATTTTGTTTAAAATGGATACTCTTTTAAGTAAAAACAACTGGCAAACAGAAAACCAACCAAACACATTCGGATTGTGTTTATACTTTAGGAAAACGATCCATGGGTCATTTTTGATGTGTACGAGTCATCCCCGCCTCAAAAAGAGGTGTGGTGTGGCCGACACCACTCAAACTGACTCTCTTTTGTTTCAAAAGTACATCATTTTAAGGGAATACAACAACAGACATACAAAAAAACCGACCAAAGGCATTTGGATTCTATTGAAACATTATTAAAATGATCCATGAGTCATATGTGACATGTATGAGTCATCCCTTCCTCAATATGAGGTCCTATGTGGCTGGCACCACTCAAACTGTGTCACTTTTATTTGAAATGGACAAGATTTTAAGTAAAAACAACAACTGGCTTACTTAAAACCGACCAAAATAATTCCAATTGTGTTGATAATTTAGTAAAACGAACCATGGGTCATTTTTTATGTGTATGAGTCAAACCTAACACAATCCGAGGCATGGTGTGGCTGACACCACTCAAAATGTCTTTCTTTTGTTTAAAATGGACACCATTTTATGTGAAAACAACAACTGACATATGAAAACTGACCAAACGCATTAGGATTCTATTGAAACTTTAGGACAATGATCCATGGTTCAATTTTGATGTGTACGATTCAACCCCATCTCAATCTGAGGTGCGGTGTGTCCAAAACCACTCAAAGTGTCTCACTTTTCTTTGAAATGGACACCATTTTAAGTGAACACAACAACTAACATACAGAAAACCAACCAAACACATTCGGATTCGGTTGTTACTTTAGTAAAAGAATACATGGGTCATTTGTTACGGGTACAAGTCAAACCCGCCTCTATCCAAGTCACGGTGTGGCTGGTACCACTCAAAGTGTCTTTCTTTTGTTTAAAATGGAGACGCTTTTAAGTAAAAACAACCGACATACGGAAAACCGACCAAACACATTCAGATTGTGTTGATACTTTAGGAAAACAATCCATGGGTCATTTGTGATGTATACGATTCAACCCTGCCTCAATCCAAGGCGCGGTATGGCCGGTACCACTCAAAGTGTCTCTCTTTTGTTTCAAAAGGACATCATTTTAAGTGAATACAACAACTGAAATTTACACTCATCAACAATAGTCGAAAAGTATGTTTTATGAGTTGGTTAGTTTCACTCATGGGGACATCAGTGACGCGACTCCAAAGAAAATAATGTTTCACCATATATTACAAGAAATACCATTTCAATGCAAAATGCATCAAAAATCATTACATACCCAAATATAGGATCAGGAAAAAAAATTGGGATTTGAGCTAATTTCAAACTATTATAAAACTCTAAAAAGTATTTCTTAGACTATTATACCTATTAAAATTTGATGGGAAGGTGGGGGGCTGTGCATGTTGGGTGTTGTGCAGGGGTGAGGTGAATTACTACTGGAAGAGTGGTTGTCATATGAAGATTGAAATGGGTGTAAATAATGTTTGAGTTATTGAAACTATTATTCAACTCTACTGGATGATCGTTGTCATATGAAGATTGAAATAAGGAATTTTATTACATGACATGGTTGGAAGAGTTTGATGGTTTTATGTTTTTTTGTGCTATTGATGGTGTTTTTTATGTTGTTTTAAGTCTGTTTGTATGTGGTTTTTGTGCAATTTTTTATGCAGGTGTATACTGGAGGGGCTGCTATGCAATAGTTTTGTAAATACACAATACTAACAGTTTTAAACTGTTGGTATACTTTGAGCGAAATTTAAAAACTATCCCAATGGTTTAAAACTGTTGGAATGGTGTTTAGTCTTCAATATATACCAACCGTTTCAATGAAACTGTTGGAAAAAATGGTATACAAACATATACCAATGGTTAGCCTACAACCATTGGTAAATAAATACATACAGTGGCCTATACCAAAGATTTAGATCAAACCATTGGTATAGGACTTTCCTCATGGATTACTGCCCTATGGTTTAGAAAACTGTTGGTATAGGCTATACCGAAGGTTTTCCAGCCTATACCAACGGTTTAAAAACATTTTTATAACCTTCATTTCTAGTAGTGTGTGCATGAACCTACCCACATCATCAAGTGGGGCGAGCGAAATTTTTGGGATAGATCCCCCTTTATGGTGCACCAAGTAGAGATCAAGGGTCTATATGAGGGAACCTTGTGTGGATTGACCATCGTATTGGTTCATGTATTATATAAGAATGAGAATGTGTTGGAGAGATATGGGGATCGGGAGATCCAGATGTGGGCTCAGTATCTCGAGTTATTTTTTTAGTTTTTATTTTTAGGGATGAGAATATTAATGGAGGGAATGATATAGAGACCAATTTTATTTCATTCTATGATTTGAAATATTTCTACATAAATATTCTGTGCTAGTCACTAAGACGAAATGTGATTCCAAATCATTCTGTGCCAAAAATTAATTTTATAAAAATATTAAATATATATAATATTACTCGAATGTAGTTTCTTAAAGAAATTGGTATAACTCATGAACAGAATATTTAAAAACCCTTATGTTTTTTTTTGTATTTTAGAATGATTTATTTCATAAAATTGAACTTAATACAACTCAAAAGATCAAGAGGCCTAGATTTTTTTGTGTTTAGGAATATTACATAATAACAGAAAACTTGAAAATACACCAACATCTATATTCAAAAATTCTTTAACGTGGACACATAATTCCTTCATACTTAACATTACATGGGATAACCTGAGGAAATAAAAATGGAATAATAAGAGGATAATAATACATATTATTCATTATATATCAATAAGGCCTAAAGGAACATGAATAATAAGGCACGATATAACTTGATAATCATTACATGGGAAATGTGGAAACAACTTATAATAATGCATCATAAACATACGATAAATATAAACCCACAATACATCATGGTGGAAAAAATTACCATAAAGGAAATTGGTAAATCCCCATCCCAACATGATTTATCATGATACTAAACATTTCATAATACCTTGGAGTGGTATTAGGGAAAACCCTTTATAAACATTTCAATCTCATGCATATGTGTGTCACATAGATCATATAACATGGGTTCATTCAAAATAATAATTTATTCTATGATAAAGGATGTGGAAAAAATACATGTAAGTCCTCAATCAATAATTATATGTTCATAAAGGCAAATACCCATTATTGAAAAATGGAAACGGTATTCTCTAAATAATTATTTTGGCATGGAAACTCATTATAGAATTTTAGGAGCATAACGACATCATAAAATGGGCTGATGATAAAGAAAGGGGTCTCTAATAATTTATAAAGGAAATTGACTACAATATGGAAATTTAATTAAATTCCTCAACATATGAAATTTTAAATATAATGTGTAACATAACAATGAATCTTGAAGAAAAAGGAGAAATCAAAATGACCCTTATAAAATTTGGCATGACAATGGGTGTACGTGAAAGATCTTAGTAGGGTTAAATTAGACTTAAATGGGATATAATCAATTTAAAAAAAAGTGGAAAGTATTTTTTATTGGAAATAATGTATCCCAACATGTGAAAATTGAAATTAAAAAAATCAAATCATAAATGAAGTGTTTGATTAAAAGAAGAGAGATAATATCCCGTACATAATTTTGGTATAGTAACAGGTGCACGTAAAGGATTATAGGGTGGATTAATGAGTGTGTAAGGAAAATATCATCATTTATAAATAAAATGGACAGTTATTTTAACAATAAAAATCATATCCTAACATATTAAAAGGTAATTTAAGAAGCATAATTTAAAATAAGTTCTTGAATGGAATTGAGAGGCGGGAAATACCTTACATGGATGTGTGACTCCAAAGGCTAAGAAGAAGATCCGTGGGTGCTTGGAGGAACCTTGGGAGGACTCTATGGATAATATTTAAGAGTTTGGATGATAATAAAAGTGTTTTATTGAAGATAAATGGGTTCTTGGGTGTGTTTATATAGGAAAAGTGATGGATTTCTTTATTATTTTGGTTTTTGACACTACGTAATAAAATATTCAAAACCACAAACCATCACATGGTTTTTGACCATGTATTCTAGAAACAGGTAGTGTTATAATTTATTTTATGTGTAAAAGGGCTGAACTTTATAAAATATTATACTTTCTTCTTCGGAGGTGAGTCATAGTTTCAATGAAATAATTTTCAAATCATAAAATATATTATAAGTCATGGAGGATTCACTAAGGTTTTATAAATTAAATAAAATAAACAGAAAATTAGATTATTTTAATTGAAAAATATATATTTTTCAAATCATACCTTTTATTCTATTTATTACATTACTATTGGGCCAATATGATGTCATAAAACACACCATATATTTATACGGTATTTAATTTTTACCCCAAAATTTGACTGGATAAAAAAATTATGTAAAATTCAATGTTGGATACTTATGATCTCCTTATTACCAAAATTAGATCCATTTTATCGTAATAATTTTTTAATTATGAGAATTTTAACTTTTAAAATAAAAAACTGACATTTATTGAAAATGACGTGGTTTTGACCATAAGATTTTTCCAACCCTAAAAAAAATTACATTTTACTTCATTAAAATTAGATGATAATTTAAATTTAATAAAATTAATTTAATAATACTATTTTATTAAAATATTATTTGTTTCAAAAATCCATTAATTCAGAAAAATAAATTTCTTAATTGAATTTGGAATATTAACAAAAAATACCATTTGTGTTTTAAAAAACATTTAAAAATATACAATAATAGGAAATTAATATATTCCTTATTATATAAAACATAATGTACATAATCTTATTTATAGGTTCTTGATTCATATCTCTTCATTACACCAATTTATTTTCTAAGAGTAAGGTGCTTGATAGTGGGGATTTCATGGGGTTGTTCGGTGAACATGGTTTGGGCCATGATCCTGATGAGATTGAAATTCTCCTATAAATGTTTTTTATCATGCTTATGTTTTTGGATATAAACATGGGATTGGTCAGGGGTAGATTCCAGAATTGATTTCTCCCTCAGAAGCTTCGATAAATGGGCTTCATAGTGTACAATCCTACTGGTTGAGGCCATCACTTCCTTTTTATTTTCCAAAATGGTACATTAAAAACCTATATTTATACTATTATTATGATCATTGTTCAAAAATTATATTATCAACTATATAGATACTTAAATTTCATTTAAAATTCAATTACATATAATAAAATAAGTTCATGTGTTTTCTATAACCATAAAACATATAATTAAATCAAAACAAAGGGAATTTTATTCATAAATGATAGAGTCATCACAACCTTCACCCCTTAAAAAATTTGGAGCTCAAAATTTCATTTCTGACACTAAAATAGATGAATGTTACTCTACTTCATCACCTCATTTTGTTTTAACATTTCTTCTTTAAACTTTTGGTTTCTTCACAACACTTAGATAAGGGGAATTGTCTTTTTTTGTAGATGTTTTACTCTATGATCTATGATCTTCATATAATCCTCATAAATAAAAAGGACAACCTCCAATGTTACCAACTCCATATTTATTACATGTGATGGATCGACTATATAATTTCTTAATAGGGAATCATGAAATACATCGTGTACTTGAGATAGTTTTTGTGGGTGTGTTAGTCGATTGTCCACTAGTCTGATGTGATCAAGGATCTCAGAAGCGTCGATGTACCTTGGAGTAAGCTTTCTATTCTTCCAAAATCTCATCACAATTTCCATGGAGATATGCAGAGGAATACCATGTCTCTAACATCAAAATCATGGCCTCATTGATGATAGTCATCGTATCTCATTTTTCAACTCTAAGCATCTTTGATGTGCCGTTGGATGGTCTTATCCATATCCACCATTTCTTATACCATTTTAGGTCTTAGAAGTATTCATTCCCCAACTCCATCCCAACATACCAATGTTCTTCACTTCTTCCAATAAATGGCTTCATAGGGGGAAATTTGAATTCTTTAGTGGAAACAATTGTTTTAAGAGAACTCCACCAAAGGATGATGTTGGTCCCATTTGCCTCTAATGTCCACTGAGTAAGATATCATCATGACCTTATGTTTTTGGAACGTCCACTCAGATGGGCCATCAGTTTTATGGTGACAAGATGTACTAATGTTTGGCTCAATGATTATAGAATGCTTGAGTCATTTCGAAAACATATTAGTGAATATTGGATCATGATTGGACATTATTGATAGAGGTACTATATACAAAATTATCACTCCTTTTATTTATATATGTGCTAGTTGATCTAATGGGAAATCCTCTTGAATCATAATAATGTTTGGAGTCTTCATATGATGATCCATAGTAACCCAGATAGCGTTGTTTCCCTTAGATTTATTTGGAATTACGGTGAAAAATTCAGTGGTGATATTTTCCCACTTCCATGTTGCTATGGGTAATGGTTGAATCATATCCTTAGACATATTACATTAAAACTTCACTTGAAAACATACTATAAACTTTGATATATGTTCCATGATCTCCTTCTTCATGCTATCCCATAAATAGTTCTCTCGATGATCACGATACATCCTTGTGTTTCTTGGGTGAATGGTGAAAGTTTAACTATGTGCATCATCCCAAAGTTTTTTCATTAACTCAAGATTTGATGGAAAACATATTTTTTTCCCAAAATATCACAATTCCTTCTTCATTAACATTGATCTCGGAGGATTTCCCCTTTCTGATAGTTTCCACTTTCTTCTGGATTCCCACATAATCATTTTGAACATCCTTTAACTTTTCCAAAAGAAATGGTTGAGCAATAATTTGTGAAATAAATGATGATGTTTTTTTTGTGATTCCCATGTCCAACTTCTAATACTCTAAGAAGGTTGGATACTTCTCAATTCTCATTAACTATTGAATTTTAGGGTCCTTTCTACTTAGTGCTTCCACAATTTTTTTCTTCTTCCCAAGATGGTAATGGATTGAGCAGTTGTAATCCTTGATGATATATAACCATTTACATTGTCTCATATTAAGATATTTCTATTTGAATATATATATATTTGATACTTGTGTGATCTATATATATTTCAAACTTCTCCCAAATTAGATAATTCCTCCATATTTTCAATGAAAATATCACATCTTCCTACTCTAGATCACGAGTGGGAGAGTTTTTCTCATGGATTTCCATCTTCCATGAGGTGTAGGCATTGAATTTTTCATTTTTCACCAGCACACATCCCAATACCTTCTTTGAGGAATCATTTAAAATTAATAAAATCTCCCCACTTAGGGGTAGTGTTAGAACAGTTTCATTGATAAGTCTCCCTTCCAAATCCATGATGTTTTCATCACATTCATCATTCTATGAAAATATGACCCCCTTTTGAGTATTCTTGGTAAGAGGGTTTGATAGTCGTGAGAAATTTCTCACCAATTGGTGTCAATATCCATCTAACCTAAGGAAGCTACAGATATCTATTATACATGTTGGCCTCATCCATCCACCAATTTATTTTGTCTTGTAATGATCACCAGATATCTCAATGCTTGTGATTATATCACCCAAGAATGATTATTCCTTCAACCAGAACTCACACTTTTCGTACTTTTCATAGAGATTATCCTTTTGAAAGGTCTTTATCATTGTACTTAGATGATCCTTAGGCTCCTCAGTTTTCTAGTATATTAGAATATATTCAATAGAGACTACCCCAATTTTTTTGAGGTGATCTCTAAAGACTATTCATCAAGTCAATAAAATTTTCTGAAGCATTATTTGGTCCAAAAGGCATCACAATGAACTCATAGTGACTATACCTTATATGAAAAGTAATATTGAGGATATCCTCCTTGTTCACCCTTACTTTGTAATATCCCAACCATGGATATACCTTGGAAAAGTATTGTACTCTACATAGCCGATTGAACAAGTCATCAATTCATGGAAATGGATACTTTTTATTTATCATGATTTTATTGAGTTTATGATAATCAGGGAAAAGGTGCATTGAACCATCTGTATTCATAATAAAGAAAAATGTGAAAACCATGGTGAAGAACATTATTGTATAAACCCTTTATCAAGATTCTACTATAGTTGTTTCTTCGGTTCCTCAAGTTCACTACAGTCAATCGATATGGAGTCTTGGATATTTGCAACACCCCAGGTATAATCGTGATAAAAAATTTGACCTCTCATCTAGGAGGAAGACCAGACAATTCCTTAGAAAACTCATCAGTATATTACTTCAAAATATGTGTGTATTCAAGGATGATCCTTTCATTAGACTATATCAGTTGAGCTAAATACACTTTCTCATGGGGTAGTAATATCCATTTTTGATATGATGTTGCTAAAGAAGATTCATACTCCTCCTTGAACTTGTATATAATCATGGGTGAATTCACCATTTGGAGATTGATTTCCCTCTCATGGAAAATTATGTAGGATCTATATAGAAAAATCCAATCCATGCCTTGAATTAAATAAAATTATACCAAGGGAAGTATGATAAGGTTTTTTGGGATGTTCAATCCACAAATTATGATAGGGGAGGAGTTATATACATGGGAAGCAATAATTGTCCCATTTTCCGTGATCACTAATATTTTTATTTGGATAATTTGTGAGTGTGTTTGAACAGCTATACGAATGATTAATGATATATAGGAAGGTGTAGAACATGAAACAAAAAGTATGTTCACTATTATTGAATTAATAACTAGAGTATCTATCTCCACTTCATTGTTGGGATCCACATCGGTGGTGGTTATGAAAAAAATACCACCCTTACTACCTTTAATGTTTTTGGGTGCCTCCAAAAACCCTTCTCTTAGTGCACTGGTTCACAAAGTTCCTTAGTTCATTATAGTTGTAGAAATGAAAATAAACATAAGGGTTGACTAGATCATTCCATTCCTCTATCACATTGTAGGGGTTCCCTTGTAAATAATCATTGGCTAAGTTCCATTCTATTCCACACCTAATGCATTTCATTGTTCCTCTTAGGAAATTTATGAGGTTATTATTTCCACACATTTGACATGTAGGGTGTTATAACTTATTAGAACCATTGGATTTATCAATCAGAACGCTATAATTGATCTCCACATTCCAATTATTATCCCTATGATACACATGAGATTCAATTATATCCATCTCAACTTTGACGGCACATCGGGGAATTTCTTCTTAGATATCAAAGTCACGAATTACCAAGGATTTTCATATGTTATGATTTATCCCTCCAAAGAAGTTCTCAACCTTGTATTATGGGGTAATGAAGAAACTGGAAGCATATCATGCATGTATTGTGATGATTTATTTATACACCCCAACCGATTCAATGTCCTTTTTTTGAGTTCATGAAGAAAAATTCCATATTAAGAAGGTGGGTGCAGGGAAAATATTTATCGAATTTTTTTTCTATAATTCCTTCCACTCCATTGCTTTGATCATTTCCCCATGAGACATATTATTGATCAAATTCCACCACTGATTTCCATCACCCACCTTATGATAAACAACCAGAATAACCTTATCTTGTTAAAAACATTGAAGGAGGGTGAATATATTTTCAATAGAATTGATCCAGTGCTCTGAGAATAAGGGATCCGATGATCCATTGAAAGTAGGATGTCATTGTCAGATGAAGCTCTTGACTATAGGTTTATCTCTCTTAGGGGGATTGTGCACTCCTCTTGGTCCATGTTTCTATTCATAACATGAGTTAATAGAGAGAGTATTATGACAATGTTTGTGATTCCCACTCCCATTGGGCAGGCAATTTCATTGGGTAAATCGTCACTCTACCATTCGCATCGATTTTTATCATGATTATTTTTGTTTTCAACCATTTTTTAGAATAAAATTTAAATTAGGTTTGATTATCTTAAATGGTTAGACACATAAATGGGGATATAATGATAGTAAATGGATAACTCACATTTATCTCCTTAATAAATGACTATCTGGTCTTCAGTCTACGCTATCCGTGATCTACTTTCTATTATATATATTCATATGGGAATTTTTTGTCACCTAAATAATGGTTTTTAATGAGAAAATGGATTTAACAAAGAATATCCCCTGGGATTGTCAAACCAAATGCGCATTAAGACATGTTTTCATGTACTAGGTTACCTCGAGTAGGGCCCAGAACACCTTGTCAAAGTTGTTACTCCAAAGTACATCACTACTAGAATCACACCCACATGTAGGATTCATATAGGGATGTATTTTCTTGATAAATAAATTGATCTATAGTCACAAAAATTAAGGGATTCTTTCTTACACTTATTCTTATCCTTAATGATTTTCACAGGGGTTTTTCATCCTAATCCCAAAAATAACTGAACTTATCCACTGATACCAACTATAACAAAGATGCTCTTTATTTCATATTTAAAGATGATTTATTAAATAAAATTTCACAAAACAAAACTCATATGTTCAATAGGTATAGTGTATTTGGTTTTTATGAACATTACATAACAACTTAAAACTTGAAAATACAACAACATATATATTGAAAACGTCTTTTACATGAACACAACATTCCTTCATACTTAAAATTGGATGAGATAACCCAAGGACATACATAATAAAGAGGAGATATATAAATCAATATAATGGAAGAAAAATGGAATAACATGAGGATAATACTAAATTTTATACAAGGAATATAAATGAGGAATAAAGAAACATCAATAATAAGGCATGATATAACATGATAATCATAACATGGGAAATGTAGAATAACTTAAAACATTACATCATAAACATATGTAAAAGCTAAAACACCAAGTATTCATTGTGTAAAAAAGTCAAAAAAAGTAATTAGGAAAACCACCATCCCAACATGATGTATCTTGATATTAAATATTACCTACAACATTGGAGGGCTATCTGGGCACACCCTTCACAAACATTTCAATCTCGTGCTTATGTGTGCCACATAGATTATATAACAATGTTTCAGTCAAAAAAATAAATAATTAAAATATATAAGGATGTGTAATAAATACATTTTAGTCCTTAATAAATAATTATATGTCATAAATATTAATACCCTTGATGGAGAAATGGGTATGGTATTCAGTACACAGTTATTTTGTTATGGTAACTCATAGTGCAATTTCTGCAGCATAATGAAATCATAAAATGGATTGATGAGAGTGATAGGGGTATATAATAATTTAGACATGTAGTGGATAAAAATAGGAACATTTAAGGACATACCCATACATAATTAATTGGATGTAAAAGAGTTAACATAATAAAGAATCTTGAAGAAAAAGAAGAAAGTAAAAGAACCTTACCAAATTTTGGTATGGTAACTGGTGTACGTAAAAGTTATTAGGAGGGTAAAATGAGAGTGAAAGGGTATATCATCATTTATAAAAAATTTGGAAATTAATTGGGATAGGTAATAATGTATACCAACAAAATAAAATTGAAATTAAAAAATGTATATAATAAATTAAGTGCTTGATTAAAAGAGGAGAGAGAGAATCCCTTACGGAATTTCGGCATAGTAATGGGTGTATATAAAGGATTATTTGGGAGATTAATTAAATTTAAAGGGAGATCTCATAATTTGGAAATCAAATGGAAAGTAAGGGGAAAATGGAATGTCATAACTCAACATATGAAAATGGAATTTAAGAAACATAATATAAAATAAGTGCTCGAATGGAAATGAGAAGAGAGAAATCCATTACTTAGATGTGTGAACTCAAAGGATTATGAATGGGGAGCCTTGGGAGGAATATAGGAAGTTTATGTAAAAATTTGGGATATCATCAAGGAGTTTTAGTGAAGTGTAATGGGAGATTGGGTGGGTTTATATATTAAATGAGGGGATTTACTTATTATTTTTGGGTTTGGACAGTACATAATAAAATATTCCAAACCAAAAACCATACCATGTATTTCTCCAATGGTTTCTAGACAATGGGAGTGTTATAAATTATTTTATCAGTCTAATGGGTGAATGTAATAAAATATTTCCCCTGATTATATGGATGTGAGTCATACTTTCAATGAAATTATTTTAAAATCATAAAATATATTATAAGTCTTCGAGAATTAAATGGGGAATTATAAATTAAATTAAATAAATATAAAATTACATTATTTTAATATAAATACATATATTTGTACTGTTATAACTTTTATAATATTTATTAGATCACTTTTGGGCCAATAAGATTTCATAAAACACACCATATATTTATACAGTATTTAATTTTTACCCAAAAAAATGACTGTCTCAAAATATTATGAAAAATTAACCATTAGATAATTACAACATCCTGATTCAAAAAATAATATCCATTTTATCATATTATTTTTCTAAATATTTTAATTTTCACTTTGAAAATAAAAACTGATATTTATTGAAAATGATGGGTTTTTAACAATAAGAGTTTTCGAACCCTATTAAAAATTACATTTGACTCCATTAAAATTTTATGATGATTTATTTTTAATAAAATTAATTTAATAATAAAATTTTATTAAACTATTATTTATTTAAAAATAAATTAATTAATCATAATTTATTTCTTAACTGAATATGAATATTAACTAAAAATACTATTTGTGATTTAATAATCATTTACAAAGTAACAATGATAGGAAGAAAATATATTCATTATTCTATAAAAAATAATGTAAATAATACTATTTATTGGGTATTGATACACATCCTTTTATTACACAATAATATTCTTGTATATTAAGGTGCCTGATTCTGAGGATTTCATGGGGCCATTCGGTAAACATGGTTTTGTGTCATGATCTCAACGAGCTTTAAATTCTACCATAAATGGTTTCACTCAGGGTTAGGGTTTTGGATCTCATCTTAGGCTTAGTATAGGCCAATTTATAGAAATTATGTTTCCCTTAGAAGATCTAATAAATTAGATTCATAGGGTTTGATCATAATGGTTGAGGCCATCACATCCATTTTCTATGCCGAAAGGATTTATTGAAACCCTATCTAGTCATGTGATCATTGTTCAATGGATATGTTATCAATGGTAAATATACTAAATGGTAATATAAAATCCAATATAATATAATAAAATAATTGCATCTATTTTCTATAACCATAATACATTTAATTAAATCAATATAAATGGAGTTTTCTTCATAAATGTTAGGGTGGTTACAAAATCTAGGTTATGAAATTAGAGACCAAAATTGAGTATGGAACACATTTTTTACATTATGAGTTACCAAAAATAGGTCAGCATCAGCTGTTTAGATAACTCACCCATTGGAGTTTCATTTACATGGTTAGTTAATTAAATTAATTTATTAACTCATCATAACTGAAATGTATATAAAATCACTGCTATTGAAAATCCCCCAATGATAGTTTCCAAAAAAACTTTTAATCTTGTAGAGAATTATTTTTCCTTCTATTGGAGAATCACATTTGATGATGATGAATTTATGGATCAGGGTAGATCAATAAGTAGTGAAAGAAACAAATTCCTTCAATCACTAGAGAGCATGTTCCTCAAATTAAAATTATCCAATATCATTTTTGGACTTATAAAAATATGGATTTCACACATTTTTATTAAATTTATTGAGAAAAATCATTCATTCATTGATTTGCACCAATTTTTGAACCATGGCATGTAGATATGTACTGATTTAATGGGTTATAATTTGTATTCTAACACTGATCTCCTAATTATGTATATTGGACAAGATGTATTGTCCAATGATTTTTAAACATTTTTTTCCTTTCTCCCATAAATTATTTTTGTTCTTTTTTCAATCGTAATATGGGGTATCAGTTTGACATTTCTAGGTGGGACCGAGCATGATTGGACCTCCTAATTCATGAAAAATTCACATGAGAGAGAAACATTAACAAATCAAGGTTTATTTTCGTTAGATTGCTTGTTGTGGGTGATCTATTTGATGATCAGCTTCCAAAACATCAATGGAGAAAGAAATTGAGGCATGTGGTGCATATAGAGACCCCCCCTGACGAGTCTACCAAAATAATATTTGGCCATTGGATGGAAAAAAATAATGAATCGGGACTAGATCCGTCATTTTTTGGATGAATGTGAGGTCAGATTCCAGCCATAAAATTCATGTATGGATCATGGATCATGGATCTAGATTCTTATAAAAAACATGACTATATGACTTGTATTATGATGAAAACATGATGTGTAGAACCTATGCAACAAAGAATAGGGTTTTGAAAATGTATAAGGATGGAACAACATGTATCCTTCCTATATTCCACAAACCACTTCCCTGGGTGGACGAACCATGTGGTGGAGCACATGGGAAACACCCCCTGTGGAAGGACACTGGTCAGCACATGATGTGTTCTAATGTAAACAAACATGGCATGGTGACAACCATGTACTGAAGTACATAAAAACAAGGTAAAACACACCAATATGGCTCGATCCAAGGTAGCATGGAGAAACTATGTAGTCCATCTTCATTGTGTGCACTTATACATGGACTAGGAGATGTGTTTTGGACATAGAATTGGCTGGGAAAAATAGTGGGACCATAGGAAATTTGGGTCCCTAACACACCATAAAACCCTTGGTTCCTTTTTAGAAAACAAAAAAAATTTATATCTCATTAATTTGGAAATGGATTTTGGACCAATAGTAGCTTATAAAGTGTGCTTTTTAGCATAGAAACTGAAGTTTCCCTATGTTGTGGATTTCAGGATATGATGTGTGATGTCTTTAGAAGGATGCTTGTTTAGGTGGAAACCTAAAATGGTAGTGATTATGGAGAGGATCACCAGTGACATATATAGTGGAACCCCCCCCATTATATTGGGTGTGGGTCCATTACATGCTATGTGGAACCCCCTATCGGGATGGGAATGCATCCTAAAGACTACAGAGTGGAACCCCTATATCACACTATGGGTCCCCAACCTATAGAGTGGAACCACCATGATCTTGGGTTCAGGTCCTCTATCAAGTGAGTGGAACCCATATCATATAGGGTGAAAGTAATCAAGACATCAATGTATAACCCCCCTTTCACACCTAGGAAAGGTTCCTCATGAAACCTAAGTGAACCCCCTATCAGATAGGTCACGAGTCCTCATGACACCCTAGTGGACCCCCCCCCCCCAATAGAAGAGTTTATGGGTCATCATGATAGAATAGTGTAACCCCATGACCCATCAGGGCATGGATCCCTGACCATTATAGTGTAACCCCTTGAAACATCAGGGTGTTGGTCCTCTACTAACACCCTACAGAGTGGAACCCCCTAACTCATCAAGGTGAATGTCCTCAATAGACACCCTACATGAAGGACCCCCCCCCCAAAAAAAAACACAATGCAGTGGGTCAGAGAAATAAATATTGTCCCCCATAGACTACAAGACCTAGTAGTGATGTGTGGTACATCACACTATTACTTTTGGGAAGATATGGGAGATTCTGGGCATCATTGATTGACCTTTGTAATTGTTGGAGACACTTTTCCTGGGATGGGCTCTAAGATAGAAATCTACATTCTCTCTCATTTGGGATTATTTTACTAATAATATATATACCTATGTCCATGGATTTGGATTTGGTTACTCTTTTTCCATGGGCTTTAGAGAATTGTGGGGTAGTCCACCTACTAGCTGTGTTGAGAACCTTGTGGTTGGATAAGGTTACTCTCCTACTATGGGTGATAAAGACCTAACAAACAGTCCACCTACACACTGTGATGAGTCCCTTGTGTTTGGTTGATGTTACATTCTATTTTTTTTGTTTGAGATGCATCATACTTTACTATCTACTTTCTATTCCAATTGTTCCTATTAACCATTCTATTTTACACTTTGGAGGCCTCTTACTAGGTATGTATATACTCACCCATGTATGGGATTTTCCCACACATGTTGTGTATTATACAGATGAAGAAAAGATTAGTTGTGACATCAGATAATCTTACTAGGTGCTTTGGATTGTATACAAAGGATGCGGGTTGGATATTAGGAGTTAGTCTCTCTCAATATATCACATTTCGTTTTTTTCATGTTGGTATATCTGTCTCACTAGGAATGTATTTTTCCCATTTCTTTTTAGTTTTCACTGTCATACTCTTGTACACCCTAGAAGCTTTCATTCATGGCTTACATTATATATATTGAATAATTTTATTATTATCCATCTGAACTACCACATTGAGATGGTTGGGTGAGTGCTTACGTGTTCAATAGGAAGATGAATCATATTTAGGATATTCCAATTGTTTCCTTTTTTACACTCCTAGCCTAGGGTGGTGGTCTGGGAGTATAGTTGGATTGAGCCTTGGTTTGGGTTAGGTCATGAAATGATACACCAAGTGTTGGTTAGAATTTTCATAAATTATTTTTAAAGGTTTCCAATAAATCATTCCATGTATTTTTTTTAAATGTCTTTATTTATTATTACTATGATCGTAGATGATTTATTATTGTATGATACTCTTAATTATAGATAATAGTTTTTTATATGATGTTCTTTTATAGATTATTATGAGCTTATTATTCATTATAATTTTAGTTTTTTATGAATGAATTTCTCAAAACCATTTTTTAATCACTGGTAGCCATGTATTATTAGGAAATAAATATTGGTACACATGCTGAACTAGCTCATTATCATGATCTGAATACTTGTATGAAGATATAACGCATTCTTCTTAAGGTATTATCCCATATGTTTATTCTTGGTTGAGAAATACCAAGTGTTAGGGTAGGTTTCCATATATATGAATCCAATCGTATATTATTGTTGTTGAAAAACCATGTCCTAGATTTTCCTCCATGTTCATAAGTTCACATGATGACTCTAATAACTTTTTATTTGTCAGAATTTGTATCATTTAATAGTTTATTTATATTAAATCACATTTTGTAACTATGATGTTTTTAATACGGTATTCTAAATGAATCTTTTGAAAAAATTAGAATAGGCAAGGAAACATTTTCACATATATTGATTTCATTTAATAGATAATAAGTTAATGTTTAAAAACATTCCTTAAACATGATATTTATATTTCCTATGCATACATGATAAAATTTTTATCTTCTATATGTTTATTTAAATTTTTAAAAAATGGTTATTTTATTAATAGTAATGTATATGAAATTTCTAGTGGAGACCTATTGTTCATATTTATTCCCATTTATATATTATATTTTATAGTTTTAGTTTCTATTACAAGTTATGATTTCTCTTAGATTTTTTTTTCAGGATTGGATGGTTTCTTAAGGTGGAAGAGGAAGGTTAGTTGGTTGTTTTATTTTTTATTTCAATACTGAATCATCTAAATTTTCCATATCTATTATTATTCTTTTAGATGGTGAGTTTTGAGCATTTGGAATTTTATATATTGAAACTGGGGTTACTTATTATGATGGAGTTAGTGGTGATGGAGATCATTATATGTATTTATAATATCATTTAATTATTTGGTAACAATTAATTCTCTTATTTATTTTATTGTATAATTAAAATAAATCCCACTAAATTATTTCTAATTCTATAAATCATGTCTCAAACCTCTTGGGATTAGAATGACTATTGGGCACTGTTATAATTCAGTTTGTATGTCTGATGGATTTTAGTATTAGAATGGTTCATGATAGTAACATTGGATGTTGTGATGTTAAAAAGATTGTGTATTTTGTTCAAATATCTAAATGGAATTAATTTTATTCCTATTTCAATCCATTCTTACGGATTAATTCCATTATAGATGTTACTCACTTTAGAATTTAGTATGATGCTTTTATCATATTTCCATATAGAGGAGGGTCAATAATTACATAGATATGTAAGGAGTTTACCAGTCCCTAAAAATAAAAGAAACAAAAGGATACTTTTATAGTCTTTCATATAAGATATGATGTGACCAGTGATTATATATATTTTTTAGTTTTATTAAAAAAATTGAATATAAATATTATAATATCATAAAAAAACTCAATATTTTGTTTTTCATTCACATTGGTTGTATATATCCCATGAAGTGAAATGATAATTAACCCCTCATAGTAAAACTCTAATTTATCCATATTTTATGTTCATCATGTATTATTATAGGTTTTGATGAAATTTTATGTTTAATAAAAGTTTTATTTCATAAAAATAGATGAAATTGTTTCATGATTTGTTTTTTTTATGACAGACAACTCATGAAGTATAGCACATAGTGTTATACACAATTCATTTGATATACTACAAGTGTGTGTTTAGTATTTATATACCAATGAGAAACTTTTGTGAGATACCTTCCATAAGAAAATTCATAATATTTTATATTTCTTTTGCAAGAATTGAGGATGACCTAATAAGGGATGTTCGGGTATGTTTTAGATCAATTCATCACATGGATCTAAACCAAGATGTAATTTTTCCTCTCATATGATAATTATGAAATTTGGTCCATTTAATGAGATATCATACAGAAGTGTAAAAACATTACAATATGAGACATGTGATGTGATAATCCATTAGTATAGGGGAATGATATGTGATCACTGACAATGGTGAATGGAAAGTGATGTATTCCTTGAATTGGACATTTAATACCTGCAAAATTGATAATGGATGACAATTATATATGAGGTTAACACTCCAAGTCCCATTCTCATTCTTTGTCTTAATTAATGTGGTATTATGAAAATTAAATATCATATATTATCAAGCTAGTTCATAAAAGTATATAGATATATGTTTTTAATGGATATCAGAAATAATCATTTTATAGCTCAGGTCACACTGATACTTTTTTAAGGTTCCTTTTTGATGACATTTATAAATTAGAGAATTCATATTTTTTTAATGCTTCAATGTATCTTGGGGTAATAATTTTGGGTTTATTGAATAGGTATTGGGTTTTAATAAACATAGAGTGTTTCTCAAAAATTGATTGATTTTCTTGTAATGGTGTTTTGGATGGTTATCTATAAGGTATTGAATATTATGTGATACTAAATAACTTTATAATATAATTCCACACAACACCCACAATTCAATTTTTTGTATGACATTTATTATTTATATGAGTTTAATTTTTACCATTCATTTATAGATATACATGTTATCCAAAACATTAAAAATGGAGAAATGATGCTATTTCATGGTTGGGACATGGTTAGTACAAACAACATATGAAATTTCAAATACCAAAATGTTTTTTTCTCAATTGTTATTATCATGGATGGGGAATGGTTTTAAATTTTTTGAAGCCAAACCATTAAGAATTGTAGGTATGTCTAATACCACCCACATGTTGGGCACATGGTCTAGAAAATAGTGTGGCGAAATAGTTCAGCCCTCTTATATGGTTTACAATATAAAATTACTTTACATCACTAGAATAAATTAAATCCCTAATGACTCTAACTTCTCCACCACCCTATCCATGTAATGTCCCATTCTCTTAAACAAATTACCCCTTCCCTATTTACTTATTTAATGTAGAATTTTGTATTGAAATATTAAATAAATGACATAGTAAATTATTCCTCTCCTCTTTAATGGATTTTTTTCTCCTCTATCATGGATTCCTTTCTACGATAAGGTCGTGTTTTCCTTGGTATCCTGATAACCAACTTTAGGGATAGTGGTTTTAGTTTTTTGGTTTTATCTTTCCTTTTTAGGATCCCACATCACTTTTATGGTGGATTCCAATCGTTGGTGAGTGGTTTAATTGATAAAGGTTTGTTTTTATTAATTTGGTCTTTATTTCATGAACCCTAATTGATTCCATATTTGAAAGTATGTTTTAAATTATTTGGAAGAATATTTTTCGATCCATGAAAATAGATCTATATTTTGTATGTTATTGGGAATTATTTCCCATTGGGTGGATGCTTAAATTTTCTTGAAATGCATTACTATATGGGCCACATGTGTCATGTTTGATGAAATCCCCCCATTAAAATTTATAAATTTAGTAAATGGTAACACTATAGAGGGATAAAACAACATAATATATTATGTTTTTAGGTGGGAGGAATTTAATAAGAAGGAGTATGCATTATATATCCTACCATGTAGTAGATTGATGTTGAAACAATTGCTGAAGAGAATGATGATATGGTTAATTATTCACTTTTTGGATTGACCCTATTCCATGATGTTAGGATATTAACCATCCTAGAATCAAATAAATTTTTTCATGTTTGGTTTGATAACTAGGTTGTGGAAAAATATTATATTTTCCATGCTATAAATTCCTTATGTATTTTTTTACTCACACCATACATTCACCCAATGGGTGTATGATGAATTGGTTTTTGTAGATATTAGTCAGGAAATAGTGTAGCTTTGAATTGGTTCCTCTTCATGTTAGTAGTGTATAGGTCAGAAATGGATACATGGTGGGAGTATCCCTTATGTCACATAAGGATGGGTAAGAGATTTTGTTTAATTTTTTGTTCCAGTTTTTGTATTGCATTATTCTATCTCCTATTCTACTAGACATCTTGTATTATTATGTATATGATTTAAATTATCATTTTTGTTATCAATACTTCATATTAATTTTATTAATCCTTTTTTGATCATTTATTTTTTTTTTATGTTTCTTTTACTTGGGTGCATGACATTCCATGGTATAGAAAGTCCATGTCATGTCCTTGATTTTGATTTTCGTAATAAATATATTTGGTATTCCAATACCTATATTGATTTTTTTATAAGTTTACAAATTATTAG
The DNA here is from genome assembly GCA_963277665.1 of Viscum album. NCBI lineage: Eukaryota > Viridiplantae > Streptophyta > Magnoliopsida > Santalales > Viscaceae > Viscum > Viscum album. Next base: position 1,031,601,262 of record OY728150.1, read on the forward strand.
ATTTGGAATGCCCTCGAGTAATTGCAATTTAATTTATTATGTTACTAATTGGGTAGTTAACTAGTTGGGATCATGAAAAAATATATCAAATATTTTTGTTGGTTTGTAATGTTTGGGAAATATTGTTGTATAGGAGGTTGTATATTCTTGAAATGAGGGGCATGTTGATAGTGAGTGTCCGAACAACACATATCATGATATTCCCGAATTCAGAATGGGATTTTAGGAAATGAATATTTTGAATTTTTTGTTGGTTGGATTTTTTATTTTTAATGATTTTGACATGAAAATAAATGGATAGAAGACTTACTTAAGGGAGTACAGTTATAGAGAACATGAATCAGACCATGCAACCAAACCATGTAGCTCGATGAGAGGGGTTACAATGTGACATGAATGATTGGAACATGTTTTACCCAGCCATTCATAAAAATATATGCAATGTAAGAATTTTTTCACACAGTATGTTTTCCTTTTTCTATAGGATTTCTCAAGATTATAACAGTTTTTATATCATATTTTGTATTTGAATTGAGATTATCTATCAGTTTTAATTTTTTTTTTCTAATTTGATTTTATGTATTATTATTCCTCCTTAAAGGAATCCTTTAAAGCCATTATATGATATTGCATAAAATTTCCCTTGATCCAATGCCCTAGTTTTAATATCTTGACATCACTTTTAGGTATGAATCTTATTTTATTTTAACCATCTATTTGTTTATGTTTTTTATAACATCCCATATGATTAATATGAATTATATTATGATTTATTATATAAAATAACACTTAGTATATCTCATAATATCATGAATCATAGTTTATATGGGAAAATAAGTGCATGGAATAACATCATACAAAATAAATACTACATAATTAATTTAAAATTTTAAAACAAGACAATATTTTCCTTGAATCTTCTAAAACATCATTTGATAACTTGGGTATGTACATATGATTTAGGAGAGTTAAAATCCAATTAAGGGATTAAGAATAGAGTATTATATGGTATATAAGTACATGTTTTCCAATAGGCATATCAAAGTAACATAAGAGGCGTGAGAATCATAATCATGAACAATAAGCCATGATATAACATGATAGAAACATAGGAATGTGGAAATAACATAAAGCATGGAATTATAAATAAAAGTCTAGGTCAACCACAATTAAAACATACAATAATGTTATTCAGATAACCTCCCATGAACCATACATGGAATATCATTAAATTGAAACATTTCCCAATGCATTGGAAATTTATATAATTCTGGACCCAAACGTTACATTCATATCATGTACATGTATAAGTGTTCCACATAGATCATTCAACATAGAATCAGATTTAATCATATTTAATACAATGTATAAAGAGATTAAGATATATACACATATATATAGAATAAATTAATAATACTAAAATCTAGGCTAATGCCCTTGAGGGAAAATGGGGATGGGTATTCACTAAACAAATGATGGCATGAAAAAACTGTAGGATGATTGTGAAAGCATGAGGGCAATACATAAAGATTCATACAAGGTATTAATAATAGTGAAACATGTATATCATCACTTTACAATAATATATACAGTAATAGGTATATGTAATAACCTATCCCAACATAAAAAATTTGAAATTAGAGGCATAGTATAAAGAAGGTGATTGAATATAGAGGAGAAGGAGAGGATCCATTACCTTGAGAGGGAACATCTAATAGCATGTGAGGATCTTCTTAAGAGCACGGGGGAAAATTATAGGGACTATAAATAGGTAAAGGAAGAGAATTTTCATGATCCATGGGTTTTTAGTTAATATGAATTCAATTTTGGGTGGGTTTAAATAGAAAAAGAGGGGATAATTTTTTTATTAATTTCCAAACATAGGTTTTGGAATCTACATGAAAATATATTCAGAAACACAGAGCATAAAAAAAATTCTTCCCATAGTTTCTACCAATTTTATTCAGTATTCATTGTTTTACATGTTTAAGAACTCATCTCATTAAAATAATACCCCTGGTGAAGTGAAAGTGTGGCGTGATTACAAAGAATTGATTTTAACACCTTAAAATATAATAGAGGCTTTAGTGGATTCAGTAAGGTTTTATTAAATAAATTAAATAAATAAATTAAATTAAATAAATAGTTTAAAAGGTAAATACATATTTAGTCTTGGATACTTTTTATGGAACATATTACAAATCTTTTCGATCATTGTGATGTCACAATACATACCGTATATTTATACTGTATTTAATTTTTACCCCAAAATTCTATTATCTTAAAAAATCATGAAAAATAAGCATGAGATAATATTTATATGATAATTTAAAAAATAATTATTATTTTATAAAAATAATTATTGAAATATGAGAATTTACTCTTAAAAGAATTATATATTTATTGATGAATTCTATTTTTGTCGATAAAATGTTTCTCACCATTATAACAATCGCACTTGAGTTCATAAAATTATATTACCATTTAAAAATTAGTTAATATTGTTTGATAATAAGATTTTATGAAAATATAATTTATTTTAAAAATTAAAAAATCATTAAAAAGAGTTTATTGAATGAGGCTATATATTTCATGAAAATACACTTGTGTTTCATCGTATTAGAATCTAATTTTTATCAAAACATTATTTAGTTGTTTCAAATGTAATATTAAATTAGATAAATATAAAGATTTATTAACTATAATAAATTATAAAAAATCATATTATTAGGGTCTAGATAAATATCCCTTTATTACACCTGTGAATTCCCTAAGGGTAGGGAGTAACATGGTGAGATTATCTTGTGGTGGTTCGGCGTACATGGATTGGGACATTATCTATAAGATCTTAAAAGCCTCCCATAAAATTTTTCATTCATTGAAATTTTTTAATATTATCATGGCCTTGACCATGGGAAAATCTCAGTGATACTATCTCCATGGAAGGTTTGATAACTAGTGTTTGTAAAGAACAATCCCAATGGTTGAGGTCATTGCTTCTTCTGTCCATGTCTATAGACATTATCATAAACCATTATATAGACCATTTATATGATCAATTTTCAATGGATATACCAAAAAAGATTAGGGTCTGGGAAAACCCATCCCTATCAAATTAATAAAAAATAGAAAAAGTGGTAGAAAAAGATGGATTGCAGAGACGCGAATAACACACACCACGCATATCTGAACCAACACAGAGAGAACAAAAATCTAGAGTAATAAAGGACCATCTCAAGGATACCTCCATGATAGCCTACTTAGAGAGAGAATTTACACCTTGGTTTTCCTCCCGATAGACATGAGTGACCTTCATCTGCAAGTGATCAAGAGCAACGAGACAAGTGCTCATAGGGGAATCACTTTGCACGGAAAATTCCGAGAATGCTTCTTCAAAATTTGAACTGTTGTGGTAGAGTCATATTCCACCCAAATATGAATCTAAACATGTTGAGTCACATAATTTATGGATGTTATCATCACAAAAATATTGATTTTGATAGCAGATCCAATTACAATATAGTGGTAAAAACAGCCTTTAACGAAACCCTGATGGGTGCAGAAGATGCCACCACACCCTGAAGGTCCTGGAGCACCCAAGGACACCCCATCCACATTCACTTTCATCCATGGGTATATTGGTGGGATATACCTGATAGATTTCAGCACCAAAGGCTTATTGACCCTTGCAGGCACACAGAGATTCTTCGAAATAATTAAGTCACAGACAGTGTTATTCATCCCAACTATTTGAATTTTAGAGGCAGCCAATACCACCCTGTAAATCACATTCAACCTATCCTTAAAAGAGGGAATGTGGATATCAAAGAAAACGCTATTCTGGGATTTCCATATGACATCATATGAAGAAACGACAGCGGATACCAACATCTCATAAACCTATTCACTATGTCCGGTACCCTGGATGGACCACATGAACCTATCAAGGTTTTCCTTTTGAAGGGAGGTACCAAATAGAGCCTGTAGCTGATTCTAGATATGAAATGAGTATGTGAATGATAAGAAAATATGTTGTATAGTTTCATCGGCCTGCATGCATAGATAGAAGATAGACGCAAGTTATAGCCCAGTTCACTACAACATGATCTGTACAGACAGCCTACATTTCTAGACCCTCCATATGAGGAGGTACCGAGAAGGAGGAATGATGGGCTATCTAAAGCCACGTAACCAAGAAGAAGTGTAATTAGATCCATCACGGGTTCCTATAGCACTCCATGTAGGTGAGAATCCCATTCACGCTAGGAGTGCAGGCCAGAAAATCATAGTCATTGAAGCTGTAATGTTGTACCTGTAACCAGATAGGACTAGGTAGACAACCCTACATATCAATTTTCTAGTATAAATTAGCAATTGAGATTTTTTTTCAAGGAGTAAGGAACAACCATTATCTCATTTATGGGTCTTCCCATCCACAGGGTTGTCCACATATTAAGACCATAGTTTGTACAAACAATCCAAATCGATCATTGCATGATGCCATGGTAGGCATGCTTGATGGAAGGCCAACTGGAGGAAGCAATATATAGGGAATTCCAATTGTGAATCTTAGACAGATGTCTATGTGAAAGAAATTCTAATGACATATCACCACTAGAAGCTAGGTTCCATGTGAAATTACTAATAATAACATCATTGAATAAGCTCCAATGTTTAACACCCATGCCTCCCTTGTCAATTGGATTGATACCTTCTTTCCAGGAGATAGTAATATACATCCTCTCATAAATGGACGTAGTCCAAGTAAAGTTTCTAATCAGAACTTTATGCTCTTTAATGAGGTTTCTGGTCCATTTATAAATAGAGAATGCATAGACAAAAATGGATGTAATCACATAATTCACTAAACAAATTCTACAATCTTGAGAGATGGATTTCTCATTCCAAGCCCCCATATGAGAAATAATTATAGATTAGATTCTTTCTAGATAAACAAATTTTACCCTTCCCCACAAAAGAGGAACCCTATGAAAAATTAAAGGAACGGTTTTCCTCCTCATCCTAGTGGTCATGGCTATACTGTTCTTCTTAGTAATGGTCATGCATTTCCAAAACACAATAAAATATTTATTCCAATTGATCACCTACCCTAAAATGTCTGAATAATAAACAAGAAGTTTCCAAATATAATAAATTGTTCTTTTATCAGCCTTCCCAAAAAGAATAATGTCATCAGTGTAAAAGAGGTGAGAGAGTGAGAAGCAATCCCTTCCAGCTCTAATATTTTCTGTAAAGACCTGCTTGAAAAACAAAATTTCATTTAGACACACACTTAGGTAGTCTTCAGCGGGAGCCAAAAGTAGTCCAAATAGTGGGAGACAAAAAGAGGGGGGGGGGGTCACACCCAAGGAAAATCAATCATATCTAAATGAATATCCTGTCTTGGAATTGTCAAGGGATTGGGAATGCTCCCTTGTTCAAGTCCCTTAGGAATTTAATCATGACCAACAACCCTTTGTTGATTGCCTTAGCTGAACCAAAGATGACCTTTGATATGTGGGTCATTTTTAATTGGGAATCCATTGGTTACTCGTTTGTCTCTCAGAATTTGAGTGATAGTGGGAATGAATCCATTTGGATTATCATGCATGAGATCATCAATCTTATATATTGCATTAGAAATCAATAGGTTCTCTTTTTTACTGTTATGTTTTCTGGACTCAATTTTACATTCTCCTTCATGTATTCATCCAATTTATACATCAAAATAAGGGAGTTTCATAGATATTTTGAAAACATTTTTTCATAGGTGCTTCATAGTTGAGTTTCCACGGGTGATTTCAATACAGTTCTACAACATGAGGAGAAAACTGGCATCAATTTTAATAGGTTGGCAGTCAGTGATTTTTTCTCATGCATTGAAAGTTGTCATCTAAATGAAGTTACCATTATGGGTACAAAATTTACATGGAGTAGGTACACCCTCAACGGGTAAAAATCTAGTAAATTTAATAGGTTTTTTGTTAAAATTGATTACAGGCATGATGCTATTGTTTTCTCAGGGATGAATCTACTCAAATTTCACTCTGATCACAGTCCGATTTTAGTGGATGTCTTCACCAGTCAGTGAAAATCCTCTCCCCTCCCCTTTAGATTCATCAACACTTGTCTGGTTACTACTGGTTGCAAGTAAGTCATCTCTAATGATTGGATGATGACAATGAATATAAACCCCCTTGTAATTCTGGCTAGTAAGCTGAAACATATAAAGCAGCAACTCAAGAATTGGAGCAATGCATAATTTTCTAATATGGAAAATGACATTAAGGTGGCTGAAAAACACCTCTTGTATTGCAAGAATGCAAGTAAAAATTAATGTGTCCCAACAGGGGATGAGATTCAGGCCCTCCCACAGGATCTTGGGGTGCCAATTGGGCCAGTGGGGCTAACAAATTCAGATCTAAAATTGTGTATGAGCATTCCTCACATCGAAAGGATCAAAATTATGATCCCATTTTTGAATCCTATGAATTTCAGGCTTTAGTGATAAGGCACCAAAGATCCAAGCATGCCACTTTAGCTCATCAGAAGGAAAAAATATGGGAAAGTATCACCTACCCATGGCAGTCATGTTCCAATCCTGAAAACCCCATAACTCTGAAATCCTATTCACCAGATCAAAAAACTAACAGGTCCTCTCACCCTTCGGAGTCAAAGACCCTTTCCTTAATAGAGTACCTATAAAGATGTTTCCTCTCCTCGGTGGCTACCTAGTTAAAATAAACACACACAAAATGCCCTTTTCAAATGATTCTTCCTAGAGAAGGGATACCAAAATCAGAGAACACGACATTCACCACCAATATAACATCTTCTGCGAAGTTCTTCTTCAGATCAGATGGTTCTGCGAATGTTCAACCTGAACCTATGTGATCCTTCCAGGAAGCACACCAATCAAAGAGGTCCTTGTGTCCCACATGATATGCCTGAACAGAATTAGACCTTGCACTGGATTTCAATTCAGCATCCCTGACCTGTGCATGTGAGCTCTTCTTTCCAGAGTTTCACTCTTGCACTACCATCGGAAAATTTCTTTTAATGGACATATTATCAATGGTTATGATAAATAATTGTTTTTTTATATCTAATGCGATATAACATTCCAAATTTACCAAACTAGTTTATGAGTTTTCAATAATGTTATTATACGATAATTCATTTGATCATTCCATAAGAGGGAATTTAATTTATAATAGTTTGAGACATTACATTATTCCAACCCATTATAAAATTTAGCCTTAAAAATTTCCAATTAATAAACTAAAAAATATTATGGTACTATTTTTTGTTTCCTCATCTGATTCTAAGGTCTCTTCCTTGAACTTTTTTTTCTGCCATCACACTTTGACAAGGTCATTTTTATTATTTCATAGAACCTTATCTCTATGATCTAAGATCCTAACTAGATACTACTCATATGAAATATCACTCTCCTATGGTACCACCATTGTATTCAAAACATGTGTGGGGTGTATTATCTACTACCTCTAGAGGGATACACATAACACATCATGTTCTTGAGATAGGCTAGGTGGGAGTGCTAGTTGATAGGACACCAATTCGAATAAATAATGGGTTTGAAAGGGATGATGTATTTAGTCTTAATATTTCCCTTATTCAAAAACCTCATGACATTCTTCCTTGTATATATTCAAAGGAAAAATTTATATCTGATCTCAAACTCTTAGTCTTTTCAATGATTTTTTATAAATTTTCATTAAATGTTATGTGGAATTCATATGACACTGAATAGTTTGAACCCTATCCTTATTCTCTTGGATAATATCTTATCCCATTAGCTTCTACTCTCTAACATCATTCCGTCATTTTGGATACTAATAGTTCTTCCCATACATATCCTCATAATGATCCATTAGAATGATATATTGGAAAATGATGTTATTTGAGAAATCCCATAAAGTAAGGTTTCGGTACCAATATCCTTTGAAATACATTAAACATTATCTCATTATATCCTCTATTGTTTGACTAGTTCCTTTAGATTGACCATATATCTAATGGTGATAAGTAGTTTTGAATCTATGTTATATACCCAATGCTTACTGAAGGATTCTCCAAAACATTGAGGTAAACCTCAAATCATAATCAGATATAGTGGGTATTGGAATTACACATAGTAATACCACTTACCTTATTTGTATCATTGATAGTGGGTCAAGAGAGAAATATTCTTTGATAGTAATGAAATAGTCCGACTTTTCAAGGTGATCAAATACCCCCCATATGAAACTAATTTCAATAGGTGTCTTTGTGAGACCTATAATGGAATCCATGGTTATATTTTTTCATTTCTATAGTTATTCAAGCAATGATTTTATTATAAAATTAGACTTATAATGTTCTAACTTGACCTGTTGTCATTTTGATCATTGAGATAAAACTCCACAATCTCCCTCTTCATGTTATCACATAAGAAATTTTTCATCAAATCTATATACATCATAGTTCACCCTAGAATGGTTGATAAGGATGATATATACACATTATCCAAAAGTTACCACTTTTTTGGGTTTTTACGGGACACATATATGGGTTCCAAACATTTTTGCTCTATATTCAACAAAGATAAACTCCATAATATTCACTATCTTATTCTATCAAAACACATCATCCTTCTAGGTCTACCTGATCCACTTAATAAATGATATTTAGGAATTTATTTGAGAAAACTAGGGTGGTGATCCTCTTATTATTCCCATTTACTCCCTTTTAAGGTCTAAGAAGTTTGGATAACTTGAAATATTCACCATGCATAGTGTTGAGGGATCCTTTATACCTAAAGAATCAGCCACTTAGTTTTATTTCCCAATATGGTAATGTATTGAACAATAATAATCCTTGATAATCTAAAATCACATTAATTGGGGTATATTAATCACTTTTTGAGTGAATATATACATGTGGATTTATGATCCATATATATGTCACACATATTAATGTAGATTTAATATCACTATATCTTTATGTGAAGATCATATAAGCCAATTCTAGATCATGAGTGAGGTTTTTCTGCTCATTGAACAATAATTTGATGGTGGTACACACTATCAAAGTTTAATATTTAATGAGTACACAACCCAATCCATTATTATATCCATCAATATAAATAAAAAATCCTTCACCACTAATTTGTAATATGAGAATTGGGGTAGTGATTATCCTCTTCTACATCTCTTTAAAAAAATTATTTCATTCATCATTCTATAAAAACATTAATCCCTTCTAAGTAATCATTGGTTAGTGGGATTGAAAATTGTGGAACGTTTCTAAAAAACCAATGGTATTACATAGACAATCAAATGAAACCATGGATTTTCATTTCATATATTGGTGTGAGACTTATTTTGATTGCCTATATTTTTTATGAATCCACATATATCCCCTTTTTGGTGATAACATTACTTGAAAAATTCACATACTCCAACCAAAACGCACATTTAATATAAATTTCATATAATTGTTTCTTCTATAAGTTCTTCATTAAAGTATTTAAATGCTCCTCATATTCCTCCTTTTTTTAGAGTATATAATAATATCATCTATAATGACTACAATTTTTTTTTCAAGGTAATCCCTAAAGAGTATATTCATTATTACCATTATGATAGATGGGGAATTAGGGAGTAAAAATAGAATCACTATGACCTCTTACTACCTATACCATGTACAAATATTAGTTTTAGGGTATCCTCATTGTTAACCTTTACATGATAGTAACTCGACCAAAGATCCACCTTAGTGAATTATTTATCTCAACGTAGATGATCAACCAAGTCATTAATCTATGGAAGATGATACCTTTTCGTTGTCTCGGTCTTGTTGGGATCATAATAATCATTTAAATGGTTTATTTACCCATCCATATTCATGAGGTAGAGTATTAGTGAACCCCATGGTGAATTAACTGGGAATATAAACCCCTTATCTTGATTATTTTACAATTGTATATTCATATACTTAAGTTCCAAAATATAAATTATGTCTAGAGTTTTGAATATGTTTAAATATCTATGTATGTTCTTTTTTGAGAAATCAACATCATGGATGGGGGGAAGAGAAGGGAATTCTTTATAAAACACAACAGAAAATTCACATAAAATCGGAATGTCAGGGAGCATGATATATTATTTAAAAGAAAATAATTTGGAAAATATATGATTTCTTGTAATGTAAAAAAATCCATTGTTGAGATGTTTGTACCTATTCAGCCCAATTTTTTATTTGTTGTCAATAACATTTGAGTAAGTGTTTGGTAAGATAATGATGGGAAGTGGTGATTCTTAGGAAATTGTTATGAATTCAGAGAATATTATGTTAGTCTTGAGATATTATCCATGTTGTTAAATATAATGATTGTTTTAAATGATATTTAAATATTAGAGATATCTTCCAAGGATTTGTTCACATTGGATGCAATCGTTATGTCTATGAAAATGTTAAAAATTCAGGAAGAATGTTGATTACCATTCAAAAAAAGATGTTCATATTTATGATGCATAATGAATAAACATTAAATAAGAATAGAAGAAGAGAAGTTAATTCAGATAGAAGTTTCTCTATAGGATGGAATTTAATTTTTTCTTATATTAATTATTTTTAATTTTTATTTAATAATTACTTAAAAATATAGTCAACATAAGGTCCAGTCATAGTTGTCTTGACCCCATCCATATGTGGGATCCCCGAGGTTCAACCACCTCTAAGGGAACTATCCTAGGATAGAAAATTAGGCTTCATGATTGGGCATAAAAGTGGACCCACATAGGCCATAGTATATGGTCTACTGAGAAGTGGAGTAGTGGCGATGATACACTATGGGGGTGGAATGACTGAAGGATGATATGAGGTAGTACCTGAGGGTGTTGTAATTTTTGTCTCTTAAGTAGAAACCCATTATTGATATACCACATCACAATACTGTGATGGAATCAATTTGGGATAATGCAGATACAAGTACTACTCCCGAATCATTAAAATGACACATATAATACGCATTTTTAAATTTATTTCATCTAATCCATTTTATTAATTTCTTCGATCATATTCTTCACCGACTATCATATGATAATCTCTAGTATTCCAAACCAGTGGTCGTACCACTCTGGTTTATCTTATTCTTTATTTTAGGATCATCCTGAGTATATAAGGGTTGTTCGATCAAACTAAAATCATACAACTAATCTAATATCTGACATGCTTCCATAGAATATGAATAACACCTCTAATCCAGATGAAAATGTGAGTTATAGATGTAATTCAAGAAGTGGAGGAGTTTGATCTTTTAGATTTAAGGGAATGTTATACTCATATCATGTACGTCATTTTATCACCGAAAATTATGTTCATGAAGTTTATACTTCATGATTTTTGGTGTCTCATTAAGATTTAAATAACTTGAGTTTATCACGAATTTAATAAGTCGAAAATTAGAAGTATATATATGCAATTTTAAGAAGTCTTCAATGAGGCATGGTCTTTTTATTTGAGGTAGGGTAATGAGGTAGTGAACATCACCTATAAAAAAAGAATAGCCCTTGACCTAGGGTATTTCCAAAACATTGAGAAAGAATTTCATTTTTTCAAATAAAAATATATCTCCATGAACAACTTCTATTTCAAGAATTAAAAACCATCCTCATGAGATTATTACGTCATGGAGAAGAGATGATCTCATGATACATTGATAAGTTTTTCTCAATCTCAAAGGATCTTCCTAAAGAACATGTTCCACGATGATTTATTGGTTTATGAAATTTATTTGAGACATCTATAAGGAAATTTCACAAAGAATATTACTGAAGAAGAAGAAGAAGAACTTTCATGGACATAAGAATTATACCGATTATGATTTTCATACAATAAGGAAAAAATAATATTAGCGAAAGCCCAAGAACATGATTTTTTTTAGTTCAGTTTTGATCATTATGATATTACACCTATAAGGGTTGGAACACAAGAATTATAGGAGCTCATTCATCCATAAATTCATGCTCAATAATACGTAAAGGGATATTCAGATCGATTGTGTGTGTGTGTGAAATGAGACAGTGTGTGCCTGTGGTTTCTTGTGAAAACACTTACATCTATTATATCATGATTACATTAAAAAATAAAAATATCTGAGATTAACCATAACATGATTAAATAAACTACATAAAACAAAACATTCAATATATGTGTTATGCTTGAGATACCAAAACAATTTTTTTTTGGATACCATGCAACACGTGCATGAAGTGTATTTGATTGAATTGAGTTGATTGAAAAAATAAGAAGAAACTTGATATTATGAAAGTTCTATATTCTAGAAAATATTAACGAATAATCTATGATACTCTTAAACACATCCATTGAATATGTAACTTTATTTAGAAGAATAATGATCCTGATCATTGTTTCACTGAGGGAACAGGTCATGACAGGTGAACTAAAATCATTGAGCAAGGATAAAAGACATATTCAGTGGCTGTTAAAGATATTTGAAGAGTACATGAGAAAGTTTTATCTAAAATTCTCATGAAGAAAGGTCATATAATCATTATATAGGGGGTCAATCCATTAATCATGGGATAATTGTTTCGAATGTTGATGGGAGAAGCTGATGTCTTCTGATTGGAGCTAGGAGAAGAAGGATTATCTCGATTTTAGCTTGATCAAGAAGTCATTTACTTAGATATGTAAGAAATTGGAGTCTTTCGGTTGGAGTTGGAGAATTGTAATAACTTGTTTGATAGTGAAAGATCCATGTTGTGGGAAAAACATGTCATGTAGTTGTTCTTTGTGCCAAACCTTGTAAATAATTTTTTCTTCTATATGTTACTACCATTTCATGCACAATGTGATTTATATATTATATTAAGTGGATCAAGAACATTAAAAATTTTAAGGGGTTGAATTTTAAAGAAAACAGTTTTGTAAAAAGAAACCTCTGAATCACTCCTACCCTCTTAGTGGTCAATCTATCCTGAGGCTCAGCAAGTGGTATTAGAGCATTAGGTTCCCTCTAAAGATACAAGACAATTTATGAATGATGGAAAATATTAATTTTTTCAATAACCGAGGTATTCAAAAATTTTATGGGAAGAATTATCAAATTTGGATGAATACGATTATACCCAATCACTTATCACTAGGCCTAGAAGTGAGAGATGCTGCAATAGTAGGTTTTAACCCATTTATAATGTTGCTTCCATCTCAAAAATTGATAATAGAAATACAGATATAGATGGAAAATCCATGAATTCCATTACTATTTCTCTAATATAGAAGGTCTTTATAAAGTTCATGGGTGTCCATACTGCTTATGAAATTTTGGATATTAATTAATGCAGATATGAAGGAAATATCAATGTTGGGGAATTAAAACTATACCAATTGAGGAGTAAGTTTGAGGTAATTAAAATTAAAGATAAAGAAATTATAATTGAATAATTAACCAGAGTAAATGAGATTGTGAGTAAAATTTAAGAATTTGGTGAGCTGTTGGATGACTCAACCATTTTCAAAAAATTGTTGAAGAATCTTCCAGATCATTTTAATTCAAATGTTTCATCCCTAGAAGAAACAGATTAATTATATAATGATTAAATATAAAATAATTCATAGAAAATGATATAAAGAAAATTACATCATTCAATAAGAAAGATGAAACTAAAATGGAATTTGAATCCATGAGGAATGGGGAGGTCCTAGTAAAAGAGGCATAATAATTGGAGGATTCAAATAGTGATGAGGATGATGAGGATTTTAATAGAATTTTTGTGATTATATAAAAAGGGTTCAAGAAGGTAAAAAGGAAGGAAAAAAATAAGAAACCAGCTAAATTATTCAATTATGGTGGAACTGGTGTTTTTTGGATAACGTTTCTAGAAAATGAGGTTGAATAATCAAAATCAAAAGTAGAATCAGATGATGAAAGATCCCATAATCAAAAATGGGATAAAAAGAAGAAGAAACACAATAGTTAGAAGAAGATAAATCATACGAGCATGTATAGGAAATAATTAGCATCATGTTTTTCATAAAATAGTAAAGTTTGTTTTGTTTGCCGTGAATAGATATGATGTGATACATCAAGTAGTTGTGATGATGAAGAGGAATGGATAGAACATGAGTGTAATATAAAAAAAATTCTTCATGGAAGAAATTAAATATCTCAATAAATAATTGAATAATACTGAGAAGTAAAATAATAAATTAACTTATGAATAAAATAAGGATAAAACATTTCTTACTGATGAAGAAAACAAGGTGCTAATCAAGAAAGAAGTATCTTTTTTCAATGAGATCAAAATGCACAAATTAAAAAATTACTGAACAAGAAAATGCGATATGTGATGTTAAATAAATGTTGATTGCTAGAGAAGAAGATTTATTTGAGACACAATCCATATGTTCCATAGTTAAACTTGACCTGAATATGGGTAGAGAAGATTTCAAAAATTCCATTGAGATCGATAGAGAAACATCTAAATATGAATAGAAGAAAGATAAAAGTTCACTTGATAATTTTTATGGATTTTTTATTTCTAATAGTGCAGGTGAGAAATTTTATTGAGAATATGAATGAAAAAAAGTCTGAGAATAAATTTCCCTCATATGAGGATGATAATTTTTTAAAGAAGGTCACAACCCTACCCAGAAAAGACAAAAACAACATAAATTTGGATTCATCTTGAACCAATAAGTGAAAATAAATTCTCAATTATTTTTTGTTGTTGTGGTATGCACGGTCACATATCATACCCATGGTGGTTCGACCTGTCATTACCATGATTGATGAAAGAATCTTGGGGGAGTTTCAATGAAAATCAAAGGTCACAATCTCAAAGGAAATAACTTGTGAATAGATATGTACATTAACTATCTATACAAAAAAAATTCTTATTTCAGAAGAAGTTTATGGAAGATGTAGTTTGGAAGGTCACAAGAATGAGGTATTCATTACAAGATTGGATAGAGAAGTTCTCTATGAATTCAATGGTGAGAGGATCCAAAAGAAAACCAATGAAAATTCCTATAATGATTTTAAGAAAAATGAAAATGTTATGAAAGAGTGTCGTGTTTTTTGGCCACATTAGTTGAAAATGGATAAATATTTAGTCGATGTTGAGAAAAATAATAAATTAAAAATAATGTAAGTAATCTTATAAAAATAGGTGGAAGTTGAAACAATTGGAAGCATGATGATCCAGAAATATAAGGTTGAAATAGTTATTCAACAAAAAGATAACGTTCTTGGGATGAAATAAGATTTTCAAACTAATGAGACTCAAAAAAATAAAGAGTCAAAATTAATATTCTCATAATGAGATTAGTAGACAATAATATACCAGATTGAGAGGAATCTCTCAGTCTAAATGTTTATTTTGATAAACCATAGGTCACTCCTTATTACATATAATTTTAGGTTTTTTTGAACTAAAAATTTTGGGAATTGAAAGATACATTTGAGGTTGTCACTTCTAGAAAACACGACGAGGTTGTAATTCACAAACTCTACTGAATTCCATAAAATTGATGAAAGGTTCACAACACGTAATGTGGAGAAACATTGAGAATGAAAAGAAAATATTGGTATAAATTCAACATTAAATGTCATGGTATTCCAATAAAACATTCATCCCTTTTCTTAATTTTATTATCTTATTAATTAAGGGGGACAACTAGGTTGAAGTCAAAGGGGGAGATTTATCATTTTCAGCTAAACTTTCTAATGATTTTCTTGATTTATGTGGAGGATTTAAAATTTCCCTTATAAATATGATTATTTAAAACCCCTTGGACAATAATTGAGACATTCTGAGAATGATTTCACATGCATGGTGGTTTATATATAGTTTTGAAATCCTTATTCATATCTCCATTGTTTTCTACACTAGGTTAGGACATGTATTCTTAGAGTTTACTAACTCAAGGAAATTTTCTTCAACAACCATTTGATTTCATATATCTCTCAGAGGTATTAATGAAATTATATTAAAAGGTAGGAGAACTTGTTTTTGTGAAAATACCCACTTTCCCCATTCCTTGGATTTCTTATAAGGGGGTGAATCCTTTGATCACACATATTGACTCCTACATAGTTGATAAATATTTATTAGTAAGAATAAAACACTGGGTGAAACATAAAAAACAATTTACATGGTTTAACATAATCCAATGCCTAATTAGTTAATCATAAACCTCCTCTAAGATATGCCTCACTGAATGCCAATCTGAAAATTTTATAAATAATTTTAGTAAGATCCCAAAATCAGCTTATCATTAATCACCAAACGTATCTCTTTATGTCACATACATAATGTTTGAACACCTTGGTCATATATTTTCCTGAAACATGGTAACAAAATGAATTATCAAAAAATGTTAATGAAAAAATTCATTTTTACAAATAACTAAAATTATCAATATTTTTTAAATAAAATATCATTTTATTGAATATTTTACATAAATCCAAAATGCAATAAAATTATTCATATATGTCCTAAATCACATTATAATCAAATCACTAACCAGTTCCATGGTCATTATTAATATCTAATCAACATCAATCATCTATTTCTCCTAACTAAACATTATTATCCCCATACTGAACATATATTAAGGGTAATCCTTGCATAATCATTTATTTTCTCTTTAAATACCACCTTATCCATAAATCATTATTTCTTTTTCATTAATACCATTCACTATATTGTTACAAATCATTAAAGAAAAACACATTCTGAACAATATTTATATGTTTTAGGAATCATATAATTAATCATTTCATTGATGAATCTCAAATCCAAATACAAGCATACATCAATCATTCCAATTTATTCTAAAATAATTAACATATTATAAAAAATTATTTTCATTACTAGAAATTGTTTCTAGTTTGTGATAGTTTTTTTATACACATAGGGATGACTAGGGAGTTTTCAAGGAATGTGATCATATAGTTTAGGCTAAATACAGTGTTGAAGGTGGTATCATTTACCAGTGTTTGCCAATTTTTTTACCTCAAAATCAGGAGGTTGGATAAAGTTTCATGAACGATAGTTTTCTAAAATTTAATATTATAAAATATTTAAAAGGGATATTTTTAGTTATGATTGGGTTTCAAGAAGACTAGTTTTTGTGAATATTGTGTTTCACAAAAGGTGGATCTTTGTGAAGGTATAGAGCTTCACGAACACGCAATGGAAAGATGGTTTTATTCACGATTACGATAAGAATCATCAGTGCACGACAAGTTGAAAGTTTTCTCCATGACTATGAAATTCATCCTGAAAGTGAAATGAGTTGGTAGTGTTGTTAAGGAATATAAGAATGTTCTGGAATGGTTGATATTTAACTATAGCATCAACAATGAAGGGTCTTCATGGGCAAGAATTTAGTGGTTTGTGGAAAATTTTCTAGAGGCCTGGGATCATCATGAAGGGATTAGAATATAAGTAGGAGGAAAACCTAACATCATTTCACACAAAGATAATTAGGAAAAGGATGAATCACTATAAATTTTTGAAGGTGGTGAGCTTCATGAATCATATATTCATTATGATCCTAAGCATCTCAAAAATAATTTCATTATTTTGACCAATTCTTTGGTATCTAAGAAATATTTGTTCCATTATGACTATTTATTCTGTGATTACTTTGTATTACATGAAGGTATTTTTCCCTAAAAAGTTTGAGAGGTTTTTGAAGGAGATTTTGGAAGGATATTCAAGAATTGAAGTATTGAGAATCTTGTTTAAGTGAACAATTCAATAAATTACATCAACTCAAGAGTACAGTGTGTGTAGATTCTCATTCTAGTCTGGTAAAAAGGCTTAAATTAAAATTTTCTAAAGTGTTCTTAAAGTAACTCAACTAAGTAAGACTTTACCCAATGTAGTGAGCTTTGGGGATCAATAAAAGTATTCGAAGGGAGGAATTGTTCTTTCTATAAAATCATGTAAAGGTAGCGTTCCTAGCGCATAAGGACTATGTTTGGACTTTTAAATTTCCTAACTAGTGATGTTTAGTGAATTTAGGTATGACCAAAAAAATGTTGGCATATTATCATAAGGTTATTCCTTAGTCTTGAAACAATTAAAAATAATCTATTATATCCTTGCATGTGAATGTTTTATTACTATATTATATTTTCATAATGGTTTAACTAGTACATACAAACATGGGAACAATATCAGTTTCTTTAAAACAAAATTTGGACACACTGATTCACCCCTACCATCTCAGTGTGTTTGGGGGTCCTACATAACTTGGAATTATAATTTTATTGATGAATACCTCATTACTTTCATATTTCATTTTTAGTCTCTTCATTATAAATATAAAAAACCAATACCCAAACAACCTTGATGATCCTCTTCATGAGCATCCCCATAGGATATTAATTTTTATAAATCCTATAAATTCATGATTTAAAATATTCATCCATTAATAATACTGTAGGGAGATTAATATTTCCATCCATTAAATTAACTGAAATCTTTTATTTCTTATTTGAAATTACATACTCTATTTTATTCTTTTCCATACCCAAAACATCTTCTTATTCCTCTATGACATTTCTTTGAGGTATTCTTCCCACCATCTTGACATGTTTAATGTTTAATCAACTTACCTATATGATCTTCATGGCACTCCATCATTCGCTTGTTAGGTATGTCAGGAAACTCATCAATGTTGAGATTATTAATCCTAAAATATGACATAAGGTTTGGTATAATCATAAGGTTTCACATTCCCACTACCATTTCAGTTGGATACTTGTGATGAAAGTAATTCCATTATCCATCACATCCAATGTTAACATGAATCCTCCTAGTTCCATCCATTGACTAAAACCCAAATAAAAGAGTGAGAATCAATAACAGTTGAGGGAAACCACATGATCAGAGAAAATAATTTATAGAATGTCAAAATCATGACACATTCATTTTATTATATAACAGCTTAGGTTTAACCAAGGTAATTTTTGAACATTATCTATTTAAATTAAAAATTATGGTTTATAAAGTGATTTTTAATTTCAAAAAAATTTCCCCTTGGAAAATCAAACCAGGTCTATATCAAGACACATTATCTTGCACCAAATGTCTATCAGGTTAATATCAATGTTCCTTTTTCCGGGATATTAACACTAGGCCCAAATATTCTTGATCCACTTCAATTTTTAGTATCCAAATAGGGTTTTTATCTAGTAAATACACACTCCCAAATTTACCATAAAATACGATGTTTTAAGATACTTAGGATTATCCTAAGGTTTCTTGATACTTGTTTCTAATCCTAGTTTCCAATAGTTAATTGAATCCTCCTCCAATACCAACTATATTGAACTATAAATTTCATACATAGATTGTACATCTATGTGGATGAATAATCATTACATAAAATTTTGATCCCTTCCAGAATCATATAGGTCAAACTCCATTGGAAACATGGGAACATAAACAATTGGTTCATAAATTATATATATCATCTCCCACTATGTTTTTTTAACTAGCACCCTTCTTAGACACATAATTTATAAAATAATTATTCATGACCTTGGGAATTGAAACATAATAAAGGGATAGCACAGACACTCTATAAGGGTAATAAAGAACGAAATCAAACATCAAACAATCATAACATGAACACAAGTGTTTGAGAATTTCATATTATCATTTAAAATCTACACCCTTCATATCAGTGATCATATTATCAGGTCATGGAATTAATTAATGGAAGATAATAACACATGAATCATAATATAATCAAAGAACGAAATCTATTTTAACATTATATTTACATAAGATATTGAATTATCACATAAACATATAAATTTGTGAACATGTATAAATAGAAATAGATTCATTCATTATGTTGAGTAAATGAAATCAGATCCTCGCATAAATTTACGAACATGATACCATGTACACACATAAATTTATGGAAAATAAATAAAGGTCTATTCATATACATAAGGACACAAAAGTCAGGTCAATATATAAACTTATAGAAATGAAAACCATATCCATTCAGAAAATTGTGAACATGAAATCTGGTTCATAGATAAAATTTCTACCTCATTAGTTATCAATCATTACCCAATACATTAGAGAAAGATACATGTCCCACCTGTCATATAAATAATGTCATAAATATATGTTCCATAAAATAATAAAACATCCAACATCTCAAAACTCATGAAAAGAAATATATTTCATAAACAATTCATCAATGTAAAACTGATGGAAAAGGGAATGGGTTTTATCAACATATTTTCATCATAAAGATAATATATCCAAATAAATCCCATGGATGGTATCCTTAGATCATATCACCATTAGAGATTAAGTATCATCAATGGATGTCATATTAGAAGAAAAAATTGTTTTGAAATGTCACCATGAATAATTCATGAGGGAAAAATATTTCCATTTTAAAATCAATTCCCTTCTAAAATGTTGTTCACTTATAATAGAAACAAATTTATTTTAAAATAAAACAAAAATCATCTAAAGGAATATTGGAATAATTGATTTATCATGAAGGTGTGAAAAGAAAATCATTCTATATAAGTTGAAAAATAATATTTCACTATTTTTGTTAGAAAAGTCTCAAATACCTATTTTGTAAAACAAGTAAAAGATTCCTTTCAACCTTTTTTTGTAAAAATCCAAAAATGGTTAAAAATTATTTTTAAAATTATATTATAATAGTAAAAAACATTTTTTTTAGAATATATAGACATGGAAGAGAAATATTCCTCATCTGAAACATAAAAATAATTGTTTTTAATAATGATGATATTAAGACTTATTCCCTTTCCACATTGATATTTTTAAAATAATAATTCACATGATAGACAGAACATTACATGGATATGCATTTCAAATAACTTTCCTAAGATGAATCATAAAATAAAATTAGAAAAATTATATACAACATAAATAATAAACATGTTTTATATATGGTATGTGTACCACAAAAATAAATGTGAAACAAAAATACCTTTCCTCAAGTATCGTCTTTTATCATTAATGAGAAAAACCCCTCTTATTTGAAAAAACACCTTTATATATTCTCTAAAGGGTTCTAGGGATGGACTTTTAGGAACATCAAAATGACTAGAATGTGAATTGGGAATTTGTGAAGTTAATTTGAAAGTGGATAGTTGATAAATAAGGCTCACTGTGGTGTAATAAACTAAGGTAGGGGGTTACCTATTATAATTATGGGGAGGGGAACTCTTGGAATTTCTAAAAATATTAAATTAATATAAATTATTATTCAATTTCAAATGGAAAAAACTCATTTATTTTTATGATAGGATGTGTGTGGATCTAAAAACTCCCATTCAATAATTTTTGGACATTTTTAGGTCATATTTTTTGGTTTATGTTTTTGTTTTAATCCCTCATTTACCCATTTGAAAATTACCATGACAACAAGGATTTTACTATTTGATGGTGAATATAGTTAATATAAAAGGATGAAAGACCACTAAATTGACTATGGGACATAATATGAACCATATCCTAATCAATTGTATGAATATAATATTTTTATAAATTTTATATAATTTGATAAATTAATATCTATTTTAAAATATAGATATTTCCTTTTTTAAGAAAAAAATCATTACTTTGACTTTAATAATATCATGATAACACATATAATTTGAAACAATTATTCTAAAATATCCCAAGACTATTTTAATCATATATATATATATTTCATGAATCATATTAATTATTTAATATTATAATACTTTTAATATTTTTATTATATTTTATTATATTTTCCCTCTAATTATATAATTACTACATCATAATTGTTCAAGCATTTAAAGTGATTAATTATTAATAAAAAATTAAAATAATTACAATAATTAATAAAAAAATTTATATATAAAACAAATAATTTTAGTTTAACCTATCCTCTATAAATCCAATATTTAAAAATATTATTGATATTAAAAATAAGAGTGTAACATGTTTGAATTGTTTTGAAATAAAAAAATATAATGGTCATAATCTCATTCAAATAGCTAGAAAATTCCACATAAAGGAATATTGGATTATTATAGAAAAATGGATTCATCTAATAAGTATAATTCAATTATTAATTTCATTTTAACGTCCTTTTCATTTTATTTTAATCCTAAATTACCAGATTTGCCCTTACCATGGTAATAAAATTACTATTGTTATTATTTATAATGAAAAAACAAAGGAAAAATTACCAAATTTGGATAAACTGATTAAAAATATAGAATCTATTATTCAATATTGAACTCATATAAGTGGAAAAATTTAATTTAAAATTTATCCCTCAAAACCCAATGGAAAATAGTTTTCTTGAAAAATGGGGTTTTATGAACAAATAAGTAATTATACCACTATAAGGTATAATGAAAAATAATATGTAATTAATTAATTTTTTAAGAATAAATAACATTGAAGTTAACTTTGTGATAAAATTAACATAAAAAAGAGGCCATTTAATATAATTAAAATAAATTATTTTTAAAAATTAGAATTTTTAACTATTTAATGAAAAATTGATCTTTTTCAGAAAAATGTCAAATAGATCATCCTAATGTAATTTTTATAGGTTAAATTATAAAAAAATATTTATTAAGATAAAATTTATAAAATTTTTAGAAATTAATTCTAATATATAACCCTAAAAAGAAAGAAAACTAGTTTATTTAAGAAAAAATATTTATAAAGAATACAAAGACATTACATAAAATTGAGTTCTTATTTAAAAAACAAAAATCAATATATTTGATATGAATAAGATCATTATATGTTTCATAATTTGGTTAATATTATTTATTCCTACCAATTTAATGGCTAGGTTATAATAGCCATAATAAAAATATTTAGCGATTTGTTTTAGACTTAGTCCTGTGTGTGATGCAAGATATCAAAGAAATTAAATTTAATAAAAAAATATATCCTAAAATATTTGTGTCTCATAAAATTAATATATGATAAAATATAAAAGGGGGTGTTAATTCGTTTCTAAAATAATCATTAATGAGTTTCACTTAAACGAGATGTCAATAGTAATTTATAGAGCATTGCCCCCTTAAATTTGGAATGGATACTCATATTAATGAGCCAAAATTAACATGATTGGACCCTATCAGGTCTCTTATATGTTTATATTCTTTGTAAATTGACCCCTTGGAGGCATGTTGTTGATAAATCTAGGATTGTTATTTAATGTTCCGGTAGAAACATAAACAGGTTATATATAAATGTGTAGTGGTGTTATACTGAAACAATCCCCATAAAATGATAAAGAAACTTTCATAATATTTTGGGAACAATTATTACGAGTCTTTTATTAATTAAAATTCCAATCAAAACCCAAATAGTATTTTACACTATATCTTGTGATGTACATTTTCACTAACTAAGACATATGTGTGTACTCTTGGATAAATGAAATTCTATAGGAAGGAAATTATGAGATATTTTTCACAATACTGCATGATGTCATCTAAATAAAGTACTTAGTATAGTTTTATTTTATTACTTTTACTTGATATCCATTTGTAATGAGATACTTTAAATTTTTTTAAGAAATGAGCATCAATTAAATTCCCTAATCCTAAAACCACAATGTGGTGTTTGTGGTTCAACCATTGAGTAAATATATGTAAATAGTTATTACCTTGAATGGGAATGTGGACATTTCCCATTGGTTTCTATAGAACTATTTCTTTTAATGGAGGTTTAGAAGTAAGTATGGGAAGGCTAGTTATCTTATTTTCATAAACTAGTTATATATTCAATGCCTGTTCCTTAGTAAGGGGCTAGCTCGGGTGTGGTAGCACCCTTAGAGGTAAGTTATCCAAAGTAAATACATATGAAAAACTCTCAAATAGAGGTTTCATTCATGTACTATTTTAATCCAATATGAATGTTAGTGATGATATGACACCCCAGGTAGAAAGGTGGTCATTCGGTAAATTCACCCATGTTAGTGATGTTATTTTTAGGAAATGATCGAGATTACCAGGTTAGAAATTCATTGGGCTTAGTTATCCATTTTTATGGTCATGTGACCTTTATTCTTATATAATTAAGTGTGATTCAAGATTCAAAATATTGTTAATAGTTGTTTGGATAACCCAACTATAAGTCTAAACATGTACACACTATCAAATTATTAGATTTTATGATGCATGTTATACTATTTCGATGTCACTATTGAACACATTGTTTGACGTGGTGCCCATAAATTTAATAATTGATGTGTTAAATCAAACAATACTTTAGAAACAAGGACACATAATACTTTAAAACATGTGTTTTCATAATTAAATAGAAATATCAATGAGTATGCAAAGTCTACATTCACATGTCATCTCTATAGTAGAGTGACCTAAGAAATATAGAAATTTATTTATCCCACCAATAGGGGATCATGTTGGTTAAATGAGAGGGTATTGTAACCCTACTGAATGATGTTGGTTTCATATTTAAGGTTTAGAATAGTACACATTTAAGAGGTTAGTTTTTCTTTTATCCTACTTGGTGATTTGTATAATCATATATTCCCCATCATTAACCCATGTTTGGGGTGGATGGAGTGCAACCCTTGGGATTAGTTCCCATTTTTAGAACATGATGACTAGGATACTCCTAAGGTGGGAATCATCCCATAAAATTAATTTAATTGTTTCATTTATAATAGAGGGAGTAAAACTATAATGTACTATATGGAAATAGTTAAAAAGGAATTTGGAAGTCATGAGGCTAGTAGGTTTGAGTTTTCTAACCCATGATATGATGCATGTTCTAAAACCTGATTACTTATTGAGATTTTTTATGAATGCTAGATACAGAGTTAGGATGAATTTATGATCATGGAGTTTGATGTGTTGGAAAATAATATGTGATGTCAAGGAAACATGATGATAATATTTTTGGTATTATACCCAAACATTGATGAACATTGAGAGTTAGGATAACAATTCATTGGATATTCTCAAACGATCAAGGGAATCTCAATTTTAAGGTGACGTGATAGAGGCCTTAAACACATTGTCCACTGTTAATCTAGAGGCCTCTTAAATAAATAAGTCTAGAGTAATTTTACCAATGCAATGGTACATTAATTGAAATGGTTGGAAGATCCCATCAAATGTGCATCACATTCTGTATGATATGCACAATTGGGTTGTGACCCTTAAAGCATTATCATAATGTTAGGAATATAGTTTTAGGGTTCCATGTGGTGGTTGAACCATAGATGTAACTTGTTAAAACACCATAGAAAGATGGGGTTCTATGTGATGTTTCACGGTAATACAACATATATTGACAGATCTTGGTTTGTGAGAGTTATAAATTCTTATCAATGGTAATTATCATTAACATCTTGGTGTACTCCAATTTGAAATATCCCCAAGTCCCCTATGTTAATATCATCTAGAGTATCCTAAGATTGAATTGGATACCTAATTATATAATCAAGTGATTTTTGTCATTTTGGGGGAAATCCATGTGAGTTGTGTATATGGGGAATCATGAGAAAAGTTATATGGTGGAATAGATCACCATATGTTAGGGGAGGATGAACTATGTGGGAGAAAGGTCATGTGATCTTGGGGATAGTCATTCTATTTGAATTTAGGAATTTTGTTTCCATTAGATTTTTGAAGTTGGAGTAGGTTTTCTATGTGATTTCACCAGAATTACATTATGGACTTTGTTGGGTGTGCTAGAAATGGCCTTTGTGGACCTTAGTATAATGGTAATAGAATCTTGTTTTTACATCATTTCGATTGTAGAAGCTAATTGTTTTTGAGAATATTCATCTGTAAGAAGATAAAATTTCATTTTTTTGATTATTTGAAGGTGATAACTAAGGTACTACATTAAATACACCCTCAGAGGAGATGAGCATAGTTTGGGAGTCAAATAGTGATTTTCAAGGAAAATCCAACTAGGCCAGTGAAAGCGTGGTCAATTGGAATTTTATTTTTTCGATCTAGTAGAGGACCAAGAATAGATTTCCATTTTTTACTATGTGTTTCCTATTATGACTTATGCAAGGAACACCATTAGGATTCTAGTGTAATGTTTGGATTGGTATTTTTGATGGTGGGAGTTTCGTAGCATGTAATTAGACATGAAAAACAAAAGCATATTGTTGTGTTCTCTATAGGCTGGACGATGAGAGAGATGATGACATGATCATTTCTTATGTTAGACGAGAATGGTTATTCATTGTCTTGATGCTTAAATTTTTTATATTATAATTTTCTCAGGTATTTTTTTTAAAATTATTGTATGTTATATGTGATTCATATAGGAGCTTTGATTATTTAAAATTCAATGTGTTTGTTTTAGTGGGAATCCCATGATTCAAGTAGGATGGGGATATTTTTATTATTACCAATAGATACTCAGTGATGAGATTTTCCAATGTGGGGATATTATAGGATCCCTTGTTTTTAATTAGTTGAAAATTCCAAGATAATTTGAAGTTTTATTTTGGTGGATGATCGAAATCTTAAAACTATTATTCTATTGAATTCTTGAGAGTGTTAATGATTACACATGTATTTTTAGATGGGGTTTAAAGAGAAATATGTTTATGGTATTCTTGGATGAGTTTTGGTATCACCAATCTTAAAAAATATGTTTTTGAGAGTAGGTTGTGAAATTGTGTGTCCTGTTTAGTTTAGTGGAATAAAAATTTTAAACGAAATTGGCTAAATAAAACTTGCGAAGTTGAAAAAAGGTGACGAGAGGCTCGAAACTTTCATGCATTATTTATTTAACCATGAACATAATCTATTTGGGGTAGGAGTGTATGGGGGATTATCTCCGCATGGTTGGATCATAGATTTTAAATCATGTAGATTGGAGGTGCATGTATAGTGGCACCACATGGTTGTTTCAAAATTATACAAAATATTTCTTCCAATAAATGGGAAAAAATACCATTTTTTCTTCATGTACTTAAATGGGTTTTACCTATTTCTCCCACATTTATCCTAAGAGAACCCGTAGGCACACCTTTACAACTTTCCCCTTCCAATGATTTTTCCTCCTTTATTTTTGTTCAAATATTAGCAACAGTCATTTTATTAGAAGTCTATTGGTAATTTTAAGACTCACCTTACCTTATTTATTATCTTCTCCCTTATATATATTATTGTAGTGAGATCTAGTATTCTATTTTTCTGGGTATTTTTTTGATTATTAGATTTATCCCATTCATTCTATAATTAAATGGTAATAATGAATGAGTTACGATTTCTTCATATAAGGATATTTTTTTACTAATTTCCATAAAATAATTTATTTTATAAAATATTTTGGTTGTTTCTCACACTGAGTCCTCCATATGTCAATCCTAAAATTTATAACTATAAAATTTATTTCCATTTATTTTTATCTAAATACTTTATGAAGACATATGTAATTTTTAGAGGCTGAAACCTAAATATAGACCACCCCATTTTCATGTCACGTAAATTATACAACACCCTGAGTTTTGGTGCATTAGGTTTTGGATTTAATTTATTATTTTATATATTTTTCATTTCATGCAACATTGATTATAAATTTTATTATTTGAAAACACCATGTTTGGATTTCATTATTTGAAATACCATGTTAATATTTCACTACATGGAACACATAGATTATCTTGTTGTAAATGTGACATTGTTTGTCTTGTTTGACACACAATATCGAGTTCATTCTATATATTCTGGTACATGAAAGACCTAGTTTTACCAGAATACACCATATAATTAATAATATTATTAAAATTTTATTAAAGTTTTCCCCAATACTTTAGAATTACAGTTATAAAAAGGATTGAAAATATTATAAAAATATGGGTTACACTTGTATATAAGAGGAGTTCATTGGTAACAAATTAACTAGAAATTAAAACAAAACCCTTTGGAAAATATTGGAATCCTTTCACTAGAAACTATATTAATGTAATCAAACAAATTTTACTTTAATAATATAATTATAACACTTTTTATAAATTATTTCAATGAAATATATATATTATATTCATTCAGTTATTTAAATTTATTCTTATGTGTTTTCTATATAGGATAAAAGAATAAATCTAATTTTATGTATAATGATATATAATTTTCTAAAAGGTAATTTTATAGCATTTTAATGGTGAATATATTTTAAATATAATTTTGACAGCTCTATAAAATAAATTTCACAAAATAAACATCATTTTGATATCATAATATAAAAATTTAATTTGAGTGGATTTTTGGTATTATTTGAGAAGTTTCATTTTTTGATGAAGTTTGAAGAAAATGAATTTTAATTAAAAAATTCATTTTCATATAACTTATTTATATAGTTGAATTATAATTTTAATTTAAATAAATGTAAATTTTCATCAATTATAAATATATTAATACAAATTAGTTCATTGTAATCAATTTCACTTTGATATTGGATATAAAGACATTTGATGGTTCTGAACATTTTTACTTTAAAAACACTTTGTCTCATCCTATTTTCCAGATTAATTTTAAATTAATTTCAACTTATTATGTGTTAATAAATTTTTAGAAATGGACTAAATATTTTTAATCATTATAATTTATAATTCTAGAAAGTTAAACATTGTTTTGAACCAAAAAAATAGTGAAAGTAATTCAAATTAATTATAGAGATTAAGGATAAAACAAGTTTTCATAGTGGTCAAACATAAACATAAGGGAAAAAACAAAGTAGAAAAATATCAAAAATACATTTTATACTCATATTTATAACATATAATACCTTATATAAAAAATAAAAAATTATTTTATGCACAATATGAAATGGGGACATCCCAATAGTGTTTACATTTTTTATATTTATAGGAATGATACTCCCCCACTATTAAAAGGGAGCTCACCACCTCACTAATTCACACATATTACACAATTAAAATCACCCAAAACCTACTTAATTAATTTGGAAACTTAAATAATCTCATAATAGAAGCCTAAATTTTGTCATAAATCAATCCAAGTTCGTTCTTTGGTGCAATCCGAAATGGATCCCCTAAAGAAGAGGTAATATTCATCAACAAGAACTTTTATTTCATGTCCATCTCCATCAAGTCAATTATTATCATTACATGATTATATAATAACCTAATTATAATAAATATGATAAGATTTTTTATATTATGTTTTATAACTAAAATCTCACATAATTCCATCAAATGGGATAAAAAATAATTGTTTGTGTATATAGTGGACTACCGCCTCACGAAATGATAACATTTGTTCTTCCATTACCACCTTTAAAGGATGGAAATAATGATGTACATACAATATTTATATGATAAATATTATATTTAATAATAATTTATGCTTATGTAATTATTTTTTAACCCATACTTTCATTGTCTCCATTTTTTGACAATACAATAACTTATTTTGTGGACATATAGAGAATAACCTCTTTAAAGCGATGGGATTTGTTCACACATATCATGGAATTCATTAAGGATTTATTTAGTAAATTTATACAATATATATAACATAATAATTCTACTTGAATGATAATATATATATATAAATATATTTCATTGCCTTTATTAATTTCAATACAATAAGGAAACAAAAATATTTTTCATGTGTACATACGACATACTGTCTCCATGAAAGCTGTATTTCATTTCCAATTTCTATATTTTATATTTTGTTATAAATAATTATATAATTAATATATATATATATATATATGATATTTAAATAATTTAGTATATTATGTAAATAATTGAACCATGATCTATTTAATAGGATTAAGAATAACGAGTCAAAAATAAAATAAAAAACCAAGTACGAATTACCAAAATCATAACATTAACATGTAATTGTTAATAAACATGTATGATGAAGTCATAAAAAAATAATATATGGTATTATATGTAATAATATATTTATATTATATTTTTATAATAATTTTTTATTTATTTTAAGGTAAATTTGAACGTGTACAATGAATGTAAAGACTTATGGTAAGGGTTCTTTCGTCTCACATTTATTTATGTTAGATATATATTGTAGTCACAACTTTTATTATTTATGGTTTGTATACTGTCCTATGAAAGGATATATCATGAATTTAATTTTTTCCAGGATATTCATTGTTTCAATTTATGTTATTGTTTCACAAATCTCATGATTCAATAGTTACTCAAGAAGTAAAGGGATTTATAGTCATACTTTTATTTCTGTGAGAATTATTCTATATTCACCACTCATTTATTTTGTGGTGTTTATATATTGTCTATGAATGAAATAAATTATTATTATAAGTTTTTTTGGGTATTTAAATATTCATTTTATGATCTCTATGTCATGGGGTATAGGGTTAAAAAGCTTCAAAATATGTATAGTAATTTTGTTTTAGTTTCTCTTCTTTTAGAAACATGTTCTGTTATTAACCTATAACCATTTATAATGTGTATAGACAACAATTTTGCATGTTATATCAATAATCCACTTCATTTCATGATATTTTAAGCTTCTAATAATGTCTTTATTTCATGGATATTATGATTCAAATTTATCAAAGTGGTAATGGATTATTACTACAATCTCAACATTTATTAGGATTGTTTAAAATTATGCTACCATTAACAAAATATTATAATAAATCTCTCAAGATCTCTAATTAATATTCTTATCCTTTAATTATTTATGTTATATTAATATAATTGTATCATTTTTTCAACACTTATGTACTTAAAAAAATTAATAATGTATATTTATAAAAATCTTACTATAGTTATCTCTTCGGTCAGAAATTTGTTTTAATCAAAAACCATGTATTTTAAAAATGTTTTCAAAATATTTTTATGCGATATTTTAAGATAATTTTCTTGAAAAAGGATTTAATTTTTTATGTTTAAAAAATTGTATAAAATATTTTTTAAAATATACATTATATGTTTCACAGTTATTTTTAAAGAAAAACTATTTCAAAATGTTTTAGGATTTAAAATGTGTTTTTCAAAGAAGAAAGAAAATTTTCCTAATAAAATGTTATATATGATTTTAATGCATATTTTAAAATATTTCAAAGTTTTTTTCATTTAATATTATTTTAAAGATGTTTTATTCCTAATAAAGTTATTTCCAAAGAAATGTTATTTTATTTAAGAAATTATCCATGTTAGATTTTAAAATGTATCTCCAACTAAGATGATATTCTTTAATATAGTATATTGTTTACATGAGATATGATCCAAGGACACCATTCATATTAATTATCTGAATGGTTTTTGGAAAAGGGGAGTGGTATAAATTATTTTATCAGTCCAAGGGATTCATATAATAAAATATTTCCCTTGATTATGTGGATGTGAGTCATACTTTCATGGAAATTATTTTAAAATCTTAAAATATATTACAATTCATTGAGAATTCACTAAGGAATTATAAATTAAATCAATTAAAAATTATATTACATTATTTTAAATTAAATAAATATATTTTTACTACTATACCTTTTATAATATTTATTACATCACTATTAGGAAAATATTATTTTATAAAACACATCGTATATTTATACCGTATTTAATTTTTACCCCAAAAATCAACTATCTCATAAAATTATGAAAAATTATTCATTAGCTAATTCCACCATATAGATTAAAAAAATAATATCCATTTTATCCAAATAATTTTCTAAATATTTTAATTTTCACTATTAAAATAAACCCAATATTTATTTAAAATGACGGTTTTTTGAAAATAGGAGTTTTTGAACCCAAGATAAAATTTCCATTGACTTCATAAAAATTTTATGATCAATTAGTTTTAATAAAATTTAATTAATAACAATATTTTTTTTTCAAAAATACAGTAATTTATCATAATATATTTCTTAATTGAATTTCAATATTAACTGAAAATATTAATTATTCTTTAATAATCATTTATAATGTGACAAAGATAGAATGAAAATATATTTATTTTTATATAAAATATAATGTAAATAATATTATTTCTAGTTTATTGACACATTTCCCTTTATTACACCATCATATTCCCTTAGATTAAGGTCCATGATGGTTTGGCTTTTATTGGGTCATTCGGTGAACATTGTTTGGGTCGTGATCTTGATGATCTTGAACTTCTCCCAAAAATGGTTTCACTCATAGTTAAGGTTTTGGATCTCATCTTGGGATTGATATAGGTCAATGTCTATAAATTATATCGCCACTAGAATCTCTGATAAATGATATTCATTGGGTTTGATCCTACTAGTTGAGTCCATCACATACATTTTCTGTGCCGAAGGAATATGTTAAAACCCAATATTTGTAAGAGTCATGTGATCATTGTTCAGTAAATATATTATTAATTGTAAATATAATTAATTATAATTTAAAATACAACTGGATATAATAAAATAAGTCCATCTGTTTTCTATAACCATAAGACATTTAATTAAATCCAAAAGAAGGGGGGTTTTATTCAAACATGTTTAGGTTGTTACAAAATCTTGGATCAGAAATCAGAGACCAAAATTGAGTATGGAGAACAATTTTTACATTGGGAGTTACCAAAAATAGGTTGGTACAGGGTGTTCATATATCACACCCATTGGTGGTTCATTTAGTTGGTTAATTAATAAATTTAATTTATTAATTCAACATAACTAAAATGTATATAAAATCACTACTAGGGAAAATCCTCCAAGGGTAGATTCATAAAAACTATGATGATTCTAGAGAATCATTTATCCTTTTATTAGCGAATCACATCTAATGACCATGAATCTACAGATCAGGATAGATCAGAACGTAGTGAAAGAAATGAATTCCTTTGATAACTAGAGATCATGTTCATCAAATAAAAATGTTCCAATATCATTGTAGGACCCATAAATTTTTTTATTTCACCATTTTGGATTAAATTGATTGAGAAAATCATTCCGTCTTTGATCTTCACCAATTGTTGAACCATGGCATGTAGATTTGTACTGATTTGTTGGGTATTAATTTGTTTTCTAACCCGGATCTCCTAATTGTGTTCGTTGGACAAGATACTTGTCTAGTGATTTATAAATATTTTGTTCCATTATCCCATAAACTATTTTTTTTCTTCATCAATCGGCCTTTAGGGTATCAGTTTGACATTTCTAGGTGGGACTAAGCATGGTTGGTCCTCTAAATTCATGAAAAATTCACATGAGAGAGATAGAAAAACAAATATGGGTTTATTTTGGTTAGATTGTGTGTTGTGGGTTATGTTTTTGATGATAAACCTCCAAAACATCAATGGTGGAAGAAACTAAGGCTTGAAGTGAATATGACAACCCCCACCCACTTCCACAAGTAAAAAAAATTTATGGCCACTGGATGGCCAAAAATAATGAATCGAGACTTTATCAATTATTTTTGGATGAAGGTGAGGCCATATTTGAAGTAGAAAATTCAAATATAGATCATGGATCATAGATCTATATTTCTATGAAAAACATGACTACATTCCTTGTATCATGACGAAGACATGATGTTTAACCCCTATGCTACAAATAATAGGTTTTTGAAAATATATAATGATGGAACACCATGTAGACTACCTACATTCCATGCACCTCTTTCTTAGGTGGATGATACATGTGGCAGATCACATGGGAAACACCTCATGTCGAAAGACACAGGTAGGCACATGCTATGTTCTAAAGTTCACAAACATGGCCTCGTGCAAACCATGTACTGAAGTACATAGAAACAATGTAAAATACACTAATAGGGCCCGATCCTAGGTAGTTTTGAGACACAGTGATGTCTATATTCATGGAATGTAATTATACATGGACTTGGAGACGTGTTTTGGCTATGGACAGGGCCTGGAGAAAGAGTGGGACCATAGTCCATGTGGTTTCCTAACACACCATTTACCCCTTGGTTCCTTTTCATAAAATATAAAAAATTTATATATTCTTAATTTGGAATCGTATTTGGGACCACCAATATCCTATCAAGAGATATTTTTATCATAGAATGTGATGGTTACCTATGTTTTGGATTTTAGGATATGATGAGTGATGTTTCAAGAAGG
This sequence comes from Viscum album, assembly GCA_963277665.1. Lineage (NCBI taxonomy): Eukaryota > Viridiplantae > Streptophyta > Magnoliopsida > Santalales > Viscaceae > Viscum > Viscum album. Next base: position 1,031,635,391 of record OY728150.1, read on the forward strand.
ATGGTTATTTTGGTCGAACATGGCAATGGAAGTGATTAGGGAGAGGATCACCAGGGACCTATATAGTGGATCCCCCATTATATTGGTTGTGGGCCCTCTATATACTATGTAGTACCCCTTATTGGATAGGGTACGAGTCTTCAAGACATCATAGTGGAACCCCCTATCGCACCATGGTGTGGTTCTACAACCTATAGAGTGGAACCCCCATCATCTCTGGTTTATGTCCTCTATCTACTGAGTGGAACCCCTATAATATAGGGTATAATTATTCAAGGGAAAAAAGTTTAACCCCTATCAAACCATAGAAAGGTTCCTCGTGAAACCTGAGTGAATCCTTCATCAGATAGGTCACGAGTCCTCATGACACCCGAGTGGACCCCCTCCCAATACAATATTTCGCGGGTCCTCGTGACATAATAGTGAAACCACCTGACCCATCAGGGAATGGATCCTTGATCATTATTATGGAACTTCCCTGACGCATCAGGGTGAAGGTCCTCTATGGACACCCTACAAAGTGGAACCCCCCTGATGCATCAGGGTGTGGGTCCTCTACAGACTCCCAATAAAGTGCACCCCCTGGCACAAAATTTAGTGGGTCAAATACATGTATATTGTTCCCCATCAACTATGATAACCAATGGTGAAGTGTGTCCCTTCACACTATTACTTCTAGGAAGGTATGTGAGATTCTGTCTTTGGATTCGGTTACTGCCATTCTATGGGTTAGAGAGAAGTGTGGGGTAGTCTGCCTACTAGCTGTGTTGAGAACCTTGTGGTTGTATGAGGCTACTCTCCTACTATGGGTGATAAAGACCTCACATGTAGTCCACCTACACACCGTGTTGAGCACCTTGTGTATGATCGATGTTATTGTCTATTTGTTTGGTTTGAGATGCATTTTAATTTACTATGTACATTCTATTCCTTTTGTGTCTCTTATTGATTCTATTTTCATATTCGGAGGCCTCTAACTAGGTATGTATATACTTACCAATGTATGGGATTTTCCCACACAAGTTGAGTCTTATACAAATGAAGAAAAGTTCGGTTTTGACAACAGAGGGTCTTATGGTGCTTTGGCCGCATACAATGGATGTGGCTTGGAGAATAGGAGTTGGTCTCTCACTGCATTTTACTTTCCAGTTTATATTGGTATATATTTCTAGAGAGGAATGTATTTTTCACTTTTTTTTAGTTTTCACTATCATGTTCTTGTACACCCTAGAGGTTTTCATGTATGGTTTATATTAAAGCTATTGAATCATTTTGTTATTACTCATTTGAACTACTGCATTGAGATGGTTGGGTGTGTGCTTACATGTTCATTAGGAAAAAGCCACAAATTTAGGTTATTCCTTTCATTGACTATTTCCACTCCTTTCCAAGGGTGGTAGTCTGGGATTTATGTTGGATGAAGCCCTGGTTTGGGTTAGGTCATAACACGATACACCAAGGATCTTTTGGAATTTTTATAATGTATTTTTAAATGTTTCTAATAAATCATTCTATGTTTTGTTTTTTAAATGTGTTATGGGTTATTTATTTATTAATACGATGGTATATGGTTTATTATTTTATGAGACTCTCAATGTTAGAGAAGGAGGTTTTTATATGAAGTTATTTTGGAGATGATTATGATTTTATTATTCATCCGAATTTTATATTTTTATGATTGAATTTATCACAACCATTTTTTAATTGTTATGCACCCGTTATTAAAAAATAAATATTAGTAAACATGCGGCACTAGCTCAGTATCATTCTCGAAATACTTGTCTGATGGTAGAATGTGTTCTTCTTAAGGGACTGTGCCACATCTTTATTATTTGTTGATAAATGCCAAGTGTCAGGGTATGTTGATAGATATCTAAATCCAATCCTATATTATACTGAGTTTACAACCATGTCGAATATTTTCCTCCATGTTCTTAGGTTCCCATGATGACTTTGATAACTTTTTATATGTTGGAATGTGGTTCATTTAATAGTTTCTTAATTTTAAATCATTTCTTTTCAATTAAGTTTTAAAAACGAGTTTCTAAATGAATCTTTTGATAAAATAGATATAGGAAAAGGAAACCATGTCACATAAATTATTTTCATTTAATAGATAATAAGTTAATTTTTAAAAACATTACTTGGAATTGATATTTAAATTTGTTATGCACACATGATAAAATATTTAACCTCAAAATGTATCTTTAAATTTCTATAAAATAGTTATTTTATTAATGGTTATGCATATGAACAGTTTGGTGGTGTCCTACTAAGAATATTTATTCTAATTTTTATATTATATATTTAAGTTTTAGTTTCACGTTCAAGTTATGATTTCTCTTATATTATTTCTTATTTCTAGATTGGATGGTTACTTAAGCTTGAAGATGGAGGTTAGTTGGTTGTTTTATTTTTTTATTTCTTTACTACATCATCCAGATTTGAAATCACTTTTTTATTATTCTTTTAGATGGTGGGTTTTCATAATTTGGAATAACATATATTGAAATTGGGGTTACTTCCTGTGAGGGAGTTGGTGGTAATGGAGGTCATTTTTGGTATTTATATTCTATTTTAATTATTTATTTTTCTAATCATGGTCATCCATCTTATAGAAACATCATGTGATATATTTGGTAATATTTAAATCACATATTTATTTTATTTTTTCATTAAAATGAATCCCAGAAAATTGTTTCTAATTCAATAAAACATATCTCCAACCTCTAGGGATTGGAATGCATATTTGGATCTATTATAATATAGATAGGGTGTCTAATGGATGGAAATATTAGAATGGTTCATGATAGTAACATTGGATGTTTTGATGTTAAAAAGAATGTGTATTATGTAAAATATCTAAATAGAAGTAATTTTATTCTTATTTCAAACAATTATTCATGCGGAATTCCATTATAGATGTTACTCATGATATAATTTCGTATAATTATTTTATCATATTTCCATATAGAGGTGTGTTAATGATTACATTGAAAATCAGGGAGTTTACCAAACCCTAAAAATAAAAGAAACATAAGGATATTTTTATAGTATATCATATGTGATATGATATGGCTTGTGACTATATATAGTTTTTTAGTTTTATTAAAAAAATTGTATATAAATTTTATAATGTTATAAAAAAATAAATTCTATACTTTATTGATCTTTAAAATTGGCTGTATATATCCAATGAAGTGAAATGATAATTAACTCATCATTGTATAGCTCTAATTTATCCATATTCTATGTTCATCATGTTTTATTATAGGTTTTGATGAATTTTTTTGGTTATTACAAGTTTGATTTCATAAAAATAAATGAAATTTTCTCATGATTTACATTTTTTATGTTAGATAACTCATGAAGTATAACACATAGTGTTATACCCAATGCATTTCATATACTATAGGTGTGTCATTAGTGTTTCTATACACATGAATAAGGTTTTTCATATACCTTGGATAAGAAAATTCAGACTTTTTTATATTTCATATGCCAAAATTGAGGTTTACCTACTAAGGGATGGTCAGTTATGTTGTATATCATTTCATCACAGGGATCTAAACCAAGATGTGGTTTCTCCTCTCATATGATGCTTATGACATTTGGTCCACTCATTGAGATAGCCAACGAATGTGTAAAAACATTACAATATGATACATGTAATGAAATAATACATTTTTATAGGTTATTGTGATGTGCTCATATATAATGTAGAAATAAAATGATGTATTCATTGAATTGGTCATTTAATACCTGTATAATTGATAATGGATGAGAATTATATATCATGTTTACACTCCATCTCCCAATGTCACTCTTTGTCTTCAATAATGTGAGATTATAAAAATTCAATATCATATATTATGATACTATTGGATAAAAGTACATAGATATAAGTGTTTAATTGATATCATAAATAATCCATTTATAGCTCGTGTTACACTGATGTTTTGTTTATGTAACCTCTTTTATTACATTTATGAATACAAGGATTCAGATTTGTTTTCAATTCTTAAATTTTTTTGGGTAATGATTTAGGGTTTATTGAATAGGTATTGGGTTTTAATAAACATAGAGATTTTCAAAAAAGTGTTTGATTTTATTCTAATGGTGTTTCGGATGGTTATCTATATGGTCTTCAATATTAAGTGATTCTAAGGAACATTATAATATCATTCCACACAATAGCCACAGTTCCATTTTTATGTATGACACATATTATTTATTTTTGTTTTATTTTTAACATTCATTTGTAGACTTATATGTTTTGAAAAACATTAAAAATTGGGAAAAGACTCTATTTCATGGTTTAGACATGGTTAGTAGAAACAATATATGAAATTGAGAAAACCTGGATGTTTTTTCTCTTTAGTTATTTTCATGGTTGGTGAATGGTCTCAAATTTTTTGAATCCAAACCCTGAAGCATCGTAGGTGTATCAAGTTCCACCCACATGTTGAGAACATGGTCTAGAAAACACTGTGACGAAACAGTTCAGTGTTCCTAGAAGGTTTACAATATAAAATTACTTTACTTAAATGGAATAAATTAAATCCCTAACCACTATCACATCTTTCCCCACCCAGGCCTTGCCACGTCCTACTCTCATAAACAAATTACACCTTCCCTATTTACTGATTTAATGTAGGATTTTGTATTGAAATATTTAATAAATGACATAGTAAATGATTCATCTCCACTTTATTAAAATTTTATTTCTTGAATCACGATTTCCTTTCTTCCATAAGGTCATGTTTTCCTAGGGATCATGATAGTAAATTTTATGTATATGTTTTTTTTAGTTTTTTTGGTTTTATCTTTCCTTTTTAGGATCTCACATTATTTTATAGTGGATTCTAATCATTGGTTAGTGGTTTAACTTGATAAAGGCATGTGTTTTTAAATGTTTTCATTGTTTCATGAACCTTACATGATTCCAGTTTTATAAAGTATGTTTTTTATCAATGAATATTTTATGATCCATGAATATATATATATATTATAAGTTTTTGGGAATTATTTTCCATTGGGTGGATGTTTAAATTTTCCAGAAACACATGACTATATGGACCACTTGTGTCATGTTTGATGAAATCCCTCAATTAAAATTCATAAATTTATAAAATGGTTACTCCATAGGGGGATAAAATAACATGATATATTGGATATTTCTAGTGGGAGGATTTTGAGAAGAATGAGTAGGCATAATAACTCCTACTATATAAAATATTTATGTTGAAAGAGTTACTAAAGACAATAATGATATGTTTCATTCTTCACGTGTCGGATTTACCCCATCCCATGATGTTATGATATTACTCATCCAAGAATAAAATTAAAATTTCCATGATTGGTTAAAAAACTAGGTTGGTGAAAAATACTAGATTTTCCAATCTATAGATTCCATTGGGATTTTTGTACTCACACCATACATGAACCTAATGGGTGTATGATGAATTTGTTTTTGAAGATATTGGTCAGGAAAAAGTGTATCTTGGAATTGGTTCCTCTTCTTATTAGTAGTGTACGGTTCAGAAATGGTTACATAGTTGGACATATCCCTTATGTCACATAATGATGGCTAAGTGCTTTTGTGTAATTGTTTTTCCCGTTTTTGAATTTCATTCTTGTACCACCTACTATACTAGCCAACCCATATTATTATGTATATGATTTGAATTATTGTTTTTTTATCAATAATTCTGAATAATTTTATTTATCTATTTTGATGATCTTATATTTTTTGTTTATGTTTCTTTTACTTGGGTACATGAAATTCCATGGCATATAAAGTCCATGTCATGTCATTGATTTGGATTTTTAAATAGATTTATTAGGAAATCCATTACCAATATTGATTATTTTTTTCATTAGATTCCCAATTATATGATTTGAAATTCCCTTCAGTAATAACAATTTAATGTATTGAGTTCTAGATTGGGGAGTTAACCAATTTGGATCTTGAAAAAAAGATATCAAATCCTTGTTATTGGTTTATGATGTTTGGGATGTATTGTTTGATATGAGGTTAGATATTATTGATTTTAGGGGAAGGATGAGAGTGAGTGTCTAGACAACACACATCATGAAGTTACATAATTCATAATGATATTTTAGGAAATGAATTTTTGAATTTTTTTTTATTTTGGTTTTTTATTTGTATAGAGTTTTACTTTAATATAAATTGATAGAAGACTTACTAAAGGGAGTACAGTTATAGAGAACATGCATCAGAACGTGCAACCAAACCATGTATCTTGATTAGAGGGGTTCTAGTGTGAAATGAAGGATTGTACCATGGTTTACCCAACTATTCAAAAAAATATATGCACAGTTAGAATGTTTGGATACTGTATGATTTCCTTTTTCAATATGATTTCTCATGATTATTAATGTTTTTATAGGATAATTTTTATTTGAATTCATATTATTAACCAATTTTAATTTTATTTTTTGGCTTATATGATTTTATATATTATTATCACTCCTTGAACGAATCTTACGAATCCTTTATATAATACTTCATAACATCTACCTTTATCCAATTCCCTAGTTTTCACATCTCTACATATCTTTCAGGTATGAATATTTTTTTATTTTAACAATCAATTGGTATGAGTTTTTTAATAAAAATCCATTTTATTAATATGAATTATTTCAATATTTCTTATATAAATTAACACTTATTACATCCCATGATGTTTAGTTTTTTTGGGAAAATAGGTACATGGAATAACATCATACAAAATAAATACAACTACATTAATTTAAAAAATCAATACATGACATTATTTTCCAATTTTCTTCAAAAACATAATTGGAAGACATGGGGATGTATATAAAATTTGCGAGAGTTAAAATCCTATTAAAGGATTATGAAAAAAAATATAATATAGTTAATAATTATATGGTATCCAACAGGAATATCAAAGAAACATAATAGGGGTGAGAATCATAATCATGAAAAATTATCCATGATATAACACGATAGAAACATAGGAATGTGGAAACAAACTAAAACATAGAATCATGAACAAAAGTCAAGTATAACCACAATTAAAACAGTAAAATAGTGTGATTCGGATAACCTCCCATGAACCATACATCGAATCTCATGGGATTTAAACAATACCCAATGCATTAGACATCTATATAATTCTGGGCCCAAAGGTTACATTCATATCATGTACATGTATAAGTGTGCCACATAGAACATTAAACATGGAATCATATTTCATAATATTTAATTTAATGTATAATAATATTAATATGAATACACATATATCTAGAATAAATTAATAATAGTAAAATCCCGGCCAATACACTTGAGGGGAACTGGGGATGGGTATTCACTAAAAAATTGATGGCATGAAAAATTTGTAGGTTGATTATTGAAGCGTGATGACATTACATAAAGATTAATATATGTGATTTATAATAGTGAAATAGGTATCTCATCACTTGTAAATCGTAAATATATTAATATGGATATGTAATAACCTATCCCAACTTGGAAAATTTGAAATTAGAGGTATAATATGAAAAAGTTGATTAAATATAGATGAGTTGTAGAGGATCCCTTACCTTGAGAGGGAGCTTTAAATAGCTTGTGAGGATATTATTAAGAGCTTGAGGGAACATTGGGGGGACTAAAAAGAGGTAAAAGAATAGTATTTTCATTATATAAGGGTTTTTAGTTAATATGAATGCGATTTTTTGTGGGTTTATATAGAAAAAGAGGGGGAATTATTAATTAATTTCCAAAAATAAGTTTGAGAATCTATATGAAAATGTAATCATAAACAAAAAAAAAAAATAAAACGGTTTCTTCCCATGGTTTCTACCAATTTTAATTGGTATTCATTATTTTACCTGTTTAACAACTAATCTCATTAAAATAATACCCTTGGGGAATTGGAAGTGTGGCATGTTTACAATGAATTGATTTGAACACCTTAAAATATAATAGAGGATTTAGAGGTTTCATTAAGGTTTTATAAAATAAATATAATAATTTAAAAGAAAATTTTAATGGGAAAATACATATTTGGTAATGGAATATTTTTTTGAAACATATTACAAATATTTTGGGTCTTTATGATGTCATAATACATACTATATATTCATACAGTAATTATTTTTTACCCAAAAATTCTATAGTCCAAGAAAATCATGAAAAATAATAATTGGATAATATTGATGTGATAATTTAAAAAATAATAATTATTTTATAAAACTAATTCTTGAAATATTAGAATTTACTCTTTTAAATTAAAATACATATTTATCTATGAATACTATTTTTGTCGATAAGAATTTTATAACCCTTATTCAAATCAAATTTGAGTTCATAAAATAATATTATCATTTAAATTTAATTAATATTATTGGATAATATTATTTTATTAAAATATAATTTATTTCAAAAATTAAAAATTCATTAAGAAGAGTTTCTTAAATGAAGATATATTTTTTCAAAAAAATACACTTGTGTTTCATCGTATCAGAATCTAATTTTTCTCACTAATTATTTAGTTGTTTCAAATGTTATACTAAATTAGATAACTATAAAAATTTATTAACTATAATAAAATAATAAAATTTATATTATTAGGGTCAAAATAAATATCCCATTATTAAATTAGTGAATTCCCTAAGGGTACAGAGTCATGTCCTGAGATTATCGTGTGGTTGTTCAGCATACATGGATTGGGACATAATCTAGATGATCTTGAACATATCTAATAAACATGTTCATTTATTTATTTTTTGTGGAATATTAGCATGGCCTTGACCCTAGGAAAATCTCAGTGATATTATCTGCATGGATGGTTTGATTGAAGGTCTTTATAAGGAACAACCAAACTGGTTGAGGTCACTGCTTCTTCTATCTATGTCAATATACATTATCATAACCCATTATATATACTACTAACATGATCACTTTTCAATGGATATATTATCATTAGTTATGATTCATATTATTATTTTATATCTAATGGGATATAGCATTCAAAATTTACCAAATTAGTGAATTTGGTTTCAATAAAGTTATTACATGATAATTCATTTGATCATTCCACAAGAAGGATTTTCATTTATAAGAGTTTGGGACATAACATCATTAATTTCATCCAAAAAAACATCATTTCATATACTAAAACATATTGGGTACTACTGTTTTGTTTCCCTATCTGATTCTCATGTTACTTCCTCAAACTTTTTCTTCTGCCGTAACACGTTGACAAGTTCATTTTCTTGTTTTATATAACCTTATCTCAATGATCTAATATGTTCAATAGATAATCCTCATAGGAAATATAACCCTACAATAGTACCACCTCAAGAATGAGTACATGTGAGAGGTTTAGTATGTAAAACCTCTAGAGGGATAGATGGAACACATCATGTACATGGGATAGGCTAGGTGGGAGTTCTATTTTATAGGACACCAATTCAAATCAATCAAGTATTTAAAAGGTATGATGTATTTAGTATTAATATTTCCCATCGTCCCAAACTTCATGACTTTATTCCATGGATATATTCAAAGGAAAAATTTATCTCTAACCTCAAACTCTTAGTATTTTAAATTATTTCTTTAATGATTTTCTTTCAACATTATGTTGACATTATATGACACTGAATGATTTGAACCCAATCCTTAATCTCTTGGGTAATATTTGGTCCCATCAGCTTCAAGTCTCTAGCATCATTCCGTCATGTTGGATTCTGATATTTATTCCCATATACATCCTTATAAATATCTATTAGAATGATAGAATGGAAAATGATGTTATTTGATAAATCCACTAGATTAAGGTGTTGGTACCAATATCCTTGGAAATACATTAAACATTATCTCTGTATATCCTTGAGTGTTTGATTAGTTCTTTTAAACTCACCAAGTATCCGATGTTGATAATAGTTTTGAAGCTCTGTTCTGCACCCAACACTTATTTAAGGCTTCTCCAAAACCTTCTGGTAATTCTCAAATCTAAATCATATATAGTGGGTATTGTAAGTACATATAGTTATACCAATTACCTTATTTATATCATTGATAGTGTATCGAGGGAGAAATACTCCTTGATAGTAATGAAATATTCTGACATCTCAAGGTTATAAAATACCACCCATATAGAACTATTTTCATTAGGTGTCCTCATGAGTCCTATAATTAAATCCATTGTTACTTTTTCCCCATATCTATAGTTATATATGAAATTGCTTTATTATAAAATTATACTTATATTGTTATGAATTGACTTGTTGGCATTTTGAGTATTTAGATAAAAACTCCACAATATCCCTCCTCGTGTTATCACACAAGATATTTTTCATTGAATCTATCTACATCTTAGTTCCACCTAGAATAGGTCATAAGGATGAGATATACACATTATCCAAAAGTTACCACTTTTTATGGTTTTTATGGGGAACATATATGGGTTCCAAACATTATAACACCATCATAAGCAAAGCTAAACTACATAATATTTACTAACTTATTCTATCGAAAAACATCATCCTTATAGTCCTCCTTAATCTACATAATAAATGAAATTTGGGAAGTAATTTGAGAAAAATATGATTAATATCCTCTTATTATTCCCATTTACTCCCTTTTTATGTCTAAGAAGTTTGGCTTCCTTGGAATATTCCTCGTGCATTGTTTTGATGGATCCTTTATACCTAGAGAATCTAAAACTTAGTTGTCTTTCCCCGATATGGTAATGGATTGAACAATAATAATCTGTGATCATCTAAAACCACATTCATTAGGGCGTATTAATCACTTTTTGAGTGCATATATACTTGAGTATTTATGATCCGTATATATGCCACAAATTTATATGTAAAAGTAATATCACTATATATTCAATGTGAATATCACTTAAGCCAATTCTAGATCATTTGTGAGGTTGTTCTGCTCATTGACCATTAATTTGATGGATGTATAGACTACCACTATTTAATATTTAATGATTACACAACCTAATCCATTTTTAGATCCATCACTATAAATCCCAAATACAACACCACTAATGGGAAATATGAGCATTGGTGTAGTTATTAACCTCTTCTACATCTCTTTAAATATTACCTTTAATTCAACATTCTAGAAAACAATTAATCCCTTATAAGTAACCATTAGTTAGTGGGATTGAAAATTTTGGGTTGTTTCTCAAAAATCAATGGTTGTACCTGGCCAATCCATAGAAACTATGGATTTCAATTTCATATATTGTTATGAGACTTATTTTGATTGCCTATATTTCTCATGAATCCACACATATCCCCAATTTTGTGATAAAATTTCCTAATCAATTCACATACTTCAACCAAAACTCACATTTACTCTACTTTTCATATAATTGTTTCTTCTATAGGGTATTTATTACGGTATATAAATGCTCCTCATATTCCTCTTTTTTTGGAGGAGATAATAATATCATATATAACAACTACAAAACAATTTCAAGGTAATACCTAGATACTATAATCATTATTCCCATTAATATTGATAGAGTATTAGTGAGAAAGAATGGAATCAATACAAACTCCTACTAACTAGAACATATATGAAAATTTTCCTTGGGGATATCCTCATTCTTAACCTTTACATGATAATAACCTAATCAAAGATCCATGTGAGTGAATTATTTATCTCCATGTGGATGATCTAACAAGTCATTAATCTATGGAGGATGAGACTTTTTATTTATATCAATCTTGTTGGGATAATAATTATCATTGAAATGGTTCATTGACCCATCCTTCTTCATGAGGAAGAGTATCAGTGAACCCCATGGTGAAGCAATTGGGAATATATACCGCTTATCTTGATTCTTTTTCAATTTTTTATTCATATAATTGTGTTCAAAAATATAAATTCTATATTGGGTTCTGGATATTTTGAAATCTCTATGTATGTTCTTTATTGAGAACTCAACATCACGGATGGGGGGAAGAGATGATAATTTTTCAAAAAAGGAAATAGAAAATTCACTTAAAATGGAATCTCATGGAGTGTGATATTTTATTTAATTTAAATAATTTGAAAAATATTTGATTTGTAGTAATGTAATAATATCCATTGTTGAGTTGTTTGTACCTATTGGTCCTAGTTTTGTACTTAATGTCAACAACATGTCAATATGTGTTTTGTAAGATAATGATGGGAAGTGGGGATTACATGAGAATTGTTACAGATTCATTTAATTTTATGTCTGTCTTCAAATATTATCCACTTTGTTAAATATGATGATTATTTTAGTGATATTTAAATTATTTTCGATATCTTCCATGTAACTTTTCACATAGGATACTATAGTGAAGTCCATGAAAATGTTAAACTTCCACGAAGAATTTTGATCTCCATTCAAAAAAAAACTCATTGTAATGTTTTATAATGAATAAACATTGAATAAGAAGAGAAAAATATAAGTGAATTCATATTGTAGTTTTTCTATCTGATGGAATTTCATTTATTCTTATATTTATTCTATTTAATTTTTATTTCAGAATTACTTACAAATGTTGCCAATGTAGTTCCCAACCGTAGTTGGTTCGACCCCAGCAATATATGGGATCCTAGAGGGTCGACGACCTATGGGGGAACTAACCTAGGAAAAGAAAGTAGGATTCATGGATGGGTATAGAAGTGCACCCCCATAGGCCCTTTTATAATGTCTACAGAGAAGGGGAGTAGCAGTGATGCTACATTGTAGGGGTGGCACGACTGCAGGACAAAACAAGGCAGTACCAGAGTGGGTTGGGATTTCTGTCTCTTAAGGAAAACCCTTGATTGATATACCACATCACAATAATACGATGGAATAAATTTGGGAAAATGAAAATATGAGCACTATTCCTATATAATTAAAATGAATCATATAATAGGTATAATTATTTTGAGTGGATCCAAGACATTTGATCAATTTCATCGATCACCTTATTCCCTGAATCTCATATGGGAATCTACAGCATGTCGAACCAGTGGCCGTAGCACTCCAGTTTATCTTATTCGTTATTTTAGGATCCTTCCAACAACAAAAGGGTTGTTTGATCAAACCAAATTCATAAAAGTGATCTAATATCTGACATTATCTCATAAAATATGAAGAACATGTCTCATCCATATGAAAATGTGAGTTACGTATGGAATTCAAGAAGTGGATTTGTTCGATCTTCTCATGTAAAGGGCATGGGATCCTCCACGCATGTACGTGATTTTATCACTTCAAATTATATTTATGAACATGAAACATCCTGATTTTTAGTGTCTCATTAAGATTTAATTTACTTGAGTTTATTATGAATTTAATATTTCAAGAATCAACATTATATTTATGTCATTTGAATAATTCCTCAATAAGGCTTGGATTTTGGATCAAAGGTATGGTAATGAGGTTGTGAACATCACTTATCAAAAAATAAGAGCCCCTGACCAAGGGTCTATCAAAAACATTGAGAAAGGATATCATTTTTTCAAATAAAAATAGATAACCTTGAAAAAATTCTATTTAATGAAGAGAAATAAATCATCATGATATTCTTACGTGAAGGATAAGAGAAGAACTCCAGAGTCATTGATAAGTTTTCTCACTCTTGATGGATCTTCCTAAAGAAGTTGTTCCACGATGACTTCCAGGTTCATGAAATTTATTTGATACATCTATAAGGAAATGTAACATACACTAATATTGTCAAAGAAGAATAAGAACATTCTTGAACCTAATGATTATACCAATTAATGTTTTCATTCAAGAAGGACGAAGAATAGGAGTGGCCGCCCAATCACATGATTTATTTTTGAGTTTAGCTGTGTGCATTAAGATATTAAACCCATAAGGGTTAGCACATAAGAATTAGTGGAGCACTTTTATACATAAATTTATTCTCATTCATAGATCAATTAAGATTCAGATAGGTTGTGAGTGCGTGTTAAAACTATACAGTGTGTGCTTGGGGTCTCATGTGAAAACACTTACATGTATTCTTGCATTCAAACATTCACATGTGAAAGTTTTTGAGATAAAAGATAACATGATTAAATAAACTGCATAAAAGAAAATATTAAATATATTTGTTATACTTGAGATACCCAAACAATGATTTTTGGATACCATGAAACTCGTTCATGAAGTGTATTTGATTGAATTGAGTTAATAGATAAATTATAAGAAACTTGTGATTATGAAAGTTTTATCTTCCAGAAAATATGGAAGAATAATGTGTGCACCTCTTACAGACATCCATTGAATATTTGACTTTATTTAGAATATATAAGATCCTAAGAATTATTTAACCGAGGCAACTGGACATGACAGGTGATAAAAAATTATTGATCAAGGCTGACAGAAATCTTTAGTAGCAGTAAAAGTTATTTGATGAGTACATGAAAAAGTTATGTCTAACATTATAATGAAGGATGTTCATTTAATCATAATATAATAGATAAATACATTCATCAGGGGATAAGTATTCTGATTGGTGTTGGGATCAACAGATGTATTATGGTTGGAGAAATAATCATAAGTATTATCATGATTGGAGCTTGATCATGAAGTCATTTTGTTTGAAATGTAATAAAATGAATTATTTTGGTTAGATCTAGAGAATTGTAATCACTTTTTTGTCAGTGACACATCCGTGTTGTGGGAACAACATGTTATGTAGTAGGTCTTTGTACTGAACCTTGTAAATACGTTTTTCTTATCACTATTACTACTACTACACACACAATGAGATTTAATGATTATATTATGTAAATCATTAACCTTAAAAATTTTATGAGGTTGAATTTGGAAGAAAATATATTTATAAAAAGAAACCCCCAAATTAGACCTACCCTCTTAGTGGTCAATCTGGCTCATGGCTCTACAAGTGGTATCAGAGCATTATGTTCCCTCTAAATATCTATGAAAATTTATGAAATATGGATAATATTAATTTTTTCAATAACTGAGGTATTCAAAAATTTTATGGGAATCATTATCATGATTCATGAATAATACTATACCCTATCACCTATCACTAGGCCTAGAAGTGAGAGAGGATTCCGTAGTGGGTTTTCCTCCCATTACTAATGATTCATCCATCACACAAAATGATAAGGGAAATATGGACATAGATAGAAAATATTAGAATTCCAAAAATATATCTCTAATGGAAATGGTATTTTTAATGTTCATCGGTGTCTATACTGCTTTGGACATTGGGGAGAAGAATTAATGTAGATATGAAGGAAATGTTAGAGTGGTGGATTTCAAACTGTACCAATAGAGGAGTAAGTTTTAGGTAATTAAAATTTTGGATAAAGAAAATATTTTTGACTAATTAACCAGAGTAAATGGGTTAGTTAGTAACATTTATGGATTTGGTGAGAAATTGTATGACTCAACCATTTTCAAAAAATTGATGAGGAATTTTCTAGATCATTTTGATTCAAATGTTTCAACCCTGGAAGAAAGAGATGAATTATATCTTGTTGAATTATAAAACATTTTCAAAGAAAATGAGTTAAGAAAAATTACATCTTTCTATAAGAAAGTTAAAAATAAAATTGAATTTGAATCCATGAGGATTGGGATAGCCCTAGTAGAAGAGGCATAAGAATATGAAGATTCAGATAGTGATGAGGATGGCTATGACTTCAATGGAATATTTGTGGTTATATAAAACTGGTTCGGGAAGGTGAAACAGAATTACAAGAATAAGAAACCACCTAAATTATTAAACTACGGTGGCACTGGTGATTTTTTGAATAAGTGTCTAGAAAACGAGGTTGAATAATCAAAAGTAGAACTATAATCAGATGATGAAAGATCCATAAACACTAATGGGATAAAAAGAATAAAGAACACCAAATTTGGAAGAAGATAAATTTTATGAGCATGTATAAGAAATAATCAACATCCCTTTGTTAATCAAATGATGAAGTTGGTTACTTTTCCCATGCAAAGATATGAAGTGATTCATCAAGTAGTATTGATGATGATGTGGAATGGATAGATCATGAGGTTAATATAAAATAAAAATAATAATTATTCGTGAACCAAATCAAATATCCAAATAAATAATTGAATAATATTAAGAAAGAAAATAGTAAATTAATACATGAATAGAATAAGGATGAATAATTTCATACTGATGAAGAAAAAAAGGATCTGAACAAGAAGGAAGTATCTTTTCTCAGTGAGATCAAGATGCACAAATTTAAAAATACTAAATAAGATAATGGTATATGTGATGTTGAAGATATTTTTATTTCTATAGAATATGAGTTATTTGGGACACAATCCATATGTTCCATAGTTAAACATGAGTTGAATATGGTTACAAAATATTTCAATAATTCCATTTAGATTGATGGAGAAACATCTCAAGATGGATTGAAGAAAGTTAAATGTTCACATGATCATTTATCTGGATATGTTATTACTAATATTTATAGTGGGAAAAACAATGTTAAGAATATGAGGGCCCTGGAGACTGAGAAGAAATATCCCACATATTAGGAAGATAAAAAATAGCCATGAAGGTCAAAACCCCACTAGGAAAAACAACAACAACATAAATTTGGATTCATCTAGAACCAATAGGCGAAAATAAAGATGGAATGATTTTTGGGTGTTGTGGTATGCACGGTCACATATCCTAATCATGGTGGTTTGATGTTTCTTTATAAATATTGGGGAAATAATCATGTAATAGTTTCAATGAGCATCAAAGGTAAAAATCTAAAAGTAAATAACACGTGAACCGATATCTACCACAACTATTTAAACAAAAATAATCTTATTTTAGAAGAAGTTTATTGAAGATTCTATATGAAACATTATAAGGATGAGGTATGAATTACTTGTTTAGATAGAGAAGTTCCCTATTAATTGAATTGGGAGAGGTTCTAAAAGAAAACAATTGACAATTCATGTAATGAATTTGAGAAAAAGAGAAATCTTAAGAAAAAGTGTATAGTTGTTTGACAACATTAGTTGAAACATGATAAATAATTGGTGGATGTGGAGAAACATGATAAATATAAAATAATTTAAGTAATAATTGAAAAATAGGTGGATGTTGATGCAATTGGCAACATGATGATCAAGAAAACTAAGGTTGAAATAGTAATTCAACCAAAAGATAATGTTCAAGGGGAGAAATAAGATTGTCAAACTGATGAGACCTAAAAAATTAAAGTTCCCAAATAAATCTTCCCATAATGAGATTGGTAGAAAATAATAGACCAGATTGAGATGAATCTCTCAGTCAAATTGTTAATTTTGATAAAACAAGTGTTCACTCTTTATTCCATATAATTTTATCTTTTTTAAACTATAAATATAGGTAATTAAAGGATATAGTTAAGGATTTTACTTCTAGAAAACATGATTAGGATTTACTTTATAGACACTATTAACTTCCATTAATTTGATGAAATGATTTCATGAACTACTGTAGAGAAACCTTATGAATAAATTGAAAATGTTTCTATAAATTCAACATTAAAGGTCATTGTATTCCAATAAATCTTTCACCCATTTTCTTAATTTTATTATCTTATTAATTAATATGGACTAATTAGTTGAATAAAAATGGGGGATTTATAATTTTCACCTGAACATTATAATTATTTTTTTGATGTATGTGGAGTATTTAGAATTTCCTTGATAAATCTGATTATTTACAACCCCTTGGATAATAATGGAGACATTCTGAGAATGATTTCACATGCATCATTGTTTATGGATACTTTTGAAAACATTGTTCATATCTATCTTATTTTCTACACTAGTTTAGGCCATGTATACTTAGAGTTGAATAAATAAAGGGACATTTCTTCCTAAACCATTTTATATCTTCTATATCTCAGATGTATTCAAGAACTTATCTTCAAAGATAATTGTACATGTTTTTGTGAAAATCGCCACTTATCCCTTTCTTTTGATTTCAAATAGGGGAGATAAACCTTTGAGCCAACATATTGACTCCTACAAAGTGTAATAAATAGGTATTGGGAGAAATATAACAACGGGTGAAACATAAACAACAATTTCCAAGGTTTAACTTAATAAAATCCTTAATTAGTTAATATTAAACCTCTTATAAGATATTCCTCACTGAATTCCAGTCCCAAAAATTTATAGAAAAATTTAGAAAGATCCCAAAATAAAATTATCATTAATCACCAAATATATCTCATAATGTCACAAACATAATGTGTAAACACCTTGGTCATATATTTTCATAAAACTTGATAATGAAATGAATTATCATAAAACCATAATGAAAACATGCATCCATACAAAAATAAACATTATACATATTTTTTAAATGGAATCTCAGATTATTGAATATTTTTTGTATATCCAAAATGAAATAAAATTCTTCAAATATGACCTAAATCACCTTTTTATCAAATCACTAAGCAGTTCCATAGTCGTTAATAACATCTAATCAACATCAATAATCTATTTATCCCAACTAAACATTATTATCTTCACATTGAACATATATTAATGGTTATCCTTCACTAATCATTTATTTTCTCTTTAAATATCACCGTACCAAAAAATAATTTTTCTTGGTCATTAATATCATTCACTATATTATTACAAATCATTAAAGAAAAAAAATTTAGAAGAATATTTATATGTTTCAGGATTTATGTAATTAATTATTTCATTAAAAAATATAAAATCAAAATATAAGCATACTCCAATCATTCCACATAATTCTAAAACCATTAAATTATTATAACAAAGGATTTTCATTACTATAAATGGTTTCTGGACTGTGTATGGTTTTTTTACACATAGGGATGACTAGGGATTTTCATGGAATGTGATCGTATAGTTTATGATGAATATAGTGCTGAAGGTTGCATCATTTACCTGTGGTTTCTAAATGTTTTACCTCAAAATCCGGAGGATGGATCAAGCTTCATGAAAGACAGTTTTCTATAATTTTAAATTTTAAAATATTTAAAAAGAATATGTTTAGTGATGATTGGGTTTCAAGAAGACTAGGTTTTATGATGATTGTGTTTAATATAAGGTGGAGCTTATAAAAGGTATAGATCTTCAGAAATGTGCACTAGAAAGATGGTGTTATTCACAATTACGACATGCATCGCAAGTGCACAATGAGTTGAAAGTGATATTCTCAACCGTGAAACACATGATAAATGTGAAATGAGTTTATGGAGTTCTTCATGACTTTAAGAATGTTCATTAATGGCTGATATTTCACTGGAGCTTCATGAATAAAGGAACTTCACTAGAACAAATTTTGAGGTTTGTTGAAAATCTTCTAAAGGCATGGGATCAATGTGAATGGATGAAAATATAAATAGAAGTCTACCCTAACTTCATTTCACAGAAAGATAATTGAAGAATATGATGAATCACTATAAAATGTTTATGGTTTTGAGCTTCAAGAATCAAGTATTCATTATGATCTTAGGAATTGGGAAAATAATTTCATTGTCTTGACTAATGATTTGGTATTTATGAAAAATGTGTTCCATAATAACTATTTATTCTTGGGATGGCTTACAGTTCTATGAAGGCATTTTTATTTACAAATCCTGTGATATTTTTGAAGGAGATGTGTGAATGATATTCATTAATGGAAGTGTTGGGAATATTATTTATTTGAACAATTCATTCAATTACATCAACTCGTGAGTATAGTATAAGAAGAGTATTGTTCTAGTCCGGGAAAAAGACTTAAATTCAAATTTACTAAAGTGTTCTTCAAGTCATTCAACTATGTATGACATCACCAAATATAGTGAGTTTTGGAGAGTTGATAGAAGTTTTCTAATACAGGATGTGTTCTTTCTATAAAATCCTGTAAATGTAGTGTTTCTGGCACATAGTGACTTTGTTTGTACTTTTGAATTCCCCAACTTGTGATGTTTAGTGAATTTAGGTATGACCGACAAAATGTTGGAATATTCTCATTGGTCTATCCCTTAGTGGTGAACCATGTAAAAATAATCTGTGGTCTCCTTGAATGTGAATGATTGATTACTATAGTATTCCATCGTAATAGTTTAACCAGTTCTTACAAACATGGGAACACGATATATCTCTTTAAAACAAAATGTGGACACACTGATTCACCCCTACCCTCTCAATGTGTTATGGGGTCCTTTATAACTTGGGCTCATAATATTAATCATGAATACCTCCATATATTCATATTTCATTTTTACTCTCTTCATTATCAATAGAAAAAAAAATACTCATACAACCTTGTTGATCCTCTTCACGCACTTCCCCCTTGGACTTTAATTTTCATAATTCTTCCAATTTAATGATTTATAGCTTTCAACCACTTATAATAACATATAGAGGACAAAATTTTCATTCATTAAATTAACTAAACTCTTTAATTTTTTATTTGAAATTAATTACTATATTTGATCCTTTTCTACACACAAAACATCTTCTTATTCCCCTGAGACATTCCTTAAAGGTATTCTTCCGACCATCTTGACATGTATAAAGTTAAATCATCATCCCACCATGATCTTCATTGTGCTCTATATTTCTCTTGTTAGGTTTTTCATGAAACTCATTGATGTTGAGATTGTTAATCATAAAATAGGGTTGAAGGTTTGGTGTAATCATAGGGTTTCCCATTCTCTCTCTCATTTCATTTAGATTGTCAGGATTAGAATAATTCCATTATCTATTACATCCATTGTTAACATGAATCCTCATAGTTCTATCCATTTACTAAAAACCAAATCAAAGACTGAAATCAATAATAATTTAGGGAAACCACTTAATCAGAAAAAATAATTCATAGGATGTCTAAATAATGACATATTACTTTCAATATATAACAAATTAGGTTTATCTAAGGTAATTTTTTATCCTTATCTATTTAAATTAAACATGATGGTTTATAAAGTGATTTTTAATTTTAAAAAACATATCCCCCGGGACTATCAAACCAGGTTTATATCAAGAAACATTTTCTAACACCAGGTGTCAATTAGGTTAATCTCAATGTTCCATTTTCTATGATATTACCACAAGGAATAACTGTTAGAGATCCACAAAAAATTTTAGTATCCAAATAAGGTTGTTATCTAGGAAATAAACACTCCAAAATTTACCCTAACATAGGATGCTCTCATATACATAGGATTATCCAAAAGGTTATGAATAAGTTTTTCTCATCCCAGTTTCCAATGGTTAATGAAACCCTCCTATGATACCAACTATATTAAACTATTCATTTCAAACATAGATATAACATCTATGTAGATGAATATTCATTACATAAAATTATTTCCCATGCCAGAATTGTATAGGTCCAACAAATTTGGAATGTGAAAACATAAAAAATTTGTTCATAAATGATATATATCATCTCCCAGTATGTTTCCTTAACTATCACCTTTCTTAGATACGTCATTTCTATAATAATTCTTCATGACCTGGGGAATTGAAACATAATAAAGGGAGAGAACATACGCTATGTATGCTTAATAAAGGGACAAATCAAAGATCACATAATCATAACATGAACACAAGTGTTTTAGAATTTCAAATTAACATTTATAATATACATATTTCATATTAATGATCATATTATTAAGTCATGCAATTAATCATTGGATGTTAATAAGACACAAATCGTAAAAAAATCATTGAACAAAACCCTTTAGAGCATTATATTTACATATGATATGGAATTATCACATAAAAAAATAACTTTTTGAACATTTATAAATATAAATAGATTCACTCATTATGTTAAGAACATGAAATCAGTTCCTTAAATATATTTATGAACATGAAACCATGTACACACCTAATCTTATGGACATAAAATCTATTTCTATTCATAATCATAAGGACATGAAAGTCATGTCAAAGCGTAAATTTATGGAAATGAAAACTATATCAATTTACAAAATTGTGAGAATGAAATCAGGTTCATGGATATCAGTTTTACCTCATTAGTTATACATAATTACCCAATGCATTAGGGGGAGATACAATTCCCACATTTCATATAAATAAAATCATACATATACATGGCACAATATAATAGAACATCAAACTTCACATAACTTATGAAGAGAAATTAATTTTATAAAAAAATAATCAATGTATAACCCTTGCAAAAAGGAATGGGTTTTATCAACATATTTTCGTTATAAAAATAATACATCCAAATAAAAAACAAGGATTGTATACTCAAATCATACCCCAATTAGAGCTTAAGTATCATAAAAGGATGTAATATTAGAAGGAAAAATGATTTTAAAATATCACTTTGAATAATTCATGAGGAAAAAACATTTCCATTTTAAAATCAATTCTCTTTTAAAAAGTTGATCGCTTATAATAGAAACATATTTATTTTAAAATATAATTCTAAACTTTAAAAGGAAGCTTGAAATCATTGATTCATCATGATGGTGGGAAAATACACTGTTCCATATATATTAAAAAACAACCCGTCATTATTTATTATAAAATTCACAAAGTACCTATTTTGGAAAATAATAAAAATATTCCTTTAAACCTTTTTTTGTAAAAATCCAAACAAGAGTAAAAAATTATTTTAAAATTTTTTATAGAATAGTAAAAAACATTTTTATTTTTTTAGAAAATATGATTATGGAAGAAAAATATTCCTCATCTGGAACTTAAAAAATTCCAAAATAATAATGATATTTAGAATTACCCCCTTACCACTTTGGTATGTTTAAAATAATAATCCCCATGAAATAAAAGAAATTGTATGGATATTTATTTACTACAATTTTCTTGAGATGAATCATAAAAAAATTCATTGAAAGTATATACAACTTAAATAATAAACATGTAGTGTCTATAGTATATATACCATAAAAAGGTTAAAAATTTCCCTAACCTCAAGTCTTGTTTATTATCTTAAATGATTGAACCCCCTCTTATTTGAAACAACAACTTTAGATATCCTTTAAAAGGTTCTAGGGATGACCTTTTTGGAACACCAGAATGACTAGAAATGTGTCTAGGGAATTTGAAGAGAGAATTTTAATGTGTATGGTTGACCTATAAGGATCACTGTGGTGTAATAAACGAAGGGAGGGGGTTAACTTTTATAATTATAGGGAGGGGAACTCTTGGAATGTCTAAAAATATTAAATTAATATTAATTATTATTCAATTATAAATAGAAATAACTCATTTATTTTTATTATAGGATATGTGTGGATCTAAAAATTCTCATTCAATAATTTTTGGATATTTTAAGGTCGTATTTTTAGGCTTATCATTTGGTTTTAACCCCTCATTAACCCCTTTTAAACTTACCATGGAAACAAGGATTTTACTATTTGATGGTGAATATAGTGACTATAAAAGGAAGAAAGACCACTAAATAGACTATGGGACATATTATAAACCATATCCTAATCACATGTCTAAATATAATATTTTTATAAATTTTATATAATTCGATAAATTATTTTTCATTTAAAATATCACTAATCCTATTTTTTAGAAAAAGTTCATTAAATTGACTTTAATAATATCATGAAAACAAATATAATTCAAAACAATTATTCTAAAATATCCAAAAATTATTATTATCATCTATAAATTTCATTTATCACATTAATTATGTCATATTGAAATACTTTTAATATTTTTATTATCATTTATTTGATTTTTTCCTCTAATTAAACAATTACTGCATCAGCATTGTGAAAGCATTTATGGTTATTAATTTTTCAAAAATAAATTAAAATAAATTACAATAATTATTAAAAATATTTTATATTTCAAAATAATTTTTTAGAATAACATATCCTCTAGATATCCCAAATTTAAAAATATTATAATTATTAAAAATAAGAGTGTGGCCTCTTTGACTTTTTTTGAAATTCAAAAATATAATGGTCATAATCTTATCCCAATGGCCGGAAAATTCCATATAAATGAATTTTGGATTATTACGGGAAAATGGATTCATATAATAAGGATACTGAATGTTTTAGGGTCATTTTAATGTCTTTGTCATTTTATTTTAAACCTAAATTACCCGATTTACCCTTACCATGGTAAGAATATTACTATAGTTGTTATTCATATTGAAAAAGGATTGAAAAAATTACCAAATTTGGATAATCTAATTCAAAATATGGAATCTTATATTCAATATTCAACTCATATAAGTGGAATAATTTAATTTAAAATTTATCCCTCAAAATTCAATGAAAAATAGATTTCTTGAAAAATGTGTTTTTAATCCCAAAAAAGTACTTATAGAAAAAAAAAAACATAATGACAAATAAAATGTAATTAATTAATTTTTTCTAACTAAATAACACTTAACTTACCTTTTATACTAAATTAACATTAGAAAGAGGTTCTTTAATATAATGAAAATGAATGTTTATTAAAAATCAGATTTTTTCACTATTCAATAACAAATTAATCTTTTTAGAAAAATCTCAAACAATCATCCTAATGTAATTTTTAAAGGTTGAATTAAAAAAAACTTATTTACCAAGATAAAATTTCAATTTTTTTTTGAAATTAATTATAATATATAACCCAAAAAAGAGAGAAAACAAGTTTATTTAAGAAAACTTATTTTTAAAGAATACAACGACTTTAAATAAAATTGAGTGCTTTTTTAAAAAGCATCAGTTAATTTATTTCATATTACTAGGTTCATTATATGATTTATAATTTTGTTAATATTATTCATTCCAACCAATTTAATTTTTACATTATAAATGCCATAATAATAATATTTTTCGGTTTGTTTTAGACTCATTCTTTTGTGTGATACAAGATATCAACAAAATTAAATTTAATAAAAACATATATCATAAAATCATTATGTCTCACAATATTACTATATGATGAAATCTACAAGGGCCTATTAAATTATTTCTAAAATAATATTAATAGGGTTTCACTTAAATGGGATGTCAATTGTAATTTATAGAGCATTGCGTCCATAAATTTGGAATGGATGTCAATATTAATGAGACCATTTTAACATTATTTTACCCCAGTAGGTAAATGAAATGTTTATATTCTTGGTAAATTGACCCATTGGGGGCATGTTGGGGAAAAAATTTGGGATTTTTATTCAACGTACCAGCAGACACTTATACAGGTTTGATATAAATGTGTAGTGGCATCATACTGAAACGATCCCAATAAAATGATAAAGGACCTTTTATAATTTTTTGAGAACAATTATTATGATTCTTTCATTAATTAATATTCTAATCAAAAGCTAAGTAGTTATTTTCCCTATAGCTTGTGATTGAAATTTTCACTAACTAAGCCATATATGAGTACTCTTGGATATATAAAATTCTTTAGGAAGGAAATTATGAGATATTTTTTCTAATACTACATGGTTCCATATAAATAAAGTACTTAGTATAGTTTTATTTTATTACTTGTACTTGATATCCATTTTTAATGAGCTAATTTAAATTTTCTAATAAATGAGCATCAATTAAATTCCGTAAACCTAAAACCATAATGTGGTGTTTGCGGTTTCAACCATTGAGTAAATGAAGGTTAATAGTGGTTACCTTGGATGGGAATATGGACCCTTACCAAAGGTTTCAATGGAACAATTTCTTTTGATGAAGGATAATAATTTATTATGGTTAGATAAGTTGTATTATTTTCAAAAACTAGTTATATATTTAACACATGTGCCTTAGTATGGGGTAGCTTAGGTGTGGTAGCACACATAGAGGTAAATTATCCATAGTAAATACATGTTCTAAACACACAAAGAGAGGTCTCATTCACGTTCCATTTTAATCCAATAGGAATGTTAGTGATGATATGACACCCCAAGGTAGAAAGGAATATGTTCTATAAATTGATTCTGTTTAGGGATGTGATTTTAGGAAATGTTCGAGTTTACCATGGTATAAATTCTTTGGGATTGGTTGTCCATTTTTATGGTCATGTGACATTTCTTCTTATATAATTAAGTGTGGTGCAAGATTAAACATCTTGTTAATAGTTGTATGGATAACAAAACTGTAATTTTATACATGTGAACAATATCACATTCTTGTAATGTATAATGAATGTTATGTTGTTTCAATATCACTATAGCACACATTGTTTGACATGGTTCCCATAAATTTAAGAAGTGATGTGTTAAATCACAGACTATATTAGAAAAATAGTCATGTAATCCATTAAACCATGTGTCTTCACAATTAAATATAAAGAGTCGTGCGTATGAAAATACTACATTAACAAGTCATCTCCGTAGTAGAGTGACCTAATAATTATAGAAATTTATCTATCCCACTAATAGTGGATCATGTTGGATAAATGAGAGGGTATTGTAACCCTACTGATTGATGTTGGATTTCTATTCAATGTTTGATATAGATCAAATTTAGGAGTTTAGTTTTTCTTTTCCCATACTTGGTGCTTTGTATAATCATGTATTCCCTATCATTAACCCATGTTTGCTGGTGGATGGAGTGTGTGTTGTGGGAATAGATTCCATTTTTAGAAAGTGATGACTAAGACCCTCATAAGATGGGGGGCATCACATCAAATTCATTTAATTGTGTACATTATTATAGAGGGAGTTCAACTATAAAGTACTAGTTAGAAATGGTTTCAAATTTTTTTTTGATGTCATTAGGATAGTAGGTTTGAGTTTTCTAGCCCTTGAGATGATGCTTGTTATAAAACCCTATTACTAGTTGAGATTGTTTCGAACTCTAGATTTAGACTCAGGTTGAATTTTTGATCAATGAATTTGATGGTGTGGAATAGAGTGTGTGATTTCAAGGAAGAATGATTACAAGGTTGTTGGTATTATACCCAAACATTGATGAAAATTGAGAGTTATGACACTTCAGTGGATATTTCCAGAATGATCATAGGAACCTCAAATTTAAGATGACATGGTAGAGGCCTTAAATACATTGTCCAGTTTTTTTCTAGAAGCCTCTTAAATACATCAATCTAGAGTAATTAGACCAATGCTGTGGAAAATTAATATTAAAGGTGAGAAGAGCCCATCAAATTTTCACCACATTCTACATGACATGCACATTTGGGGTGTGACCCTCACAATAATATCATAATGTTTGGAAAGTAGTTTTAGGGTTCCATGTGGTGGTTGAACCATAGTTTTACCTTGTCAAAGACCATCAAAATATGTGGTTCTAGAGGAAGTTTCAAGGTAATACAAAATAGTTTGATAAATATTTGTTTAGGGGAGTAATAAATGATTTTCATTTGTAATTATCAGTAACATCTTTATGTACTCCATGTTGAAATATCCTCAAGTCCATCATATTAACATCATCTAGAGTATCCTATGATTGCATTGGTTACTTAATAATATAATTAAGTGACTTTTCTAGTTGTTTGGAGGGAAATCCTCGTGAGATGTGCATGAGGGTAATTGTGAGAAAAATCATATGGTGTAGGAGATCACCATAGGTTATGGGAGGATGACCCATATGTAATAAGGGTCATGTGATCATGAGGCCAATAGTTTGAAGGTAATTTTGGAATTTTGATTCCATTGGATTTTTGAAATGGGAATAGGTTGTCTAGTTGATTTCCCTAGAAGTATGTTATGGACTTCATTGACTGTGCTATAAATGACCTCAGTGGACCTTGGAATAACAGTACTAGAATCTGGTTTTTACATCATTTTGGTAGTTGAAGCTAATTGTTTTTGAGAATATTCTTCTTTAAGCAGATAAAATTACATTTATGGGGTTAATTGAATGTGTTCACTGAGGAACAAAATTAAATAAACCATCAGATGAGATGAGTGCATTTTAAAAGTTGAATTGTGATTTTTAAGGAAAATATGACTAGACCAGTGAATGCATGATCGATTGGGATTTGATTGTTTTGATATAATAGGGGACTGGGAATAGATTACCCAATTTTAATAGGTGATTCATGTAATGAATGATGCAAGGAACATCATTACCATTCTAGGGTTGTGTTTGGATAGGCAATTTTGATGATGGGAGTTTTTTTTGGATAGAATTAGACATGAAAAAAATCATATTATTGTGTTCTACATAGTCTAGATGATGAGAGAGATGATGACATTATCGTGTCTTATGTTAGAAAAGCATGGTTATGTAGTGTCTTGATGCTTTATTTTTTTAGATTATCATTTTTTCATGTGTTTTTGGCTTATTTTTTGTATGTTATATGTGATTCATACATGAACATTGGGCATTTAAAATTCAGTGTGGTTGTTTCTGTGGAAATTTCATGATTTAAGTAGGCTGTGATTTTTTTCATTATATCCAAAGTATGCTCGGTGATGAGATGTTCCAATGTGGAGAGATTATATGATCCCTTGTTTTTAATTAGTTAAAAATTCCATGGTAATTTTAACATTTCTTTTGGTGGATTATCCAAATCATAAAACTATCCTTGTAATTAAGTCTTGAGAGTTAGAATGTTTAAACATGTATTTTTAGAAGGGTATAAAGGCCAAGAGGTGTATTGTAATCCTGGATGAGTTTTGGTATCACTAGTTTTCGAAAACATGTTTTTGAGAGTGAAAACACAGAGTAGAAGGTAATCACATGTTTAGTGATAATCGTGCCACACAACTGAGTTTCCTTTTTAGTATAGGGGAATTGTTTTTAAATGAAAAGGTCCAAATAAAACATGTTAAGTCTTAAAAAGGTGATGAGAGGCTCACACATTATATGCATTATTTGTTTAACAATGTGATGAATCTATTTGAGGTCGGAGTGTATGGGGGATTAACTATGAATGGTTGGATCACGAATTTTAAATCATGTGTATTTTAGGTGCATGGATAGTGGAACCACATGGTTGGCTCAAGATTTTACTAATCATTTTCTCATATAAATGGGAAAAATTACATTTTCCCTCATGTACATAAATTGGTTTTAACTATTTCTCCGTAATTTTACATGGGAACACCCATGGGCTTGCCCTTACTACTGCCCCTTCCAATGATTATTCCTCCTTCATTGTAGGTCAAATTTTATCAAAATTAGATTTTTAGAAGCTTACAGGTAATTTTAAGACTCATCGTACCTTATTTATTATATTCTCTCTAATAGATATTGTTGTTGTGAGATCTAGTACTCCATTTTTTGGGTATTTTTTGGATTATTAAATTTATCCCATTCCTTCTATAATTAATTTCTAATAATGATTGATTTTTGATTTTTAGGTATAATTTAGTTTTTATTTAGATTTCCCTAAAAAAATATTTTATGAAATTTTTTTGTTGTTACACACACAGACTTCTCCATATGTTAAACCTAAAATATATAACTATTAAATTTTTATTCATATATTTTTATTTAAATATTTTATGGGGACCTATGAAATTTTTAGAGGTTGAAAAATAAATACAGACCATCCCATATGCACGTCACTTAAATTATATAACACCCTTAGTTTTGGTGAATAATTTTGTTTGATTTAATTCAATATTTTTGATATTTTTCATTTCACGCAACATTGAATATAGATTTTATTATATGAAAGTACCTTGATTGGATTTCATTATTAGTAATACCTTGTTAATATTTCACTACATGGAAAATGCTGATTATATTTCGGTACACGTGACACTATTTGTCTTATTTCACACAGAATGTTGAGTTCTTTCTGTATCTTCTGGTACACACAAGACCTAGTTTTACCGAACTACAAAGTAGTATTAATAATATTATTAAAATATTACTATCATTTTCACCGATATTTTGGAATTTAATCTATAAATAAGATTAAATAAATTATAGAAATATGGGTTACTCATGTATATAATGAGAAATTTTTGTGACCAATTAACTTGAAATTAAAACAGTACCATTTTGAAAATATAAGGAATCCTTTTTCTGGAAATTATATTTATGAAATCAAAAAAATACTTCAATTAAATAATTCAAATTTTTTTGATAAACTATTTTAATGATATATATATATTATATTCATTAATCTATTTAAATTTATTCGTATGTGTTTTTTATACGAGGATAAAAAATTAAAACCAATTTTTTGCACAATAATATATAATATTCTAAAAGGTAATTTTATAGCATTTTAATAGTGAATCTATTTTAAATATAATTTTTTTTATAGTTCTATAAATTCAATTTCAATAAATAAACTTCATTTTTTATATCATAGTATAAAAATTTAATTTTATTTTATTTTTGGTGTTGTTATGAGAAGTTTAATTTTTTCAGGAATAATGAAAAAACTGAATTTTAATTGATAACATCATTTCCGTATAATTTATTTATATAGTGAAATTATAATTTAAATTGAAATAAAAGTATATTTTCAACAATTATAAATCTATTAATTCAATTTAGATCATTTTAATAAATTTCACATTGAAATTGGACATAATGACATTTCATACTTATGAACATTTTTACTTTAAAAAAATGTAATGTCGTCCCATCAACGAGATGGATTTTAAATTAATTTCATCAAATTATGTGTTCATAATTTGGGAAAATGGATTAAATATTTTTAATCATCATAATTTATAATTTATAGTGAATTAAACATAGTTTTTTACCAAAACAATTAGTGAAAGTATTTAAAATTAATTATAGTGATTAAGGTGAAAACGAGTTTACTTAGTGGTTAAACATATACATAAGGGGCCAAATAACGTAGAAACATTTCAAAAATCCATTTTACTCCCATATTTAGGACATAAAATCCCTTATCTAAAAAATAAACCATTATTTTAGGCACATTATTTAATGGATACCTCCCAATAGTGTTTTCATTTTTTATATTTACAAGAATGACACTCCACTATTAAAAGTGAACTCACCGCCACACTAATTCACACATATCACACCCTTTAAATCACCCAAAATATACCTAGATAGTTTCCCAAATTACAAATTCTCATTCTAGAATCCTAAATTTCGGCATAAATCAATCCATGTTATTCACTGGTGCAAACCAAAGTGAATCATCCAAAAAGATGTAACATCCGTCAACAAGCACTTTTGTTTCATGTCCTTCTCCAACCAGTAAATTAGTATTATTACATGATAATATAATAACATAATTATAGTATATATAATAATATTTTTTCGGTTATTTTTTTTACCTAAAATAGAACACACTTCTATCAAATGGGATACATAGTCATTGATCTTGTATACAGTGGACTACCGTCTCACAAACTGATGTCATTTGTTCATCCATTACCACCATTAAAGGTTGGGAATAATGATGTAAATAATATTTTTATATGATATATATGATATTTAATATTAAATTATTCTTATTTAATTATTATTTAACTCATACCTTCATTTTCTCCATTTTTTTGAGAATACAATAGCATCGTTTGTGGACATGGGGACTACCACCTCTTTAAAGTGATTTGATAAGTTCAGACGTCACATGGAATTCATTATGGATGGGTTTAGAAAATTTATATGATATATATGAAATACTAATTATAATTTAATGATAATTTATATACACATATTTTTTATTTCTTTTATTTATTTCAATTCGATAAGGAAACAGAAAAACTGTTCATGCATACATATGACATACCGTCTATGTGAATGGTGTACTCCATTTCATATTTCTATATATTATATATTGTTATAAATACTAATATACTAATTATATATATATTATTTAATTCATTTTTTATATTATGTAAATAAATAAACCATTATCTAAGTAAGAGGATTATTAATAACAAGTGAAAACATATAAGAAAAACAATGTACGAATTACCCGAATTGTAAAATTAACATGGAATTGTTAATAAAATGGTACAATGAAGTCATAATCAAATAATTTGTGGTATTATATGTTAGAATATATTTATATTATATTTTTATGATATGTTTATATTTTTTTACAGTAATATTGAACGTGTGTGATGAATGTAAAGACTTATCATAAGGGTTATCTCATATCACATTTATTTATGTGAGATCTATTTTATAGTAACAACTTATATTATTTGTGTTGTATATACTATCATATGAAAACATATATCATGAATTTTTTTATGATATTCAATGTTTTAGTTTAGTTATTATTGCACGGATCTCGTGATTCAAAATATACTCAAGTTGTAATGGGATTTCTAGTCATACTTTTATTATTGCGAGACTTATTCCATATTCACCACACATTTATTTTTGGGGTTTATATATTGTCTATGAATGAAAAAAAATATTCTTATACATGAAATTGTTATTATTTAAATATCCATTTTATGATTTCTATTTCGTGGGGTATACGGTTCAAAAGCTTCAAAATCGATTATGTAATTTTCTCTCAGTTTCTCTTCTTCAAGACACATGTTTAGTTATTCACGTATATCTATTTATGAGGTGTATATACAACATGTTTACATGTTATATCAAGAATCCACTTTCTTTCATGATATTTTAAGCTTCCTATGATATATGTCTTTCATGGGGATTATGATTCAATGTTATCGAAGTGGAAATGGTTTATTTCTACAATCTCAACATTTATCAGGACTGTTTATTATTATTATTCCATTGAAAAAATATTATAATAAATAACTTAATAAATGTAATTATTTTTCTTATACTCTAATTATTCATTATTTATTTAAGTAATTAAAACAATTTTCAACACTTAGTTACATAATAAAAGTAATATAGTGTATTTATGAAAATATTACCATATTTCCCTCTTCAGTCAAAAATAAGTTTTACTCAAAAACTAGTTTATTTAAAATGGTTTTAAAATAATTTATGTTATATTTTAAGCTAAATTTTAAAGAAAAAGATTTCAAAAATGTTTTATGTTTTAAAAATTGTTTAAAATGGTTTATAAAAGAAACTTTATATGATTCAAGGTTATTTTCAAAAAAATGATCTCAAAATGGTTTATGATTAATTTTTTTTTCAAATAAGAAAGAAAATATTCCTCATAAAATGTTTTAAATTATTTTTAAAGAATATTTTGTAACATTTCAAAGTGTTTTTATTCTAAAATGATTTTAATGTTGTTTTATTCCTTATAAAGTGATTTCCAAATAAAGGTTTTTATTTAAGAAATGATCCAAGTTATCATTAATAATCCCTCTCCAACTAAGATGATATCCTTTGATATAGTATTTTATTTAACTGGGATATGATCCAAGGATACCATTCGTATTCTTTATTTGAATGGTATATGTGTTGATGTCTTGTTATTTATGGAACCCATTTCTTTTCCAAGGTTAAATAATGTTTCGAAAAGATTTTTATAAAACCCATTTCATTTTCATAGGCTAATCTTTTTTCAAATAGATTGAATGGAACCCCATTTAATTTCCATGGTATAATAAGTTTATGAAGGTATAATCGTTTTTATGCATTTTTAGGATGATATGAATGAAAGATTTACATTAGTAAGGTTGTGGTTCATTGTAATTTCTTATAAAATGTGGTGGAATAGATAGTTTCAGGCAATACTATTACTACTTATACGATGGGGTGGCCCAAATAGAACATGGAAATATTATTACTGCCTATATAATGGGGTGAACTGGATAGCTCATAGTAAGACCAATACAGCTCATATGATGGGTAGCCCGAATCGCACTAGGTATGCCCATTACTGTTGTTGGTGCCAAAATATGTGCTATGGGAATAGTCATGGAAGGTGCAATCAGTTTAGAGAACATCCAAGATAAAATAGGAAAAACCATCTAAGTTTTTTTATTTCAGAAAAACACCTATACTCAGTGAACAACTAGCTCTAATGTATTCCTCAGATGTTAAGTCTACATCGTGAATGGTGTGATTTCATGATGGTTCTCTTCACGAGTTTGAAAATGCTTCACCACCACAAAAATGGTTCATGATAGCCTTCATGAATCTGAAGGTACCCATCCCATTGTAGAAACCCCAATGTTCTTCACAAATTATCATCCAAATTTACAATTCCCCTTGCAAATAAATATCAACCTCATTCTATCATTTTTCTGATTGTTACCAGACCTTTCAACTTATGGATTTCTATCATTTCTCCAAACATATGTGCATCATGAATCACACTAAAATGGAACATAAAAGGTATCAAATCTCTGAAAAAACCCATTCCATTTGTTCTTGAATAAATCATCCTATGGTGGGAAAGCCTTTTTCAAAGGCCTGCACCCATCTTATAGGAAGAAGGCACGATGAAGAACTTGAGACTTCCTGAGTTATTAGGCCATCAGGAAACACTCCTTTACTGAGAAAGGATATTATCCCAAGGTACGGTTATAATGTTTTATGAAGAATACCCCTCTGCAAAACCACAGACATATGTGATGTACCTGAGCTTTGGGATGAACCTCTATTTGAGGCCCTATGTTTTGTAAATTTCATATCTTGGGACTTTCCATGATGAATCCCTTCTTATGATACATCTTCATGAAGGCTGAGTTCCCAAATCCACCATATCCATCTAGTATTAGTTCAGTTTCACATAAAGTCCTTATGTGACATGTGCCACCTATTCATGTGGCCTAATACACTTCAACTGTGGCTAGATATTCAAATCTTCCTTTTTATTTTAAACATAGGTACACTAATGCCTTTTGATTCTCCGCATAGGCATGAAAACATGATCTTCCTGATTTGACATTCCTCCACACCACTATAACATGGAATTTGAAAATCCTTGCCCCTCCCAAAGGTGCATGGGTGGTGGTTATGTAAGCCCAATTGCTAAGGAGTGAGCCCCCCACATCTGAGGTGTATGATGTAAAACTGCCTAATACCATCTTCCTCAACACAAGAATTTAAACTATGACCACACACTATGATAATAGAGCAGAGAAATCCTTGTGTGATTAGAAATGGGTGTTATTCACCCTCTTATCCTCATGAGAAATGAGATAATCGTCACATGGAACTAGATCCTCCCCTCATGAAATGAAATACTCCTCAAGAAGATTTCATGGATAAGCCCGACATCATCTCTCATTGGCACATCTTTTGTGACATGAGAGTCAAGTCTACTTCTTTTTTTATCATTGAGCTTGACTCACATGAACTAAGAGGTTTGTAGGGACCTTGGAATTTTCCCAATAACCCCACGAGTTTCTCCTACATGCAATACCCAACCATACATACCCAATGGGCCACTGATACACATAATACTCAATCATGTCCCATATATGCGCTTCATTTTCGGTATAATCCCCAATAAAAATCATATCTATGGGAATCCTCCTTAGGAATAATAACAGAACCAAATATGTACTGCTATATAGTTTCACACATTCAGTTTCTATGCATAACCCCCAACCACATGATCCTTGGATCTCCTCCTTAGGTATAATCCCCAAACCATTCTGAACTATGTTGGATTTGATTCCATACCAACAAAGATGTGTACGAAGCCTCCTTGAGGATCAATACCAAAATATTCAACCATATTGATCTCCTTCATTCCAAATCCTAGTAAGATCATGACACTCACCTTAGAGACCTCATCTCCTCTAGGTCCCTCGAGCAACTCAATGCCTAATCCCTACACCATCCAACCAAGACAAATCCTATTATGAAGGGCATATTACATTCATAAGACCTATACCATCCCACATCAACACTCACTTTTTAGAGCAGTGGTCCTTACCATGTGATGTTAAACTATATGGCCCAGTCCTATCAAACAACCTTAAATTGCGGAATCTAAATACATGGGTTTTGACCCTAATCTTTTAAACAGGGTATGTATAATGCCTCTCTGAGGATCATTCCTAACTAATGGTAAACCCAAGTGCCCCATTATAGGTGTGTAATTCCTTTATCCACATCTAATGGTGTCCTGATCGACCCTCAGTTGTGATATCATCACTCCTAGAGACACACTTCCTTGATCCACCACAATAGGGTGTCTTGTTCTGTCAACTCCACCTCTGAATTTTGTTAAACACATTACCAAGCTCTAAAATAATAAACTCATGTTAAACATGGGATGCCAGATTTGAAAGGCATGGATGATATAAACCCATGGAATTAGAAACCTCATGCTAAACATGGTATGAATGAGTTGAAAACCTTGAAAGGTTTGCGCCTTTGTCTTTATATACCTCTTGATCGATGCGGGATTACTCAGTTTATGTGCATACGATGCCTCTATGAGATTCCCAACTATGAGGAAGAGTATAAGTGACCAATTTAACTAGCATCTAGACATTCTAGTGATTCCCAATGTGACTACACTTATGAAATATTGTTGATGCTCGATGAAGACCAATTGGAATTTCCAAAAAGAAGTAGTATAATTAAAAATCATCTAGAAAGATATGGCACAGAGAATGAGTTACACAAACATGAAATAACTCTATGAGGGAGACCTAGACTAGTAGATTATTCCCAATGAGGATTCCATTGAAGGATAAATTGATATCCCATTTTCCCATTTCAATAAAGGAGAATACATCACCATTGAAGGTGATGAAATCCATCCACCGTTGGAACATGGGAATATGGGGCAACACAACTGTGATGTCAGCACGAGTAAACATGTGGTTGTGTACCCTGATGAAAGCATTATAAATAGAAATGGTGAACATGATGTGTATATTTTCTCCTTGAATAATGGGAATTTGTAGCGTTCAATACATCTATATATACCATGTAATTGAATCCAAAAATATGGTTCTAGGAGCCTCTATAAATATAGTTGTCTCAATATAGAACTCCATAGAAATTGGTGGTGCTAAACATTGGGCAAACAGATCTATGACAATGTCAGTGATTATATGGAATTGGGGAATTGGGGATTTATTTTCTTGTATCTATAATAATATATTCATATTATTACATTGCAGGACCCATGCTATAGGAAACCATCCACCCACCACCCATAAATGTGGGGATATGGGAAATGTTTATACATTAATCCCACACAACACCACATTAGCCACAAATTCCTTGAGAACACTAGATACTGAGCACTCATGCCCTATATTACCCTCTGGAATCATTTTTAGGAGAGTTATGGATTCCCTAATATGCTGGTATGAGTAGGATAGAGTCATTCCCATGAAGAATATGGATCTTTGTGAACTGGCAGTTTCATCGCCTCAATGTCATCTTTGTCCTCAAGGGTCACGTAGGGATCCACTGCTCCCCACTCTAACAACGAAAAACACTGAGAGTCTCTCCCCTAAGTGATCATATGAATTTATCACTTATTATTTAGAGGTTCTGTATTATTGAGTCACCTAGGATGTGACTACCACCTGATATCCACAAATAAGGGTTCCCACAAGGCCCCATCAGTGCCAACAATGACCGTTCCTCCAAGACAAATAATATGGGGACAATAACACTATTCAGATGGCATCAGTCTAGACCACCCGACACCAACGTATGATGTAGATTAATCATAATTATCATCAAGGGGCATCATCTTCTATAGCTCTAGTTTCCCATGTCACTATGAGCACATTCCATTAGATTCCTACAATAGATGAGTAGGGATCCATCCCCATCTGATTGAGATCAAGACCTCAATTTCTTTGTAGATAGGTTGGGTTGACTGGATCAATTTCTAGCACCACCAACATTCATTACAGGTCATTATGTGTTGATGAATTTCAGTACCGAGGCCCTACCCATACTATCACCAACCAAAGTATAATTTATCCCCACTTTCATAGTCAACATGGATGTCCTACCCATGTTCCCATCATCAGTCAAAGTGAAGGTGCATCCCACATCATCGATATCTAGTATGGAGGTACTCTCCATATTTATGGTTCAAAAAATGGAGGTCCTCCATGTGTCATAGATCATCCATGAAAAGGTCCTGCTCATGCCATTTCGAACTCAAGCAGATGTCCTCCACGCACTAGCATTGATAAATGTGGAGGTGCTACCCGCTCAATCTACATTTAGTATAATGGTCTTCATTATACTCATTATTCCTAGCATGGATGCCCTCTCTATTCCATAACCATCTAGAGTGGTGTTCCCTTTCACTCCTAAATCAGACCACATGGAGGACCTCTAGATGCTTCCACCACCTCAAGAGGTGGTCTTACCTACTCCAGTATTGATCAGTGTGAAGGTCTTCTTCTCGCTTCAGCTCATTAGTATGGAAGTATTCCCTATTCCATTGACACTGGTAAACATGGAGGTCCTCCCCATTTTCTTAATAACAAAACAAGTGTTCCTACCATCTTTTTAGATTGTGAGAGTAAAGGTCCTACCCACTCCTACATCCATCAAAGCAGAGGTCCTCCCAACTCTAACAACAACCGATATGGAGGTCCTCCCCAGGTTATCACCCACTAATATGAATGTCCTCACCATGATGAAAAAACACCCCACCCTAATGAACTATCCCATGGTAGAATGCAGAACCACTACCATAAAAGTAAAATTGTCAGGAAGCACTATGTCATTTCAAATCCCATTCAATCCATATATTTTGAGGTGGAATGCGATTCAGTGATGGAACCTTCCGCCCAATCATCTACATCAGAGTCTAGGGTAGGATTTATATAGGTTATTTTCATCATCCTAGAAGGTGAGATCCACAAATTCCCTAAATCCCTTCATAGGTACATGCATGTGGAGGAAGATTTGTCTCCCTTCTAAGAACTCACAGTGTAGTCATATCTATCTTCACCAGTTTCTCTCTCTACCTATACCCATGATCACAAAGAGTTATTATGTAATGGAGTAGATGATGAGTATCCAGTTGGGTCACCAATGAGAATAGTTACCCTATCACATGAGGAAGTGGTGAGAAGTATATCCTATAGGTATGTGATGATGTGGTTGGTACCTCTCTTGAGAGATGACATGGCATTTAGAAAATAGTCGACTCATGCCATTGAACCTACATTTTCCGACCAACCACTACACCACCTCACATCAGTGCCACCAAAAATCTACCAGACATCACCTATTCATGTATGATCTAACCAAGAGAATTACTCCTATTATAAGAAAGAATGTCTATGGTACACTCTAGATGTTGATCAATTGTTAGAGATACTCTGTCTAAATACAAATTCCAACTTGGGTATCCCATTCTCCCTCACTGAAGACCATATTTTAGGAATATTTAAGACTATCTGAATGATGAACCTTCCTATAAATGATCATTATCTGGTCTACCTAGGAAAAAAATAGTTGTTCGATGTCAATGATCAGTCATTCCAGATAGTTTATTTAGCATCACTCCCAGTGGATAAGAACCCTTCATCACCTATCTAAAATCAGACCCTCCAATAGAGATGCATTAAGATCTTTATAGTGCTCCACACAATCATAGAATCGGTGGCCCTACATGTTCAAATTTGGGGTTGGGGACAACATTCTTCTCTATATTTCAGCCATATTCTGCGTTAGACAGACCTACCCATTGATATTGGGGATATTCCTCCTGGTATAGTTACATTGAATATGTGTTTCAATTATATTTTCATGGAAGGGGTGTCGATGAATGGTATGAAAGAGATAACCCACCCCATAGGGAAACATAGTATCTGGTGGAACCTCATACATGTGTTTTTACTAGCCTGCAAAGGCAAATAACAAGCCTTAGAGATCCCTCTACATCATTTCGTGCTAGTTGGAATACCTATAAGTGTAATAAAAAACATTAACCCTTCAATCCACATGATATTGGGATGAATATAGATGTCATTACAATAATCACCACCTTTCATCAGCAGGTCATATATCAAAAGAGGATTATCGATGATCTCTATGCTGAGTAGTGCCCGGATTTTGGTGCTCCCCGATATGACCCTATTCCTCTTCTGCTGGGGCAGTAGGGGTAGCCAAAAGTACTCATTTGTTAATTTCTCCAAACACTACTAGAATACTAACATATACCAATGTTTTGGAACTGTTGGTATAGGCCTCCAAACCATTGGTATAGCCTATACCAATGGTTTGGAGAACCTTAGACAAGTAAGCTGTTGGGATAGGTCTATCCCAACGGTTTTGGAAACCGTTGGTATAAGTAATATGAAAATATATACCAACGGTTATGGAACTGTTGGTATATGTATTTAAAAAAACACATTTGCAGCGATTTCATCCCAGGACCCCTAGTTTATCATTGAAAGACTTAACCACTCACCTAACATGACTTTTGTGAACATAATTACATAAATATATATATGTATTGTCATAATTATTTTAAATTTCGATTTATACGATGTTCTCGGTAAGAAGATATGATAAAAATTCTCAGGACCTATACCAACGGTTGTCAAAACTGTTGGTATAGGTCTATACCAACGGTTTTGACAACCGTTGGTATAGGTCCTGAGAATTGGAATTCATTTTGTGCTGGAGGTTGATTTCCAGGGGACCTTTCCCAATGGTTTTGGGAAACCGTTGGGATAGGTATACCCTTCCCTACGGTTTGGACAAACCGTTGTGAACGGTGGCCACAAAGTGGAATATTCCCAACGGTTTGGCCAAACTGTTGGGATATGTATACCCTTTCCCAACGGTTTTGGCAAACCGTTGGAAAAAATGGCCACAAAGTGGGTTTCCCAATGGTTTGGCCAAACCGTTGGGAAAAAGGACCTATACCAACGGTTTTTACCAACCGTTGGTATAGAAACATTGGGAAAATTCAGGTTTCCAGTAGTTAAATTGATCATGGGGATCATTTGTGCCTCAATATATAGATTCATGAGTTTATAGAAAGATACCACCATATGTGTGAAAGAACCCACTTGAGTAGCATGAAAACCTTCATAGGGACCCTTATAGAGGCACCCCAAGATTTGTCAGGCCAACCTGCCATTTTGAGGGGTAGGAAAATGTATTGATGGTTATAGATCCCCATTAAGATAGGGGCCCACACTAAGATTATTTTATATCCTCTCTCACCACTCACCTTGAATACCTTGAGATTCAAAATGTGGTAACACCACCGAACTGAATGCCATATCCTATATGGGTGGATGTTATAAAGCACTCATAGATTTTGGGAACCTTAGTTTTTACCCTTTAAATTGGATGGGAGACCCGTTAAAGTATCTAATACAATTCATGTCATGGTTAATGCTATATTGGGTATCCTATAGAAGAAGGAGGCCACAAATATCCAAAGTTTTGTTTAGATATTGGAAGATAATGTGTTAATTTGGTACATCCAGTTACCCATAGGGTCTGTTATTGGTTGGTAATACCTTCATAGGATTTTTATATACCATTTTAGCCCCATCACATGCAATAAATAAATTTCTAACCTCTTCAAGTGCAAGAAAATTCATGATGAACTTGTAGTATACTTTTGTTTCCTGATGGAAAGACCTCATGTATTCACTCAATATGTCACAGCCCAATGAATATATGCTGACAATGTGCCCGGGGAATGTCAAGACTAAGCTAATCCCTAATCCAATCAGTCTCAAAATCTTATGTGAATTTAGAGATATCTCTAATAAGGATCAGTGCATAGAAGAATTCTTGCAATAAAACCAAAAATAATATCCATTTCCTCTTCAATCTCTTGCAAGAAGTGCTACCAAGGTAGATACTTACACTATTTTACCAGTATGAGCCCTTAAGACTTTATAGATATTTCCAATAGAGACTTAACATGTGTATCCTAACCTATTAGAGTAGCATTAGAAAACTCAGCCTCACCCATAGTAGAATCAGCAGAGACCATCACTCCATGTTCAACCTCTTAGGTGGGGGAATGTGTCTCTAGATCATCTTCCAGATCTAGACCCTCTCTAGGGAGAGGTTCCCAATGATCACTTGAATGATATTAGAAACTATTACTACTTCATTGTGACTGCATTGGTCCTAGATTATTTCTTAAATACCCTGGAACATCAGATTTTTAAGATTCTAGAGTGAAATAATCAATATAAAGCTATGATTACTGATCGTCCTGACCATTTCACCTGTCACATGATCCATTTGAATACCATAAATAAACGATATTTTTTCAAGTATTATCTTAAAGAGCAAGATGAAATTGGCTTGGTTAAGTTGGTAAACATTTTGACACATGTGGCACACATATCCATCTAGGAAGATAGTGAAAGTGAGGGTGAATGGTAGTAGGTTTTCAATCAAGGGACTCGGAAGTATGATGATTGGTTGGATATCATGGTAGTTTATCATGCCCACATCATCATATATGGTAGCTTAAGCCACCCCCCATCACCTGAGGCCATCATTCCCTCCCCATCTAATTCTTCTACATCCACCTCAT
The DNA here is from genome assembly GCA_963277665.1 of Viscum album. Taxonomy (NCBI): domain Eukaryota; kingdom Viridiplantae; phylum Streptophyta; class Magnoliopsida; order Santalales; family Viscaceae; genus Viscum; species Viscum album. The sequence goes on from OY728150.1 coordinate 1,031,677,630, forward strand.
AGTCTTCATCATCTCCGAAGAGTAGTAACTGAAAAACCAAGGGGAAAAAGGTCATACACTAGTTCCAAAGCCATCCTACACCCTAAATGACTTCATTCCTAAAAAAATAAGGATTTACAATAGGTTCCGCCCAAAAATGGATGATTCCTTTGATGATGAGAAGGAGTACGCCTCATTTATTACTATTGAGTTGGTATATCCTTTCATAGTCTGTGATGATGAGGAGTATCGAGAATTACCTCAGAGTACCTATGTTTGAAACCATTGAATATGATGTTAAGTAATTGAAAATTGACAGAATGCTCAAGTTTGTGATTTAGGACCAGACATACATGCTAATAAAACTAGATATTAGTTTTCTTGAAAAGCTCTGTAGGCTCAGTCCTCTTAGACTACTCCAACAGATATGCCACCATAGTTGACCATGCTAACTAGTCCAGTAGAACAACCAAAAATGAATTATGATCAACCAAATCTTGATAAATCTATGCATCATCTAGGGAAATTTCATCCAGTAGTTGTTCTAGGTGAGTTATAATTTTAAAAGTAGACTATTTATAGCACTGGCTAAATTCTAGTAATTCATCTAGCAGTACCCATCATGCCTCCTTCCAAAGTGAGGACCCCTGAAGAACATAATATATATCTTGTAGGAAAGTAAGACGTGTTGAAGAAAATCTCCAGTATACATACAAATCATTTGGTCCTCCAGGCCCTCCTCCCGTTAGAAGAGATGTCCGAGGCTCCAATGGAATCTTTGAAAATAACCCTCCAATTTGAAGTAGAGGTAGGAGCCGTATAATCCATCTATATAGAGGGGTTTTGGTATGTATAATTTAAATTGATAAAATAATTCTACTGAAAAGATTATGGATCCCTCGTGTAGGGTCACATATTCCCTCTATATATCACCGACTAGTTCAATGGTGTGGAAGTCCACTGAAGACTTGTCCACACTGGTTCCAGGATCATTCCCATCCGGACCTGGATGCTCTATAATCTCTGACTAATTGAGACTGACTTGGGCCCCATTCACATGAAGATTTAGGGTTATGACAGAACCAAGTTGATATCATGTGACCTAATCTATTTAAAGACCCTGTTTAGAGGCATGATATCAAATACTAAATTAATTTTTGTCTCTCACGACACCACCAACAACACATTTATGGAAAGAACCTACCTTCATCTGTATGAAAAAGTTCCCTCTTCATAAAAATAATGCCTCACATACTCTATCAATGATAGAGTATGTGTGATTCAGGGTGATGAACCCACATTCCACTACTATGAATCCCTCTATCTAGATAGAAACTACTAAAAGATAAAGGATAAGATGGTTAATACCAACAAGGTGGAGAACACCACTATTTTAACCACCTCGTGGATATATTTGGATGGTGGTTTCATCCTCCAGATTCACCGATTGGTGTCCACGATTCCATACATGGGAACATTCATTGTCATTTTTGTAATGAAAGGGCTCTGCGTACCTAATTTAGGATAAAATCATAAGATTAACTCATAATCCTACATAGGCCAGGATAGAGTGATACCAGAAATCCTTATGCTTATAAGGTACCTATATGTTCACCCCAAGGCTACAATTGTACATTATACTCATCTATTCCGCCAAGATGGGTTAAACTAAAATAATTCAACCTAGAACCATTTTTTTCACATCCATAATGGTCTCCATGATCAAAGGCTTGATAATATTTTAAGGATAGCCTCTATCACCATGGTCTAAGCATAGTTGGAGTCCCCATAGACAAGATTCAACATGTTCCCAAGAAATCACAAGTGTTAACCCAAAATCAGTCATATTAGATGATCTAACTCCTCCCACTGATTCCCCTGCCTCAGATGATGAATAATATTTGGAAGATGATCCTCCCACATTTGAAGACATCATCTCCACCTCCGTTGATTAATTGGTTTACATGGGCCTTAGTACTAAGGATGATCTGAGTCCATTGATAATAAATGAAACCATTCCTACAGAGGAAAAATAATCATTTTTGTCTTTACTAAGGCAATATCATGGTGTATTTTCATAGAGTTATAATGAGATCCAAGGACTAGAACCTCAGGTCAACATCCTCTATCTTGGTCTCCCAGTGAGTCATCACTGGTTCCAATAACCTCCAAAAAAACGAATCCTTCTCAGTTTGTTATGGTTGCAGACAATGTTGATATGCTTCTTAAAACCAATTAATGTACCCCAATAATTTAGCCAACATTGTTTGGATCCAGAAGATGAATGGGACAATCGGGGTTTATGTCGACATTTGGGATCTCGAACACCATTTTCTGAAGGATGATTTTACACTTCCTGTCCTGGATGTGTTGATTAATGATACAACTAGGTTCTATGGTTTCTCCTTCATGGATGGATACTCTGGATATAATTAGGTCCCAATGGCCCCTGAAGATAATGATTCAACCACCTTCAAACCATTGTAAGGAACCTTCTTCTATTAGGTAATGCCTTTCGGTCTGGATAATATAGGATCTCGTTATATTTGGGTTATATACCACATCTTCAAACCGATCCATGGGATTCTAGTTGAATTATACATGGATGAATTAGTGGTAAAATCAAAAATATGTTAGCACCATCTTAGTGACCCCGATAGAGTTTTTAACTTCCTCTACTCCCAGTGTTTGAAGAACACCTTGAAGTGTTTCATTGGGGTGATCTATGGGAAGTTCCCTGACTTCATCATCAGATAAATAGGAAATGAGATCAACTAAGAGAGGATCAATAACATCATCCAGATGCCACCTATGAGAAACATCAAGGATCTATGAGGCCTCGAAGGCCACATAGCCTATATATGATTATTCATCCTGAATCTGGACAGAAAGTGTAATCATGTTTTCAAGATCAAGAAGAATGGTACCATATACTAATTGGATGAGGAGTGACAAAACATATTTGAATAGATGAAGTAGTATATTCTATTGCCTCTAGTTCTAATGCCACCCATATCCGGGAAACCTCTAGTCCTCTATGTGACTACCCTGGAATGGTCCCTCGACGCCCTCCTTGATAAAAAACAATGAGGGAAGTGAAAATATATTATATTATCTCAATAGAGTGATCCCTTAGACAATGATAAGATATTATGTAATAGATAAAAGATTCCTCATACTGAGTTTGATAGTACAAAAATTGTGGCATTATCTGTAGAATCATGAGATACTGTTGGTGTCTAGTGTTGATCCACTAAATTATATCCTAAATCTCTAGATGTTGGTAGGATGACCAGCACATTGGGTGGCGATCCTTCAGTAGTTCGACATCCGGTTTTTCCATATAATGACATCATGGTAAATTGTTGGAAGATATTCAATCCACCCATTCAACCGCTGAGTAACTTTCTATAGATGTTGATTTTCCCGATAAGTCCATCCTCTTAAGGGATTAGGGTATGGCACGCTGGAAGATGCACTTCATTGGTGCCTCCCAGAGCCCAACTACTAGAAGTCTCAATGATCCCAAGTTCAATATATTAGTCCTAGGTAAAATCATTATCCTACCTCTATAGTCTATTGTACCTTACTCGTTCCTACTATTAGAAGTCTACACCAAAAATTAGGATAAGCATCATGAAATCACTACTAGTATCGAGCTGACTTTTAATATTGATGTTCCATGCATACACATAAAGGGAGAATTTTATTTAGTTATTCCTAAAATCAATGGTTACTATAATGTTAGGAAGATATGGATCATCCCCTTACTGGGGGGAAATGGCTATCTGATGGCCTAGTTTCCTTCTCTACCATAGCTGATTAATGTTCCTGAGTTTTGGAATGGTGCATCAAATTACTTGGCTAGTTTAGCTACATCTCTCTCATAGCCTAATCAGGATGATCATTTTATTCATAAGTCACTTCAAAGAGTTTTTTCTCCCGTCAACCCAGATGTTGATGACATGAAACTGCCGAACCATCGAATCACAAGTTCTTCCACATCAGAATATCTGGATCACCTCATAGAAGAGGAAACCTTATATTGGAAACTTCGTTTCTCTGAGTACCACTGGTATGGTACTCACCCACTAGAAAAAGAAGAACATGAGTGAATCTATTGTCATTCTATGTAGTACCCCAACCAAACTAGACCTAACCTTGAGCGGACTCTCTTCAGATTGTGTTTTAATGGAATTATCCTATGTTTCATACAAGGAAAATATAGTCCCTAGGTCATGCAGTAGGTTCATCTTAGGTCCTGTGGTGCTCATCAGGGAGGGTTGATGCACTCCGACCATAATCTATGTTTGGGATACTTCTATCTGACCATGGTCTACGACTACATCAGGTCCTCCAAGAGGTGACTTGCATGTTAGATTCATGATAACTTTGTGCATCGGCCACAAAAGCCCCATCATACCACCAAGCATTCATATCCTTTTGAACTATGGGGACTCGATGTTGTAGGACCCTATCTGCTAGAAACATCATAGAAGTGCTTTTTCATTCTAAACATGATGGATTTATTTTCCTAGTGGAATGAATTGATTTATCTTAAGGAAGTGAAGGCCCGATCGGGGGTTGAATTACTGATCTCCCACATAACCCACCAATTTAGAGTTCCTCAAACAATTCTCATGAAAAAAGTCATCATCTTATTTTCTACTGAGTTGGAGAATTTGTATGCCATGTATAGCATCTAGTCTTACTATTCTCGTTTCTATTGTAAAAAGGAAAATGGATAGATTGGGGTGTTTGAAAAAACCCTCCCTATCATTATATAGAAGATGGTGGGATAGAACATGAAGAGTTAACCAGAAAAACTACCTAATTCTCTCTAAGACAATCATAAGATGACTCAAAATTCTACCCAATTCATTCCATATTCCTTGGTGTATGGAAAAAAATCCATCCTTCTCATTGAGATTCAGTTTCCATCACTCTAAAAGCTATCTATGATCAATAGTTTCCATATATAAGGACAATGGTCCATTTATCTAAGCTAGAATCCATAAAACAATACCTCCATACATTGAATAATATGGGGAGGCACTAGAACAAGAGATAAATATATTTCAACAAGAAGGTTATTCTCCAATTCATAATATAGTGTGACATGGATTTTTATTTCAGAACCCCAATGACACCTAACATGAAGAGACTAAATTTGGATACCATGTGAGAAAGACCTGACACTATTCCCAAGGCCTATTCCAATGGTGACAACTCTTTGATCACTATGGATAGAGAGTTTATTACTCCTCTAAGCAATTACAAGTTCCTCAATCATTACATTGTATAAGGATTTATCAACTAATAAATATTACCTAAAATTAGGCATATCTAATAAGCTCTATAACATTAAAATAAAAGTTCAAGTCTAGGAATACAATCTTTAAAAAGTGTAAAGGTATTCCTTCAGAGTATATTACTCAACGGAAGCCTCCATGGTCCTTATAAATTTTGGGTTATAAATGGATAAGCATTTACATTAATTTTAGAAAACCTCCCCAGCCAACATCCTAGTTTCACGATGATAAACTACATTACAAATATCTTCATAGCCTCATGATGATAAACTGTATAGAAAACCCCATCCATATCACAAGAAGTTAAATTATATAAAATGTTCCTATAAAATTACTTTAAATTATGTAATTTAAATCCTAGTTTAATGATGTTAAACTACATACCAACCAATTTCAAAGATTCATGATGTTGAACTGCAATAATAATTATCATCTTATCTACACAATCATAAACTATGTATCTCCATAATGTTATCACCCAAGAATAAATTAACCTTAGCCTCAGTCATATACCATTACACATTCAATAACTACATATGTATTTTTTATAATCCAAATAGGATACATAGAGACACATGGATTTTACATCATGGTACAACCACCCAAAAAAGTAAAAAAAACAGAAATGATCCTCTCTGTGTATGGGTCAGACCTATTTAGGGATAATTCCATCAAGAACTATGTATGGATTTCTTATTTGACTTATAGTATATGTAGGGACACCTAAACTTATCATCTCCAGGCCCAGCAAAAAATTCATCAAATCTCTTTTCCCTCAGATCCCATTTATTGAATTTGGGGTTTACTCGGTCTTCGTTCAAAGTGGTTAATTCTTCAATACGTTGAATATAGGTGCCCATATGGCCAACCTCAGTCTATGAATCATGGATTAAAATGGTGTGCATGTCTCTTATAAAATATGTGGTGTGGTCTTGGGTCTCTTTGGTACCAATTCACACCCAGTTTCTCAATCATCCACACTATATATATTTATTCAAGAACCCCATGGTAAGTACTCCACAACCTTAATCCAGGAGCCCAAGTCTAAGAATAATGACATAATATAATATAAAAACCTCACATGAAATTCATATATGGTGTCTGTGCTTCTTTTGTCCTCATTCATATCGGTTAATTTATACTACGACATTATATATATCCCTTTTGGATTGTTTAGCCCATTTTTTGGTCTTCATTACACTAAACAGATAGCCACCCTACAGTTTATGTTACATGAATTTCAACTAATAACAATGTTATTAACTCTATGACCATAAAATTTGAATTAATTTCATTAAAAAATAATGTTAGATTGTGATCTAACCAAGAAAATGTTCAGAATGCCTCATGATAATTGTGGGATGCTTTACTTCCCATTCCAAAGAGGATTTCCCCTAGAAGTTTTTTCTCTCTCACCATGTTGTGGTTTTTAAAACTACATATATCTTGTTTTCTATAGTTATGGGAAATGTAGTGATGCCAAGATAAGTTTTATTTAGGCCCAACTACATTTTTATCATCCTCTAAACCCCTTGGCCTATATCATGATCTAGGCCATATGACCATAAACTATACACAATCAAAATAAATATTGCTTCTCGTGGTATCAAGCCTCCATGTATCATTCATGTTGGGTTATAACCCATACACCACATGGAAATCCTAGAATTACCCTTTTTTCTATGGTCTAGGTACTTGACATTAAACTCTATCTGATCCATCATGTGGTGCAAATATGTTAGTAGGACTCCTAGGCCCTCATCCACATCGGGTTTATTTCTCCACCACAATATGCCATAACTTTGGAATAATTCCCCTATACAGTTGAAACTCTATAACCTTAAACTATGTACCAATGGTCCTTATAACAAGACATTAAACTATTTACAAAAAATCCAAGAATTTCAACATTAAACTGTACATGTGTTTCTCTCCATACTGTGTTGTGTAGTGGAGGGACTCCTAATACCTCATTCATGATAGGTTGGTAATTTCACCACTTGATACATGTTCAGTCAAGAATCCAATTCCTAATGGTACAAAATCTATGACCAAAAATAAGAACCCACAGTCCATGAAACATGAACTTAAACTATTTATAGAAAGTCCAAGCATTAAAAAATTAAATTGTATGGATGATTCCATAGGAATTTTTTTGTGAGTAATTGGTCCTCCTTGTTCCTTATTCATGTTGAGGTAATAATGATACCATGATATACATATCTAATTGAGGCACCAACCTATTTTTTTGGATTTAAGACCCTAAATTAATATGCATCCTATTATACAAGAAACAAAACATTTAACTGTTTGTATTAGGTATAGGAATTGTAACCTTAAACTATTTTAATCTCATATAGTATGAGTTGTATGAATTTAGATGAAATATTACAACATCCTCAACATATAATGTAAAAATTTGATCCCCCCCATCCCAAATGGTGATGCTTTGAATTCCCTTGTTATAGGGGTCAACATTCACCGATGATGGTTTTATACCATTCCATTTTCTAGAACTATGTTCATGTATTTATTCCCATCCTCGTGGGATATGTAGAGACACTCATACTTCTCATATTCAAACTCATCCATTGGTTCATTAACATTTCATCTATTTATCCTCAACTATGGTACGAACCATACATCCTTAAACTATGTGCCTTACCTTCTACATTGTCCACGTAATATGACCTTAAACTATTTACAAGACCCAGGTTTGAATCCAACATTTTGATATTCTCTATTACAAACGTCAAGACTTTCTCATTTTAGATTCCCATCATCTACCAAATCTAGATAAACCAACTGATGGTGTTCGAGTAATGCCATTTTAGCTCACCAATCATCCTGGTCCAAATTTCTAATGGATATCTGGTAACAGATGAATGATTTGGTATTTTAAGCATGTCCAATAGTTGATCATTCATTTTCTCACCTCATTTTTGACAAGTGTGGTTGAATCCAGTGTTCCTAATATGGCTAATAGTCAATCCATACCCATTGGTCACCCTTGACATATATCTTGGAAGTCTCGGCTTACCTCAATTCCACTCCCCTGTATCTCAGTTAAATTATAAACCCGTAATGTCACTTCTATTGTGCACTTCCACATATCAAGAAAACCACCTTATCATTCCCTGCTTCCCACACTGAGCATGACTGACATGGGATTTGTAGTTCTGGTAAGGTGTGTACCAATGTGTTCAAGCTAAAAAAATGGTCCCTTGATCCAACTTCATGACATTAAATTTTGGGTTCAAGTCCAAGCATCATGACATTAAATTGTATGAAGATTTTCTTCCCAGTGATATGTTGTGTGGTGTTGGGTCTCCTCAATCATCATTCACATAGATTTGGTCAACTCACCACACTACACATATCCATTAATAGTATCCTATGGTCTAATATATATTATATGGAATCATCATTAAAACATTACCTAATCATCAGTTAAGTCCATAATTTTACATTCATTCACATTGAGGATCTTTTTAGGTCTAGAGATCTAGGGAATTTGGCCATAAATAATACTTAAAAAAGCTATAAAAATAAAAATTGGACACTTCTAAACAATATCCAATTATTCTACAATCTAAAAAATTTAATATAAAGCACAATAATTTTAATTAAAACACTTCATGACATTCTACACGACTTATCGAAATATTAATTCATCATTAAGTCCAATGAATGACATTAAAAAATGGAATGAGAATAAAATGATTAGTAATGGTTATAAAAATAATTAAATTATCAGTTCACTAATAAACATTAAATCCCATGAAACATTTATCATAAATTAATACTTTTGACCCTCAATAAGCAGTAAATAGTTTCCTTTGATAATAAGATCATTAAATATATTTTTTAAATTAAAAGAGTATGAAGAAAACCATAACAAGAATAAAAAATACAGAAAGATGAATTGGGAGATAGTTATACTTGTCACTCTTAAAAATGGAATAACCATGAGGTAGACACCCATACATTTCACTCTTACTAATGAAATAGTAATACGATTGACTTCCATACAAAATGCATTGAAGGTTATAACGTAACCACCCATCCTTGGGTTTCCATGAAACCACCCGTACTTGGTTTATTTCAAAACCACACATCTAAATTACAAGTACCATTATATAATCATAACACATAATAGATTGAAATTTTCAGCATGTCACTCTTAAAATTTCATTTTTAATCATAATAAAACATTTCATGTTTTAGAAATAGTCAATCCATTTTCAAAACCCAATTTAATAAAAAACAACCCAAAAAGGAAAATAGGGGAATATTTTTATTTTAAAAATCATGAAGTCTTGTTGGAAGCCAAATATAAAATAATGGTCATTGTGGAGTATAAGTTATTTTCTCCATATACATTAAAAGAACACTACTTATATCTTTTGTAAAGGAGTCCAAACATTCCTTACAGAAAATATTAAAAGATTAATTTTTGAAAACCATTGAATTAAATTAAAAATAGATATAAAATTTCATTTATAATAATTTTATAGAAATATAAATAATATAAAGAATATTTACTTGGATAAAATTATTTGATAATTAAATCTTTAAGCATTCAAGGTGTCCTATACAACTTTGAACATTTAAATCACGAACTACATGAAAGAATAAAAATTAAAAAATTTAAATAACAAGAGAATAAATAAATTCATGATATGATATGTAAATGTGGTTATATAAACCCCTTATAAAATAAGCTGGATGTATAACATCAATATATACCTTAATGAAAAGAGAATGAGACGAATTCCCTTACCTTGAGTCTGATTCATCATATATGTTATTTATCAGCATGAATAATAAAATTATATAAATTATTTAATTTATTTAAAACCTTATTAATGTTTATTACTCCTTTTATATTAATTAATATCATGTTATAATAATAACTTATTTATATAAGTTCATATAGGATGTTTTTATGATTTTAGGGACATAATCCCAAAATGATGTTGGTTAGATACCTATAGTCAAAATGGTATAAGTAAATCACCTCAAGAATAATATTAATGATATAATAATAAATTTTATACATAAATTATACATTTAAATAAAACCATTAAGTTCTGGTTTTGAAAAATGAACGATGTTATAATCATGGAGACATTAAGTTGTATGTGTGGAAGAGAAACGTTTTCATTTTTCAATGATCATTATTGAAAGAAGGTAAGTATAAAATTATATTTAATTAATGATAATAATTTCAATAATGTCATATTAATCATTTAAATATACTTATATACATCATCCATGTTATGTGGTGATGAAAAATGAATCACATCGCTTCGTGGATGTGATAGTTCACAGGTACAGACAAATAACATTATTATTTTCATGTTCATTGAAAGGTAAGAACAAAAATGGAATATATTTTTTCAATAATGATAAAAATTATTTGTATATAATTTATCATAAATAATTCCATCATTACATGAAGTATTGAGAGATGGTGATGGAAAATGAATTATATTGGTTCGTGAGGTTGTATTCAACCATTCACACAACTATTAATTATTATCCCATTTTATGTAAGTGGAGATGGAATTAGGTAGAGATATTAACATAGTAACATATAATAATTTTGATTATATTGTAGTTATTATTTCATCATGATTGAAGAAGATTTTAAGTAAGTGTAAGAAGATATAAAATAGAAACACTTAATTGAAAATGATAACTCTTCTTCATAGGATCTCCTTTGATTAACACCATTACACAACTAAGGAGGGTGGTCTACCTAAACTAAGGCATATAGAATGTGGTGATGGATTATAAGAAGAGATTGGGTCATATATTAGATGAACCAAAAAGGTTTTGAACTGTATTGAAATGATATGTTGTTCCCTTTTATAATAGAGGAGAGCGGAACTCTTGGAATTCTTCAAAATATTAAATTAATATTAATTAATTATCTACTAAAAATCGGTCCAATGTGATTTAATTTAAGTTTAAAATGACTATGTGTCTATATCCATTCATGAAACAGAAACTATAAGTGTTTTGAATAATTTGTAATCCTTATCTTTTTTTAATCCCTTTTTAACATCTTTAATTCATTCCATGATATCATGTAATTTATATTTGAGGGTTAATAAAATTTCTATAAAATTCCAAACGACCAATAAATGAGTAAATTATGACATATTTAAAAAAAATCCCCGAATCATTGATGAATTATATATATATTTTTTAATTTTATATCATATAATAAATTATCCTTTATTTTAAAATATCTTTAGTGTCAATTTTCACACTATTCATTTCTTTACTTTTTAAAAATATGACAACAGCAAGATAAATTTCAAATAGTACATCTATAATATCAATAAAATTTCAAATTGGTCTAAAAAATTCATATACAATAATAATCATTTCAAATTATATATATTTTATTATTTTTAATATCAATTATTTGATTTTTCCTTTAATTAATCAATTACTACCTCATAATTGTGTCACCATTTTAGGTAATTATTTTATCACAAAAAAATTATAAATAAATCACCATGAACTAGATAAAAATCATAAATTTCAAAGTAATATTTAATGTTTTAAATATCTCTTATATAGCCTCATATTAAAATTATATTACTTATTAGAAAAATATGATAAAATTTACTTTCCCGTGAATATAATATTATAAGGGTTATATTCTCATCAAAAAGAATATACATGGTCTAATAACTACTCCATTAATGATTAGGTATGAATAATACCCATCCAATAAAATTATTATACACATTAGTGTAATTTAATAATATTTATAATATTATATGTAACCTTAATTACCTGATTTAAACTTAACTGTTGTAAAACAAATTAAAAAAGTTACTATTCATATTTTATCCAAATGTAAAAGGGAAATATATTATAATTTTTTAATATATAATTATTAATATTGAATCCAATTTTCAATATTCAAAACAAAAAAATTTCATAAATTAATTAAAAATTAATCATGTTGAAAGAATGAGAAAATAAGTTTTTAATGTAAAAACATTCAGAAGTTCACAATGTTTTTATATCAAATTTCAACATGAAATTGTATCCAAATTAGATTAACTAGTAAAAACTGATATAATTATACTTTCAAACCATTCAAATAAACAATTTAGCACTGTAATTTTTTATGAAAATAGAATTTTCTATTAAAATGAATTATTTTTCCACTAATCATTAAAACTGGAAGCTTTTCATAACAAATCAAAAAATAAATGAAATAAAATTTTGATATTCTGATTTAAAATAAAATTTTATATTATTTAAATATAATTTATAAAAGTTTCAAATACTTGACTAAAAATATGTGCATCATCAAAAGTGACAAATAGGAATTTTTAGAAAAATACTTCTTTTATCCATAAAATTTAATTTGTTCTTTTATAATCTCTAGAAAAAAATATGAAGATTTAATATTATATTGAATATATGATATAATTATTTAATTATTATAATTAAACAAGATTTATTTTATAATTTATTATTATAAAGAACACTTCTTCACTTTTAAGTCTTTTTTTCATTTATTTTAATAAGGGTTTTACATTTATTTATAATTAGTTTGTAAAGGAATTATATATACATGTTCAAACACTACTTTCATATTTTAGTAATTCCTATTAATTCCAACCATTGTAATGGTTATGTGATAACTACAATATTAAATAATAATCTTTATTTGATTATTTATGCTTGTTGTGGAATTTCATGTACACTATTGAACATAGTATATCCTTTTAAAAACATGAGATGTTAAATTGTACCCCACTATAATGAATTGAGTCCTCACAATTTGAACTTGTAATCGAAGAGTAGGGTTTTGGATTTTCCAAATACCTTTATTGAAATCCCACATCAGAAAAAATGGTTAATAAAAATACCACTAGAAATGATAGAATGAGAAGTATGAAGGTCACCAGATATAATATATGTGATGTTTCCATATTAGAAAAAATAGATTTGTAAGAAAATATAACTATTATATTTTGATAGAGATTGATAGAGAACATGGTTATAAAAAAGATAATAATTAAATTCCATAATTTTTTAATCAGTTAGAAGGTTATTTATTTCATATTAAGATAAGTAAATAGATAACATTTTTGTTTTAATACCATTTCCATAGAGTTTAGAAATTATTTTACTTATTGTAAATGGAATATAAGGAAATATAATTACTTAACATGGAGAGTTTCATAGATTAATCAAATTCTACCACAAAATCATCTGTTTCTCCTATGATGAGTATTCAAGATGTTTTTTTTCATGCCAGAAGCACATAAATAAAATTCTAGGGAATCCATTAATCTACAAAATATTATTAATATATTTCTATTTTCCGGAAACATTAACAAAAAAATTTAGGACAATATAATACAATTGTTCAAAAATAATAAACCATTATATGAATAAAAACTAATTTAAATATCCCAAATACAATAGTAAATCCTAGAGTTAGACACATACCACTCAATAAATAACTATGCATAAAATTCATCAAAAATTATCTAAAATAATATTAAAACCCAAAAATGATTTTATCACATTTAAAATGACTCTAAAGGTCTCAAAATTCAAATGAAATTTCCTAAATAATATAATCTATGAGTATGATAAATATTTACAAAAATTACCAGAATAATCAAAAAATTATATCTTCCTCTAAAAGATTATTCAACTATTATTTTTCTAATAAAATATCATACTATTATATTTAACAAAATCATATAAAGTCCCCAAAAATATAAAACATATTTCAAAATAACATTAATCACTTAATCAAAAAACCATTTCACAATCCCATGGACATAACCATTATCTATCAGATATCTTAAATAAAAAAATCATAATAACCAGGAAATCACATAGGCTAGAGGTAGGCAATTCACCCTTGTTATCCTTTAGTTTTAGGTTTGATTGTCGCTGCCTTGACAGACACAACTGGTTTTAACATATCCTATGGGTTGAACTTTTTATAAAACTATATATTTTTTATAACATTCCCAAAATATGATAAAGTCATAAAAAATAACCATAACATGTTTTAACCTCAAATTTTTATCTCATACCTTTCATTTTTCACCAAAAAAATTAATAACCCCAAATTACCTCAAAAAATGAATGTCTCCAAAAATACCATTAGTCACCATAAATGTTTTGTAATTTAAAGCCACAAAATGGTATTCTAAGACAGTAAAAATAGGAACAATCTAAAAATTATAAACCCTTTTTATATCCATTACTCTATATAAAAAATCCTAATCACCGATGTAGTCTAAAACATTCCTATGATAACAACTATAAGGACCCAGTCTTAAAATATTACATAATCTTGAGTTAAGTCAAAAATTTTACTTTCATTCAAATATTGAATATTTTCAGGTTTATAAATTTACTTACTAAGGTTATAACTCATAAATAAAAAACCTATAACAATTCAAATTGGACACTTCAAAATAGTATCCATTTTTCCTATAATCTAAAACATTAAAAATAATGCATGATCACTTTTATGAAAACACTTCATGTAATTTACCATGAAATATCATAATCCTTAATCATTTTTAAGTCGTATGAACAATATTATAAAACATTAAATGAGAATAAATAATATTAGAAAGGGATATATAAAGAAGGAAATCATTAGCCCATTTATATTCTTTAAAACCCATCAAAACATTTTCATAAAGTAATAATTTTCACCCTTAAAAAGTATTAAATAAATTCCTTTGAAAATTAGCACATTAAATTATCTTTTTAATAAATATATTACCATTAAAACACTTAAAAATAATTGAAAATAAATAAATTTACATTGTAACATAATTATACTTTTCACTCTTATAAATGGAATAACCATATGGTTGAATGCCATACATGATACACATGAAAATTTAATATCGATTCAAACAGCTTTGATGACCAATGTTCTAGAGTTTATAATGTAACCACCCATAATTGTTTTATCTCACAATTACCCATCCTTAGTTATCAAAGAGCAACCAAATCATATTCCATGTATCGTTATATAATCATAACATATAAAAGATAGTAATTTTCAACATGTCACTTTTAAAAATTCATTTTCACTCATATGAAAATATTTCATGTTATAAAAATAATCAATACATATTAAAAAATAATTTTAATAAAAAAATACATAAAAATAAAAATAGGAGTTTATTTTCTTCTTAAAAAAATGCAGATATGTAGAGGAAGCCAAATAACATATAATTTCCACCATAGTGGAGATGTTTTTTGTCACCACGTGTGTTAAAAAGAACATTCTTTTTATCATTTACAAATGAAGTAAAAAACTCCATAAAAGATACATAAAATGATTTATTTTTGTAAAAAATTAAATGATATTTAAAATAGACATAAAATGTATTTTATAATCCTTTTATTAAATTATAAAATAATATCAGGAATATTTATATGGAGTAAATGTTTTGGTAATTAAATCTCTAAACATTCACAGTGTCCCACGCCACTTTGAACATTTAAATCATAAGCCTAATAAAATAATAAAATTTTAAAAAAATTAAATAACATGAAAATAAATAAATCCATGATTTTTAAGTCAAAATTTTTGTATATACACCTCATATAAGAATGTTTGTATTTAACATGAAGGAATTCCTCAATGAAAGATGTTTTAGATAATGTCCATTAACTTGAGTTCATTGTGTAAAATATGTTATTTTTTACTTAGGAATAAAAAATATTTCAATTATTTAATTTATTGAGAACCTTTTATGGTTTATTATTCTATTTATATCACTTAATAACATGTAATAATAATTACATTATTATATAAGTTCACATTGGATGTTTTGATGATATTAGGTACATTAGTCCATAATTACTTTGGTTTGATGTATATAGTCAAAGGGTATCAGTATATCATCTCTATAATAATATTCATGACATAAAAATAAAATGTATACATCAAAAATACTGTTAAATCAAACAATTTATCTATGGTTATGGAAAATAATGAGTGTTATAATCACAGAGATAGTAGGCCATACATTCGCATTAGTAACATTTTCATTTTTCAATGATCATTATAGAGAGAATGTAAGTATCATTTTATACTTAAATAATTATCATAATATTAATAATATCATATTTATCATTTAAATATATCTATATGTCTACCATGTGATGTGGTGACGGAAAATGAATCACATCGCTTCGTGGAGGTGATAGGTCACATGTACGCAAGAACTTCGTTATCATTTTCTTGTTCAATGAATGGTTAGAAAATAAATTATATTTTATATTTTTATAATGAAAAATATTTCATGAATAAAATATATAAATATTTATTCCATTACTTCCACAAGTCTTGATAGATGGTGATGGAAAACAAATTATATCAGTTTGTGAGGTGGTATTCCGGTGTAGACATGATTAATTAATTATTTTCCCATTTGATGGATGTAGAGATAGATTTAGGTGATGATATTAACAGAATAACATTAAATTATATTGAGGATACTATATATATTATTTTATCATGGTATAAGTATATTTTAATGAATTGTAAGAAGGAATAAAAGATTAACACGTAATTAAAAATGATACCTCTTCTTTGGACAATAACCTTTTATTAACACCCTAACACATATAAGGAGTGTAATCTAAAAAAATAATTCCGATATAATATGTTTAGTTATTATATAAAGGTATTTTGGTCGATATTTGTTGATACAAAAACTTTTTTATGTGTATTGAAATGACAAGACAATGTTCCCTTTTATAAGAGAGTAGAGGATCACTCTTGGAATGTTTTAAAAAATTAAATTAATATAAATTAATTTTCAATTTAAAATGGGACTAAAGGAATTTATTTAGAATATTGGATGAAAATTTTTCATAATCCATTCATACAATTAATATTATTCAAAAAATTTAATATTTTTGAATTCTCATTTTTTTAACCCATATTTAAAAATTTTAACTCTTATTATGATATCACATAATTTATACTTTGAGGGTTAATATAATTACTATAAAATTCAAATACTACCCATAAAAGAGTCATTTATGAAATTTTGAGACTTATCCTAATAATTTGGAAGAATGTTTTTTTAATAATTTTATAACATTTAATAAATGATTATTTATTTTAAAATATCATTAATATCAATTTTGACACTATTCATAACTTGATTTTTCTGAAAATATCATAATGAGAAGATAAATTAGAACCAATAATTCTAAAAAAGATAACATTTCAAATTAATCTAAAGAATTCTTGGATGATATTAATAATTTAAAATTATATTTTATTTGTATTTTTAATACAATTTATATGATATTTCCTTTAATTAAACAATTATTTCATCATCTATGTGTTACCATTTTAGGTAATTATTTTATATATTAAATTTAAAAAGAAATTACATTGATATATATAATAAATTTATATTTTAAAATACTATTTATAATCTAATAGATACTATATATAACTCTATATTAAAATTATTTTACTTTTTAAAAACAAAAGTATGAAAAATTTGACTTCCCATTAAATATAATTTTATATATGATATATTCACATCAACATGGGAATAAATTGTATCATAAATGATAAATTAATTCCTAGGGAAAAAATAATTAAAAAAATAATTATGACATGTGTTAGGGAAATATTATAATAGTAATAATATTATGCTTACCCTTAGTGTCTGGATTTACCCTTAACTGTTGTATTAAAAAATTACTAATTTTACTAGTGATATTTTATCCAAAAATAAAATATACATATTTAATAAAATTTGAATATATGATTCCATGTACGTAATCCATTTTTTAAAATTCAAAATACAAAAATTTCATAAATTAACTAAAAATTGATCCCCTTTATGGAATGAGAAGACATGTTTTTAATGTAAAAACAATCAAAATTTAACAATATTTTTATATCCAAAATCAAATTTAAAATTTATTATAATTAACTAAATTAGATTTAATTATAAAAAATTAATCTAATTATATATTTAAACTATTCAAATATATAATTTAAAACTCTAAATAAATTTGATTAAAAATTAGTTTTCAATTAAAAAGTAGTATTTTTTTACTCTTCGTCAAAACATGAAACTTATAAAAGAAAAATAAAAAATTCAATCAATGTAAATTTTTATATTAAAACTTAAAAGAATAAGTTTATTTTTTTCATATATAATTTATAAAATTGTCAAAAATATATTTACAATGGGTTCTCTATCAAAAGGTAACAAATATGATTTTTTTGGAAAATACATCTTTTATCCGTAAAATTGAATTTATTTATATATCATTTCTAGAATAGGTATAATAATAATGTTAAATATTTGATTGAATATAATATATATATATATATATATATATATCATTAATATAATCCAACATGTTTGATTTTATAATTTATTGGTATAAAACACACTTGTGCACATTTAAATCATTTTTTAGATAAACATTTTCTTTTATTATAAAAAGGTTTTTACAATAATTTATATTTAATTGGTTAATGAATTATATATACAAGTGATGAATTTTTTTTCATTATACAGTTAATCATTTTCATTCCTTCCATTACAATGTTAATGAGATAACTACTATATTAAAAATTAACATTTAGTTGTTTACTTTTGATTGATGTGGTGTATCATGTATGCTGTCTAACATAGTATTTAATTTTTAAAAACTTTATATGTTAAATATACGAAATTAAAATAATAATAATAGACTATGATGTATGAATTTTAACTAGTCTCCTCGGTCCATTCTATGTGACCTTAAATTGTGCATAACATCTTGGTCGAATGATAGTATACTCCGAGACACATCCTGATCGCATGGTGATAAACTATAATATGCACTGTCCTCACTGCTTGATTCTATACTATATGTCTACCATCTTCATTAGTCACTACCCCCATCGATAAGGAGTACGGGTTAATGAAAAAGTGATCTTCCATCCCAACCTTGTTCAGCACATCTGTCAAACCCAACATGATTGGGTAACTCCCTACAATATTAAGGATGTCTGGACAAATGTTTTTTGTGGGAGGAGGGTTTGGATACTTGTATCCCCCCATTTTTGGAGACACCCTTTTATATAAAATGGGAAAATTACCACACACACATAGTGTTGTCTTCCCTTCACTGAAGTGACGATGCACTATGTACAACTTCTCTAACACCAGGACTCCAAGGTTGACATGATTCCCTGTCACCTATATTTTCCCCAATATTAAGGTGTTTGGATTCCCACCATTTTTGAAACCCTTACTAGTAGAATCCACCCATAGATGGGTGTCATGATGAATAATTCCAGTCTGACTAGGGGTTGATTCCCAGTCAAGACATTGTATCCCCAGGTATACCATTGACTCACATCGTGAATCTACAGGTAGGAGCCCTCCTCTCCCCAATGGTACCCCATGTGAAATTTTAATGGCCTCCTTTTAAACATATTTACTAGATCCTACAGCTCAATAGTCTCTTCTAGTAGTCCAGTTAAGAAATATCCAAACCATTTTTTCAAGGAAACTTCTTTTGTCTCCAACTTCGCCTCATTATTTCCTGCACCAGATCCAAGAGTTCCTTCACCAAAGCTATAAACTACTATTGGTCCACCATTCATTACCTATGAGGAGAAACTCATCATAAATCACTCCCATTATTGGGATCCCATATATATGTTCATTAATACCTCCACCAAAGATGATTATTCCTTTTGTGAAGTCCCACTTCATTTGGTGAGGAATAAGGACCTATGGGGAACTTGAGGATTCATGAAGAATTAATCAATTTCAAAGCCATCCTTTCCTGATCCATGATATCATCTCGAGGCAGGGTCACCATGATTCATGAATACTATCCCTCCAAAATACCCCTATCATCTATAAAGAACATGATATTTGTGAATCACATAATTTTTATTACCTTTTCTATGAGAATCCCCTCTATTAGGCTTTTCTATACAGCCTCCCTTTTGCTGACAGCTCTTCAAAAAACGATGAGTTCCCAAATCCACCACATCTATCTATGATCAGTTAAGATACACATAATTTCCTTATGTGACCTATTACACCTATTCTTTTTCCCACTCCACTTCAAGTGCAACCTATGATTCCCACATAACTTGTTATTCTTAGCATATGTACGCAAAATCCATTTTCTTCTTAGCATATGCATGCTAATGTGGACCTCATGATCGACCACTCCTCCACATCGTCATACCCACTCATTTCTAAATATATTCCCCTCACAAAAATTCATAAGAAGTAGTTAATTAAGATAAAGTGGTAAGGAGTTAGTCCCCCACATTCGAGCTACATGACTTAAAGATGCCTAGAACCAACACCCTCAACAAATGATGCTAAAATTTCACCTTACCCTATTCGAAAGTGACCATATGATTTGAGTGTGACTGGAATGGGATGGGATTCACACCACCAATCCTCACAAGAAATGGTATCCTCCTCCCTTGGAACTAGATCCTCCCCACATGTAATGGCCTCCTCCTTAGGTAGAATTCACACATATGTCGACATTATCTCTCATTGGTGCTTCTTTCGAGACATGAGAATCAAGTCTATATCTTCCTATCATTTCTCACAGCTAGCATGAATCATGTGGGAACAATGGTTATCAGGGACCTTGAAATACTACCAATAACACTTTTGAATGCTCCAACACAAAATCCCCAACCATAATCACCAAATCTGTTACTCCTACACGTAATCCCAAATAATGTCACTTATATGGGCCTTCTTATAGGTATAATCCCCAATATAAATCATATCCCTGGGCTTCATGCTTAGTTATAATCCCAAACCAACATCTTCAAAACTCCATAATAGCAAAAAATTATTTTACATGCATAATACCCCACCACATGTTCTTTGGACCTCCAATTTAGGTATAATCCCCATCCCATTCCGAACTACAAGGGCTTTGATTCCCAAACAGTTGGGATACATAGGAAGCCTCCATGAAGTTCAAACCCCACATCTAAATCCTTCATGATAATCTCTATGTCTCATCTTAGTAAGATCATGCATCATAGGTCTCATAACATCATGTTCCCCTGGAAGCTCAATGTATAAGCATCACACCATCCAACCAAGATAAATCACCCTGAGAAGGGAAGATTACAGGCATAAGACCTTTAACATACCATGTTGATGACCCATTCATGATGTGATTATCCTTACTACATGATGGTAAATAGGATGGATCGGTCCTATCACATGAATTCAAACTACAACATTGAATTATGTGGGTTTTGATCTATGTATTCTAAAAAGGGAAAATAGGATGCCTCTCTGAGGTCAAATCACGACCAATGGTAAATACTGGTTCCCCATTCTAGGGGTGTACTATATTGAACCCCCTCAAATGGGGTCTATATCAACCTTCATGGATGACATATTCCATCCGAGGGACACACTTCCTTTATACAACTCAGTTGTGTGTCTTGGTCAGTCAACTCCATCTCTATATAATGTTAAACTCATGACCTAGCTTTATAAAATTTTCCTCATGTTAAACATATGATTCCTAATGTGAAATCCTTAAAAGATATGCGACTACGGAATCTACTACATCATGATAAACAAGGGATGCCTTAAGTTAAACCCTTTGATGATATGTACCTTCGATAGTAGATATCTCATTATTGACACATGATTCTGTGGGTTACACACCTAAGATGCATCCATGATATGCCTCTTATGAGGAAGAATACACGTTACCAATGTACCTAGAGTGCAGACATGATAATGATTCCCAACATGACTACTCTCTTATCCAACGTTTTATACCATTTCAATACCCAAATTGATGTGTGAATAAAAGTAGTGTAATTAACCATAGTCCACGAATCGATGGAACTCGTAATATAAAGACACACACTTTTCAAAAATTAACACAATATTACATTTTTTGAAAAATTAAAACATTATAGAATCATACACCCAATTACCTTACTAGTCTAATGCCTTTGGATAAATTTAAATAATAACACTAGTACATAAGTCAGCTAAATTATCTCCCACTAGGTTCTTCTTGACTAGAACTCTTCTTAGACACATCAAACATAATACATATCTTCATAATCGGTGGAAGGAAACAAAAAATAGGGGTGATCTCAGATTCTCATTAAGTGTAAACAACAAATACTTGTAAGCATAAATGTGAGTATAGGGGTATAAAAACTAGCTTCTCAAAATTGAAGTCATTACCTTCATATAAATGATCATTAAAATGCATCTTGGAATAAATATTGTTAGTTCATAAGAAATTAATCATAAGAAAATAAATAACATAATCCATGAAATAATTAAAAAGCAATAAAACCTTTAATTCTGGAAGACAAATAATCATATAATATGATTTTTATAGATTTCATGGATTCAATGCCAAACAATATTAATGAAAAAATTAGATCACTGAACCAGGTTCACACCTCGTTCTAGCACTGTATTACTGAACCAGGTCCACTCCTCATTCCATCACTATATTACTGAACAATTTTCACTCACCATTACAACCCTATAATACTTAACTGAGTTCATTTCTCATTATAGACATATCCATCTCACGAGATATAAATATATACCCAATTAATTGGAGGGAGATATAGGTACCACCCAAATCATAATGAAATCACACATACATGTTCCACAAAATCAGAAACAATTATATCATAACCCATAAAATGAAATGGGTATCATAAAGAGTAACCATATCATAACCTATCAAAATATATACAGGTTTTATTATCATTTCATAAAAATAATAACACATGGAAGAGAAATTAATTTCATAAACATATCCCCTGAGGAAGATAAACATGTTTCATAAACATATAAACAATGAAATAGAAATGAGTTTCATAAATAAATAACCCATGAATAAGAAATAGGTTTCATATAGACCATGTCATTATGTATAACCCATCCAGAGAAAGAATGTGATTGGAACCATTTGATCATTTCCTAAGGCATGAGCAACAACAATGGATTTCAACAATGATGGAAAATAATTTCGAAATATCATACAAAAACATTTCTTGAGGAAAATATCCTTTTTTATTTGAAAATACTTTTTAATACATATAACCATTTGAAAATATTTTTTTAAAATACCTTAAAAATAAATAAACAATGCTTGAAATCATGTTGAAAACCTTTTTCCTTGAAATCAAATAAAACCATCTTGAAAATTTTTTGAAAACCTTTTTCCTTACAAAATTCTAAAAAAAGATATAAAAACTTTTAAAAAAATATTTCAATGGAAATTTATATAATAATCATTAAAACATTTTTAAAACCAATTTCATTGATAGAACATTGAAAAATTATAATGAAAGCATGAAAAAGTTTTCTAAACCATTTATTTTCATATAAATTCTGAAACATATAATGAATGATTGAAATCATTTTGAAAACCATTTTCCTTGATAACTTATCAAAATATATTGAATTTTTTTTGTAAAATATTTCATTAAATATAATTTTAAAAACACATTCATAAAAATTAACCATTTAAACATGAAAATAAAGATTTACATAAATGCTAGCTGGTAAATCCATACATGCTCCATGGGGTAAAAAGAACATCACTTTTCAAAAATAAAAATGTTATGAAAATGCATCGTTTAGAAAAATAGAAGATTCATTTGAAAACATTAGTAAACAAAAAAAGGTTAAACATTTATTTTAATTATTATAGGAGATTAGTGGAATATTCATGGAACCCCTTTCTAAAAAACATGTTTTTGAAGGAACATAGATTTCTGACCAAAGATAGGGTAAATTTGGGATGTCTTAAAACACTTTATTAACTATCTATGGTACCATAGGGTATAAAAATGGCACCAATACATGATTCAATTATGAATAACTAGAGGATAAGT
This sequence comes from Viscum album, assembly GCA_963277665.1. NCBI lineage: Eukaryota > Viridiplantae > Streptophyta > Magnoliopsida > Santalales > Viscaceae > Viscum > Viscum album. The sequence goes on from OY728150.1 coordinate 1,031,701,870, forward strand.
TATTTAAATAATTTTATTTAGATATGGATAATAAGATTTCATCAAATAAATCATAAATATAAGCTATCTTGAAAAGTGATGAGATTGGTTCAATAAGCTCTCACCACATGGTAAATTGGGATAATACACTCCATGAAAGAAACTTAATTTACATTATGATTAAAATATCATAAAATTTATTAAATTAATTATATAACATGTAATATGGACGTATATATACCGTTAAAATAATTTAGTACCCTAATAAAATATGAGTCTCAAAGAAGGAAAATGGAGACAAAACTATTTTACCGATTTTCTAACTTTTGAGCATTAAACTCAATAAAATAAATATCATCAAATGTATTTTATAAAAACAATAAATTTAATTATGTGAAAACTTTATTACTTCTATGGGATGTTTACACCGCCCAAAAGGTAATGGGTCGTGAATAAAGCTTTTATCTCACAGAAATAAAAAGTGAGAGAAAATCCCCTTACCTTGTGTCTTGACTCTCGTTGTACACATTCAAAACCCCATTATAATAAATAAAAATTTATTATAAATATTTTATAGAAAAATATTTTTATATACAATATAAAATATTTTTTTATTATGAACTTATATTAACATATTGTTAACAATCATATGTTAATGTTTTACTTCTAGTAATATCCGTTTTTCTCTTCTCATGTGTCATAATTTGTTATTTCATCGGTCCTTATACATATATCATTATTATATAATTTAAAAATTGACATAAATATAAGGTATATCTATTATATATGTATTATAATAATCTATATAATATATAATTACTAAATTTAATACATAGTTTATAGAGACGGTAAGTCATGCGTAAGCATGAATGTGGTTTCTGATTTTATTGGAATATTAAAAGAAATAATGAAAATAAAATATATGTATATATGCATATAATATAATTATAGTAGAATTATAAAGTTATATATATCATATATGTTCACTAAACCCATCCTTAATAAATTCCATGTAGTTTTTGAACAAATCACATCGTATTGAGGCTATGTTAGTCCACACTATCACAAACAAAATCATCTTATTTAAAAAAAATATAAAGCAAAAATATCCATTTTGTAAAAGTAATAAAAAATATTGAAGGAATAATAAATATAATATATGACATATATAAACATATCATACATATTAACGTTCCCCATGATAGGTAGTGATGGAAAAATTAACAATCATCATTTAGTGAGGTGACAATTCACCGTACAGGTAAACAGTATGTTCGTTACCCGTTAGATGGAGGTGTGTGTAAGTGTAGTTAGAAACCTCATAATAAAAATATCCTAGTATATTGATTTTATCGGTGTTGTTACAAAATCCTGAAATTAGGTGAGTGTATGGGGTGTTGAATGAAAATAAAGGAAATGAGATTGAGAGAAGACGTTACCTCTTAATTGGTTAACACTTTTTAGTTTGTTCAAAAAGGCTTCCTTGGATTTACATATTCCCAAGGAAATGATTCTAGGAGTAAGTGTGAGATTTATGGAGATTATTTCAGTATATTTTATGTGAGACAAAGGGCTTTAGTAGTGTGAGGAAGTGGGAGTGGAACTATTGTAAATATTTAAAGAGAGAATTACACCCACATTTTGATATTGAAAGTAGATCTAATAATGACCCAATTCAATGAAAGGGATAATATGGGTGAAATATTACTGTAAAATGGCTCTTGGACATGTTTCTAGGTCATTTTGAGCCTTGAATTTAAGGTTTATTCCTTAGTTAAGCTTAATTTTACCTTAAGTAATGTATTTAATTTTAATAACATTCACTAATTTTTTGGGTAAAAAACTATTTTTGAATTATTAGACATTATAAATTAAGATAATTCCAAATATTATACTCATTTTACCAAAATACAATCATATATGTGGTATAAATTAATTTAAATTTAATCTCACCGATGAGAAGATACTATGGGTTTTTAAACTAAAAATACTCAAATGTTTGCTAAGTTTTTATATCCAATTTCATTTTGAAATTGGTTCCAATGACATAAATTAGATTAATTGATAAAAATATTATCTAATTAAACGATTAAAACAATTTAAAATATAATTTTAACTTATAGATATATTAAATGAAAATATGTTTGAACTAAAATTCATTATTTATTGCTATACATTTAAAAAATCAATCATTACATAAAAATATAAAAAATTACTATAAAATAATTATTATGTTCACATATCAATGATTCTGTTTATTTGGAAATATTAATTCTATAAAAGTACAAAAAATTGGATTTAATATGTGTTCTTCATTAAAAGGTTGTAGAAATGCCTAAATAAAAATATTGGGATTAAGGAAAAAAATAGGATTTGATCTTATCTTATGTCTAGAAAATCTATTGAATGGATATCAAAAAATATTATTTATTATATAAAATATATATATTACATTAATATCACTCACTAATTAATTTAATTTATTAGGGTAAAACAGCTCTAGGACCATATTAATATTTTCCATTATATTCAATCAGTTTTCATTTATTATTAATTGGATCCCTATGAATTCATCTTATATTTTTTTAATATATATATTTTCATAAATTAATAAATAATATTCTTGAACTCTAATTTAATGGATCGTTTATATCTTATTTCATTAAATAATAATATTTTAAAATATTATTGTTTAGTAAAACATGGTCTTGTGTGTTGCCCAAGCCGTCGTGGAAATTCATTTTTGTGTATAATGCATTCTAACCTCAGTGTCCCATGTAGAGAAAACAAAAAAAATTATTTTACATGTAGTGGAACATTAACTTGGTGTTGCATATAACACAAGATAAATATAGTGCTTTAATATAAAATATACTATTTTTAGTGTTGTGTGAAATGAATAATAAAAAAAAGGTTAAATTAATTCAAAAATAATAATTCACAAAATCTCAGGGTGTTATATTCTACCCCTTAATAATGTTCCTCCCCCCAAATTCACATTGGTTATCAAAGGTTTAATACTTGAAAGTTTTATTCATAGAACCCCACATCCTAAATATTAATACATAAACTTCCATTAAAAAGGGATATTTAGGACCATAATGGTCACCCCAAGTAATATATAACTGGGTTCCCACATAAGAGAACATAATTTGGGAGTGAAGATTGTACATGGAGGAAAATCATAAATATTCATAGGGAGTGATTAAGGTTATCAATGAAAAAAATTTGAACGATAAAATAAAGGTTGAGGGTGTCAGATTTGTAAACTCATGATGAATTAAAAGGTCATTTGTTCTACAATATTAAGGTATTATGACATAAAATTTTATTATGATAATTATCCTAATATTGAGTAACAAATTTATTGACCATTAATATAAGGAAATATAATTAGTTGATAAGTTTCTATAAATAAATTCATTATTTAGTAGTTCCTTTATCCATTTCTAATTCATCCATTACTTCATGAAATTTATGTCTAGAATTTAACATTGATTCCTTAAGAGATAAAATACACTTTGAGCAGATCTTAAGGCCCATAAAATAATAAAAATTATAACTATTTGTCTCTAAATTTTCTTCAAAATCAATATGGTTAATACATTAATTTTTAAACAAAAAAAGTAACTCTACTAGTACATCATTAATATTTATTCAAAAAATAGTTACACATTAATTGGGACATCACGTATGACAGTGGTAGGAATGAAACCCTTATAATCATTTGGTCATGGGTTCAAGACCCAAGGCCTTGCAGGACATTATTTGTTGTCGCCCAACATAAAGGATATCTTTTTATATAACTACACTAATATAATTTCCAATATAAATAATATGGACATCATTGAAATAATGTTAATCACAATTTATCCTTTTAATAAATTATTTCAATACATATTCAGTGCATAAATACTTCCTCTGATGTTTGACATAAAATTTTCAAGAATATTTAACCCTATAACCCTTATGAAAGATGAAAATCTAAAACATTAGAATGACATTCATGAAATCATCATGAAATTGATACCCTATATATCACAAAGTATTTCTTGGTTATCAAATTCCAAACATGTGAATACCCCATCATATATTATCTTGAAACATTATAATAACATGAATTACCATAAATCTTTATAGAAAAGAATTCATTCTTCCATCTTCAATGTATATAGGATTTATTCCACAAATCCAAAGTTTCTGAAAAATTCATCAATTATAGCATAAACCACATACCAACAAGTACTTAATTATCTCCAAGGAAACAAATACCTTTAAATTTAATTATTTATATACCACATATCATTATAAAAACAAAATTATCATAACATAATGAACATATTGAGGGTTTTCTTTCCCCTAATCATGTGTTTCTATCACCTTTCCATTAAATCACCTTTTTATTCAATAAAAAACATTAAACTTATTATTGTAATTAATTAGTTAAAAAACATAAAAATGATAATCCATATATATTTATCTTTTCATATAAAATAATTCTTAAATCCAAAAACATAAAAAACATTTAATATTCCACTTAATCCTTGTTCCATTAACAACGCTACTCCATCCTATTATACAATATCACTTTCTTTTAACATTTCATCTATATCATCATCATAATATATAATGTAACTATTACTAAAACCACATTTCTGGTTCCCATCAAGATCAATCATCATTGGACATTGAGTTTCATAATTAACATTTACTAAAATGTTAAAATTCTTAACCATCGATGATGTCTCAGGTTGGACGATATTCTCATCAATTTCATTAACTAAACTCTTCATTTTTCACTTTTAGTAACATGATATCAATCATTATTAACATTGACAAAACATCTTTTAGTTCCTCTAGGATATTCACGTAGGTGATTCTTTCCACATTCTTGACATAAAGGAAACTAAAGATTCCTTCCTCCATTGTCTGCATTACCCAAACTCTTAGAAAATTCCTTTCATCTTTTCCTTGGTGAGTCTGAGAGTTTGTTAAGGAAAACTCCATTAATCCAATACGTAGAGACCCAAAACATGACGTACATGGACATTACAATACTTTTTCGGAATACTTAATACATTAAAAAACAAACACCCAATGACCGTATTAGTTTATTGTCTTTGGAAACTCAGCACATAATCTTCTAATAATGGTGAAGGATCTTCAACATCTCCCATAAAGATATTTTTTTCCTACCTAAAACCTTCCTTTATATCCTATGGGAAAGGAAAACATAAAAAGGGTTAGCTCAAATGCTCAGTAAGGGTAAGCATGGAGAAAATAAACTAACCCATATACATTTGAACTTAAAAACATGATCATAATGTTTAAACATCAAAATCTTGAGTAAGGACATTAAACATAGTAGTGCATAAGGCATAGATCATAATGGAACATAAATCAGGATACAATATCATGGGAATGAAACATTTAATTGTGGAAAACCATTAAGCACATGATATGATTTCCATAGTAGCCAAGGAATTAATTCCAAGACCATCATAGTGGAGAAAGTCCATTACTAAATCTGGTTTACCTGCCGTTCCAGCCCTGTATTACTGTACCGAATTTACGTTCCATTACAGCCATTTCTATATCATGAGATATAAATCTTTTCTCAATTCATTTGAGGGAGATATAGGTCCCACCCAGGTCATAATGAAATCATTCTCACATGTGACACAACATAAACATAAATCATTCATCATAACCCAAAGAATAAAATGGGTTTCATAAACATCATCGCATCATAACATAATCCATATAAAACAAATGGATATCATTTCATTATAAGAAAATTGAAACAATGTAAATCATAGAGATATTATACTTGAAACATACACATATGAAATAATGTCATCTTAGATGGAAAATTGTTTTGATAAAACAGTTGAAATGAATTCTTGAGGAAACTATCCTTTCTTCTTCAAAATCATTTTCTTTTCACAAAATTCCATGAAATTTTAAAATAAAACAATTTTGTTGAAAATAGTAATAAAATCATGTAGAGTAAGCTTCATGAAAATAAGGCGTTATGAAACCATAAAAATTTGTTCATGCCGTATAATTTAAAAAACATTCTCCTCGTACTTTTAACGGAAAAGTCAAAAAGTACCATATATGGTAAAAAAAATAAATATTCTTTCCATAACATAAATTAAAATTCCAAGAGGGATAAAAATAATTTTAAACATACATTTAAGAATATTAAACACTTTATGATGAAAAAATTATGGATATGGATGAAAAATATAACCCTAGTAAATACTTACCTTATGTCCAATTTCATCAATATGTGTCTGAGACACCTGTATAGTGGGTTTAAACATATTAATAACTTGTAATAGAACCACAATAATATTTATTATATCTTATATGATTCACTTACTACATTATATTACCCATTCATTTGTCAATTCCATGTTAATGCAGTGTTTTGGGTAAAATTATTTCATTTATCGTACTTGTTTCGACTTGTTTTCCATGACATTATTACTTATATCCTAAATTACTTAATTACAAAATGTAAAAAATGATTTATAGATAATATATATTAATCATATAAATATATATGATAGATCGAAAAATGGAATGAAATACACCGTTCATGGAGACGGTAGGCCGTACATACGGATGAACACTGTTTTCATTTTCTTATTGAATTGAATGGAATTAAGTAAATGAAACATATATTTACATAAATCAAGTATCATTATTATGTAATATATTTCATGATTATTTATTATATATACTTTATAACCCTACTTGAATGGTTAATCAAGGAAAATGATTCTCATCGCATTCATGGAGATGGTAGTCCATACGTACGCACGAGCAACAATATCATTATTTTGATATTAAAATTGTATATAATTGGATGGTATATCATATATAAAGAATAATAATAATGTTATATTTATTATTTATATCATTTATACTCATTATTATACCCATTTAAATGATGAAATGTTTGAATAACAAACTACACCACGACGTGGAGACGGTAAGCCGTACGTACGCACGTGTGGTGACTTTTTAATTCATAGGATGGATAAAATAACTAATATGGTTTTAAAATTTTTATAATATAATCACAGTATATAGAAGATACTGGAGTTATTATTTTAGAATGGAAATAACAAAGAATGAGGAAGTGGAAGTAGAAAGGAACTTGAAATAGGTGGTGAGATATTTACCTCTTCTTCGGGTTCTTCCTTTTGATTTGATCAAAAGGGCTCCTTAGGTTGGAGTTATGACTAAATTAGGGCCTCTAGGATTAAGGTAGGACAGATTAGAGAGTATTTGGGTAGGGTTTGGACGAGACAAATGGCTTTGGAGGTGTGAATTAGAGAGAAGGGGGAGTGCCCTTTTAAAAGAGGGGTGAGGGGCACCTTAAGAAAAACTTAAAATATTATTTTATAATAAATTCATATTCGGTTTATAATGGATCATAAGTGTCTTATTTAGACTCCAAAGTGGGAATGGGTTTAAATACTCTCAACCAATAGGTTTTATTCAAGTTTAGTTTACCATTTTAACTTTATCATTTAGATTTAACTCTAAGTTAAATAATTTAACTTTTACCGTGTATTCTTGTATGCTTACATTATATGGTTAATAAAGTTACTATAAACTTCCAATAGAACCCTAATTGGTTAATTACAGTCATATAGATTATTATATAAGTCTTTTGGCCCAACCTTATATTTTTAAGACCATCATATCAATTAACAATATAATATCTGTTTTAAAAACTCTTTTATGTCAATTTTGACACTATTTGGTATTTTGTTTTTTCCAAATTTATAATAGCATTCTTATTTCTAATACAATTCATCTAACCAACCCTAATATGTTATTTTAACCTAGAAAATTATTGTAATTCATAAAAAGTCTCAATTTACTATTATTTGGGTATTTATAATATCAATTATGTTAATATTTCATTAATAAGGTAATTACTGCATCATCATTGTGTCATAAATAAAATAAATTATTTAATGTCTAAAATATATAAATAAAAAACTATTATGTAAGAAATTTTTTTATATTTCTAATGAATATTTATAGTCTAATTTATCCTATGTATAACCCTATATTAAAAATGTTTTAGTTATTACACTTTGATTTTTACTATTTTAACTATTCTTTAAATAAAATAATAATAAATGTCCTAATGTAATTCAAATGGGCCTAAAGGGTAATATTTCACTCATAATGATATTTTTGGTCGAATTATACTTATCCAATAGAATTATGACTTGTGTTAGGGTAATAATAATAACATTTGTACCCTTAATTACCCTATTTACTTTTAACCGTGGTAAATAAAAGTTAAAAGTTACTATTCAACAAAAATTATTTTTATCTTATTGAACCATATTTTTCACCTTGATACTAATCGTGTCTCTTGGATTTTCGAAATTCAACTCATAGAAGCGGTAAAATTGAGTTTTATGTAAATTTGGAAATTTTTTTATGAGGTGGGTAAAAGACGGTAAAAAGTTCAATAAAAATTTTATATATCTAAAATTATTATAAAATCACTCAACTGAATTGCATTGAACATATATACTTATTATGTATCTATTTTGACCTAGAATAAATTTTAATAAAATAAATGATAATTTAAAAAAAAAGTCTGTTTTAACCAATAACTTAGTGTTTTCACTATTCATCAAAAATTGAATGTTTTCAGAAAAATACCAAAAAATCACCCTAAGATAATTTTGATATTCCGAATCCAAAAATGAATTCCATTTTCAAAGATAAATGTTATAAAATTTAAAAATGTAGGTATTACTATTTATAATGGCTAGTTTATATAATATTTCAATAATATATCGTTGTTTTATGAAACTTAGTATTGCGTACAATGCAAGCTATCGAGGAAGGCCACTCTTGCGTGTAATTCAAGGCAAGTTAGGGTTGTGTGTAGGTAAATATTCCTTTGGTGTTGCATATAACATACTCAAAATATAGTTCAATTATACTTTGATTAAAATCTATACTTGGTGTTGTATAAAATGATTATTATTCGAAAGAACTTGAAATTGTGTGCATCATAAGCCAAAAATAGTGTTGAATATACTACATGTTAATATGGTGTTTCATATAGTGGAAGATAATCTTGATGAGCGTACAAAAAATTACATCAAAGAAATTAAAAATATTAATTCTCATAAAATCTCGGGGTGTTACATTCTACCCCCATTAAAATGAATTTCACCCTCGAAACTCGTTAGGGTTATAAATGGTTTTCTACTTGAATGTTTCTTTCATAGAAACCCACATCATTAAATGGAATACTAAATAATTATTTTAAATAGTAATGTTAGAAACATAATGGATACCCAAAGTAACTCATCACTGGGTTTCCACATATGAGAATATAGGTGAAAAAATGGATATGGAAGAGAAATCTAACCATCATATTTGGACTAAGAGTGGTAGAAAATATGGTTATGAAAAAGTCAAAAATCACAAAACCATAATCATGTGATGATCTAAGGTACCATCTGATTCATCAGATACGAGGGTTCTAGAACAACATTTTTCGTTTTCAAGAACATTTCCCTAATGTTGAATAATTTTTGAATTAAAAGAAATACTTACTTGATTTTGGTACAATCTCACTTTTGTTTGTGCCTTAAACAATTTCCACATCATCTCTTAGAGAAATGAAGTTGAATTTGTCTTCTGTGAAGTGTTAGCAGATCATGTGACAGAATGATATGTCATTCCATCTGTCTCAAACATAAGGTTAGAAACCGTTATATACAGAAGTCCATCTATGGTGTGATTTATCGTATATGGTTTCTGAAATGGACTTATACTTCATATATCATACCAATTAATAAAATAAAACTAGTTTCTATTAACTAGGGACTTCATGTAGGCCAGTGTTAGGTGATAAAGGCCTGTCACACATCGATTGTGGGTTCGATTCCCGCAACCTTGTCCGACGTGACGGGTTTTCGCCCGTCCTGCAGGTTGTCCCTTTTTATAAAACTACATTATTATAACATTCATGCAATAATATTGAAAAATGTTCTATCCTTAAACAATACTATCTTATGTCTAACTTAATTCATTCCAATCATTAGGCTTATCAAAAATAATTCTGTCCAAGCTCATAGTATAAAGAAAATGATTACTTGAAAAGTCACATAACAAGCACATGAATACCATAATTTATCCCCCATATATCATAAGATATATCCTATTGGTCACATTCAAAACATGTGAATACCTTAATCATGTATTCTTTTGAAACATGAATTACCATAGAACCTTAGTGAAAAAATTAATGCTATCAAAATTTAACTCTTTCCACATACCAAAATCCCAAAATTTCTATATACTCAAACCATGATATCACATTGTCCTCATAACAGTCATGATCTCATGAATACTATCAAAAATTCCATTTTCTCCTTATCCCTTCATTATGCTCATATCATCTGCTTTTCAAAAATATTTCAATCACTTTTCATGGTTACTGGTACCATAAAATTATTGAAAACCACAATAGACCAATACATAAATATTCCATCATTCCACGATACTATATACAACATTATTTTGGAATCCCATTAGATAAACACTTAATCAATCCACCACATCATTTTCATATTCAACATCACCAATAATGATCACACGTAACTTCCCTTTTTTCCTTTGCCTTAAGAGGTTGTTGATTTCGATCATCATTAACCCTTGGATTAGGTCATTGATTAGCATAATGCCCCATTTCCTTGCACGTGTAGCATTGAATTGTTTGTGGTGCATTCTCTATAGTATTTTCTCTATTCACATCATTAGCTACCATTTGTCCATTACTTCAACACTCAGCTACTCGATGAAATTATTTTCCAAACTTATAACATTTTCTAGTCACTTTAAGTCAATCTACACCATGCTTCTTTCCACACTTTGAGCATAAAGAAACATTCATCTTCTTTTCACCATTGTTTTGAGATTTTTTCTTTGATCTATATCTTTCGTTTCTTGTCAAAACCATGAGATGGATATGTAACAACAACATCCAGTTCTCCCTTGATATCACAACACACAATTTCTTCATAGCTACTGAAGTCTATTATATCTAATTCCATTAGAAAACATGGTTTTATGCCACTGAAGAATCGATCAACTTTACTTTCATGTTGGATGATAAATCCAGATGCATACCTTGCAAGCCTTGTAAAAGTTTCCTCGTATATACCAACAGATTCATCATCCTTTTGCATAATATCAAGGAACTTCTTTTCCATCTTTGTTCGAAGAATACGAGGGATGTACTTATTGAAAAATAAGTTCTTAAACTCGTCCCATTCCATGGATTCAATTTCACATTCCAGCCTTGTATTCTTAATTAGAGTCCACCACTGGTCTTCTTCAACTTATAAATGGTAAACAACCAAAATGACTTTTTCATGTTCCTAACATTGAATTATGGAAAATATCATTTCAATGGTACTGATCAATTGTTCAGAAACGAGTGGATCAGAAGACCCACTAGAAGAAGGTGGGTGTTGCCTCATGAAATACTCAATAGAATATTGTTCCCTTCTCTGATCATTCGGAAGTCTAGAATGATTCATAGCTTCTGTAAGTATAGAAATCAAATTTTTCACTCCATCTCCAATAACATTGGGTTTTCTAGGATGAAAATAATTGCATTTCCCATTACATTGATCAACATGGTTCCTTCGGGTTCCAGCCATCGTCTAAAACCCAAAAAGAATAGTGTAAGAAGAAAAATCATGATAGGAAAACAACATAATAAAGGGGTAGTACCTTCAATATATAACATATTAGGTTTAATTATAAAATCGTTACCGTAATTCTAGGACTATAACCAACACTTATACTTTACCTTAGGGACATCCTTAGACATACCTTAGAAATATCTCTAGGGATCTCACTAAAGTTTTCGTATCCTAGTTTCCAAAAGATGACTAAACCTTTGATCTGATACAAAATGTAGAGACACAAATATTGACATAAATGTATAATACATGTCTTTTTTGAAATATTTAATACATTACAAAACAAACGACCAATGACTGTATTAGTATTGTGTCTTTGTAAACTCGGAACATAATCTTCAAATCATGGTGAAAGATCTTTGTACATCTCCCATAAAGATCTTCTTTTTTTCCTACCTAAAACCTTCCTTTATATCCTGGGGGAAAAGAAAACATAAAAATGGTGAGATCAAATTCTCAGAATGGGTAAGCATGGAGAAAATAAAACAACCCATATACAATTGAACTTAAAAACATGAACATAAATTTTAAACATCAAAATCTTGAGCAATGAAAATAAACATGGTAGTACGTAAGGCATAAGTCATAATGGAACATCAATCATGATAAAATAGCATGGGAATAAAACATTTAATTGTGGAAAACCATTAAGAACATGATATTTTTTCCATAGTAGCAAAGGCATTACTGCCAAGACCATCATAGTAGACAAAGTCCATTTCTGAATCGGGTTTACCTGTCGTTCCAGTCCTATATTACTGTACCAGATTTACTTGTCGTTACAGTAATATATATCTTATGATATATAAATCATTACTCAATGCATTGGATGGATATATATATCCCACCCATCTCATAATGAAATCATTCTTACGTGTTCCACAACATAAACATAAATCATTCATCATAACCCAAAGAATAAAATGGGTTTCATAATCATCATCTAATCAGAACATAATCCATATAAAACAAATTGATATCATTTCATCATAAGAGAAGTAAAACATGTAAATCATAGAGATATTATACTTGAAACATACACATATGAAATAATGTTTTCTTAGATAGAAAATGGTTTTGATAAAACACTTGAAATGAATTCTTGAGGAAAATATCCTTTCTTTTTCAAAATCATTTTCTTTTCACAAAATACCATGAAATTTTAAAAGAAAAGGATTTTGTTGAAAATAGTCATGAAATCTTGTAGATTAAGCATCATGAAAATAAGGTGTTATGAACCCATAAAATTTTTTTCATTCCGTATAAGTTAAAAAAACATTCTCCTCGTACTTTTAACGGAAAAGTCAAAAAGTATCACATATGGTAAACAAAAGAAATATTCCTTCCATAACGTAAAGTAAAAGTCAAATAGGGGTAAATGTGACTTTAAAAATACTTTTAAGAATTTTAAACACTTTATGAAAAACATTTTTATTAACATGTATGAAAAATATAACCCTAGTAAATACTTACGTATAAGCAATCCTGGATAAAAATGAGATTGAAAAATTATCCCTTACCTTATGTCCAACTCCTTCTGTATGTGTCTGAGAATCCTTTATAGTTGGTTTAAAAATATTATTAACTTGTAATAGAACCATAATAATATTTATGATATCATGTATGATTCACTTATGACTTTATATTACCACTTCATTTGTCAGTTCCATGTTAAAGCAACATTTTGGGTAAAATTGTTTCATTTATCATACGTGTTTCGACTTGTTGTTCATGATATTTTTAATTATATCCTGATTTACATAATTCCAGAATGTAAAACATGATTTATATATAATATATATTCATCATATATGTAACACCCCAAGCTTCTACGGTACGCTTCTCTTTGAATAATGCGATAGCGTGTGTTGTACGCAACACCGAGTTCTAACAACCAATCAAACTAGCCATTATGAATAGTAATACCTACTTTTTAAAATTATATATATTTTATATTTCAAAATGGACTTCATTTTTGGATTCGGAATATCTAATTTATCATAAAGTGAAATTTTGGTACTTTTCGGATAACTTTCATATTTTGATAAATAGTGAAAATTACTAAATTTTAATTAAAAACAACTTTTTTAATCAAAATAATTAATAGTGATAAATTATGAATTTTAGTAGTTTTAAAGTATATTTAGAATATATTTTTACCATTTAATATAATGTTGGTCATTGGACATAATTTTACAATTAAACCGAACATAAACAAGTGTCAATCTTTTGATAGTTATTATCTCTTAAAAACACGCTTTTTGTTTTGACAGTGGGAATTAATTTTAAATTAATTTCTGCCACTTCTGTGTTTTGAATTTAGGAAAATGGATTACATATTTAGAATCAGGATGTTCAAATTGTGTAAATAGGTAACTTTTATTTTTAGAAATTTTGAATAATTACTACGGTAAATATTTTATTTACCCTGGTTAAGGGTAAATCCGGTAAATAAGGGTTAAAATATAATATTATAATAATACCAAATTACCCTAAAACGTGTCTTAACCCGATTGGTTGATACATGGTCGACCATGGGCATCTTTGGGTCGATTTTGGGACCCCATGGATCCACTTGTAAGTGATAATGACACTTTATTTTAATTAAGTTAAAATGAATACAAAAATGACACAAGCATATATCTTTTAGAAAAACAATTGTTACATAGGGTTATATATGTTGTATTTTAGATTATAAATATTAATTAGAAAGATAAAAAGATTTCCTACATAATGATATTTTATTTATAATTTTTAGACATTAAATAATTTATTTTATTTCTGACAAAATGATGATGCAGTAATTACTATAATAGTGAAAATTTAAAATAATTGATATTATAAATACCCAAATAAATATAATATGAAACTTTTAATGAATTAAACTAATTTTCTAGGATAATATGATATATTAGGATTGATTTAATTGACTTTTTTCGAAGTAATCAATCTGTTATGAGTTTCACAAAAATCAACTATTGAAGAGTGTCAAAATTGATATAAAAGAGTTCTTAAAACAAATATTATATTATTAATTGATATTAAATTCCTAAAAATATACAGTTCAGCCAAGAGAATTATATCATGATAGGTTCATCATTAATGGACCACTTGGGGGTCGCTTGGATGTATATAGTAAGTTTATTAACCATATTATATAAAAATACAAAGAGACATTGTAAAAGTGAAACTAATTAACTTAGAGTTAATACTTAAAGATAAGGTTAATATAAGTACCCAAACCTGTCTAAATTCTATTGGTTGAGTGGTTTTCGACCTATCCCCACCTGAAACTTTTAATAATCAACTTTTGAGCCATTATAAACCGAATATGAATTTATTATAAATTAATATTTCTAGCTTTTCCAAAGGTGCCCCTCACCCCTCTTATAAAAGGGCACTCCCCTTCTCATTTCTTCACACCTTCAAAGCCTTTTGGTTCGGTCAAACTCTTTCCAAATATCTCCCAACATACCTCACTACAACCTAGAGGCCTTAGTTTGATCAGAAATCCAACCTAAGGAGCCCTTTTGATGAAATCAAAAGGAAGAAGCCGAAGAAGAGGTAATGTTTTCACCACCCCTTTTCAAGTTCCTTTCTTCTTCCACTTCTTCTTTCTTTGTTCTTACCATTCTAAAATAATAACTCCAGTATCTTACATATACTGTGATGTTATTATAAATATGGTACAACCATATTCAGTATTCTATCCACCCTTTGAATAACATGTCACCATACGTGCGTACGTACGGCTTACCGTCTCCACGTCGTGGTTTAATTGTTATTCAATATATTATTATTTGGATGGGTATAATAATGATGTGTAAATCATGTAAATAATAAATATAACATGTTAATTATTCTGTATATATGATATACCATCCATTTATATATTATTTTAATATCAAAAGAATGATATTGTCTCTCGTGCGTACGTACGGACTACCGTCTCCACGAACGCGATGAGATTCATTCTCCATCGTATCCATTCAAGTATAATTATCATTTGATGATTTAAAAATGATGTTTAAGGACTTGATATCATTCTGGATATGAATAAGATACAACAAACATGGCTTATGTAACAAAACATATAAATGAAAATGAGTTAGTTAACACCCGAAACGACGATAATTCTAAGATATTATTAACAAATCAATGTTAAAAGATCATATATGATATCATATTAATATATATGATTCTTGTATAATTTAATAACAATTATTTCACCATTATACAGGAGGTTAACCTACCCCAACCAAGGAAAAGTACAAGGTAAGGGTTATTTCACAATCTCTTCATTATCCGAGGTTGTTTATACGTAATAATCTACTGGGATTTCTTTATCATCCACATCCATGTTTCTTCGAAATGTATTTCAAAACATATTTATTATTTACAAGAATATGGGTTAAAGTAATTTATACCCTTGTTTGACTTTTTATAAGAGGTTTATAAAGGAATCCTTCCGTCGTTTTCAAAACAGGGTCCTTTTTAACCTTTTCGACAGAATTAGGGTAAGAATGTTTTTTTAACTTATACGGCGGGTGCGGCTATTTTCCGCCGTTATAAAATCTTAAAAGCTTCCCTTACAATCTTATAAGAATATTTTCAAAGAAAATGTTTTATTTTATATGGATCTTAAATGATTTCAAAATAAAAGGAGATATTTCTTTAAAAAGAATTTTGATTTCATCTATGTCAACATCCTTTGATGGATTTTAAGATTATTTGAAGTTGATTTATTATGATACAAAACTTCTATATTGTATTGAAGGTTTTGTGATATGTTTGACTGTGGATGTGCTATTTTTATACCATTTATAGTTTATGGTGAAAGTATTGACATTTCGTATGCTAGTTTTAATACGAATGTTTATGTTATGTTTAAACCTTTTCATATGGGAATGCATTGGACTTAATATGTGACGGGTGGAGCCCGCTATAGCTCCTCGATGCATCGGTAGGTCTCATGAGAAAAACTAGTGTCTTGGCACAAGGCCTTGACAAAATCTTATTTGTAGTCTTGGCACGAGGCCTTGGCTATGTGGTTATGATAGTCTGGCATTATGCATTCCATCATTATGAAAGTGGTTATTGATTTTGCATGTGATTATTCAATTAGTAGAATAACCATGTGAATAAGTAAATGGAATTAACTCATTTTATATATGTCATACTATGTTAAAAGTTCAAGTTTAAAAGGCTTTTGTTTTAGTTATACATTTCCTTAAATGATTATTCTTATTTACGAAAGTTTCCGCTATATTGTTATCCTTACTGGGCATTTGAGCTCACCCCTTTTCTGTGTTTTATTTTTTCCAGGAAGTGAAGAAGTAAATTATGAATGACCTGCAGGGATATTATGTGGGGATATGAGTGTGGATTATGGAGAAAATATGTTGTTGTAGTAGTTTTTCATTTTACTATGTAATGTAAGACTTATGAATATATCTAGTGTTTCCAAGACTACTAAACCAATCGGTCTTTCGAGATTTGATCTTTCTTGTGATCATACCAATGTTATGTAATAATGCACCGACTCTAGGTAACTGGGGTCGGGGCATTACAGTTGGTATCAGAGGAAGTTTAGTACAAACTTTGGAAGCTAGATTTAAATAAACTCTGATTAGAGCACGTAGACATAAGATGAACATTGAGGATTACTATAGAAGAACTTCCTAGAATTTTGGTATTGTAGAGATTTTGTGAGTTTTCCGAGAAATACATCCCTGTCTGGATACGAGCAGGTAGAGGCGGCTCTGGCACAGATGTACCTAGGGGTAAAACCCGAAAACACCGCTTTGAGCTAGACTCGAACGGGAACTGGTGCACGACAACGGGCCTTGCTTCACTCTTGGTTACGACACTCCCGGGGGATATGCTTAGGATAACTCTCATTTTTCATTACAAATCATTTTGAAGGGATTATGAGTATATACTTCCTCAAAGAAAACATTCGTATGATTATGGATTATATCCATAAATAGTTCAATTTATGTTAAGTGTTTTATAAGTATGGGATTATGTATTTTGATTCATAAACTGATCTAGTTTATGCCATTGTTTAGAAATGGCGCCTAGTGGAAGAAATGGAAACTGTATCAATGCACACACTCCATATACGGATTGTCCTCCTGCTCAAGATAATTATAGTGGAGCTGCTGATGCAACTGGAGCGGATAAGCTAATCACCATACTGGGACAACTTACTCAGGTTATGAATAATAACCTTACCCGTATGGAGCACCCTGATCCGCAGCGTGGAGGATCAATGTTAGATCAATTCATGAGGCAACAACCACCAACATTCAATGGGAGTACAAATCCCTTAGTAGCTGAGCAATGGATATTTTCCCTAGAGAAAATATTTCAGGCTTTGGGGAGCAATGAAAGGGAAAAAGTTATCATGGCAGTTTACCGCCTCACTGGAGATGCTAATCAATGGTGGTCATTGATTCAAAATACGAAGGAAGATGATGAAGTATCAAATATGGAATGGAGGGAGTTCAAAGATCTGTTTTTAGAAAAATACTTTACTCGCGACCATCGAGCAGATATGGAAAGGCAATTTCTGAGTCTGAGACAAAAGGAGGATGAGAATGTCACAAAGTATGAGGCTAACTTTACAAGGTTAGCAAGGTATGCTGGTGATTATATACGTAACCCAAGAAGTAAGATTGATCGTTTCTTTGATGGGTTAAAACCATTTCTCCATCGAGCATTAGTCTCACAATCCATTTCGTCGTACGAAGACATTGTCTCATGTGCTATCAAGACCGAAAAGGAATTCTCTAAGTCTTATGACTTTAAAGCAAAGCAAGAGAAGAAGAGACCTGCTGATCAATCTGGGAATGGAAATAAGGGGAAGAAAGGAAAGGTTGAATATCCATCCTGTGGTAAATGCGGGAAGAAACACCCTGGTACTTGCTTGAAGGGAATGGGAGTCTGTTACAAGTGTGGTGAAAAAGGCCACCAAGATCATGATTGCAAGGGGAAGAAGGAAGCTACCAACGTTCAGTGCTATAATTGTAGGGAGATGGGGAATTATGCAAATGCATGTCCTAAGCTTCAGGAGAACTTACCTCAGAAAAGGCCAAGGGATCAAGGCCCGGCTTATGCTATCACTACTGCTGAGGTAGAAGCTCCGAAAGACATGGTGGAAGGTAATTTAATGGTTTCCTGAAGTTTAGCAAATGCATTATTTGATTCTGGTTGATCGCATTGTTTCATATCTTCCCAGTTTGCTAAGAAAATTAGATATTTCCAATTTTATTTAACAAGGGAGTTGTTTGTTAAAACTCCTAAGGGAAGTATCATTGCAACAAAGTTTTGTGAATCAGTCCCCATTAGAGCACATAAATGTTCGTTATCTGCTGATCTCATCGTCATACCTATGATTGAGTTTGACATAATCCTCGGTATGGACTGGCTTTCGGACTATGATGCGAAGATTTATTGTAAGAAGAAAGAGGTTACGATTCTTGATGATAATGATAAGGAACACCTTATCTTTAGAGCAGAATCGTCACCACCTAATTCTTATTTAGATCCACCCTCAATAGCTCAATTAAATTCAATTATTGGGGAGGAAGAGAATGAAATAACTGCGGGTGAGGAAAGGAATGTTCAAATAGAGGATGTACCTGTTGTGAAAGAATTTGTAGATGTATTTCCGGAATATTTACCTGGACATCCTCCAGAACGAGAAGTTGAGTTTTCCATTGATTTAATTCTTGGATCAAGGCCTATATCGAAGACCCCTTATAGAATGGCCACTGTATAATTAGTTGAACTAAATAAACAACTAGAGGAATTGAGTAATAAGGGATTTATTCACCCTAGTGTTTCTCCATGGGGAGCCCCTGTTCTTTTTGTTAAAAAGAAAGATGGATCTATGAGGTTATGTATCGACTACAGGGAGATCAATGCTATAACGATAAAGAACAAGTATCCCCTACCTCGTATTGATGATTTATTTGACCAACTGCATGGAGCTCAAAACTTTTCAAAGATTGGCCTTCGATCTGGATACCATCAGTTGTGTGTGAAGAAGGAAGACATTCCGAAGATAGCATTTCGAACCAGGTATGGGCATTACGATTTTACTGTAATACCGTTTGGATTGACTAATGCACCCTCTGTATTCATGGATCTGATGAATAGAGTGTTCAAGGAGTATCTCGATGAATTTGTGGTGGTATTTATTGATGATATCTTGGTATACTCAAAAACCTACGAAGATCATGAAAATCACTTGCGCATTATCTTGAAGACTCTGAGGAGGCATGAATTATATGGGAAGTTTAGAAAGTGTGAATTCTGGCTTCATGAGATTTCTTTTCTTGGACATATTGTCTCTAAAGATGGAATCTCTGTTGATCCTTCTAAGACCAAGGAAATCCAAGAATGGCCAGCACCTACGAGTATAACTGAGGTACGTAGTTTTATTGGTTTGGAAGGTTATTATCGACGTTTCGTCCAGAATTTTTCCCGATTGGCTAACCCATTAACGAAGCTCACAAGTAAAGGGGTTAATTTTTTTTGGACAAAAGAGTGTGAAGAATGTTTTGAAGAACTGAAGAAATGATTAGTCAATGCTCCTATATTGACTCTACCATCAGGGAATGATGGGTTCGTTATTTATAGTGATGCATCGAAGAAAGGACTTGGTTGTGTCCTTATGAAGAATGGTAGAGTTATTTCCTATGCATCACGACAGTTGAAAATTCATGAACAAAACTATCCTACTCATGATCTCGAGTTAGCAGCTGTGATCTTTTATTTAAAGATATGGAGGCACTACCTCTATGGTGAAAAATGTGAGATTTATACTGATCACAAGAGTTTGAAGTATATTTTTTCACAAAAATAACTCAACAAGAGGCAAAGGAGATGGCTTGAATTACTCAAGGATTATGATTGCACGATACACTACCACACGGGGAAAGCAAACAAGGTGGAATATGCTTTGAGTAGAAAAGACCATGGAGTTTTGAACAATATGAGAATTGAAAGGGATCCAATTTTCATGGATCTTGTGAAGATGGACATGGGAATAACCAGGGAAGGCGAAACATCATTTCTTTTTCAAATGGTTGGAAAACCATCTTTAATAGAAAGGATTAAGAGTACTCAGACCGATGATAAAGAATTTCAAAAGAAGATTAAAGCTGTGAATGATGGGAGATTGAGAGACTTTGTGTATTAAGATGGAATTTTGAAATTTGGGAAGAGACTTTGTGTTCCCGATATACCTGATCTAAAAAGGGAATTGCTGGATGATGCTCATAGTTCCAATTTCTCTATACACCCTGGGAGCACCAAAATGTATAGAGATTTGAAGGAACATTTTTGGTGGAACAACATGAAGAGGGAGATTGCTGATTTTGTGTCAAGATGTATGGTTTGTCAACAAGTGAAAGTTGGAAGGCAACAGCGTGGAGGAGTCATGCAACCTCTTCCCATACCGGAGTGGAAATGGGACAATATTACGATGGACTTTGTCATGGGGCTACCAAAGACTCTTAGAAGGAACGATGCAATATGGGTTATTGTTGATCGTCTTACCATGTCAGCACATTTTCTTGCTATAAGAGAAGATGTACCCCTGGAACGTCTAGCAAGACTATATATTAATGAAGTTGTGAGACTTCATGGAGTACCCCTATCGATTGTTTCTGATCGTGATCCCCGTTTTACTTCAAGATTATGGAAAAGTCTTCAGAAATCCCTGGATACTGAACTTAATTTGAGCACTGCTTACCACCCTCAGACAGATGGACAATCAGAACGGACTATTCAAACCTTAGAAGACATGTTGAGATCTTGCTCACATGACTTTCAGGGTATGTGGGATCAATATTTACCTCTGGTAGAATTTTCCTATAACAATAGCTCCCATTCGAGTATTCAGATGGCACCATATGAAGCGTTATACGGAAAGAGATGTCGTACACCAACCTGTTGGGATGACGTCGGTGAAAGAAAACTTGTAGGTCCAGAACTGGTGGAGGAAACGATGGAAAAGGTGAAGGTAATCCAAAATCACATCAGAGCAGCTCAAAGTAGGCAGAAGAGCTATGCCGATAATCGAAGGAAGGATTTGGAATTTCAAGTCAGTGATCATGTTTTCCTAAAGGTATCTCTATGGAAGGGAGTCATACGTTTTGGTAAGAAATGAAAATTGAGTCTCAGGTACATCGGACCTTTCGAAATTCTAGAACGAATTGGGGTTGTAGATTACCGATTGGCAATGCCGCCAAGTCTCTCCAAAGTTCACGATGTGTTCCACGTATATCTGTTGAGGAAATACATGCCTGATCCAACGCATGTACTCACCTATGAAGAATTAGAACTGGAACCCGATCTTTCCTATTGTGAAGAGCCCGTCAGTATTCTTGATACGAGAGAACAAGTACTGAGAAACCGGACGACGCGTCTGGTAAAAGTTTTGTGGAGAAACAATAAGATGAAAGAGGCAACGTGGGAACCCGAGGAACTTATGAGGAAGAACCACCCAAGTCTTTTCATGCGATAGTATTCTAGAAATTTCGAGGACGAAATTATTTGAAGGAGGGGAGAATGTAACACCCAAAGCTTCTACGGTACACTTCTCCTTGAATAATGCGATAGCGTGTGTTGTACGCAACACCGAGTTCTAACAACCAATCAAACTAGCCGTTATGAATAGTAATACCTACTTTTTAAAATTATATATATTTTATATTTCAAAATGGACTTCATTTTTGGATTCGGAATATCTAATTTAGCCTAAAGTGAAATTTTGGTACTTTTCGGATAACTTTCATATTTTGATGAATAGTGAAAAGTACTAAATTTTAATTAAAAACAACTTTTTTAATCAAAATAATTAATAGTGATAAATTATGAATTTTAGTAGTTTTAAAGTATATTTAGAATATATTTTTACCATTTAATATAATGTTGGTCATTGGACATAATTTTACAATTAAACCGAACATAAACAAGTGTCAATCTTTTGATAGTTATTATCTCTTTAAAACACGCTTTTTGTTTTGACAGCGGGAATTAATTTAAAATTAATTTCTGCCACTTCTGTGTTTTGAATTTAGGAAAATGGATTCCATATTTGGAATCAGGATGTTCAAATTGTGTAAATAGGTAACTTTTATTTTTAGACATTTTGAATAATTACTGCGGTAAATATTTTATTTACCATGGTTAAGGGTAAATCCGATAAATAAGGGTTAAAAAATATTATTATAATAATACTAAATTACCCTAAAACGTGTCGTAACCCTATTGGTTGATACATGGTCGACCATGGGAATCTTTGGGTCGATTTTGGGACCCCATGGATCCACTTGTAAGTGATAATGACACTTTATTTTAATTAAGTTAAAATGAATACAAAAATGACAGAAGCATATATCTTTTAGCAAAACAATTGTTACATAGGGTTATATATGTTGGATTTTAGATTATAAATATTCATTAGAAATACAAAAAGATTTTTTTACATAATGATATTTTATTTATAATTTTTAGACATTAAATAATTTATTTAATTTATGACACAATGATGATGCAGTAATTACTATAATAGTGAAAAATTAAAATAATTGATATTATAAATACCCAAATTAATATAATATGAAACTTTTAATGAATTAAACTAATTTTATAGGATAATATGATATATTAGGATTGATTTAATTGACTTTTTTCGAAGTAATCAATCTGTTATGAGTTTTACAAAAATAAACTATTGAATACTGTCAAAATTGACATAAAAGAGTTCTTAAAACAAATATTATATTATTAATTGATATTAAATTTCTAAAAATCTACTGTTCGGCCAAGAGACTTATATAATTATAGGTTCATCATTAAGAGACCACTTGGGGGTCGCTTGGATGTATATAGTAAGTTTATTAACCATATTATATAAAAATACAAAGAGACATTGTAAAAGTGAAACTAATTAACTTAGAGTTAATACTTAAAGATAAGGTTAATATAAGTACCCAAAACTGTGTAAATTCTATTAGTTGAGTGGTTTTAGACCCATCCCCACCTTAACCTTTGAATAATCAACTTTGGATCCATTAGAAACCTAATATGAATTTATTATAAATTAATATTTCTAGCTTTTCCAAAGGTGCCCCTCACCCCTCTTATAAAAGGGCACTCCTCCTTCTCATTTATTCACACCTTCAAAGACTTTTGGTTCGGCAAAACTCTGCCCAAATACTCTCCCAACATCCCTAAATACAACCTAGAGGCCTTATTTTGATCAGAAAGCCAACCTATGGATCCCTTTTGATCAAATCAAAAGGAAGAACCCAAAGAAGAGGTAATGTTTTCACCACCCCTTTTCAAGTTCCTTTCTTCTTCCACTTCTTCTTTCTTTGTTCTTACCATTATAAAATAATAACTCCAGTATCTTACATATACTGTGATTTTATTATAAATATGGTACAACCATATTCAGTATTCTATCCACCCTTTGAATAACATGTCACCATACGTGCGTACATACGGCTTACCGTCTCCACGTCGTGGTGTAATTGTTATTCAATATATTATTATTTGGATGGGTATAATAATGATGTGTAACTCATGTAAATAATAAATATAACATGTTAATGATTCTGTATATATGATATACCATCCATTTATATATTATTTTAATATCAAAAGAATGATATTGTCGCTCGTGCGTACGTACGGACTACCGTCTCCACGAACGCGATGAGATTCATTCTCCATCGTATCCATTCAAGTATAATTATCATTTGATGATTTAAAAATGATGTTTAAGGACTTGATATAATTCTGGATATGAATAAGATACAACAAACATGGCTTATGTAACAAAACATATAAAAGAAAATGAGTAAGTTAACACCCGAAACGACGATAATTCTAAGATATTATTAACAAATCAATGTTAAAAGATCATATATGATATCATATTAATATATATGATTCTTGTATAATTTAATAACAATTATTTCACCATTATATAGGAGGTTAACCAACCCCAACCAAGGAAAATTACAAGGTAAGGGTTATTTCACAATCTCTTCATTATCCGAGGTTGTTTATACGTAATAATCTACTGGGTTTTCTTTATCATCCACATCCATGTTTTTTAGAAATGTATTTCAAAACATATTTATTATTTACCAGAATATGGGTTAAAGTCATTTATACCCTTGTTTGACTTTTTATAAGAGGTTTATAAAGGAATCTTTCCGTCGTTTTCAAAACAAGGTCCTTTTTAACCTTTTCGACAGAATTAAGGTAAGAATGCTTTTTTAACTTATACGGCGGGTGCGGCTATTTTCCGCCGTTATAAAATCTTCAAAGCTTCCCTTACAAGCTTATAAGAATATTTTCAAAGAAAATGTTTTATTTTATATGGATCTTAAATGATTTCAAAATAAAAGGAGATATTTCTTTAAAAAGAATTTTGATTTCATCTATGTCAACATCCTTGGATGGATTTTAAGATTATTTGAAGTTGATTTATTATGATACAAAACTTCTATATTGTATTGAAGGTTTTGTGATATGTTTGACTGTGGATGTGCTATTTTTATTCCATTCATAGTTTATGGTGAAAGTATTTACATTTCGTATGCTAGTTTTAATACGAATGTTTATGTTATGTTTAAACCTTTTCATATGGGAATGCATTGGACTTAATATGTGACGGGTGGAGCCCGCTATAGCTCCTCGATGCATCGGTAGGTCTCATGAGACAAACTAGTGTCTTGGCACAAGTCCTTGACAAAATCTTATTTGTAGTCTTGGCACGAGGCCTTGGCTATGTGGTTATGATAGTCTGGCATTATTCATTCCATCATTATGAAAGTGGTTATTGATTTTGCATGTGATTATTCGATTAGTAGAATAACCATGTGAATAAGTAAATGGAATTATATCATTTTATTTATGCCATACTATGATAAAAGTTCAAGTTTAAAAGGCTTTTGTTTTAGTTATACATTGACTTAAATGTTTATTCTTATTTATGAAAGTTTCCGCTATATTGTTATCCTTACTGGGCATTTGAGCTCACCCCTTTTCTATGTTTTATTTTTCCCAGGAAGTGAAGAAGTAAATTATGAATGACCTGCAGGGATATTATGTGGGGATATGAGTGTGGATTATGGAGACAATATGTTGTTGTAGTAGTTTTTCATTTTATGATGTAATGTAAGACTTATGAATATATCTAGTGTTTCCAAGACTACTAAACCAATCGGTCTTTCGAGATTTGATATTTCTTGTTATCATACCAATGTTATGTAATAATGCACCGACTCTGGGTAACTGGGGTTGGGGCGTTACAATATAAATATATATGATAGATCGATAAATGGAATGAAATACACCTTTCATGGAGACGGTAGGCCGTACGTACCCATAAAAACTATTTTCATTTCCTTATTGAATTGAACGTAATTAAGTAAATGAAACATATATGTAAATAAATCCAGAATCATTATTATGTAATATATTTCTTGATTATTTATTATATTTACTTTATAACAATACTTGAATGGTTAATCATGGAAAATGAATCTCATCGCGTTCGTGGAGACGGTAGTCTGTACGTACGCACGAGCGACAATATCATTCTTTTGATATTAAAATTGTATATAATTGGATGTTATATCATATATAAAGAATCATAATAATGTTATATTTATTATTTAGATCTTTTATACTCATTATTATACCCCTACAACTGATTAAATTAATAACTAACTACACCAAGACATGGAGACGGTAAGCCGTACATACGCACGTGTGGTGACTTTTTCATTCATATGATGTATAAAATAACTAATATGGTTGTAAAATTTTTATAATAACTTTAAATTATATAGAATATAAAATAATTATTATTTTATAATGTAAATGACAAAGAAGGAGAATGTGAAAGAAGAAAGGAACTTGAAATAAGTGGTGAGATATTTACCTATTCTTCAGGTTCTTCCATTTGATTTGATAAAAAGGGATTCTTAAGTTGGCTTTATGACTAAATTATGGCCTCTAGGATAAATTTAGGACAACTGAGAGGGTATTTGGGCAGGGTTTGGCCAATCCAAATGGCTTTGGAGGTGTGAATTAGAGAGAAGGTAGAGTTCTCTTCTATAAGAGGGGTGAGGGGCACCTTAGGAAAAACTTAAAATATTATTTTATAAAAAATTCATATTCAGTTTATAATGGCTCAAAAGTTCCTTATTTAGAGTCTGGTGTGGGGATGGGTTGAACCCTCTCAACCAATAGGTTTTAGACATTTTTATGTTACCATTTTAACCTTATCATTTAGATATAACTCTAAGTTAAATAATTTATCATTTATCATGTCTTCTTTTATTCTTACACTATATGGTTAATAAACCAACTAGAAACTACCAATATTACCCAAATTGGTTCATTAATTTAATATATATTATTATATAAGTATTTTGGCAGAACCTTTGATTTTTAGGACCATTATATCAATTAATAATATATTATTGGTCTTAAAAATGCTTTTCTGTCAATTTTGACACTATTTGGTATTTTATTTTTTATAAAATCATAACAGAAATTTTGATTCAAAAAAATTCATCTAACCAACCCTAATATGTTATATTAACCTATAAAATCAGTTTAATTCATAAAAAGTCTCAAATTACCTTTTTTGGGTATTTATAATATCAATTATGTTAATATTTCATTAATAAGGTAATTAATACATCATCATTGTGTCATTAATAGATCAAATTATTTTACGTCTAAAAAATATAAATAAAAAACAATTATGTAGGAATTTTGTTTATCTTTCTAATGAATATTTATAGTCTAATATATCTTATGTATAACCCTATATAAAAAATGTTTTATTTATTAAACATTGATATTAACAATTTTAACTCTTCTTTAAATAAAATAATAATAAAAGTCCTAATCTAATCCAAGTGGATCTGAAGGGTAATATGTTACTCCTAAGGTTGTTTCTTGTCGAATTAAACTAATCCAATATAATTATGATATGTGTTAGGGTAATAATAATATCATTTTTACCCTTAATTACACTATTTACGTTTAACCGTGGTAAATAAAAGTTAAAAGTTACTATTCACAAAAACTTATTTTTATCTTATTGAACAAAATTTTACTCATTGATATTAACCGTGTCTCTCAGATTTTTAAAATTCAACTCACAGAAGCGGTAAAATTATGTTTTATGTAAATTTTCAAATTCTCCTAGGAGGTGGGCAAAAGACGGTAAAAAGTTCAATAAAAATTTATATATCTAAAATTAATATAAAATGACTTCAATGAATTACATTGAACATATATAGGTATTTTATATATATTTTGAACTAAAATAAATTTAAATAAAATAAATTATTATTTAAATAAAAATTCAGTTTTAACTAATAAGTCAGTGTTTTCACTATTCATTAAAAATTGAAAGTTTTCAGAGAAATACAAAAAAATCACACTAAGCTAATTTTGATATTCCGAATCCAAAAATGATGTCCATTTTGAAAGATAAAATTTATAAAATTTTTAAAAGTGGGTATTACTATTCATAATGGCTAGTTTATATAATATTTCAATAACATATCGTTGTTTAGTGAAACTCAATATTGCGTACAATGCAAGCTATCGAGTAGGGTATCTCTTGCGTGTAATGTAAGGAAAGTTAGGGTTGTGTGTAAGGAATGCTTACTTTTGTGTTTCGTATAATATACTCAAAATATAGTTCAGTTATACATTGATCAAAATCTATACTTGGTGTTATGTAAAATGAATGTTATTAGAAAAAACATGAAATAGTGTGCATCACAAGCCAAGAATAGTGTTGCCTATACTACAAGCTAATACGGTGTTACATATATAACAAGCTAATCTTGGTGAAGTGTAGAACAAAAGATATCAATGAAATTAAAAAGAATAATTCTCATAAAATCTCATGGTGTTACACTATACCATTAAAACTGATTTGGCGTGATCACAACATCTTTCACTCCAGTGATCATCCAACATGATTTCTCATCAGAAAATCAACCACCACATTTAACATTAATATAGTTCCCCCTGGTTTCCACCATTTACGGAAACCAAAAACATAGTGTGAGACTTACTTATCATAGTAGAAATCCACATAGTCATGAAATGATATAATTTTAGGCTGTCTAAACCATGACACATTCCTTAATATATGAAGCCCTAGGTTCATCCCTGATTATTCATACACAAAATATATTTAAATCATTCATGATGGTTCATGAAGAGTTTGTGAATTTCTAAATAGCATCTCCTTATAGTGTCGAACTAGGTGTGCATCATGGCCCATTTTTATGTACCTGATTACCCCAAGTCAAGCTCGATAGATCTTGTTGGAGTTGTTACCACTATATACATATATTCCAGATCTATATCCACTTGTATTATCCCAACATAGATCTATTTATATGAAACCACCCACTCTATCCTTTCAAAAAATTCTTGAACATTTTCCTAAACGTTATCTCATGCTTATACATAACCTTAGAGAAATCCCTAGACACATCCTTATGAATATAACTCAGTATCTAACTAATGTTTTATTATCCTAGTTTATAATGTTTAACTAAACCTTTTCTCTAATACCAGCTATACCAACCCTCCCTTTTCAAACATTAACATTACATAAAATTTTAGGAATACTTTAAACATTATATTACAATCACCCAATGACTTTACTAGTCTAGTTCATTCGGAAACATGGAGATAAGAACACTTGTACATAATTGAGCTAAAATATCTCCCACAAAGTTCTTCTTATCTATCACCATTCTTAGACACATAAAACCCAATACACATATTTATATCATAGGGAAGGAAAAATAAAATTGGGTGAGCTCAGATGCTTAGTAAGGGTAAACAAGTGAGATATGTAACAAAAAATATAACCAAAGGGGTATGAAACCATAACCCTAAAAATAGAATATCATACCCAATATATCAAAGGAATAAAAATGAATCATGGCATAAATATTGGTTGTTCACAAGATAATAATCACAAGGAAAAAATAATATAATCCATGAAATAATAACATGGGAATAAAAAATAGAATTATGGAAGACACATAAGTATATAATAAGAGATATATAGTAGCCAAGGCATCACTTCCAAGACTATATTAGTGGAAATATTCTTTTATTCAACTGGTTTTACACAAATATTCAGCCCTATATTACTGAATCGAGTTCAAAACGTGTTCCATCCCTGTATTACTAAATCGAGTTCACTCCTCGTTCTAGTATTATAATACTGAATTGAGTTCATTTATCATTCCAGTGATTTCTATCTCATGATATATAAATATTTACCCAATCTATTGGAGTGATATGTAGGTCCCACAAGAATTATAATGAAATCATACATACATGTTCCACAAAATCATAAAAAATCATATCATAACCCATGAAATGAAATGGAGATCATAACCAGGGAATCATGTCATTTCCTATGGATAAAGATGGATGTTTCATAATAATTTCATCAACCATGCAACCCGTGAAAGAGAAATGGACTTCATAAACATATAACCCCTGAAAGTGAAAGGGGATTCATAAACATATAACCCATGAAAGAGAAACATGATTCATTAATATATAACCCATGAAATAGAAAAAAGGTTTCATAGATACAATGACATAATGTAAAAACCTTTCAAATAAATAATATGAATTGAACCATTAGATCATTTACAAGAAAGGCATTATTAACAACAATTGATGTCATCTAATACAGAAAATAATTTTGAAATATTTTTTAAAAATTTTTCATGAGGAAAATATACATTCTCCACTAAAAATAATTTTTAATACATAAAACCATTTGAATATAATTTTCCCATAAAATACCCTGAAAAAATATAAAAATTACTTGAAATAATTTTGAAAACCTTTTTCCTTGAAAACATATAAAATCAGGTTTACAACAATATGAAATAAAATTATTTAAAAATATATAAAATAAGATTTAAAACATTTAAAAAACATTTTCATTTTAAATTTATACAACAATATTAAACACATTATAAAAAACATTATTCTATGAAAGAACTTATAAAAAGAATAATAAAAAACATCAAAACATTTTGAAAAACATTTTTTTGAAAACTTATATAGAAATATTTATTTTTTTTTGTGAAAAGAATTTTCCATGAAAACATATAAAATAAGAATCAAAATGTTTTGAAAACTATTTATTTGATAATAAATTAGAAATAATTTCCTGAAAATTAACCACTAAAACATGGAAAGGAAGATTCACAGAAATGACGGTAGGGAATTTTGTACATGCCTTAATAGGTAAATAAAACATTCCTTTTGTGTTGTAAAAATGTTATACAAATGAATCATTCAGAAAGTGATGAAAAAATTCATTTGATAACATTGGTAAAAGGAAAAAAGGTTAAAATTCATTTTATTTATCATATTTTATTAGTAAAATATTCTTATAATCCCTTTCTGTAAACCATTTGTTTGAAGGAACACAGATTTCCATCCTAGGAGATGGTAAAGTTGAGATGTATTAAAAAAAATTATTAACTATATAATGTACAAAAGAGTAGAAAAATGATACCAATACATGATTATATTATTAATAACCAGAGGAGAATGAAATTCATAATTTTTTTTAGATATGGATCATAATATTTCATCCAAGAAATCATAAACATAAATAATATTGAAAACCAATGAGCTTGTTTCAATAATATATTATCACTTAGAAACTTGGGATAATAGTTTCAATGTAAGAAAATTACACTACATGAAGCTAAAAATATCATGAAAATTAAGAAATTCATGATATAACATTTAAAATTGAACTATATATACCTCGATAATAATTTTGGGGCATAACAAAACACGAGTCTTCAAGAAGGAAAATTGGGACAAAACTATTTTACGTATTTGGTAACTTTTAAAACCTAAACCCCATGAAAGAAACATAAGAAACGAATATATAATTAACCATAAATTTAATTATATGAATAATGGAATAAATATGGGGGAATTATACACACCACACAATATTAATGGGTGGTGAATACAACATGTATCTCATTTAAATAAAATGTTAGATGAGGTCCCCTGACCATGTGTATTTACTCTCATCATAATAATTTTAAAAACCCATATAATAAATATAAATTTATATTAAATATTTTATATAAACAAATTATTATAGATAATTCCATATATGGTTTTATTATTACCTTATATTACCCTCTTGTTAATAATCCAATGTTAAGGTTTCACTTCATGTAATATCCACATTATTCTTAATATGTCTCCTAATTTTCGACATATTCAATACTTATACTTATATCATGATACCATAATTTAAAAAAATATATAAATATCATTTATATTCATTATATATGTATTATAATAATAAATTTAATACATATAAATAAAATGGGATACACCGTTCATGGAGAAGGTAAGCTATATGTGCACATGAATGTTGTTTCTGTTTTTATTATTATATTGAATGAAGGAATGAAAATTACATATATGTATATATGTATACTATATCATTAAATTGGAATTATAATGTTACATAAATATTATAATTTCAATACTTCCATTATTAATAAATTCCATATAGTGTGTAAAAGAATCACATCTCTTTGAGAGAGCGGTAGTCCATATTTCATTAAATGAAATTATCGTATTTAAACCAAGTAGAATATAAAATGATATGTGTTTTAAAATGAATTCAAAAAATTAAATAAATATTAACTATAATACATGACATATATAAACTTGTTTTCAATTTTAATGTCCACCAATAGGGAGGTAAATGAAAAACTAAAAATCATCATTTAGTGAGGTGGAAGTTCGTCGTACATGTAAACAGTATGTTTGTTACCCATTAAATGAATGTGTTTGTAAGTGTAAGTAAGAAATTTAGCATAAAACATTATAGTTTATTTAATATAATAATTTTATTATATAGGCAAGTAATAAAGAGAGTGGAGGGTTGGACAGACAAAATAAAATAAAGGTGCTTGAGAGAAGATGTTACCTCTTAGTCGTGTAACTTCTTTTGGTTTATTCCAAAAAATTACATGGTTTTATTTCTTCCAAAAGGGAGGATTATAATACGAATTGAGTGATTTTTGGGAGATTATTTTATTATATTTTAAGTTATACATGGGGCTTGAGATGTGTGATGAAGTGGGAGGAGAGGAGACATTTTTAAAGTGGAGCAGGAGTGGAACTTTTCTTAATATTTGTAGAGAAAATTAAACCCACGTTTTTCAAGTTTAATGTTGATTAAATAATGAAAAAAATTCAATAAAAGAGATTATAGGTTTAAAACATGGACATCCAATGGCTCTTGTAGATGTTATTATGTCATTTTGAGCCTTAAATTTAAGGATTACTCTTTAGTTAAGTTTAATTTTACCTTAAGCAATGTAATTAATTTTAATCACATTAACTAATATTATTGGTAAATAACTAAGTTTAACTTTTTATAAATTATAAATTATTGTTACTCAATATATTTAATCCATTTTTCAAAATTCTAATCACAGAATTGGTATAAATTAATTTTAAATTAATCCCAATGACGGGATGATAATGCGAGTTTTTAAAGTAAAAATGATCAAAAGTTTACTATGTTATTATATGAAAGTTGAATGTGAAATTGGTTTCAATGACCTAAATTTTATTATTCAGTAAAAATATTATCTAATTAAAATTATAATCCAATTTAAAATATAATTTAACCTTATAAATATATTAGATGAAAAAGGAGTTTATAACTAAAATTCAATAATTTCACTATTAAATAAAAAATGAAACTTCACATTAAGATACCAAATATTTACCCTCTCATAATTATTATGTTATTATTAAAAATATGATGATTATTATTTACATATTAATTCTATAATTTTTCTAAAAATGATATTTAAAATGGCTTCTCGATTTAATGGCTGTAAAAATGATTTAATAAAAATATTGGGTTTTAAGCATAAAATTGGATTTTTTTCTTATATTATGGATATAAAATATATAGAATGGATATAAAAAATATTTTATAAAAAACATGACATATATATTACCTTAATATCACTCATAAATTAATTTAATTTATTAGGTTAAAATAGCTCTGAGAAGATTTTAATATTTTCGATTTTATTCAATTGGTTTTATTTTCTAATTACACGGTATACTATGAATTTATGTTATATTTTTTTAATACATATAATTTCATAAATTAATAAATACTATTCATAACCTCTAATTTAAAGTCTAGGCTCTATGTTTTTATATTAAATAATAAAAATTTAAATTATTATTATTCTATAAAGCATGGTCTTGCCTATTACAAAAGACATAAAGGAAAGTCATTATTACATGTAATACGGGCTAAAATCATTGTTTCTTGTAGAGAATGCTAAGATTTTTTTTGTAGTGAAATATTAACATAGTGTTTCATATTACACAATACAAACAAGTAGATTTAATATAAAATAATCTTTTTTTGTGTTGTGTGAAATGAAAAAAATCAGAAAATTTCAATTAATTAAAAAAATTAATTCACAAAATTCTACAGTGTTAGATGGATTCATTTAAACAAACATGAATTAACTCTATGCAGGAGACATAGTATATGTGATGAGTTCCAAGGTGGAATGCATAGAATGAGAAACTAACATCTCATTATCCTGTTTCGATCAAGGTGAATAATTCACAATTGAACGTGACAAAAGCTTCCACCTTTTGAAAGAGGGAATGTGGGGACACATAATTTCAATGCCATCATAAGCCAACATGCATCAGAACACACTAGAAAAAGAATCGAAAACAAAAAATTATATATTGTGGTAGCCCAGATAGATTCATGTAATCCCAGTATAGCCTATAAAATGGGGTGGACTAGATATATCTGTGTACTCAACTTATATTTGGGTGACCTAAATAGCATCGGGTAAGCCAGTTATAGCTTATATGATGAGGTGGAAAAATAAAATTGGGTAATCCCATTACAACTTATATGACGGGGTGGCCCAGATAGCATTGTGTGAGGCCATTATATCTCTCCAATTAATTGGGTAAATATTTGTATGTCATGATATATACACGAATAGAATAGCATGTTAATCTAGTTCAGCAAGGAACATTTTCTGCTAATATGGTCTTGTGAGTGAATATTGACAACTAAGATGGTCTTGGAAGTGTACCTTGACTAATAAAATGTTCTTGGGATTGAACCTTTACTACTATGATGGTTTTGGTAGTCAAACTTGACTATTAATATTGGAAAATTTGATAGGATTTTCCCACTATGGGAAGAAGGTGTAATGTGATCGAATATAAGGAAAGGGTTGTGATTGAGGATGGTGGTGTGTCCCTGCAAGGGGTGAATCCAACAATGATGTTCTGTGATAAGAATGTGACTTATAGTTAATGATTTTATATTCTTTTATGTATACCACCAATATATGTATTATTCTACTGATATTTTCTAATGAATCGTGATCTTTTATTTACTTTTGATTCATATCTTATGAGAATCTAATCATTATGTCATGACTCATGATTATGATCTATGATATGAAAAGTATGATATTAAAATGTTATTCTCATGTTCACATACCCTTATTTCCATGTTATGCTTACATATCTCTTTTATTTTAACCCATACTAAACATATCAGATCATCTATTCTTATGTTTCATTTCCCATGTTATGAAGAAAGGTTTTAAGTGGGATTACTGAAGGGGAAGTTATTTATGGTAGGTGTCGAAAATCCTTTATTAAATTAGAATATTGTGTTCCTAGTTTCAAATGAAACTAATATTTTTTTTCCTTTGGTATGTATTTTTTAACATGATGAATATTAATCTAAAATGACGTAATATACAAGAATGTTATTCTTATGTCACAATAGTTGTTATGAATGGAAAGGATTAGTCAACCTTCAGAAACATGGATGAAAAAACTTTACTGAGATCCATAGTCATATTTATAAGGATATGTCCAGTGATGCATCTAAGGATAATCCAAAGGAGTCAAAGATGTAAAATAAGGTGTCATGATTTAGACATAATATATGTAATTTTTCATGATTATATTAATTTATGCTATGATAAGTGTTTCTCACACTATGATTTACAGTCATATTTAATATCCATAACTAAAAGGAACTGAGTTAACATTGAATGTTTCATATGTGGAATGTATGGGAATTTTGAAAATTGATGTCCAAAGTGGAAATCTCATAAACATAATTAGGAAGGTGTAACTATTATTGGTTGTACTACTGAAGATAATGAGTCTTCAAATGACATTTTAAAGATATGGAATTTTATAATTATATTATTTACATTAAACGTAAGAAGCATGAATAAATTGAGAGTAAGGAAACATAAATCATGATTCATATTTCATATTCTTGGAAAGTGGAAATAAAAGAATATGATAAAGCCTATGTAATGGTTTAAGAATAATATAAGATGATTTACGTTTAAATGTTTTGGAATTCACGTATTAGGATATGTGAGTTATGAATTGTATGTTTTCCACAAAGTATTTTAAAAAATATATTGACCGGTTATAATGAACTAGAATTGTTATTTAATGGAAAGGTTATATTTTAATTAATGAAAGGAAATCCTTAATGTGTTCCAGATGTTGAAATAAATTTATTTAGCATGGATAAAGAGATTATTTTTTATAAATAAAATTTGATAGTAATGATTACCATGGAACTGATTATTGTATTTTTTCAAAAACTGGTCAATGTTATCCTGAATGAAGTTTAATTTTTTTAGGATTTAAGGAATATATCCAACAATATTAGGATTAAGAAATAATTCATGTTTTCAATAAGGTTTTTTGGTAATTCATATTAATTCCATGTATCAAGAGAGAAAATGATAAAGATATTCCCAATTTTTTAATGTGATCACAATGAGATATGTTACAATATATTGGGGGAACAATGTTATGATGATTTTTATAAATTTTGTGACATTATTTCAAAAAACATTTACTTACATATTTCAAAAGGGTTGCAAGGATATTCATTTATTGAATGGGTTGTGTTAAAATTCAGATGAGGTTATAGAGATTAAATTATTATCTCTCTAAATTGAGATTTATTCATATTGGATAACTTATTATAATCATATTGTTCTGATAAACATATAAACATATCATTCTATTAATGCTTCTCATGATCTTCTAATGCTTCAAGAATGAAATATTCACCATCATTTCATGGAATAAATGATAAAGTGGAAATAGATCCATCGACAACAAAGCGTGAAATTGGGACGAAATCAAGTACGAATATATTTTCATGGAAATTATTAAACATTAATAAAATGGCCTTGAATTAAAAATTTACTCACTATCATCATTTTTTATGATATCAGTGACCATTTTCATGCCTCTTTGGGTTATGCATTTTAATCATTAACTTCCTGATAACCATGTTCTCTATCACTCTCCATAAGAACATGAATTTTAAATTTCAATTCACTATCCATTTTTTCAATTGAAACCTATGTTATATGAGGTGTAATCCTAGTTATGAGTTTCCTTGATTAACCAATATTTTTTAATCTTTCCATTTTTAAAGGATTTTTTAGTACTCATTTTGATGAGTCGATTTCGTGGAAATGAATTTTCAAGTTTTAAAATTTTGATATCCCAGAGAGATTTTGAGGGTGAATATTTTTAAGGGGGGAAGAATTTAAGACCTTCATTTTCTATGATATAAATGTTTTTATTTAATATTATATTTTTGAAAATTTTTATTTCACACAACACAAAATATATATTTTGTTATGCGAAAGCACTATGTTTGGATTATATTATATGAAAAACCAATTTAATATTTCACTACATGAAACACTTATATTATCATATTGTATAGGTTACACAATTTCCGAATTATGATACACACAATTATATGTTCCTCTGATGGATTTCATTGCACACAGGACCTAGTTTACCAAATGACAATGTTGTATTAATATTATTATTAAAAAATTATTATTGTTGTCACCTAGACATTGAAATAGTGGTTATGAATAAATTTAACTAAATAATGAAAATATGGTTTACCACATGTATATATAAATAATTATTTGGCAATTAATTAACATTACTACAAAAATGACATTTATCAGTGCTCAAAATGGGCTTTAACTGCACTAAAAAAGCACTGTAAAGCTTAGCGCTGATAGGTGGGTCCCATTTATCAGTGCCAAATAAGCACTAATAAAGGGAGCCTTTATCAGCGCTAAAAATGCGCTGATAAAGGAAGCCTTTATCATCACCAAAAAATGAACTGATAAAGGGATACTTTATTACTGCTAAAAAGGCACTGACAAATGTGGTTTTTATCAGTGCTTTTTTAGTAATGATAAAGTTATCCTTTATCGGCGCTTATTTAGCGCTGATAAAATATTCCTTTATTAGAGTTTTTTAGAGCTGATAATGGATTCGTTTATCAGTGATAGAAAAATGCTGATAAAAGCCATGTCTACTGCAATATCAAATTCTGCAGCAACACATGCAATCAAGACCTGCAAAAAATTCATCATCTCAAAAAGTATACCCATACAAAATCATCACATAATTCATAAGGTAATTACACCAAGTATACCCATACACCATTAAAACATAATTGATAGATTAATTAAACACATAAAGAATTCAATTCAGAATTCTGGGGGTTAGGGACTGTTCAGGGGTTTGGGGGGGCTGTCCAAGGGGGTAGGGGGTGTCTGTGGGGGGGGGGGGTCCGGGTGGATCGGGGGGGGGGGGGGGGGTCCAGGAGGTGGGGGCCGGCTAGGAGGTTGGGGGATGTTTAAGGGGTGGGGGTGTTCAGGTGGTGGGGTGGTGTCTAGGAGGGGTGGGGGTGCCGTCAAGGGGGTTGGTGGGTGTACAGGGGGGTGTCCGGTGGGGGGGGGGGGCATCGGGGGAGGGGGGGTTCGGGAGGATGTGGCATGTCCATGGGGATGTATATAGGGTGGGGGTGTCCAGGGGGTGGGGGGACTTTCCAGACGTTGGGGCGTTGAGAGGGGTGGGAGGTGTCTAAAGGGTGGGGTGGTGTCCAGGGGTGTGGGGCGGTCCGAGGGGTTGGTGGGACAGTCCAAGGGGGATGGGGTGGTGATAAAGGGGGTGGGGGTGGCTGTCCATGGTGGTCCGGGTGTCTAGGTGATGGGGGAGGTGTCTAAGTTGTGGGGTGGTGTCTATGAAGGGGTGGGGGAATCCAGGGGGTACAGAGGGTTGGGGGGGACCTCCTGGAGGTGGGGGGGGGGGGTTTCAGGGTGGTGGGGGTGTCTAGGAGAGGTGGGGCATCTAGGGGGTTGGGGGCTTTCTAGGGGTGGGGTGTCCAGAAGGGTGGGCGGTTTCCATGGCATGGGGTGGTGTCCAGGGGGGTTGGGGCGGTCCAAGGGATTGGTGGGGTTGTCCAAGGGGGTGGGGTGGTGTCCAAGGGGGTGGGGGTGGATGTCCATGGGGGTGGGGGTGTCCAGGGGTGGGGGAGGTTTCCAGGTGGTGGGGTGTTCTCTAGGAGGGGTGGGGGTGTTCGGGGGGCTATCCAGGGTGGGGGTGTATATGGGTATTTCTAGGGGTGGGGGTGTCTAGGGGGTTTGGGGTGGGGGATTTCTAGGGATGGGGGTCTCTAGAGGGGTGGGGGTGTCCAGGGGGTGGTGTGGTGTCTAGGGGGTGGGGGCGGTCCAGGGGTTGGTGGGGCTATCCAAGGGGAAGCGGTGGTGTTCAAGGGATGGGGGTGCCTTTCCATGGGGGTGGGGTGTCCAAGGGGTAGGGGAGGTTTTCAAGTGGTTGGGTGGTGTCTAGGAGGGTTGGGGGGGCTTCCAGGGGTGGGGGCATCCAGGGGGTTAGGAGCCATCCTGGGGGGTACTATCCATGTTGGTGGGTGTGTCCAGTGGGGTGGGTGTCCAGGGGGTGGGGTGTGTCCAGGGGGGGTTAGGGGGGCTGTCCAGGGTAGTGGGGGCTGTCCATGGGGGTGTCCAGGGGGTGGGGGTTTCTCGGGGGTTGGGGGATTTCAAGGGGATGGGGGTGTCCAGAGGGGTGGGGTGTCCACAGGGTGGGGTGGTGTCCACGGGGTGGGGGAGGCTATTCATGTGGATGGGGTTGTCCATGGGCGGTGGGGGTGTCCAGGTGGTGGGGTTGTGTGAAGGAGGGGTGGGGGAATCCAAGGGGTGGGGGGAATCCAGGGGGTTGGGGGTGGGTTGATGTTCAGGGTGGTGGGGGTGTCCAGGTGGTGGGGGTGGTGTCCATGAGGGGTGGGGGTGCCGTCCGAGGGTGTTGGTGGGTGTTCAGGGTGGGGGGGGGGGTGTCTAGGGGGGAGGTATGGTGTCCAGCTGGGGTTTAATCGTACAACAATTTCCCATGGATCTTTCTCTTAAAGTATCAACACAATCCTAATGTGTTTGGTCAGATTTATGTACGTCAGTTGTGGTTTTTACTTAAAATTCTGTCC
The DNA here is from genome assembly GCA_963277665.1 of Viscum album. Lineage (NCBI taxonomy): Eukaryota > Viridiplantae > Streptophyta > Magnoliopsida > Santalales > Viscaceae > Viscum > Viscum album. Next base: position 1,031,742,163 of record OY728150.1, read on the forward strand.
ATTTTAAACAAAAGAGAGACACTTTAAGTGACACTAGTCACACCGTGCTTCGTATTGAGGTACGGTAGACTCGTACATGTCACCAATGCACCCATGGATCGTTATCCTAAAGTATCAATACAATCCAAATGCATTTGGTTGGATTTCCGTAGGTCAGGCTTTGTTTTCACTTAAAATTTTGTCCATTTTAAACAAATGTGGGACACTTTGAGTGATATCAGCAACAACATGCCTCATATTTAGGCTTGGTTGACTTGTACAAATCATAAATGACCCATGTATCATTATTCTAAGGGATAAACAGAATTCTAATGTGTTCGGTCAGATTTACATACGTCCGTTGTTGTTTTCACTTCAAATTATATCCATTTTAAAAAAAAGATAGAAAATTTGAGTTATACTAGTCATATCATGCCTCAGATTGAGGAAGGGTTGACTTGTTCATGTCACCAACACACCCATGAATTGTTCTCCTTAAGGATCAACACAATACAAATGCGTTTGGTTGATTTTCCGTGTGTTAGTTGTTGTTTTCACTTAATTTTTTTCTATTTTAAACAAAAGAGAGACACTTTGAGTGATACCGGCCACACCAAGCCTCAGATTTGAGGCGTGGTTGACTAGTACATGTCAAAAATGATGCATGGATCATTCTCTTAATGGATTAACATAATCCTAATGCGTTTGATTGGATTTATGTACGTCAGTTATTGTTTTCACTTAAAATTTTGTCAATTTTAAACAAAAGAGAGATACTTTGAGTGATACAATCCACACAATGCCTCAGATTGAAGAATGTATGACTTTTACATATCACAAATGACCCATGGATCGTTATCCTAAAGTATCAACATTATATGAATCCGTTCGGTCAGATTTATGTATGTCAGTAGTTGTTTTACTTAAACTTCTGTCCATTTTAAACAAAATAGAGACACTTTGAGTGATACCGGTCACACTGTGCCTCAGATTCAGGTGGGGTTAACTCTTACACATCCCCACCTCACCCATGGATTTTTATACTAAAGGAAAAACATAATTTTAATTCTTTTGGTTAGATTTATGTTGGTTAGTTGTTTACACTTAAAATTTTGTCCATTTTAAACAAAAGAGAGACATTTTGACTGATACCGGCCACACCGTTCTTCAAATTGTGGTAGGGTTGACTCGTACAATTCACCAACGCCACCATGGATCATTATCTTAATGAACCAACCTAATAAGATTGCAATTGGTCATACATCTGTAGGTCAGTTGTTGTTTTCACTTAAAATATATATCATTTTTAAACAAAAGAGAGACACTTTGAGTGATACCGGCCACATCGTGTCTCAGATTGAGGTGTATTTGACTCTTACATGTCACAAATGACCCATAGATCGTTATCCTAAAGTATCAAGACAATATTAATTCTTTTAGTAGGATTTCCATACGACTGTTGTTGTTTTCACTTAAAATTTTGTCCATTTTAAACAAAAGAGAGACATTTTGAGTGATACCGGCCACACCATGCCTCAAATTGAAGCAGGTTTGACATGTAATTGTCACCAACATACCCATGGATCATTATACTAATGAATCAGCACAATATGAATTAATTTTGTTGGATTTATGTAGGTTAGTTGTTGTTTTCACTTAAAAATCTGTCCATTTTAACCAAATGAGAGCCACTTTGAGTGATACTGGACACACCGTGCCTCATATTGAGGTGTGGTTGACTCGTACAAGTCAAAAACGACCCATGGATCATTCTCCTAAAGTATCAACACAATCCAAATGCGTTTGGTTGGATTTCTGTAGCTCAGTTGTTGTTTTCACTTAATATTTTGTCCATTTTAAACAAAAAAGGGACACTTTGAGTGATACCAGCCACACCGTGCCTTGGATTGAGGTGGGGTTGACTCTTACACGTCACCAACACACCCATGGATCATTCTCCTAGAGGAAGAACACAATCTGAATGCATTTTTTTGGTTTTCTATAGGTCAGTTGTCGTTTTCACTTAAACTTTTGTCCATTTTAAACAAAAGAGAGACTCTTTGAGTGATACCATCCACAACGTGCTTCGAATTCAGGCGGGGTTGACTAGCACTCATCACCAAAGCACCCATGGATCTTTCTCCTAAAGGATCAACACAATCCAAATTTGTTTGGTCAGATATGAATGTATTTTAGAAATTTTACTAGATTTTCTTATCCATATCCCAAAGAAAAGTGGTTCACCATTATTTTATGTTGCTGGTGAATTTCATATGTTAAAATGGGAAAATGAAACATTCGAGAAAGGATGTTTTATTTAATGAAAATTACAATTTTCCTATGAACATTTACAAACAAAAAATTTCCCTCTTTTGATCCCCTTAACCCCTCTCAAAAATGACCGCCAATTGTACACGTCCCCAAGTCAGATCTTCATGCTATTTGTGTACAATATTCCATCAGGTATTTGGCCCCCTCGATTCTGAACAATTATATATAGTCTTGTGAGTATGAGGATTTTTGGCAGTCAGAGTAGTACTTCAACATATATAAATAATGAATTAATAAATAAATTAAATGAAATAGTAGTAGTTGTTGAAAATACCTCTTTAGGGATGATGGTTTGTTGACGAAAAAATGATCTCTTTTATAAATTTACAAACATAATAACCACAATCATTATCGTTTGTTTGTTTTGGACACCGAAAAAATTTGATCATTACGAGAATAAGTAACTTGTGTTGATACGTGTTTGGATAGTGAAATTTTATTATATATACCTTGATATTTGTCCAGACGTAGTAGTTGCCTGCATCCTTATACTTAGCCCCTGTCCTCATTCATTTTTTAGACGATAATGATACACCACCCTATCATAACAGAATCCCCAATAATAGATAATATAAATTATATTAATTGATGTTTAAACCTAAAATGTAGGATGTAGTGACCTATAGATTCACAAACTCCATCATGTGTGGTCAGTTTGTTGGATATCTTTGAATTGAATTCAAAAAATAAATCTTTGGAGTATCCAAGTTCAACACCATTAGCATCCAATGTTTCCTAAAAAATAAAAAGGAATAAGTAATAAAAGAAGTGAAAATATAATTGATATTCTTTAATCTTATAGTTTTACCCCAGCATGGTTGGTATTAGGAATAGTTTGTCATCTATAATCTTGATTTAAAATATTTTCAGCAAGTCGTTCACTATTTCATCCTTTTTTGATGGCTCTAATTTCATTAGATGTGTTGATGTGGTATGAGGAATAACAAGTCCAAATTTTGGCTCATGGGAAAATTCCTTCAACTTTATTTCATATATACATCATTCAGTAATATAAAACTCATTTAGTCATACATTTAACATTATATCAGCTTTTTGAAAATCGATTCATGAAAACATACCTCATATATAAATTTAAGACAACAATGCCTAGCCAACAATTTTTAAGGATCTCATTTACATTGTCGGTAGCAATGAAATATTAACTTTCCTCTCCGTATATATTCTTTTTAAAAACCACTATATGATTACTACCACCTCTTAGCTTCGTATCCATAAGAGTCTTCAATGCTTGTAAATGTAGATAGAGAACATGTTGTGTTATTGTGATTTCAATGGATTTTTGGGATCGGTTGGTCGATCCTTTAGATGATTTTGAGCCAACATTTCTTATCACCCCTTCTCTTTCTCTATCTATAATAACATTCCTTGGTTCAGACCCTTTTTTATTAATTGTTAAATGTTTAGCTTGAAAAAATGGAAATAAATACCTCTTTGTACTAATGTATTCTTAGATGTTTTGACGACCATGAAATAAATGTCCCAATATCCTATTCAACCATATGAATTTCATCATCATAAAGTGGAATATGTATCTTTGCATTTGGCTCATGAGCTAAAGTTATTGTCACTTTTATATAATCTTTTAGAAGTGGTCAATTATATAGCTTGTCCTTTGGGATGTTGAACACTGTATCCCTCGCTACAAGGTGATAGGTAGGTGTTGATAGATATAAATCACAGTCATTATCACCCTGCAGAATATTGGTATAGTAAAAGTATCAGTTTTTGTTTAATTGACATTTCATGGGAAGAATTATTTGAATATTTATTACCATGGCTATGACAACTCTTTGTGGGGAATGGCTCGCCTCAAATCTGGTAGAATATCCATCATTATGAATTTAGCTATTGATATTACATCTGATTATTAGACTAGTATAATATCAATGGGAATAATTAAATGAAATTATTTGATTAATTTTTTCCATGTTATTATGATGTTTAGGTTTAAAAGGCTTTTTTTAGTCTTATACATTGCCTTAAATGTTTATGATTATTTATGATAGTTTCTGCTATATTGTTATCCTAACTGAGCATCTGAGATCACCCCTTTCTTTTGTTTTAATTTTACTAGGATACTAAGAAGTGTGTTATGATTGATATGTAGGGTTAAGCTAGAGAAATAATGTAATTATCAATGAATTATTTATACTATGTTTTAATTTAGAAATTGTAATGTAACATTCATATATGTGATCTATTTTCCAAGACCGCTAAACTAATCGGTCCTTAGGGACTTGATCTCTTGTGATCATGGTAATGTATTAAAATAATGCACTGAATCTAGGTAGTAGGGTCAGTACATTACAGTTGTTATCAGAGGCTGTTTAGCACACACCGTGCAAACTAGATTTAAAAACACTCTGATTAGAGAACTTTACACTAAGATATAATTTGAGTATTAATATATAAGAATTTCCAAGAATTTTGGTAATGTAGATATTTTTTGGATTTTCCAAGCAATAAATCACTATCAGGATATGAGCAGGTAGAGGTGGCTCTAGAAAAGATGTACCTAGGAGTGAAAACTCTAACAACGAGTTTCGTAATTGACCCAGGGTATCCTGGTAAATGACAACAGACCTTGTTACACTCTTCATTACGACACTCATAGGGGATATGATTAGGATAATTCAGATTTTATTTAAAAACCATTATGAATGAATTAAGTGTAAATATGCGCGTAAAGAACCATTTTTATGATAATGAGACTAGTTGTGTGAAAATAATCAATTATTGATGATAATTTTTCTTGTTTTTGGATTATACATTATGATATTATCTAACCTAGTGTATTTTGTCATTTAAAAATGGTTCCTAGTAGAAGGAATGAGAACTCCGAAAATAAAAATGTTCCAAAGAGTAAGAAGGATCATATCTTTCATGGTCTTAATCCTACACTTATAATGGAAATACACGCCAATGTATTCTCATAATATGATGAAATAGTATCATGTGTTAATAAGATAAGAAAATAATTCTGTAAGTCATATGGATTTGAAGGGAGGCTAGAGAAGAAGAGGATGGTAGAGAGAAAGATGGATAAAGGGATGAAGGGAAATAAGGATTTTCCCATATGAGATAATTGTGAAAAGAATCAACTAGAGAAGTTATTGCATGTAATGGGAGTATGTTACAAGTGTGGAGAAAAATGACCCCGATTTCATGATTGTAAGGGTATGAAAATGGTTTCAGATGTATAATAATTCATCTTCAAGGAGTTGATCCACTATGCAAATCAATATCCCAATAATCAGAGTATACCCCAAATAATTCTATTGGATAATAATCATGTTATGTTACTACTGCCTATGAGGAGGGATGATTATTTTTCTTAAGTTGTTATTAAATAATTGTTTCATTTGACTACAAGTTATCATAATTATAAAGTATATAAGGATTGTACTACCTTATTCTTTCATTAAGGATTTTAGATTTTATGGTTCCAAGTAAACTAAAAAAGTTTCAAGTTAAACATTTTTTGAAAATATATGGTTGGGGGAAATATAACCCTTAATATGTTTCTGAAACTGATATAATAATTTTATAATAAGATATAATCTAGTTGGATAAATTATATTGGATATTATTGACTACCTTAAAACTAATTAATTGTTTGTTTATTCAATCATTATTGGAGTTTACAACATTTCTGGATTGAAGGATTATATTAGGTATTCAATTAGGAATAAGGGAGCATGAACGTTTTTAATAAGGTTTTATGGTAATTCGGTGTGTTACCATGTTTTAAGTGAATACATGATGAAGGTGCTCACATGTTATTATATAAAAAAAGGGATCTTCAATATGTTATGTTGATATTCATTATAAATTTTTTGACTGTGAGTTTGGACACAAGTATTTTGGATAAATCTAAATATTGGAATGGGTTATGTTGGAAATTAGATACTACGGTTTACGGTTAAAACATTTATTAATATAATTTGTATATATTTTATAAAAAGGAAGTCCATAAGGTTGGGTGACAACTTGTCGTGTCCTGCAAGGCCGCGAGACTTGAACTCGAAACTAAATACAAAGTTGCATCACCTACGACTGGCTTATGTGATTTCCTTGTTTGCATAATGTAGTTTTTTTAAATAGTATGACTGATAAATTAAAAATTTATTATTTTTTGAAACCCTATATGATTAGGTTTAAGATAATATTTTTGAATTCTATTATCTTTTGGATAGAAATATGAGTTTGTGGTAGAAATTAGTTAAAGGATGAAACTATAATTGTCAAGTATTTTTTTCTTATTCAAAGAATAAATTAATACTTAAACATTAGGGAAAGTCTCTAAAGACCAAAAATGTGTCAACCTAAAACATTATGTTTTGATGAACCAATTATTTTTTAAGTCATTATAGATTTATGGCTTTGAGGCCCAAAATTTTCTATTTTTTGTTCAAGTGGTTGTGATTGTTGACCTCAATAACTCCCTATAAATATTTACATTTTACCTCTAATTATATGTCTTAAATTTCCACCAATTTTATCTAATTCAAAATTTTAATTTGGTGGTGACTTTTCCATTTCCATTTCCGACTTATTAAGAATAAATTTTATTAACCCTATTTACGATGTGGGTTTTCCACAAAGGTATTTTCTATTTTTAACATTTTATTTTCGATTAAAATTTTCAAATTGTGAGGACATAGTTTATTGAAGGAGGGGAGAATGTAACACCCCAGGATTTCATAGTACACTATCTCTTTAAAGTAATTCAATAGCATGTGCTACACACAATATCGAGTTCGAGCACACCACAACTTTCCAAACTAGCAATTCAAAAAGCAGTTATGAATAGAATTTACTGAATTTTGATTTTAATATGCTCCATATAAATTTAGAATCCATATTATGGGTTTCTTAGACATAATATAAGAACAAATTCATTTTTTTAAATAAAAGAAGTATTTTTCAAAAAATTAAATTTTACCACCTTTTAATGGATTACCCTTTTGAAATCAAATATTTGACACATTTATATACTAAATTTAATGAAATTAAATTCTTATTTATAATCAGGACCTAAAATTTTGGTTTGGATAAATTTCTGGTTCTTTTTAGATAACTTTCATATTTTGATGAGTGGCGAAAAATATTAAATTTTAATTGAAAAAAAATTAATATTAATAATTTATAGTGTTAAATTATTAATTTGAGTGGTTTTAATGTATAATTAGATTATATTTTTATCATTTAATATAATTTAGGTCATTGGATGTAAATTAACCTTTAAATTGTACATAATCACATGTCAAACTTTTGATAGTTTTTACTTCTTAAAAATCTGCTTTCTGGTTTTGACAATGCGAATTAATTATAAATTATTTAATGCAACTTATAAGTTTTGAATTAGGTAAAATAAAAGAAAAAAATTGGATCCAGAATATCAATATTAGCTTTGGGTGAATTTTTGGTATTTTTCTGAAAACATTCAATTTTTGATGAATAGTGAAAAGCACTGCATTATTGTTTAAAACCGACATTTATTTAAATAATAATTATTTTTATTTAAATATATTTTTAAGAAAAAATAGATAAAAAATATCTATATTAGTTCATTGTAATTCATTAGTGTCATTTTATAATAAGATAAGCTGTATAAAATGATGTTGAATTATAGTTGGTGTTTGGCTTAGTGGTAAACACCCCGTAATCCTACATGAAAAATGGGGGTTCAAAACCCATTAGGGGTAGGGGTACTATACTGCACCATAGAATCGGAGGCACTATAGTAGTGGCGGGAACTATAGTGGTGGCAGGTCATTGTAGCGGTGACAGGTATTGTGTGGTACTGTAGTAGGTGGGGTATCGTAGTAGTACTATTCACAGAATGGGTCTTGGGCTAAAAATTTAGTCATGTGGGCCATGTAATGGGTTATATGACCACTTGTCCTTAGGGAAATATAATGGGTCCCCCTCTACCCAATTTTACAAAGTATATTCATTTCTTTAATAAATAAAACGAGGCTTCGTCCCCAACCTTTAAAAAAATGTTATTGATTTTTTAACGTCTTTTAACCACCTTCTAGGCACATTTGCAAATTTGAATAAAACATAATTTTAACGCTTCTATGAATTGAATTTCAAAAATCTGGAACACCCGATTGACATCAGTAAGTAAAATGTGGTTCAATAGGATGAAAATAATTTTTGGTGAATAGTAACTTATGAATTTTATTTACCAAGGATAAAAGTAAATAGGGTAATTAAAGGTAAAAATGATATTATAATTACCCTAAAAAATGTCCTCATTCTATTACATATGTGTATTTTGACCAAAATCAACATTATGAATAAAATAAGATCCTCTGGGTCCACTTGGATTAGATTAGAAAATTTATTATTATTTTATTTAAAGAAGAGTTAAAAGTGTTAAATTCAACGTTTTATAACTAAACCATTTTTAATATAGGGTTATACATAAGATAAATTTGACTAAAAATATTCATTAGAAATATAACAAGATTTCATACGTCATGGTATTTTATTTATAATTTTTGTGACATTAAATAATTAAATTTATTTATGACACAAAGATTATGGGGTAATTACCTTATTAATGAATGATTAAAATAATTGATATTATAAATATCAAATTTAATTTAAATTGAGACCTTCGACGCATTAAAAAATTTTATAGGTTACTATGACATATTATGGTTGATTTAATGTATTTTTTTCAAAGTAATCAAGTTTTTTGGACTTTCACAAAAACTAAATACTAAATAGTGACAAAATTGACATAAATGAGTTTTTTAAAAAAATATTATATTATTTAATGATATAATATTCCTAAAAATATAAGGTTTTTCCAGAAGACTTATATAATGATATATATTTCATTAATGATCCACTTTATGTTTTACTATAATTTTATAGTAATTTTAATAACCATGTAATATAAAAATACAAAAGGACATTTTAGAAGTTAAACTATTTAACTAAGAGATAAATCTAAAAGATAAGATTAATATGGTGACCTAAACTTGTATAAAACGTATTGTATGAGATCATTCCAACACATACCCACCATATACATGAATTAAATCCATTTTTAGACATTATAATCTGAAAATGATTTTTTGATAAAATAACATTTCAATTTTGTTTCTAAAGTGCCCCTCACCTCTCTTATAAAATGGGACTTCCCCTTCTCTCAAAATCACACCTCCAAATCCATTTGGCTCGGCCAAAACCTACTCAAAATATCCTCCCAACTACCCTCAGATCATCCTAGAGGACTTAATTTTTTCAAAAATCCTACCTAAGGATCCCTTTTGATCAAATAAAAAGGAATCACCTGAAGAATAGGTAATAATTTCATCACCTCTTTCAAAGTTTTTTTCTTTTTCCACTTCCCATTTCTTTTTTGTTTCCATACCAAAATAATATATCAAGTAACTTCTAAATAATGTGATGTAATTATAAATATGGTATAACCATATTCATTATTTTATCCATCATATGAATGACAAAGTCAGCATACGTGCGTACGTAAGACTTACCATCTCCACGTCGTGGTGTTGTTTGTTATTCAATACTTCACTATTTGAATGGTTATAATAATAGGTATAATTGATGTAAATAATAAATATACCATTTTAATGATTATATATATATATATAATATACCATCCAATTACAAACTATTTCAACATCAATATAAGGTTATCATCACTCATGCATACGTACGGCTTACAGTCTCCACGACGCGATGAGATTCATTCCCACGTTCACCATTCAACGATGATTACAAATATATATATTATATATAAGTGTATAATATTTGACATAATAATGCTACTGGATATATATATATATATACATATCTCATTCACTTACTTCCATTCAATATGCTATGAAAACGGAAAGGACGTTTATGCATACGTACGGCCTACCGTCTCCATAAACAGTGCCTTCCCTTTCATATATCTATCTCTTATACATAATTATATTCTTATTATATATGATAAATAAATAATTTTTTATATTATGGAATCAATTAAGTCATGATATAAGTTATAAGATCAATAATAACAAGTTAAAATATGTATAATAAAGAATGTGATTATTACCCAAAATGTTATTTTAACATAGAAATTATAATTAAAATGGGTAGTATAAAGCCGTAAATGAATCAAGTCTAATATCATAAATATGAATATGTTTATTTTATAATTTAATAACATACTATGTTCATTATATGGGAGGTTAAAGGTACCTTCGACCAATGAAAAGTATAAGGTAAGAGTTAATTCCTCAATCTCATTATTATATGAGATTGTTTATGTGTAAGTATTTACTGGGAAATTTTTATCACCCATGTCCATGTTTCTTAAAAATATTTTCAAAATTAATATTTTAATTTTTTTGGAAGGGAATATTTATCAATATCATCATTTTAAATTTTTTAATGATTTAAGTTTCTAAATAATTTTAAGTAATGTCTAAGTTTTAAAAATCATTTAATGGCTTTAGTTATATGGATATGACTGTTTTAAAATTTTAATTATTTTCAAAATTTTAAAAGTGGTATATGAAACATTGATTAAAAAATATCTTTTAAATTAATTCCATTTTAAATGAGTTACTTTTAATTGATTAGACAAAAGGGATATTTCTCTCAATGATTTTTTCTAATCATTATCAACTTTGTCAACATCCTTTACTTTATATTACTCTTGATTGAGGTTGATTTATTATAATAAAATATTCCATATTTTATTGAATGAGTTATGATATTCTTGAATATGGATGTTCTATTTTTATACAATTCATGGTTTATTGTTAAATTATTGACATTACGTATTCTAGTTTTAATATGAATATGTATGTTTTGTTTCTATATTTTCATATGAAGAATGATTTGGACATAGTAAGTGACAGGTGGAGCCCGTTAGAGCTCCTCGATGCATCGGTAGGTCTAATGAGACAAACTAGTATCTTGGAAAAAGGACTTGAAAAAATCCTTATTTGTTTTATTGGAACGAGGCCTTGACTATATGCTTATGATGTCCAACATTATGCATTCAATCATTATAAAATTAGGAATTGATATTACATGTGATTATTTGACTAGTATAATATCAAAGTGAATAGGTAAATGTCATTATGTGAATATTATTTTCCATATTATACTGAATGTTAAGTTTAAAAGGCTTTTGTTTTAGTCTTATACATTGCCTTAAATGTTTATGCTTATTTATGATTGTTTCTTCTATATTTTTATCCTTACTGAGCATCTGAGCTCACCCCTTTCTTATGTTTTATTTTTTCCAGGATACGAAGTAGTGTTTTATGATTTATATACAAGTTTAATCTTCTGGAATAATGGAATTTAAAAGGATTATTTATGTCATGTTTTATTTTATAAAGTTTAATTTAACGTTCTAATATGAAATCTATTTTCTTAGACTGCTTAACTGACTGGTCCTTCAGGACTTGATTCCTTGTAATCATGCCAATGTATTAAAAATGCACTGAATCTAGGTAACTGGGGTGTGGGAGATAAAATTACATTATATATTTTTTCCTTGTTTATTGAATTAATTACCGTGTATATGTTTCTTGTACATTTTATCATAGTCAATCATGAAAATTCATTTATTTATATTTGATTTATAGTAGTTATTATTTTCCTCTCCTACTATTTTATTAAACTTATTTTGTTGTTGTTTCTTTATAACATGGCACTGTTCCACACTAATTATAAGGTTAAAGTCTCCAAAAATAGTGAAATTGACCCTTTCTTCTATTGAAAAGCCTTTGGAAAACAAGGAGGTGCACCTGAGAACATGGGACCCACTAGACCGATACTGTGTGTGGAGTTTGTTTGGTCGGGATGTTTCACAGCCTTTTAAAAGAAATATTTATAGGATGCATGAGTATAAATATTAACTCTAAAATGGTAAAACTATAAAATAATAATATCATAGATACCATTAAATAGTGATACATTAAGTAAAAGGTTTGAAACAAAACTTAACACAATGACACCAAAGTGGCATCATTCCAAGCATCATCTGAACTAGCCTTAAACTGCCAACTCTATATACGTCACCCATAGTATCATGGAGAATCACAAGGGAAGTATAATATATTCACATTAACTACTTACCATACAAGAATATCTTCAAAACCCCAAGGATACCATGTAGGGGGATTGTTTTAATCAATAGTAAGTCCCTATATATTTCCCATCACACACCACTACGACATGAACCGGTAAGCACATTTTATATAAAACAACTTATAAAAAGACAAACATATTATAAAAAGGTATAAAGCAATTCTATTTTATAAAAAACAATAGAAAAGGATATAAATATACATTATCACATGGAAGAACTATCACATGCTCACCCTCAAACACACATAGGCTCAAACCTAATGTCCCATTTTGAAAATAATACCTCAAGACCATACTATGTCCCAATGAATGAATTCCATCCCAAAAATATCATGTCATAAACCAATACCTTAAAAAAATCCTCATATCTAAGAAAAAAAATTAATTCAACCAATTTCTTACATCTAATAAAAAGCATAATTTTAATTTATAATTTTTTTTGTAAATCTGAAAAATTACCATATTTAAAAAACCCAAACCTAAATTGTTTCCCACAAGAAAAATTTTAACATTTAAAAATATTATACCATAAAATAATATTACGAAATAATAATAAATCAACTTCTAGAACATGTGGATTTGAGATGGATGCAACATACCTCTCAATGAATGATAGAAATTGAAAATAACAGAAAAACTCTAGATATTGCCTCCAAATCCATTTTCATTAATTGATCTAATAAATATATCTTAAAAATATCATAGAATGCATATTTATTCATGAATGATAAGATCGTACAATTAATACGATAGAAGATGAGAAGATATAAATAAAAATTGGAGAAGGGAAGAATTAATGTTGAATCAAAAGATCTAAAACCATTTGATTAATCCAAAATAGTTTCAAGATCAATAATAATTTTAATGCATTCTTATTTAGAAGATTAGTTTGAGACCATGAGAGTATGTGAGGATAAGAATTTTGGGTTGTAAAACCAAGTGAATAACTAAATTTTAGGGCATTGAAAACATGTTCAATGGTTAGGGTACATAGTTTAGCAAACCATTCACAAACCTTGAAAATGATACTAGATAACACCTAGGGCGTAACATAGTTTTCATGAAAGGTTTATAAAATCAATTCACTTACAATAAATTTCTACTATCCCAAAAATTCTCATCTCAGATGTTTTTTTGGGACACATTCATGTTTTGTTCAACTATCATGCAACCATGTATAGTTACTACCACAAGAACTCTTATCTTACACATTTTTCTAAAGATAGTGAACAATCTCTTCTAACCATGCATAAATAGTGTTCTATTAAAAACACTACCAAAACACATTAAAAAATAATAAACTATAAAAATTTAACCCAATTATCATATAACCATGATGAATTTAAATAAAATTAAATTTACCTTAAATTATGGTGTTAAATTCTCTAAACAACTTGTCCTTACATTCTCAGAATGTGGGAGATAGATATTCCTTTAAAATAGCTCAGGATACTATTCAAGCTTTTTCTTCTCTAGTATCCACGTATCTTTGTGAATATGAAAATGCTTTAATAAAACTCATACCGAACTAATGCCTTACCTATGAAAATGATTATCTTGTCTCACAATAATCCATATCAGTACATGAATCGTTTTAGTATCTAGATAAAGATCAACATCCTCCCATAAAATAAAATTATTAGGATTATGTCAGGACTTCGTCAAATTAAATACATAAAAATAATCATGCATAGAACTAAACAATGATTGTAGGACCAATAGATAAGCCACACCAGAAATTTGTTTTATGTATATAAAAAGGGCTAAATTTTTTAGTGGGAAAAATTTATTTCTTAACAAAATGAAAATTCCATAGATTTTGAGATATTATCAAGATAATATGATCAAACACATAAAATGAAGAAAATATGTGGAATATTCTCATAATATTTATTCTGCATCTTATACATCACCATCATATTTATGATCATCAAATTTTTCTAGGGAATCACATTCCCAATGCCTTTCCTGATAAGTGAAGTCTTTCCCTTTCCACCCAACAATGAGGAGAATGTTAAGTACATCCATAAAATTCTTCAAATATAGCCATTTTTATTATGTAATAAATTTTTTTTATTGTATGATAACACAAATAAAAGTACATTCTCCCTCTATGATCCTAGAAAATCCATATCACCTCCTCTAAGAATATCATAAGAACATTTATTGTCCACTCTAAGGGGATATCTGTTTGTATATGTTAAGATATAATCATGGCAACCATGGATTTGTTATATCACAATAAGGATTCCAAAATTATAAATTTAAACAGGGGGTCTGGATAAAAAAATGGAAACTGGTACACCATACTACTTTTAGACATCCTGAATAGAATGTTTTTTCATTTATTTTAGTGTATTAAATTCAAGAATAATGATGATGTGATCCAACTTCGCTATAAAATTCAAAATCACCCATATCAAATCATCTTTATGACTCATTCATGGAAGAACTATAAAAACATCCATATCTATCTACTTCAACTTTTTCATAATAATAGGTAATGAGTTTCCCACGGAGGCTAGACATTGACTCTCGACATAGACCAATCGGTAGGTGAATTATCTAAAGATAGAATTTATAACTTTTATTTTTACTTCCTGATCACCAAAAACATGTTTTTATTTAAGTGTATATATTTCTAATTTCAGTATGGAAAACCCATCATTATTGATGGTAATAAGAAATAATATATTCCTAATAATTTATAGGATCCCCAATCTAATATAAAAAATGCATCATAGATCTCTCATCTAGTGTCCAACCATCAATGGTATAGCCACTGTTAAGATTTGAACTATAAAATAATTTATTTTTTAAGGAATATTTTACCATATTGAACTCAATATATTAAATCAATAATAAAATAAATATGATTGAATAATATAACATCCCCTTTATCCGAATTATCCACATTCATATTACCTCTTACCATGATTAGCTTCCACTAGTTTGAATCCTCTTTAGAAAATAGACTATATTACTTCTTA
Organism: Viscum album; assembly: GCA_963277665.1. Lineage (NCBI taxonomy): Eukaryota > Viridiplantae > Streptophyta > Magnoliopsida > Santalales > Viscaceae > Viscum > Viscum album. The sequence goes on from OY728150.1 coordinate 1,031,757,627, forward strand.
CTAAATTAATCAACAAGTTATTTATTACACCTAGTGTATAAATCAAGATAAATTAAAATATCTAAAATAATTTCAACCATTTTTATTACTCTAGGTTCAGATCCTTTTGCGAGAAAATATATTTCAAGATTTTATGGACTAGGAACACTATGAATTTCTAAAAAAAATAATTATTCTATTTTTTCATGTCATGAAATACAAAAAATAATTTCAAATCACATTTCCATTAATTCAGCTCATTAACACATACATTTCACGAGCTATAATATATGACATGATCTCACTACATGAGAAAACATCTTGAACCCAATCTAGATGCATCACAATAGACCACATTGCCTCATATAGGATGCTACAATATATCTGTTGTTGATGAATTAATTAAAAACATAAGAGATTAAAAATATTTCTTGAACACGTTTCTCCATTAGAATAAAACACACTTTTATATCAAGGTAGTTATTAATGAGGAATGTAATGAAAATTCATGAAAAAATCATTGGTAAAAGCCTACTTTTCTTATAAAACATCTTATATCAAAAAAAATTTATCCGTGGTTTCCAAAGGGTAAAAAATTATAAATTTTTACGATCTATCAAGAATGTTATTACAAAAACAATGTTTCAAAGGAAAATTGCCTCTTATAAATATAAATAAAACATTCAAATCATAGTATAAATGTGATTTTCTCACATGATACCGAATATTATGACCTGGTGTTAGTCATGATCTTCCATAGTCCAAGAAATACACCTGAATAGAATCATTGAATACATCCAAAAAGTAGTATAGATTCCTTTTAATGGTTTGATTCCTCAATTTCATAAATACCATTTGTGCATTAATTATATCAAATGGTATTACCACATATTCACAATGAGTATAACTAATGTAGAATGTATTCTTCATAATATCCTCCACCAAAACATGACATTTATGTTAACATAATCAAAATAATGCATATATTACCATGTGGAACCCCTAGATTAATAAAAAAAGGTTATCAATTTGGAAAATTTGATACTTATAATTTTTCAGAACATGGATTTTTATATGATAATAAAAATAAATTCAAATTGTTCAATCCACATTAATTTTTAAATAATTGGTGCTTCCCTTGGAGACAAACTAGGTTGATGAATCCCTTTTCTTTCCAACTCTTCTAGTTAAATGCTAAATTCTTTCAATTAATTTGATTTCATCTGATACATTGGAATGGAAATATGACCTGTCCTTGGAATGAGATGAATCATAAATTTCACTACTCATTCTAGCAGAAACCCAAATAATATCTCAATAATGAAATCTAGAAATTTTTCAACGATGGTCAGAAAATATTTATGTGTGATTACATCAGCATATTCCAATGTAATTTTTACTAATTAGTTAGAGGTAATTTTAAACAGTAATAATAAAGGTACTGATCAACTCCCATCCAAACCCCAATATTCTATATGAATGTACAAAAACCATTAGTACATGTGAAATTAACCTATTAGGCATAATAGATGGCATATTACTTGAAGGATGTAAACCAGTCCATTCCCAAAATTATGTCATTAATATCGATATCAAGAATACATATATAAAAAAAATATCATCCTCATCGATTATTAATGAAAATGATGTATACACAGAATATTAACAATCCCATTGGAAAATAGGTGTCTTATGTTTCAAGACGTGAGACATTCATTCAACATGTAAACCCATAAGTCTAAAAACATGATTAATGATAAAAAAGTTGGATGTGTTAGTATTAAACAAATCATGCATGAGAGTAAAATTAATGTGAACCATACCTCACACCATCTATGGATCATATTGAGCATCTATGATTATTTTCATAGCACCATGTAGATTCTTACTATATCCTCTTTAATACTTATATCCTTGATGAGATTGTACTTCCTGAGGAGTCATGGTAATTTGAGAATCTCCTTGGATCTCCCAGTTATGGGGATGAGATTTTTTTGACGAGATTTTTCACATGAAGAATAGAATATCTCAGAAACATGACCTGAATTTCCAATAGCTTACTCAATAGCTCTATAAGAATAATACTATATTTTTTCTTTCTAATTACAGTTGTGAAATGATCTATGTGGTGGTATACAATCTTTCTTAAAATGTTCAAGTGAACCACATTCGAAACATCTAGGCTTAATTTTTGGTTACGGAGGAAGGTTAACTAATCTTGTTCCAAGATTCTGTTATATCCCACTGTAATGGGAATATGGATCCTTATTTTTCTTATTACTCACATCAGAGTTCCCACCACCACATATAGTGGAAATAATACTATCCCTAATAAAAATTCAAGTGATATCCCTTTCTTCCACTTTAATATTATAAATAATATCTATAAATTTAGTAATTTAAATGATATATATCTTAGAGGGAATCTTTGTTTGCATTGCATAATCATTGATGTGTTCCTCTAATGATACAACAACGACTAATTATGGAGAAAAATGAACATTGTTTATAATCATAGATGCATACTCAGTCACCGATATGTTTTATTTTCTCATCCAAATGAAATCAATCATTCTCTATATCTTGAGTATAAGAGGAAATAATTTCTTGTTGAAAAAGTCTTCAAAGTCCTCAGACATAATTCATTTTTTACATTATAATAGAATACTAAATCTTAGAATTTGAATTTAATATCCTCCAACACATAGGATATTAACGTGACCATTATATCATCAAATGTTCCAATGATATCAAAGATCTGAATCATTATATTAAGTCTAATTTTTTAATTTTTAGGTTCAAATCCCCCAAAAATATCAGTTTACTAATTTGATAAAACTACACTGAATGATCCACATGTCAAGGTTCATCATTTTTATTTCCTCAATCAAATAATTTAAACACATCCTCTTATTTTTTTAATTATACAACATCAACCTAGTGTCATTACCTATAACTAGAACACAACACCATTTAGTTATCTATCACTAGAAATTGAGGGCATATAATATTTATAGCCATTTAAAGAAATAATCATTATAAGATTTATTTCAATAGAAAACTAAATCAATATAAATGATAACCATTTTTGAGAAATCATTAAATACATTAAGAAAAATGAAATCCAAATGGGAATTATTAGTAGTAATTCATGATATTCTATAGTCCTTGGCTAAACCCAAAAATCTGAGATTAAAACAAACCTATAAGTGTCTTAGAATACTTTAGTATCCATGAAACCTTGGTAAATTGATATTCCACAAAACGAGGTTATATAAACCATTTTATATTTCAAATTTAAAGTAATGACATTCAAATTTCCTCTCCACTATTTCAAGATGATGTCCCAAACATGACCAATATCCTTTTTAAAGTCCAACCTTAAATAATATTCTTGAGAGGAGATATAGACTCTAGTATCTATATAGGGAAACCCTAAGAAACTAATGTATGGAAATGAATAACATGGACTTAATATAAAAGAAGGGGATGGTTTTACTTATGTTAACTAAACAAATTATAAAAAAACATAAATAACCAATCCATCTATACGGTTCATGAGTATAAGCATTAAAAATAATAGGGTAAATCCAAAATATCAAAAATATAAGAGTGAAAATTGAAACGATATACATAAACCAACAAAGGATGAAAGATGACCCAACCGAATGACACCAAAGTGTCATCATCCCACAAATTACCCAAACACGATTAAGGATCCCACTCTATAGGCTGGTCCCACAAAGACAATATGCATAACTAGAGAAGTATGAAATCAATCAATTTTCTATTTCCTTGTAAATAAAATATACAAACACACCATATTACCCATGATGGGTTGAGTATAAAAATCTATTGGAAATCCCCATATACTTACCAACACCAACCAATAGGATAAGAATAAGTCAGTACATTTTATATAAAACTATTGAGAAGAAAATAAATAGTGTACACAGCTGAATAAAGGAAATCAGTATGATAAAATAATGAAACATATTATCCCCATTCCTCAAAAAATGGAATAAAAATACCATGTTCACCCACACACACACATACACTAATAAATTCTACCCCATATTGACTGTGTTACTTAAAACCATGGTTTTTCCCACATTAAATTTTGTACTTAATGTCCATACTCCACGAAAATGAATAAAAACTAACCATTTTATTCCATGTTCCATAACAATTAAAAATTGATAAATAAATATATCCCTAAAATTTATCCATAAAACATCTTTCTTGAGTCAAATAAAAAAACAGATTTTAAAATCATAATTTCAAATTAAAAAACGTGTGATTTTACAAAAGCAAAAAAATCCCCATATTTTCAAAATACAAACCATAATGGTTTCCCTCAAAAAATAATTCAACAAATCCATATAACATTTAAGAGAAACAATTAAATAATACATATCCTTAATGTTCTAGAAAATTTGGTGTTGACTGAAAAGCCAACTGCATCTTAATATATGATAGCGATAGATAATGGCCAAAAAACAATTATGGATATATCCTCAAAATCCAATCCCTTTAATATATCCAAAGGATATCTCATCAAAACACATCATAGTCCATGAAAGAATCAATGAATGATTATATCTATTGTTCTGGGTTAGAGAAGATGAGAATATATAAAGAGATAGTGGAGGAATAGAGACATACCATTCACTATGAAGATCAGAAAACCTTTAATTCATCAAGACTCGCTTTGAGATGAAAAATATTTTCAATGGAAAAAGTCAAGGAAGAGAAGTTTGAGATCCTGATTGAATGTGGGTATAATGAGACATTTATACTGTAAAGACAAAGTTTAAAACATTTTATCCAGGCAATAAATACACATTTCATGGTATGGCCTCATGGTTTAGTAAACCTTGAACTAACTATGCACATGCTACTAGAAGACACTAATTGTTCCACATGGTTTTGGAAAAACCATGCACCAACCATGAAAAAAAAACTATCCAAGAAATACTTATCTCATGTTGTTACTTAGGATCTCTTCATGGTTTGGAAAAACCATTCAAAAACTATAAGTAGCTTATTTTTAAAAATATCCCATCTCACATTGTTTCTTATAGATATTATACAGTTACTACTGACCATTCAAAAAATTTTCATCTAAAACACCATTCAGAAACACTCTAAAACCATCCAAAAATACCCAAAACTCATCTTAGTTGTTTTATATTTTCAACATATATAATAAATGATAATGTACTCTAAACTAGGGGTGTTAATGGGATAAAATTATGTAATATTATTATTTGAAGTATTTTATTATAGTTATAACATTTAGAATAATGTGGTGAAGATATTACTAGGTAATTTTGTTTAATATACATATCTCACTGAAGAGACTTAGTAATAATATATCAAATAATTTAATATATTTTGAAAATATTTTAGAGATAAAAAACATGAAAACTAATTTTTATTCTATTTTAACTTACTAGAAAAAAATGAAAAAAATAATCATCCCTTTGAAAACACAATTACATTAAGAAAAAAAATATTATTTATAATTTTTTTTAAAAATAAACCATACATAAATTCTTTAAATATAAATTTTATATATTATATAAATGTTTTTATTATGAAATAAAAAATTTCATTAATTCATAAAATATCATTTAATTTTAAAAATATAATTTATGTTTTAATAACAAACCGCCCACTAGATTCTTAACAAAATAATGTAAAATAATATAAATATACTACGGCTGAGAAACACTAAAAATCATGGGGAAATTATAAAATAGATTCCGAACAACATTTCAATAGAAACTTATGAGACTAGTCGACATTGAAAAAATTTATCTACTCAAACAGAATGCACAAATCACTAAATAAAAAACAATTGGATACCTCACACTCTTCCTTCAAAAATTATATAATCCATTAATCAAATAATCCTATTTAAAAATTTTAAAAAGATAGATAAACCCATATCTATCAACTTTCTAAAATATCTTACCTCTATCTAAAACATTATTTAAAAATAAACCACCTACATTAAATTATTAAGCCTCAATAAAGACACTAAATTTATAAATTTTATATCATAGTTAGACAGAAGGTTTCATAATTGATACCCTAGTTCAAAAAAGAGAGCTCAATGATCACATAAATTGAATCCTCCTTTCTAAAAATCCTAAACATATCTTCATCATTAAATCATATACTCCATTGAAAAAAGATCATATTAACTTTCATAAGAGAAACTTTTTTTGAAATCTATGACATGTGATTTGATCTTATATTTGTTTATATTGTGGAATAATCCCAAAAACAATTATATGGATACGAGAAATTAGAATTCATTAGGGAAAACTTCCTAATTACATGAAATTTCAACCACCTCAATCAATTATAAAATATCCCTTCCCCACACTGCATCAATAATCATCTTAAATTTATAACATTTAAAACTCAGTATCACCAATTACCATGTGTCTTCCTTCCATATCACATTCATGATGAACCATAAATTCTCAGATGCATTATTTTTAATCCAACCCTTAAGATTGACAGTGTAATTCAAATAAAAAAAATCTCACTTAGATAAGTATGAATGAAAACCTAAAAAATTGACATAATAACTATCATACCATCAATAGAAAAATTTATTTAATGTTTCCTTCATGATTCTAATAATGCACTAGTTGGACACTACCTCTGATGTTATAAAACAAAAAAAATCCTGAAATTTCCCCTAAAATCCCATTAATGATAAGGAAAAGTGAACAATTAAAAAAAATTGAAATATAAATTAAAACATCAATTTATAATGAAGTATGTAATTTTCTATACATTCATAATGTCCCTAAAAATTTTTCCTCCAATAATTGCCACTTTTGGAACCAAAAATGCAATGTTATATTTTTTTAATGTAAGAAATCCAGTATTCATATGTTAGAAGATATAATTCATCATATTGAATAATTATATATCTATGCATTATGAGTTCTTTAATGAGACCTCCATGGGTTTCCTGATTTTACCAACATCTGGGGATGATATTTAATATAAAAAACTACCTTGCGTATTGATTTTGTGGTGAGAACCACCCACTAGGTGTAGTCTATTCATATCATATATCTGTGATGAATATGGGTTTATGGGACCATAAAACCATTTTAAGGGTTTAAAGGAATTTTCTTCCTTAAAGAACACATAGCATGAGTGGTACCCATTACTAGTGGTGTAGTTTCCATCTCAATATTTTATTTTTCTTCTAATGAATCCAAAACAAACAACCCGTTCAAAATTAATAGTCTTTTCATAATAAACCATTGAATTTTTGTTTTGTTGAAGCTCAAAAATTAACTAACATATTTCCACCCTTGATTGATATCTTGGTTAAACATTCCCCTTGTATCTAAAAGTTCCATGGTCACCTTGCTTAAAAATCCACCAATACCCATGTTCCCAAATAATTTCTCCATAGTGGCCAACACCCTACCGATGATTGATACACACTCCCCTGGTTATGCACCCATGTCCCACACTTTTAAATTCACATTATCATGAGTGTGTTCCAATTATATACACCCAAGTACCCTTTATAAGGTATAATACTAGGTAACCCTTGCCTATAAAGAGACCCCATGGTTCCTCATTCATGATGAGTTGGAATATCTTATAGAATATTCATGGGCTCTTGAATCTCTCAATAATACGTTAGTACCACCCCGATATAAAGAGTTATTATTCCAAAACAAAATCAGAATAACATTGCTTTTTGGGTTAATTAATTTACCCAATGTTTTAATATACCACATCCTTCATAGTAAGAACCATAAACTCTAGTCTGACATACTTGTGGGAAGGACCGCTATTAATAATTCTATACTAAGGGGACACACTACTATCTCAACATAGGAGTAAAAAACCTCAGAGACACATATCCCAAAACATACACTAAGATAAACTCCACCATAGCCTTCCAAAAGGATGAATTTTCACCCTATCATTCTATTATGGAGGCACATCATTCAATATTTTCACCTTAGTGAAATTAAGACCTATGATTTCTATAGAGAGACACTTTATCCAAGTATTCTTCTAAAGTGGCACATCACCATGACCGGTTACTAGAGAACAATATTCCCATTTCTTTCCAATAGGGATTCACTATACCAAGGTTCTTTATTATGAGAATTTATTCTCCCTATCCCTGATAAGGAGACCTCTTTTCCATATCATATCATGGGAATGGATTTTATTTTTCTGTACATTGGGATTATTTATACCTCGAATCTCCACTAAACCGCTATTTTATCTAGAATCATGTCCAAAAACCATATTGAATATTATTGGGAGTATCATTCACCTAGAGTTCATAAATTGGATAATGAGATATCCCAAAATCCCTTATGGATAATAATTGTCCCATGGAAACCAATTATTGGGCGGTACACCTCTTAGCCAGCACTATGACTTCATGAATGATTTAACAATTTTCCCACAGTAGTGTACACCTCATTGATCATTTATTACCCTCATATAAGAATCATACTATATATCCTTCATATTTCATAGGGATATAAATGGATTTACAATCATTTATCTCCACGAGAATTATGTTTTATATCATGAGGATATTAGTGAAACCTATGAAGTCATAAGATGATCTTCCTGAGAACCCATGTGTTTGAGTTGAACTACCTATTTCACAAAATATATAAAACTTTAATGAGATTCCTAGTTATATATAAGTCCAAACAATGTTCCCATTCATGATTTCATTTTTATTAAATGTCATTGTTCTATGTATGACTATAGAAGGGACTCTAGCTCTGTGTAAGTCCAAAATACATTCATTTTCCCAACTCATATACATAGTTGAAAACTTTATAGAGCATACATGTCTATTGCCTCCAAGAACTGGATAAGATACCTAAAACCCCATATCACTTTCAAGAGTATATATCCCCAATATATCCAAATATCCTTCCTCATTCAACCACTAATAGATAATAAATATATAATCATATTTGAATCCTACTTGGTTTATTCCACTGCATATATTCTATGGGAGACCCATGTGTAAGCAATGAATCCTTCATCATGGTGTCATATCCCATATTAGTGTAGTCATCCATTATAATGAAATTTAATAGATAGAAAATTGATGTATTAAAAAGGAATAAACCTTATTTTGGAGATATAATAATAAATTTTTTGATTATCTCATATCCTTGATCCATTATTGAGTCACAGTCATATAGGCATCCCATGTGTACCACCACAACTCTTCCTTATAAAGGCCAATCTTTCATGATATATTTCTCAATGGTCATTATTCACTACGATCCATCTTTCTTCCAATGACCATATTCCATGTTATGAATCAATCCTTAATGGGAAATATTATATGTGAGCCATTATTTGAAATAGGTTTATATTCAATCTCATACATCATTCCCAAAAGAGTTATATAAATTTATGATATAATTTTTCAGTCAGTTATATTTCAATTGATCTATATTACTCGTGGATATATATTCCATGAACAACTAACCAGAAACAAATATCCATACATATTTAAAAAGATTACAACCGATAATTCTCTATAAAAATGAATTAATAGCTACATGTATTTAATATAAATAACACAGGTCTTTCCTGCATGATGTTAAACTCCATGGTATTTTCTGGTAAAAAAGACCAAAAACTATAAAACATTAAATAAATTGGCATTGATTGATGTTTCAATGATATATAGAAATACCTTTTAGGATTAATACCATTATCCCATTGTTCATATCTTAACATCCTTAAAAGTAACCTTACGTGGCCATGGTTGAATGACCATAAATAGAACAGTGATGGTATTTGTCTTTAACCATAAAGGATAAGAATTATACTAGTATACGAGAAATTAAACTATATGGGAATTGATCCATGTATTAAATGATTTATTTGATACCTAATTGAGGTATAATCCTTACATCCCACTAGTCCTGGACACATGAAAATTAATGGGACAACACATGGTCATATTTTCAGGACATTTAAATGTACTACGATTTTTATTGTCACATGAACTTAAAAGGTATGACTTTACTCGTTTGTCAAATATTAACTAAATGGATTCTGATTTTCTTCCTATAGAAAAATGGAATCCCATATATTTGGCCGAATCCAAACTCCACAAACCCTTTATCATCTTTAGATGGATAAAAATTATAGAGTTTCCCTTTGTGATCCATTAAAATATAGTGTCAAAAAATAATAATATAATGATAGATAACCTATGATATATATATTTATATATATTACACATATACACATTCCCTTTAATGATAAATAACAATGTATTAAGAAATATCATTCCATTATTTTGGAAGGATTTACAATAATTTCTTAAATATATAATAGAGTATCAGAGTGGAAAATAATTCATTCACACCGGGGAAGATGAGCTTGAACACTTGTCCACTCAATGGATTTGTACCCAAATTATTTCCAATAATTCCACAAAAAATATATTTATAATGATGTTTATTGCATTCTCAGATAGATTTTAATTTGATAGACTTGATTTCATCACCCGTTAACAAATAAGAGGTGTTGAGTGACCCCCACACATTGAGAATCATGATTTCTATAAAAATATTTATAAACTTAATGTTATTATTTAACCCATGAAACTAATATATCAATGATGATTTAATTTTTTGGTTTATTTAAATATCTTATAAATTTTGGTTGTTGATCATTTTCAAACTCTCAAGGCCATGAGGATCATTACGTCTTCCAAAACCTATAGGATATTACGGATGATCAAAAAATCCAATAATGACTAATTTAATGAAAATGGGTTTTTATCCACACTAGCTCACATTTTATACAATTGGTACAAATTACTAGTCCCCAATTGGTCTCCCAGGCTTGCACTACTCACTATTTAAGGTTCCTGAAGTATTCCTCAATAGTGAGGAAGGTCATGTACCTTCCACAAAGGATGATTTTTTTACTCACCTATTAAATTTATCATAAGGTAAAAAACAATATTATTTGGTAGTATCTTTTCAATGTTACAATACTAACATAGGTAAAATATCACAAGATACATTATGTTTTCAACCCCCACCCCATTAGGTCATATCAATCATGTTTTTTAGGGAAGCATGTGTTTTAATGTCACAGAATTTCCATGTAAATTTTTTGGAAATATTATGGGATTATTTGGTGACCAGGCACTGGGATGGACTATGATTCTATGACCCTGGGTGGTTAGAATAAATGTTCAAACAATTTTTATGTTTACTAAAATGATCATGCATGTAGAGTTTTAGTAACATAATAACAGATGCATGGACCAAAAATATGAGAGCACCATTGAGTTCAGAGCAGTGAGTTTACCTAAGGTGGGGCCTAACATAGACATGCCTGGGTCGATCGTGAAATATTTTTGAATATCTTTAAATAAGAATAAAAAATTAAACATAAGATTTTTATATTGGTTTCGTTTAACTTTTCATAGCGACGCTACCACCCATTTCTTTTCTTAATGGAACAACGTGGCGATGAAGCAACACAATGATGGGGTGATGCATTTTCTATTCTACTAAATTAAATAGGAATCTAGGATTAATGCTTAATTCTATAATACCTTATAACCTCTTGAGAAAATATTTTTGGGGAACCCTCATGTTGGTGGATGATGATTGATGATGAACGATTGATCACCAATAAGAAAATCCCTCCTCTTCGAAGGATCCCACCAACGACGATGACAGAACAATCAATATTGTCAGCAAGTGATCTAAAATAGGTAGGCGATATCTTTTTAATTCATTCATAATCCTTGTTTTCAATGAAAAATGTGGACCAACCCACAAAGAAGTTGATCCACAGTTCAATCGTTCTTGTAGGATTGTTAGATAGTGGGATTTTAAGGTATTAAACCTTATTGATTATATCTGTTGTTTCACCTCACTTTTCTATTGGGATGAACGAATGAAAAAATGAATATAGACAACATTCATTTTTCAAGGGTTGTCTGTGTTTTCTAATACCATGTTCTTGTTTTCTTCACAAACGATCCAACATGATCGCGTCAAGCTTTTTTGGGACGTTCTAAACATGGAAAAACCCTATGAGTGATGAAAATATTATTTGGAGCTTGCATCAGTGAAGACAGCAATATGAGGACTGCAAGGGTGCCCCAATTTTGAAAAATAGGTCAACAAAGAAGATGAGGTGTCCAGTGGAGTAGATCCGACCGATTGTGGTGCACGTCAGCACGGCTCGCCGGTAGGGTGGCCCTGATGGGCATGATCCATAAGGACTGCACCAGCGGAAGGGGGATGTGGTGCATGGCCACAGGAGTTGACTAGGGGGACACAGCTGGCAGTCACGATTGAGACTTATTGGGATTCCACTTCATGCAACCGGATGAATCAGTCTAGAGGGGCTACGGTGGGACCCCGTGACAACCGCCACATGGCGGTTCATGTAGTAGCCGGTGATGTGGAACACGATGGCAATACCTATTGACCAGACAAGGATAAGGTAGAGACCATGTCCGGGTAGAACAAATCGGCCCTCTCAAGAGGGTTGGGTTGGGTGGATCAGTTTGGGGATGATATGTGGGGTAGGACGTGGCAGTCATTGGGTCGGGTCGGGTCGGTTTAACAGGGTCAGACTAGACCCAGACCCAACCAAACCCTTTTCACAAAAAGGCCTATAAATTTCAAACCGTATGTCCGTTTGATGAGCCGTTTGTAGTGATGGGACCCTCATGATCAGATAGTCCTTTTTAGATACTCTATGAGTGTTTTTTTTTGAGTTTGATGTTTAAAAATTTTGGCTCCATGAGAAGGTTGTGTGAGAATAGCATTCCAAGACTAGAATCCAGTGGCCAGCTGTGACCTACACAGAGTGTGTCTTATACGGAGTGTGTCTCCTATGGATTGTTTTTCCTGTGAAATTACAGAGTGTTTCTCCTGTTCCTACATAGATTATGTATCTTACAGATTGTGTCTCTTATGCATAAATGGAGTGTGTCTCCTACAGAGTGTGTCTCTTGTGCCTATTCATAGTGTTTCTCCTATAGAGACCCAAAGTGCGTCTCGTTGGATTTGAATATTCCTATAATTTATTCATATATTTATGTAATATACATATACTGATGTGAGATGAATCTAGTGACTCTCTATATTGTACTTATTAGAGGCTACACTTCATGTACCTTTTTAGTAGTCTGCATTAAGTATTGCTTTGTGGTATACCTTTATAGTTTGGGTTTCATAGTGAGTATGGTTTTACTCACTTCACCACATGATTTTCTCCATATTTCATGTCTCGTTCAGATGAATGAAAGCTTTAAATGGATCCTTGGATGGGTGGACATAGGTGGTACATAGAAAAAGGCCCGACATATGAGGTGGACTTCAAAAACATTCGACATCTTATGTACCTACCCTTCAGGTAGGGTTTCAAGTTGATGGATTATAAGAGCATATAAATTTATTTTAAGGCATTGTTTATAGGAAACAATTACTTTTAGTTTAAATTTTTTAATATTTGTGGGTTTTCCTAGTATTATACATGCATTTACTCAAATTTTTAGTATCTTCACTTTTTCTTGGAGGCGAGTGCATCTGTACAGGTACATGGGAAAATGTATCCCACTTGTGGGATATGCCTACTCAATGCTAATTACTAGACCCTCGAATATGGGAGGTGGGCTTGGGGTAGTCACGACGTGGGACTCGAGGGAAGGGTCATGAAATAGTGGTATCATAGCTCATGCTATTTCTATCATAATGACAAAGAGTCTGTGATTTTGTTTGGGAAATAGTGTTAAGTGTATAGAGTTTTTCTTTCTTGTGAGGGAGTTTAGTTTTGGTGTAGTGACTATTGTATCCATACAATAGGAAAATGAATTCAATTTTTCGACTAATTACAAGAAAAAAACCTATTTAATTCATCATATAGAAATTGAGTGTGTTCTCATGTCCTTCTTGAGTCAGAGTCATCTCACCAGGTATACTCTATGGACTGTAGTACATCTTTTTATATCTTTGGATGCATCCACACAAACGTGCAGCTAGTAATCTAAGGCAGGATCATGAGGATAGTCCACCGAGCAACAAGGTATATATACAGGGACCGTTGTCGGAGATATCACCTCCTGGTGTTGTAATAGAAAGACAAACACCAAAAGAGTAGAAGTTCCTACCGGCATTACTAGTTGAGGATTCACACAGGCTCAGTGCATTTCATGAGTTTCAAAGACAATGTCCTCTTATGTTCTGAGATGAGATAAATCCTCAAGTAGATAAGGATTGGCTAGAGTTGGTTAGGTGAGTTTTCCACCAAGTGAGGACAACTCCCAACTATATGGCTTCCTTGATGGATCCTTCTACAGGGATCGGTAGGGAGACAGTGGATCATGATGATCCAGAAACATGTGGAGATGACCCCCTCCTTGAAATACTTCGAGAGCCTCTTTAGGGAGGAGTTCTTTTGGGTGACATTACACTCTGTGCATATACGGGAGCTACTAAAACTATATAAGGGTAGTCAGAAAGTAAAGGGTCACTAAAAACGATTCACATATCATTCTCACTAATACACAGACATAGTGTAGAACCTGTCATACAGGTTTGGGTCCTTCGAGAAGGGGAAATACTTGGTAATTAGGGCATCAATGGTGTCCTATAGCATTATGACACATACTGGGGTACAGGAGTGGTATCTCCTTGTACAAATATTTATGGAGAAGTATGCACTATCAGTTGGAGCAACCACCAGGAATCATGTAGCTGATACATTTGCAGAAGGAAGCAAAAAAATGACACATGGGTTTAAGAGGAAAAAATATCCTAAGGGATGACACTAGGATTCATGATCAATGGTGTGGAGATTATAGGGTAGAACATGTCATCCAAACGAGAGGATGTGATACTCGTGTGGTGGTCTGGGACATATGTATAGAAATTGTACTACCATCCATATGACTGATCATCAGACGGCTGAGGGATGGCCAAGGTAGTGGAAGAGGCCAAAATAGGGTGGTAAGCCAGGCAATGGATGTGGTAGAAGAGGAGGATGAGTAGAATAAAGTGGGAGGAGGTTCTAGGTACAACAATCACCACCCCCATGTGGTCGACCATGAGCATAGGGAGCTGATGGAAAAGGGTGAGGATAGCTCTACGAGAAAGTGGCTTATGACCCAGGTGCCTAAGAGATGATTATAGGCATGATCTATGTCCTATCCATCGTAGCTGTGGTTCTTATAGACATTGCTTCTAGTCACTACTTCCTTGTCACAGACCTTTTTCAAATCTCAGTGATTTGGTGGAGCCATTGGCTCGATTATTACATTTATAGATTACTACGGGAGGGGATTCGATGACCACACACTAGTACAGGTAGTGTGATCTTACTCTATGTAGTGAGAGATTTGGCTGAGATCTCCAAGTAGAGGCGTCATGGACTTATGATGTCATTATGGGTATGGAATGGTTATCCAAATTCCATGCTCATAATGAATATTTTAGGAGCACAGCGTTGTGTGTCTACAGAAATGGGGCCATGTTTTCCTTTATCGATGAATACTAAACTCACATAGCATAGGATGTACTTTACCAGATGAGGGTGCAGCCAATTACTCACCAATTGGATATCCTCACCCTCACTGTTGTATATGTTAAGAGTCATCAGTTTCATGTAGTGGTGGATAATTATGATGATGAATTTCCTTAGGATGTCCAATGATTACCTCCCCATAGATAGGTAGACTTCTGCATTGATCTATAAAACGAGATTCCATCGATATCTACACCTTCATATCAGATGGCTCACGTGGAGCTTCGTGAGTTTAGGGTACAAATATAGGATTTACAAAGGAAGGGTTTCTTGGGGCCCAGTGTTTCACCTTTGGAAGCCCTAATATTGTTTTCCATGATGGAATACAGGAGCCTGAGGTTATGTGTGGACTTCTGGCACCTAAACCAAGAGACTGTGAAGAACAAGTATCCACTTCGGAGGATTTATGACCTCTTAAATCAGCTAAAGAGAGAGATATGTTTCTTGAATATAGACCTCATATTAGGGTATCACGATCTTCGTGTATGGTTTGAGGACATCCGAAGATGGATTTTAGATGCTGTTATGACCACTACCAGTAGTTATTGATGCCATTTGGCATTATGAATTCCCCATCAGTGTTCATGGGGCTCTTGAACATGATTTTATAGTCAAATGTAAACAGGTTCATGATTTTCTTCATTGATGACATCATAATCTACTATGTGTCTGAGGAGGAGCAAATGATAAACATGAAGATTGTCCTACACATACTTTAACAGCACCAGCATTACAGAAATCTCTATAAGTGTCAATTTTGGATACAAGAAGTCCACTTTCTAGGACACGTCGTTTCAAAAGATAGAGATGCAGTGGATCCAGCAATGATAGAGGTAGTGCTTTCATGGGTGTCACCCATGAATGTTACAGATATTTGGAGTTTACATGGATTATAATGCTGATAAACATTTATATTATATCATAATAACCATACATCTTTAGTAACATTTCAATCACAAACACCATGGAATATGTAACATTATATAGATGTTTATATCTCAAATATTTTTTTAAAATTTTATAAAAATAAATTATATTAAAGTATATACAATTTATAAAATTAAAAAGTGGTTAATATGTCATGTGTCTCACAAAATAAAAGTGAGAAAAAAATCTATTACCTTAATTATCATCATTATTCGTAAAAATTGGAATCTCATGTAAAATAAATATTCTATTATTGAAAATATATTATTGACCATTACTAAAATATATAACCTGATAAATGATTTTCATATAACCATATTCATCATTTTATTAATAATGTTATATTAAAATCATTATTTTGGGTGATAACTTCCTCGTTATTCGTGTATGCCTCATCTTGGTAGTTTTGGTCTATGTACATTGATTATGTTCCCATTATATATATTCATTAAATAATGATATTTATATATATCATATATACTCATTCTATATATATTTTGAGTCATCAATATAATTTAGATATTGGAAAATGAATTACAGTGTTCATGGAGATGGTAAGCTACACGTAAGAATGGACACTATTTCGATTTTCAAAAATAATTGAATGAAAGTAATGAAAATATTAATTAACCTTTTAGGAATAAATTTTATACAATAAATTGAATATATGTCCTTTAAATATATAATTTATAACACATATGTCAAAATAAATGAATAAAGTATCACATCGCTTCATGGAGGCGGTAGTCCACGCATCCCTAAGACCGATGTTATCATTTTCCATTGGTAAAGAAGGTAGAAATATAGATGTGAGATTATAATTAAATAATAATAATTATTTAATAAATATAACACATATATGTTAAATACATCATTATATTCTATCCATGAGAGGGAGTGGTGGAAAATTATTTATATTGGACTATGATACAAGATCGATGATTTCATTTCAAATACGGTAGAAAAAGAGATGTATATTGGTGATTACATAAACACAATAACATCTTTGTATATGAGAGTTACTGATGGTATTATAACATAATTGTATTATAATATTTTCAAGGGGTCTAATAATACTTTAAATGAAACGTCTTATTATGAACGATACCTCTTCATCAGGAAGGTTCTTTATGTTTGCCCGAAAATAAAATCTATTACAGTTGTCAAATCTTGAAATGGCCTATATGAAGTGGGTTGGGAATTAAGGATTGAGGTTTTTCTATTATTGGTCAAGAAAATGCTTCATAAATTTTAATTAAAGTGGAAATTGAGTGCCATTTTATATTTAAGGTTATTTATAGAGAAGTAAATTTTCTATGATTTATAATAATGCCATGTCACTTTGTTGGAAAAAAGGATCCAAAATGAATCATTATCGAACATAACATGTGATAATTTTGAAATATTGTTTCCCAATACGAATTAGATATGGTTTTTTGTTATATAAAACATTATCTATTTAGTGGAACCCTAGTGTAAACCCGTTTTACCATTATCTTGGGTAATTAATTTTTTCTATTATTATTTTTCATTAAGAGAGAAAATTAATTTTAAATTTTTATCTAAAATTAATTTTTTTGATTTGAAATACAAAATTCATTTTACAAAATTCACAGAATATATGTGGAAGAATTAAATTAAATATAAAAACCATAAGTGTGACGAAAATCCATTTTTGAAATGAAAATGATATTGTAATTATAGAATGTCATAATTATAAAAACTCAATATAAATTGATAAAAATGAGTTAAATTTGGATGATAATAACAATAATGATCAAAATATTGTAATATTTTTAATAAATCATGTTTATATTTAATAAATTTAAATGGAAACAATATTTTTAATAAAAATCATTATTTACAGAATTATTAAGAAATTTAATATTGTATAAAAATTCAATATTTTATAAAAATTTAAAATTTTATTAAAATTTTAAAAAATATATGTAAGTGTAACTCAAAAATACATTAAAAAAAACATATTATAATAAATTTAATTTATTTGATAGATTGTGATTCACGGTACATTGGGTCTAATCGAAATGTAATATAGTCTTAAAGTAGTATTTAAACACTATATGTAATATCCTAGATAAATGAAGAATATGATATTTTCATATTTATTAATATTTTTGAATTAAATATTAATTTTACATTAAAGGGGCTGCTATGTTCGATAGCGTACCCGATACGCAACAACAGGTTCCTTTGAAATCTTACGTTGCACACTAATAATATAATGTTATTATTTTAAATGGTAGTTAACTCATAGTTGTTGTATTGGAGTGAATGAACAAAACTAACAACAATATGATTATACATTTTTGTCAAATATATTTAAATTTATCCAATAAAACTTAGAGGCTTAAAATGTGAATGAATCTAATTTTAAGCATAATTCACATTAAACAGCCGATTTATCACCTTTTAATGGTGAACCCTTTTTAAATATAGTTTTGGTCACTTTAATACATTCTATATGAACAAATAAAATCCTTCTTTAGAATGGGGACATCAAAATTTACTTTGGGTAAATTTTTTGGTATTTTTCTGATAAAGTTCATTTTTTAATGAATAGTGAAAAATATTGTATTTTAATTCAAAAGTGACTTTTAATATAATATATTTATATGGTTGTATTATCTTTTTAGGTGGGTTTAAAGTGAAATTATAATATATTTTTAAAATTTAATCCAATGTTGGTCATTGGAATTAATTTCACATTGAAATTGGACATAAACAAGTATCAATCTTTTGATAGTTATTGTTTCTTAATAATACATTATTTATTCTGATAACGAGAATTAATTTTAAAATTAATTAATTCAGCTTATATGTTTTTAATTTTGATAAATAGATATAATTTTTGAATTCAGAATATCAAATATATCTTAGGCTGAATTTTTGGTATTTTTATGAAAATCTTCAATTTTTGATGAATAGTGAAACCACTTAGTGGTAGATAAAAACCCCTCTTTTTCATTTAAATGAAAATTTACCACTTCTGTAAATTGAATTTGGAAAATATGACATACATGTTTGTCATCAAGAAGTAAAATGTTGTTCAATAAGATGAAAATAATTTTTGGTGAATAGTAACTTTTGACTTTTATTTACCGCGGTTAAAGGTAAATATGGTAATTCAAGGTAAAAAGAATATTATAATAATTCAAAATTAACTTAACACTTGTCCAAACCTATTTTGTTGAGCCATTAACGTCCATGGGCATCTTTGGGTCGATTTGGGGTCCCCATTGAGCAACTTGGGAGTGAAAATGACAATTTAGATTAATTAATTTAATGTGAAGACAAAACTGACATTAATAAAAATATTTTAGTAATTAATTTTTATATGGTGTTATATAAGTCCTATTTTTGACTAAAAATATTATTTGGAAAGATAAAAATATTTCCTATATCATGGTAGTTTTTTTATAGTTTTTAGACATCATATAAATTAAATTATTTATTACACAATAATGATGCAGTATTTACCTCGTTAATAAATTATTTAAATAAATAAGATTATAATGAGTAAATTATTATACAAAACATGTCCATTTCTGATTGGATGATTTTATTTCGAATATGAGTCATCTTATCTTTGACTTTAATGATTTTTAGACAATTAAAAGTCGAATATCATTATATTATAAAATAATATTTTCACACTTTCCTAAAGATCCCCTCCTCTCCCTAATAAAAGAAGACCACTTCTAACTAATTCCTCACACCTCTCAAGCCATTTTTATCGTCAAAACTCTTCCCAATTTCACTCTATACTTTCCTATCCTCCTCCTAGAAGCCTTACCTTAGGCATAAGGCACTTCAAGAAGTCCTTTGATTCAAACCAAAGGGAGTTACCCAAATTCAAGGTAACAGTTTCTCTTAAATTGTTATCTTTAATTTATTTCTCAAACCCCTAAAATCTTTTTATTCGTATCTTTTGTAACAAAATAATTATCCTAAATATAATAGGTTGTTTTTATGATAAATATCTGAGATAAACTTAGACACACCTCCATATAATGGATGAATAACATAATGTTTTTGTGGATGAAAAAAAAAACACCTCACGAAACAATGATTGTTCAAATATCTCCAATCGCCTCTCATGGTGGCCATTATGATGGAACTATATATATATATGATAAAAATTATGTTTATGTTTCCTTTATTCTTCTTTATTTACTACTTATAGCATGCCTTTATGGATTCCATAGTGGGTAAATACGATAATCTCATTTGAGGAAGTGTGGACTACCGCCCCCTTAAAGTGATGTGACTCATTAATGACTTACGTGGGGTGTATAAAGGATGGAGTAAATGATATTATATATGATATTATATTGAAATTATAATATACCTCTGTATAATTATGTTTTATTTCCACTAAAATAATAAATTTAAATGAAAGTAGCGTCCATGCGTACGTACGGCTTACCATCTCCATGGACGGTGCATTTCATTTCTTACCTCTAAATGTTATGTACTATTATAAATAAATGTATATAATGGATATATATGATATATATGATATCAAAATCATTAATATAATTCTGGATATAATTAACCATTGACCACATGAACAACATGTGATTATAATAGGTCCATTTTTGACTCAAGTACCAAATATCGACAAAATGGATGTTATTAACTTAAATGATTACATAATGTTTATAACTTGGTAATAAGTGATATAAAAGAAATAATAAGCTTTAAAAGGTTATTAATCTAGTATAAATTATCTTTAGTTTATTATTCAGGAGATTAAAGAACGATCGAGTCAAGTTAGACACGAGGTAAGGGATCCGACCTCCCTCTTTCTTTTCAAGTACTCTCTTCTATGTCATTTCTATTATTCTACATGTTATTATGTTGGAGGATGTTATTTTATATTCAATATAATTTAATTTGTATTTTCATATTACTAGATACACCCTATTACTATCATCAATCCATTTTAATAATTTTTAAGTGGTGCTGTTAGGCTGCCGAATTTTTGTATGGGATTTCTTGTCTCACTTTTAATTCCGTGAGATTTCCATTGTTCACCACATATTTATTTAATGTGATGTATTGTGTACTGGATTTTGATATATATTGTCATTAGTATCATTATATTCATGGTATTTTGTGAGTCATTTGGTAGTTATTATCTTTTGGGTCATACGACTCGATTGATTTCAACGTGGTATGGGGTTTTCATCTCACTTTTTATCTCCGTGAGATTCATGCTATATTTGCCACTACTTCAATTTGTGTGGTGTATATACTGCCCATGATTGTATTATTTGTGTAAGATACTTTAATTTATGGGTATCTACATCATCATTGTATGATCTTTCTTTCATGTGGCATATGTTTTGTATGTTACCAAATCGGTAGGGGAACCTTTCACCCTCCTCTTTTTAAAAGACTTCTTTTTGTTATGTCTTTTAATTTAAATTTTATTTTGTTGGGATATGTTATTCTATATCCATATTGATGTAAATTTTATATCCCAGTGATGTGATACCATTTTTAACTCTTCAACTCATTTTCTTAATTTTAAAGTGACGCTGTTAGGCTTTTGATTTTTTGTAAGGGAACTTCTTAGCCCAATTTCAATTCTTTGGGTTAAACTTGTACTTCTTGAATATGTCATCCTATGAATATGTGTGAATGAAATCTGATTGTTTTACACTTAATATCCACTTATATTGGGTGTATTTATATTTTTCACACATAATTTTGTGATTTATTTATCCTTAATTTAAGGATACCATCATTATAATGGATTTCATCTCAATTTACACTTCCACTGAGACTTCAATGTTGTTATACACCAAATAACTCTTATGTGGTGTATATACTATCATTTGACATATTATATCATGAATACCTTTATTCTCATGATATTATAAAGTTCTGATTAAAAGTTATTCCTCAATTATTTCTATTCAAGCGACTCTCTTTTTGTTAAAAAAATCATTAACTAAAATATAGTTTTAAATGTTTTAAAGATTTATTCTTATAAATATTTCACATTAATTCCCTTGTTTTAAAAATGGGTTTTAGGATTTATTTATATGGACATTAATATTTTCAAATTATAATTCATTTAAAAGATTCAAAGTGGCATGGGACACTTTTATTCAAAAATATCTTTTTAAATGAATTTTTAAAATGGATTGATTATTTCAATATCATGAAATTACTTCTTGTGATTGAAAATGAAATTTTATTAGCGAAATATTTATATTTGAAATATTTTATGTGTTATGATGGTACTTGGACATTTTTTGGGTGGTTACGTGATAAAACATATGACAGATTGTGCCGTGAATACTGGGACGGGTGGTTACGTTATAACCTCCAATGAATTGGGTATGGAAGTCGGCCGTATGGCTATTCCATTTAGTGATATGTGTGGAAGTCGACCGTATGGTTATTCCATTTAAGTATGTTTATTCCCCACGTTACCTTTATATGTTATGTGTTCTTTATATGGGTTTTATGGTAATCTATTAGTTACAAAAGGGTAAGTAATGATCTTTTATTCAATGAAGAGTATTTACTACTTCATAAAAGTTAAAAGTATTACTTATGTTAAAGTATTCATGGTTTACATGTTGTTTTGAAAAACTAACTATTTTATTTATTTGTGTATCCCTTACTGAGCTTTTTATTCTTATCCCAAGTTTTTGAAATGTTTTTCACAGGGCACAATGAGGAATAGGGTCAAGGATGGGATCAACGAAAATTCATGCTGTCTTAAACATGGAAGTAGAGAAGACTCTTTTTTTCAAGAGTTCATGATTTGTAAAAAAATGGATACTGGGTAGAAGTGTCTACTTTGTAATTTTTTTGACATGTAATAGTAATGTCCTAATTCTCTAAAACTCTAAACCTGAAAATATCCTCAATGTGAATTATTCATTTAATTCACGATTATGTTAAGGTATAAGGTCGGGTCCATATAGTTGGTATTAGAGGTTGGTTTAGACAACTTTAGGGATTATGAATTTTCGTTATACATATGGTTAGTCCCTGTCTATTATTTCAGTTAAATAATTATATTATAACTTTTTCAGATCAAGGAAAGTCAGTTATAAATGGAAGGAGGAGGATCTCAAATGAAATTCCTATCTCTTCTTGATGACATGCTTGTAATAATTATTAAAAAGACATGTTCGGATTATTGTGAAACTTTTTCTAGCATACAACTCACTTGAAAGCAGCTGTTTGAGATATCAAACACCTCCAATATACCTCGTTATCATCATGGATCATGGGTTGTATTTAAAAAAATCATATTTTCACAATATTCTTATATTTTCAAGAAAGGTAAATATTATCAAGGAATTTTCAAATATTTTACCTTATCACAAGATTTAGAAGCATATTATGACTTTAAAAAAGGTTCTGAAGAGAGAGAACCTTTCACAACCTATTTATAATTGATTTTAAAATATAGTCTCTCAGAACATACTTAAGGTATTTTAAAAGGACCGTTAATTGAAATTTTCAACTCAAATTAGGTTCAACTGTTTTATAGAAATCATGTTTTATCAGTTGTTTTGAAATTCTATGTCATACATGATTATTTTACAAAACTGTTTTTCTGTGAACACCCATATGACCCATGTCGTACATGGTGTATTTGGATGGAGGAATAAAATAATTTTCAAGGATCTCTAAATAACTATTGTAATGCATGGACCTTCTACTTACGTGAACAAGATGACGATGAAACCAAATGTGAACCATGATCAATGTATGATGTTTTTTATTTTGGGGATTGGTTTATTTTATCATATGGTGGTGAAATAAGACTTCAAGAATTAAGATGTTGAGATCATAATTAATTTGGATGAAGATGAGAGGTAAAAGGAAACCTTTGAGGTTAAAACATGTTAGGGTTATTTTTGAGTTTTATAAAAAGGACAACACGTAGGATGCGTGACAACCTGTCACATCCGGTAAGGCTGTAGGAATCAAACCCACAATCGAAGGGCGACAAGGGCGCATCACCTACCACTAGCCTACATGATGTTCCTAGTTAGTATAGATTATAATTTTAGTAAAATGTTTTTATGGAACAAGAATAAGTTGATTTTTGGAACTTATGTTTTATCAAATGGATATACTTAGTATTGAAAAATGATTTAGTGATTAAGTGATAAAAGGTTGTTGTGGAAGACGTTATCTCTTTTGAGGAAACACTATATGCATAAAGAAGATAGTATAATATGGGATTCAAATGGTGGAATAATGGTTGAAATTTTAGTTTGTAAGAATCTATGTTTTTATTATGGATACATGATGATTTGATTTATTTATGAAAATGATTAACCAATCATGGAGAATATGTGACTATGTTAATTACTTTTCAATATGATACTTTATGGGAAACTGGTGTTACTTGGAGATTATTGTTAAGATATATCTTGGAAGTCTATGTAATTAAATCCTTATGATATTTGGGTTACAATAAAATTTTGGATTAATTTTGAAGAATTTTAGGGACAATTTTTTATTGAATGGTATTGGTTGAACTTTGGGTTTTGTTAAGACAAATTTTGGAGATTAAGAGTAGTTTCTCTTTATGTAAAAGTTTATCCTTTTTGGGGATTATATGATATTGTAATAACCATTTTGGTTTTGTTTAAGTTATAAAGACATGGGAAATATATAGTTCATTTTTTTTGGATTATGTGATTCTCTTGAAGATGATTACAGATCTCTTAATGTGAAAAAAATCATCCTGAATTCTCATCAATTGGAGAAAATATGAGTTTGTGATAGAAATCTAGAAAAAGATGAATGTCTACATGAAAAGTATGTATATTTCCTTATGTTTTTAGTTAATCTCATAAATAAATTCCTCAATGAAAAGTAACTTAAAACAAAAACCTTGTCTATTAGCTTTTCTAACTGGGGAATCAAAGACTGTTTAACCCATCACAAGTTTGTGAATTTCTGGTGGTTAACTTTGTCCTAAATATGTTTTCTATCACCCTCCATCAGAAATTGAAGGTTATTTTTCTCCTCTATATCCATGTTTTCATGGAATCCGAGTATCTATTGTCTAGGTTAACCTTCGTACTTCTCTTCCTTTATTTTAATGTGATAGTTTTATTGACTCTTTTTTTTTTATGTGGGGCTTTCAATGATGTTCCTGAGCCCAATTTTTAAATTGCGAGGACGCAATTATGAAAAGGGGGGAAGGATGTAACGTCCTAGATAAATGAAGAATATGATATTTTCATATTTATTATTATTTTTTAATTAAATATTAATTTTACTTTAAAGGGTTTGCTACGTTCGATAGCGTACCCAATAAGCAACAACGGGTTCCTTTGAAATCTTACGTTGCACACTAATAATATAATGTTATTATTTTAAATGGTAGTTAACTCATAGATATTTTATTAGAGGAAATGAACAAAACTAACTAAAATATGATTATACATGTTTGTTAAATGTATTTACATTTATCCAATAAAAGTCAGCCACTTAAAATGTGAATGAATCTAAGTTTAATCATAATTTATATTAAACGGCTGATTTATCGCCTTTTAATGGAGAACCCTTTTTAAATCTATTTTTTGTCACGTTAATACATTATATATGACCAAATAAAATCCTTCTTTATAATGGGGACATAAAAATTTACTTTGGGTAAATTGTTTGGTATTTTTATGATAAAGTTCATTTTTTTATTGAATAGTGGAAAATATTGTATTTTAATTTAAAAGTACATTTTACTCTAATTTATTTTTATGGTTAGATTATATTCTTAGTTGGGTTTAAAGTGAAAATAAAATATATTTTTACCATCTAATCCAATGTAGGTCATTTGAAAAAAATTTACTTTGAAATTGGACATAAACAAGTATCAGTCTTTTGATAGTTATTGTTTCTTAAAAACAAGCTATTTAATTTGATAATGGGAATTAATTTTAAAATTGATTAATTCCAGTTATATGTTTTTAATTTGAAAAAATAGATATATTTTTGAATTCGGAATATCAAATATAGCTTAGGCAGAATTTTTGGTATTTTTCTGAAAAACATCAATTTTTGATGAATAGTTAAACCGCTTAGTGGTAGTTAAAAAACTGACTTTTTCATTTAGATGAAATTTTACCACTTCTGTGAATTGAATTTCAAAAATATGACATAAATGGTTGTATTCAAGAAGTAAAATTTGGTTCAATAATATGAAAATATTTTTTGGTGAATAGTAACTTTTGACTTTTATTTACCGCGGTTAAAGGTAATAGGGTAATTCAAGGTAAAAGGAATTTTATAATAATTGCAAATTAACTTAACACTTGTCCAAAACTTATTGGTTGAATCATTAACGACCATGGTAATCTTTGGGTCGATTTTAGGACCCCATTGAGCCACTTGGTAGTGAAAATGACAATTTAGATTGATTAATTTAATGTGAAGACAAAATTGACATTAGCAAAAGTATTATAGTAGTTGATTTTTATATGGTGTTATATAAGTCCTATTTTAGACTAAAAATATTATATGGAAATCTGAAAATATTTCCTACATCATGGTATTTTTTTATAATTTTTAGACATAAAATAAATTAAATTATTTATGACATAATAATGATGCAGTATTTACCTCATTAATAAATGATTTAAATAAATAAGACTATATTAATGCAATTATTATCCAAAATATGCCAAATTCTGATTGTATGATTTTATTTAGAATATGAGTCATCTTATATAATGATTTTTGGACCATTAGAAACCGAATATCATTATATTATAAAATAATATTTTCACACTTTTCTAAAGAGCCCCTCATCTCCCTTATAAAAGGAGACCACTTATAACCAATTCCTCACACCTCTCAAGCCATTTTTCTCGTCCCAAATATGCCCAATTACACTACCTATATCCCTCCACTCCTCCTAGAAGCCTTACCTTAGGAAGAAGACACTTCAAAAAGTCTTTTGGTTCAAACCAAAGCGAGTTACCCTAATTAAAGGTAACAGTTTCTCTTAAATTGTTTTCTTTTATTTTACTTCTAAAACCCCTAAAATCTTTTTATTCCATTATTTTGTAACCAAATAAGTATCCTAAATATATTAGGATTTTGTTATGAGAAGGATTAGAGCTACACTTACACACACTTTCATCAAATAGATGAAGAACATAATGTTTCTGTGGATGGAAAACTAACGCCTCACGAAATGATGATTGTTCAAATATCTCCAACCGCCTCTCATGGTGGCTATTATGATGGACCTGTATTTATATATGATATATATTATTTTTATGTTCTCTTTATGCTTCATTATTTTCTATTTATATCATGCCTTTACGGTTTACATAGTGGATAATACGATAATCTCATTTGAGGAAGTGCGGACTACCGTCCCTTAAAGTGATGTGACTCGTTAATGCCTTATGTGGGGTGTAGAAAGGATGGAGTTAATGATATTATATATGATATTATACTAGAATTATAATATACATGTGTATCATTATGTTTTATTTCCATTAAAATAAGAAATAGAAATGAAATTAGCGTTTATGCGTACGTACGGCTTACCGTCTCCATGAATGGTGCATTTCATTTCTTACCTCTAAATGTAATGTACTATTCTAAAATCATGTATATACTGGATATATAAGATATATATGATATAAAAATCATGAATATAATTCTGTATATAATTAAACATTGACCACATGAACAACATGTGATTATAAGAAGTCCATTTTTGACTCAAGTACCAAATATCGACAAAATGGACGTTATTACCTTAATTGATTACATAATGTTTATAACATGGTAATAAGTGATATAAAAGGAATAATAAACTTGAAAAGGTTATCAAGCAATTATAAATTAAATTTAGTTTATTATTCATGAGATTATATAACGATCGAGTCAAGTCGGACACGAGGTAAGGGATCTGCTCTCTCTCTTTCTTTTCAAGTACTCTCTTTTATGTCATTTCTTTTATACTCCATGTTATTATTTTGGAGGATGTTATTTTATATTCAAAATACTGTAATTTTTATTTTTATATGATTATAGACCCCCTCTTACTCTCATCAATTCATTTTTAGAATTTTTAAGTGGCGTCGTTAGGCTGCCAAATTTTTGTAAGGGATTTGTTATCTCACTTTTAATTCTGTGAGATTTCCATTGTTCGCCACTTATTTATTGCATGTGGTGTATTTTGTACTTACTTTTGATATATATTATCATTAATATCATTATATTCATGGTATTCTGTGATTCATTAGGTGTTTATTAACTTTTGGGTCATATGACTCGATTGATTACAACGTGGTAAGGGGTTTTCATCCCACTTTTTATCTCTGTGAGATTCATGTTATATTTTCAACTAATTCCTTTTGTGTGGTGTATGTAATGACCATGATTATATTATTTGTATAAGATAATTTAATTTATTGGTATTTACATCATCATTTTAGTATATTTCTTTAATGTGGCATATGTTTTGTAAGTTACCAAATCATTAAGGGAACCTTTCACCCTCTTTTTAAAAGACTTCTTTTTTGCTTTGTCTTTTAATTTACATATTATTGTGTTAGGATATGTTATTATATATCCTTATTGATGTAAATTTTATATCTCAGTGATGAGATACCCTTTTTATCCCATCAACTCATTTTATTAATTTTAAGGGGACGTCGTTAGGCTTTTGAATTTTTGCAAGGGAACTTCTTAGCCCAATTTCAATTCTTTGGGTTAAACTTGTACTTCTTGAATATGTCTTCCTATGAATATGTGTGAATGAACTATGATTGTTTTACACCTAATATCCACTTATATTGGGTGTATTTATATTTTTCACACATAATTATGTGATTTATTTATCTTTAATTTAAGGATACCATCTTTATAAGGGATTTCATCTCAATTTACTTTTCCACTGAGACATCATTGTTGTTATAAACCAACCCACTCTTATGTGGTGTATATACTGTACTTTGACATATTATATCATGAATCCCTTTATTCTCATGATATTATAATGTTATGATTAAAAGTTATTCCTCAATTATTTGCATTCAAGCGACTCTATTTTTGTTGAAAAACTCTTTAACTAAAATATCATTTTAAATGTTTTAAAGATTTATTCTTCTAAATATTTCACATTAATGTCCATGTTTTCAAAATGGGTTTTAGGATTTATTTATATGAAAATTAATATTTTCAAAGGATAATTCATTTAAAAGCTTCAAAGTGGTATGGGACACATTGATTCAAAAATTTCTTTTTAAATGGTTTTTGAAAATGGATTGATTATTTCAATATCATGAAATTACTTATTGTGATTGAAAATGAAATGTTATTAGTGAAATATTTTTATTTGAAATATTTTATGTGTTATGATGGTACTTGGACATTTTACGGGTGGTTACGTGATAAACCATAAGATGGGTGGTGTCGTTAATAATAGGACGAGTGGTTATGTTATAACCTCCAATGCATTGGGTATGGAAGTCAGCCGTATGGCTATTCCATTTAGTGATATGTTTGGAAGTCGACTATATGGTTATTCCATTTAAGTATGTTTATGTCCTAAGTTACCTTTATATGTTATTTGTTATTTATATGGGTTTTATGGTAATACATTGGTTATAAAAGGGTAAGTAATGATCTTTTATTCAGTGAAGAGTATTTACTACTTCATAAAGGTTAAAAGTATTACTTATGTTAAAGTATTCATGGTTTACTTGTTGTTTTGAAAAACTCACTGTTTTATTTCATTGTGTATCCCTTACCGATATTTTTATTCTTATCCCAAGTTTTTGAAATGTTTTTCACATGACATAATGTAGAATAGGGTCATGGATGGGATCCATGAAAATTCATGTTGTCTTAAACATGGAAGTAGACATGACTCTTTTTTTCTTCAAGAGTTCATGTTTTGTAAAAAAAAATGGATACTAGGTAGAAGTGTCTACTTTGTAATTTTTTTTGACATGTAATGGTTATGTCCTAATTCTCTAAAACACTAAACCTAAAAAGATCCTCAATGTGAATTATTCATTTAATTAAAGATTATGTTAAGGTATAAGGCCGATTCCTTATACGATAATTATAAACTGTCCATCAAATTATTGGGTGTGGATAGAAATGACTACATTTTGAACAATATTTTTTTCACATGTTTATTTTATTCTATTTATTACTAATAATGATAAAATTCATCTAAAATTAAATGTCATGTAACCTCATAAATATTGTATTCTATTTTTTAAAAGATGATTTAGTCATGCTCTGTACAAATAATTTAAAATTAATTTTAACCGATTATATAATATTTTGTTGAGAAAATTAAATTCATTTTTTCATCCTTATATCATTATTATCATAGGGTGGGTTTCTATAATTTTTATAGGAAATTTACATTTTTCAATGAATAGTCAATAACCTTAGTTTTTATTAAAGAACTACCTTTTATTAAATTATTTAAAAATATAAATTATATATAAAACTGGTTTTAAATTTAAAATATTTAAACAAAATATCAATTAATCCATTTTAGGTGATTAGAATAAATTTTATATTTAATTTTCCTTTTAGAAACATTATAATCATTGGAACATTTCCTCTATGAAAACACACATTATTATCCTATCTACATGGATAATTTTAATTTAAAATAATAAAAATTATTCGATTTGAATTTTGAAAAATAGAATAAATAATTTTAATAAACCTAAATTACATTTTATAACAAGGTGACCATATTTTTTACTATAATTAATAATAAAAATTATAAAATTTAATTATAATTGTTAAGGTAAAATGGGGTTACGAATGGTTAAAATAAACTTTTAAGGGTTAATATGGACTAAAAATTGGTAAAAAATATATTTATGGACATATTTTTACCTTATAATGTATAATTCATTATAATACTCCAATTTGGACCCTTGTGTCATGTGAAAAACATGGATACACATTTTCATTTTAAAAAAATTAATAGTGTGCCACTATCCTCAATTATAAAATGCCACCCACTCTCCTCTCTTCATAACACCTTAAAAAACTTGATTTAGAAAATACCAGACAAAATAAAATCCCAATATCCATTCCATCATCTAATATTCCATATTTAGTATTAATGACATTCTATAAATACAATAAGTAATATTCTAATGATGTGGTTTAAGAAGAGATAAAATTCCAAACTATGAGTTTTAGTTTTATTTCTTCATCCACCTAAATAAAATATTATCACATTATTGTTATCTATAAATATTTATCTTAAATGTTTGGAGATTTTATGTTGTTATTTTCATAACTAATTTTCTTCTCCTCTTCCATCAATATGGGAACTATAATATCACTCATTTCTACAGCGGACTACTGTCTCGCAAACTGATATGACTTGTTTTCCTTCAATGACTCTAATGTATAGGAATGATGATAGATTTAAGTTAAATATATGATATTTATGAAAAACCTGTACCTCTAAAGTAATTATATCACATATTTTTTTATATCACATTTTGTTGGGGATACGATAACATTATCGTGTGTATGGAAGACTACCGCATTGTGAATGAATCTGATTTTTAATTATCTAACACCTTACATAGAAGGTGATAAGTATAAAATTAATGTTTATATTTTATATATATTGAAAAAATATTCGGAAAATATTTACCGTTATGGAAATATAACATATTATTTTCATTCCTTTTCACTAACTAAAAGATGATGTTGTTGTTCATGTCTGTGTCGACTTTTTCCTTCATAAAACGATGTGATTCTCTCTTTATCACGAATACTAAAATATTTAATATATATATTTATATATTTAAATAAATAATATGTTATTTTGTATGTTATCATAATTATTTACAGATAATATATTTCTTACCACCTTTCTATAATGATAATTGAATAATGGAAACATTATTCATGCATATGTATGGCTTATCGTCTCTTTGATTGTAACATACTTTATTAATCAATACCATATATAATTTTTGTAATTAAAAGTATAATTTATGTAAAAATATAAAAAAATTCTTGATTGTTATTATTTATATAACACAACAATATAATATTCACAAAAGACCGAAACATTCATAACAAATAATGAATGTGAAAACAAGGAAATTAACACAAAAAACAATGAAATTAATGAAATATTATAAACAAATGAGTGATATGGTTTAATAATAGGATCATATATGATATAAATAAATATTATTATAGATTTTTGATAATTTTATAAAAAAAATTGAAACCATTATAAATTAGTTTAAATCATGTTCAACGAAACGGAACCATGAGATATGCGACTTTGTCTCAATTTCCCTTAATTGTGGAAAATTGTAATGTTTTGAAGCTATTTTTTTATATGGAATATATATTTCCCCATTGACATGTAAAATAATTATTCATTCATAAATAATTTAATTTTATATTTTTATTTTATTTATTTCATCAACGAATATTTGATATGAAAATTACCAAATGGTAAATGATATTGTACAATCACAATTTCTTTTTTGATTGTTAATATTCTCTTGAAATATTCAATTTCTTATTATAAGTATTCTTTAGATAATAAATTTAACCTTAATATCCATATTCATTTTTGAAGAATATTATTATTACCTAAGGATTATAATATTTTTTTCACTCAATATTTAATTTGAATGTTGTTTAATTAATAGGGTAAATATTGATAAATCTATATCTGTTACTCAATACAGATATTGGATAATAAGGAATTCTAATTCAAGAGTTAAATTTTTAATTCAATCTATAATTAATTAATTGGACATATGTTGTTGGATGCTTCTTAGAAATATATATCGCATCGATACATCGGTATGTCTCATGAGTCAATATGTTGGCCAAATTAAATGATGTATTTTAAAATAGTATTAAAATTTTCCCATGTAAGGAATTATAAGCTTAGGAATCATGGTAACTAAGATCTTGGAATCCATTAATTATGAATATCCTTAATTAATAATATATTTATTATTATCCATGATATTTTAAAATTTATATTATAGATTGATTAATTTAATTATCTGTTTGTTGATAAAATGACATGCGTTATCAATTATCGGCCTTTCAAAATTGAACATGACTTATATTTTCATGATAGTAAATTTATTAAATTGGAATGTGTATTTAGTTATTTACCACTCTATTTTGATTATTCATATTTATTCATGGTATAATCTACCGTATGTAAACCGTACGCTGATTTGAGAAAACCCTTATTTTTCTTCATTTCCCTAGGTAATGACGATTTATCAGTTTAATTTGTTTGATGAATATAATTAATATTCATTTTTATGTGCAATTTATTATTTTCTATTCACAATTGTTAATTGGTATCATTTATGTATCTGGTTCTCCAAAATTTTCAAATGGATTGGTCCTTTAGGAACTGACCCTTTATATCTATTCTAATGTAATAAATGAAGACACTGGCTCTAAGTTAATGGGGTCGGGGACATTAAAATTTGTATTAGTGGAATTATAAAGAGAAACCATGTGGAATAGATATAAAATATATATATTAGGGAACATAATACAAAGATAGTCTTTGAGTAGATGTATAGAATTACATCATAATTATTTGGTAAGGAAATAATTATGTGGGTTTTCCAAGAAATATATCCCTAACTTGACTATAAAATTGGTCATGGTTCAAGAATATATGTATCTACGGGTAATAAAATCAAAAATGGATTATTGGGAATGACCTAATCAACACATGGTTTAAGAAAATGTTCCTTACTATACACTATTATTGAGACTCTTATGTGACATTGTTAAGATAATTCACAATTTGTTTGAAAACTCTTAGGATTTATTTGAAAATAAATATATATCCAAAGATAGAAAAGTATATGATCCTAATATAAAAAATGCCCAAAATTTTAAATTTATGTTATGTGTTACACCATATTAGTAATCATAAATTATTATTTAAAATTAATAATTTTATGTGATAATACTCAATATACCATTTGTTTTTTGAAATGGTTTATGTAATGAATAAGGGAATGAATAGTAATTGTAAATTTATATTTTCCGAGATGGGGAGTCCAATATATCTACTATTGGATGTATGAGTATATGGATATATTAAGCATAATCAGGTTTTGAAAAATAAATTTATTTTGATAGAGAATCCTATTGCACAATGTTATTATACTATATTGGATAGATTCATTAAATATAATATCCAATCATTTATTAAGACGAATAATTAAATGATTTCTTAGAAACAAATTAAGTCTCTATAGAAGATATTTACGGCCTTAGGATGCATTGAAATGAAAAATTAATACTTTTAGTGTATTATATTTATGAAGATGCTGATCAATAGATATTTTTGATCAATATCAATATGGAGTAAGTGGAAATTGGATAAATGGAATGAAAATATTTTACAGATTCCTTATTTTAAATGTATATCCCTTATCATAGAGAAATTAAATGAAAATAAATTTCATCAATTTAAAGGAAAATAAAGAATAATTTTTTTCTAACTATTATTCAATGTTTAAAAGATTATAAATTCATTCTATATATTATTAATACAACACGTATTGAACGGTTGAATATTTATTTTAAGGTATCAATCCATGAATCTAAAGTGAAATGGTATCTCAAAACTTTCAATCATTGGATGTAATAGTTTACTAATTTATCTAAATTGTTATGTAATTTTAAAAATACAATATATTAAATGGAAATCAAGAGAATAATATGTCTTTATAATGCTATGAAAAATGGAAT
Source organism: Viscum album (assembly GCA_963277665.1). Classification (NCBI taxonomy): domain Eukaryota; kingdom Viridiplantae; phylum Streptophyta; class Magnoliopsida; order Santalales; family Viscaceae; genus Viscum; species Viscum album. The sequence goes on from OY728150.1 coordinate 1,031,792,937, forward strand.
TCATCATTGGAAATGGGAAGAATGTAGTGATTTCCAAACTATTAAAGATATGATAAGATTAATCCTTATAATTCCATGAATGGATTTACATTTTTATAGTAACTTAGACATAATGGGATTGGAGATCATGAATTATAGAGGAAGAAAAATCAAATGATATCCATTGATTCAAATATAAATAAATGTTGAATATTTCACACTAATATCCCATGATTCATTGAAATATACCACATATGCTTCCAAGGGGAGAAGGATATGATTATTTTTCCATTACAGATCATTTTTAAGTCCTTAAGTATATAGAATAAGGTAAATTAATCATATCGTCAAATTTGGAAAATGTTTTATTTTATTCTAGATCCTCCAACTCTTTTATATCTACCCATTTTTCTGGAATATAAGACATTCCCTTTTTATTATTATAAAGGAGTTTTAGTTCAATAACCATAGGGGATGCATCGCTACAATAAGTATATGATAGGAAGTACCCATTATGACACATAATTTTTCTTTATTATCTGAAATTATTATGCAAACTCTGTTGGACTTTAATAAATTCCTTGAAAAGGACTGGGATTCTAAATATGACTCATAATTTTGTTCCAATAAAAAAATTAAATTTTTTGACGAAAAATATTCAATTAATTATCTTTAGTATAGATACACCATAATCTGAATAATATAAAGATTCACCCCTAGTAGATCCACTAAGTGAGAATCACGACTAAAAAGAAAAGTTTTAGGTCTAGGAACCATTGATGAAATGTGATAATCCAAAAAAGTCCAAAAAACAAAATAAATCCCAAAAAAGAGATGCAAAAATAATAAAAAATGATGATAAGGATATTTGAATCAACTAACCTATATAACCCCCAATCCATCATGTTTTCTTGCATATATGAACCATCCATTAAATTAGCTTCAATCTGATCAGCTAGTTTTTCCAATGTTTGAGTATATTCCACCACCATTATATTCATTTCGTTGAAACCCCACAAAAAAATGTAATCTTTATTATTGGTCCACTTAATTTTTTCATCCCAAATAGAAACCTTAATCATTTTTTCAAATATTTTAATTAATACCTCCATCAGATATTTTATATGAATGTATGCCTTATAATTTACTCCTTGGAATAATGAATAAGATCTGAGAATTTAAATTATTCCACTCCCACATAGCCTCCCATATTGTTTGATAAATTGGTCGATACTATATCCTGGTCATATATATTGGTTTCACCTTCTAGTTCGTTTCAGCCCGAAATTGGATTATTTTAGCCAATATTTCAAAAAAACTAGCTTAAAACCTACATCTATTGTTTCTTCCCCCATTTTTATGTTTTATTTTTTCCGTTACCTTACCTGAAGATAAAGTTAATATTATTTTTGGATTGTTTGATTAAATTTTTAGAGTTATTTCCTTTTTCCCTTCTTGTGGACTTAAAAATTCCAATAAATAATATTTTCTTTCTTTCACATCCTATATCAATAATAAACAATAATTGTTTATTGAGAGTCCTGGTCGTAATCCATCCTTGGTTGGGAGTCCATATCTTTTTCACATGTCTTATCATCTTCTAAAGACATTGAAAAAATTTATTTCATTTATTTTCGTAGAATATATTTTTTCCATCATTCAAGATCCACAATATTCATTCCGTATCAATTTAAGGTATAGGAAATTTTTGGATCATAATTTTCTTTGATGTTTTAAGTTGGTACGGAAGCTCTGGAATCAGAGATGATGAAACAATCATATGCAGAGTTATTTGTTTCTCAGCAATAAACCTTTGATAAATATAGATTCAATCAAAAAAAATTAATTATATTTCATGGTATCCTATCCTTTATCCATTCCTCAATCCTTGAGTGTATTTGTAAAATAGGGGACCACTATGGAGCATGGCCCTCTCAAGGATGGATCCACCAACATGAGAACAAAAAAATATATTGTTTCAGCAATGATATAAATATTCCAAACCATAAGACTATCCAAAATAGGATCCAAACTAAGGTTATGATTGGAATCCAATGTAATAATATATAGATTATCTGGAGATGGATCAACCACTTGGTTAGGGTCATCCACCCATAGGGAATACCTGTACCCTTGTTGGCATGATGGAAAAGAATGAACCAAAATCTTTAATGATGAAAAAAACTTCATCCGTGATTTAAGGATCAATTCTTTACTAAAATGAAATTCTTCATTAATAGTAATCCAAACAAAATCAATCAATGGTTTAGAAACGTCAACCTCAACACATAAAAATTGATAAATAGGTTATAAAAAATATTTTTTTCTACTATCAGAGAACAAGAAATAACAAACCATATTCCTATCAGATAAATGATAGAATAATTGGGAAAAGGAAGAGGATATTTGGGGTGACTATCCTATAGTGCCTTCATTGAAGAATCTAACTTCAAATGAACTTATTTATTACCATCACATGAGAAATAAATGGGATTCGTTACAAAATGGGGATCATTAAAACAAGATGTAAAAAAATCCTCCTCCAAAGGGAATTGAATCATAATGTACTACTTATTGAGAAGGCCAATCATTGCAAATTTTTTAATCCTAAATAACTTAGTGTTATTCCATCAAAATAATCAACCGATAGCAGATTAATTTTAAAACTATCCACCAAAGACTTGTTTAAAAGGAAATAGTTCTCCATGAAATATTAGTCCATATTGAAACAGTAAAAATCCATAAAATATATCTTCAACATGAGGGAATATCTCTATTTTGGTGAAGGGAGAGAGGGAATCGGGGTTAGAGAAAGTAAGGAAAGGAGGAAGGTGATAACTATATGATGGCATAGGGCATAACCCCTCCCCCCTTATTGGAGGTACTGTAATGATTGGCATCACATTCATAGACATCGGTAGGAGATCGAATATGGGAGGATGATTTTCCAATGGGATGAAGAGAAAGAAATATTAATGGATGGATAAGTTAATCATCAAATTTATTATGATTTTATTTTTAAGAAATAAAATTTTGCATTTCTGGAGAAACTACATAGACATCCCTAGAGAATGATGTTTTGTTTTCCAATTATATATACACTTTTGAAATACCAATATAAATGACTCACTATATAATTTATAATGAAGAATTCGTAGAGTTTATGAAATAAAAAAATTAGTTGGGTGAAACATAATTTATTCACCCGAATGTTTCATAATAGGGATCCCTTATTCCCTTGGGTATGAAAAGTATGAATCCATGAAGGTATAGTATAGGTAAATAAAAGATAAAATGATAAATACTTAATAATCTAGACTCATGATCCACTAAATGATTCAAAGAGACATTATATCACATGGAATCAAGTGTGCCTCTCCATATAAAATATGTTTACAACTATTTTCGAGGGTCTATGGTGGTATAGTATGTGGACCATAAGCTCAAAATCAGAGCGTAGCACAATGATGTAATAAAATCAATAAAGAGAGGAATAATATAAACTAAATTAATATAAATATATAAACACTCATATGATAATATCAACAATAAAATAATCCAAAATTATTTTTATATGCAATAAGATAATCATTTCATATATCTATACATAGGAAGACCTAGAAACATTCAACTAGCACGATAAATGTATAAAAATACAAATGACTAAAAAGTTTCTCCCCCTAGATTGAATCAGGTTCAAAAGTGCAACCATTTGTTTTGCTTCTATAATTCCTTGAGAAATCATGGATCAAAAAGTGGGAACTTACTCTCATCCCAATATGCATCCATGGAGTTTTTCCAATTAACCAATAACAAGCCAAACGTAGTGTGATATAGCACTCAGTAGTACACCCCCATTGAAGTCTATAAAATGTATAGTCTATGTATATAAATAAAAGTACAGTTCATTATATAATAGTAGTATAAATGATAATGAATAATTGATATGTTCCATCATTTAAATAATAATAAATCTCCCATAACAAGTGTCAACTATAATCAACAAACCATAATCATGGGAAAATTTCAAGATATGTGAAGCATCTACAATGGACTATACTGTGTAATACAATGCAATTCCTATAATATTGGATCCATGGAGTAGAAATATAAAAGTCATCCTCAACAGCCTCTAAAACATAATCATGTTTCATACCCAACAACCAGATCCATGTAGTAGTAATGTACATGGTATCCCATGTAATCTAGATCAATGTAGTTGGAATATTGATGACATAGAACACAATATTGAATCCATGGAGTATAAATGTTTTGGGAATTTGATATAATCATGACCATTTCATTAATTATTTCATAACCAATTACATATTCTTACGTAAGCCATACAATAATTTATCTCATTCTATATTTTTCATTTTAATAAATGAATTAATTAATATATTTCAATCAATTATTAGTGCATTCATAAACCCTCTCATATTATGACATTTAATACATTTAGGATCCTATTATTTTGGTGACCTCACACAAACTCAACAAACTGGGTTGTAAGTCATGCACAAGATACAAAAACACACCTCATAGGTGGTCTTTATTGAGGTTGATAGCCTCCAGCCATCACAAAATACTAAGTGGAAAAACCAAAAAAAGGATACAATCAATTTTAGAATGATCTTTACTGAATTTCAATATAAACACTGAATGGTATAGTGTGTGGTACAATGGAAACTCCGTATAAAAAATACAATATTTCAAAAAAAATGCATAGCCACCTACCTCATGCACATGGTAGAACACTTATCTTTTATCGACTCCTAATAGGACCCGAATGGGAGAAAAAATGATGAATTGATAAATAACCTCTAAACGAGGAATATTTTATTTGACCAAAACAACTCTATCGATATGAATAAAAATGGTGCAAGTGGAATGTAGATATTACCAATGTGGATCCAATGAGATGAATGATTCATGTACCATACATCATAAAAAATATATTGAACATTAGGTTAGGTTTAGAGAACAATTATTATAGAAGGATATCAATTTTAGTAATAAAAAATGAATAAACGGTTAACCATGTAAATGAAATAAAATGAAAATTGTCATTATGCCAAAAATATACTGGGTCACATGATTCGAAGGCACAAATTTAGAAACTATGCTCCAATCATGGAACCTTTTCTTTTTCAGAAAACCCTCACACAGTTCATGTTCAGGGATTGGTAAACCATGTGAAAAATATTATTTTCATATCATATAAAAACTATTGTGCCCTTGTATGGATGTGGAGCCCTAGGTCCATGATTTCCGAAAAATTTTCATCTGTAAATTATGGTTTGACCCAAATATCATGGTTTCACCAAATATTTTAACCCAGACTCAATAATTTCTACTAACAAGTTGGACCTTCTTCCTTTCGCAAAAACTCATTCTTCGGGGTCCAAAATAGTCCTAAACACCCATGAAACTCTCATGGCCTCATTATCCATTAATATTTTCTAAAAACATGTAATTAAATTGAAATATAGAAGATTCATAACATAAGAAAAAAATAGGGATATTACAGTCTACCCCTTAAGGGAATTAATCCATGAATTTCCCTTGCATGTTTTGCCAAGCTTCCTCTATGTATAATTTTGACCAATAGGGATGTACTTAGGACTTCATATCCTGTGATTCTTCATGCACACAGTGACCTGATCCGGTGGGTCAGATGGCCTAAAAAGCACATCAATTTATTCAAGAGGTTACCTACTAGCTACGAGGGTATGAGGGGGGTAAAGTGGGGAGAATATACCCTCATAATAAAATTAAAGAACAAAAATATACTAACAGAAATCAATTGAAAAATATAAAATATAAGTAGATACAATCCCATATGATAACTGAAATAATAAAGTACTCTGAAATCAACTTCATATAAAATATAATTAACATGTCAGATATCTATACATAATCAAAAGGCATTGATGGAAATATGTATCCTTTAAAATACTTGTATAAAAATATAGAATTAAAAAAAACTATTCCTAGATATCATCACTAGAATCATATTGGTCATGTTCACCCATGCTCCAATGCGATGAGAAATCAAGCATCACAAAGCATGTTCATTCCCCGCTCCCTACCTCCATCCATCGTGTATGCTTGGGTACCAAAGGGTGGCCTAAATAAACTATGATATAACACTAAGTAATACACAACCAATGATTTCTATGAAAAGTACATTATGTGAATACAAAATTAATAATTGATAAATAAATAATTATAACATAAATGATAATTAATAAGTGATAATGTACATCCTGTCAACAATAACCAAACATCTATAATAAGTGTCAATTAGTATCAAGAAACTGTAATCAAATTATAACAAAAATTAATTTAATGATTCCACAACACACTATGTTTTTCAATCCAGTTTTAGAACCCAAGGGTCATATCTAGGGAGTATAAATGTCCACATAATATGTAGTGGACTATGTTGATTAATCAAGTTTCAGACCCAATGTCTCTATCAAAGGAGTAGTAATGTCCAAGAAATCCCATGTAATCTTGATCCTTAGAGAAGAAATGGACGTAAAATCAAATTTAATCCTTAATCCATTTAGTAGAAATGACCATGGAATTTAATGTTGATTTTAATCCATTTAGTATAAATGTACATGGAATTAAATATAATCATAACCATTTCCTTAATTAATTTATAATTCAATCCATAATAATACAAAATCCATGACTTCATCCAACTCCTTATTCATTTTTAATTTAATCTAACTTTTAATTTAATAAAATGTAACCACCTAGGAAATTATGAATAAAATATATCCTGGTATCAAATTTAATACAGTAAGGCTATCAATATGATGGAGAGCTCAAACACACACCCAATGGGATGGTAAATCATTAGGAAGATACATAAAAACACCTCATAGGTGCTGTAGGTTGAGTTTGACAATATCAAACCACCGCACGGTAATAAATGGGAAATTAAAAAAGATTAAAATAAATTTAAAAATATATTTATTCCATTTTATGTACAATGATGGAATATTATACATATAGAACAATGAAATATCTTTATAAACAACAATTCATTATGGTAAAAGGTATAGAACACATAACGTATATCAGGTGTAAAACAATATCTTGTATCAACTCCTAACATGAAACAGATTGAAGGAAAATAGAAGAATAGTTGAATACACAAGAAATAGAACATATTAGATTGAACCAAAATAACGAAATCTATAATAAGAAAACAATGAATGGTGGAATGGGAATTTAGAACTTCTTGGTTCGTATCTAATGAAGAAAATATTTCTTGAATCAAATATCATATAGATTAATATAATTAAACATTAATCCAGGCTTAAAGAACTCATATTAGAGGAGGATATGTAAATGAATGTTGAGGAATTAAGGTAGTGGTTAAACACTTAAATAAAATAGGGTAAAAAAATTATTTTTTTAAAAAATACTAGGTCTTATGGAATGTTCACACATTTGGCAAAACCATATGCCAACCATGCACAATTTTATGGCCAAGAACCCCCCTCACATGGTTCATGTACATGTTTTGGGAAACTAAATTTTTTTTTTCTTCTCATAGATTTTAAAAAATAAAGAATCAACACATGGTAGTGTGGCCCTAGTTGTACAGTTTCCTCAGACAGTGTGAACCTTGATAGAGTACATGTACACCGTTAATGGTTTCATAAAACCATGAACCTTGTGTAAAATATTTTTTACTAATTTTGTATCGCTGATTCATTTTCCCAAAACACAGGATTTGGGTTGATAAATATTCTCTAAAACACCCAAAACACTCGTTATCAAAATAGGCATTCATATAGTATAAAAAATTAAGAAATTTTAATTTAATTTAGAAGATCCATAATAAATGAAAAATAATAGGATCTTATAGTCTTCCCATTTAATAAAATTCATCCATAAATTTACCTTCCAATTGTAGTCAAGAATCATCCTTGAATAATTCCAACAAAAAACAATTTACATTGGCATGCCATTACACATTATTATCTTGTACATGACCATACATCCATAGCACCAATGCCAGTGGAACTAACCACCCTTGGAAAACTTCATTCCACGATGAGAAATATGTATATGATTATGCTTAAAGAATGTATCTACATTAAACTCAACCTCATCTGGACGATGAATATGAGTGGTTCTGGATGATAACGATGTAGATGAGATATATAGGAGACATCATGCAAGTATCAGTAACTCTGAGTTAATATAAAATGATTTTATACTAGCCTGAATCTTTCCATAATCATAAATAACCTAGAATATCATAGAGAAAGCATACCCTATGTTTGAATCAGTTTATTACCAACCCCAATAATTATATGTAAATACCCAATCCCCAACCATAAATTCTAAAGGTCATTAATGGGGATAAGTATATGATATATGTCTAGAATATTCAATATCCATCTTCTTTTTGATCAAATGACCCTACTCTGAGGCCTCATACATGAGACATGGTATTATAAGTTCTTTTTATCCTACCTCAAACCATAAAAATGTTATTGGAATGAACTACCATAAAAAAAATATTAAATTTTTATACTCCTCAAAGAGCTATTGTTATAGAAGAACTCAACTATGGGTATATTCCACTCCCAAGATCCCTAAATATGAAGGACGCATGATCTAAGAAATTTCCTATAGAACCTGTATTATGCACTCTAATTAACCATAAATATGAGGGTGGTATTCCCTAAAAAATAAAATGTTTACCATGCTCCTTCTATATGCCTTTCCAAAACTGATATGTAAATATTGTGTCCCTATCAAATACAATGGTATGTGGAACCCATTCAATCTATAGTATATAATGTCTCCCAAGATCATCAACTGAGAATTCATCTCATATATGTCGGAAATTGGAGACATTTGTGATCTTATCATCAAAAACTCATTGGAAAACACTCTCTCTAGATGACCCTAGAAACCTGCAAATAAAACCAATCGCAAAATCATCCCATTTCCACTAAGGTAAGGGTAACTACATTAAAATCCTATCTAGTTAGTATTTTTCTGAATTCACTAGAAAATAGGTGGAACACCATCCGATGAAACCATCGACCTCTCATTTCATACATGACCACCAATACTAGTGGAATAAATCCTTATTCTTCTTGATTACACCATGATATACATCCCAATATAATGAATGAAAACATGTCTTCATCTTCTCATGAATCTCTACAAAAAACCATATGAGAAAACATGTGCCTAGAAATTTATCCTCAGTAGTGGTCTAACCAGGGGTAAAGTCATCACCCACCATGGTTTCTAGTTGGATTAGTCCCTTATAATCCTAAAACTATCTCAACCACACCCTATTTAGAATATTTAAAGTCACTAGTAATGATGGATGAAAGATCTATCCCTGATTATCATGCACCTCTATGTGCATATCTAAAAAAATTTCCATGAGTTATCTCTCACTACTCACCTACATAACAAATTAGATTTGAGTCCTCCTACACATTTCATCACAAAAAACATTGAATTTATTAGGAATATTATAATGAATTATGTCACAAGACTATGAATATTCAACTAACCATCAATTCATACGATTCATGTATCATTGTGTAAATATATACTTGAGGATTTTTCCTTAAATGTATATCAAAAAATTCTCCCCATTTAAATAATGACTCCAACAACTTATGGAATGTAAAAAATAGATAAATCGGGATAATTGTTCAAGTAGTTGCTCTGGTGTGTCATCAATTAACATGAAACATACACAATGGATCTCTCCAATTACATCAAAACTTCTTCATCCCTAATACATGATGCTTCACCATACATGTTATATCTTTATTCGGGATCTCATTGAATCAGGACTGGAGGTAATGTAATTATCCCTTTTATATATTAAAGGCTTCCTTGTATGTATCTAACTATACATAGTTAACACACTTCCTAGATAATCCCTTCATATTTTATTCTTTGTGTGAGGATCCCTTGATGAAATGATTTTAATATCATGGTATCCCAAATAAACTATGAAAGTCAAATATATTATTGGTATTCTTCTTGGAAACCATAGATGTCACCTTTTCTAGGATGACTAATTTTAATGTATTTGAGATAATAAAACATGAAAGTGAATCTTATATGTACAAAAGTGGAATTTTGGGAGCTTACCATAAAACATATTCTATTTCAATGCATCAAAAATGATCTCAAGATGTTTGAAATGGTAATGATGATTTTGATAATACTCCATGATAAAATCCAAGAATACCATAATAAAATAATCCAAATAAGGATGAAAAACTTGGTTCATTACTTCCATGGAAATTTTTGGCATGACCATAAGACTAAAAAAAATAACCATATATTCATACTTACCATACCAACGATGAGAATTTACATGTGGTATCTATGAAGGTAAAAAAATAACCTAGTTATAACCTGATCTTTGATCAAATAATTATAAAAATAAATTTCCTCCGGACTACTCAAAGCGATCATTTATATGAGGTAAAGGATACCATTTAATAACCATAAACTAGTTTAATTTCTATCAATCCACACCTTACGTAAGGGTTTCATGTTAGTGTTTTGTATAAAAGGACTAGAGAACCCCATTGATAGTTAATGATTCAGAAAAAACCCATCTTCTTACAAGTCCTCTAGCTACCAATTGAGCTCCAAAAACTCTATATTATCAATCATATATGGATAAATTTATACTAGTGTATATCCTAGAACAATGTAGATGGAAAAATCAACCTCATGTTGACGATGAAAGCTCAAAATTCATTTGAGAAAGAATCTATGAAATAACAAAACCCCATTGGTAAAACATACAACACCAACCTTCATAATATATATACAAACTAGAAATATGGGACATCATCCCTCCCAACCCATGATTATTGTGTATAAATATTCTACCATGGACACCCCATTCACCATTGTGACTAAAATAAATGACCTCTTTTGATTAGAAGGTAACCCTATAGTGATAAAAATAAATAAATAGATAAAAGGGAACCAAATAGTACATCCCAAGGGTGATGTCAAACCCTATCATCATGAATATAGATAGGTCCCACAAAACGTGATACATGCCTATCTCAAGGGGGAACACCATGAAGTAGCATATATTCTCTGATAGTGTCACCAAAATAGTATCATGTGTCATAACATCATATGAAAACAAATCATAGGAACTATGGGTACCTAGAATGTGATTAAATACCAAGGTACGAGAAGAACATGTATCAAAAAGCATGGATATTATAGTAATAGCCACAAAAATTGTAACTCTCACTAAATATAGACCTTCACCCTACTCCTTAGGATTATGATGTAATGAATATATCTAGCTTATATTGTGGAACTGATAAACATCTTTACAACACTGATCAAGCCCAATCTATTGTCGATCTGGAACTCATGTGTAGATCCCCAAACTATAAGAACCTTCTTTATAGGGACCACACATTAAACTTTACATAATCTTGAATTAAATTAATAATTCATATTGAGGATATTTTCAGGTTTAGATTTTTAGAAGATTAGGTCATATTGATTACATTAAATTTTCAAAAAAAAAAGTAGACACTTCTACTCAGTATCCATTTTTTCATAAAATAAAAACTCTAAAAAACATGTCATGTTCCATGTATTAGACAGCATGACTTTTCCTTGATCCCATCGTTGACCCCATTCAACTTTATGTCCAATAAAAAAACATTTCAAAACATGTGGTGAGCATAAAAATATTAGTAAGGGTTATAAAATAAGGAAATGAAACATTAACCCATCAATAAATACTAATCAATGAAACCATACTTTTCAATCATAACATACCTCATGAAATCGTAAGATTTATGAATAAAACATAGAAATCATAAATCATAAATGTAACTTGTGGCATACATAAAATTCATTTATTTAGTTATAGTGTAATATACAGTAAAAAGCTATGGTGGGAGACCTGTGACGATGGCACCGTTCTCTCCAGGCGGAGCTCCCCCCAAGCTCTAGGGTTTCTGCTCCCATTCCCCTCCTTCTTGATTTCTTTCTCTGGTTCTCATCACTAATTCTCCATGCATTGGTCATGGTTATGGGTGGATCTTTATTTTGGTCTTCTACTTCATTGGGTGTATTTTTATTTTTGGATTTCTTTCCTCTTCATGATTTCGGTTCTTCTTCCAATGTTGTCCTATGATGCTCTGTTGCTCTCCGTCGATTCATGTTCCCCTAAGATCGCTACCATGCTCTTATCGCTGGAACCTTCCCTCCAAAACCCCACTTCAGTTTGACCCTAAGGCGCTCTGGTGGGTTGGTGTCATTTAGTATCGATGTTCGGTGGTTATCCTCTTGTCTTGAACACCCATATCCGCTCTTTCTGCATTTTCTATTGTACTATACTCCAGTTAGGTCTAGTATGAAGGTGTTTGTGGCGGTTTTGGGATGGTGTTGGTGGTCGCGTTCGGCGTTACAGGAGTGTATCAACGGTGTGGCTCTGGTGCTTGGTCTCATAAGTTACATCTTGTGTTGGTTCTTGTCTATTCTCGGTGTTTTTTTCTTTTTTCTTCTTGGATTTTGGATGGTCCTTCAACTTCGGTATTTTTGTTCGGCCCTGGATGATGTCTGGCCTGGTGATGTTTCCGATTGGAAGATGGTGAAGCCTCTGTCAGTTTGAAGTTTTTATCTGTCTTCTTGATGTTCTGGTTTGGTTTTCTTTCTCACAACATCAGAAGTGTTAAGAAAAGGTTTTTCTATTCGTCTCTGATGTTCTTTTTGGTTTTCTGGTATCATTTTTCCTGGTTTTTGTCCCTCTGTTTCAATTGATTCTGACAGTGGACAGTGAGGTCGTTGATGGAAGCTGCGGAGATGATGAAGGTGGTGGTTCTGAGAATCAATGATGAAGGAGGTGACTGGATGTTGGTTTGTCGTCGGATAAAATCGAAGTTGGTGAGCAAATTATGCGTCTCAAGGTGGCTCTTTGTTCAACCCATAATGATGCACCTGGCACGTGATATGAAAATAAATTTTAGGATTTTGAAATTTGAATTTGAAACCATGTTCGTGGCGTGATTCTTTGGTTCTAAAGAAGTAGGAAGTTATGGTTTTCTATTGTTTTTTGAGTGTGGTGCTTTTTTGTAACATAGTGAAGTTTTTTGATCCGTGTGATGTATGGTTACCACTTACCCTTAAAGAGGTATTAGAAAATATCAAAAAATACATTTGAAGATAGGTGTGGCATACATAACATACTTACATCGTACTTATCACATATATGTTGGGAGTTACATTTGGAATACCCATCATAGTATATTCCCTGAATCTCTTAGTATAAACATTAACATTTACCTCGATCACCTTACCTAATGCACTAAAGAGATATCTCGAGCTCACCCTCCTTAGGTTTATCACAGAACCACCCATATTTGTAAACAATTCCCAATAACCATAACATATTCATAACACATTAAACAAGAATAATGTAAAGATAACATTTCTACATTGCAATTACAATATATCATTTCAAGATATTGACGTAATCAATGCTTTATCATACAATTTTCAAAACCATTTTAAAAATTTAATAAAAAGATTTTTGAATAAAAGTGTCCAATACCACTGTGAATAATTTAAAATAATTTACATTTTAAATCATTAATTTATATATAAATAAATCTTTAAAACCATTTTTATAACAAGGAAATTAGTGAGATATATTTAGAAGATCAAATCATTAAATCATTTAAAATGATATTTTAGTAAAAGAGTTCCTAACCAAATGAGAGACGCTTGAATACAAATAATTGAGGAATAACATCAATCAATTATTATAATATCATTAGAATATATATATTTATGACATAATACATCAAGGGATGTATATACACCATTTAAAAGTGAATTGGTGCATAACAACAATGAAGTCTCAACAGAATGTAAATTGAGACAAAATCCATTATAAAGACGGTATCCTTAGATTAAGGATAAATAAATGGCATAGTTATGTTTGAAAAAGATAAATTCACCCAATATAAGTGGGTATTAAGTGTAAATAAATCATTGGTTATTCACACAAATTCATATAATGACCCAATCAAGAAATTTTAACCCAAAGAATTGAAATTGGTTGAAGAAGTTCCCTTACAGATATTCAACAGCCAAACGATGCGACTTTTAAATTCCAAAAATGAGTTTATGAGAGAGAAAAGGGTATCTCATCACATTGACCTAAAATTTACAGCAATAAAGATATATAATAACATTTACAAACATAATAAAATATAAATTAAAATACATAACTAAAAGAAGTCTTTTAAAAATAGAAGGGTGAAAGGTTCCCTTACCGATTTGGTCACATACGAAACAACACCCCATGAAAGGTGGATAATTCAATGAAGATTTAAATACCCAAAAATAAATTTATATTACACAAATAATAGAATCATGGGAAGTACATCCACCACACAAAAGGAAATAGTGGCAAATATATCATGAATCTCACGGGAATAAAAAGCGAGATGAAAACCCCTTACCACGTTGTAATCAATCGAGTTGTATGACCAAAAGTTTATAACCACCAAATGAACTATAGAATACCATGAATATAAATAGAATAATGATAATTTATATCAAATTGATGTACTCAATACACCACATGCAACAAACAAGTGGTGAACAGTGGAAATCACACAGAATTAAAAGTGGGATTAGAAACCCCTTACCATGTTGTAATCAATCGAGTCGTATGAACAAAAGTTAATAACGACCAAATAAATCACATAATTCCATTAATATAAATATAATAATGATAATATATATCAAATGTCAGTACAAAATACAATACATGTATGAAATAAGTGGCGTACAATGGAAATCTCACATAATTACAATTGAGATAAGAAACCCATTACCACGTTGTAATCAATCGATTCGTATGACTAAAAGATAATAACCACAAAATTAATCATAAAATAACATTAATATAAATAGAATCATGATAATATATATCAAATGTCAGTACATAATATACCACATGCATGAAATAAGTGGCGATCAATGGAAATTTCACGGAATTAAAAGTGAGATAAGAAACCCTTTACCACATTGTAGTCAATCGAGTCATATGACCAAAATATAATAATCACCAAATGAATCACAAAATACCATTAATATAAAGATAATCGTGATAATATATATCAAATTTCAGTACAAAATACACCACATTCATGAAATAAGTGGCGAACAATGGAAATATCACGGAATTAAAAGTAAGATAAGAAACCCTTTACCTCGTGTTCGACTTGACTCGATTATTATTTAATATCCTAAATAATAAAACACAGTTAATTTCTAATTGATTAAGAAATTTTCTCATGTTTATTATTCCTTTTATATCAATTATTACCTTTTTATAACAATTCGTTAATTATTTCAGTTCATATCGGACATTTTTTCGATGTTCAGAACTTGAGTTAAAAATGAACTTGTTATAATTATAAATTGTCCATGTGGTAAAAATTACATTATCTATATAATTATATTCAAGATTTATATATCATATATATCATATATATATCCATTATGTATCTGTATTTATAAAAGTACATAACATTTGGAAATAAGAAATGAAATGCACCGTTCATGGAGATGGTAAGTCGTACGTATGCATGAACGCAACCTTCATTTCTGGTACATATTTAATGGAATGAAAATTTAATGATAAATATGTATATTATAATTCAAGTATAATATCATATATATAATTTAATTATCTCATTCCTTTATACGTTCCACCTATGGCATTAACGAGTCGTATCACTAATGAGGAGGAGGTAGTCCGCACTTCCTCAAATGAAATTATCGTGTTTACACATATTGGAAAGAATAATGGTATGTTTGTAAATAAAAATTACAGAAGTATATAGAAAAAAATATAATATATATCATATATAAATACAGTTCCATCATTATGGACACTATAAGAGGTGGAAGGAGAAGATTGAACAATCATCCTTTCATGAGGCAGGAGTTCGTTGTCCACAAAAATAGTATGTTCTTTATCCATTAGATGGAGGTGTGTGTAAGTGTAGTTTAATACATACCATAACAAAAAACTAGTATTTTTAGGATAGTGGTGTTTTTATAAAATAAATTAATAAAAATAGTTTAGGTGGTTAGATAAGTAAAATAAAACCAAAGAACTAAAGGGATGAAATTACCTTTAAATCAGGTATATCCCTTTGGTTTGAACCAAAAAGTTTTAATTTAATTTCCTTATGCCTAGGGGAAGGCTTATAAGAGAATGCTAGGGATGTAGGTAGAATAAATGGGTATAGTTTGGAAGATCAAAGGGGCTTCAGAAGTGTCAGGAATGGGTTAGAAGTGAGGGATTTTTATAATGGGGAAGAGGGGCTCTTTTAGAATGTTTATAAATGTTATTTTATTATATAATGATTTTTTGTTTCTAAGGGTACAAAACTTATTAAAGTCCATGATAAGATGAATCATGTGTGATATATAATCTTCCAATATTAATTGGATAGGTTTTTAATATTTTTTTAATCTTTATAATCTTATTTATTTAAATCATTCATTAATGAGGTAAACACTACATCATTATTGTGTCATAAATATTTTTATTTATTTGATTTCTAAATTTTTTTACAAAATCAAGATGTAGGAAATATTTTTAGATTTAAAATTAGTATTTACAGTCTAGGAGATAACTTATATAACCCAATTTAATAATTGATTTACTAAAAGATATATGTTTAAGTCATTTTTGTCTTTACTTTAAATTAATTAATATAACGTATCATTGTCACTTCTATGTGGTTCCATGGGGTCCATAAATTTACCCATGGATTTCCATGGTCATAAATTTATCAACAAATAGGATTAGAACACATTTAGTGTAATTTAATATTATTATAATAATATTTTGTTACCCTTATTTACCAGATCTACCCTTTAATCATGGTAAATAAATTTTTTACTGAAGTAAATATTCATAATGTATAAAAATAAAAGTTATCATTTTATAAAATTTTGACCTCATGATTCGATATATGAAAACCATTTTTCCAAATTCTAAACACAGAAGTGTACGAAATTAATTTAAAATTAATTTCTACTGTCAAAACAAAACGCGTGTTTTTAAAAAATAATAACTATCAAAATATTGACTCTTATTTATGTCCAATTTCAAAGGGAAATTACTTTCAATGACAAAAATTGGATTAAATGGTAAAACTATAATCTAATTATACTTTAAAACCATTTATAGATATAATATACCCATATAAATAAATTATATTAAAAGGAGGTTTTGAATTAAATTCTAGTATTTTTCACTATTCATAAAAAATGTACTGTATCAAAAAATACCAAAATTTTATCCCAAGTAAATTTTGATGTGCTGATTCTAAAGAAGAATATTATTTTATAAAATAGAACATTTAAAAGTGACCAAAAATATATTTGAAGAGGGTTCTCCATCAAAAGGTGGTAAATCAACATTTTAATGAATATTAGAGAATTTATGCTTAGAATCGGAATCTTTCTTATTTTAAGCCTCTAAAATTTATTGGATAAATGTAAAAACATTAAACAAACATGTATATTCATATTGTATTTAGTTTTTTCCATTTATTCCAATACAATGGATAGGCGTTAACTAACATTTAAAATAATATTATATTATTATTTTTCAGTACGACTCAGCATTGTGTGCAACATAATATTTCCAAGAAACCCATTGTTGCGTATCGAGTACGCCATCGAACATAGAATCCCATTTAAAGGAAAATTAATATTTAATTCAAAAATTTTAATTAATATTAAAATTTTATATTCTTTATTTACCTAGGATGTTACATCCTTCCCCACATTTCGGAATTGCGTCCCAACAATTTTAAAATTGGGCTTGCAAACTCCATTGAATGTCCCTCATTGAAAAAAGAGTCAAAAAATATCAATTTAAAAGAAAGAAATAAAAAGAGAAAGATCACTCAAGATAGCCCATACCGGGATTCCATGTAGGAAAACATGGATATGGAAGAGAAAAAAACCATTATGGTTTGATGAAGAGTGGTAGAAAACATGATTATGAGAAAGTTAACCACCAGAAAATCACAAAAATGTGATGGGTTTAATAGTCATTTATTACCAAGTAGGAAAAGCTAACCGAAAATGTTTTTGTTTTTTGTTTCATTTAATAAATTTGAGTAATTTATTTATGATCTTGAATAAGAATATAAAAAATCATACTTAATTTTCATGTATACTTTCATCCTTTACTATATTTCTACCACAAACTCATCTTTTCTCCAAATGATGAGTATTCAAGATGACTTATTGACCTTGAAAGTGCTATAACCAACTTCTAGAGAATCATATAATCTAAAAAAGATGAACTCTATTTTTCTCATATCTATTAGAATTAAGAAAAACGAAAAATTGTTAGTACAAGATCAAATAATCCCCAAAAAGTATAGTCATTTACGAAAAAAACAACTCTTAATCTCCAAAATTTTTCAAACAATACCCAAAGTTCAACAAATACCATTCAATAAAAAATTGTCCATCATATTCTTCAATGTAATAAAAAATAAGATTGAAAACAAAATCTCAGAAGGATTTAATCACATAGTCTTCCATGATAAATATTAACATTAATCTCCAAATAACATCTGTTACTCTTAAAGTATCATACTAAAAATTAATTAACCTAATCACATATTCTCCATGATAGGTTAATCATTTCCATAAATAAACCAAATCGTCATATGTCTACAATAGTAACATTGATTCTTCCAAAATAAAATTTCAACCATTACACCACAAAAGAGACCCATATTATTTTATTTCCCTTGAGCATATAATGTTTCCAACTGAGCGAACATCATCTAAAATAACTTTTATCAATTAATCTCCAAATCATTTTCCTATATAAAGAATATCCATTGCATAACACACATGTTCCCAAAATCATCTTATTCATGTCTCATAAAACCATTTAACATCAAAAAATAAGTCATGCTGACCAGGGACTTCATGTAGGATAGTTGTGGGTGATGCTCCCTTGTCGCCCTTCGGTTGTGGGTTCGATTCTGGTGGCCTTTCCGGATGTGACGGGTCGTTACCCATCTTACAAGTTGTCATTTTTATAAAACTCAAAAATATCTGAAACATGTTTTAACCTCAAAGGTTTTATTATACCTTTAATTTTCATCTAAATACATTAAGACCGCAACATATTACATATTGTCATTTTTTTACCTCCATATGATAAAATAAAAATGTTCCCATTAGAAAGAACACAATACGTTGATCAGGGTGTCTATATGGTTTCTTCATCATCTTGTTCACATAGGTAGAAGGTTCATGCATTGCAATAATGATTTTGAGATCCTTCAAAATAATTTTATTCATTCATCCAAATACACCTCATATGGCTTGGGTCATATGGGTGTTCTCAGAAAAAATGTTTCTAAAAATAATCATGTATGACATATAATTTCAAAACATCTGATAAAACATGATTTGTATAAAATAGTCTGACCGAATTTGAGTTGAAACCATCAATCAATGGTTCTTTTAAAATACCTTAAGTACATGTTGAGATACTATATTTTAAAATAAAATATAAATAGGTTGCGCAAGGGTCTCCTTCTTCATCACCTTTTTCAAAATCATATTATGCTTTAAAATCTTGTGATATGTTAATATATTTGAAAATTCATTGATATTATTTACCTTTATTGAAAATATGAGAATATTAAGAAAACCACATTTGATTAAATACAACCCATGATCCATCATGATATCGAGGTATATTGGAGGTGTTTTATATCTCAAACAACTTCTTGTAAGTGAGTTGTATGTTAGAAAAAGTTTCACAATCATCTGAACATGACTTTGCAATAATTATTTCTAGCATGACATCAGGAAGAGATAGGAATTTCGTTTGAGATCCTCCTCCATCCATTTGTAACTGACATTCCTTGATCTGAAAAATTTATAAAACAATGATTTAACTAAAATAATAGACACTGGGACTAACTATGTCTTTAACGAAAACTCATAATCACTAAAGTTGTCTAAACCGACTTATGATAACAACTATAAGGACCCTACCTTAAACATTATATAATATTTAATTGAACAAAAAACTCACATTGTGGATATTTTCAAGTTTAGTGTTTTAGAGAATTAGGCCATATCAATTACATTACATTTCAAACAAATACAAAGTAGGTAGTTCTACTTAGTATCACTTTTTTCCACAAAATAAAAACTCTAAAAAAAGATGACTAGTTCCATGTTTTAGAAAAAAAGTCTTTTCCTTGATCTCATCCTTGAATCTATTCATATTTATGTCCTGTGAAAAACATTTCAAAACATGGGGTGAGAATAAAAAGCTCAGTATGGTTAATAAAATAAGAAAAGGAAACATTAACCAATCAATAAATACAAATCAATGAAACCATACTTTCAATCATAACATACCTCATGAAATCGTATGATTTAGGAATAAAACATAGAAATAATAAATCATAAAGCTAAATTGTGGCATAAAAACATACTTAAATTGTAGTTATAATAACTATGTATGGAGTTACATTTGGAATACTCATCATAGTATATTCCCTAAATCTATTTGGAGAAACAAAAATGTTTACCTCCATCATCTTACCCAATTCATTGGAGAGCTATCTCGGGCCCCCACCCTAGGTTTATCACGAAACCACCAATATTCCTAAGCTATACCCAATAACCATAAATTATTAATAACACATTAAACAATCATAAAGTAAACATAACATTTCCACATTGCAATTACAATATATCATTTCATGATATTGACATAATCAATGCTCTATCAAACCATTTTCAAAACCATTTAAACCATTTAACAAATATGTTTTTGAATCAAAGTGTCCCATACCATTTTGAATCTTTCAAAAAAATTAAAATTAAATAAATTAATTTCAATATAAATAAATCATTAAGATAATTTTTAAAACATGGAAATTAATGAGAAATATTTAGAAGAACAAATATTTAAAACATTTAAAATGACATTTTAGTTAAAGAGTTCCTAACCAAATGAGAGATTCTTGAATAAAAATAATTGAGTAATAACATAAATAAAAGCTTATAATATCATGAAAAAAGATATATTAATGATATAATATGCCAAAGGGAAGTATATACACAATATAAAAGTGAAATGGTGCATAACAACAATGAAGTCTCAATGGAATGTATGTTGAAAAAAATCCCTTATAAAGATGGCATCCTTAGATTAAGGATAAATAAATGTCATAATTATGTGTTAAAAATATAAAGACACCCAATATAAGTGGATATTAGGTGTATAACAATCAGATGTTATTCACACATATTCATATCATACTGTAATCAAGAAGTTTTAACATAAACAATTGAAATTTGTTGAATAAGTTCCCTTACAGATATTCGACAGCCTAACAATGTCACTTTAGAATTCATAAAATGAGTTAATGAGAGAGAAAAGGGATTCTCATCACATGTACATACAATTTATAGCAAAAAAGGATACATAAGAACATATCCCAATTTAATAATATGTAAATTAATAGACATAACAAAAAAGAAGTATTTTAAAAAGAAGAGGGTGAAAGTTTCCCTTACCGATCTGGTAACATAGGAATCTTACACCCCATGAAAGAAGGAAAATTAAATGAAGATGTAAATACCCATAAATTAAATTATATTACACAAATAATACAATCATGGGATGTACATCCACCACAAAAAAGGAAATAGTGGCTAATATAGCATGAATCTCATGGGAAGAAAAAGTGAGATGAAAACACCTTACCACATTGTAATCAATCAAGTCGTATGACCAAAAGTTTATAACCACCAAATGAATCACAATATTACAAAAATATAAATAGAATGATGATAATATATATGAAATTTAAGTACTCAATACACCCCATGCAATAAATAAGAGGTGAACAATGGAAATCTCACTGAATTAAAAGTGAGATAAGAAACCCTTTACCACGTTGTAATCAATCGAGTCATATGAACAAAAGTTAATAACCAAAAAATGAATCACATAATTACATGAATATAAAGAGAATAATTATAATATATATCAAATGGTAGTACAAAATACACCACATTCATGGAATAAGTTGAGAATAATGGATATCTCACGGAATTAAAAGTGAGATAAAAACCATTTACAATAGTGTAATCAATCGATTCGTATGACCAAAAGTTAATAAACACCAAATTAATAATTAAATAAAATCAATATATATATAATCACGACAATATATATCAAATGGAAGTACACAATACACCACCTACATTAAATAAATGGCGAACAATGGAAATCTCACGGAATTAAATGTGAGATAAGAAAGCCTTTACCACGTTGTAATCAATAAATTCATATGACCAAAAGTTAATAACCAACAAATTAAAAATAGAATATGATGAATATAAAAATAATCATGATAATATATATCAAATGGAAGTAAAAAATACACCACATTCATGAAATAAGTGGAAAAAATTGAAATCTCACTAAATTAAAAGTGAGATAAGAAGGCCTTTACCTCATGTCCGACTTGACTTAATCATTCTTTAATCTCCTAAATAGTAAACTAAAATTAATTTATAATTGCTTAAGAATTTTTTTTTGTTTTTTATTTATTTTATATCAATTATTTCCTTGCTATAACAATTACCTAATTATTTGAGTTCATATCAGACATTTTGTTGATGTTCGGAACTTGAGTTAAAAATGAACATGTAATGATTATAAATTGTCCATGTGGTCAAAATTAAATTATATGTAGAATGATATTCATGATTTATATATCATATATATCATATATATCCAGTATATATTTTTATTTTTAATAGTACACAACATTTGTAGATAAGAAATAAAATGCACCATTCATAGAGACGGTAAGTCGTACATACACATGTACGCTACTTTCATTTCTATTTAATATTTAATGGAATTAAAATTTAATGATAAATAGGTGTATTATAATTTCATTATAATTTATTATATAATTTAATTATATTCATCCTTTACGTGTTCCAATTATGGCATGAACAAGTCATATCACTTTGAGGGGGCGGTAGTCTGCAATTCCTCGAATTAAATTATCATGTTTACACATATTGGAAAGCATAAAGTTATATTGGTAAATAAAAATTAAATAAGAAGAATTTAGAAAACATAAAAATAATATATATCATATATAAATATATTTCCATCATAATGGCCACCATAAGAGGTGGTGGGGGAAGATTGGACAATCATCGTTTCGTGAGACAGTAGTTCGTCGTCCACATAAATAGTATGTTCTTTACCCATTAGATGGAGTTGTGTGTAATTTTTGTTATAATACTTCTCATAACAGAAACCTTGTATATTTATTATACTGGTGTTTTTATAAAATAATGGAATAAAAATAATATAAGGGTTGTAGAAGTAAAATAAAACAAAAGAATTTAAGAGAAGACGTTGCCTCTAAATCGAGTATCTCCCTTTGGTTTGAACCAAAATATTTAATTGAATTTCAATTTTCCATGAAGAAGGATTCTAGGAGGCGGAGATGGATGTTGGGAGATTAATTGGGCATATTTTAGAAGAGGCAAGGGTCTTGAGATGTATGAGGAATGGGTTATAATTGAGGGCTTTTTATAAAGGGGAGGGGTTCTTTATGAATGTGTAAAAATATTATTTTAGTATATAATGATTTTCGTTTTCTAAATGTCCAAATATTATTAAAGTTGAAGATAACAAGACTCATGTTAGATATAAAATCATCCAATAATAATTGGAAAGGTTTTATATATTTTTTTAATCATTATAACCGTATTTATATGAATCATTCTTTAATGTGGTAAACACTCCATCATTATTGTTTCATTAATATTTTTATTTATTTATTGTCTAAAAAAAATAAAAAATATATAATGATATAGGAAATATTATTATAGTTCTAATTAATATTTATTGTCAAAGAGATCTCTTATATAACACCATGTAAGATTCTATTTACTAAAATATCTATGTTTAAGTCATTTTTTCATTACATTAAATTAAATAGTATAGAGTTTCATTGTCACTCCCAAGTGGCTCTATGGGGTCCCCAAATAGACCCAAGGATTCCCATAGTCGGAAATGTATCAACCAATAGGATTATAACACATGTTAGTGTAATTTAATTTTATTATTTTAATATTTATTACACTTATTTACAAGATTTACCCTTTAATCATGGTAAATAAAATTTTTACTGAAGTAAATATTCATAATGTCTAAAAATAAAAGTTACCTATTTGCATAATTTTGAAATCTTGATTACAAATTTGGAATCCATTTTTCAAAATTAAAAACACAGAAGTGGAAGAAATTAATTTAAAATTAATTCCTATTGTCAAAACAAAAAGTATGTTTTTAAGAAGTAATATCTATCAAAATATTGACACTTATTTATGTGCAATTTCAAAGTGAAATTACTTCCAATGACCAAAATTGGATTAAATGATAAAATTATAATCTAATTATAATTTAAAACCATTAATAATTATAATATATCTATATAAATAAATTAAATTCAGAGGCAGTTTGGAATTAAAATACACTATTTTTCACTATTCATAAAAAAATGAACTTTATCTGAAAAATACCATAATTTTATCCAAAGTAAATTTTGATATCCTGATTCTAAAGAAGAATATTATTTTGTCAAATAAAACATATAAAAGTTACCAAAACTATATTTAAATATAGTTTTCCATCAAAAGGTAGTAAATTGACCTTTTAATTAATATTAGAGTATTTATGCTTAAAATTAGATTATTTATTATTTTAAGCCTCATAAATTTATTGGATAATTGTAAAAACATTTAACAAACATTTATATTTATATTGTAGTTATTTTTGCCTATTCCTTCCAATAAAATAGTTATGTGTTAACTACCATTTAAAATAATATTATATTATTATTTTTCAGTATGACTCAGCATTGTGTGCAACATATGATTTCAAAGAAACATGTTGTTGCATATCTGATACACCATCAAACATTGAATCCCATATAAAGTAAATTTGATATTTAATTCACAAATTTTAATAAAAATGAAAATGTTATATTGTTTATTTACCTGGGAAGTTTCATTCTGGGACTGAATGACCAATAATACCCCATATCCCATCATGATGTGGATACATGAATCTCACTTAAATACCTAGATATGGTGCTAATACCTCTCAATTTCCACTATTATAAATGTCCAAAAATATACTTTATATAGACCATCCTACTACAGGATCGACTCCCAAATGGGTCTCTACCACACTGATTCCTCTGGTGTCCCCGCCTTCCACAGTGATGATAATAGATATAAATAAAAATAAAAAACATTGTATTTTTATTCCCTTATTATATTTCTCAAAACATCGCTTTTGAAAATTAGAAATTGAACCATTGGTTTGAGAATTTTCACTTCCCTACTCTAACCCCAAGATTCCCCTTGTTACGTGCAATAATGAGTTCCTCATTCACTATTTCAGTTATGGTAGTCAACCAGACGACTTCCACATGTTATTAAATGACATTGTTGATACCTTACTCAACAAATATCACCCTAAAAAATCAGCATCAAGATAAAAAGGTTAGAAATGAATAATATCTATAAATTGATCTTAATACACCATAATAGTGATAACACCTAGCTCTGAATGCATAAACACACTATCCAATTCATCGTTCAATGTTTTAGGAAAAAAATAATCCAATAACATGTTTTGGAAATCCCTAAAAACCATATATCTGATCATATCATCATTTTTTTGAACATCCCACCAGCGATTAGTGTCTCCCTCGAGCATATACATATTGATCATGAATCTTATTTCTTATGTAGTCTCTAAATTCTCCGTGATAAACAAATGGTCTCAAGAAAAAGCTCAGTAGACTGTGGAAAATGATCCCCCAATTTAATGAGTTGATTATTCTTCTAGGACATGTTAATTAGTTCTTACATAGATGAGGTGGGATACATGGCTCCCAAAAAAGTTATTATAATGTGCGTGTATAAATTTCAAAATTGGGTGTTAGAACCCATATCAAGAAAAAATGTGGTTCCTCGTGATACTTTACAGTAGGCTCTATTAGTTGATTAGATCCCACAACCTCAACATCATGGTCTTCACCAACCTTTATGATCAGTAATGGATGTCATCGTGGTGGAATGTATCTAAAAGTTCCAAAAAAAACATTGAAAAGATTTTATAACCACCCAATAAATGATATAGACATTGGAATGGTAAATTACATTCTATATAACTAAGACACAACCCTATGCCTTTTACAAAATCTTATTTTGGGTAAATGAAATACTCATGGAGAATACTGGAATCACTACCTACAACCCACTCCCAAGGTGGGGCCTAGGTCAAGATTTCTATTTCACAGCATGGGTGCCGACATATGAACTATCAATTTCAAATGGAAACTCCATTTAACTGTGGCCATTCCAAATTGGAATTTTAATTTATTTAAATGGATATTTACATAAACATTATCTCTTAATAGATAAAGGATATATTCTACCATTTCAAATTTATAGTGTCCCATAAACCTTATAAACTGAACTCTAATGTCCATTTAATCAAAACCATAACACTATCCCACCCATGCAACCAATGGCCCGAGACTCAATATTCGATAATCGACTGCTTACAATGTGTACTATAGATTATGAATGAAAACACTGTCTAGGTTATGGAAGGAACATTCTTTACTATTTTGATTTCTCAAACATCAACATGTAGTGTTAGTTAATAATAGGTATATAATCCCATTAACTCAATATAAATTTGATGGAAACCATAAATGGATTGTAGATGGAGTGGAAAATGATGGGAATGTGAATCCTGTAAGGCTCCTCATATGGGGAATGATCTATAATTACATCAAACATCCTACCCCAGATAATATTAAACTCCTCAATCATAGAAATAATAACATCACATATTATGTGAATCATCATATTTTGGAAACAAATCAACTATAATTGGTAAAAATAGAATAAAACATCCCATCAATGGATGATTCGATTTTACCTATACATTTGTCATATACTCCCTAATATAGTTATTTACTATATTATAACCCATTATTAGTATACTATCTGTCACACCCCGACCGCAGATACCCTTATCTTACTCTTTTCTTGGTCTCGGTCTGATTTTTTTTAACGTTTATTTGTGTAGAAGGGTTTCGCGCCAGTGCGCGGTCATCGCATCGTTAGCGGTGACCGTGCGGCTGGCCCGGGTGACTACGTGTTCACCCGACGTTTAAATTTGAGAATTTTATGTTGTCATTTTATTATTATTATTATTATTTTTCATTATAAAGTTTATTTATTATTATTATTATTATTTATTATTATTATAAGTTTTATTATTGTTATATAAGTTTTGTTATTATTAATATTATAAGTTTTATTAGTATTATTATAGTGTTATTATTATCATTATTATTACAATTATTATTATTATTATTTTATCATATATATATATATATATTTAACCCTAAAACCTACCCTAATCCCTTTACCCAGCCGCCACCCCCCTCACCTCTCTCTCTCTCCATCCCCTCTACCTCACCGCAGCCTGCAACCGCCCCTCTCACCGCACACCCGGCAGCCTCCTCCTTCAGCGCCGCCCCGGCCGCCCTCTCCCCTGCACACTCCAGCGTCCGGCGGTCCGAACGCCGCCCTGCTCCGCCCCTGCTCCACCCCGGTGCGCCGTCCGCCGCCTCCGCCCTCTCGCCGTCCGACTCCCTTGCGCGCTGCGCCATCTCGGCTTCCCCGACCTTCTCCGCCTGTTCCCGTCACCGACCCCCCCGCGGTCCTCCCGCGCGCTCCCCGCTCCCAGCGTCCCCCGTTCCACCGCACCGCCTCCCTGCGCCGGCCTCCCCTTCCTCTCCGCTGTGCCCTCGCCCAGCCGCAGACGCCCCCGGCGTCCCCTCCGACCTCGCTCCGCCTCAACACCCCGGCTGCGCGCCCTCTCCCTTGCACCCTCCTTCCGCCCCGCTTCACCCGCGAACCCCCCCTGCTTCCCGTCCCGCGCACCTCCCGGCTCACCCCGCTCCAGCGCGCTCCGCCCTGCTCCTCCGCCTTGCGCCGACCCCGCGCCGCCGTCCCGGCTTCTCCGCGCCCAGCTCCTCCTTCCGGCGTCCGCAGCCCTCCCCTCCTTTCGGTGAACCAGTCCCGGCCTCCCCTTTGTCCGGCGCCGCCCCGCACCTCTCCCCGTCCCGAGCCGCACCCTCCGCTGTAAGTTTCTTTTTTTTTATTTTTTTTTATTACGTTTTGTTTTATTTATCATGTTAATAACATTATTATTATCAATGTTATAATATTAATATTTTTCTATTATTATTATTGTTGTTATAATATTATTATGTTAATATTATTATATTATTATTATATTATTATTATTACAATTATTATTAAATTATTAATTTACTATTATGATCATATTAATATCATGTTATTATTATTATTATTATTATTATTATTATTATTATTATTATTATTGCGCTATTATATTTATTATTGTTGTTATTAGTATTATGTCTTTATAGTAATTATTATTATTATGTTAATATTATTGTTACTCTTATTATTATTATATTACTATTTTGTTATTATTATTATTATTGTTGTTGTTGTTGTTATATTATTATTATATTATTATTATTGTTATTTATTTATTCTCTTGATTATTTTTGTGTGTGTTATTTATCTATATATTTATTTTCTTATTTGTTTATTTATTTATTTTCCTTTTTATTCCATCTTAGTGTTTATATTTAATTTATATTAATCCTTTTTCTGTCGCGGGTTGAGTGACATGTACTTTTCCACTGTTCAGCGTACGCAGTTAGTCCGCAGGGGTTCGTTCTACATTCTGCTGGGTTTCCGTCATGTCCGCTCCTTGTTTGAGGTAGGCGAATTCACCTGTTTCCTTTTAGAAGCACTCTGTTGGTACTTGAATTATTTTAAATTAATTTTATTCCATGATTCTCATGTGTATTATAGCCTTGCGTGACTTATTTTGGTGGTTTATGATCCATAGTTTTTGTTCGAGAAAATTATGTTTGAAGCAATTATAATTTTATGCTGTTATAGTTGTACACTAGATGGTATCTTGTACTTGTTTAGGCGTTTTCAGTTAAGGTGGAACTAAATGTCTGTGTTTCTGATGTTATCGTTGGTGGTCTGGTGCGGTGTTTTCTTTTTAAAGGAAAAAAAAGAAAGAAAGAAAAATCATTCTTGGGTCATATTATCCTGTGTTGGTTGGTTTTTATGAAATTTAGTGTGATTTGGAAATGTTGTCGTGCCTCTTTGCAAGTCTGATGCACCATTGGATGATGACGCATTCATGCGTGCACCAGGTGCACACATGGATGCGGCCTCAAATGAAGATGGTGTTTTGAGTTGTTAGCATTTATTTTTATTTCTATTTATTTTTAGTTTTCTCGAAATCTTGACTTTTCTAAATGGTTCTTTGTTTCAAAATATTTTGACCTCTTCATGAGACACATTAAATTAGTCTGAAAAGAAATCCACGAAGATATGCCTGTTTGGCCTTTTAATTAATACAAAAACAGTGTTTAGCGTTATTTAAAATGATATTGTGAAATGTTCGTGTAAAGTCATTTTATTTTGTAAAAACTGGGTGCTCGCTTGGCGACTTCAGGTATTTTTATAAAGCGGTTTTGATAATTAAATGACGTGGAGGCCCAGTTGGCACTTTATTAACTGTGAAGTGATTATACACATACATATATATATACGTACTTGTGAGGGCATCTCTACAGGGGGACTTCCCTTCGAGGGTTGTCGTGTAGCGATGTTCGTGTAAGGGGTTGGCAAGTGCGGTGAGATGAGTCACGCGTGCGTGGGCCTCCCACTTACACAGTGTTACTAAAACCACCATGGGTTCCTGGGCGTCTTGTAGATTATCGAGTGACGGTTGCTTGCTAACCCTGATTAGACGGGTTGGTACCCCCTGGAGTTGTAGACAGGCCAGGAGGGATGTGCCACTGGTTGGCTATTAGGGCGGCCAGTTGGTTATTGACTATGGAGTACCACGCCGGCAGGTAGTCTGAACCCGAGTACGTCCAGGGGTTTTCTAGGGATGTTTAGGATCACCCATGGTTACTTGTTCACCTTGATTGTTTACTTTTAGTTATTCTTTACAGCTTATAGTGTTACTTGTGTCCTTTTTCACTACTATCATCTTGCATTACTTGGTTACTTTCTGTTTCACTGGTTTGCTTTCAGCCTGTACTGTTTACCTGTTCCTTTTTAGCACAGTCGTAGTATCATCTGTATTTGGTGTTGTTTATAAAAACATGAAATTGTTTTGAAAGTGATTTATAGTGTGCGTTGGGTTTTCAAATGGGGAAAACATGTTGTTTATTTTTTTAAATGTGAAAAATCTATTTTATAATTGTATTTTTCAAACCTGTGTCAACGGATTGCTTGGGAAAGGAAACTTTTGGATTCAGTGGTTTACCTTGGCTTACCTACTGGGCATTTTTAATGCTCACGCCTATATTATCATTTCAGTTGCAGGTCTTCCCTTGCTTAGGTCTTCTGTTTGAGTCGCTCAGTGTTGGAGCGAGGTTGCTCTCTAGTTGGGTGGTGACCTGAGAGGTCACATGGAGGTACGGGGTCCTGTGGCTTTTATTTCTTTTCCGTTGTTAGTGTTTATTTGTTTTGTTCTATTTACATTTTTTTTGGGCTGAAATCGTTCCCAACGATCAAATTTTAATGCCCGGCACTTGTTGCCATCTCGGGGGGATCGGGAACGCCCCTCGGGACTTGCCGCGGACCGGCTCGGGTGACCGGTTCAGGGTCGACCCGGGTTGGTTCGTGACAAAATGGTATCAGAGTTGGTTCTTGTTATTTGGGTTGTCCGGTAGAAGGAGATTAGGACTGTCGGAACTCGAGGGGTAGGTACGGGAAGAGCGTCGCGAACTCTTGCTCGCACTGATCCTCGAGTTACCAGGGATAGTTCGGGAATTCTGTCCTTGTCTTTTCTGGTTTGTCTTGGATTGAGAGATGATAATGGAGGCAAGCCGACGCTACATCGCGATTTCACATGGAGTAGTGACCCATGTGGAGTCCGAGTACATGGTTTGAATTCCTCCTAGTGGCCGACGCTGACTTGGGACATGGCCCACTACCATGTCGCCAGGTTGAGTGTGACTACTAGTCCCTCATTTCAGTGATTGATGCAAATTTGGATGTTGTTTTCGTTTTGGTCTGTGTGAGTGCGTAGTTGGAAATGAAAAAGGGTTTTTGAAAATTGGACTGGTTTCTTTTAAAGGACTTTTAATGTATGAGATGGGTTTTGAAA
Source organism: Viscum album (assembly GCA_963277665.1). Taxonomy (NCBI): domain Eukaryota; kingdom Viridiplantae; phylum Streptophyta; class Magnoliopsida; order Santalales; family Viscaceae; genus Viscum; species Viscum album. The sequence continues at coordinate 1,031,824,384 of OY728150.1, forward strand.
CTAAAATCTCTTGATTTGGAAATCTGTTGTTTTCTTGGAATTGGTTAAGAATGATTTGGGGTGAAACCTCGGTTCCTCTTCATGAACGTTTTCACATGTGTGAGAATGAATTCAAAATGCATGTTGGTGCGAGTATTAATGAACAGTGGATAAAAGACATGTGCAACGGGTCATGGGAGTACCTGGGTGTGTATTTGAAATTTAACGCTTGACTTTGTTTTCTAAATTGGTTTTAAAGGGGAAACAGTTTTGGAAAGTGTTGGTTTGAAAGTGGATTGGTTTTTGGAAAGTGATCTTGAGAAAGGGTGGTTTTGAAATCAAAATGAAAAGGGAATTTTAAAGAGGAGATTTTGTTTTGGGTTGTGTTCGTATTTGTTTGGTCTTTGTGCTGACTGTTTTTGATGAAGCGCTTTTATTGAAGTTGCTTCGGTTTGATGTTGGTTTTGGCTTTGTGTTTTATATATCTCTCAGGAAATGCCGCCCAGAAAGGTCTCTAAGGATTCGGGTATGTCATGCCCAGTTTTTAGTCCTCCTTAGACTCTGCCTATTCTCCATGGTGATCAAGGTCCGTTAGAGGCAGTGGAATGGCTCGAGGAAGTGGAGCGTGCCTTTAGAATGTTGGTAACTCCCGATAATGTTAAGGTTCATGCAATTATGAAGTTGTTCGAGGGTCCAGCTCTGGACCAGTGGAAGGTGGTTGCCCCACCATCAACGCAAGTTGAAATGACGTGGGATGTCTTTAGAATTGTTTTCACCCAATGGTTTGTACCTGAGGAAGTGAAGCTGGAGAAAAAGAGAGAGCTTGTGCATATTCAACAAGGTCAATGGACGGTGAAGGCATATGTTGACCATTTCAAGGAACTGCTTTCCTTTTCTCCGGAGGTAGCATCACATGAGCTCATGAAGACCTCTCTTTTCACTGGGGGTCTTCGTCCAGAGATCAAGAAGCGAGTCCTCCCTTCTAAAGACCTTTGTTTCGAGAAGCTGGTGGAGGAAGCTTTCTTGGCTGAGTTAGTTTCCAGTGTGCGGGTGGTTAATACTTCAGCGTCCCCTATTGTTGTTCGTAAGAGTTCCCCCTCTGGTGAGGAAAAGACGCCAGAGAAACCAGTTCCTAGTGAGTTATCCCCTTTGGTCCCACCTTCCGGTTCATCAGATCATTCGATGGTATGCTTCCAGTGTGGTCGTTTCGGGCATTTAAAGTCGTCTTGTCGCAACCCTCCGAAGACGTGTCATCGCTGTGGTTGTCTGGGTCATCTGGAGAAGTTTTGCAAGAAGTGTCGCTTGAAGAGGAAGCTGTGATGGGAGAATGTCAGTACCTGACTGTGAGGCAGAAGATGCTTCAGCCATCAGAGCCCCAGCCACAAGTCTCGGGGCGAAGCTCGCGCACAGTCAGGAGTCCCCAGGGGTGTGGAGCCTTGGTCCAGGTTTTGTGTTCCGTGTTAGCAGTGGAACAATCAAGATCTTTTAGTACTTGTTTTCTGCTGTTAAGTTTTGACGTTGTTTCATGTTCATTGTTTTACCATGGGGTTATCATGGACTTGTTCTATTATAATCCAAGTAGTCTGGATTATGTAAATGTGTTGTTTTTCTAAAAAGTGACAATGGACTTGTTCTATGATAAATCTAGGTGGACTTGTCATGAGAATGTAATATTCTAAATCGGGTGTCCTTCCAAAAAGTGTCTTTGACTCTCGTGTGGGTTGACCTCGTTTTAGTTATGTTGTCGATGTGGTCATGTTTTGTGGACTTCGGTGGATCATGTCTCCAATTTGATGTTGGTTAAATGTTTTTCTATGGGTTTTCCCTGGTGTTGAAGTTGTTGACTCTAGTAGAGGGTTCAAGGTTTCGAAGAAGGTGTTGTTTTTCACTCATGCTATGAGAGTTGGTTTAAACCGGTTGGGAGTTCCCGCGTCGACCCCCCCTTTTTTTCTAGGGTTGTCTATTTAGATAGTAAATTTTTCTGCACTAGTTGAGTTCTTGTGGTGGGGAGAACCCCTTCGTGTTCTCCCCTCAATCTCGGACCCCAGTTTTCTCTTGAATCGGTCGGGTGTGACCTGTGCTGAGTAAGGTCATCCCCGAGATTCTCAGTTCTCCCTGGTACCTTTAGTTCCGTTGGGGCATGGACTTAAATTTTGATCGACTTTTGGCCTGGTGACTTTCTAGGGGCAGAAAGTGTCTGTGGTGGGGAGAATTGTCACACCCCGACCGCAGATACCCTTATCTTACTCTTTTCTTGGTCTCGGTCTGATTTTTTTTAACGTTTATTTGTGTTGAAGGGTTTCGCGCCAGTGCGCGGTCATCACATCGTTAGCGGTGACCGTGCGGCTGGCCCGGGTGACTACGTGTTCGCCCGACGTTTAAATTTGAGAATTTTATGTTTCCATTTTATTATTATTATTATTATTATTTTTTCATTATAAAGTTTATTTATTATTATTATTATTATTATTTATTATTATTATAAGTTTTATTATTGTTATATAAGTTTTGTTATTATTAATATTATAAGTTTTATTAGTATTATTATAGTGTTATTATTATCATTATTATTACAATTATTATTATTATTATTTTATCATATATATATATATATTTAACCCTAAAACCTACCCTAATCCCTTTACCCAGCCGCCACCCCCCTCACCTCTCTCTCTCTCCATCCCCTCTACCTCACCGCAGCCTGCAACCGCCCCTCTCATCGCACACCTGGCGGCCTCCTCCTTCAGCACCGCCCCGGCCGCCCTCTCCCCTGCACACTCTAGCGTCCGGCGGTCCGAACGCTGCCCTGCTCCGCCCCTGCTCCACCCCGGTGCGCCGTCCGCCGCCTCCGCCCTCTCGTCGTCCGACTCCCCTGCGCGCTGCGCCGTCTCGGCTTCCCCGACCTTCTCCGCCTGTTCCCGTCACCGACCCCCCGCGGTCCTCCCGCGCGCTCCCCGCTCCCGGCGTCCCCCGTTCCACCGCACCGCCTCCCTGCGCCGGCCTCCCCTTCCTCTCCGCCGTGCCCTCGCCCAGCCACAGACGCCCCCGGCGTCCCCTCCGACCTCGCTCCGCCTCAACACCACGGCTGCGCGCCCTCTCCCCTGCACCCTCCTTCCGCCCCGCTTCACCCGCGAACCCCCCTGCTTCCCGTCCCGCGCACCTCCCGGATCACCCCGCTCCGGCGCGCTCCGCCCTGCTCCTCCGCCTTGCGCCGACCCCGCGCCGCCGTCCCGGCTTCTCCGTGCCCAGCTCCTCCTTCCGGCGTCCGCAGCCCTCCCCTCCTTTCGGCGAACCAGTCCCAGCCTCCCCTTCGTCCGGCGCCGCCCCGCACCTCTCCCCGTCCCGAGCCGCACCCTCCGCTGTAAGTTTCTTTTTTTTATTTTTTTTATTACGTTTTGTTTTATTTATCATGTTAATAACATTATTATTATCAATGTTATAATATTAATATTTTTCTATTATTATTATTGTTGTTATCATATTATTATGTTAATATTATTATATTATTATTATATTATTATTGTTACAATTATTATTAAATTATTACTTTATTATTATGATCATATTAATATCATGTTATTATTATTATTATTATTATTATTATTATTGCACTATTAATATTATTATTGTTGTTATTAGTATTATGTCTTTATAGTAATTATTATTATTATGTTAATATTATTGTTACTCTTATTATTATTATATTACTATTTTGTTATTATTATTATTATTATTTTTGTTGTTGTTATATTATTATTATATTATTATTATTGTTATTTATTTATTCTCTTGATTATTTTTGTGTGTGTTATTTATCTATATATTTATTTTCTTATTTGTTTATTTATTTATTTATTTATTTTACTTTTTCTTCCATTTTAGTGTTTATATTTAATTTATATTAATCCTTTTTCTGTCGCGGGTTGAGTGACATGTACTTTTCCACTGTTCAGCGGACGCATTTAGTCCGCAGGGGTTCGTTCTACTTTCTGCTGGGTTTCCGTCATGTCCGCTCCTTGTTTGAGGTAGGCGAATTCACCTGTTTCCTTTTCGAAGCACTCAGCTGGTACTTGAATTATTTGAAATTAATTTTATTCCATGATTCGCATGTGTATTATAGCCTTGCGTGACTTATTTTTGTGGTTTATGATCCATAGTTTTTGTTCGAGAAAATTATGTTTGAAGCAATTATAATTTTATGCTATTATAGTTGTACACTAGATGGTATCTTGTACTTGTTTAGGCGTTGTCAGTTAAGGTGGAACTAAATGTCTGTGTTTCTGGTGTTATCGTTGGTGGTCTGGTGCGGTGTTTTATTTTTAAAGGAAAAAAAAAGAAAGAAAGAAAAATCATTCTTGGGTCATATTATCCTGTGTTGGTTGGTTTTTATGAAATTTAGTGTGATTTGGAAATGTTGTCGTGCCTCTTTGCAAGTCTGATGCACCATTGGATGATGACGCATTCATGCGTGCACCAGGTGCACACATGGATGCGCCCTCAAATGAAGATGGTGTTTTGAGTTGTTAGCATTTATTTTTATTTTTATTTATTTTTAGTTTTCTCGAAATCTTGACTTTTCTAAATGGTTCTTTGTTTCAAAATATTTTGACTTCTTCATGAGACACATTAAATTAGTCTGAAAAGAAATCCACGAAGATATGCCCGTTTGGCCTTTTAATTAATACAAAAATAGTGTTTAGCGTTATTTAAAATGATATTGTGAAATGTTCGTGTAAAGTCATTTTATTTTGTAAAAACTGGGTGCTCGCTTGGCGACTTCAGGTATTTTTATAAAGCGGTTTTGATAATTAAATGACGTGGAGGCCCGGTTGGCACTTTATTAACTGTGAAGTGATTATACACATACATATATATATATACGTACTTGTGAGGGCATCTCTACAGGGGGACTTCCCTTCGAGGGTTGTCGTGTAGCGATGTCCGTGTAAGGGGTTGGCAAGTGCGGTGAGATGAGTCACGCGTGCGTGGGCCTCCCACTTACACAGTGTTACTAAAACCACCATGGTTTCCTAGGCGTCTTGTAGATTATCGAGTGACGATTGCTTGCTAACCCTGATTAGATGGGTTGGTACCCCCTGGAGTTGTAGACAGGCCAGGAGGGATGTGCCACTGGTTGGCTATTAGGGCGGCCAGTTGGTTATTGACTATGGAGTACCACGCCGGCAGGTAGTCTGAACCCGAGTACGTCCAGGGGTTTTCTAGGGATGTTTAGGATCACCCATGGTTACTTGTTCACCTTGATTGTTTACTTTCAGTTATTCTTTACAGCTTATAGTGTTACTTGTGTCCTTTTTCACTACTATCATCTTGCATTACTTGGTTACTTTCTGTTTCACTGGTTTGCTTTCAGCCTGTACTGTTTACCTGTTCCTTTTTAGCACAGTCGTAGTATCATCTGTATTTGGTGTTGTTTATAAAAACATGAAATTGTTTTGAAAGTGATTTATAGTGTGCGTTGGGTTTTCAAATGGGGAAAACATGTTGTTTATTTTTTTAAATGTGAAAAATCTATTTTATAATTGTATTTTTCAAACCTGTGTCAACGGATTGCTTGGGAAAGGAAACTTTTGGATTCAGTGGTTTACCTTGGCTTACCTACTGGGCATTTTTAATGCTCACGCCTATATTATCATTTCAGTTGCAGGTCTTCCCTTGCTCAGGTCTTCTGTTTGAGTCGCTCAGTGTTGGAGCGAGGTTTCTCTCTAGTTGGGTGGTGACCTGAGAGGTCACATGGAGGTACGAGGTACTGTGGCTTTTATTTATTTTCCGTTGTTAGTGTTTATTTATTTTGTTCTATTTACTTTTTTTGGCCTGAAATCGTTCCCAACGATCAAATTTTAATGCCCGGCACTTGTTGCCATCTCGGGGGGATCGGGAACGCCCCTCGGGACTTACCGCGGACCGGCTCGGGTGACCGGTTTAGGGTCAACCCGGGTTGGTTCGTGACACTATCTATTATTCTGAAAGTATAATACTAAAGAATAAAACCCCACACTAATTAAACATTGTAACACCCCGATTTGAGATTCACTAAATAATTCCGTGTTTCAATCTGTCATATAGCATCAAGTTAAACTCCTTGTACATCAGAGGCTACTGAATAATATTGAGTTTTAGAGGTGTTATATTAGGTAGACTACAAAAATAATCATACTTTATAATAATAGAGTAATTAGATCTATCAATATTGGAAGCATATAAAATAACTGGAAATTAGTATAAAACCATCTATATGACACTAGTAATTTTGAAGAAATCCAAAATTAGTGTCATTTAAATATGATAAACATGTCAAGTCTTAGTAAAAATGAGTAGTAAGACATAATAATAGTCCTCCAGTTCAATACATGTATCGAAATAAAAATGTCCAAAAAATATATACCCTAAGATAGCATCATGAGCCCTGGCTCAGTTCTATTCATCAATAATCCCATGAAATGGCCAATCAAGAAACAAACAGTCACATTTCATAGTCACTACCTAATTCTATGGAGTATGTTCGTGTACCCAATAGTGTCCCACAAACTGTGTGAGATAACACATAAAATACCCCCTCTAACGGTGTCTATAACAAGTCCAATTTGTATATATAAACAGAAGAAATGTGAAATATATAACATTAATACCAATGAATACGTATTAGTGATATATTCCCATATGTAAACAATAAAAAAACAACCATAAGAAGGGTCAAATGTAACAAATCAGCCATAACAACTGGCTAACTATAATGCAATGTCAACAATCCAAAACAACCTATATCATGTAATATCATTTTAGACTCCAAGGGATAAATCCAAGGAGTAGAAATGTACATGGAATACTAAAAAACATATATTACATAATAAAATGTTAAACCCAACAGGTGAATCCAAGGATTAATAGTGTTCATGGAATCCCATTTAATCTTGAACCATGAAGTATAAATATACATAGAATCAAATTTATTCATTTAAAAACAAGTAATCAAATATAAAAGGTGGCCTAAAACCTATACTAGTATGTCATTTAATACATTTTGTATCCCACTATGATGGTGACATAACACTCACCCAATATGGTGGTAGCTCATGGGAAAGTGTCACATACATGAAATATTTAGAGGTATTTTTCATTTAATTTACATCCTTGATTTGTTTTGGTGGTTTTTCATGCATTTTTAAAGGAAATAGTGGGTTTCCAAAATTTGGGCCAACCTAAGAGCACATTTCTAGTTTTGAAAGTATATTTTGTTTCCTTAATAACTCATTCGTTTTTCAACATTTTTCAACCATTATACTTCCAAAATGACCTTCATTTAAATATTAAAACCACAAAATAATTTTGGGCCCCTTAAAAATTCATTAGAATCATGGATTTGGGTGATAAAATTAGGTATTGGGCCAACCCGAAAGCCCATTTCCACTTTTAAAATTGTTTTGTAATTCTTTCATAAAATATTTATTTTTTATCCTTTTTCGGTGATTCCACCTCTCACACATTCCCAACGAACCCAGCCACACCCCCATCTTCGTTTGCGCCTCTTTGGAGCTCAAATTGATCGCGATTTAGGGCCGAACTTCTGAAGCTCCAAAAAACGTCCAGATTTCTCAAGTAAGTTGGTTCTCTTCCTTATTCCTCCCTTCTTCTTAGGGTTTCTTCCTTTTTTATTGAACCCCCAAATGTCCAGAAGATGGGGTTTCGTACCTAGGGTTTTAGTTTTGAGTTTAGTGGTTAAATCCTCTGGTTTTAGGTTCAATCTTACTCCTTTGTGGTGCGGCGGAGGTGCGGTTGAAGTGACGCACAAGGATTTGGGGGTTTTGACTCTTTTGGTAGGTGATTTCATATGTAGGTATTGTATAATGAGTTGGATTTCTGTATTTAGGTTTCCATTATGTTCATCATTCAGTATTGTGATTTCAAAAATTGATTTGGGTAGCATTTTAAAAGTGGTAGATTTTTAAGTGCCAATCTTGTGTGAAAATGGGTGTTTTACATGTGTAACCCATATTGTGCCGCTTGGTGTTGTTTTATAATTCTGGGATTTGATTTATAAAAATGTTTTGATGCTGAAATTTAGGTTTTGGTATAATATTGGTCTCCATTTGGTTTTAAATATGAGATTTTAGATGAATTTAATGTGCAACATTTGATTAATTTTCTTGAAATTGTTTTATGGAAATTATAAATGGTTTATTGAGTTATGAAAAAGGTGAAAAGAAGGTGTAGATAATGTTTTGAATGTGTGTTACCAGAACTGATATTTATATGTGAATATTGATTTTGGTAGCATGTGGTGACTATTTGAGCATAATACGGGAAACCCGGGTATCTTGGTGGGCTAACGTGTACTAGTACGCTAGAGAACGGAGGGGTTTTGACCATGGTTCACTTAGAAAGTCTTACATGGATAACACTAAAAAAACTATAATGGAGATGATTGGAGACCACTAGGTTATGGGTATGCTCCCTACTAGTGGCTCGTGCACGAGAACGAATTTTGTTATGGTTACTTTCACCGAGGTACGAGGCACTTGGGGCTCACAACAAACTGGTACCTAGGGGGGTTCATACGCTTGGTGCTCGTGGCCTTTTTTGGCATTTAAACTTTCTTTATGGTATTTTGGGATGTGAAAACCAGCAGCTTGAATGTTTTATTCAATTTCACTGATTCTTTATAGTTATCCCCATTGAAATTTATTTTCTTTTCAAAGTTGCACTTTTAGAAATAAATGACACTATTATCTATTTATAACTCTTGCAAGCCTTTTATTTTACAATGCCTATCACTTGAAATCCTTGGGTGATATCCTATTGGGCTTAGTATCACACCCTACTTACACCTTTGGGTGTAAGTAGACTTGATCATGTTTGACACAGGCAAAGGAAAAGCCTTGGGCGATGGCGGTTCGGGTTGCTAGTTTCTTTCGATGGTGCGGTGTTGTGGAGACGGCTTGTGGGTGATGACCCCTTGTCATGTGGAGTCTCATGGGCCGTTTGCTGCTACTTTTATGTACTTTTGGACCTCTTTTGTCTTGTTTAAACTCATATACTAAGTTCTGAATTTTTATTAATTCTTGTTTGGCATAATTTTTCAGATTTGGTTTGTAGTTTGTTTTTGGTTATCTTATGAACCCAAACTCAGGTAAATCGTTCCCAAATGAATTTTTATGATACCCGGGCCCTTGTGCCAGCCCGTGGGGATGGGGAACGCCCTTCGGGTCTTGCCATGAGCCGGGTTTGGTGTTGGTTTGATGGCGACCAGATTCGGTTCGTGACAAAATGGTATCAGAGTAGGTTAACGTTTTTGGGTTATATTGTTATTTTGGGATGAGTCGGGATAGACAGGAGATAGGACTGTTGGGGCTCGGGGTTTTGGTTGTGAGTAGGGTGTCTAGCCCACACCTCTCATGGCATACCCTGAGTCACCAGGGGATGTTGGAATTTAAAGATTTACTTCACTTCCAGGTGAGACGTGTGGGCTGCAGACCACATGTGGACATCATGCGGATGTGTTGTAGTTGTTTATTTTATTACTGAAATGTGTTTTGATTACCTATATTTGAGGTATTTGATTAAAATTTTCAGAATTGTGGTATTGATTATTATTTTGTGACTGTTACATTGTGTAGAAACATGCCTCCCCGGAAAGCTCTCACGCACCCACTGGAGGAAGCCGGAGAGAGTTCTCCAAAACCAATTGATCAGAGGCTAGTCGAGGCCATGGTCCGGGCTGTCCAGGCTCTAGGATATGGACCAGCTCCAGTTCCAGCTCCTATTAGAGAGGATGAGACTGGTCCTAGAAAGGACAAGGCCCAAGAGTTCCTGAAAAATAAGCCTCCAACCTTTCGAGGAAGCTTAGAACCCCAAGAAGCAGAGGAATGGCTCGAGAAGATCGAACGTATGTTTGAGTTCCTGGAAACACCCAAGGAGCTCAAGGTGATGTGTGCCTCCTTTCTGTTGGAGGGTCCCAGCCGTAAATGGTGGGAGTCAGTGCTTCAGGCTGGGAAGAATTAGCAGATGCGCTGGGGAGATTTCAAGGCTGTCTTCAATGAACAGTACTGCCCTAAGGTGTTGGCTTATACCAGGTCTAGAGAGTTCATGGAACTTGTTCAGGGAAATCTATCTGTGATTTAGTATGCCAACCGTTTCGCAGAGTTGGTTTGGTATGCTCCAGAAATTGACTCTAATGAGCAAGCGAAGGCCCAGAGGTTTGAGAAAGGCTTGAGACCAGAGATATACTCCCAGGTGTTCTTGTTTAAGCTGAGGACCTATGCTGAGGTCGTTGATCGGGCATGCATGGTGGAGATTGATAGAAAAGGCAGGGCTGGTTTCTATGGTTCTGTATTAGTAGTGGGAAGTGGAAGCTCCTCAAAGAAGAAAAGGAAGCGGGAGGATCATGTGAAGAAAGGAGGAGGCAGTTCAGGGAACTCTTCTAGGCAGTAGTCATCAGCGGCTTCTGATGCAAGATCGGTCGTGTGCCACCAGTGTGGGAAGCCCGGGCACATCCGTCCAGCATGACCTTATCCTCCGAAGACCTGTTTCCATTGTGGAGGTATGGGACACGTGCAACTCTTTTACGGGATATCACGTCCACTTCAAAGTGGGGCAGGATCCATGGCTCCTAGAGGAGTGCCAGCACCGTCTGAGCCGTCGAGGACTGGGGGATCTCGATTTGGCAGCCGTGGTGGTAGGGCTGGGTCATCTTCTGGGCAGATCCAGTTCAGGGCACAGCCACAGACTAGCAGTCATCTTCAGGCAGAGACTGGACATCTCCATGCGGTGGATCATGCACCACCAGGATCAGAGGCGGGACTGTCGACTGTTCGAGGTACCGTTTTGATTTCATCTTCTATAGCTGCTGCTCTTTTTGATACTGGTGCCTCTGTTTCATTCATTTCTGCCCGTTTTGTGGACATTCTGAATCTGCCAACTGATTTGATGTCATTCGAAATGGAGTTGGTGACACCGCTGGGAAAGAAGAAGGAGCAGGGTCTCAGGTGCCCATCATGTGCGCTTTCTGTGTCAGGGGTTGAGATGGAGTGGGACCTCTTGGTCTTAGATATGAACCTTTTTGATGTCATACTCGGGATGGATTGGCTAGTAAACTTCCAGGCACATATCGATTGCTATAGACGGCGTGTGAGTTTCACGGCACCTGATGGGAGTCATCAGGTTTTTCATGGAGAATGGGATCCTCGGTCAAGTCGCGCATGGCCTCCACTCCCAGAGTTGGGAAGTGTTATCTTCCAGTTATCTTCTATTATGCTAGAGGATGGTCTTTCCCCTGAAGGTGAACTACCTCATGTAGTGAATGAGTTTCCGGAGGTATTCCCAGATGATTTTTCAAGCTTTCCCGCAGAGCGGGATGTGGAGTTTTCAATTGATCTGGCGCCGGGAACACAGCCGATATCTCTTCCCTCTTATCACATGGCCCCCACCGAGTTGAGGGAATTAAAGATACAGCTGGACGACTTAGAATCCAAAGGATTCATTCGCCCGAACATCTCTCTTTGGGCCGCTCTTGTGTTGTTTGCAAAAAAGGCTGATGGATCCCTCTGGTTGTGCATTGACTACCGGAAGCTGAATAAGGTAACAATTAAAAACAAATACCCTTTACCCAGAATAGATGATTTGTTCGATCAGTTGAAGGGGGAAAAGTGGTTCTCAAAGATATACCTGTGCTCAGGGTATCATCAACTCAGGTTGAAGGAGTCAGATATCCCAAAGACAGCCTTCTGAAGTAGGTACGACCACTTTAAGTATTTGGTCATGCCCTTTGGATTGACAAATTCTCCAGCAGTCTTTATGGCACTTATGAATAGTGTTTTCCATCAATATCTCGATTCCTTTATTGTGGTGTTCGTGGACGACATTCTGGTATACTCTAGCTCTGAGGAGGAACACGAACATCACTTGAGGGTCATTTTGGGTACATTACGGGATCACCGCCTCTATGAAATGTTGTCAAAGTGCAGTTTCTGGATCAGGGAGGTGAGATTTCTCGGGCATGTGATCTCAAAGAATGGAGCTTCAGTGGACCCTGATAAGATTAGTGCGGTTATGTCATGGGAGCAGCCGAAGAATGTGTTCGAGATTAGGAGTTTCCTTGGCCTGGCTGGTTATTATAGGCGATTCATTCGGGATTTCTCTCGGCTTCCTTCACCGATGACTACCCTCACCCGTAAATGGGTGAAGTTTGTATGGGGTCCAAGATGTCAGGCATCATTCGAGGAGCTGAATAGGTGATTGACTACTGCCCCCGTGCTGATTTTACCAGAGGAAAGAAAGGGATATGTGGTTTATTGTGATGCCTCAGGTATGGGTCTTGGGTGCGTGCTTATGCATGATGATCACGTGGTGGCGTATGGCTCTCTCCAACTCCGGCCACACGAAAAGAACTACCCAACCCATGGCATGGAGTTGGCAGCAGTGATGCATGCTTTGAAGACGTGGTGTCACTACCTCTTTGGGGAGAAGTTTGTGGTCTATTCTGATCACAAAAGCTTGGCTTATATCTTCTCACAAAAGGACCTCAACATGAGGCAGCGTCGCTGGATCGAGTACTTGCAGGGGTTTGATTTTGACATTGTCTATAACCCAGGTAAGGGTAATGTAGTGGCCGACGCCTTGAGCAGAAGGGTTCTAGTGCAGGCTTTGAGGAAGTCCAGTGATGAGTGGACATTGATGGGGATCTTTTCTCAGATGCATGTGGAGACCAAGGAACATAGTGGAGGGGCATTCTTGGCGAGCATCCAATTGACTCCTTCTCTGTTGGAGTTGATTCAGCAGGAACAACATAGTGATGAGCTTTGTCAGCGATCAAAGCAGTTTCTTCATGGTGGGGAGACATCCTCTGATTGGTCGTCGTCTCCCGAGGGCATCTTGTGCTTCAAGGGTCGTTCGGTAGTGCCGTTATATCTACAGAAGGTGGTGATGCATGATAGCCACAAGTCTCAGTGGGCTGTCCATCCGGGTGCCAGTAAGATGTATTATGATGTCCGTCGGCAGTTTTGGTGGCCTGGTATGAGACGGGACATAGCGGACTTTATGTAGAGATGCTACACATGCCAGCAGGTGAAAGCAGAGCACCAAAGGCCCTCCGGTTTGCTCCAACCACTACCCATTCCTTCCTGGAAGTGGGACGAGGTTGCCATGGACTTCATTGTTGGATTACCTCGTACAGCTCGAGCTAAGAATTCCATTTGGGTGGTGATTGATCGTCTAACCAAATAAGCCCACTTCATTCCGATCAGAGACACATCTAAAGTGGATGAGTTGGGCCGTTTGTATCTTCAGGAGGTGGTGAGACTCCATGGTGTGACATCAGCAGTTGTCTCAGATAGAGACCCTCGTTTCACATCTCGATTCTGGGAAGGCCTTCAGAAGGCCTTGGGGTCACAGATTAAGATGAGCACAGCATACCATCCGCAGATGGATCGTCAGACAGAGCGGGCGAATCAGATTTTGGAGGACATGCCTCGTGCATGTGTCCTAGACTTTGGAGGTTCTTGGGATACCCATTTGGGATTGGTTGAGTTTGCATATAATAATAGTTACCAATCCTCTATTCGAATGTCTCCTTTTGAGGCACTCTATGGTCGGCCTTGTCGGTCCCCCCTCTGTTGGGATGAGGTAGGTGAGACCTCACTACTGGGGCCGAGTATGGTGCAGGAGACATCTAAGAAGGTAAAATTAATCAGGCAACGTTTATTGATAGCTCAGAGTCGTCATAAATCATATGCTAACCAGATGCATCGAGACCTAGAGTTTTCTGTGGGTGACAGAGTATTCTTGAAGGTGGCCCCTCGTTTAGGCCATCGTCGATTGGGGAAGCAAGGTAAGCTGACTCCGCGGTATGTCGGGCCATTTGAGATCATTGAACGTATTGGAAAGGTGGCATACAGGTTGGCCTTACCTTCTTAGTTGACTTCCATCCATGATGTCTTCCATGTTTCTCAGTTGAAGAAATACTACCCGGATCCGTCCCATGTGTTGAGTTGGGAAGAACTGGAGATAGAGTCTGACTTGTCTATTGTTGAGAGGACAGTGAAAATAGTGGACTCCCAAGAGAAGATACTTCGAGGGAAGTCTATTCCATTAGTCCGGGTTCTATGGCAGCATGGAAATGATACACATGAGACATGGGAGCGAAAGTAGTGGGTCGAGGAAGAGTACCCGTTCTTGTTTTCCAATCAAGCCTCATGTTGACTTTCCGGGGTGGAAAGTCCTTCATGGGGGGAGAATTGTCACATACATAAACTATTTAGAGGTATTTTTCTTTTAATTTACATCCTTGATTTTTTTTGGTGGGTTTTCATGCATTTTTAAAGGAAATAGTGGGTTTCCAAAATTTGGGCCAACCTAAGAGCACATTTCCAGTTTTGAAAGTATATTTTGTTTCCTTAATAACTCATTCATTTTTAAACATTTTTCAACCATTAAACTTCCAAAATGACCTTCATTTAAATATTAAAACCAAAAAATAATTTTGGGCCCCTTAAAAATTCATTAGAATCATGGATTTGGGTGATAAAATTAGGTATTGGGCCAACCCGAAAGCCCATTTCCAGTTTTAAAGTTGTTTTGTAATTCTTTCATAAAAAATTTATTTTTTATCCTTTTTCGGTGATTCCACCTCTCACACATTCCCATCGAACCCAGACACACCCCCATCGTCGTTTTCGCCTCTTTGGAGCTCATATTGATCGCGATATAGGGCCGAACATCTGAAGCTCCAAAAAACGTCCAGATTTCTCAAGTAGGTTCTCTTCCTTATTACTCCCTTCTTCTTAGGGTTTCTTCCTTTTTTATTGATCCCCCAAATGTCCAGAAGATGGGGTTTCGTACCTAGGGTTTTAGTTTTGAGTTTATTGGTCCAATACTCTGGTTTTAGGTTCAATCTTACTCCTTTGTGGTGCGGCGGAGGTGCGGTTGAAGTGACGCACAAGGATTTGGGGGTTTTGACTCTTTTGGTAGGTGATTTCATATGTAGGTATTGTATAATGAGTTGGCTTGCAGTATTTAGGTTTCCATTATGTTCATAATTCAGTATTTTGATTTCAAAAATTGATTTGGGTAGAATTTTAAAAGTGATAGATTTTTAAGTGCCAATCTTGTATGAAAATGTGTGTTTTACATGTGTAACCCATATTGTGCCGCTTGGTGTTGTTTTATAATTCTGGGATTTGATTTATAAAAATGTTTTGATGCTGAAATTTATGTTTTGGTTTATTATTGGTCTCCATTTGGTTTTAAATATGGGATTTTAGATGAATTTAATGTGTAACATTTGATTAATTTTCTTGAAATTGTTTTATGAAAATTATAAATGGTTTATTGAGTTATGCAAAAGGTGAAAAGAAGGTGTAGATACTGTTTTGAATGTGTGTGACCAGAACTGGTATTTATATGTGAATATTGATTTTGGTAGCATGTGGTGACTATTTGAGCACAATACGGGAAACTCGGGTATCTAGGTGGGCTAACGTGTACTAGTACGCTAGTGAACGGAGGGGTTTTGACCATGGTTCACTTAGCAAGTCTGACATGGATAACACTAACAAAACTATAATGGAGATGATTGGAGACCACTAGGTTATGGGTATGATCCCTACTAGTGGCTCGTGCACGAGAACGAATTTTGTTATGGTTACTTTCACTGAGGTACGAGGTACTTGGGGCTCACAACAAACTGGTACCTAGGGGGGTTCCTACGCTTGGTGCTCGTGGCCTTTTTTGGCATTTAAACATTCATTATGGTATTTTGGGATGTGAAAACCAGAAGCTTGAATGTTTTATTCAATTTTACTGATTCTTTATAGTTATCCCCATTGAATGTTATTTTCTTTTCAAAGTTGAACTTTTAGAAATAAATGCCACTATTATCTATTTATAACTCTTGCAAGCCTTTTATTTTACAATGCCTATCACTTGAAATCCTTGGGTGATATCCTATTGGGCTTAGTCTCACACCCTACTTACACCTTTGGGTGTAAGTAGACTTGATCATGTTTGACACAGGCAAAGGAAAAGCCTTGGGCGATGGCGGTTCGGGTTGCTAGTTTCTCTCGATGGTGCGCTGTTGTGGAGACGGCTTGTGGGTGATGACCCCTTGTCGTGTGGAGTCTCATGGGCTGTTTTCTGCTACTTTTATGTACCTTTGGACCTCTTGTGTCTTGTTTAAACTCATATACTATGTTCTGAATTTTTATTAATTCTTGTTTGGCAGAATTTTTCAGATTTGGTTTGTAGTTTGTTTTTGGTTATCTTATGATCCCAAACTCGGGTAAATCGTTCCCAAATGAATTTTTATGATACTCGGGCACTTGTGCCAGCCCGTGGGGATGGGGAACGCCCTTCGGGTCTTGCCATGAGCCGGGTTTGGTGCTGGTTTGATGGCGACCAGATTCGGTTCGTGACAGAAAGATACTTAATGAAACTGCATGGATGGTCGAGGTCAAGGTTGACATCCTCCAACCATCACATGGTACTATATGGGAAACCATACAAGGATCAGATCAATTTAAAAAAGAAATTAATTCAATTTTAATATCATCATAGGATGGTCGATCCTACAACATAATGAAAACACAAAATAAAAAAAACATAAACTTTTTGGAAAATGGTACAAACCACCAACCTCAAGACTATAGTAGAATAGTTGTTTAGTATCAGCTCCTAACATGACCCTGATTGGAATAAAATGGAATAATGAATCAATACCCTGAATTATAAAATAATTAAATTCCAAAAAATAACTTTATGGATATGAAGAGATACAAAAAAATGTGAAAGTAGAATATAGAATATACATGCACAGATCCACTAAGACAAACATATCACAAATTCGACTTTATACCAAGAAATCGGATCAAAGCCTAGGCTCGACTAGAATAACTCATATAAGATGATATGACATACTAGAGAAATGATGAAAGAATTATGGGTTAAAAACATAAATTATTTTTTTGAAAAAAAAAAATTACCCACAAACAAAATACCCAGACACACAATGTGTCCACAATGTTGTCTGAACCATGTTTCTTATCTACTCAAGAATTTCCCTCTCATAGTTCCTACATATAGTTTGGTAAAGCGAGTGGAAATCATAATTTTTTCCTCATCTGAAAATAAATAGGCCTTTCATGGGAGTGCATGCTTGGTTTGAAAGTTTCATCAAACTGTGTGGACCTGGATAGGGGGTTTCACCACCTATCATAGTTTAATAAATCTATGTTATTTGGGATGTATAGTTCCGATTAACCATGCAAGCAATTTTAATTTTTTAGGAACATATAATCACAGCTCCGAACAAGTCCCTATAACCACCTAAAGTCCCATTACCATAGTAGGAATTTACATTAGGTAAAAACAAGTTATTAATCTGAAATTTATAATATTCAACCTTAAGTGAAAACATGGGATATTATAAACAACATGTATCATCTTTCTTACATTTAAGACTTGTTCGACAAGGTTAATAAAACACAATATTTTACAATGATTGAAATTCAATTTTGGTCTCATCAATTATGTGTAGAGAAGGAATAAATTAAATAGACATTATTCTGAATGAGATATCTGAATTTTGTGTTTATAGTAATGCCATTTTTATTGACTAATCCACCATCTATTTTTATAGATCTATTGATCATGGTATTCATAGAATATTTTTATTTTTTTGTTGTATTCATTGATGATATTTTTAAGTTTTATAAATTATATGAGGACCATTATAATCCTTTATGGATCATTCTAGAGACTCATAGGTGGAATTAGTTATATGGTAAATTAGTATGTTTGATATTTTCCCTCATGATGGTAATTTTATTTAAAATATTTTTTCCTTTGATGAAACCTCAATTTATCATTAAAAGATAATGGTTATCAAAGAATTTCCAATAAAAATATAAATGATGTACATAGTTTAATTGGATTGTAACGTTACTATTGGAAATTCTTTCATAATACTTCCTAATTGGATAACTCGTCATCCATGAATATATTTAATGGGGTTTCGTTTGTCTTGAAAAACAAATGTGGTCATTTTTTATAAAATAATTAAGATTTTAGTAAATTATATGATTTTTACTCTACCATCTTGAAATGAATGGGTTTTGATATATAGTGATTCATCATATAAGTGACTTGGTTGTGTCCAAATGAATAATTATAACTTTATTGTATATGGAACAAGATAATTTAGGACTCACACAAAGTTCTATCTAACACATGATATAGAGTTGGATGCATTAAAATTTCCTAGTATGATATTGTGACAGTATATATATAGTAAAATATGGGAGATATATAGAGATTAGAATAGCCTAAAATATATCTTTTTAATGAATCTATTAAAATTTAGAGAAATTTGATGGATCCATAATTTCAATAATTATGATTTGTTCAGGAAATACCACCCATGGAATGAAGCTATGGTTGTACATGTAATGTGTAAGAAAAATCACGGTGTTCTGCAATTGAATACTGAGATACATCTTATTATCATTGATCTATTTAATATGGATTTTGAAGTTATTAAATTTGTGGATAAAACATTGATTTATTAAATTGAAAAGATTAAAATTTCTCAATATGATGATGAGAACATTCTGAATAAAATTAATTCTATGCATGATGTGAAATTATAAAAATTCATTTGTTGACATAGTTTGGTATAAATCACGAAGATATTTTATTTTCCTTATTTTTATGAGATAAAAGTGAATTGTTGTATGATGCTCATAGCTCTAATTTCAATCTACACCCATGTATCTAAATAATGTATATGTATTTCTGGAAATATAATTTCTGAGATAACATGAAGTAGGAAGTTTTCAAATATGTGTATATATTTTTTCTATTTGATGAAGTTAACGTTTAGAGGAAGCATAAAAGATGAATCAGACAACCTCCTCCTATTTATTTGTGTATATGAGATTACATTACTTTGGAAGTTGTTATAAGACTACCATGTCTCCTAGAAAGAATGAAAAAAATATGTGTTATCACTTATAAGATATAAAATATTCACACTACTTTCCTTAAGAAAAAATTAACCTCTGGATCACCACAACATTCCCAATAATAAAATTGTTTTGATAATTTATTATGCACCTCTTTCAGTTGAGTATGATCAATATACCCATTTTAGATTTAAATTAAAAAACATTCTTTTAAAGGCTCTTGATACTGAGATTCATTTGAGCACCACCTACCATCATCAAACTAATGAGAAATCAAAAAGAACTATCCAAACATGGATGACATCTCGAGTTGATTCTAGCAAGAATCTCATTTTATGTGTGATCAATAATTAACATAAATTTATTTTTTCTATAACAATAGTTCAATTCATATATTCATAAAAAATCATATGTAGAATTAAATGAGAAGACTTGAAAAAAGCCATAATAATGGGATGAAGATAGTGAATGGAAACTCTTCAACCCAAAAAATGTTGAAGAGAAAACCACAAATTAAGAGACTATTCTAGACCTCATAAAAAATCAAAAATTATGGAAAATATTAATGTCAATAATCTGATGAAATATTTGGAATTCCATATGGGAGATTATGTTTTCCTAAAAGTATCTCCATATAAGGGTGTTATAAGGGTTGGTAGTAAATGGAAACTAATACCCTAGAACATCGAAAACATTAAACTCTTTGAATGAATTGTTGTTGTTTCTTAGCATGTTGAAATTCTACAAATTTCATCAAAATTAAAATATGTGTTCCATATATCATTGTAATGGAAGTACATTCCAGAATAAACACATGTCCTCACCACTAAAGAAATATAATTAGATCCTAATATATCACAATATGAATAACACATCAATATTCTTGATACATGTGAGAATTTATTGGGGATTAATATGATTCTACTTGTAAAGTTGCATTGGAGAACTCACAATATTGTGGATGCAATATGGGAATTAGAGTATGCTATAATGAAGAACCACCCTCAACCTTTTAAAAGTTAATATTCATAAAATTTATAGGATTATAATATTTTATAATGAACAATTTAACACCCCAAGACATTAAAATATATAATTGTTATAATAAATTTAATTTATTTGATAGATTGTGATGCACACAACATTAGGTTTGAATTAAATGTGATACACTATTAAAATTGTATTTCAACATGAAATTTGTAACCTAGAAATTAAATTATATGTGAAGAGGAGAACTAAATAAATTTAAAAAAATATATATATTACAAATTTTTATTTTAATTCAATTTATTAGAAATAAAATAATAATCTTTTAAGATAATTTTTTTTCTCCTGAAAAACAATTATTTTTTAAAAAAAGAAGGTTTTGTCAAGAATTTACCAAATAATATAGAATTAATTTTTTACCACTTATAGAAACTTTATTTGGAAAAAATAATTTTTTAAATCAAAATTTCCATGTTTTTCACAGTTTTATACTTTTTAATTGTCTTTAAATTTTCAATTTTTATGGAATAGTAAAAAAATTACTTTTTTTATTAAATTAATTTATTTTATTTTATTTTATTTTGAAAGATAATATATATTTAAAAATATTATTACAGGAAACAATGTTCTATTATATATCATATAATCTAATTTAGGTAATTGGAATCAATTTTTTGTTGAATTATTTTATAAAAACGTTATAAACTTTTAACATTTTCTCTTTGAAATCCCTCTTTCTTGTCGAGTATACATGATTACCATTAATAAATTTTTTTCCAAATATGTGTATAGAATATAGAGGAATTTATTCAATACTAGCAATAAGAAGATTTTATATTTTATAATAACTAAAAAAATATTTTTTCAAATAGTTAATAGTGAAAACAGTAAAACATAATAGACATGGTAAAGGTAAAAAAGGGTTTATCCAATGGTTAATTAAAAATATAAGGATTAAAATGACCAAACAAATTTCTAAATACAATTTATTGAAATATTTCGGCCTTATAAAATATATTCCTAGATAATTGTGTATTTTGGACTATTTTTACTTGTGAAAAATATGTGTAGGATTTTTTTTTTCTATCATTACCTTTATGCCATTCAACTCACTTATAAAAGGCCATCTCAATCCTCTATTATTAACACTATAAAATACATTCGGTGAATCCAATACACAATAAAATCACTTACAAAATTACATAAACTTATCCTATAACCATTGGTTTGGTTAGAAATTTATTCTAGAAATACATTTCATATAATCCTAAAGAGCTAGTCTGAGAAGTGGTAAAATTCCAGACATTGAGTTTATGTTTTATTTCTTCTTAAAAATTCTTAAAATAAAATTTATTTATTAATATATAATAACTAAAATAACTAAAATATAATTTTTTATGTTATTGTAATAGACTATACCCATCTTCTATAATATAAAAAGGTCAATAATTATATCCCTTCTGTGTATGGTGGAAAATAGTCTCCTGAAATGATGTGAAAGGTTTTTCATAATCCTATATCATGGTTGGGTATGATGATATATATAATGTATATATATTATTTTTAAAACATAATTATAACAATGTTGTAATTTTTTCCAATATACATTTTTAACTTTCTATTCCATACAATAAATGATAATGTCTCTTGTGTGTATAATTGAATGCCACCTCATGATGAGATGAGATTCATCATTAAAAAAATTAAATAGAAGGTGATAAGGATAATGTTAATAATTATATGATATATAAATGAAATAATTATTATATTTAAATATTTAACTTTCATAATACATAATATATCATTGTACATCCTCTTAACTCACTAAAACAAGATACCATATGGCATTATGTCTCCATGATTGTAATGAAATTAATTTTTCCCAAACATCATTCATGATTATCCTAAAAATTATTATTAATTTATAAATATTAACTTTATTTCAAAAAAATTATTATTTATATTATTTAACTATATAATATATACATGAACTGACACATTCATTTAAAACAGTAACAATAAAAAAGGTAATTAACACACAAAAGAATGAAAATATAGAAAAATTATTAACAAATAGGTGATAATGTATTATAAACAGATTATATATGATATTTTAATTATTAATATATTTATTTAATAATTTTATAATTTTTTTAAAATGGTTATACATGATGTGAAATGGTATTTAACAAAAAGAAACTCTGAGGTAAGGGATATTATTTAAATTTCCCTTCATTGGGGCATATTGTATAGTTATGAACCTAATTTATATTATATGGTGTAAAAACGTCCCCTTTGACATATAATATGTTGATTAATTTGAACTTCATTCTATTTTAAGTTTCAATTTTTATTATTTCATCCAAGGTGGTTTTACATAGGAATTTCCATGTTGAAAATGATATTGTACTATTTGAATTTTTTTCTTGTGATGGTTATATATCTATTAAAAAACTATTTTCTTGTTATAATTTTTAATAGAAAATTATATTATCTAAAATAACCAATTATTTTTTGATTGATATGATAATTTCCTTAAGCAAAGACCATGTTTATGTATGGTAATTGCTTTGAATGTTATTTTATTAAATGGGGAAATATTTATAATTTTGTATCCATTACCCAATATAAATATTTACTGAAAATGGATATTTATTTAATAATTAAGTCAATAATTTGATTTTTCTTGAATGATTTGTACATACAGTGATAGGTGAGTCCAGAAATTTTATTTCCCCATGATGCATTAGAAGGTCTAATGAGAAAAACCTTTTGGCCAAATTAATTTTTTTGCGCATTGTATTTTAACTATCTTATGGAAGGTCATGATAGTATAGGTATAATGATTCATGATATCATGAAAACCATTAATAATTTTCTTCATTATTAATTATGTTATTATTATCAATGAAAGATTCAAAAAATATATTATATACAAATGAATTTAATCATAAGTTTTTTTGATTAAATGTTATGTCATTTTAGTTATTTACCATAACATATTGATTATCCCTTATATAATAGTGATATTCATGTTATTTAAATACCATGTGTGTACAATTATTTACCAATAAATATTATGCAACCATATTGATTCATGATAGCTTCCACTGTATGTCACCAATACTAATAATTTCATCTCACTATTATTATGTCTCGTCCCCCCAAGTTGTGAATATTAATAATTTAAAGCATTTTTAAATGAATCAATTAATTTGAATTCTCAATGTATTATGTATTATTTTATTTTACCAATGTATAATGGTTCTCTTATATGTATTGGGATCTCCAAAATTTCAACAGTAATAAGTACATTGATATTTGGCCCTTTCTATAAATGAAAATTTTATAAATTAATCCATAGACTCTAGGTTACGTAGGTTTGGGTCATTAGAAAAATATACTTTGGAAACCATGTTTTCAAAAAAATAGGTTCATTTGTAAAATTTTTCCATAAAAGTGGAAAAATTAAAAATAAAATTAGTGTCCAAAACACGAAAAAAAACATCTTTAAAAAATATTATTTTTAATCATAAAACTATATTACAATTATTATATGCCTAAAAAAGTATTAGTTGAATACTAGAATATTTTCCTGATTACATAATATATAAATTTAAATTTACATATCAAAATGAATGATTATTTTAAATTATTATATGAAATAAAAAAATTGCACCTAAAAAATTATTTTTTCCAGAAAAAACATTTCATATTATTTTAATTTATTTTTATTTTTAATTACAATCCACTAAAAACCAATGAATTTATTTTATACATATCCAAACAATATAAAATTTATTATTTAGTTTTTATTATTCTTAAAAAAATCAAGTATATTTTATTACGATCACATTAAATAATTGTATTTTAGTAGTATATCATGGTTCTTTTAAACTCAGTGTTTTATATAATATAATATAATAAATTAATTAATTTTATATGAAATATTTTTTTTCATAAACTCTGAGGTGGAATCATTCTACATCTCTCATTATGTATTGTTCACTAGATTTTTTGACACTGTCATATAAAAACCCATATATTCTTCTACCTCATAATAATCTCAGGTTCCCATAAATCTTTCTCAAATTTGATGATTAACCAAAAAACATTGAACATGTGAGTGGTAATTTTTCATTGCACGTTCTTTCTATGCTCATGAATATATAATAGTCTACACTCATAATAATTTTCACATTCCATTGGTATAATATCTATATATATTACATGATAATGATTAGGTATTTAATTACCCATGAAAGATACATATAACATATCATGATATTGGGAGTGGTGTAGTGGGTTCATCATGTGATAAGATAATACCATAATAGATAAAGAATATTAAAATTTCCAATATACCTTGGGTATGACATTAAATTTTTTAGGAATCTCGTAACTATATTCCATGGGTAAATCCAATGAAAAATATTTCCCCCATGATCAAATTCCTTATTATATTAACAATTTGATGACTATCTTTTCCATTTAATTTGTGTTACCATGATGTGTTTCTGAAGATCTCTAACATTATCTTCATTTTCCTCACCCATATCAAGCCCCAATATCATTATTTGTCCATAATCATGTCATATATTTGGAATTATAAACCTATTTCTATATAACCATATGTAAGATTTCATCTAAATGATTATGTGAAGGAAATTGTATTAAGAAAAGTCATCTATAAAAGGTGTTGATCACAACTACCATTAAAATCAATATAAAAATATCTTTGTATATTGTATGTGGCCGGAATGATTATATTAAAATGAGAACCTATATATGTATGATTTGAAATATTGAAATAAAACTAGGTATCCATATCCTGATGATTTTGTCACTAGAACATTTAGGCAATCCTTAGATCCCGTTCATATAAAACAGAATATTCCACTTCATGCATCCTAATCTATTCATTAATGTATATGATGGAATGCTGATCTAGAAAGAATTCAAATTTAATAATAATTTAGGAAAATGAGTTTTTAAGGATATATAATATAACCAAAATAACATTATAGGATTTTGTAATTTTGTGTAGTTTAATGAAAAAGTTCATGATGATGCATTCACATTTTCATTCTGTTATAGGTAACATTTGTAACATCCCCTTAGAATTTTGTTGATCAACAATAATGTTTTGATATTCTGAGACCTAAGATAAAAACTCAATAATTTATATCTTAATGTTTTCCCTCTTTAAATACTATTAAATATCTCTATATATATTAATATATATAGGATGAATAGAAAAAGATGAACTGTGAGGCTCATCAGATCAATTTTTCTACACATATGGTTTTGATAGACCAAAAAATCATGATATAATTCTTATAATTCGATCAAAATTAATGTGAAACTTATGAAAATTTCACCACTAATTTTTTAGTGATACATCTTCCATCATCACCACTTTATTTTTTAATTTGATAGATGATTAAACTCTCAAATATGAATGATATGATTTTCCCAACTCATTCATGATTTTTTCAATCCATCATTTATCTTTAGATAAATATTGGATATTTTATCATTTAAATGATAAATTATATAGCATTATCCTTTTAACTCAATGGATTTTTACATTGACATCATTCCTAAGGTGGTAATATATTAGAGATTAATATTCATTAAAATGTTTTCACATATTCAACTCCTTCTGTGTGAATATGTACTTTCAAAAATTTTGATCACTTTATATATCAATCCTTTCTCTATGTAGATAACCCCCATATCTTTTTTGAAAAAATTATTTAAACTAAATCCAAATCCTGAGTTGGTTAATTTATCTAATGAACTGATAATAATCATAAGGAATAAGTAACAACCTTATTAATCTAAATTAGAATGTATCATTTTCCTTTTATTGATTTTTCATCAAAGATTAGTAACCCTTTTCCCACTAAGGGAAATATAAACAATGATGCACTGACTAACCTTCTCTTCAATTGTTTGAAATTTTATTCTCATTTATCCGCCCAAAGGAAATTGGATCCCTTTTAGATTAACATGGTGACAGGATTGGCTAGACATGTTAATGGTTCCACAAATCATCATCTATATCAATCTAATATAAATAACATTATGTATATCTATCACATTTTTTGGTCGCATCTAATATTTATTTTCCTCCTTCCATGATGGACATATATATACACACACACAATAGATATTATATTCCCCCTAACTAAATCTGTTTTTATCCAAAATTCAATCATTGAAAAATTTTCATACAAATCCTCCTTCATCTATTTATTCAGAAAAATTCTAAAGTAGTCTTCATAAACATAATTTTTTTGAATATATAATAATATAATATTTGAAGACTACAAAAATTCATGTTAATTCCCAAATACTATATTCATTAAATCCATTAATATATCTATGTAATTATTATGACCAACTAGATTATCAATATATTCCTAGTTTCCATATATTATAATGAATTTTGTCTTTGTTATATATCCCTTCTTGATCATCAATTGATGATATCAAGAATATAGGCCAATAATGTAAAATTATTTATCTCAAATAGTTGTCAAATATGTCATCAATATGTGTTACAAGATACATTTACATGATTTTTATCATGTTACATTCCCGATAATAATTTAAAAGTTGAATCTTTACGTATTTATTTCTAATAAAAACTTTCGATTCACCCCATGGTGACATTGATGAAAAATAATTGCATTTTAAATCTCTTAATGGAGTTTCATCTATGAGTACGATAACTCAATTGGTATATTATATAGTGATTATTTGATATATATGTGTCACCAGGTATGTGATATAATGAAAATTTAACGACATTATTCAGTAGAATACGATGAAACTCCTATTAAAGGACATAAACAAAATATCTCAATGTAGGTATTTCTTTGATTTTGAATATCTCCCCAACCATATGAGATATATAAACCTTTTGAAATAGAATTAATACCCATATAACATATTCTAATTCCAATATAATATCATACATATCCTCAAACTGAAATATAGTCATAATTAGGGTTAGAATATCAACCATGAATTCCATTATTAAAAATTAATATAGGATTTGCGTAGTGAAATACAATATATCTCTAAAATTACATCAATTCTATCATTAATAATATTTTAATCAAGAATATTATTAAAAAATTAAACATGAAATTGTTCTTAAAATATTATTGGATAAATTATTTAGATAATGAAATTGAATCATATAATTCCCATGTTTCCACAATTAATATATAACGCCCCGACCCTAGTTGCCCAGAGTTAGTGCATTATTACATAACATTGGGATGATCACAAAAGATCAAGTCTCAAAAGACCAATTAGTTAGTAGCCTTGGAAACACTTGATACATACATAAGTCTTACATTACATCATAAAATGAAAACTACAACAACATAGTCTCCATAGTCCGCACTCATTTCCCCTCAGACTATCCCTATAGGTCAGTCATAAAATACTTCTTCACATCTTAGGAAAAATAAAACATAGAAAGGGGTAGCTAAAATTACCAGTAAGGATAAAAATATAGCGGAAACTTTCATAAATAAGCATAAACATTTAAGGAAATATATAACTAAAACAAAATCCTTTTAAACTTAAACTTCTACATAATATGGCAGAAATTAAATGAAATAATTCCATTTATGTATTCACATGGAAATTCTACTAGTAGAATAATCACATTCAATATCAATAACCACATTCATAATGATGGAATGCATAATTCCAGACTATCATAAACACATAGTAATGGCCTTTTACCTAGACTAAAAATAATATCATTGTCAAGGCCATGTGGAAAGACACTAGTTTGTCTCATGAGACCTACCGATGCATCGAGGAGCTATAGAGGTCTCCAACCATCACTTATTAAGTCCAATGCATTCCTCATATGAAAAGGTTTAAACATAACATAGACATTCGTATTAAAACTAGCATACGAAATGTCAATACTTTCTCCATAAACCATGAATGGTATAAAAATAAAACATCAAATGTCAAACCTATCACGAAACCTTTAATACAGAATTGAAGTTTTGTACCATAATAAATCATCTTCAAATAATCTTAAAATCAATCAAAGGACGTTGAAATAGATGAAATCAAAACTATTTGAGATAAATATCACTTTTTTTAAATCATTTAAAAGTCACATAATTATAAAAGAAAACATTTACTTTGAAAATATACTTATAATATTGTACGGTATGCTTCGACGATTTTATAATGGCATAAAATATCCACACCCGCCGTATAAGTTAAAAAAAATACAGTCTTACCTTAAATATGTCGAAAAGGTTAAAAAGGACCTTGTTTGGAAAATGACAGAAAGATTCTTTTATAAACTTTTTATAAAAATACAAACAAGGGTATAAATGACTTTAACCCATAGTCTGTAAAATAGTAAAAATGATTTGAAATACATTTTTAAGAAACATGGATGTGGATGATAAAGAGGTCCTAGTATATACTTACGTAAAAACAACCTCGGATAATAAAGAGATTGTGAAATTAACCCTTACCTTGTACTTTTCTTTGTTTGAGGGCAGGTTAACCTCCTTTATAATGGTGAAATAATTGTTATTAAATTATAAAAGAATCATATAGATTAATATGATATCATATATGATCTTTTAACATTTCTTTGTTAATAATATCTTAGTATTATCGTCGTTTCGGGTGTTAACTTACTCATTTTCTTTGATACGTTTTGTTACATGAGTCATGTTTGTTATGAATAGGTTGTATCTAACTAATATCAAGAATGATATCAAGTCCTTAAACAATATTTTTAATCATCAAATGAAAATTAGTCTTGAATGGATATGATGGGGAATGAATCTCATCGCGTTCGTGGAGACAGTAGTCTATACGTACGCACGAGCGACAATATCATTCTTTTAATATTAAAATAATATATAATTTTATGGTGTATCATATATAAAGAATAATTATCATGTTATATGTATTATTTACATGAATTACACTTCATTATCATACCCATCCAAATAATAATGTTTTGAATAACAATTACACCATGACGTGGAGACGGTAAGTCGTACATACGCACGTATGGTGAAATGTCGTTCAAAGGATGGATATAATACTGAATATGGTTGTACCATATTTATAATAACATCATAGTATATAAAAGATATTGGAGTTATTATTTTAGAATGGAAATAACAAAGAAGAAGTTTAAGAAGAAAGGAACTTGAAAGAGGGTGGTGAAAACATTCCCTCTTCTTCGGGTTCTTCCTTTTGATTTGATCAAAAGGGATCCTTAGGTTTGTTTTCGGATCAAACTAAGGCCTCTAGGTTGAAGTGAGGGAAGTTGAGAGAATATTTTGGCAGGGTGTTTCCGAGCCAAAAGTCTTTGAAGATATTAATTTGAGAGAAGGGGGAGTGCCCTTTTATAAGAGGGGTGAGGGGCACCTTAAGAAAAACTTAAAATATTATTTTATAATAAATTCATATTTGGTTTATAATGGCACCAAAGTGACTTATTTCTAGGATAAGGTGGGTATGGGTCTAAATTATTTCATCCAATATATTTTAGACAGGTTTGGGTCAGTAAATTAACATTATCATTTAGTTTTAAGTCTTGGTTAATTAGTTTGACATTTACCATGTCTCTTTGTATTTTTATATTAATTGGTTAATAAATTTACAATAAACTTCCAATCAACCCAAAAGTGGCCCATTAATGATAATAATATCATGATAAAAGTCCTTTTGCCAAAGCATAATTTTTTAGGAACATAATATCAATTAATGATATAATATTTGTTTTAAAAACGCTTTTATGTCAATTTTGACACTATTAGGTATTTTGTTTTGGATAAATTCAAGACAGCATTATTATTTAGAAAACAATTTATATAACAAATCCGAATATGTCATATTAACCTAGAGAAGTATTTTAATTCATAAAAAGTTTCGAATTACATTTATTTGGGTATTTATAATATCAATTATTTTAATGTTTCATTATTACAATAATTACTGAATCATCATTGTGTCATAAATAAATTAACTTATTTAATGTCTAAAAATTATAATTAAAATACCATTATGTAGAATATATTTTTATATTACTAATGAATATTTATAATCGAATTTAACTTATGTATAACCCTATATAAAAAATTTTTTAGTTATTAAACATTGATTTTAACTCTTTTAACATTTCTTTGAATTAAATAATAATAAATGTCCTAATCTAATCCAAATGGACCTAAATGATAATATTTTATTCCTAAGGTTGTTTTTGGTCGAGATATACTTGTCCAATAGAATTAGGACATGTGTTAGGGTAATATTAATATCATTTTTACCCTTAATTACCCTATTTACTTTTAACCGTGGTAAATAAAAGTAAAAAAGTTACTATTCACCAAAAATTATTTTTATCTTATTGAACCACATTTTACTCCATGATATTAACTGTTTCTCTTGGATTTTCAAAATTCCACTCACAGAAGCGGTAAATTTATGTTTTATGTGAATTTGAAAATTCTCCTAGGAGGTGGGTAAAAGACGGTGAAAAGTTCTATAAATTTTTTATATATCTAAAATTATTCTAAACTAACTCCATTGAATTACATTGAACTTATATAGGTATTATGTATCTATTTTGACCTAAAATAAATTTAAATTAAATAAATAATTATTTAAAAAAATTAGTTTTAAACTATAACTCAGTGTTTTTCACTATTCATAAAAATTGAATGTTTTCAGAAAAAACCAAAATTTAACCCTAGGCTAATTTCGATATTCCGAATCCAAAAATGAAGTCCATTTTGAAATATAAAATTTATAAAATTTCAAAAAGTGGGTATTACTATTCATAATGGCTAGTTTGATTGGTTGTGGTGTGTGTTAAAACTTGGTGGTGCGTACAAAACACGGTACTGTATTATTCAAATAGAAGCATACTGTGGAAGCTTGGGGTGTTACATTCTCCCCTACCTCAAATAATTTTTTCCTCGAAATTTCTAGAATATTATTGCATAAAAATATTTGGGTTGTTCTTCATCATAAGTTCCTCGAGTTCCCACGTTTCCTCTTCCATCTTATGGTTTCTCCATAAAACTTTTACCAGACGAGTTGTTCGGTTTCTCAACACTTGTTCTCTGGTGTCAAGAATCATGATGGAATCTTCGCAATAAGACAGACTGGGTTCCAGTTCTACTTCCTCATAGGTGATTACATGCATTGGGTCAAGCATGTATTTTCTCAACAGTGATACGTCGAACAAATCACGAACTTTTGAGAGATTTGGATGCACTTCCAAACGGTAAGCTACAACCCCAATTCGTTCTAGAATTTCGAAAGGTACGATGTACCTGGGACTCAATTTACCTTTCTTACCGAAATGTATAACTCCATTCCATGGACATACTTTCAATAAAACATGATCTCCTACCTGAAATTCCAAATCCTTCCTTCGGTTATCGGCATAGATCTTATTCCTACATTGAGCTTCTTTGATGTGGTTTTGGATTACCTTCACATTTTCCATCATTTCCTCCACCATTTCTGGGCCTATGAGTTTTCTTTCACCAACTTCATCACAACAGGTTGGTGTGCGACATCTTTTTCTGTATAACGCTTCATATGGTGCCATCTGAATACTTGAATGGAAGTTATTTTTATAGGAAAATTCCACCATAGGTAAATATTGATCCTACATACCCTGAAAGTCAAGTGAGCAAGATATCAACATGTCTTATGAGGTTTGAATTGTCTGTTATGATTTTCCATCAGTTTGGGGGTGGTAAGAAGTGCTCAAACGAGGTTCAGAATCCAAGGCCTTATGAAGACTTTTACAGAATCTTGAAGTAAAATGGGGATCTCGATCAAAAACAATCAATATGGGTACTCCATGAAGTCTCACAACATCATTAATATATAGTCTTTCTAGACACTCAAGTGGTAAATTTTCCCTTATAGCAAGAAAATGTGCTGACTTGGTATAACATTCATCAATGACCCATATAGCATCATTTCTTCTAGAAGTCTTTGGTAGTCCCGTGACAAAGTCCATCACGATATTATCCCATTTCCACTTAGGTATGGGAATAGGTTTCAATACTCCACTAGACTGTTGCCTTCTAGCTTTCACTTGTTGACAAACCATACATCTTGACACAAATCATCAATCTCCCTCTTAATGTTGTCCCACCAAAAATGTTCCTTTAAATCTCTATACATTTTGGTGCTCCCTGGGTGTATAAAGATATTAGAACTATGAGCATCATCCAACAATTCCCTTTTTAGATCAGGTATATCGGGAACACAAAGTCTCCTCCCAAATTTCAAAATTCCATCTTCATACACAAAGTCACTCAATCACCCATCATTCATAGCTTTAATATTCTTTTCAAACTCTTTATCATCGGTCTGAGAACTCTTTATCCTTTCGAGTAAAGATGGTTTGGAAAACATTTGAAAAAGTATTGAGGTTTCACCTTCTATAGTGCTTCCCATATCTATGTTTATTAGATCCATGTATATAGGATCCTTTTCAACTATCATCTTGTTCAAAACTCCATGATATTTTCTACTCAAAGCATCTGCCACCTTACTTTCTTTCCCTGATTGGTAGTGTATAGTGCAATCATAATCCTTGAGTAGTTCAAGCCATCTCCTTTGACTCATGTTGAGTTATTTCTGTGAGAAAATATACTTAAAACTCTTGTGATCATTAAAAATATCACATTTTTCACCATAGAGGTAGTGTCTCCAAATATAGAAAGAGAATATTACAGCTAATAACTCAAGATAATGAGTTGGATAGTTTTTCTAATGAATTTTTAGCTGTCGTGATGCATTGGAAATAACTCTATCATTCTGCATAAGGACACAACCAAGTCCTTTTTTGATGCATCACTATAAATAACGAACCCATCATTCCCCAATGGTAGAGTCAATATAGGAGAATTGAATAATATTCTCTTCAGTTCTTCAAAACATTCTTCACACTCTTTTGTCCATCCAAATTTAACCCCTTTACTTTTCAGCTTCATTAATTGGTTAGCCAACCGAGCAAAATTCTGGACGAAACGTCGATAATAACCTACTAAACCAACAAAAACTACGTACCTCAGTTATACTCATCAGTGCTGGACATTCTTGGATTTCCATGGTCTTAAAAGGATCTATAGAGATTCTATCCTTATAGACAATATGGCCAAGAAAAGACATCTCCTGAATCCAGAATTCACACTTGCTAAACTTCCCATATAATTCATGTCTTCTAAGAGTCATCAGGATAACGCATAAGTGATTTTCATGATCTTCATAGCTTTTGCAGTATACCAATATATCATCAATAAATACCACCACAAAATCATCAAGATATTCCTTGAAAACTCTATTCATTAGATCAATGAATACATAGGGTGTATTAGTTAGCCCAAAAGGCATTACTGTAAACTCGTAATGCCCATACCTGGTTCAAAATGTCTTCTTCAGAATGTCTTCCTTCTTCACACACAACTGATGGTATCCAGATCGAAGGTTAATCTTTGAAAAGTACTGAGCTCCATGTAGTTTGTCAAATAAATCATCAATGCGAGGTAGGGGATACTTTTTCTTTATTTCTCTAGCATTGATTTCCATGGAGTCAATGCACAACCTCATAGATCCATCTTTATTCATAACAAAAATGATAGGGGCTCCCCAAGGAGAAACACTTGGGAGAATATATCCCTTATTACTCAATTCCTCTAGTTATTTCATTAGTGCAACTAATTCCACAGTGTCCATTCTATAAGGGGTCTTCGATATGGGCCTTGAACCAGGAATTAAATCAATGGAAAACTCAATTTCTCATTCTGGAGGATGTCCACATAAATCTCTCGGAAACACATCTACATATTCATTCACAATAGGTACATCCTCTATTTGAACATTCCTTTCTTCACCCACAGTTATTCCATTATCTTCCTCCCTGATAATTTAATTTAGTTGAGCTATTAGGGTGGATCTAGATCAGAATCAAGTGGTGATGATTCTACTCTAAAGATAAGGTGTTCTTTATCATCATCATCAAAAAACGTAACCTCCTTCTTCTTACAATAAATCTTTGCATCATAGTCCAAAATCCAATCCATACTGAGGATTATATCAAATTAAATCATGGGTATGACGATGTGATCATCAGATAAAGAACATTTATGTGCTCTAATGGGGACTAATTCACAAAATATTGTTGCAATGGTACTTCCCTTAAGAGTTTTAACTAACAACTCCCTTGTTAAATAAAATTGTAAATATCTAATGTTCTTATAAAAATGGTAAGATATGAAAAACTGCGATGATCTAGAATCAAATAAAGCATTAGCTAAACTTGAGGAAACCATTAAATTACCTGCCACCACATCGTTCAGAGCTTCTACCTCAGTAGTAGTGATAGCATAAGCTTGGCCATGATCCCTTGGTCTTTTCTGAGGTAAGTTTACTTGATGCTTTGGAAATTCATTTTCATAATGTCCCATATCTCTGTAATTGTAGCACTGAATATCAGTAGTTCTTTCTTCCCTTTGCAATCACGAGCTTGGTGGCCTTTTTCACCACACATGTAACAGACACCCATTCCCTTCAAGCAAGTACCGGGGTGTTTCTTCCCACATTTACTCCAGGATAGATATTCAACTTTTCCCTTCTTACCCTTATTTCCATTTCTAGAGTGATCAGCATATCTCTTCTTCTCTTGCTCTGCTTTAATGTCGTAAGACATAGAGAATTCTTTTTCTGTCTTGATAGAACATGAGACAATGTCTTCATATAATGAGAAGGATTGTGAGAATAATGCTCCATGAAGAAATGGTTTTAACCCATCAATGAAATTATCAATCTTACTCCTTGGGTTACATATATAATCTGCTGCATGTCTCGCTAACCTTGTAAAGTTAGCTTCATACTTTGTGACATTCTCATCATCCTTTTGTCTCAGACTCAGAAATTGCCTTTCCATATCTGCTTGATGGTCACGAGGAAATTGTTTTTCTAAGAAAATCTCTTTGAACTCCATCCATTCAATATTTTATACTTCATCATCTTCCTTTATGTTTTGTATCAATGACAACAATTGATCAACATATTCAGTGAGACGATAAACTGCCATGATAACTTGTTCCCTTTCACTACTCACCAAAGCCTGAAATATTTTCTCTAGGGAACTTATCCATTTCTCAGTTACCAATGGATTTGTACTCCCATTGAATGTCGGTGGTTATTGCCTCATGAAGCAATCTAACATTTATATTCCATTCTTTGGATCATAGTGCTCCATATGGGTAGGGTTATTATTCATAAACTGAGTGAGTTGTCCCAGTACAGTGATTAAATGATCAACACCAGTTGCACCACCAGCTCCACTATAATTATCTTGAGTAGGAGGGAAATCCCTACATGCAGTGCATGCATTGATATAGATTCCATTTCTTCCACTAGGCACCGTTTCTAAACAATGGCATACACTAGATTAGTTTATGAATCACAATACATAAATCCATACTTGTAAAACACTTAACATAAATTGAACTATTTATGGATATAATCCAGAATTATAGAAAATGTGTTTTCTTTGAAGAAGTATATACTCATAAATCCTTAATAATGGTTTGTAAAGAAAATGAGAATTATACAAAGCATATCCCCCGGGAGTGTCATAACCAAGAGTGCATCAAGCCCCATTATCGTGCACCAGTTCATGTTCGAGTCTAGCTCAAAGCGGTGTTTTTGTGTTTTACCCCTAGGTACATCTGTGCCAGAGCCACCTCTACCTACTCATATCCAGATAGGGATGTAATGCTCAGAAAACTCCCAAAATCTCTACAATACCAAAATTCTAGGAATTTCTTCTACACTAATCCTCAAAGTTTTTCTTAGGGCTATGTTCTCTAATCAGAGTTTATCTTAATCTAGCTTCCACGGTTTGTACTAAACTTCTATGATACCAACTGTAATGCCCAGACCCCCGTTACCCAGAGTCGGTGCATTATTACATAACATTGGAATGATCACAAAAGATAAAGTCTCGAAAGACCTATATGTTTAGTAGCCATGGAAACACTAGATACATTCATAAGTCTTACATTACATCATAAAAGGAAAACTACAACAACATAGTCTCCATAGTCCACACTCATATCCCCTCAGACTATCCCTGCAGGTCAGTCATAAAATACTTCTTCACATCCTAGGAAAAATAAAACATAGAAAGGGGTGAGCTCAAATGCCCAGTAATGATAACAATATAGCGGAAACATTCATAAATAAGAATAAACATTTAAGGCAATGTATAACTAAAACAAAATCCTTTTAAACTTAATCTTTAGTATAATATGGTAGAAATAAAATGAAATAACTCCATGTACATATTCACATGGATATTCTACTAGTAAAATAATCACATGAAATATCAATAACCACTTTCATAATGATGGAATACATAATGCCAGACTATCATAACCACATAGTCAAGGCCTTGTACCAAGACTAAAAATAAGATTTTTTCAAGGCCTTGTGCCAAGACACTAGTTTGTCTCATGGGACCTACATATGGATCGAGGATCTATAGCGGGCTCCACCCATCACTTATTAAGTCCAATGCATTCCTCAGATGAACAGGTTTAAACATAACATAAACATTTGTACTAAAACTAGCATACGAAATGTATATAATTTCTATATAAACCATGAATTGTATAAAAAAAACATCCACGGGAAAACATATCACAAAACCTTCAATAAAGTATGGATGTTTGGTACCATAATAAATCATCTTCAAATAAGCTTAAAATCCATCAATGGATGTTGACATAGATGAAATCAAAACTATTTGAGGGAAATATCTATTCTTTTGAAATCATTTAAAAGTCACATAATTATAAAAGAAAACATTTACTTTAATAATATGCTTATAATCTTGTAAGGAATGCTTCAACGGTTTTATAATGGTGGAAAACTACCACACCCGTCGTATAAGTTAAAAAAAGACATTCTTACCATAATTCTGTCGAAATGGTTAAAAAGGACCTTGTTTGGAAAAGTACGGAAAGATTCTTTTATAAACATCTTATAAATTGTTAAACCATGGTATAAATGACTTTAACCCCTAGTATGTAAAATAGTAAGAATGATTTGAAATACATTTTTAAGAAACATGGATGTGGGTGATAAATAGGTCTCAATAGATACTTAGGTAAAAACAACCTCGGATAATAAAGAGATTATGAAATTTACCCTTACCTTGTACTTTTATTTGGTTGAGGGTAGGTTAAACTACTTTATAATGGTGAAATAATTGTTATTAAATTATAAAATAATCATATACATTAATATTATATCATATATGATCTTTTAACATTGCTTTGTTAATAATATCTTAGTATTGTCGTCATTTTGGGTGTTAACTTACTTGTTTTCTTTTATATGTTTTGTTACATGAGTCGTGTTTATTATGGATAGGTTGTATCTTATTCATATCAAGAATGATATAAAGTCATTAAACATTATTTTTAATCATAAAATGAGAATTATTCTTGAATGGAAATGATAGGGAATGAATCTCATCGTGTTCGTCGAGACGGTAGTCCGTACGTGCGCACGAGCTACAATATCATTCTTTTGATATTAAAATAATATATAATTGGTTTTTGGATCATATATAAATAATAATTATCATGTTATATGTATTATTTACATGAATTTCACTTAATTATCATACCCAGCCAAATAATAATGTTTTCAATAACAATTACACCACAACATGGAGACGGTAAGTCGTACGTACGCACGTATGGTGACATGTCATTCAAAGGATGGATAGAATAATGAATATGGTTGTACCATATTATTAATAACATCACAATATATAGAATATATTATATTTATTATTTTATAATGGAAATAACAAAGAAAGAATATGTTGAAGAAGAAAGGAACTTGAAAGAGGGTGGTGAAAACATTACCTCTTCTTCGGGTCCTTCCTTTGGATTTGATCAAATGGTCTCCTTAGGTTGGCTTTATGATCAACCTAAGGCCACTAGTTTGACGTGAGGGAATTTTAGAGAATATTTGGGCAGGGTTTGGCTGATTTCAAAGGCTTTTAAGGTATGAATTTGAGAGAAGGGGGAGTGCCCTTTTATAAGAGAGGTGAGAGGCACCTTAGGAAACACTTAAAGTGTTATTTTATAATAAATTTATATTCGGTTTATAATAGCTCAAAAGTGACTTATTTCTATGATAAGGTGGGGAAGGGTCAAAATCCTTTGAAAAAATATATTTTAGACAGGTTTGGGTCACTAAATTAACCTTGTCATTTAGTTTTATCTCTGAGTTAATTAGTTTGACATTTACCATGTCTCTTTGTATTTTAATATTATATGGTTAATAAACTTAATATAAACTTCCAATAGACCCCCCAAGTGGTCCAGTAATGATAAAAATATCATGATATAAGTCCTTTGGCACAACCTTATATTTTTAGTAAAATAAAATCAATTAATAATATAATATTTGTTTTAAAAACTCTTTTATGTCAATTCTGTCATTATTGGGTATTTTGTTTTTGATAAATTCATAACAGAATTATTACTTCGAAAAAAATTCATATAAAAAATACTAATATGTCATATTAACATATAAAATTAGTTTAATTCAAAAAAAGTTTCAAATTACATTTATTTTGGTATTTATAATATCAATTATCTTAATGTTTCATTAATACGGTAACTACTGCATAATCATTATGTCACAAATAAATTAACTTATTTAATGTCTAAAAATTATAAGTAAAATACCATTATGTAGGAAATATTTTTAAATTTCTAATGAATATTTATAATCTAATTTATCTTATGTATAACCCAATATTAAAAATGTTTTAGTTATTAAACATTAATTTTAACTCTTTTAACTCTTCTTTGAATTAAATAATAATAAATGTCCTAATATAATCCAAGTGGACCTAAATGAAAATATTTTATTACTAAGGTTTGTTTTGGTCAAGATAAACTTGTTTAATATAATTATTACATGTTTTTGTGTAATATTAATATCATTTTTATCCTTAATTAACCTATTTACTTTTAACTGTGGTAAATAAAAGTAAAAACGTTACTATTCACCAAAAATTATTTTTATCTTATTGAACCACATTTTAATCCATCATATTAACCATGTTTCTCAGATTTTTGAAATTCCACTCACAGAAGCGGTAAAATTAGGTTTTATGTGAATTTGAAAATTTTCCTTGGAGGTGGGTAAAAGACGGTGAAAAGTTCTATAAAATTTTTATATATCTAAAATTATTCTAAACTAACTCCAATGAATTAAATTGAACTTATATAGGTATTTTGTATCTATTTTTACATAAATAAATTTAAATAAAAGAAATAAGTATTTAAATAAAAATTTTGTTTTAAACTGTAACCCTGTGTTTGTAACTATTCATCAAAAATTGAAAGTTTTCATAAAAATACCAAAATTTCACCCTAGGCTAATTTCGATATTCAAAATCCAAAAATGAATTCCATTTTGAAAGATAAAATTTATAAAATTTCAAAAACTGGGTATTACTATTCATAACAGCTAGTTTGATTGGTTGTGGTGTGTGTTAGAACTTGATGTTACGTACAACACACGCTACTGTATTATTTAAAGAGAAGTGTACCGTGGAAGCTTGGGGTGTTAAATAATATATCAAACTATAAATGGTTCTCTATAATGAAATATATTCCCCTAATAAAACTCTTCATTTTTTGTTGAAGATTTATTTCACTATGAATCTCATTTACAAACATAAATAATTTCCTTAATAGATTAAATATTTTTCCATGGTCTCTCATTCCATATTTCATTAATGGTTGAATTTAATAATTCATGAAAATAGTCTATAAAACCCGAGCTCCAGTGAAACTCCATCCCTATGTTCATTAGTGATTTTGAGATTTGATATTTGGTTATATAGTTAATTATATATCATTATAATTGATTAATAATAATTAATATATAAATCACTAATTTATTCTTCCCACTTGGTTTATAATGTTGAAAAAATTTCCCAACACATTTAAAATTTATAGGATTCCTAACTGATTTATTATTGAATAAAACCAAAATATTTTTTTGAGAAACAATATCATTGGAGGGAAAATATCCTAAAAATAATATTTAGGAAGCCTAAATCATATCATATACCACTAAATCAGTGATATAATAGTTTAACCATATTCCATTCATAGTCATCATTTATTAAAATTCTCAAAAAATGTTCATAATTAGTTTTCAAAATCCTATTATAGATCTCCAAAAACTTTCAAACCAAATATGCGGCAAGGATCATAGACATGAACTAGGTGATTATTTATTCTAAGGCCAATTTTCCATTTTTAATGTTATTATATTTGGGCTAAACTATTCTAGATCCAAAGAAACAAGTAGTTTCTCGAGAGGGATGTAATTTAATGTAAACCACTCGCTCTATACTCCAAAAAATCATTGATATATATTTTTACACTTTGATTTATTCATAGGGTATTCAATTTAGTTTTGTCATTATAGTATCCAAAGGTAAAATAATCCTTTATTCAATAACAACTACTATGACCCCTATATTACATTCGTAGATATAATATATTTATAAGAGTGTTTTAATTTCATTACATGTAGATCAATGCCATAATCATAAGTTATTATTAACACTACACACATTGATACATTAAAAATTGGTTTATAATAGAACTACATAACCTCTAATAATGTTCTACCTAAAAAGAAAAATTCATAAACATATCATTCATTATAACTATCTTCATATTTATGGGAATGAAAATATAAGAGTGGGTGAGATAAGTTTCACAGGAATGTTTAACAAGGGATATATTAACATAACATGAATATAGGAGTACACAAAAATGAGAATAACATTATAAAACCATACCATACATATTATAGATAAATAACATGTGTCCTATAATAAATATTGGAGGATTGTTATATTTAAATTAGAATATTATAATAAAAACATATTCCATGAGATTATATCATTGGAATAAAACATATATTTGAATCATATTAATAAAATTAGGGATTGCTATGTCAACGCTACACACTATGATATTTATATCATATTTAACACGAGTTATTCACCTGTGTACATATATTTTGATTTGTATAATATGTGGTGATCCTTATTTTGGGATTTGGATAGAATTTTGTATATCCACTATTTTTTGGGTTATGTATTGACTACAACATAGCCTCTTTTTTCAGCCTTTGGAAAACCAGCCGTATAAACTATTTTTTTGGGATGGAATAAACACCATCCTACCTTTTGAGAACATAAAAAACTAACTTGTACCCAATCCATTATAGGGATATATAATTTTGAGAGAACCAGTAAAAAAATAAATTTTTTTCTTTAAAATCATTAAAAATTTATAATTTCATCATTTCATAACTTGTGAAACAAAATCATGTTTCATAAATATCTCATAATTCCATCATAGAGAAAACCATGGAAAATTAATTCATTTCATAAAAATATATTGATCTTAGTAATAAACTATATTATGAAATAATAAGGATGTTCCCTATTAGATCTTTCCCTCAGTATATCATAATAAAATCAAAAATGTTTTATATCTAATGAATAGAAATTCATTAAAAATATCATTAAATAATTATTGTGGAAAAAAATCTATTGACTTTGAAATAATTTCTTTAAAATATGAATGCTTTAAAATTGTTATGGGAAACATATTCTTAAAAAATAAACATGGAATCAGGTAGATAAATCTTTAAAACATAGATAATTCATTATGTGAGAAATTTTTCATATTTCATACAAGTTAGAATAAAACATTAATTTCACACTTCTTTTAGAAAAGTAAACTATATAAATCATTTTGGAAGCATATGAAGATTAATTTTAATATATTATTTAATAAATTCTTTCATGGGTAAAATATAATTTATAAAATAAATAGATAATATTAAATGAATTCATGAAATTATTTTTTCAAAAAAATTGACTTTAAAGGTAAATTATTTTTGACCAAAAAGATTGATAATGATAGTTTTTACATAAAAATAATGTTTTGGAATTTTTTGTACATACATTAAGGAAAATTAAAGGAAAATATAACTTCCATTAACAACTAAATTAGAATATGTTTCATGTGTTAACTAATATATATTTCATCATAATTAAGTATCAGAAGAATATC
Source organism: Viscum album (assembly GCA_963277665.1). Lineage (NCBI taxonomy): Eukaryota > Viridiplantae > Streptophyta > Magnoliopsida > Santalales > Viscaceae > Viscum > Viscum album. Next base: position 1,031,866,571 of record OY728150.1, read on the forward strand.
CATTTACTATCCCTCAAAACAATTAGATTGTATAAAAAAGTTGTTACCACATTGGTACATTATGAATCATAATACCCATTAATTAAAAAAATGTGGATATGTATGTACAATAATTTATATGAGATAAAAGAAGAATAGATATTCATTTTTGGTATATAGAACACATAAAAAATTAAGTGATAAACATTTCATGTGTCACATAGAAATAAAAGTGACAAACGTATAATATACCATTAGTCTCGTATTTCTACTTACCTGTTAATACCCCTTTCATAATTAATATTGTTCTATTAAAAATATATCTCATAAAAATAATCACATACATTGTACAATATCGTTTTTATTTCAAATTTTTTTCTATCGTTTATTAAAATAATATCTGAATTACTATTCGGAGTGATTAATGCATTGTTTTCATGTATGTTTTCACTTAGTCATATGGGTTATTGTTATTTAATTATGGTTACATTATATGAAAAAATTATAATAATTTTTTTATATCATATATATTAAAGTTATACTGATTTACTTCTATCTATAAAAGTTATCGATGTGATAATTTATTACATAGTTTATCAAGACAATAGGCATACATAGGCATGAAAACTATTTCCATTTTATTGACGGATGAGATGAAATAAATATTAATTTAAATTGAACATTAATTAATCATTTTTATTGCAATTATAATATATATATATATCATTGAAATATATCCATATTAGCATCTAGGTATAACTAAAATAAAAAATGTTACATATTTCTTTGTAGATGGGGTAGTCCATACGTACGCTTAGGCCATATTATTGTTCTCTAATGGATATGATAGTAAGAATGTAGAATTTATAGTATAATTAACTATGTATAATTATTTCAATAGTATGAAATATATAATTTAAATCATAATTTATGTCCATCTATGATAGGTGGTGCTGGAAAATTAATTATATTGGTATGTAAGGAGAGGCATGACCTATTTTTAGTTATGGTGAGTCGCCTACGTGAAATATTTTAAAGTCATTAAATGATTCCTTCTAAATTTCATGGAATTAAGGATGAAAAATGAATCATTATTAATCATGAAATGATAATAGGTCTATATATGGCCTTAATATATGAATTTGATATTTTTTGAAGAAATTCCATCTGTTAACCTTTTAGATTAACCCCTAGTGAACCCATTTTAACATTAGTCATGGTAAATAATATTTTTGGTTTTAACTAGATAATATGAAAAAAACATTATTTTGGAATTATAAAATAATATTGATAAGGAAAATTTCAAATTTGGAATCCATTTTATAAAATTTAATTCAATGAATTATTTGAATAATATTTTAAAATTAAAAACACAAATGTGATGGGAAAAATGTTTTCCAATGAATATGTTTTCATAAGAATAAAATCCTTTTACTTTAAAATAAGACAATAAATTTCGTCAAATGAACTAAATTAGATTTATAATAATATAAATAAAATAATTTTATTTTTTACACATTTTTATGAAATAGTAAAATTTGTAAATTAATTATTAGAAAATAATTTTTTTACAAAAAATAAATTTTTTATCTATTTATTGAAAAACTAATCTTCGAAGGAAATCATAAAAAAAATATTTTAATTTAAACAATTACATTAAAAAAATATGTTCATTTGATTTTTTTTATAAAATATAATAATTTATATTTAAAAATAAATATTGAATCTCTGATTAAACCAATTTTAGAATAATAAATTTTTAAGCATAAATGGAACATTTTTATTATCTCATTCATGAAAAAAAAATATGAATGATAAAACATTTATTAAATATGTAATATTTATATTTCATAAAATCATTCACAAATAGTAATTATTTTTGTATATTATGATAAAACATTATATATCAATAAATTAAATATTTCAGAAAAACCATTCTTTTAAATTGAAATGATTTTTAATTTCTTTTACAATCAATTAAAAATTATAATTTTAATCAAAAAATTTATAAAAATTATAATTTTATTAATTTTTTATTACCAATCATATATTGCAAGTTAATAGATATTTTTTTCAATTTAACCATAAATAATAATAATTAAATTGTATATAATATTTTGATTAAATTTTTTGATGTGTATAATGTAATTTACCAAAAAAAATAATTTAAATTGAAAGATATTTCATAAAATATATAAGTATTACAAACTGATAGAAGTAACCATTAGAGAATTAATATCCTTTAAATGAAAAACCTGTGAACTCAATTACAAGAAATTTATCTATATATCCCTTGAAATTAACGAATACCATGATAAAAAGAAATACATTAGAATTTATAACCCACATAGAAAGAAAGAAATTTGTAAATATCAAATAAGTCTGAAATAATTAATGTTTGTTACATGTAACACCTGTGTTTTACCAATTATTCTCATAAAATATAATTATTTATTATACAATAATTTTAACTTATGAATATTTTTCATATTATTTTAGTGATTTGGATTGTTTTGAACAAGATTTTTAATATTGATGATGATAAATATTCTATCAAAATATGTTCAGCATTACCATAATATTAAATGTAATTGAATAAATATTTCATTTTTAATTATTATTTTTTACGTTAATCTGATTATAGTTTTATTTTTGAAATGAAATTGTAAAATTATAATAGCTTGTTTGAATAATTTTATGATTACAAATTTTTATCATATTAATAGTAAGATTAATAATAATATATGATTTTTATAAAAAATAAAATGATTTATTTTCTCATTAATGTATAATGATACAATTAGTTATGTTTTCATATAAAACTATAAAATGAATTTATGGCATTGTACATGTAAGTTCTTAATCCAACCCAAACATGAACATGTTATAATTGTTGTGTAATTATTGTAAAGAATGTTTTTTGTGTGTAATATAATTATTCTATTTAGAAAGGGATATTATTTATATTTTTTAAACTAGTGGATAATATGTCATATGTTTTAGATAAATTAGAAAATAATGGATGGAAAATATTATATCTTTCTTCATTAGGGTGGTATTCATGACATACACAGAAATAACATTTTTATATCCATATAATGTACTAAATATAGTAACAAATTTCTTTCAAAATTATAATTATGTTAAAAAATAATATTCATTAGTTAAATTACCCTTTCAAACTAACCAGACATGGTGGTGAATAAAAATAAAAAACTATATCTATTGAAGTTATAGTATGCTTGTGGGCATGATAATAATTTTATTTTTTTATAGAAGTGGAAAAGGTATAGAATTATTTTATCAGACTAATTTTTTACTATATAATTAATACAAATGTTATCACATATTATTTGGTCCATTAGGCTTAGAAGATTATGTATTTATATAAATGGTGAGCCTAAAACCTTAGTTTTTTCCTGTAAGGGGCTACAGTACAAAGAAAATCTTGTAGCATGTTGTACTGGGATATTCTCGGTATGACTCGAACTTGAGAACTCACCAAAACCCACAAGGGTATCTACCAACGGAGCTTCATCCATTGAGATGAATATTTATATATATACAATGAAAAGTAATAAACATTTATGAGAACATTTGTTGAGAATTTAAAATTTCTCTTAGATATTTATTTTACATAGGGGAATTTATATAATTTCTTGTTAACCATGGATTTTGTTTAGGGAAAAGACTCTAGTGGAATTTAAATGGGTAGTAATTTAAGATGAATTAATTTATTTATAGATCCCATAATGGGGTGGTGGAAATAAATTTTTATAAATGAAGAGAATTGTATATTTTTAAATATAATCTCTTAATATAAAAGGACTATATTTTTCAATTGGGATGTTGATTCTTAAATGGAAAATAATAAGTAATAGTAATGGATTGATCTGTAAATACATTAAATAGTTATACTTTGTTTAAACCATTCATGATAGGGAGTTAAGTTATAAGTAGGTTCTATTTTCTATTTTAAATAAAATAGTATCTATATTATTCTTTCTAACATTCTTGCCTTTTGTTCTTGTGGATAGACGCAAATTATTCATAGTGAAATATACTAGATCATCAACATGTAACAATGTATCAATGAAATTCTTCTCTCTATCAAGGCACCTTCTGCAATTTACCACAATAAAAATATAACCACAAATATTCCCTATGAAGTTTTTTTCGTCATTCTATAATAAAATAATTTCATTTATAAAATACGTTATATATTTGTATCAAGTAATGAAATTAATTCCCAAATAATTATATTACTTTTTATACGTAGAGATTACATTTTTTAACTTCTTAATAATCTTGATTAAAAAAATTATGTATTTATAATGTAACTCTTCCTAGTAAGATATCATATGAATTAGAGAATAATGTTCTAGATGAAGTTACATCCCTCTAGAATCCAATTAAATCTCTTAATATTGATATCTTTTCATATTATAGAATTCAAAATATCATGGCACATTTTTTTGTGAAATATTTAAATACTACAAATGATCCCCATTTCAATTTCATATTCTAGAATGGGGGATTTCCATGGTATAAGGGAAGGGTAATCAAAGAAACCTTCTCTGGGTATATTTATATTACTTAATTTTAATGTTGAATAACTTCCTCCCATCACTTATCATATGGTAGAAATAGTTTTTTATATTTCATTTAATTAAAATATCACACCTTTTATTAGGGTACATAATGGAAAATTTACCATCTTTTGGGATGTTTGATATCTTGTGTTGCTTTTTTGGGGACTAGAATGAAATGTTAGGTAAATAGTGTTTTGAATTTTTTTAAATAATGACGTGTGAGTTGAAAAAATATCTCACACATCATAAAATTTTAGAAAATTAAAGAGAATAATGTCTTTATATGAGGTACACTGAGTGTAAGAACCCAGTTCTTTTTATAAAAGACTTTGTAAGATTCTTGATGTTATTCCAGAGTAGCGCATTCAGACAGCATGCAATTCTGAGCCCTAGTGTGGTCGGAATTAATCTTTTTCAGTGCATTCACACTGGGAATGCCAAGTAAATCGGATAGATCCTAAACGGTAGCTCGGATGGGAAATCTCAGGGCACCGTTGAGTCTGTACTGTGTCGTTTACCCTTGGAGGGGTGTAATTTTCACGGGCGCGACCCTTCGATGGAAAATGCCACCAGGGGGGTTTTCGTAATTTGGGGCCTCAGGCGTTAAGTTTTAGAAATCTTTAATGGAGGCTCGAATTAAATTTTTTTAGACCGTCTTTGCAATCAGAACATCCTTTTTACCATAGGGGTCTCTTAACAATGACCCCGCCGACAGTTCAGGTTCGGGGTCTACGGGCATGGGAGTTTAAGTGTTTTTCTATTTAAACACCACTCCCACACTCTTCTTCCCCTTCTCCCCTCCATGGAATTTCCTCTCAACAAGATCTCCATCTCCTCCTCCTCTACAAGCTATTGCGACCGGAAAATCGTTGTGAAGCGACAGGATATGCCCCCGAGGTAGGATCGCGAGTGTATATTTTTTTTCCAAATTCCCGCATCATCATCGATCTAAATTAGTGATGTCAAAATGATTTTTAAACATAAAGAGAATCCAATATTTGCGTATTTAAATCTTTTTCTTTCTATTTCACTTTTCGTATTTGAAATCCGATTTCTGAGGCGACCGTAAACGTCCGGCAAAGTTTCAGATGTTTTTTGGGTGTTTTTCTGGCAGTGCGGCGAGGCTCAACTGTGGCGCGGGGAGGCACAGCAGCGGTGTGGCGGGGGACCAGGAGGCGGCGCGGTCGACCGGGATCTTCTTAGGATTGAAATCAGAGCAGCCGGGAGAGGCGGCATGGGTGTGGAAGGTGAGCGGGAGCTGGACCAGGCAGCGGGGGGGGGGGGGGGGGGGGGCGCCAGTGGGGCACGACGACGTGGCCGGACCGGCTTTTTCCAGAAATCAGGCGCAGGAGACTGGGGTCTTCGGACCCCGACTAGTAAATAGGGACCTGAAATACGTGGGTCCCATATAGGTAAAGTAGGACCAGATTAATCCGGTTTGGTCGAGGTGGGCCGGCCCGCGCGTCGAACCGCGGGCCAGTTTAGGTATATGGTGGGTCGGCCGAACCGGCCCGGCCCACCCGTTCGGTCCATTAAAAATAAAAACGGCCATAAAACTCATGCCAGGTGTCAGATTCCCTTTCCTTCAGTAGTGAAGCCTTCCTGGAATAGAGAAAAAAATTTGATATGGTTTTGGGGGTTTTTAATTCCCGATACAGGGGCCTCGGTGGGGCGACACGCCTGTTAGGTGGATTGGCGTTATTCCGGGAGTTCTTGTTTTCGGCAGTGCAGACACATACAAAGTCCATTTTGAGCGCCTTAAGCGGAGTTGGGATCCTGGCCCCAAGCCAGAGTTTTCCAAGATGGTTTTATGTGTTGAAATTAGAGTTGAGTCATGGGCCCCACGGCCCGTCTTTTAAGTTGTGACCAGCGTTTAGCAACTTTTTCATTGGACGTCCGTTTGGGGCATGCGAGCAGTCGATTCTGGGTGTTTTTTTTGAGGGAATTGCAATAAAGCAATCCACCAGCTTTAATTCAGAACGGTTGAGTGGGCCCCATGGGGGTCGTTTTGGGAATTGGTTGTGATTTCTATTCTCTTCACCGAGTGTCCGTTTCAGTCAAATGAATAGTCAATATTGGGTGCTTCTTCGAGAGGATTACAACGATGCAATCCATTGGTATCGCTTCAGGACTATGATGTGGGTCTCGCATAGAACTGCTCGTGTGCGGTATGACGAATTGTATCATTTTCTCCGGATATCTATTCCACGCGTGCAGGTAGTCTATTTGACGTGTTTTTCCGAGGGGATCGCAATGGTGTGATGCACCCAACTGTTTTCGGGACTGAGGCTCTGGACCATGGGATGCCGTTCGGGTGTAAAGTGGTGTTGGACAACTTTTCTGTCAGATATCCATTTTAGGAGAGTAGATATTCTATCTCTCTTGTTTTTCCACGAGTATTACAACGGTATGATCCGTTTGGATGTGCAGAGCCTCATTTTAGATCTCATTAAATGTGGAGGCATTAAAGGTGTATGGGTGGGGGTTCTTCCTGCGGTGTTTGCAGAGAACCCTCAGCATGTGATTTTTTATTTTTTTTAAAGGTAATGCTTCGGTCAATGACCAGAGCACAATATATTAGAGAGAAAAAGGATTAAAAAGATCAAAAAGATGGTATTTTTTTACAATCTCTCTCAAAGAGAGGTAATAAGTCAGCTGGAAGAGTGTCGATCCAAGTCATGTTTTGTTGAATACCTATGTTGGCGAGGGCGTCAGCAATAGCATTCGCTTCACTGTATGCATGAGTAGAAATATAATCAATCCCCTGAAGCAAGTTCAGACACTTCATCCAAAGAGTGTTAAGCGGCCAGGCAAGATGAGTGATGTCATTCCAAATGGCATGGACGATAGTGGTGGAATCACTTTCAATCTAGAGCTTTCTCCAGCCTCTTTGAAGCGCGAAATCAACCGCATGGATGACACCCAGCATCTCAGCCTCATGCGATGAAGAAAGACCACAACCAACATAAAAACAGCCCTGACATTGACCAGATGAGTCTCTGAAGATGGCACCACAACTTGCAGGGCCAGGATTGCCTTTGTAAGATCCATCGACGTTCACTTTAATCCATCCTGGTATCGAGATCATATCTTCCTTACACAATCTACTGTGAAGTGTTTCCCTAGGTAGAGTTCTAGGTATTGGCGTGACCCACACTACACGGCTCTGACCCTCTACTAGGTGAGTTGTTCCGAAGACAGATCGTTGTGTGATACCCACTCCGTGTTATGTTGCCCAATGTTGTACCATCTGGTAGATATGGCCAGATCAGTTCCAGGTTTACCCTCCAGCAGGGTTGGGTAGTGGGATCCCATAGACCTCTTAGGGTTTACCCGCCAGTGGCTCAAGGAAGTGGGTTAGCCATCGACTTCTTAGAGTTTACCCTCCAGCAGGGTTGGGCAGTGGGTTACCTGGCGGCCTCTTAGGGTTTACCCTCCAGCAGGGTTGGGCCGTGGGTTACCCAACGACCTCTTAGGGTTTACCCTCTAGCTAGGCTGGGCAGTGGGTTACCCAACGACCTCATAGGTTTTACCCTCTAGCTGGGCTGGGCAGTGGGTTAGCCGATGACTTCTCTCAGACTCAGTCCTTTCTACTAGGATAGTCTGTGGCTTTCCTCCATGACTACCGGAGCGGGACCCTTGGTTTTACGGGTCAGTGATGTTATAGCTTGACATTGAGAAGACCTCTCGACTATGTGATAGTGAAGAGGTGTGGTTTGACTTTCCCAGAACTATCAAGAACGAGGGGCTCTTTCCCCACTAAGACACGTCCCTGTGACGCGACCTAAAACCGTGCGGGTGAGTCAGTGCCGCCCAAAGCGGATAGTGTCAAGGTGTGGTGATTTCAGCCCCTTAACTTGTAGTTTGGGCCAGACCTGTGGGATACTGGGCATCAATGTTGTTTACTTTTGGGACTGTTGGTGACACACTTTCTTGAGCTGAGCTATGAGATGGAGATCCCCTTACGCTCTTGTTCGAGTTTCTTGTTTGAGGAAATGGATATGTATATACCTTGTTCCAGTACCCACTTCATGGGTTTTGATTACTCTCCTACTAGGAGAGGTGAAGACGCACTGGGTATGCCACGTGCTTTCCGTGTCTAGCTTCTCACAGTTGTACGAGTCTACTCTCTTTCTATAGATAGTGCAGGATCGATAGGAAGGGAATCTTATCACCGTTTCTAGCTCCTTGTGTAAGGACGAGTCTTCTTCCTTCCTCTTGTTGGGTGGATCTATACTCTTTACTACACTCTATGTTATACTCCTTTACTACTCCCTGTTTGATCTACTTCTCACCCTTCAGAACCTACATTGTTTCTCCCTTGACCCTTTGGGGTATCCTACTAATTATTTTCATAATCACCCCTGCTTGGGATTTTCCCGCACGTGGTGTTCCCTTGCATACGACATACAGTTTTCTTGTGACTACATAGGAGCTTAAGAGTTTGGGGCTTGGACCATGTGCGGTGGTCATAGTCAGGTTCCAGGTGTGGGACTCTCCCAGCTATTTTACTTTTGTTTACCTATTGCTGGGTTGTGGCACTTTTCAGGTTGGATGTGTGTCTTGACCTTTTCTTTTTAGTTTACCATCAGCACTCACTTTGTACTGTTTAGAGGTCGAGGCACCTGTAGGACCCCGGAACACCCTGAGAGGGGAGGGGTGAATCAGGGTGGCAACTTTTTCTTCTTTTAGTTGTGGATCTTGTTCCCACATTGGTAGAAACTACTTAAACCTGTATGATGGATATGATCAGCAATTAAACATTCACATGCAGAGAGATGACACAACTATTTTTACTTGGTTCACCAAAAAGGGCTACGTCCAAGAAGCATATGCCAATAGGTAGTCGGTCGTACCTAAATCCACTATGCTTCACTAGCTGTAGATTACAAAGGTTTGGGTACAGTCACTCTGTCCTAGGCTCACTGCCTTTACAATTGTTCAGGGATAGCTCACTGCGTCCCTCGGGTCACTCCCGTTGACTCCCCCTGGCTCACTGCCGTTGGTGAAGTCCCACTCAGTTTATAGACGTGAAGGTCTCTTCAATAAATGTGCATTGATGTTCTTTGTCTCTTGTTCAGCATGAGACTTTTCTTGCATCAGGGTTCAGAGGTGATGCTCTTTATAGTTCAATCTTTCTTCTTTAGTGCAATGACTGAATGCACTAGATCCCCTTGTCTTCGTTTGTCTGAATCACAATCACTGATGTGATTGCTTACTTAATGAATCTCAGCTTACTCGACATTATCAGAATCAGTTCTCCATGTATGCATGAGATCATGCAGGTATCATTTAGATTTCTTCTTCAATCTCGCTTTGCACCGAAAGTAGCAGGCAATCATTAGCTCTTGGGCAGCTCCAGAAATGCGGGCGTGCTTTAACAATATCTGGATCTTCTTTTCAAGGCCGGCACGCAAGTCTCCCCCAGCGCGCAAGTCTTAGGTAGGAAAGTATAACCTGGCGCACAAGTGTCTCCAAAGCACCTGCGTGACTCTGCCTTCGTGAACTTCAAACCTGCGCGACTCACTTCCTTCCTTGCCCAAATCACCTGGGGCGCTCAACCATCAGTCGGCGCGCAACCTCTACTTTCCGGAACCAACTACCACTTGCGCGGTTCAACCACCTGCGCGATGAGAGCTCCAACAATCTCAATGTCTTGAGCTATATTATAAATGAGAAGGGGTGGTCCAGTATTTATAGGCAAACTGAACCCCCTGCGCGGCGGCGCGCAAGTCATCCATCGGCGCGCAACTCTCGGCCCCTACTAGGCACTTGCACGATAAACATCCAAACTTGTGCGAACATCTTGCCTTTGCCAAATTTGGATCTTCTGATCTCGAAAAACTATAGGCGCGCAAGTTATAATGCATTCAAGGCATCGGCGCGCAAGTCTCTTCCCGGCACATAATTCACCTGCGCGACCTCACCAAAACTTGCGCGACCCCTATCCCTTTCCCATATTTTGATGCTCTGATCTTCAAAAACATATGGAGTGCAAGTTTCCTATCCTCTAAGAGTATGGCACGCAAGTCCCTTTTCCAAAATCACTCTTCTTCATTTGTTGGTTTTGAGGCCCTGAAATTTGAAAAACACTGGAAAATGGCGCCACCTTGTATCTGCTCTTTTTATACCACCTCTGGATCATCCATTCCTCTGTCGATGTTCTTGAATCAAACATAGATTGTTGACCACAACTCTTGAACTCGACATGTCACCATGGAATCTCTTTTGTCAAAACATTTGTATGTCGTTTGTTTTCTTTGTCGACAAGCACGATCACCTCAACAAAAATTCTTCTTGGTGATCTGTATCCTTCTCCAACTCTTTTGCTTTTATCACAAACTCCACCATTGTGATATGTATTCTATGAAGGAACAACTTTAGTACCATCATCTTCTATGACAGTGTGATGTGCATGGACATTTCAGAAGTCAACTCATTGTCACATTGCCTCCTTCATCAACTGTCATGATCAACTTCATGCAAACCATGTGATTCAATCCGTCAGGAAGTCTCTAGCATGGTTCTCACTCCTCCTTCATCAACCGTCATGATCAACTTCATGCAAAACATGTGATTCAATCTGTCAGGAAGTCTCTAGCATGGTTCTCACGCAATCATGAGTAATTGCATGGTCTTCATCAAAACACATTGTTCTTATGAAATAATGAGGAATTTCATGGTCTTCATCAAAGCCCATTGTTCTTATGCAATAAGTAGGAATTGCATGGTCTTCATCCAAAAACACCATCCTGCTTTAATCATCCTTGGATGGATAACTCCTCAAACACCATCCTGCTTTAATCATCCTTGGATGGATAACTCCTCACATTCTTCATTTTTGTAAACAATGTATCACCTTTGACACATGTTCTTTGAACTTATGATCAGCACAACAATCGTCTGAATCACTACTCCTCTACTTCATCGGAGTACTTCATGATCTCCAACACTGTGAGCTTCCATTCCTCCATTTTATTGGAGTACGTCTTGATATCTTTCATTTTCATATTCCATTGACAACTATTGAAAACAAATACAAACCTATACACAAAGTGGTTCAAACAATCTCCCCCTTTGTATTTTGTTGTCAATACCTTATACATCTTCTGAAATGAATTTGGCAATGTCAAAATGAGAATCTTCTATTCATCAACTTTTCTTTTCAAATGTTCATTTCACTTTCTCTCCCCCTTATTGACAAGAAATAAAAATCACATGATAGGGAGGGTATCAATCCGCACTTAAGAAATGTTTCATTAATCATTTCACTCTAAGTCTACATGAGCAATGCTCGATGTAGAAAACAAGAGGATTTGATTAAGTCAACAAGGTTGTCCATTATCCACAGATCATGATACCAACATGAGATGATAACTCGTGTATCTTGTCTTCAAGGGTTTACCACTTTAATTCCAGGTAGAAGAAGATCAACTATGATAGGTAATAATCAACCTGAAACTCCTGCACTCACATCAGCAAATAGATCAAAAACATTCAAGTGCAATCGGCAGGATAAGTGACCTTGGGGCACTTCCATTCTCTTTATGTCACTGATCAATTCAGTTACTCCCCCTTTGTAAAATAATATTTGATCTGAGTAACCAAGGGATAGTGATTGAGAAATGACATACCTTCTCCATTGGCATGTTCTTCAAGAAATTCACTGAGTAACTGCTTTTGAGTCCAGCTGGAGTTGATATTGATTGAGACAGTGATAATGGAAGCTTCTTCATTCTTCTCCCCTTCAAGGGAAACACTCCTCATCATCTTCATCAAGAGTGATCCTTCATCATCATAATCATTGAATATCAATTAATGAATCTACTAAGGATGGAAACTTCTTCATCTTGGCTATCAAGAGTTGACAACATTCACTACTTCTCATGTTCTCCCCCTGAGAGCATGCTTCACCTTCAATTCCATGCATTATTAGCACAAATACAATACACAGATGATTACGGGAATAAGGTGGTTCCTTCTTGCTTCATCAAGAAGACTTTCTTGGTTGAGGTTCTTTTCTCAACCAAGTTCCACTGTTCACTCCAGTCTTCATGCCTGCACATTTGAACATATGTTCTGACATCTGTCGGTGTGGCATGGCTCTGTTCACATTATCTTCTGCTTTGTGTGGAGAATTGTTATGCTTAGTAGCCATCATGAATGATACATTCTTACTCCTATTAAGGACTGCTTCTTGCTTTGGTATTAAGGTTAGGAAAACTTTTGCAATGTGACCAGATTTCTTGCATCTCTCACACAGAACTTCTTTGATACGTGTGTTTCTCTTTGTTTGAAAACTCTCCTGCACTGTGTCTTCATCATGTGAAAGTTTTCCTTTTCCTTTCTCACCATCATTGGCCTTCTCATCTTCAAGTTTCCTTATTCTTTTCAAATCTTCTGGCCAGATGACCAATATGTCATTTGGAACTTTTGCAGCTGGTTTAGGTCTTCCACATGGGTTCATCCGAGATTCATCCCACTTAGTGTTTCTTTTGGATGAATGACCCTTCAATTTCATGGATCAAAAATCATGGGTCTTCTCAGCTTCCCTACTTGATATCTTCTTAGGGAAATGTGTGTTCACAACATTCTTCTAATTTCTCCCCAAGGTAGCTGCTTCATTCTTTGACGACATCAGAGGTATTATTTTCTTGTCAATAGTGAAAGCATGTTGACATGGACATGTGCCTGCATTGTGACCAATGTCGTTGCATACATCACAGATGTTATCAAGAATTCCAAATCTTTTTGCAGTAATCAGATGCTTCTAGACCTACTGATGTTGGTTCTTTTTCTCTGGCTTCCTTCTCTTTGATATAAGCATTCTCTGTGCTTTTCCATGTAAGGGATTATAAAGACAATCCAGTGCACAGTGCCCAAATCTGTTGTAGCACCAACATTGACCCCCAAATCTTTTCTTCTTTGTGTCTTCTGTATTAATTTGTTGGGCCATCTGCTTAATCTTTTGTGCTCTATTTGAGGAACCCACTTCCCCCTTTTTCTTCCCATCCACCCTAGCCATGGTGGTAGGTTTCTTCTTCTCACCATTCCTCATCCATTCTTGTTTAGAACTTTTCTTCCCACCTGCACAGATTGTAGGAGTGTATTTAGAAATATGAGTACAAGATGGTTTGGATGGTACCTTCACTTTCTCAGTTTCTTGTGATAGATCAAGGAGTGATGTCATGGTCTTCTTATCACATGTTGGATGCCTTTTGACAATAGAATCCTCCAGTGAGCATTGAGTTCCAGCAGCAACTGATTCTTGATGTGGACAATCAAGAGTTGTCATAATCTTCTTATCACATATTGGAGGCATTTCAGCATTAGACTCCTCCAATGAACATTGAGTGCAAGCATCACTCATTTCATTCTTTTGTGAATTCTCAATATGTGTGTTCTCAATCATGGTCAACTGAGCTTCCAATTTTTGACCCAAAATATTATGGATGATCTTCTGATCTTTAATCGTGATCATCTTCTCTTTACAAGTCTTCTTCAACCTTTCAACATCATCTTCATGCATCATAACTTTGTTTTGTAACAAAGAGTCAAGTTCCCTGAATTTAATGGATGTTTCTTCCAAACAAAAATTCTTGACTTCATTGCTCTACTTCAGCTCAGCTTCAAGTGCCTGGATACTTTCTTTTAAAGTCTTATTGACTTCCTCTTCTTCTTCAAAGACTTTCACCCGTTTGATGAGCTTCATACTTTCCATAACTTTTCATTCCAACCCTTTTTCCATATTGTCAGCTTCCCTTTCTAATCGATTGATCTCAACCTGCATAGATTGGAATAGGCTACAGATAATAGAAACCCTTTCTTCTGGAATATCATGCAGATATGTTCTGAGTTTTTCCTGAAAGCTTGAATTAGGGGTATCATCCTTTCCTCTGGATGAGTTCTGAGCCACCTGTTTGATACTTTCCAAGCCTAATGTTTCTTCATTATTGGAATGGCATGGAGAACAAGACACTGCATCTTCTTTGATGTGGGGGACTTCTTCATAGTCTTATTCTCTTTCTTTTTCCTATTTGTCAAAGTCTTGGTGGATATAGATTTTTTCTCAGAAATGACTGCATCATTATCAATACTGCTCTTCATTGTTGACTCAAGGAAAGAAACTGAAATCCTCTTCTCAATAGAATTACTGGAGAATATCCAACATACTCTAACCTCGCTCTGGTACCACTTATAGGACCCCGGAACACCCTGAGAGGGTAGGGGTGAATCAGGGTGGAAACTTTTTCTTCTTTTAGTTGTGGATCTTGTTCCCACGTTGGTAGGAACTACTTAAAACTGTATGATGGATATGATCAGCAATTAAACATTCACATGCAGAGAGATGAGACAGCTATTTTTACATGGTTCACCACAAAGGGCTACGTCCAAGGAGCATACGCCGACAGGTTGTCGGTCGTACCTATGTCCACTATGCTTCACTAGCTGTAGATTACAAAGGTTTGGGTACAGTTACTCTGTCCCAGGCTCACTGCCTTTACAATTGTTCAGGGAGAGCTCACTGCGTCCCTCGGGTCACTCCCGTTGACTCCCCCTGGCTCACTGCCGTTGGTGAAGTCCCACTCAGTTTATATACGTGAAGGTCTCTTAAATAAATGTGAATTGATGTTCTTTGTCTCCTGTTCAGCATGAGACTTTTCTTGCATCAGGGTTCAGAGTTGATGCTCTTTATAGTTCAATCTTTCTTCTTTAGTGAAATGACTGAATGCACTGGATCCCCTTGTCTTCATTTGCCTGAATCACAATCACTGATGTGATTGCATACTTAATGAATCTCAGCTTACTAGACGTTGTCAGAATCAGTTCTCCATGTATGCATGAGATCATGAAGGTATCATTTAGATTTCTTCTTCAATCTCACTTTGCACCGAAATTATCAGGCAATCATTAGCTCTTGTGCAGCTCCAGAAAGGCGGGCATTCTTTAACAATATCTGGATCTTCTTTTCAAGCCCGGCGTGCAAGTCTCCCCCGGCGCGCAAGTATAACCTGGCGCGCAAGTGTCTCCAAATCACCTGTGTGACTCTGCCTTCGTGAACTTCAAACCTGCACGACTCACTTCCTTTCTTGCCCAAATCACCTAGGGCGCTCAACCATCAGTCGGCGCGCAACCTCTACTTGTGCGACCCAACTAACACTTGTGCGTTTCAACCACCTGCGCGACGAGAGCTCAAACAATCTCAAATTCTTGAGCTCTGTTAGAAATGAGAAGGGGTGGTCTAGTATTTATAGGCAAACTGGACCCCCTACACGGCGGCGTGCAAGTCATCCATCGGCGCGCAAATCTCGGCCCCTGCTAGGCACTTGCACGATAAACATCCAAACTTGCGCGAACATTTTGCCTTTGCCAAATTTGGATCTTCTGATCTCGAAAAACTATAGGCGCGCAAGTTATAATGCATTCAAGGCATCGGCGCGCAAGTCTCTTCCCGACACATAATTCACCTGCGCGACCTCACCAAAACTTGCGCGACCCCTATCCCTTTCCCATATTTTGATGCTCTGATCTTCAAAAACATATGGAGTGCAAGTTTCCTATCCTCTAAGAGTATGGCACGCAAGTCCCTTTGCCAAAATCACTCTTCTTCATTTGTTGGTTTTGAGGCCCTGAAATTTGGAAAACACTGGAAAATGGCGCCACCTTGTATCTGCTCTTTTTATACCACCTCTGGATCATCCATTCCTCTGTCGATGTTCTTGAATCAAACATAGATTGTTGACCACAACTCTTGAACTCGACATGTCACCATGGAATCTCTTTTGTCAAAACATTTGTATGTCGTTTGTTTTCTTTGTCGACAAGCACGATCACCTCAACAAAAATTCTTCTTGGTGATCTGTATCCTTCTCCAACTCTTTTGCTTTTATCACAAACTCCACCATTGTGATATGTATTCTATGAAGGAACAACTTTAGTACCATCATCTTTTATGACAGTGTGAAGTGCATGGCCATTTCATAAGTCAACTCATTGGCACATTGCCACCTTCATCAACCGTCATGATCAACTTCATGCAAACCATGTGATTCAATCCGTCAGGAAGTCTCTAGAATGGTTCTCACGCCTCCTTCATCAACCGTCATGATCAACTTCATGCAAACCATGTGATTCAATCCGCTAGGAAGTCTCTAGCATGGTTCTCACGCAATCATGAGTAATTGCATGGTCTTCATCAAAACCCATTGTTCGTATGCAATAATGAGGAATTTCATGGTCTTCATCAAAGCCCATGGTTCTTATGAAATAAGTAGGAATTGCATGGTCTTCATCCAAAAACACCATCCTTCTTTAATCATCCTTGGATGGATAACTCCTCACATTCTTCATTGTTGTAAACAATGTATCACCTTTGACACATGTTCTTTGAACTTACGATCAGCACAAAAATCGTCTGAATCACTACTCCTCTACTTCATCAGAGTACTTCATGATCTCCATCATTGTGAGCTTCCATTCCTCCATTTTATTGGAGTACTTCTTGATCTCTTTCATTTTGATGTTCCATTGACAAATATTGACAACAAATACAAACCTATACACAAAGTGGTTCCAACAACACCTTTGTGGTTTTTTTATAGAAGTTGGTACTTTACTTTTCCTTTTACTCTGCACTTCGCCATTGAGTGGGCTGTGTGTGTGTGTACATGTACTTTAACAAAGGTCTCACCGAGTTGTTTAGCCATCGGATCTTGTCGCCAGCCCCTGGCCTATGGAGGCGGGCTTGGGGTAGTTCTGGCTCAAGCCGGGGTAGGGTCGGGTCGTGACAAGGTGGTATCAGAGGTGGTTCGTTCTTGGGGATGTTGTTAGGATGTCCCTAAAAAATAATTGGTTGGGATCTAGGGCAACAGTTTCAACATGTCTCGAGTGCGGCTCTCAGGCCAGGGAGTCCAGCGATGGTGCAGCGGCCGACGTATCCATTCAAGAGGAGATTGATAACCCGCTTGTTGACTCAGCATGTTGAGGCACCCGTTGGAGGGAAAATTGGTTTGTGCATCACATAAGATTTAGTCTTTCACTGTTCTTATTGAGTCAGATCCTCATTGTTGTTACTGTCATATACATATATGCTCATCTGATCTTTGTGCTCCTTGATAACATTCAGGATGCCTCTGTGAAGATAGCCAGCAAGGATACCAGCTTTGGTTCATGACAACGACCCTGTGAGTAATGAGGCCTCCGTCTAGGACCCATCATGAGAGTCCCTTTCTCCGGGTTGGCTGGTAGAAGCACCACTGCCTAGTTATAAAAGACAGCATCTGAAGAGCAAACTAAGATTGAGCACAGGTTGAGCGCGCTCTGTGAGTTCCAATGGAAGAGACCACTGAGGTTTAGTAGTGAGCCAGACCCTCAAGTAGTAGAGGATTGGCTAGAGACAATGGTTTGCCTCTTTATGCTTGTGAAGACGTCGGTAGATCTCATGGTGGCTTTGACTACTACCCTTTTCCATAGAGCAGTAGGGCGTTGGTGGAGTCTGGTGACTCAGTTACTTTATGAGTCATCACTTTCTTGTAATGACTTTCAATTGCTGTTTTGTGAGGATTTTTACACCTCCTACTTACGCTATGTTAGGATCCAAGAGATCTTGCTGCTTCAGCAGGGATGGATGATATTGACCGAGTATGCGACTAGGATCATGAACCATGCACACTTTTACCTGGACTTGGTCATTGATGGAAACATCCAAGCACAGAAGTTCGGGAAGGGTGCCCGTAGAGAGATTTGTGCGATCAACTACCCTTGTTAATCCCCACTTATGTCGAGGTTCTAGAGAAGGCACTGGTGACAGAGAGCTTCTTGTCACGTTTTACAATTGGTGGTGGCAGTAGGCACGATAGAGCCAGGACATCTGTCACAGCTAGTAGGCACTGGATGATAGAACCTCCACTCCAGTGGCCTTCCCACTGCTGGTTTCGGAGACGTTGTCGTGCACCACGGTGGCGGCAAAGCGCAGGGCCTCAGCCGAGGAGACCCTTGTGTGAGTGGACTCTAGGCCATGGTCGTACACCAAAATGGCGCCAGAGGGCACCAGGGCATCCCAGAGAGTGTTGGTTCTATGCTTATGATGGGCAAGGTCACTTGGCATGGGACTGCCCGACCAGGTATCCTGAGAACTTCGGGCAGGCAACAGGTTCACCACCACGGTAGAGCCAGCTCCATGATCGGAGTAGTTCTCAGAGTGGTGGTTCTAGCATAGGATCGGGGGGAGCTGGAATTGGGGGACGACATTACAAGGTCTTTCCATCACCACCAAGCGGTTCACGTCAGGCTCCGGGAGCAGACAGTTGTGGCCACGGACAACCGCGATCTTTGGATGTCTACGATCCTGTAGAGCATGAGGTGATAAGAGGAATGCTCTACAGCTCTTGTACCTTTTGTACTAGAATTGTTTGACTCTGTATGTGAAATTATTTTCTCTCTTCACCTTGTTTGAGGTGTTACCAGGGTGACGCGGGGCGTCAGTGTAACCCAGTGTCAGTAGAGTAAAAGACGTGGAACCTTTTCTTTAGTCGATGGTATTGACTCCTTCATTTTCCGAGCAGGTAATAGAGTCTTGGTCGAGGAACATCGATTGTGAAACCTTGTGTGACTAGATATCCTTGAGTGTTTCACCATATGTATATTCTAAAGGAGGGAATCACCGGGATTTTCCCATGTCGAAACGGTGATTCCATTCGCGGCGTGCGACGTGGGGGTTCGACTGGGGAGGTGAGCTACCCCCGAGGGCCTTCGGTCCATTTGAGACCATGTGAAGGGATGGCGAGGTTGTCTACCACCTTTCTCTAACCCCCCAAGGTCTGGAGTGGGTGCACGATGCCTCCCACATGATATACCTTAGAAGATGTATGTGTGCTCTTATGCACGTCATCGGCGAGGGCATACCTCACGTGAATGGATCAAATTCCTTATGTGTTGTGACACAGAACTGTGCAAGAGTTTTCCTGGGTATGGGAGAGTTAGGTGTGGGCTTAGTACACAATGTTGTTCCCTGATTTCTCTTTTTAGGGAAGAAAAACATGAAGGAAGGAATGATGTAAGAACCCGGTTTTTTCTATAAATGACTTTGGAAAATTCATGACGTTATTCCAGAGCAGCACCTTCAGAATGCGTGCGATTTTGAGCCCCGGTGTGTCCAGAATTAATCTTTTTTAGTGCGTTCACACTGGGAACGCCAAATAAATATGATAGCACCAAAATTTTTTCTTGTATAGGAAAATAGAGGGAACTGTGGAGTCTGGAGCGTGTTTTTTACCCTAAGAGGGGTGTAATTTTAGCAGGCGCGACCCTTCGGTGGAAAATGCCACCAGGGGCGTTTTGGTAATTTTGCGTACTTCAGTGTTAAGTTATATTCCTTTTGAATAGAGGCTCGAATTTAAATTTCAATACCTCTGTTATGCTCAGAATGTGGATTTTACGCTAGGGGTGGCTTAACCCTGACCCCGCTGACAGTTCGGGTACGGGGTCTACGGGGAGGGAAGTTTAAGTGTTTTTCTATTTAAACCCCACCCCCACCCTCTTCTTCCTCTTGTTCCCCTCCTTGAAATTTCCTCTCAACGATCTTTCCAAATCCTCCTCCTCTCCAAGCTGTTGCGGCCGGCGGATCATTGCGAAGCGATGGGCTAAGCCCCTGAGGTAGGATCGTGCGTTTATATTTTTTTTCAAATTCCTGCATCATCATTGATCTAAATTAATGATGTCGAAACACTGTTTAAACATCAACAGAATCCCATATTTGCGTATTTTAGATCTTGACCTTTCCTCTTAAATTTTTGGATTTGAAATCTGACCTCCGAGGTGACCGAAATCGTCCGCGTGAAGTTTCGATAGTTTTTTGAGTGTTTTTTCAGCGGTCTGGCGAGGCTCAGTGGCAGCGCGATGAGGCCCAGCAGTGGTGCGGCAGGGGTCCAGGCGGAGGCGCGGTCAGCCGGGGTCTTTGGAGGCTTGGCAGTAGGGCGGCCGGGTGAGGAGACATCAGTGTGGCAGGCAACCGGGAGTGGGACCGGGCAACAGGGGCGGGGGTGCAGGCGGGGCACGACGACGTGGCCGGACCGGCTTTTGCCGCCCGGCATGCGCGGGAGACTGGGGTCTTCAGACCCCAGCTGGAAAATAGGGACCCACAATATGAAGGTCCCATGGAGGTAAATCCGGATTGGCTTAAGCCAGTCTCGGCGAGGTGGGCTAGACCGCGGGGTGAACCGCGGGCCGGTTCAGGTATATGGTGGGCCGACCGAACCGGCCCGGCCCACCAGTTCGGTCCATTAAAAATTAAAACAGCCATAAAACTCAGGCCAGGAGTTGGATTCACATGCCATTTGCAGCGACGCAGTCCTGGAATCGAGACGATCATTTTGAGATGGTTTTAGGGGGTTTTAATTTCAGATACGGGGGCCTCGGTGGTGCGACGCGCCCATATGGTGGATTGGCGTTATTCCAGGGGTTCTTGTTTTAGGAGGCGCAAACACATCCAGAGTCCGTTTTGAGAATTTTCAGTAGCATTGGGACCCTGGTTTCTAGGTATACTTTTCCAGGATTGTTTCAGGAGTTGAAATCGAAGTCGATGTGTGGGCCCCAAGGCCCGTCTTTTCTGCTGCGAGCAGCGTTTAGCAACCTTTTTATCGGATTTCCATTCGGAGTGTGCGAGCAGTCGATTCTGGGTGTTTTTATGAGGGAATTGCAATGGCGCAATCCTCCCAATTTATTCAGCATGGTGGAGTGGGCCCCACAGGGGTCATTTTGGGCATCGGTGGTGATAGTTATCCTCTTCACTGAGTGTCCGTTTCGGACAAGTGAATAGTCAATCTTGGGTGCTTCTACAAGAGGATCACAATGGTACGATCTGTTTCCATCGCTTCGGGACTGTGATGTAGGTCCCACGTAGCACCGCTCATGTGCGATATGACAAAATGAATCATTTTCTCTGGATATATGTTCCATGCATATAAGCAGTCAATTTGACGTGTTTTTCCGAGGGGATCGCAATGGTCCGATACGCCCAACTGTTTTCAGGACCGAGGCTCGGGACCACGGGACGCTGTTCGGGCGTAAAGCAGTGTTGGACAACTTTTCCATCAGATAACCATTTGAGGTGAGTAGATAGTCAATCTCGCGTGTTTTTTGGTGAGGATTACAATGGTATGATCTGTTTGGATGTGTGGAGCTTCATTCAATAACTCATTAAATGTGGAGTCATGAAAGGTGTATGGGTGGGGGTTCTTCCCATGGTGTTTGTAGAGAACCTTTGGTGTGTGATTGTGAGCACTCTTTTGAGAGTGAAGTAAATGTTTGAAGAGGTTTGGTTGGCAATGTTAGGGATGTGGTGGAAGCACGTTGGAAAACTTACGTTTTAGCCCTTTTTATGTTGACGTTGGACATCGTGTTCAAGATAGCCTTTGGGCTGGAAATGGGGTATACTTTGGGAGTATACGGGTTTTCCTGGAGGTACATGTTGTAGTTTGTACCAGAGAATGTTTGTGTATGTGGTTTTGAGATGAGATAGGGCCACACATCTTGAAGGAACCATGTGCGTACCGTGTTCTACTTTACGTACCTTTTACCTCTCGTGACACAGAGGGTCCTTTTGTTAATGATGGTTTAGACCAGCAAGGTGGAGTGGTTTCCCCTTGTTCTATTCTCGATGGTTTGATTGGTGGAGTTGTTTGGGTTCCCATGTTCATTTTGTTGTGTTGTCTTTCAGTATAACGTCCCTTCATGTTCCCTGGTAGGGTTATTTTGGATTTGGTGTGACCAGTACTTTATGCGGGCATCGATCCTCTACCCAGGAAGTTGTTTCAAGTAGGGTGCAAAGCCCATTGATCCCTGGACGCACACTCCCTAGCTGAGTATCGAGATCATATATTCCTTCCACGATCTACCGTGACATGTTTCCCTAGGAAGAGTTACAGGTATTGGCATGACCCACACTAGACGACGCTGACCCTCTACTAGGTGAGTTGTTCCGGAGTCTGATATTTGTGTGATACCCACTCTGTGTCCATTGGCCTATGTTGTACCATTCTCTAGGGATTCCCAGAGCATTTCTGGGTTTACCTTCCAGCGGGGCTGGGTAGTGGGTTGTTCATCGACTTCTTAGGGTTTACCCTCCAGTGGGGCTAGGCAGTGGGTTATCCGATGAAATCTTAGAGTTTACCCTCTAGCGGGGCTGGGTAGTGGGTTTTCCATCGACTTCTTAGGGTTTACCCTCAATAGGGGCTAGGCAGTGGGTTACTCGATGAACTCTTAGGGTTTACCCTCCAGCAGGGCTGGGTAGTGGGTTGCCCAATGACCTCTTATGGTTTACCCTCCAGCTGGGCTGGGCAGTGGGTTACCCGATGACCTCATATGCTTTACCCTCCAGCTGGGATGTGAAGTGGGTTACCCAATGACTTCTCTCATACTAAGTCCTTTCTATTAGGCTAGTCTGTGGGTTTCCTCTGTGACTACCTTAGTTGGACCCTTGGTTGTACGGTTTAGTGATGTGACAACTTGACTTTTAGAAGTCCTCTCGACTGTGTGATAGTGAAGAAGTGTGGTTTGACTTTCCCCAGAACTCTCAAGAATGAGGGGAGCTTTCCCCACCGCGATGCATCCTTGTGAAGTGACCTAAAACCGTGGAGGCGAGTCAGTGTCATCCAAAGATGATAGTGTCAAGGTGCAGTGATTTGAGCCCCTTGACTTATATTTCAAGGCAGACATGTGGGATACTGGGCATCGATGGTGTTTACTTCTGAGATTGTTGGCGACTCACTTTCTTGAACTGAGCTATGATATGGAGACCCCCTTACGATCTTGTTCGGGTTTCTTTTTTGAGCATATGGATATGTATATACCTTGTTCCAGTACCCACTTCTTGGGTTTTGATTACTCACCATCCAGGAGAGGTGAAGATGCATGGGGTATGCCATGTTCTTTCCATGTCTAGCTTCTCATGGTTGGAAGAGTCTACTCTCCTGGTATTGGTTGTGAAGGCGCGATGAGATGTTCATCATCTCACTATTTCTAGATCCATTTTTTAGGATGAGTCTACTTATTTCCTCTTATTGGGTTGAGTTTTACTCTTTACTGCACTCTCTTTTGTACTCCTTTACTACTCCCTGTTCGATCTACTGCTCACCCTTCGGTACCTCCTTTGTTGCTCCCTTGAGCCTTCGGGGTATCCTATTCAGTATTTTTATACTCACCCCTGCTTGGGCTTTTCCTTCACCTGGTGTGCCCTTGCAGATGATAGATAGGTTTCTCGTGACTACAGAGGAGCTTAAGAGTTCAGGGGCTTGGATCGTGTGTGGTGGTCGTAGTCAGGTTCTAGGTGTGGGACTCTTCCAGCTGTTTTAATTTTGTTTACCTGTTTCCGGGTTGTGGAAATTTTCTGGTTGGACATCTGTTTTGCCCTTTTCATTTCAGTTTATCTTCAACACTCACTCTGTAATGTTTAGAGGTCGATGCACCTTTCTGGTTTGTTTATAGCATTTGGTACTTTACTTTTCCTTTTACTCTGCACTTCTGCATTGATTGGGTTGTGTGTGTGTACATGTACTTAGGAAAAGGCCTCCCCGAGTTGTTTAGCCTTCGGCAGTTGTCACCAGCCCCTGGCCTATGGAGGTGGGCTTGGGGTAGTAGCGGCTCGAGCCCAGGTAGGGTTGAGTCGTGACACTGAGTATGTACCCCCATTGAGTTACTAGAGAAATAACATAAAATCCCAGTATATATCTTCTTTGAGACCACAAATCATGTAGTCTTTATAGTAACAAACCATCATATGATGAAGGGTATATAAATTTTTCTAAAAAGACCCAAATACACATTAAAAAAATGGTATCCTTCACAACAATCCATCATGAAGAAAAATTGATTGGATAATCAAATCATTATGAATAATATTATTTTATATCCATCCCCCAGCTTCTGAGATATATTATAAAAACAACTCCTTAAAAATAACAGAAATCCAAAAATAATGTATTTAACTACCTTATATATTATTACTAAGGTAGAATAATTCTTCTTTAGCATTAGTGGAATTTTTAATCACCAAAACCTCATAAAACATATTTAATAATTCATCATATAACAACATATATACAACATGAAATCATTTATGAACTAATTATAAGAATACAACAACACTCATACAATCTAATACCCCACATCAACAAATAGAATTACATCTAACTTAGGGAGAGGCTCACATGTCGTTATTAGTGTTCCTATCAAAAAATAGTTCTCCAAAAACAATGAAATTGTTGAATTCAAAGAATTTATCCCCATAAAATCTAAAAATTAGGATAATCCAACCTTATAAATTCTTTTCAAAAAAATTATTGAGGTTCATTTACCAATATAAATGAATAAACCAAGAGAAATATAACAACCCATACAAAAAAATTGTTCAATGTCTATTTTATTATTTAAAAATTTTCATATCCATTATAATATAGAAGAATAAACATCATTTAGAACCATTCAAGGATTATGCTTAACACATTCTAAAATATTCTCCATATGATAACTTATCTTTCAAAAAAATAGTGTGGTAGTGAAAAATATTCATCCAAAAAAATTATTAGTTACTATGAGAATGTTCTAAAAGCATAAAAATTTCTACATCGAATATCACGGTAAGCCATGATAAAAGGTTTCAAAAATAACAAATAGACATTAAATGTGTAAAATAATGTATATGGTCAGAAAATTCTAAATATTGAATTGAGAGTCCATAAATCAACTACATGGTTGAAACATCCATGAAAATTAGTATCATATCAGCTTCAAAATCAACCTAAAAGTTATCATTAATGTTTTGTCATGATCAATATATATGAAAAGAAAAAATAACACGTTATTGGGAAGTATAAGAGTAAGTAAAATATATTTTACTCATAAAGATCACCATGAAAATAATATAGAAATCATAAACTGAATAAAACACCCAAAAAAAATAATATGAAAACAATATTCAATTAAAAGTAAAATTGAATCATTTCCCTGGAAAGTAAATGAAGATAAATTAAGCATTTTATTGATAAATTCGTCACATTAGTGTAAATTATATGTATGATTTCAATGTAAAAATATTATATGAGTTCAACATCCATGTATTTTTGGAATTAAATTTAAACTTATTTATCATGATAAGAGTTAATTTCAGCAACCATGTCCTACTCAACATAATATGTAAACCTTTAAGTTTTGTTAGTATCATCATATTTTTTTATATCTTTCTTTTAATATTAATTATTGGATGTAATTATTTCATTTGAAAACATGAGATATGAGTAAATGTAATCTTTTTCATTTCGAATGCCTTGAAGGATCGGTTAAATATAGTTATCCTATGATAAAATTAATATCTATGTCTTCATATCTTAATTAAATTTATTTTAATGAATCCATCATATTGGACCATTGGTTTTTAAGTTTCATAGCAATCGACATCATGTTAGATTATTTAACCTAATGAGTTTGATTATATGTATAATTTAAATATTCATAATAAAAAATATGGGATACCATATTCCCATACATAATGGGTCAAAAAACTCATATGATCCCAAGTGTAGAAATATTAAGCTTTTTAATATTCTCTTTATCACCATTGATAAGAAGGAGGTTATGAAAAACATCCAAAAATTTTTATAATGATCCATGAGAAAGATGGGTCTTCTAAGGTCCAACATATTATTATTAACATTATTATCAACATGATCCTGTAGGTGTCTAGATAATGTTGAATCTATCACCTTATGTACCAATTGTTAAAGAAAATTGAGACAAATTGTGCATGGCAGCATGTTGGATTCGGAAATCCTCCAAATACCTTTGTGGAACGTCTAATTTTAATACATTACTTCATGAATCATCACTATTATTAAAGAAAATGTCTTATATAAATATATACTAACCATTTTAAATCCATATGTGGGATAGAAGAGGTTGGAATATTGTAATCACTACATATACTCTAGAAAATTAATGTATGGATAAGCGATTTTATTTTTAGAGACATCTCTATTAAACTATATATTGAATACCATTTTTTAAATTAAGTAAAGTATAAATTTGGGTAAACCTAAACTGATAGGATCGATAACAGCCTAAATTGTGGTCATCAATTCAATACATTCAAGGAATAACCACTGATGGACCATGAATATATCTTCCATATATGATATTCATTATTTTTATAAGATAATAATAAAACCAAATGATAATATATCAGAATGAAAACATGAAAAAAAATAGATTCCATATTGTATTTTTGAATAGATTGAGGGTAGACACTTGATAAAATTTCCAACACACACAAAACTTTGTTCCGATTAAATGAATTCCATGTCTCCCATCTTGACTATTTCCACATAAAAAACATTTTTGGTTTATCCCTTTTGTTCAATGTGTGATGATGTCCTTGAATCGCAACTAGAATTCAACAATCTCTCACAACCATAAAAAATCCAAAAGCATATAAACTATCTTTTAGGGTCTATTTATTATTCACCAGAGGTATCACACTACTTTGGTTTCATCATTTTTTTTCGTGGAAATTTATGATTATTGAAAGAATGAATATCTATATGATACACTAGAGATGTTGTTAGTAGAATGGGATGATATGTCTTTTATCGTATCTACTGATAACACCATACAATTTCTAGGTGAGATATTCCATTATTTTGGGATGTATTATAATATAATGATATAAAACCTCTTATACGATGTTATTATTATAAATAAATATATTCCCTATGATCAAAACATTGATTTTCCAAGGTAACATAGTTATTTGTTTATGTCTATCAGGTTTTTACTCAGTTGAGAGTGTCTCTATATTAGTAGTTGAACAGTAGATAATGTGATTGGTTGGAACCTATAGAATGGGTCTATTAATAGTTTAGTTGATATGTTATATATGAAAACTATAATTATTTCACACTTTATAGTCATTCCATTTTTTAATTATTCACATTCTACAACTAATTCTATATAATGGATATTATCAAATTGTCTACAAAAAACTAGAATCAGGTTATTCTACACAACCATTATCAGTATGGAATATACATAATAAGAAGATATTATTTCATCATACTTATATCAATTCCTGAATAAGTAATTTCAAATTTTTAATTCATTAAACAAACATTTTTTCATGTTTTATGGTATGATAGAGTGGTGTATCTAACCATGTGGAATTTATATCTATATCATGAAGCATTAATGGATCTTTTACAATTGTGTGCATCTATTTTTGGTTTCCCAAGAAAATAAGTTCCTATTACTAATCCTAAAATATTATATCATCATACAATTTAATAAGAGGTATAGATGTCATATTTAACTATCTATAATGGTTTAAATTTATGGAAGAATATTTAATTAATCTTCTTATTTCTCTTATCCAATATCAATAAAAAAATTAATTAAAAACAAATATTGTCAATTAAATTGAAGGGTATCAACATTATAGAGGAAAAAATGGTTGAATAAATTTAATTTTAGTTTAATAATGTTTTAGAAGTTCTCTATATTAAAAATATTTCATAAATTCAAGGATTAAATGATTCCGTGTTTCCAAAAGTTCATAATATATGTAATTCAAATGTTCCTCCTATTGTATCATTAGACGTTCATACCAATTGGTGGAAATGGTATAGTGAATTACTTTGATACTATCCTTTTCACATTCTTATACATATCAATAGGGAGAACATAACTATCAATAGATGGGTCATCATGGCGTGGCTCATTAATTGATTTCTTCGTATCAAGAGAGAGAAATTCACTATCAATAGACGAGTCATCATGGCATGACACTTTAATTGATTTATTTATTTAATATCTAACAATATGTTTATGTTATAATTTTGAACCTTCATCTAAATATAATTTTAGACATTCTAGTGGTATCATTATTTATTATTTTAATTTTTGGGTGTCTTTTATGAGTAATCAGACACCACTTGACATTTCTAAAGAAACTATATCTTACTATCAATTAAGGAGGATGAATATAGTATATGTATTATTCATAAATATAGACCCATATCCTTGTAAATTGATAGTTGGGGAGACTGAATCAGACAGATAGTCTTCATGTAAAGATAAGTATAGGGTTGATATTGATATTTTGTTAAAACTATATAATTATTATTAAATTTTCACTGTCAAAACATGGGTATTCTATTTTCCAATATAAGAAATAAAATGAATAATGTTACTTTATATAGAAGATATCGAACATCATAATGGAATATCACTAAAATGTATATATTATGGAATGATTATCATTAACTTGTATGGGAATGGGGTATAACTCCATAGAGTGCGTCTCTATTATATCAGGTATATTAAAATTACCATCTTCCAATGGATTTTAGGTGTAATAAATATATATATACACCATTATGGGTAAGAGATTAAATTTTTTAGATACCCAATCATGACCACAATGCATCAAGGGTATAATACATGATTTGAAACTATATTATAATTTAATCAATTTCATAATGAAATAGTGGACCTCAATGGAATTATTATAAATATTATAATATTTGATACACCTCTAAAATAATTTTTATATCATGTCTACTAGGTAACCATATCTTTTTATCCTGAATATAGTAGATCATGTTTGGGTAATTTTTATAATGTTTTGTGTAAGGTGAGTTTTTTTGGTGAAAATGATAACTGAGATGAATCATTTCAATCTTGGGTGTCTCTCAAGTAATATTTTTGATGATGGATTCATTGGATCAGTATTCTTATATGTATTAGAGGGAGTCAATGTCATGATCATTTTAAACACTAAATAAGTGATTTGTTGTGATAAATAGGGGTTTCCTCTCCCTTTCTGCACATATATTATGTATATTCACAGAAATCATCATTTCATTGATTTTTTTGAGGTTAAGACACATGATTAGATTTCTACGTCATCTATATAGTCGAATTATTATTCCTTAAGAATTAGTTTATTTATGTGATATGAGGTATAGAATGAGAGATGGTGAGTATTAACTACTACTTATATTACAATAATAACAGTTACCTATTTGTGATTCATCAAAACAATCAAGGGTCTATGCAATTCTATGTGGATTATTATATAGATATTGAAAAGGATTAACCAAAAAAATATTATTATCAAAAAACTATTAATAGTTATATAAAATTTATAGATACCATTTATGTTAAAATTACATTAATCTAGGTTTTCCATTAAATTTTTCACAACACTTATTTTCTATTTTAGAATGGAAATAGATTCAAATGCGGGGATATGAAATCAATAATTAACAAAAAAAATAACTACACTGAAAAACTGAGGATGAAAGTTAAAAAAATATAAAAAAGAAGAATATATTTTAATATTTTAGTCTCACGTGATGTTGGGCCATGTTCATGATGTCCTTAGATCTATTTTATCTTTTTGGGGTGAAAATAGTAAATAATTATTTATTATTCTGCTTATAGAATTTATGATTTGATTGAATTAAAACATCACATATTAATTTTTCTAGTGTGAGTGTGTCCATGATAATTATATTGATTAAATATAATTATATAATTAATTATACATTTTATTCCCATATATCATGTTAATTAATGTGATTGGGCATTTAGAACATGGGGCTAAATTTTCGTCAGCTTGTCACTCATGGAGTAGTTATGTATGCCCATATTTTCACCTATGAATTATGGATGAGGTCTCTAACACTAAATATTCAATTAAACTATGCCTAAACACAATCATAATAAATATATATTATAATAAATATTCTAATATATAATGGTTTTTTAATTCTATTGGATGAATATGGATTATGAACATATTTGTCCATAACTAACCAAGAAACAAGTTTATAAAATTTCCCAAAGAAATAACCATTTATGAGAAATTTAAAATGTTGTATTTAAATATTACTTATTTTTAGTATAATAATCTATCAAACATAAAAATTTATTCACTATTAATTTTTGAAAAATATAGATTAGATCTATTGGATTTATTATGGTTACATTTTTAGAAAACATTTTTGTTTCTTCAAAAATGTATTTTTGTTTTAAAAATCTATAGTGTGTTAAATTTTAACTGATGGATATTGTCACCAATGATTACTGATTTAAAAGAATTATATAGAATACAAATATTTATATGTGAAATTAAACCTATATAATTTTGACTGCTCATTATATAATTTTTATAAAATCATTTTACTATTGAAAATTTTATTCCCTAAAAAGGTAATAGTATGATTTTCCTCACATCGATGAATTACTAGATCAACTTCAAGAAGGTATTTTTTTAATGAATAATCATAATTTATGAAGCCATATGTTTTGATTAAATGAGTAATATATCTCTACAAAAGCATTAAAAATGTGGTATGGATATTATAAGTCTACTGTGAATCCATTTCAATTAACTAATGCACTATTTCAATATATGGATCTAATGAAAAAATATATTCAAGGAATATATTGATTGTTTTGATA
This sequence comes from Viscum album, assembly GCA_963277665.1. Classification (NCBI taxonomy): domain Eukaryota; kingdom Viridiplantae; phylum Streptophyta; class Magnoliopsida; order Santalales; family Viscaceae; genus Viscum; species Viscum album. The sequence continues at coordinate 1,031,897,653 of OY728150.1, forward strand.
TAGAATTAATTATGATATATTGGATTATTATTAAACATATGAGGACTATGATAATTATTTTCATATCATTTTTGAGTCTCATTGATGAATAATATAATATGAGAAATTTAGAATGTTTGAATTTATGGAATATGAAATTTATTTTCATATCCATATTATCTCTATATATGGTATAATAGTTGATACTAAAATTGAAAAGGAAGTGAAATAATTTCCTACACTGATGGGAATATCAATTTTCATCATTTCATTGGTTTGTTATGTTACTTTAGGTGTCTCAATCATAATTTTTTCGGATTGGGTGACCCTTTAACTAATATTACACATAAATAGGGTATGTTCATATTGAATAAGGAATATAGAGATTTTTCTAAATAATATAGGTGGATATTAATCAATGTTTCAATATTAAATCATCCATCGTGAAATTATTTATTTTTTGTATATGGTGGGGAATCAAATTTTTGACTTGGTTGTGTCCTAATAAAAATTTATAAAGTTATTGTATTTGAATCAATGTAGTTTATGAAACTAAATATACTTATCCTACCCATGATCATGAGATGGTATTTTTCATATTTTCATTTAATATATATTAAATTTTTTATATAGTGAATGATACAATACTTATATGATCCATATGATCATACAATATATTATTTCACAAAATTTTCTGAATATGAGACAAAATAGATGGCCTATGTTTATGATGGATTTTTAGTTCTCAATACATTTCCACCCGAGGAAAGGAATTAGAGAAGAAAACCTATTGAGTACGATTGATGATGGATTTTTTGACCCAAATGAGTATTTAATTTGATCTTATGATCATGAATCTATTAGTTGTGGACCAATGAATTATTAAGGAATGGGATAATCACTTGTTTTTCAAATCACTATGAAAAAATATTTATTGGAAAAGATAAATTTTTTAACTTTTATATTGTGAATTTTATAAAAAAAACTAATGCAGTTAATAATGGAAAATTAACATGCATTGACTGTGAACATAGAATTATGAAATTTAGAAATATAAAATTTGTCACAAAATTGTTTTGATCATAGTAGAAGCGGGGGAGGGTTAGTGATGAACATTTATTTTTCTAAATTCAAAGAAAAATTAGTGATTAATATTAAAATTATTACTAGAATCAAAATAATTGAATCAATGACTAAGAAAAATGAATAAAAAACCAAAAACCAACATATTTAATATCAATATATTTTGTTTATAATTAATTAATTAAATTAAAGAACTACCTCCAAGTTGATTTATTCTTTGTTGATGTGTTCGAACATAAATATTCATGTAACTTTCATTGAGTTATAGAGATACAAGGTTAACCTTCTCAAGTAGTGATCCACATGTGCCATGTGAATCTCTGGACATCACTGAAGGAGTCACTGTGTGCTATCATGAAAGATCCTTACGCGTGCATTGTCCACCATAGATCGGCTTGAGAACAACTAGTTCATAAAACATCTACATTATCTCCCATTTATTTTTTCATAACTAGACTAATTTTTTACATAAATTACTCAATACCCGTATTCATGAGTTGGGGAATATAGACATATGAAAAGGTGAGCTCAAATGCTCAATAGGAATAAACAAGGGAAATATAAATCATATCATTATAATAGGAACATTACATTTCAAATTCTTATCCTTCATATAAAAAATCATAATATCATGTCCAAGGCTAAATCATAAAAGTGAAATGTAATCCCAATAGTAATAACAATAGAAATTAAATTTCTTGGAATACAAACATAATCATAGATAATAATTTCATATTAGTGAAGGCTCATTTTGAAGACCAGCATAGCCGACAATGTCCATTACTAAACTGAGTTCACTCCTCACTCAAACCCTGTATTACGGAATCAGATTTACCTAACAGTCATTTCATGTCTATATAATGATATATAAATATTTACCCAATGCATTATAAGGAGATATATTTCACACCCATCTCATAATTAAACTATTCTTACGTGTTCCAGAAAAACATAAAAACATTCACCAAAGCATAACCCATGAAATAAAATGGGTATCTTAAACATTATTCAATCATAATTGATATAAAACAAATGGATTTCCTAAATAAAATTTATCATAAACATAATAAAATAATATTAATAACTTGGATTTAAATATATACCTATTTAAATAATTTCATCTTAGATTAAAAATAATTTTTAGAAAACACTTGAAATTAATTCTTGAGAAAAATATCATTTCTTCTTCAAAACGTTTTCCTTCCTCAAAACGCCATAAAATTTTAGAAGATATAAATTTATGTAAAAATAAACATGTAATCATGTAGTTGAATCTTCAAGTAAATAAGGAATTATAAAAGCATAAAAATCATTTCATGCTATACATGTTAAAAAACATTCTTCTCGTACTTTTTCTATAAAACACAAAAAGTACCTTATACCGAAAACGACAAAAGATTCCATTCGTACCATTTAGTAAAAATTAACCAATTGGTAAAATTGAAATTCAAAAATAATATAAGAATATAAATAATACTTTTAAATAAATATTTAGTAAACATTGATAGGGATGATAAATATAACCTAGTAAATACTTACGAATAAACAATCTCGGATAAAAATGAGAGTTACAAAGTGTTCCCTTACCTTAGGTCCAATTTACTTCGTATGTACTTGAATGTTCGCTATAATGATTTAAATAATATGATTGATTTATTTAGGAATTATAATCCTTTTTATGATAACATTTATGATCATATTTGCATCTGTTTCTTTCTAACATTTCATTGTTTCTCGTTATTTAGGTATTAACTTCTTTATATTCTTATGAATTTTTTCAGATAAGTTATTATTAAACATTTTAGGTTATAGTTATATCACTTGCAACATCATATTTTTCTAATATATATCATATTTATTCATCCAATTAATTTATATAATCAATCTTTAATAAATATTATGTAGAATGAATCGCATCGCACTATGGAGAAGGTAAGCTTTACGTATGCACGAGTGACGATATCGTTCCCATAATTGATAAATGGAATTAACGAGGATCATGTATAGTATATAAAATTAAATATAACTTTATAATAATAATATATATATTTATTTATTAATTCTATCATTATACCCATCCATGTAAGGTGGGGGTGAAAAATAGATTACACCACGGCGTAGAGATGGTAAGTCCTACATACGCTCACGTGGTGATTTTATTTTTCATAGGATGGGTAAAAGGTAGAATATTATTTTTTAATAATAATAATAACCATTAGTATATAATTAATACAATATTTATTACTTTATATTGAAACAACTCATGAGGTGGAAGTAGAATTAGAAAGAGGTTTGAATCAATCAGTAAATGGTATTACCTCTTCAATGACGTGCCTCATCTAAATCACCTCTTAGAGCACTAGAGGTGGACTTTGAAGAAGATAAAGACCTATATAATTTTTCTATGGAAGTTTATAAGGTAACTTTTTAGGTTATGGTCGATTATTAAGGCTCAAAATGAGTGGGTTAGTTGAGGGGGGATGTGACTTTTTGTAATTGAGGTGAGGGGCACTTTTCGAAACCTCAAAAATATTAATTTATAATAAAATGAAACCCCACATAAAAAAACACAAATGCCCCACTATTAAAGATGATATGAGACATGGTTTAATCACATCCACCAATACATTTTATAAACGTTTTTATCCCAATTTAAGCAATATAATTTTAATTAACACTTACTTATTTTATTTAATTTTTAACTAGGGTAACCTATTTTTCAATATTAAATGGTTGAAATATTTACTTATTTGAAATCAATAAAACCATAAATTAATAATTTAGAATATTTTATACCATATAATAATTATTATATATTTTTTAAAATGTTTTATTATTTTTAAATAATTTAGGAATACTTCATTTTAACAAAATATCAATAGTGTCAATATTGAAACTATTTATTTCATGGATTTTTAAAAATATAAAAATAAGAATTGGACCTTAATCCAAATATTTTATTATCTCCATAATTGATTTAGGTAATCTAAAAAATTATTTTGACATAAAAATTATTCTAAATCAGACTTATTAAAATATTCTTAATTACATTTATTTGATCTCTTCATTAATAAAATAATTGCAATATTAATTTTGGGTAATTATATAATAAACATATATGTTGAATAAAAATTAAAAATAAAATCATATGATGAATTTAAATCCATAATATTTTAGAAGAATATTTTAGTCGAATTTATATTCTGAAAAACCTAACATTAAAAATGCTATACTCTTTTAAAACATAAATTTGACAAATTTATCTTCACTTTAAATAAAATAATATATGTTTCAAAATCTATTCTATAAGACTCCAAATGGTAAATAGGTAGACCCTTGGATGATTATGGTCGATATATACATGAACAATAATGTTTTTTATTGTGTTTGAAACTTTTGATGGTTATTAATATTTTAATAAAAATTATTTTATTGATTTATCAACAATTAAATAATTTTTTCATCATCCAAGTATATGTATTTGATGTGATTATTTATTTCTTAAAAATTACAAATAAATTTTAATTTTAATAAAAAAAATTATATTTCTGATGATTATTTATAATTTAATTAATATTATTTATAACAATGTATTAAAAATAATTTTATTATAAATGTTTGAGTGAGACATATTTCCCTTTTCATTAAATTTAATAAATTAAATAGATTAATCTCTTCTAAGTGGGTTCCAAATGATTCCATTTATACCCAAATATGATTTAGCGGAAATTAGAATCATTCAATTATTTTAAGACAAGTTTTAGTGTAATTTTATAATATTATTTTTACCCTTAATTACCTGATTAACCCTTTTACCATGTTAATAAAATTTACCAAAGTTAATATTCATATTGCCCAAAAATAGAAAGATAGATATATAAATAATTTTGAAATATTGATTCCAAATATGGAACCCATTTTTAAGAATTATAAAAAAAATTTACAGTAATTAATTTAAAATTAATCCCATTGTTGAAATGAGAAAAAGAGTTTTAAAATTCAAAATATTTCAAAAGATTAAAATGTTTTTTACTTCATAATTTAATGTCAAATTAATTAAAATTACCTACATTATATTAAATGATAAAAATATATAATATTTATAAATTTAAATCATTTGAAAATATAATTTAACAATATCAATTGATTTAATGAGAAAATCCATTTTTCTTTAAAATTTAACAAATTTTTTCTATTCATCAAAACTTTAATGTTATCAAAAAAATATAAGGTATTCATACAAAGTAAATTTTTATATCCCTCTTCAAATTATCATGTTTATTTTTTTAATATAAAAATTATTATTGTGTCAAAATCTTAATTTAAAATGGGTCCTCCATTCAATTGTGTAAAATTAACTTTTTTTAAAAAAAATAGGTTCTTATACATAAAATATGGTTTTATTCATACCGTATGAATAAAATAACCATTGGATGAATATAAAAAAAAATTTATTATGTATATAACACATATATATCTCATTAATTTCATTACAAAAATTAATTCACTCAAAAATAAAAATTGATAATTGATTTATATTTCTCATAATTAATTGATAGTCAACAAATTCAAAATGAATTTTCATAACTTTGTTATGATTATTCTTTCTAACCTAAATACTAGGTTAAAATGGTGATTTTATAATAAGGGAATCTCATGGTTCATTAAAAATCATGATCGAGTGAAAATCAAGATACTAAAGAATAAAAATTATTTAATGAAAATATTTCTTAAAAACCTATGGGTGCTTCATTTCTCAGGTTGAGATGCAATATTATACAATCTGATTGAATATCCTAGGTAATACACACATATTTATGGTGTTAATGGACTAAGGGTGAAGGTATCTAACCATCCCCAGTAAGCGGACACAACTTTTATAAAGGATACATTTCATGTGCCACTTTGTTTAGTTATAGTCATTTCCTAGATCATGTACACCAACCTGTGATAATTTGCTCATATCCTTCCCATGAATGTTGGTTGTATCGGTGTTCATGTACCCAATGGGTTAAATTTCAAGGTATAGGATTCATGTAATAGTGGGAGTGAACATGTCACATTAAGTGTGATACATATCATTATGCGTAAATAATATCATTCATAGAATGTGGTACACATGGTGTGTGTTCATCTGAATAAAATGATGTGTATATAAGGAATTTCATGAAATATAGGATTATTAGTTGTTTTGACCCACACCACTTACAATATCAATTCATCCATAATCATATTCAAAGAACTCAAATAAAGTATTACCAGTCATTTATTTTTATTGGTGGCCACATTCCAGTCACTCATGATCCAGAAATTACACATCATCAATATCACAAAGACCCCACATGGCCCACCTCATGAAAACCACTTCACCCACACAGTCATTAATACTATCTCATTATTATCACAACTCCATCACACCTTCCATCTGGAATTTGAACCCATAGTAGAAAACAATTGTTCTAATGTTCTATTTCAGAATGAGGGGATCATCATTATTGTTTATTCTTCAATTAATTTAAATTTTGAAAATTCAATGAACAACAAGAGAAAATTATGGAACATTAAGGTGATAAATTAATGCTATACATTTTTTATGGTGTCCTTCAAAATTTGATTTATAAATCAATGAAAAAAATAAAACAATGATAAAAAATTATGTATATTCAATCAAAAATAAAAAATATATGTCAATAAATATTCTATAATAATTAAATAAAATTATCTATAAACAAATAATGATTTATATTAATAAAAAAATTCCCTACCATGAAAACTTATTTATCAATAATGAAAAAATATTCTGTGTTTATGTCATTAGAGAGATAAATGATCTCCATCGAAAAACATAATCTCAAGAGTACAGATCATCAATCCATAATCAGGATTGAGTCTACTAATGTTATCACCATGATATAATCTTCCAATATCTAAGATTATCTATAAAATCATTTTATTTTTTCATATCAAAAAATTGGTAGATTATAGTTATGTAGAATTAATATAATAATAATAAATTATTTTTAGATTTATGTTTTCTATTATTCCTACCTCGGCTACATATATAAAAAACACCTGATGTGCATTAATGTTATATTGTCCAATGGGTAAACCATGTAATTTGTATTTCATGGTGGTCACATTTTTTCACATGGAACACCATTCATTATATAAACCATTAATACTTGTGAGTGTGATATAATAAATTTAATTATTTTAATATTCTAAAAATGTGGTTCCTCGGCTCTAAAAATCATGTTCCCAAATCCAAAAAAATATTGTTTGAAATATTTTAATTATCTACATGATGAAATTTATATTTTTTATTCTCCACACGTAATGGATTTTTTTCTAAAAAATAATTAGGATTCCCAAAAATAGGGATACTAATATTTCATATGGTTATACTATTCCATGGTTTAATCCAAAGGATTGTGATTCTTCCAATTAACATGCACTAAGAGAATATATATCATATGAAAGACCCTCGTATAATAATCCTCTATGGTCACTAGGTACCCTTATATGGTATTTCCATCATCAATTTCCATCTTGTCCCTATTGATAATGTGTGATAGGTTATTCACATACCTATTTATGTATGACACATGGAAGGCATTGTGCACTCTATCCAATGAAGGTGGTATGTTTTAGTGGTACTCCACCTATCCATCCATAAAAAATATCTTTAAAGGGGTAATTATTCTCTTAGATACCATTCTAGAAACCCCAAGTCTCTAAAATCCTCATATTGGTGAGTTATTTAGGAAATCATAGTCTTCCTAATTTTATTTCAAGATCTTCAAACACCCATCAACATAAGTCTTATGATTACCCTATGTAGTCATATTCGACTATATGATGATATGCACTTTACCTATATTCCCTAACACCTATTTGAGGAACATAAGGGTTTTCTCCAATAGTTCCATATAAAACAACTGTGATCTATAAATACCCTTTTACAATTCCACAAAGGCTTATATTACAATGGAGTAATCATATCTTTTGTTTATACAAACACCTCTATGTGTAGACCATCCTCCCATATGTTTCCAAAATCTATCCTGCATTCCCAATTCATATCATTCATAATCATAGTAGTACACTTTTTATTTCCATATATATGGGCATAGAATTTCATGCCAAACAACAATCGTGACCTAATGGTCTCCGATAATCGTCATCAAAATTATGACATGAACATAACATCACTATGGGAAATTATCAATCGGGGAACTCCTTGTTTTGATAATATTTTATACACAAACAAGATTTAAAAAATATCTAATACACCAATATATTTGACTATCATGGAGTGGGCCTACTTGTGAGTATATCCATGATCACCTATGTAGAATATTAACCTCTACCAGACTGTGGATGTTTGTTATATAAATCAATATATATTTAATCTCACATTAACTCAAACAGCTCAAGGGGATTTTCCAGTACCAATAGAAACTAGTTCTCATATTTACCTAATTAGACTGTGAGGCGTCATTAGATAAACCAAGAAAACCAAATCTTCTTCCATGGCCACCAGAATGAAAAAAATTAACATTATGTGATTTTCACTCCTTGATGTAACACTTAGGAAGATGTATGAAACCCTCTATGAATCTTATCATATATCAATACTATTAACATTATCTATCCTACAATAGTGAGGATTTTCACCCAACCATATTAAAATATGTGAGGTGAATATTCAATATATATTTTTCTATTCATGAACTCATAAACATTATCCTCACAATTTTACTCCCTCACACTTTAATAAAATATAGGGGTGACAACCATTGACTGGAGGTATCATTCACCTTCTTCATAGACTGTGGTGAACTAAAATATGCAATCTACTATGAGGCCTCACTCAAAAACTATGAATCAAATAGCCTACTTGTATCATATTCTATAAAATTCTCCATTATATGGTTATAGACTATATCAATATCATAATACTTATAAAAATCACTCATACTCCTCTACCCCACGATAATAAATATAATTAAATTTATAAAAGAGAGTTTTATTGTTGAAATATATGATGAATATATCTCTCATATGATAGTGCCTTCAATAAATTTTGAATAAAACCACTCTAACTATCTCTATGTCATGGGTTTCATAGTTGGGGTCATTTGGGGTCGACATTTGGGTCCCATATGAAATCGCACCTAACTATATTTCATATTGCATCACATCCCACACTAGATGAATCATAGAACACCACACACAATACACCCCCTATGAGAGAATAAATATGGGATCACTCATAATCTGCAGTTATAGATCATGAAATTACTGCTAACACTTCTCATCCCGCATGAAAAAATTAACCTTTTTGTTTAATGTAGTAAAAGTTATTGCGATCTTGGGAAAACAAGTCATGAAACTCTTATAATGGCATGGAAAATGAAGGAATCATCTTAACTAGTTCATGTTTCTCAATGGATATTAATTTAACACTTCCTTAATGATAGAGGGGTATAATGCTACACCCTATCATGATATGAAATTTCATAGGAAGAGGAGCACCCAAATTAAAAACTAAAACTTATAGAGAATCCTGTAATGAATTTTTCCTCAAAATTACTGCCAAACCATGCAAAAATTTCTCAAGTATACCTAAAATGAAACTCATTATATGATAATTTAACATTTTAATAATTATATAAATTGGTCAATGTAGGCCTAAATTATATGTTTCATTAGTCCTTTGAATGAAACTCGGGTTTTTTTGTTGAAATCATCAATAGTCATTGTAAATGGTCAGGAACCAGAATATTGTTTTTTTAAATCCCCATGTGAATCTATGAGTTAATAATAACATGACCTATGGTGAATCTTCAATAAACACCTACTATAACACCCTATGTTTTTTAAATATTAAATGGGAATACATGAAACTGTTTTTATGTATATAGTTATAACTATCCTTTAAACATAAATTTTTCACTTATATGATTTGAATATCAAAAAAATAGTCATATACGGTTGTGATCGGTAACTTATTTAGAGTCTGATAAAACCAACTTGTTTTTTTGGTTGATAATATCATACACTTATAAATAGTAATATGAATAGTACTATTACCCTTATGAATAGTAAATCATATTATTATTTTATTTTATTAACGTATAATATAATGAGATGTTGATTAATTTTTCAAGGTGATAAAAAATCAGTTATAGATTTAAAATTGTTATTTTTTAATAATTTATGATTTTATTTAATAATTAAATTAACAATATTTAGATTTTAACTTTCAAAAAATTGATTTCCTTTTTTAATTCCACACTTCAAAAAATGTTTAAGGTAAATTTTTTAGATTTTTCTGAGATTCTTGAATTTTTTATGAATAGTAAAATATGATAAATTACGATAAATGCTATATACTTATTTTAATGCATCATAGGTGATGAAAGGCTGATGTAAGACCACATGGTTCGAACTCACATACAATTATTACTATTTGGGGTCACATTAATCAATACAATTCATATTCTTTAGAAATATATTATAATAATGATTAATATAATGTCAAATCCCTCCTCTCCTCCACTATAAATACCACCCTCATTCCCTTCTTCCTATCACACCTATCAAGCCTTGATAATTATCAATGTTACCCGAAATCCTTTCCCCAAGGATATTTTCCATGTCCTAGACATTCCGGTCTCACCAAATGCCCAAAACCAAAGGCCTTAAGGAGGATCTCAAGGAGAAGAGGTCAAGAGGCAAGAATCCTCTTCCTTTTTCATGTGTTTTCTGTTCAATTCCATTATTTTCACATACTCTCTCTACCTACCCTTATCTAAGAGGTATGAAATATAAAAAAAATATTATATATTCTATAATTTTTCATTTTCATATAAAAAAATCATCAAGTTTCTTCTTCTCCTATCCCACTGATTCTAAAAATAAAAACACTATCTGTGATGTGCTGATCTACCAAAATCGTGGAAGATGTGTTTCCAGTTTCCATTACTTCCTTAAAAAATGATCATAAAAAACATTTTATAGTTGAATAACAATTTAATGTGTATAATGAATCCTATTTTACGTTCTTCAATGAGCTTTTATTCAAGAAATTTATTTATATAATGAAACAAGTTCATGATTATCGAGGAACCAAAAACATGATCTAACAAATATCATTAATGGTTTATCAAATGATCCATTATCATATATGATAAAAAATTATTTATGATATCATTATATATTCTGGAATAATATTAATACCATTTCATTCCACTTCTGGAATTTCATTTCCATACAAAAAGAAAATCAAATACATACCGATTACTGAAATCATGTAATGAACGCACCAAAAACAATGGAAGGAACAAAATACTAACAATTAAAGGTTGAAATGATGTGATTAAATGATCATATAAGGTATTATAAACATTAATATTTTTATATATAATATTAATAACACTCTTTTAACCATTATAAAAGTGTTTTAAACAAGATTAATGTAATACAAACCTGAGGTAAAGGAATTCATAACCAGATTTCCATTCTTTTGGTTAACATTCTACTTCATTATTTATGTGGTATTAAAATTGTTTTTCTGATGAATTTTTTTATATTATGTTAAATTATTTTTATTTATAGTTTTTATATATATTCCATCCACTCTATTAATTTTATCTTCAATTATATGATATTTTTAAGGCACTTTTCTTTTAAAATCCTCTTTTAAAATTCTGTTTTATGAAATTCAAAATCAATAATTTTATATAACTATTCATATTGTATTATTGTGTTTCAATTCTTGGGAATTTTTTTTATGAAGGCTGGTTCCTATATATCCCTCCAATTCATTTGTTGTGTGTATATTGGAGGTCAGCCTTATGGTTACTCCATGTGTAACTATAATGGTTACACAATATGGGAGTCGTGAGGGTTGCATTGTAAGGTAGTTGTGGAGGTTAAAATTGATAAGTTAGTAGAGAGGGTTATAAGATTATGTAATTAATTCCCCAACATAAAATTTTGGTTCTATTTATGTTCTATATGTTTTTTGGAAATTCCGTGTTTTACAGATTAATTTTTTATGGGTGACAATTATGGCTTTCTAAAAAGGATTTCATACGTTACAGTTATTCATGGAATTATTTTTTATTTCCTTCCTTTTTTATCCCTTAATGTAATTTTTTTTTCTAATACCATGTTGTTAAATGATTTTCACAGGTTATAAGTATTTTTATAATAAATAAGGAAGCTATAATAAATGTTATGAAATTTTTCAATGAAAACATGTTTTGTTTGAAAAGATTTATATTTTTGATGAATTGATTGCTATTTTTGAGGTATATGAACTTTATAAATATGGAATGTTATGCATGTGTTATATCAAAATTCCCTATATATATATACTTGAAAATAAACTCAATATTAAAGGAAGTTATTTATGACTAAAATTCAAGATAAAGTAATTTAATAAGGTCGGGTCTTTATTGTTGGTATCAGAGGATGGTTTAGATAACATTAGAGGATATAATGATGTTAATAAAATAACATAAATTATTTTTATGTAATATTTAATTTCAAATGATATATAATTTCAAGATTTACATGTTTCTTTGATTAATACATGTTTGTTCGAAATGGTTTTCCCCTGAAGAACTGGGGAAGATGAATTAGAGAGGCACCGATGAAATGATATCCTTCTGAATCTGTTGCCCGAAATGGAAGGGATTGGAGCTGAGTAGTTTGTGACAATAATGGATCAGATAACGTAGGTAATAAATGGTGTTGGAATCCATGAAAGTTAAAAACTAGAGTAATAACAATGAAACATAACCACAATGGATAATTTTATCGGACAAAACCCTCCTGCATTTATTGTCTCTTCATACATGGTAGCAGTTGAAGGATGTATTAAAGTCATTGAAAATAAATTTGATGTAATGGGATGTTCAAGTAATCAATATTTAAGTCTTTACATTTATAATTTTTAAGGTTAATCTGATCATTTTGTGGCCAATAGACAAAAAATATCAGGGATATAGAGGAGATTGATGCCTTAGAGTGGGATGAATTTAAAATTATTATTATAAGGACACAGCCTTACACATTATATAGCAAAGGACCTTTAATTAGTCTAGGGTCTAGAGAATTAGATACAACCTTACAAATTATCAAATTTATAACAAAATTAAATAAAATAAACAAAAACACATTGCACACTAACTCCATAAGCGAAGAAAACACCTTCGGAAAAATCTATTGTTCATGTAAAAAATCATTTAAAAAAGGGGTGAGCAAAAACAATTCTCAGAAAGGAGTTTAAAAACCCTCGATAAATCTTTTTTAAAAAATTATTTGAAAATAATAATAATTAATATCTAAATAAATACTATTTTTAAATTATTATGGCTTAAAATACTGGGCCATTTTAGAAAATACTTACGTTCAATATTGCATTAAACATAATCCAGTGTTTTATAAAACACAGTACGCAAGCTTCTAAAAACATAACACTATTTATGAGGTCAGTTAAATTGCTGAAGGCTTTCTAGGCCAACCCACAAAGCGAAGGATGAGTTCACTCCCCAATGACCTTCCATAATTTACAATGATCAATTTTTGGATTTTCTAAAAACATCTAAAGATTGATTTAGTTATATATATATATTCACTCGAGATTTCTGTTTTGAAAACACACCGCAGTTTTACAATGCACATTCATAATTATATATATATATATATATATGTATATGTATATCAATACACGAACTTCCATTGCATCACTTTCAAGTTTGGTTACAACCAAAACATCTACTACATAGTCTTTGCATGGACCATCCACATATTTCATCCTTTTTTCCATGAAATACATTTTCCACAAATGATCATAATAACTGATTATGATAATTATAAAGGAAGCATTTCAAATAAAATACATTCAATGATATCCATGTATTTTCCTTTCGTTTGGAATTATACGACAAAATTTAAACCATGTGTTTATTATAATACAACGAGTGTCGATGATGTTCACAATCACATGGCCATGACTATATGTAGGTGTAATGTTTAAAATAACACATCAACGTGTTGGGAGAATTTTCAGAAATATGATGATAAATCGACGATAAAATTATAAACATCATGCTGATGATATTATCCATATGTATATAAATATATACCATGGGTTGATTAATTTATTTTAAAACCCTTCCAACAATGTTTGAATTAGAAGAATGGAATTATTTTCCAACATAAAATTAGAAATATGGTTTAAGGAAAAAGAAGTCCTTTATATATATATATATATAGAAAATATAACCAATATATGTGTATGGACACATGTAAATACACATATATGTTAAATCTATTGTGAAATGATCATAGAAATACACTTTTACAATGAAGAGGGCTTCTAAGAACAATCTCTTTGAATCAAGAACAATATATCACACATGCAAATTTCATTTAAAAAATATAATCACACATGTAAATATATATTATAGACATATATGTGTATAAGTTCACCAAACCAATTGAAAATACTGAAATCCCATATAGGAAAAAGAAGTCATGAACTACAAGTAACATGAATACACAATTAAATGATAAAATTTTATAAAAAAGGTCTTTTAAATCAAGAAAATCTATCATATATGTGTTTTGAATTAGAGATATATGAACTTACATAATAATATATACATGTATATGTATACATATTTCATTGCAAAGTATATAATAAAAAAATAGAGTCCTTACCTGACTTAAGTCAATGTGGGCAGTGGGTTCATGAGGGATGAAGCATGGAACAGTGAAATTCTAGTCATATTAGGGGTGGAAAGTTGGTTTATATAACAAGGTATTATAAATCTTCCTTTGGAAGATAGGGAGAAAAAATATATTCATTTATTCATTTTCATTTTTTTCATTCAATTATATCTTTTTATCATTATCCTACATTCTAGGTGATAGAAAAAAATCAATAAAGAATATCCCAATTTTGACGCACACAACCCACCATTTTCATCTAACATTATTATTTTTATTATTATATTTTTATTCAATTCTTTTTTTATCTATTATTTTTACTCATAAAATATCATTTTTTTAAACACATGAAATGTTTTTTATTAAATAAATTCTTTTATATATATATATATATATATATTATTGTAGTGTTTTTAATATATGAAAATATATATTTATTTATTTTAAGTAACTAAAATCATAATTTTTTTAAACACATGTTTTTTATTTCCATATTTTATAACAAAATAATTATACAGATTTATAATTTATAAATTTTATAATACAAAAACATAATATATTTTAAAATATTTTTAAAATATATTGACATAAAAATTAAAATTTCTGAAAAATATGATTATCATTTATTATTATTATCTTTAAATTCTTTTATTCATTTTTTATTCAATCACATCAAAACATCATTCCCATTTTTATATATTTATTCATAGAGTTTTTTGTCTACATTGATTATTATTATTATTTATTCACACTAACTTTTCCATTTTAGCTTCCTAAAACCCCACATTTGGACTTTTGTCTTTTTCATGCAATTATTACAATTTTATATTATTATTTTTGTCAACCTGTGTTATCATTACCACTATTATATTATCATCTTCTTTTTATATTAATAAATCATTATATTTATAATTCACCAATTTTTTATGTTTTAACTTTTTATTACATAATTATTTATTACATAATTTAAAAAAAGTAACATTATATATATATATATTCGTTTTTTGTAACTAAATCCAAAAAAAACGTTTTTTTCCTTAAAAAATATAAACCAATTCACAAATAACAAAATAAAATTTATATATATTAGAAAATAAAAAAATTATAATTATGTATTTTTATAAAATATATACATATATATGTATATATAAAATCACATTTTTATAGATAAAATAACAATATATATTTATAAATAATTTATTTTATATTTTCAAGTCATATATTTATTTTTAAAACATTTCACATTTTTTCAACCCTTTTTTTATTACAGAAAATAATTTAGTTTCAAAAAAAGTCTTAATTAAAAATTCTTAATAATTAGTATTGAATTAAAATATAAGTACTATTTGAAATTCTTGGGGTGTTACAATATCCCCCTTCAAAAGAATTGTGTCCTCTAAATTCATTTGTAAACCCATGGAAAATAATTTAACATATAAGTTCTAATTCTTTCAAAATTATCTAGACCATTCTTCTGATAACAATTATAAGGACTCAGCCATACACATTATATAGTAGAGAACATTAACCGGTCCAGGTTCTATAGAACTAGATACAACCTTACAAATTATCAATGTTGTAACAAAATAAAATAAAACAAACAAAAACGTTGTGTGCGCTAACTCCGTAAGTGAAGCGAACACCTTCGGAAAATTCTATTATTCCCGTGAAAAATCATTTAAAACAAATGGGTGAGCACAAAAAAATGCTCAGTAAAGAGTTTAAAAAACCTATGATAAATCCTTTTTAAAAAATTATTTGAAAATAATAACAATTCATCTCTAAATAAATAATATTTGAAATTTATTAAGGCTTAAAATACTGGGCCATTTTAGAAAATAATTACGTTCAAAATTTCTTTAAACATAATCTGGTGTTTTATGAAATACAGTACACAAGATTCTGAAAACAAAACACTATTTCTAAGGTCACATGAATTGTTGAAGGCTGTCAGGGCCTACCCCCTTAGCGAAGGATGAGATCACTCCCCAATTACCATCTATATTTACAGTGATCAAGTTTTAGGTTTTCTAAAAACATCTCAAGCTTTCTATAGTTATGTATATATTTTCAAGGGGGATTTCTGTTTTGAAAACACTCTGCTGCTTTAAAATGCACATTCATAATTATATTTATATATATATATATATATTTATATAAATACATGAACTTCTATTGCATCACTTTCTTGTTTTGTTACAACCAAAACATCTACCACATATGATTGGCATGGACCATCCAAGTATTTCATCCTTTTTTTCCGAGAAATACATTTTCCACAATTGATAAAAATAATTGATTATGAAAATTATAAAGGTAGGATTTAAAATAAAATACATTCAATGATATCAATTTATTTTTTATTTTTTTGGAATTATACCTTAAAATATAAACTATGTGTTTATTATGATACAACGAGTGTCGATGATCTGCACAATTGCATGGTCATCACTATATGCAGGTGCAAGGTTTTAAATTACACGTCAACATGTTATGAGAATTTTCTGAAATATGATGATAAATCGGTGATAAAATTATAAACTTGATAATGATGATATCGTCCATGTGTATATAAATATATAACATGGGTTGAGTAATTTATTTTAAAACCCTTCCAACTAAGACTGAATTCAAAGAGAGGAATTCAATTCCAACATAAAATTAGAAATACAGTTTAAGGCTTAAGGAACCCATTATATATATATATATACAAAAAAATATAACCAATATATGCCTATTTACACATATATTTACACATATATGTTAAATCTATTGTGAAATGATCATATAAATACACTCTTATAATGAAGAGGGTTTCTAAGAACAATCTCTTTGAATTAAAAAGAACATATCACATATGAAAATTTAATTTAAAACATATAATCATACATGTATATATATATATATATTAGACACATAAATATGTATAATTTCACAAAACCAATTAAAAATACTGAAATCCCTTATATGGAAAAAATAATGAACTGCAAGTAACTTGAATACACCATTACAATGACAATATTTTATAAAAAAAGATCCTTTAAATCAACAAAATCTATCATATATGTGTTTTGAATTAGAGATATATGAATTTACATAATTAAATATATGTATATGTATACATATTTCATTGCAATGTATATAATTAAAAATAAATAGAATCCTTACCTTACTTAAATCAAAGAGGGTAGTGGGTTCATGAGGGAGGAAGCATGGCATAGTGAAATTTGAATCGTATTAGGTGTGCAAAGTGGGTTTATATAACAGGGTATTACAAATCATCCTTCAGAAGCTAGGGAGAAAAAATATATTCATTTATTCATTTTCATTTTTTTATTCAATTATATCATATTATTATTATCCTACATTCTATGTGATAGAAAAAAAATCAATAAAGAAGATCCCAATTTTGACGCACACAACCCACCATTTTCATCTAACAGTTTTGTTATTATTATATTTCTATTCATTTTTTTATCCATTTTTTTATTCATAAAATGTCATTTTTTTAAAACACAAGAAACATTTTTTATTAAATAAATTCATATATATATATATATATATATATATATATATATATTATTTTACCATTTTTAATATATAAAAATATATAATTATTTTTTTCAAGTAACTAAAATCTTAAATTTTTTCAAACACATGTTTTTAATTTCCATTATTTATAACAAAATAATTATGAAAATTTATAATTAATTGATTTTATAATACAACAACAAATTATATTTTAAAATATTTTTAAAATATATTAACATAAAAATAATAATTTCTTAAAAATAGGATTTTCCTTTATTATTATTATCTTTAAATCCTTTTATTCATTTTTTATTCAATCATGTCAAAACATCACACCCATTTTTTATACATTTATTCATATATTTTTTTCTACATTGATTATTATTTTTTTTTATTCATAATAATTTCTTCATTTTGATTCCCAACACCCCATGTTTGGACTTTTGTGTTTTTCATGCAATTATTACAATTTCATAATATTATTTTTGTCAACCCATGTTATCATTACCACTATTATATTATCATATACTTTTTTATATTAATAAATCTTTATATTTATAGTTCACAACTTTTTTATGTTTTAACTTTTTATAACATTATTATTTATTAAATTATTTTAAAAAAGTAACGTTATATATATATTCAACTTTTTATAACTGGATCCAAGGAAAACGTTTTATTTTTCATTAAAAAATATAAATCAATTCAAAAATAATAAATAAAAATTTATATATACAAGAAAATAATAAAAATGATAACTATGTATTTTTATAAAACAAATATATATATTAAATAACATTTATATATATATAAAATAACTATATATATTTATAATACAATTAATTTATATTTTCAAGTCATATATGTATTTTTAAGTCATTTCACATTTTTTTCAACCCTTTTTTTATTACAAAAAATAATTTAGTTAGAAAAAAATTATTTATCAAAAACTCTTCAAAATAAATATTTAATTAAAATATAAGTACAATTTTAAATTCTTTAGGTGTTACAATTATCTTTGAAAATATTTTCCTATAGTGGTGAAGCTTAGGATGGAGAAGAAATTCCTTGAATTGAAGAAAATGGAGGAAGGTTTGGTGGTTGTGTATGAAGAAAACATCACCCTACTAGGGATGTATGCCCCAAATCATATTCAGGATCTTGTTAGAAAAATAAATTGTTGTTACACAAGATTAATTCTAAGGTATCGAAGTGCATTGGTCGCCCATGAATTCAAAATTTATGAGAAACTTGTCTGATGTGCTGAGAGGGTTGGTATGGAGTTTTCTAATGATCACATGCTCTTTTAAAACAAGGTGAAGAATAGGTCCATATGGAAAGTGATGGGTAAGAATCAACCAATGAAATCAAATGGATTGAAATTCTAGTTTTCAGTTTGGGAAAAGTGTGGTGAAAACCACCATGGGGAAAGCCTTTCGAAAACTAGGAAGCGTTTTCGATGTGGTAAGTTTTGAAACATGGCCAGAGATTGTAATGAAAATAATCGTAAGACTAATACTAATAAGAAAACTATTATGTGTTTTAAATGTGGTGAGATGGGTCCTTATGAAAATTCCTTCCCAATGAGAGATCTCAATGAGGCAAAGAAGCTAGACTATATAAAGAATGGTGTAGTGAGATCCATTGGGAAAAAGTCAGTAGACATTGGGTCATCCAATGAAGTTGTATTAGGTACCTTGTTTATTTACTAAGATTTTGGTAACATTTTGTTCGATACAGGGTCTACACATTCCATTATTTCTGAGGAATTTTATATTAAATAAGAAATATAACCTCAAAAAATGAGACCATAACTTGTTGTTAAACATTATGAGAAATATTATACCAAATAAGAATTATACGAATCTTCTTATTGTGGTCTGTGGAAATACGTTAACTTCAAACCAAATTATTTTACCCTTAGAATAGTTCGATGTCATTCCAGGAATGGATTGGAATTCTGTTTACCATCCTATGATTGATTGTAGAGATAAAAAAGTTTTTTTCAGAAAGTATTTCAGTTTTTATATATCAAAGAACCTATATAATTGATAACATATCAGTAAGCTGAGAAACTATTGAATGATTTAAATGAAATTTATCTTGCTCATATTTTTTAAAATAAGGGAACTATTCAGATTAATGATGTGCCTGTGGTAAATGGATACCATGATGTTTTTCCAGATGAGTTACTCAGTTTCATACCTAATCAAGAAGTCAAATTCATAGTTGACTTCGTTTCTTATGCAAAGCTAATTTCAAAACCTCTATATCGAATGTCACAAATTTAACATATTGAACTAAAAAATTAGTTGCATGAGTTTCTTTAGAAAGGTTTCATTCATCCTATCACATCACTATAAGGTGCTTCTATTTTTCATTAAAAATAGATATTTGTTGGAGACTTTGAATTCATTATAGAGTCTTGAATAAAATAACTTTTAAAAAAAGTGTAATTTTTCTCATATCTTTGACTTAATTGAATAGCTCTACGGAGCTCAGTACTCTTCCATGATTGACATGAGATCGGGATACCATCAGCTGAATGTGAAGGAGGATTACATCCCAGAAACATATTTTCGTACTAGATATGGGCATTATGAATTTATTGTTTTGCCATTTGGGTTAACTAATTCACCTATTGGATTCATGAATCATATGAATAGAATATTTCATGAGTTCTTGGATAAGTTTTCAGTTGTGTTTATTAATGACATTCTAGTATTTTCTAAGAGGAAAAGGGAGCATGAAAAACATCTAAGGGTTGTTTTTCATACCATAAAATAAAATAATCTATATAGAAAATTCATCAAGTGTAGTTTTTGGTTGAAACATATTTCTTTTCTTTGGAACATTGTAAATAAGAATTCTATAACAGTAGATCCTTCGAAAAAATATTTTTGATGAATTTCCAAGACCTAAAAATGTTATAATGATTTTTTTGTTTTCTTAGATTAGAAGGTTGTTACTGATGTTTTTCTAAAAAAATTGCTTGGTTATCATGAATGCTAACTTATTTTATGTGAAAAGGTGTTAAATTTATTTGGATAAGATAATGTTATGTTAGTTTTCAAAAAATTAATAAGAGATTGGTGAATGCTCCATTTTTTGCCTTGCCATCCTGAAATGGGGTGTTTTTCACCTTAATTGATGATTCATTGAAGAGACAAGGTTTTTTTCTAAATAAAAATGAACATATAATTTCCTATCCTTGAATACAAATAAAACCTAATGAGTTAAATTATTCCACACATGATTTGGAATTGGCAGCTAGGGTTTTTCATTGAAAATTTGGAGGAATCATTTATACAGAACTAAATTTCAAATATATACTGACTATAAAAGGGTGAAGTATATATTCACATAGAAAGAATTAAACATTCATTAGATAAGATGGATTGAACAAATAAAGGATTATGAATTCATGATCAATTAACATCTAGGAAAAGGAAACAATGTGGATAATTCCTTGAGCTAAAAACATTTTTCATTTTTAACCTTGTTACATTTAGAACATGATCCCTTGATTAATTATTTAATGAATTGTGGATTAGATGTTATTTATGTAGGAAATACCTATATTTGGTTTCAAGTGTTATCATAGTCATCATTATTAAACAGAATGAAGCAAGCATATAAGGAATAGTGAGAGCTATAGAAAAAGGTAGAATTTTTCATAATGGGCATGTTTATAAAATTTAATCATGACAAAGATTGTGTTATAAGATTTAGTAAAAGGTTGTGTGTGCCCTGTGATTCCCATATAAAGAAATAATTGTTGTCTGAAGCTCATAGTTCTCTATTTTTAGTTCATCATGGTATTACTAATATGTATAGAGACCATTGGGAGTATTAATTGTTGGATTGAATGAAAAGGGATATTACAGAATTTACAGTGAAATGTTTGACATGTCAACAAGTTAAAGAAGAGAGGTAGATACCTAAGGGAATGTTTAATCCTTTTCCAATTCTAAAGGGGAAATGAGAGAATATATTCATGTACTTTAATTTGGGATGAAAAAATACTTATCGAGGTAATAATGAAATATGGGTTATTGTTGACTGACTAAAAAATCTATACATTTCGTCACTATTTGAGATACAATTTCTTTGCATCAGCTTTATTGATTGTACCTCAAAAATATTTGTAGGTTACATAGAGTTGATCATTCCACTATATGTGACTGGAATTCCAAGTTCACTACTATCTTTTGGAATGGCCTTTAGAAGTAAATGGTCCTAGAATAAAATTTCCATACAGGTTTTCATCCTCAATCTATTGGGAATTCAAAACAAAAAAAATCAGAATTTGGAGGATATGATTCGAGCTTGTTAAATGGACTACCAATGATGTTGGGATCATCATCTTTCATTACTTTTGTTTTCTTATAATAATAGGTTTTCAGTCCAATATACAGATGGCTCCTTTTGAGGAATTGTAAGGGAAGCAGTGTAGAACTATAGTTTTTTGGGATAATTTCGGGGAAAGGAAGTTGATGAGATCAGAATTTGTATAGGAAGTGTCTGATAAAGTGAAGATGATCCAACAACATATGAGGATAGATTAGAGTATGCAGAAAAGTTATTTAAGAAATAGGAGTAAATACATTTCTTTTAAGGTAGGTGGTCATGTATTTCATATAATCTCACCATGGAATAGTGTTATACATTTTGGTAACAAAGAAAAGATAAGTACACAGTTCATTGGGCCTTATGAAATTCTGGATAATGTTAGACTAGTCGCCTACCAAGTAGTTTTGACTCCATTTAAATCTCAGGAACATAATGGTTTTCATTTTTCCATGTTGAGAAATAATGTTCCAAATTCATCTCATATCTTGTTTCTATAAGTAGGCCATCTGGAGGAAAACCTTTCTTATGAAGAGAAAGAAGTTATGATTCTTGATCAAAGGGAACAGTTATTAAGGAATAAGGTAATCCACCATAAAAATGTTTCTCAGACAAACCACATGGTTCAAGAAGTAACTTGGGAAACTAAAAATGATATGAGGGAAAGGTACCTCCATTTTTGTAACAAGTAAATAAAATTATGGGAATGAATTTTTCAGAAGGTGGTTATATGTAACACCCCAAGGTTTTAAAAAAATAAATTGAAATTCATGAAACATTTTTTTAGATATTCATAACTAGACAATAAACATAATTTTGATGCTTCTATGATTTGAATTTCAAAAAATGGTCATCTACCATTATGGTCAGAATGTTATTTGGAGTCTGATAGAACCAACTGGGTTTTTGGTGATAGTAACATACCCTTATGAATAGTAATATGAACTTTATGAATAGTCAATCATAATATTATTTTAATTTTTAAGGTTATAAGATAATGGAATGTTGATTAATTTATGTAGGTTTTAAAAAATGAGTTATAGATTTAAAATTGTTATGTTTGAATAAATTATGATTTTATTTAAAAATTAAATTACAAATATTTATAAAATTATTTTGAAAAAAAATAGATAATTTTTTTATTCTACATGTATAAAAAAGGTTATGGTTTATTTTTTTATATTTTTATGAAATTCTTGAATTTTTGATGAATAATAAAATATTATAAATAATGATAAATGCTAAATACTTCTTTTTATGCATCATAGTTGATGTAATACTCATGTAAGACAAATTGGTTTGAAATCATGTGACATTTTTACTATTTGGGGTCACATGAATCAAGACTATTCATAGTCTTGAGAAAAATATTATAATAATGATTAAAATAATGTAAAATTGATCCTCTTCTCTACTATAAATACCACCCTCATTCCCCTATACCTATAACACCTTTGAAGCCTTGATAATTATCTAAGGTCTGCCAAAATACCTCCCCAAAGATCTTCCTCAAGTCCAAGACCTATCGGTCTCACCATTATTCCAAAACCAAAGTTCTTAAGGAGGATCTCAAGGAGAAGATATCAAGAGGTAAGAATCCCCTTCAATTTTCATGTGTTCTATTTCCAATTCCTTTCTTCTCTCATACTCTCTTCCACTAACCTTATCAAGGAGCTAAGAAATAACCAAAATATTATATGTTATATAAGTTATGATTTTCATTTAAAAAATCATCACCTTTCTTCCTATCCTCTAACTCTTATTCAAAAAAATTAAAACACTTCTCGTGATGTGCTGATTTACAAAAATCGTGGACGATGTGTTTTCAATTTCCTTTATCTCCCTCCAAGATGATCATAGAACTCTTTTTATGGTTGAATAATCATTTAAATTTTATTATATAAAGTATTTTATATTCAATAATTAACTTTTATTCAGGAAATTCAATAATATAATGAAACAAGTTCATGAATATCGAGGAACATCAAAAAATGATCTAACCAAATATTATTAATATTTTATCAAATGGCCAATCATCATATACGATATAAAATGATTTATGGTGTCATTATATATTTTTTAAACATATAAATACCAATTAATTCCACTTATAGAATTTCATTTCTATATGATTAGAAAATCAAATACAAACCGGTCATGGATGTTGTGTAATGAACGCACCCAAAACAATTGAAGGAACAAAATACTAACAATAAAAGGGTAAAATGATGTAATTAAATGATCATATAAGGTTTT
Organism: Viscum album; assembly: GCA_963277665.1. Classification (NCBI taxonomy): domain Eukaryota; kingdom Viridiplantae; phylum Streptophyta; class Magnoliopsida; order Santalales; family Viscaceae; genus Viscum; species Viscum album. The sequence continues at coordinate 1,031,922,601 of OY728150.1, forward strand.
ATTAAAATGTATATGTTTCTATATGATATTAACAAAACTATTTTAACAATTATATAATAGTTTTAAACAAGTTTTAAGTAAGAAAAACCCGAGGTTAGGGAATTCTTAACTCGATTTCCATTCTTTTGGTTAACAATGTACTTCCTTACTTCTATGTTTAAAAAAACACATGTGATGAATTTTGTTTATATCATGTTTAATTATGTGTATTTACATTATATATATATATTCCATCCAATCTATTAAGTCACATTTCAATTATATTATATTTTTAATGAACTTTTCTTTTAAATCCTATTTTAAATTCATGTTTTAAAAAATTCAAAAGAGATATATTTCTGAAATTATTCATGTTGTATGATTGTGTTATTGTTCTTATGAATTGATTATAATGAATTATGGGACATATACCTCCCTACAATTCATTTGGTATGTGTAATTTGGGGGTTAGACATATGATTTCTCCAAGTGTAACTGTGTTATTTACCCAATATTGTAGTCGTGAGTGTTACATAGTATGGTAGCCGTGAGGGATAAAGTTATATTCTATCTGAGAGGGATACAAGATTATCTACGTAATACATCAAGATAAATTTGTGGTTCTATTTATGTTATATAAGTTTTTTGGAAATCTCAAGTGTCACGAAGTAAGATTATATGGGTGACAAGTATGTATTTTTGAAAATGACTTCATACATTACAAGTATTCATGGACTAATGTTTTCTTTCCTTTTTTTTATATCCTATACTGAGATGTTTGTGTGCATCTCATGATTTTAAATTATTTTCATAAGTTATTTGGATGTGTAAGGAAAAGAAGGAAGAAAATGTAAAGGTTTTGTTGATTTTTTAAAGAAAACATGTTTTATTTGAAAAATTTTATATTTTGGAACAAATGGATACTATTTTTGCGGTATTTGCACTATATAAATGTGGAAAGTTATGTATGTATTATATCCAAAATCTATAAAACTCTAAACATGAAAAGATACTCAATATTAAAGGAAGTTATTTCTTGGCTAAAATTCATGATTACGTAATTTAATAAGGTCTGTTATATGTGCCTCTCCCCATTCAACTAGTTGATGAAGTCATCGTTTCTTGAGTTTAGATATTTATTATTACTCTTCACCATTTTAATGTATTCATAGTATACATATAATCTCATTATCCTATCCAACATCAATGAAAATAACACTAGGTCTCCCTAAGAGGCACACTGATTCAATCAATTCCCTTCTTATATATATATATATATATATATTACAAACACACTTGTAGCTTTGGAAACTCTTTGAAGGACATCTAATATGTTTTCATAAATATTTGGGAAGTAACTGTCTCTATGTATATACAAAATTCAGTCTCTCTTTTGGAAGTTTTTCCCAAGACATCCTCAAGGATGAAATCCTCAATTTCATCCTCTACGACACAAATCTAAAAGAACATAACATATGTTTCTCCATGGTTCACACTATCAACCATATGATTAATTAGTTGAATCATCATGAGTATCATCCCATAATATTTGACGTATGATTTATTTTCTACAATGAAAGAAAAAACATGCACTTATCAAGGATGAACCTCTCCATAAAATATTTAAATTACACATGATCTTATGAGAGCTAGTCTATGCATAGAATTCCATCACAGAAAACATTACTATTATGTTAATTTCCCTTATGAATATTTCCACTCAATGTGTCGGGTAACACTATCAAAAAATGAATGTAGTCAATTAATCCTACCTTATTATAGTTTATAAAGTAAAATTATTATCTTATACTCCATTGGAATTTCTATATATCCTAAAGGTATTTTTGATGAAAATGTGGCTATTACCTCTTTCCATATATACTACAACAGATATAGTGATGAAAAAGATCATATATTTGATCATCCTTCATGCCTAAATTTCATAATACCCCACTACCTATAGTTATCCATGAGCCTAAAAAACAAATCCCTATTTCTAGTGGTGTCTACAAGGAGTTGGTAATGGTAGTATCAAATCATAACATCATAAATAAACCAATTTTCTCTTTATTCTTATTCAACATTTACAACTTTGAGGACCTCCCTATTCAATGCACTTCCTCTTCCAAGGTTATTTATAAATTGTATCCATTTCTAATGAATTATGTGTAGTATAATTATATATGGTATGACCACTCCCATAACAAGAGGAACAATACTGAAACATCAAAGGATTATAACCTCCTAAGATCCCTAAGAGTATGACCTGTTGTTGTGAGATTGCCTTCAAGGAAAACTCATTTTCCCAAACCCCGAAATATGTCATTGATTCGTATTATTTGTGGTAACAAATATAGGGATCCCACTACCAGAAAAAAATATTGATAAATTATTATATATAAATATCTCCACAACAAAGGAATTAATCACCATTCCAATTTAGTAAGGATATAGAGAGAAACCACAACATCCATGACATCTCAGTGAAGTGAAATATAAATGATCCATGAAAAAATTATCCTATAGTAAACCATTTAAATGGAGTACCATTAGATGATAGTAATTGTAAACACATACAGTGTGACTTTCATTTTTTCCAGGTGGAGATCAAAAATTCATGGATGCAAATAACCAAATGGAATATAGAAATAAATGAGTATCCATATAATTTGTGTCATTCAACAAGCTCTTCCATCACCCCATGGGGAATTGGAGATGATCACCACTATAAATGGAATATAATTAAGAGGGGTCCAAAATCATTGGATTCTCCCAACACATAATCGAACAAGTCCTATACTTATAGGGGGGTAATATCACCTATAATCCTCATTGGATTTTTCCCTGTAATGAATTAAGAGAGCTCATATAGTGAACAACATATTACAATACATAAATTAAAACCTACAACTAATTGAGTGTAGTTATAACAGAAAAAACATCTAGATGAACTACATCATACATAGGTACAAGGACTCGACCTTAAACATTACATAATATAGTAAGTTACTTTAGAATTAACTTTTTTTTACATTCCCAAAGATCTTTTTGGTTTAGAGTTTTAAAATGTTGGGAAGTATTTCATAAATATCTACCCAAAATAATAAAAAGTGGGTACAACATAATATTATGTCCATTTTTATAACAAAAAATTATATAATAAACACATTAAAATATTTTTAAAAAGTCTTCACAACTTTCATCTTGGCTTCTCCTTTTATCTTTCCCATCATTACACTGTTTTAGAAACATTCTAAAACAGGAGATGAAAAAAAAATATCAGTAGGGGGTATAAAAATAATGAAATTAACCATTAGTCCATGAATACATATAAATACATGTAATCATATTCACAAAGACATACGTCACACCCACAAAGTATCATATATCTACTTTGTGAAACAATTTTTTTCCATAAAACATAGAAAAATTAAATAAACCATATAGGTTGCATGGGGAAATACTTACATATTGTTGTAACCATTTTTGCTACATTATGATTTGTAACCCTCATGGATACCATATAATTTAACTCTCATGGCTACTTTATTGTGTAACCATTGCTGTTAATCTTGGTGTATCCATACATCCAACCTTCATCATAAACATACTCAATGCATTGAAGGGGGATATAGGTCCCACAAACCATCATGAACAATGCCCAAGAACTATAACATAATCAAAAAAATAAATAACTTCAAAAAAAATTGATTTTTAATTTTGTAAAATAGAATTTTTAATGTGTATTTTTAATGAAAAGTACATTATAAATATCATATAATTAAAGTGAACATTAATAAAACAAATAAAATATGTGTGTACACATTAAATACCCATAGTAAAACATAATATGAACAAAATTATTTTTAAAAATAATATTAGTTCCATATAATCAATGAACTTGAAAGATAACCTGCTAAATAGAAATTTAGTTAATAATTCCCTTTCCTCTGGTCCATCTTACTTCAAATGCGTTTAAACCTACTATTGATTTATCCTACTTGAGAAACTCCATAAGGAATTCTGTTTTGGACTTGAGACTAGAAGGTATTGGATATAGGGAAGGGTCTTGGTAATGGATTTGAAAAAAAATTAAAAAATCTAAAAGGCTTTGAGTTTTGAAGAGAATAGGTGGTGAGGGGTGATATTTATATGGCGGATAGGTGAGTTTTTGTTGATTATTTGATCCATTAATTATTTATTTTGGTTCAAGATTATAAATAGTATGATTATTGTCACTAAGTATATTAAATTAATAAATGGAAATTCTATATAATTGGTCATACATAATTGATGATGTTAGAAATAGTGTATTTAATTTATAATGTATATATACCATAAATTTCTGTATTTCACTATTCACTAAAAATTCATGTATTTCAGAAAAATCCAAAAAATTATACCTAACCATTTTTAGTTATATAGAATTTAAAAATGAACTTTATTTTTCAAAATTATTTTCAAAATATATGAAATTATAACTTTTTATTAAAATCATAATTTATTCAAAAAGTAATAATTTTAAAATATAATTGATTTTATAACACCTTGAAAAATTAAACAAAGCCCCATAAAATTATCTTATAATCTTAAGAAAAAAAATTTATAAATCTATATTATGAAAATAATAAAATATAAATCATTAAATTAATTATAAAATTATAAATAAACATTTATGTTTCATAAAATACCAATAATTAATTTATGATTTTTAAAATAGTTATAAACATTTTCCAGGATATAAATAAATTATTATTAGACTTATGAGATACATAAATTTTATTTATACTCTTATAGGTAATGTTATTATTCTATTCGAAAAATAAATAGTCCTAATGGTCATGTAACTATTCTTAATGTCATGTTATTATTCCATCATTATATATTCCATAATTTATATAAATATTACTCATTTCATAAAAATTTTATAATAAATTTGACTATTTAATTAAAGGATGAGAATGAATTATTTTTTATGTAATTGTGTTTTTACATTCTCCCCATCTTCTGGAAATTACGCCAATGCAATTGGTATTTACTTATTAAACAAGTGAGGGTACCTTTCCCTCATAGAATATTCATATTGCCATTTTGTGTATTCAACCCTATGGTTTCTCTATAAAAGAATAAACTAGTGAACTACCTTATTCAAAAAAAAATTCTATATGTGATCAAGAATTTTACTAGGATTTTCATCACAAGAAAGGTTCTCTTCCTGCTGAACTACTTCTGGGCCCAAAATAGGAGATGAATCTCACCCATACATTATCAACATCAAAACATGAAAAATGTTGTGTTCTAGAGAAAAAAAAGGAGAAAAGGATACTCATTTGGTGACTAGACCAACTTTATCTAGGATTTCATAAGTTCCAATTAACTAGGGACGTAGCTTTATTTTCCTACAAAAAAGAATAACAAATTGTGAAGGAGAAATTTTAAGGAAGACATGATCACCAACCTTGAAATAAAATTTTTTCCTCTAGTCATCTACATAACTTTTCATCTTGATTGGAGATGAACTCATGGGTTGATGGATGATCTTCACTTACTCAGCCACTTCCTCTATTTATTATGGTTCCATCAACTTCATTTCCCCTACTTCATCCCAAAACTTTATAGTTCGACACCTCTTTTGATAAATTTTGTCAAAAGGATCCATGTTTATATTGAAATAAAAAAATATTTTAAGAAAGCTCAACTATAGAATGATGTTGATCCCAAATTACCTAGTGGTCCATTGAACAAGATCTAATAATATCATCGAATATTTGAATTATTCTCTTTTTTCGTCCACCAGATTGAGAATGAAAGGTTGTTATGAAATTTAATTCTATGATAATGACTTATGAAGGACTTTCCAATAGTTATAAGTGAACCTGGTATTATGCCCAAATAAAATGGAATGAGGAACTCCATGTAAACTGAAAATATATTTGAGGTACAGATGTGCAATCTGACTTAAAGTCATTGTATCTCGAATTGGAAGAAATTGTTCAGATTTAGTTAGTCGGCCCACAATAACCGAAATTGTATTGTTACCTCAAGAAGAATTTGGTAGTCCATCCATGAAGTACATGGATATATTTCACATTCCCACAATGGTATAGGAAATGAATAAATCATCTCCTTTTTTATTTGTCTCTCTACTTCATCCTATAGACATGTCACAAATTTCATGGTAAAATATGAAATATCTTGTTTTCATTCCATCCCACTAGTAATACTCCCAATGGTCTCTGTGAATCATAGTACTGTGAGGATGTACTAAAAATGGAGAACTATGAGCATCATAGAAAACTCTTTCTTCATCTGGGAATCACACAACACACATAATCACTTTCCAAATCATAAACCACAATATATATCCATGTTAAATTCAAGAAATTTACCACTTTTGAAAATTCAAAATTTTTCTATAACTCATGCTCTTCCTTCTCCACTTGATTAACTCTGTCTATTAGAGGTGACTACACTGACACCTAAAAATAGAGGAATTTCCTCCACCAACAACTGCCAAAACAAAATTCTTCAAATCAACAATCCATAGGTCACATTCCAAATGTAACATGGTTAGTACAGCATATTGTTTTCTAGATTAAGGAATAAAACACATTATTTTATTTTATATAATTTTAATTGATTGTTAAATCATAATAATATATCAATTCATTCCATCCTCTATGCCACATGTTTAATTCATTCTAATTAAATATATGTTTTAGACTTTTATTATCAGCATATTATTCACATTTGGCTCTGTACAAATGATGCCTTAAATTTTTCACTTAAAAAACAATAAATTAAAATTCCAAATCAGGTGTGAAGTAATTTAACTCATGAGGTTTTTTTCTTGAATCATTAGAAATTACCTAGTCATTCTGCATCAGAACACACCCAAGCATGTTCAATGAAGCATCACTTTTGATTTCAAATTCTCTATTTTTGTAAGGTAGATCAAGAACTATAGAATTCAATAATATCTTATTAAGTTCCTCAAAAAAGCATCTCATTCTTCTATCCAAATAAAATTAACCCCTATTCATGTTAACTTATTTAGCGGGCTAGATAAACATGCAATGTTTTTAAAAAACCATGAGTAATAACTTACAAATACAAGAAAACTATGAATCTCTATAACATTTTATGGCCTTTTCCATTCATCAACCACTTTTTTGTAGTATTATTTATTATTCCATTATTATTTACAATGTATCCAAGAAAAGAATTTTTTTTCAACCAAAATTCACATTTGATAAATTTTTAAGATAAGTTCTTTTATTTTACAGTTTGAAATAGAATCCTTAATTGTTTTTCATGATCCTTATAAATTTTTTAAAATACCAAAAATTAATCAATAGAAAAAGATACCCAAATATTCCTAGAATATTTTATTCATAAGATCCTTGAATACAGTAGGGGAATTGTTCAAACCAAAGTATTTAACATTGAACTCATAATTCCCATATGTTTTGTGAAAATCTATTTTCTGGATGTCATCCCCATTCACCTTCAGCTGATGGTACTCAGATATCATGTCTATCTTGGAAAAATATAGAGCTCACTATATCTAATCAATGAAATCAATGATATAAGGAAAATGATACTTATTATTTACACAATTTTATTCAAATATCTATAATAAATGAAAATTCTCAAGGAAGAATATTTATTTCTAACGAAAAAAACTAGGTCACCACATGGTGAAGTGTTAGGACGAATGAATCACTTAGTAAGAAACTCTTGAAACTAGCGATGCAAAGCGGGCTCACGGCCCGCGGGCTTTGCGGGTATGGGGCGGATATGGGGCGGGGCGGGCCTGAAACTTTTGACCGTTTAAAGTGCGGGCCAATGCGGGTTGAGCCCGCGCGGGTGCGGGTTAATGCGGGTTGAGCCCGCGCGGGTGTGGGCTTTCCCGCGGGCCTAATTTAAAAAAATATATATTATTTTTACAATATATGTTTCTTTAACATTTTAATTTTTTTAATAAAAAATAATGGTTAAACGGTGACATATGATTTCTCACCGTAATGGTCATATTAATTCACCATTTATTCACATGTGAATTTTAAATAGGCATATATTTATTGTTTTAATATGATATTATTTTATTTGTATAGTATTTATTAACCATATTCACATGGTGTGTCAACCCATCTCTCAAAAAATGGAACTCATCGCCGCTGCGCTGGTGCGCGTGGTTTCAATTCTATAAGAGTTATTATAATCATAATATTTTTTAGGTTAATTTAATTTTGTTATTATTTAATTTAATTTTGTTATTAAGAGAATTGGATAGAACCTCGTGAAAACACTAATAGCTTCCTCTGAAACTAATCGTTACCTGGAGAATCTTCATTCATTCACTGGTTTAGTTGTTCACATCACCACACAACCAACATTATCATTCATTGTCCATCACCGATCACTCACCTACTTTCTATCGCAACAGTTCACCACCACATCGGCATTATCTCATGCCACCATTAACACACACAAAAATGTTCCATCACATTCTTTAAAGCTCTAGTTATTGTTAATTCACACTTCTCCCCACAAATACCTTTAAGAATGATAAAAAATAGAGTATTTAAATGATTATAAATAGTATTTTTTTTTGTAAACGTGGGTAAGCCCGCGGGAAACCCGCGGGTTTATGCGGGGCGGGGTGGGCTTGAAATTTTTTGTTCGCATTATATGCAGGCTTTTGTGGACAAAACCGCATGGGCTCAAACCCGTTCGGGCTTGGCCCGCCCCGCCCCGGCCCGCCCGTTTCGCATTACTACTTGAAACTTATATTTCAATTCAAGAAGATCCACTTGAACCATTTGATAAGGAGTGGTTTTAAATTATATTAGCATTATGAACCAAATCAATAATATATTCAACTTCTCAATCAGTTATAACATAGAGAAATTCATCAAGAAAAAATCCAAGTATTCATTTACTAACGGGAGATCATTAATGTAAATACTCTCATTATTTTCAACAATATGTGAAAGATAAAAATTATTTCCATCTTCCAACAGTTTCTCAGCTTATCTATATGTGATCAATTTTATAGGTTTATTATTGTAAATAAACCGAAACCCTTTCTAGAAAACAACTTATTTAGATCTACAATCAGTTATCCATTATAAATAGAAAGGCAATTCATACCAAGAATGAAATAAAACCCTAACAAGGGTAAAATAAAAATTTTTGGTGCTAATGTATTTCCATTGACAACAACATGAATATTTTTATAATTAATTTTTTATGTAATATTTCCACATGGCATTTTAACCATAAGTTCCAGTCTTTTTATTCAGGTGAAATTTTCAATTTAACAGAAAATTTCTTAAAAATAAAGGCATATATAGCTCCAATATCAAAAAAAACACACATTAGAAAAATATAAGTAGAGAAAAAAAGTACTTAATTCCAATTCATTGGACAGACCAACATCTACTGACATAGTATTAACTGATATCACTGCACCTTTCTACTTGTAATCTGGCTACCTTCCATTATTCAGATCTTTCTTTGGGTTGGTATTTCCGTAATGACTAATCTCACCACATTTGAGCCACTTTACCATTTTCTTATTCGTGTAGATCGAATGATCATTTTCATTTCAATCCCAATTTAAATATCCAAAAATAACCCATCAAAAATGAATCCCATTTTTATTAAGGCATTCCCCAAGGTTCTTTTTAACACATTTTCCCAAACTAGAAACTGGACATTCTTACCTTTAGAGTTAATAGATTGATTCTTCCCCATATCTTTTTATCTAAAACCCATGTTCTACTTGTTTTCAAAGTATAAATGATCATCTATAATTCCATTTCTATCATCTTATTATAAATAACATGATTCTGATAAATTTATAATTAATTAGAAGCTATTACCCTTCGATATATTGGTATCAATAAAAAGTAAAAATGATTGATTTTTCTATAAAAATCTAGAATAATATTGGGATAGTACCTTTCCAATATGGTTATGTTTTCTTCATACATAGACATTGAATTCCCCTCCTTACATCTCAATTCAGGGAATGTCTTTTCCATCAGATGTCATAAAATGATAGGAAAATATTTATAAATTCATCCCAATCCAAGGAATCAATAAATCACTATCATTGATAAACATGACCATTGAGCACCACTGGTAAGATTATAATTCAAATTGATAAATTGAAATACTAAATATTTTATTATCTGAACACCCCACAAAATAGAATATCCTTTTAAGGGATTTAATTCACCATTCATCCACCAATAGTACAGAAGATCCACTATAAGTTGGAGGGTTGTGCCTCATTAAAGTTTCCACTATCATTATGATCATTTGTGGCAGTTCTAGTTATTCAATTTCATTGATTTCACCACCATTGATTATATGTGTCGTCTGATCTATTATTGTCACAAACTGCTCCATTCCAATCCTTACCATTCTAGGCTTCACAATTGAAAAATATTAGCCTCCCGATTCCTTCTAGCTTTTTCTTCACTATTTCTTCAATGGATAACCATTCTGAAAAGAAATTTCTTAGATGAAGAAACATTGTAATAATCAAATATTATATCATTTAAATGTAAAAATAAGGTAATAATCATTAATTGTATTTTATTAACATCATCCTAACCGCTAATGTTATCCAAAACAAGCTTTGATGCAAACTATAAGGACAAAATAGTAATCATTACATAATCTAGTAAATTATTATAGAATTTAATTTTGACATTACCAAAGACCATTGTGGTATAGAGTTTTATAATGTTAGGAAATATTTCAATAATATTAATCCAAAAGAAAAAAATGGGTAAAACAAAAATAATATCTAATTTTTCATAATACAAGACTCTATAATAAAAAATGAAATTTTTATAAATAGTCTTCACAAAATTCATCTCGGAAACTCATTTTCTCTTACCCATTCTTAAAACCCGTGAAAAATAATTTAAAACATGGGATGAGAACAAAATTATCATTAAGGGATATAAATAGGAATAAAAAACCATTAGTCCATGAATACATATAATCAAATGAAGTTATTTTCACAAATACATACTTCTCACCCATAAAGTATCATATAATTAATTTGTGAGACAAGTGTTTTCCATAAAACATAGAAAACATAAATTAACAATATAGGTATTTTGGGGTATTAATTACATAATATTTTAACCCACAAGTCTTCTCTATGATTTTTAACCCTCACAATAATCTTATAGTGTCACCCTCACTACTACCTTAAGGTGAAACCCTCATAGTAAAATATGGAGCAACTATACGACCGACATACAAATTAAACATACCCAATGCATTGGAGGGAGATATAGGTCCCACCCATCATCATATAAAATTCCCAAGAACCATAAAATAATCTTAAAACATAAATAATTTCATAAAAATTTGCTTTTTTATTTTCTAAAATTCACTTTTAAAATAGAGTTTTAATGAAATTCCCCCCATAAATATCATATAATTGAAGTTTGAATTAATATAAAGAATGGAATATGTGTATACACTATAAATCTACATAATAAAAAATATTATGAAGAAATTTATTAAAAAGATAATCTTAGTACCATATAATCAATGAACAAAAAGGTTAACCCAAAGAAATAAAATTGGGTTAAGATTTCTCTTATCTCAGTTTTGTCTTACTTCAAATGTGTTTACTCATCCTCTTGAATTATCTTACATAAGAACCTATTATGGCCTTTGGTTTTGGAAATTAGGTGAGACCAGTAGGTCTTGGATGTGGGGAAGAGGCATGGTAGGTGATTTGTGTAGAAATTAAGAAATCTACAGGGCTTTGAGTTGGGAGGACAAGTGGTGGTGAGGGGTGGTATTTATAGTGGAGGAGAGGTGGGTTTTTTATTATTTTATTCATTAATTTATTATTCTTTTTCAATACTATGAATAGTTTGATACTTATAACTAAATATGCTAAAATAATCAAGGGAGGTTCATGATTATGGTGTTTACATCATTCATGATGTTAGGAATAGGGTATTTAACTTATATTGTACATATATCATAAATTATTATATTTCACTATTCCCAAATATTCTAGTATTTAAAAAAAATCCCAAAAATTAACCCCCACCATTTTTAGATGTGTAAAATTCAAAAATGAACTCAATTTTATCAATGAAATTTTCTTAATATGAGTAACTAATATTTTTTTAAATCATAATTTATTCAAAAAATTATAATTTTAAAAATATAACTAATTTTATAACACCATGAAAAATTAAGTAGGGTCTCAGAAAATTAGCTTCTGATCCAAAGGGAATAAAAAATTAATTTATGAAAAAAATTATTAAAATCAATAAATTAATCATAAAATTATGAATACATATTTTTATTTCACAAAAATACCAATAATTAATTTATAATTTTAAAAATATTTATTAAGTTATTAAATGATATGAATATATCAATATTATGGTTATAAGATACATATAACTTATTTATACACTCATAGGTGAGGTTACTATTCTACTAGCCAAATTACTATTCCAATTGGTCATGTTACTATTCCTATGGTTATTTTAATATTCCATAAAAATATATTCCTTAGTTTCTATAAATATTAATTATTTCATTTTAAATTTATAGTTAATTTGACTATCTAGTTTCATATTGAAAAGAAATTATTTTATAAGTACTTGGGTTGTAATAATAGGTCCCAGAATTGATGAATTATCTCTAATTGGATAATTATTGAGATCGTAATCCAAGCCAGTGTTTGTTACGGATGAATCGTACAATAGTAAAATTATAGCACGGTCCGTGATTAAATAATAGGAGAAAACAAAATTTGGAAATAAATATTTAACCTTTATCTATATGATAGGCGATTGGGTAATTTACATGCAACGTGTTCCTATATTAAAAATACAAACAAGTAGTTTATCATAGTACAACTAAATTGATAATTCCTCCACCACACCATCGTCATGTCCATTAGATTGATATCCAAACTCAAGATTATTTAATACAACTTCCATTTTTCGAATAAAATATTCATAGCTATACTATCTAAAAACAAGGTCCGAATATGGAAATTTTAGTGATACCACAATGTCGAAACCCAAAACACCATAGACTAACTAGCTGAAAACAAGTAGAGAATGACACAAAAACACGTCCTCCAATAGTCTAGGTACTAATTTTGTGAATTTAGTATAAATACCACACTTATGGTAGGCCTTATCCTAATGTATATGTACACACACACACAACATATCTATGAATATATAAATTGAAGAAAAAAATTTGACTCCAAATAGAAGTATTTTATGAATCTAATCAAACATTCGAGTAGATCAATATAAATGATAATTAAAGGGGAGAAATATCACCCCATGCATAAATATAAAAGTGTTTGGGATTATGAATGAGTCTCATAAGTCATGCCAATCAGGGTGAATTGATATCGAGTCAAACTAAAACTAATGTAACATGTAATAGTGGTGAAGCTTGTTTGTAATTTATAATTTAGTTAGGTATTGGAACATATAATACGTCAATATAATGGTATAGGATCATATACATAGACTATGGGGGATATATAACTATTCATGGGGTAACCCACTATGAATTGGATCACACACCAAGAATATTGGAATCATGATTCCAGAATAAACCATGGGTAAATGATAGATGATCTCACCATTGAAGACATAGAGGGATAAGTGACTTTCTATAGTACTAACATGTTGATTGGATAAATCAAAAATGATATAGATGGGATATAACACTATACATTTTTACGTAAAAACAATAGGTAATATAATTGTGCTAATAATATTATTGAACTATATTGTCAATGGATCTAACCAACCTGTGAAGGTGTACAAGATGAGTATAAAAGATATTGTACATGTCCCAATAACTTTTATTCCACCCATATCTCATCCCATGTACACCATACCATGCCTTTGCATTCAGAATTTTCCTATTTAAATAGAATATGATGATGTTTATGTACCTTGTTAATACAAAGAAAAACATTAGATTTTATTCACAGGGCATGTGAACCATTTACTCATTGTGTGGTTTTAATTATTATATATTCACTCAAGACACCACATAAGGGGGTCAAAAGGAATTTTTTTCTTATGAACAACATGCCTTCTATATCACTGTATTTATATAAATCATCATTTATCATTTTCCCTCACCCACATAGATGATTTCTCTAGGATCATTACTAATGAAATTGTATCTGAGTGGAATAATCATGAAATGTCACCAATGGTATGATTCGAGTCACTTTACATCATTTAATATCTAGTATTTATGATTTAAATGAACCTAGATTGTTTAGGTCATGAAATCTCCATCACCCACCCTATTTCAGGCTAACTTTATCATCATCGTACCTCCATCTCACCTTCAATCCCAAAGTTGAACCCATATTAGAAATACATTATTATATAGATTTATTATCCAATAATCATTCCATGGATAATTTTAAACCATCAGAATAATAAAAATATCAACGATGATTGTTGGATGAATGGGGACGGGGTATCACAATAAATAAAGTGAGAAATAAACATTTCCAACTATTTTTTATGGAAATCATTTGAATAAGAATAAATATATGAATGGAATGAAAACAAGGATCAAAATATATAATTATTCAATTATAAGTCAACAATGATCCCTAGATAAATAATCTATAATAATTAATTCATGTTCAACATTTAGAAATCAAAAATGGTTTAAATAAAATATAAAACAAAATCACATACATGAAATTGTATCTATCATTGATGAAGAATAATTTAATGTGGATGTCATTTTCAATATCAAAGAACTTCATTGTCGATGATAATATCCTCGCTACCAACCATAGATACAGGGTCTCATTTTGATTGAAAATATACGCCCCATGGCTGTATTATATAATCTATCTTACAGTGAAACCAAACATAATAATTTTCCATAAATATTGTTAAAATGATAATTTTTATGTTACAATTATTTAATAGAAAAAAAAAATTTAACGTGTTAATTTTTCTATTATTTCCCCCATGACTATACATAGATGAAACAAATAATGTGCTTTAATGTTATATAAAATATAAGATATAATACATATTATATATTTAATGGATGTCTCGATTTTCGCACCAAGTACAATATTCAGATGATGAAAGAATAAAATTTTACAATAATGATTTACTAATATAATAAATTTAATATTTAAATAAAAATCATGTGGCTATATAGGCCCAATAATCTAGTGATTACTTCATTATCAGGAAAAAATAATATATAAAATATTATAAAGTCTTACATGGGGAAAAATAATCTTTACAATTCCATTACTTATTGGTTAGTTGGAAGAAAAAAATTGGATGTGGTCACCAATATGTTTTATAGAACCTGAGAATGAATATTTTTTGAATATTAAATAAAATAAACAATTGACAAAAGTATCCATCACTATAATATAATATAAATTTTTATCATTTATGAATATTGAATGATTGAGTAAATTATATTTATATTTTCTTTAAAATAACTAAATGGAAGATGGTTTTTTCATCATATTAGATATAAATGCCGATGACATCTTGTTAGCTGGACAACAAGGTAGACATATCCAAAACATTAAGCCAGTTTTAGGTGTAAGATTCATTATTAAGGACCATTGATAATATACGATGATTTTTTTATGATTATCATGAAATATAATAGATCCATTATATTGGTATTTTCATAGAAGAAATACATAAGGAAGGCGATCCATAATTAATGATGATCATAAGTCAGTTGATCTCAAATTAGTTGGATGGAAACATTAAATTTCCCAATAAGCAGTCATAAAAAATGGATGTTGATCCCATGAAAATGGAGATAGTTTCACAAGAATCAGTGGTTGGATGATTTATTGATGGAATGATTTTCACCTGACCAGATAAAGAATTTTTTTGGGAGTCATAAGTAGAAAAATATAAAATAATTTAAGGGTTCATTGGGAAGTTGAAAATTGGGTTCCTCAATTTTCAAATCAATTGGAGATATATCATTAAACTTCTTGATAGAGGAAACCTTGAATGGATATGTTGATTCTCACGACAATAGAAATTATTACATCATTAAGAGAACAATGTGTTTGTATTTACCTATGGAGATACAATAGTCTTATGGATGTCAATTCTTCAATGGAATGTTACATTAGGTAAAATAGAATAATATTATGTATGTTTTATAAATGTTTGGAATGAAATGATTTTATAGATTAAATTATTGATGGATCTTACGAGAAGTTGAGATAGATGAGTTCTCTTCAATTATGACAAATGTGAAATCCTATTGGATAAAAATAAAGTATTATATCAAAGGAAAAATCATCTCGACCTACATTATATTTTTTAATGAAATATATTTGCGGATATTGAGTAAGATCTATGAAATATAACATAAAATAAATAATTTATTTGATATATTCACCAAAGTTATAGTTTAATAATGTTTGAGGAAACATCGTGCCTTAATTGGACATTGGTAAGTGGAAGGGAGGTAGAGAAACTGTACATGATGTGAAGGCATAATTTTGTTATACACTATGTAAAAATGGATATTTGCAATGAGTTATTTGCGATAGGGAAGGGTCCCATTGTAAATAGTCTGTTGGGATGGACTATTTAAGATGTTACCCTCTTCCCATCGCAAATAATTATTTATTTGCGACGGGTAGATGGTACCCCTCGTAAATGATTTGGCACGAGTTGCGCGCCAAACCACGGGAAGGGTATTTTCAATGGAATTTTATACCCCCACAAATACCCAACCGCATTTTTAGTATTTGCAACGGGTTTTATCCCCCATTGCAAATAGTAGGTCGACATGTCGGTATTTGTGGTGAGTCCCATTGCAAATATCATTTAAACCACCACCACTAATTAATTGGGGTGAGCGCTTATTATTTGTGACGGGGCTTGTCACAAATAAACTCTTCACAACTAAACTAGCCTATATATACCCTCATACATTTTCCCTCTCATTCTACTTTATTCTCTTCTCCTCTCTCCCCTACATATATTTTATCTCTCGAAATTTTTCTAAGATATAAAGTATAAATGAGAGAAATATTCACAATGTAACCCCTCCAAGTGATTCAGTTTTTTGTATTTGTTTATTTATTTTATTTTTTAGTTAAATCATTTTACTTGATATTAGACTTAATTACTTTTAATTAGCTACCATTAAATTAAATTTGAATTAGATCGTTTTATTTGGTCCTTTTTTACAAATATGTTTGATTAGTACTAATTAATATTAATTAATACTTATATTAATTATTATTAATTAGTATTCATTAGTATGAATTAGAAAAACTAATAATAATTAATAATAATTAGTCACAATTGATAATAATTAGCGATAATTACTAAAAATTAGTGTTAATAAGTTGCAAATAGAAATATTATTTATAAATAACAATAAATAGAAATATTTAGATGTAAATATTAATTATTTGAAGTAAATAGTAATAATTATAAGTAAATAAGAATAATTATTATTATTTAGTAATAATTAGTGATAATTAAGAAAATATATTATAAATAATTTATAATTATGAATAATTAGGATTAATTGGTAATGATTAGGACTAATTAGTAATAATTTTAAGTAATTAGTAATAATTAGGATTTAGTAGGAATAAGTACAAATAATAAGGAATATTTTGGAATATTTTGTAAAAATTAGGAATAATTAATTAAAATTAGGAATAATTTGTAATAATTACGAAAAATATGTAATAATTAGAATTAATTTGTAATAATTAGTAATAATCAAGAATAAAGTGTAATAGTTAGGAATAAATAGTAGTAATTACGAATAACTATTAATAAAATTAAGAATAATTATGAATAAATAGTAATAATAAGGAATAAATAGTAGTAATTATGAATAATTAGTAATAATTAATAATAATTAGGATTAATTTGTAATAATTAAGAATAATTGTTAATAATTATGATTAATTAGTAATAGTTACGAATAATTAGTAATAATTAAGAATAATGAGTAGTAATTAAGAATAATTATTAATAATTAGCAATAATTATGAATAATTATGAATAATTAATAGTAATTAATAATAAATTGGTTTTATTAGTAATAGTAACTAATAATTTGGAAAAATATAATTAATTATTAATAATTAATAAGAATTAGTAATAATTAAGAATAATTAGCAATAATTAAAAATAATTATGAATAATTATGAATAATTAGAAATAGTTATAAATAATTTGGATTAATCAGTAATAATTTGTAATTATTAGTAATAATTAGGTTTAATTGTCAATAATTTTAAATAATTATGAATAATTAGTAATAATGAGTAATTATTAGTAATAATTTGTAATAAGTAGTAATAAAATGTAATAATTAGTAATAATTTTTTATGAATAGGAATAAATAGTAATAAATAGTTACAAATAGTAATAAGTAGTAATAAATATGAATTAATAGTATTAAATTTTAATAATTTTGATTAATTTGGATTAATTTGGATTAGTTAGATTTGATTAAGATTATTTATGATTAAGTATCATTAATTAGGAATAATTGGTAATAATTATTAATAGTTATTAATAATTATGAATAATTCGTCATAATTGGTAATAATTCGTAGTAATAAGTAATGATTAGTTATAATTAGTAATAATTATAAATAATCTGCAATAATTCGGCATAATTAGAAATAATTAGGAATAATTAGTAATAATTATGGATAATTCGCAATAAGTAGGAATAATTAGTAATAATTTTGAATAATTAGGAATAATAATGAATAATTAAGAATAATTAAGAATATTTAAGAATAATTATGATAAATTAGTAATAATTATAAATTATTAGTAATAATTATGATTAATTAGTAAATATTAGGATTAATTATAAAAAATTAGGATTAATTAGTGAAAATTAGTAACAATTAGGGTTTTTATTAAAACATATGATTAATGATTAATAATTATGATTAATTAGAAATAATTATGACTAACTAATAACAATTAGGACTAATTAGTAACAATTAGATCTTATTATGAAGAAGTAAGAATAATTATTAACAATTAGGAATAAATAGAAGTAAATATGAATAATTAAGAGTAAAGATGAATAATTTGGGTTAAATGTGATTAATGTGGAGTAAATATGAATTATTTGGAATAATTAGAAGTAATTAGGATTAAAAATTAAAAATTATGAATAATTAAGAATAAATGGTAAAAATTAGGAATAAATAATAATAAATAGTAATAATTAGGATTAATTAGTAATAATTGTTATTAATTAGTAATAATTGGAAATAATTAGGATTAATTATTAATAATTTATAATAATTAGAAATAATTAGAAATAATTCGCAATAATTTGATTTAAATTGGCCTTATTTCAAGTGAATTGGTTCCATTCCTTTTGATCGGCAGTTCATCTCTTTGTACTATTCACGCACTAAAATCACTATGAGAAATCTACTCCAACGTTTGGATATCTATTTTTGTATTTTTGAGAATTGATATGCATACATCGGAGAATATTTTTTGTAATGATTTCTTTGATTGAAAGTTGTAAGTAGATGAGAAATTGGGAAAAAGAGGCTCTTTTTCTTGACGAACTATCTTTTTACGACATTCTCTAACTTTAATCACTATAAAAAAATATGTTACGACATTCGAATATCAATTATAGTACGCACAATAATGGAATGTAGCATGTAGAGTCCTCCCTGATCTTAATTGTCGTTCATAAAAAATGGATATCCAAACGTTAGAGTAGATTTTTCATTGTGATTTCAATCAGTGAAAGTTTCAAGGAGATGAGTTCTTGGGCATAAGAGATATTGTCAATCCGTTGGAAATTGTGTCTCTCATAATTAGCAGTAATTATTATTCAAGATCTGTAACAACTAATAATTATAGGTAATTAATATAAATTATTATAAATTAGTGTAAAGTAGTGTAGTTCAACATAAATTTTTAAATAAATATTATAAATAATTATGAAATAAAAAAATTATTATAAATTAATAGATAAGTGAATTTAAATGTATCCCCTATTTTGGTTAGTATTTTCCTAATATCGAAATATTTAAAAAACATATTATTTTATATTTTTAGACAAATATGGATCAAGGAAGTCAAAAATAGTCATTATTATATGATCATGCATCGATAAGTCAGTGTAGGTATCCAAATAGTTATGGTTTAAATCTTCAATATATTAAGGGTGTTTAAGATTTCTTAACATTTCAATTATCAAAACAAGGACTTTTTTAAAATGGGAAAATTAAATATCCAAAAAAATTTCTCTCAGGATGTTTGACACATTTGAAAAAATTGGAGGTGATATATTTCATTTTGGTTTTCAACTAGATTATGTTTTTTAGTATCAACATTGTAAACACAGTTCCAAGGAAGATACCAATAATTTGGTTCTGAAGACATAATGGTTTCAAAATTATTTACATGATGTGGTAGGTCTATATTTTCAACAAACCGAAACTCATGATGATATTGATTTACCTCCTTACTTGGAACCTCCTCAATTTTATGAGTTGTTGAGGTCTCATGATAAAGCCTTGTATTCTGGATTCAAGATAAGAAAATTCTTAGTAGTCAAAAAATTTATGTCTAATAAATTAGATAATCAAATTTAAAATAGTTGTTTTGATCAGATATTCACTTTGTTTAAAATACTGTTACCAAAAATAATTGTGTTGCCTAAAAATTTCGATAGAGAAAGTGTTTGGTTCATAATATGTGTCTTGGTTATCCGATGATTAGTAAATTTTCAAATGATTGCATTTTATATTATGTAGAAAATGAGTCATTGGAAAGTTTTCCCACATGTGGAAAATCAAGGTATATAGTGGATCAACTAAAAAAGTCTGGATTGATTCCTGTAAAATAGTTGAGATATTTCCCACTCACAGCTAGATTGCAATGTATATTTACGTCTCAGAACACAATTCAATTGATTTCATGGAAAAAAATATTTTAATGAGTAAAACCTTCATTAATCCATCTAACTGTGATTTATTGAATCATTTTGACAAAGTGAATCTGTCTTTTTCTTTAGAATCCTCAAACATGTGATTGGTTATTTCAACTGACAGTTTATGTCCATTTGGTTCTTAAAAAAGTCATTATTCATGTTAGCATATATTTATAACTCCAAATAATTACATCCTATGATGTCAATGAAGGACGAATAAATATTTTTACCTTATTAATTCTAGAAAATCCTAACAATAATAATTATGTTTATTTGAAACCATTGATTGATGAGTAAAATTAATTTTGAAGTAATGGTGTCAGTACATATAATGCTACTATGAAATAATATTACCTCATAAAAGCTGTATTGATGTGGAAAATTAGTGACTTACCAATATATGGAATGTTATTTGGATAGAGTACACATGGTCCAAAATCAGGTACGTACTGTATGAGAGACATCAAAGCATTTATGCTCATCAATTAAAAAAGCCTTGTTTGTTTAACTGTCATCAAAATTTATATCCAACTAATCATACTTTATAAAGGAACAATTACCATTTTAGAAAAGGTAAAATTGAAATAGATGAACCACCAAAAGTGATCTCAGGTACAAAGGTAAAATCAATTGTCTCTTAATTACCTCTCATAACTTTTGGACAAAAAAATAAAATAACAGAAAATTAATGTCTTTTGAAAAGAACACAATAAGATAAAACATAGTATTTTTTAGATATCCCATATTGGTATGATTTTTTGTTCCGTCACATGTTAGATGACATGAATATTAGAAATAATTATTATGATAATTTATTTCATACAGTTTTGGATACAATAGGTAAGACTAAATATAATTTAATGATGAGATAAAATCATGCCCAAATTTGTATGATACCAGAACTTGAACTATTGGAAAATGTCAGACCACAGAAGTTAATGATGTCAAAATATGCTTATACACTTTTCAAGTAAAATTGATAATTATTTTGTCGTTGGACATCAAATTTTAGATTTCCTTATTTTTATGATTCCAATTTGTGAAGATGTGTTAGAAATGGTCATATTACCAAATTAAGAAGTCATGAATTTCATGTGATAATAAAAAGACTTATGCTTATTGGATTAATATGTTTTTAAATTCTATGATTTGGTATGTGATAATAGACATGTAATATTTTTTCAATGTCATTTCATTGGAGATAATAGATTACAATGCACTAAGAAGACTGCAAGAAGATAATTTTTTAATTTTATGTAAACTGGAAAAAAAAATATCCCTCTCTTATTTCTTTGAATCAATTAAACATTTGATATTACATTTTTCATATAATGAAAAATTTTGAGGACCATTATAGTTCTTATATATGAACCCATTTGAGAGATTCATGTAGAAATAGAATAAAAATGTATGTAACAAATCATCGGTAGAAGGATCATTTGTAGAAGCTTATTTTCAAGATGAAATTTATTTTCCATACTTTTGTTATTTTTAATCTTAATATCCCTCAAAAACTAACCACATGGTTTCTAAAAATGGAAATTTTAATGATGAAATGATAAATAAACTATTAGTTTTTAATCATCCCAAACATGGATTTGGTTGAGTTCATGAATGATGTCTTTCAGATGAGGAGCATCATAAAGTTCATATATAGTTTCTTCTCAACTATGGTGAAATTACACCATTTTTATTGTGAGTGATCATGTAACTAATTTTATAAAAAATTTATAGTAAATAAAGATGATTTTATTTGTAGGTTATATGATAACCATTTCAAAAAATAGCTTCTACAAATTACATAATCTACCCTTGAAGAACATTGGAAAATATGTTTTACTACAGGTTTAAAAAACTAGTAGCATAAATTATTTATGGTTTAAAATATTAAATCAATTTATTTCTTGTTATATTGATAATTTTTTTACAATTTTTCAGGTATCTGAAAATGATGATAAAATTCACATTCTATTGTGTTTCTTCAGTAACCCACCATCCAAAATGGTAAAATCATATAATTTATATATTTTGAATGGTTTTTGACTTCATACATGTGTATATGGGGAATAAAAATATAATAGTACTATATTGTTTAGAGGATCTTATAATAGAGAAAATGAATATGACTTTTATGTCATTTTAGAAGAAATTATTGAATTGTTTAATCTCAGATTAAATTACACAGTGATGTATAAATCTTTGTGGTTGGATACTGAGAGAGGATTGCCTATTCATCTATCCAATGGAATCATGGATATTAAATATAAATTTATTCTTCCATTAAATGAACCATTTTTATTGGATCATATAGCATATCAAATTTAATAGTTTAATTACTATGCTACATCAAAAGAGTTGGGTGATTGGTGGAGCGTATTAAAAATTATATCATTGGAAAATCAGTTTACTCAAAGATAATGTGGTTCTTCTAAAGTGCATGGAATTGAAAATTTTTAAGAGACTACCCCAAATCCTTTTTTTTTCTTTAAGAGAAAAAAATATTGATGATGAAACCCCACAGTCATGGGTCGATGGTAAGGATTATGCTAATGATGTTTCAAATAGAATTTAAATGAAAAGAGATGATGAAAATGAAACTCATGGGGTAATTGATGACGTAGAGGAAGAATATAAAGACAGTGACATTATAAGATATGCAGATGAAGATGTAGATTATGATTTACATGTTTCTATGATTTTTCTAATCATATATAATATATATCTATATATATAATAGTTGTTCTAAACTATTTTCTAACAACAATCATTTCGTGTTTTACATAGACTCGGATATATTTCATCATTTTTTCGGAGGTTAATATACCTTTGGATGAGCATGTTGTTTGATCATAGGACCCTCAGTATGATGGTGGTTATGGGAGGACATTGAGGGGACATGGTATTTCCCGATTGATGATTCCTGCCCCTATCCTGGAGTGACGTAAAAAAATTAACTTCGATCCATGCATGCAGAGGTATGTTTACCAGTGTATTTTAGTTGGATTTCATTAATTTATTTATTTAATAATTGTTTGGTTATTTTTTATTTTTTAATATTGTTTCACATATAGCTCTTGGATAGGGGAGCACTATATTGCTCAATTATTTTTCTGAAGCATGGGTTATATGGGATTAGATTCCCGTTGATATTCAGTACCACATGTTTGATCATTGTCTTACCCATAAATAAATAATATTTATTTCGAAATTTAATAAATAATAACATGATATTATAATTTATTTATAGGTTTTATGGTATCTCATCGATTAGAGCATGCATGGAGCTCTTTGGAAGGCATGGAAGAGGTTTATCCATGAGCATTCCCATCCATTTTTCTCAATTTTTGAAGGAAAGAAATGATGAAAGTAAGAGTGACATTGTTTGATGAGTCTTGTCGCACCCTACAACCTGATTAAATTTCATCTCATGATTGGGATAGATTGTGTTCACATTTGTTGGGTGGACATTTTCAATGGTGATCATTGGTAGGTCGACAAAACCAAGGGAGAAAAGAGGTGACACATCAAGCCAGTATTCATACATTCAGTACGTGCATGGAACATATGATACTTGAAATAATGTATATATCCTTAAATTTAATGGCTTATTTTATATTAAAATAGGTATTAAAACAACTCAATGTTACAGATTACGATATTTATAGGAGGATGTAAAATGATCCAGTCACTAGAGAGATTGGATGTGATCGCCAGTGTCAGATTGTGGTTAGTAGAATCATTTAGCTATAAATTAACTAAAAATAATATTTCAACTATATTTATTATAAATTTTTATTGAAGGAGTCATTTGAGGATGTGGAATTTTATTCGCAGACTAAGATTCAAGACAAGACTGAGTGTCAGACCAATGAACACTAATTTGATGAGGCATCATGGATGCATGCATCCCAGTATGCCTTTGATAAAAAATGAGTTATTAGAATCAGCCCTCGATTGAGGCCTAAGAGTTATTTTGATACCACTGTAATGTCGGTGTCTACCTCGAGGGGGGCTCATGGAGATTCATCATCATCTAATGCACAGTATCAACAGAAGTTGTGAGCTAAGTGTGAGGTCAAAGAGGGTCTGTATAGGGAGAAAGAGGATATTCATCATTGACAGCAACAAGAGATGTTCCAATGGTATCAGTAGTATGTGGAAGAGCTCTATTGACAGTCGGAGGAGGAGGAGGAGATGTGTAAATGGAAGTAGTAGTCGTAGGAGTAGACGGAGTACATGTGATGTCAGACTCGTGGTTTTGGGATGGAGTTACCTCGAGCATCTTCTCTAGCTCCTCCATAGGACCCCCACAGTGATATATTGGTTGTTTACGATAAAACATTAGAATGAATTTTTTTTTGTATTATTAACTATTTATATTTCTATATTGTGTGTTTTTATATCATTGCAAATATTTCATTTTTTAATATTTATTTAATTTAATTTATTTATTGATTTATATATTTATTTTTCAAATTATTAATTATTTGTTTAATTATATATTATTTAACAACTCTATTAATTTTTTTATTCTTTTATTTATTATTGTTATTACATTGATTTTATTTTTATTTTTAATATTTTTATGAATATCATGGTTTTTATTATTTCATAATTTTTTATTATTTTTCTAATATTAATATTATTATTTCATTTATAATAATAATAATATTATTATTATTATTTTAATATTAATTTTATTAATTTTATTTAATTATTTTAGTAATATTAATATTATTATTTGATTAATATTAATATTAATTATATTTTTTAAAAAAATTGTAATTATATTAATATTATTTATATTATTAATATTAGTAGTATTACTATTATTTTCCAATATTATTTTATTATTAACTTATAATATTATTTTATTTTTTTTAATAATATTATTTTAATCTTTTTTTTTGTAAGATATTTGCGATGAGCATTTTATTATGGGTCGTCGAAAATATTTTTAAGAAAATATATCAATAAAAATATTTTCAATGGGGCTTTTTGTGATAGGGTTCCCCATCGCAAAAAGTTATTTTAGAAGGCGCATCACAAATAAATTTTTTAAAAAATGTATGGAAAACTATTTGTGACGGTCTCACATCCAGTTTAAAATAGTTTTTTTTTAATGACCAGTTAAAAAACATTTTTTTGTGAAACCTTTTTCTGCAAAGTTCCATTTGCAATGGGGTCCCCTTGTAAATAACATTTTTTGATGAGACCCCATCACAAATGGACCATCACAAACAGTCTAATTTTTAATAGTGGTATGTGTATGATATTTATGGTGGAGTTATTTAAACAATTCATAATGTGTTAAATTATTTGGATGCGATCCCAATTTAAATTCACTAAATCTACATTCAAAACATTTTTATTTATAATAAATTATTAACTTGTTGGAGGAATAGTATGTAATTATGTAAATGAAATTAGGATCCCTCCATGTGTAGTCAAACCATCGAAATTTATCGTATTATAGTGGTATAGTGATAAGGTACTCAAGGGACAAATGATCATCAAGGTTTAAGGGTTTAAATGTATGTAATTTAACAAAGGTTCCCATGATTTATTTTTCAAGATTTCAGGGGAGTTGGATAAACATGTTGATTTGTTTACATTTAATAATTATATTATTCGAATCATTTGTGAAATTTATTGTTTACAAAAAATATAGAATCAGTTATGGAGAGTAGAGACTTATGAAGAATAAATCATATTTGGTAATAAAATTATAATTTATTATATACTTTAGTGCTTAAAAATAAATAATAAATGGTATAACCATGCACAAATGATTCATTGATTGAATCATATTAATATCGTGTGTTCTTTCAATATTTATTTTAATACATCCCCTATATGTGTTTCTAGTATTTTGAATAATGTCTTTGAGTTTAATTTTATTATTTTGGGTTTTGTTGGTTTTAATGTATTCCAACTTCCAATGCACTCAACTGTGGGAAGTGAATTTTAAGAGGTATCACTTTTTAAGAGTATAACCTCTAAATAAAGTAGTTATTATGTGTAAGGATATTCATTCTGATGGTTTTATTTAATGCTCATGTTGTAAGTGTTTACCAATGTTTTATTCTTATTCCCTATATAGATGTTTGTTATTCAATTTAATATGGGTTTAATGTAATGGGTGAGACTTATGTAATGTTTTTTTATAAAAATAATGTTTTATGTCATAGAATATAGAGAAATTATTTTTATCTTCATTTTCAACGAATGGACTATATAATTTAATGCATTAAAATTGATAAACGGTTGTCCTTGAATGTGATTAATTATCAAATCTCAAATGGTGCTTTCATTTCTTTCAAATAAATGGTGGGTAAAGGAGAGAAGATAATTAAATATCCCATTAGCATAAAAAAATTCCTATAAATATATATTACTGGAGTTATAAAAATATTTGGGTGAAGGGAGGTGAGGAAAGAAATAAAAAAGGAAAGAACATAAAAGAAATGAAGGAATTAGAAAGAGGACTTTACCTCTTGAGTCTTCCTCCTTTGAGAACCTCTTAAGGGGATAGGTTTTGGTATATTTAATAGACTAGGGTCCTTTGGACGTGGGGTAGGATATTGGGGAGATATTTAGGCAGAATATTGTCAAGGCACAAGGCTTGATAGGAGTGAATAGAAGAGGGAGTGAGGGGGGTAATTGTGGAGGAGTGGAGGGTTTTCAAAATATTATAATCATTAGTTTACAATTCCCCCTCAAGACCAAAAATAGTGATGATTTCATAACCAAAAATAGTAATAAATGCATGTGACTTCGAACCAATTGTGCTTAAATCATCATATCGTCATCAATGACCCAATAAATCCATTATTTAGCATTTATCTTAAATTATCGTATTTTACTATTCATAAAAATTCACGTATTTCAGAAAACTCTCAAAAATTCACCCTAACCATTTTTCGACATGTGGAATCAAAAAATGAAATCCATTTTTCAAAAATAATTTTCTAAATATTATTATTTTAATATGTAATTAAAATCAAATTTTTTTATCAAAAACCAGTTTTAAAGCATTCATTTACTTATTCTAAAATATAGGTATATAATACTTTCAACTTGAATATTATTTATATATTTTCATAGGTAAGGTTAATATTCATTATGGTATATCACTATTCATAAGGGTATGTTATTATTCACCAAAAATTAAGTTTTTCTTATCAGACTTGAAATAACTTACAAATTGCAACTATGTATATCGGATTTTTAAAATTCCAAACAGAAAAGTGACAAACTTATGATTAAAGGTCACTTAGTACTTAGTAGTTCATTATGTTGGGTTTTCATGTGATTTTATAACATGTTTATAAGAATTTAATTTTCATTGAAAAACATTGGGTCGTTAAAATTTCCCCTTAATTAATTTCACCCTTGAAATTTCATTTTACATTCTAGGCCAAAAACAGGTGGGGGTACTTTTCCTTCATTGCGTCCTCCAGTTCCCATGTTTCCTCTTCATACTTATGGTTTCACCATAGTACCTAGACCATATGAGTTGTCTTTCTATGTAGAATATTGTCTCTATGATCCCAGATCTTCACTGGCTGCTCCTCATAGGAAAGATCATCCTACAACTTTACCACCTATAAATAGAGTACATTTGAGGGGTCTAGTATGTACTTCCTTAGAAGGGATACATGAAAGACATCATGTCATTTTGACATTGTAGGTGGAAGTTCTAGTCAATAGGCCACAACTTCGACTCGATCAAGGATCTCAAAGGGGGCGATATATCGAGGACTTAACTTCCCTTTCTTTCTAAACATCATGACCTTATTCCATGGAGATATGCATAAAAATACCATGTCTCTAACTTTAAACTCAAGGTCACGTCGACGATTGTCCGTATAACTTTTTTATCAACTTTGGGCTGCCTTGATATGCTTCTGAATGGTTTTCACCTTCTCTACGATTTTTCTGACCATTTCATGTCCTAACAGCTTACGCTCACCAACTACATCCCAACAATCCGGTGCTATGTACCTTTTCCCAAAAAGGGCTTCATATGGTTCCATTTGGATACTCGAGTGGAAATTATGGTTGTAGGAGAATTCAACCATTAAAAGATGTTGGTCCAATACTTCTTTGAATTCCATAGAAAATGCTCTCAACATGTCCTCCAGTGTCTGAATTGTTCGCTCATATTGGCCATCAATTTGAGGATGGTATGTCATAATGAAGTTCAGTTCAGTGCTTAGAGCATGTTGGAGACTTTTCTAGAACATCGATGTGAATCTCAGATCATGACTGGATACAATAGATAGTGGTACTCAATACAAAATTACCACTTCTTTGATGTAAATCCTTGCAATTTGATTTGATGAGAAGTCCTCTCAAATCACGATAAATTGAGTTGTCTTTGTAAGATGATCCACAACGACCCATATCACATTGTTTCCTCAGGATGTCCTTATAAGTCCAGTGAAAAAAATACCTAGTAATATTCTACCACTTTTGTGATGGTATGGGTAGTGGTTGCATCGTCCCCTTAGACTTCTACCTCTCATAATTCACTTGTAGACATACCAGAAACTTTGATGTATATTCAGAAATCTCTCATTTCATATTGTCCCACAAAAGGTTTTCTCAGAGATCTCGATACATCTTTGTGAACCCTTTGTGGATAGAGATGGTTGATCTATGAACAAAATTCAATAGATCCTTCTTTATCTCTAGATTGGATGGTACACATTATCATGTCCCAAATCTTACAAATCCTTCCTCTTCAATTTAGAAATCAGTGGATTTCCCATTTCTTAAAGCTTCCACCATTTTCTAAATTTCCACATCTTTTTTTGAGAATCATTTATTTTATACAACAGGGTTGATTGAGAAATAATTTGAGACAGGATTGATGATTGTACTCCCTTAATTATTCCCATGTCCAACCTTTGTAAATCTAAAAAGATCAGATCCTTTTCAATTCTCATCATTGATAAAGATGCAGGATCCTTTTGACTAAGAGCATATGCCACCTTGTTTGCCTTATCAGGATAGTAGTGGATTGAGCAGCCATAATTCTTGATGAGATCTATCCAAATTCACTGGCACGTATTATGTGATTTCTATGTGCATATATATTTGAGTCTCTTGTGTTCACTATATATCTCACACTTCCCTCCATAGAGATAATGCAGCCATATTTTCAACACAAAGAAAACTGCCACCAAATCTAGATCATGTGTGGGGTAGTTGTTCTCATGGATATTCACATGCCTTGGGGAATAGGCTATCACTTTATCATTTTTCATTATCCCATAGCCTAATCCCTTCTTAGAAGTATCAATATACACCACAAATATTTCTCCTCTTATAGGGAGTGTCTGTACTGGCACAGTGATAACCCTCTTTTTTATCTCCTTGAAACAATATTAACATTATTGTGTCCATAAAAACATTACTCCCTTCCATGTAATCTTGGTCACTAGATTTGACAAACATGAAAAGTTCTTCACACATTTTCGATAATACCTAGATATACCCAAAATGCTACAGATCTCCATTATAGAAGTTGGACTATTCCACTCTTCAATTGCCTTCATCTTGGAAGGATCCAGAGATACCATTTTATTTCTGATAACATGCCCCATTAATGATTCTTCCTCTATAAAAAACACACATTTACTGTAATTTGGAAAAAAATTCTCCCTTCGCAAATTATTTAACATAGTATTCAAATGGTTTTCATGTTCCTCTATGCTCTTGGAGTATATCAAAATATCATCAATAAAGACTATAAAAAATTTGTCGAGGTAATCTTTAAAAACTCTATTCATTAAATCCATGAAAATTGATGAAGAATTAGTGATTCTGAAGGGCATCATAATGAACTCATAGATCCCATAACTCATTCGAATGGCATTATTGGGAATATTTTCTTTCCTCACCTTCAATTGGGGATATCCCGACCAAAGGTCCACCTTAGATAAATAAATGGACCCATGAAGCTGATCAAACAGGTCATCTATCTGTGGAAAGGGATAATTTTTCTTTATCATGATTTTATTGTGATCACGATAATCAATGTAGAGGTTCATTGATCCATCCTTCTTCTTGATGAAGAGGACTGTCACATCCCTTGGTGAATCACTCAGGCATATAAAACCCTTCTCCATATTCTAATGTAACCGCTTATTCAACTCTTCCAAATCTACGATGGATATTCTTGAAGGTGTATTTGATATAGGCATAGATCCATGGATAAGTTCAATTGATTCCTCAACCTCTCGATCAGGAGGAATAGCATGAAACTCTTTAGGTAATTCATTAGTGTATCCCTCTTAATGGTCATGTCTTCAAGCATGATTCTCTTCTTTGTATCCTTCATTAGAGCTAGATATGTCTGCTCACAAGGCAGCAATATCCATACTTGAGATGATGATTCTAAAGGATATTCATCTTCCTCTTTACACTTGTAAGGAATCGAAGGATTCTTTGGTATGGGAAGTGTGATCTCCCTTTCCCGACAGTTGATGTTGGCTTTGTATAAAAATAGCAAATTCATGCCCAAGATAACATCAAACTCTATTAAAGGAAGTATGAAGAGATTTTCTAGGAGGTTAAGTCCACAAACATTAAACAAAGAGGAGTTATAAACCATGGACATAATAATTACACCATTTTCTGTTCTCATAGATAACTTTTCCTCCAAATTTTGAGGTAGTGTATTAATAATTCTACTAATGTTTAAAGACAATAATGAATGCGTAGAACCAGAATCAAATAGTTCATTCACTATTCTTGAATGAATAAATAGTGTACCTATCACCACATCATTGTCTGGCTCCACCTCAAGAGTTGTGATAGGATAATACCTTCCTTGTTTCCTTAGAGGTTATTCTCAATTACCTTCGACAACCCTCAGCATAGGGAAATTGCTTGCATATTACCCATGCTCCTTACAGTTGTAACACTGCACTATATGCTGAGTATTGATATGAACATTACTTTCTTCTTCAACAATAGTGAAAATTTTCATATCCCTTTGGTAGTTCTTGTCTAGATGAACAAACTTTCCACATTTGAAGCAATTCTTGGTTCCCTTTATATAGGTACTAGGATGCTTCTTCCCACAATTTCTACAAGGGGAAAAGTCAAGATTCTTTCTATCATGGGATTTGTTTGATGAACCACCCATGTTTTTCTCCATTTTCCTTTTCTTGTCACTGGGCCCACAAGACCACTGAGAGTCTCAAATCATTATTTCAACCTTGAGGGAATAATGAACAATATCCTCATAACTGTAAAAATCTCGAATCACCAACACTTTTCGTAGACTCGTCTTTAGTACACTAAAGACGTGATCCCCCTTGCATTCAGTGTTTGTGACAAATACAGATGCATACCTTGAAAGACTTGTGATGTTTGATTCATACGCCCTGATGGAATCATCTTCCTTCTACTTGAGTCTGAGGAACTCTCTTTCCATATTGAGAAAGAGGGTTTGAGGAAATTATTTATTGAAAAAAATCCTATTAAATTCATCCCAGTAAATGGAATCAATTTAATCTTGGGACTTTTTATTCTTGGTCAATTTTCACCACTGATCTGGTTCCCCATCAAAATGATATACTGTTAGTACAAATTTATCTTTTTATGAGCACCGGTGGATGGAGAATATCATTTCAATGGAGTTGATTCATTGTTCTATGAGGAGGGGATCCGAAGATCCTCTAGACATGGGAGGCCTTTAATGCATGAAGGATTATACAGAAACTTGATCTTTCCTCAGAGGATAATGGTGTTCCCCATGATTCATGTTATTATTCATAACTCGAGCCAGATGATAAAATACTTCCATGATATTTTGAGTGCCTGCTTCTGTCATATTAGGCATATCATTAAGGAAATCGTCACATTTCTAATCACATTGGTCATGGGAACATGTTCTTCTATTTCCCTCCATTAACTATGAAAAAGAACGTATAATTAGAGGACTACAATACTTATCCATTGAGCATAATAAAGGAAACATTGAACATAAAAGGATAAACTTGTAAATGAGAAGTTTATCTTAACTTGGGAATCCTTGGGTTTATATCTAGGTCATGATCAATCTATTTATTAACATATATTCTTATGGGATTTTTTTCCCTTAATAAAGGTTTGTACTATGCTTGTGAATCTAAAAAAGCATATCGCCCAAAGGTGTCGAAACCCAGAGTGCAGCAAGGCCTGTTGTCATGCACCAGTTCCTGTTCGAGTCTAGCTCGAAGTGGTGTTTTCAGGTTTTACCCCAAGATACATCTATGCCAGAGTTGCCTCTACCTGCTTGTAACCAGACAGGGATGTCTTTTCTTGATAAACAACTTACTCAATAATCACTAATATTTAGGGATGTTTTCTTATACTTAGTCTTGTCCTTAAGGTTCTCAATAAGGAGATCTATTCCTAGTCTCTATAAATAACTAGACCATCCTATGATACCAACTATAGTGACCCAAGCCTTTTACACATAACATTACATGTTTTTATGAATTATTATAAATTAGAGTACAAGCCAAGTATCGTTATGTTTAGTGTAATGGAAGACTAGGTACATGAAACATAAAACATGGGATAAAAAATATTTCTTTATTTAATCTTCAGAAAGAGATCCTAACTTCTTTTGAGCCTTTACATTTTCACAGGATACCCTGGGGAACACATGAACAAAGGGATGAACTGGAAAGACCAATAAAATATTTAACATAAGGATATGTTTTAAGCACATGAGTTAGGAGGCTTGACATAATGATATCCAAAGCATGGAACATATAAAATCATATCATAATAGCATGGGATCATATAAACATGGAATCATATAAATGTGGAATAATCATAAAACATGTATTTTGTATGGGTCAAGGCTAACCACCAACCATGTGTCCCATTTTAGTACGAGTCACTACTAACCGCCAATCATGTTTCTCATTTTAGTACGGGTCAAGGTTGACCACCAATTCTGTTTCACATCGCATATCATGAGACATAACCTTACCCAATTCATTGGAGTTCTATCTGGGTGCATCCATCTCAAAATTTTCATTAATATTCTTTCCACATAAATAATCATACATAACAAACCATATATAAACATAAGGGTACCCATGGATTGAATTGGGTACCAAAATCATGACATAAAACCTAACCAGTGGGCGTACCCTGAACGTGTCCATGAAATAAAGGGATTAGAAGATACATTGATGTTAATGAGGTAAAATAGTCATGTAACATGGTTAGTGTTTTCAAACATAACTGACAACACATAAGAAATGTATTTTAGAAACATTAGCATTAAGTCATTTTTGTACGATTTTAAGGTAAATACAATAGATCCTTTAAAAAAGAAAAGTGGAAAATATTTTCTATAAAACCAGAATTGAAACAAAATGGTTTTCAAAATAAAAGTCTGATTTTATAAATACAATGGTGTCTTAAAATATTGGATAGTGTTCATTAAAAATTGGGTAAAAATTCGGGAAGTTCCCTTAAAACGGGTTTTCTTATCGTAATGTTATATAGACAGAATATTTTAAAAACATGTATATACCTGAAACAAAGTGATGAAAGGGTCTTCATAAAATAATTTTTTTCAACTAAAATACACTTATAAGATTCAATGAAATATATAACATAACTCCATTTTGATATAAATAAAGATAAGGCAACCCAAAAAAACAAAGGAGGTTCGTGTAGATTTCCTCACGGATTATTGGCATTGTGTCGGGTGCATGTAAGAGGGTTTAATGGAAGAGATAAGGGGTTTCTCATCACTTATAATAAATTATAGAAGAATGGGGAGGTGATAAATAATACCCCATAATTTGGGAATAGACATAAAAATGAATATCATAGAGGACAATCTTGATTAAGAAAGAAATAGAGGGGATCCCTTACCTTAAATTTATTGGTGTTCTCCACTTGTTGTTAAATACCTGAATAAAAAAAAGTTTTATTAATTAATAATACTAAAAAATATAATATATTTAATTGGTTTAATATAATAATGTTCATTTATAACCATTTTTATTGGTTATGAGGTTCCATTTTACTGTTCGGGCTCGTTTGTTTACTTTGTTTTAATAACTGGTTCTCTTATATTCGTGTTTGGATAAATATGTAAGATGAACGTGGCTGTCCATAATTAAATTTATATGATATTAGTGAACATTCATGGGATTACATGGTTTTACATTTAATTTGGTTACATATAGTGAAGTCGAATTATTATATAAAACCATAATGACAACCTTTTTTTGTCAATCGGTGGGTTTGATTACAAAGAACATGTTTTTCTATATATATTAATACCATTTGTACAAAAGGATTACAGAACCAAAAAAATAATATATTACATATAATAAATCTGGTTCAACCATAACACAAATGGTTTCATGACCAGAATTAAATATGTTAATATAAGTGTATAAACTGTTGTCCTTGAATGTGCTAAATTAACACATCTCAAATGGTGCTTTCACTTCTTTCAAATAAAAGGTGGGGAAAGGAGAGAAGAAAATTAAATATCCCATTAGCTTAAAAACATTATAGTAATAATTTTTTACTAGATTTATCATACTATTTGGGTGATGGGAGGTGAGGAAAGAAACAAAAAGAAAATAACCTAAATTAAATGAAGGAATTGGAATAGGGAATTTACCTCTAGACTCTTCCTCATTTGAGAAGCTCATAAGGGGAGGGTTTTTGGTATATTGAAGAGACTATGTGCCTTTGGTAGTGGGCGATAATATTGGGGAGATATTTTGGAAGAATATTTGCAAGGAACAAGGCTTGAGAGGAGTGAATAGAAGAGGGAGTGAGGAGGGGTTTTTAAAGTAGAGGATAGGTGGGTTTTCATAATATTATAATCATTAGTTTATTATATTCCCTTGAGACTAGAAATAGTTATGATTAGTTGGCAAAAAATAGTAATAAAAGCATGTGGCTTTGAACCAATTAGGCTTACATCAGCAGATCATCATCAATGACTCAACAAATCCATTATTTTTCATTTATCATAAATTATTGTATTTTACTTTTCCTAAAAAATTCAAGTATTTAAGAAAAATCTCAAAAATTCACCCTAACCATTTTTTGACGTGTAGAATCCAAAAATTAAATCCATTTTTCAAAAATAATTTTCAAAATAATATTATTTTAATATATAATTAAAATATTAATTTATTATCAAATACCAGTTTTAAAACATTAATTTACATGTTCTAAAATATATGTATATCATACTTTCAACAT
The DNA here is from genome assembly GCA_963277665.1 of Viscum album. Classification (NCBI taxonomy): domain Eukaryota; kingdom Viridiplantae; phylum Streptophyta; class Magnoliopsida; order Santalales; family Viscaceae; genus Viscum; species Viscum album. Next base: position 1,031,958,865 of record OY728150.1, read on the forward strand.
GAATATTATGTATATATTATCATAGGCAGGGTTACTATTCATTAGTGTATATCACTACTCATAAGGGAAGGTTACTATTTATTTAAAATTATGTTTTTCTTATTGGACTCCAAATAACTTACTTATTGCAACCATGTATGTTATATTTTCAAAATTCAAAACATAGGAGTGACAAACTTATGTTTAACAGTCACTTAGCACTTAATATTTCATTAATGTTGTGTTTTCATGTGATTTTATTACATATTTACAAAAAGTTAATTTCCATTGAAAAACACTGGGTCTTTACAAAGAAATTAATGGACTCATTTCTGGATTAAATGTTAGTGTAAACCCCATCAATATGATTAAAGAACCCCTTGAGGACTATACATTTGTAATGAAAATTCGGAAAAATTTATCATGAATGTTTGATTACATGATCTTAATACATTAAAATAAGGTTATTGATGATTTTTTCATTGATTAGATTCATATAACACTCATTGTAAATGATATGTGATGATGGAAAGATTCAAAAACAATTGTTTAGAAATAAATTATTAATTATTATAAATCTATAAAAACATAAATAGTGAAGAAGAGAATTGTAATTCTGATAAATATGAATCACTGATGTAATTTTTTAATACTCAGTATTCTATGTCATACTGATTCAAAATGAAAAATTAATGTAACCAAAGTAATCATATCCCTAAATTTTAATACCATGGAATGATTGGTCACCCCTCATGAAAGGTACCATTGAATAAAATAATTCAAAATAAAGATTATGATGTTTTTAAGACATTCTATAGAAAATGAGATTCCCTTAGGAGAAATAAATATCCATCAATAAAAAATAATGAAAATGAAATATATGTTCATTATAGAAGATATGTTATTTTTTTAAGAAGGGATATTCGAATAATGATATTATTTGTGCCTCTAAATGAATTCCATGATATTGTCAAAATTTTCACATTTTATAAGAATATGAGTATATGGATTTGTAAGAGTAATATTGGCCAATTCATAATGAGATTTAATTTTTTTGATATATAGTATTCCAAATAGTACACCCATGTAATGTTGATCAAGATGTAAAAAAATATAAATTAATGTAATAGGTTGATAACTCATATATCAAAAATATATATTATTTCATTAATCTTTTCCAGGTTTTGAATGTGTTGTAGGTTAAATGATTGTTTTGTTTTAATTTTGTGAATATATAGTAAATAAATATATGAATTCATTTTTTAAATAAGAAGGGATATTTTAGGCAAAGATGGGTTTTTATACCAATTAAATATAATTACCATTGATGATAATGTTTAAAAAATATGGCATGAAAGTTTACAAGATCTCAACCTCCAAAGAAAATCAGATTCTAAAAAGGACCATATGAAAACCTTAAATTTGGATCAATTATAATGTATTAATGAATTTTAAATCAATATTAGTTTATGAATGTAGAAAATATGATAAAACATGAAAATATAGTCTAAAATTCTGAAATACGGTATCCATAGAAGGATTCAGTGAAATCAACTAGCAATCGGTATGATAATATAGCTGGATTGTAATTGAGGAGTTAGTGGAATTTCTTAAAAATGATAAGGGGTGATTGATTCTATTGGATATTTGGTGTTTTTATCTATAATGAATATTGTTACTAGTATAACATGAATTTACAGGTGAAAATAAGGGTTTATAATCTAAGAGGGATAAAAAATATATGAGTATATTAAAATGTGGAATAGGTTTAGAAAAATATTTCAGTGAATTGTAATTTTTATAATGTGGTAGAATTGTTTGGAAGGTCTGTCCAAAGATTAACACATATCAAATGACTGACTCATAGCCCTAAAATATCAATTTAACTCACGTATGATGATATAGAATATTAGAAAAGCAATAAATTTCAGAAAAAAGAAATATTGATAATGTGTGATTCAAGGAGTTGAAAATTTTTATCATGTGGATTTTGGATAGAGTACACTATTCTTATATGATTGATTAGATTATTTACTTTAGGAGGGAGAGATTAAATAAAAGTGTATCAATAAATTTATGAAAACATATTTCAATAGATTTCAAAGGTAATAGAGTGTTTCTAATTTATAAAAAATAAGGAAATGTGTAAAAATGTATTTTTTATTTATTGGTGGAGACTTAATTTTTCATGTGTACCAATATCATGTAATACATAAAATGTGGTGTTTATAAAAATCAATTTTTGGTTAATATAAATAATAAATTTGCCATGATAATAGTTTCTTTTTAATAAAATGGATAATTTTTTCTAATTACAAAATCTAAAATCAACTAATATAAAAGAATGAAATAAGAAAAACACTTGAAGATATAACTTCTAAGTACTATTGAAAAAAATAACATGAATAAATTAGTAAGAGAAGAAATATTGATAATTATTCATGTTTTATGAGAGAAAAATACTAATATCTATGAAATTTTCAAATTTGAACGTTAGTGGTTATAATCCTCTCAAGTGTTAACATTTGAACATCATGACCATTAGTGATGCTTAACATTGATGATTGTAGAACTTTTTATTAGATGTCAATAAGTGTGGATAGATATTTCATCTTGTTTACTAATTATTTTAATATAAGGTCGTGAATTAATCATATGTCTCCAAAATATAAATCTTTAATCATGTTTAATGTTTTAAGAGTTTTAGAAAAAATAAACATGGTTTGTTTTCCAAATCAATAATATCATAATAGTGTCTTTAGTTTGTTAAAAACTAGTTTTTATAATATTATTATAATGATAGAATCATAAATGATATTATTTTACCCTTTATTCATTAAAAATGTATAGTGGTTGAATTGAGAAATATTGTCTTTTTAGGTTGTTCAGAACCATACAAATATAGAGTGTTCAATCAAGATGTCTTTGGATTCAATATATTAATATAACTAGAATTATTCAATATAGATGCATACTTAGAATTTTTTTTGAAATTACTCCACATGAAAAATGGTTCAATGATAATTAATATATTAAACACATTAGTGTGAATAATAGTTTTTCTTTGATTATAATGAGTTGAATAATTGGTTGTGTTTCTGATGAAAGTACTATTGAAAAACTTTCCCATAGTTATACGCCAAATAATTGTTTGTTAAGATTTTTCAAAAACAATGGAAAAATTATTTTTTACATTGATGATGTGAAAATATTATCAATTATGGATTTTTTAAGGTAAATTAATAATAAATATTTATTACAAGTATATTTTCGTTAATAAATTCATTTTACATGATAAAAATTTTATTGAACCTAAAAAAATATTAAATATTTATAATTATTCAACATATTCCTTGATGAGAAAATTAATTTCATAATAACTAGAACATTATCATGAAATTTGGACTATTTTGTTACTAAAAATACCATTGGGGATCTATTTCAATAGGTGAAAAAAAACATTATGAATCATGGAAAATTGGTAAAAATATTTTTTCTAAAGATCAAACCTGAAACTAATTTTGAAGACAGATATAATTATCCATGTAATAAATATAGATGTAGATTCAATAGAGGATAATGAGACTTGAAAACATTTTACTAGACCAAATGAAAATAAAATCATTGGAGAATAAATGTTTTTTCAAAAAAATGGTTATGTTATGATTAAAAATTCTTATATTTTTGCAATGCGTACTTTGAAATTGAGGGAATTGGTTTTGATGATATTTTTTAACGTATTTCTAGGATTTACACCATATTACTTGTTATTTTAGTTGTTCTTCAAAAATTTTTAACTTGTATATAAATGGAAATTATATCTTCATTTCTAAATGGAGTTCTTGACAATGACGTTTATATGAAGAATCTTGAGGTTTTTATTATTGATGAAGATTTTGGATGATATATCATTCATAATAAGACCCTTTTTTATTAAAAAATATATAAAAATGTTTGCATCAAAAAATTGTTTTTCTAAAGGGGAATGGAATTTAGGAAAGGTCATATAGTTGTAATTATATATGTGATTATTTGAAACACCATATCCCTAATTGTGATAGTGTATGATTTTGATATAATTGTTTTCTAGTAATGAAGTGAAATTGAGTGAATATTTCTCTACACACATGAAGATTATTTTTTTAAAATGAATAATCTTAGGGACATGAAATTTTTCTTTATTTGAAAATTCATCAATGTCAATAGTAACATTTGTGTATCTCTGAAAAAAATTTAAAAGGTGTTAATAAATAAAATTTCCATTGATAAATAAAGAGGAATGTCTACATCAATACATATTTGATCCACGATGAATGTGGATGGTAAAAGAAATTTTATTACTGATAATGAATTCATGATGACTAATTTATGTACTATATTACTAAGCATATAAAGTATTGATATTATTCGAATTATTCCCCTTTGTGACGAGCATCAATCTAATCCAAGTGAATAAAATCCTCTAGAAGAAAATATATTTTTATTAAATATATTTAAAAAATTAAATAATTGACTATTTCATTAGACGAAGTGTGAAATGGATTTAATGGTTTTATAGATGATCAATGGTCTTGTTGTTTCTGTGATAGAGACACCACCACTGATACATATGTTTTCTTCTTTAATTATATTTATTATGGAATTTAATGGAGATATCATTATTCAACTAGATATACCCTGAGTCCAAGTATGTGATATTATCAAAGGATGAAAAAATATGATTTTAACGAAAAATTAGATTGAGGGACTAAATATATGTGATGGATACCAAATCAATATTGTTCATCAAAACCAAAATATAAATAATCTATTTAAGAATAGAGTGAATCATTTCTATATGAATGTACATTTATATTATGTATACTTTTTAATATGGAGGTGGTTTATTGAATCATAATGTTTTAATTTTTTAAATATATAGAGATAACTGATTCTATTATTAAGAAGGAACTTATAACAAGGTAAATTTTGAATTTGGTTTGATATGTTTTTCTTTGTATAGATTTAGGGGGTTTATTAATATTTGGAATTGTATTTTTTGGAGTTTTCCATTTGTTATTATAGATTTTTATTGAGTAACTTATATTACAAAAGATATTCTGTTAGGTATATAGTTGTTAGATGTATATAGGTTAGTCATATACTAAATATATAATATCTAAGTAAAATATATCGATTTATAGATGTTACCTGATATATGAAATGTGAATTCTAATTTGAATGGAAAATAGATATTTTTAGTTGGTTGTTGAATCCAATCAATTTATTACATTGGTTTTATATCAACATGAATAAATTATTATTTTCTATGTTGATGTAATATTTTTCCTAAGTTATTGGATGCCTGAATATTTTATCAGAAGTAGTTTATTAGATAAGGAAAATATATTTCTAGGTTATGTATTATTATCTTGATGTGTAAATAATATATTCTTTGGAGTTTTTTCAAAAAACTATAGGTGTTGAGGTAAAGTTTTTTAATGTTTTAAATTAATCTCATAATTAATATCTTTTATATATTTTAAATGTAGGAAATGGAATTACATATAGTGGTATTTAGCATACAGGTGTTTTTTATGAATGAAATAAATTGAATTGATGATTTTCAAATAAATTGGTGAGATAAATATGATATAAAATCTTCATTTTTGTGAAGAATATTATATATTTGTAGCACGCACAATTTTTTTCTAGCTATCTGTAAAAAATATTTTTAGGCTCATGTAAAAACATGAAATTGAAAATCAAATAATTGTTTTACTCACATAGTGATTCATATAAGATTATATTTCATTCAAAATTTGTAACTAATTTAAAAAATGTGAGGTTCTTGATGATATTTAAAAAAATATCTAAAATTTATGTATAAGGATTTTAAGATATTTATAATATACTAAATATCATGATTAATTATTCATTAATCTATTACTCTATCATAGATATTTGTATAACTGATAAAGATTGATTAATTTTTTTTAAATTTTTTTAATCAATTTGGAATATGATCACATTATGTTAAAATTTACAATTTAACACTAGTAGATGTAGATTAAGGAATGAGATAATGGATTATATCATTCAACAACCAATGATTCAATGATGAAACATTATATAAATGAAATGAAGCTGATATCATGAGGAATTCAATAACAATTATAACTATTAATTAATGTAAGCATTCATATACAGAGAGTATAATAATGATATTTTGGAGACAGAAGCTCAAGAAAATTCATTATGTCATGTGATGAATAAAATTGAAATGATGGTAGATTATAAAAAACAATTTTTAAGGACAGGGATCATAAATAATGGATTTTAAATGATGAAATTGAATTTCAAATTTAATGTATGATAATTATATTTAGGTGAGACATTGGGAATATAATAGATATATAGTGATAAGGACAAGTCGGTTCAATAAACTTAAATAATTTTGAATAAAAATGTTTTGTGGAGAGTTTAATGGGTGGATTTGGATATGAGAATATAAGGATGAATATAAATATATGAGTATGTAATTTATGATATACATAGTTCGGGTGATAATTTATTATGAAGTGTTTCTATTAATCTAAACACTATTGATCATGTTACATTTTTTGTTAATGTCATCATTATAAGAAAGTTAAATATTAATCCCTTTCATATAGATAATTTAGGATATAAAAATATTTTTTGTGTGTTTTTGATAATAAGAACCAGACACCTCATATTTTTTAGTACATTACAGTGGTTATCAATACTACCTAATGGCCGTGTTCCATAGATTTCTTCACAGTTTTGGGTTTTTTCCCATATATAATAAATATCCTAGGGGGTTTAATTAGGGTGTGAATGATTAAAATAACATCCAATTTAGTTCTTGTTTCATCTTTAAAAAACAATCTTCTCCCCCTTACCCATAGTAATGTATTATCATAAATTAAACTATGCATGATAAAAGAAAATTTTACATGGTTCAAAAGAATTGGGCTACATCCAAGAACAATAAGTAGGCTATGTTACTATGTTACAAATCCCCTAAATCATAATTTTGTTATAATGTTCCAAATGTTCTATCTATAACTACTAGTAAACTAACATTACCAATTTTAAATATGACTACTCTCTCAACTAGTGTGTGCTCACTACTCCTTCTGACCATTATTCTTTTTACCACATGAATCAATATTTTCTACTCCTAATATGGTTCATCAAGATGCTCTAGCATAATCCACTTGATGAATACCTCTTAACCAAAAAATGAGGAAAATTACTTAGAGGTTTTCATAAATTTAGCATTTCCATAACCTTTTCATGACATTTATACATCTGTACAAAAAAATTGCAATAAAAGTATGTTTTTTCGTTAAAAAATGAAATTTAAAATATTATTCAACTCATTGTGAAACTATAAAATTTCATCCATCTTTTAGATTAATGTTGTTATCATATGGTCTTGTGGACACAAGTCCCTTTTATATACACAAATTATTTTATATTTATTTCATTTGGAATGAAATATATTTTTTAAAATATGACTTGATTCAGATGCCAGAAATTTTATAAGGGATGTTCATCTATAAGTAGAGGGGTAGATACCTATTATTAAACATTGAATATCCTTCGTGAGACCACCTTTATATCACTGGACAATGCACAAAACATTACTTTGGCTCTAAATTTCAATTATTTATCATCCCATTTAGTTAGAAACTCACTATGATTGCTCAGATTCACCTGTATTTCATGGGCTCAAAAAACTATTCATTTTGTCTTGCAATTCATACTTTTGTGAAGTTTCAAAACATTGATGAAACAATATCCTTTTTTGTGTTTCTAAATGGAGGCCATGAAACTTCACCTTTAAGAAATATTTTGAAACACATTTTATCATCCACAAAAAAAATTATTTATGATAAAACCCTTCATTTCTAAAAAAAATTAAAACTTCATCCCAATTTTGGAGACCAAGAATTAAAAATAATAGAAAATGTTACACCCTAAATTTTTATTGACATGTTTTTAATAAATTAAATTTTCATTTATTTCTTGCAACACACTATGTCAAAAATTACATTCACACATCACCGACATGGAGTATGTTACATGAACAAAACTCGACATATGTTATAGGAAACTGCAAAATGGAATATGTTACATGAAAACCCTACTTGGATTATGTAACATGCAACACTAGCTAGGTTTACATTAGAAAAAACACTTCTGTTTTTAAAAAACAAAATTTTATTACTATAATAATTTACGTGAAATAATTATAACCCATCCATTAAAATTTTTTATGTTAATATTAATAACTAATTTTAAAATATTTTTTATATTTTTTATATTTTTTATATGAATGAAACATATTGATAATTAGATATATTATTTTTGGTAAAGTCCTTTTATGTTTAATAATACATTTTTTTTGAATGAACTACTTTTAATATCCTTTGATAAATTTAAAAAATTAAGGATTATTGAGAAATAAATTTATTAAATTAAACATAATTTTTGAATTTATAATGTATAATTTATCTTACGGTGAAATTTTGAGATTTTTCACAGAAACATCATTTTTGGATCAGTAGGGAAAAATACAAGATTTTATTTCAAAAAAACTTTTTCATCTAATTTTTTAAGTGTATAATATATTTTAAATTTTATTAGATGATATTTTTATTAATTAATTCAATTTAGTTAATTGAAACCAATTTTATATCGAAATTGAAAATAAAGACTTTGAAAACTTTTGATCATTTTTACCTTAAAAAATAGCATTGTCGACCCGACTGAGGTATTAATTTTAAATTACATTCTACCAATTATATTTTTTCTATTTGGAAAAATTATTTCTATATTTTATATAATAATAATTTATAATGTATGAAATGGTAAACAAATATTTTGACCATGAATATGATTGAAAATAATTAAATTCTACTACATCGATTAAGGTAAAATTTAGCTTTACTAAGGACTAAAACATAAATTAGAGACCCAAAATGAATTTTCACAAGTATGATTCAAATTTATGTCCATTATTAATCAATTAAACTTTAATTAGATTTATTTATTTTTTATGAATTTTGATTAGTTAAAATTGGGTACTACTAGCTTGTTTTAAAAAATATGAAGTCATTTTCCTTCCCTATAATAGGAAACCACCACTCCCTCTTCTTCACCCCTCTCAAACAACATAAGTTCAGCCAAGATCATGGCTGATATACTTCCCAATATCCCTCCCTTACCCCTTGAAACCTTCCTTTGTCCATAAAGTCTTCCAAGGACTCCTTTTGGCTCAAACCAAATGGATTTTCCCGATTAAGAGGTAACACCTTCTCATAAGCTCATATCATTTATTTTATTTCTCCACACCCTCCACACCCTTTATTACATTATTTAATAACAACACAAATATCCTAAATACACTAATATGTTTTTATTATATGGTTTTAACATACACTTATACACACCTCCATCTAATGGTTAATGAACATACTGTTTACGTGTATAGTGAACTACAACCACACTAAACAATGATTATTCATTTTTTCATTAACAACTATAATGAGGGAAATTATAATGGAAAATATATTTAAATATGTCATATATTATATTTAATATGTGTTTAATTTTAATTATTTCTTTTTCAACACATATCTCTTTTACTTTCCATTTTTCGTTAATACAATAATTTCATTTGAGAAAGTGTGGACTAGAGCCCCCTCAATGCGATTTGGTTCATTCATACACTGTATGGAATTTATTAAATATGGGGTTAATAAATTTAAATTATACATATAAAAATATAATACTAATAATATGATATTACATACATATAATCATATATGTCTTTTTTTCTTTCAATATGAATATTAAAATAGAAACAATGTTCAAGCGTACGTACGACTAACCATCTCCATGAACGGTGTATTCCATTTTATACTTCTATATTCTATAGATTATTTTGATACAAATATAATTAATATAAATTATATTTAAATAATTTTTTAATTTATGGAATCATGATATATATATATATAAGGATGAAAGATATAAAAAATAAAGACACATGAAAAGAACAAAGCGAATATTATTTATAGTGAAACCTTAACATAGGATGGTAAAAAATCAGGTACTCTAAGGTCACAATAAAACCTTATATTGTATTAGATATAAAAATATGGTTATTTAACAAAATTTATATAAAATTTTAATTTATTATACAAGTGGTTTGAGTGAGTACGATGATAGTCAAGACACAATGTAAGTGAATTTCTTGTCACATTTTATTTCTGTGAGATACATGCTATGTTCACCACTCGTACCTTTTGTGTGGGGAATTTAATGAAAATTATTTAATTATATGTAGCATGTAATTGAATTTATTGGTATTTACATATCCATTTTATTATCTTCCATTAATTTGGTTTATGTTTCAAAAGTTACTAAATTTGTAAAATAGTTTTCTCTCAATTTTACTTCTTTCAGATAGATGTTTTTTATGATCCTAAAATCTATTTCGAGGTGTATATACATCAGTTTTAGATTTTATATCATTAATTTAATTATATTAATTATATTTCAATCTTTATATAACCTCCCTTTATTTCATGGAGTGTATGATCCCAAGTTATCATGTTATAATTATTTATTAAAACAATCTCAACGCTTTTTGAGATTGTTTATATTTATACTATTGTCATGAAATATTATGATCCTTATCTCAAGAAAACTCATGAGTTTCTTTATCATCTATTTACACAAGATATATCCATGTATTAGTACAATTTCTACACTCTATGGTACGTAAAATAATATTTTTATGAAAATATGACTGTCTCTCTCTGGTCATAAATATTATGAATTCAAAAACCTTGTTTTAAAAAAAATCAAAATGTTTTAAAAAACACCTTCAAACCCATTTTCCAGGAAAAATAATTTTTTAAAAGTTTTATGGTATTCCATTCATCCTTTATAATTTGTCAAAGATATTTTCAATGAAAAATGTTTTTAACAAGGTTTTTTGTTTCAAAATGAGTTTTTTAATGCATAAATGATATTTTCTTCATGAAATGTTTCTAAATGATATTTCAAAATTATTTCCCATATAAGAAAAACTCTATTGGTGTTACTCAATAATTTATGTGGAAATTTTTCAATTTTTCAATTGATATATTTTCTCTGAATAGATTATATTTTGATGGAACGATTTTTATGAAACTCATTTCTCTTTCACAGGTTTTATGATTTTGAAACCCATTTCTCTTTGGATGGTTATGATTTTTTATGAAAACTTAATGATACCTATCATTTTCCAATGGTTACTATATGATTACATTTTTAAAATAACCATTTAATTTCATAGTTTATGATATTATTAATTGTAACAACCTGAGATTTTATGAGAATTATTCTTTTTAATTTGATTGATGTCTTGTGTTGTACGCTATACAAAAATTAGCTTGTCTTATACGCAACACCATATTAGCTTGCAGTATACGCAACACTATTCTTGGCTCGTCTTATACACAATTTCAAGTTCGTTTTCTAGAAATTATTCTATGAAACATTAAGTATAGATTTTTGTTAATGTATAAATGAAATAATTTTTTATTATGTTATATACAACAACAAAGGGAGCTTTCACAACATGAAACCTTGACTTGGCTTGCATTACACGCAATCATGACATTCCTTGATAGCGTGTGTAGTACGCAATACCGGGTTTCACTAAACAATGATATATTTTTATAATATTATGAACTTACCATTATGAATAATATTAACTAAATTTTGAATGTTATACCATTATTATTTATCTTACACATTTTCTAGAACATCCTATGAGAACAAAATTAATTTTTCGAGTAAAATAAGTATTTTTTTAAATGCAGTTTTGCCACCTTTTGATGGAGTAACCACTTTAAATTTAGTTTTTGACATTTTTATAAGTTCAATTTGAAAAAATAAAATTCTTCTTTGGAATCAGGATATAAAAATTTACTTTGTATAAATTTTTCATATTATTCTGATAACTTTCATATTATAATGAATAGTAAAAACACGCTATATTTTAATTAAGAACAACTTTTTTCATCGTAATAATTTAAATGGTTAAATTATAATATTGAATTGTTTTAAAGTATAAATAGAATATATTTTTACCATTTAATATAATTTATCATTAGAAATTATTTTACATTGAATTCATAGGTAAAATCATTTCAATTTTTTGAAATGTTTTAACTTTACAAACTCATTTTCTTAACAACAGGATTAATTTTAAATTAATTTCTGAAACTTCTGTCTTTTAAATTTAGAAAAATGGATTCCATATTTGGAATCATTAGGTCCAAATTATGTTAATAAGATACTTTTTATTTTTAGTCATTATGAATAGTAACTACGGTAAATTTTATTTACCATAGTTAAAGGTAAATCGGGTAATTAAGGGTAAATATAATATTATAAAACTACCCTAACAATTTCCCTAATATAATTGGATGATTATATTTTACCCTAAATCATTCTTGGGTCGAAATGGAATGTAATGGAACCCACTTTTATTTGGTTAAGACCTTTTATTTATTTTATTTAAAGGAAAGTGAAATGTCTCACTCAAACATGAATAATTAGATTATTTTTAATATAAGTTTATACAAAATATAAATTTGATTACAAATACTAATTTGAAAGATAAAAAGTTTTTATTTATCATGGTAATTTATTTTTAATTTTTATGAAATATTTAATTACCTTAATAGCTTATACATTAATGATGAAGAAATTGTTTTTTTAGTGAAAATTCAATAATATAGTGTTTATTAAAATAAAAATACCTATCAAAATACCATAAACTTGACCAAACATTATTGGTCGAGTATATCTATACCCTAAACATCCAAGGGTCTATTTTTGGGCCATTTGGAGCCTTATAAAACTGATTCTGACATTTATATTATTTTATTTTAAATGATGTAAATATGTCACATTCCTAATATAATAAATATAAAAATTTTAATGTTGTGATTTTAAGTTGATAAATTCAATTAAAAATATTATTATTAAAGGTATAATATTTATCTTTATCATAGGATTTTATTTTTAATTTTTATGAAACAAATAAGTATATACAATAATTATAAAAAAATTTGTTGTAATTATTTTATTAAGAAATATACAAATTAAATGGTTTTAAAAATATTAAAATAAATAATATATGAACAAATTAATGTGCACCATGAATTTTTTTCATGAGTATGACATGTTATGACACTATTATATATTTTGGTTTGAACATATCTTCTGTGTGGTTTTTATTTAAATTCAAATAATGAATAGTGTCAAAATTGACACTATTGATATTTTATAAAAATATCAAATTATTAAATTATTAAAAATCAGAAAAATATTTAAAATTTAAAACTTGAATATTATATGGTCTATAAGTTTATAAAGTATCCTATTATGGTAAATTGACAACATTTATGTATGTATTTATAACAATTTAAAATTAAGAATTTTATTACAACAAATAAAATTAAATACATTAAATAATGATAAATCAAGTTGATAAGGTTTAAAATAAACTTAAAACATGTATAAATTTTATTGGTTGATGATATTAAAACCCTATCTCATCTCATCTTCTAATTTATTCATTTTTGTAGGTTTTTATGTGGGGTTTCATTTTATTATTAATTAATATTTTTAACGTTTCCAAAAGTTCCCCTCTTACCTCCTATATAAGGGTACCTCCTTCCCTCTCCTATTCACACACATTTGAGACTTCAAGCTCATCCAAACCCAGACCATTTCACTTATAAACTTCCATATAAACTTACTAGAGGTTCTGGTATTCTTTAAAAACCAACTTTAGTTCCCTAAGAGTAGTCGCGTCGAAGAAGAGGTTATCTCTTCTACCGATTCTTTCAAGTTTCTTTCTTCATACAATTCCTCTTATTTAGTTGTTTCATTATAAAGTAATAACATCAGTATCAATAATATACTAATATGTTATTATAAATATTAAACATCCCCATTTCACCTTCTATCAATCCTACGTAAAAGGAAATCACCGCGTGTGTGTATGTATGGAATACCATCTCCAAGCCGTGGTGTAATCTGTTTTCCCACCACCACCTTACTTGGATGGTTATAATGGTGTAAATAATAAATTTATATTTTTATTATAAAAACATACAGATTCTGAGATATTATATCATCCACTCCTATTCTATTCAATAATTATGGGAATGATATCATCGCTCCTGCGAACGTGATGAGATTCACGAACGTGATGAGATTCATTTTCCTTGATAAACCATTAAAGTATGATTATAAAGTATATATAATAAATAATCATGAAAGATATTACATAATAATGATACTGTATTTATGTACATATATATTTCATTTACTTAATTCCATTTAATTCAATAAGGAAATGAAAACAGTGTTAAGGCATACGTACGGCCTACCGTCTCCATGAATGGTGTATCTCATTACATTTATCGATCTATAATATATATTTATATGATCAATATATGTTATATATAAATCATGTTTTACATTCTGGAATTAAGTAAATCAGGATATGAGTAATAATATCAAGAACAGCAAGTCAAACCACGTATGATAAATGAAACGATTTTACCCAAAACGCTTCTTTAACATGGAATTTACAAAATAACGGGTAATATAAAGTCATAAGTGAATCATATATGATATAATAAAAATGAATTTGATTCTATAATAAGTCAATGAAATTATTTAAATCATTATACAGGAGGTTTGGATACATATGAAGCATATCAGACATAAGGTAAGGGATAATTTTTCAATCTCATTTTTATCCGAGATTGCTTATACATAAGTATTTACTAGGGTTATATTTTTCATCCATGTCCATAAAATGTTTTCCATAAATTGTTTAATATTATTCCATGAATTTTTTAAGTCATATTTAACCCTCTTTGACATTTACTTTGTGTTATAGAAGGAATCCTTCTTTTGTTTAACATACGTTGTACTTTTTGACTTTTCCGTTAAAAGTAAGAGGAGAATTTTTTTTAACTTATATAGAATGAACAGATTTTTATGGTTTTATAATGCCTTATTTTCATGAAGCTTACTCTACATGATTTCATGACTACTATCACCAAAATCATTTTATTTTTAAATTTCTTGGAATTTTGTGAAAAGAAAATGATTTTGAAGAAGAAATGATATTTTCCTCAAGAATTCATTTCAAGTGTTTTATCAAAACCATTTTCCATCTAAGATGACATTATTTCATTTGTGTATGTTTCAAGTATAATGTATCTATTATTAACATGGTTTAACTTTTCTTATGATGAAATGATTTCCATTTGTTTTATATGGATTATGTTATGATGGAATGATGTTTTTGAAACCCATTTTTTTCTTTCGGTTATGATAAATGATTTGTGTTTATGTTGTGGCACGCGTAAGAATGATTTCATTATGATATGGGTGGAACCTATATCTCACTCCAATGTATTGGGTAAATATTTATATCTCATGATATAGACATGGCTAGAATGAAAAGTTAATGTAGTTCAGTGATATAGGACTGGAATGTTTAGTGAACTCGATTTAGTAAGGGACCTTGTCTGCTAAAATGGTCTTGGCCACAATGCCTTGGCTACTATGGAAATCATATCAATTTCTTAATGGTTTTCCACAATTACATGTTTTATTCCCATGCTATTTTATCATGATTGATGTTCCATTATGGTTTATGCCTTACGTACTGTCATGTTTTATGTCATTGCACAATATTTTGATGTTTAAACATTATGGTCTTGTTTTTAAGTTCAAATGTATATGGTTTGTTTTATTTTCTCCTTGTATACCCTTACAGAGAATTTAAGCTCACCCTTTTTTACAACCCTGATTTTATTACAAAATGAAACATGATTTATTACATAAAAAATTCACTTTATACAACATGGATGATCAAGAGGTATAGTGTCTTTGGGGCTTAGGATCATTATATAAATACTTAAAACGTGAAGTACAACATCTTTATTGAAAACATCCTTTACATGACCACTACATTCCCTCGTACTTAGCATTGCATGGGATAACTTGAGGACATGCATAAAAAAATGGGTGAGCTATAAAGCCCAGTAAGGGAATAAACATGGAATACATGAGGAGTACAATACATGTTAGACAAAAGGCATATCAGTAGAGCACAAGAGAAACATGAACATAAAGGCATGATAAAGCATGATAATCATAACATGTAAATGTGGCAACAACACTTAACATGGAATTAGCATGAGCCAAGTCCCATTGCACATAGAGAATGAGTAAATCTTCATTGCACATGAAGCATGATTAAACCCTCTTTGAACTTTAATTAGAAGGATTCAATACTCATTTCACATGACGTATCATGATACTATAATTTACGCAATGCATTAGAGCGCTATAAGGGCTCACCCTTCTTAAACATTTCATTTCATGCATAAGTGTGCCACATGGATCATAAAACATGGATTCATGAAACATAATAATTTATTCCTTGATAAAGAAATGTTTAATTCATATATGAAACTTTATAATCAATAATTAAATTTACATAAAGGTGAATACCCTTGATGAAGAAATGGGCATGGTATTCCCTACACAAAGGCATTGGCTTAGAAAATCGGTGCGATTTCGACAGCGTAATGGTGTGACATAAGAATTCATAAAAATGGTTGATGAGAAGGAAAGGGGTTACTCATCATATTTACATGTAATGTACAGTAATGAGGTCATATAGATAAATTTCCCAAGAATTGTAATGGAATTTAGATTCATGATACAAAAGTATTTCTTGAATGTAAATGAGGAGAGAGAAGTTCCTCTCATAATTTCGACATAGTAACAAGTGTACATGGGAGGAATTTAATGAGAGAGAAAGGGGTCTCCCATCATTCAAACATAAATAGGGATGTTTGAGGGAGGTGAGAAACCATACCCCAAAATTCATAATTTAACTTAAAAGGGAAAAACAAATTAAAGAAAATTGGACAAAATTGAGAAAGGAAGAAAAAACCCCTTACTTGGAAGTGTGCTTCCAAAGGCTAGAGGGAAGATTGAGAGAGGCTTCTTGGGAGCATGGGGAACCTTGGAAAGATTATATAGAAAGTATGGTAGAGGTTGGACGAACTCCAAAGGCTTTGGTTGTGGAGGAAGTGGGAGTTTGGGTGGGTTTATATAGGAAAGGTGATGGAATTGTTTATTGTTTAGGTTTGGGACCCCTTATATTAAATTAATCCAAACCACAAACCATCCCATGGATTTTGAACATGGTTTTTGGGAATGGGAAGAGGAAAAAAATATTTTATAAGGCCAAAGTCCGAACTAATTAAAATAATGGGGTTTCTTATGTGGAGGTGAGTCACACTCCCATGGAAAATAATTTAAAAAGACAAGATGTTTAATAAGTCTTGAGGGGTCCATTAATGCTTTGTAAAATACGTCAAACAAACCCAAAATCAGATTTTTTTAATGTAAAAACATATTTCGGCCTAACATAAATCTTATAGTAGTTTATTACATCACTATTGAGTCATTTTGATGTCATAAAACACATTATATATTTAAACGGTATTTAATTTTTTCCCAAAAATTTGACTGTCTCAGAAAATTATGAAAAATTCACTGTTGTATAATTTCGACATTATAAATCCAGAAATAACATTTATTTTATCTAAATAATTTTCTAAATATTTTAATTTTCACTTTTAAAATAAAAACAGACATTTATCGAAAATTCACGGGTTTTGACAACAATGGCTTTCAAACCTTAATAAAAATTACAATTGCATTCATAAAATTATATGATCATTTATATATAATAAAATTAATTTAATAATAATAATATTATTATTTTATTAATATATTATTTAATTCCAAAATCCCTTAATTTAATAAAATAGAATTCTAAATTAAATAATAACTAAAAACACTATTTGCACTATAAAACTATTTACAATATATCAAAAATGACAAGAAAGTATATTCATTATTATATAAAAATAATAATGTACATGAACATAGTACAAGATATTTGTTACATAACCCCTTAAAATTTCCGCATAAGACCTAAGGGTAAGGTCTGCGATGGAAATAGACTCTTGGGGTGGCTCGGATAACATTTCTCGAGTGGTAATTTTTGTCAACTTCCACTTTTCCCATATACGGTCACGTTTGAGCTTGATAGGATGAAGCTCAGCTTGGGCTTGTTCAAGAGCGACGCCCAAAGATGCCACCTCTTTTCCGGGCTCCGACAAATGGGCTCTGTATGGAGCAATTCTACTAGATGAGGCCATCGCTTCCTTTGTCTGAGTAAATTTGGTTTGTTAAAGCCCTATATTTATACTAATCATGTGATCACTGTTCAATGGATATAAAAGAAACGGTCACAATTCTTAACATAATACCAAAGAATTTGACATTTTATATAAACATTTTACATAAATAGACATTTAATCAGATCAAGAGGGATTTCCATTAATGAAACTTTGGGTTGTTAAAATATTCCCCCATTAAGAAATTTCGCCCTAAAAATTTCTTATTCCCACACTAAAACGGATGTGGGTAACTCAACTTTATCATTTCCACCGATTCCCAAGTCGCTTCATCAAACATGTGGTTTCGCCAAAACACCTTGATGAGGGGAATTGTCTTATTTCTTAGAACTTTTTCTCTACAATCTAAGATCTTCACTAGTTTCTCCTCATAAGAAAGATCATCCTCCAATTGTACCACCTTAGAAGAGAGTACATGGGAAGGGTCCAGTATGTACTTCCTTAAGAGGGATACATGAAAGACAACATGTACTTTGTCCATGATAGGTGGATGTTCTAGTCGATAGGCCACAGCCTCGACACGATCAAGAATCTCGAATGGGCCGATGTACCTTGGACATAACTTCCCTTTCATTCCAAACCTCATGAACTTCTTCCATGGAGATATGCGTAGAAAAACCGTGTCTCCAACTTTAAACTCAAGGTCTCTTCAATGATTATCTGCATAACTCTTCTATTGACTTTGGGCTGCCTTGATATTCTATTGAATGGTTTTCAACTTCTCAACCATTTCTTCGACCATTTCTAGTCCAAGTAGCTTACGTTCACCGACCTCATCCCAACATGCCAATGTTCTACACCTTTTCCCATACATGGCTTCATATGGTGCCATTTGGATGCTCGAGTGGAAACTGTTATTATAAGAGAACTCAACTAGAAGAAGATGTTGATCACATCCTCCTTTAAAGACCATAGAGCATGCTCTCATCATATCCTCAAGTGTTTGGATAGTCCGCTCGGATTGGCCATCAGTTTGAGGATGATAGGTCGTACTGAAGTTCAGTTTAGTATTTAGAGAAATTTGAAGACTCTTCCAAAACATAGAGGTGAATCTTGGATCTCGTTCAGACACAATAGATAGTGGTACTCCATTCAACCTTACCACTTCACTGATATATATCTGTGCTAGTCGATCCAATGATAAATCCTCCTGAATAGCAATGAAATGTGCAGTCTTTGTATGACGATCAACAACAACCTAGATTGCATTGTTTCCTTTGGATGTCCTTGGAAGTCCAGTGACAAAGTCCATGGTGATGATCTCCCATTTCCATTCTGGTATGGGCAATGGTTGCATCATCCCTCTAGACTTCTGCCTCTCTGCCTTCACTTGCTGACACACCGGGAACTTTGATGTATATTCAGCGATATCCTTCTTCATATTATCCTACCAAAAGTTTTCTCGTAGATCTCGATACATCTTTATGGTCCCTGGGTGTATAGAGTAATTTGAACTATGTGCATCATCCAAAAGTTCCTTCTTCAGTTCTCGACTTGATGGAACACGTAGACTTTTCCCAAACCGCACAATTCCTTCTTCATTAACATTAAACTCCGAGGATTTCCCTTTTTCGATAGCTTCCACTTTATCTTGAATTCCCATGTCATCCTTTTGAGCATCCTTTAACCTTTCCAAAAGAGACGATTGAGAAATCATTTGTGAAATGATTGACGGTGTTCCCTTCTCTTTGATTCCCATGTCCATCTTCATCAAGTCTAAGAAGATTGGATCCTTCTCAATTCTCATCATTGAAAGAATCTCTGGATCCTTTTTACTTAGTGAATCTTCCACCTTGTTTGCATTCCCAGGGTGGTAATGTATTGAACAGTCATAATCCTTTATGAGCTCTATCCATCTTCTCTAGCGCATATTATGCTCTTTCTGTGTGAATATATATTTAAGACTCTTGTGGTCAGTATATATCTCACACTTATCCCCATAGAGATAATGCCGCCACATTTTCAAGGAAAAGATCACCGCCACTAACTTCATATCATGCATTGGATAGTTTATCTCATGGATTTTCAACTACCTTGATGCATAATATATCACTTTATCATTCTACATCAGCACACAACCTAAGCCCTTCTTCAAAGAATCACTGAATAACACAAAAATTTCTCCACTTGTGGGTAAAGTGAGCACGAGTGCAATGATAAGACTCTTTTTCAAGTCCTTGAATCTGTCTTCGCATTCATCACTCCAAGAAAACATTACTCCCTTTCGAGTTATCTTGGTAAGAGGGTTGTACAATTGTGAGAAATTTCCCACAAACCGTCGATAATATCCAGCTAACCCCAAGAAGCTATGAATATCCGTTACCGATGATGGCCTCGTCAATCCCTCAATTGCATCAGTTTTGGAGGGATCCATAGATATCCCATTGATTCTGATGATATGGCCCAAGAATTAGACTTCCTTTAACCAGAACTCACACTTTCTATAATCTACATAGAGCTTCTCCTTGCGCAAAGTCTCCAGTACAGTTCTTAAATGCTCCTCATGATCCTCCTTGGTTTTGGAGTATATTATAATATCATCTATAAAGACTACCACAAATTTGTCTAGGTAATCTCTAAAGACTCTATTCATCAAGTCCATGAAGATTTCTAGAGCATTGGTTAGTCTGAAAGGCGTTACTATGAATTCATAGTGACTGTATCTTGTACGAAAATCAGACTTGGGGACATCTTTCTTCTTCTCCATTACATGATAATATCTCGACCGCAAATATATATTGAAGAAGTATTGTTCTGCATGCATCTGATCAAACAAGTCATCGATCTATGGAAGAGGATACTTGTTCTTTATCGTGATTTTGTTAAGTTCATGATAATCGATGCAAATTCGCATTGACCCATCCTTCTTCATGACGAAGAGGACTGGTGCACCCCATAGTGAAGAACATGGGAGTATAAACCCATTATCCAGATTCTCCGGTAGTTGTTTCTTCATCTATTCAATCTCAACAACAACCAGTCTATATGGAGTCTTGGAAATTGGTAGTGCCCCAGGTATAATTTCAATTGAGAATTCAACGTCTCTTCTAGGAGGATGACTAGGAAATTCCTCGGGAAAAACTTCAGTGAATTCCCTCACAATAGGAATTTCTTCACGGATGGTTTCTTCCTTGGACTCAATCATCTGAGCTAGATACGCGTGCTCATAGGGCAGTAATATCCATGCTTGAGATGATAGAGCTAAAGGAGATTCATTTTCCTCCTTACACTTGTAAATAATCGAGGGTTGATTCTCTATATGGAGTGTGATTTACCTCTCCTGACAATTTATGTTGGCTCTATATAAGGAAATCCAATCCATGCTAATAATTTCATCGAATTTCACTAGAGGGAGTATGAAAAGGTTTTCCGGGAAATTCAATCCACATATTATAATAGGGGGGGACTTATATTCAGGGGATTCAATGATTACCCCATTTTTCGTACTCACTGCCATCTTCACTTCCATGATTTGTGGTGGTGTTGGGATTTTTCTACTAAACATTCCATATATAAAAGAATGCATAGAACCTGAATCAAAAAGTACGTTCACTATTCCTGAATGAATAACTAGCGTACCTATCACCACTTTGTTGTCGGGGTTCTCTTCGGCAGAAGTGATGGAAAAATCTCTTCCTTGCTGCCTTGTAGGTTGGTGGTTGCCTCCGAAAACCATTGAATTAGGGAACTGATTTTCAAGATGCCTCAGTTATTTGCATTTTTATCAATGAACAATGCGTTGAGGTTCAAATGGAGAGTTCCTCTCCTCTATCGCAGCCACAGGTCTTTCTTTCCGATAGTTAACAGCTAGGTTCCCTTCTCTTCCACACCTAAAGAATTTCCTCATCCCCTTGAGGAAATTTCCATGGTGCTCCTTTCCGCACTTTTGGCAATTGGGGTGTTGTATCTTCTTAGCACCGTTGGATTTATCCATCAGACTGCCAATATTGAAGTCCACCTTACGCTTCTTGTCCCCATGATACCTCTGTGATTCCCTGATCTCCATTTCGACCTTGAGGGCACATCATAAAATTTCCTCATAGATGTCGAAGTCACGGATCGCTAATGCTTTCCGCAGGCTAGGCTTCAGCCCACCAAAGAAGCGGTCAACCTTGCATTCGAGGGTAACGACAAAGACGGAAGCATATCGTGCAAGCCTTGTGAAGTTTTCCTCGTATGCTCCAATAGATTATTCTTCTTTTTTATTGAGGGAAAGGAAGTCCCTTTCCATCTTAAGCCGGAGGGTGTGCGGAAAATATTTATCGAAAAACATCTTCCGGAAATCCTTCCATTCCAACGCCTTGATCTCCTCCTCAGGCTTCGTATTTTTGATCAACTTCCACCATTGATCAACTTCACCCTCCATTAGATAAGCCGCCAGGAGAACCTTCTCTTGTTTAGAACATTGAAGAATGGAGAAGATCTTTTCAATGGAGTTGATCCATTGTTCAGTGATCGTGGGATCGGATGATCCACAAAAAAAAGGAGGCATGTGTCTCATAAAGCTCTCGATAGCGACTTTTTCCTTATTAGGGGGGTTTGGACGGTCCTCTTGACCCGTGTTTCTATTCAAATCTTGAGTTAGCTGAGAGAGAAGCATGACAAAGTTTACGATTCCTGCTCCCATTGGATTGGGAACTTCATTAGTACAGTCATCACACTGATCCTCACATCGGTTGTTCGCCTGAGTCCTCCTATTACCGGCCGTTGGTTGGAATAAAAGGAAAGTTAGGGGGTAACACATAAAGGGTAATCCAAATACAAAAGTTGATGACTTAAAAATAAACTTTTATTTCCTTAACTCATGAGTCTATAGGATTCAACCTAGGCTTTTTTTGATCTACTTTATAACATATATTCTTAGGGGAATTTTTTTTAATTCCCTTAATAAGGGTTCATACTAAGCTTTTGAATTTATCAAAACATATCCCCTGAGAGTGTCGTAACCAATAGTGTAGCAAGGCCCATTTTCGTGCACCTGTTCCCATTTGACTCTAGCTCAAAGCGTTTTTTTCAGGTTTTACCCCTAGGATACATTTGTGACAGAGCCGCCTCTACCTGCTCGTATCCAGACAGGGATTTATTTGTTTGATAAACCACTTACACAGTACTTACCAAAACTTAGGGTTGTTTTTATTATACATAGTCTTGTCTCTAAGGATTTACTAGGGTTTTCTAATCCTAATCCCCAAAAATAACTAAACCTATCCTCTGATACCAACTATGACAACCCTGCTTTTATTACAAACGGAAACATGATTTATTACATTAACCATTCACTTGATACAACATGGATGATTGAGAGGTATAGTGTCTTTGAGGCTTAGGATCATTACATAACAACTTAAAACATTATTTAAAACATATTTATTGAAAACTTCCTTTACATGACCACTACATTCTCTCGTACTTAGCATTGCATGGGATAACCTGAGGACATGCATAAGAAAAGGGGTGATCTATAAATCACATAAAGGGAATAAACATGGAATACATGAGGAGTACAATACATGTTAGACAATAGGAATATCAATATAGCACAAGAGAAACATGAACATAAAGGCATGATAAAGCATGATAATCATAACATGGAAATGTGGCAACAACACTTAACATGGAATTAGCATGAGCCAAGGCCCACTGCACATAGGGCATGAGTAAATCCTCATTGCACATGAAGCACGAGTAAACCCTCATTTCACATTAATTAGCATGAGTCAATACTCATTGCACATGACGTATCATGATACTATACTTTACCCAATGCATTGCAGCGCTATAAGGGTGCACCCTTCTTAAACATTTCATTTCATGCATAAGTGTGCCACGTGGATCATAAAACACGGATTCATAAAACATACTCATTTATTACATGATAAAGTAATGTTGAATTCATACATCAAACTTTATAATCAATAAGTAAATGTTCATAAAGGTGAATACCCTTGATGGATAAATGGGCATGGTATTCACTACACAAAGGCATTGCCTTAGAAAATCGGTGCGATTTTGGCAGCGTAATGACGAAACATAAGAATTCGTAAAAAATGGTTGATGGGAGATAAAGGGGTTCCTCATAATATTTACATGTAATGGATATTAAGGATGTTATATAGACACATGTCCCAACAATTTTAATGGAATTTAGATTCATGATACAAATGTATTTCTTGAATGTAAATGAGGAGAGAGAAGTTCCTTTCTGAATTTTGGCATAGTAACAGGTGTACATGGGAGGAATTTAATGAGAGATAAATGGGTCTCCAATCATTAAAAAATAAAGAGGGAAATATGAGGGAGGTGAGAAACCATACCAAAACATTCATAATTTAAGTTGAAAGGGAAAAACAACTTAAAAAAAATTGGACAAAAATGAGAAAGGAAAAAAAAATTTGTTACTTGGAAGTGTGCTTCCAAAGGCTTGAGAGAGGCTTGAGAGAGGCTTCTTGGGAGCATGGGGCACCTTGGGAGGATTCTAGAGAGAGTAGGAAAGAGGTTGGATGAACTCCAAAGGCTTTGAGTGAGTAGTATGTGGGTGCTTGGGTGGGTTTATATTGGAAAGGTGGCGGAATTCTTTATTATTTAGGTTTGGGACCCCTTATATTAAATTAATCCAAACCACAAAACATCCCATGTTTTTTCCCATGGTTTTTGGAAAATGGAAGAGGAAAAAATATTTTATAAGACCAAAGTCCGAACTTCTTAAAATAATGGGGTTGCTTATGTGGAGGTGAGTCACACTCCCATGGAAAATAATTTAAAAAGACAAGTTGTTTAATAAGTCTTGAGGGGTCCATTAATGCTTTTTAAAAAAGAAAAAAAACCCAAAATCACATTATTTTAATTGAAAAACATATATTGGCCGAAAATAAATCTTATAGTAGTTTATTACATCACTATTAGGACATTATTATGTCATAAAAGACATTATATATTTAAATGGTATTTAATTTTAACCCAAATATTTGACTGTCTCTTAAAATTATGAAAAATTCACCGTTGGATAATTTCAACATCCTGAATCCAGAAATAACATTTATTTTAGCTAAAAATTTTATAAATATGGTAATTTTCACTTTTAAAATAAAAACCAACATTTATAAAAAATTCACGGGTTTTGACAAAAATGGCTTTCAAACCTTAATAAAAAATACAGTTGCATTCATAAAATTATATGATCATTTATATATAATAAAATTAATTTAATAATATTATTATTATTATTTTATTAAAATATTATTTAATTAAAAAATCCCTTAATTTAATAAAATAGAATTCTTAATTAAATAATAACTGAAAACATTATTTTCACTTTAAAAACTATTTACAATGTATCAATAATGACAAGAAAGTATATTCATTATTATATACAAAAAATAATTTACATGAACATAGTACTAGATATTTGTTACATAACCCCTTAAAATAGTCGCATAAGACCTAAAGGTAAGGTGTGCGATGGCGACAGACTCCTGGGCTAGCTTAGATAACATCGCTCGAGTGGTAATTTCTGTCAACTTCCAGTTTTCCTGTAGACGGTCACGTTCGAGCTTGACATGATGAAGCTCAGCTTGGGATTGGTCAAGAGCGAGGCCCAAAGATGCCACCTATTTTCTGGGCTCCGAAAAATGGGCTTCATGTGGAGAAATTCTACAGGATAAGTCCAACACTTCCTTTGTCTGAGTAAATTGGGTTTGTTAAAGCCCTCTATTTATACTAATCATTTGATCACTGTTCAATGGCTATAAAATCAACGATCACAATTCTTAACATAAAACCAAAGAAGTTTACATTTTATATAAACATTTTACATAAAGATGCAATTAATCAGATCAAGAGGGATTTCCATTAATGAAACTTCGGGTCGTTACACCCTTTATATTTTTTCTTTTCCCTAGGATATAAATACAGGTTTTAGGTAAGAAAACAAAAGGGGATGATATTTATGGGAAATGTTGATGATATTTCACCATGATTCGAAGATTATGTTACAATTTTCCAAAGACACTAAACTATTATGATCCTTGAGTGTTCGTTTTTGTTTTGTATTAAGTATTCCCAAAAGTAATGTAATGTCCATGTACGTCAATCTTTGGGTCTCTACATTATTTATGATCTAGTCGCACAAGTATGTATGACTTCATTATGAGATGGGTGGGAACTATATCTCTCTCCATTTCATTGGGTAAATATTTATATCCAATGATATTGAATAATATTGTCATGGTAATGATCCGTGACTACTAAAATGGCCACGAGAGTGAAGCATGAATACTAAGATGGTATGAGGAGTGAACTCATGCTACAAATAAGGCCATGGGAGTGAACCATTTCTACAAATATGGTACTGGGAGTGAACCTACACTACCAATATGGTTATGGAAGAAATGACTTAGATACTATGGAAATCATACTATATATTCTTATGTTCCTACCAAAATTCAATGTTTTATTTCTATGTTATGATTTCATGGCCTATGTTCTTAATTTCGTTATGATTTACCTCTTATGAATTTCCATTCTTTATGTCACAATTCATGTATATGATTGTTGATATTCAGGGTTTGATCTTTTATTTTCATGATCATGTTCCCATACCATTATTCTCATGATTATTCTTACATATCTTCCTTGTTGACCCTTACTGAATATTTGAGCTCACCCCTTTTTGTAACACCCCAGGATTTCAGAGTGTGTTATTTCTTAAAAATAATTCAATAACTTGCACTACACGCAACACCGAGTTAAATCACACCATTAAAAGAGGTCATGAATAGTATTAACTACATTTTGAACTTTATATAATCCTTATAATTTTAGAATCCCTATTATGAGTTTCTTAGTCATAATGCAAGAACAGATTCATTTTTAGTATTTCACTTTTATCAACTTCTAATAGTGAACCCTTTTTAAATACAATATTTTAAACTTTTTGACTAAATGGGGACATCAAAAATTTAAAATGAAACACCCCAAGCTTCCACGGTACGTTTCCCTTCGAATAATGCGATAGCGTGTGTTGTACGCAACCTCGAGTTCTAACACACACCACAACTAATTAAACTAGCCGTTGTGAATAGTAATACCTACTTTTTGAAATTATATATATTTTATATTTGAAAATGGACTTCATTTTTGGATTCGGAATATCAAATTTAGCCTAAGGTGAAATTTTGGTACATTTCGGATAACTTTCATATTTTGATGAATAGTGAAAATTACTAAGTTTTAATTAAAAACAACTTTTTTAATCAAAATAATTAATAGTGATAAATTATGAATTTGAGTGGTTTTAAAGTATATTTAGAATATATTTTTACCATTTAATATAATGTTGGTCATTGGACATAATTTTACAATTAAACCGAACATAAACGAGTGTCAATCTTTTGATAGTTATTATCTCTTAAAAACACGCTTTTTGTTTTGACAGCGGGAATTAATTTTAAATTAATTTCTGCCACTTCTGTGTTTTGAATTTAGGAAAATGGATTCCATATTTGGAATCAGGATGTTCAAATTGTGTAAATAGGTAACTTTTATTTTTAGACATTTTGAATAATTACTGCGGTAAATATTTTATTTACCATGGTTAAGGGTAAATCCGGTAAATAAGGGTTAAAAAATAATATTATAATAATACTAAATTACCCTAAAACGTGTCTTAACCCTATTGGTTGATACATGGTCGACCATGGGAATCTTTGGGTCTATTTTGGGACCCCATGGATCCACTTGTAAGTGATAATGACACTTTATTTTAATTAAGTTAAAATGAATACAAAAATGACACAAGCATATATCGTTTAGAAAAACAATTGTTACATAGGGTTATATATGTTGTATTTTAGATTATAAATATTCATTAGAACTATAAAAAGATTTCCTACATAATGATATTTTATTTATAATTTTTAGACATTAAATAATTTATTTTATTTATGACACAATGATGATGCAGTAATTACTATAATAGTGAAAAATTAAAATAATTGATATCATAAATACCCAAATAAATATAATATGAAACTTTTAATGAATTAAACTAATTTTCTAGGATAATATGATATATTAGGATTGATTTAATTGACTTTTTTCGAAGTAATCAATCTGTTATGAGTTTCACAAAAATCAACTATTGAATAGTGTCAAAATTGACATAAAAGAGTTCTTAAAACAAATATTATATTATTAATTGATATTAAATTCCTAAAAATATAAGGTTCGGCCAAGAGACTTATATCATGATAGGTTCATCATTAATGTACCACTTTGGGGTCTCTTGGATGTATATAGTAAGTTTATTAACCATATTATATAAAAATACAAAGAGACATTGTAAAAGTGAAACTAATTAACTTAGAGTTAATACTTAAAGATAAGGTTAATATAAGTACCCAAACCTGTCTAAATTCTATTGTTTGAGTGGTTGTCGACCTATACCCACCTTAACCTTTGAATAATAAGCTTTGGAGCCATTATAAACCGAATATGAATTTATTATAAATTAATATTTCTAGCTTTTCCAAAGGTGCCCCTCACACCTCTTATAAAAGGGCACTCCTCCTTCTCATTTCTTCACACCTTCAAAGCCTTTTGGTTCGGCCAAACTCTGCCCAAATACTCTCCCAACATCCCTCACTACAACCTAGAGGCCTTAGTTTGATCAGAAAGCCAACATAAGGAGCCCTTTTGATCAAATCAAATGGAAGAACCCGAAGAAGAGGTAATGATTTCACCACCCTTTTCTAAGTTCATTTCTTCTTTCACTTCTTCTTCCTTTGTTCATACCATTCTAAAATAATAACTCCAGTATCTCACATATACTGTGATGTTATTATAAGTATGGTACAACCATATTCAGTATTCTATCCACCCTTTGAATAACATGTCACCATACGTGCGTACGTACGGCTTACTGTCTCCACGTCGTGGTGTAATTGTTATTCAATATAATATTATTTGGATGGGTATAATAATGACGTGTAACTCATGTAAATAATAAATATAACATGTTAATTATTCTGTATATATGATATACCATTCATTTATATATTATTTTAATATCAAAAGAATGATATTTTCGCTCGTGCGTACGTACGGACTACCGTCTCCACAAACGCGATGAGATTCATTCTCCATCGTAACCATTCAAGTATAATTATCATTTGATGATTTAAAAATGATTTTTAAGGACTAGATATCATTCTGGATAAGAATAAGATACAACAACCATGGCTTATGTAACAAAACATATAAATAAAATGAGTAAGTTAACACCCGAAACGACGATAATTCTAAGATATTATTGGCAAATCAATGTTAAAAGATCATATATGATATCATATTAATATATATGATTCTTGTATAATTTAATAACAATTATTTCACCATTATACAGGAGGTTAACCTACCCCAACAAAGGAAAAGTACAAGGTAAGGGTTTACTTTACAACCTCTTCATTATCCAAGGTTGTTTATACGTAATAATCTACTGGGATCTCTTTATCATCCACATCCATGTTTCTTAAAAATGCATTTCAAAACATTTTTTACTATTTACTAGAATATGAGTTAAAGTCATTTATACCCTTTTTGACTTTTATAAGTGGTTTATAAAGGAATCTTTCGGTCGTTTTCAAAACGAGGTCCTTTTTAACCTTTTCGACAGAATTAGGGTAAGAATGTTTTTTTTAACTTATACGGCGGGTGCGGCTATTTTCCGCCGTTATAAAATCTTCAAAGCTTCCCTTACAAGCTTATAAGAATATTTTCAAAGAAAATGTTTTATTTTATATGGATCTTAAATGATTTCAAAATAAAAGGAGATATTTCTTTAAAAAGAATTTTGATTTCATCTATGTCAACATCCTTTGATGGATTTTAAGATTATTTGAAGTTGATTTATTATGATACAAAACTTCTATATTGTTTTGAAGGTTTTGTGATATGTTTTACTGTGGATGTGATATTTTTATACCATTCACAGTTTATGGTGAAAGTATTGACATTTCATATGCTAGTTTTAATATGAATGTTTATGTTATGTTTAAACCTTTTCATATGGGAATGCATTGGACTTAATATGTGACAGGTGGAGCCCGCTATAGCTCCTCGATGCATCGGTATGTCTCATGAGACAAACTAGTGTCTTGGCACAAGGCCTTGACAAAATCTTATTTGTAGTCTTGGCACGAGGCCTTGGCTATGTGGTTATGATAGTCTGGCATTATGCATTCCAACATTATGAAAGTGGTTATTGATTTTTTTCATGTGATTATTCGATTAGTATAATATCCATGTGAATAAGTAAATGGCATTATTTCATTTTATTTATGCCATACCATGTTGAAAGTTCATATTTAAAAGGCTTTTGTTTTAGTTATACATTGCCTTAAATGTTTATTCTTATTTATGAAAGTTTCCGCTATATTGTTATCCTTACTGGGCATTTGAGCTCACCCATTTTCTATGTTTTATTTTTCCCAGGATTCGAAGAAGTAAGTTATGAATGACCTACAGGGATTTTATGAGGGTTTAATAGTGTGGATTGTGGAAACATTATGTTGTTGTAGTAGTTTTTCATTTTATGATGTAATGTAAAACTTATGAATATATCTAGTATTTCCAAGGCTACTAAACCAATCGGTCTTTCGAGATTTGATCTTTCTTGTGATCATGCCAATGTTATGTAATAATGCACCGACTCTGGGTAACTGGGGTCGGGGCATTACAGTTGGTATCAGAGGAAGTTTAGTACAAACCTTGGAAGCTAGATTTAGGTAAACTCTGATTAGAGCACGTAGACCTAAGATGAACTTTGAGGATTAGTATAGAAGAACTTCCTAGAATTTTGGTATTGTAGAGATTTTGTGAGTTTTCCGAGAAATACATCCCTGTCTGGATACGAGTAGGTAGAGGCGGCTCTGGCACAGATGTACCTAGGGGTAAAACCTGAAAACACCGCTTTGAGCTAGACTCGAACGGGAACTGGTGCACGACAACGGGCCTTGCTGCACTCTTGGTTACGACACTCCCGGGGGATATGCTTAGGATAACTCTCATTTTCTTTACATATCATTTTGAAGGGATTATGAGTATATACATCCTCAAATAAAACATTCTTATGATTATGGATTATATCCATAAATAGTTCAATTTATGTTAAGTGTTTTATAAGTATGGGATTATGTGTTTTGATTCATAAACTGATCTAGTTTATGCCATGGTATAGAAATGGCGCCCAGTAGAAGGAATGAGAACTCCAGAAATACACATGATTCAAAGAGAAGGAAGGATCATATCTTTCATGGTCTTAAGCTAGAATTTATAAGAGAAATAGTCTCCCATGTATTATCATCATATGAAGAAATAATATCATGTGTTGATGAGATATGTAAAGAGTTTACTGAGTCCTATGGCTTTGAAGGGAAGCAAGAGAAGAAAAGGATGGAAGAGAGAAAGATGGATAAAGGGAAGAGGGAAAAGAAGAATTTTCCCATATGTGGTAACTGTGGAAAGAAACACCCTGGAACTTGCCTGAAAGGAATGGGAGTTTTTTATAAGTGTGGAGGAAAAGGGCACAAAGTACGTGACTACAAGGGTAAGAAAATGGTTTTAAATGTACAATGCTTCATTTTCAAGGAGTTTGGACACTACGCGAACCTATGTCCCAGTCATCAGACTATGCCGCAAATGATGTTATTGGATAATAACCAAGTTATGATACTACCACAGATGAAGAGGAATGATTAGAGTTCTTATGTTGATTATGTCAATTGAGTGTTGTATCAACAATGTACTTGTTATAATAATTATGGAGTATATAAGGATTGTACTGCAGTACTATTTCATTAAGGACTTGAGATTATGTGGAACAAAGAAAAGTGACTCAATAGCAGGATAAATTTTTGGAAAATATATGGTTGAGAGAATGATAAATCATAATATAGTTCTGATACTGAGGTAGTGATTTTGGAATAATATGTGATTGTTTTGGATAAATTATATTGGATATTCTTGACTACCTTGGAACTAATTAATGATTTTTATATTCCATCATTGTTGGGGTTTAAAACATTTTTGGATTAATGAAGTATATCCAGCATTCTATATGGAATAGGGGAGCATGAATGTAATCAATAAGGAATATGGTAATTCAGGATGTTTTAGTGTACTAAAAGAATACATGATGAAGGTATTCACATGCTATTACGGGGTAAAAAGGATCTACATTATGTTTACCTTCCTTATAAATGTTGGAATGTGAGTTTGGACAGAAGTATTTTGGATAGTTCTGGTTTGGATTATTTTGGATTGCCATAAAAGGAAAACCCGGAGGTTGGGCGGTAACCCGTCGCGTCCGGCAAGGCTGTGAGACTTGAACCCGCAACTGAAGGGCGACAAGGGTGTATCACCTACCACTGGCCCATGAGATGTCCTGGATTAAATAATGTTGTTTTTTTTAAGATCTGGTAGATGAATTATAAATTCATTTATTTTGGAACCCTGTACGAATAGTATAAATAAATAAAAAATTACATTCTATTATCTTTTAGAGTGAAAGATGAGTTGGTGGTAGAAACTTATTAATGGATAAAACTCTGATTATAAAGTAAGTATATCTCCTTATTATCTTAGCCAATCTCATAAATAAATTCCTCAACATTAATAATAGAAACTTAGAACAAAAATGTTGTCCTAGATGGTACCTTAAATCATCACAAATTTATGGCTTTGGGATTGTTTGCCTTTTCATAGCCATGTTCTCTACCACTCTCCATCAGATAATTGATGGTTATATTTCTCTTCCATATCCATATTTTCCTACATGGAACCCTAGTATGTGTTATTTTCGGTAATCTTCATACTTTCCACTCTTTATTTTAAATAGAGGCCTCATTAATTCATTTTTCGATGTGGGATTTCAACGAATATATTTTGAAATGTCAAAAATGTGTTGTCCCAATACCCTATATTTTGTTGAACTGATGGTACTTCAAATCATCATAGATTGATGAGTTTAAGGACCTCAATTTTATACTTTTTTGTGATTGATGACCTCAATCACTACCTATAAATATTTACTTTTTCCCTCCAATTATATGTCTATAATTCCCACCAATGTTCTCCTAATCGAGATCATAATTTGGTGGTGACCCTTTCATTTCTCTTTTCCTCATATTAAGACTAAATTTTAGTAACCCAATTTCCGATGTGGGTTTTCCCACAAATATATTTTCTACTTTCAACCTTTTATTTTCGAAGAACAATTTCAAATTGCGAGGACGCAATTTATTGAAGGAGGGGAGAATGTAACACCCCAGGATTTCAGAGTGTGTTATTTCTTAAAAATAATTCAATAACTTGCACTACACGCAACACCGAGTTCAATCACACCATTAAAAGAGGTCATGAATAGTATTAACTACATTTTTAACTTTATATAATCCTTATAATTTTAGAATCCCTATTATGAGTTTCTTAGTCATAATGCAAGAACAGATTCATTTTCAGTATTTCACTTTTATCAACTTCTAATAGTGAAACCTTTTTAAATACAATATTTTAAACTTTTTGACTAAATGGGGACATCAAAAATTTAAAATGAAACACCCCAAGCTTCCACGGTACGTTTCCCTTCGAATAATGCGATAGCATGTGTTGTACGCAACCTCGAGTTCTAACACACACCACAACTAATTAAACTAGTCTTTGTGAATAGTAATACCTACTTTTTGAAATTATATATATTTTATATTTGAAAATGGACTTCATTTTTGGATTCGGAATATCTAATTTAGCCTAAGGTGAAATTTTGGTACATTTCGGATAACTTTCATATTTTGATGAATAGTGAAAATTACTATGTTTTAATTAAAAACAACTTTTTTAATCAAAATAATTAATAGTGATAAATTATGAATTTGAGTGGTTTTAAAGTATATTTAGAATATATTTTTACCATTTAATATAATGTTGGTCATTGGACATAATTTTACAATTAAACCGAACATAAACGAGTGCCAATCTTTTGATAGTTATTATCTCTTAAAAACACGCTTTTTGTTTTGACAGTGGGAATTAATTTTAAATTAATTTCTGCCACTTCTGTGTTTTGAATTTAGGAAAATGGATTCCATATTTGGAATCAGGATGTTCAAATTTTGTAAATAGGTAACTTTTATTTTTAGACATTTTGAATAATTACTGCGGTAAATATTTTATTTACCATGGTTAAGGGTAAATCCGGTAAATAAGGGTTAAAAAATAATATTATAATAATACTAAATTACCCTAAAACGTGTCTTAACCCTATTGGTTGATACATGGTCGACCATGGGAATCTTTGGGTCTATTTTGGGACCCCATGGATCCACTTGTAAGTGATAATGACACTTTATTTTAATTATGTTAAAATGAATACAAAAATGACACAAGCATATATCTTTTAGAAAAAGAATTGTTACATAGGGTTATATATGTTGGATTTTAGATTATAAATATTCATTAGAAAGCTAAAAAGATTTCCTACATAATTATAGTTTATTTATAATTTTTAGACATTAAATAATTTATTTTATTTATGACACAATGATGATGCAGTAATTACTATAATAGTGAAAAATTAAAATAATTGATATTATAAATACCCAAATAAATATAATATGAAACTTTTAATGAATTAAACTAATTTTCTAGGATAATATGATATATTAGGATTGATTTAATTTACTTTGTTCGAAGTAATCAATCTTTTATGAGTTTCACAAAAATCAACTATTGAATAGTGTCAAAATTGACATAAAAGAGTTCTTAAAACAAATATTATATTATTAATTGATATTAAATTCTTAAAAATCTAATGTTCGGCCAAGAGACTTATATCATGATAGGTTCATCATTAAGGTACCACTTGGGGGTCTCTTGGATGTATATAGTAAGTTTATTAACCATATTATATAAAAATACAAAGAGACATTGTAAAAGTGAAACTAATTAACTTAGAGTTAATACTTAATGATAAGGTTAATATAAGTACCCAAACCTGTCTAAATTCTATTGGTTGAGTGGTTTTCGACCTATCCCCACCTTAACCTTTGAATAATAAGATTTGGAGCCATTAGAAACCGAATATGAATTTATTATAAATTAATATTTCTACCTTTTCCAAAGGTGCCCCTCACCCCTCTTATAAAAGGGCACTCATCCTTCTCATTTATTCACACCTTCAAAGCCTTTTGGTTCGGCCAAACTCTGCCCAAATACTCTCCCAACATCCCTAAATACAACCTAGAGGCCTTATTTGGATCAGAAAGCCATCCTAAGGAGCCCTTTTGATCAAATCAAAAGGAAGAACCCGAAGAAGAGGTAATGATTTCACCACCCTTTTCTAAGTTCATTTCTTCATTCACTTCTTCTTCCTTTGTTCTTACCATTCTAAAATAATAACTCCAGTATCTCACATATATTGTGATTTCATTATAAGTATGGTACAACCATATTCAGTATTCTATCCACCCTTTGAATAACATGTCACCATACGTGCGTACGTACGGCTTACCGTCTCCACGTCGTGGTGTAATTGTTATTCAATATAATATTATTTGGATGGGTCTAATAATGATGTGTAACTCATGTAAATAATAAATATAACATGTTAATGATTCTGTATATATGATATACCATTCATTTATATATTATTTTAATATCAAAAGAATGATATTGTCGCTCGTGCGTACGTACGGACTACCGTCTCCACAAACGCGATGAGATTCATTATCCATCGTAACCATTCAAGTATAATTATCATTTGATGATTTAAAAATGATTTTTAAGGACTAGATATCATTCTGGATAAGAATAAGATACAACAACCATGGCTTATTTAACAAAACATATAAATAAAATGAGTAATTTAACACCCGAAACGACGATAATTCTAAGATATTATTAACAAATCAATGTTAAAAGATCATATATGATATCATATTAATATATATGATTATTGTATAATTTAATAACAATTATTTCACCATTATACAGGAGGTTAACCTACCCCAACAAATGAAAAGTACAAGGTAAGGGTTTACTTTACAACCTCTTCATTATCCAAGGTTGTTTATACGTAATAATCTACTGGGATCTCTTTATCATCCACATCCATGTTTCTTAAAAATGCATTTCAAAACATTTTTTACTATTTACTAGAATACGAGTTAAAGTCATTTATACCCTTTTTGACTTTTATAAGTGGTTTATAAAGGAATCTTTCGGTCGTTTTCAAAACAAGGTCCTTTTTAACCTTTTCGACAGAATTAAGGTAAGAATGTTTTTTTAACTTATACGGCGGGTGCGGCTATTTTCCGCCATTATAAAATCTTCAAAGCTTCCCTTACAAGCTTATAAGAATATTTTCAATGAAAATGTTTTATTTTATATGGATCTTAAATGATTTCAAAATAAAAGGAGATATTTCTTTAAAAAGAATTTTGATTTCATCTATGTCAACATCCTTTGATGGATTTTAAGATTATTTGAAGTTGATTTATTATGATACAAAACTTCTATATTGTTTTGAAGGTTTTGTGATATGTTTGACTGTGGATGTGCTATTTTTATACCATTCATAGTTTATGGTGAAATTATTGACATTTCATATGCTAGTTTTAATATGAATGTTTATGTTATGTTTAAACCTTTTCATATGGGAATGCATTGGACTTAATATGTGACTGGTGGAGCACGCTATAGCTCCTCGATGCATCGGTAGGTCTCATGAGACAAACTAGTGTCTTGGCACAAGGCCTTGACAAAATCTTATTTGTAGTCTTGGCACGAGGCCTTGGCTATGTGGTTATGATAGTCTGGCATTATGCATTCCAACATTATGAAAGTGGTTATTGATTTTTGCATGTGATTATTCGATTAGTAGAATATCCATGTGAATAAGTAAATGGCATTATTTCATTTTATTTATGCCATACCATGTTGAAAGTTCATATTTAAAAGGCTTTTGTTTTAGTTATACATTGCCTTAAATGTTTATTCTTATTTATGAAAGTTTCCGCTATATTGTTATCCTTACTGGGCATTTGAGCTCACCCCTTTTCTATGTTTTATTTTTCCCAGGATTCGAAGAAGTAAGTTATGAATGACCTTCAGGGATTTTATGAGGGGTTAATAGTGTGGATTGTGGAAACATTATGTTGTTGTAGTAGTTTTTCATTTTATGATGTAATGTAAAACTTATGAATATATCAAGTGTTTCCAAGGCTACTAAACCAATCGGTCTTTCGAGATTTGATCTTTCTTGTGATCATGCCAATGTTATGTAATAATGCACCGACTCTGGGTAACTGGGGTCGGGGCGTTACACTTTTTATGTTTCCTTCCTTAGGTTATGAATATGTGTATTATGTTTTTTGTGTCTAAGAAGGGTGTATTCAAGAAGAACCTAGTGAGAGATAATGTATCTCACTTATGTTTTAGTTTTTATATTTCTATATTTCCAAAGGCATTAAACTAGTAAAGTATTTGGGTGTCTATTTGTATAATGTTTTAAATATTCTGAAAATGGTTTATTATGTTAATGTATCAAAAGAGATGGACTCTATAGTTGGTATCATTGGAATGGTTTATTTATCCTTTGGAAGCTAGGATGGGAATGCCTTATTTAAAACCCTGAGGAAATGTCTATGGATAAGTCTAAGGATAAGGAAAAGAATAATAAAATATTCTTGAATTTTCGAAGTGTAGAGTGACTGGTTTCCTAGAAATACATCATTTTGTCGATATTATAAATGGATGTGGATCTCAAAACTATTTACATTGGGGTTACAACTACGAAAAGCTATTTTGGGATCAATATGGTGTCATCTTTACATGAAAATGGGCCTTACTACAAACATGGTTTGACACTCCTAGGGTATATGATTTGGGAATTAAAAAATTATTAATGAACTATGATAAAGGATTTAAATAGATTTTCTCTTTGAATAACAAAGTACAAATGTAAGGTGTCATAGATTAAGTATTGTGTCGTAATTTAGAAATATAATAAGTTATATTTCATGATTATAATGTTCCTGAATTTGATAACTATTTATTACTCTATCCTTTTGGGTTTAGTCAATGAATGGAACCCAGAGGAACCTTGTTATTGGTGATTGTGATGGAAAATGATATGATTTTCATCATGATAAACCAAATAATATGGGAGATGGAATGGAAATCCTCATTTCTATGCTCACAAAGCTTTCTCAAGCTATGTATCATGGTAAGATTCAAATGAGAAAAAGAGGGAACAACATTTTTTGAGTCTTTCATGAGGAAACACCCACCTTATTTTAGAGTTAATTCATATCCACTTGTTTTTTAGCAATGGATTAGTACTGAAAAAAAAAGAAATTCTTTATTATTTAGCATTTAGAGCATGAGATAATCATACTAGTTTTATATCTATAATAAGGTGAAGAAGATCAATGGCAGACTCTATTCAAGAATATGGGGTAGAAATTTGAGATTTATTACATGGATTGGGAAGAGGTCAAGAAATTATTTTTCAATATACACATTCACAAGATTCACCATACCAGGATAGGGAAATATATCCTTATGTTGAAAAAAGGGATAATTATTCGATTTGTACCTACATGGAAAGTTTCATGAGACATTCAAGGTACAATTCATGAAATATCATCGAACCCAAAAATAAAGTTGATAGGTTATTCATTATATTACATCCAATTCCCATAAAAGCATTGTCTATAAGATATTGTACTATCTATGATAATATAGTGAGTTGTACAATCAAGGATGAAATTGAGGCTAGAGTTACGCATCAATCTCATGGTTTCGACAAGAATAGAATGATTGAGTTTAAAGGAAAATCTAAAAACCATAAAGAGAAGAAAATGATATCCCCATTATGCTATAAGTGTGGGAATAATAATGAAGGAATTTACATAAGGGGTCTAATAAATGAGTTAAGTGTGGATGGGAAAGTTATCGAGTATTTTATTGTACAATTTATGGGAATAAGTTAGCTCAAAATAATAATGCAAATAATGCTGCACAAAAATCTCCACCCACGATTCAGTGGTAAAAGTGTAAGGAGAACATGTATAATTATATGTACTACCCAAAACCAATGGCTGGTGATGATTTTCAATCCCAACAACCTCTTAATCTGAGGAATAATGGGAAATGTCTTGAAATATCTATTTCTGATGAGGGGTGTGATAATGACGTGATGAAGGGTAGACTTTCCATCCATTCTAGAACTACTAATGTCATATTTGATTCCTGATATACCCACTTGTTCATATATAATGAATTTTATAAGGGTTTTATGATTACATAAAAATAATTAGTTGTGTAATTTTTAGTGAAAACACCTATTTTTATGATGATTTCATCTCAAGTATGTGATTCCTCTTCAGTTGATATTTTTAGAAATGTGTTTCCTAAAAATATTTACATTCTTCTGTAGAATGCTTGTGGCTTGGGCTCACGGGTATAATCAAACATTATAGCCAATGAATTTATATCTTATTCTTTTCTTTGGTTGTTTTCCTTGAACCCAAATAGGCTTCAGACAAAATCATGGTCTTTGATCAGTGTATGAGAGCTCATGGATCTCATCATGGATCCCCAACCAACTCTCACATCTGTTTGTTTTGGAATTCAAGCTTTGAATTTGATCTAGTTTCATTTACTGAGTAATGAATTAAAATAAAGTTTCTGGTGGGATATACAGAAATGTTTTTGTCAGTTGTCTATTCTAAACGTTATTCTCATGATCGTGAACCATTATGGGATGACCTAAGTTCCTTTAACCTGATAGATTCACCTTGGATAGTAGGTGGAGATTTCAACATATTATCTAGTTTGGAGGTGAAAAATGTTCTAGGGCCTTTCCCTAGAGGGGCCAGTCAGGTTTTTGTTTCATTTATGGCTCATAATGGCCTTATGGATGTGGGATTATCTGGTGATCCTTTTACTTAGAGAGATAACCAGTGAGAAAACATGTGATCCCAGTGTCAGCTGGACTACTGTTTAGTTAAGAGAGCTACTCTCTCAGTCCTCCCTGACATAAAAGTTCATCACATAGTACGTGCTCTCCCAAAACACTCACCCCTCATACTTTCTCTGGAACCCCGTGTTAGCAGCTCCCCCTTTCACAACTCAGCTTCCTGGGAAAATGATTCTACCTTCCATGACCTTGTTCAAAGTACATCAAATCCACCATTTAACGGTAATACATGGGTATCTCTTCACAAAAACTTAAGGAAAATGAAAAATTGTCTTCATTCATGGGATAAAGTCCCCCCATATACTGATGTTGAGCTACTGGATGTAGGCATAGATATTAATCAACTTGAATCGGTGATGTAAAATGACTTGGATGATTTAGTTTTTGTGGATCATAGGGTTAAAAAAGACATGTTGTCCAATTTTTTGATGAAGCAGGAACATGTTTCTAGAGAGATGTCCATAATCAAATGGATCTGCAAAGGTGGACATAACATGTCTAATTTTCATGCTTGATTTAAAGAAAAACATATACTCTCAAGTCGTAATTTCCTAATGGAGGATGGATCATTTTATGATGATAGAGATGTTTTAGGGAGCTTGGATGAAATCCATTTTAGGTCCTTGATGAATGATTTGAACCCACTCATAGTTGATGGATACCTGAATGGACCCTTGACCCTGGTTGATATTAATCTTTACTCAGTGTTGGAGTGATTTGATGTTTTATTTCAACCCCCCCCCCCCTAGAAGAAGATGAAATAAGAGTAGCTGTTCGGTTTATCAACACGGTTAGTGCCCGTATCTTGAAATCTTTCCCAGCATCTTTCTACCGTGCAGTCTGGGATACAGTGAAGGAAAGTATCATAAGTGTTGTGAATGATTTTTCCATGGTCGTAACCTTCCCTGAGTGGCATGTGGAACTGAACAGGCATTAGTTCCAAAAGTCAATGTTCCCTCTTTGTTGAATCATTATAAACCCATTATACTTTGCAATGTCCCTTATAAAGTCTTGGATGTCATTATGAATTTAAGACTGTCCCACTTTCTCCAATGTTGGGTTTCCCCAGAACAACATGTTTTGTGAAAGGTAGATCTATCCAAGGGGTAATTGGCTGGGCCCAATAAATTATTAGTGACATCAATCTGAAAACTCTAGGTAGTATTGTGGCTATTAAACATCACATGAGAAAATCCTATGATAGGATAGAATGGACTTTTCTCAACCAGGTCCTTGTAATTATAGGGTTCTCTTTTTGGTCCGTTGACCTTCTTTTTTGATGCTTTAGTTATCCATGGATGGCCACCCCCTTTATGGGTATGAAGTTTCGGTTCATAAAGGTTGTCAAAGGTTTGACACAGGGGGAACCTCCTTCCTACTATCTGTTCATAATTTCCCATGATTCTCTCATTCGTTATCTTAGACATTGCATTTCTGTGAAGAAAGTGTTCCACATTTGAAAAAAATATTTTTCTGGGGGTATCTCTCACTTGATGTTTGCTGATGATACCATCATATTTGTTAATGTTAGTATAAGATAGATTCAAGGGGTTAATGAGGCTTTGAAGAATTATTGCAGGTGGAGTGGTCATTTTTTTAATCATGTGAAGAGTCTCTTCTTTGTTCCCACCAAATTCATGGAGAGTTGCTCAATAATTATGGAGTTCATCCTCAAAATCCAAAAAGTGTTTCATCCTATTACATAAATGGT
This sequence comes from Viscum album, assembly GCA_963277665.1. Lineage (NCBI taxonomy): Eukaryota > Viridiplantae > Streptophyta > Magnoliopsida > Santalales > Viscaceae > Viscum > Viscum album. Next base: position 1,032,000,974 of record OY728150.1, read on the forward strand.
TGATCCAGTGTCTCCTAATTCCCTTCTTATTAGACACTTTGATATGGTTACTAATGAAATCACTAGGTGTATTCTCAATTGGAATAATATGCTTATATCTTTCAGAGGTAGAATTATGTTGATAAACTCAGTATTATCTTCGATACCCATGAACATTTTATCTTCCCTCAAGGATCCTAAGAAAGTGATTTCCAATATTGAATATACTATGTATTACATTTTATGGGGTGGAAACCTTCATAATAAGTTCCATTGCGCTTCCTGGAATATGTTGTCTATGTCGGTTGAAGGGGGGGTCTTTAATTGAGAAGTGTTTCTGGCCCTATGAGTGGTCTTCATGCCAAGATAGTTTGTGAGGTTCTTGATGGGAGATATTTATGGGGAAATCACATGAAAAAAAATTATGGAGTTGAGGAGAGTTCCACTAGATCTAAATCTTCCATAATCAGAAAGATAATTCATATCTTATTCCCTCTTCTTTAAAAAAAACACGATGGATTTTTGGAAAAGGGGACGTCTGTTACTGGCATCATAACTGTTCAGGGTCAATTGTGGGGTTCTCTAGCTATCCATCTCCATCCATTTATTTTAGGCTGGCTAGTGGTTTCCCATTCCTTATTTGGACCACCTTGGATGTAGCCCTAATTTGTTTTTTAAATATCATGCTCTCTAATGATCTTGATAAGTTTGTTTTCATAGGCTTAGCTTCAGGTATGTTCCATGTCAGAGACATTATTAGAAATCAATCTGTCGCTTCCCATCAAGACCACTAGGGTGATCTTATATGGTGAAAAAGTTTCCTCCAAAATTTCTCTTCCTTGCCTGGTGTGTTCAATATAGTGCCTTACCCTCGGATGAAAATGTCCAGTAAAGAGGAGTTATCCTGGATTCAAAGTGTCTCTTCTGCAAATAGACACAAATAGAATCTCTTGTCGACCTCTTATTCAATAGTGAATTCGATAAGGTGATATGGAGATCCTTTGGACAACTTACAGGATGGTCAGATCATGTCTATTTGGTTGATATCTTCCTTTAGTAGTGGTTCCTGGCATTGGAAAGACCATGTGTGGAACGACGGGCCAGGGCGCCCATTTTCATTGTAAGATGTTAGTTTCTCTAGACCTCTCTGAATGATGTTAGACACTCTAATATGGTGGCATCTCACATGGGTATCATCTTTAAAAGATGAAACCACATTCTTGACTTCTGAAGGATAGACAAAAGTCTTGAGGCTGCCCCTTCTATCTCTCTTCTCATTCTCCATCACTCTTTTCCCAGTTTGGATGCAATCATTTAGAGTGATTATGTTAGATAAAAGGAACCCAACTCAAGGATCATGTTTAATACTGATGGCTCATGTTTCATGGGAATGATTCAATGGGGTGGATTTATAAGAGACAATACTGAATCAATGATTACTGCATTTTAAGTCTTTTTGGGCCCGGTATACTCTCTCTCCAAGTGGAGGCCCTCTCCATGCTTTTTCGCCTCCAGATTTGTAATTAGAGGATCATTCATCTCTAGGATATAGATACTGATTCACTAACCTTCTTTAATGCACTTACAGGTAAGGGTCCAGCCCATTGGTCCATTATATACTCCAACAGACGCTTCAAAAATTTATTGGATCATAAAATTTATATTCTTCATACCTAGATAGAGGATAACATTGTGGTATATTTCCTCACTTATATTATATTTTATAATAATCATTATCTTAATATTTCTCATCCTTAATCCTTTCCCCTAGGGGGGGTTCACTTTTTTAGATCTGATGCTCTTGGACTCCATTACTCCATATATCCGTAAGTTTTCTCTTATATGTTTTTCAGCCCCTTTCTTATTTAATAAAATCATGAAAAAACCTTTTTAGATGTTATGATTGATATTTAAAACCATAATATGAGCATCTATCAATGTGGTGATAAGTATGTAATTAATGAGGAGATTACATCTAGTGTATGGGTCTTAATTTGCATTCAAAAGGGTTTTTATCTCAAATGTTTGGAGAGAAAATCAACACCGATGATATGATAATTATTCAAGATTTTATTGATTTATTTTTGGATGAGTTTTCTAGTATTCCTCCAAAATGTGATGTTTAATTCTCAATAAAAATCATACGCGGTTCAACATAAATTTGATATACTCCTCATAGAATGGATATGATTGACTTATATGAATTGAAGAAGCAACTCTATGAAAACCACAATAAGGGATTAATCAATCCAATTTTTTCACCTTAGGGGCACCCATTCTTTATGTAAAAAAAATTAACTTAATAAAAGAGGCTTTTTATTTACTATTTGGAGCAGAACAATATCACAATCTAGAAAAAGTATCCTCTCCCCATATTGATGATGTGTTTAATCAACTTCCTGAGGATCAATACTTTTCCAAGATTGACCTTCATTCTATATATCATCAATTGAGGGTCAATAAAGGGGATATACCCAAGATGACATTCCATACAAGGTATGAAAACTATAAATATATATTTATGACTTTTGGTATTAATAATTTTCATGCTATATTAATGGAATTATTGAAGAGAGTCTATAAAGATTACCTCAATCAGTTTGAGGTAGTAATTATAGATTATATTATTATTTATTCAAAGAGAAAGGATGAGAAATAAGATCACGTGAGAACAATACTAATGACAATAAAAAGGGGAATCTATATAAAAAAATCTAAAATAGTAAATTTTGGCTACAAAAGTTCTCTTTTTTGGGTCACATAATATCAAGATATGGTATTGTTTAAAATCTATTAAAAATAGAGGTTAATGATTGTTGGCCTAGACCAACCATGGTGATGGAGATCCATAGATTTCATTGTTTATCTAGATATTATTAAAGGTTTGTGTAGAATATCTCAATACTATCTAATCCTTTAACTAAGTTAACTCGACAAGTGTCATGTTCCTCTAGATAGATGAATGTGGGGGAAAATTCAAGGAACTGAATAGAAGTGTAGTCAGTGAAACTATGTTTACATTACCCTATAGTGGATAAGGGTTTTCAGTCTATAATGACGCATCCAATATAGGATTGGGATGTGTTATTATGCAGAATAACCTGGTTAACACTTATGGATCATTACATGTGAATATTTATGAGTAAATTTACCCAACTCATGATTTGGAGTTAGTAGTGGTATATTATTCATTAAAGATATGGGGGAATTATCGTTGTGGTGAAAAGTGTGATATTTATGCGGATCATAAAAGTATAAAATGTGTACTTAGACTAAAGTATTTGAACATTCTCTAGATAATATGGTTTTATATGATAATGTATTATGGATTCTCAACACATTACCACCCTAGGAAATCAAAAAAGGTGATAACTTCTTAGAGTATGAAAGATCATGGAGGATTATCCATGATGTGGATCACAAAAGATGCAATATTTCTAGATAATTAATGGGTGGATCTAGAAATTATGAAGGGGAAAATCATATATTTCTCAAATGAATGTTCAACCCACTATCCATGTGAATATTTAGGAGGTCCATAATGATGATGTAGATATGCAAAAAAACATCAAAAAAATTTCTTATGTTTAACCTTTATAAGGATGGAATGATATGGTTCAAGAACCATGTATGTATTCTTTACATACCATATGGGATGAAGGGGATGTTAGAGGAAGCTTATACTTCATATTCCTCTATTTATCCTAATTTTAAAATGATTCATAGGGACTTGAAAGAATACTTATGGTGGGATGGAATTAATAGAGATATCCTAGAGTTCACATATTCTTGCTAGGTATGACAACAAGTTAATGGTGATAGATTAAAGTCTAAAGGGATGTTGCATCCATTAGCCATACCAAAATGGAAAGGGGAGAACATCACAATGGATTTTGTCGTCAGACTACCCAAAACCACTAAAGTGTTTAATTCTATATGGGTGGTAGTGGAACACCTTACAGAACCAGAACACATCATTGCTATCATAGAAGACTTATATCTAGATCAGTTTTCCAATATATACATTAAGTAAGTTGTAAGGTTTCATGGAGTACCACATTTTATTATATCATTTTGGGATCTGAGGTTTACCTCAATGTTATGAAGAAGTATTTAGGAAAAACTAGATACTAAATTGAATTTTGCACTGCATATCATTCTTATACAGATGGGAAGTCTGATGGAACAATTCAACGCCTAGTTGATATGTTAAGATATTGTATTTTGGATTTCAAATGTGGTTGGGATCAACACCATCCTTTAGTTGAGTTTTCATACAAAAACAACTTTCACCCAAGAATTCAAATGGAACCATATGAATCCCTATATGGGAGGAAATGTAGAGATCTAAGGTGTTGGGATGAGGTCTGAGAAAGAATGTTATTGGGACTTTAGATTTATGATGGAATTCTCAATATTGTTAGAACCATTCAGTTGTATATTAAGGATGAAAACATCTAGTAAAAAATTACGTTGATAATCATCGGTGTGATTTAAAATTTGTAGTTGGTGGAAATGTGTTTCTATGATTCTCACAATGGATTAATGATGTAATATTCATGAATAAATTGAAACCAACCATGGGGTATATTATTCCCTTTTAAATTCTTGATCATATCAGGATGATAGAATATCTCTTGGAACATTATCAAAATCTCAATCAAGTCCATGATGTGTTCAATATATCTGTCATGAGGAAGAACATACCTAGTCCTTCACATGAACTAAACTCAGAGGTCATGATGCTTGAGAAAGATCTTTCTTAAAAGGAGAAACCTGTTGAAATTATGGAATATAGAAATAATTTTCTACGAGACAAGACCACTCACCTGGTCAATCTTTTGTGGAGAAATCACCAATTAGAGGAAGATACATGGGATATTGAGGATTTGATGAAGAATAATTGTCCTTAATTTTTACCTATGTGATGAATTTCAAGGGGAAAATTCATTTAGGCGTGGTATAATCTAACACCATGAGTTTTTATGGACCATTATTTGAATAAATTAAATTTTCATTTAGGTGTTCCAATTCACTAAGTGAGACATTCCATTCACACAGCCCAAAATTTCACTATGTTACACTGCACCAACTCAGCATACATTACACACAACACTGAATAGTTATATGTTATGTACAACATTGACTTGGTGTATGTTAAAGGCAACAGTGACTAATCATATGTTACATGCATCAAAAAAGTTACTACGAAACATAATTTAATTGTTAAAATTATTTAAATGAGATAATTATAAACTATCCATAAAACATTGTTATACAAATAGTAATAAATATTTTTGGAATATTTTTTTATAATTTATTTATATAAATAAAATATATTGATATTGGATGTTTTATTTTTGGTAATGTCCTTTTTTGTTTAAAAATACCGTTTTTTCGAATGAACTTCTTTTAATTTTATTTTCTGAAAAGTAATAAAATTAATTTTAGGAAAATTTATAAATTTAAATTGATAAAATAAAATTCATTTTTGAATTTATAATGTCAAAATTAACATTGGGTGAAATATTGGGTCTTTTTTGAGGAACTTACTTTTTGGATGAACAGTGAAACATGATTGATTTTAATTCATAATAGTTTTTAGTCTAAATATTTAAGGATAAACAATATTTTAAATGGTTTTAAAATATGAAATAGATTATATTTTTATCATTTAACACATTTTATGAAATTTTAACCAATTTCTAATTGAAAATAGATATTTTGATCTTTTTTACATTAAAAGCATGCCTTGTCGACCCAACTACCAGAATAATTTTAAATTAATTTGTGCCACTTATGATGTTAGAATTTTTAAATTTTGATTACATATTTTAAATATTAATTTTTTATCATTTTTAATAATGTAAACACAGTTTTGACAAAAAAAATATTTATGAATGTAATTAAATTTAATTACATCAATTAAGGTAAAAGTAAGCTTAACTAAGGACTAAACCTCAAATTTAAGTCCTGAAACGGTATAGATACTTGTCCAAATACCATTGAAATTCTATTATTCAGCCACAATGTTTCATTATAGATTATTTTTATGGACTTTTTTAAGTAAAAATGAGGCTACACCTAACCTGTTTTCAAATATACCTAGCAAATCCTTTCCCTTCCATATAAAAAAAGCCACCACTGCTTTCTCCATTTCACACCCCTAAAACCAAATATGTTCCACCAAAATCAAATCATTATACTTACCAACATCTCTCCCTTCATCCTTGAATATTCTCTTTGTGAATAAAGTCTTCCATGGAATCCTTTGGTCTCAAACCAAATTGAGTTACCTGATTAAGAGGTAACACCTTTGTTCAAACTCCTTTCATTTATTTTTTTATCCACCACTCCACTCTCTTTATTCAATTATTTTTTAAAAATACTTGTATAAGACATATAATATGATATTTTTATGCCATTGGTTCAACCTAAACTTACACAAACCTCCATAAAATGGGTGGCGAACATACTATTTACGTGTACTGAGAACTACCGCCTCACTAAACGATGATTGATCATTTTTCCTTTACCACCACTAATTGCAGAAATTATGATGGATAATCTATTTAAATATGTCACATGTTATACTTATCCTCTCTTTAAACTTATTTATTCATTTTTTTAAAACTTGTCTTTGTTAAATTTCATTCTTTGTATATATGATAATTTTTTTCGTGGAAATATGGTCTACTGCCCCCTCAATGCGATATGATTCATTCATACACAACATAAAATATATTAAAGACACATTTAGTAAAATTATAGGATATTTATAACATTATGAATCTTATTAATTGATACAATATAAATATATACATATATGTAATTTTCTTTATTTCTTTTAATACCACAATAAAAATTGAAACAATATTCATTTATACGAACGACATACCATCTCCATAAACGATGTATTCCATTTCATACTTATATATTATATAGAAGATTATAATAAAAATACAATGAATGTAAATGAAATTTATATCATGGTTTAATTTATATAATCATTATATACTTATATTAAAAAAAGATATAAAGAATTAAGACACATGCGTAGTAGAGAGAAAATATTATCCAAATTGAAATCATAACATAGGACGGTTAACAAGAAGGTAATATAAGGTCGTAATCAGAACATATTTGATAATTTACGTAAAAAACGGTCATTTAAAAGTTGTATAATAAATTTATATTAATTATATAGGTGGTTTTAATGAATATGATGATATTCAATACACGAGGTAAAGAGATTTCATTTGAATTTTTATTTCTATGTAATACAAGCTATGTTCGCCATGCTTTCCATTTACATGGTTCATGTACATAACATGATTGTAATCTATGTATATTATAATTAAATTTTTTTTCTTATAATATTATTTTAATTATATTTGTTTCAAGAGTTTTATGTTTCCAAAGTTACCAAATCAGTGAAACATTTTTTTATCAATTTCCCTTCTTTGAGAATTGTGTTTTGTTATGAACCTAAATTATTTTATGAGGTTTATATACTTCAATTTTACATGTTATTTTATGAATTTAATTCTATTAATGATATTTTAACCTCCACGTAATTGAATTTTTTTACATCTAGAGTATGATCCCATGTTACCAAGTTATAAGATTTTATTAAAACAATCTGATCGATATTCAAGATTGTTTATGTTTATGATTATTTGATGAAATATTAAGATCAATTCTCAATAATTCTCATTAGTTTCCTTATCCTCAAATTATTAAATATATATCCTTGTATTATTTCCAATTTTCCACACATTGGTGCTTAAGATAATTTTTTTATGCAAACTCCGACCATCTATCTCTAGTCTGAAATCTATTGTATTCAAAAACCATGTTTCAAAAAATGTTTAAAAAAATGTTTTCAAATGACCCTTAAAGCACATTTTCAAGGAAAATTGATTTTAAAAACTATTTATGAATATTAATTATTCATTTATGATTTTTGAAATCTATTTTTAAAGAAAAAGAAATAATGTTTTCAAAAATCATTTTCAATGTAGAAATGATATTTTCCACATGAAATGTTTTTAAAATATATTTAAAATTTATTTCCCATCTAAATAAACATCCATTTTTTCACTCATTACTTTATTTGGAAATTATTCCATGTTTACATTCATTATCATTTTCTTAAGGGATTATGTTCAATGACATGATGTTATTGAAACATGTTTCTCTTTCATGGGTAATTTTCATTTAAAACCCATTTGTTGTCCATAGGTTATGATTTTGATTAAATGGTTATAAAAACTATATATTTCTGAAAGTTAGTATATTATTACATGTTTATATTACACATTTCATTTCAAGGTTTATGATATGATTATTTATGATCTTGTGGATGTTTTATATATGATTTCATTATGAGATGGGTGGGACCTATATCTCCCCCAAATGCATTTGGTAAAAATTTATATCACATGAGATAGACTATGATAGTCTTGGGAATGAACCATGACTACTACGATGGACATGGGAGTGAAACATGACTACCAAGATGGTGTGGGGAGTGACCATATACCTCTAATATGGTCTTGGAAGTGATGCTTGTCTACAATGGAAATCATATTATATACGATTTTGTGCCTAACAAAAATCCTTGTGTCATTTCTAGGTTTTTCATTCGTGGATTATGTTTTATATTTTCTTAAGATTCATGTCATATGAACTTCCATGTTTTATGAGATGATTCATGTATATGATCATTGATATGAAGGGTGTGATATTCTATTTTCTAGATCCTATTCTCATACCCATATTATTATGATTATTCTTACAAATATCATTTCTTTACCCTTAGGGTGAATTTGATCTCACCATATTTTCTGTTTCTTATACAAGGTTATAAGTAGATGTATTATGTTTTACGTGTGTAAGAAGGATTATATTCCATAAAAACTCATGGGAGATAATGTATCTCACTTATGTATCAGCTTTTATGTTCCAATGTTTCCAAAGGAACTATACTAGTGTGATATTTGGGAATACTTTTTTATAATATTTTATGTATTCTGCAAATGTTATTTTATGTTAATGTATGAAAATTGAGTGTTTTTATAAGAAAGGATTCCACATTGTACATGACACAACCTATAACACTTAAACTACATGTGTACCCTTTTATTGATGTTTTTCAGTAAACCTAGTATAAAACAACTCTATAACTCAAAAAATAACATTGTAAACTTGCATTGTGGACAAACAGAATCAAACCAAATACAAAAAAATCACATGTAATTTTTTTCGTTTAAATTTTTCCCTTTAGGGTTTTAATTACTATACAACTATTCACATGAAATTTATGAATATTCTTACAATGTGTGGAAAATATGTTTTAGTCTTCCATATATTACCATAGAATTATTCACGAGGTATAAGATTTTGAACAATGATATAGTTATTAGGAAATATAATCCCACACGAGCCATGTTCATCATGGGAATCACGAGAATCATAAAATCTTTACCAATGAACAACTTAATTCTAATAATGGAAAACTACATTCATCGTGATCCACTTATATCCTCTAAATATATATTTTTTAATTTTCATAAGACATTTTTTGGTTTATTTTTAACCTCATAAATAATCATAGATTGAAAATATAAATGAATATTTAAAAATACAAAATGTATCATAGTGAAAAATTAAAAATTCAAACATAAAAGGGGGATGATATGGAAATCATAGAGGCATTATTCAAAAATAAAACCATCCCATGTAAATGCTAGTGGTGAACTCGACCCACAAAATCCGTCGCTAGAAGCCACATGTTGGAAGAAAGAACTATCATCATCATAATTGGAGAAATAGAGCACCATAACTTAATCAAACAACCAAACATAGAATCAAAAACACAATCTTCACTTTCACTAAAAACCACACCAAATAGAAAAGTAACCAACCATCATGAATTGTACTAAAAAAGATATCATAGAGCATCGATTCCTTAAAAAATAAACATAATTATAACGAACAACCGGCCCAGTGGGGAATTTATAGATAGTGATGAAGCCACCATGTAATAATCTATATAGAATGCTTTGGGTCACTGGAACTCACCGCCAAATACACTATGAAAACCTACCACAAAATTCCCATTGGTAGAATAGTGGTGGATTCATATAGAAGGGGAAGTGTATAGAGAAGAAAAAGGACTCAACAATGAGTTTTAACCATCCTCTTAACCACCAAAATCCTCCTTCAAAACCACCACCTGAAGATTACAAATTTAGGAAATAGTATGCACGACCAGAATTCCAAGAAACACTCATAAATAATACCTAAGAAACAATGAAACCATCCACCTATAGGACACATACATAACCATCAAATGAAAAATCCAAAACCAAAATGTGTTAGAGCTGAAATCTAAAACCACAGAACAAAAATAAACATAAAGAATGAAATGTGATAATAGAAGGGAAGGATAATATAAAGAGGAAAAATGTAGACAATGGAGAAAACGAAGAAGGGAATTCATTAAGAACTACCTCCCCACCATAAAAAATATCCCCAAAAAACCATTGTTCTTAACCAAAAATGCAGTATTGTACTATTATTATGGAAATAATGGAAAATGAGGATCACTGAAAATAAGAATTGGTGTTTTGAGAAGTGGCATCCGATAAAATAGTACCCAAAAAATAGAAACTAGAAATAAATGAGGAATAAGATTTTTAAATGCCACCACCAACAGAATCCCAAGTCACTATAGTTGTAAATAGTTAAACCAATATGGGGTTCATTCTTGATAGTTCTAGCAGGATGAGTGAAGATTGCAGTGGGGGAGATCCAGGTGGTAGACGAGGGAATTTGAATGGGAGAATGATAAGAATTTCAGGAAGAGAACCTCTCACCAAAAGGGGGAGATGAGGGGGATAAATGATGTCCTTAATAAGGAAAATATTTAGCATCATATGATCCACAATGGCACCATACTTCACTGAATCCCCCAATCATCTTCTCACCCATTCTTAATCAATAAAATTTTCCACCATTATTAGTGATGATAAAAATAAAAGTCATTTACGGACAACAACACATTAATGAATTTTTATTAAGATAGGGTAAAGAATAACATACCTCATGGGGGGTTTAACATCAAAGCTTATTTTTTGGGGTGTGTCGATTAAACTCAAAAATCTAGTAAATGATGGTCAGATTCATATTTGGGGAAGGCCTTAATTAGAATACATGAAACCTATTGTTCTGTTAGAACATTCTGAAACTTCACAAATCTAGGTTGAACAGTCTCATTGATAAAATGTTAATTGATTCTAATATTCATTATGCATGAGTGATGGATTTTATTTCTTCTCATATTTACATCACTTGAATTTTCATTATCAATTATGGTCAGATACTTATCTTCAACCACAATATATTCTAGCTATTACATTATCAATAAGAACAATGTGTAAGATTGTGACACTATACTACATTTAGATTCCATATATCCCAACAATATTAAATATTTTTCCTTTCATAGAAAATAAATAAAAAATCATCAAATATAAAAGAAACCACCTAAAATTTATTTTCTAGCATCTACAGAACAATCCCAATATGCCATAATTTAAGAAAATATCTATTTAAGATATGTTTCATTGTACAGAAGATTGAAACCATACATTCCCTTAATATACCAAATTATTATTTTCATTGAATATAAGTATATTTATTAATGATTACAAAGATATCTCACCACTAGGAATAAATTAACAAATTTTTTCCATGTCACAATTATGTTCATAAAACTTCCAATGTTTAATCTATATTATATGAAATTTATGACTTTTCATTCAATTTTTGTTGATATTTTCATAATTATTGAGTCAAGTATCATCATGTCCTTTTAATTATATATTCAAAAACTTCTTACAACCTCCATGACATATTTGTGCTTATAAATTATTTTTCATTTCATTCCTTGTTTCATATGTAAACAATGGATAACATTATTTCACCATTAATTTAAATTTAGTAGGAATATATCCTATATTTTGACAAATATTTTCACTTCTCTTTATCTAATCAACCAAATATTATTTTTTTGACATATCACATCATGATCATCCTTTCACCACACTTATTGTTAGTATTTATATTTTAATCAGGTATACAATATAGAAGACTATGATTCTTCAAATACCGATCATGTATTCAATACCACCCTATTGATGCCTACATTAATCCATTAAACTTCTTATTTTGAAAACATTACGTGTTCACATCTTCATGAATATGAAAACTAACTAGCTATTAGATGTACAATTATCTATCCAAACCCCCATTAATAAAAAATGACATGGAATCCATATGGTTATTGATATTACTTGTAACTAATATGGCCAAGTATAATTACACAATCTCCAGTTATGAAAATGGTGAAAATTTCCTAGAAAAATAAATTCCATAAATCTTATATTATCCCTTTAAAACCATCAATTATTGTGTTTGAATTACCCTTCCATATTCATTTACTTTTTTATGGATGACCCATTTGGTACTAATGATTATCTTATCTTCCATTCAGGAAACAATCTCACAATGTATGCTCTTTTCATTTTGGTTAAGCATTTCATTCATAACTTGAACCAAATTTTAATTTTCAAAATATACTAAAACACTCAGTATAAATATTTATGATGTGAATGATACTTTGTGTAGTTCCTTAAATCTCTTTCTCTTCCCTAGTGTTGTTGATCCTAATTATACTGTACCTGTAAATATTGGCTCGACACTTCATTATCAATAAACATACATGTCTAGATTAATCCTTCTAATAATCTAAATATTAATCTAAATATACACCATGTACAATAACATATCATGAGATTCTCATCTCTTCACCTCCATTATCCTAAAAAATTTCATGTATTTATCATTGATTCTCATCATTGTCTAACATAAAAACGTCATTTCACTGTATTAATTTTCAAAGATACTTTTTATAAAATTTATAATATTTTATTTTTTTCATTATTAGGAAACCAAATACACTCATATCATTGTGTTTTAACATTCACGTGTTTCTCCATATTTATAAAGAAAAACATACTTCAGAAGAATCAGATGTACAGTAATGTTATCATATTTCAATAACACACCCCATATAGAGTCTTTTATTTCATTAGACACAATATGATCTCTTATAAATATATAATAATGTATACATTAGAAGTATCCCAAACTTATTTAGAAGGAAATTCTAAATGATCAATGTTGTAGCCATGTTGTTGACAATCTAGTTTCTTCTCTCAACAATTTTTTTTTCGAATGATTTATTATTGTTAAAACATGGTTCCTAATCCCATTTTTATGGAGGTAATCATCGACATGTATTTTTAGGGACATTTTTCCATTACTAATTTGAAACATTCAAAAAACATTAAACCACCATATTTTTAACTTTCCTTCGATAATGTGTTATTTAAAAAAACTCATCAGACTTGTGGGTGATAATTGAAACTCTTTACATCCTACTCAAATAATAAATGAAGAGGGAATACTATATCTTCCCTATTAATATATTTTGTGTAAATAGTTCAAAAAACCTATATATATACCAGATAAAGAACTCTTGATCACGAATCATTGGTTTAATTATATATATTTTGAGTGATATTACTATGTTTGAATAAATTAGTTATATGTGTATGATCACATGATAACCATGGCATGCCTCTTGAAATAAAACATTTCACTACATTTTCCATGAATGGTTCGATCAAATAAAAATGATTATTATTCCATAATCTATTTTCATCTTCAATGGACACAAAATACATAATTATTTCTCCACTAACAAGGTGTAAATTCACCTACATTAACTTTCCTAAAAAAACTACACCATATTTTTGTGTGATGATGTATAACATAATCATAAAGCTTATAGAATAATTTGAGTCGCATAGCTGAAAAATTGTAGTAATAAGTGACTGAAGCCATCAACGGCTATGACATAAATAATCATCACATAATTTAAATAAATCAATAATTTTCTCAAAATATAATCTTTAGGACTAAATCATTTCAAAATATAAAAAATCATTCCTTGTGATACAGAATTCTTTTCACCATATTCTTATTTTTTCCATGTAGAAGGTGAACACACTATTAACAATCATTTTTATTTACAATCTAACACATTGAAGGAAATGGATGCAATTATTACCTACTAATTTCTTTTATGTTAACTTAATATTTGGCTTCATACATGATGAAAAATAAATTTTTTGATCTTCCTTAGAGTATGAGGAGACAACATCATCTTCCAAAACAAAAAAAAATATGATTTTCATTTTCAGGTCATTTGATCATTCATTCAGTATTTCCATACTAACACTAAGGATATACTTCAACCAATTCATTTAATTTTTTATTGTTAAATATAGGTCCTTCATTTTGAATCATCCACGATAATAACTATTACAATCAAATGCATTCTTGGAGTGGAAAACCCTTTTCAGAGGCCTCTATTTCTCTAGTTGTCATACGTACATAATTTCTTTATAAAATATTTTTTTAGTGTTACCGAAAAAATCCAAAATAGTAACATGTAATATTTGGTGTATTCATATGAATCATTTCAACATTACTAATAGTCTCTTCAGTCCAATTTATCTTCTAATTCTGATTCATAATCATATAAATATTTTGCATCATAGAATGTGTTGGTGGATTAACATCCATCATCACTTCTTTTTATTTTAATTTAGAACACATACAAGCTGCATAGTTCTAATGTTTCATTTTATTATCCTAATATACTATTTAATATTTTGATAGACCTAAATAATCAAATCACGATTTTTCTTTTTCTGGTGCGGCCTACTTTATTAATATCATATCGGGGGTCATGAGTTTCTGTTGATGGTTAACCATAATTTTCTGGTCAGCACCTACCTTGTCAAATTATTTTATACGTTTAACTTGTTGGTTTACTATGTTATTTAAGATATCAATATCAGTGGTCTCTTCATCAAATTATATCTTGTAATCATCAAATTTCTCTAAGTTCACAAGATTTTAATATCTTTGGTTTTCAATTTCATCATTGCCCGTGTACTTTTCATTATTATTTTTCTTCATGTAGTGTTTTTTATCAGAAGCCAAATTATTGGATTTCTATTTTTTCCAATGAAAACATATATCTTATTGTGAGATGATTCTAACTCAATAAGGAGGTTAACTCTTCCTTAGACCTTTTCTTCAAAATTTTCACTTTATTTCATTTTATGGGAATTACATACAATTACCTATATTAATTTTTCCCCATGATCATTACGTCATCAATATCTTCTACCTCTGATTATTCTAAACTGTCATTTTCATATGAAATAAAATTCATTTTTCTGATGAAATTTCTCATATTTTTTGTACTACCTCTCAAAATAGCTGAAGAATTATTCTTGGGAGTCTCAATAGCATCCTAATCATTATATTTAAACCTATTTGGACACTTTTATGATCTATTTGAAACCATTCAATATCTAAAGAATGTGAATGGAAGTTTCCATTTGATCTTTCTTAGTCCACATTGTAAATCTCACGAACAAAATGACTTGACATCATCCAAATCATCTTATTTCAGAATATCTTCAATAATGAGTTTCTCATTGGATGCAAATTCATTCTCTTTAGACATTATCATTATCACAGGACCAATATCACCATTTCTCATATCCAAAGAGAGAAGATTACTATAAAATATATCCAATTTCATATATTATGGATCATTATATCCCACTATAGAGTCATTTAGATTGAACTTATGTTTATATATTATCTGATGTGCTTATCAATATTTACATCTTCAAAAGAATATGTGATTCTATGCATGTGTTCCATCATCAAATTCACTTAGTTAATGAATGAAAATATATACTAAATGGTGTGAACTATAAGATTTCTATATATTTTTACCAGAGAAATCAATTTAGAATATCTAACGTCGAATTTCCTTAAAATACATTTTCATGCATTTCTTCCATAAAAAGAGTTTTCTTACATGACATCACTATAATTTCAATTGTGTTATTTAATTGTAACCAGTGTAATTGATTCATTTATCATTATAATTTGATTATCTAAATTATTATTCTGATATAACTCAAGTATCAATAGAGGAATGAATACAATTCATCAAATTTTTAATGAATACCATTCCCAATGAATAGAAGTGGTTTTGCATATTATTTATCCACATTTAAAATGTGTTTTCATACAGGATTGGATTTAAAAATTAATTTATAATTCCCATTAATTCTACTTATATGTAACATATACCTTCAAATATTTATATTTATACAAATTTTTTAAAAAATAAGTTAAATTACCTTAGAGGTGGGAGTGAGAATAAAGTCATGATAGATTTAAATATGTAAATATTTTCATCTAGTTTCATCAATATGAAAAAATACTCCAATTTACCATAATAATGTATGAGAAGAAATGAAAATATTATTAAGACACAATTATTGATATTATCCAAATGAGCATAAGAAAATTCATAAAGAAAGAAATAATTGGATATTGGTTTTGTTTTCCCTAAAAAAGTAAGGGATGTAGAGGGTGTATAAAGCTCATAGATTGTATACACCTCTAAGAGAAATGTGATCTTGTGGCCATCTTGAGGACACATGGGGGAACCTTGTGTAATTCATACCCTTCGAAATATAATTTTAGGACCCTTAAATAATACATTTTGATCTCATTAGAGTCCCCTATAACGACCAATGGTCACATGATGTCACATAAATGATTACCCCTATGTCGTATTGTTTTCAACCAGTGGGCGGCTAGAAACCCATCTATAATTATTTTAAAAATAGATGAAAAATATCCAGTAGTTAATCATTCTTTAGTTCATAAAACTCATGAAATGGATCATCGAAGGAGAGAATATTTTTCCTCAATTACATTCAATAAATATCACAATAACCCTTTTAATTTATAATATAAAACAAAGGAAATAAATGAGGATGATTGGGAAGCCACTATGAGTTGTAATAATCATTGTAATAATCACATGACACACCCCTGGAGGGTTTCAAGACCCCATGAGACCCTAAATATAATTTCATATATTCTTGTAAAAGGCCATCGAAATAAAATCCTCATCACTTGTGATGCCTCGAATATTCCCAGGAGACCTCACACTAACCCTTTGGCTCCTTATGAACAAACTAATCTGATTTTCAATGTAATGGTCACAAATCATCATATAACCACTATTGTTCATGAAATACATCATCAATAGGTAGATTATTGGACTTTAACATTATTCATGAAATATTTCAAGACTCATGAAATTTGTAATATAAAAGTGGAAATAAAAATAAAAGGATTCCAGATCCTATAATGGTCGTAAAACTCTTTAAATGAAATAAGGAGGTCAATATAATGGTTTTGTGAGACTCTTTGTGATGTCAGAAAGATCTTACAAAAAACCCCTAACAATCCATCTTTTTACCATGGAAAGTACCAGACAAGTCAAATTGCATCACACAAATGACATTTGACATGAACCCTCATCTCCCAAAAGAACATGAACATGTTAGTATCGAAATATCAAATTCCTTACACATGCCTTCATGATTCAACAATTTCACCATTCATTGGAAGTAACATGATAAAGTAAAAGGTTATGGGATGGAATCTCAGTCACTGATAGTATTGTGACTTCCATAGAGAGATCTACTACAGAGACTTGTAAAGATGTATGATCCTGAATCCATTTTCCAAATCCATCCTGGACCCACGTGATATGAACCTCGCAAAAAGGCGAACAACTGGGATGGGTGAGGCCTATAATTTCCCCACCCCATCATGAAAAATGAGAGACACTATTATCACCAAAAAACAAAGATAACTATCAGGACCATAGATCTCCATCCAAATTATAGAGTGGATTTAATTGAGTGGTGGATATCATGGCTATAAGGTTTTCAATTAGGTAAGATACCAATGAACAGTTGGATCGACCATAAAACATGCATATGCACTTCATGTGTTCACTCATAGATCTCTTGAAGGACTTATGGAAGGTCATACATAGAATATACTACAAATATTCTAGATCATGAGGGACATAATATAGGCTAACAAAGATAAAAATAAGTAATTCACAATATAAAGTATATTGAAAATGAATAAAGTCGAGATACTTAAGAAAAGAATGTATGTGATAACCCTTATAGGATTTTCATGATCCACCAACGACATTTGACAACAATAGCACAGGTCACATAGGTCTCATGATATTCCTTTTATATTATGTTTGGTTTTTGATATGTCATCTTGACAAGTGAAATCAATTCAGATGGAGTGTCATGATCATTCTACCCAATGATAATGAATCCCTCTGAGATCACCATTCATGCAAAGTGATTTCCTTCAAACATGTCACCAGACTGATATGCATACACAAATTCATGTTAGCTAACTCTCACAGTAGAACCACAACATGTCAAACTGACTCGCATGATTCCATCTAGACATGTCATCCATGTCCTGTGATGCTCTCCAAACATGTCATCCTATACAAATGACACCCTCCGAGACATGTATCATTGATTCTCACAATTCCATCTAGGTGTGTCATCCAAGTCTGGTAATGACACAATGGATTGTCTAATAGATCATGTGGCATCCGATGAACAAGCCATCTGAGGTAAAGTGATGTCTTCTTAATAAAACTATCCAATTATTTTTATTTCCTCCCGAAAAGTGATATTTTATCATGTGACAACCTTCAGATATGTAACATCACTATTCGAGGTCCAATTAATATGTTCCCTAGGTTGGTGGGTTACATGGCCTGCAGCGCACCTCCCCATATGCCAAATGTTTTCGACTAATAGTGGTGTTGTAAATGTGATATAGTGGGGAGAATATACCCTTATGTCAATTTAGAACAAGGGATAGAACATACGACATACATAAAAATAAGAATAATATAAATAGAAAGAATATATGTACTATGGAAGCATAAATAAAAATCTCTACAAATGAATAAGATGTTGAAGAACAAATAGAACTATATAACTAAATATTACAATCAAAATCCTCGATGGTAGTGTCAATAAATTATTCATGGAATACTATTATACAAATAGAGAAACATTTGAACATATATAGTTTCATTCTTCACAAAAAGTAAAAATGGAGATAAAAGGTTCCCCACTAGCATCTATAGCACATTCTTGATCCTCTACTCCAAAACTCTAACTAAGTATTCATATCAACATCATGTAGCAAGTTCCTTTCTATTATTCCTATGTGTATAAATATAATATTCTTGGGTTTCAAATGTATCCTGAGTAGGTTGTGAGAAAAAACCACAATAGCCCAACACCAATGGTCTCAACATGTAATCAAAGTAGTTCTCATAACTAAATAATGTGAATATAACAAAAATATGAAAGAAATTATAAAATAAATAGCAAACCTACTTCGGTTCTTATAGGATACCTGGTGGATCAACCTGCTTTGGCTCAGGGAAGGAGTAAAAGTATGATCAATTACTATATGTAATAAAAATATATATAATTAAATTATATAAATTTAATCTGTCTATATGAAAAAAAATATGTGTGGATTTAAGTGTCCACATTGGTGGAATATTAGTGCTGTCTTTACCATGGAATAACTCATACATCCACAACCAGTATAATGAGCATGTAAGCCCAAGAAATAAGGTACATGCCCCACATCCCAATAAGAGTGTGAGACGTCATGAAAGACTCTTGTAATGGTTAGTGAGCCGTCATGTCGTCCCTTTAATGAAAGAATGTGAGACAACAATTCCACCATCATAATATTTTCAATGGTGTGAGTTGTCATCCTCAACACCTAATGTAAGGGAGCGTGATACCGTCATTCTCAATTGGTCCCTTACCATCAACTCATAGCCTCTATAATGGTTCGTTATAAACAAAAATGGGATATCTTATTACCTTAAAAGCATCATATTTATTCATCCTATATATATATAATAGGTATAGTCATATTTATAATTTAATACATGATGAATTGCCTCTCATGTTCCATGATAGAAATGTTAAATTTCACACATGTAATTTAAATTCATAATGATAATTTAGATAAGGAACAACCAAATTTCTTGATTTGGTCATCCTTTATGTGTCATTAATATAGTACATTTAATTAATTGAAAATAGAAAAATCCATCATGAGTATTCCCTTCAATTTAAATTGAATCCATTTAATTTACCGAATCATGGAAATTAAATTAATATGGATCAAAGATGCATTTAAATGGTTACATGGTCAATGAATGCAACAGACTAAATTGGAAATTCCATCCATAAGTGGACAAAAAACCTATGAGGTTCTTTTGGATAAATTTAATATTCATCTCTTTTGGTAAATTTCAATAAAAGATAAAATAATAGTTAATTTGGTGTTCTGGGCAATTTGACCAATTGGCCATAATTGTCAATTTGACTTGTCACATCCCAGCTATAGAAATATAAGGTGTGAAAAAACCTCTAAACTACTAAAAATGAATTAATAAGATTTTATCAATGTGGAAGGACCAACTAGACATGAATAACTCAATATAATTGGGACACTTGGAAAAAGATGGTGTGTAGCACATCAAAATTGTTATGAAGAAACAAAACTTAATTGTGAAATGATGTGACCTACTACCTCAATTTCGTTGATGAATCCTCGCTCGATATTGGATTATGATTTGAAGAATTTGTATGTTTTTTGGTAAATGGAACAATACGTGAAAATATTATTAATGAGAATGCACCAAAATTTCACAATAAATCCAATGGAAAACATAGATAGAAATGAAGCAGATTTTAGAACATACTATGATAGATTTTATGCTTCTGGAGGATCAAGAAATAGACTCTAGATTAAAGAGTTAGATCAAATCCTAGATTTAGGAGACATATGAAATATGAGAGGAGGAAGTTAGGTGAACCACTGGGGTATGAAGGAGAGAATAAGGACATAGTTTATAACTGAAGGGGTGGAAAATTAATTGTCACGCCAAATTAAGGGGGTGCATGATTTATTCACATGGTTTTAAAATCCTGAAGAAACCTTGAAGATCCGGTATATCTTGAAAACATTAATCACCACATGGTTGTGCACCAATGGAAAAATGGTTATAAAAAATAGAGAAAATTGAAGGTTCCACATATGCAACCACATAGTTTTAGAGAAACTATGCATTCTAGATGATACAGTTTCTCCAAACCATTCAAGGATTGTTTTTAAATTTTTATTGAACTATAGTATTCAAACAAGTCCCAAATGCCACTGGGACCTTCCTTATTCCGTATAAAATGATTGAAAAGTTTAATAAGAGGACTTAAAATGAAAATAAAATGATCTATTTGTTTTTTAAATGGAAAGACTTTACAACCCCCTGCATAACAGAAATCACCGCCAAGATGGTCTTATGTGCATACAGAGGTATCATCAGAGAATAGCTATGACAACTGAGATACTATACCACCTTTCTATTAGTAGGTCTCTTCCTATAATTAGACGTGTTTCCATCGCATGAATTCTGACAAAACTGGCCGAGATTGAAGTGTCTTCACACCCCGATCAACAACACAAATGAGATACACCTCAAAGGATACATCCATATCAATATCAACCTCATCAGGCTAAAATACATGTAATGTTTTTGGATAGTATTGAAAAATATAAGATAGATGGAATAAATAATTCATGTAATAGTATATCTGATGAAGTTCCAATTGGTAATCTACTGGTCTGATCCATTTTAGATCCTTGAAGGGTCTAACGAAACTGGTGAGAGCTTATAGTACTTCTGCATTTGCCTTTGCCCAAAACATGGTGAGTCTTAAAGGAAAACTACATCTCCCACATCAAAATCAATAGGTCTTTAGTATCTATAGTCATATGACTGATTTCTTGAATGGGAAATCAAAATTTTATTTCTGATCAATTTGAATTTCTCTGTATTCTCCTGCATGAGACATAGTCCTAGTATAACTACTTCCCAAGCCTCTATCCATCATAGTGGTGAGAAGAAAGGCCAACTATATAAGGCTTGAATGGGACCCATATCAATGTTATCCTAAAATATATTATTATAAGTGAACTCAATACAATGAATGTGAATCTCTCATGAACCCTCAATGTTATGGACACATGCAAAGAGAATTTCCTTAGCAACTGAATATCACACTCTGTCTTTCCATCAGTCATTAGGTGATTGGTCATGCTAAGAAGCACCTATGTACCCAAGGCCTTCTATAACCCCTAAAAAATGTTACATGAAACTATCATCACTTTTAGAAACAATTGAATATTTAGATCCATGAAGATGCACAACCTACCATATATACAACCTTCCAAGAACATTTACTGAGAGTTTTTCTCGCATAGGTAAGAATTGTGTGACTACATCAAATTATCATTGAAAACCCGCACTTTATCATTTCCACAAGGTGATATGGGTAAGTAATTCATGAAAACTATCATAACCTTATACCATTTCCACATCATAATAGACGATAAAAATAGAATCCCTACTGGTCCATAATGTTCTACATTCACTTGCTGACAAGTGGAACACCGAGTGATGAAGCTGAAAACATCACATTTCATAATGGGCCACTAATATTGGCATCAAATTTTTCGATACTTTTTGTTTATACAATGGTAACCCTCCCGTGCGGAGGCATGGAATTATCACATAATCCTCTCTTTTATTTTTGTTGGTACGCATAAACGCTAATGTAACAATATGTCATCATCCCCATCCATGGTCCAACTAGAAGATTTAACATCTTATGAAACACTTTCCCATAGGGAATGACCTTCAAGACCAAGAAGTTATCACATTCTTACACATTACAGAATGGATTTTGTCACTTCCAAAACTAAGAGGATAATACAACCATGGTACTCCTAAACATAAATGTGCATCTTTAAGAATAAGGATATAATATTCCATTGATCACTAGAATCATAAAGAGATTATTTCTAAGTCTTTATGAAAGAGAATCAACCATATATTGCACTAAGAGTATAATAATGATTAAAATCAAATGTCTATGGGTACTCAACCTACCTACATTACCTGATATTCATATCTCACTGTGTAAAGATGTAGTTGAGGATTTTCTAATTAGTGAATACCACAAAACTCTCTCTAAGTAAATATTGTCTCCAATAGTGTATGACATGCATAATAACAGTTATATCATGATTAGGTTTCTATTAATTCCACTAATGCGGCCTCACCTGATTAGACCCATATGGGATGTCTCACTCATATTTCATTAGAAAAATAATAAACCTTGATAGCTGATGAAACGCAATATATAGTATAGATCCTTCCTCACACAAGAGGAAATACTGTTTGGGTTGTAGTCAGTCTTCCCATGAAATCTTGAAAGGCTACTTGAAAATCTTATCACCATTAGAGTTTAACACCCTTCCTTTTCAGTATTTTAAGAGGTGATAAAAGGCATGAAAAATCTAGGATGAAGCATTTATAAAATCTCAAAAGCCCCAAGAAACGCCACGTGTCAAATACATTCTTTGGATGTTACTAAGAAACTATGACTCTCACATTATCTTAATATACTAATAATTATGTCTCTATGATAATGTGACCCAGGAAGTGGAATTTATCAATTCAAATTGGGAATTTACTAAGATTATCATATATATGATTCTCTCTCAGTGTGTTTAGCATGATCTCAATAGGGGTTGCTTGGTCATGTATGGAGCATGAATTCACCAACATATATTCCCCAATAACTATGATAAATGAATCCATATACATATGGAAAACCCGATTCTTATGATCCATGAAGACCACAAGTGCATTTTTAAGTCCAATCTAAATGACCTAGTACTCATAAAGACCATACCTACATATCAAAGTTGTTCAAGTTATGTTAGATGACCTCACACAGACCTGATGATAGGTTGAACAAAAATCTATCATTGAGAACACTCTTGATCCTTGGAGATTATCAAAGAGGTCATCTATTCAAGGAAGTGGATACTGATTCTTTAGTGTGATCCGGTTCTACTGATGTTAATCTACACAGAGAGTAGGGGTACCATCTGTATTCCTGGAATAAATAACTAGTGAACCCCATCAAGAATTGATTGTGGTGTATAAACCCTTTAGTATCATGTGCCTCCATTTTTCATTTCAGTTCGAAAATCTCATTATGTTCCATCCTATAAGAAGGAATGGTCACTAGTTATTCTCCTTCAAAAATTAAAATTTTAAACTCTACATCTCAAACTGGTGGTTAACTAAATAAGTTTTCAGGAAATACATCCCCGAAATGATCTAGTTGTGATTGGAATACAACATGTTTTAACCATTGATCATTTAGAAAAATACTAGTGATATGTGTTGTCACATTTTCCAACCTCGTTTTCTCAAGTTCGGATCACGAAGCATTCACTTCCAATTCTCCCTTATGAAAGTTTTTACCACCCTCTAATTATGTAAATGTCACCCTTCCATGATAGTATTCAACATGGTCTCAATAGGGAACTAAACTGTTAAACATGATGATCACATCAAATCCCATAATATCATGGAAATAAAAATTCAATATGACATGGTTACCACCAATCTCACAAAGACAATTCGGACAACAAAAAATTCCATCTGATCGAAAGCCTAATAGTGTATCTAGCATTAGAATACCATGATAGTGTTCAATATATAGTTCTAGACATCCCGTAATAGTCTTATATATATATGGGTGAGACATTCCTATATCAAATAAATAAGAAACTAAATTGAATCCTACTAGAATAGTACCTCAAACTAGAGAAGTTATGGTGCTATACTCTTTCGTTGTAGGTTGGACCACAAGAATTTGTTATGTTCCACATCCCTGAGTCTCTTCCTAACACCCCAAGTAATCACACTCTACTCGCACTGAGAATCATAATCCAGACATCATATGTCTCAATTTCCTTCTCATCCTGATTGGTCTCTGGTATTCTAGATGCCTTTATCTCATGATGTTGGTTTCCCCTCTTCTGATTGAGGAGAATGTTCAAATCTCCACTCGCTATTAATTGGAGGGAATTTCCTACAAAATCATTGGATATTCCCAATCCTATCATAGACTCTTCACTCAATTGGATCCCCTAAAAACTGTGCTTTTGTGTGTCCTAGATTCCTATAATTCTGACAAAAAATAAATCTATCTTAATGTGGATCCTAATCATTTCTACCTCCAAAAGTAGCCTAAAAATGCTTATATTGACAAGAATAATAATTACTGATAGCTTTAGTTGTCGAACTACCCTAACTCGAACCATTAACATTCCACAAATTCCTCACTATAATGAGAGACAAGTTGGATATTTTAGAGATATTAGTCTACCTAAAAACATTATCCTATGATCTGATGGAACATAAAATCCCATCTTCTAATCACCTGATCGTCATAATATCATAACCCACATGAGATGTAGAAAACCTCTATTGCTATGTGAAATGGGAAATGTATTACATAACTAACATTATACCCAAAAAATGGTGCAAGAATTATCTAGAAATTGAAGCCCTCAAAGTATGGTAAATGAATTAGTTGTTGATTATGGCATGAAAGTCAACCCAGAAAAAATCTCTATATCGATCAACCAGGGTGATAGCATCCCACCACCACATAGTATAATCTCAATTAATATCAGATGATATCTTTACACCTCACTTCTTAGGGAATCTCAAGATGCTCTAAAATAATTATAATTTATTCGATCTAAGACTTTGTTGTGTGGGGTCTACCATCACCAATATTGGTGGGAGGATGATACTACTGAAAATCACGAGCCTGCTATACAATGATCAGGGCTAGAAAAATGATAAATTTCATGTTCTATATCATATTAAAAAAATCATGATACTATGCTTTAGTTTCCAAATCAGGAACATGAAGCAGATCCATAGTCGGCTATATAAGAGGAGTCACTAGCCACTCATGGCCCACCACCTTAGAGACATTGTCACCACCATATTTAGGGTGTGCATGGTTTCATGGTGGAAATATAATAAAACACCAAATGCACACCTAAAAATATATTTAATCAAGTGGTATAATTCAAGATATGAAACTAGGAAAGTGATGATGTCATGTTATAGAAATACCTTTTCCTATCTTCATGCTCAAAAATCATGTTCTAGGCAGTAGAAAGAGACCACAATAGGCCATAAAAATGTAAGAGATATCAATTACCCACTACTAAGGCTAGGCCAAGGTAAAATTATCTTTGATGAAGATAAATAAGATGGATCTTCTTACTTGATAAGTCATATTCATTTTGAATTAGTTCTTATTCAAGTATTTAAACCATGTAAAGTGGTTGAATCATATAGTTTACCATTTCTTGGTATTTAAGGGCCCATAAACCTTATGAATGAAAACATGGAATCTACATGACCCACACCATAACAAGTTCCATCTCATGCTACCAATGGTCCAAAGCTCAACATTCCATAATTGATTGCTTATGGTGTCTGCTTTAATCTATTCAGGAAAATACTTTTAGGACAATTCAGACACATTAAGTATTAGTTATCATTTCCAGTCACCTAAAAAATTTCAGAACCATTTAATATATATTCAAGGAACTATAAATATTAAATAATAAAATGCATGGGGAAAGTATAAGTGGCATGGAAAAAGTCATGGAATATTAATCCTATTGTGCCTATGACGATGCATGGTCTAATGTAGCACCCTCATTTCATCAGGCCAAAATAATGAAATCATAATATTAATAATACCAATATCAGTAATGTCATAAATCAAGTGTGTCACCCAATGGTGATGTCATATCATCCATTATAGGTGGATGAAATAATTTCAAGTTCCCTTCCCAAGTAATTTGAGTTTCCCTATACATGGGTAAGCTATCTCTAGGAACATGGACAATTCCAAAATACCATAACTCCTAGTATCCTATTTGATTCAAAAACTTTAAGACAAAGGAAAATATAAAGGTTGTGATAACACTTTGTAAAATCTTGACCTGAGGACCACTGAATCTATGCCCCGAGCATGTGGTTCATATAACCTCAAGCATGCATCCCCATACATTTGAGGCTATTAACAATTAGTGTGGGTGTAAAGGTGGTATAAGGGGAGAATATACCATCACGTCAGATTAGAAAAAAATTAAAAAAATAACTTACAATAGTTGAGTCATTATTTAAAAATTCAAAATAGATAGACTATGAAAGTGTAAATAAAAAACTAAATACTTGAATATGATATGGAGGAATAAATTGAAATAAAAAAAATTAATAATATTATCAATACCTCAATTACAGTTTCAATACATGATGCATGTCATGCTGATATACCAAAAAGGGAAATAGGATAACCAATATGAAGTAATGCCATAAAAAAGATAAAAAAAAAGAAAAAAATGGTTCTCCACTAGCATCTCGAGCACATGCTCGGTCCTCTAATCCTAATATCGGACAATGTAAGCATATATACATCATATATAAGGTCCCATATATTTATTAGTACATAAAAACATAATATCTTCTTGGTTTCCAAAATCATCTAGATTAGGATTTGACATAAAAATATCATAAATCCACCACCAAAAATGTCTATGTGTAATCCATGTAAATCTAGTTACTAAATGGTGTGAAAATATAATAGAATATAAAAAATGATGAAATTAATACCCAGCCAACTCAGGTTCCTATAGGACACAAGTTGGGTCAACCAGCTTCGGATCATAGCTGGAATGGACATCTAATTAGTTACTATAAATTTTAATAATATATATATATATATAGTTTAATTATATATATTTCATCCACCTATATGAACTAAGTACATATGGATGTAAGTGTCCAAGTACCAGGAATACATATTCTACATAGACATGGGTATAACATAGACATCAATGACCAGTCTAACAAGCTTATAATATCAAGCAATAAGGTACATACCCTACATCCAATGAAGAGTGTTATATGTCATGGGAGACACTCATGATGGTAAGTGAGACATCATGTCATCACTCAAACAAAGGAATGTGACACGTCAAGACCACTGTAATGACGGTTTCAATGGTTTCAGATTTCATTCTCAACAAACTTAGTGAGGTATCATGACACCAACATCATCAACTGGACCATTACAATAATTTTACAACCTCTATAAAGGCACATTATAAATATAACTAGCTTAGGGAATTACCTATCCTTTATCATTTTAATTCATCATGTATACATATAAATAAAGAATACTAGTATTTATAAATTAATACATGTAGCATTACATTTCATGTTCCATACTAGCCATGTTCAATTACACACATGTCATTTCAATTCATAATGATCATTTAGATAAGGAATAACATAAAGTAATGTTTTTCAACCCTTTATGTTCATTCATCCAGTCTATTTAGTTCATTTAAAATAGAGGAAGACATCATGAGTGTTACCTTCAATTTTAATACAAGTCATTCAAATTAATAAAGAATGGAAATTAAATTCATATGGCTCAAGGATCCATTTAAATAATTACATGGTCAAATAATGCAATTTCTTATATGGAAAATTCCAACAATAAGTGGGAAAAACCAAAGAGGCGCATTGGTTTCCTTTTAATCTTCATGTATTAAGGAAAATTTCATTTAATAGCTATATCATATGATAATTAGATGTTCTGTGATATTTTACCGACTGGAAAAAATGGTGAATTTCTTTTGGCACTACCAATGAGTGACCACATAAGGAGTGTACGACCTATAAACCACTAAACAAGAATCAAACAGAATGTATCACAATGAAAGGATAAATTAAACATAAATAAAAAACTGATATTCCTCATAAGAATTCAATGTGTAGAAAAACGACATGGCTACGAAGTGATGAAACATAAAGGGAAAATGATGTGACCACCTACCTTAATGTGGTAGATGAATCCATGATCGACATCAAATTAATATTCTAAGCTGGTTGGTAAAGATCTGAGAAATAGTAAAATTCACTGAAAATAGGTAAAATGAGTATTCACCAAATAGTTTAATGCATTTGAATGAAAAAATAAATAAATTGGGAGGGAGAGGATTGTAGAACGTATTGAGATGAATTTGATACTTCTGACCAATCGAGAAAATGAAATTGGATCAGGGAGTTAGATCGAAGTG
The DNA here is from genome assembly GCA_963277665.1 of Viscum album. Classification (NCBI taxonomy): domain Eukaryota; kingdom Viridiplantae; phylum Streptophyta; class Magnoliopsida; order Santalales; family Viscaceae; genus Viscum; species Viscum album. The sequence goes on from OY728150.1 coordinate 1,032,030,170, forward strand.
AACCATGAAGAGATGTTTGATCAATGGGTGAAGGAATATAGGTGACCTTTTGTATGAATAAGGATATAAAAATTAAAATATTTTATAACCTATTTGAGGGAAAAAATGAATTTTCACCGCAAATTAAAGGAGTGCAAAGTTTAAGTGAATGGTGTTCAAATAGTGTGCAAACTGTATAGATATGCACTACCCTAAAAACTAGTAGTGATGCATAGCCATGCATCTTGGATCATAGGGCTGTATAAAACCCATATGACTTTCTTGTTTCCATTTCTATATTTGAAGAGTATCAAAGAAACCACATGGGTTTGGCCGAATATTTTCTCAAAACCGTGTGGCCTATCCTTTTCCCCATTTTTCTGGATATCTGGGATTCAAACAAGCCCTTTATGTTCTAGGGACCTTCCTTATCTCAGTATAAACATTTACCATGTTTATGAAAATTATTCAAATTTAAAAACAAAGGATTTATACATTCATGAAGTGATGGTTCATTACACGATTATCCATCAAGATTATGAAAATTCCTTTGGAAAAGTTAATTGCATCACATTATCACCTATAAACCTGTCAGGAAGAAGTTCTCTTACCTATCAAGCATGAAATCATAGAAATATGAGTAGACAATCATCGCATGTTAGGTATGAAATAAGTCCAAGTAAAATTGGAAATCCTATGATTGGATGACCTCGACCATCCATGGTGTATGATCCCCTAACATAAAGAAAATCCCAAACTATAATCCCTAACCAGAAGAATAATAGAATGCATCCAAATTACAAAGGAAACATTGGTGTGTAAGCCCCGATCAAGGGTACTATGAAGACTTTGATTCCTTCCATATCTAGAATACATAGGCCTCCTCCCCATGGACTGATTTGTATATTAATATTTCTTCATATGTACCAATATCTAAGTCCCACATCCTCAAGAAATGGTATGGTTTGTTTCCTACCACTTTTTCTGACTGTGATCATGGGTCTTGTGGGATATGTGATTTTCAATAATAATAAATTGTACTATAGGCCCATAAAATACCCTGAAAAACTTATAGTGTAATACCCAATATTTTAACTATGAATACATTGATTCTGACCATAAGCAGGATCTATAGGATTCCTTCCAAAAGCCAGAACCCAAACTCAAATAGGCATCCCCCATAGTGTTGGTCCTACCATGTCTTCATCATTCCAACCATCCAGACCCAATCATTTTCAGGGGATGATCATTATACCCCATATATCAGTTGAATGAGATTAATTGATTTATGATGAGTCTGATTCATGCCATAACCATGATACGTAGTAAACCTCCCTAAGGTCCTAGTTCTATATTAATTTTCCTAAGGTATATCATGTTACAAAATCCCTTTATCGGTATATAGTAAGTTTTTTTACTTGTTAACCCTTGTTTTTCATAGTGAGAATAGATCTTGTGGGTTTATGGAGTTTCAAAAGTTATACCATTTTCATTAAGAATATCCCATAGGCAAATGAAATTATATTATGTATGCCTCAATAGGTGGAATGATAAAAACCTGCATCCTATGAGATAATCTACCTTGAGTCCAGTTCTATGGATGTGAATGTACGATGATAAATATTCTTCCTACAATGACCAGGATACATGGGATGCCTTTATAAGACCCGTGATTAAATAGGAAGCCACATATGTTTTATTCCCACCATGTATCTAACATCTTAGCCATCATGAGCTAATAATCCCATTAAATGGATGATAAACACTCATCCAACAGTGGACTGAGAACCCAAATAAAATAGTGTGAATATGATTCCCATAATAATTTTTATGTGTAGGATGTCCTTCCTAGACTTGAGATTGAATATCTAGTTCCTCGTATCACCCATATATTTCCACTTCATATGATTTTAAATAGCAGTGTTTTAACAAATTATAAGGGTTTTGATTCCTGCAATAACTATGATACAAAATAATTCTCATAATGGTTCAATTACTCCTCAAAACATTAACCACACCCAATGTGGAATCAAATTATGAACCTCCTTGTTAAATGGATTCATCACATAAGTATATATTCATTACTAGGAAGTGGTTGAATTTCCCCAAATACCTACATATGGATTCAAAGAAAACCCCCCATATTCGGCATAAGGAGATACATAACCCATAATCATTTTAAAGGGTAACTAGTACTGTAAAAAGATTATAAATAGATTCATAAACATATCTTAAATCTATAAGAGAGTCCAAGAGTAGGAAACAATTCCCCAGATATGGTGAGATGAGCCTGAACTCCCATCATATCAACCAATGTGGTTTCCAAGGCATCGTTTTATCTAAAACCCCAATTTGGCCACCTCCCTTTGGAATATATTTCTATACCTTGTTTTGGTTGGGGAAACCACTGTTAGATTACATTATGAATGAAAATGATGACCCAATGTTAATGATTGTGCATGAAATGAAGCCTCCAAAATTAGCCGATGGTCCAGCCAAATGCATATGGTTGTTCTCTTCTCCCTAATGTAGAAAAAAATGTGAAAATAACATAAATCTCTCTAATAACAAAACTATTGTGTTATTTTCTAACAAGTCGTGTTGTTTTATTACTACATGTTAAAAAATATAAAATCAAACATGAAACTGTTAAATAATAGAATAATCACTCATATGTTAGGACACATTTTCATTCATATCCCACATAAACAAATGTTATAATCATAGCACAAATCTTACAGCTGATCCTTTGTGAGTGGGGTTCTCATAAATTAGACCATCATCATTTTGACCAGTCCAAGTGAGAATAATGACCAGATTATTAATTAATAGGCAATTATGTTAACCATCAATATTTTATTAAAGATATTATTCCTATGATAATTCACTAATCGATGACAATGTTATCTATTGTCTACATGAATGTAGATAATGATCTTATGAAAATAATCTAGATCCAATACAATGCCCTCTTCATAAGGGGATTGCTTTGGTAAATCACCTACTGCCTAACTCTAGTTTGTCTCAAAATGATAACACTTGCTCAATAACTCTAATATCATGTGGTTAACATGATGGTCTTGGAGTAATATATATGTGGTTTAATTGTACCCATGGATAATGCCGTCAAAGGTCTCCAAGTATAAAAGTTGATGAGTTTGTATCACTCAGGGAAAGCTACAGCGAAGCCAGTGGCCTCATTGCTACAAACAACCACTTCAAGAGATTATTATCATAGAATTACAACTACTCCCTTTTGTTTTTAATGAAGGTTTACCATGGTGTTAAAATTTTCTCCCTTCTAGTTAAGGTGTCTCCATGGAGGGAACCTCTCAACCATGGTCTCTAACATCATCCACTAGTACCCACTAGTCTCTTTCTAAGGGTACCATCCGACATACTACTATCTCAGACAACCATGAATAGGAAGCAATGAAGAAACATCAGTTAACGAAGGTTCTAGATATATTTGAGGGGGATCATATACCCACTACCACTGAAAAATTCCACAAGCATATTCTGGTAGTAACCAGCGAGCAGGATTTTATCCCTTCTCCATCAGAACATTTCTATGGACATATTCCCATAGTAGTCATGGGGGCACATATACCATCTCCAATGAACGAATTCCATCATAATATTATTTTGGAATAAGTAGTACTAAAATTTGAACATATCCACACTTCAATAGATGAAATAAGCTAGTATATAGTGGAGATAGAAAATTTCAAGGTTTATATCACTAGAAACGCTTTTCTAAAACTCCATTACATATTATTAACAACTAATGAACTCCTCCGAAAAATTCTGGCATTGGTTTAGATGTAGGGATAGGTGCATTCTCACATACATATATCAAAGACAACTCATAAATCTGATCTCTATGAACATGTGGATAATCTAGAACAATCACACACTCTTTCTCCAATCCAGGAGGATTATCAACAAACTATGATTAAGTAAGATACTCCTTTTCCCAAAGGGGTTCACCTAGTGATATTGGAACATGCCTCGAGACTGGGGAACTTGCATGTTGAATATATCTAGAGGAATATTCCAAAGGTTATGTTCTGGGCACAGTGGAATGGATGGAGGGATTGTTCGCAACTTTAATTTCATCCATATTCAATGAACGATCTAGGATCAATATGAAGATAAATACCAGTATCCAAAAAATTTAATCAAACATTAAGACAAAGGAATAAAACCCAGAACCATGAGAGGGATGATCAACATATTTTTTTATAATTAATTTAATTATATTAATGAATTACCACTAAGGTGATTATTTTTTCGTTGATTCATTTGACCATAGATATATAGTTTCCATTCGTTTAGTTCTAATGATCATAGGTAGATCTCCTCTAACCGTAATCCACACACACTCTGTGAATATATGTGCATTACCGAAAGAGTATCCGAGTGCTAGAACGAAAGATCCTTGAACTTGCATTTTCCTCCTTCGATCACCTTGAGAACCTCTTCCAAAGCATTCTCTTGGATCTGATAGATTTGGACCTATCTCGTTCTTGAGAAAATTCTTGGTAAAGAAGGAACCCTCTTGGCTCAAGGTAAATCCTCCAAATTTTTGTGCTCAACCAATTAGATAGCTTTGTAGGTTGCACCCTTGGCTAATTAGATAATAATAACTTAATTAGGAATTTAATTCACTAAATAATAATAAATAATAAGAAAAAGTATCATTACATATTTTATTATTCCGTGTGACCCCCCATGTTAAATAATAACAACAATAACATTATTTCAATGGCATGTTATTAACTTGAAAGTTATATTTAAATATTATTTTAACCAAATAATATTTAAAATTATTTTCCTCTGGACCCATATCATAGTCCACTAATCCTCATCAATATTTATTTGGACTAGAATGATGACTATTTATTTATTAAATAAATATAAAATCATTTTTCACCAATAAATAAATAAATATTATATTTACTAAAATAGAAAATAAATATTTATTAAATATTTCATATAAAATATATTATCTTGAAAATAGAGTGACTAAATAATTGAGATAATTCATACATAAATAATGATTAAACCACAACCAGAAATAATATTTATTCAACTTGTTAAATAATTAATTATTTAACTGAGATTCCATATACTCATAGTGTGTGACCCTATAGGCCGAGTTCTCAATGGCATTAAGATAACCTGCCTATTGTCAAAGGTTATTATATAACAACATGCTAATGAACCCATAGAGAAAGAAGTTAATTCCATAATGACATGTGTACTCATATGAAAAATTACCATGTAATATAATCCTTTTTTCATTATATCTTCAATAAATTAGGTTTCATGCAAGTTCCATCAACACGTATGCTTGATTTCTCAATATTTGAATTCCCTAAAATTGAACTTGCATATTGAAAAACATGTACAGGGATTAATTTAGCCAATATTATTTTGGTCAATGGGCCTGTGATATCAACTTCTATCATGGAACAGAAGGAACAAATCCTTTATCCCATTATCCATTAATGCAGTATTACTCTTGACAAACCCAACTTATCCTACATAGACGTGAACATATGTCATTATAGTTTTCACTAATACATTTATGTTCACAACTCAGAATACCCATTAATAATAATATTAATATCTAAGGACCAATATACATGTTTGTATATTCAAACATCCAATGACACTTATAATTGTGTATTTCATATTGGCGAGTCTCATTCTCATAATATCCTCATAGACATTAGCAAGGTAGCACACCATTAGAAGGTTCTTCAAAGAACTATGAATCACTTACCGTAATATCCTGTATCATTTTTATCCCTTCAAATGATATCATCCAGCTAATGAAAATATGTTTAATAATTCCATCATGTAACTTCTAGGTTCTCATTATAATAGAGAACCTCTATGAACTTTTAGTGTGAAAACTACTCTTAGGACACTATCACATTCGCTGTCATGCTGAAGGAAAATCATGATGTGATAAAGAGATTATTAGTATCCATCCAAGGAGTATATTTTTGTCATAAATAACAAAGAATTTATTTCAAGGGTACAAACTCCAATATACTCCACATTGAACTAGAGCCTACTGCTATCAATCTACAGTCTGCTAGCACTCACATGATTTTGATGCTTCTACAAAGATACACCTTTAGTCATGGGGTCCACCATGTTCTCTTCCATGGATATTCTTCTCACTACATCTTAACCCCTTTGATAGAAATCTCTCAAGATGTGATACTTATGGAGTATGTTCTTTGTCCTTTGATGTGACCTTGGTTCTTTGTCAAGACCCACTGAAGTAGTATTATCACAATACAATGTAATAAGGTCTTTACTGGTAAGTACCACATCAAGCTCATAGACAATGTTTTGAATCCAGATGACTTCTTTGGCAACATCATTACCCACTAAATACTCAGACTCTATATGAGAATCACTAACAACTGCCTTTTTGAAATCTTCCAGCTCCCATATCCTCTGTTGAGATAGAAACAATATCCTAGTTGCGACATCAGATCATTCTGCTCTATCTGAAACCATCATCAGCATACCCTCATATGAAAATCGCTTCGAATCCTATATACAGTAAGAAAAAATCTTTGGTTCTTCTTGTACACTTAAGGATAGTCTTTACAGTACTCCAATTATATTCTCCTTGATCTATTTGATATCTTCTAACCATTCATAGTTCCCAGGGAACATCATGTATAGTACATAACATGGAATCAATTACATATCCAATTGATGAAGCCTTAGTGATCTTACTCATTCTATCTTTCTCTTGTTGAGTGTGGGGGAACATTTTCAAAGAAATATGTAATCTATGTGACACTGGAACCAATCCCCTTTCGGATTTTCCCATACAAAATCAATTTAGTATCTATTCAATATATATACTTTCACATAATCTAAGTAGCCTCTTGGATCTGTCATGAATGATCATAATCCTTATAATATAGGCTGCTTTACCTAAGTCATTCTTTGAGAAACACCTGTTCAAATAGTCCTTAACAAATTATAAGACTCATATGTCATTTACAATAAGTAATATGTCATCATCATATACTACTGTGATAAATTCCACATTCCCATTAAACCTTTTGTAAACACATGACTCACATTTGTTTTTAATGAAACCAAATTCTTTTGTGGATTCATATAATCGAATTTTCCATGACATTGATTCTTTCTTCAATAAATATATGTATCTATGCAACTTTTAAATCCTTATGGAATCACCTGGTGTCACAAACCCTTCTAGTTGTGTAAAATAGAAATCCACTTGAAGGTTACCATTAAGGAATTAATTTTTCAATTCCATCTTCCAAATCTCATAGTCAATGTAAGAGGCTATGTAAAATATGATTGTGATGGATTTAGAAACGGAAATAGAGAAAATATTTCATTGTAGTCAATTCCTTGATGTTTTTAACCCTTTATCCACTAGCCTTTATTTATAGGTACTTACATTAGCTTTCATGTCCACTTACCTCTATAATACCCCTTTACACCAATCAGGATTTACATCAACTGGATCATTTACTAGAACCCAATCCTAGTTTAGATACATTGAATCCATCACATATTTCATAGATTTTAACAATCATGTAGCTTCTAAGCACTCTACTTCATCCTTGTAGGAGAGAGGTTCATCATTGTCCAACAATAATGAGTCACCATCCTCAGTGAAAGGAAAACCATATTTCCCATGTTCCATTATCTCCCACACTGCTACGCAGTACCTATGATTTAAGAACCACATCATCTATATGAAACTATGGAACATGTTACTATACCAACTCTTGTGTATCATGAAAATCAACTTCATCAAAGTCAATATTTATCCCACTACCCTTTTTAAGGATGTGATCCCTCTCACAAAAGACAGTCTATCTGGTGACAGTTACTTATTGTCATAGGGGTTATATAGGTAGTATTACATTATTTCCTTGTTATACCCTATAAAGATACACCTTGTTCTCTGAGGATCTAGTTTATTTCCTGAGAAATCCTTAACAAATTCATTGTATCCCCACACATGTGTATGTGAAAAAAGGGGTTTTTTAAAATCCATAACTCGAAAGGAATTCCATTTTCCACTTTATTTGGTACTCAGTTTAATGTGTATGCCATTTTTTTAAAGAATATCCCTAAAAGGATAATGGAAGATCTTTATGACTCATCATCGACCTTACAATGTCCAACAATGTATAGTTCTTAATTTCACTAAAACCAATCCACAAAGTTGTATATTGTGTAGTGAGTTGAGATAGAATCCAAAACACCCATTGAAAGCCAAATAAATCTTAGTTAAGATATTCTACACCTCGATCCGATCATAAATTCTTTATCATCTTACCAAGCTAACTCTCCATATCAATCTTGAATTCATTGAACTTATCAAAAAGAATCAGACTTATACCTCATCAAGTAAATATATACATATCTACAAAATTTATCATTAAAAGTTATGCATTAAGAATATCCACCTATAACTTTTACTAGAAATGGCATGCACACATCAATGTGAAAAATCCCAGAAACTTTGTGGCCCTTCCACCATGTCCAATAAATGGTGGTTTGTTTATTTCCCCTTGTAACGAAGTGTGACATCTATCACATGGTTTTAGCTCAGAAGATTCTAAATAACCATCTTGATAATGATTTTTCAGGTGCTTCTCATTTACATGACCATGGTGGTGATGCCACAATGGGTGTTATATGAGTCATTTGAACATGATTCGTTATCGATTTACAAAACTATGTTTTCAAATTTAATAAATACATACAGTTATTTAATGTTTCATTCCATAACATATGTTTTACATATAAAAGAAACAAATTTTATTTCCTAATTTTAAAATAAACACATCTATCTGTATACATGATACTGGAAATCTGTCCATGGTAACACTTGGTACAAAAAAATAGTCATGTAAAACCAAAATCATCCCGATCAGCACTGAAAAGTGATAGTCACCAATATCAAGATAATCCAACCTCGAACTATTGGCATCCCTCAGATCCACCTCTCCTCTAGTAATTTTTCAAAATATAATTGGTTCCTACATTTGAATATATATGTTACCACCACAAAATTTCTCTAATACCAAATGTGTATAAATAGAAATATTTTTCTTGATAATGAATGCACCTTTTCCATCCCCTTGCCTTTTGGTGAAGTTCATCTTCTACTGGTCGGACATGCCACATGAAAAACACACTACCTCATTTTCCTTACCATGTATATGGATCTTCTACTAATTTTTTGGATGATTCTTGGGGGCTTTATACTATTTATAAGTATTAGTCCCATTTACTTGTCCTTCCTCTTCTTATTCACCTTAAAAACTCAAGGTTTGTCACACCCCATGTCCTTATCCACTTGGAGAATTCAGGTCAGAAGTTCTAATAGGCTCTTCTCATTATTTCTCATATTAAAATTCACCATAAAACTAGAGAATCCCTTTGAATGTTATAATATTATTATATCTGTAGGAAAATTATAAGAGATTTTAAACCCAAAGAAGTCTAAAAACAAATGTAGCTGATAATATTGACTACATGTGGCCCATCTAGTGTAGACTCTCCAAGAGTAGTGGTGGACAAAGAATTAGAGATATCATACCTCTCTTTTCTCTCATTTTATATATAGTGATCCCGAAAGTGAGAAATCATGATATAATCATCCATTTCATCAAGTTTCGTAAAGATCTCATTGTTCATGGATGATTTCATGAGGCACTAAACATATATAGAATCATTCAGTTGTTTCTCACTCATTGATAGCTCTGCATCACTCACCTCATTTCCAAGCACAACTGGTATATCTCTTCCAGCCCATATAGTTTCTTTTTATAGTGAAGGATGACCCGAAGGCGCCTTTTCCACTCCTATAAATTATTTTCAGTGGGAATATTTTCCTTCTCGAGTATGTATTGAAATGATATGTTTGATGTAATTTTTAATATTGTTTCTATAAATAATATGAGAATAATTTTTAGTAATTTGTCTTGATAAAATTAGATAGATAAATATATAAAATTTATTAGTCTCCCACTAATTTATGGAAACCCAATATCTCTCACCATTGGCTTCAAAATATCATGTTTTTTGTAAATTCTAGTGGAAAGGATCCATATTGACCTTTTCATTACCCAAACATTGGATGGCCAAGTAATTTGAAATGTTTTCGGTAGACATTCCAAATTTCTATTACATTAACTCACAACTCCTTGATTCGTAGAGTGGACCATCCAGTCATGAAATCCTTAATTTTGTATTTCCTTAACCTTCGCCTCTCAATTACACCAAGGCTTTCATTGGTAGTCAACACTTAATGAAAAATAAGTAAATTCAACCAAAAACCTCAAATTAGAATACCTCGTTAATTGAAATCACCCCAAAATTGGATGGTCTAGAACATTGAACGATGGTCCAACTCTAACTAATGTAATGAAAGGCTATACCGACTTATTATTTTATTGAGGGATTTATCATTTATGTTTAAATTTAAATTTATTATTTTATCACATTATTGTTAATATTAAGTGGAGTAAGATTAAATGATTAACTATGTATTAGATAATATTTATCATAAGACAATTTATTTTATTTCCATCTTGAATGATTGTTAATTCATTAATTATGTGATCGGGACAAAAAACCCATAATGAATAACCATACAACTAAGAGAAATAAAATTAATGGTATGATCATGAGCTTGTTCTAATGGTTAATTTATCTAGATCTTGATATACTAACCACTGACCTAGGGGGAAAACAATATGAACCAATTAGGTTTATGTTTATAGATTTCCACATGTCCACCTTTGTATCTCCTTGGATTGGTATCACTTTAGCTCAAAACCTAAACTACCTCCAGTAACTTGGGATTTCAATCCCTTACATATGCATTTAAACACAGATTAGTGTGGGGTAAAAGGGGTTCACATAAAATAAATCATTGGAATGTAGGCCATACATGTTAATGAGTAGAGAAGGCACACATGCTAGTAATTTAATTCAATTATTTTAATGAAACCAATCACATACAAAGGTTTGGTCTTGCTCATTATCATCTACATGCATGTAATGAAGTACACATTTAATAAATATATCATTAAATTATTTAATGACTAATATCTGTTATAAATCGCACTCGAATCATTTAATTATTATCTTTAATTAATAAATCCTTTTATATTAATATTTTTTCTGAATTTCCTTGAGATTTTCATCCTTAATAATATAAATCAAATTAATAAATTCTTTTAAAATTAACTGTGTACATAACATGATACATGGAGGTAACTCATTGAATACCCATCGAAAACTACCCAATTTGTGTTATACATTTATACACTTTATTCCTTGTGACATGTAGCATGCACACTGAATTAAAATTTTAATACAACTCACACATGACGGGTATATTTTTGAAAAATTATGCAAATTTTAATTAAATATTTATATATATATCAAAAACCTATAACATATTTTTTCTTAGCTTTACGACCACAAAAAGTTACATGTCTCAATGGTTACATAATAAAATAATATTTTTTTAAAATCTTCATAATCTGGAAATAGTACCAAGCCTTTAGATCTGACTACACGGTGTGTACCCTAATCACAATGTATCTGATGTACACGACTAGGGAATATATCTGTGAGGAGTACGATGGAAATATTTGAGTAAAAGGAGTATCCAGTGGGCCAGATGTTTTGTTTACTCTATGTTACATGGTCTCACTTCAGTTAAGTTGTGTATTGAATATATGGACCGACCATGACCCGACTGGGACTACACATTGTGTCCAGTGGGAGAAACAATGTGTAGACTAACTGACTGCGTGCTAGTCTGTTCTGATCAACACAAAATGTAAGAATTAACTACACAATGTGTCATTAATGAACATGGGTTGAGTAATTCCAAGAATACTCATAATGAATTGAACACAACTACAAAGTGTGTGATCCAGATTACATGTCATGTATGGAAGATTACACGGTGTGTAACTATGAATAAATGATGTCTACTATCATATTACTTGGATAGAATCATCAGTACCTCTCAATGAGATCCTTTATTAAATTTTAATCATAAATTTTTTCATTTTTGTTAGATATGTGAGAAACAATAAAGGGGGAACAGATCTTGAAATTCAGATTACATAAACAATTAAAATTGAATTGACAAACTAAATTAATAAATCATAAAAGATCAACGAATTATTAATGTAATTATAAAAGAAAATATGCCACCTCTAATACAACTTGTATGTTCTGGGAATAACTAAAGTGTGGGAGAGACGATGTCCAGCTTTATTTTTTTCTATATTCGGTGAACAATTCTGGATCAATACGATGTTAGAAGCTAGTATCCTCATAATTGAATCAAGAATTAAGACAAAGGAATAAAACTCAAAACCAACAGAGAGAGGATAAACATATTTTGTTTAAATTTATTTTATTTAAATATAATTACATCAAAGTTGATTCTTTCTTTGTTGATACATTCGACCAGATATCTATAGTGAACCTTCATTTATTTGTAGATATCAAAGTTATATATCCATGAATTGTGATCCACACATGCTCTATTAATATATAGATCTTCCTGAATGAGTCTCTAGGTGCTAGCATGGAAGATCCTTATGCTCGAGTTGTCATCCTTCGATCAACTTGAGAACTGAAACCAAAGCATTCTCCTTGATCTGGTGGAGGAGGACCATTCTTTTTATTGAGAACATTATTAGAACAGATAGAACTCTATAGGCTCGATGGAAAATCTCTAAATTTTTGTGCACAAAAAATTGACTAGATCTATAGGTTTCCCCCATGGATAATTACAGAATAATAACACAACCAGGAATTTAATTTAGTAGGTGATAATAAACAATTATCACAAGTATCGTTACTTATTTTATTATTCAATGTGAAACCCCATGTCAAATAATAACTGAAATAATATTATTTCCATGACATGGGCCTAACATGAAAGTTATAATTAAATATTATTTTAATTAAATTATATTTAACATTATTTCTCATTGGAACTAAAACATGGTCTAGCAGCCCACTTCATTTTTACTGGGCCTTTAATAATGATTTTTTTAATAAAGAAATATAACTTCATTATTTAATAATAAATAAATAAATAATATATTTACTAAAATAGAAAATGAATATTTATTAAATGTTCCATCTACAAAATATTCTCTTGAATAACTAGCGATGAAATAAATGTGATCATGCATATATGAATAACTATTAGACCAAAACTTGGATTAATATTTGTATTACTTGTTACAAATAAATTATTCAATTAGGATTCTAGATATACTTAGTGTGTAACCCTCTAAGCCCCTTTCTCAGTGGCATTTGGCGATCCTACCTAAAGTCCAAGGTTAGTTCCTATCAACACTCTAAGGCACCCATAGAGAAAGAAGTTAATTCCTCAAGGAGGTATCCCCTCATATGAATTCTAACTATGTAATATAATCTATTTATCATGATATCACTAATAAAGCTGGTTTCATGAAGGTTTCATCAACCCATATGCTCTATTTTTCACTATTTGACTTACTCAAAGTTGACCATGCATGTAGAACACCATGAGAATGGATTTATTTACGCTATATCATTTCCATCAAAGGGAATGAGATATTAATTTCTATTATGGAATAGAAGGGACAAATCCTTTCTCACATTATTCAGTAATGCAATATTACCCATGACACCCCGAACACATCCTACCTCACTGTGAGCATATTTCGTCACAATTTTCACTAATAAATTTATGTGCTCACGTTATAATACAAATTAATAATAATACTAATGTCTACAGACCAATATGCACATCCAAAGATAGGAATATCCAATGACACTTATAAATTTGGATTTATTACTAGAGGGTCTCATGCTCATAATATCCTTTTATATATTACCAATCGCGTACACCATGATAAGGTGCCTCAAATTCCTTTGAGTCTCCCCCATATAGCTTGTATCATTTTTGTCCCTTCGAATGATATCATCCAGCTATAGAATATATGTTCAAGAATAGTGTCATGAAACTTTCAGGTTCTCATCATAGTAGGGATCATCTATGACCTTTTAGTGTGACAACTACTATTAGAACACTATCACATAAAATTTCATCTAGAAAAAAAATTATGTGATAAGGAGTTTATTAATATTCGTCCAATGGATATATGTTTATCATAAAGTACAAATAATTTGGTTCTAGGGAAATAACTCCAACAAAAAGGCCTATGATTGGGATAATATCATTATTATAGCTGGTGATAACAAAGTGAGAGGGGAACAAGACTCAAGAAAAAATTATATTATGATCAAAGGGGTCCATAACCATAATTTAAACACCCTGGATCAAGAATATTTCCTAATTTTGGTTATGGATGACCAAGTGAGAATGTAACAAACCTCAAGATAAGATCATATTCTGGTCAGGGGATCTGTCTGGCATATTCTAGTAGATCACAAAAGCCATGCACATATTACTACTTCAAATAACAAACAAATGCACCAACATCATTCCAAGAAAATCCAAGAGGATGATCATATCCCTTATCCCATTCCCAAGGCCCATTATTATTTTCTAGTAGGAAATGATTATTCAGAACAACATCATATTCATGTTCCAACAATGGCTCACTAGGTGAGAGTGAGACATGCATCAAGGAAGGATCATATCCCTTCCATGAAAGACCATTCACATATCCCAATGGAATAAGATAGGTCTCATATTAATTACTTAATGAGGATCAAAAAGTGAGAATTTAACATGTCACCGGATGAGATCATATTCCTTTTAATGTAGAGATAAATCATTGGAATATTCCAGAAACTTATCAGTAGTGGGTCCATATTCCCATAACACCATATGGTTATATGCATGTTCTTGAAAATTTCATACAATAATATCATATCCCTACAAAATTCCAAAGAGGTGGTTGGAATATTCTATCCATGACTCAAATCAAGACTCATATCGCATATATGATCAATTACAATCTCTTTGAGGTTGTTCAAGAAATATTCCAAACACCAAAGTGGTTTGTCTAATATTCAATTGAGGTAGAAGATGATAATTACAATGATAGTCCTCCACAATATAGTTTGGTGATGGATCGTAGGGACTCTACTCTAGATGACCACCATCATCATCCTCATCACGGAGATATCTCCCACGAATATGAAAATAATCCCATTTCATAGAAACCTCTATATATAGAGGTGTTCATAGATATAAAATATTTGTACATATAGGTTCTCAAAGAATCATGGCCAACTGTATATGGTTACCCATCAACATCTATAAATACTCCACTCTAGTCATAAGGTGACCCAAAAAAGCATCTTATATGGTCTGGCCGGATAGAGGCATGTATGTGTGATGATGAAGAGGCCTACATTTACATATAGAGAGAGTTATCCAAAAACAATCTCTACATAATATTTATGCCCTTCACCACTTTTAAACATGAGATTCCAGATGACCTAAAAAATATGTTTATACCTTATCTATGCTAAAATGTGTTGGATATACATCAGTGATTGAAGGGTCAACAACTCCTTTATATAGGATATGAGTTTCACCTTCAGAAAATGAAAATACAATATTTTAAACTAGACATGGATACTCTGTTTATGGCCCTAAATCCAAAACTATAAAATTATAGTTAATGTATACAATATGCTTTCCACTATTGCATCATGAACCATTACTAGAAAATATCCAAGACATATCATGAATATGAATTCAAATATAGGGAGTTTGTAGGGAATTATAGTTTTCCCCGCCATGGGATTGAAAAAATACCTCAAAATTGAGCATTATCAGTGGATTCAAGAGAATACATACAAGAGCACACCCGACCCTCCAGGCTAGGTGAATATCTACCACCACCTTCATCCCTCAGATCATAAATTCCTTAAAGGATTCCAGATATATCATCAGTAGTAGAAAAACAATCTCTATCCCGCTGTGTTGGGGTAATTTATGTCACAATAACCATCACCAAGATAACCATTCCCTAAGATGGTCAATAGAAAAATATTTATTTATTCTATATCACCCCCATCTTACTAGTCCTGGGGTATTTAAATCACTATTCTATTCCCATAAATCCTCAAATCATCAACAAGAATCATTTGATCCTCAAAAATTAGAGAAATCAATTCCAATTATATCCCTAAATAACTGCCAATTCTAAAGGATTGGTATATTTATAACATTATCATCCCCATATACGGAATAAGTCTTCTTTAGGTTGGGAGGACAACATTAATGGTCTAAATCCGACCTATTCTTCCCAATCCATGAAAAATCCTTGGTATTTGAGGACCATTTCGAAACCATGACCAGAAACACGCTCTGGTTCCTAGTCCACAGACCAGGATGGAAGGAGCATATGAACAAGGTGATCAGACCCCACCGGGGTCACATTTAAAATGGAACAATTTTTGGGAATAGATCAAATAATGACCTTGATGAAGGTAGTATAGAATCATCCAATTTCATTGAATGTAAAAGAACAACAACCATTCCATGACATGATTCATTGAATGTTGTCACTATTAATATAGAATATATTAATGACCATGGAACAAATATAGAGGTCCACAACATTGAAAACAAACTCTGAGAGGAGGGTGATTTGGATTCTCTCACATAGGTTTCAAACACCCAGAAGCATAGAAGGATCCAAAATCTGGAACCTTTGAAAAATGAGTTTCCACCTCTATGGAGAAACAATTCCAAAGAAAAATTGATGGGGGTACATCCCAATAACACCCATAAGAATAGAGGTTCCTCTCATGGAGGAATGAATTTCATAATATGAGATTGAAATTCAAAATCTCTGACAACTCAATGAGGATATACACATTTAAAATATCCCAATAGTGTATTGTATTCATGAAGAGATGAATATACATCCTCTTATAAGACTTAAACCCAAAAAAAGTTGTATCTGAGAATTAGTATGGATCTAGATCTTGGAATCCAATCTATATAGATTATTATGTCAAAAATGATTAGGATATCCCTCCATTACGGTGACATCGTTTCCCTTACCAGGGAAACCATTCAATCATTATAAGAATCATGAATCAAAAGAAGATGAATTAAGAGCCACCTCATTAACCCCTAAGATCTACATATAGTTGGGAGACAACTCAAATAATGATACCATAGGGTTACATAACATCATAAAGTCCCTGGTACTCAAATGGGAGACGTATAAGGATGATGAGCACCTAAGCATCCTAAAAGGAATTCATATCTTGAGTGGGTGGACAACACTTTTCTTGCCCCAGATTTTGGAAATCCTAGCTTATTAACCATTGATAGTACATGTGATCATTAATAACATCTCACAAATTTTGTATCATTGTCTTGGAAAATGATGGGACCTCTAGATTGATAGGGGGAGACAATTCTGAGGAGTTTTGTTCAAACACTGGCAGGGAAAACCTTTTTTGGTACTATATCAATCCATTAGGATCTGTTTCATTATGGGAGGACCTCAATCAATAAATATTATATCAATATAACTTTGTATTGTAGAAAACAACAATCATCAACATGAAAAACTGTATGAAACATGAAAATAATATAGTTTCTAACATCATATCTTGGTGTAAGGGTTTAACTTATTCACTTATAATCCCTCTCTCATAGGAACAATTGATGGAGCTCTATGATGAAAATATCTGATAGGAGATGTAGATGGATTTAATCCCATTAAAGTATCTTGGTGGGTTTCATGAGTTCATAGAGACAAAAAAAATCCTTGAAGAATACATTTAGTGAAATCAATCTAAATATTGGATCATAGCGCAAAAACCAAGGGAGGATTCTCAAAAAATAAAAAAAAACATCTTTCACTCTCAAGGAAGTATTGGTTCCCATCCACGAACTCAAACTTTTCTTGAACTACCCATTGCCTCTTATTGAGTGGAGAATGAAAATTAACCACCCCCCCCCCCTTTATAGAAGAACAAAGATACTATGGTCTCCTGGTATTTCAGTAATATATGAATAAAACATACTCCTTCTAAAATTAATATGTCCCTAATTATTTTCGTGGGTTCCTTGTACAATAACCTTCTCTTGATACATCATCCCATAAAGACCAATGTGTTTGACCTCACTGACCATCTCGGCCACCTCCCTTTCCACAAAATGTTGGGTCATAATATCTATTGCATATTAATCTTCCAATACGTCCTTCAAGGATAGGTAGATTCTGGAATGGTGGTGTTATAAAACTCCTTAGAGAACATGCCCTTTATAATTGTTTCCCATTCAGATGAAGGGGATGGTTGGAAGAATGTATTTTCTATGTGTGTGTGGAAGTTCACCAATTGGATGAATCAAAAAAATATTGATCGAGATACTACCACCCCAAGAATATAGCTACATAATCCAAAAATAGTTCCAACACATAAAGAGGTAACATAAGATGCACCTTCTAATGGTGGGTACGACCAAAAAATGTAGGTAGAGACACAATATGGAGGGTCATACTAATCTCAAAATAAATATCTGAATCTTGCTGACTTCATCCCTATAACATATGAATCATGAGAACCACCCCACTAAATGGAATACTTATCAGATGAAGATTTTATAATTTTTTATTTCTATGTGATTCACCTAGATAAACCCTTCAATGATGATTAATATGCCTCAAGTTATTAGTTACTCATATATAAATGAGGAATAAGAGGTAGCATGCGCAATAATAGATGATAATTGGGAAAAAATGGGCATGGTCAGACCCAATAATATGTTTTTATCCTAAAAAATGAATTATACACAGTGTAGAACCATGGGAAGGCACTCAAGAGAACCTACAGAATACCTGAATGTGTCCCAGAACCTTCCAATTTTCACCTGCCCCAAATTTTCATTAATGACCACCTAAAAGGGGTGCGATTATCCAATCATCCCCATTAACAAGGAAGGATAACATATCGTACACTAACGGAATAAGATCCTCCCACAACCTCTGCCCAAACATGATGCCTGTCAACCTCAAATTCCTTAGTTCATGAGAAAAATATATAGGGGAAACCACATATTTAGATGTTCCATCCTTTGGCACAAAAGTATGAAATTTTGAAATATTTTTAAATTTTTATATCCGAACATAAAATCCTTGATGTGCTATATAGTTCAAAAGAAATCAGCAAGTCACATATTAATCCCATCCAAAACCCATAGTAGTTGAAGAAAGACTTCACTACAGCTGATGTTTATCAAATAGAAACCATGTTAGTAGAATTCCATTTCTCTATCTCATTAATAGATCATGATTACTTTGAGTCCATTCATGGGAACATCATACCCATATATGTTTTAGGATTACTCAATACTATTGACATCTGAAGGTCTCCCATTGATAATAGCTCCATGTTCATACTTCTCCCAATTTGAACTCTCAAGTTTTTGGGATATAGTGAAGGTGATTATTGTCCAACAATTCCAACCATTAAAGGGTATGATAGGAATGATAAAATACCTATTGGTAATATCAAAATAAAAACTCTATTTGGGGAACCTACATATTAAGTTGAGATTATGCTTATCCAGAAAAAAACTTCATAAATTGTCCTTCTTGGAAGGCCAAGATCTATAAGAACATAAAGGTACATTCAACATTCCATCAATCACTAAAATACCACATTTATGGGAAGGTTAGAAAAATACATGGTGATAATGACCCATTTGAATCTTGTGTGAAGCCACATATGATGAAGTATTATTCTACAAAAAGTGAGGAAAACATCCAAAGATATATGATGACATGTAGTTTACAGCTCCTGAAAGGTTGGGGAATACCCTAGGAAACCCCTAGGGTATTCTTGATAGTGACTATGTTCTTCCAATAAATCTATTTGAGATTATATAATAGGTCGCAGGCATCCATTCTCATGATATCACTAGTGATAGTGTAAAAAAATAGCTCTAACATCTCTCTACAACGACTCGGATGGAAGGTTGTAACTACCCAAAATTTTATCAATTAAAATTCCAATTTTATAATTATTTCATATAGTATAAATAATATAATGTACAGTATAAAAACATTTTAAATGAATAATGAATTAAATAAGTGGTATTTATATATGTTAAGGAACCTATACCGATAGAATAGTAAATTGGCCATTGGAATAGTAAAGTGTCCCTTTTGAATGGAATATGAAAACATAAAATATTCACCTCACCGATGAAGGAATAAATAAAAATTATCCATTTTATAAAAAAAATATGATAGAAATATATAATAGTATAAGTAAATAAATGCTTTACAAGTTATTAAATAAGTGTTGATATTTTTATAAAAAAAAAGTGTTTGTTTTAAATTTTATAATTAATATAATGTTTTAAAAGTAAATTAATTATTATAAAAAGATTTCATAAATTATCAATTTGTGGTATTATTATTATAATATAACTTTATGAGACCTTAATTCATTTTTCAATGTATTAAAAAATCAGTTATAATTTTAAAATTATCATTATCTATGAAAATGATAATTTTAATTAAAAATATAATTTCTCATAGTTAAAAATTTATTTTCAAAAAATGGACTTCATTTTTGTTAATTATATATGTTAAACTATTATTATGATGAATGTTTTTGTTTTTTATAAAAGTTTTGAATTTTGGGGAATAGTAAAATATGATAATTTGTAATAAAAGTTAAATACAAGAATTGTGGAGTATTAGATGATGTATGGCTAATTGAATCCCATAATCTCAAAATATCCTACATTATTATAATATTTTTTGTGATAATTCTCAATATATTCATAGTCTTGATGAAAAATATTAAGCTAACGAATAAAATATTGAGAAAACACATCTCCCCACCCCTATAAATACCACCCGTTACCACCACTTCTCCACAGAACACTCAATATTTGAGACACATCCAAATTATGATCAAATGTATTCCCAAGACCCACCCCTATGTTGAAAATCATTTTTTATCAATAAAAGAAAAAAAATCTCTCTAAGGAGGTTCTCAAGAAGAAGGATTCAAGAGGTAAAATCATTTTTCTTTTATTTTAATTTCTTTTCATGCTCTTTTCTTCTCTTATTCTATCATCAACTCTCCTCACCCAAACTGTTTTATAACTCTAGTAAAATATATGTACTTTAATTTTATTTTTCTAATGTAATAATTCATCATCATTTATTTTCCCATCAACTTTTTTTCTAATAATGAAAATATCTTCTGTGTGTGTAAATTTATCACATTGAATGACAGCTAGTTTTCAATTTCCATTACTTCCATCAAATCTGGTAATAAAACCACTGTTATCATTAAAAAATATTATGATATATTTATTAATTTTTATTTAATGTTCTTCGACCATTATATATACGTGATATTAATTAATAATACAGGACTAGTTCACGATGATAGGAAAATTGAAAAAATAACCTAAACAATTACCATTAAGAGATTATCTAATGATTCATCATCACCAAAAATTACTAAAGGAATTATATAACCTTTTTATATTCTATCTGATTATTAATAAATTTCAAATTTTATTTTTGAAAAACATTCTTATTTTACAAGATTTTCTGTATAAAATACTGGTAAACCGATAATGATAACGAAGGAAACTAACGCTTCCAAACAATTCAATTGAATATCATAACCCATAAAAAGGGACATAAAAACATAATAAAATTATATATAATAAAATAAATTCATAAAATGATATAAATTAATTAATTAATGTATTTAATATGATTATCTAGGACATTATGATCAAGTGTAGAACAGTTTCATACATAACATAAGGAATTATTTCAGAACCTCTATTTTACATTTGGGAATTACATAATTTATTACCCTTTGGGAGAATTTTATACAATATTGTTCATTGAAGGGATGTCTTTATATTAATACATCATCAACTATTAGAAATGTGATATAACTATTCACATTTCAAATCAAACTCTAATTCTATATAAGTACAAGGAGGAAGATGAATCATTTTCAGAATAAATATATCAATTGTGGATATTTTTTCCTTATGAGAAAGAATATCTAGATAAAATTATTGATAAAAAGAAGAGAACAATTCTCTAACACATTCCCATCATAATAAAATACATAGATGTATTCAATGAAGAATTTACTAAAATTACTTCTGATCGATAGGTTGAGTTATTAGTTGAACTTATTCCTAGATCTCCGCCTATATAGAAGAAACTTTATACAACCACCACTGTTGAGATGGAATAATTAAATAAGAAGTTAGAGGATGATTTTGACAAGGTTTTTTATGCCCATGTTCTTCACCATGGGTTTCTCTCGTCCTCTTCATCATGAATAAGGATGGATCAATGAATCTTTGTATTGAATATCATGAACTCAAAAAATTCACGATAAATAACAAGTATCCCATACCACTGATAGATAATTTGTTTAATCTACTATGTGGGGCTAGATATTTATCTATGGTAGTCCTTCGGCAAGGATATCGCCAATTAAAGGAGATAAATAAATATATTCCCAACACAACCATTCAAACTAGGTGGGTAAACTATGACTACGTAGTGTTTCCCTTCAGAATCAATAGTGGTCCATTAATTCCCAAGGACATAATGAATAGAGTCTATAGATATTACCTTAAACAATTTTGTGGTAGTCTTTGTTGATGATATTATTATATACTACAACAGCATGGAGGAACATGAGGAGCATTTTAATAATATTCTAAAAAAATTGTGTAGTGAGTAATTAAATGCAATGTACACCAAATGTTTGTTCTGGATAGAGGAAGTATCAATATTCGGGAATGTAATCACCAGAAAAGGGATATCTATGGTCCATTCCAAGGAAATGGAAATCAAATACCTACCCATTCCAACATCTATAGTATTGATTCATAGTATCCTTAGACTATATAGGTATTACCAGTAACGTTTTAAGAACTTATCACCATTTTTGTAACCCACTAAGCAAGCTGAAAGGCAAGGGACAAATAATGTTCTTCACAGGTGAAAGTGAAGACTTCTTTTAAAGAGTTTAAAAAGGGGCTTATCACTACACCAGTGATCACATTACTAACAAGTGTGGAACTCTTTGTGGTGTGAATTTATACTGAAAAGAAATTATTATTATATGTACTAATCAAAAATGTTAATGTGATAGCCTATGACATAAGGAACTTGAAAATTCATAAAAAACTACCCCACAAATGATCTGAAGTTTGCAGTTGTGATTTTTGAGTTTCAAATCTAGTGGAATTAATTGTATTGTGATAAGGGTGAGATATATATTAGTCATAAGATCTTAAAATATATATTCAAATATAAGGATCTTGATATTCACTAGAGAATATGGTTATAACTCATAAAATATTATGAATTTTCAATCCACTACCATCTCAGTAATGAAAATAAAGTGGAATGTTCTCTAAGTTGAAAGGATCATCCATATTTATCAATGATGAGAATTGAAATGGATCCAATCATATTATACATGAAAAGGGTGTAAATGAGAGTCATCAATGGAATAACATCAGCAATCCTTTATTAATTGATTTCTCAATCATCTCTTATGGATTAAATAATAGATGACTAACGAAATGAGGTGGAAATTCAAAAAAGGATGGAAGCTATCAAAAATGGGAAATCCTCCAATTTCTAGATTGATGTTTATGGATTCATAATATTTGGGTTGTGACTATGTGTACCCTCAAGTTTAGAGGTAAAGAAATAGTTTATGAATGAATCACATATCTTATCCTTATTTATTCTCCCAGATAAGAACAAGATGTATTGATATATCTAATAGAACAATTGGTGGGGAATATGATGAAGGATATCATTGAATATATATAAAAGTTTGTGGTGTTACAACAAGTGAAGGATGAAATAAAAAATATATAAGGGTTGATGAAACCATTATCCATACCAACATGAAAATGGTAAAAAAATCACATGGAATGTGTCACTAGACTTCTAAAGGAATCCATAGGAAATAATGTTATATGGGATGCTGTGAATCATCTCACAAATACATCCCACTTTATCACAATTCAAGATGAGATATCACTAGATCAACTATAATAGATTTATATCAAATATGTGGTAAGATTTCATGATGAAAAATAATCGATTGTATTCGATCAAGATTTGTGATTCACCTATCTGTTTTGGAAATGTCTCTAATATTCTATAAAAACTAATATGAACATTAGTATGGACTATCATCATCAAACTGATTTCTAATGTGAGCGAAATATTTATACATTGGAAGTTATATTGGGGTCATGTTTTTTGTACATCAAAGGAGTATGAGACCAATATCTACCTCTTGTCCAATTATATTACAACAATAGTTTCCACTTGATCATCCAAATGGCCGCTTATGATTCCTATTGTAGGAAAATATGTAGAACACCGTAATGAGTTGATGAAGTTGGTGAATATAATATATTAGGGCTGTAATTGGTCGACGAAATGGTAGAAAAGCTGAAAACCATTCAACAACATATCAAGGAATCCCAATGTTGATAGAAGAACTATAAAGGCAATCATCAAGAGGACCTGGAGTTTAATTACGGACACATTGTATTACTCCTAATAACTTCATAGAATAGGATAATGAGATTTGGTATGAAAGGAAAGATAATCCCCAGGTACATCATCCCCTTCATGATTTTTGATCATGTCGGATCCATGGCTGAATAGCTTGCACTTACACCTACCATTTCTCAATTACATAAAGTATTACATGTATCTTTATTGAGGAAGTACATGCATGATCCTTCACATATAATAAATTCAGATTTGGTATAGTTGGAAATATGATCCCTCTAAAGTAGAGTAGAAAGAAAAGATCATTGACCATAGAGATAATGTTCTTCTAAAAAAGATTACTCACCTCATCAAAGTACTATGGTAGATCCATATGTATGAAGAGGTAACATTGGATCATGAGGAAGAGATGAAGGAAAATTACAAACACCTATTTTCAAATTAGCATGTTAAATGAAATTTATAGTTTGAAATTTTTTAAGTGGGGAAGAATGTAATGACCCAAAATTTTATCAATTTAAATTAACATCACATAAAATCCTATAAAGAACAAAATACACACTTTATAAATTGAAAATCGATGAAATAATAGGTATTTTTTTATTTTAAGGATCATATACCGATGAAATAGTAAATTGACCTCTGGAATAGTAATGCAACCCTTCTAAATAATAAACCTAGAAATAAAATAGTAACCTCAACAATGAAGTTATAATTATGATTTATCCATCTTATAAATGAAAATATGATACAATAATATCATAGTATAAGTAAATAAATGTTTTAGAAATTATTAATTAAGTATTGATATTTTTATAAAACCATAAATGTATATTTTCAATTATATAATTAATATAATGTCTTAAAAGAAGGTTTATTTCCATAAATTTTATTCATATATAAGTATATTTTATCTTATGATTATTAGATAATTTTATGATACCTCAATTAATTTTTCAATGTATTACAAAATAAGTTATAATTTTAATATTTATATTTTCAATTAAATGGTGATTTTTATTAAAAATTATATTTATCATATAGAGAAAATGATTTTCAAACAATTTATTCTATTTTTTGAAATGTAAAAATCAAAAAAAATAAGGTGAAATATTTTTATTTTTCTAAATTACATTAGTAGATACTGAAAAGTAAAATACGACAATTTTCAATACAAGAAAAATACAAGAATTATGGGGACATAGATGATGTATGGATGATTTAAGACCTAAATATATCTCTATAATTAATTATTTTAATAATTTTGGTTATAATTCTCAATCTATTCATAGCATTGAGGCAAAAAAAATTAATGTTTAATTTAATTAGAAAACACCCCTATCCTCCAATATAAATACCACCCATCAGAACCTCTTCTCCTCACACCTCTCTTAAGTTGTGCCTTATTCAAATTCTAATAAAATATATTAACAACACACTAAAACCCATCTTGGAGAATTTGGTCTCAAAAAATACTAAAACCAATATCCCTAATGAAGTTCTCAAGAAGAAAGATTCATGTTGTAAATTACTCTCTCTTTTCTTTTTAATTTCATTTCTTGTTATTTTATTTTCATATTATCTACTCATATCCCATCACCCAAATGGAATTATAACTCCTTTAATATATATATAATTTAATTTAAAAGTGAAAATGTATTAATTTGTCATCATTTATAATCACTATCATTTTTTACAAAAAATGAAAACATTAATCGTGATGTGTTAAGTTATCACATTTAAGGATGAAGAGTTTTGAATTTCCATTACTTTCATATATGTTGTCATAAATACATTTTTATTGTTAAAAAGGATTATAATATATTTATTAAATAATATTTAATTTTCTATAACCATTATAGATTACAGATATTAACATTTCAGACAAAACTAGTTTCTGATGATCGAAAAAACTCCAAAATGATCTAAACGGTTATCATTGACATCTTATTAAATAATTAATACTCACCCAAAATTTACAAATGAATTAAATAACCATTTAATTTTATTAATTTTCACTGATAACATATAAAATCAATTCTATACAACCATTCTCATTTGACATGATTTTCCAGACATGAATACAAGGTAACCTATTATGAAAACCAACGAAACCAATGCTCTCAAATGATGTAATTAAATCTCAAAACCCATAAAAAATACATAAAGGAACATAATAAAAGTAAAAAAAACATAAATAAATGTATAAATGGTTTTATATTATTTAATTAATCGATTTAATCTGATTATTTGGGACGTTAAGATCAAGTGATTAATTTTTTCATACATATGGTAAGGTATTTTTTCCCAACATCCATTTTACATTTGGGTTATGCTTTATTTATATTTACCTGAATCTAATTCTTATTTTCTTATTTATCTCTTTTCAATTATTCTTATGTGTTCCAAATTATTCTATCCAGATCATATCATTCTTTTTTGATGGGGTTTTACATGTTTTAAAAGGGTTTCCTTCTCAAATATTCCCGATATATACGTTCGATTAAAAGAAATTTCTTGATTTCATACCAATTATCGTGTTCTATACATAATCTTATTTAATCCACCATTATGTTTCCAAAATTACCTATTTTGTCCTTAAAATTATTCTTATTTCATTTATGGTTTTAAAGAAACTATTTTTCCTTCTATATTATAAAGAATCTTTGATATTTTCCTTAAACCATGCTAAAATTTATTATTTATACTGATTCATAAACATTGTTTTTACAAGTATTAACATTATTTTGACATAATATACCGTTATAAATTTCTATTTTACTTAATGAGAGTCCATGTTTAATTTATATCCTATTTTTTCATGGACGCTATTATGGTACTCCCTTATGTTATGCCTTTTGACATGATTATGATACCCAATTCTTTCAATGGGTAACCCTGATGTTTATTTCATTATGTTTTATTATTCATGTGGAACAAATATTCATGAACATGTTAGGATGGGTGTTTCTAGATAGAGATAAAATGCATTGGGTAATGTTTAGTCTTAGGAGATATCCTATTGGGATAGGTAGTAAACCTTATTCCTTTATGGGAATTTGTTCACAATGTCTTAGAATTTAGCCTTGGCTCAAGTTTATGTGATGTTAGATGTTGTTTCAATATTTCTATGTTGTCATGTTTTTATTTTACCATGTCAAAGAATTATTATCTCTGATCAATATTCATATACCATTATTTTATGTCATCATGTTATTCCTTCTAACCCATATTATATGTTTTATTCCTATGCATATTCCCATAGTGGGGTTTTTAGGTCATCCATTTTTTTGTGTATTTATCAAGTTATTAATGGTATATATAAGGGATAAAATAGATTTATGAGATAATTATAAAGATTAAAAAAATATTTTTAATTTGGTTTCATAATTTTTAATTATGCACATAATCTACAATGACATTAGACATTATGATCCATGGATTGAAATTTGATCTTTAATTATTCATAAAATCATGTAATAATATGTGTAAAATGATAGTTCCACTCTAAAGGGGATGATATTTTATCTTCTCATGGCCTCCCTTAACTTATTTATGATGGAGAATCCCTCGGATTTCTAAAATCGTCTTAAAGTTACTCCACTGAATCAGAAGTGGGAGAATGTGAGGATGATATCATGAACGCCCCTCCCACATTCTAGGAATGTGTCTCTACCTATAAAGATGGGCATAGAAAGATAAAGATGAAAAAAAGAGGACTAACATACTACTCTGATTAGTTCTTCCATTCCCCTCAAAGGGAAATAATTTTCCATCACATTTCCCAAGAAAAAAATGATATATGTTTCCTTGAAATCATGAAGAAATTACCAGACTAAATCTTAATGTGGATACACACCATCTAGGCCTACCCAATGAGAACTGAGGCTTTAAGTGGGAATCTAGGAGGATGCACCCCTCTCAATCCACCAATGTAGAGTTATAATTTGAATAATTGATTAAAGATAACTTTTTCTAAGAAGTGCAATACCCAAAGTGGAATACCAATGTCAACTCAGTAAAAAAAGAATGCATATATTAGGATTTGGATTGATTTTAGAGAACATAATAAGTATTTTCCAAAGGATGATTTCACATTATCTATCATATTATTCCTGATAGATACAACTTTTTTCTTCCATGACCTATTATTTATGGACATGTAATTTAACGACCAATACTATTATAAATAAAATTACCATATAATTTAATGTTTTATTATGAAATAATGTTATAGAAAACATACACACATATTTTTTATATCCAATTGTTTTCAAATGACCACTAAGAATTTATATCTTTGATAATATGGTTGTTAAATATTGATCACATTTTTATTATAAATATAAGGCTATAATAAATCTAATTGACTTAGACAATAGATGTGTTGGCCTTGTCTAGTAGGATTTTACCCTATAAATCAAATTTACTAGAGATTCCGAGGGAGGTAGAATCATTGGAATTTTCCATCAACCAAGATCACGCTAAGATCCAACAACTTAAACATGGGAGAAACTATTTACGGGATAAGTTCAATCTCACTGAATTTAACACATAGACTATGCTTTCCAAACACCCCATTGAAATTCATACCATAAATCACCTTACTCTTAGGGAATATGATGGTGTATTAAAGAGATAAATATAAACAACCTATCAAATTCATTAGGTACATTATTTTTTAAATATTATTTAATATATTTTTATTTTGATACTATTAAAAAAGAATAATATTTTTGGAAATATTCAATTCAATTAAAGAATTTATTTTGATGGATTAATTTAATTTTGAAATAAATCATATTTTATTTTAATATTATAATTAAATTATTTTTATTTAATATAAATTATTATATTCTTCTATTGAATTTAAATGTAATGTTTTATTAGGGCTCAAAACAATTTTTTCCCAAAACCCTTCATTTTTAATAAAAATACCTTATTATATTTTTAAAGTGAACATGAAAATAATTTAAACATTATTTAGATAAAAGGCATATTAATTTTTGAATCAGACTTTCTAAATTATACAGTGTTAAATTTTTCATAATTTTTGGAAAAAATTGAATTTCGTGTAAACATTAAATACTATATAAATATTCGTTGTGTTTTATGGAATCATAATGACCCAAAATGATATAATAAATACAATAATTGGTATCCTTAGAAAAATATTTTTTTTACATTAAAATAATTTAATTTTAATATAGTATATTATTTTTATAAATTCTTATAAATCCTTTACAACATATAATATATTTTATGATTTTAAATTCATTTCATTGAAATTGTGACTCACCTCCAAATGAGCAATGGTAATATTTTAACAACTTAATTCCTTTACCTAATTATATATTGAAATAAACTCTACTTTGGATAAAACCATGGGAAAACTAGGAGAAGATTTTTTGTTTTGAATAATTTATTATATAGAGTCCAGAACACATGTTTGTGAAATATTAAATAATTCTCCACTCATTTCCTATATAAAAACAACCAAGATCCAATATCACTTCACTATTAATTCATAAGTAATTTACATAATCTTCCCCCACATATCTCTAATCCTCCAATGGTTCCCCCAAGATCTTAAGGAGCCCCCTCCATGATTGTTTTTGTCATACTCTTCAAGTACAGAATCCCTTCTTTCTCACTTTTATTCAAGAATCACATCTATTTTATTCACATTAATTTTACATTACTAATGATGGTGTATGTTTTTTAAACTCCACCATACTACATTGATTGTTTTTAAATGATGAGATACCCCTTTATATCTCATTAATCCCTCCCAATTACACCTGTTACCATGCCGAAGTTTCATAATAGTTTATCCTTCCTCTTCTTTAATCAATATTACTTATTATCATATGCCTTATATTTCCAATTACTAATGGTGGGATATGTCTTTACATAAACCTATTACTCACATTTAATGTCAAAATTATAAGATTCCATTTTTGTTCTCATCTACCATATTTATGATTTTTTAAGCAACACTGTTATACTGCCGAAATTTCACCATGATTTCCCATTCCCAAGTAATTATGTAGTGAATACCATACCCATTTAATATCAAAGAAATTCACATTTATACACTTATACATCCTTTATTTAAGAATTAATTTTATGTATTCCACAATCTATTATGATTTAATAAAATATGATAATGAATTAATTTGTGTGGTATGATCTATTTGGCAGACTTAAGCATGAGATTAAAATTAAAATAATGGGGGTGATAATAATAATTTTGAACTCCAATACATTGGGTAGTGTTTATTATCATGATACATAATATTGGTATAGGTATAAACTTGTTTCTTTCATGTGAATTTTAAATTGGGATGTCTTTTCAGTTATACTTGACATATGATGCAGTGTTTTATGTTATTTCATCATTTCCCAAATTTCATTTATGTTTTCATGTTATATCATGTTTTATAATTCATATTTATGATTCCTTATCTTTTTATGACCCTTGATATGCCTATTTTATAAATTTTTTACCTTATGCCATGTTTATTCCCTTATTTCCTTTTAAATCTCACCAATCTATTATTTATTTCATTATGTTATACCGTGCATTTTTAAGTGGGACCATGTTAAGGACGATTTCAATAAAGATGTTGTATTCCATAATTTATGTTGTAATGTATTATACCAAATTCCCAATGATACTATACATATCGATTTTTCTGGTTGAATTAAGTGTTTTTTAGGTAATAAATCATGTGTTAATGTTAAATAAATGGAATATTTTTTATATTTGGTATTAGAGGAAATGTTTATTTAATTTTGGGATTATGATTTCAAAAGCCTATAAAATGACTTAGGGAAAGGACTGTGTATAAGAAAACATCCCTAAATTTTGGTATATATAGATTATATATTTTATCAAGAAAATAAATCCATGTCTGGATACAACAAGTTCAAAATATTCTTGCACAAATGTATATAGGGGTAATAATTATGACTACGTGCCTCGGCTCTATGTCTAGGTAACCTAGTACACAAAAATATGCCTTAATTCCCACATGGTTTGAAAATCTCAGGGGATATGATTTATAAAATTCATATGTTTATTATGAACTATTGTTAAAGGAGTAAAAAATTCCAATATGCATATATGTTAGGAAATAGATCTTGGATGACATAGAATAAAGTGCATAAATTCTTAATTTAAGGAAATATATGTAATTTATAAGTTATCCATTTAATGTGTTTGGATTCACCCTTTTTGTGTTTGAATTTTAAATATACTCATACCTACTTTTTCTTCTAATATAGAAGATTTCCATAAATAGGAAGAAACATGTATATAATAAATTTGAGGAGAAATGTGATTACTATCCCAATGAGATGCTTATCCCGATGGGAGCCAGAATCACTCACTTTATGATGACACTCTCTCTGTTGACTAATGTTATGAATAGAAACATTGATTAAGAGGAGTGTCAAATACCCCTAACAAAGAATAAGTTGCAATAGATTTCTTTATGTGAAATAGTAATCCATCTTTTAATGGGTCATATGATCCCTTAATTGTCGAACCATGGATAAATTACACTGAAATGATATTATCCATCCTACAATTTTATGACAATAAAACGGTTCTCCAAGATATTTTCATATGGAAGGTGAAACATCTCATTGGTGTAAATTGATCAAAAATACGATGCCTATGAAAGATATCGATGAAAATAGTGGAATTATTTAAGGAAAGTTTTTTCAATAAATTTTTTCCTCACACACTTTGTCTTAAAATGGAAATGGATTTCCATGGCCTCAATAAAAAAATAATGATTCTATCAAGGAATATAATGAAAACATTACAAGACTTTCATGGTAAAACTCTATATTTTTTGTTACCCCCACATTAAAGGTCGACCACTTCTTCGGTTGGATATGTACTAGTCTAAGAAAGTCCCTGGAGATATAAGACTTTTATATTTGTGAGAAACATTTCTAATGTTCCCAAAAAATACAAATGGAGATCGGAGAAACTTTGGGGTATAATATGGAAAAGAATCACAAAGTTGAGTTTAATATTTGAGGTTTTATTGAGAAATATAACACTTTTATGATATTTAAACACCACAAGTTTCAAATTTGTGGGAAGTAACACCCCAGAAATTTTATTAAAGGGGTTATGGAAATTTATTAGGTACGGGTGTGAATGAAACCTAGCCAATTATTTCTGAAAGGAGAAACCAGCTACTACGATGGAAGAAAAAAAATCCTCTTGTCAAACCATAGAACATATTTCATTGATAAAACTAAAATTAATAAGGACACTTTGAAAACCAATGCATGAAGAAAAGGGTGTTTGGCGACAACCAATAATATCCAAAGCAACAAGGGTGAGTTTTTTCCATTACTCCTACTAAAGTGAATCCCCAAAACAAAGTGGTGACTTTTATGCATGTTATTAATCAAATAATAGAGATTTTAATTTTGGATTATTTCTCTACTCATACCTTCATATCTTGAATGTTTAATTTAACTATTCAAACACCACCAAAAAACATGTAAGTGGAGTTTTCGGTGAAAATGGTAAATAGTGAAATTATTGCATCCCATTTATATAAATCCTCCCCTATCATAATTTTTTTGGAATGAAATTCCTGAAAATCATTTTCATACTTGATTTTGTATAATTTTATGCAATTATGGACATGGATTGGATTTACCTATTTCAAGTCGACACTAATTTCCGCGAGAAAGAAATCACTCTCTGTATTGAAAATCCTCCTCAAATTTTATACAAGTTCAATGAGAAGGATGAATCTTATTTATAAACATCATCTTGATAATGGATATTATTTCACTATGAAAAATAATATCATTCTCAAATTATTGAGTTTAAGGAAATGATCATCCTTGAAGACATTCCAATTGTGAGGGAATGCATTGATGTGTTTCTTGAGAAATTTCCAAGTATTCCCCCTAGGTCAGAGGTTCAATTTTCAATCCACATTATACCTAGGGATTTACCATTATATAAGAATTAATATAGAATGGATATTTTAGAACATTAGGAGCTGAAGAAACAACTTTAGGTGAATCTGGATTAGGGGTTCATATTCCCAAGTGCTTCACTATAGGGTGCATCATTCCGCTTTTTCAATAAGAAGTATAGGTCAATGCACCTTTTTGTTGATTATCGTAACCTTGACAAGATCATGATATATAATTAGTATCCTATAGCTTAGATTGATGACTTATTTGATCAGATATGTAGTATAAAAAATTATATATGGTGTATTTGTGTTTAGTATATTACCATGTTTTGTTGAAGAAGGAGGATGTCCCCAAGACTAGTTTTTGTATAAGGTACAAGCAATGTGAGTCCATAGTGATGTTTTTCAGAGTCACCAATGTTCCAAAAATATTCATGGGATTGATAGATAGTGTCATTAACTATTACCTAGAAATGTTTTTGGTTGTCATTATACATGTTTTTCTAATATACTCCAAATGTAAAAAAGAGTATAAGGAAAATTTAAGTGTTGTGCTAAAGACTTTGATAAAGGGGAATAAGGTTTCTTTTCCAAGTATAGAAAATTTGAGTTTTTGTTGAACAAAGTCTCTTTCATTGGAAAAATTATCACAATAAATTGAATATTTGTGGATCGTTCAAAGAAAAAAGTAATTGAAGGATCGACAAGGCCAAGATCCATGAAAAATATCTATAGTTTTCCTGGGTTTGCTGGGTATTATTTAAAATTTTTGATAAATTCACCATGATAATCAAAAAAAATATACCAGGATAACTCATAAGGGACTAATACTTTCTTGGAATGATTTATGTGAAGAGAGATTCAAGGAGTTGAAAAAAAAGACTTATAACTTCCAAAATTCTCACAATACCCTCAACTAAAGAAATATTGATGGTATTCAGCGATTCATTAAAAAATGGAATAGTTTGGGTGTTAATGTAGTGTGATAATGTGATAGACTATTATTTAAGGTAGTTGAAGATTCATGAAAACAACCAAAAACACATGATCTGGTGTTGGTTGTAGTGTTCTTCACATTAAAAACTTTGTGGAATTATCTCTTTGTGGAGAAGTCTGATACATATATAGATCACCAAATCCTTTTGTATATATTCACATAATGTGATTTGAATATGCATGAAAGAGGATAGTTAAATCTTATCCCTGACTATGATTTATTAATCCACTACCATCCAGGTAAAGAAAATAATGTTGCAGGTGCTCTAAGAATAATGCATCCATAAATTCTATCATTTATGGGAATTGAAAAGGATCTAATATTCTTATATTGGGAAAGGATAAAAATGGGAATCATAATGGAAGGAACATCATCTATCCTTTCACAAATTATTTATCATATTTCAATTATGGATTAGTTAGAGGATACTCAATGATTTTATGTGGCAGATGAAAAGAAAGTGGAAGCTATAAATAAAGTGAAATCCCCAAAGTTCTATGTTAAAGATAATGTATTTTATGGATTTGGGTCAAGACTATATGTACCATAAAATCGTGAGTTAAATAAGGTTTTGTTTTATGATGAACATAGATCAACCTTCTCCATCCACCCTGGAAGAAAAAATTTGTATCCAAATATACGAGAACACTATTGGTGGGATAATATGAAAAATGAGATCCTGGAATATACATCAAGATATGCTGAATGTCCAAAAGTGAAAGTGGAATGGAAAAATTAAAGGGTATGATTCCACCATTACCCATACTTACATGGAAATAGGAAAACATCACCATTTAATTTTCCACTGATATCCCAAATACATCATGAGGTAATAATGTTATATTGGTTGGGGTGAATCATCTTATAAAGACATCACCTTACATTACGATATGAGAGGAATTCCCACTCGATCTACATACATTGATATACATCATAGATGTGGTAAGAATCCATGGAGTGCCACTATCGAATATATCAGATCAAGATATAATATTCAACTCCATGTTCTATAAAAGCCTTCAACATGATCTAAAATATTTGTTCAATATTATCATAGCTAAACACCCTCAAACTTATGTACAATCAGAGCATACATTCTAGAAACATTATGGAATGTTGAGATCATGCTCAACAAACTTCAAAGGAGGATGGGATAAACGTATTCCTCTAGTCCAGTTATCATGCAAAAACATTTTTAACTAAAGAATAAAAGTATTCCACTTTGAAGCCTGATATTGGAAGTGGTACAGACACATACATGTTGGGATGAATTTTGGGAATGAAAACTTTTTGGTCTTAAAAGGGTCAAAGAAATAGTGGAAAAATAAAAGAACTGAGCACTACATCAGAGCTACTAAGATTCGATTAAATATAAATGATGAAAATCATCAAAGAGACCTATATTTTTTTGTTGGAGACATCATATTCCTTTTTCTATCTCAATGTAATAAAGTGATGATATTTTAGAAGAGGTGAACCCTTAGTCCAAGATACATCACCCACTTTGAGGTATTTTAATGAATTAGAGTTGTATCATATTGACTCTCACTTCCACCTAACCAATATTAATTTCATTAGTTATTCCATGTATCACTATAGAGGAAGTGAATTTGTGACCCCTAACATGTACTCAATCCATATGTGGTACCGTTGGATAATGATCGTTTCTATGATGACCAGCTGGTGAAGATCTTAGATCCTTGAGACAATGTTTTATAAAATAAGAAAATCCACCTTGTCAAAGTGCTATGGGAAAAAATTGATTGATGAAATAATGTGAGAACCAGAGGAAGAGATGAAATAGAGTAACCCTCATCTGTTTTAAGGGGGTGAAATGAAATCATTGAATGAGAACTTTCTCAAGGGGGAATAACGTAATGACCAAAACTATTATAAAAGAAATTCCCTTATTATTTAATTTTTTATTATATAATATTGTTATAGAAAAAACATGAACTTATTTTATTATATCAAATTGGATTCTAAAGTCCCTTATAAATCATTATCATTGATAATATAGATATTAAACAATGATCACATTTTTAGTATAAATATATGTCATTAAAAAATAAAATTTAATCTAAAAAAGGATGTGATGGCCTCATCTAATAGGATAGTACCCTTTGAAACCCATTTATGGGAGCTTAATAGGGATATTGTGTCTTTGGTATTTTACCTTCACAAATCCCAAGATGAGATCCAATAACATTACCATGAGAAAAATTGTCTCTCAGAGAAGTTCATGATCATTGGCATCAAGGACAGAACCATTTTTATAGAACATCCCCATGAAATCCCCACTTCCTTTCATATTACTCTAAGGATTTAAGATAGTGTATTAGAGGTATATGTATCAAAAACCTAAAAAATTGATTATGTAAACTATTTTTTAAAGAATAATGAATATATTTTTATTTTGATACCATAAAACACAAATATTAATTTTGGGTAATATTAAAATCAATTAAGGAATTTATTTTAATTAAATTTTACAATTAATTTTTTTTTAATATAAATTATTAGATACTTTTTGTGACGTCAAATGTAGTGTTTTATTTCAGTTCATAAACTGTAATTACAAAAAAAAACCCATTCATTTTGTATAAATGGTAGTTGTTAGTTTTTAAATGTGAAAATGAACATATTTAGAAAACTATTTATATAAAATGATTATTACTTTTTGAGTTATAAAATTGAAATTATCTAATGGTGATTTCTTCTTAATTTTCTGAGATAATTTATTTTTTGGGAAAAAATTAAATACTGAATAAATATATTATGTGTATTATTAGATCATAATGACACAAATATTATGTAATAAATACAATAACGAGTATAATTGGAAAAATATATGTTTTCCCCTTAAAATAATTTCATTTTAATATGATTAGAATAATTTTATAACACCTTACGAAATCCACTAAAACATGTAATATATTTTAGGATTTTAAATTCATTGATATAGATGTGTGACTCACCTCCACTTAAGAAAGGGTAACAATGTAATTAGTTTGGCCATTCTCCTAATAAAAGGCTGAAAAACACCCATTTGAAATGAACTATGGGAAAACCCCATTGGATGGTTTGTGGTTTTTAATATCTTATTATATAGAGTCTAAAACCTAAGTTTGTGAAATATTAAATAATTCCCTCTCATTTCTTATATAAAACCACAAAATATCTCATTTCTCTTCACTCAAAATTCTTGGAAAATTTACTTAATCTTCCCACCATTCTTTGAAATCCTCATAAGCTTCCCCCAAGCTCTTATGAAGTCCCTTTCAAGCTTTTGGTTCCATACTCTTAAGCTAAGGGATCCTTTCTTTCTTACTTTTATTCAATAATATCTATAATTTTATTCCCTTTTATTTTTAATTTCCAATGATGGGGTATGTTTTTAAACATCCAACATACTTACCTTATGATATATAAATGATTATAGACCCCTTTATCTCTCATTAATCTCTCCCAAGTACACCCTGGACTATGCCATAATTTCATAATAGTCCTTCATTCATCTTCATTGATCATGTTTATTTATTATTATATAACTTATATTTACAATTACTAATGATTTTATATGTATTTAAATGACCTTATTACTGAATATTTTATGTTTAATTGTTTAGAGACCATTTTTTCATCAACCTTGTTTATGAATTTTTAAGTAATGATGTTAGGTTGCCGAAATTTCACCACAATTTTTTCATCCAAATAAATTGTGTATTTAATACCACACCCATTTCCTATAATGGGTATAAAACTTTTATAATTATAATAATTTTATTTGGGACTAATATTTATGTGTTCCACACTCCATTATCTTAGAATAAAATATGATCATGAATGAATCCATGTTGTATGGTATATTTGGATCACTTAATATTTAAATTGAAATGAAATTGATGGGTGAACTCAGAATTATATAGTTTTACAATGCATTTAGTAATGTTTAGTATCTTGATACTTAATGTTGAGAAAGGGAGTATAAAGGATTCTTTTGTGATAATTATATCATTAGGATGTCATAAATTTTATCCTTGATGTGTGATGAAGTGTTTTATGTTGTTTCTATATTTCCCTTATTGAGTTTATGTTATCTTTCAATATCATATATTATCATTCCTACTTGTTATTACTACTATTTTTTCCATGACATGCATATTTTATAACAAGTTTTTTTATTCCATGATTATCCACCTACTAGGATTTATATCTCACCCCTTTCTTATGTATTTCTATAAGTTATCACATGCAGTTTTAAGTGAGATCATGTTAAAGAAGATTTCAATTAGGATTTTGTATTCCATGTTTTACATTGTAAGGTAATGTACATAATTCAAAAACACACAATAATTATTGATCATTTGGGATGAATTAAGTTTTATTATTTTTGTAATAAATAATGTGTTAATATGTAATAAAGGGGGTACATGTTATAGGTAATTGGGGTACAATAAAACAAATATAGACCTTGAATATGAGGAATCCACTACCTTCATAGTGCCTTAGGATATCATACTCTATCATTTTGGGCCCTTTGGGTTAAAAAAACTAGTGCCACATACCAATGAACAATGAATCATATCATTAATTCATTCTTCATAAGGATATCCACATTTTAGGTGTATTAACTTGTTTTAAAGTACTGATAGTGTTGTGATCACTTCACCGATCATCAAATGGTCTTCAAAAATCTATGACAACACTATTTGATGATTAATCTAATTAAGTGTTATTTCTAGGTAACATCGGTAATTTTACTTGGATTTTTGGTATTCCTCCGCATCATTGAGTTCGACCCAGATAATACTAGTTCTATTTTTGAAATCTCACCCCTATAAATCTCAATGAACTAAAGGGGATCCAATGGAAAATATCCTACATTTGGTGATTCATATCCACCTTAGCTTGAAAATATATACCTTTTTACTAGGATAATGAATAATGGAATCCCAAATCAATGGGATGATGACATATAAAAATCCTTCAAAATT
Organism: Viscum album; assembly: GCA_963277665.1. NCBI lineage: Eukaryota > Viridiplantae > Streptophyta > Magnoliopsida > Santalales > Viscaceae > Viscum > Viscum album. Next base: position 1,032,069,720 of record OY728150.1, read on the forward strand.
CTCAAGAATTTATCATTGCATCCCCCAATTTTAATGCCTTTGGTGGAAGGGATGCTAATCATCTATAATATGGACACCATGGATAGCTCATTGGGCACCCTACTCAAGAAAAAATGACGTGGGGAGAGAGAATAGTCACAATGATATAATCAAGAAAATGGTATGTACCAAGACTATAAACTCTTATTTTAAGATGAAATGACTTGTAATGATATTCATAGTGAAAAATCTAAGGAATTACAAGCAGAACCACAAGGTCCACCTGGTCTCTTGTGTTGGCCCACTAAAGTGAATCCTTGGTCACAATATGTTTACTACGTTCTTGTATCAATGGGATTTTATTTTTCAAAAATAAAATCAAATTATTATATTCAATGAAAATATTGAAAGGGAAATACCTTGATGATTTCATTTTAGCACTTACGGTACAAAAAAATACACCAGTGGAAACTATTCATCCATATGAGGAGGTTTTATATGCCTATGACACTCCCTAGATGTGGGAGATATATTTTGATGGAACCTTCCAAGTATCTATCAGTAAATTGATTTAAAATATGAGGCTTTGTACGGTTGTTATATAGATTGTATTTATCTCTCCCAAAAAAGTATATTTTTGTACACTTTCTCACTATAGTAAGGCTACACATACAATGTGGTAGAATATCAATCTATCATCACTAGTTTGGAACTTACCCTATAGCTACTCATAGACCACCTAAGAATCAAATGAAATCAGAAGTAGTGATAAGGGAAAAAATGGTGACTGTGAAATCAAAATTGAAGAACTGGAACATGTCATAGGAGACATCAGAGGACTAATGGAAAAGTTTACTTTTGAGACCACATTGCAACATTTTCCCTAATCACATAATAATAACGATTACACTTTGGCTAATATATCCACCATACTAGACAACCTTGATCAGTAAGTAATAGTATTCAACATCACACATCAAAGAATAGTCTCATAAATCATTGTATGTTATATGAATAAAATACATCAAGTCAACACCTCCTAGAGAATGTTGAATCTACAACCAGTTGTGGGTGGAAGGAGCCCTTAATCCATTATCTCCAAAATGGGACACTCCTATCAGTCCAAGGTGGAAGGGATCATATTCACCATTGTGCAATGAACATCACCCGACAAGAAGGTACAAAGAAAAAAATCCATCTACTAAAAAGGATTTGTTTGAATCATATTCAGATGCATAGAATCAGGAGATATTCTTACCACTACGATGTAAGTCCATGTGGGATCTTGTGGTGCCCATCAATCTTGGACAAGGCTCTCCCACCAAATTTAGAGGTAGCATTAATTGAGGAAAACTATGATATATAACTACATGGTATTCACCAAGATATTTCATGCATGATAGATCCATGAAAGCTTCATCCATAAACCTTCAGAAATTATACATAAAACTAATTATTCATAACCATTTTCTGTTTGGAGATTAGATGTTTTGGGTCCATGTCCCCTATCCACAACAAAGAAGTTCACATATATACATAATACTTCCAACTTCTTCTCCCAATGGGATTAGTAAATAGCCCCTCAATGAATATAATATGAAGAATAGTATCAACTTCATAAAGACCCATATCAACACCAGGTTCATGATCCCTCATACAATATTGACAGAAAAGGGCGGCAACTTAATTTCTACAGAATTGAATAACATGTACCAAGAGAAAAATATGAGTCCAAAAAATTTTATATCTACCATCAAAAGAAAAATTTGAAGATACATTTCTTAAATAAGAATATATCAAATATACATTAGAATATGTTGAAAAGGGATAAAACATCATAGATGTACATTCACATCTATGTTTTATGGGCCTACCGTACCTCCACGTGTATTGCTACACAAGCTACCCCAAACTCATTATTCTATGGGACCAAGGCTGTGTTACCCATAGAGGTATAGATACCTTCACTCTAAATAGACATTTTCATATAAATTGCATATGATGGAAAATTATGAATTATTCTGGATGAATTGGAAAATATCAATGGGAATAGGTTACACACACTATACAACATGGAGGTCTATCAGAATATGATCACAAGAACCTTTAATAAAATGGTTGTCCTAAGTTCATTCTAACAATGAGATTTGGTTTTGGATCCCAGAATGTCAATGATACCTGGGAAGAATCCTCCAAAACTAGAACCCAAATGGGATGGTCCTTATATAATATATTAAGTCTATCATATGGATCGTAGTCATTGTTCACCCAGGATGGAGAGCATGGCACACTATCCACCAATGAAATATTTTCTAAGAAATACTTTTCATATCATTCATGAAGTGTGAAATTCCAATGAACAAGATATTAAACTGAACTGTACCCCAATCCATAATAGTGATACATAAAACATTACAGTCCCACAAGAACTATGTATATATTTATTACTTCTATTATATGATACATAGTACCGCCCAAACCATAAGTTTTTTTCCCTACTACAGCCTATTTTTCCCATAATGTCGGGTGACCCATATATATAGTGAAATACATTAAAGAGAACATATGATGTCATTTCCATGTGACATTAAACTACATAGGTTTTCTAGAATTGCATATGAATTAATTCTCATAGTCAATGTGATATATAGGGAAAACATGATCATATTTTATAGTCCAACCACCACAGAATTAAAAATTCCCTTATCTTATCCTTAATTTTCTCTACATATTGTGTTAAAACCATATCATTCCTTGTATCTGAAAAAAATAGTGATTAGGTGAGCGTAGTAAATTTAGTTTGGGATTCCCCAAAAAAAATACATGAAATTTTATGATGGTATCATCATGTTCTAGGATGAAACATCATAAAATGCATGCCATTATTCATCACCACATGATGTTAAACTGCAAGGTTAATGTCTGATGAATGATATAACACTTTAAATTAATCCAGAACTATTCCAAGAGATTCATATTGGTTTATGTTGGCCTCCTTCCACATCTCAATTAATGATCTACTTGTGACTTGATTCCTGAAATGACAAGATAAGTAATGATTCATCTCTAATCAATCATCCATCTACTCACAAAAAATTAAAAAACCCCATCACTAAATTTAGTCAATACATGTATAGGTAGGCCTTTATTTCCAAACATTGGGTGGCATGATTCTCATTCTCATCAGATATGTAGTGACTCCATGACATCCATCCTTATGCCCATCAGTAATTTTCATGTTCTTTCTCATCTGTTCATCTCCATCATCATTGTCACCACATGAAATTAAACAACATGGTATTTCAATAAATACATATGGCCAGATTCCTATTTCCATAGGAAATGTAGTGATGTTTGGATTTCCATTCTTGGGTGTTGCTCTAATTACCATATTTACTTTTGGAAGCCTGCATCTTTTATGTGTGACGTTAAACAATAGAATTCCTAAAAAAACATGTGTCTTGATTAATATCATCACATAATACATAGTGAATTCCAAATCCCCAATCCTAGCCCAGCTACAACAATCAATGGAAACAATGACCACCACTACACACAAGCCATGCCTGTAGAGTGTTTCCCATTCAATAACTACACGTGGATTGATTCCAATCACAATATGATACGTAGTAACTTCCAGTTCACTAATCAGGGGTCCAGTTGTATCATATGATATAAAATGAACCCCAAAAGCATAGGAACTGAGTCATAGAATTTCATTTTTACTATGTACAAGTCTGATATACATATCTATTTCTTTTTTATAATATATTCTGGGTATAATTGTTTCACTTCAATTCCCACATCCTTACCACATGACTTTAAACTACAAGGAAAAACTCCTTGTCAAATGATATTAAAACTGAATGACATATCTCCTCCCTACACGATGATAAATTTTATGATGTAAACCCCCAATGAATGACATTAAATTTAATGGATAAAATTCCCACTATATCATGACAATATTCATAGAAAATCACGTATTTTTCAACCCCTGTCAAGGGACTGATAGAGCTTTTTCTTATCCAGTCAAAGTACATGGTGCTTCCACCATCTTTTTAAAATAACCTTGTTCAATAAACCACCAATCGTAATTTTTTTTCCTCGGATCACAAGAACCTATTATGGCCCCATGAAATGGCACATGGCATCAAAGAACCATTTCTTGACTACTCATGTATGCATATTGATCATTCATATGCACCAATGGTCATTGACCAAATGCATCACTTAGAAAAATGTTGTTTCCAATCCTTGTGATCCCGTACATCACCATTGTAGAACACAACTGGTCAATGTGATATGAACTACTTGAAGAATGATTTTATCATATCATTAATCATGACCAGGGGACCTTGAACCATGATATACAATACTTTCATCCCCCAATCAGAAGAATGTTAGGGAATTCTAGACCAAGTGTAACCTAATTGGGATCTTGTGATACATCATATATATTATATTTTTGTGCATCACGATCTTAAACTGCATGCACTTTGGTCATAGTTGTACAACATAAAACCATATCCTATAATGGTACAAATCTCAAGACCTTAAACTTCTATCAAAATATATACAAAACATGTCATGTCAAAAACCAGAAAATGGATACCTAAGAAAATTTCAATTTATTTCTCTATAAACTATTCATCTACAAATTATAAGATAAAATTAGGTTACAAATGAATATGGCATAAATCTCATTGGTTCTATATTTCTACTCTATTAATATCCAAGATATTCCTGATAGACACCTTATTCCGAAAAAAGTAGGTTTAATAATTTGTTACATCTTCAAACCACAATAATATATTCTCTAGGTGGTGACAAAACTTCTAGGGTGTTCTAAATGTTCTTGGATATTACACTTTCCACAAGTAATAATACATTATTTGAGTGTATTAGATTATAGAAACTTCCCATGGCCCTTGTAAATTATACCCAGCTTCATGGAACCTTTTATGGATTGTACATGTATGCTAATGGCTCATGAATATGCACATATAGTCATCCACCAATGAGTCACTCTGAAAAAGCGGATTCTCATCCTCATGAACCCTGAGAACACTATGGAAGAACCCAACATCCCAATATATTTTTGGTCAATATGGGTATTATTTTCCCATAATATCTTCCTGAACATAAAAATTTATCCCATGATTTATAAACTATGTTTCATTACCATCAAAGAATATTTGACACCATTGATACTACATCACCATCATTTTACAAATTATCGATTCAAGAATGTGACATTCTATTACTAGATCATTTACGTCCCACACTTTATTACTCAAAACAATAGAGATTATGAATATAGCTTTACAATATTAGAGAAAAATCTACTTAGGGTGTCAGAATCCTTCCTTGATATCTTTCCTCCCAATCCCAACCTCATAATATAGAATTTTAAGTCTTCACAAATATTCCATGGCCCTCTAAAAGTTGTTGAGATCATATTTTACTTGACCATGATACCAACCCATAAGGTACTTGATAACAATCGAAAGTAAAATCATCCTTGGAAAAAAGGATCATCAATACATGTTATCCCAAGCAATAATATAGTGGATCGTAGATCCTCAAAGTGTTTGCGATTCATCTCTGGTTTTTCTGTCTTGTCCTATATTCATGGACTCCATATTTTTGTTTACTACTTGAATCATCTGTACTACAACTATTTATGTGGACCTAGAATCCCAAGTATTTATTCCTCAATATAAATTTTGTTCATAATTCTTCCATATCCATAGGAAAAGAGACCCAAAATTAGGGACCCATTTCAAGACTATACATGTATGCCTTTGGATCCTATATATGTGTATGTTATTTCCATCCAAATGTGTCATTCTGTAATATGTAATTTATGATCCTAGTGATCATTGTCAATTCCATTACCAAACCTGGCAACAAAGTGTGTTCTTGCTCATTCTAAACATGTCTACACCTTATTCCATGATAATCGATCAAGTATGAGCTAAATTTCCCTAAAATAAATAAATAAATTATATTAAGTTAAAATAATATCAAATAAATAAATATAAGGAATGATCTAAAAGCCCCTAAACTAATTTGATCAGAGATCTAAGATAAAATATCCTAAACTAAATTTATAGAACTTCATAGCTGAAATTCACTATACAAAAGAAATAATATGACCGAGCTAAAAGACCCAAAACTAAAGTGATAGATGATCTGAACTAAAATACCCTAAACTAAAGTGATAGAACGTCCAAGCTAAATGAACCTAAACTAAATCAGTATAAGGTTTGAGTTAGAATATCTTAAACTAACATAATTTAAGGTCCAAAATGAAAGACCTTATAACAACATCCTAGATGCAATTTTAGTATTTAAGAGCCTGTAATTCCCACCATATGGACTTAGAAGAAAATCATGATATTTTTAGAAATCCTATTGACTTTGGAAAAAGAAAGAGAAACATCCCTCTAGGAAATATATATCCTACCCAAGTGATCCTTATACAAATCAGTTTATATGAATATAGATGGAATATATTATCAATTAAAAATATCATGTTGGTGGGAATTCCTGTTAATTTATCAAGGAGAATCTATTAGAATTTCAACATTCAAATCCAGGAAATTTTGTTACTTAATATTAGTATAGGGATGGGTATCATTAGTAATTAATATCAAAAAATATAAATGCCATGCATCTCATTGATGAAAGAGGAACTGGACAACAACTTGGATGGTTCAGGAAAGATAAATAATTAAAAATGTGAAAAAATGAGGAATATCTACAAGATGGTGTCTCTCTATTAATGTAAAACATTATAATGAATTATGATAACATTTGATCTATTATATTGGCTAAGTCAGTGAGGGTCTTATGAGAATCATAAATTGAATGCTTGAGTGCCTCTGGCCCCACAACTTCAACTTCTTCTCTAGGATGGGGAGTATCAACCAATTTTTTCAACTATTCATTTTTTTTAATATATTTCCATTGAGGATAATTATGTTGATATTTCAGGCCTTAGACGAGCTATGATTTCCTCATGACTTCTATTTTCCTAGTCCTGGTATCCATATGAGCTTAAAATCTAGATATCAAATAATGACCGATTCCTATGAAATTTGCTTCATCTATCTAAAAAGAGGATCCTCAACTATAAGATCAGGAAAATAAATTCCACTTAATTCTAGATCATACAGATTCAGAACGATTTGCTTCAATATTTCATATAGAGGTTTTTGGTCAAAGCCATATTCCCCATGTGATGAAATAACTGATGATGGTGTTCCCCTTGTTAATAAATTAATTCATAATGTTTCTATATAATGAAGGTGTGAATATTTTTCCAAATCATCATTTGTTGTGTTTGATCCTCCATGATTATTGGTGAAGGATTGGCAAGATGAGGAATTACCAGTTGAGCTGATAAGGTGGTATGAGAAGAATCCTCAAATGTTCTAATATCGATAGGTGTATCATCTATAGCCTGTGTTGCAGGAATAATTATCCCAATATATTATATTCCACTATTGGGGTAGTGATCGCTAAAATGATGTTTCTTCAATTCATTATTTATTAGATAATCTATTGAATCCATCATATCCACTAGAACAGGGTTTGTGAGGAAAAAGGAATGTCCACTTAGTGGATGAGCTGGCTTAGCACACTGTCCAAATAAGATTCCACCTAAACATTGGTATAATCCTATATATATAAGGAATGAGAATCAGTAGGAATAGTTATGATCTCAAACACAGTATCTACATTTGACAACATCTTCCAAAACTATCGTTTGATCCTAGGATGTCTCCCTTCTCTAATGATAGGCAATAGAATAGGGGAGACTCGTTGGGTGTAGAAAACTGATGATAGAACCAATATGGTGTATAAAGATCAAAGAAAATTAACTCATCCACTATGGCTGCAAGAACCCCATCCCAAATAGAGATCATATATGAGATTTCATTAAAGGATCTAGTGGAATTATCAATAATCATCCCAATCGGTGCATGGGAATGGGTAAAATAGATTCTATCAGGTTGGATCAGTGCATCATTAACCATAGTAGGGATTATAAAAATGGTTCAAACCCTACATAGGTTTAGATGTATGAGATGGGATAAGGCATATATGATCATAGTGGAATTTTAGTATTCATGATAATAAAAATTCTCCCATATCCATAAAAATAGAAAATAGAGAGAACCAATTATCTTATATGGGGTGATTCTTTTTTTAATATGGCCCAGAATACAACAAATGTTTGCAAGAATTAATAACAAAAAATTGAGGCACTATCCTTCAATAAGACACACCACCATAAAAAATAAACTGGCGTAGATCTTTGGCCATACATCCCATATAGGGAATATCTATAAATTCAAAAACATGTCCATATAGCCTTTTAACCTATGGTGCTTGGAGTTATTCATGTTCAATCAGTAGCCCCAAAACTTATAGTACCTAGCTTTCTTGATGTCCCAATATGGGATAGTACTATTTTCAGACTGCTGAAAATGGCACTGATGAGGGTATATGGAAGTGGGCCTGACCCCGCTGTAGTATAAGAAAATATTGATCGAGTTTTTAAAATAAATTAGGGAACTCATTGTCAGGTCCTTCCTCGGTTCCTCCTTTATAATGATAAGAATTTGATTTTCCAAAACTGGAATATGAAAGGGATTATTCCAAAAATATGTACCATGGAAGAATTTATCCTACAATTCTCTATGAGGGGGAATCCCACAAATTTTTAGATGTCCCATAGGATGATTCCCACTTCACCAAGAGACAAATGGAATGTGTTGGTATCCAGGAAGCAATGAATACTCATTTCTTGAATTATATCAAGCGGGTGGTAGATTATGAACTTGAAAATTCACATTGATTCATAAAGATGAACCTTGTATAATTTATCAAAAAACTATATAAAACTTTTTAGGACCTAGATGAGTTATTCCCATTCAATAAAACAAGTACTCCCATAACAGAGACCCATTTTGAGTGCGTTATACTCTTAGGATTCTTTAGAGTGGTGTAAAATATACTCAATTTGTTCTGATCGATTTATAGGTGATCTAAATCACTACCATCTGATCTGAAAAAAATAATTGAATAGTATTTAAGAAAAATGTTGATTTTGAACTATAACCAGTTTTCCAACCGCAAAATCTTTTATCTAAAAACACTGAGAAGGATTTTACACCCAATAATATGGAATATTTAAATAAAAATTAGCGATAACAACATCATACTATAAACTAAAACTATATAGAGGAAGTCGAGGAGATAGAGGATAATAATTAATATCGAATTACAGGAACCTCTTTAGAATCTCTTTATCTAAATACACACAATATCAGGGGTGGTCATTATAATTTTTTTCAACCATGGACCTTTTATTGGCCACTATTGAGGAGCCTTGATGAGAACAAAAATCAATCTAGAGAATATTATGTTGAATATGTAAGACATAGAAAATATAAAATATTGTCAAAGTAATGACATAATAAAGGGGTAGAATCATAAACATCACCTGAATCAGCAAGCGATTCATGGATATCATAAGTAGTTCATGAATCCACTAAACTCCTTGATATCTCATGGGTATCATAATCCCATTGGGTGTCATGAAATATCATGAATTTTTTAAGACTCTCAATCACATGACCTGAACATGTTCAGACGAATCACATTATAATCAATTGATCATATGATCAAGTCAGTGGAACCCGTGAAACCTAAAAGGAAAATTAAATCCTCATAGAAAAAGATGAAAAAATTACAAAAATAAATATTTAACTTAATTTAAATGGGTGCTTGAGAAAAACTAGTCTTGTGGGATTATCATTCCAAAAGCAGGGAGCACAGCAAGGTGGCACAATGAGGCCTTGCAGAACGGTCCTCCAATGATGGAAGATGATGGAATATAGGGGATAACACTCTAAAGGAAGATTATCCTATGAAATTAATGATTCACCTTCCCCTATTCGTTGGGAATATCATAAAATAAAAATCATCATCTTGATGACAAATAATCTCTCTTGACATCAATTGTAGACACCACCAAAGACACAGAGGGGATTTACATTCTATATAATGAATCCATTTTCCCTATGTATGTATCTCATGAGGGTGGTATTTGTTGAAACCCACATAATTTTCATCACAAAATTCACTATGTTTGAAAAAAGGATATGAGAATTATTTTACTCACAAATTAAAATGAAGGAGAAGGTGTTTGAACCTCATATATCGCATACTAATTTTGTAGAAACACAATGTAATAACCTTCATGATGTCACATGGAAGAACCCTATTAATAAAATATCATGTGAAAAATCATGATAATTCAATTTAAAAATCCATTTATCTCTTGTGAGAGGCACCTAAAATAAGCAGTGTTAATACAGTGGCTTCCAGATAAGCTCCAAGGTCATGTGGTTTTTGAATTAGTGTGTGTATGGAAATCCATCCATAATTCCTTAGAAAATATGAGGAACATGTGAAATGGTAGAGGATTCATGTGGTCACAAAACTCTTGCAATGGATCACTGATGGGGAGAATGTATTTCCTTGACAACATTTATGAAAACTCATGAGTCGTCTAAGCATTTGTAAAATAAAACAAATGACATAAGAGGGAACTAGGTAGGAGAAACTCGTGGTCAAAAAAATCACACAACAAACACCTGGAGATATGAAATGCATAGAGTGACCCCAAAGACATGTACATCGTATCTCATAAAAGAAAACCACCATGACATCCTCATCATGTGAGAAGACTCAGGTATGTCCAGTAGTCCTCTCAGTCCCCCTTTATCTCTAAAAGTACAAACTAAAAATATTTTCCATGAAATGCTCAGTTATCTCTATACGACCATTATCGGTCATGAGGTCGGTCATCAAGAGGTAGTGTATTTTATTTAACGTTACTCATGGAATAGTACATGAATCATGTCCTTTTTAAAATAAATAGTGTGGGAAATAAGAGGAGAGAGCCTCACATGGTCATTCAATCCTTACAATGTGCTAAGGATGTCCATAACATGTTATCATGAGAATCCTTGGAAAGGCAGCCTGATCTCACAAAATCCCAATGAAAATACATTCTTGTCTAATATAAATACTCATAAATGTCACTTGAGATCATTTGAACATGATTTGGCAAGGGCCATATTCTCATGAAGGCACGTGGATATGCCAATATGACAATATTTATGTTCTTCTACATGAACAAATGATTCAACAAAGTCCAAATTAATTAGAAATAGTCTAATCAAAGAATAATTGGTGGGATGGAATCATATTCACTAAAAATTAGGGTATTGAATCAAAAGGATACATGTTATCAACTTATGAAGATGTGTGATGTTGAATCCCTTCACCGACTCCAGATTGGACTCTCATGATATGTGCCACACGAAGCGGTGAACATTCGGGGTGGCAAGGACTATAAATCCACCACCACAACATGAAAATTTAGAGACACTATGATCACCATTACCCACATATGGGTAGAAGGGCCATGCCTCTCTATTCATGAACCAAAGTGTGTTATTGGAGTGGTGGAACTCACGGTTGGAAATTTTTCTTTCAGGTAAGATACCATTGAAAACCTGGAAAATTTATGCATCATGCATAGGATATTTACGTGACCACCCATAGATCATATGAAGGACTTCTTTTCAGGAATGTAGAAAACATCCTGCACACTTACTAGATCACATGTGGGTTAATACAATCTAACACTGGTCAGATATAAGGAATTAAAAATATAATAGATATAACTAAAGACTAATTAGGTGATGCATAAAAAAGAACATATATTATGACCCTAACAGTCTTCGCATTAACCACCTCAGACACATGAACACACTATGAAATATCTCCAAGTTCTCACAATGTTTCATCATTGTGATCTTTGGGTCATGATAAGTCATATAGAAAAGCAAATAAAGTTACATGGCTCCCCTAGTTCATTCCACCCATCTCTCTTGAAACCCTATGTGATGTCCATTCAAGCCTTGAGATGCCCTTCAAATGTGTCACTGTACTCATATGGATTCACAAATTCATGTCAAAGAATTATCATGGTAGCACTATGACATGTCAAACTAGCTCTTGCAATGCCCTCCACGCACACCAGCTAGGTCTCACAATATTATAAAGACTTGTCATCTATGACACACTACACCCTCCAAGACATATAATAATGGTTCTCTTAATGACCCCTATGTGTGTCATCCATATCTTATGATGTCACCAAGGAAAGTCATCCAGATCATGAGAAACACTCTGTACAAGATATCCAAGTTCATGTAATGGATTCTAGGACAAACCGTCCATGTCTTGTGATTTACTCTGGAAAATCCTACTTTTATTATGAAACAACCTTTGAATATTCCATCTATATTAAGTGAATTCTTAATGAAAAGTTGTATATATTAAACCATTCACTTTAGTCATTCTATTAGGGAATTATCCATCCTTTCATTTAGGATATGAGGTTAGGGAGAGTGGAAAATCAATGCATGGTAGGAAGACAAGCAATCCATGTTAAAAAGGTAATCCTATGATTGGATGACCTATCACATCCATAGTTTGTAGGTCCCAAACATAAAGGCAACCTCATAGAGTATGACATGATCACAAACATAAGAGAAAAGGTCCCAATTATAAGGGAAATGCCTATGATTATGCCTTTTTCAAGGGAACTATGATGACTCTAATTCCTTCAATAACCAGGATACATAGGTCAGATCCCCAAGGATCAAGTTCTATATTAATATTTCAAGGGATTTCCCATAACATAAGTCCCATATTCATAAGAAATGAAATTTATCATGATTAAAAACTTTTTTCTCACAGTGAGCATGAATCACATGGGAATAGGGATTTTCAATAATAATATAATTTTTACCATACACCCCTACAAAGGAAAGAAAAATATCATTGCGTAAGAACTAATCAATTAACTATTGGGCATCTGATTCTTTCCATAATCCAGATTAGTAGGATGCCTTCCTACGGCCAGAACCCAAACACAAATGGGAATCAACCTCAGTATGAATCTCACATTTTCATTGAAATTTCATCCAACAATACCCAATCATTCCCATGAGATAATCATTCTACCTCATCCTATAGTGGACTGAGGTCAACTGATCTCTGATAACTCTAATTCCTTCCATAAACAGGATATATAAGTCAAATCCATGGGTATCAAGATCCATATTAAACATCATAATGGATGTTCTAGTACAGAAGCCCCACATCAATATGCAATGAGACAAATTACTGGAATCCCTTGTTTTTTAGAGTGAGCATAGCTCATGCGGGAATAGGAATTTAAAATAGTTATATAATTGGAATTAAGAGTCTCCCACTATCTAGATAAATAGAGTTATGTAATCCTAGATAGGTGAAATGATAAAAATATCCCTCATTTGATAGAATCGACCTTGAGGACAGTCCCATGGAAGTGAATGAACTATGAGAAATTTTTTTCCTGAAATATATAGGATAAATATGATTACTTTCTAAGGACAGATCCAAAATGACCACCCACTTTAGTGTATATCCCACTACATGGGTTTTAATTCCTACAATAACCATGATACGTAAGACGCCTCATAATGGTTATTTTCCTCATTAGAATATTAACTTCCATCCAATGTGGTAGAAAATTACAAATCCCTTAGTTTTTTGGAATCGACACCTAATCATATATTTATTATAGATAAGTGAACGAAGAACCTCATATATATACATATGGATTCATTTATGTGATCCCCTACTTCTGCAAAAGGAGATACTTAAGACATAATCATTTTTTAGGGTAACAGGTCATGTATTAGGATTTTGAATATTTCCACAAACATATCTTAAATCATTGAGAGAGTGTTGTAGTATGAAACAATCCCCCCCAATATGGTGTGATGAGCCATACCTCTCAACCTCTAGACCGATGAAAGTCCCTAAGTGTCATTGGATTTGATTCCCCCAATTAACCACTTTTCTTTAGAATGTATTTCATTACCTAGTAAAGTATTAGGGAACCAATGTAAGTATCGACTAATAATGACAATGGTGACCTAATGTTATTTATTGTGAAATAATTGAATCCCCCATAATCAGAAATGGGTCCATCAAAACACATCTGGTTGTCGTCTCTTCCCCTACATCAAAACTCTAAAAAAATTACTTGTTTTACTCAAACTAGGCTATGTCCAACAATCATTCATAAGAAATATTACTATAAAACAAATATAGTAAAGAAAACATTTATTAAAATGTTTATAGTAGAAATATTACCCCCCATGGTTCACTACCATTCACCAGTTTAAAACTCAATACACTCGTAACTGATGTGTTCTCATATCAGATTCAGAATAATGTTCATTTTCTTAATCAAATAAATATTTTTTACAGCACATTTGGGGTATCATGAAGCTTTAATTTCATACAATTTTAAATAAATTATAACATAATATTGAAGTCCACGCATAATTTTTCTAACTTCTACAATTCTCCACCAAGTTTCACAAACCATTTACAGTTTCTTATGAAATATTAATTTTAAAAAACAATCAATCTTATCTCCAAGGAATCAAATTTCATACTCACGTTGAGATTTAAGTGGATTTAACTTTCTCTTTAGAAAGAATTACCTTTTATAGATTAAAATGATGGTTTATTCAATAGTTCATGTAAGAAATATCGTTCCAAAACTCCTATATTATTTAGAGATCTTAAATTATCTATTTTTTGTCATCTCAAATGATTGTTATAGACACCTATTTATAGATTCTATTTTACATTCATGAAACATCCTTTCTCTCTTTCTCGTGGGTAGAAAACATTCATTGTGTGCTAAAAATATATTATTATAAAAAAAATTAGCATAGAAGTCATTATTATCATGTAATTACATTTATATTTCATGGTTTCATGAAACTCTCCATTATATAAAGAAAATCCAACTTTTTAAATTGTTTTTGACGCTTTCGTTGGGGTGTGCACATCCATCTCACTTGGCAGGACGGCGACACTATCTGTTTCCCCACATTCCCGCTTTCCAAAGGCGGGTGACATCTGTCACTTTTTCAGGTATGTTTTCTCCTTGATCGAAATGGGATAATGAGATGTCGGTTCTTCCATCTGTGGATTCCTCCTCATAACACATCACCTAGTCTAGGTCTCCATTATAGATTTAAGACGTTCTTCGTGAATCTCTTCCTAGCACCAAATGTTCATGGACACCAGTTAATTACACTACTTATGTTGGGACATTCCAAGGGGTCCAGTCAGGGCAGCAACCTTCAATCAGGGGAGTAGTCACGTTGGGCCTCACTAGCATGTCTAGGTGTTGGGACATTGGCATGCATGTCTTATGTCACTTATTATAGGGCTTCTCAGGGGAATGGAAGCCAGAGGAATCCCACATTGAATGTGGTAAATCATATGCAATGGGAATGTATATGAGGTTTTCCTCATCTTCCCATGTTTAACACAGGGTATGCCATAAGTTTAATGTCCAGTGGAGACGGATCTGACTGATCAGAACACTGACTAGAGTGGATCAAACGAGTTCAACCCCTGGAGGGAACACTGATGTTGGGGCCAACGTATAGTTGACTTCCCGGTCACTATAGAGTGGAATGGGGAACGAGATGCCATGATTTCACCAGGATGTGGTAGCCCGGATAAGAATTAGGATGGATGATGGGTGGATGAATGAAGCGGAGGAGGAATTAAATAAGACCATCGCAAGGGCGATGGTGAAGTTGGGATTGAGCCTCGAAGAGACTACCTGCTTATCCCCATGGCAGGAAATCAATGTCCACATATTTATGTGAATGTAGTTCATCTTGACAACGACTTACCACTGGTTTGAGTTCCAATGGATTACCGTTGAAAGGGGCGACAGCGGCATACCACTTACTAACGCTGACAACGGCTTAATGCTAAATGGGGAAAAACGTGGAATATAGTTTAACATCATGCAGGATAGGTGTGGACTGACATGAAGTGGTCGGGACCATTGTTTGTTAGTATTGAACCTTTGGGAGGCTTCCTACGTACCCTGCCTTGGTAAGGATCAATGTCCATGTAGTTCGGGTATGGGGCTGGAGTTGGTGAACAGACGTGAATAAGGAGCTGAGGTCCAAGTGGATTGTGGGATTGAAACTCATAGAGTATTCCTACATACCTTGACTTGGAAAAGATCAAATACCACATAGTTCAAGGTAGGATTTGTGTGAAATGGCTTACCACTAACTGGGGAAACAACGGCTTACTGCTGATTGGGGCCCACAGTTTAACGTCATGCAGGACTGGGGAGAACCGACGAGAAGGTGGTCAGAGTGAGCAAGTGTTGGGATTTAACCTAGTGGAGGATTCTTACATACCCTGCCATGGAAAGGATCAAAGTCCACGTGGTTCATAAGGGGGCATTTGGGTCTTACGCTCTGAGGTAGCCCATAGTGTTGGTGAACCGACGTGAAGATGGTCGGAGCGACCGAGTGTGGTGGGCTTGAACCCTGTGGAGGCTTCCTATATACCATGCCTCATTAAGGATCAAAGACCTCATATTTTAAGGTGGATGGTGGGGGTTACACTCTAGGATACCCAGAGTGTTGGTGAACCGACGTGAAGGGGGTCAGAACCAATGGCTATTCGGCTTGAACCTCGGGGAGGATTCTTACGTACCTTCACTTGGCAAGGACCATAGACCTCATAGTTCACCTGGTGTTTCTTTTGAAATAGTGGGTGCCCTAGACCCAACTATGTAGTACTTTTGATTCCTGTATCATGTGTATAGTGAGATATGCATGATGATATCTTACCATTATAGTGTATAATGTTCTGCGTCCACTATAATAATGGTAACGTCCAATGGTTAATTATCGTGTCAAGAGGTAATAGCAGATCCCAGGCTATAATGAGAACCTCGAGATACAATGACATTGATCTTAAATATATGTTCTATAGTCTAGATACATCTTATTGACTGGACATAAAAGATGTCCGACTATCAGGTGCTGGGGGCTCATAATCATTGAGACTTCTTCTCATGAAGTTTTCACTTGGTGATCTCTAGTAGTGAGATCATGAGGACAGACCCGCCAATAAGAACACCACGTGTTTTGGGT
Organism: Viscum album; assembly: GCA_963277665.1. Taxonomy (NCBI): domain Eukaryota; kingdom Viridiplantae; phylum Streptophyta; class Magnoliopsida; order Santalales; family Viscaceae; genus Viscum; species Viscum album. The sequence goes on from OY728150.1 coordinate 1,032,086,840, forward strand.
TTTATTGGTTGTTCCTATCTACGGACTTGTGTATTGGTCTCCTGACATGAGACCATTACCAATGTGTATCATTTAATTACGTACTTTGATGCAAGGAGAAAACCATGGCAGTAATGTCGTGGCAAGGTAGTTTGTGTTGGGTGCATCGTTAGTGGTATGACATTGGTTGAATGTTCAAGAAAGGATTTGTCACTTCAAAGTTTAGGAAGTTGTATATCTCAGGCCTGGTTGATCGGGATGGTGCCGCCTTCATAAGTCCTTGGCCAAAGTAGTAGAAAGGCGAATCCATTCGGATAGATCAACAAACAATAAAGAAAGATAAGGATGATGACACAAGAGTGCGTCCTGCTTTATGAGATATTTAATGACAAAGAGACCATAGTACACAGTCAGTGTTCGTAGGATGGTAGTCGTTTCTATGACTACCCTTATCTCTTTAGGGGCCATGATGGGTTGCTAGACCCCGCTCTTGGTCTGTGAATTTTATTCACTGCTATTGAGATAAGGGCCTTGAGGGTCACACACAACAGCGTATTCAAGAATCCACACCTATTCAGTGGAATGGGAATATGGACATAGTGGGCCCTGCCACGGGGTCCGAGCATTGTCCAAGTTGTCGATCACCAAAATAATGAAAAAAAATTCATTAATATTCAAGTTATGAATATTTGGGATTGAATTTATTTAATTTATTTACGATTTTAGTAAATATGAGAAAATATAAATTGAACGAATATTATTTTAATATTAAAGGTTTGTTTAATATTATGTAGGACAATGAGTCGAGTTAAATGGCTCGGATTTTATCACGTAATATATTTTATATATATTACAAGTATGTGATAAAATAATAAATAATATTGGTGTAGTTAAGTTCGTCAAAAAAAATTTATGTGGATGTTGAAATTTACGGGGGTCGGGGAACCCAACTGGGTATTTCTCAACGTATCTATAAATAATAGAGGAGGCTCTCTCTCTTTGATGTGTAAATCACTATTCATTCATTTATGGAATGAAATTTGAGAGCCTCTCTCTCCTCCCCCTTCCTAGAGAGAGAAGCTGAAGATCCAAGAGCTCGGATCAAGTTTCTCCTCATGCATCACAAGATCGACGATGTAGTGATTGTCGAGACATCGAAGATATCATTGAATCATCGCGCTAGCACCCGGAGTTCGACAAATCGGCATTCTTGTGGATTTTTGAGATGTGTGTGGACGATCTAGAGGGATCCTACTATGGATCCTTCGTGCAACGATCGTCATCGACAAGTACCAGTTTACAACGACATCAGATATTCAATGGGTATGTTTTCCATTTATTTTTGTTCTCTTAACAATCTACGCGAGATCCTCGTACCTCTCTGGGGCTCGGATCGTCGGCGACGACAAGTACCGTCATTGTGCTGATGAAAAATTTAAAATCCCTGGCCCACCGGCTTCTGCTGTGGGCCCCGGAAACCTAACAATGGTATCAAAGGGAGTCGTGTAGATTTTCTGAGCCTAATAAAATTAATTTTCATAAGATTATGTATAGGGTTTGAAAATGGTCCCAGCGGTTCAAACCGCGCTTCGATCCGATCTCGAACGACCAAGATACGGTCAATTTAATTTTTCGGATTGGATTGAATATGCAGTTTGATCTCGGGTACACATTTTATTTCATCCAGCAGAACCGATCAAGTTGAGATTGGTTCAATTGATGTAATTAAAATTTTGAAAATTATAATTTTTCAAATTAAATTATTTTCACAATAATTTTATTATTATAATAATTATTACTTTATTATTATAATAATGTAATAATAATAAATTATTATTTCATTATAATAGTTATATTATTATTTAATTTATAAGGTTATCTTTTTCCTTTATAAATAATAAGGGAGGACTTGATTTTATAATTTTTTTATGGTGGAAAAAGACTTAAAACTAAGTCTTAAAAAAAGGGGACCCAAAAAGCAAGACATGCTTGGGTCTTGCTGCACTAATTGCATAACACAAAAAAGGGGGAAGGAGATGGCCACCGCGTGGACAGCAATAAGAAGAAAAAAATGGGGGTAGCCATGTGGAAAACCAAAACCAACAAAAAAAATGGAAAAGTAGCAGGGGGTCCGAGCGAACCCCATCCCTCCTCCCGTGCGGTGCACTGTAGCTCCGCCGGGTGCAGCGCCCAGCTCCAGCCGGCCGCCCCTCTCCTCCGCACACCATCGGTCGGGTGCCGCCCTCTCCCCTCCACCAGTGCCTGGCCTCCCGGCCGACTGCCTCCCTGCTACTCCCTCTCCCGCGCGCTGCAGCACTGGGCTCCACCAGCAACGGGACGATGCCCCTCTCCCTGCAGACCAGCATGCCATCGGCGCCTCACCTCCAGCCCAGGCACTTCTCCCACACGGCGCGCAGCAAGCCTTAGGCGCCTCGTCCATAGCAACCCAACAACCTCCCCTCAAGCCTTCGGCTCACAGAAGGAGCGGCGCATGCAGTGCCGCCTGCACCTCCTCTGGCGGACCCGCATGGCACACCCTGTCGGGCTTCATGCAGAGCCATCTGCCCCGCTCCTCTGCTCAGCTGCAGCACCAGGACGGTACCCCACTGCAGGAGCCTACCGTCCGAGCCGCTGCTTCAGCAAAGCGGCCACCCGCCCTTATGTCCGCTCCTCAGGCCAGCGCCCCTGCTTGCGTAGAACCAGGCGTGCGGCATGCAGCGCCGCCCATCGACTCCTCCACGCACGAACCCTCCTAGCGCAAGCACAGGCAGTGCAGCTGCGACCATCCGCCCACCTCAGTTCCTCTCCGAGAGCACTCTGGCCAATGTTACATGATCGCCGCCTGGTCTTCCTAGTGGGCAGGTAACCCCTCGGGTTAAGATAAATAAATTAATATAATTAATTAACTAAATTAATTAATATATTAATTGTAGTGAAATATTTTTTTAATACCCGATAAGAATTAATTAATTTAGATATTAAAATTAAGTTAATTAATTAATTTAATTTTAAGATTTAAAATTAAATTTATTGATGAACCAGTAATTAATTAAATTATTTGAATTATTTTATTCATTTAATTTAATTAAATAAACCCCCATACTTAATTATTGCATTTTAATTTTTATCGCGCAATATTTTAAATTACTCGGCGTCTGGTCTTGAGCATCGACCCATGTATGTATGCTTTTAAGTTATTTATTTAATTAATTATTTAAACTGCGTGCAATGATTGTAATTAATTAAAGATGGTCTGCACATCATCAATTTTCGGTAAAAATGTATAAGGGAATGCACGCCCAATAATTATATGATGTACATTTGTACCCGAGTTCCCCTCGCCTGCGCGCGAGTACCTTTGTACTTCAGACAAAGACGGCGAGCGACGTAGATCCCACCAAGATGAGGCGGTGTATAACGGTGCAAGACGACGCGTGGATTCCACCAAGGCGAGGCGGTACTCCAAGACATGACGTGGACCCCGCCAAGACAAGGAAATGTTCCAGAAGTGCAGCAAACATACAAGACAAGGGGCAAGCTGCATTTTGAGTCAACCTTTGACTAAGGTAATATGCGCTTAGGTCATTTAGATGCTCAAGACCAGTCAGGTAGTAGTTTTACCTTTATGCATTTATTTATTATTTTATTCATTTTAGAACAGCGGCAAAAATACATAAAATGATAAATGATAAAATGCATAATGAAGAAACGTTTGATTTCTATTGATGTTCAGTTGTGAGTGTGACAACATAGATGAACAAGATTAATAGAAATGGATTACATTCGTTGAGAGAGAAAAACATAAAACCCTCAAAGAAAATTATAAGTCACAAACACCCTTCCATCATTCAAGTTTGAACAAAAACTGGGTGTTAGAGGTGTCGGTTCATGCCTTAGCTGAGGGTGCCTCTTACTACCAGGGAGTTCTTATTTTTGTGGTGGGTCGACTTAACTAAAATTGCAAAAAAGATATGGCCTTATCTATTTTGTTGTAATTTTAGTGGCAAGCGTTAAGTAAATCATTAAATGATTTTTGAATCAGGGACTTCACTCAACAGATCAAGGAACCGCGAGCTAATACGGTTGGCCAGCCAAAATCCTACCTTGGACCCTCCGAGTAGTGGCGTAGCCCTATATTGTAGACTATGAGGGAGGTTCAGGGATCCTTGCCACTAGAATACACAATAGTATTCTGATTCTAGTACAGAGGGTTCCTAGAATTCGACAAATTAGTGGGAGACATTTAATGATTAAATTAATCAATTATGTCTAAATTGGTAATCAGAAAAAAGTACAATCTACTAAAGTATATTTGTAGATAATGACAAGTAATACCACAATAAAACTGCGATAAATATTAGACAAAGTTAATGTCTAAACTAAGCACTAATTTCTTAAATGTAGTGTAGGCACTTGCGCACATTACTACTACAATGGAAATTCAAGGTGCTTCTATCCCAACCTGTTAAGCCACCTCAGGAAGCGAGGGTGTAAAAACGGCTTACAGGAGACTCGTGAATAAAGCATAAGATGGTTCTATCATAATTCTATCATCAAATTCCAATGTTAGTTGTGGTCGCTACATCAAGACTTGATGATCACATGTAGTCTCATCTCCACGATCCTTTCGTGGAGAAAGTGAAGCAAGATTTCGATGTGATGGTCGCACTCGGTCTGGGTAAAGTAAAAGATAGTTCACAATCTTTCATGTCATCCCATTCTTATACCTTTTACACCCAATTACTCTAGTTTCGTTTAAAGGTACAAATGAACATCATAGAGTAAGCGATTCATTACTGCTAAGGTAACATTTCACCAAGTAATAAGAATTTTAGAGATAACACTATCTTTTATTCTTATGGAGAATACATTGAAGGTCAAGGAAAAAAGGATTATGGCAAGTTACACCAAAGTCACCTTCGTCATGTCCTTCAATGAAAATTGGTTGGTTATTTAACAGGATATTATTTGCATCACATAATGAAATAAATTCATGGAAGTTTAATAACTGAAATTCAAGAAGCAAGTCCATGCTCCTTGTTCAGTTAATATTCATCAAATAAAAGTATTTTTCTCTCTCATACTTCATGGGTATTGAAATAAAATATGATTTTCACATATTAGTATTGAGATACAATAACCAAGCAAGTAGAAAACAATTACTAGAATTAAAGTGTCTTCTCCAAGCAGCTGAGAAAGGGTGATTCCTAAGTCAGCAGGGAGAAACACATAACTTCTAATTGCCAAGTGATTGATTCAAATTGAACAAGTTGTGGAGTATAACCAAAAACATTTATCTCATGTGCCCATTTGGACATGATGACACATTATTCCATGTTTTGGAATGAATTTTGTTTGAGGTGACATACTCAACAAATAGTTCACTACTATTTGAATCAATGGCAATACATGATGAATATAAAATGTAAGACCTACCCAGTTGTGGAAATGTGATTCTTTGTCAAGTAAAACTGAAAGAGGACATCAACTATATACCCAGTATGGTATTTAGGCTCGGCACAGCTAAACACCTATGGTATAATTGACATCTTTATTTTAGACAAATAAACCTTTGGAAATAAATTTACGCCACAAAGCTTCCGAGGTTAGTTCAACACGAGAGTGTGGACTGTTCCAAATAAAGCTAGAGGTAAAGATACTTCATAAGATTCATTTAATTCATTATGGAATGTACTAATGAAGTATAATTTTTTGTCAGAAGATATGAGTTGCTTCAGATCGGCAGGTCGAAGAATATCTTGACCAAGTAATCATCGATCATGATAATGTAGCATGGAGTAATTCCTAAACGCATATTACCTTATCTACATCAACGTATTGATGTTCATAAGGAGGATCTATGATAAAGTCTTACATATTAACATTGATCATCAAACATGTAGTGTGGAGCATTTCCTAAACGCATATGTTATATATCAAAGTTATGATGTAAGTTGTATCAATGTTGCAACTTGAAGAAAATTCCATTATATTTCAAAATGTGATTTTCAAATAACGTCTCAATCCCATAACCAATATGCCAACTATTATGACAAATGGATATCATACGAGTCATAGTATGATGGAAAATCCATTATTTCATAAGACATGTTTAGATGCAAAGGCTTTGTTAGGATTTAAACAAACTTGCATCAAGTTAAATACGTTGTTCATCTAAATTAATTATCCTAACAGTTTCTTAGGATAAATCCCTAAGATAGAAAAGATGTAAGTCAAGTATTAGACTACATTTATATAAAAGGGTGCACATCTCTATTAGAGATAGTGGGAGCTGAATTGACTTAGACTTAGTCAATGCTCAAGATGCTCAAATGGTTGGCATAGGGAACAAGTTCCACAAGTACATGTGGAATAGGAATGTTCTAGAGACACATACTGTGTAGGAAGAAAAAAACCGTGGTGATGGTTTTATAGTCACCGCGGTCGGTGATATATTATTCATTAAGAATAATAAATCCTACAAGTAAGCAGTATATGGAAGCAAGCTAAGATTGACAAGATCAACTAAAATTCAATAATAGATTCCATGTATCAAATTGCAAAGGGGCTTATAAATTGAATAATGTTGTGGGTATTCAAATGAAATGGTACATGGATGGTACAAGAATGGTACCAATAAGGATCGACTGGTTATACCAAGTCGGTATTCCTAAATCTATTAGAATTTTACTTGTCATAGACAAACTTCTAAGATCCTTTTATTGTTCATTCAATGTCAAGTTCATCTTTCGTGTAAGGTGTCTATATGACGCAACCAGAAAGAGATGATGACATAAAATGATGCCAATAAGGGTTGATAGTTACTGAAATCCAATTCTGGATTTAAGTAAGCAACAAGATCTTAGAGCATCCATTATAAATAAATCTTTTCCATGTTTCTACCAAAGGTTAGTGGGAGTGCCAATATTTTCCAAGTGATATATATTCGGTAATATATGGAAAATAGATCTTGATCTTACAGTTAGATAAGATCAGGTTAAAAGTAATTCTCCAATGATTTACTTCAAGTAGCAACCTATGTTCTAGGGAATAGGATCTACTAAGGTAGATCCAAAGGTTTCTTGGTCCTAGTCAATTGTATATATAGTGAAATTGTATTGAAAAATACAATTTGGAACAATTCATGTTCAGAATTGTTGCCTATATCACATGGGTTAATCTCTCTAGGTTAACATGTCTGGATCATGTGTAGAGATTAATGTTTTTAATTGATATTGTATGATATAGTGATGGATCAATCACATATGCCATAATATGTACAATAATTGATACTGCCAGGATATAATTTATTATAGGCAGATATCAATTACTTCCAAGATCACTGCAAGTGATGCAGTCAGAACTATCATCTTGTACATCAGTGAGTACAAATGATATGTACCTAGAATATGGAGAGGAAGGTATAATAGTTATGGTGGGACACAGACTAGTAATCCTTAGATCAATTTGATCTAGTATCGTAGTTAGGAAAAAGAGATGAGCGAGTCAAGCTCATAAAATCTTGTGGTAGCCATACCTACAAATACCGAGTATGTTGCAGCTTCTAAAGAAACTAAGAAGCAGTTATAAATCGCAAAGATTTTTCCCAGTTCTTGGAGTTGCACCTAGTGAGAAAAGTACTATCATAATGAGAATTATGATATTCTTACTAGCCAATTTTTCAAGTTATGACAATGGACAAAAATAATATACTCGGGGATACCCTGTCTTGAGAAGTTTTACTCAAGTCGATGAGGTTGCATATTGAAGATGTTCCACGTGGCGAAAATGTGGCAGGCCCAGTAGTTAAATCCATTACTCAACAGAAGCAGGGTATTTATCATGTGAGTAGCTAACAAGATTAGTTAGCAAGTTGGCTCTAGTGCAAGTGGGAGTGTTGAAATAGTGGGTACCCTAGACCCAACTTTTTAGTACTTTTGATTATTGTATCATGTGTATAGTAAGATATGTGTGATGAAATCTTAACATTATAGTGTAGACTTTTATGCGTCCACTATAATAATGGTAATTTCCAAAGGTCAATTGTGATGTCAAGAGTTTATAGCAGATCCCATGCTATAATGAGAACCTTGATATACAATGACATTGATCTTAAATATATGTTCTATAGTCTAGATACATCTTTCTGATTGGACATAGTAGATGTCTGACTACCATGTGCTGGGGGCTCATAAGCATTGAGACTTCTTCTCATTAAGTTTTCACTTGGTGATCACTAGTAGTGAGATCATGAGGACAGACCTGCTAATAGGAACACCACGTGTTTTGGGTGTCATTGGTTGTTCCTATCTACGAACATGTTTATTGGTCTCCTGACTTGAGACCATTACTAATGTACATCATTTAATTACGTACTATTATGCAAGTCAAAAACCATGGAAGTAATGTCGTGGCGAGGTAGTTTGTGTCGGGTGCATCGTTAGTGGCATGATGTTGGTTGAATGGTTAAGAAAGGATTTGTCACTTCCAAGTTTAGGAAGTTGTATATCTCAAGTCTGGTTGATCAGGATGGTGCTGCCTTCATAAGTCTTTAGAAAAAGCAGTAGAAAAGAAAATCCATCTGGATAGATCAACAAATAATAAAGCAAGATAAGGGCGATGGCACAAGAGCGCATCCTGCTTTATGAGATATTTAATGACTAAGAGACTATAGTACACAGTCAGTGTTCGTAGGATGGTAGTCATTGCTATGAACATCCTTATCTCTTTAGGGGCCATGACGGTTTGCTAGACCCTACTCTTGTTCTGTGAATTTTATTCACTACTATAGAGATAAGGTCCTAGAGGGTCACACACAACAGTGAGAATCCGCACCTATTCAGTGGAATGGGAATATAGACATAGTGGGCCCCGCCACGGGGTCTGAGCATTGTCCAAGTTGTCGATCACCAAAAGAATTAAATAAATTCATTAATATTCAAGTTACGAATATTTGGGAATGAATTTATTTAATGTATTTATGAGTTTAGTAAATATGAGAAAATATTAATCGAACGAATATTATTTTAATATTCAAGGATTGTTTAATATTATGCGGGACAATGAGTCGAGTTAAATGGATCAGATTTTATCACGTAATATATTTTATATATATTACATGTATGTGATAAAATAATAAATATTATTGGTGCAGATAAGTTTGTCAAAAATTATTTATGTGGACGTTGAAATTTTCGGGGGCCAGGGAACCCAACCGGGTATTTCTCAACATATCTATAAATAAGAGAGGAGGCTCTCTCTATTTGATGTGCACATCACTATTCATTCATTTATGGAATGAAATTTGAGAGCCTCCCTATCCTCCCGCTTCCTAGAAAGAGAAGCTGAAGATCCAAGAGCTCGAATCAAGTTTCTCTTCATGCATCGCAAGATCGATGATGCAGTGATCGTCGGGGCGTCGAAGATATCATTGAATCGATGCGCTAGCACCCAGAGTTTGATGATCAGCGTTCCTGTGGATTTTTGAGATGCGTGTGGACGATCTAGAGGGATCATACTATGGATTCTTTGTGCAACAATCGCCGTCGACAAGTAGCGGTTGACAACGACATCAGATGTGCAACGGGTATGTTTTCCATTTATTTTTGTGCTCTTAAAAATCTACGCGAGATCCTCCGACCTCTTCGGGGCTTGCATAATCGATGAAAAAATGTATTGTCGTTGCACCGACGAAAAATTTAAAATCCCTGGCCCACCGACTTTCGCTGCGGTCCTTGGAAACCTAACAGTTTGGTGATTATACTCTAGGCTGCCCAGATAAGATGTCAGTGTCAATGCTTACTCTAAGACCATGTGAGTCATGATCAGTGTGAGAAAGAAGAGGGAGAAAAGGCCTGATGATCACATCGCAAAAGGTGCGTCCGTGGGAAGTAGAGTGGGGCTTATATGTGATCACATCCCAAAGAGGAAACAGGGGCTTATGCATGGTTAGCAACCTAGGGAGATGGAGATTGGGACTTACTCCAGGGTGGAGTCATGGTGGCGAAAAATCCCATTGGGAGAGGGATTTGGTACCGAAGAAAGGAGGAGTCCAGCATCCATCCCCCCCCCCTCTCTGGTCTTTGGGACCAAAGAAGAAATAAGTAGAAGAGATGCTACCTCCTGCAGGAAAAGCCAGGGTCTTACACCGAGATGGGTTTTCTTTCCCCACAGATAAACACTACATCGATAAAGAGGATCTCAATCCCTTGGAGGAATGATCTCACTCCCATGGGGTCCAGTGGGCATGTAGAATGTCCAAGGTGGGGGCACCCCGCGTATGATGCATGGGGAGATGTCACAGTTTAACATCGTGTGCTGAGGAAGATGGTGCTAGGTAGTTTAACACCCTGCAGCTCGGACGAGGTGGGTTCACTCTACACCCCTATGACTTATATAACTGGTACGTTTTTCACCTTGGTGAAGAGAAGGGACAGGAAATTCCATGGCTAGGGGTATCATGGAGCGAACCATTGGAGGGTCCATGTTAGCGTGGCTATGTGAACAAGCCATAGTTGTTAGAGTGCCTATTTGAAGAAGCATGAGGTGATGCAACGCAATGGGTAGTATCATCCAAGGGACTTTAAAGTTACTTCACACGAACCTAGAGGGTCGTGTGAGAAAAGAGTATATGGTGATGGTGCTTTGGGCATGGGAGGTGCCTGAAAAGGATGCCCGAAAAAGGGACATCACGGGTGCACGAGGAGGGAGGTTTGCGCACAAAAGTAATAGCGCTGTGAAAAAGGGTTGGGCCGGCGCAGAATAGGGTTTCCTACGCGAAAAATGTCGGGGGTGGTGCGCAATGGCGCTGCATGTGTGAAAAAAGGCCGGGGCAGCGTGCAATCGGTTGGTGTGCGTGAAAAAGGTTGGGGTCGTGCACAATCGGCCAGTGTGTGCAAAAAAGGATTGGGCGGCACGGAATGGAGAGTGCGAGATTTGGAAGGAATTGCGCACCGAAGAAAGGATTGCGCGCAATTGGAAGGAATTATGTGTGGGGGACGAGATTCGGATGAGGATGAAGCCTGTGGTGTCTCTTGTAAAGGCGGACCCCCGGGTGACCTGGCGCGAAAAATTAAGTACATGAGAGCCATCTTTTGCGTGAACGAGAGGTGAATTTTGCGCTAGATAGATTGTTTAGATTCATTTTCCTAGAAGTCGAAAGGGGTGACCTTCTATTTATAGGTGCTCGAGGTCATAGATTCGCGCGGAAAATAGGCCTACACAAAATATTGCGCGCCGACGTCAGCATCATGAACATTTAACAGTGCGGGGCGGTGGCGCATAAATTTCCACACCCAGGTAAAAAGCTCTCATGAAGCCAAGATTTTTTCACATAGGATGGATTTTTCGCGCAACGATGAATTTTTTCACACAGCCCCTCCGAGCCCCCCGAAATGGATCGTCGGTTCCAAATATGGTGTCACATTTTCATGCCCAAAACTTCTACATCCCTTGAGTGGTTTTTGGCATCTAAAAATGCCCCCCATCAGAATTGGAGCAATGAGGGGCCACAAAGGTCAGATTCTGAGGGAAATGCCAAGATGCAGGACTCCTTAGGGCCTGCATGCACTCCAAACTAGAGCAATGCGTAAAACCCATGTGGAGCATGCAATATACTTTTCGCGCGTGTACGAAAACCCATCTCTAGTCCTATAAAAGCCTCGCGGGTCCCTTATTCCATGTGGATTTTCTCGCATGATAAGCCATGAGCTCTCACGTGAGAAAAAGTTCCTCCTCCTAGCATGAAAAAAAACACTTCATTTGCACGTAATTCCCCAAGGTCAGCCTTCTTTTTTTATGCAAACCCATTATTTTTCAGACCAGTTTCTGATATTTCATGCTAGCCTTTGATTTTTTGCACCAACTTCTTATTTTTTGCACCAACCTCTTAATACCTTTCAGGAAAAAGATGGCCGCTAATTGGACTGATGTTGAGGGAGAAGCTACATTCGCTGCTCAAAGGGCTGAGCTGGTCGCCAACCCTGAGGTTTATATTGCCCAAAGGATCGTATCCAGAAACCATACTCTTTTCAACATGTTGAATCCATCCCAGAAAAATTATCCACTACCTTACAACTTGCCGATATGGGACTCCGGTATCTTGGAGGACGTACCAGTGACAAGATTTGAAGTCGACACACTGCGGTCATGGGTGACCCACGAGGATGACCAGCTACATTGGTATAATATCACAAACAATGGCCATCCTGCTAGGGAAACTAGACATATGGTCATTTACATCTTGAATCCTAGGACCTTGACCAAGACCATTTCAGGGAGTGACCCTATAGCGAAGAATTCTCTGGCCCTTTACGCAAGCACCTTTCGTTAGAGTTTTACTGACGAGACTAAAGGCTGGCTGTAGGATTGGGACCTGAGGTCTAGAGTCAATTTCATGAGTGAATGGGCATCTGCGTATTGGGTTCGCCAGACATATGACTAGTTTGGGGCCGAACTATGGCACATCGGTTTGTTCGAGGTGGTGTGGACGTCGCAATTTCATAACTACCGCCAGCATGAGCTCGGGCCAGAGCTTTTTACGTGATGGTCCCCTGATACCAATACCATCCTTCTTCATCATGGGGATGTTGCTATCATCCTTTGGCACATTCATTTCATCGGGGGTATCCCTTTGGAGGGGCACCAATACAATGAATTCCTCCCGTCAAGGAACATCTGGGGAGATGGATCACGAACCCCTATGCTAACATGGCACCTATTGGAGCTGGCTAAGGAGAGGATGGAGGTCAAGGAAGGACATCGCTTACAATAAATGGTTTAGCATGTTCCTACAAAGAGATCCAGAAATCAAGATGTCGAGGTGAGGGAGACGGTGCCCGACTGCGACACAGAGGAGCAAAAGAAGACTGTATTGGAGGATCCTGGATTCGGGGGACTATCAATCATGGGGCTTCAGCATAAATACGATTCCGGACCTGAACGTTCGGTACTCCAGATTTCATTCCACATTCCTGAGTGGGTGGCTCTTACCGGTGAGGGACGCAAGGATGGGAGCTCATCCAGTGACCCTGGTGATGGCTGCTAATCAAAGATTCAATCTGGGAGCCTCTGTGTTGGATCATCTGTACTACATTTTGGGATTCATTTCGAGAGGGGGTCACTGAGGAGGATTTTTTGTCCCTTCTAGATCTTTTATGGATGGGTTGTGGCGCATTGTGGCGGGTATACCTTTCCGAGCGCAATTCGTCCTCCAGATAATGGTCTGTGACCTTCCTTGTTGAACATCGTCGGAGTCATGCCATTGATGCTCAATGAGGAGGGAGTAAGGATAAGAATCAAAAATCATTCCAAATTCACTTTTATCCCATTCCTCACCCCGACTAGCTAGATGATAGACAACCGACAAGGCTCACTAGAGCAATGGGAATACTTCCAGAGCATCAGAGGTGGGTTTCTCATGACCTAGAATGATGTGAAGTTCTTTTTTGAGCCATACGTGACATCCAGGTTCGCCAGGGAGTTTGGATGCCTTCATCGGATGCTGAAGAAAGTGTACATAGTTGTTCGGGAGGAAATTCACCCTTGCGTTCATTGCCAAATGTGACTGATGTTCATGACCCAGGGCTCTGGCGACGTTGTCACCTTTCCTCCCACCGGAGTTGATGTTGGCCTCTCAACTGAATATGCATAACATTGGCCCATAGCATACCCTAAGGGGATTTTTGTGGAAGCGAGTTCAGAAACTCAAGGTAGACTGTGTAGAACCTGGGTGGAGAGATAGCACACAGGGTGTTGTTGTGGGGGGGTCTAAATCATGTCGGCCAACTGGGCCCGTATAGGACGGGACTTCAGTAGCGGGGACGTCGTGCGGTGCAGCCGAACCCTCATCGCCTATGGTGAGAGGGTCTTATGGAGAGGTCAGGGAGCTTCCCAGGAAGTAGATAAGGTATCTGCTTCAACCTTCTAATGAAGCAATATTACCGGATCTGTGTTCAGCCTGGATGACCCTGTGACAGTCGATGGGTACTGAAGCTCTTTGGAAAAAGATAGTGAGAGACAGAATCTAGCTGCCAGGGGTCAGACTCATTTATATTGTTGACAGGGTGAACTTTCATCTTCGGCATGCGTATCTGATGTCCATGGACATGTACGCATGCCAACAGGGTCAGCCTGAGGAGACATCTTTCTTGGTGAATGTAATGCTCATCCAAGAGTATGATCCAGAAAAGATGCTGTCATAGGATGATGACAGTGACAATGGGCCAGAGGGTGATGAGATGGAAGAGGAGGAAGAAGGAGAAGTTTAATGAGGGGGTGAAGAAGAAGAGGAGACTGAATGTGGGGGGTCTTAGGGGGAATCCCACCAAGGAAGTCTCTGTGAGAGTGGAAAGATCATTCACTCTGATGTAGATATAAATGAACTACTTGAGGTATCTCTCAGCCCTTGTCTATATTTTCCCCTCATCATTTTTTTATCCACCAAAAAAATCTTCTTATCCTATTTAGGAGCATATTGGAACCGACCAAGAGTCTCCATCCGAAGGGGAGGAGGAGGTACCAATAGAACAAGGTGGGGAGATGACACCCATTATTGAGCTGACGAGTGCTGAGGGATCCCCTACACTGGTAGCTCCTATAGCGGCTAGAACACCGGAGGCTGATGACATGGGCTCTGGTATGTTCATTACATGAACGCCGATATTTACCATCGGAGAGCTCAGTTGATCAGGGTGTTCACTGTTTGAACAGTAATCACATCCTTGGAGGCTCGTCGGGCTGCCGAACCCGGGTCATCCATGATTGATTCAACTGAAAATGTGTCATACCATTCATGAAACACTTTTCAAACTGAGTCAGCCCTGATGCTCAGTGAGCATATGGTTGTGGATATCAGTGGTACCAATGTCGGGGTAGGTCCGAAAGTTGACGAAGAAACTACTGGGACTGAGGATAGAGCGGAAAGTTTCTTGGGCATAGAAGAGCCTAACCCCTTGTGAGGAACACACGAAGAGGACCCTACTACTAGCCTGTTGGCTTCTTTCCCCGACTGTCAGCCCGCATATCTAGAAGAGATTGATGATTCACACTTAGAGGCGGCTGAGGAGAGCCTAATGGCACGATGAAAAGGGTGGAAGTTCATCAAGATCTTTCTCAGTCTGTCTCAAACAGAATGTCTAAAATGAATGGGATCAATCCACACCTGGCTATGCTTTCTCTGTGCTGGAGGGGTGGATACTCAATGCCTTCATTCAATGGTCCGCGACTACCTGGCTGAGAAGCAGCATGAGAGAATTCGATGTTATGATGTTGCCCAGTGTTGGGAGGAGTCAGGTAGTACCCACGCTTTCATAATATAAGAGAAAAAGAGGTTTGACACCTTCAAGAGATGGTGAAGGAAAAGGAGATATTCATTGCAAATTGTTCTAAGCTTTTGGAGTAATTGAGGGACTAGCTAGAAGACATCCAAGAGAAAATAGAGGAAGCGGGTCACTAAATGACTGAAATTCAAACTGAATAGGCGCAATTATGGGCTAGGGTCAGTGGACTGCACTCTGCGGTCACTGATTAAGAGAGATTCCTCAGGAGGCGAGAAGCAATCCTGGAGGCCACCAGCAAAAAGGTAGCAGTGCCGGAACGATCCATCAAAGAAGCTGACCCATAAGGGCCTTGTTTTGGCCAAACTCATAAACTCATTTCTCCTTACTCCTTCTTATTCTGATCTTCATGTATGGATAAATTTATTTACTTTTTCGTTTGGTTTAACACATTCAACCATAATCATGAAATAAATACCAATCCATTCCAAAGCTCATGCGGGTCGCAACTACTATGAGAAATAAGGTATGTCTGTACTATTAGTTCATTTGATCATGGGAGCGTCAATCAAGATTTGGGAATTCGATATTCGAATAGCCAATCCGGATTTCCAAGAAGAGAAGAGGGATGCCTGATTGGATAATAAAGATCTTAGAACAGCCGAATTACTATTTTCTCAGCGTGCTCTTGTGCACGAGCGGGGTAACACCAGGGGCACTGGAATAAAACCGAACATAAGGGAATTGAAAGTTTGAATTACAATACCCCAAATTCAGAACATTGTGGGGATGGAGTGATAATAAAAGATAATTGTTGACTAAGTTTGAAACATAGAATCTATATTGTGTTAGCCCGAAATGGGGATCACAAATGAGGTCTGACCACTGACCATGTTCGAAACACGGGGCCTGACTCAGAATGTCATTGATTTGCCTTCTGAAATGGTGGCCCAGGATAATAGGCGAGCCATACGCCGAGCATCCATACTATTAGAGGCTTCCTTTAGACATGAAAGAGGACGAGGGTCCGAATAAGGGGCATGAAAAGTGTGGAATGTGGAGTGATGGTTTGTTCGAATATAATCCAACACTCTTTTCATTACGCCACCTTGGTGAGAACACATTAGGTGGGCACACCGGTCCGATCATGGATCATTCCTTATTTTTAACAGGTCCTCTCTAGCGAGGGAGTCGTCGCTTCCCAATGTCATCGTGGGGCATCCCGAACATGTTCAGCGCAAAGCTGTAGTTACATGGTTCCCCACAAGGGGTCAAGCCAGGGGGCCAGAATTGAGGATGAATTGGATTTATGATTCCTAGGGCTGGACCCGAGGAGAAACGACTGGGTGTCCCTATGTATCCCATGAGGATGGGAATCAAGCCACACATAGTTCTAAGAGAGGTCTTAGTTTAAGGTCTTAGAACTCGGACCAATGATCGGTAAGGACTGAAGGGGACTTATGTTAAGGTGATTGTGAAACCCGAAGTGAATGAGGGCTTGGAGTATAGATTACCATATGTTCCTTGGGGAAGTGTTTAGGTCAAGGGACTGAACACGATGGTTAGGCTGGGCCCATGGGGAGGTTCCCGGGCATTCCTATGTATCTCATGAGAATGAGAATCAAGCCATATGTAGTTCTAAGGGATGACATAGTAAGGTACCAGTGCTTGGGATAAAAGGGTGTGTGGGTCTGGCCCTATCACTAAAAGAAGAAGCATTTGATAAGTCTTGTTTATCTTTTAGGGTGAATGGAGTTGTTTTTTTATGAATCGACGGGCCTAGAATGTTGAATCCAGGCATCGCAACAAGAATCAAGCCAAATGAAGGCATTGAAAAATGGTATGGTGTTGGACAGATACCAAACATGACGTCCCTTGAGCAAGGGCACCACAATGTTGCATCGTTTTTCATCGTGCAGCCAGGACGATACTTTCACAGTTTAAGTTCATGTGACGGGACCAACCGTGCACTTTAACGTTGTGTGGAACAGACATAGTAGAGACGAGGCTAAAGGGGGAATGTGCAAAATGCAATAAAACATACCCGGTATTAATGAGGACATAATCCCATGACACACCGTGCAAGATTCCGAGAAAGAAACCTCGGTCCAAGGGGCCAAAAAGATGTAAGAGGTTAGGAAGTAGGGGAGACTGTATCTCAATTAAGCTGGACCTGTAGACGAGGTGTTTGGGTGTTCCTACATATCTCATGGAATGGGAATCAAGCAGTACGTAGTTCTACAATGGGGAAATACAAAAATATCTTAGTTTAAGGTCTTAGAACTTAGATCATAGAGAAGCAGGACTATTCCAAGTAATTATGAACCTTAATCTGATCCCTAATCCTATTTGAGTCAGACTCGGTGTAGGAAACAAGGGTGGATAAGTTATTTGAATTATGTGAAATACATAGAAAGGGGAAATCGGTGGAGCACTGAATGATTGCCTTATCGCGGCTTTTTCCTCCTAACATGTGGATGCGCACTGAGGAATAGTACCCAGAGTCTCAAATTTTACTTGGACATGATGAGGTGGTGAAGGGTGTGAGTCATGTAACCGACATTTTTGGATTAATGGGGTTGGTGTGACGATGTAGGATAACTATTGAGTGTGTTTGAAACACATCATCCATATCGCATCAGCCTGGAATGGGAAGAACAAATGAGCATCGATCGCTGAACAAATTCGCAATGTGGGACTTGTATAATTTGTTTTCTCAGAACCCTGGAGGATGTTGAACTATAATGGTAGGAGGGCCCTTGGTCCAACCATCCATACCATTTGGTGGTCCCTTGGGATGTGAAACATGATGGAAGCCCTAATGAAGGGGAACATGAAGCTTGGAAAAAAATGGGTGAAAGCATGTCCGGGTAGAATCTGACATTCCAGGTGCTAAACCAGAGTACCCTTGGGAACATTGGTGAATCGCCGAAGAGGACCAAGGGGCTCATCTTGAGATTGGCCGAATTGAAAAGACGAGGATAACACCAGGGGGTGGAAAACTATCAGGATGAGGAGGTAAATGGAATGGTTGTTACAACACCCGAATTGAATGAGAACATAGTCCCATACCACACCATATACTCCTCTCTCTGGAGGAATGTAGGCCAAGGGGCCAATATGAGAGGGAGATTTCTAAGATATTGGGTTGGACCTGAAGTCTAGACGTTCGGGCGGTCTTACATATCCTATGAGGATGGGAATCAAGCCACACATAGTTCTTGAAAGGAGTAATGTGCAGTTTCTCATCATGCATTAGGGACGCAAACGGGTAAGATACCCCACAAACAGGAGGTGCACAGCGCGGTGAGTAACCCAACGTGAATGGGGAAATAATCCCATACCACACTGTACAACCCTAAGTGAGAACCTGGGCCAGGGTCTGAAAAGGCCGAGGGGCCTGAGGCTGGGTCTCGGGCGGAATGGCCTGACCAGTTTGATGTTTAACGTCTTGCAGTGAGGACGAAGAAAGGGGTAAGATACCTAAAACAAGGGAGGTGTACGGCGTGACGATTAACCCGACGTGAACGGGGACATAATCCCATACCACACCATACAACCCTAAGTGAGAACCTAGGTCAGGGGCCCAAAATGGATAAGGGGCCTGAGGCTGGGCCTCGGGCGGAAAGGCCCGACCAGTTTGCAGTTTAATGTCTTGGAGTGAGGAAAAAGAAAGGGGTAAGATACCCCAAACAAGGGAGGTGTACGACACGGAAATTATCCCATCATGAATGAGGACATAATCCCATACCACACCATACAATCCCGTAAGAGTTTAAGACTTGGGTCGGGAACCTAGATTGGGCACACGAAGCATGACAGGGCATGTGCTCACAGTATGGATGATAAAGGATGGGAGGGATGTCTCAAGGGGATATGTGTGGCATGGAGAAATATCCCAACGTGAATGAGGTCATAAGTCTTCTCCACACCACACAACACTAAATGAGAACTTGAGACAGGGGCTAGAAAAGGCCAATGGGCCAGAAAAGGACATGGGGCCTGAGGTTGGGCGTCCCAGCCAATAGTAGCCATATGACCCCTTATAAATTTACCACCTCATCATAACTTTTAAGACCACATGAGCAATGCTCAGTGTGGGAAATAAGGATCCGAACTTGGCTCTCCCTATTATATAGGGTTCTAATAGCTGGCATCTCCCAAAGGGAGTTCGTCGCTTGGAGATACAGTGGGGCGGAATTAACCACTACACTCAGTGGTTGGGACATCTTGGGGTGGCTCTAATGACAAAGGAAAGATTTTGACCATGTTCAAAACACATCATCCCTAGAGTGACCTGGACTGGAAACAACAAATGATCATCGACCGGTGACCATATTCGCAACGCAATACTTGTATCAATTTGTTTCTCAACATCCTCGAGGGGGTTGGACCGAAGTGGTAAGAGAGACCATGTGCCTAGCATCCCTACAGTTTGGGTTCCCTTCTGGATGGGATAGATGATGGAGTCCCAATCAAAGGAGTGGGTGAAGCATAGTTGTGCCCATTTGTGAAAGAGGCAGACACCTCCGGGTAGTGGGATGTATAGCGGGATCGAGATGAGCTCGATGTGAATTAGGGAAAAAGCCCGCACCACACCATATGTCTTATCCCGAGGGAAGATTCTAGTGTTTGGGCTAGTCCAATAGATTAAATTTCTGGTCATTCCTATGTATCCCATAAGAATAGAAATCAAGCCGTATGTAGTTCTTTAAGGCCATGTAGTTTAGCGTCATACGGTGAGGACGTGGGTAGATTGAATAATGGGCAGTGGGCACATGGAGAGACTGTCGTAATCCTGGCATGAGTGGGGCTAAGGAAGCCAACACCATATCATGCAAGGATCCTCCGAGAGAACTATACTCAGGGGTAGTCAAAGAGAATAGTTTGGGGTGGGGCTCAAGATGAAATGCTTGAGCATTCCAACGTATCCTGTGGAATGGGAATCAAAACAAATTTAGTCCTAGGTGTGTAGTTCGACGTCTCGCAGGATGACATACAGTTTATTGTCATGCGGGGTGAAATAGTTTAGGGTCATGCAAGACCATCATGCAGTTTAGGGTCATGCGGGACTGAATAGTTTAGGGTCATGCAATACCATTATGGTTAGGCAAATTATTTCTTAAGGGACTTGTCATTCGTGGGAGGAGTTATATGCTCACCGTCCATGGTCACCAGGGAGTATGCACCATTGGGGTAAACCCTGTGAATTATTTAATGTCCTTTCCATTTGGGAAACAACATGGGTTGTTTCCTTCCAGGGATCATTGGTGTCCAGAGGGCCAATACCAAGTCGCCTTGTAGGAAAGAGTGGAGACAAACATTCTAATTGAAGGCTCTAGGTGTCTTATTCTGATGCCTTTCCAGATTGTGCAAGGCACGAAGCCTATTCTCGTCAAGTGCTTCCAATTAATCCAGAAAAAGTTCAGCTTCCTTATCTGGTGCATGTTGGTCATATACTATTGTGCATAACAAAGGGAGTTGGATCTTGATGGGCAGGACGGCCTTAGCTTCGTACACCATGGAATATGTGGTCACCTGGGTAGAATTACAACTCGTCGTCTAATAAGCCCACAGGGCATTGGGGAGCTTGTTCAGTCAACTTTTCTTGTTCTGAAAAACCATTTTCTGTAAAATTATAGAGAGAGTTTTGTTGAACACCTCAATCTTTCCATTTTCCTATGCGTGTTAGCGGGAGGTATGGTTTGAAAGGATGTTGTACTTGTCATACAATTTCTTCAGCTCGGTTGCTCGGAAGTTTGTGCGTTATCGGTGAGGACGGCTTGAGGGACTTCAAATAAGTAGATGATATTGGAGCTCAAAAATTTGATGATAGAATGGTCCTTGACCTCCTTGAGTGGAACTACTTCTGCCCACCTATAAAATAAATTTTTGGCGGTCAGGATTAACCTACACTGACGATCTGTCGTCGGTGGATATGGTCCCAAGACATCGAGTCCCCACACCCCAAATGGCCCAGAGTTCTTGGTGGAGTGGAGAGGTTTTGGTAGCCGATGCATGAGGTTAGAATGAATTTTGAATTCATGACAACTCTCGGTGAACTTGATGTAATAGTGGATCATGGAGGGCCAAAAGATCCCCAGTCTCCGGATCTCATGGGACAGCTTCGGCCCAGTCTGGTGAGCCCCACAGGAACTGGTGTGAACCTCTTGCATGACCTAATAAATCTGAACTCCTTGGATGAAACGGAGGAGAAAAACATCAATCTCATGCTTGTAGAGGATCTTCTCAAGACTGGGACCACTCTGGAGAGTAAACTGCAGTGTGCGGCATCAGATTTGCTCACGCTCGGCCCAATCAGCCAAGAGTAAACCATTTTGGAGATACTCAACAAAGGGGGCTCTCTAGTAGGGGGTCACTTCAATCACTGCATCTGAGGAACTTGTGGGTCCTGACGTGGAGGCTCTAGTGGGAAGCTGGATTACCCGCGGGTCGTCATCATCATCTAGGGTGACAGGAGAAATGACTCTCCGATGTTCCACATATATAATTAGATCATCCTGCTCTGGTTCTGCAAGTAATGTAGCCAGGCCGACAAGGGCATCCGCTCGACCATTCTGAGATCGAGGGACATGAGTAACTTCCGGCCAAGATGGAAACTGGTCCATTAGCTAGAGAGTGCGCTCCAACAATGGTACAAGATTTGACTTCATGACGACATAGTCACCGTTGATTTGCATGATGAATAGTTCAGAATCCCCTTTCACATAAAAATGGGGCACATCAATCTCGAGGACCAGCTTGAGGACAGTGATAAGAGCCTGATGCTCTGCCTCGTTGTTAGTGTAAGCTTCTAAAAACAAAAATGATTACGTCAAAATGTCTTGTGCTAGGGTAATGAAGACAATACCCAAGCCTACTCTATTGAGTCCAGGATCATTGAGCCTCATGTCGGTGGGGCTCCAGGAGGTATCATCAAAGTGCTTCTACCAACATGAGAAGGCATGATCTACCGAGAGGATTGCCTCATCGGTAAAATCCAGGTCTAGGGACTGGTCCGTGGGGGTTTTATGGGTAGTAAGAAAATATTCCAATGGTTTTCCATTGATATCTTTCGGAGGGAAGAACCTGATGTCGAACTGCTAGAGGATTACTGTCCACCGTGCTATATGGTTAGTCAACATGGGGAGATTCAGATTGTACTTCAGTGGGTCTTCCCGTGATAGTAGCTATAGCTCATGGTGCAACAAGTAGTGACATAATTTCTGCACGGAAAATACCAGCACAAGGAATCTCTTTTATATGGGGGAGTATCTGGTCTCCATATAGATGAGAATATGACTGAGGTAGTAGAGGCTTTTTTATGTCCCCTCATTGTTCTTCTTGGCGAGTAGGGTGTCGAGAGATCATTCTAGGGTAGTCATGTACGGGATCAGCAGCTTTCTGGAGATGGGTGTCATCAAGACCGGAGGCTGGAGAAAATACTGCTTGATTTCCTCGAACGTGGTCTGGAACTCTTTGTCCCATTCATAGGTGGTTCCCTTCTTCATAAGCTGAGAAAAGGGCTTACACTTTCTATCCATATTCGCAATGAATCGGCGTATCTAGGCTAAGTGGCCTTGGAAACCTTGAAGCTCCCAAATATTTCTCGGGGGAGGCATCTGACTGATGGCCTTGATCTTCTCTAGGTCAATCTCGATACCCTGGTATCTGACAACAAATCTAAGGAACTTCCAAGAGTTAACCCTGAAAGCACATTTCAACGGGTTCATCTTCAGGTGGTGGGAACGGAGGAAGCCGAACACTTTCTCAAGGTCCTTGAGATGGTCCTGGAACAGGCGGGATTTGACCACAAAGTTGTCCACATAGCATTCCACCAATTTCCTTAGGACTTGATTGAATATGAGATTCATGGCCCACTGATAGGTGGCACCTGTATTCATTAAGCCTAAGGGCATGAACTGGTAACAAAACGTACCTTTTGGCGCCATAAAAGTTGTGGACTCTTCATCCTCGGGGGCCATTCAGATCTGGTTCTATCCTGAATAACGTTCCATAAAGGAAAGGTATTGGAACCCACCTGTGGCATCTATCAACAATTTCATCACAGGAAGGGGAAAATCATCCTTCAGACAGTGACGGTTGAGATCGCAGAAGTCGATGCAGACTCTGATATGTCTATTCTTCATCCTGACTGGCCCAATGTCGGCCAGCCATTTGGGGTACTAGACCTCCTAGATGAAGTTGGATCTGATGAGCTTGTCAACATTGGCCTTGACCATGGCACCTTGAGAAGGGTGCATCTTTCTGGGATGCTGCTTGAACCCGCATTGATTTTCCAGAAGACCGAGGCGGTGGACAGTTACCTGAGGATCTAGCCCTGGCATCTCGTCGTAGCTCCATGATTATACTTCACGATACTATTTCAGGAAATCCACGTACCTCTTTTTCTCCTAGGGGGGGGGCATGGTGGCAATGATCAATGTGGGTCTCAGATCTACCTCACAACCAAGGTACACCTCTACCAGTTCATTGACCATGGCGGAGAAGCCCTCTTCAAATGCAGGGTGAGCATCTTCCAGATCCTCTTCATCTCTTGCAGAGGGATCCCCAGTGGGAGGAGCTTCCTCTGGGTCAGCAGACTTTGATAAGAGGCTGGTACTAGCCTGAGCAACAGTGGTCACTGCATCGGGAGATTCTGATACTTCCAAAACCATAGTGATGAAGGTTGTCGACTCGATCCCATCCGGTCTTCAGCCCTAGGGGCCATGTTTGATGATATCAAAGTAGTAGTGGTGCATCAACTTGATATGGTTAATTCCATCCTGGTAAAATAGACACATATTATGTACTATTGTTTCCATGGGGCAAACATCCTGATACCTTAAGGGGGTAGGAGGCTCCGGGATCACCTGAGTCTGATTTGTGTAGGAGTACGAGGTGATCTTCTATCGTCGCTTAGACTTGGTAATATACTTATCCTTTGTACCAGAGACAACAAAACATTTCCCCATGTAAGGGTTCGTGGCCTCCAATCAATGGATCGGGAAGACGTAGGTGTTATCCATACCTTCCCAGGGGTCAGTTGCAACCACGACGAGTTCGACCTCACTAGCCCGAATCTTCTTATCCTTTCTCTTATAATAGTTGGCATCCATGTAGCAGGCTTCACAAGATGAAAAATGATAATCATCCCCTTTAAGAATTCCTACTTGACCATTGAGGGAGTACTTGAGGCATTGGTGATATGGTGAAGGAACTGTTGTGTGCATGTGGAGCCATGGTCTGCCCATCAATGCATTGTATGCGGTGTATTGGGAGACAACCATAAACTCAGTGCTGGAATCTAGGCCACTGAATTGGGTCTTTAAACAGATCTTACCAACTTGGGTCTGCTCTGTCCTATCATATCCCTGGATTCTTAAATCTAAGGGATTCAAGTCATCTTCAGATAACCCCAGCTTCGGTAGTGTTTGTGTAGGGATAAGGTTAATCTCAGAGCCGGTGTCAACAAGACAGCGGCGAACCTCCACACCATTAAATTGTCTTGTGATGCATAGTGTTCGGATGTTCCCTTGTATGGGAGAGCCTTCATCTTCTCCAGATAATGAAATTATGGCATGACATTTAGCGTTCTTGACCATTTTAGCATGAAAGGCTTCTGCAGCTGCTACCTCCGTCTCAAACTGGTGGGGGCTTCTTAAATCCTCAGCGAGGGCCTCACGCATATCTAACAATAGGAAAAGGGCCGAAAGGATGGAAATCCTCATTGGGATGCTGTAAAGGTTCTTGATAACATCATACTTCTATGCAAAGCACAGAATTCTTCTTGCAGGGGGCTGCTCTGTGACAGGAGGCATGGCGGGCCCTACCGGTTGGGTTGGCGGCTGACTGGTGCTGGGAAAATCCCACTACTCACTAGTTGAAGCTTGAAGAGTAGCTAGCGGATGAGGTCCAGATGACTTAAACCCTCCTATAGCAGGGTGAGGCTGGTCGTGACATGGTCTTAGTGGCTCTGCCTGATCCAGCAATAAAAACGGTGGTGGATGCAGGCCTAATGACACCGGATGAGGAGGCTACGCATGTTGGACTCTACACTGGGCCTATTGTATGGTCTCAGTGGCGTGCATGGCCAAGATGGAGGTTCCAACTGATTTGCCTCGACAACCCACATGGTCATAGCTTCACCGACATTGGCGTCAGCTGGGGATGTCATGGAGGTTCGTCTGGATCTCCCCCTCATCGAGAGTCATATAGGGATTTACCAACTCTATGGTATTAACCGAAGTATACCCTTGACTATCACTTTAAGATTCATCCATTACTATGCAGATTCTTGGAGGAATCCCCATATCTGGAGGAATGAATTTTCTGAGAGTGTGGGAAGATGATGTCATTGGTGTGGCACATTGCTTTTCCTTGCGTCGTCGACACTTTCTCTTCTAGTAAGGGGTCGGTTGAGATGACGATGCAGAAGTGGTGGTTGCAGCCTCTAAAGGATCCAGCTGATTCAGGAATGCACGAATGATACCATGGGAATGAGCAACCGTTTTGCGATCCATCCAGTCATCATTCTTCTGGGACTCGCCGTTAGAAACCTACTGCCACTGGCCCTCATTGTCATTACTGTTTTCTGGCCTTATGAAGACATCTACCACTTGTGTCGGGGATGGACCTAGCTTGATTATGTTGTTATCGAGCTGATCTTGTGGCCATTATTTGAACACATAGCACTTCTTGAGGGTGTGCCCCATGATCTGATGGTAGGGCCAGTTGTTGGGGCGATCAGTGAGGTTCGCCTCTTCTGGACTTCTGCATTCAGGAAAACGCACAATCCCTTGTTCCATGGAACTTCATAAATGGGCAGGGACCTGATTCTCATTTAATGTGTAGGTCCAGTTTCTTCTGTCCAGAAAGGGGGGCCTTGGAGCCTGGCCCTAACGAGGAGCTGGAGGATCCTGTCAAGGAGGTGGAGCCTAGTTGTCCCGCTTACGCAGTGGCGGCACATTTCGTGGGGGCCCCTGCTGATTTCGAGGAAGCCGCTGCTGGGGTAAAGGCTGTGCCTATGGTGGAGGGCCTCTATGAGGCTAGGGAAGTGGCTCTACCAGTAATAATTCTAGCTGCATGGGGGCCTCTATCTGGTCCACCACGATGGTCTCAGCTCTGGAATCCCTCCTTGTGGGAATTATAAGGGGCACCAGACGTGTCTGGCTGGCCTGTTGCAGGGCTTCTTCCAGGTGCACAGCCTTATCGGAGAAGTCCTGAAATACCATGAGGTATTTCTGGGTTATCAGAGAGGGAACTAGTTCTATCTTAACGTTCCCTACACACATCGTCAGTAATTTCTCCTGATTTAGTGGAATTTCAAGTTAATATGTAACCCCTTTACACCGGGTGATAAAGTCCGCGACACACTCATCAGGCCTTGGTTTGCACTTGAAGAGGTCTGCGATGCTCATTTTCCACATGGTGGAGCTGAACTGGTAGAGAAACTGCCTGCAAATGTCCTCCCAGCTGGTTACGGATCTGACGGGAAGCTAGCTGTACCAGACGAATACGGGACCCTCCAATGTCTGAACAAAACAGAGGAGCTTGGCTGCCTCCTATTGCGCTGGAGTCCGCAACATGGCCCCACACCTTGAGATAAAGTGGGTCAGGTGTTGTGGAGGGTCCCATGTCCCATTAAAGGGGGATAAGTTGGGATTTATGAACCTTGGAAGTGTCAGCATATCATCCACCCATGCTGGGTATGGCTTGCCATCAGGCGGGATTGACACTCATTGTGTTTCCAACCCCTCTAGGGGGGCAATGAGTTACCATTGGATCATCTGATCGAGGGTCCCTGTCTTGATGGGGGTCCCTAACCACGAGCGTGTTGGTGGGTTCTTCAACATTGTAAGCAGGCCCAGCAGCTCATGGAGCGGCTGGCAGTA
Source organism: Viscum album (assembly GCA_963277665.1). Taxonomy (NCBI): domain Eukaryota; kingdom Viridiplantae; phylum Streptophyta; class Magnoliopsida; order Santalales; family Viscaceae; genus Viscum; species Viscum album. Next base: position 1,032,113,988 of record OY728150.1, read on the forward strand.
CGACCCTCGGGGCAGCTGGGGGAGCCTGAGTTGGGTCCCTTGTATTGTCGTGTCATTCGGGAGGGTTTGGTGAGACATTACATGCCCTCTTTCCATATGTTCTGGCCTCAACCCTATCTGCATGGGTAGGACGGTCAGGGTCACCTGGTGGCAGCTCCCCGAGGGGAAGTTGTTCCTGCCCTGGCCGGGGATCACTATAGTCTGACCATCGCTCTACAACACATCCATCCAAGAGTTCATCGACCAACTTCTTCTTCATGGCATGTTGTTGGCGCAATGTTTCCTTCTCATAGTCTTCCTCCATTTTCTGCACTGATTCGTATGGGTCAGTGTGCTTGGCAGCTCCGACGTGCTCTTTACCCTATTCAAAATTCCGGCTAAGTACTAATGCCTCAGTAGGCACAGTGAGACCTAGTAGGTTCTTCTGCTGGCGAGTAACCCTCCCTGATGGGTCCAATAGTGTTGGCATGACCTCGAGGGAAAATTCCTCATCAAGAACCTCCGACTCATCCTCCTCGTCCACTATGTCGGCCATGTTGATCATGACCCTTCCTGGGGGTATGTCCTCGATATCTCCTAGCAAGTCGGGCTGCTACTGGATAAGACTGAAGTGGAGGGTAGCATATTTCCCCCAGCCACAGACTTTCATGTGGGGGAAGCCTCCCTTATGATAATGTGGTGTATCTTAAAACTCTGAACGCATTTCTCTTGGATGGTCTTACGGCGGTCTAGTGACTCGGGGCGCTGAGCCATAGGGAGCGCAACCAGATCGACTAGATGACATTTATCGCCAATGTATTCGAAATTCTCTTGGCCCCTGGGATAAACCAATCTTTGATGATGAAGGCTAAAGTGCCTTTACCAAAGGGTTTGGTGGAAACATTCAACCTCTTCTGGGGTGAGGGATTCCAGTGCGTGAAAATTTGGTGCTTCCACGAGCTAGAAAATATCAGGGAAGTGGTCCGCTGCGAGGATGTTCCATAAGCTCCTAGGCTCGGATTCAGGGCCAGGCACTTGATTTACCCATTCTTCAACTGGGGTTAACTAAGGGACTGGCAGCTATACTGAGGTAGACCGCTGGGACGGCAGGCTGGCTGATGTAGAGTATGGCGAGCATGCTGACTAGCCACCAATTCTCGGGCTATCCTCTGAAGAGTGTGGCGACCTGGCCACTATTTCATGATAAGACAGGCTGATAGTTATAGTTCCAAGCTCAGGGGCTAGGCATAATGGTGATAGTCCACACTGTTGCTCACCTGCCATCGGTCCCCAGAATAAATCTCTATGATCTCTTGTCGCAGTAGAGAGCGCTTCTGGTGATGACGGTGGTGATTGTACGACCATAACCTGTGGGGTCGCCAGATTTTCATCTTCCTGGATATACCTATGGTGGGATTCAGGAATCCTATGGACTTCACATTCCAGGAGTACTAGGATGATGTGCCTCGTTCCTACCTCAGCCCTTGACTCGGCTGAGCGAGAGGTGGGTTTCCATGCTGAGTCATATTCAACTTCAGAATCTGAGAAGTGGACTGGTTTGATCTCTGTTCGGGCCTTCCTATAATTCTTCTTATGGTGGAAGCGACCCACCTTCATACCCCTCGGTGGATCCCTGGGACAATGCTGATTTCTGACACAAGGCCCTTCGGCTACACTGGTGCGGAGGCGGAGAGGGTATCCACCTCAGTAAGCCGGGGTGTGAGGAACACTATGAAAAATGTCAAAGGGGACATGGGGAGGACCTCCATGGATAGCACTGAAGTAGTAAATACCTCTGTTAGAACTAGAAGGAGCATGGGAAGGGCCTCCATGCTTGTTTCCTATGGAGACCTTAGTACGAGGAGGCTCCTTGTACCGGTATAGCTAAACACAGGTAGGACCTCCATGCTGGGTGCTAGTGAGGCAAGGCTGGCCTTCACCCCTTTGGTTGTCGAGGTGAGGAGGACCTTCACCATCTACTAAGAGGACACAAGGAAGATCCCCATGTTGAAGAGAGACCAGATGGGAAATGTCCCTACATCGGCGGTCGGGGGCCGGAGGAATGACTCCATACCCAGTGTAATGGGCATGGGAGAGACTTCTGTACCAACTTTCACTATCGTGGGGAAGGCCCTCATTAGGGTTGATGGTGGCACTGGGCAGACCTCAATGCCGATCCTCAAAGTGGGGAAGGCCCGCGCTTTCCGTGGTAATGGTATGGGGAGGACCTATGTACTGGGTCGCATCGCTACGGGTTAGTTTGGGGTGGCCACTGCCTGTGCTGACGACCAAGAGAGTCGGCCTAGCCTGCCCTTGGGGCGATTGGGGCCTCAATCATGTTCAATCATATAAGTTCCCCTGCTTAGTGTATTCATGGAATTGATGATATACGTCGATGGTGGATCGGGCCACAATAGTCATTGACGTTGACACCCCTTGGCAGGCATCATCCTCAGCTTGCGCCTGACGCTGGCATCAGGTCGAACGAACCGGGGCCGGTGGTGCAGTTATATGTCTTACCTGCTCCTCATCCAGCAAGATAGGGCAGTGGTGCTGACACGGCCGGGTGGAGCCCTCACTGGGAGCCCCTGGAGTGGGACTCTGACCGGGTTGGGTCGGACTTCACCTACCTCGTCAGCGTAAGGCATGGAGTCATCAAAGAATTCTGGGGAGAGGCTCCCTAAATGGTTATATGTCGACATGGGGAGAAATGGCTCCCTGCGCGGCCCTCAGGGGCAGCACTGGCGATGAGGCATAGATGCCTCCAGATCCAGGCAGGCCATATCCTGGGTTGGGATTATGCCCTCCTCCTCATAACAGCGCACAAGTTTGTTGATCACCCTTTGTTGTATGACCTCAGATGAGGAGGTGGTCCGTGAGTGCTCGAGGTCCATGGGTGTAGAGGCCATTGCAGAAGAGTCAGAGTTGCATGGGACAGATGCATTGGTACTTCCCCTGCCCCTACGTCGGTGTGCAGGCGGTGATCATGTTCCAAGTGCAGCAACTTGATTCCTGAGAAGTAGGGAGATTAACTCATCAGGGCTGAAAGAAAAAGGAATCGACGACCAATGCCCCAACACCATTCCATCTTCCATTATCGGTAACAGGGATCCACACTGACAACATCTCAGAATGGGATGTCTAGCGTTCTACTGTCCCAACTTCTGGTGAGTTTCATGCCTGTCCCGCTATTTGCCTAGTGGGACCTGGCGCTAGATAACTGGATCCGGTGACATGTCAATCCATTGATTCCTGTAGCGCTACTGATCTCCGTATTGAGGAGAATAACTTCACATCAGTTTCACCATTTTTATTTACGATGCTTTTTCAGGGACACGCATGTCCGTCTCATTAGGTGGGATGGCGGCACTGTCTGTTGCCCCGCATTCCCACTTTCCAATGGTGGGAAAAATCTGTCACTTTTTCAGGGAAGTTTGATCCATAATTGAAATGGGATGATGGGATGTCAGTTCTTCCTTCTATGGATTCCTCTTCGAAACTCGTCACCTAGTTCGGGTCTCCCTTATAGATTTAAGATTTTGTTCATGAAACTCTTCCTAGTGCCATATCTTCATGGACACCAGTTAATTACACTTCTTCTGTCAAGAAATTCCAAGGGGTTAGGTCAGGGAAACAACCTTCAGTCATTGGAGTAGTCACTTTGTGCATCACTGGCATGTCTGGACCTTGGGACACTGGCGCATTTGTCTTCTTTCCCTTATTATAGGGCTTCTTGAGTGCGCAGAAGCCCAAGGAATCCCACATCGAACGTGGGGAATGATATGCCATGGGCATATATCGGAGGTGTTTCTCATCTTCCCAAGTTTGACACAGGGTATACCGTAAGTTTAATGTCTAGCGGAGACTGATCAGACTGATCAGAACACTGACTAGAGTGGATCATATGGGTGTCACCCCTGGAGGGAACACTAATGTTGGGGCCAATGTATTGTTGACTTCTCGGTCACTATAGAAGAGAATGGGGGATGAGATGGCATGATTTCACTGGGAAGTGGCATCCCGGATAAGAATCAGTATGGATGGTGGGTGGATGAATGAAGTGGAGGGGGAATGAAATACGATCATCGCAAGGGCGATGGTTAATTTGGTCTTAAGCCTCGAAGAGACTTTCTACGTATCTCTGTGGTAGGGAATCAAATTCTGTGTAATTCGTTGAACGTAGTTCATCTTTAAAATGGCTTACCGCTTGTTGGAGTTCCAACGTCTTACCACTAAAAGGGGCGACAACGGCTTACCGCTGAATGATGCCAAAAATGTCTTACCGCTGAGTGGGGAAAAAAGAAGAATATAGTTTAACGTCATGCAGGATGGAGGAGGACTGACGTGAAGTGGTCGGGACCATTGGTTGTTGGGCATGAACCTCAGGGATGCTTCCTACGTACCCTGCCTTGGCAAGGATAAAAGTCCATGTAGTTCAGGTATGGGGAAGGAGTTGGTGAACTGATGTGAATAAGGACCTGGGGTCCAGGTTTATGGTGCGCTGGAACCTCATGGAGGATTCCTATGTACCTTTCCTTGGAAAAGATCAAATACCACGTAGTTCATGGTAGGATTTGTGTGAAACAACTTACCGCTGAATGGGGAAACAATGGATTACCACTGATTGGGGTCCATAGTGTAACTTCATGTAGGATGAGGGTGAACTGATGAGAAGGTGGTCGGAGCGACTGAGTGTTGGGCCTGAACCTCGTGGAGGCTTCCTACACACCCTACATTGGCAATGATCAAATTCCATGTAGTTCGTAAGGGGTCATTTGGGGCTTACTCTCTGAGTTAGCTAATGTGTTAGTGAACCGATGTGAAGATGGTTAGAGCGACCAAGTGTGGTGGGCTTGAACCCCGTGGAGGCTTCCTACATACCCTGCCATAGTAAGGATCAAATACCTCATAGTTTATGGTGGATGGTGGGGGTTACACTCTAGGATACCCAGAGTGTTGTTGAACCGACGTGAAGGGGGTCAGATCTAATGGTTGTTGGGCTTGAACCTCATGGAGGCTTCCTACATACCTTGCCTTGGAAATGATCAAAGACCTCGTAGTTCAGGTGGTGTTTGGGGCTTACACTATATGCTTCCCAGATAGGATGTCTTGGTCGATGCTTACTCTAAGCCCATGTGAGCCATGATCGATGTGAGAAATAAGAGGCAGCAAAGGCCTGACAATCATGTCGCAAAAGGTGCATCCTTGGAAAGTGGAGTGGGGCTTACAAGTGATCACAGACCAAAGAAGAAATAGGGGATTATGTGTTGTTAGCAGCCCGGGGAGATACAGATTGCGACTTAATACAGGGTGTAGGCCCGGTGGTGACAATGCCCGATGGGAGAGGGATTTGGTACCAAAGAAAGGAGGGGTCCGACATCCACCCCCCCCCCCCCCACCCTCTGGTCCTTAGGATTGAATAATAAAGGAGGAGCAGGGTTGATGTATCCTGCCAGGGAAGCTAGGGGCTTACACCGAGATGGTTTCCCTTTCCCCACGGACAGACGATGCTACAATAAAGAGGATCTCATTCCATGTGAGGAATGATCTCACCCACGTGGAGACTAGTGGGCGTGCAGAATGACCAAGGTGGGGGCACACTGCGTATGATGCACAAGGAGGGGATACAGTTTCACTTCATGTGCTGAGGATGATGGTGCTTGGCAGTTTAAGGTCCTGAAGCTCAGACGAGGTAGGTTCACTCTGATCCCCTAGGACTTACATAACCAGTACCCTCTATACCATGGTGAATAGAAGGGAAAGTCGACGTCGTGGCTAGGGGGTGTCATGGAGTGAACCATTAAAGGGTCCATGTTAGTAAGGCTATGTGAAGAATCAATAGCCGTTAGTGTTCCTATGAGAAGAAGCATGAGGTGAAGCAATGCAACGGGCAGTATCATCCAAGGGACTTTGACGTTACTTCGCATGAACATAGAGGGTCGTACGAGGAAAGTGTATATGGAGATGGTTCTTTGGGAACAGAAGGTGCTCGAAAATGATACCCGAAAAAGGGACATCACAGGTGCACAAGGAGGGAGGTTTGCACGCAAAAGGAATAGTGGTGCAAAAAAGGGTTGGGTTGGTGCGTAATAGGGCTGCCTCTGCGAAAAAGGCTGGGGAAGCATGCAATGGCACTGCGTGGGCAAAAAAAGGCCGGGGAAGCGCACAATCGGCTGGTGTGCGCAAAAAAGGATGGGGTGGCGCGGAAAAGAGGGTGCGTGATTTGGAAGGAATTACGTGCTGAAGAAAGGATTGTGCGCAATTCAAGGAATTCAGCGTTGGGGACAGGATTTTGACGAGGATTAATCCTGAGGGGTCTCGTGTAAAGGTGGACCCCAGGGCGGCCTGGAGCAAAAAATGAAGTACCCGAGAGCCATATTTTGCGGACATGAGGGGTGAATTTCGCGCCAGAGAGATGGTTCAGATTCTTCAGTCTGGAAGTTGAAGGGATGACATTCTATTTATAGGCGCTTTGGGTAGTAGATCCGCCCGAAAAATAGGCCTGCGCGAAATATTCTGCGTCGGGGTCGGCAGCGTGAAAATTCAACCGCGCGGGGCGGTGGCGCGTAAATTTTTTCACCCACGTGAAAAACGCTTTCAAATCCTGTATTTTTTCACGTGGGATGGATTTTTTGTGCATTGATGAATGTTTCTCGCACGGCCCCTCCAGGCCCCCCAGAATGGATCGCCAGTTCAAAATATGGCTTCGCTTTGTCACACCCAAACCTTCTTCCGTCCTTAAGCGATTTTCGACATCTATAATAATGTTTCAATACCTTCATGAAAAACTATCATATCATATATTTATTTTGTGGCCCTGAATCTTTACATTCATAAAACTTTTTGAAAAATATTCTCCATATCCATTCATGTTTGGCTTTTTGTAATAACCCTTCATTTTCCAAAAAAGCCTTCTTTATTCCTACAAAAGTAAGACCAATAGAATTTAGAAAACACTGGGAAACCAATCCTCCTTGTACACACACTATACTATAGGACACATAGTTCTTCAATACCTCTATCATAATTCTCTATCAATATACCTTTTCAGAAATTGCGCTAGAATACCACAACATACCATGAAAACATAGTTTTTTAGAAAAAATAATCAACTAAAGAAAACTAAAAAGACACTTTATAGGATTTGTTCCCAATTGAGATCAATAGATCATAGAAAAATATGGATGACACTGATTCTATATGGAAAATAAAAAAAATTGTTATTAAACCCTTTCAATTTTATTCTATATAGGTAATCCAAAAACCTTAATTTTCAATGTATAGTTTTTGAGATGTTTTGTTCTTTTAATTTAATGTTTCCTTCTATTACCTAACATGTTTGGGTAGTTTTGGGTGGTTGCAATGGAGAAATGATGGGTGCACATAGACCTCATATTTTAATATGTAATATGAATGAAATGGAGAATTTTTTACATATATTTGGTCCCTAGATCTACTGTAATCCAATAAATGAGAATGTTGGGGTGTTTCATGTGATTACTAGAGAACTAATTACCTAATATAGCTAACAATGTTACATTTGGTATACCTAGGTGACATACCATATTAAAAAATACATTATTTTAATTATAAGATCTTATTTAAAAATATTTCCCTTCTTCCCCGTCTATAAATTATTTTTAAATACCTCATGGTTACATATTTGCTTTAATTATCTCACATAACAACATGTATTTTTAGAATCTATCCCTTATTTTTGAGATGATCATTTTATATTTATTATATCATTTTTAACCATAAATAGTGGTTAGTTAACCCTATTTATAAATAATTTATACATACTAATAAATATATTGGTTTTTTTAGGTTTTTTATGGTTTTTTAAAATGGATTATATCTCTCTATTTGGGAATGGATTTTGAAAAATTATCTCTCTGTAGTTTGTGGAAGGATGTCTATAGCTTATTTTACAATTTATTTGTGGCTTTGTTAATATTCATACATGTGGATAAATGTATATGAGTGTATTTATTTTATGAAATGTAATCAAAATCTCATGCAGGATCTTTGTGAAAGAATAACCAAATGGAGGTGTGTTTAGGATGATTATGAATGAATGTAATTTTACCATAGCTGATATAGTAAAATTTCATTAAGTTATTGATTATTGAAAATTATACATAATGTGAGTATTATATGCTTATTTATAGAATCATAGTATTTATGTCTTTTCTTATGGGGTTTTATGACATTATATAATATAGATGAAATTGTCTCTTAATAATGATTAATATAAGATGGAAAAAATGGGTTCCCATTATAATGTATCCAATGTGATAAATGATTATTGACATTTAGTTGAGATGATGGGACATATATTATGTTACATGAATGTCAATGACTAGGTAACATTACGAATAAATTATTTAAATATAATACTAATTATTATTAATAAATTTTATAGAATCTTATATAACAGGATAAATTTATTTGTTTTTTAGTAGGAAAAGAAAAAAAATTAATTCTAGATGAAATTTTTTCTGTGAAATATTGATTTTTATATAAAAACATAAATTTCTAAATTTTATGTATTCAAGTTTTTCAAATATAAAAAAAATATTTATTCAACATATCAAAAAATTATTATCATTAATATTATTTATATAATGGTTGTTTATTGGATGAATTGTAGAAAATAAGTAATTTTATTAAAATTTTCATACCATTTATTATAAAACAAATCGTTATATGTAATTTGGATTTGTTTAAAAGTGAAAAAAGTTCTAATTTGTTAAAAAAAATATCGTGAAATTGCCTAGGAAATAATAAAATATATTATATTAGTTTCAAATAATTATTATTTATAAAATTTATATTTTTCAGAAACCATTTTTCATCATGTTTTGGGAACATATATTAAAATTAATTTCAAACATATAAATAAATTTATTTTTTAATAATTTAATTTCATATTTATAATGAGTGTGTTCAAAATTTAAAAGGTGTTTAATATCATTTTTTATAATGAATATATACTATTACAAAACATTATCGGCCATGTAAATGTTAAATGGTGTAATAGGGGTACACTAAGAGAGAAGAAATAAAATATCAATAAAACATACATAAATGTATTTTTTATGTTTTTTCATCCATAAAATATATTTTCTTTGAAAACTGTCTATTTTAGGCAACCCAACTATTGGAGTGTCAATTATTATATGTAAATATTAAAGTGGTTACAAGATAGCCACTACCACACCTATAAAGATGAACCTCCTCTCCTCAAATTATAAAATTTTTTAGGCATATTATCTCATCCATTTCCTAGAAAAAAAATATTATAATATATCTAATCCACTTCATAGAGGTTATAGAAATCTCATCATCAGATTCCTAAAAAGAATAATCTATAAGTCAAATAGAGATATTTGATGAGGATGTATATGTATTGACCGATATATTTTATGTTTTTTCTTCATCTTCATTATTAAAATTTATTAAATCCCAAAAAATGATGAATTAAATATCATATAAATTTTTAAATGATTAAATATTGATGGAATCACACTTTTATAACTATTTTCTTTCAATTTGGATATGAAATAATTTCTAACGAGTATATGATAACTAACACATTCATGAAGTTGTTTGTTTATTTTTCCACAACCTCCTGACATGGTGGTTTTTAAATAATTAATTGATGAACTTATAATTTTATTATGAAAATAATATTATTTTCAATGATAAATAATTACATACATTTATACATTTTTTTCCATAGGAAAATGAAAAAATCACATGTACTTATGTATTGAATAACACATCTAGAAAGGGATTTGATTTGTTTTTCATTACCACCTCATATTGTTTTTCACATTCAAAAAAAGAATAAATACACATGATATGTCAAAAAAAATTGATTATTATGATTTAAAAATTTATATACCACATTTATTTTCAATATAATAGAAATATGTAATAATTCCTCATGTGCACATGTTGGGTACCACCTTCATGGATCAATATATTGTGTTTTTCACATCCATCTTCACTGGTATATTATAAATTTGTCTTATTGTGTAAAAATAATAATTTTCTAATAATTAATATTTTATTTTTATGGAATCATTGTTATATTTACAACAGCCAACCTACTATAGTAATTTATCACATATAAATAGAATGCCCTAAAAACTACCAATGTGAAATAAACTATTATAGTAACTAAATAAATCATGTAGAAAATGAAATAAAAATAATAATTATGTTGATATTAAAAAGGAAATGGTTTGTCTTCAGGTAGAAAACTAATATAATTTTGTTTCCAATGAGGGTTGGCATATTAATGTGATAATTTGTTATAGGATTTGAGGGAATTTCTTTTGAAAATATATTATTAATGATTTCCATCAAATTACATCTTCTCCATGTTATGAAAAATTAAAATCTGTAATGATTGTTTATGTTTCACCACAAATAGTTTTAATAGTATTTTAAAAAATTAACAATTCATTTTTAAATGATTAAAAAATAATATTATTAACATGTTATGTATGGTTATTTTTTACATTTTAAAAATATACACAATACAATATTCTTTAAAATTTAAAGATTGAGCTCCCTTTACCTAAATTATATTTTTTATTAAATTTCTAAATGCATCAATATGTTAACAAACTTATGAATGAATGTTATATGTATGATATTTGGTTTTTCAATTTAAATAATAAAAATAAACCTATCAATATTTTTTGATATAGGAAGAGTGATGGATTTTGATTTTGAGGCACCATGAACAGAGTTTTTATATTTTAAAAATAATTGACACTTTAATGTCATAAATTTTTTTTCAAAAAATAGTTGAATCACACCCGAATGGGGACATATAAGGGATATCTAAATCCACCATTTCTTCCAAAATTTTGATTTTATCCTAATTGTTAAAAAATATTTGTCTACGTCATGGATTTTGATAATGTGTTGTCATAAAGAACAATAATAAAATAAATAAAATATATTATTTACATTGTTATGTTTTCAAAAATTGAACTAATTCGGCTATATAAATATGCTATTGCGTAAAACTCACAGGGTTATAATCATAACCGTGCGAATTAAGAGAGAATGTCTAAGAATGTATTGGAAATATATGAAAATGGTTTGAGGATCATTATCACCAATGAAATTTGAGGATATCACCCACAACAAAAAACAAAATTAATTGTCCACCAGTGAATGTTACATTACGATGCAATGAATTTTTTATATGGATTATTTTTTTATTACAAAATATTTCTCGAAAAACATGATTTCATTCATTAAAAAGATTAATTCATGGGTTTATCAATCTATTGGGTTATAATTATTTATCAATGTGATTTAGGTAAATTAAATTTTCAATTATTGTTATTCATAATTCATAGTTCTAAATAAATACAATCAATGATAAACCCAAAATTTTCTATGTTGTTTTTTAATTTTTGATTCATGAATCCCCCCCATTTATTCACATGTTCATCTCCATCAATTTCATACCACTAAATTTCAAAGAGTACATATTATACGATCATTTCATGAACATTCAAGGGAACAATAAAAAGATACTATATGTGTTTTTGATGATCCATGGTGTGATCGAAGTATGATAGTGATGATGGTTGATCAAATTATTATCAAGATAAAATGTGTGATTTCTGGTAGTGATTTGGGTGTACCATGATGATGAGGTGTGACTATGAATGTTTTATATTGAAAATTACTAGAATGGATCTGACTATTGGTGACATTAGATACTGGAAGAACCAGATCCACAATCCATTCTCAGGATTTTCATATGATGTAGCAGTAGTGGTAGGGTGGATTGATGATAGATGATGATCCATTGATTTGGTAAAATACAGTAATACACAATGTGTATCATGAAGGTCACATGCCATTTAGGGCCCTGGATACAAATTTAGTTTTTCTTCATGGAATAAAATATCACATGTCATGTGACACATGTCACATTTCACAAATCCTGGTGTTCGAGGCATAATTTGTAATATAGTAATACATAGGAACTAACATTTCTAGGAACATAGTCACATGAAGAGTTAATGGGAACAACTTGATACTCGTACATATCCATGTTCAATATCACAAAAACATAACAAGGGAACAACTAGGTGTACATGAGAATGGGAAGTAAAAACAACAAATTGTTTCAAACCACAGCATAATATGTAACCCTTAGGGACACAATATTTATAAGTATGGTTACATGATGTGTGAAATTGAATGACATGAGCAGACCTAGTTAAGATGAGTACTGTCGTGTACCCTTTGTACACACTATATAATTATTATAAGGTATCGAGGTAAATTTGTTTCTTTAGTATATACAAGTTTATGTTGAGTGTAATTACTCTGTGTATCCCAATGATGTTATAGTTTAGTATTAGATCCTTAGTTCAAGATTATGACCCCCTATATGAGTTATGTTTTGGTTACAGTTCATGGTATTATTTTGTGATACCTAGTATGTGATCCTCTATCATATCCTTCCACGGTTGGGTTAGTGTTATTAGTATGAAAAACATGCATTAGGAATTGATCCCCATTCTAATATATTGATCCAATAGGTTTGGGGTAATTCCTTAGCGGTATTGGGTGTGACACACTCCCTATATTTTTAGTTCATCATTACCCTAACATGTATATATAGATGAGACTAGACAAGAATCACCTTAGCACCACAATCAGAATCATATTGATATTATTTATGCTTGAGGCCATTGAGACTTGGATTTTGTTATTTGTACTTAAAGGGTTAATTTTATTATCATTATGTTTCAAATATTTTTTGAAATACAATTGTATAAATTTTATGACACTCTTTAGTATTTATGGCTGGTTGTTTTGGGGTGTAATACATGTTATTGGTATACCAACACTTGTATAGAATCTTAACAAGTATGTCATGTCTTATTCAGAGGAAATACCATTTCATAGAGTCTTAGGAGGATCATCTACAGTTGAAGAATAGTTTTTAGGAAGAAATATTGGGATTCATATTGATGATATATTTTACTGTATCCCCCTCCTTCTGATTAGGATGGACTTAATTTCAATCTTGGAGGGATAGTAACTGGGCCATTTTTTCATTTTAATGAATTTTTTCATTCTCTAGTTTTGGGATATAGTTTTATTTTTTAACTGTTATTAAATTTATTGTTTTAAATTTTATCATTGTATGGTGTTTGAGATGTATATGTGTATATGTACCATTGTAAAATTAACCTAATATTTAAGATATTCCTACATGGAACTCGTCAATTTTATGTGGTATGTTGGAGGTGGAATTGGGGTTTTCACACATGGTCTATCAACAGAAAGAAGACCACTAGTGGGTTGGTTTGTGATAGAGTTTTATCATAAAATTTATTTATGAATTTGATCTATCATTTGTATTGTATTTATAAGTTGTTTGGTTGGGGTTTATGGAAATAGATTTAATGTGTTTCATGTTTGTTTTTATAGTGGGTTTTCTAGTGTTGGTGCATCAGACAGCATATCTACTCAACAAGAATCTGATAATGTAATTTTTGACTCATTAGATATAGGAACCAGGTTTAGGGAAATAAATGGATCATGCATCATATTGGAATGGGATTTCGTTTCCATGTCCTTATCAACTCAACTCCCATGATATACTCTTTGACAATATGGAATAGTAGTGTATTTCAAGATACCTTTATAGAGAACTCTATCTAGGATTCTATAGCACAATTAGGAGAATGATCCACTGAGTGAAGAGGCTCTAGTACAAGTCTATTTATGTAAGGTTTCCTCTTGGTGCTTTCATAATATTTCAATAACCCATTGAGTATAGGTTTCACATGTAATGTCTATTTATTGTATTTACATGATATGAAAAGTCCTCATGTATTAAAGGAAGCTAGAACCTAGGTTTCAGGGTGTGCTAGAACCACTGGAAACCAAGGAATGGATTTAGGTAGTAACCGGAGTTTTATACCTTGTTTGGACACCAGAATATCATAATACGATTCAAGAACATAGTAGTTTTCATGGATTCGTTAGGTGAATGTGGAATCAAGGGACTCAATCACATGATGATTTAGCTCTATTTGGGTATGATTTTGGGAGTAACATCATGGAGGAGTTTCATCTATTTATATTAAAATATTTTTTCTTATATGTTCTTATATAGTTATAAAATGTATATATGGACATTGAAGAGTACTCAAAAAGGATCAATAATCTCTTTTTTATACTCTATAGATATGGACTATGATCCAGTAATTAGATAACAAAACATCACATAGGGAAGGCATAGAGATAACATAGATAGAGTAATATCTCATTTCATTTACTCCTATGTTGGAGTTATTGATAAGTATTTAGTTTTGAAAGCTTCATGGAATAGGTGAGACTGATAATGGGTACTAGTAGTGTGAACCTAGGAGAAGAGGCCTCAATAGATTTTATCTAATATCCGTGTTAGGGATTTGGGAATGTGAGGTGATTTATGAGATTATTAAATGATATAAGATCAATCATACATTATTCTAAGGGTGGTTCTATCTAGTTAAGATGGATGGGGTAATTCATTTGAGATGATCATAAACATATTTCTTCATATTATCAGAACAACTATATAGAAAAAAGGGAAATCATCAATGGGAATCCTGAAAAAAACACATTTGTTGGAAGAGGTACATCCATAGTGTTGAATATGTGAAATATGACTGGAAAATGAATTAAGTGGTGGCATATTATTTCCCTTATTTCCACCACCAACCCCTGGTTCTCCATGCCAGGATATGGGAGCTAGTGTTCAGGGAAATAATTTGATACCAATTTTGGATTCCTATGACATTAAGTCTCCTAGGATGAGTTTAGGAATGATAAATTTAATCTATAATTTAGATTCATAATCGATGTCCACATGCATGGTCACTCTATTCAAGACACATATTTTGTTTGATACATAGAGATTTTAGTTGAGAGAATGGATCAAAATATTCCCTTAGAGAATCATACCAGAAGTGTCTCAGTGATCACACACAATCATGTATATTGTTACCTTACATTTATAGGCCATAATTTCTATGGGTTCACATTGTATTAACAATTAGGCCATATTAAATCTTAATAGGCATGAAATAGAAATTCATATTTATTTCACAAATATACTATTTTTGGTGGAGTATGTGGTGTGTACACAATGAATGGATGAGGTTTCCCATCATGTGTGAGAATGAAACACAAAAATTAAATGATGTGATCATTAATTTTAGGATATAGACAATTTATAACATGTTGTCTATTATCTTCCTTTGAGAAGTGGATATTATGGACTTTCAACATCATTTTGTGTTAGCAGATTACATGGACATCATTCTCAAGGATGTTTAAGACATACCACACTGCTAGGAGACAAAATTATGCCCAATCATTCACCATGGGATGCCCCCATTTCGGAACAAGAATATAGGATATCACTTGCTTCTATTTTTTGTAAGGAATGTGCAATTGGATAACATGTATAGGAATGTATTTATCAGAACCATTGTTTCACCTTGGAAATAACCAATTTTTATCAATAAAAATGAATAATATAACATGAGTATTTGTGTGGATTACAATCGCATGAAATAGGTGATAGTGAAGAATAAGTGTCTTCTACCAAGGATCATATAACACTTTGATTTCTTGAGAGGGTCACAATGGTTCATGAAGACTGAACTCATATTAGGTTATCATCATCACTATATAATGGATGTGGATATACCGAATACAATTTAATGAGTTCCCAAAGGTAATTATGTGTACATGATGATGATTTTCACCATGATAAATTCCCACCTATGTTCATGGGACTCATAAACCAATTCATTCAACATTTAAAAGGCTAGTTTGTGATGGTATTCATTTATGATATCATAGAATACTCGGTGTTTAAGATGGATCACAGAAGTAAAATCAAGATAGATCTATATGTATATAGAGAGAACCAACTATATACGAATAGCTCAATGTTTTAGTTTTGGATTAAAGAGGTCAACTATGTAGGACATTTCATATCAGTGGAAGGTTTAGTAGAGATCCTAGAATAGGATAAGGTAGTGTTAGAATGGGAACCATCAAAGGGCATGATGAAGGTGTTGATCATCCTTGGGGGTTTTTAGAAATTTCATGATATTTATGCTTGATTTCTATAGGATATTAGATAAATAGAATACTATATAATGATTGGGGAAGAATTTCATGTGGATATAAAGGATACAAAAGTTCTTTCTATAGTAATAATAGATATTGATGAGAACTAACATTTTGATATAGCTAGAGGAGGGTGTCTAGAACATAGATTTATATGATGCCTCTGAGACCAGGCATGGTTCTATTCATATTAATATGTTGTAAGTGATTGATTATGTTCCAATATAGTTGTGAATACATGATTAGATAAATTGAACCATGATCTTGAGTTTGAATCCATAATATCTACACTGAGAATGTGGAGACAATACTATATCGGTGATTGGTTTATCATCTATTATGACAAAAATATTCTCTAGTATATCTTATCTTATAATGGTCTCAACATTATGCAGTGGTTATGGAATGGTTTCTCTAGGAATATGACTCTAAAATAGTCTATACTCTTTGGAAAGGGGTTTTTCAAAGCAGATACTCTTAATAGAAGAAATTGTTCATAGTTGTTAACTGAGGATACAAAGAATCTATCACCATTAATGTTGTTAATTAAGAAAAGTTTATTGAGAAATATCAATAGATTATGGATGTTACCCCAATATGTCTATAGTGTAGAAGGCTGGATAGCCAATGAAATACTATCTTTGATTAGTTGTGTCAAAAGATATTCACTAAACATGGTCATGTTAGATTTTATTGAGCTGGTTATCACATAAACCTTTTGAGAACATAGAGTATGGACCTATTGATTTTTCCTATATAGGTGATGAGGGAGTTATATTCATCCCATTATTATCCAACAATTTTTATGGAAAAGAAATACCATGAACCTCAGTGTATATTCTGGTTTCTAGTTATGAAGAACACTCTAGTAGATCATATCTCTTGAAGAGTCACTTATCCCTTGGGATTAGTATAACCACTTGATGTACCATAGTGAATAAGAAATGGTATATATATATACATCACGATGAGGAATCAATCGATGTCAAGATAAAATGGTTCCCCCTGGGTGGTCATTGAATAACTCAATATGTCATCCCAATTTATATATAATCATGAGTAGTTTTTAGTAATGATATTAGAACTCTATTACATTAAAGATATATTATAGAGCCAAATATTTCCCTCTCTGATTTTCTCAGAATGTGATGTTCAATGTATGTCCTGATTTTGGAGAGGATTACAAGTGGAATTGAGAGAAATTTTTGTTTAGGTTTAGAGTCTCACCCCTAGGTTGAAAGATATACTGAGTAGACAATTAAGGTAATGGTGGATACTCATTTAGGAATGGGTGTTGAACATTTTTTGTAGTTTTCAGTATCATCTACCCTTAGTGGAATTTGGTTACAAAAAATGAAGCCATTCAACATCGTTATAGAACAAATTGAGGGATTATAAAAAAGAAATTGTAGGTCACCACTTTATTGGACATATCCAATTGATTCTAGACCTTTTGTTCTTGATCATATGTTAACTATAATAGATATGGTGTATATGATATAATAATAGATGAAGACATCACAGATCCTTCATATGATTTAAAAATACTGACAATGGAGACCTATAGACTCCACGTAGGTAGATAATTTTTCCTTATAGATCTAACCTCATTGTGGATTGCATATATTATATGGGGGTACATACATATTTGAGATTCATTTCCCATTTTAAGATATATCATTGGGTTTTCCAAGTGTCATAACACATGGACCAACCACCATAGTTAATGTGTATGTGACTTCATCCATGTCTCAGAGATATAGAGGTGTTTGTATGACCCATATCATGAAATCAATTGGTATGAGTTAAAAATTGAGGATCGGGATACCATTTTAGAGTTCCTATTAGTGATCTGGTATTTGAAGGATAAAATCCACCAATGGTGATTAATTCCAATGGTGCATGTATGTTGGTAGCATTGAAATCATTAGGATATCACATGGGATAATAGAACCCATATGAAAGCTGAGTACCCACATAATTTGGAGTATTATATTTATCATTTATGGATGAAAATATTTAATGGGGTGGAGAATGTATCAGATATTTTGTATGTTGTTAATTGAAATATTTTTACAAATAACATTTGATCGTGGAGCTGAGATGACACTAGATTATAAATCCTAGTGATACAGGTAATGATATTATATAAATGTTCCATATATTAATTTCATGCATACATAGTTTTCCTAAAATAATTGAATATCATCTAAAAAGGGACATCAACGTTAAATTTTAGACAACTATTGAGTTTTTAATATAGGGGTTTTCCTTAATATTTTTTCGCATCCGGCTTCTCAAAAATGTGTTTTTGTGGAAAAATATAATGAAAAAAGTAAAATAAAATATGTTTTAATACATTATCAGGAAAAAATTTAATTAAATTATATAAATATGATGTTTAGTCAATTTTTATGGTTATAAAAAAACCTTAAAATTCATAGAGACTATATGAGGAAGGCTTAGTGAATGGAGATAACGGTTACTAGATCATTCTCTCTATAAAAATTCAAAGATATTTCCCATGATAATGAGAAATATTTATTCTTATCTAGAATTATATTTAACCCATGGTAGTGTAGTATATTTTGTGGTTAATTTATTCACATAGATTATTAAAATAGAAAATAAAATAAATTCTTTCATCTGTTAGATTCATGGGTCGGTCATTATTGCATGCTATGGTTAATTTCATCATGATTTTTTGAGGAATTGAGTTTTCACTAAGTATTTATAATTATCCAACATTCAAATGGAATCAAATTGAAGTTTTACTTAGTATAAACAAGGTTCATTCCAATTTTTTTATTTTTTCATTTCGCCCCCAATTCTTCACACATTCATCATCGAAAAATTATTTGGATGACATTCCAATGAATAATTAATATTCAATCATTTTGTGACAATTATTTGGTTAAACATATTGATATCATGGGAGTTCTTTTTGATAGAGTGTATGTATGAGGTGGGACATTGAATCTTGGTGGTGGGAGAAAAAATTCAATATTTGTAACTCCTATTACAACATTAAGCCTTATACGATATTGAGGTATGAATATAAATCTTTTATTAAAAAAATATGTGTCTAAAATCCAGATGCCTATTATGATGAAAATTAGTTAACCCAAATATTCAATACACAATATAAAATTGGGGACAATCTAGTGGCACTAGAGGAATTTGTGGATGATGCATGTGTAACCCATAGTTTCTTTAAAATCCAAAAATTACATGGAATTTTCCTTGAAGAAAACATGTCAGGGGTGTCCCTATAAAAGACGCTGAGATTTACATGTGGACTAAAATAACACACCACATGTAAAACATGTAAAACAAATCAACTATTATTGGTGTCTTGAAGTGTACTTTGGTAGTACAATGGTAACGATGTTGCTAAATACTTGTTGATGGGTGAGTACACATGCATAGTCAAATATTCAGACATGACAACGAACATGGGCATGACCATAGTACATGGCCATGGTTGTGTGTACTACAGAACGATCTATCCAAAAGAGACATTATAACCATTCCTCTATACACTGTTTTCCCCAAAAAGTACATTACATGTAAACAATTTTTACATTTCATGAGAGATGGTGAGACGTGGGGAGACCCATGGGAGAAGATACATGTCATGTATCTTAGTACACGCCATGTCCTTCTTCTCAGATAGAATGGATACCTATCATTTATTAGTATATACCATGTTAAGCTTATTTTTATACCTCATTAAATACATAAAAGGTTTTATCAAGCCATTATGTCCCCAAAATAAGATTATGATTCCCTCAGTGGGTCCGACTTTTGATATACTTTGTGGTAACACTTTATATGACCTAGGGAGGGATAATATATAATATTATTCCAAGTTGGTTTCATGGTATTTTTCTGATGAATAAACATAGGGAATCTATATTCTATCTGTAATAGTGATATAGTAGGGTTGGTGGAGTCTCCCAGTAGTCATGAGTGTGATCCCAAATCTAGATAACATGATGTTCAAAGATTTATAAAATACATAATGCTGATTCCCAACAATAATTACCTAGAGACATTGAGAAGCATCCTATGGTTAGACTTAATGGTTGAGACCATTAATTTGTAGATTGTTTTTATATATATCTAGGTCTCTTTAAATTATCATTAAGTCTCATATCTTGGTTGAAATACATGTGTATTGATAAGTTCCCTACTATTGATTATTTATTTTTGGTTATTTTTGTGTGTCCTATTGGATATCATTATACTCTACCTTTGATGAGATCTACCCACACACATCATATATTATAAAGATAAAATGCTATTTTAATTAGTTCATGGATGACAAATAATATGTGGAGATTAATATTTCAATTGATAGGTTGAGTATTACACTAGTGATACATTAGAAAATAATCCTCTCATATTTAGTAGGCTGGAAATCATAACCTATTTTGCAGGATAGTATTTGGTCCCTTTTTATCATTTACCATACTTTTTATTGTACGATTTAGGGATATAATTGTATGAATTAATTAGTATTAATAGTGTTGTTTTAAAATTCATCATTATATGTTTTTGGAGATGAGTATTCACATATAGGTACCATAGGATAATTCCTCCAATGTAAAGAATATGCCTACTTATTGATGATCTCCATACCATATCTGATTAGAGGATTTTGTAGGTTCTCAAAAGTTATATTATAACTATCTAGGTGTCCCCTCTATGGTTTAGGGCATGAAATTTTATTTCCATAAATTTGAAAATTAATATTGTAAAGATTTTACTATAATGAAACCATAATTTCTTCGTGTATTTAATTGATAGTATAAATTGTTATTTTATAAAGGGATCAAATTACAAATAAAATGTGGTTGATGGTCAATGTGTGTTTAATATGGGTTTTTAAATCCAATGTTACATAAGAATTTTATATGAGTGATGGGTAATCCTAAAATAGCTATGATGAATGTTTTTATTGATATGGATCTTCAATAAATTGAGAAATTTGCTGTAATTTACTTGTAATTGGATAGTCATAATTTGTGTGGGAATTATCTGGTTGGTGATTCAATTATAAGGGTTCTTAACAGGATTAGTTAGTAGATAATCTACCTATTTCCCTATATGATATTCTTTTACAATTAAAAATTTAAATCACTTGATATAAAATTTTATGAAAATGATTTTATTATTTTAAATAATTTTTATAATGTTTTCTTAATAAAGGTGAAATGATTAATTTACATTAAAATCCATTCATGTTTATTCAGTTTTTCAAACAAAACTTTGAAAAAATGATTTTTTATTAATGATTTCATATATAATTTTTAATTAAATAAATGGAGGAATTATATTATTATTATTGAAATGTAAATACTCAAATATTTTTTTTAAACATAATTTATTAGGGGTTACCAGTTTTAACAAAATCACTAATGGGTTTATTTTTTATTCAACTTACTATTATTTCATCTTCTTAGCCCACATTTGCATATATTTTTTCATGGATTAAGGACTGATAGTAACATTTAAAAAATTATAATTTCAATTATTTACTTTCTTGGAAGGAAGAAATTGTAACTTTATAATGAACATGATTTGTGGAATAAATTGACACTCTGTGGATGTCTATACCTTTTAAATTAAGAAATTGTGTAATTTTATTAAAATCTAAAAATATTTTTGTACGCATTCGTCTTTATTTTTATATTTATAATATAAATATTTTAATTTCAGTATAAAAAAATTGGAGGAATTATATTAAAATTAGTATTGAAATATTTCATGTTGGGAGAATGTGAGTGAGAGAAAATTTATGGAACCAGAATCAGTAGAAGAGATACTTGAGAACATAAAAATGAATCAACACCACAAGAGGCCTATAGAGATATGGAAAAAGTTTTATAATGATAATATGATGAAATACCTCCCATTTGATATTGTTGACTAGGTAATTCATAAAAATAATTCTGTAAAATATATATTTTGTTTATGTAAATAAGGAAGGTTGATATTTTGGTTCATTGGACCATATCCAAATAAAAATAATTTTTGATTTTTTCCATAATCTGAATCATTACCTCTGAGTTTATCATAGGTATATTATGTGGTTCTATTTTTTTTAGGATGTGTAAGCATGATACATATATAATTCTAATCCCTAAAGTGGTAAAATTACATGAGAATGTCTATTATATATAATTAATACTTCATATTATAAATCATAATGAAAAGTGTTTTTGAATAAGGAAATTCACGTATTAAATTATTTTTGGATAAACCATATGATTGAAGATGTATTTGGGGAATATGAAAATTGTTTGAGTGAAGAATACCCTCAAATATTTATGTAATGAATAAATTTTGAGGATGAATATTTTAAAATGGGGGAAGAGTTGAAGAACCTAGTTAATGATAGTAAAAAATAATTTTATGTCTAATTAATGTTAATAAAATCTATTTATATATTAAAATATTATATGATAATTATATAAGGTTTTATTCCTTGGGAGAAGAAATAGTTTTATTAAACCTTAAGTATAAGGCCCCATCCTTAAAACATTACTTAATCTTGAGTTAAGTCCCAAATTCTACATTGAGGATATTTTCAGGTTTAGATTTTTAGATAAATAGGCCATAACTATGACATTACATATTAAATATTACAAAGTAGAAACTTCTACTCTATCCAATTTTTTAAACAACAATAAAACTACTTAAATACTATAGGAATTACGTTTTTGGATATAATTATTCTTGAATTATTTATTTCTCTTACCCTTTCTTATACCCTGTGAAAAACATTTCAAAAACATGGGATGAGCATAAAAAACTCTGTAAGGTTTGTAAAATAAGGAAAGAAAACATTAGTCCATCAATACATACATATAAATAAAATCAATCTTTGTAATATTAAAACATAATCTATTTAACACACCCCATGTAATCATATGATTTATGAATATAAAATAGAAATCATAAAGGTAACTTGTTGAATCTATAACATACTTATATAATATCTTTCACTGATATATAGGGTGTTTTATTTAGAATACCCATCACAGTATATTCCCTAAATCTCTTAAAAGAAACATTAAACTTTACCTATAACATGTTACCCAATGCATTGGAGAGCTATCTCGGGCTCACCCACCCTAGGTTTATCACAAAACCACCAGTATACATAAACAATGCCCATGAACCATAACATAATCATAAAACAAGAATAAAGGAAAGATAATATTTTCACATCACAATCATAAGATATCAGTTCAAGATATTGATATAATAAATACATTATCAAAAACCATTTTCAATACCAATATAAATAAAAATGGTATATGGTATTTATTTTCCCTTTAAAAACACTACATCTTGTAGTGGAAGACAAATATCAAATAATGCCCGTGGTGGTGGAAATATCTTTGTCACCGCGTATGTTAAAAATAAACATTCCCTTTGTCGTTTTGTAAAACACTACATTTAAAAAAATATTCCCTTTGAATGATATTAAAAGTAAAAGTTATTTATACATCGTATAAAATAATGTCAGTTGTTAATCAAAATATGATACAATGAACGGAGACTGAGATGAAGTCCCTTACGATTAGTTCGACTCATCACGTATGTTCCTTATTCTTCCTGAATAATAAACATTAGTTAATTTATACATTACTTAGAACCTTTTTCATGTTTATTATTCCTTTTATGTCACTTATTACTACGCTATAAATATTACATAATTATTAATGTTAATATCAGTCGTTTTTTCCGATATTTGGTACTTGGGTCAAAAATGAACTTGTTATAATGAAAAATTGTCCATGTGTTCAAAAGTCCATTATCTCTATAATTTTATTAAATATTTAAATATTATATATAATATATATATATATATAGTATATATTTATTTATAATAGTCCATAAAATATTAATATAAAAAATTAAATGCATCGTTCATGGAGACGTTAAGTCGTACGTACGCATGGATGCTACTTTAATTTATTTTTCTTATTTAAATTAATGAAAACTAAATGATATATAGATATATTATAATTCCAATATAATATCATATTTTATATATGTTACATAATTTCATTAACACCATCCTTTATATGTTACATGTATGGAATTAATGAGTCATATCACTTTGAGGGGATGGTAGTCCGCAGTTTCTCAAATGAAATTATCATATTTACCCATTATATAAACCATAAAGGTATTCAATAAATAAAAAATACACAATCATATAGACAAAATAAATATAATATATATCACATATAAATACATTTCTATCATAATGGCCACAATGAGAGGTGGTAGGGGATAATTAAACAATCATGGTTTCGTGAGGCAGTAGTTTTCCATCCATAGAAATAGT
Organism: Viscum album; assembly: GCA_963277665.1. Taxonomy (NCBI): domain Eukaryota; kingdom Viridiplantae; phylum Streptophyta; class Magnoliopsida; order Santalales; family Viscaceae; genus Viscum; species Viscum album. The sequence continues at coordinate 1,032,138,523 of OY728150.1, forward strand.
ATGTTCTAAATCCATTAGATAGAGGTGTATGTAAGTGTAGTTCTAATAGGACTTATTTATTTTCCTTTTTCCAAAGTTAAGTATTCTAGGGGGAATAGAGGGATGTTGGGATATTATTTGGGTAGATATTTTATGAGGAAAGGGGGCTTTAGAACTGTGAGTAAGGGTTAGAGTTGGTGCCCTTTTATAAGATGGAGGAGTGTCACTTTAGGAAAGTTTGAAATTATTATTTTATTCTAAAATTATTTCCCTATTAAAAGTGTCTAAAACTCATTTAAATAAAAGATAAGTTTATTATTATTCTAAGTCCTCTCATACAAAAGTTTTTAGACAAGTTTTGGTTTAAAAATTAACCTTATCATTTAGCTTTAACCCTTAGTTAACTTATTTTACTCTTACCATGTCTTCTTGTATATTCATACAATGTGGTTAATATAATTACTATCAAATTCCAATATAACCTCAAGTGGTTCATTAATGAGATTTTAAACCTTGTGTATTTCATATGGACGAATCATATATTTTTATATCTATTAAATCATTTAGTAAAAAAGTATTTGTTTTAAAAACTCATTTATGTTAATTTATATACTATTCATATCATAACTTTAAAAAAATCCACAAAAACTTGATTATTTTTAAGAAAAATCATTATTTCAAATATGAAAAGTCTTAGTAATCTTGAATATTAGTGGTTGGAATAAAAAGTTTTGGAATAAATTTATTTCAATATTTATAATCTCATTTACTTAAATCATTCATTAATAAGGTAATCACTACATCATTATTGTGTCATAAATATATTTATTTATTTGATGTCTAAAAAATATAAATAAAATAAAATGATGTTAAAAATATTTTTATCTTTCTAATAACTATTTATAGTATAATAGATAACTTATATAACCCAAAATAAATTTTTTATTAGTAAAAAATACATGTTTAGGTTATATTTTCCTTAACTTTAAATTAAAAGTAATTAAATGTCATTTTCACACACACAAGTGGCTACATGGGGTCCTAAAATTGACCCAAGGATGCCCATGGTAAGACATATATCATCATATATGGTTCGGACACGTGTTATGGTAATTTAATACTAATATAATTTTATTTTTTACCCTTATTTACTATATTAACCCTTTAACCATGCTAAATAAAATATTTACAGAAGTTATTATTTATAATGTATAAAAATAAAAGGTGTCTATTTACAAAATTTGTACCTTATAATTCCAAATAAGGAATCCATTTTCCAAAATTAAAAACAAATAATTTTTATAAATTAATTTAAAATTAATTTCTGTTGTCAAAACCAAAAGCATGTTTTTAAGAAATAAAAACTACCAAAAGATTGACATGTGTTTATGTCAAATTTAAATGTTAAATTAATTCCAATGACCAAAATTGGATTAAATGATAAATATATAATCCAATTACACATTAAAACCAATAAAAATATAATCTAAACATATAAATAAATTCAATGAAAAGTTAGTTTTGACTTAAAATGCAGTATTTTTCACTATTCATCAAAAATGATATTTATCGGAAAAATACCAAAAATAAACCAAAAGTAAATTTTTAGGTTATGATTATAAAGAAGAAATTTATTTTATCAAATGTAACATATAAAGGTGAAATAGAATTAAAAACTTTTCACCATTAGAAGGCGGTAAAACTACCTTTTAAAAATAGCAGATTATTCATGCTTAAAATTATATTCATTATCATTTTAAGCCTCTAAATTTTATTTGATAAATGTAAAAACATTTTACAAACATGTTTAATCATAATATAGTTAGTTATATTCATTCATTCCAGCACAACCACTAGGAGTTAAGTACCATTCAAAATAATAATATTATATTATTATTATTTTCAGTATGGCTTAGCATTGTGTGCCACATAAGATTTCGGAGAAACCCATTGTTGCATATCAGCAAAGACATTGAACATAGCACTCCATTTAATGTAAAATTAATATTTAATTAAAAAATATTAATAAATATGAGAATATGATATTCTTTATTTACAAAGGATGTTACATCCTTCCCCCCTTTTGGGTGTTGTTTCCCCACAATTCTATTCACTTATCAAATAAGTGGGGATATTTATCCCTCATAGAATTTTCAGATTTCCATGTTTACTATTCAACCATATGGTTTTTACAAAAAAACATTACCTGAGGAATTACATTATTCCACAACAGTTTCTCTCTTTAGTAAAAATCAGGACCGGCTGTTCCTCATAAGAAAGATTCTCTTTCAAATAAACTACCTATGGACTCAAAACATGTGATAGATCTCGCATATACTTTCTCAACATTGAAACATGAAAGCATTTTGTACCTAAGATAAACAAGGAGGTAAAGCCACTCTATAGGAAACCGATCTAACTTCCTCTAGGATTTTATAATGTCAAATGATCCTTGGACTCAACTTTCCCTTTTTACCAAAACGCATCCAAATTTTCCATGGAGAAACTTTGAGAAAGACATGATCACCTACCTCGACAGAAAGATCCTTCATCTGGTTATCCACATAACGTTTCAGCCTCCTCTGAGCTATTCTCATGTGCCTCTTAATCAACTAAACTTTTTTCCCAACTCTTCTACCAATTTGGGTCCCATCAACTTGTTTAACCTACTATATCCCAAAAATCAGGAGTTCAACACTACATTCCACATAATGCCTCAAATGGTGCCATATGTATACTGCAATGAAAACTATTATTATAAGAAAACTAAATAAAAGAAAGATTTTGGTTCCAACTTTTCCGGTAATCCATTGAATAAGAACATAGCATATCTTCCAAGATCTTAATTGTTTGTTTTGACTTTCTATATGATTATGGATGAAAAGCTGAACTAAAATTTAATTTAGTACCAAGCGACTTCTGAAGGCCCTTCGAAAATTTTGAAGTGAACATGTGATCATGATAAGATACAACTGAGAGGGGAAATATATGTAAACTAACTATATATTTAATATACAACCTACAAAGTTGATCTAGAGAAAAATATCTTGAATAATAAGAAAATGAGGAGATTTATTCAATCGATCAACAATAAACCATATTGCATTGTTACCTCGAGATGTCTTTAGTAATCCCACAATGAAGTCCATGGATATATTTTTCAATTTTCACTCTGGCACTGGTAAAGGCTGAATCATCCCTTTCGAAAACTATTTCTCTAATTTATCCTATTAAAAGGTCAAACACTTCCCAGTAAAGTCAGCAATATCTCTTTTCATTCCATCCCACCAGTAATACTCCTGAATATCTTTGTACAGTTTAGTACTACAAGGATGAATGTAAAATGGAGAACCAAAAGTTTCACGTAATAAATCTTTCTTCAACTGGGAATCACAGGACACACATAATCTCTTTACAAACATTAAAACAATGTATTCGTCAATGGTAAATTCAAGTAACTTACCCTTCAGAACAAAATCTTCCTTTTTTGAAACTCAGTGTCCTCTTTCTGCGTATTCTTTGTTCTGTCTGCTAGAGATAATTTCACTACCACCTGAAACAAAAAAAAATGAATCTCCTGCACCAACAATATCTATGACAGTGTTCATCAAATCCAAAAACCGAAGGATCTCATTCAAAAAATATCATGGTTAATGTAGCCTTAATCCTTCAGCTCAATGCGTCATCCACTTTATTTTCTTTTCCCAGATGTTAATGGATCACGCAATCATAATCCTTGATTAATTATTGCCATCTTCTTTGTCTCAAGTTTAATTTCTTCTGAGTAAATATATACTTCAAACTCGTGAGATCTGTATATATTTCACACTTTACACCATAAAAATTATGCCTCCAAATTTTTAATGAAAAAAAATCAAGTAATTCCAAATAGTGTGGGGTAATTTAACTCATGAGGCATCAACTGATGTGAAGCATAAGAAATTACCTGAACATTAAGCATTAGGACACAACCAATTCCATTCAATGAAGAATCATTGTATATAACAAACTCACCATTTCTGGAAGGTAATACAAATAACAAATCATTCACCAATATTCTTTTCAATTTCATAAAACAATCATTAGATTCTTATGTCCAGATAAATTTAACACATTTTTGAGTTAACTTAGTCATTGGGCTAGATAATCATGAAATATTTCCAACACAACTCTAGTAATAACGTGCTAAACCAAAAACCTATGAATCAAAATTAAATTTTTGGGACTTGTCCATTCTATAAAAACTTTTTTTAGTATGATAAATAGGTATTAAATATTTAAAAACAATGTTACCAAGGAATGAAATTTATTGTAACAAAAACTCACACATAATGAATTTCCCATTCAATTTAATTTCTTTTAAGGTTTGAAAAAAATCATTAAATGAATTTCATTCTCTTATTTACATTTATAATGTACAAAAATATCATCAATAAACACAACAACAAAAATATCCTAGAACTCATGGAAAATTATATTCATAAGAACCATGAATACTGTAAGTGCATTGGTTAACCCAAAAGAAGTAACTACTATTTCATAATGTTCATATATATTACAAAATTCAGCCTTTGGAATGTCTGCTTCCTTTACATTCAACTTATGGTACCCTGACCTCAATTCAATCTTTGAAAAATACTGAGGTCCCTAGAGATAATCAAACAAATCATCGATATGAGGCAAAGGATACTTGTTCTTAACAGTGATATTATTCAAGGCTCTATAATCAATGAAAAAGTATCATTGAACCATTTTTTTAACAATCAAGATAGTAAAACCCCATTGTGATGTTATAGGTCAAATGAAACATTTATCTAATAACTCATATAATTTTTTATTTAACTCTAAATGTTCAATTTGAGCCATTAGATTAGGGGGTTTTGAAATTGTCTTAGCATCAGGAACTAGGTCAAATGTAAATTCAACTTCAAGGTCAGGAATTATACCAAGAAACTCATCTGAAAAAACATCTAGATAGGCATTTACATATGGAACATCATTAATCTAAACAGTTCCTTTGTTTTCAACAATATGTGAAAGTTTACATTAACTTCTATATTTCATAGGTTTCTCACCTTCCTAATATGTTATCAAAAGTATGGGTTAATTCATGTACACAAACTAAAATTATTTCTGAAAAGAAACCTCTTTAGCTCTACAGTCAATATTAGAATGATAAATGGAAATCCAATCCATACCTAAAATAACATCAAACTATACTAGAGGAAAAACAATATGGTTTTCATGTATATTATTTCCTCACACAAGTATATGAAGGTTATTTTAATTTATTTATTTCGCGACATTTATTCTAGGTGTTTTTACAACAAGTTCAGGATTCATATTAGCGGATGGAATTCCCAATTAACTTGAAAAATTCACAAAAAATGAAAGAATGTGTAGACCCTGAATCAAAAAACATATTTGTATTATCTGAATAAAAAAATTGTGTATCTCATACTACTTAATTTGATGACCCAACATTAGTTGAAGTAGTTGCAAAGGACTTCACCACCCCTTTCTTCTTGAAGTCTGGTTTCCTTCCATAATTTTAGTTTTTCATTGGACACTCATTTTCATAATGTCACATTTCATTTCACATGAAACATTTTTACTAATTGTAAATCCGTATTTTTCATACCATTAACTTCATCATTTTCAGTGAAATTACAAGCCTTATGTCCTGTTTTACCACATCGGTAGCACATACCAGAATTCAGAAGGAATTCCCCACTGTGCTTTTTAACACAATTTCCACAAACTGTAAACTTAAGTTTCATACCATCATACTTTTTGAAGAGTTATTACCTTTCATCTTCCACCTCAACCTCTTATTCTGCTGTTTGTCAAAGAACATCTGATCGTTGGTAAAATCCATTTCCACCTTCCCCACACATCGAACACGTTTTTCATAAATTTTAAACTCACAAGAAGCTAAAGCCCTTCTGTACATTGAATTTAATCCTAAGTAAAATTTATTGATTTTACTGTAAAAATATCATTTGTAATTTGGAGCATGTCTTTTTAGTCTTGTGAATTTTGCTTCATAAGTATCCACTGAGTCATCCTCCAACCTTAATTTCGTGAATTTTTCTTCCATCCTATGCCAAACAGCCATAGGAAACTATTTATCAATAAATATAACTTTGAATTAATCCCAATAAAGGCCATAAATATCCTCATTATCCCTGATATTTTTACCATCTACCACCACTGATCGGCTTCACCTTCAAAACGGTAAAAAACAAGAATAACCTTTTGATGTTATGAGCACCCCATGACATCCAAAATCATTCCAGTTCTTTAATCCACCCTTCACCTAGAATAGGGTCAGATGATCCTCTAAATTATTGGGAATGTTTCCTCATGAAATGATCCACTACTGACATGTTCTTCTATGGTTGATATGGCTAATCGCATGCATGGATACAATCCCCATTAATATCCTGATTCAAATGTTCCATCACCGCAACAAACTGTTCAGTTTTGATTCCGACCATCTCAGGTTGATGATTTGGAAAGTCGGTTTCCTCTTGATTTCATCCCATCCTAGCTTCCATATTTCCTCTAAAAAACCATTCTGAACATAGTAATATCTCAAGCAAAGAAACATATTAATAATAAAATTCTATATCATTTCAATCTGACTATAAAGTAAAAATAATTTAGGGATATTAATTTAACAATATCCTAACTCCTATGGTTCTATAAACGGGCCTATGATACCGGCTATAAGGATCAAGACTTAAAACATTACATAATCATCTATTAAATCACGAATTATACATTTAGGATCTTTTCAGGTTTTGAGTATTGGAGAATTAGTCCATAGTTATTAAATTACATCTCAAATATTACAAAGCAGACACTTTTACTCTATCCAATTTTTTTCACTACAATTAAACTCTTTAAATAATACTAGAATTCTATTCTTGATATAAACCTTCTTTAATTATTTGTATCTCTTACCCTTCCTTATACCCTATGAAAAGACATCTCAAAAACATGGGTAGAGAATAAAAATCTCATTAAGGTTTATAAAATAAGGAAAGAAAACATTAGTCCACCAATACATACAAATCAATAAAATCAAACTTTTCAATCATAAAATATAATCTCTTTAATGTACCTTTTCATATCATATGATTTATGAATATCACATAAAAATAATAAATTATAAAGGTAACTTGTAGAATTTATAACAAAATTATAGTGATGCTTTCACAGCTACGTAAGGAGTTTCGTTTGGAACACCCATCAAAATATATTCCCAAAATCTCTTAGGAGAAACAATAATATTTACCTCTGTCACATTAACCAATGTATTGGATAGCTATCTTGGGATCACCCACCCTATGTTTATTACAGAACCACCCGTATACATAAAAAATTCCCATGAACCATAACATAATCATAAAACAAACATAAAAGAAAGATAACATTTCCACATCACAATAAAAAGATATCAATTAAAGATATTGACCTCATCAATCCATTATAAAACCCATTTTAAATAAAAAAAATACATAAAAAGGGATTATGGTTTTTATTTTCCTTTTAAAAAAACTACATCATGTAGGGGATACCAAATATCAAATAATGCCTGTGGTGGTAGAAAGGTCGTTGTCATCGCATACATTAAAAAGAATCATTCCCTTTAAAATTTAGTAAAATGATACATATAAAAATGATTCCCTTTGAATGAAATTAAATTTCAATGGGGTTTATACACTCTATAAAAGCAAGTCATGTATAAATCAAAATATGCCTCAACGAAAGGATATTGAGATGAAGTCCCTTACCTTGTGTCTGACTAGTCACATGTGTTCCTTATTCATCCTGAATAATAAATATAATTTAATTTATACTTGCTTCAGAACATTTTTTATGTTTATTATTCCTTTTATATCACTTATTACCATGTTATAAACATTACATAATTATTTAGGTTAATTTCGGTTGTTTTGCTGATATTTGGTACATGAGTCAAAAATGAACTTATTATAAATACAAATTGTCTATGTGTTCAAAAGTACATTATCTATAGAATTTTATTCATGATTTAAATATCTTATATATTTTATATATCCATTATATATTTATTTATTATATTCCATAACATTTAGATATATAAAATTAATTTTACCATTTATGGTGATGGTAAGTCGTACGTAAGCATCAACGCTACTTTCATTTCATTTTCATATTTAATGGAATAAAAAATATATGATACATAGGTATATTATAATTCCAGTATAATATCATATTTTATATATGTTAAAAAAAATTATTAACACCATCCTTTATAGGTTTCATGGATGGCATGTATGATTCATATCACTTTGAGGGGGCGGTAGTCCACACTTCCTCAAATGAAATTATCGTATTTACCCATTATGGAAACCATAAAGGTACTGTATAAAAAAATAATGAATAATAGAGAAAATATAAATATAATATATATCATATATAAATACATTTCCATAATAATGGCCTCTATGAGAGGCGGTATGAGATAATTGAACAATTCTCGTTTCGTGAGGCTGTAGTTCCCCGTCCACAGAAATAGTGTGTTCTAAATCGATTATATGGAGGTGTGTATATCTATAGTTTGATTAATTATCATAAAAACATCCTACTGTATTTATGATACTTTATTTTTTATAAAATAATTGAATAATGAGAGTTTACGGGGTTGGAGATGGAAAATAAATGGAATAAGTTTGAGAGAAGACATTACCATAAATCAGGTAACTTCATTTGATTTAAGCTAAAAGGCCTTATTTATTTTCCTTCTACCCAAGGTAAGGATTATAGAAGGATGATAGGGATATTATGATCTTATTTTGGTAGAGTTAGGATGATACAAGGGGGATTGAGATGTGTGAGTAAGGGTTAGAGGTGGTGCCCTTTTATAAGAGGGAGGAGGGGCACATGAGGAATGTTTGAAAGTATTGTGTTATTATAAAATTATTTTCTGTTTCAAAAAGTCCACAACTCATTGACATTGAATATAAGTTGATTTATTTTCTAAATACTCTCGAACAATAGTTTTTATATAGGTTATGGTTTAAATTTTAACTTTATCATTTAACTTCAAACCATAGTTAACTTATTTGACTCTTACCATGTATTCTTTTATATTTATAATATGATTAATATAGTTATAATAAATTTTCAATCGAACCCCAAGTTGTTCATTAATGACATTTTCAACCTTATCTAATTCATTTATCTGTATATTATATTTTTAGGACTAATAAATCATTTAATAAAAAGAATTTTTTTAAACTCATTTATATCAATTTATATACTATTCATATCATGACTTTAAAAAAATCCATAACTTGATTTTTTATAAAAACCTTCATTAATTAAAAGTTAACAAGTCATATTCATTGCTAAAATTATTGTATGGCATAAAGAGTTTCAAAAGAAATTTATGTTGATATTTATAATATCATTTATTTAAATCATTCATAAATAAGTTATTCACTACATCATCAAGGTGTCATAAATATATTTATTTACTTGATGTATAAAAAGTATAAATAAAATACCACGATGTAAGAAATCATTTTATATTTATAATTAATATTTATAGTCTAATAGATCATTTATATAACCCCATATAATTTTTTTTTAAAGATAAATGTTTAGGTTATATTTTCCATAACTTTAAATTAAAAGTAATTAAATGTCATTTTCACACACACTAGTGGCTCCATGGGGTCCTAAAATTGACCCAAAGATGAAAATGGTTGGACATATATTATCCAATAGGGTTATAACACATGTTATTGTAATTTAATATTATTATAATTTTATTTTTTACCCTTATTTACCAGATTTACCCTTTATCTATGGTAAATATAATATTTACCAAAGTTACTATTCATAATGTCTAAAAATAAAAGGTTTCTATTTACCCAATTTGGACCTCCTAATTACAAATATGGAATCGATTTTTTCCAAATTCAAAACATATAAGTTTCAAAAATTAATTTAAAATTAATTCATGTTATCAAAACCAAAAAGAGTGTTTTTAAGAAGTAATACTACTAAATGATTGACATGTGTTTATGTCCAATTTAAAGGTGAAATGACTTAAAATGACCAAAATTTGATTAAATGATAAAAATATAATCCAATTAAAATATAAAACCAATTAAAAATATAATCTAACCATATAAATAAATTAGATGAAAAGACAGTTTGGACTTAAAATGCAGTATTTTTTACTATTCATTAAAAAAATGAACATTATCAGGAAAATATCAAAAAATTACATAAAGTAAAATTTGATGTCCCAATTCTAAATAAGAAGTTTATTTTGTCAAATGTAACATATAAAAGTGACAAAATGAGATTTAAAAAGTGTTCCCCATCAAAAGGTACAAAAACTACCTTTTAAAAATATTAGAATATTTATGCTTAAAATTGGATTCATTCTCATCTTAAGACTCTAAATTTTATTTGATAAATATAAAAACATTTAAAATACATGTTTAATCATAATATAGTTAGGTCAGTTCATTCTCACCAGTATAATGATTGTGTGTTAACTACCATTTAAAATAATATTATTATATTATTATTTTTTTCAGTATAACTCAACATTGGGTGCAACATAAGATTTCAGACAAACTCGTTGTTGCATGTCGGGTACTCCATCAAACACAAGATCCAATTTAAAGTAAAATTAATATTTAATTCACATATATTAATAAATTTAAAAAATCATATTATTTATTCACCTGGGATGTTATATTAAGTGTTTTCGATGGGAAATACTGTTTTATGTTAAAAATAAAATTTTAAAAATTTTATTATTTAAATTGACATAATGAAATTCATTTTTATATTATTTATATTAAAATTATCTTGGTGTGAATTTTTGGGATATTTATGATTTTTTTATTTAATAGTGAAAGAATTTGATTTTAATAAAATATATATTTTCATTTATAATAGAATTTATATACCTTTTTTGAATAGATTTAATTTTATATAAATACCCTTTTATACACATTACCAAAATAATTCAAATGTAATGAGTATTATACTTTTCTTCAAAATGATTTTTTTTATTCAAATATGTAATGATTCAAAAAAATTCTTTTGATTTCTTATTTTTTACATATATTGAAACATTCTTCCACAAATTATTAAAATTGAATCCTGAAAATTTATATACTTTTTTTAATCAGGATGTTTTAATTTTTTAACATGAGAGATTTCATGCTTTTTCATAATGAATATATACCATTTTAATACATTATAAACCCATTAATGGTTTAAAGGGTAAACAAGGGGTTAAATAAAGAGATAAGTAAACAAATATATCTAAACCATGATTAATTATGAATGTATATGTAAATTTTGACCTTGGAATATATATGATATAAATATTGTAAATTGTATACCAATTTATATTTAGTAATACATTTTTTCTATACAAAGTTTTAATGTATTTAGTAGATCTCTACTCACCTCACTTATTAAATGAAACATCCACTCCACAGTTCTTCACACCATTTTAGAAACATGTCTTAGGGAATAATTTTGAATAACCATTCAGAAGTATCCTCTGATTTTCCTAGAATTCATGATCTTCTCATATTACCAATCCTATAAGTCATAATATGTAACCCATAGTGATATATATGAGTAGGCGGAATAATTCCAATGTATCATATTTCATGTGACTTTCATCTTCATTATTCTTAAAATAAATTATATCCACTATAAAATAAATTTATTTTATATTATTCATATGAATTTTTTATTATGTTTATTGATTATATCATCTAATATATTTCTTATTCTACATGAAATTAAAACATTTCATTAGTGTACCTATGGAATAGAACCCTCAAGAAGTGATGCCTTTCATTTTACACCATTACCTCAAATGGATAGTTATAATGATGAAATTAATGAACATATTTCATTTTTATGACATTATTATTTTTTATATATATTTTATATTATATACTTTCTTACCCATTATTTATGTTGGAAAATGATAATTTCATTGATGTGTACTTGTGGAATATTAAATACACAAAGTAATGTCATTCGGTTTTCATTACCACCTCACATGTCTCGAAATATAGATAGAGATAATTAATAATACATCTTGTATATAATACAAAAAATTTTATAAAGTTTTATTTTGATATGCATTATTTCTTTTAAATTAATTAGAATAATGGAAACTTTGCTCATACATATGTGAGGACTACAACCTTCATTAAATGAAATATTTTATTTTCATGTCAAAAACTCATGTATACTTCTAAAAATATTTTATTTTTATAGAAACAATTATAATAGCTTGATTAAGTATTTATAGTTAATATAAACATGATTCAATTCTCCATATTCGTCGTTATCATGTCGTTTTGGAAATAAAAAAATGAATGTCCTAAAAACAACCAAAGTGTGCATTAAAAAACTTCTAACTAAAAAAATTATATTAAATGAAATAAAGGGAACAATGATAATGGAATGAAAATGATAATTGTTCACCATTAAGTTGAAAAATAACAAAAATCTATTACTCAGTAGGCTATACGTATGAACCAAATGAGTTGGTACTCAGGGAAATGGACTTTATTATATAATTATTTGTTAATGTATTCTTTAAAATTACATTTCTACTATTTATAATATAATATTAAATGGAAAAAAATATTCTAATTTATTATTAAATAGTTTCTAAAGTCTATTTTTAACGACTTTGACTAAATTTATAATTATTGATGAATCTTCTCAATATTTTCTATATACGCGAATTAAAATTATTTCATAATTAAAAAATAATTTTTTTAATGTACATGGATTGGATAAAAATTCCAAAAACCATCTATATTATTAATAATCATGACTATTATATATGTTAGATTTTTAAAAAACTTGATTCTATTCCCACTATTTTTAGATTTTTGTTGAAATTTTTTTTGGATATAAAAAAATTACAACATCTATTTAAGATAAAAACTATATTTTTTATGGGATTAAATTCTTATTTAAATTACATTAATGGTGTAACCGGAATAAATTTGTGTTTTATTCATGAAAATGTTTTTTTACATTTTATATCAATAGAAGGTGAGTTACAAATATCTCTGATGATGGTTGGGCCAGATATGGGTCTATAATGCATTAAATAAAGTGATGTAGATTACATGTAATTAATTACACCTAAGAGATATGGAATTACCTTGTCGTAAGGATGAATGTAATGATAATTTCATAGGGTAACATATTTATATTCTCTCAATCATTTACTAATTATTTTTTCTATGAAAGGATATGAAAATACCGATATTTTTTAGTGAATTATTAATTCATTTTTTTAGAAAAAAATTGAAAGGAATATTTTTCATGAAATGGTATTCATGGGTTATAATTTTGTTTCCATGAATCCCTATAGATTTTTAATATTATTTTGTCATTTATTTTAACTTTATTTATTCAGTTCATTAAACAAATAATTTTTTTCCCTTGAAAATTAAAATTATATTTGGTATGAAATATTTATGAATAAATTTGAAATATTATTTATTTAATTATTCAAGTTTACCAATTTTATAATGGGATCAGTTTCATTAATTTATATTACTATGATTTGTATTGAAAATTACATGGTTTCGAAATAATTCATAAAGAAAAATGATGTAAATAAATTTTAACAAATTAAATGTTCCATTTATGTATATTACACTGAATGTTAAAAGTGAGTATCTATATATTTTTATTTGAAAAATGTTCGATTTTTTGGAAATTTGAACTTTTAAATTTTACTGCTAGTTTATTTCACCGAAACATTAAACATAAATAGGATTATGGGATGTATTTGATGAAATATAATGTATAAATCTTTTAATTTATGATATAATTATAGGTTGTTCATTATAAAGATCAAAAAAACATATAATAGATTTGGTACATTCAAATTATGTAGAATTGTTTTTCAATATTTGGATAGTTTCATAAGAAAATATTCTTTATTTTGGTGTGTCTTGGATCTGGAATATTGTTTTATAATTTTCCATAACAATATGTAATTTCAAACTTTTGGTGGTATATTTTTTCATTATTTGCCTTTTGGTAGTGTGTTTCTTTATGTGAGAATATCATTGGGACATTACTTTGATTTATGGTCCGGTTCATTTTTTTGAGAAGTTAAATATTTTTATCATTTCTCAGTATCACTTTCAAAAAAATCATGTCCTTTCCATGAGTCATTAAATTATTTTGTTGAATATATCTACACATGTTGGAGGATGGCTTTTTATCTCACTAAAAATCATTAACTTTATATACTACTTATGATGGTAGATTTTTATGAGATTACACTTTTACACTAGAATTAACTAAATGAACTATGGTCAATGTTACTAGTTTTTATCCTAGTAATGACTACCTATCATGGTTATGTGAAAACTTATTTACTAATTTTTTAGTTTAAAATTAATTCAAATATATTAATTTACATAAAATAATTTCCAATATATTATGCCCTATATTGTTATATACTCATACTCAGAAACTGAATATCGATAGACATAATGATTTTTTCTAGGATATAGTTTAGGGGAAAGCCCCAATGTCCAGTAACACAATAGGATTATCTTGGATTATAGATTTAATTGAGTCAAAGACATATTATTAGATTATTTTATAGAGGTTTTTTTATTAGAGTATTATAACTTTTTTAGAAACTATATTGATCAAACTCATATGAGGATAATATTTCAACATAAATTGTATAATAAAGCCTTTATATACTACTATATAAATAATTATTTGTATTGTTGGACATTTTTTTATGATTTCATCCAACTCAAATTCGTTAAATTATTTATAAATATATATACGAACGGATTATGTCATAATAAGAGAATAGTAACACAAAAGTCGGATTATGGGTCACACTTATATTATAAAAACACTTTCTTATATATAGGAACAAGTGAGTCCATGTGCTCAATTGTCTCAGGCATGTGGAATCGATAAATAAAATTAAATTTATGATGAATCATAATTAATAAGCTATAAAATATTACAAAAATGGGATATCTCGTAGTATTTTCTACTCTCATTTGTGTTAAAGTCCATTACTAAAACTCATATGTTATAATATCCTCCCAATTAGGCATTCCGAATAATAGATACCAAACTCAGTTACAATTTATTGTTTAATTATATCCTTCACATATTTACCTAATTAA
This sequence comes from Viscum album, assembly GCA_963277665.1. Classification (NCBI taxonomy): domain Eukaryota; kingdom Viridiplantae; phylum Streptophyta; class Magnoliopsida; order Santalales; family Viscaceae; genus Viscum; species Viscum album. The sequence goes on from OY728150.1 coordinate 1,032,153,744, forward strand.
CAATAATTTAATTCTCATAAGGGTGAAACTTAATTATATAACATCTAATATGTAATAGAAAATTCATTGAGATAATATGAACTCTAGTGAAGACAATATAATCACACAATACATTCCAAAAAATCGCCAAATACATTTCTTTTTCATGAACAAGAATAATTTTATTTTAGAATTTGCTGGAACAACAACCATTACCCTATATTAGTAATATCATTGATGGTTTTATTTTAATTATATATCTACTGATTGGAATCTAATAATCATATATAAACAATATATTCTATGGAATCATGATATGGAATGAGATGGTTTTAAAAAATAATATTGAATATCAAATAGTGTATGACATACCATAAGGATAACAAGTCAATTTATAAAACATAAATATAATAAAAAATGTGGTGTTGGGAGATTAATGAATTAAGTGAATAGAATGTAGAGGAGTTCATGGTTAGGATGAAGTAATTTTTGTATGGGAGGTAGCATATAAATTATATTTTGGAAAAATTATTTAAAAAAATTAATATTATTTCACATATGTTTGGGTAATATGTGAACATGTACTAGGTACCTGGTGTCACAATATGTCCTCGATATAAGTCCATTAATGGTATGTGGGTCTGTTAAAGTCTATAAATCCCTAAGTTTCACTAGTAGTTCATAGTTAGTCATCAACAATTCTACCTAGTACTACCTTTACCCCAATCTTATAATAATACTCTTGTAACTTGAAATGATAATCTTGTGCATAATAACCCCCAAAAATAATTACATGAGATAACTAATACTAATACATACGCCCAAGTATATGGGTTGTTAAAAATATTTTAAATAAAATATATAAAGACCTATTTTCAATGATATGGCACAATATGAATTGTAATATCATAATTTACGGATTCAAACGGCGGTTGACGAGTATATTAGAAGAATTTTTCAAAAAACAATATTATCCATTACAGTCAAGGATATGGAATGATTTAATGGTATATAAATTTTATCAATTTGTTTTTTCATCATTCATAAATGATAGATTGTAATAGGAATGTTTATATATTTTTATTTTGACCTATTATATAGTAAAATTTAAATTATGAAAATATTTTTAGTATGAATGATGTAATGTATAAGAAAATAGGGTTAATTTTAAATTGTGGGGTAACATAATTTAGGATTAAAATTTAGAGGATATTGATGCAATGAAGGAAATGAATTTATTTTTTTTAAAATAAGATATATGAAATGAACATTTAAATTTTTGGAGGGAAATATTAATCATTTGTTATATATATATGACTTTCAATGTGTGTTTAATTAGATTTCATAAATTTATTGTTATTATTATAAATATTGTATTATTAATATGATTTTCATTATAAGTTTTATTTGAATTTTTTGATTTTATTGTACTTTTTATTCTTGTTGTTGTTAATGATATTCATTGATTCTGGTAGTTGTAATTAAATGATGTTGTTGGGGTTACTAGGTTTGGAAACCTGAGGTGCCACATTATAGGTAGTTTTATTGTGTCCATTTTATCCTTGGATTCATGGGGTTTCATTGTGAATTTTTTTTTGTTTTCTTTCCTAGGGGTTCATTATTATGGATCAGTGTTTGGAAACTATGCAGTAGAATCCTTGTTCCCATGCAGTAGTGTCCAGAGGGAAATTCAAAGTCGACCCAAATTTATTGAAAAGGTAAAATACAATTGTGTGGCCAATGGGGGATGTGATGGGTTTATTAATACAATTTATTAACTATTTGGAAAATTTTGAAATGAATTTGGAGGAATCCATGAATACATTGGCTTTTCAGCCTTGTGGCTCGCACACTATAGGAACATGGTTTTCATAACCATCCAGGCATGATGTGCATCCTTCCCATGAAATTAAAATTTAGTAATTTCCAAAATTTTCCATGATATATTTATCTCAATTTTCCCATATTCTTCTCAAATGATTTTTCCCCATCCTTGGTTGTAGGAACTCCTCCTATTGGATTCATGTTGGATCTCATTCCACCCATTGTGATTTCTATCTTGGTAAACATCATTTCTTCATGGTATATCTGTCTATTTACCTATTATAAAATTTCTTATTCATTTTCAAAGTATTATTATATACCAGGATCCCTCTTTGGACAAATCTATGATAGTTTATTGGGATTTTAGTTTTTTACTTATGTAATAGGTGTGCAGGGACTCTTTGTTTTCATATATATTGATTTTCATGGAAGGGGAAACGATTCCTCCAATTAATTTTGATATTTCCATTAAATTTTCTTTTATTTTTGGTTCCCATGAACTCATGATAAATTAAATGTGTTTATAAATTATCATGATGATGTATAAGATATGTCATTTTTATTTCTCAACGGATCTCCAGGATTATTTTTGGTCTTCCTTTAGAAAAGGGTGGATTTTTTGGTTCATGGAACATTAATTTTGAAGAGAATCTTATGCATTCTACATGTTTTCTAAAATTTAATTTTTTTTAATTTAATAATGAAAATCTCTACTATGTTATAATTAAAATGGGGATTTTAAATTTGGTTCCCTTTTGGTATTAGGGGTTTAGTAGATTTATAAAGGGGTTGCGAGTCATATAAAATTAATTGGTGTTTCCATTAAGTTATTTGGTTTTTAATTTTGGTGATTTTGGTTTATTTTAAAAGGTGTTTTGATTCCAAATTGTTTAAATATTTTTTTTTAAATGAATATAAAATATGTTCTAGGTTATTCCATGATTCGAACATTTTGTAGTGATGTTTACTGTTCCATTATTGAGCCCCCATGTGATGATTATGATGTTTTTACTTTCCATGTGATGGTTAATTTTTTTATTTCTCCAAGTCCTTATCAAGGATTATGTGTCTTTTTAAGTGTATTAGGAGAGTTATGAAGGACATTATTGAGGTGTGATCCCATGGGGATTGTTATTGTTATTAAATGAACTTTATTTTATCATATACAAGAACCATTATAATTCAATGGTAAGTCAATGTCTACTAAGAGGTTAGTATTTGTCCGGTGTTAGGCTAGTTGATATTATCCACTAGATTTTCCCTTAATTTTACTAAACATAAGTCTAGTGGGTTAGTGACTATGGTGACTGGTTAGAGTGATTTGGTTAATTATTGTGTGATGATTAACCCACTATAGTTGTCTCACCTAAATATGTTATGTAATATCCTATTATTCAATATTAGGCTACCTCATTCTATGTATCTAGTTTTATGTATTCTATATCTTATAAATTTCTTCATGTGAGATGATGATTATCTAATATAATTTAAAGATGTGTTGATCCACTTATGGTTTAGTATTTATGTGGAAATTTTTTTTCCATCCATTTGTTGGAATTATTTGAATCCTTATAAGGTTGTGTTTTATTACAATTTCCCTTAATTCCATTCTTACCAAGATATTGGTTTTGTGAATGATTTTAAATGGAATATGGTGAAATGGATTCAATTTATTATTTCATTTAATGTTTTTTTATGAAATTGTTTAACATTTGGGTGGATTTGTTTTAAATATAATGTTTTAAGTGAAATGATTGTATTTTGAATTGTCTCATGTATTAGGTAAAACCTATTATGGAATGCTTTACAAATGGATTATTTTTTTGAATGTTTAGTTTCCATGAATTATTTACTCTTATAAAATGTAATTAAAATGAAAAATTATTTTCATATATTACATTAAAATAGTATTATTATTTCATATTATATATGGAATGTATTGGACCTATGTTATTATCCTTATGGATTTAACTCACACCCTACATACTCATGATGGTGGGTATGCATACCTCACATCCTGTATAGAACTCTTCAATAATTAAATTTCATTCTAGATCTGGTGTTGTCTTCATTATGGAAGGGGAGGTTGTTGGGATCATAATGGTGACTCGTGCGTTAAAGGTTGTTGGTTGTTGGAAATTTTATTCCACTTAAAAGGTTTTATAATGTTTTCTTTAAAATTCTCTATTCTTTAATAATTTTTTTGTTTCAGTTTCATAAGTCGATATCAATTTTTTGTTAATGTTTTGTTTATATGAGATTTCATTGGTCATGTATCTCTATCCGTTTATTATTAAACCCTATTTGATTGTTTAGCTTTATACCTTTAGGTTTAAACCATATATAGTTTTTCTATTTATTCCCTTTAATTTTATTTTTAGAACATGGTGAATGGAGATTCTCTGTGGGTATGTAGTTTGCTAGTATGGGAACCATTTTCGGTGGTGAAAATTTTATGTTTATTAAAAGATAATATTAATTCCCATATTTGATATTTTGGGTGCATCTAGTTTTTTCTAAGACTAATATTGTCAACAGATCTTGTGTTGATCACATGGGTAAGGCCATGGAGAGATTTTTATCATACTAAATTTTGAGTGGTCATTTTTGTATAAGGTTTTATTATTGATTGTATATTGGTATTTTGGGTGTTTTTTACTATTAATATGCCAAGATAATTCTTTGATACATATTGATTGAGTTGAGGATGTATGGGGTTGTTCATCATCTCAGAGGGGAAATTCATGACTAGACAAGGGATGTATGGTTAGCACACATAGACTAGTACATCGTTTAGTTCCCATGTGACATGGTTTTGTTATTATAATAGTGCATGTTTCATGGTGGGGTCATGGTTTACCACCCCTTGCAGAAAATCCATGCGTAGTATAATATATACATTAGAATTTTTTTCATCCATTTCATCCCAGATTGAATTCAATTGACTATTCTTCTTGTTTAGTATCCTTTAGGTTAGATTTAGTTGTAATTTTTATGGATAGAAATTTTTATGAATATGGCATGATATGTGATGTGTGCTAGTGTGATTGATTTTTTCCCTTTGGGTAATTTTTTTGAAAAATGGAAATTTTATTTTTGGAATGTTAGAGAGGTGATAAATTTTTGGAAACCATATTATTGTTTTCTTAAAACAACATGAGTTTTATTTTTGAACTGAACAATGGAAAACATTTTGAGTGAAACATCATTTATTAAGATGTTTAATTTTTTGAAATATTTTTATTCATAAATTAGATGTTTTGAGAAATGATTTATTATGTGATTTCTTTTAAATATGATATTTAAAAGGGTAGTTTTGAAATAATTTTGGAAATGATTGTTTGTATCTGATTATTATCAAAATTCATGTGATAATTGTGAATAAAAATAGAGATAAACATTTTTTAAATTTAAATTTGAGACTGGTTGGTCACTATAAATGGTTGATGTCCAATAAATGAGTGGTGGAAAATTTTTGTTATTCAATTTGTGATTTTAAATATGGTTAAATCTTTTTAAAAAGATATTTTGAAATATTATTTTCATTTTCCTTGGCTATATGAAATTTAATTGGACAATAGATGATTGTGGTTTGGCCTTGTGTTTATCATTATGTTTGTCCGATAAATATCATGATGGAAAATAATGTGTTGTATTAGTATATATTACTTTATGGTTCAATACCTTTTTTTGTTGGAATTTATTTATTCTTAAGTGAACTCAAACATTATATTGATTTTGAGGATCCCTAGAGGCCATATCGATCATTTTCTTTTGTTATGTGATGACCTCCATCCATAGTTGTGGTAGAACAGGGGGTCTATTTTGTCTCATTCCTTTTGAGAAATTTATTCAATTAAAATATAAAATTATTAAGTTTTAAAATTCATGTTTATTCATTTTTTTTGAATGGGTAGAAGAAGAATTTATTTTTCTCTACAAAAATAGTATTATATGAGATTTCAAAAGGGAACTGAAATGACCCATATGGGTATGTTTTAAAGGATGAAGTAAAATTTCATGTATATTTTTATATGATTTGTTAACTAATTTTTTCAATTAAATGAAATGGTAGGAATTTTCATCAACATCCAATGGATTTCCTTGGGTGATTTTAGGGGGGATTTCCAGTTCCTTGTTAATTTGAAATTATTAGAAAGAATTTTAAAAAATAGTATGACCTTTTAAAATGTTTCATTCATGATTGAGTAATGTTGTAAAAATAGAATGGTTTATATTAAGACTACTGATTTTTTTAATACATAATTCATTATTTTTAGATATAATTATGTTTTGATTTTGTGAAAACACATTTTGAATATTATTTTTAACACATATTTTTATATCATGGTTTTGATAGAATGGGTTGATGTTTTACATCAACCATAAATTTTAACACTTTTAGTGTTTTCCATAATGGAATTGGTGAATTTTTTTTTAATTCACATTCAAATTAAATTGTGGATAAGAATAGTATGGTGTATTTTGAATATAAAAGTCTGACATGTTGAATTTTTTGGTAAAAATATTTCAATTATTAAAATATTCACCCATGTCCATGGGAAATTAGTTTTTTACATGATTTTCAGTAAATAGTCATCTTTATGTGTTTCATAGATGTTATTGATGAAAATAAATGTAATTTTAAGAGGTTGTTTAATTTAAAACACATGATTGTATTTTTTCTAAATACAGTGTGTGTTTTGGCATTACAATTGGTTTTATTCTAATATGGATTAAATTTGTGAGAATGGGTGAGTTTTATGATGTCATAGTTATCCTATATTGAATCCTTTAGTGTTTTTATATGCCATGACATATTTTAAGTTAAATTTCCAATGGACACGGGTGTATGTCAGGTTTGGGTTGGTAATATGGTAATAATTGTAGATGTTTGGTTGATCCATTGAACACACAATGGTGATATTTTTGTGGTGTTATATATTGGATAGTGATATAATTTGAGGGCCTTATATTCCTATAGTATTGAAACCTGAGTCAAGGGCCTGTGTGGTGTGTACTTGTGGCATGCCCTCAACATTACCCCTTTTGGAGGTAAGAATTAAGGCTACCTATGGCTTGACCATTTGGGTGTTGGTTTGTTTGAGGTTGGTTTTTTATGTGGAAGTGACATCTTAATTCAATGAGTTATTTTGATATTTTTAGATATAGATCCACATATTTTTTATTTTCATTTGAGATGGTCTATTTTATATAATATTTATGAGATTTTTTTAATTTGGGGAGACTCATGCCTGGTCTCTTATTCCTTTCAGGTCTTGTACCGTTGATCATGGATTTTTTTTTCATAAAGACAATCAACAAGACTGTGGATTTAGTATTACTCGTAATATAAACAATTTTTCTAAGTATTTTTATCCTTATAACCTCTTTAGTTGTTATTATTTACTTCTATCATGGATTGGAACATTCTAATTAAATAATGTACCTTGGTGGAGAGTTTGTAACAAAGATAAGTGTCACTTTATTGAATGTTTTCATATGTTCATTTTATCCCATTGTTTTATAGTTTTTAAAGTTTAAAATATTGTGTTTTGGAAGATTTTTCAGGGGTTAACTATTCAGTAGAATAGTTTTAATATTATAATGAAAATACCATTTGACCATGAGTTGGTTTCCAGAGGAAAAAAATGGTGTTTTAATGGTTAAGGAAAACTTGTGAGACAACCATGTGGCCTATTAGTGTTAGGAAAGATCAATTAAAATGGATTAATCTTGGTTTGTAAAACCCTGTAGGGATTTGGGGGAAACTAATTTTCCTTGGGAGCTGTGATAAAATGACTCCTATATGGTTGGAACATAGTTTTCCTAACCATAAATCGTATCTAGGACATTAAAATGTGTGATTTACCCATCCATTATATGATGGACCTAATACTTTACAGTCCACTTTTTCCCCTCAAATGCATCAAGAACTCTCTTTGGGCATGGTAGATGCTTCAAATGGATTAATATATTATTTCTACTCAACTATCGATATCTATATAAATGAATGATTCATTTAATCAGGGTTTCTACTTAACTTATAGTAACAAACATATTTTCTTTTACATAAATTGAATAGTGGAAACCAATCATTCCCTTTAGGAAACTCAAGGGTTATTGAGAGGGGGTTTGGATTGTTACCTTCGGTATGTGGTGTTTAAGGACCCATATTTTACAAATATAGTGGTTTTCATTGAATATGGAATGATTTATAGACATAATTTAGGGTTTTATATTTTATTTTTGAATATTTAAGGGATCCATGAATTATTGATTCTCTTTAATTATTTTTGAAATATATTGAATAAGTATATGATGCCTTTTTTTTAATTTTCCATGGATTTCTATCCTCACATGGGTTCTCCCTTAAAAAATAAATATATTATTTAGTTCATTAGAGAGTTGTTTTCAAATGGAAACTAATGCATTTTAAATATTTGACAGAATTCCAAGTATGGTTTTCACTAAGGATAATACATGTTAATAGGGATGTGAGACAATTTAGTTATTTATTGTGGTTTAATTATTGGGGGTATATCATATTAATGATTTAAGATTGGTACTGTGTTATATGAAATGAAATAGATTTGACATTAGCATATTGGTTGTGAATGTGTTCTGATTTTTATTTATTTAGACTAATGTATGGTTTTTAAATTATTTAGAAAATGTATTTCATAATTATTATACTATATGTAAAAGTTGATGACCAAATAGAAAATATGTGTAGTGATGTTGATTTTTCTCATGTTGAACCCCTTGTGTTGTTAATGATATTTATTACAATCCATGTGAGGGACGCTTTTTATGTGATTCAATTTATTATGAAGTTTATTAGTTCAATCTATGTGTTGTGTGTGAGGTGGGAATAACATGATTTTAGTGTTAGCCCTTGGATCTTTGTTATTATCATGATATGAAATTTGTTTCTCATGGATCACCTATATTATTTTTATATGAGGAGATCAAGTATACTATGATTGGAGTGAATGGACTGTTATAGGAATATTGATATTACCAACTCGCTAGTCCTCCGTAGTTTTATGTAAAAATTGGTATATAGGCCATGGAATTTTATAAATATTATAACACGATTTATAACATATCCTATTATCATTAAATTACCATGTTCAAAATACATAAATGTGAGGCTATAATAAAAATACATTGTTTTATTTTCCATGTTAAACTCTTAAAATCTATTTTTTATCATTAAAATACTTGTGATAACCTAGGGAATACATAAAGAAATAGGTGATGTCAGAATACAAGTATGTGAATAATCATTCTAAAGAAACATAACATGTGAGAAAATAGTATGTAATTATATCAAAAAAGTGAATTATAGTGAGTAATCATATGGAAGAATAACATAAGGAAAACAATATCACAAGGTCCTGAAATAAATGTAATGTGGTAGCATCAAATAAAAGGACCGAAAATCTTTCAAGGATTACTTACTTGACCATATCACAGGGAATATAATGTTAAATAATTGATTAGGTTGACTCCAATTCTCATACAAAACAACTTGTGAACTAAAATCTATACCCATTGTATTATAGGACTATTCCAGTTACCCGTCATACCATGTTTAGGATCTCTATGATACACATAATAAAAATCATTCATAATTTATAATAAAAAAAAGGATGTAATAAAAATAGGTTGAGGTCGATATTGAGTGAAATGAGAAACTTGATGCAGAGTGGAAACCATAAAATATATTTGAGATCCTCAGATGGTGTTTTTGCTGGAATATCGACTGAGAATTTAGGGCCTTACTCAAATGTTGTCTCATTTTCTTATCTTTACCTTCACCCTAAGAATTTTTATCACCACGGACAATAGGTAATCTCATTCTCAACAAATGAGGTAACCCTTCTAACATCGGATCTACCATTTTTTCGTATTGGAAAGTCTTCTAATCATAGTCCTTAATTGAAATCCTTAGGAAAATCTCTTGAAGCCATATGATTATAGCATTTTTATATCACCTATTGAAATCATTCAATTTCAATTTTTAACTATCTTCTAAAGATGAATATTTCTGTTTATGGGTGAAACATTAATGGTTTTTTGGGGGGATGTTCCAAGAAATTAATCAAATGGACCCCCGAATTTTGAACCATATTCTATGTCTCCCATTAATTTTATTTGGATTGGAATACCTAGATTACCGCTACATTAATTTCAATAGGCTTCCCTATTTTTGATCTCCACCCTCCTTGGTAATCAATTGTAGTTGGATTGAGCAACAAAAAACCATTCATGATAATATATTTATTGAATTTGTGTTGAAATTTATGTTTATTAGGATCTTCCCTCTCAAATATGGATTTATAATGGTGTATATAGATTTGATTAGGTGATTTTTTATGAAACGATATCATATTATTTCGATTTTTTCATCAATCTTGGACCTTCTTTGGTGAAATTTGGATTTATTTCTGCACATCCTAAGGCAAAAAAAGCCACGTGGGTTGAAAAAATAAAGTAAAACCATGATCTTTATTGTCACATGGTTATTGTTAGACCTCCTAGAAATTCTAATGAAGGGAAGAAGAAGGATGTGAATGAAGAGAATTTTGTTAATAATAAGAAGCCTTCTGAAAATAATGAAATTTTAGATCATGTTGATTCCCAGCCTAATTCCAAAAGCACCAACATTTCCCCACCTAATCTGGTAGAGGATCAGGAGAGACAAGTGGAATCACATGATACAGATGGCAGAGAGCTGGGTGACCTCTCTAATTATAGTCATTCTCCATAGGAGGAGGATGGTCAAACTAATCAAATAGCGGAATTATATTTAAAATTGAGTTCAATTAAAGGAAAAATCCATTAGTGGATAATGATGGATACATTATAGCAAATACAAAAATGACCATGAAACATAGAGACTATTCTACTCTTTAATGAAAAATAGTAAGAAGATCACTCAATGCCTCTAGGAATGAAAACACTAAGCCTCCAAAACAAATTATTGTTTGAACCTGTTCAAACCCCTACTTTAGAGGAGCATGATTATGATCCAAATAATGAATCTGTATGCAGAGATGCCTATAATATTGTTTAGACGAATGATGAGAGAAAAGTAGTTTGTTCATGTACGGATGAACGTGATGAAATTACATTCCTGAAATACAACAATGATGTTATTCCTTCTATGATGAACCTTCTAATCAGGAAACATATGTTAATCATAATGGTTGAAAAATACAAGAAGAATTTTAATTTCAAAAGTAGATACATTCCTTGGGAATAGAATGTTCTTTGCATTTATAATCCCATTTCTGTACTAGATAATAATAATTTATTATTTTTGGAAGACTACACAACCATGTTTGGGTGTACTGTATTAAAAATATAATCAAGGATTCTTAATGGAATAATAGTATATTGAGTGCTTGAAAACACAATTCGTATTCCCTAATATGGAAACCTGCACTAATCAACATGTTATTTTGGAATTATTTTGGATATTGGCGTGAAAGATGATCAATTTTCTCTCTCTAGAAATGCTGGTCTTCTTACTCGATAGCTTTTTGATCCAAAAATTTATTGGTTTTAATTTCCCAATGTTTGTATTAGGGTTTTATGGTCCTTATCTGGTTTCAACTCAGTCATTCATTTTACAACAACATTTTTATAACTGTGTGATGTAAAAAATACAAGTTGATAGATAACTAAAGTTGTGATGTAGGTTTTGGCTCCCCTCTAGACCAGATGGATGACTATGGTGGCATTCTCAATGGACTGTAAAGACCTTTATTGAGATCATGGAATGGTTAATGAAAGGTTTTTTTGATCATTTTTATTTACTTGAACTTTTCCTTGATTTTTTTGGTGTTTTTGGTTTTTACTCCACTTAATACCTACTACTATAAGCTCTTTGTACCATGTGATTGTACTGCTACTCATGTTTTATAATAAATTAATTTGGGGAATGAATTGGATGATCAATTCATGGCAGCACTCTTATAAAAAAATTACATAATAATTTCATATCGATTAAAACGGGTTACATAATCTTAATTTATATCATAATCAATTTAAATTTTATAATTATATAATTTTAAAAAATGAACAGATAGAATTAATTTCCCCATAAAAAATAAGTGATAATAAAATAGGTATACATGTGAGAGACATATATATATATAATTTTAAATTGTCGCATGATATTATTGTCAGTTTTTTTGATGAATTAAAACAATTTTAACATGATTAAAACCATTCTAGATTAATATAAACATTGCACATTGAATATTACTTTTTGAAAATTTTAAAATTTAAAAAGTTATTATAAACATTTTATTTTAAATGAACCACTATATTTTCTATTCAATTCACTCTAAATTGAATCATCCATATCCTCCTATTATCTTTTACAATATGTATATTCTGTATTTATTTATGCCTTAATAATAGTGATATACCTCTTGTTCTTCTTCTTATTTTTCAAAAATGATCCGCTACAGTAAATGGTTACGATGTATCCTCATAACATTATATTATTTATTGTACATTTTTTATCCAATGTAATAATGAAAGTAAAAATATTGCAATGATATTTTATTTTTTTATTATCATGAGTTAAAAATTATATCTTTTGAATAATTTTATAGTGTTTTTTTATGAATCACACAATTTAAAATACCCCCTTCTTTACCACATATTGGTTAAACACAACATCATAAGCTTATAAATTGAAATATAAGGTATGTGTGATCTAGAATTCATAGTAAGGTAAAAATTATCAAAATTTTATCAAGTGGATATATCATAATCATATATGAAAACATAGGAATGGTATAGATATAATATTAATAATAATATTGGGAAATAATAGTTATAAATAATTCCTAGTATTAATACATTTAATACTACTTAATATAAATATACAATGGAATAAGAGTGCAGAAATATTATGAAATAAACATGATCTAAACATCATAAAATTATAATAGAATATTGAAATATGTCATCAGTATAAACATAGTAAATCATATTATAGCTGAACTATCTAGAAACATCATGTAAAAGATCAATATTGTGAGCATATAAAATAACATTGAGTTAATGATAAATCTTTTTGAACATAGAAAACCAAATGATTTTCTCTCTAAATATTTTGATTACAGAAAAACATATGAAGTTCGTACCTAATTTTTTGATGTTAAATAAAAACATAAAGTTCACACTCAAAATTTTATCCAAATGAGTTTTGGAACATAAAAAATTAATTTAAAGGATATCTAGGACCCACCAATCCTTATATATAGATATTGTTTCTAAAATATTTCATTTAATCATAATATAGTGGATATGGTTAAGCAACAATGTTCAATCCTTATACCATGTCATGTCTGATCCTAATATATAAGTCTTAAACTAGTGCAATTAATGGTATTATAATTCAATAGATACATATTTAAAAATTAAAACCATATATATGTGTTCATGAATAAAAAAACTTTCATATTTTAAACACCATATAATTATAATGTGTAAATGTAGTTGGCTTCAATTAAACTTAAATAGATCATTTCAGAATACAGCAATGAAAATGAGGTGTTTGGTATCATAAGAACACATCCAAAGTGTATTATAAGGAATATAAAAAAATATTGAAATTGATGAAAAACACAATTTATGAGTTTATTTGATATTACACATTTAGATACATGAAGAAATGTCAATTTTTTAAATTATTGAATATTTTTCACACTATATATATCAAAAAAGAAATAAATTAACACTGAATTTTTAATTAAAAAACATATCATTTAAAATATAATACATTTCTTCAAAAAAATTATAAAAAGTTTATCTCAAAAAAAATAAAATCCAAAAAAATGAGAAATTATTTCATAAAAATGGATTCCTTTTATATTTGTTTTAAAATTATGATTTACGTTCTAAAAAAATTACATTCAAAAATGATATGAATATTTTATTTTTAGGCCCAAAATATTTAACATAAAAATCATATGGATACCATTTTAATTCACCAAGTGGAATATTTGTAATGAATAATGGTCACAAAAAAATTTATTCACATGGAAAAATGATAAAAAAATAGTAATTTTCATTCATTTCAATAAATTAACCTTTTGTAAAATGATAAAATGTTTCATTGAAACTGTTGATAATGAGTTAAAATTGTAAAATGTGAGCATAGTAATTTAAGAATCATATATATGAACATCTATAGAATCAAAAAATATATAATAATATGGAATAGTATGTTCCCAACCAAAAATAAGAGGTGGTGTAAATTTCTCTCAAAATATCTCATTTTGTAAATTATTTACATAGTTAAATTAAGTTGAAAGAGAAAATGTCACAAACTAATAATAAAAGTGGTAAAATAATTTTTTTTGGGATTTAAGAAATAATGTTCATACCATTTTTCTCTTGATTTAAATTCATTAATAATGATATCGATTTTAAAAGGATATTGGAATGAAACTATTTCAACATCCTAACGTATCAAATCAAAAAATAATGAAATGTGGAAAAAAATATTTATTTTTTAATCCATTAAATTTAATTATTTTTTTATTAAAATATATCAATGGTTAGTATTTAAAAAATTAAAAGAAAATATGTTTTATATATGATGAATATCTCAATGTAGTAAAATTGAGATGTGGAAACTGTTACCATAATTCATGGAATCAATGAAATAATGTAATCCTTCTATATAATAAATATAACACTCTTAATAACTCATTTAATAACATTATACATAAATATAAACTTTTTTATTCATTGGTATAATAATTTATTTTAAATTCAAGAGATATTTATTACATAGTTTCTTTATTACAGGTTGTAATTAAGATTATTTCACACATGCTTTGAAATAGACACATAAAACCATCATTCCTTGATAAATATATCATCATTATGAGATTATAAAATATATTTAAATAATTTTATTCAATTATTTATAGAACCCAAAGTTCATTTTATTGTAATTATGGTAAATTATTGAGAGAACAAGATCTTTTAGATGATTGCTTCAGTTAATATATTAATATGAATAGACTAAATCATAATGATTCCCATTTTTTGGGATTAACATATAGAAATTTTTTAATGTTATATTTAATATTTTTTTTAAAAAATATTCATTAAATATATTTTAGAAAAAAGCTGTGTAAGGGTGTGTTTAAAATGATATAAATTGTTCATCCAAGAGGTTAGTCTTTCCACACATACCGATTGCTTATCCATATTCCATGGAATGAGAGGAAGTTATAAAATGGTATATATTATCAAAGACATAAAATAATATAATTTTCATATTTATTTAATAAAGAAATTTTTATTATAAGTCATTCATGTTAGTGATGAAAAAATAAAACACATAAATCATGGAGGTTGTAGTCTAGAAGAATACATCTTCATTATCCTAAAAATAAGGGGGGTGGTATATAATTATTTATTAAGAATCATAATATTATTTTATTATTCTATTAATAAGTATGATATTATTTAAATATAATATAATATACATTGTGGTATAATTGTAAATGTTAATAAAATGAAATTCAAAAGGAATAATTAGGAATTTTAACCTCACTCAATGGAATAAATCCTTTCCAAAATGGGTATAAACATTAAGAAGTAGTCAAGAAAGGATACAAATAACCTTAAGAATGTATATATATTTATTGGGGTAAAATGGTTTTAATTGTTTTCAATATAATGGTATTTTTTGTGAGTTGAATTATGGTGGTAGATGTCTCCTATAATAAGTTAGTGGAATGTATTTTTTAAAACAAATATTAAAGGGGAAAAAATTTTCAATATATAATCCTTTGAAAGTGGGATATTATTGAAACATGAAGGTTTTTGTTTCATAATACAAATAATAATATTAGGTTTTATAAATTTCATATATTTATCCTTGGTCTGAATATTTACCGTGGAACTTTTTTTTCCCATGGTATCATATTTCTAGAACACAAATCATAGTACCCTTATTATATAAATTATTTTTTCAGAATTTAATTATCAAAAAAATATTATAATATTAAATTTAAAATAGTGATAAAAATTTATTCTATGATAATCTAATTTTATTATGAATTATTTTTTTTTAAAAATATTACATAGGTTGAAAATTTATATTCACAGTGTTCAAAAAAATATTATTTTTCAAAAAAAATAATTATTAAAAAAATTAATAACAAAAATGATTCATATATTTTCTATGTAATTCTGATATCATAATGATTTGTTAAAATTCAAGGTTTTTGAAAAAATATTTTTTTGCACGATTAACATAAAAATCAATCATTTAAGAATAATAATATAAATTCATCAGAACATAAAATTTTTACAATGAATCATAAAATTAACATGATTTTTTAAATATAAAATTTTAAAACATATGATTTTAACAATTAAATAAAATAATTATCTATAATGAATAAGCTATTTATATTTAAAAATTGCTTAAAATATTAATATTAATTATTCATATTTAGTATTAATAACTAATTAATTTAGTAATAATTTTTTATTTATGTAAAAAATCTGTCAAAATTTCTATAATCTTTTTAGTATCATACGAAAAAAATCCATTGTGGATAAAAAATAGTTTTTTCGAAAAATATATTTTGAAGAAAAAAATTATATCATGAGTGATTTATCAATAATTATTGAATTTTGTTACCAAATTGTAGTTAAAATTTACCAAATATTTTAATTTACAAATAGAATTCAAAATTTAGTTACATTTATTTATATATCCCAATTAAATGACTACATTAAAATAGTAAAAATTATTAATTTTAATTTTATATTTATAAAATGTATCATGGTTTATTATCAATTTTTGTTTCATTTCCAAGAATCTAATCAACATAATATTTAATTAAATGAAAATATAGGGTAATATCTTTGGTCACTAGATTCTATCCCCATAAAGAAATCACATTCTCATAATTTTAGATATAACTTACTAATGAAAATAGATAAGGATATATGTAATATAAACTAGAATGAAAAAAATCCATATCACTATAAAATATATCAATAACGATTTAAATTTATTATTTCCTTTATAATAGGAATATATTTATATACTATTTATTCCAAATATACCTCCATTTCTATCAATATGTCTTACGAATTTCTAGATATAAACCCTTAACAATATCATTTTAATGATTCTATTTCTAACCAAATAGTTGAACTGAAATGGTAATGATAAAATCCATTAAAATATAATAAAATTAGTAAATTAATTTGAAAACATAATACCAAGATTTATTCACTAATGAAAACATTGAATCAACCTCTGAAAATTTTAGTTAAATTGTGATATAATTATAACGGTCTGTAACTACTTCAATTTTTAGTATGATGTCCACTGCAATAATTCTACGAGTTCATGTAACCCTAATGTTAATATATCACATCATAAAATTTCATTTAAATCCATAATAATTTTTAGAAAAATGAATTTATTTCTTACAATGCATATTTCATTGGAGTTTCAAACTTTTTTCCCAGTTATGAGAACTTATTTTTCACTCTATGAAGATCAAATTAATGATGAACAAATATTTTTCATGGTTATTACCTGAAATTAAATCAATTCTAGACTATATATCCACTTGTTTGTATTGATATAAAGATAACATTTCAAGTAAATGACACAATCTATATATACCTAATATTTTAAGATTACATTCCTTTATTTTGAATTTTACATTATAGTTTTCACTAATTTTATATAGTCCTATTCGAAATGAAAAAAAATAATCCCATAAAATTATTAAACCATATATTTGTATCAACTTTGGTTCCCTAGAGCATCAGTCCAATGCATGGTGTAATAATTTAATTCAGTATAAAACACTTCAACATTATATTAAATGATCCCAACTCCACATTCATATATTTGACGTTAATCAATAGTTCGGATTCATTATAGACTACTACAAATAAATAATATTTTCCAATTATTGAACACATTAATCCATAAAAGAACTATAGTTATCCCTTTCAATATTACACATATGATCTAATCATATTTATAAAATGGTTAATTGAAACATTATAATTGCATGAGATCAAATTCATTGTGAGAAAAACATAATAAAATTTCATTTGGGGGTTTTAGATATGAAAATGAGAAAACATAATAATGTGAGAAATGTTTTACTAAATAGAACATGGAATAATAATAGTTTTTTCAAAACAAATATATGAAGCACATGAAATATCATTAGTCCAATCTATAACATTAGATGGGGGTTTGGGAAGATGAGGAAGTTAACATGATCTTTTGAGAATAACATTAGAATTGAATAAATATATGGAATATTCATATGAATAAGGAATCAAAAAACCATTAATGTTTATAAAAGCTTTGATTTCATAGTCTATATTGTTAACACATCATACCGAATAAATTTTACTCTCAATCATATTAACACTTCCAAATATATAGATTTCTTGATCAATCTTTTTAGAATTTATATCCATGGAAAGTAAATAGTAAAAATAATCACCTTATCAGGTATGAAACATTATATAAACTAGTATATGGGCATATAGTACCTCAACCATCATCATATGTTCATATGTGTACCATAATATTTCAATGATTCTATATAATTTATATATCTTCTCCCAATATATTTGTTTTACTCCCCAATACCTATCAACATATCTAATGAGATATAAGATAATATACAATGTATTAGAAGGATCCTTACTACTTTTATCACCCATCATGTAATTATAATTATTTATATTTGTTCCAATAGATTGTGAAAAAATTAAAATATAAAAAAACATATAATTAGACCCTAGATAATATGTGGGTTTCATGAAACCTCTATAAAACATTTCATAATCCATCCAAGAAAAAAAGAGGTGGATGTTATTGTAAAAACATAACACAGATTTAATAAAAGTAATGTATATTGACTTTCAAGAAAAATTAAAACAACAATTTTATGATTAACGGATAATTATAACATAAAAAATATTAAATTTTCTATTTATGAAATTCTTCAGAATAACATAAAAATTTAATCATTAAGATGAAAAAATTTATCTTCATAAAACATTTTAATAAATAACCATTTAATAAACTATGTATTTTTAGATAAAAATTAACCAAGTATTCTTTCAATAAAATTATCTTAGATGACAGCAAAATGTTGAAGCACACATTCTTAAAAACAGATTCATTTACAACCCACTTTAAAATCAATATTTTTATTTTAAAATAAAACATGTTGATTCAAAAATTATAAAAAATTTACATTTTTCTAAATAATTATGAATAAAAATTCATTTGAAAATCATTTTAAAAATTTGAAAGGATTCTATATGTGAAATAATGGTTTAAAATGAATTTGTTCATATAGAAAATGTTAACAGGTGTTTATTTTCATACATTTGACATCAATAACCTAGCTAAAAAGTTTTAAATTATTTATTTCAAAAATATGAAAAAAAAAATCATAAATAGAAGAATCAAACAAAAATAATTTAATGATGTATATCTTTGTATATCCATAAATTCATCCAATGAATATGGACATACAAGTAAAAAATTCCTACAGAAAAGAAGAGTTTGGGTCTCTTTATTTTATAAATATCTCACTAAGTAAATTTTTTACTAAGGGAAACATAATTGAGATAATATATTTAAATTAAAATAATATCTAGATGATAATAAAAAGGGTCGGTTTTAATGAATATTATTCATGCGATTTTCCCCAAATTGTAGATTTTATTCATAATAATATTGATTTCAAAATTTTATTGGAATGATACTCATAAAAGTCATTACATTACATATAAAAATATTATTAATGGTAGACCATTCTATGGATTTTTGAATACATTTATTTCTATGAAAATACTCAAAATAAAACTATTCACATTATATTCCAAAAAATTATGGTGAATATGAATAATATCTTAACGAAGGGGAATTGAGATAATAACTCCCTTAAGATAATTCAAAGATTCAATTAAAGTCTTAAGAACTAGTATATAATAAAAAATATATATTAATAAATAATTTTATAAGAATATTCATTTATATAACCCTTTTATGATGTACTTATAATGATTCATTATAAATTCAATATATTGTTATCGGTTATTAAAATTATCATTTTGGTAATTAAAATTGTTTCACACATGTTTCATAATATTGAAATAAATCCCCATTCTTTGATAGAAAATTTATCACTTATAGATTGTAAAAAATTATAATTTTTTCAGTTATTTATAAATCCCCACATTAATTTTATAGGAATTAATGGCATGGTTCATGAGAAAAAAATCCATGATTAACTTGGTTCTTGTAATCTTTCAATATCAACAGATTACTTTGTAATGATAATTAATATTGTTTTCATACTATAATAATCATAATAGAGATATATATGGACCTTGGATATAATATATATTCATTAAATATTTTTACAATTATCTATGTAGGGATTTGATTAAAATAAAATACATCATTCCGTGGTGGTGGTTTTTTACACATAAAAACATACATCATTTTAATTTTTCATAGAATATGAGGAAGGTATAAATTGTTTTTTCTTGTATTAATATTAGAAAACTTATGAAAATCATATAGATTTTGTAAATAAAATTTTAGAAGAATCCCTGAATTTTGCTGATGAGAAATAAAACAGGTTGTCCAGGGAAGTTGATGTCACAATATGAATAAATAGTGTTTCAATACATCTCAAGAGAAGAGAGAAAGTAATATAAAAAATTTGCATCAACCAAATGATAATTTATTATAAAAATTTATTGATTTTATTATTTAATGATTGAAAATTAGACATTATGGTCATTGTTGAAGAAATAATTAAATGGGAATGAAAATATGTTTTTTGGGAATTATTTCCTAACGCTTGGAATGAAATATCTTATATATTGGGATAATCATTTAAAGAGTGGTACATGGAGATAAAAACCCCTATTATGTGTTGATTAGTTTTCAAGTGAAATTATAGTAGATTCTGGTATCCCTGTTTTTATTTTTCGATGGGGATAAGTTGGGTCATGGAAATATCATTTAATAATTGAGTGATGGGGAATTTTGTTCAAAAAAATAAATGACAAGAAATTATTTTTGTAATATGGAATTGAAAGTGATATATAATATAATGGGGAAGAGTGTTATTCAATAAAATCATTCATGTATACTAGGATATTTTAACTCCTTGATATTTTTTAAGATAATTTTTTTAATTAATTTATTTTATTCAATATATTATGATACAAAAAACTAGGGGTTTAAATGCACAATGAAATATTTTTAAACATTAAAAATGTGAGAAAAGAACCATCCATTAAATTAGAGGGTCTTAATTTTACTAAGTAATTTTTGATATATATAAAAATGGTTAAGCTAAATATTAATGTATTAATTAATTCTTTTGAAATAAACATTCATTTTCTAGAAAAGTTATATTATGCATAAAAATTATAATTTAATAAAATTGTTTTTTATTATTTTGACATAAATTATTATATTAATTATTTTCAAATTTTCAAATTTTCATTCAATTAAACATTTTTTAAATAATCATATAAAAACTTTATGTGGGTCGTTTTTTTAGAATTTCATGAATTGATTGATATTAAATTGAATAGTGAAAATGGTTACTTTTATTGAATGTTATATTTTTATTATAGGAACATAAAGTGTTCATTTTTTTTAAAATGTTTTTGGAGTAAAGTTAGTTCCCTAATAATATAATTTATGTTCATTATAATGAATTATATATTTCAATTTTTTATAAAAACATTTTAATACGTAGAATTCCATTTTTATAAAAAAACATATTTGTGTGATCCTTTTTTGTTTTTTTGACATAACTAAACTAATCACGCTTTATGAATTATATTAACTAAAAGATAATATTAAATATTAAAAAAAATAAATTCATTTAAATTTTTTCTATGAATGGTATAAGAATAAACAATGTTTTATTCATAATAATGTATTCCTCTAAGAAGAAATGTCCATCACGTGTTGCTTATTTATTTAAAAAGTAATTTATTACACTTTTAGAAGTTGAATTTGATAAAATGGACCTAATATTTTTAGAGTATAAAATTTGGTAAATAGTAAAACATTATTTTTGGTATCATTAATATTAATCATGTTAAAATTTTGTATTATTAGTAAAGGACAAGTTAGCTTAATATAGATTTAAACAAATTAATAATGCAATATTTTAACCTGAATATTATTAGATGAAGGGAATTCAATCCTTATCCCCATAGTCTCTAAATTGAATTTTAAATAGGGATATTTATATGCTAATTTCCAATAAAATATTTAAATTATAAAATGTTACAAAATTTCACCTTCTTAGTTTTAAATATCTATTATGCATTCACCTAGAGACACAAGCATGATATGAATGAATATAAGGGTTTATAAAGATTTTAATGAAATTATTTACATTATATAAAATTATTTATTATTTGTATAAAATATAAAATAGCCTTAAATTCTTTTTAACCTCTAATAATGTATATATTCAAATAAAAGTAAAATAAAATAATTGATTTTAGAAAAATTGAATGTTATATAATGTGAATTATTTAAAGTGATGAAAATTTTTATAGATCTATAGGAAATACTTGTGAGTGATTGAATCCTTATTTTCTAATTACCCATTTTCATTTATCAATTTAATGTCAAAGTAAGTGAATATTGTTAATAATAACTTTGTTATATTTCATAATAAATAATATTTTATTAAATGATATAAAATTCAAAAAAATATTAGATTCTAAAAAATAAATTATATATGGTTTCAAATATCATCATTTTTTCATATATAGGTTTTTTTTTTCATTTTATGGTAACCTTATGAACCCTTAATGGGTAAAAATCATTAATATTAAATTAATTATCAAAAAGTGTTAACGAAGGGTTTAAAAATGATAATGGTAAAAATGTGATTGAAACTTATCAAAATTTCGTTTTATGTGTAGATCCAACTATTAATCATGTTATAAACTATTATTATTAATATGGATCCATTTTCATGGTAAAAGTAATGAATATTAATTTAATAGTTAAATAGATTATAATATATCCCCTCCCCTTAATAATTAAATGGAACCACTCCTTTCTCATTTTCACAGCACGTTGATACATATAATTAGACCAAAACATAGAAAAATCCATTATAAACACCCTAATAAACTTCATATTTGATTTATAATTCCAGAAATACCAACCCTGGAGCCATAAAGGGTATATCTAAAGGTGTTGTTTCAAATAAGAGGATTTTCCAATATGTATGATGTAAGTAAGTCTTAATGTAATGGATTTCTAGTTTCAATATTATTTGACGAATACTTATTCCTAATTCACCAATAATTTAATATTTTTACTATTTAAACTACCCTTATAACATGTTATATCATGAGTCTTTTTTCTCATGATATTTACAGTTTCAATTTACTTTATTTCTTAACGAGGCTCGTGATTCAATGGTAACCACATTGGTAATTGGATTTTCATCTAACATTTATTTCAATGGGAGATATGCCTTATTTAATGATTATTTATTCTTTGAGTTTTATATCCAGAACAAAATTATATGTCATGATGATTTTAATAAATGATACTAAGAATTATATATACATATAACATAATTGATTTCATTGGACTGATGGTTCAAATGGCACCAAATCATTAATGTTTTTATGTTATAATAACATTGTTTATCAATATTTTTATTGATCATGATTTTGATGGTGATATATTATGAATTTGTATTTGTCTAATGGTTATTTATTGAGAATGCATGCTTTAAATTTGTTTTACTCACCATAAGTACTCAAGAGACTAATAATTTTTTTTAAGGAAAACTAAATTCATGTATCTCTTGGGTTGCAAAACCATTTTATTCTATATCTATGTATTCTTAAAATTTACTAAACATGGAATTTTAATATTATTAAATTAATTATTAAATTAATTTTAAACAAAAATTACTTTTTAAAAATGGTGGAAAATGAAAATTCTTTTCATTTTCCAAACATAGAACTTTTATGCCTATTTATAAAAAAATGTAAAAGTAATATTTTCATTTAACTTATACAATATGAATATAATTTTTCACCTTCATAACAAATAAATGTTTTGATGATTTAATAAAAATCCATATAAATATTCCATATCATTAGTTTCAATAATATTTTCAATGATTATACATCAAAAAGATTTATTTTTTAAATTGAATAGATATGTTCCTTAATAACGGATTCATGATATATTATTGGTAATTTTATTCATCAATGAAAAAAACAGTCGATATAAAATATGATTAATTAGAGAAATGATCCAAGGAAACCAACCATATTCTTTCTATAGATGGATTATGTTTATGAAAAGAAATATTTAGGAAACTAATTTATTTTTCAACGGGTTATTCTATATTTAAATAATGAGACATTTATGATACCCATTTCTTTTTTGTGGGTTATTCTATAATGAAATTCTTCTGAAACTCATCTAATTTCACTAGTTCTGGAAAGATGAAAATTTTATGAAATTTTGGAAGACATATAAAGTATTTTCATTATGTGATAATAGAAACATTATAAACAAGGATTGTGGTAATATTAAATCCAAGGATATTGTTTAGGTCATACTAGGGGATAGTGGTCACGTTATAACCATGAACTACAGTGATTTTATAACCATGGATGGGTTGGTACTATATTCCCATATAATGAATTGGTTAATAATTGAAATATCATTCGATAAATGGGGTTGTAATTTCAAGGGATACAATTTCATTAAGGGATACTGTATATTATTATATTATTGGTTATTAACATTTACATATATGATGTCTTGTGAAGTGGAACTATTCAAATATGATAGTCCTGTAAATGATACATGACTTTTATGGAATTTTTTTCCATAATTATTAACACACCACAAACATAGGTTTTAGTCAAGATATATGCACTATAAAATACTATTATATAATTCCATTAAGATTGATGTGTTATGAAAATCCACAATTTAATCCATCTATCGTGATAATAAATTATGAAGTGCAGTGTAAAGGCCCCGATCCCAGTTTCCTAGATCAAGTGAATTAATTTATTTCCTTTTTAAAATAAAAAAGGAATTAGCATCTTGAGGAACCAAATAGTTTATAATTTTTTTAATGATAGATTCAAAAATATGTTTTATATTGCAATATTAAAGGAAAAAACATATAAACTCCCTTAGAAACATCCATAACTCCTACATTATACCTATAATTCTATCATATTATAAATCTTTTCATCTTGGAGAAAAAGAAAACATATGAGAGGGGTGTGATCATATGTTCAATAAGGGTTTTTAATATAAAAAAGCTAATATAAACAATAATCAATGTTGAATGACTAAAAAGACATGCCACTATTACATGATATTGAACATAATATGGCATGAATAAAAGATAAATAAATAATGAAATATAAATAATCACATGAGAATGAAACTTAAACGTGAATAATATATTATTCAAATAATCACATGGATAATCAGTTATTATTATCATAATGAAGGAATTTATAATTTTGTACATCATAAACATATCGTCGATTCCTCATCCAAGACATTTGAAAATAATTGGTGAAGGCTGCAACCAAATCAATTTCAATTTTGTCTCATAAGACCTACTAACGCATCAAGAGGATATAATGGACCCCAAAAATCACTTAATAAGTCAAATTCATTCCACATATGAATTGGTTTATTCATAGACAATGTATACATATGTAATGTAGATAACATTCCCCAGTCAGTAAATAGTAACGCTAACCATTCTGAGTAGTATGGTGAATGGTATCAAGATAGCTCATAAAAAATAAAACTAATCATAAAACATTTAATAAAATATGATAGATTGAAATTATAAAAGGTAAATCTTAATGAATTATATTATTCAATAGATAGGTTGAAACAGTTGAAAATACTATAATAAAATCATCGATGAATTCATGAGAGAAATACCATTTTTAATTTTCAAAGAATAGTTATTTTTGAAAAATTATTTTTATTTGTCATAATTATTTATATATAAATAGAAATAAATAAATATGGTTTTTTAGGAAAAAGGAATAGATTTAAAAAAATAATGGTTTCTTAAAATAGATTATGGATGGTACATGATTGTAGGTATGAAATTGAGATATACACATTAATCAAGATTCCTAATCATGAAGAATTTAGAAGAAACCTTTTAAGATATGTAATTCACCATCAAAGAAAATGAACTAATCTGGATACATGATTTTGGGAGATACACATATAATTTAGTGGAATTATATAAAAATAATGAATAATTACATTGGGGTAAAGAGATATAGAGCGTAACCTGAATGAAATTTAGAGGTTCGGGATGAATCCCTTACTTATGCCTAAATGTCAGGACTCATCCCCTGGGGCCCGTGGTGTGACTACCCTAAGCCCACATTCTATAGGCCAGGGGATGGTGACTAGCATCAGAAAGAAATATCCCTACAACAAGGAAGGAATTTCCTTTATAACCTGTAAACTCACACAACCAATCACACAACAAGATACGAGCGCAAAGTAAACTGTATAGAAAAAAGAGTGTGTAAAGTAAGTAAAGGGGGCCAGAATACAAGCCCAACTGGAAAGTACAAGTAAAACTGAAAATAGATCTTGTGAACACCCGCCAAGGATCCTACCTGAAGGGTAGGTAGAACTCTCATACGATCATCTCTACGGATCGTCTCATCTAATGTCCACTTCTGAGAAGCCTCCAGTCGTGGTACCCTAGACCTCGATCAACGATGTCCTTCGTCTGCACAATACATAGCAAGGTGCGGGTATATCCCATGAAGGGGTGAGTATATTGATACTCAGTAGGGACCCCAAGACCCCCTAAGTTCTCTTATAATCCACAAAGTATAAACCACAAAGCCCAAAAACAACGGTCAACCCTACTTAGGTATATGCCCATACATATACCTAAGTTATCAAGTATACCCTTCTCATTCAAGAGGAAACGCAAGGCCCAAATCATTAGCCAAAAGAATAACTGCTCCATGAAGGAAAGAATACCAAAAAGGTGACACCACAAAGGTATGTACCACAAATATAATGCCACACAGAAGAATACCACAAAGGTGTCACCACAAAGGTAAGTACCAAAAAGGTACGCAACACAGAAGAATACCACTAAGGTATCACCATGAAGGTAAGTACAACAAAGGTAAGCCACACAGAAGAATACCACAAAGGTAAAGAATTAGGTCACACTAGGTTTAACTTAAGTATGAAAGTATAGATGATTAGTCATTAGCTAGATCATCTTAATTCGTCGAGAAGATCTATTGTTGACCCACACAAGATCGCAGATAACTCACACAGGATCTGAAGATGACCTACACAGGATATAGAGACAACCCACACAGGATCAGTATGCACTGACCCACATAGGATCACTGAGTTCTGAATCACACAGGATCGGTATGCGCTGACCTACATAAGATTACTGAGCGCTGACCCACTCAGGATTCAAAGATTCTTCAAGTACAGCTAGCCACTGGGTTCCCGCACTAGGCATGCTTGATTACGAGAGGTTCCGCTTCTCAAGACATAGTCCAATACCTCAACAGCCATTAAGTCCCACGAAGAATTATTAAAAAGGTTCTCCAAAACATAAGGGAACCAACACAACTAACAGTGCATCAATCAGACACCCGGTCTATATGTTATTAGTGTTTCCGTTCTGGGGGCCGGGTTGGATTTGGGTTCGATCCAACCAAGCTGTACTCCAACTTATTCCAAAACTAAAGTGGGTTATACCAAAAGGACCATCTTGATCCAAGGATTTTGTCGTTGTAGATGGTTCTTTAAATGGACGTCTGGTTCTCAAGAAAAGGCTCTTTATGTGTTTTTGGGCCCGGGTCTGGTCCGACCCGGTCGGACCGACCCGACCCGATCCAATATGGGTCCGACCTAGATGGGCTTGGCTAAGGTCCGGTCTGACCTATCTGGGCTAGGCCGAGGTCTAGCCCGGCACAATAGGGGGTGGCCCGGCCACAATGGTGTTGTCTGGCCCGTGATGGGGCAGCCCGGCCCGCGATGGGCAGCCCGGCCCGCGATGGGGAGGCCCGGCCCGCGATGGGGCATCTCGGCCCGCGATGGGGCGTCCCGACCTGCGATGGGGCCTCCCAACCCGTGATGGGGTGTCCCGGACCAAGATGGGTTGGCCTGGCCCGCGTTGGGGTGGCCCGACCCGTGATGGGGCTGCCCGACATGCGTTGGATCCCAGCCTGTGATGGGCGGCCTAGCCAATGATGGGGAATCCTAGCCAGTGGTGGGAAACCCACTCGATAGCGCGGTTCGAATGAGATGGAACAGAAGGGGGCACCCCCTCCCTCCAATTGGAACACCAAGTGGAAGCACCATTAGGCACTTCCAAGTCACCCGCGGGACCCGATCAGGTCCCACCAATCCGTTACGGTCAGTCGGTGCTCCGATCGACTCTCCTACCAGTGGCGCGACGGCACCGCTGTCCTCCCTCGGCGGATTGGGTGACGGCCGCCCTCTGGTGCACCACCATGACTAATCAGTCATGGCTTCCTGCTTAATAGTTGGCGCAGATGTGCAATGCCCTACATCACGCGGTCGTCTGGTGTGTCGTCCACTGTCCTCCCATGGTCGTGGCCGATGGGCCATGGCCTCCTTCACTATTGGCAGTGCAGACGCGCGCCACCCCGGTTCGACACAGTTGGTCGGGTGCCTGCCACCACATTCCTCTGCTACGGCCTATGGGTCGCGGTCTCCTTCGGGGGCGCGGTTGTGCGGTCGTCGTCATCGCAGCCTGCAAAGAACATGTCAATATTAAATATGAGAAGGGATTGATCCTTGTTTTTTAGGCTCGCACCCTCCGTGTTAGACCGATAACATGCAGCTTTGAGAAGAAAGTTTTAACATAAAACCACGAAGACCAAACATAAACACACCCCTACCTTGTTTGCTTTTTAGAGATGGAATGAGGAAGAGGATGAAGTCGATGAAGGGAATGTCGGTTTTCATCGGTCCTGCGACACGTTTCTGATCCGAGCTCGTGCGTCATCTTCGTTCTTCATTGGGGGTGGTTCTTCGTTGGAGGATATTCCTTGTTGGAGTATCTTCCTTCAAAATTTTTCCACTACAACTAGTTTCCAACCCAATTCTATCAACAGAAGGTGAGGATCCAATCGTATTAAGATTAAGTATTTTTAATTAATCAAATCATGTTGGCACATCAATGGGGAGGTTCCAAGAGTTACCTTCCATTAAAGGAGGAGTTCGGGTGCTCCCCACCACCATGAATTCAAATGGGAGGTTTGAAAATAAATATATAAAAGTTAAATATTTTATTTTATTATTTGTTTAAACCTCCCATGAAAATCCAAAAAACTAACTTCTATCTTCGAACTACTGTGGTCGAGGTGAAGGTCTCCTTAAGAAAATATCAGCCATGTGAGTTCAAATGTGTCCTCATATTTTAATTCTGAGCACCGGTTCAAAAGTTACAAAATGATTCTCATGCGTTTACTAAACGTACTTAAAAATGTTTAGAAATTCATTCCAGGCACACCGGGCCTGGGAATCACACGCCGTCAATTTTCACGGACTCGAAATATTTCTATATAAATAAAAAATATTACATAGAAAAATCTGGGTCATTACATTCTCCCCACCTCAAGGCTTTGTGTCCCTAAAATCCACAACACAAACTAGAAATACAAGTTGGGGTAATGAGCACGAATTTGAGCCTCCTGCTCCTATGTGCTCTCACGGAGGTTCTCGTGTTGCCAACGAACGCAAACTTGAGGTATCTACTGCCCATGAAGGAGCCACTCCTATCAATCCTCAATCGCTACTGAAACCTCCGAAAATGTTTCCCCATTTTCTATGTCCAACTCGCCCTGGTCAATGATGTGTGAAAGATCATGTATATATCTCATCCGCTGGGAAACGTGGAAAAAGTCATGCACCCGGTGCAACTGAGGTGGAAGAGCTAAGTGGTATGCCACCTCTCCAACTCTTCTGAGGACCTGAAAGGGTCCGATGAACCTTAGAGATAACTTGCTGCCCCAGCCAAATCTCTGCAAACCTCATTGGGGTGAGACTCGTAGAAAGACATGGTCACTATCCTTGAACTCTAGAGGTCATCGTCTCCTATCAGTATAAGACTTATCTACTCAATGTAGTCTTCATCTACTCCTGTATGATATGCATTTTCTCCGTGGTAACTCATACCATCTCTGGTCCCATGAGTGCAGAAACCCCTAGGTCAGTCCAACACATAGGTGATCTGAAATTTCAACCACACAACGCGTCGAATGGTGTCATACCAATGGTGGAGGGGTATCTGTTGTTGTATGTGAACTCCACCAAGGGCTAGTGATCCTCCCAGCTATGGCCGAAAACAAGGACACAAGCACGTAGCATGTCCTCAAGGGTATGAATGGTCCACTCTGTCTGACCATCTGTCTATGGATGGAAGGCAGTGATCAATCGAAGCTGAGTCCTGAATGCCTCTACAACCCCTTCCATAGATAGGAAGTAAAATGTGTATCATGATCAAATACAATCACAGATGGCACCCCATGAAGCTGTACAATCTTCTGCATGTAGAAGCGTCTTGATCCCTAAACTAGTCCCTGCTCTCTGATAGGTAGGAAGTGGGCTGACTTGGTGAGTCATTCAATGATCACCCAAATAGAATCATGTCCCTTAGACATGTGTGGAATTCATATCATGAATTCCATAGAAATTCCATCCCACTTCCACTCTAGCACCTCTAGTGGTTGAACTAAGCCTACTCGAACCTGATGCTCTACCTTCACTTGCTGAAAAGTGAGGCACTAAGAGACAAATTCTGCTACTACTTTCTTCATTCCTAGCCACTAGTGCTGACGCCGAAAGTCCTAGTACACCTTCGACACTCCTGGATGTACCCCTAGAAGTGACGTATGGAACTCCCACAACACTTCCTCCTTAAGCGCTACTGGTACCATAGTACGCCCTATGAAGAGGATGATGTGCTCCCCACCTTTATAAAATCCATTAGGTACCTGTCCTGTGGATATCTGAGCACATCGATCCTCGCAGTCAGTTTCCCCAAGAAGTGCCTCCCTGACTCGCTTAAAAAAGTGGGGGATAGACTGTAAGAGACTAAAGATAAGCTTCTCCATCTCAATCTATGTAGGGTATCCATAAAGAGGCTAGATTCTATGTTGCCTCAATCAGAAAATATATACCAGATATCTTGTTGATTGCATCTGCTACTACGCTCCCCTTCCCAAGAGTATAGAAAATCTAAAAGTCATAGTCCTGGAGGAACTCAAGCCAACATCGCTGTCTCAGGTTCAGTTCCTTCTAGGATAAGATAAACCAGATACTCTTGTTATCATAGTAGACTGTAAAACCTTCACCCATCATGTAATGTCACCACATCTTCAAGGTGAAGACCACTGCTGCTAACTCCATGTCATGGGTAGCGTTTTTCTGCTCATGTTGTCTCAAATTTTGAGAACCATAAGCGATCACTGCCTGCTCTAGAATCAGAACTCATCCAGGCCCGGTCCCTGATGTGTCACAGTATACGACTTACGCAACTCCCTCCTCTGATAGTCTCAAAATGGGGGCACTCGTCAGTCTCTACATCAGCTCCTGGAAACTCTGATGGCATTCCTCCGACCTCACGAAGGGTTTCCCCTTCTTTATCAATGCTGATAATGGTGTCGCAACTCCAGAAAAGTCAGGCACAAACCTCCAATAGTAACCGGCCAAACCCAAGAAACTATGCACTTTCGTCGCACTCCTAAGTGGATCCCAAGAAAGCACAACCTCAATATTTGGTGGATCCACTGCTAATCCAGCCTCTGAGATGACGTTTCCTAGGAAGTGAACCTCTTAGATCTAGAACTGGCACTTCGAGAGCTTACCATAAAGTTAGTTCTCTTAGAGTGTGTCCAGAACTATCTACAGATGATAGGCATGATCCTCCTCCGTCGCTGAGTATACCATGATGTCATCGATGAAGACTACTATAAAGTGATCAACGTATGGCTATAAGATATTATTCATGAGTCCCATGAACACTGTTGGAGCATTATTCACACCGAATGGGATAACCAAGATCCCATAATGGCTATACCGACATCTGAAGGCCGTCTTCCACACATCCTCATCTCGTACCATGAGCTGGTGATATTCTGATCTGAGGTCTATCTTTGAAAACCATCGTGCTCCCCTCAGCTGATAAAAAAGATCGTCAATCCTCAATAGTGGGTACATGTAATTCCCAGTCACTTGGTTCAGGCTCCGATAATCAACACAAAGTCTCAAACACCCATCCGCCTTCTTTGCGAACAAAATATGGGCTGCCAAATAAGAAACATTGGGCCTAATGAACCCCTTTCTCTGCAAGTCCTCCAGCTGTACTCATATCTCTCAAAGCTCCACGGGAGCCATCCATTATGATGGTGTAGATATCGATGTCGTCCTGGGGTACAAGTCGATATAAAAGTACACCTCTCTATGAGGAGGTAGACCCATAACATCATTAGGGAAAACATCATTGTGTTGTTCCACCACTACAGGATAGCTCGGACTCTCAACATCAACCTCATAGAGGGTAAGGCTAGCCAACTGATGTGTGATTTGCTACTCCCTCCACTAGGTAAGTCCATCCTATGATAAAAAGGTTCCCTTCTCACTGGTGAAGGAAAACCTGATCCCATTCTCATGGACACCTCACACTTTGCACCTAATACAGTCGATCTGAGCATGGAATGTAGATAATCAGTCCATACACAAGATGACATTGTAAGGCCTTGACGTTGCTACTAGAAGATTCTGGACAAAGCACTCGCCTCTTAGAGTAATCTCACACTGTCGGAACTAATGTGTAATCATCGAATCCTCTCACGTAAGAGTCTCTAGCCATAAGGATTTAGCCAAAACCTCCACTGGTATCTCCGAACTCCAAACGATGGCTGTGGAAATAAAAGAGTGACTGGAACCTGTGTCTATAAGTACTGCAGCTAGTTTGTAGTAGATACAGATCATACCTCGTATCATCTCCGGAGTTCCCTGGTCGTAGGACTCAGCTTCCTGGAGCTGAGCTCGTCCCTGTCCACCTGCTCCCTGTGGTCGGTGTGGACCACCTGGAGGTGGTGGAAGAAGAACCTTGAATCACTGCCCACCGCCTACTACACAGCATGCTCCTATGCCATATCCGCATGCTGCCTACAGACCTCCTCAATCAAATCTTCTCCTATGCCCAGGTGGTCCCCCAATCATATGTTGGTCGTCCGTATGGCGGGTCGAGCAGTCGCGAACCATGTGAACTTGTCCGCCACTCGAGAAACAATGCATGCTCCTCGCCTATCCTACTCTGTCTTGAGAGCCCCGCACAACCGACCCTATATCCTGTGGTCATCCACCCATTGGTCTGGTTCTCTTAGACCACTGCATCATCTATCTACTGCCAGCTATAGATGACTCTACTACGTAACATCTGGTGGTGGGTCTCACCACCAGTGGCTACTTAGCATGGAAACTCTCCAATAAAATTGCTCGCTCTAACAACCTCGCCTACGTCAGGATACTGAGAGAAATCATATAATATCTAATATCTCATCTGATCCCATTATAAAAGGTCTAATCCCTGAAGAAAGGGTCCCCCACCATGTCAGTGGAGTAGTGCGAGAGATCAGTGAACCTCGCTGAATACAAATCCACAATCATGCTACACTACTGTAATTGGAGAAGCTCCTGTATATGCAATGAGTGTAAAGTCACAGGGATGAAATTTTCCTTGAAAAGGATCCTGATGTCTACCTAGATGAGAGTGACCTCATCATGAACCTAGAGCATCATGCTCCACCATATACCCACTATTTCTTAAAAAAGACTGGCAGCAAGGATCGCCATGATATCAGTTGGTGTCCCTGCCAGTCGAAAAACTCTAACCTCAGCCTCCATCCAATCCTCAGCTACATGTGGATCCCTCTCGCCCCAGAACCTTGGTGGCCTCTGGCTCTGAAACTCATGCAATGCGCTCAAGCAGTGTGCACCCTCTACTACCGGGGATGGTAGCGTCGGCTGCCCAACAGGTAGCGGTGCTGCTAGTACACCACCTGGTGGTACAACTGCCACAAGGGGGCCCTACACCAAAGCCTCATCACTCAGTGGGCTATCACCACATAATCTAACAAGAACCCAGGCTGGATGTCTGTGTGGAGGAATCCTGAAAAGAAACAGGTGCTCCACAGTCATTATGTTATTCCTGGTAAGCTGACTCCAATAGACCATAAAGAAAACATTTCAAAAACACACACTCAATCATTTCTTCTCTGCACTTAGTCAAAAATCATAAGTCAGGGTCCTGGTGTATGGATACATTGGCCATGACAACAACATTGGGTTCCCCAAACTAAAAACCATACTCATCACACTTAACACTATTACCACACAGAAAAGATCATAGTCTTATTACATCGATAGAACCAAAATCCTCTCATACCAATATTTATGACAAGTCCCCCAAGGCCCATGCTTTGACTACCCCAAGCCAGCCTTTCATAGGCCTCAGCCTCCTTCACTACCTGCAGCACAGATGTGCGCCGCCCCAGTTCCATGCGGCTGGCCGGGTGTTGGCTTCCACCTTCCTCTACCACGACCTATGGGCCGCAGTCTCCTTCGGCAGTGCAGTTTCACCGCCGCCATCATCACGGCCCGCAAATAACACCTCAATATTAAAGATGTGGATGGATCATTCCATGTTTGTTTGGCCCGCAACCTCCACGTTAGACTGCTACCATGCGGATTTTAGAAGAAAGTTTCAAGATAAAACTACAAATAACAAACATAAACACACCCCTTACTTGTTTTCTAGTTGGAGATAGTGTGAGGAAGAGGATGAAGCCAATGAAGGGAATGCCAGCGTTCGTCACTCCCACAATATGTTTCTGATCTGGGCTCGTGCGCTATCTGCATTCTTTGTTGGGGGTGGTTCTTCATTGTAGGATCTTCTTTGTTGGAGGATCTTCCTTAAAAGGTTCTCCACCACAACTAGTTGTAAACCCAATTATCTCAACATGAGGAGAGGATACAATATTATTAATATTAAGTATTATTAATTAATCAATCAAGTTGGCACATCAATGGGGGAGGTTCCAAGAATTACTTTCCATTAAAGGAGGAGTTTGGGTGGTCCACACCACCATGAATTCAAATGGGATGTTTCAAAGTAAATAAATAAAAGTTAATTATTTTATTTTATTATTTTCTTAACCCTCCCATGAAAATCCGAAAAACTAAAATCTACCCTTGACCTACTACGGTCATGGTGAAGGTCTTCTTAACAGAATATCGGTGATGCGAGTTCAACGGTGTCCTCTGATTTCAATTCCGAACACCGGTTCAAAAATTATGAAACTACTCTCTCGAGTTTAACGAATGTACCTAAAAAATTTCATAAATTCATTCTGAGAACACTAGGCCTCAGAATCACACACCTTCAATTTTCACGGACTCGTAATATTTCCATATAAATAAGAAATTTACATGAAAAAATTCGGGTCTTTACACAAAATGTGTTATGCACCTATAATTAATATACTGGATAGTGAAATTATATTCCTTAATAAATTAAATAAAATCCTATTAAATATTTATTTTATTTAATAATAATTTTAATGAGTTTATTTATGTCTGTTTTCATGAGTTAAAATATGCAATTTTTCCTTTTGGGAGGGTTCGTTTCTTTGTTTTCATGATTGATTCTCTTGTATAATTTTATGAAAGATCATGTAAAAGGGAAATAATTACCCATGTTTGAAATTATTTGTCACTAATTAAAATATAATAGATTTAATGGTCTTATTTTTTTTCTAGATATGAGGATGATTCATTAAATGGAACTTTAGTGATAATCGTATATATTATTTTGGTTGTTTTTTCGATCATCATGAACTAATATTGTCTTACTAATCAATATCATGTATATTTACTGGGTATATAACACTTAATAACTTATAAAATGTATATAAAATATAGTTTTACCATAATTATGGTTTTATAATTATCCTAGAATGAGGTAATGTAAAATAAAGTCACAACGTCCACGATGGTGGTAAATCGACACATCACAGAAGATGGTTTCATTTTTACAATAAAATATTGGAGGAGAATGAGATTGATGATGGATAATAAATTAGAAAAAAAATTAGTATATATATGTCACTAATGTTATATTTTATGTTTGGAATGAATAGGTGAGGATAGAAAATGAATAATGGAAATTAAAGGAAATTGGAAGATAATGAAAAAGGATCTACCTCCTAAATTCTTCTCCTTGAGAACCTCCTTAAAAAACTTTGAAATGTTCTTTTGGTGATATAAAAAAGTACAGAATGTTGAGGAGAGGTTTGAGAGAGGAAATTGGTAGAATAATATCAATATTCTAGGCTACGTAAGTCTGAGGAGAAGAGGTGGTGTGGGGTAGTATTTATTATGGAGGAGAAGGGTGTTTTATTATTATTTTAATCTTTAGTTTATTATATTGGCTAAAGACTATGAATAGTTTGAGAATTATCAAAAAAAATATTATATAATAAAGATAATTTGTAGATTATTGTTTTTACATCCTTCATGACTCAAGTAATAGTGTATTTATCTTATAATTTATATATATTGTAAATTATAGTATTCCACTATTCACAGAAATTCAACTATTTATGAAATATCCCAAAAATCCACTATAACCATTTTACAACTAGTAAAATAAATAAATGAACTAAATTTTTTGAATCTAATTTTATAAATATTATAAATTAAATTTTTAATTAAAATCATTATTTATTCAAAAATTACCATTTTAAAAATTATGACCAATTTTATGACACTTAGAAATATTAATTTAGATCTCATAAAATTATATTATAATCATAAGACAACAATATATTAATTTATGAAAATATTTTTTGACAATATTTTTTTCAAATTAATATATTAATTATAAAATTGCAAATAAATAAATATGTTTAAAAAAATGACTAACACATAATTTATTATTTTTAAAACATTAATTTCTTATTCCATGATATAAATATACCATATATTGATTTATAATATACATAAATTTTATTTAAACTTTTGTAGGTGATTTTAGTATTCTATTGGTCATATTATTATTCATAATAGTCATATTACTATTCAAACGGTCATATTTAATAATATATTACTAATTTAAGGTCGGTGTTCCCTGAAGCTTAAAGTGTCAAAGATATTAAATATTAAATGAAGTATACCATAAGATCTTGTGATGTTACATTCTCTCCTCTACCAAACAATCATCCAAAAAATTTCCATAATTTCACCTTTGAAATATATTTGTGTAGTTCTTCATCATATATTTCTATAGTTCCCACATATCATGTTTAATATGATGATTTTTCTATATTCCCTTTACCATCCGAGCCATCTGATTTTTTCAACACCATATCTCTAGTTTATATATTCATGATATGATCTTCATAGTAAGATAAATCAAGTTCCAATTGTATTAAATTAGAAGTGAAGAAATGTGTTGGGTATTTCATGTACACCCCTTAACAAAGAGATGTAGAATAGATTATGCACTTTAGAAAGGCAATGAGGCATTGCCAAACGATAAGCCAAAACTCCAATTCTCTCCAAAATTTCTAAAGGTCCAATAAAACTAGGTCTTAGATCAACTTTCATTCCAAATATAATAACACCCTTCCATGGAGATACATTTAGAAAAACATAATCTCCCATATGAAACTCAAACAAAATTCTTTGCTTATTAGTATAGCTATTTGTCTACATTGAACTGATTTGATATGGGTTTGAATAGTCTTTAGCTTTTCTTCTTCCCTCATAACATTTGGGGTCTATCAGATTTCTTTAACCAACTTCATCCCAAAAAGTTGGTGTATGACATATCTTTCCATACAATTCCTTATATGATGACATTTTAGTACCAGAACAGAAACTATTATTGTAGGAAAAATATGAAAAGGGTAAATACCAATCCCACATACCTTGAATTTCATTTGGGATATATATAATCATGTCCTCTATTGTTTTGATCTCCCTTTATAACTTCCCATCAGTTTAAGGGTGATAAGAAGTACTCAAATAAATCTTAGTATCAAAATATTTCAAAAGTGTTCTCCAAAATATCAATGTAAATAGTGGAACATGGTCAAACAAAATAGAAATAGGTTATCCATTATGTATTTTAAATACATTAATATAGATTCAAGCAAGGATCTCCAGTGGAAAATAATCTCTTATAGCGAGGAGATTTGAGGATTTATTAAGTTGATCCACAATTATCCATTTTATATAATTCATTCTGGTAGTTTTAGGTAATCCAGTGAAACAATCCATAGTAATTTCATCCAATTTCCTTATACTAATAGGAGGTGGTTTAATTAATCCTCTAAGATATTGTTTTTTATTTTCCACATTGTTGATAAACTATATATCATGATATATAATCAGAATTTTCCCATATCATATTATCCTTCTAAAACTGTTCCTCCAAATATCAATACATATTAGTGCTAAAAGGTTTTATAGAGAAATTATTACTATGATCTTCATCTAATAATTCGATCATTAGCTCAAGTATAGAAGTAACACAAAACGTCTTCCCAAATATCAAGATTTCAGCTTCATATATGAAGTCTACCAATTTTCCATCATTCACAACATTAATTTTCTTTTAAATATTTTCGTCTTGAGGTGAAGATATTTTGATCCTTTCCAACAAACATGGATTGGGAATAATTTGATAAATTATTTTTGTTTCACCTTCTTTGATAATTCTCATATACATATTTGGATGTTACATGTACACAGGGTCATTATCAATCCTCCATGATTCTTCATACTCAATTAATCTTCTACCTTATTCTACTTACCTAGGAGGTAGTGTATTGAACAATCATGATACTTGAGTAGCTCAAGCCAACACATTTTCCTCATGTTGACTACTTTTTGTGAGATGATATATTTCATACTCTTATGATATATATATATATATAACATATTTCACCATAAATATAATGTATCCATATTTTATTAGAAAATATTTTATATTCTAACTTAATATCATGATATTGATATATCTATTCATGTGTTAATAGTTTCCTTGATGCATTGTCAATAACTCTATCGTTCTTCATAAGGACTCAACCAAGTCCTTTCATTGATGCATCACTATAAATCACAAATACGTCATTTCCTAATGGTAGTTTCAAGATCAGAGCATTCACATATCTCATATAGTTCTGTACAAATCATTCTTCACATTTTTTTTCCACATAACCTTAATCACTTTAGGAGTACGATTGGTTAACAAGTCAGCTAATAAGGGAAAATTCTGAACCAATAATAGATAGTAACTTGTTAATCCATTGAAACCTCAGATCATGGTTCTGTTCAGTGGTGTAGGATTTTCTTGGACTACCATTGTCTGTGTAGGATCAATTGAGATTCCCTTATTAGAGAAAATATGACCTTTAATTTAAACTTTTTTATGCCAAAATTTACACTTTCTAAACATCCCATATAACTCATTTCTTCTTAGAGTATTCAAAATAACTTGTAATTGGATCTCATAGTCTTTATATATTTTTTATTATATCAAGATATTATCAATAAATATGACAAAAAAATTATCTTGATTTTCCGTTAACAGTATGTTCATTATATCCATAAAAAAGAAGGTGAATTAGACATTCCAACAGTTATTTCAGTAAACACATAATTTCAATACTTAGTATGAAATGATTTATTTGGAAAATATTCCTTCCTCATATGAAATTGATGATATCCAGATAAAAGAAAAATCATCAAAAAATATTGTTCTCTTTGAAGTTGATCAAATAAATCATGGATGAGTGGAAGAGGATACACATTCTTTTTTATAATAGCATTGATTTATCAATAATAAATTCAAAACTACATGGGTCCATCATTCTTCTTAACAAAGATAACATGGGCTCCCCAAAGAAAAACATAAGGGATAATTCACACCATATCACTCAATTCCTCTATTTTTTTCTTCATCCATACTATTTATGTAGTGTTCATTCTATAAGGAGTCCTTGATATATGTCTTTAAACATGAATTAAATCAATGGATAACTGAAGATCCCGCTCTGGAGGATGTCCAGGTGAATCCTATGGAAATACATTAATGTATTTATACAAAATTGGTACATATTCAATTTGACGATTTATTTTCACATCAATAGATGATGTTTTCTCTTCCTCGAATAATTTTATTTAGAATATCCACTGTAGGTGGATTTGGATAATAACCAGATGATGATGTTTCTACTTTAAATATAATGGATTCTTAATCTTCCTCTCAAATTGTAACTTCCTTATTCTTGTAATATATTTTCACCTATTATTTTGAAAGATAGTATATACCAAGAATCATTTAAAAATAAATGAAAGGTATCATGATATTCATTGAAACTAAATTATGTTTATGTGTCATAAAGGGGAAAAACTGACACATCTTTGTTGCGATGACCCTTCCCTTAGGATTTTTGACTGAAAAATACTTTATTAAATCAAAAGTAAAATTTATGACTTTATTGAAAAAATGAGAAGATATAGAATACTATGATGATCTAGAAAAAATAATGAATTTTATATGTTTTAGGAAAGGATTAATGTACCTTCCAACACATTATTAGTAAAATTAACATCTGTAGTTGTGATCTCACAAGCTAGTCCTTTCTACCTTGTAATTTTATGGGGAATTTTTTCATTTATGCTAAGTAAAGTCATTTTCATAGTT
Organism: Viscum album; assembly: GCA_963277665.1. NCBI lineage: Eukaryota > Viridiplantae > Streptophyta > Magnoliopsida > Santalales > Viscaceae > Viscum > Viscum album. The sequence goes on from OY728150.1 coordinate 1,032,194,489, forward strand.
TCCCATATACCTATAATTTCATAAATAAACAATGGAATATTTTTTTCATTCCCATAAAATCATAGGCTTGGTTGAAGTTTTCTCCAAATTTGTAACACACTCCTATAAATTTTATAGGGAACTAAGGTGTTTCCTTCCAAAAGTATCACATTCTAGATAATTCTATTTTTTAATCTTACCTTTATCCATTATTTCTTCCCCAACATCTTCTAATATTTTTTTCTATTGAATTCAAAACACATAGAGAGTCTTTACATTATCTTGATAGTATATATTATTATATCTTAATATGATGAGAAATTTTGGGCGACAATTTTCCTATAGGGGGATAGTTTTAAAAAAATAAAAAATCGATCGATATTTATCATTAGATTAAATATATTTTCTAAATCATGTGTTTTTAACCCTGTAAAGTAGGCTTCATCCTTTGCAACATTTTCATCATCGTTTTGTTTGAGTCACAAGAATTGCCTCCCCATAATCGCTCGTTGTTTCCATGGGAAATATTTTTCTAAGAAAATTTTCATAAAATCATTCCGTTACACATTTTAAATTTACTTTTCTTCTTTATTGTTTTGAATAAATGACCATAATTTATCAACATATTCTAAGAGATGATAAAATTCCATGATAACCTTCTCCCTTTCATTACTTTCCAAAGTGAGAAATATTCTTTCTATGTAACCTATCGACTTCTCTTCTACAAATTGGTTTGTAGTCCCATTAAATGATGGAAGTTATATTTACATAATGCAGTGTGAAATTTATCCACCACATGTTTGATTAGGATGCTCCATTAGTATAATTATAATTCATAACCTGAGTAGTATAGTTATAAGTTTCTTAGAATTAGTCACATCTCTAGTACCAACATCACTATAATGAATTGGAGGGAAGTCCCTAAATAGAATATGATGTTCATAGTTTTTTCATGTATTTTATTATTTTTTAACTTATTTTTTTATTAAATATTTTATGTTTTTTTGTTTTTTTAGTTTATTTTTGTTGTTCTATAGTAGTTTGGAAATTTTGATGATTTTTAGTTAATTTATTTACAAATATTAGTAATTTACAATTTTAATTAGTTATATTAATTATATATATCATATTTAATATTATATTAATGTTATTAGTTTTGATAATGTTATTTTATTTTATTGTATTATTAATTTTATTAGTATTAATATTTTAATTCCCTATTAATATTTTATTTTATTTTATTGTTTTTACAGTTTTAATAAAATAATATCTTTTTATTAGTTTATTATTTTTATAGTAGTATTATATTTAATGACTTGTGCATAAATAAATTATATATATATATATATGATAATATATTAATTATTATTATCATTATTATTATTATTTAAATCATAGATAAGTATATTATTTTAATTATAAATTATGAATTTTTTTTGTTTAAATTTTTAATTTCGATTCTTTTTTTACAATTTTCTGTTTTATTTTTATTTTCCTGTCTACCCAACACCCTCCCACATTTCCCTCAACCTCACCCCTTTTACCCCTTCCCTGATAGCCCCACCTTCCCCTACCCCATTTCACTCACTTATCGCCCCTCTCTCTCTCCAATGACCTTACAACTGAACCTGCTGCCATTCCCCCAATCTCACCACTCCAACCCCCTCGTCACAGCCACCTCTCTTTTCCCAACCACCATCTGTCATCCCTTTCACCCTGCCTTCACTGCCCAATGGCCTCCCCCCTACCCACACACCTGCCGCCTCTCCCACATCTCCCACCGCCCCATTATTACCCCCTCACACCATGTCCATTTTTCATTGCACTAACCACCGCCTGGATCAGTCACTACTTCATAAAGAAGCCATCACCTCCATCTATATCACATCAAGAGTGGACCAGCCTCTTCTATGTCACCAACATCCTCCATTCTGTTTGGTGTGCAGTTAGTACGTGACATCATCAGGTTGTGAGGGTGTAGTCATAGTTTTAATGACAATGATTTCTATGCACGGAGAGAGTGAAGACTGAAATTTTTATTTATTTGGTAACGCAGTTTTATTTTACATGAATTATCATCTTATTATCACATTTATTCCCTCATTAAGAATTTTGGGGTCAATATCCTTATGTTGGGATGACGATCGAGTAATAAAAATTATTGCGCATGCCATGTAATGTTACCCGTTTTTTATTAGTTCTTAATTAAAATTATTTTAATTGAGCTTTTATCTATTTAAATTATTTTTGTTTTAAATTAAATTCTGAAATTGAAAATGGACATCTTAATAATAATTCAATTTGGTGGTCTGAGAAGGCAAACCTCATTGACCAATTGTATTTCAAATTGGTGTTACAACTTTGTAATAAACAGGATATGTTATTTAGACATTAATTTGTCACTTGAACGAGTCTCCTGATTTATTTCTAACACAAGAGAACGCGACCTTAAATAAATTAGGAGATATAAAACAAGAATCTAAAATATTTCTTTATTTTTGGAACTGGTGATAATTTAAGTAGAATAAAATTTTCATCACATAAAATGATATATTACATGGTTGTGCAGTTTTTTTTACGATGTTATCATCCCCAAAACATTTTTTCTATTAAAATTTTATAATAATTTTTAGTCGTAGTTTACTCTATTTATTTTTTCATCTCATATTTTAGTTTAATTAAAAAATTAATAAAAATAAAACACAAAATAGGAATTCCCTCAACTTCTGTCTATCTGGACATTGTCTAATGAGATATTTTTAGTGAACTATATTTCGTGATATTTGTGTTTCGACCCTACTCTCCACTTTTACAATTTCCAGTTGGATATAAAAATTTATAAATTGGATGTGATATGACCCACGTACCACCTTTCTAGCATCATTTCTGGGGAGAATGTGCATGTCTAGTATTAAGAAAATTTCAATTCAGCCTTGCTTTAGGCACTATTAACCTAAACGGTGAACACTCGTAATTCGGATCCATTGAAAAATGACCCACCCCATGATCCACAACTTGAACATCAGAGAAAATGAAATGAGAAAATTTGTGCCTTGTCCAAAAATCAACCGTATCCACCTAAAGAAAGCATTGACACTAACATTCCAATGCTTCCCAATGGACAATTCCACCCACTTTTCCAACACCATCTGGATAACTAAAGGTCTCAGACTACTCTGAGATGGCAGTTTCATCCCAACATAGTCAGAGATAGCTCAGGCATAACAAGACCCATAATTCAAGCGACACACATCAAATTGAATCCATTCATGATCAACCTGCTCCAATAACATGAAAAATTTAATGGATTGAGCAATGAAGACCCGTATATGCATGTGAAAAGACTTCTAGAAGACTGTGACACATTTAAAAATAATTGGGTGTCCGATGATGTGTTTATCATACAACTTTTTCTTTTCTCATTTCAAGGGAAAGCAATGGACTGGTTGAAAAGTCTTTACCCAGAAACCATTTTCACCTGGGATGTTTTGAGAAGAAAATATATTGATTGATATTACAAAACTACACACTATTTGAAAAAAAAGATCTTGACTCCTTTTTTCAAAGTGAAAAAGAATTATTAGGAGATGTTTAGAAAGATTCAAGTCCCTATAAGACGTTGTACTCATCCTGGGATGAAGTTGGAGAACCAGTTTCATGTTTTTATAATGGAAATAAACCTGTGAGTAAGTCTGCAATCAACACTGCTATTGGAAATGCGTTCATGGAAATGGATCCTGAAGATATATAAAAATTAATTCAAAACATGGAAGAACATAGTTTCTAGTTTCTAGAATATTTTTCAAGAATAAAAGCGGGAGTACATCATGTTGCTTCTCAGACATTCATGGCTGCACTATTTGAATCTCTCAAAAAAAGGATTGAAAACTTTTCAGTAAAATCACCTAATACAATCCATATTGTTCAAGAGGAACATTTTCTACATTGTGGTGGTCCTCCTAATTATCCCATGTGCCCATATAATACTTCTTATACTAATATGTCTGAAGCTAACTTTTTCAGTTACAAAAATCAAAATTATGGAAATAATTACAACATAAACTGGAAAACAATATCCAAAATCAAGGTTGGAAGGAACCATAGGGTACTTAAATAATTAAGCAGAAGATGGTTTAACTTGGATTCCCTGTTCAACCGATATTCAAACCTACCATGTAATCACAATATCAAGGATCTCCGTAGAAATACCGACCACTATTTCATGAGAAACAATAATACAAGGAGAAAAAAGAAAACAATGGATTGTTCCCCTACTGCAACGCAATGTCAAAAAGATTGCAAAGGAACTATAGTAATGTGGATGATATATAATCAATCAGGGTTTTACTCACAATATATGGTAACTCAAAACATACATTATTCCATCTGAAACATTAAAAATCATGTCGTTCAATTAGCCACACAAATGTTAAATCGACGGTAAGGAATTATACCAACTAAAAAAAGATTTAACCCAAGATTATAGGACAAATAAATCACATTGTGAAGTGGAAGATAGTTACCAGAGCACCAAATACCTAATGCTCAACCAACATATGAGACGCCTACACCATTCACTGAGAATGGTGACTCAACAAACAAAGCAATCCAACATGAATCTAAACATAAGAATGAGAAAAAAACATTCAAAAATCAAAAAAATGAAAGAAAAAAAAGGAAAAACAATAAACTCAATGAAGGATTGAAAGCTCACATACCAAGTCCTCTATTTCCACAAAAACTATCGAAATTGAAGTTGGATGTTCAATTTTCAAAATTTATGGAGACATTCAAAAAACATCAAATAAATATTCCTTTTGTGGAATCCATCACACAAATGCCCCCACAATGCTAAATTTCTCAAGGATATTCTGTAGAAAAGAATAAAACTAGATGATGTGGGAATAATCATAATGAATGAGGAATGTTCAATAGTCTTACCCAGATCCATACCTATAAAAAAAGACCCATGTAATTTTACTATTCCTTTCGTTATTGGAGGATGTAAATTTAGAAGAGCTTTATAAAACCTCAGAGATTGTGTAAATCTCATGCCATCTGGAGTCCTTGAATAACTAGGTATCACACTGTTAATGAAAAAGAGGGTCTCCTTGCAAATGGATGAACGATCAGTGAAGAATCCTTAGGGGATTCTAGAAGATGTACTCATCAAGATTGATAAATATTACGTCCCTGTTGATTTCATTTACCTCAAAATGGAAGAAGATAAGGACATCTCTCTCATTCTCGAGAGACCATTCTTAGAAACATGCAGAGCACTGGTTGATTTCCAAGAGGGAAAATTAATATTTAGAATTGTGGATGAAAACTTAACATTTGATGTCCTAAAGGAAATGGAAAGATCCTCTGTAGAAGACTATTATTTCTGGAAAACGATTGAATAATGGGATGAGTTAGCAAGAGATGTGATGGATCTCAAGGATATACACAATGAAAAAAAAGAGTTTGTTGAATCTATTGAGGTGGTATAATTAATCAGAAACATAGTCAATCCTTTAAATAGACATGACTTAACCTCACTGACTCCATCACTTGAAAACCCCACAACACTTGAGCTTAAACATCTCCCATCAAACACGAGATACAATTACTTGGGTGATTTAAACACCTTAACAGCAATCGTAAATGCCAATATTTTGAGTAAACAAGAAATCAAATTTCTCATTGTCATCTTACAAAGGAAGCCAACAATAGGTTGGATGATTCCAGATTTAAAAGTTATAAGTCCTACCATCTGCACTAAAAAAATATAGTTGTAAGATAATTCAAAACCCTGTAAGAAACCACAAAGACGCTTAATAACTTCCATGAAAGAAGTTGTCAAGAAATAAGTCATTAAACATCTTTATGTAGGTTTAATATTTCCTATCTCTGATAGTCAGTGGGTCAGCCCATTGCAAGTGGTATCTAAAAAGGGCGGAACCACAATAGTTGAGTACGATGGAGGATAATTGACAACCATAAGAATAGTGACTAGATATAGAGTGTTCATTGGTTATTAGAAATTGAATTATTCCACCAAAAAGGATCACTTCCCATTACCCATTATTGATCAAATCCATAAATGATTGGTAGAAAGAGATTAATATTGTTTTCTGGATGGATACTCAGGCATTAATCAAATAAGAGTGACACCAGAGGATCGATAAAAAATATTTTTCACTTGTCCATATGGTACATTTTATTATCGAATAACCCCTTTTGGAATGGGAAATGCACCAACCACAGTTCAACGATACGTGATGTAAATGTTCCATGACGTGATTGAAGATTTACTGGAAATATTCAAGGATGACTTCTTTGTGTATGGGGATTCTTTTGATGACTATATGGAACATTTGGATAACGTTTTGGAAAGATGCAAAGAAAATAATCTGCTGCTCAATTGGGAAGAATCACACTTCATGATATAGAGTGGAATAGTTTTAGTTCATCAAATTTCAAATAAAGGCATTGATGTTGAAGCTGCCCAAATTAGTAAAATATCTAAGTTACTCATACCTACTTTAGTTCGTTCAATTCAAGGTTTTCTTGGGAATGTTGGATTCTACCGACGTTTTATTAAGGATTTATCTGTTATTTCCCAGCCCCTTAAAATATTATTGGGAAAATATGTCGCATTCCACTTTGGGCTTGAATGTGAGTAAGCATTTAAATTATTATGTCAACATTTGGTTGAAGCCCCAAAAACGATTTCACTAGATTGGGAGAAGCCATTCGATTTAATGTGTGATGCCAGTGACTTGGCAGTTAGAGCTGACTTGGGGCAAAGAAAAGATAGGATCATTAGTCCAATCTATTATGATACCTTCACATTGAATGAGGCTCTACATAATTACACAAAAACAGAAAAAGAGTTTCTAGGAGTTGTCTATTCTTTTGATAAATTTTGATCTCATCTATTGTTCTCCAAAGTTACTATCTATATGGATCACTCTGCTCTACGGTATTTGATGACCAAGAAAGATGAAAAAAAGAGACTCATTCAATTGATATTGTCACATTAGGAATTTTATATTGAATTCAAGGTCAAAAAGGTCATGGATAATTTTGTTGCTGATCATTTAACACGCCTCAACCATGAAACATGTTAAATCAATGTTGAACTAATAAATGAAACATTTCCAGATGATAAAATATATTCCATTGAGACAATTACACCCTAGTATGGTGATTTTTTAAATTTATTTGCTTCAAGAATGATATGCCTAGATTTCTCAAAGGAGTAGAGGAAATGATTTTTGAATGAAGCACTCCATTACTACTAGGATGATCCATTAATTTCCAAAGACTCTATGAATGGAATGTTAAGAAGATGCATCCTTAAAGAAGAAGTTGTAGTGATTTGAACATGTGCCATGCTAGAGAAGCTGGAGGACACCGTGGATTTAATAGAATAATCACCAAAGTGTTATAATAATGTTTTTACTGGGCTAACATAAATCATGATATTTTTGAATTCATTATGACTTGTGATGAATGGAAAAGAATTGGGGGTATAAGATAGAAGTGTGAAATGCCACAACATTCAATCATGGACATTGAAATTTCTTTCATATGGGGAATCAACATTATGGGACCTTTTCCTAAACATTTTGCGAAATCATACATCCTTTTCTTTGTGGACTATGTGTCAAAATGGATGGAAGCTGAAGAGTTTTCTGAAAATACTGCTTGAGTCATCATCAATTTTTTAAAGCAACACATTTTTACCCAATTTGGAATTCCAAGGCTCATCAATAGTATCCATGGTACCCAGTTCAATAATGCACTATTTTAGAAGCTAATGACTCTCCATGGATTCCACCACTACATGAGCACCCCATACCATACATAGACCAATGGTCATGTTGAGGTTTCAAATAGAAAAATTAAGGGCATTTTGGAGAAAACTGTAAGTACATCTAGGAAAGATTGGGTCTCTAAACAAGATGAAGCACTTTGGGCTTACATGACCGCATACAAGACACCTATTGGAATGTCCCTGTATCACTTTTTCTTTGGAAAAACCTACCAATTACTTGTATAACTAGAACATAAATCTTATTCTGCTGTAATTAAACTAAATTTTGATTTCAAAACTCCCCAAGAGAATAATTTCCTACAAATGAATAAACTATATGAGATGAGCAGATAAGTGAATGGTAATGATTTGATCTACAAAGAGAAAAATCGAGCCTGTTATAATAAATAAATCCAAAAAATAAATTTTTCAGCAAGTGAAAATGTTCTCATATCCAACTCAAAGCTTCAGATCATGGAAAGAAAACTCATTCCAAAGTGTTCGGGTCCTTACACTATCACAATTGATTACGAAGATGGTGTTGTCGAAATTTCTGATGAGAATATTCTTCCATTCAAATTTAATGGTCATCCCCTCAAATAATACCACACTTATGATACAATATTAATCATTGAAGAATTCCAATTACAATGATAAGTTATCCATCTGGCTGAAGCGTTAAACATAATGTTGATCAGGAGGAAACCTAACTGCTTCTTCATTCCTTGGTCTCTATTTTCTAACACTCTCTCTATCACTCTATCTCTTTTTGTGGGTACATCTAAAACAAAAATTACTATCTCTTCTACCTCTTCTATGGTCATCGATGCACATGTTCTATCTTTATCTATCATCATACAATGGATCAATCAGAATTTGGTTGATGTTGATTTCCATCTTGATGATATTTCATTAGAGATCTGTGATCAGTAGTTTTCTCTACAATAATAAGCACAGATTCTATTCCTTCTACACCAGATTCAAGATCACTATACTCTAGAGATGATTAATCCCACTAAGCATCCTTGTGATCTCAATGACATAGCCACCAGTTCTTGAAAAGATGATTGACCAGTTTCCATCCGTCTGGCTTAAGATGTAAAACATATCACTTCTTGGGAGGCAAACCATGTTCTAGTTTTTCATCATTTTCTTTTATTTCTTGGAGTTTGTTTTAGGAAACAAAACATGGAATGTTTGGAAATTTTTTATCTACTCCCAATATTTCTGTACACTTGTAATTCTCTTGCACATTTTCTTCCATTTGTATGATCCTTAGTGTTATCATTATGATATGATGTGGGTATGTGTTGTGCATGTGTAGATTTTACAGGTATATCATTTTTAGAGATTCTTCAAATACAGATAACCTCTCTATGTCTATCAGCTCTTACTCAGGGATGTATTTTATTTTTTCCCAATTTTATGATTCCGAACACTCTATGTAAAAAACTAAAATAAAATTTAAAAAATTTAAAAAAACTATTAATCTTGTCATTGTTGAACCCACATGAAAGCTGCTACATTTTTGTCATAACATAGTCAGGAACATACCACATGTATCCCTACATAGTTTTGAAAACATGATTCTTGTTTGGAATGCTTTTATCCATGGTCTCATAACTTAGATGATTGTCGACATTATTATTTGATTAAAAATGGTTTTAAAAAACTTTTATATTTTTGAGACACTTATTTTCACTCATACTCATTTGTGATACCCAAAATTTTATTTCTATACCTCTGAGGATTATGAACCCTTTTTATATAATTTATTGTTTCTCTTTTTCTAGAGAAAATATTGACTATGTAATGTCTTCTAAAACATGCCATATCTTTCAATCAATGTGATAGGAATTTTTAAATTTTCACTGAAATGGCGGTGACATCATTTTGATTATTCAGACCCACTGAACCATTGATCTGCTAATACATTTTCACTATCATGTAGCCCTTATAATCCATGAATATTCCTTTTAGGATGATCCCATAGCCGATTCCCTTCCCTACCCATTTCTTGAATATTTTCATGATAATTTTCAATCTATGTGTGTTGGAGAGTTTTTTTCATGGAGAGGGTTCTTTGAGGGGAAGTGAGTCATTTGAAGCACATGGATCGACATTATCAAATAATTTCTATATGAGTTCTATTTCATAGTATTCACATTCATTACAAGTATTTTTATATTGGAATATAAAATCTTTGTGGTACCAATAATGAGTAAATTTGCGGTCATTAAGTGGTAAACATAAATTTTAGGGATACCTATAAAAGTGATGATCCATTAATCCAAGAGCTATAGAGTTTTCTATATGGCATACTTTCACTGAGATGTTATTGTGTATGCGGTACTTTTGTACCATTATTTGAGATTATTTTATGAAATTTATTTCAAGGGGTTTTAGATTTGATACTCACTGGTTTTTTTCATCCTTTTTGAGTTACCTATGTCCTTTAAAAATGTGAAACATTGGATTATCATATTATTGGGGACAAGAAATTGTTTACATGTAGGGTTGTGATAGATTGAAGGATACATTTGGATTGACATTTATCATGGATTTATTTCAATATTCAACCCTCCTTTTTCCAAAAAAAAACTATCTCAATGTTTTTATGACCCACCATCCCGCACCCTCAAAGACATTTGAACCTCATTTAAAGTTCTTGAGATTGGTGAATTATTTTTATTTCCACTTGTAGAGATTTGAAATTCATGGAAAGCCTATAGTAATCATGAATATGTTCGAGAATTAAGCATGACGTTGATCCAATAGTTTTGAGAGATGAGAGTGATGGAGAGTTAGGTCATGTGATACATGATTTAAAGTACTTGTGTTTGAAAGAATTTGAGTGGAAGAAAAAAGGTTTTGAAAATTGGAGTTTTAAATGAAGCATGATATTTTATGGGTAAAAGAGATTGAAAAACCTTATATTTTTAATTTTGATGTTTTTATTTGCCTACGACAACTTGGGTTTTCTTTTGGATTGTTTTTCACAGGAGTGAAAAAGATTAAGTGTAGGGGATTTGATGTACATGGATTTTTAATGTATTTTTATAATTTTTTAACTTATTTTTACCTACACATTTTAAGCGCTTTGGTATTTTTAGTTTATTTTTTAGTTTTATAATAGATTAGATATTTTGATGATTTTTAGTAAATTTATATTCTAATATTAGTAATTTGGAATTTTTCTTAGTTATATTAATTTTATATATTATATTTAACATTATATTATTATTATTAGTTTCACAAATATTATTTTATTTTATTTTGTTATAAATTTAATTAGTATGTATATTTTAATTCATTATTAATATTTTATTTTATTTCATTATTTTTATAGTATTAATAAAATAATATCTTTTTATTAGATTATTGTTTTTATAGTAGTATTATATTTAATTATATGTGCAGAAATAAATAATATATATATATGTATATATATATATTAATTATTATTATTATTATTTAAATTTTAAATAATTAGATTATTTTAATTTTAAATTTAGAATTTGTTTGATTAAATTTTGAATTTTGACTCATTTTGTTTTTCATTTTTTTATTTTATTGTTATTTTCCTATCTACCTAACCCCCTCCCACCATGCACTCAACATCCCCCCTTTGAACCCTTCCCTGGTAGCCCCTCCTTCCCCTTCCCCATTCCACTCACCCCCCTCTACAATCACCTTATCTCCCCAACTCGTTTCCATTACCCCGATCACACCCCCCTAATCCCCCCATCACACCCCAGCTCTTGTTTCCCAGCCTCTAATCGCCATTGCTGTCACCCCACCTCAACTACCCAGCTGCCTCCCTGCTACCCCTCACACCTATTACCCCTCCCACATCACCCCCACCCCACTTCCCTCTTGTAGCGCACCGACCACCTCCTGTAGAAGCCACTGCCGCAAGGAGCAGCTATTGCCACCATCTACAACACATCCAGAGCGGACTAGCCTCCGTTACATCACCAAAATCCGCTATTTCAGTTGGCACATAGTTTTTGTGTGATGTCATCACGTGAAGAGTGTTTAGTTAGAGTTTGAAGGACAACAATTGCTATGCTAGGTGAGAGTGAAGAGAAACAAGATTATTTTTCAGTAACAAAGTTTTATTTTACATGACTTATCATTTTATTACCAAGTTTATTCTCTCAATCTTTATGTCGGGGTAAATTCCCTTATGTCGGGATGATGATCGAGTAATTAAAATTGATTCACATTCCATGTAATGTTTCTATTTTTTGATTAATTGTGAATTAAAGTTATTTTAATTGAGTTTTTATCAGTTTAAATTATTTTCCCAATGAATTAAATTCTGAAATTGAAATTGCCCATTATAATAATAAGTAAATTCAGTGGTCTGAGAAGGTAAATTGTATTGACCGATTGTAGTGAAAATTATTGGCATAGCATTGTGAGAAATGGGTTGTGCCATTTCTACATTTAGTTTGGAACTTGAATGAGTCTCCTAATTTATTTATAACACTATAGAATGGGACCATAAATAAATTTGGAGATATAAAATGAGCATTTGAAAAATTTCTTTATTTTCAAAACTGGTAATAATTTAATCAGAATAAACCTTAAATCACATAAAAGGATATGATGTATGGCTACATAGTAGTTTTTTATGAGGTTATCATCCCTGAAACATTTTTTTGATTCAGAGTTTATTATCATTTTTAGTTGCAGTTTACTCTTTTTATTTTTCTTTCTTATCTTTTGGTTTAAATAAAATAAAAATAAAAATAAAACAGAAAATAGGAATTCTCTCAACTTTTGTCTGTATGAACATTTTTTAATGAGATATTTTTTGTGAACTAAATTTTTTGATCTATGTGGTTCTACCTTGATCGCTACTTTTATATTAGCCAGTTGGTTATAACAATTTTCAAATTTCACGCGCAGTGACACATGTACTAGGTTATGTGCATTGATACATTTTTCATTCCTTCCACTGTGAACTATTTATAAATAATTTCATATACTAAATTAGGTTATCAAACATAATGAATAATTTTGAACTAGATAAACACATACAAAAATTATAAATTTATGTATAACTAATCTCATGATCATTAACATTGTTTCTTTGGGGATAAAATTTCTTTTAAATCCTTTATAACGGTTTGTAAAGAAAATTTGAATTATCTAAATCATATCCCAAAGGAAAGTCAAACTAGGTGTGGTGTAGGGATAGTTTTTTTGTACCGGGATACACCGCGTCACGCCTGATGTACCTTATCAAAGATGGTACCCCTATGTACATATTTTCTTGAACCATGTCTAAATATAGTATCCAAAAATAGAATTATTTATATGAAATCCCAAAGAAATCTATACCATAAAAAATTATAGGATGTTCTTCTATGATTATCCACAAAGTCTATCGTAGGGTTATGTTCCCAATACTTTGTTTTCTAAATCTCCTTTCCAGGGATTCTACTACTATTCTGTTGATACAAACTGTAAATACCTCGACTATAATTGCCTAGTGATGTTATTGTAATTTATTACATTTGTATAATTAAAATTAAGCTTCATACCTAAGGACTAATTAGTTTAGATGTTTTTGAAAACCATATACAAAAAGGGGTTTTACATTATTACTTGAAATGAGAAACCACATAAAAACTCCATTTGAAACATCAATGACACCAAGATTATCATTATAAGAAATTCATAATATACATCATCACATCCAAGAAAAAAATAAAAAATAACAAATGGATGATCATAGATAGTTATTATGGGTTAGTAATATTGGTTATGTTTATATAAAAATAATGCAAGGTGAATGACTATAAACACATACCATTTGAACATAATCTTGACCATAATATTATAGAAATAAACTCTGAATAAATAACTCCTTATAAATAATCTTATGTAAAATAAACATAACAATGGATATTATTATAATTGAAAAATCACATGTATTATCAATTACTAATATCATAATGTGTGAATTCATAATGACAGACATCATAAACATACAGTTGAGGCCTCAACCCAGACATCTGAAAATAAATAGTTGTGGACTCGACCAAATCAATTTTTGTTTTGTCTCTTGAGACCTACCAATGAATAGAGGGGTTATAGATAGCCAAAAACATCACATAATAAGTGAAATTAATTCCTAAAATTAATGGTATTAAACATAGAAATAATATACATATGAAATTTTAACAACATTCCCCAGTCAATAAACATAATCACTAAACATTCAGAGTGGTATGGAGAATAGTGGCAATATAGAACATCCAAGTTCAAACTAATCATAAAACATTTAATAAAACATTTTATATGATAATAATAAGATATAAATAACAATAAATCATAATATTAAATAGAGGTGTTGAAATAGACGAAATTACTCTAATAAAAGCATTAAGTAATTTAAGAGACAAATACCCTTTTTACATTGTAGAGTACCGTTATTTTAAAAAAAATCATTTATATTTCTCATAATTCATTATATAAATCCAAAAACATAAAATTTTGGGTTTTCATGATAGGATTATATAATTTTTAAAAGTAATAGTGTCTTAAAATAGATTATGGATGGTACCTAGAAATGGGAAAGAAATCGAGAAGTTCCCTTTAATTAGGATTTCATATAAGAATGAATTAAAAATAAAAACTTGTAAAACATGAACATCCCCCAAAAATAAAGATTAAATGATAAAGATGTATAATTTTGGGAGATACATGCATAATTTGGAGGAATTATATAAAGCTTAGAAAAAATTACTTTGGGGTAAAGAGAGAGAATGTGTATAATGAATGAAAATTTTTGGTTCAAGTACAAACCCTTACGTTATATCTGAATGTGTTTTTCACTTTTAATTAATGTCATATACAATGAAATTATATTTATAAATAAAATAACTCATATCTTATTACATATAAATATTTTTAGTATAATTTAATAATTTTCATTTATAGGCTTATTGATGTGTTATAATATTCAATTTCATTATTTTGGGGTCTTCGTTTCTTGATTTTCATGATTGATTCACTTTTTTACATGAATGAAAGATAATGTAACATGGAAATAATTCTTTTGAATTGAAAATATATGTTATTAAATAAAATACATAATATTTAATGGTTGTATCTATTTTTTTAAAGATATTTGGATGATTCATTAGATTGAATGGTAATGATAATCGTTTAGATTACTTTTGTGGGGATTCAATCATCACAAAATAGATTAGTATTCTTAATTAATATCATGGATATATACATGTTTAAAAACACTAGTTAACCCATTATATGTATATTAAAATATTTTTTAACTGTAATTATGGTTTTATAATCAGCATAGATAGCAGTAATGGAAAATGAAGTCGCATCGTCTATAATGGTTGTACATAAGTACATCACAAAAAATATTTTCATTATTAGAATAAAATTGGAGAGGAAAAGGGGTATGATGATCAAAAATAAAATAATATAACCTACTTAATGTATATATAATATAATAGAGATATCATTCATGTTTGGACTAGAGAGGAAAGGATAGTATAAGATGAAAATAAATTTAAGGAAATTTAAAGTGAACACAAAAGGATTTACCTCGGGAATTATTCTCCTTGATAACCTCATTAATGAACATTGAAATGCTCATTTTTTTTATTCCAAAAAGATTTGAATTTTTTAGAGGGGTTTGGGAGAGGAAATGGTAAGAATATAAGCATGCTTAAATAAGGGATAAGAAGTGAAGTTAATAGGTATTGAGGGTTGGTATTTATAGTTGTAGAGTGGGGTGTTATTTGATTATTTGAATAATTAGTTTATTATTTGGGATCAATAATATGAAATTTTATGAGAAGAGGCTGTGATAAGTGGTATTTATAGTGGAGGAAATCGGTGTTTTTTATTATTTAAATAATTTTATTATTAATTTGGCTCAATACTGTGAAATTTTTTAGCATTATTATAAAATATATTCAATAAAGAAGGGATGTTAAATATTATGGTTCTTAACTCATTCATGACTCGTGGAATTGATTATTTATCATATAATGAATATATATCATAAATTACCATATTTCACTATCCACCAAAAAATTAACTATTTTTGAAAAACTACCAAAAACACTATAATAATTTTTCAATGTTTTTTAATTAAAAATAAAGTAATTTTATAGAAAATATTTCTTAAATACAATACATTTAATTTTTAATTAAAATCATTATTTAATAAATAAATACCAATTTAAAAAATATTACTAATATTATGACACATAGAAAAATTAATTAAGGTATAATAATATTATTTTATAATCATAAGACAACAAAATAATAATTTATGTAGCTATTTTATGAAAATAAATTTTCCATTAAATTGTTATATTAATTGTAAAATTGTAAATAAATATTTATGTTTCAAAAAAATATCAGCACTTAATTTATCATTTAAAAATATTATTTTCTTATTCCAAGATATAAATATAGCATATTTTCATTTTTAAGACACATAAATTTTGTTTATACTTTAATATGTGAGTTACATATTCTATTGGTCATATTATTATACCTAATAGTTTCGTCATTATTCCAATGTTCACATTAAAATGTATATTATGGTTTTAAACTAGGTGTTGCATGAATCATTAAATATGAATGATAATAAATTTTAAAAGAGGCATACCATAAGATCTTGGGGTGTTAAATGAGAGTGAAATTTTCAAATTTTATTCCCAAGTTCTCTAACCATTATGTTGATTTTATACTAATTTTTCTTTAATATATATATATATATATATTTCTCTTACTGATAATATGAGATAATTATTTCCTTTTATTCCACTCCTGATTTTATGAATAATTTTATAATGACTTATATATACATTAATGGTTATATTTATGTAAAAAGTAGAGGAACATTATGTTGATCTTTTAACAATTAATTATTTATGTTTCAAATTTTTAAAACTCTCATGAATAATAAAATTATATAATGGATCATTAAGTAATATAATCATTATTCCTCCAAAAACATTTAACATCTATGTATGAAATTTGTAGGGTGCGATAGTTGGTATTATAGTATGGTTTAACATAAATATTGATAATTTGATGAGAAAACATTAGTGATAATGATAGGGAATTATCTATGTGTAGATTAAAATCCTAATGTTTTGGTAATGATCATGAATTAACAATTTTAATCCTACAGTGCATTTGTAGATAGAATTACAAAGTAGTTATCATATTTATTATTTTTAATGACTATGTGGTTTTCCACTATGTTTGTTGTTTCTCACCCTATGAATGTTTTTTAATCAATTGATAGGACCCAAATTATTCATATTAATGATTAATGGGATGTAAAAAATTAATTCTCTTCCTCATGCGATACAAAAATATATGTGAGATGTGATAAAAAATATCATTTCTATGCTCAGAAAACATTCTAATGAATTGAATCATGTAGTAATTTCAAATATGAATAGAGAGGAACAAAATTTTATTGCGTTCTTCATAAAAAAATTTCCATGTTATAATAGAGGTTTCATTGATCTAAATTTTGATGATAAATGGATATTTATCATGGAATATATATTTTCTATCTCTCATCTATAGATCAAGAAAATTAAAATTTGGTTGTCAATAAATTGAATGGTGAAGTGGATAAATAGAAGAATGTTATCAAAAGTATGAGGAAACATGATGAAGGTGACTCAATGTAGTGATATGAGTTTAAGATCATGTTTTTCAATAAGTAAAATTTATGTATACATTACATGAAAATCTTGAAGGAATTCTATTATCTAAAAGAGAAGAATGGTGAATCTGTTGGTACTTTAGATTAAATTTTAAAAGACATGGGAGATATTATTCTGGTACTATCATCCAACCTAAATTTAATGATAATAAATTTTTAACAACTACAAAACAACGTCTTTGAATGGAAATAACAGTATAATAATTAAATGTATATGAAAAATTATTTTATATGGAATTAACGTGGATATAAGGATTGTAACTACTAAACAATATCATGGTTTTAATAAAATAAAAATAATGGAAAACAATTTGACTCTTAAAAACCATGGATATAAAAAGAGAATCCTTCAATTATTAACATAGTTTGGGAGACAACATGGTGGAAACATTCTTTTTAAAAATTAAAGATACTTAAATTAGGAAAAAATAGGTAATCAGGAAATAAAATTCCAATTTTTTGGGAAAAAATTAGGTAATGATGTGAATAGATATAATCCTCCACTAGAGGCACCACACACACTAAAATGTTATAAATGCAAGTATTTTTTAAATTAAGTAAATGAATTAAAAAATAGAAAGAAAAATATGGATAATAATTCATGATAACTAATGATGTAAATGGAAAAGATGATGTTTATTCAATTACAAGAGTTTAAGTGGATAATTATGGAAAATTTACCCTGTAAACTATGGTTTGGGATTTTCGGATGATGTTTTTATGAGTTTTCCCTATGATAATAATAATATTCATAATTTAGTGATATTTTATTTGATTACATACAATTATTAGAACTCTCAAAATATATTATCGAATAATAAAATCCCATTTCATATTATGAATCAATATATGAGTGTAAATCAGTTTATGGATGAACTAATACATCCAATTAAACATTTTGTGGTTAAGAAACATGATTATTTTTTGGAATAAAAGGTGAAATATCAATTAAAAGAATATTTTATTTTATTTTTACTTATATTTGGGAAATGATAAGGTGATATGAATTTTTTATGATACATGATGTCTGATTATGATTATTTAAATATCATTGCTATGTTCATCATGGAATTATATGAGATCATGTCACTCTAATATTTGGAATTCAAATTTGGATACTCATATTTTGAAGGATCCTAATGGTCAACTATTTAGGAAATGGATTATGTCAGTCCATGTATAATATTTGATTTAAATTTTATTTATACAATTTAGAGGTTGAATTAATTACTTATGTGTCATATTATTCAGTAAAAGATAATTTTAGTGCTACAAACATGAAAAAAATTAATATTGAATACGTATATCATGGAGATTGAGATGTAGTGTAAATTTTTAAAAACCCAAAAATATGATGAGATTAGATAATGAAAAATATTTTTATCTGCGATAGGTGAGGAAATGATAGATAATGTTTGATAAATTTATTAGTACCACAAATTATATCAAGGTCAATAGAAATGTTATAATGAGAATCATAAGCATGAACTAGAATTTGATATTGGTAATATGGTTTTAATATTAATTTTACCATGATATAAGGTTATAAAACAAAACAAAGTGATTTTTGAGATCAAGGTATATCAGTGGTTTTAATATTTCTGACTGATTAGGGATGGTAAGTTATTTCTTGGACCTTCAACAAATCCTCTCTAAAGATCACAATTTGTTCCACGTATCTCAGTTGAACAAGTAAATCGCTAATCCATCACTTATACTAAATTCATAGGTATTAACATAATAACATGATCATTCATTTAGGGTATAACCCATAAATCTTTTATATCATCAAGATAATGTTCTAGTGAATTAGAATACTCTAGTGGTGAATGTTCATTGAAAAAAGTAAAAATTCAAAGAATCTACAATGGAACCCAAGTATGTAAAAATATAAATATTTCTATATTTTGTGGTATCTAATTCGATAATTTTGATGGGTAACTTCATTTTGGGGGGAGGGGGTTGAACTTGACACTTTGATATTTAGTGATATATATTTTTTCAAATTATTTTTTTTCTTTTATATCTTGCATTAAACAAATCTATAATTTAAAAAAACATGATATAATATAAAAATACTAAAATGTGATAATTATTAACTATACCTTATATTAACTGGTATGAATATGATTAACTACATTTTTAGATATATAAAAATATCCTAATAAATATAAATTTATTTATGAATTGATTGGAAATAAGAATACTATGTTTTGCAATGTTTTACCACTCATATTAACTCAATTTCCTACAAAGTAATTTTTATTTCATTTTTTTAGAAAATATTATATTTATTCATTGCAACATTTAAAAATTTAATTCCATAAAACTAACTACATTTTTTACATCATCATGTCAAAATTATATAATGTTTATCTTTTCATAATTTTATGAAATTATTGATCTTCCAATGAATAGTTCAAAATATAGATTTTTATGGAATAATGTTTTTTTTGGCAAGTAAAATTTTCCATTATGTTTGAAATTGTTTCAATTTTAATTTATTTCTCTGTTATTTGAAATTATTTTCATTTAAATCAATTTTATGTTTGAAATTATTATAAAAATACTTTTATATAACACATAAATTTTCAAAAAATTTATTATTATATACGAAATACATGTTATTTATAATAAATAAATTTATTAATATATTTTAATTATATAAATGAAATGAATATATTATAAATTCAATAATTGTTTTCACATTTAACTATTATTTTTCAAATCATGGGATACTTATAATCAAAGTTTTATTCATAAAAATTTATTTTTTCTGAAAATCCATGTTCATCGACTATTACATGGTAATTTTAAAATTAAATTATTCCAAATTTATATAATGAATTTGATATTATTAATTCCATATTTATAATAGATATCCTAATATTAATTATATAGGAAGCTTTTTTCCAATATTAATTGTAACCACGGTAAATTTGTTCACCAATATACAAGGAAAATCAACATAATATTCTTTAAAACAATGTGATAATGCCATATATTTGTATCCTAATTATTTTTGGACGGATTTATTTTTACTATTTTCATATTAGGATCATAGTTGAGTTGTTTAATGCCCAAATATATACTCATATTTCCTATATAATATTAAAATTTATTTTATTTAAAAATAGTCACTCTCTTTATTTTAAATTTCCATTATGTTTCAACATAGGTAAAAAGGCATGTGATGAACAGTTATATGTATCTACATTGAGATTTATGAAATAATTTCTATTATATAAATTAATTTATATTTTAATTCGATATATAATGGAATTAAATCCTATTTAAATACTAATGTTGTATTTATTTAATTACCATAAAAGTAAAATAACTTTTAAAAAAATAATAAATGTGTTCTGATTTGAAATAGCTAATTGGTTGAACAAATTTATTTTATCTCAATAAAATTATATGGAGGTTTGAAAATATAATATTCTAAATCATCATTTCTCTTATTGTATTTGAAGTTAAAATAAATGATACTATTGAAAATGAAATTTATGATATTTTTTATTAAATAATATTTTATAAAATTATAAAATATTCATTAAAATAAAGGATTTCAACAAATGAATAAAATAGTGATTAAAACAACATCTATGGTCTATTTATGGGTCATTTTTCATTTTATAGTATAATTGTAAACCCTTAATGTGAGTGATCATTACTTATAATGTAATTATCAAAAGTGGTAAATAAGGGTTAAATAAAGATAATTGTAAAAAATGTGATCTGAATATGTCCAATATTAGTGGATGATAGGACATAATGCCATCCATATATTTTGTTTGAATCTAATTAGTTTGAATCTATTTGGATAAAGAAAATAATTTATATTAATAATGTATTTAATGAAATTCCAAGAGCTCTCCCCCCCCTAAATTATAGAAGTGGAACAATATTTTGTTATCTTCTCACCACATTACAATTTCAATCTGGACTATCAATAAGAAAAATACATTATTTACACTCTTATATATATTTTATAGGTTTTTTTATTCACAAATGACCAACAGTTGAGCCGTTAAAAATATATACTTTTGATTTATTTCAAAGGAGATGATGTTATATTACTTACTATTAACGTCGGACCTAAGGTAATCGATTTATAGCCCCAAATTTATGTTGGGAGACCAATTGAAAATATTCCTCTATATTCATTCATTTAGTATATATACGGAAAATTTAGCTTCTTATATCATGAATGTACATCTTGTAATTATATTAATAGTTATATTTTATGATATTTTTTCCTAGGTCTCATGATTCAAAGCTTAAAAAAATTTTATGGTAGTTAATTCCCACATTTACTTCTGATGGATACTATGACATCCCAGCTTGGGTGCCATGTAACACCCTGAGATTTTATGAAAAATATTCTTTTTAATTTCTTTAATGTCTTGTGTTATACGCTACACCAAAAGGAGCTTTCACAACACACATATCTGACCTGGCTTGAATTACACACAATCGCGACCTGCCACGATAGCGTGTGTTGTACGCAACACCATGTTTCGCTAAACAACGATATGCTATTAAAATATTATTAAAACTAGACGTTATGAATAGTAATAACCACTTTTTGAAATTTTTTAATATTTTATTTTTCAAAATGGACTTCATTTTTTGGTTTCGGAATATCGAAATAAGCTTAGGGTGAAATTTTGGTGATTTTCGGATAACTTTCATATTTTGATGAATAATGAAAATTACTAAATTTTAATTAAAAACAACTTTTTCAATCGAAATAATTAATAGTGATAAATTATTAATTTGAGTGGTTTTAAAGTATATTTAGAATATATTTTTACAATTTAATAAAATGTTGGTCATTGGATTTAATTTCACATTTAAACCAGTTATAAACAAGTGTCAATCTTTTGATAGTTATTATCTCTTAAAAACAAGCCTTTTGTTTTGACGATGGGAATTAATTTTTAAATTATTTAATGCAACTGGTATTTTTTGAATTTGGTAAAATAGAAATCATTTTTGAGTTCATAATATCAAATATAGCTTAGGCCTAATTTTTTGGTATTTTTCTGAAAACTTTCAATTTTTGATGAATAGTGAAACCACTAAGTTGTAGTTAAAAAAACTGATTTTTTTCATAAAACTTAATTTTACCGCTTCTTTGAGTGGAATTTCAAAAATCCGAGAGACACGGTTGATGTCAGTAAGTAAAATGTGGTTCAATGAGATGAAAATAATTTTTGGTGAATAGTAACTTTTTACTTTTATTTACCACAGTTAAAAGTAAATACTGTAATTAATGGTAGAAATGATATTATTATTACCCTAACACATGTCCTAATTCTATTTGATAAGTGTAATTCGACCAAAAACAAACTTAGGAATAAAATATGACCATTTAGTCCCACTTGGATTAGATTAGGACATTTATTATTAATTTATTTAAAGAAGGGTTAAAAGAGATAAAATCAAAGTTTATTTACTAAACCATTTTTAATATGGGGTTATCCATAAGATAAATTCGACTATAAATATTCATTAGAAATATAAAAAGATTTCCTACATAATGGTATTTTATTTGTAATTTTTAAACATTAAATAATTTAATTTATTTATGAAACAACGATGATGTAGTAATTATCTTGTTAATGAAATATTGACATAATTGATGTTATGAATACCCAAATAAATATAATTTGAGATTTTTTATGAATTACACTACTTTTCTAGGTTAATATGACATGTTATTATTGATTTAATTAACTTTGTTCGAACTTATCATTCTGTTATGAGTTTCACAAAAATCAATTACTAAATAGTTTCAAAATTGACATAAAATAGTTTTTAAAACAAATATTATATTATTAATTGTTATTTTATCCCTAAAAATCTATGGTTCGTCCAAATGACTTAGATAAGGTTATATATATTAATAATAAACAATTTGGGGTTCTTTTGGCTTCTTATAGGAAGTTTATTAACCTTATAGTGTAAGAAAACAAGAAGACATGGTAAAAGTAAAATTATTTAACTTAATGTTAAATCTAAATGATAAGGTTAAAATAGGAACCTAAACTTGTCTAAATTCTATTGGATGAGAGGATTTAGACCCATCCCCACCTTAGCCTCTAAATAAATCAATTTGGATCTATTTAAAACCGAACTTGACTTTATAATAAAATAATATTTTTAGTTATTCCAAAGGTGCCCCTCTCCTCCCTTATAAAAGGGCACCTCCTCCTTCTCTTCCTCACACAACTTTGAGCCTTCAAGCTCGGCCAACCCCTTCCAAATTCTCTTCTACACTTCCCTAGAAACATCTTAGAGGTTTTGGTATTCCTCAAAGACCAATTTTAGTGCCCTAAGAGGATGTCTCAAAGAGGCGCTTCAAAGAAGAGGAGGTTCGGACACTTACGAAGAAAATTGGACCTAAGGTAAGGGAAATATCACAACCTCATTTTTATCCGAGATTGTTTATACTTTAGAATTTACTGTGGTGTATTTTATCATCCACATCCATGTTTCCTCAATATGTAATATTATTTCCATTCACCTACAATTTTTTAAATCTTATTTTACCCTTCGGTGAGTTTTTAGTAAAAGATATGAAAGGAATCTTTTGTCATTTTTCGTACGAGGTACTTTTTTTACTTTTATGACAAAAGTACGAGAAGAATGTTTTTTTTAACTTATACGGAATGAATGGATTCTTAAAACATTATTTCCAAGAAGCTTCCTTTACAAGTTTTTGAGTTTATTTTTAATCAACTTCTTTTTGTACGATATGTTAAGAAAGGAAAAGTGTTTTTGAATAAGAAAGGAAATTTTCCTCAAGAATGGAGTTCAAGTGTTTTATCAAAATTATTTTCCATCTAAGATAATAAAGGGTTCCGTTTATATCCCTATTATTACATTTATTTGATTATGTTGTGAGGGAATTAGTTTTATGAATTCCTTTATCTTATATGAATTGTTTTATGATGTCACAATGTTTAAGATTCCCATTTTTATTACATGGGTTATGCTATGATGTATGGTTTATGATTTTGTGGCACACATAAGAATGGTATCTTTATGAGATGGGTGGGACCTATATCTCCCTCCAATGCATTGCGTAATTATTTTATATCTCATGAGATAGACATGGATGGAACGGTAGGTTATACCGGTTCAGTGAAACAGGACTGAAACGAGGGTGACTCGGTTCAGAAAGGGAATTTGTCCACTAAGATAGTCTTGGCAATGAGTCTTGACTAACATTAAATGATTCTCTATGATTATGTGTGTATGCCACAATGTTTCATGTTTTATGTTATGATTATTGGGATTACATTTCACTACTATGATTTATCCCATGTTATGAAATTATGATCTCTTTTGCAGGTTAAGATTTCCAAAAGATATGTCCTTATGAATATGATGTGATTGATATTTATTTTGTTTACCCTTACTGAGCATTTGAGATCACCCTTTTATGTTTTCTTTTCCCCAGGATATAAAGAAAGGTTTTAGGTAAGAAAAAAAAGATCTTTATGGGAGATGTTGAAGATATTTCACCACGATTAGAAGATTATGTTCCGAGTTTCCAAAGACACTAAACTATTACGGTCCTTGTGTGTGTTTTTGTTATGTACTAAGTATTCCGCAAATGTAATGTAATTTCCATGTACGTCAGGATTTGGGTCTCTACAATTGGTATCAGAGGAAAGGATTAGTCAACCTTTGGAAACTAGGATGCAAAAGCGTTAGTGAGATCCCTAGAGATATTTCTAAGGTATGTCTAGGGATGTCCCTAAGGATAAGTATACATATAAGATACAGTCCTAGAACTACGGTAACGATCATAGAATTTAACCTAAGAAGTTAGATATTGAGGATACTCCCCCTTTATAATGTTTTTTTCTCTAGCATGATTTTTTCCTCTCACACTATTCTTTTTGGGTTTTAGACGATGGCTGGAACCCGAAGGAACCGTGTTGATCAATGCAATGGACAATGCAATGATTGTCCTCCTGAACAAACAAATGTTATGGGATATGGAGTGAAAAATCTTATTGCTATACTTACACAAGCTATGAATCATTCTGGACTTCCAAATGAGCAGAGAAGGGAACAATATTCTATTGAGTCCTTCATGAGGCAATGTCCACCTTCTTTCAGTGGGACTTCTGATCCACTTGTTGCTGAACAATGGATCAGTACCACTGAAAAGATATTTTCAGTTCTTCAATGTTCTGAACATGATAAATTCATCTTAGCAGTATATCTTTTGGAAGGTGAAGCTGATCAATGGTGGAATCTTATCAAGAATACGAGGACAAGAGATGAAATTGAGTCCATGGAATGGGACGAGTTCAAGAATTTATTTTTCAATAAGTACTTCCCTCGTATTCTTCGAACAAAGATAGGGAAGGATTTTCTCGAACTAGAGAAAAAGGATGATGAATCCGTTGGTATATACGAAGCGAATTTTACAAGACTTGCAAGGTATGCATCTGGCATTATCATCCAACCTGAAAGTAAAGTTGATCGATTTTTTAGTGGCTTAAAACCAAGTCTTCGAAGGGAATTAGCTATAAGAGACTTCAGTAGCTATGAAGAAATTGTGCGTTGTGCTATCAAGGTAGAAATGGAAGTTGGTGTTACATATCCATCTCATGGTTTTGACAAGAAACGAAAGATGGAGTTCAAGGGGAAATCTCAGAATAATGGTGAAAAGAAGATGAATGTTTCCTTATGCTCAAAGTGTGGAAAGAAGCATGGTGGATATTGTCTTAAAGGGACAAGTAAATGTTTCAAATGTGGAAAGGAAGGTCATCGGGCATTTGAATGCCGCAATTATGGGAAGAAGATGTCTAATGATTCAAACAAAGGAAGGGATACACA
Organism: Viscum album; assembly: GCA_963277665.1. Taxonomy (NCBI): domain Eukaryota; kingdom Viridiplantae; phylum Streptophyta; class Magnoliopsida; order Santalales; family Viscaceae; genus Viscum; species Viscum album. Next base: position 1,032,220,885 of record OY728150.1, read on the forward strand.
TAATGAACCTACTACACTTCAATGCTTCAAGTGTAAGGAAATGGGGCATTATGCTAATAAACGCCCTAATCCAAGCGTTAGTGATGATCGACATGAGCAACCACTTAAGGCAAAGGACAAAGGGAAGTCACATGCGATCACTATTGGCGATGTTGAATATGACAATGATGTGGTGGAATGATTAAGTGTTTATGTAATGGGATTCCAAAATAATGTTGTATCATGGAGTATTGGAATATTTATGTATTGTTCTAATGTGGTATTCAAAGTGATTGAGATATTTTTGGAAATAAGATGATATGCGCATAATGAAGGGAAAACGAGAAAATGAAATGTTTAACAGTATTCATGATCTCATGATTGATATAAGGACTAAGTGATATCATGGTTTGAGTATATAGAATTTTGAGGATTTTGGTATGTGGAAAGTGTTAACTTTTAACTGCATTCATGTTTTCACTAAGGTTCAATGGGTATTCATTCTTCAAGAGAATACCTGATTAAGGTATTCACATGTTTGTAATTTTACGAACAAGATATATCTTATGATATATGGGGGATAAATGATGGCATTCATGTGATTGTTCTGTGACATTTCAAGAAATCATTTTCTTTATACTATGAGCTTGGACCGAAATATTTTAGATAAGCCTAAAGATTAGAATGGATTATGTTGGACATAAGTTAGGATAAAATGTTTTTTGATATTATTTATGGGATGTTACAGTAATATAGCTTTAGAAAAATGACAACCTGCGGGACGGGCGACAGCCCATCGCGTCGGACAAGGCTGTGGGAATCGAACCCACAACCGAAGTGCGACTGGTCTTTATCGCCTACCACTGGCCTACAGGAAGTCCCTGTTTTGTAGAAACTAGTTTTATTATATTAAGCAGTATGATATATGAAGTATAAGTCCATTTTAGGAGCCATATATGATTAATCTCACTATAGAATGACTTATGTATATTTAATAACTTTTGCTAACCTTTTGTTTGAGACAGATGGAATGACCCGTCATTCTATCACATGATCTGCTAACACTTCAAGAATAACAAATTCAACTGCATTTATTTAAGAGATGAAGTGGAAATTGTTCAAGGCACAAAAAACAGTGAGATTGTACCAAAATAAAGTAAGTATTTATTCTAATTCAAATTCTTCAACTTTAGGGAAACGATCTTGAAAACCAAAAATGTTGTCATAGTGCTCTTATATCTGATTATTCAGATGGTACCTTAGATCGTCACAAATTTATGGATTTGTGATTGTTGGATTTTCCATAGCCATGTTCTCTACCACTCTCCATCAGAACATGATGGTTAGATTTTTCTTCCATATCCATATTTTCACCTATGTGGAAACCCAGTGATTAGTTTATTTGGGTAACCGTTATGTTTCATACTTTTGTTTTTAAATATTGGTTTTGGTATTCCTTTTTACGATGTGGGTTTCTATTAAAGAAACTTCCGAGTAGTAAACCATTTATAACTTCGACGAATTTCGAGGGCGAAATTAATTTTAAGGGGGGTAGAATGTAACACCCCGAGATTTTATGAAAAATATTCTTTTCAATTTCATTAATGTCATGTGTTATACGCTACACCAAAAGGAGCTTTCACAACACACATCTTTGACCTGGCTTGAATTACACACAATCGCGACCTTCCACGATAGCGTGTGTTGTACGCAACACCAAGTTTCGCTAAACAACAATATGCTATTAAAATATTATTAAAACTAGACGTTATGAATAGTAATAACCACTTTTTGAAATTTTTTAAAATTCTATTTTTCAAAATGGACTTCAGTTTTTGGTTTCAGAATATCGAAATTAGCTTAGGGTGAAATTTTGGTGATTTTCGGAAAACTTTCATATTTTGATGAATAGTGAAAATTACTAAATTTTAATTAAAAACAACTTTTTCAATCGAAATAATTAATAGTGATAAATTATTAATTTGAGTGGTTTTAAAGTATATTTAGAATATATTTTTACAATTTAATACAATGTTGGTCATTGGATGTAATTTCACATTTAAACCAGTTATAAACAAGTGTCAATCTTTTGATAGTTATTATCTTTTAAAAACACGGCTTTTGTTTTGACGACGGGAATTAATTTTTAAATTAATTAATGCAACTGATATGTTCTGAATTTGGTAAAATAGAAATCATTTTTGAGTTCATAATATCAAATATATCTTAGGCCTAATTTTTTGGTATTTTTCTGAAAACATTCAATTTTTATGAACAGTGAAACCACTAAGTGGTAGTTAAAAAAACTGAATTTTTTCATAAAACTTAATTTTACCACTTCTGTGAGTGGAATTTCAAAAATCCGAGAGACACGGTTGATGTCAGTAAGTAAAATGTGGGTCAATGAGATGAAAATAATTTTTGGTGAATAGTAACATTTTACTTTTATTTACCACGGTTAAAAGTAAATAGGGTAATTAAGGGTAGAAATGATATTATTATTACCCTAACACATTTCCTAATTCTATTGGATAAGTGTAATTCGACCAAAAACAAACTAAGGAATAAAATATGACCATTTAGGCCCACTTGGATTAGATTAGGACATTTATTATTAATTTATTTAAAGAAGGGTTAAAAGAGTTAAAATCAAAGTTTATTTACTACAAAATTTTTAATATGGGGTTATACATAAGATAAATTCGACTATAAATATTCATTAGAAATCTAAAAAGATTTCCTACACAATGGTATTTTATTTGTAATTTTTAGACATTAAATAATTTAATTTATTTATGACACAACGATGATGCAGTAATTATCTTGTTAATGAAATATTGATATAATTGATGTTATAAATACCCAAATAAATAAAATTTGAGACTTTTTATGAATTAAACTAATTTTCTAGGTTAATATGACATGTTATTATTGATTTAATTAACTTATTTCGAACGTATAATTCTTTTATGAGTTTCACAAAAATCAATTACTAAATAGTGTCAAAATTGACATAAAATAGTTTTTAAAACAAATATTATATTATTAATTGTTATTTTATTCCTAAAAATATAAGGTTCGGCCAAATGACTTATATAAGGTTATATATATTAATAATAAACAATTTGGGGTTTTTTTGGATTCTTATAGTAAGTTTATTAACCTTATAGTGTAAGAACACAAGAAGACAAGGTAAAAGTAAAATTATTTAACTTAATGTTAAATCTAAATGATAAGGTTAAAATAGGAACCTAAACTTGTCTAAATTATATTGGATGATAGGATTTTGACCCATCCCCACCTTAGCCTAGAAATAAATCAATTTTAAGCTATTTAAAACAGAACTTGACTTTATAATAAAATAATATTTTTTAGTTATTCCAAAGGTTCCCCTCTCCTCCCTTATAAAAGGGCACCCCCTCCCTCTCTTCCTCACACAACTTTGAGCCTTCAAGCTCGGCCAACCCCTGCCAAATTCTCTTCTCCACTTCCCTAGAAACATCCTAGAGGTTTTGTTCTTCCTCAAAGACCAATTTTAGTGCCCTAAGAGGATGTCTCAAAGAGGCGCTTCAAAGAAGAGGAGGTTCGGACACGAAGCAAATCGGACCTAAGGTAAGGGAAATATCACAATCTCATTTTTATCCGTGATTGTTTATACTTTAGAATTTACAGGGGTGTATTTTATCATCCACATCCATGTTTCCTCAATATGTAATATTATTTCCATTCACCTACAATTGTTTAAATCCTATTTTACCCTTCGATGAGTTTTTAGTAAAAGATATGAAAGGAATGTTTTGTCGTTTTTAATACGAGGTACTTTTTTGACTTTTCCGACAAAAGTACGAGAAGAATGTTTTTTTTAACTTATACAGCATGAATGGATTTTTAAAACATTATTTCCAAGAAGCTTCCTTTACAAGTTTTCGAGTTTATTTTTAATCAACTTCTTTTTGTACGACATGTTAAGAAAGGAAAAGTGTTTTTTAAGAAGAAAGGATATTTTCCTCAAGAATGGAGTTCAAGTGTTTTATCAAAATTATTTTCCATCTAAGATAATAAAGGGTTCCATTTCTATCCCTATTATTACATTGATTTGATTATGTTGTGATGGAATTATTTTTATTAATTCCTTTATCTTATATGAATTGTTTTATGATGTCACAATGTTTAAGATTCCCATTTTTATTACATAGGTTATGCTATGATGTATGGTTTATGATTTTGTGGCACACATAATAATGGTATCATTATGAGATGGGTGGGACCTATATCTCCCTCCAATGCATTGGGTAAAGATTTTATATCTCATGAGATAGACATGGCTGGAACGTTAGGTTATACCGGTTCAGTGAAACAGGACTGAAATGAGGGTGACTCGGTTCAGAAAAGGACTTTGTCCACTAAGATAGTCTTGGCAATGAGTCTTGACTAACATGAAATGATTCTCTATGATTATGTGTGTATGCCACAAAGTTTCATGTTTTAGGTTATGATTATTGGGATTACATTTCACTACTATGATTTATCCCATGTTATGAAATTATGATCTCTTTTGCAGGTTAAAATTTCCAAAAGATATGTTCTTATGAATATGATGTGATTGATATTTATTTTTTTTACCCTTACTGAGCATTTGAGCTCACCCTTTTATGTTTTCTTTTCCCCAGGATATAAAGAAATGTTTTAGGTAAGAAAAAAAAGATCTTTATGGGAGATGTTGAAGATCTTTCACCACGATTAGAAGATTATGTTCCGAGTTTCCAAAGACACTAAACTATTACGGTCCTTGTGTGTGTTTTTGTTATGTACTAAGTATTCCGAAAATGTAATGTAATTTCCATGTACGTCAGGATTCGGGTCTCTACATGCCACATGGCGGTTCGCCATGATAGTTGGACACCAGTACTTAAGTGCACCTCCCCAGTGCCAGAGGCTGCTGAATAATAGTGAGGGTCAAATATCGATCATATGGAGATTGTACCCAATTTATCAGAGTAATAACACAGTGAAAGAAAATTAACAAAATCATATATCAATATAACCTAGATAATACCAGTATCACAAGATGAACCAAAAGGTAAAACAATATAATAATTAACAATAGATATATCGGACCAATATTTATTAAGTTTAAAAATTAAAACCCAAAATTAAAGGCACTAACAACTCCCCAATGGGTACCGAACCACATTTGGTTCCTTCATCCATTATCCATACCAAATAATATATACAAAATATTTTCTTTTCTCTTATCCTATTCTAAAAACATGAAGTCTATTCAGGTACCAATCCGATATACCAAGTAGGGTCTAAGTACTTTTTAGTATGACATCACCAATGGCATCTAAAATAATATTCAGTAAATAAAAAATGTATACACTTTCATTAACAATACATTAAAATAATAATGTTAACAATTTACACTTATTAAGTTACACTATTTTTAACCACATCACAACATGATTACCAAGGACACCTGATCTCACAAGAATTGCTTTATCCCAAGATGAAGTTTGAACTATCCCTAAGGGATCTCATATGTGAAAATTATATTGTTACCAAGCATCATCTTAATTCAAACTTGAATTCCATTGATACCATTCCTCCTTTCAGTTTTCACATGAGCGTCATTGTTACCATTAACCATTTCAACTCATATATGAACGACATTATTACCATTTATCATTTCAAAACACTTATTAAATCCGTTGATACAATTAATCAATTATTTTAATATAATAATTTCATTTTTACCATTAAACATTCCAATTCACATATTAATACAATTGTTATCATTAATAATTCAAATCACATATGAATTCCATTATTATAATACATCACTTTAAAATTAATTAATTTAAAATTTAATTAATCACATCACTTACATTAATTAATTCAATAATTAAATAATCAAAACAACCCTATTAATTAATTCAATAATTAATTAATCATGCCAGTCCTATTAATCATGGTACAGTTGACTCCCAAGATTCTATAGCAACATCCTCCCGCCTTCCTAGGGGATGGTAGAAATCATGTTATGGAGTCTTGGTTCGAAGTATTCCAACCTATTTTTAAAAAGAGATGCCTCTAGAGAAAAGGGTCAAGATTGAGGATTATATGATATGTGATTCATACAATCAATGTTTAAACATCATCACCTGGGCATTTTGGAATCGTAACAAATCTGGGGATGATTTCCAAATACAAATTTATGACTATTTATCTCCCAGACCTAGAGTGATTAATGATTAAGATAATTCATAAACCTGCATAAGGAGATTATGTCTGTCATTGAGTATTTTTCTCATTTTATAGAGTTGTAAAAAAAATCCCTTTCCTATTAGGCAATGATCTTATGATCACCAGGTGATCCGAGGGTGGGCTGGATTACGTCATCAGGTCGCAGGTCAATGTGTTTCAGTGCATTGTTATTTCTAAAATTGTCAACCATGCCCTTATTATAGATATAATTATATGGGAATCTCATAGTGAGTTTCAGGTAGTTTCAGAACCTAAATCTAGTATTTTTTCTTCTTATTGTTCGAAGAATCTCTTAGTGGTTTCTTTCATGGGTTGAAGTAGCCATGATACTAACATTGAAAAAATATTTATTTTTCACTAGGTCAGGATGTAGGGGAATACGAAGACTCAATGCTTACGGGACCGAGTAGAGTGTAGTAGCTATGGTAATATGGGACATATCTAACATTTTGTTATGAATTATCACATAGTATCAATCGATTAGGGATCTTCACCAACTCCTCAATTATGACTATGGATAGTAGGATCATGAATGATAGCTGGCTAGAATACCATCAACCGATTAAGATGAGGGGACGGCGGAGGAAGAGGTAGTTAGACTTATGATCTTCTATGCTAGAAGATTTTGGTTGTTCAAGGCAGTCAGTAAGTGACTTAGTGCTATGATACAATATAGTTACATGTAGTCTAACCAATACCTGACTAGAAGTGCATTAGATCTTCTACTGTATGACGTACTATTCATGTAGCATCCACTTTAGTGTCTCCTTTATATGACACATGAGAATCTGAACCATTTATATTATGGTAAATCATTGATTTTTTGGTACTCAAGATTTATCAATACAATTTTTTAATGATGCTAGACACGTCATTAGGTATTCGATCAAAAGGTGTTCCCTATTGTATGGGATTCCCCTTGAGATTGGTGGTTACCTTTTCATGTGGAATTTTTATTTCCTTGACATGATGGAAATTGAAGTAGACATTAGGATGGACTAGATATTACTCTATCAATACACCATTGACTTCTATCATTTGAGGGTACCTTTTACATCACAAATAGTTGTCAGGAATGAGCATAATGGAGAATGGGATGTTGGAGAAACTCTAGGTGAACCTGATCAATAGAGGATGGGAAATAATATAGTGTATATTATCAGTCTTTTCTTAAATGACCAGTGGTTATGACCCACTATTTTCCTCCTATGGTGTATAATTTGAGATATGTATTTCATAATGACTTCTCTGGTTTACTTATTGTGTCATATTTATTGTTTAATATAGAGTTGGTTCCACGTGTAGAAGAAGTGACCATTCCTTCTTATAGTATGTAACCTATCATGCATCTAAAAGTTAAGAAGAAATTGTAGGATCTATAGGATAAATGATTTATATTCACCAATACTTCTCACTGATATTCCCTGGTCCTTTTACCCTAAAAGGAATACGGCTCCCTCATGCTCTTTATGGATTTCCATCATGTGAACCATCTCATAGTAATGAATTTATATCCACTACATTGAATAGATGTCCTCTTTGATCAACCCCAAGGAGAAAAAGTGTTTTCCAAGATATATATCTGTTCAATATATCATTATTTGTCTTTCAAGAGTTTAGGTATACCTCACCCAACAATCATAAATAGGTATGTTCTATATTAGAACTTGGTTATGCTGTTTAGACTCACAAATACAACTATGGTCATTTTGGATCTTATTAATTAGGTCTTCCACCCATATCTGGATTCATTTATGGTTTTCTTTGTTGATTATATATTGGTGTATCCATGATCTAGACATTACCATGAAAGACATATTTAGATCGTGCCAAATACATAGAGATAGAATCATCTCTTTTATATGATCTGTATATTCCACTCGTGGATTGAAAAATTCCACATCCTAGGTCATATCATCTTGAAGATAGAATATTCAAAAGACCTAGTGAATATGAGAGGTATAGTATCCTAAGAGACATCTGATAATTATTATGACATTCTGAGTCTCTTGGGGATAAGTAGACAATATAGATTCCCCATCTAGAATATATCACACCATGCACCACCACATACGAGCATGAAAAATAATAGTGTGAAATTCCTATGGTCGGATTCTTGTGAAGTATCCTTTATAAAGTTGAAGGGTTGTTTGACTTCAATGCCGATAATGATTCTTCTAGAGCTAGGATAGAGCTACATTGTTTACTATGATACATCAAAAATCAATTTTTTAGACTTTATAATATAGGATGAGTGATTTTTTTTACATGTCTCGTCAGTTAAGGCCTCATGAATGGAATTTCCTGACACATGACATCAAGATCACTATTTTTGGGCATATGATCAATTGATGGAGAACCATTTACATGGAGTTAATATTGTGGTACTCACATATTACAAAATCTTCATGTAAAAATTTAAACAGTGGGATCTCAATATCAGAAAACACAAGTGGGTTTATTACCTTCATTTGTTAGATTTTGAGAATACCTATATGCTTGATAAAGGAAATTCTATGGATTATGATTTGATCTGGAAGACTCATACATAGGAGGTTTAGGAATTATGTGGCGAATGGAATCTTAAGGACTTATTCTCATATATTCATGTTGTGAATCAAGAGGACCATGGTCAGACAATCCACATATCCTTATTAGTGACTTCTACTCTTCTAAAATGGGTAAGAATGTGATCGTTATCTAATCCTAAAGGAATTGTCCTGGGGGAAATCATTTTAGAGGAAGATACATACTTAGGATATACCATGGATGGTAATGATAATTATTTATCAATGGGAATGTATGGCTCTCATCATATGTCAGATAAGAGTTGATGATGGAATTTTTCACCTTAGTATGGGTAATTCACATGGTTGTTGTACAAATGCATTGAAATATATGATTGCAGTACTAATGGCATTGTATGAAATGGGAGATTTCTGGAATCGTCACTCAGTATTACACATATTAGTTGGTGATGAAAAAACATCATTAATGAGAATGTCTTCAACAACAATTTCCTAATCCTGAGTGGAAATGGGATGATGATTCAAAGGATTCCGTGTCTTTTATACCTATATCACCTTATGGAAATGATACAATGTGGGATTTCATTGACCATTTTATGATGGTCCCACACTTCATACCCATGGGAGAGACCTTCATAGTAGATGATATGGGAAGGATGTACGTCAGATAGGTTTTACATATTCATAGGGATCCATGTTCTATAATTTTTTATTGAGAAACTCATTCCACATCATGGTTCATGAAGGGTTTGAAGAAGGCCTTTAGTATATAGGTACTTCTAAGAATGGCCTATCACCCAATGTTTTTAGGAAATATAGACCATAAAATCCATGTTCTAGAAGACATTCTATGTATATGTGTTCTTGACATTAGATGTTTTTGGTATAAGAACCATTCCTTGGACTATTCTTCTTATAATAAATGCTTTTAGGATACCATTGATATGGGTACTTATCAATCCTTATATAGTTGGACTTTTCGTACACCTTTATTCCCTCTAGAGGAAGGTGAAGAAACTATTCGTGAATGATGTCTCATTAATGAGACTATATAGAAGGTCCAAATGATCATAAAGCACATCTTGATAGCTTTGTTTAGAGAGTAGTCATATTCCAATACGAATAGTTAACCACTTGATTTCATAGTTAGAGTCCATGTTTTCTTGTGAGTCTCACACAAGTTGGGTAATTGATGTATTCAGAAGATCGTTAAGATCTCAATGAGTATCTTTTTATCCTATGAGATAGTGAAATGAATTTGAAAAGTGTCTTACCAAATCGATCTTCCTTAAAGATACATGTCTGTGAATGATGTGTTTCATATTTCTTAGCATTCATGATATTATCCACATTCCTCACATGTCTTTCATCCTAGTGAGGTTGAGAAAGATATAAATTATTACTTTATGGAGTATCTCATTCGTATTGTTTATTATTGAGTGATGAATCTTAGAGGAGGTTTATTCCTTCATTATGATTTCTTCAAAGAATGTCCAAGTAAAGGATGAGACCTAGGAGTTAGAAGAGGATATAAAATCATAGTGGCCATTGATATTCTATGAGGATAAATCAATACCCTTAGAAGTCCAACTCAGAGATGATTTCATTTAAAGAGATGAGGTTGTAATGATCCATATCTTCAATGGTGGTATGGATCATTATGTTTTCAATTTTAATACCTTAAATTTCCGTACCAGTAATGTCTAATCATTTCATGGAGGTCACAGGTGCGTCTGAGGGTCCTTCAGAGCCTAGATATCCGAAAGTGAAAAGAAGTCTAGGCCACACTGTTTTTATATAATAGTGAGAACCAAGGCACATTTTCATGCCACCGATTAAATATATAGGAAATTGCTATTATGAATATTTTTTACACTTTATGTCACCCTATTTTCCTAACCATGTGGTGTGAACCATGTAGTACTGAACAGAGTAGATATTTCACATGGTATGTCCAAACTATGCAGCCGAACCATGTTCCATGATATTATCGAGTTAGATGACCAATATTCCACCAAGATAAGTGTTAATCCTTTTCTATTTTCCATTTCTTCATCCAATGGACCAAAATCCTCTTATCCTTCTCTATATTTCTCAATAACACCTAATCTAGCAATTGGGAAGGATATTAGCAGGAGAATTGGATGGTTGTCCATTTCATCTTCTAAGTGACCCATTAAGCATATAAATGGTTATTTTATGTTTTGAAAAATGGAATTAGTTAAATATAATTTATCATATTGGTTTTATTGTGTAAGAATAAATGTATTATTCATGTTGGTTGGAATTTTGGAAAATATAATGAATTTTTTAAAATGTTTATTGAATTGATAAGAAGGTAGAAAGGATACACCAATAATAAATTTGTTATCTAATTTTTATTATGAAATATGATGTCATAAATGGAATTGAGATTAATTATAGTGATATATGACAGTTTTTTCTCATTGTTTATGTCACAAACATGATAAAACATTGATTATTCATACGGTACTAATAAATATGATTCATGATAGCTCTTTTATTATGACGTGTAATATAATTGAATATTCCATTTTAGTGGATATGTAAGATGGTAAGGGGTGTTGAGAATGGATGATAATAACACTCCCTTGCATCTGTTATTGTGTATGTAATCACACATAATTGATACTATATGGAAATTGGGACGAGGTTCCACATTCCGAGATTGAGTGATTCTATGACAGCTCACTCTCTATACTAAGTGTTGTAGCATAATTTATCTCACTTTAATGGGATGTATGGAATGTACCCTATTATAAGATGTTATATTCTCGTTAAACTATTCATGGATGTCTGAGGGGTTTTTCAGTCTATCCAGTACTAGTATTCCTCATATATGTCCACTTACATCCTCATGTACAAAGTTAATATATTTGGATGAAGTATATAATTATTATATTTAAATATATATTAATACTATATATATAGAAACTATTCAGACCACATTCAATCCATGAGCTGAAGTAGGTAGACATGTAAAGTGACTTATAGGAACATGAGCGGGCTGGTTATTTATTTCACCGTTATTTTACTATTCTTCTTTTACCAGAAAACGTTTTATTTATGAGTAATACTTGGATTAAACATAGACATTGTTGGTGTGTACAACTGAGATTTTTACCTCATACCCTTGTTGGGATACCATTACTACTTGAGAAGACTATCTTCCAACATGTGTGGATAAGGTAAACCACCCTTCTACATGTTTTTGAAAAAAAAAATCTTATAGATCAATCTTATGAGCATAGAAATTTTCATTAATTGAAGTTACTAGTGGATATTTTTTTATTATTTTTATACCTTTGTATATCATGACTGTATTAATGCTCCCCTATTCAGCTTTTTTTATATCAGCAAGACATGTATCATGTGTTTACACTTCAATTGTATCATTTGAGATATTTATCATTTTTTAATTTATCAATTTGTTACATTGCATAATTAATCTGATATCTATTGATTCTTATGCAGTTTATTGAATATATCTATTTTAATATAGTTCCTTTATTTTTAATTATTAGTTTTATCTATTTTTCTACTCTAAAATGGGATTATATTCTACCCATTGTACCATATTTACACCCTCATTGTTAGTCGGAAAATTATTTCATATGGGGAGGAGTTCTTGAGGCCATGTAAATTATTGTATTCAGGAACGGGTTAAGTTGATCCTGATTTTGGAAGTTACACAGAGTTCCATCTATATGTCCTCACATAAAAATGAAGTAAAATGTGAGTCACAATTAAAATCATTAGTATGTGGAAACCCATGACGGTGTATTATATCTGGAACATAGGGTTCTCCCCACTGATCCACAAAGAATTTCTCTCAAACTGGAAAGAAATTTGATACCTCTTTCAGAAATTCAAAAATAATCCAAATATATTCATTATCCAGAGTAATTATAGGGATAACCCTAACTAATTCCATGGTAATTCCATCCCATGTACATTCCATAATGGGAAAAAACTTTAGAAAACCATTTGTTCATTGATGGTCACCCTTCACCTTCTGATAGCTATAACATCATGTTAGGAATAATTCTATTATTATTTTCAAGCCTGGACACCAAAATTGACATCATAGGTTATATTAAAAAAATTTCACACATGGATGTAACACCCACATTGTGGAATGAAACTCATACATCATCTCCCCTAATATACTCATAGGCACAACTACCCAATTTCTAAAATATTTGATCACATCCTCATCTGTAAAATGATATGAATGTGTCTCCCTACATTTAAGTCATTCCCTCAAGATAAATCTTTACATATCCTCATATTATCTATCGTTGATCCATCTCAAAAGTGTAGACTCTACTAAAACTGATATGAGAGTAATCTGATACTAGATCTTCTAAACCACGACATGCATCTCATCCAATGAAGTAATCGTCTTTCCCTCAGCACTAAACTTAGGAACATCTCTATTTTTAGTTTTCCTAGTCAAATCATCATCAACACTTCTCCCATTTCTGAGTGTAAATTCTCTCTCAAAATCATTTAAATTCATATACTCAACCAATCTATGCTAACGATGATTTTAATATCATATTGGAAAGATATAATTTGATATCCCATAGTCAGTATACAACGTAACATTTTCTCCTAAAAAATAATTATTTAATCACCTTAAATCATAAACCACTTCTTCCAACATGAGGTCATGTGTAGGGTATTTCCATTCTTATGGATTTATCTTCAAAGACCCATACACCATAACTCAAAAACTCACTACATCAACAATGATCCCTGTCATATTCTAGAAGCATTACAAAACACCATAACTTTCTCACATGGCATAGGTAGAATCATGATCGGTGCGACGTCAATAGCTTCTTTATCACCTTTAATGAATTCTCACATGTTACATACCATTAAAATAGTATAATCTTTTGTGTTAGTCCCAAAAGTGTCCCTGCTAAATTATAACATTTTTCAATGAATCTTCAATAATATCCAGCTAACCCTATAAATTTATGGGTGTCATGAAAATTCATTAGATAATACCAATAAAATAATTCCTAAGCCTTCTTTGGGTCCACTGTAATACCTTCCACTGAGATGACGTGAACCTATAAGTGTACCTGATCAATCCAAAACTAACACTTAGTTAGGTTTCCCTATACCTAATTTTCTCTCGGTGTACTCATAATGGTGTAAAAATTATGGGCATGATCATCATGATTCTAGGAGTACACCATGATTCCACCACAAAACACAACCATAAACTAATCCTGTTATAGATGGATGATTATGTTCACCAAGTCCAAAAACACTTTAGGTATGTTACTTAAACATTAAAACATTACTAAAAACTCATATAAGACAAACATGCTTCTTAAAGAAGAATCTGGTATTTCATATGGTTGAACTCTCAATCGACGATACCCTATTCTTATGTATATCATTGACAAAAAATCCACGTAAACAGTAAAATAGATCATCGATGTGAGGAGGATGATACCAATTCTTCATAGTAATCTAGATCAACATCAAGTAGTCAATACACAAGCATAGATTACCATCATCCATAATTGAATGAAAGACTAGAAAAACCCAGGGGGTATATTCATGTGGATAAATCCCTTGTCCTACAACTCTTCTAGTTCAATGTTATGCTCCTAAGGAACTATTGGTGACACTATGTATGGTAGAATAGAAACAGGGTCTACCCCTACCACAAGCTAAATCATTTATTCCACAAATATCTCAAGTTGTATCCCTAATAATCTTCATGAATGACATCCTAAAACTACTCTATGAAAGGTCTAACGACATTCTTATTGACACCTCCATCATCCAATAAATAACTAGAAACATGGGCAGAAAGATCCCCCATATTGTTGGTGAACTGGCCTAACATGGCTCGACTTGATATCATATTTTCTATACATTAAATACTTGTATCTCATATGTGAGGTTAAATATACTCTCCTCTAGAAAAATCTATATGGGATCTATATTCTACTACCATGTACATGCACATAATTAGTTCAAATCCTTTCATGTCATGTAGGTAAAGATCCCAAAGAAAACAACACTCCCCAACACTGAGAGAACAACCAATACACAAGTAATTGTCTCTTGATCATATACCAAGAGGTGGGTCTATCTTCAATACCCTGCTCACGAACACTACCAGCGGTCTCAATAAATTCACAAGTATTACAAAAATAAATGAAATGAGAGCCACTATAATATAATAAAGAACAAGATAATGTACAAGTAATAAGAATGATACCTCTCAATGTTGATGGTCCAAACTCACTATAAAAAATTGTAGGAAGAATTTCATGTTACTATATTATCCCCCTTACTTATGATGAAATATTATTTCCCTAAGGTGAACCACCCTACTATTAAGGGATCTCTTACCTTGAATCACCTTGCCTACTGGTTTTACCACCTTCTCTATTAGAACTACATATTCTGGAATTAAACTGTATATTATATCCCTTTCCCATATCCTTGGATTGTCTAGAACCTCCACAAAAACACCATTATCAAGGGTTCCAAAAAAACCTTTTTAGAAGTCCCATCATGTCTCAATATTAGAACTCCACTAGTGGTTAATGAAAACTTCTTCAATCGTAACCCTTACTTCCACACTGGGGAGAAACCATATGAGCAAGGTCTTGTGTAACACACCCTTCCCCTGGACCACTTTTCATACAATTCACCTATCTAACACTCTCTTAGTGATGCTTTTTTACCTCAAAATATGTACCTCCATATCAGCTATCTACAACAATTTATCCCATACTAGAAGCCTCCTTTATGTTCCCCTCAGCTTTGTGATCCTACTCCACCACATTAGCACACTTCATTAATTTATATTGGTAAACTTCAGAGTTAATCTCACATTTTAGTACATCCTTGAAATGTCTTGTTGATTCCAAATTATCACCTAAAAAAGATAGTGAATAAATATGGGAGTCTTTAAATAATATATTGTACTCCATCATAGATACAGTCCCCTAAGTCAACCTCATGAACTCAACTTCTCTCTTATACCTCAATGTCTTTGGATATAAGTGCTCTAAGAATATCTCCCTAAAGTTTTTCTATGACACCCCATATGACTACCCTATGTAGGCCTAGATATCCCACTAACTCTTAGATAATCCTTGTAGCATGTAATCATACAAATTGACCCTATTATCAATATGAACCTCAGAGTGGTAAAGTATAGTATAGATAGAATCAATCCAGATCTATGCTCCCTCAGGTGAACCATCTCCATTATAATTGAAAATGTGCTACAACTAAAACTCCTTCGTAATATCAAACATGAACTACACATCCCACCATGGATCTATCTCCAAAAAACTACATGAATCGGGTGAATTTATCATTGAACTTCTCTCCTTCTTCCTCATTAGAAACTATTGGTTCCCTGGGTTCTAGTACTGGTAGATCATCCCCCACCATATCCACCTATTATCCAGTCAACAAGCATCATTATGGAGGAATCCATATAGAATTCCAAATAAAACATCTTAGGAAACATCAAACAACTTTATCACATTTACGTAAGATGAAAACACAATAATGAAAAACCATTTATCCCCAAACCCTGAAACATGATAAAAAGTGAGGTGATATCAGTACCATTAAACATCCTATATCTAGGTCATGGTTAAAAATGTGTAAAATAATATTAATTATTAAATTTTATCATTTACAAACCAAATTACTCACATTTTGGATTACTTTACCATTCTAAATTTCTTCCTGGGCACATTTTTAGTCCAATTTAAAAAGAAATAGATAAATTGAAATTTTATGAAACATACCCAAAACCCATTTTCCCATGCATTCCAAACATGATGCATGTAACAAAATAATACTAAGTTCCTAGAATAATGAATGCTTACTAAATTATTGTTCCATTTCAGGACACAAATTAAATCTAAACAAATTAAGAAAAAATTATCACATCAAAAAAGATGTCATCCCCCATGGTGATATAACATTCAACTATAATAACACGCATTAATAATATCAATCCCAACCTAGAAATTTAGGTTCCCCCCATACAAGGATTTTCAACTCCCGTGCATAATATCATGAACAATTAATGACTCTTCAATATCTTTTAAAAACAAATTGCAAATAGTATGAAAAATGTATAAAAAAATATGGGATATGATACCACTTTTTGACGTCCCATCTTTGGTTTCACATGCTGGTTCCCCATGTTGGTTGGCCACATGACCCCAGGCACATGTCCTCGTACACGAAAAGATGCTGAGTAGTGGAAAGGGTCTAATATCGATCAGGGGGAGATTATACACTCTTTATTTTATTAATAACTCATTGGAGAATAAAAAATAATAACAGACTAAAATATAACCATATCTATGACAATACCATAATCAAAAGATTATCAAAAACTATAAATACAATATAAGAACTGCACACTGGATATGCCATGCCACGTGTGTCAACTGTCAACATGAAACATAAGTAATTACAGTTAAAACGTCCCAATATGTCCCCAACCATATATGGTTACCTAATCAATGATCCTCATCAAATCATACATCTAACATAGGGGGTTATCCCTTATCATGTCCTGCAATAATAAATTTTATTTTGATACCAATCAGCAAGCCGGAGTAGGGTGTGAGTACAAATTAGTAGGCCACCACAAACGAATTCTACAATAATATCTAGTCAATAAAATGTTTCTGGACTTTCATAAATACTGCATAAGATTAATAATGTTTAAAATGTATACTTGATTCCCTGCTGGGAAGAGGTGCCACCCCCTGGTCAGTCTTATACAGCGTTAGGAAATGCAAACAGCTTCTCAACAACCAGGCTCGAGTCACTCATACCTGGAGAGAGGGGAACAAGGTTGCGGACTTCCTCGCCTCTCTTGCAGCCCCAGGATCCTCTGTCACTGTCCTTTCCAATGCAGCCTCCCTTAAGCCGGAGGGGGTTAACCTTATCCGAGGGGATGCCCTCGGTCTTCATTATTTCAGACCCCCCTAATTCGGGGTCCTCTGTTGTTCTTTCCCCCTGTTTTTTTACTCTTTTCCCTTTACTAAATATTTAATGATTTGTGTTGTGTTGTGTGTGTTTAAAATGTATACTTTGTTAACAAGTATTTATTAACCACATAACACCTGGGTTCCCAAGGACACCTAAACTCACAATACCAGCTTCAATGCGTGATAGATTATGAACTATCCCTAACAAATATCATATAAGAGTATTCTATTATTACCATTAATCATCTTAATTAAAACATGTATTAAATTGATTCTATTAATCATTTATGTTTATAGATGAAATTTATTATTAATATTCATCAATTCAATTCACATATAAATTTTATTGTTACCATTCATCCTTTAAATTCACATATGAATGAAATTGTTACCATTCATAATTTCCTTTCACATATGAATTCCATTTTTACCATTCAACATTTATTTTAACATATGAATTTCATTGCTACCATTCATCATTTAAAATCATATATGAATGAAATTTTTACTATTTATCATTATTACATTAATTAATTCAATAATTCATTAATCACATCAATTCCATTAATTAATTTAAACAATTAAATAATCACCTCAACACTATAAATTAATTAAATAATGAATTAGTCATCTCAATCCTATTTATTTATTCAATAATTAATTAATTATATCAACCTTATTAATTAATCCAAAAATCATGTAATAATAAAAACCCTATTAATTAATTTCACAATTAATTAATTATCTCAATCATATTAATTAACTAATCAATTAATCAATCATCACTATCAATTTCATAAAAACAAAATTATATAATAATTAATTCAATAATTAATTATTCCAATAAAAACCACAATGTCCTAATAATGAATTCAATAATTAATTATTTTTAATCAATCAATTTCATAATTACAACCATTTGGATTAATTAATTCAATGGTTAATTAATCATTTTCAATAATATCAATAACTCAATATGAAATTAAAAATAACTTATTTTAACTCACAGTCCAAATATTCTCAATTTAACAATTCCATAAATTAATTAATTCACTAAATTATTTAATTAAATTTAATAAATTCAAGTACTAATAATCTAATTGAAATTCTAAAATTTTTAAAAAATCAAATCAAGACCTCCAGATTGGAATTAGAGACCACCTACCTCAAAACTGATAAAGATTTCTGGTAAAAATAAATCCTAATTTGAGAAAAATAACCCCAATTACGACGATTGACAGGTTCATGAATCAAATCCTAGAGAAAAGATAAAATGGATCAAGAGCCATCAAAAATATATCTAAATATAAACCCCTTATAATAGTAGGTAAAACATATTTCATTTATCCGGA
Organism: Viscum album; assembly: GCA_963277665.1. Taxonomy (NCBI): domain Eukaryota; kingdom Viridiplantae; phylum Streptophyta; class Magnoliopsida; order Santalales; family Viscaceae; genus Viscum; species Viscum album. The sequence continues at coordinate 1,032,240,043 of OY728150.1, forward strand.
AAGAGTAGTGAGAGAGAGAGTGATCTAATCAAGAAAATACCACATGGTCTGGTGGTCTAGATCATCAATCTAGGCTTTAAATCATGATTAATATAGGTTATAAGGTCTATTAATCTATCCGGGAGCCTCCAAAAATGAGAGGCATATATTATTTCTTAGTTGGGGTTGATTTGGTGTTAAAATAGGGGTTAGAAATTTTTGGGTTAATTATAACTATGTGCATGGTTTGTTCTGAATGGTAGCAGAAAATGAAACATTATGCCCCTTAACCGTGCATCTCTTCCAAAGGGTGCATGGTTTCTTCTTTTTAGGGTACATTGTTTGAAAAATCATGTGACCACTATAAAAAACCTCTCTATTTCTGGGATCATGGATTTCTATTCTAGGGCACACATTTATGAAAACCATGCACCGACCATTCACGTGACCACCCCCTTCCAAAATTCTTAATTTTCACCCAAACCCTTCCCAATGTAAACCCCCCAAAAATTACTCAACTGATGGAACTAGAGTACCTTTAAATGATCCTGATACATCTCTAGAAATGGTCGGGATCTTACAGACATGTTCCATATTCACCAGTTTTTTATTTTATGTGGTTTATAAACTACCTATAAATGAATTTTGCGATGCTTTATAGAAACTGTATAGGGATTTATATATCCATATAAATCTATAATTTCAAGAGGATTATTATTTTAATGTTACTAGAGATATTTTTTTAATGTTATCATCTCGTTTTTTAATGAGATTGGGTATGATTATGTTTCTGGTGATGAAAAACCATCCTTATTTATTATTTAGAAGGTATATGATTATGATTACAAGACATTTTCTAAACCAATTCCTTATCGAAGTGAAATACTATAAGGAAATTGTTATATTTTTTAATCAAACCATTTCTTTTCGATAGGTTATTCTATGGTCTACTATTTATGGAACACATTTAATTCCACTTCTTGTAGACTGATTAATGTTTTTTGGTCTTTTAAAAGAAATTTTTATGTTTTTCATTATGTGATTTTAATTATTTTATAACCAATGATTATATTTATTTTATAACAGTGGATGTTGTTTATGTTATAATAAAGGAATTTGGTTTCATTATAAATAAGTACGGTAGTCACTTTATAAAAATGTATGGGTGGGACATATATCACCCTCAAATTCATTGGGTTAATATTGATATATTATGATATAAAAAATAATTTAATGGTGAGTGAACCAATTTTATTATGGGAAAATTTATAATATGAAATTATTGAGAGTGAATCTTGATTACTATGATGATTTGGTGAGGGAACCTATTCCACAATGATATTCAAGGTAATGATACATGACTACTAAGTAAAAAAAAATTATGATTTTTTATATTCTATAAAGATATGTCTTCTGATACTGTTACGACATCACGACTCATGTTCTATAACTATTTTATGTTTTATCTCTTATTAATATCTAAAATATAATCTATGTGTCAACATTATGTTCTATGATGTGAAGGTTATTATTTTAAAATGTTATTATCATGTTCTCATACCCTTATTTTCATCTTATGATCAAAATATCATTGATATTTCCCATTTTTACCCTTACTATGGATCTTTGATCACACATTACTATGTATTTTTTCTCTTGGCTTGGAATAAATAAACTAAGTAAAATATATATTTTAATGGTTCTCTTTTTCAATAACATAATGGGATATAATATATGAACTTTTATGAACCTGTTGTTTATGTATCCATGATTGGAAAGAACTATACCAAGATGATTCTAAAATTGATCGTAATTTTATGTAATGAATAATCATATATTATGATATATATATATATATAAGAATATTATGAGGTGCTTTAGATATAGTGTTTTTTAAATTTTAGGTGTTTTCTACTTAGTTTTTAATCTTTATATAATTTAATTTTCCACTTTAATATTCTTCCTTAGTAGAAATTTTGTATAACTAAACAATTTCCCATCATAAATATTTTTTTATTAGGATTATAAATATTAATAGATTTTAATTATAATAAATATGTAAAATTGTTAAATATTAAATCTATAATAAGAAAATTTTAATGCATAAAAATATTTCATAGAAAAACATTTCTTATGTTGAAAAATATTAATCATAATTTTATAAATTAAATAAAATTTAATAAATATATAATGAAAAATTTTAACTAAAAAATTAATTATTATATTAGTTAAATAAATGTTTAAATCATGATTATGTATTAATGATGGCATAAATTCCATCACATTTGTAAAAATTATATTTTCACTATTCATATGCAAATCAATCTATTTTCAAAAATATTAAATATCATCCAAATATAATATAATTATTCTACATCCAAAAATTATGTTTATTTTATCTAAATATAATTATTATTTTTATGAATATATATTGTATAAAAAATATACAATATTATTGATTATACATTTTTTAGGAAAACAAGGATTTTAAAAAATTAAATGTTCTTATCCATATTTTCTATTAATTACTAATTAAATAATTCAAAATATAATATTAAAATAAAAGTTATTATTACTCACTATTTATTCAATATAAATATATAATAAATAAATAAATAATTATAAGGACTAAAAATAAATTTTCAGAAAAATAACATTCATATTATTAAATAGACTCTTTAGTTATCAAGAAACAATATTTTATATTAATCTATGAATTAGAATTAAAAATTACCATTTATTTTTGTTTCTATAATGATTTCAAAAAATATTATCCTCAATTCATACCAAAAAATTCAATGGCTACATTACTATGGTCAAATTTGATAAATATAATTTTTTATAAATCACTTGTTTCATGATATATTTTTGGTTAGTTTTGTGTGTGATGTTAGTTATAAAATATAGTATTTAGTTAATTGAAATTATGTATTAAAATAGAATTTCATTATATTTTACCCCACTATGTATATTATTCCTTCATTATTTTAATAATTTTTCACTAATGAAAATATATATGGGTATCCATAACGTATACAAGACTGAAGGAATAATTTTGAACTCCTTTTCATAGATAAGATAATAAGCCACACTTTTTTAATACCATTTTCATAATATTTTACGAATATTATCTATCATTTATTCATGATATTAACTCTTAGCTATGTATAAGTCTTTTGATTTCATATAGAGATACCATTAGAAAATCATTTATATGTCCCTCAATCCCAAAAAAAATATTAAACAAACATTTTTATTATAATATCAACTAAAATTAGAATATTTTTTCATATTAATATGAAAATAAAATAACATTTCAAATTATTTAATAAAACCATCATATAAAATTTTGATATATTTTTTCCAACTTTGATATATTTTGATCAACTTATAACTCTATTATAATAACCTATCTTTTCTTTGGTTATATTCCCATTATGATCTCTATTTTAAATTGTTATATAATACATAATCAACAATCATTTATACACATCGTAATCATTATAAATGACTATATGATTCAATTGAATAATATCATTTGGGATATTCCAATTATATGTGTAGTTATATCCACATATTATGCACTGAGTGAAGATCGAGTAAATACTAAACCAAACTATTTTTGGATTATTAACCATGGATAAATCGATACTAGAGACTTCTTGAACAAAATATTGCCCAAATATTGATGTAATTTCTAGGAAACCACCCACTCTATACATTATTCAGATTTTATTATGTATTCCAATATTTTTCATCTTCCATTATTGAATTCATTAACTTTCTCTACTCCTAATACCAAAAATAAGAGTAGTAACTTCAATTCAATAACTAATCCCACATGTGATATAATATATGGAACCTCAAACCCATAATCATGGGTTTAATTTTATAAACACATTCATTAATACTAGATTCAATATAAATTGATATTACCTATGCTAAACATTTATATATTTATAATTAAAATTAGGTCCCATAATAATCAAACACAATCATGAGAACTAATGTTTTGGTGTCTTTAATTGAAAATTTCATAATAAAAAAATGTTAAAGTACATGAGAATAATTATGAATAATTGAAAAGGAATATTTATCCTTTTATAAAAATATTAGGTTATAATAATCTTCATTAATTAGGGAATGAAAATATAAGAATGGTGTAATGACCCGAAATTCTAAAGTAAGAGTATTGTATTTTATAGTATGTATAAAACACAACACCAATCCCATAAGGGAATACAATATACCATTACTTTGAAATATAACAACCATTTTATATAAATTATATGAATGAAATTTTTATTTATCTTGAGTTACAAACAACAAGGACTTTATTTGATAGCTTTCATTACACGCAATATTGAATTTTACCGAGAAACAACAAATTGTTAAAAAAATTATTAATAAATATAATGAAATATAATGTATCCATTAAATTTTGGTCATGAATATTATTAACAAACATATGAATACATATATTTTACACAAATATAAAATAAATTAACAAGTTAAAATTAATTACAATGGAAAATAAGAACCAATTGACTATTAAGGGAATATTTTTATTGAAAACTAATTTTATGCCCAAAAATGTGTTTTATCCTAATAAAAAATTAATTAAAATTAAATTGTGATATAATGAAATATATATATTTTATATTAATTAATACATTATGTCATCAAATAAAAAGATTTTATAGTTAAGAGATAAGAAAAAATGAAATATTTCACATAAAATCAATATTTTTCTAAAGGAAATTTTGCCTCTTTTTAAAAGAGATCCCATTTTAAATCTAACTATTAAAACCTAAATGAATTTTATATGTAAAAATAAAAATTAGTTTTTAAATAGGATCATAAAAATTATCATATGGTATATTTTTTTTATGTTTCTATGATGATTCATTTTTTATGAACAGTGAAAAATATTGAATTTTAATTCAATACTTCTTTTTAATCTAATTTATTTAAAATGGAATAATATTTTTGATTGGATTTAAAGTTAAATTAGATTAAATATACATCATTTAATCCAATATAGTTCATTTGAATCAATCTCACTCTCAAATTTAATATAAAAACAAAGCAAACTATTGACCATTTTTACTTTAAAATCATGCATTATCATCTCATCTATGGGATTAAATTTAGATTAATATCTATAAATTCTATGATTATAGTTTATAAAAATGGGTTCTATATTTGTAATTATATATATTTATAATTTATAATATGTTAAAATTTGTTTTTAAAAAAATATTAGTGAAATTGGTTGAATTAATTACATTGATTAGGAGGAAAATTAGCTTGATGAAGAATTAAACCATATATGTAAGGGCCAAAATGACCAAAAAAACATTCAAGTAGCCATTTGATTGTTGTGTTTTGATCCTATCCATCCTTTTATGGAATTTTTTCCATTATTGGAGACTCTTTTCATATTAAAAACGTGTGTGGAATCCCCTTTTATAAATTCATAAGAATGCAACTTCAACTCCCGTATAAAAAGGCTACCACCCCTCCCTCTTATCCACACATATCATGTGTAATGTCTTGACCTAACTTACTACTAATCTGATAGCTGGACTAGTCACCACATAGCCTCTAGTACTTCTCCATGTATGCTAGAGGCTTCCAACAAGCAATGAGGGTGTAATGTTAGTTCAATGTGGAGACTATACCATCAATCATAGAGTGTCTAGTAGTAAACAGATATTAAAACATAGATATTAGAAGAAGAAATATTAAGACATAATAAACATAGTGGAAGAAATTGTAATAAAAAATGAACATATAATGTCGCCATTGCTATATTTACAATACATGAATGTCATATAATGATTATATAAATTAATTAGTAAAAAGTACAACATACTTTTCATTTCAATACAAAAATAAAGGAATGGAAATAAATCCCCATGGGCGATCTCTAAATACATCCCAAACTCCATCTCGGTCATTTTCTCCCAAATTCCATATACAATAAATACATCACAAGAAATGTCCAATCCATGAAAAATGTATTTCAACTTAGGCACTAATGGTACCCGAGTAGAGTGTGAGATATAAATCTCAGTGGTCTAGCACCCATGATGTCAATCCCAATCCAACCGATTCTATTAAATCTAACAGTGAAAGTAGACATTAAACATTTGTGTAAGTAATCAAAATTATCATCCTTCATATACAGATACTTAATATATGTTTCATTTATTTAATAATTAAACACTTCAATTTATTTAATTTATAAATCTCATGATCCAGATCAAGACCAAAATCCCTTGTATAACTGGTAGTATAACAAATGACTTAGAAGTCCATCTGTACCATAGAATTATAGACCAAATCCAAGCTTGTGATTTGGCATGGAGATGCCTCAAAATCCTTTTCATTCAATATTAAATTTATAACCTGTTCTCATCCTTGCTATTTCTATAATGTAATTCATGTATCACTCCAGGTGAAATATACACCAAAACCCAACAAGCCCATCCTGGTGAACATCTTAGGAACCCGGTATCACTCTAGGAGTGGTAAAAGTCCTTGCCAACTTAGCTCTACCTTGAGGGTCCTATTGGGAAGCCCCAATAATGATTCAGGAAATAAATTCAATACCTCTTGATCCCATCCATCAAATGCCTCAATAAATCCATGATTCACTTAACATATAGGAATATTTCACCATTGATCCCATCCATGGAATCCCTCAATGGTTCCACAATTCACTCAAGGAATAATCATATTTATCCATTAATCCTATCCATGTAATCCGTCAATTAGATCCTTGATTAACACATGGAATAAGAACAAACTCTATGTGCTTGTACATGTGATCCCTCAACTAGATCTATGATTCACCCATGGATTAATCATATTTAACTCCATAACCCTATCCATGGAATTATAAAATGAAACCATGTTTCAATCAAATTATAAAAGTACAATAGTCACATGATCCCATCCATGGAATTATAAACTAAATCAATGATTCACTCAAGGATATTTATCATTCAATCATTTAAATACAAGTAAACATTTAATTAGGAAATCCAAGTTCAAAACCAAGAGCATCTAATATAACTCACCTCACATCGGTGACTCAAGAAAGGACAAACCTCATAAGGCCTGGCAATTCATTTACTCATGTGGGTATACATCTCATAATAAGAAACACATGTAAATTACACTATTACATTTCTTTATAATTATTAAACTCACATGGAAATATTAATTCAAAAGACATTAAATACTCACATAGACAATTTCAATATAACAATTCCAACTAGCCTATCAAGCTATCACATCTATTTGTTATCATCTAACTCAAATGGTAAATTAATTATAACAATATTCTCAAAATTAATAAACTATTACATGGAGAGGTAGTATTAAACTCATATTTAATTATCCATACTAGGAAATTAATGCTTAATCAAGCATTGACATATTAAGGGACAAGGGTCTTAGTCACTCATCCCTTTCTAATTAACCCATTTAACTCACCAATTGATACAAAAATAAATTATATTTTTAACATACCATGACATGGGGTAAAAAGGGACACCTAAGCATGTCCAAGTCCAAATTCATTATATTTTCTTTTACTAATAAAACCTATGGGGTGATACAAGATGAACCATCTAATGCATTGGACATATACTTAAAATACTCATGTGGGAAGAAAGTGATATAACAAGAAATACAAGATTAATAAAAACATATGGCTAATTCCCTGATTAAATAACATGGGAAACATCATCCAATAATACCAAAGGGTCTATACATTAACATACCACATATCAACACAAATAGGAAGAAAATATGGAAATATTAAACCAAAATAAATCATGATAAAACATTTATCACTACATTTTGGTTTGAATGAAGCACACCTCTTTTGGAGCAGTTTTATTATAAAAACACGACTTTAGAAAATAACAATTCATTTATCATATTTATGTATTCATTTAGACTATGTAGTTCCATTAAAATATTCTTATCATAAATCAACTTGTTAAAAAAAGAAATATAAGCGTTATTAAATAAAGAGGTCAATGATATGGATCCTGCCTCAGGCATAAGACAAAGTGAACTCTTTCAAACTCAAGATGTCATCCACTCGCAAGAACATACTTCTATATACGTATACACATATATATATTCCTTTAAACCACTATATGTATTACATGTTCCATGAGGGAATACGTAGATGGAATATTTGTGTATATATACATACATTTGTATATGTTTTCAATCCTTCCAAGGGAACCAAAAAAATACTTCCCATATAACCAGGGCCCACAAAAATCATAAGGCCCTAAAATAGTTGGCCTAAAATAAATCAGCGGTTAAAAAACCTTACATAAGATAGCAGCGGTGAACCGAAACAACATAAACTGCCTCGCCTTTGGTGGTGGTTTCCAGAACATAGGCCAACAAAACTTGAGAGACCATTTGCACAACTATAAAATAAAATTACAAATAAAACTGGATCAACCCCTAATATAGGGATTTTGATTAATGAAATACGTGCAATGGAAGACCTAAAAATCACTATAAAAGTATAGGAGAGGGAGGATAACCCCTTACCATGGAGATTTAAAACAAGAATCTGTGAAAATAAAGTTGAAATTAAAGTTGGATAGGGGTAACGGAGGAGGCATCATGAGCGAGGGGGAGAGGGGTGGCTGGTGAATCATGCGACCCAAATAGGGGAGAAGCAACCCTAAAGTTCATCATTTTCATCCTTTTAATTTAATTTGAAAATATTTTATTTTTAAAATAGGTTCTCAGCACATAGTTTAGGACACATGGTTTAACAGACCTTATTCCCCCTGGATGGGTACCAAGACACCCCGCACGGTTTGTCCTACATGATAATGTAACCCTGAGAAGAACATGTGATGAATAGTGTGTTGCTACTACCTCTACTACTAATAATGTGGGATTGGTGCACGATTTGGAAAATATTGCATAGCCCGTGAGAAACACCTTGGCCTCAAATTTATCAAGCCTCATGGTTACCTGCTATGGGCCGAATGGTTTCAGATAAATAATGTATCCTATGCAGGTCCTTAAAACCTGCCATTCCAAATCAGGTGCTCCTGAGATTACTCAAGATATAGGGGAATGTTCTCAGGCCTTCACTAAAGTCAAAATGATCACATTCAAAAACTTCAAATATTATAATTTAGTTCATAATTTCTATTTTAAAAATGGGCCCATATAGTAATTTATCAAAATTTTAATTTCCCTTGTAATTTTGTCTTGTTTAAAAACACAGGTTCTCACAATCTCCCCAACACAGAACATTTCATCCCTGAGAAGCCTTGGGGAATATAATGAAGACATAAACAAACCTAAAAGGGTCATGAAAAATTATTCAAATGGTTGTTTCACATTCCAAATTCCCAACACACTTCATGTATCACTTAAGCATATGACACTCACACTATCAAAACATGATCCAATGCCTGATTTCCTACTTAAATATCAAAGAGGATCTTACTTGTTCTCACCTAACCAATGAAACAGTCATGTAATCATCTTATAAAATATATCCAAAAGTATCCATGCCTTAGGTTTTAACAATTGAAAGAGGTCATTTCCCAATAATTTCTTTCTCACCAAAGCAAGAATTTCCTTACAATGAAGCATTACCCAAAGAGTTTCACAACAACAGACCCACTGAAGTTGACACCATACATCCAGAGACTTTTAAAAAACAAACCAACACTTCTAAATTATAAAACTACTATTCCTTAGCAAAAACAAAGGTGTAGACCAGTTCCATCCCATTGGAAACACTACCCTCAAAAAAATACATCCAAACCATAAAACAGTTTTAGGATAGCCTCGATGTTAACCAACCAGAGTCCATGGAACTATCCCTGGGTAGCTCATACCACATGATACAAGTGAGATGTAGGTAAAAATCCATAAGTTCAACATATTAACACTGAGTGATCCCATAGCAACATCCACCTGGTGGTCATGTCAAAGGATGTGGCAGGTGTGCAAAAGTCCATCCAATGAGTTCCTACATGGGATCACAAGTATGACTTAGGACTACCCATACCTCAAAAAACCCTCACATTCATTGTATATCATAAATAGGTAAAAACATTATCCCAATAGCTTTTAGAGTATAGTACACTATAGAACCGACACTCTCTTAGCACATAATAGATGACATCATTATAGGGGACATGCTAGTCTCATTCAGAACAGTACACTAAGAGTAAACCAATGTTTACCAAGAAGATTAGTCAAACCATTTCTATTCAACTCCTTACAATAATCTCGGCATCACCTTCTAACATATCATCAATCGAACTTCGATGCCTATACCACCTAAGGAATTCATGTTCTTTAAAACATGACCATAAAAACTATCCCAAGACCTATAGAGTTTCTAAATGGTTGTTCATACCACATAACTTATTAATATTGTGATTCCAAGAAAGCACTGACAAGAACACTTCAACCGACAATTATGCTCCCCAAGCCATGATAACATATGCAAAAAAAAGTTGTTCATGAAATCCAAGATCAATCTGGCCAGCATGTTAACACACCCAAGTCCAGTTTTTCCTCCCGAGTAGTGGGATAAAATTGATTTTAAAACACTCAGGTCACTCTAGTCTGTAGATTTTCTAAAAACATACTCATCAACTCAAATCTCATGATATAAACCAAACTCAACTGACGCATTTTTAACATTTAACACTCTATGGGTATCACTTTTGTCAATACACGCTACCATGAGATTAAAAGAGAAAATGAAACATCTTAATTACAATCCATAGATTTTCCTCCCAATGTAATAAAGTACCAGATGGATCAGAATGAAACTAGAAAAAAAACACATCATTCCAAACATCCACTTACTCGGATGAAGATATACATAGTCGTCTATCACTAAATAAAATACAAGTTTACACGACCTCCTTAGTAAGGGACCATACCTAAGGCATGTCTATCCTAATGAACCGAACATTCCTCGATGGTCACTCACATACCAAGTGTCACAATGAAGTGACCATCTATCTAAACAAGGAAACTCTAATAAAAACCAATTGTTTTACTAGGGATAATGGCACCAGAAAGTCATTAAACATCCAAAGCTTGTAGAAGAACGAAATAAATCAAGATATATGGGTGATACCTACCATGAGATAGCCCCTTACGAAGCATTAGCATCAAAAATATTTCCTATTAAAAACAAAATATTTCACTATGCTCGAGAAAACATTTCATTTAATCCAAAGATAAAAAGAAACAACCTACGGATAACCACTAACATCTCCATTCCATATAATATCATCGAAACATTTAAAATACCCTAATACGATTGTTTAAAAAAGGATACCACTTCAAGTTCTAATTTAAATTCATTTCATTAATTAACCTGAACTATTAAACATTTTAAATAATTTTAAACAAAACCTCAAGAACTATTTTATAAAACAATGCACTTTTTAACCACATTAGCTAACAACTCAATGAAAAAATTGAAAAGTCTCATCAAATTCCTTTTAAATCATTTAACAACCATTGAAATTCTATCATAACAAGAAATTTATCACATAAATTCCTTTTAATTAAATTGGATACATTTGAGGGGCCCATTAAACCAACATGGATTCTTCAAAAAGAAACCCATTTACATTTGTTTAAACATAGAAATCATAAAAACCATAATGATTTATCATATAAAGGCATACCCTAACTGACCTACTTGGGTCAAAATTTAGCATTTAAAAGTGAACCAGCCATTATAGATAAAAACATTACATACTTCACATTTATAATAATTCCCAAACATACCATAGTTATATAAAGGATCTTTCACATGTACATCAATCTACAAATCCATAAGGCACCCATACACCTTATGGTTGGCATTTGGCTCCCATTAATTGAAAACATTCCATTTTATAATTTATCGTTAACAACCATTCCATTTTTAAAAAATGTCTATAAACATTTATAATGATATCAGGTTGGTTTGAGTATATGGGTAAACCCTTTCCAAATCACAAGGAGTCCATACACTATACAATTGAAAATTGGATCCCACATAACATGCAACCAAAAATTTCCAACAAATGCAACCATTTTTCATTTAAAAAATTGCATGCTACAGAAGCCCAAAAGCATGGAATATATCATATAACCATGTTACACCACATGAAAGACATTATAAATAAACATGAATGTTATTAGATTACCTAAATAGGTACAAAACTATTCATGGAATCACTCAAGGAACACAAACATACATATAAGGCAACCTACTAATGCAGCTACATGGCATGGAATATATATAGAATATGCATGGAATGTGAATTTATATGTTCTTAATATGATGCATGAAATGAAACTTATTTTCCATATCAGGTCAAGGTTATAAATTATAGATATACCATAAATCATTCTGTAGTGGAAATATAATAGTCACTCATGGCGGAATCATATCAATTGTAACAGAAAATATTTAGAACAGCCATCCTAGCCCAGGAAACATGTTCATTTCCCATACATGGGGAGATAATTCCCAAGAATAGATATTATCGAAGTTTATAATAATTCTTAATCTCTTGTCTACAAACCAAAAAATAGTAAAAAAAAGTAAATTAAACGACCACTAATACCACTTTTAAATGTACCAACCTGACTTAACACTAATCTAGTAGCCATACTAGTTGCCACCGGGAATCAAATGAATCTCTCCATATCTCATAGGATACTGACTAGTATAGAGGGTGTAAAGGTATTTTAGTGGGGAGTTATACCCTCAATCTCAGAGTTCCTAGTGGTAAACAAATAGTAAAACTAGGATATCAGCAAAAGTAGTATACAGAAATAATCATAGAATCAGAAGACGATTATAATAACAATCGAATATAGAATACGAAAAATCTATTTATATAATGCATGATTGTCATATAATGATTACATAACTAAAATAAGTAAATAGTATAATATTCTTTTCATTTTAGTTGATAAATAAAGGAAATACAGCAAATACCCACATGTGATCTCCATGGGAATCCCAACATCTAGATAGATCCTTTGCTCCCATATTCTAGATACATGAAATATAGAACAAAAATTTTCCAAGACCTACAAACTAGTGGTCTAGTCAAGAAAAAATAGAACTTGAGAATGGTTTAGATATAAATCTTAGTAGGCCATCACCCATGGTGTGAACCCCAATCCAACATGTGTAATACAAATCTAACAGTACATGAAGATATACAAAAATTATGGAAGTACTCAAAATTAACATCCTTCAAATGAAGATACTCATTTAATATCCATTTCATTTAATCAAAAATTAAACTATTCAATTCATTGAATTTATATGTCTCAAGATCTGACTCAAGCCCAAAATCCCTTGTATGACTAGTATCACAACAAATACCTAAGAAGGCCATTTGTACCACATAAGTCTAGAAAACAAATACTAGCTTGTGCATTGGAATATAGAAAATCAGAATTCATTTCATTAAATATTCAATTTATAACATGATCCCATCCTTGAAATTCCTATATTGGAATCCAAGTATCAATAAAGGTTTAATTTAAACCAACACGCTACAAGACAATCCTGACGAACCTCTTATGAACCCGCTATCACTCTAGGTGTGGTATAAGTCCATGTCAAATGAGGCCATCCTTGGAGAACCTATAGGGAAGCCCCATGTATCACTCAATACATAAAGTCATTACCTATTGATAATATTCATGGAATCCCTCAATGGATCCATGATTCACTTGGAATATTAGTATATTTAATCCTTAACTCATCCATGGTATTACCCAATGGATCGATGATTCACACAAGGCTTAATCATATTTACCTATTGTGATCATCCAAAGAATCCTTCAATTGGATCAATGATTAACCCATGGTATTATCATATTTAACACCATGATCCTGTCAATGGAATTCTATGCTATAACTATGATTAACTCATTGTATAAAAGTACAATAGTCACATGATCACATCCATGGAATTATAAAATAAATCCATGAATCTCTAAAGGATATTTATCATTCAATGAATTAAATCCATTTAAATATTTCATTAGGCATTCCATGGTTAAAACCAATAACATCTAATATGACTCACCTAATAAGGGTGATTCAAGAAATGACCAAACTCATAGGGCTTTTCCTTTCAAGAGTCACATAGGAATACTCCTCATAACAAGAAACACAAATAAATTAAACTATTATATGGATTTAAATTATTTAAATCATGTGGGAATATTAATTAAAAATCCATGAAATAATCACTTGGACAATATCAACATAACAAGCCAAATAATTATATCATGCTATCACATGGCATGGTTATCATTTAATTAACATTATAAATTCACTATAACAATATTCTCAAGAATAATATATTATTACATGACATGGTACGATTAAAATCATGTGGTCTTATCCATACTAATTAGTTGATGCTTAATCATGAAATGAAATATCAAGGCCAAGGAACATAGCCACTCATACCTTCCCAATTAACTCATTTAATCAACCAATAGATATAAAAATCAATTAAATAATTAACATCCTTGACTTGGGGAAAATAGGAAAACCTAAGAGTTTCCAAGGCCGAATTCATTCAAGTTCCATTTACTAAGAAAACCTATGGGGGGTTCAAGAATAAATATCTAATACAGCAGGAATAGACTAAAAAAATCATATGTGAAACAATACATATATTAAGAAATACATGTTTAATAAAAAATGCATGGCTAAGTACCTGATTAACTCATGTGGGAAACATTTTCCAATAATACCAAAGGGTTATGCATTAACATAAAATATATCATCACCAATAGGAAAATAATATGGAAAGTTCCAACCATAAAGAATCATGATATAAAAATTATCACAACTTTTTTTATTGAAGTAATCGCACCTCTATTGGAGTGGTTTTATTAAAAAAACATGAATTTATCAAACAACAAGTCATTTCTCATCTTTAAGCATTTATTCAATCTATGAAATTTCATTAATGTATAAAAATTGTAAATCCAGTTATTTAAAGAAGAAATCAATGAATTATTAAATAAATAGGTCAAGAATATGGATCCTACCTCAAGAATTAGACAAGGTCAATGATTTATAACTCAATTTATTACCCACTCGCCATCACATACTCCCATATACATATAAATGTAACCTTAAATCACTATATTTATTCCCTGGTCCAAAAGAGAATATGTACATAGAATATATATATATATATATATATATTCAAACCATTGTATATGCATGATATTATTCCAAGGGAACAAAAATTCACTACATATATACTAAGGGCCTATAGACATCATAAGGCCCTAGAATATAGACTGTGAAACAAATCAGCAGGTAAAAACCATTACCTCGAATGGTGGAAGAAAATCAATACACCTGAACCACCTCTCCTTTAGTGGTGATTTCCATAACACGAACCAATATAATCCAAGTGGCCATATTCACAACACTAAAACTTAAGAAAAATGAATAATAGATCAATACATAATCTAGGGTTTCAGCCGAATGAAATAAATGCGAAAGAAGTCCTAAAAATTGCTAGAGATATAGAGGAGAGGGAGGATAAACACTTACCATAGAGATTTGAACTAATAACCAGTGAAAATATTGTTGAAATCAATGATTGGGAGGGGTTCCATAGGAGGTGTCGTGCACGAATGGGAAAGGGGATGTTGGGGTGTCACGTGACTCAAACAGGGGACTAGGAACCCTTAAGTTCATATTTTCCCTCATTTAAATTTAATTTAAAATTATTTAATTTTTAAAAATATGTCTCAGTGCATGGTTTACATAGAATGGTTTAACAAACAATGTACCCCCATGAGACCCTTTACTGGGCACTAAGGCACCCCACATAGTTTGACCCGCAAGGTTATTTGACCGTGCACAAACTATGTGACGAACAGTGTGTATCTATTACCTCTGCCACTAAACGTGCGGGATAAGTGCATGGTCTAAAAAATCATGCATATCCCATGTGAAAAACCTAGCTTCTCTTGAAACAAGCTATATGGTTATATACTATGGGCCACATGGTTTCAAACAAATTGTGCACTATCTATAGGTCTATAAAAACCCAACCATTCCTAGTCTGGTGCTCCCAAAAAAATCGATCTACTTTAGATTGTTCTTGCACCTTTAATTAAGTATAAAAATATCTGTTTAAATAATTTATTCTCTAAAAATTAATTTCCATATTTTATTTTTAAAAATTAGTGTTCCAGTAATTTACTAAAAAATCTAATTCCCTCAAAATTTCATTTGGTTTAAAAACACAAGTCCATACATCATGTGAACTTTTCATGACCATGATCTACCCAAATAGCTCTTAAAAATTCTTCCCCTAATACTATAATGATCCCTTTGGGATGGAATCCATCCTTGAAAACCCTTCAGTGAAAACCAAGAGGATTTACCCAAAGAAGAGGGAAGATCTTTCCTCGTACTCTTTTTTATTATTTTCATTCCCCACCCCCATAAAATATTATTATTCCACTTTTATGTAATTAGTAATGCATCCTTAATATATTTATATTTTTTTTATTCTATGTTTTTTACTAACACTTATACACACTTCCATCCAATAGGTAATGAAATTATCGTTTATGTGTGCACTAAACTACCACCTCACAAAATGATGTCATTCATTGTTTTCTTTACCACCACTCATGGTTGGTCATTATGATGAAAACTATATTTAAAATATTATATATACGATATTAATAATAACTTTTTTCTTTTTTAATTCTTATTTAACATATATCATTATGATTTCCATTGTGCGTAAATATGATAACATCATATGTGGAAGTGTGGACTACCACCCACTTGAAGTAATTTGATTCTTTTATATTATACTTGGAACATATAATGTATGTATTTACTAAAACTATGTGACATATATGGAATAAATATGATATTAAATTTTTAATATAAATATATATCAAATATTTTTTATTTATTTGACACAAAAAATAAATTAATGTAGTGTTCATGCGTGTGACTGCCAACTATGCCCATGAACAGTGCATTTCATGTCTTATCAGCATATATTATAGATTATTATAAATACATATATTGATGATATATATGATTATAAAATAATATTTATATTATTGAAATGATAAAATCATGATCTATGTAATATTAACAACAATTAACATGTCAAATGATATTCAAGAAACTCAATAATTAACACCGGAAATATTGAAAATAATGAAATATTATTGATAAATGGGTAATAAGATATTATGATAAGTTAATATGTGATATTATAAATATTTTTTTATTTTATTATAAGTTACTAATATTCATAAAACCATTATATATGATATTTAAGGGTGTTCAACAGAAAAGAAACACAAGGTAAGGTATTTTAATCTATATTTTTTACATCTCTATGAAAAAGGTCATATTCACAACATACTTATATTGTGTGTTATATCTACCACCCATTTTGATATTTTTATCATTAATTATTTTATTTTCATGTTATTTTAGTTTAAATTTTAATTCTTTTCTCTAAGGGAGTTTGAATTAAAAGTTAACATGTGGAAAAGAATTTTAATAACCCAATTTCCATTCATTATGTTATATTACATCCTTGTTGTCATTAATATGATTTTATTATGGGTTTAATAGACGTTTCAAATATATATTTTTATTTAAACTTATTGTAATTGGATTTAAATTTGATAGACATAATCTATTCATTGATTTATTCTCACATCAATGTTATATTCTTTTTTAGGGTTTACTTAACAATATAATTTTGTTCCGGATTGTTTACACTTGAATTTACATATGTAGAAATTATATGATCATTGTCTAGTAAACCATTTCCTTTTAACCCACCATATTTATTCATAACATTTTTAATATTATAGTACCATTTTTTCAGTACTTGGTACTCAAAATTTTTTACAAAAAAATCAAGAAATCCCAACACCATTTCTCTCTTTAGTCAGAGAACCTGTTTTCTTCTAAAAACCATATTTCATAAAAAAATGAAAAATATTTTTAACCTTTCCAAAAAAAATAATATTGAAGTCATTGTCACAGTTTTTTATTCTATAATATTTTTCAATAGATTTTTCTTGTGATTTCAAAACAAGGAAATTTTATAAAATTTTTACTATAAAAAATTAATGTTTTTACCTTGTAAGACATGTGTAGATTTACCCATGATCATATCTTCGAATCATAGAATTATGAAATGGATATTTTTTAAAGAAAATTTTTTAAAATTTTATTTTTAATGAAATGTATTTTCAAAAAAAATCGATACCAAAGTATATTTTCCTTAAGAATATTTTTTAATGTTTTTATTTTATTTAATCATTGAAAACAACCCTTTATTTTTCTCCACTAGGGATATTTTTTATTTATATCATCCTGATCCTTCCTCTAGATGTTTTATGATTTATTTTTCCAAGAATAATATTTAAACTCATTTAATTGATTCCTTTATAGTTCCATTTAAATTATTTGATTTCTTATAATCATATGACATCGAATATCCCCAAATTAACCATATTATTTATCTTAGATATGTTTATTTCCTCTGTTATATATCATTTTTACAAATGGTGTCTAAATAGACATGTAATATCATGATCCTCCATCTTCTAATGATACTCTATATTTCATTTAATTCAGGTGGAATTATGTTTCAAATGATAGGACGTGGTATGTGACACTTTGGATGGTTTAAAGATCATTTTCCTCAAGAATGTTTTAATGATTTCTGAATGGTATCTCCATTCATCAACATGAAAAACAATTTTTGTTAATTTTACTCCACTAAGGAAATATTGATAAATATATATTATTTACTCAATATAGATATTTGATTAGGAATATTTTTTATTAATAAAATTAATTACTCGATATGAGGAATTCATTTGAATGATTGTGATGGGTGGGGAACATACATTATATATCCCTTGGATGGGTCAAAATTTTATCAAGAGATAAATAAATTAGAAAATGAAAATAGGTTTCTACCATTAGTTTTAAACCATCTTATGAAAGGTATTGATGGTATAGGTTTTCATATACCTCATAAAGGATGTCAAATAATTAGAAATTGCCTAAATTTTAATTATGTATTTATTATTCATTTATATTTTAAAAATAAAAAATACTATGGGTGTATTTGATTTTCTGTTTTTTGATTATGTGGAATGTTTTTTTAGTTTCATACATTGTCATATTGATTCTTCATTATCTATTAATTTTAATGGTATGTGTTTTCAGTTATTTAAATTGTCATATTTTTAAACACTTCCATATTTTTTTATTGTTTTAATGGAATGTTTATTGAGTTATTACCTTTCCATTTTTATTATTCAAATAGATTCATTATTGTTTTTTTTATTTTCCCTTTTTAAGAATTTAAGCTCACCCTTATCATGTTTCCTTTCCACAGGCTTCCATGTAGTATACTGATAATGTTATTCAAGGATACACTAGATGATATAGTTATTATACTCAATAAAATATGTATTAATTAGTGTATTCATTTTAAAAATAATAAAAATGTATGTATATGGTTTTCAATGGTGATTAAAATTTTCAGGTTTTTGGGACTCGATTTACATGTATCATATTCCAATGTAATGGTAGCACAACAGATGTTCCAGGAATCTAGGGTAGGGTCACTATAGTTAGTATTAGAGATATTATTTAGAAACATTAGGGACTGGATTTATGAAATAATATAATAGAGAACATATCCCAAATATAGTATTTCAAGATAAGTATATAAAAAAACCTATAATTTTAGTAAGGTAGTGACTGTTTAGGACTTTCAATAAATACATCCCTCTATAGATACTACAAGTGGATATGGTTCTGGTACATTTTTACCTAGGGGTAACAAATCTTAAAAGGTGTTAGGCCAAAATTTGTGTATCCTGATACATGAAAACTAGCCTTACTGCTCACATGGTTTGACACTCCTGTAGGATTTTCGTAGTATAATTCTAATTTAATCTACAATACATTATGAAGGATTTGAATATATAATGATAATTAATGCCCTCTGTTTTATATGAGGTGTATTAGAATTAAAATAATGTTTTAATATTTGAATGATATATAAATTAGTATACAGTTTTTCCAATATGATAATTGATGATCAGACTATAGTTTTATATTTTATGAATTTTTCTTTTCAAGAAGATAACCCACAGAATAAGGATATATATTGGAAGAAATGGTTGAAGGATTTATGTATTGACGTTTTATTGAAAACAGTAGTTAAAATTGTATTTAAATAATAAATTTGAAGGATTTTCATCATATTTTTTTAGAAATTATATTAATATGGTTTTTTAAATAGATAGCGTATATACCGGGTGACAACCCATCAAATTCAGAAAGGATGGGGGATAAGAACCGACTATCAAATGGAGATTAGTGTTTAATTGTAACCACTGATCTACACAATGTTCTAATTAATATATCATTTTTTAGTAATTAAATTTGATGAATAAATATTAATGAATATACATTACTATTACATTTTAGGCCTAGAGTTTTATGATTTAACCATAGTGCATTTGTAAAATAGTTATAGGAAAATGATAAGACTTTTTGTGTGGGTCTTATGATTCGTTAAATGTTTATTTTAGTGATTCAATAATCAAAGTTAAATTTTGGATATCCATTTCCTGATGGAATAGATTAATTATAAATTTATCAAAGCACAAACATATGATGAAATTTATGTTTATAGAGATATGTTATGTAGTTATATTTCCATTTATACTTATACATTAAATGAATTACTCAAAATTTGGAAAAAAGATATAGAAATAAAATGTTATCCTCATAATATTTTTTTTTGAACTGATGGTCTTTTGAATCATTATAGATTTATGGCTTTGAGGTCAAAAAATATCCACTTATCATTAAATTGTTTGTGATTGATGACCTCAATCACTCCCTATAAATATTTTTTATTTTCCACCATTTATTTATATCTACTATGTAAAAACCTTTTTCTAATTAGAGACCTAGCTACATGTTAGTCTATGTGACCACTGTATATCCAATTATATCTTTTTTATAGGGTTTTTTACAAACCCTTTTCACGATGTTGGATTTCAAATAGGAAATATTAAACAATATTTTACCATGATCAAGTTTAAATTTTGGGGAAATAATTTATTAATGTTTGGTGAGAATGAACGGCCTTGAAATTCCAATGTCGATATATTCTCTTTGGTAGTGTTTAAGACATGCAACACCAGGAGAGTATGGTAATATTATATCCAAATAATATACGATATAATTAATATTGAAAATAAATTTAATTAATGCAATTCTGAGTTATATCAATTTACTAGAAATAAAGTCTTTCTTTGATATCTTGTGTTACAAGAAAGGCTGCGTTTTACCGAAAAACAATATATCAGTAAAACATTTATTATTTGACAAAATATTATATAATATTGCTATTAAATTATTTTTTAATAATTTTATTCACTATCTAATGAAAATTTATGGTTTAAAAAAATATGAAATGAATTAATCAGTTACAAATTAAATAAAATTGAATATAAGAACCAATTTATTATAAACAGAATATTTATATATAAAACTATTAGTATGCACATAAAGCAGTTTTATACTAATAAATTTAATTAATTAAAATTAGTTAGCGATATTAATCAAATATATATAATATATAATCAATTAAATTTTTTTTATATTTATATTATATATTCTATTTTCATAAGATAAGAATGAACCAAGTACTGCACATAGAAAACAATATTTTTCAAAAGCTACTTTTACCAACTTTTAATACGGAACCGATTTTAAATATTACTTCTTAAAATTTCATAAAAATTTTATGTTAAAATAAAAATATTTTTTGAATGATAAACAAATTATTTAACTTATGGAAAATTCTTTTTAATTTGTATGATGTTTCATTTCTTGATGAATAGTGAAGAATACTGAATGTTAATTCAAAAACTACTTTTTGTCTAACTTATTTATAAAGTAATATTATATTTATGATTTTTTAAATATAAATTATATAAATGATAAATTTATTTATCCAATTTGTTTCACTGGATTCAATTTTAATCTGATATTGAATATATAAACCTTGAAATATTTTGAACGTTTATACTTTAAAAACATGCATTGTCATCTAATATTTAGGGTTAAAATTAAATCGATTTATAAAACTTATGTGATTTGAATTTGGGAAAAATTATTAAATATATGTAATAATAATAATAATATATATTTTCTATTAAGTTCAAATTAGTGTTTTTTATAAAATGATTAGTGAAAGTGAATAAAATTAATTGTTGTGATATAGGGAAGCATTAGCTTAACATGGGAATATAAATTTAACATAATGGAAAAAATGACATGTAAAATTTTCTAAAGGAAAATTTATAGATATATTTATACCTTATCAAACATTATTATTAATTTGGTTCATTATTGGAGACACTTTAAATAAGAACATGTTGGGGAAATTCCCTTTTCCCAAAATTACAAGAATTCCACTCCTCCTCTACTATAAGAACGCACTCACCCTTAAAAATATTAATAGTGCTCAAGATAATTTGGATTATATAATATATACCAAAATATATCCTCAAAATCCCTCACCTCAACCTATAATCATAAATTTGATCATAAATCCATCCAATGAAACCCTTTAGTACAAACTGAAAGGAGATACGCAAATAATGGGTAACATTATACCTTAATATCGTTTCTTTTATTTTCAATGTCCACAACCAAAAATATTCGGATGAAATTAATATATAATAAATATATTATTATAAATTTACATATATGTTTTTATTCTATTTTATTACTTACAGTTACATAAAAATCCATCAAATGGGTAACAAACTTACTGTTTATATGTACAATGAACTACCGCCTCATAAAACAATGTAGTTAATTTTTTCATTAATACTCTCATGGTCAAGAGTTATGATGAAATATATATATTTATATATAATATATAGGATAATTATAATTTTTTTATTCTTCTAAAATTTTTTGTAACACATAACCTTACCTTTCCTATTTTGGGTAAATAAGATGGCATTTCTTTTTGAAAGTGTTGACTACTGCCGCCTCAAAGCGATGTGATTCGTTCAAAATATACATGGAAAATATAAAGGATTTTTTTTATAATTTATGATAAATATATGAAATAAATATGACACATAAATTATAATATACATATATATCATTTATTTTTCATTATTTCAATATGAAAAACAAATGAAAGTAGCATTCACTCATATGTGAATTCAACCATCTCCAGGAATGGTGCATTTTATTTATTATCTCAAAATATTATGAGATATTATAAATATACATAAACTATATATTTTTGATAAAAAAATCATAGATTACATTCTTTATATTAAGAAATCTTGATCTATGTAATAGTAATGATAAGTAACGGGTCAAAACAGACCCGAGAACCGATTTATTATCACAAAAAATTGTGAGAAAATTAAAATATTATTAAAAAAACGTAATAAGATATTAAAATAAGTTAATATATGATATTAGAAATATGATTATGGTTTAATTATAATTTATTAACATTCTTAAACCCATTATGTATAATATTAATGGATTTTCAACTGAAAGGAAATGTAAGGTAATGGATTTTCATCTCACTTTTTACATATATGAGATAAATGTCATATTCACCACTTACTTATTTTTTGTGGTGTATCTACTAAATATTTTGATATATTTTATCATTAATTTTTTTATATTCATGGTATTTTAGATTCAATTTGAATTATTTATTCTAAGGAGATTTATGTTAAATGTTAAAATGTGGAACAGAATGTCATTACATATTTTTTTTCATTGGGTTATATTACGTCTGCATGGTCATTAATATTGTATAAATATGAGTGTAATAATTGTTTACTATATATTGTTTTATTTATACTTATTTTATGTTTAGTTACATTTTAAACCCATATTTTATTAATTGATTGATTCTCACATTTTTAGGGTCATTTCGAGGGTTTACATTACAATCTAATTTTCTTCTAGATTGTTTACAATTGAATTTCTATCAGATGAAATTATTTGATCATATTATAGTAAACCCATTAATTTTATTCTCCCCTATTTATTTACAACCTATTTCAATTAATAGTAACATTTTTATCACTCTTTGTTACTCTAAATGAGTTAGAAGTTTTTTTTCAAGAAATCCTCAGATCATTTGTCTCTTAAGTCGGATAAAAAAATTTCTTCTAAAAACCATTTTTTAGAAAAGGATTCTAAATTTTTTATTTATCATTCGAAACAAATTTATTAAATAAATTTTTAACCCTTTTTCCATTAATTTGTTTTTCAATTAAATCTTTATTTCTCTTTCCGAACAATGAATTTTTCTAACCTTTTTACCTTCAAAAAAGAATATTTTTTACCTAGTACGGTCTGTATAGATTTACCCCCCAATATATCTTCAAAGATTAATTTTCATGTTTATAATGATAATTTTAAATGAAAATTATTTACAAAGTGAATTTCAATAAAAATTATTTTAAAAATAATTTTTTTTAAAGGTTATTTTTCTCAATAATTTTTTTAATGTTCATAATTTATTTCGTCAGTGATTAAATCCATTTTTTTACTCCACATGAGATATTTTGAATTGATACTATCAATTTTCATCCATTGGATGGTTTTTGATTTATTTGTGGTTAGGATAGTATTGAGATTCATTTACTTCATTCCTTTGTTATCCCCCATTAAAATATTCGATTTCTATTGTCATTAGAAAATGAATTTTCCCTAAAAATCAATATCATTTATCATGGATATGTTAATTTAGTAAAACATATATCTTTTTTATATTTGATGTATACATTTACATGATATATCATGAATATACTTATTCTAATTATATTATTATTTTCATTTAATTCATGTGGAATTATGAAAAAAAATTCAATGTGTTATGTGAAAATTTGGGGTGTTGAAATAATATTTTCATAAGGAATGTTTTGATGATAGTTCTGTGGTAACACCATTCATCGATGTCAAAAACCCTTATTGTTATTTATCATCCAATGATGAAATATTAATATGTATATATTCTTTATTCAATATGTATATTTCATGAGGCATATTTTTTGTTAATTAAATTGATAAATTGATATGAGGAATGGTTTAGATATACAATTAAAGGTGGGTCTTGGAATTTATATATCCCCTTAATGCATCGCCTGGTTCTCTTGATAAAAATTATTTTTTCAAAATAAATGAATTTATACTTATAATTTTAAACTGGCATGTAAACTTTTTTGACAGTATATGTTTCTTGTACCATAGACACGATGTACAATAATTAATAGTTTCATAAATTTTTATTAATCAGTTATTATCAATTAAATTTCTCCCTTGAAAAATTCTATGGATTCATATCATTCTCAAATTATTTCTTAAGTTTAATTTTTTTAGTTTCTTACCTTGAAATTTTGATTTTTCCTTATCTGCTTAAATTAATTTCATGTGATGCAGTTATTTATATTTCCATATTGTCTATGAACTTTCTTATAAGTTTACTGATCTTAGGGTATGTGAATTTAGTTATTACCATTCAATATTGATTATTATCTTTGAATCATTATTGTATCAATTGTATTTAACCTTACTAAACATTTTCGATGACCCTTATTTTTTCCCTTTCCCCTTGATTACCATAAGTATACATAGAATTTCATGCACTACTAGAATTCTAGGTATTTGCGACGAGATCCTGTTTCAAATAAGTTTTAGTGATGGGGACCCGTCGCAAATAGCTCGTCGCAGAAAACGGCGTCGCAAAAAATATTATTTGCGACGGGCCCGTCACAAATAATAGTTTTTGCGACAGGCAACTTCACTGTCGAAAATAATTCTCCGATTATATACTTTATATATATAAAAACTTTTTTACGATGGGCCCATCACAAATTCTTTTTTGCGATGGGCCCGTAATCCCGTCATAATTACTTTTTTGAAAATATTTATTTAGACTATTTACGACAGGCCCGTCACAAATACTATTTCTGATGGGCTCGTAATCCCATCGAAAATACCTTTTTTAAAATATATATATTTAGGCTATTTGCGATGGGCCCATCGCAAATACCTTTTTTTTTAAAAAAAATGTTTAGGCTATCTGCGATGGGAACTCATCGCAACAGATCCTATCGCAAATAATAAATAAATTATTTTTAAAAATAAATTTAATAAAATTAAGATTATTGAAAAATTAATTTTAATATTATTAAAATAATAAAAAAATAATAACTTTTAAAATTCTCAATATTCACAAAAAAAAATATAAAAGAAATTATAAATATTATTATGATTTTTGAAAAATTAATTTTAATATTATTAAAATAAAAAAAATAAAAAATATTAAAATTCTCAATATTCACAAAAAAAAAATTAAAAAATTAATAAAATATTATTAATTTTATTATTATTATTATTATTAAAATAAACAAACATTAAAAAATATGATATTGAAAAAATATATTTATTAAAATTATTATTAATGAAACAATAATATTAATATTACTAATATAATAAAAAATAAAAATTATTAAAATTCTCAATATTCACAAAAAAATCATAAAATAATAAAAATTAAATTATGTAATATTTGCACCGATATAAAAGACAGAAACTGTAAATAGTTCATATTACAAAAAATGTTAAATTCAAATGTTTTTGACATAAAAAAATCACTGGGGGTCTTCTTCTAGAGGAGTTGGAGGAGCAGAAAGAGCCGGTGGAGGAAACTTCATCCCTAAACTATGAGTCAGACGGCGCATGTACTCCATCTTCTCATGATGATGCTACTGTCATCAACGCATATCCTCCTCGTGTTGTTGATGTTGCTGCTTCTGCAAACTCTCTATAAAGTCATTTTGAGCTCGGAACTGCTCCTGATATTGTGGGGCAGAAGATAATGCCTCTCCATGCGCTTCTCTCGAGATGGACGCTGACATCACAGCAGTACCATAATAAGTACCAGGAGTCATATGAGAGCCGATACCAACTACTCGACCCTTCTCAAGGCCATAGAGAGTCGCCTGCATCCATGCCGCCTCGTCGAAA
The DNA here is from genome assembly GCA_963277665.1 of Viscum album. Lineage (NCBI taxonomy): Eukaryota > Viridiplantae > Streptophyta > Magnoliopsida > Santalales > Viscaceae > Viscum > Viscum album. The sequence continues at coordinate 1,032,267,227 of OY728150.1, forward strand.
TGGCAGGCACTGGTCCGATCAGTCGCCTCGTCCTGACCCTCAGCCTGTTCCTGAGAAGTCACAGCCTCATATGACTCCTTCAATTCCAATTTGAAATTAAAATTGGGAAAATATTATATGCATTTAATTGTCAAACTGAAAAAAAAAATGAGAGTAACCACAACCCGACACTGGCGATCACCTCTAATCTCTCTGATAGATGGATCATTGTACATCCTCCGATAAATATCGTACTCTATAATATCAGGATGCTTGACTGCCTATATAAATATAAAACAAACTTTTTATATCTAAATTTATATAAAATATTTAAAAAAATACTTACCAGATGCTATCTATGCGTACTGAATGTACGGCTACCAGCTCGATGTGTCACCTCCTATCTCCCCCGGTTCTACCGACCCAATGAAGACCTCCTCTAAAATCCACCACCCAACCAGTGTGCACATAATCCATACCAAACCTGAGATGAAATGTACTCTGGTCAGTGGGCTCTACACGACTCATCAAATACTTTCACTTCGCCTTTTTTAATGGTCGTCTTTCTCAAATTGTGCAAAAACTGATGCAATCACTCACGCATAGCCACCTCCCATGCTGCATGGATATCGTCATGCATGATATCATCGATGGGATACCATAAACCCTACAAATAATTTATAATATCAAGTTATTAATAAAATATATTTCAAAATAAATTTAAAAATAAATATTATTTATTTACGTACCAGCCAATGATTGTATATGATGAGCTGCACATCAACGGGAATTTGTTCCCATGTGGTCCATGGCTGAGAAAAATAATTGCGGAAGATAGCGCTCTCTTATCCAACAGCTACATGCACAAAACTACGAAAAAAGAATAAATAATCAAACAATTAGTATATATATAAATAAATTAATGAAATCTAACTAAAATATACAGGTTACCATACCTCCGTTTGTGTGGATCAAAGCCAAAACGTGGACGTCACTCGAGGATAGGGTTAGGAATCATCAGTCACGCAAGACCGCACCCCCTCCGTGTACCTCCTGAACCACCAGTAGGCTGAGGGTCAGATGATCCCTCATCCCCCTCTTCCAAAGGTAGCTCATCCACCTCTAACTCACGCAATAGATCAGAGTCCATCTGAAACACAAAATGATTATCGTTAGTAGATAGTTTGAAAATAACTATTATATATATATATATATATATTATTTATGGTCATAATCAGTATTTAACTATGTATATCTTCACCTTCATCGTCATCTTCATATCTGAATATGCTGATGTATTCATATTCTTTCTCAGCATCATCAATATCTATATGAGTTTCACTTTCACCATCCCTTATCATTTCAAATTCATTTGTAACATCATTAACATCTTCGTCACCATCGACCCTTAATTGTGGGATGTCATCATCGATATTCACTTTTCATTGTGAAAAAGATGGATTTTGAGTAGTCTCTTGAAAAAATTCAATTCCTTCCACTTCAACGGAACCACATTTAGTTTGAGTAAATTTATTTTCTTGAGATTTCATTTTTATTATGCTCCACCAATCACTCAGTTATCTTGAAGTAGTACAATACTTTGCGTAATAAATTTGATGTGAATTTTGATCTAGTAAAAATGGTTCATTTACTACTAGAAGACTTTTATATTTAATATCGACGATTCCATGTGTCGGATGAACATGCAAGCCTCTATCAGTATCCAACCATCGACATTTAAACATCGTTATATAATTTTTTCCTAGATAACATAGCTCAATAATTTCATCCAGAATGTCGTAAAATCAAACTTCAGTTTCTCTATGATTTGATCCTCTCAGACAAACACCACTTTTCATGGGTTTTTTTGATTCTCCATATTCACGTGTATGAAATCGAAAACCATTCACCACATATGCATTATAAGATTTAACCATTTTCAATGGTGTGTCACTAAATATACAAAGTTGCTAATCAATTTTATTAGCATGTTGATACAACTAAAAATTTGTAAAACAATTATAAATATAATAAATAGTAAATTAAATTTATATTAATCCATCAATAATTTATGTTACCAGTTTTTGAAATCATTGAGAAAAAAAATTCAGCGTTCTTCAAGAGCAGCTACTGTAATTTGTGGAAGTTGTTTCTTGATATGATTATCATATAACCTACAAATAAAATAATTTTACATATTGTAACAGAAATTATAGAATAAGTGATAGAATCACTCACAGTACAAATGTTGTCATTTCTTCATAATTGAGCAGAACATATGTATGAGCTTTGTGATGTTCATCATCTAAAATCCATCGTTCTTGAACTCCATCGAAGCCAAGATTTGGCTGATTAAAAACTGATAAATGATTGTCCAATTCATCATTACCATTTCCCTTGTTCCATCCCATGAAGTTTTGTTTTGAGGGATATTCAGATTCAAAATAGTGAGAGCAGAAAAAAGCAATTTCCTCTTGCAAATAAGCTTCAGAAATTGGTCCTTCAACCGATGCTTTGTTACGTACTTTTTTCTTCAATTTCTACATGCATCTCTTGAATGGGTACATCCATCAACCTCCACATTTAGCTTCATGTAGAAAATGTAATATCTGATGTTCCATTGAGTCCAAGAAAGCATGAAGAAATATTTTTTCCAGTTTACATATAATTACAGAAACATCTTCTTCCAGTTTTCTTAGCGCATTATAGTCTGTTGTCGCTACACAAATGTCTCGAAAAAAAAATATGATATGTTTGTTATAGAATCCTGAATCATGGAATTAAAAAAACCTCTAAATCCAATCGGCATAAGTCTTTCCATTATAACATGACAATCATGACTTTTTAATCCAGTAATATGATAATTGTTAACACATCTACCCAAATTAGAAGCATAGCCACATGGAAGTCTCAAATATGCAGTCTACTAACAAAATAATATGTGACTCTCTTTGGAATGTGTATAATCTGCTTTTGGCATCATTAACCTCTGTGATCTGACATTTTCTAATAGTCCAAGTTCTGGTTGCATGCAAATTTGGGCAAGATCTAATCATGCTTTTACAGTATCTTTGGTCTTACATGGTGTATCCAAAACTGTATGAAATAAATTATCAAAATAGTTCTTCCCAATATGCATGACATCCAACATGTGGCGGACCAACAAATCAGACCAATATGGGAGATCCCAAAAAATGATTTGTTTTATATAATTATGTTCTTTCCCGAAGCCATGAATTTTCTGTTGGTTTACTGTTAGCCCAAATGTGATGGGAGGAAATGAAAATACAACTAATTTTAATTTTGTATCTAAGATCATTTTTGGAGGTCCATACCTTTCAATTATGCCTTTTCTGAAATGAGATTTGTTCCTTCGAAAAGGATGATTGGTTGGAAGAAATCTACGATGACAGTCAAAATATCAAGTTTTTTTCCATTGCTGAGCATAAAAGCTTTTTTGTCGTTCATAAAGTAAGGACATGATTTCGGACCATGTGTACTCCAGCCAGAAAACATGCCATATTCTGTAAAGTCACTAATCGTCCACATCAATGCAGCTTTTAATGTGAAATTTTTTTTCGCAGCAACATCATATGTACTAACACCATTACTCCACAATTCATTTAACTCATCAATCAATGGTTTCAAATAAAAATCAATATTATTTTTCGGATTTACTGGGATTAATATGGTCAAAAAGATATAGGGATCATTTATCAACGTCCATAGAGGTAGATTGTACAAATTTATAAAGATAGGACAACATGAATACTGACTATTATAAGAACCAAACAGACAGAAACCATTAGTAGAAAGACCCAATCATGCGTTTCGGGCTTCTAAATCAAAAGATGGATGCAGATGATCAAAATGTTTCCATGAATCACCATCAGATGGATGATTCAAGCTTTTAATGGTTGAAATATTGGTTTTGTGATATGACATCATTAACGTTGTGTTATGGGACACAAATAAACATTGTATCCTGGGTGTAAGGGGGAAATATCTCAACTGTTTTACAGGAATCGATCTAGACTTCCCTGGTTGAGCTTCTTTATACCTCAATTGTCCACATGTGGGACAACTATCCAATGACTCATTTTCACCAGAATATAAGATGCAATCATCTTCACATGCATGAATCTTCTGATAACTAAGGCCTAGATTACGAACCAACCTCTTGTTCTCATAGTAATTTACAGGAAACACATTTCCTTCAGGTAATAGTGTTTTAACCAAAGAAAATATATAATCAAAACAGTTGCTTGACATTGCATTATCTGATTTAATTGCCATAAATTTTGCAACCTCTTCTAATTTTGTTATCTTAAAACAAGGATATAATGCATCCTCACTAGACCTCAACAACTCATAAAATTCAGATGGTGCCAACTCAGGAGTAGAATCAATATCATCGTGAGTTTCAGTTTGTTGAACAGATGGACTTGCAACATCATGTACTAAATTTTGAAACCGTGATGGATCCGGAATCAAGTTATTAGTATCTTATTTGGAACTGTGTTCACCGTGTTGATACCAAAAAACATAATCTGGTTAAAAACCAAACTGCAAGATATGTCCCCCAACCGTGTCAAATGTTTCAAACGTTCTCAGAGAACATTTTTTACAAGGACACTTAATCGTTCCTTCTAAAACATATTATGGTTTTGATGATGCAAATTCTAAGAAAGCTTCAACACCCTCAATATATACAGGATTTAAACCAGAACTATTTGGATTTCTGCACTTATTTATCCAAGCATGATCATCTAATAATAACTGATGTCAATTTCCTTGTTCCATATTTTTCTACAAAATATATAATCATCACTATTTTTGATTAATTTGAATTCATAAAAACATTATCTGAAAAAAGAAGATAAATAATTACTATTAATTCTCCATAATTACCATTAATTAAGGGCGACACAATTTCCAGTGGATTGATGGCTAATCTTTTGTCCTATGACTCAAAAACTTTCATCTTTCTCACACTCAAATCACAATAAAGAATCTGGTCAGAGGTACGCATATTCATTCTCGCATGCACGGGAATGAATATGCCTATCTCTGACCAGATTCTTCATTGTGATTTCAGTGTGAGAAAGATCCATGTAACTGAGCCGTCAGACAAAAGAGCCCTCTTTTCATTGATGAATCGTCTTCTTTCATTTGTTACTGCCTGAAAAAATTATAAAAAATATGATCTTACGAATGCATATCCAATATCGTGCATACGAGATTGAATATGCCTATGTAGTATCACATTTTTCATAATGTTTTGAGTTGGTGAGAGTTGAAAGGAGAAAAGTCATCGAGCAAAATGAGTGTCGTCAATCCACTGGAAATTGTGCCAATTTCTTAAAATTTAATAAAATTAATTAAAATTTCTTTCTAACTATTCCTAATTGTTCCTAACTAATTATTACTATTTATTACTAATTATTACTAATTATTACTAATTATTAATATTTATTACTAATTATTCCTATTTATTACTAATTATTCCTATTAATTACTAATTATTCCAATTTATTACTAAGTATTCCTATTTATTACTAATTATTTATATTTATTACTAATTATTCCTATTTATTACTAACTATTCCTATTTATTACTAACTGTTACTATTTATTAATAAATATTACTATTTATTTCCATTTATTACTAATTATTCCAATTTATTACTAATTATTCCTATTTATTACTAATTATTCATATTTATTACTAACTATTATTATTAATTACTAACTATTATTATTTATTACTAACTATTACTAATTATTACAAACTATTAATAAGTATTCCTATTTATTCTTATTTATTACTAATTATTACTTATTATTACTAATTATTACTAATTATTACTAATTATTACTAATTATTACTAATTATTACTAATTATTACCAATTATTACTAATTATTTTTAATTATTACTAATTATTTCTAATTATTACTAATTATTAAAATTTATTACTAATTATTACAATTTACTCCTATTTATTACTAATTATTTTTAATTATTCCTATTTATTCCTAATTATTCCTAATTATTACTAATTATTCCTAATGTTTACTAATTATTCCTAATTATTACTAATTATTGCTATTTATTACTAATTATTGCTATTTATTACTAGTTTATTGCTAATTATTGCTAATTATTGATAATTATTGCTAATTATTACTAATTATTACTAATTATTGCTAATTGTTACTAATTATTGCTAATTATTCCTAATTATTGCTAATTATTACTATTTATTTCTAATTAGTACAAATTATTTCTAATTATTCCTATTTATTCCTAATTATTACTAATTATTGCTAATTATTAGTATTTATTAGTAATTATTAGTAATTATTAGTATATATTACTAATTATTACAATTTATTACTAATTATTATTAATTATTCCTATTTATTCCTAATTATTACTAATTATTCATATTTATTACTAACTATTCCTATTTATTACTAACTATTGTTATTTATTCCTAACTAATCCTATTTATTACTAACTATTACTAATTATTCCTATTTATTACTATTTATTCCTATTTATTCCTAATTATTACTAATTATTACTAATTATTACTAATTATTACAAATTATTACTAATTATTACTAATTATTACTAATTATTATTAATTATTTAAAATTATTACTAATTATTACTAATTATTACTAATTATTACTAATTATTACTAATTATTACAATTTATTACTAATTATTACAATTTACTCATATTTATTACAATTTACTCATAATTATTACTAATTATTCCTAATTATTCTTAGTTATTACTAATTATTCCTAATTATTACTAATTATTTCTATTTATTACTAATTATTGCTATTTATTACTAATTATTGGTATTTATTACTAATTATTGCTAATTATTGCTAATTATTACTAATTATTCCTAATTATTCCTAATTATTGCTAATTATTGCTATTTATTTCTAATTATTCCAAATTATTCCTTATTATTCTAATTATTGCTAATTATTATTATTTATTGCTAATTATTAGTATTTATTAGTAATTATTAGTAATTATTAGTATTTATTACTAATTATTACAATTTATTACTAATTATTACAATTTATTACTAATTATTACAATTTATTACTAATTATTACAATTTATTACTAATTATTACAATTTATTACTAATTATTACAATTTATTACTAATTATTACAATTTATTACAAATTATTACAATTTATTACTATTTATGACGATTTATTACTTTTTATTACTCATTATTACTATTTATTACTATTTATTAATAATAATTATTATTTATTACTAATTATTAGTATTTATTACTATTTATTACCAATTATTATTAATTAACTACAAATTAATTATATACATTACTAATTATCTCTAATAATTATTAATTACTACTAATTATTAAAAATTAGTACTAAAATTTTCAATTTATTAGTACAAGTAAATACTATTGACAAAACAATTTAAAAATAATTTAATTGCAACTAATAAACAATAATAAAAATTAACATAAAAAATGAAATAAATAATAAATTAAATAAAACATAAATTCCATTAAGACAGATTTTCTATTGATGTAGACGGCTTCACAACTTCTTCGTGAACAAAAAAATTAACTTTGAAAAAATTTCCCTCTAAAATCAGAGTTTAGAGAGAAACAGGATCTAAAAATTGAGAGTAATGAGAGGAAAAAATAGATGGGAGTATATATAGGTGAGATTATTTGCGACGAGATTATTTGCGACGGGTATCCCCTTGCAAATAATATCTTTTGCGACGAGACCCATCGAAAATACCTACGCCCGCATTAATTACTATCGGCGGTTAAAAAGTTATTTGTGATGGGTCCCGTCGCAAATAGTCCCTACCGACACACCTTTTGCAATGGGACGACATCCCGTCGCAAAAATCTATTTACTGCCACCGGGTATTTGCAACGGGGCCCGTCGTAAAAAAAATTTAACCGCCGACAGAAATTAATGCGGGCGTAAGTATTTGCGATAGGTCCCATCGCAAATAGCCCCTGCAGGCACACCTTTTGCGACGGGACAACATCCCGTCGCAAAAAACTAGTAACCGTCGTCGGGTATTTGCAACGAGGCCCGTCGCAAATAACTTTCGCGCAGTTTAGCTCGCTACCCGCGCATAACTTTTTGCGATGATAGATGAAATCTCATCGCAAATAATTGGTTATTTGCGACGGGTCGTTACCCTTGTCGCAAATAACCTCTTGGACGGACCTTTTGCGATGGGATTTATTCCCGTCACAAAAAGACCTTTTTCCCGTAGTGATTCAAGGATATACTAGATATAATAAATTTGTAATCCTCAAATAAAAAAAATGTTGTAATTAGTGCTTTCATTTTTAAAATAAGACACTTTTTTATGTATCTTATTTAACAACACTACATAATGGTTCTTTCCTTTGAGTTGTGATCTACTAGTATCTTATGCTAATTTAAAGGAAGATCAACATAGGCTCCAGGTAGCTGGGGTTGGGTCGCTATAGAATGGGTGACATCAAGCAATATGTGAGGGAAATGTTACTGATATTTCATCAAGGGGATTGATTATATTCATATGATAAACCATTTTCCTTGGAGGAATTTCAAATTAAAAATAACATGTGTCGAAAAGAGTTTTTCATAATGCATAATTGAATAAAATGAAATGTCAATGATAAACCATATAAAAACATTATATTGTATACACTTGTGTTACTAATCATGATCTATAAAGAATAACATAATCATATAATATATACAAATGAAATATCTATTAGTAATGAAATTATTATAGTAGTAACAAAGATATTAAGATAAATTTAACTCTTAATAATGTGAAAATTGGTCCATTCATTGAGTATATTCTTAATCTTATGAACATATAAAACTACATTGAGTCAACACCCAATCAATTAAACAGAGATATTCCCATCATGTTCATTATCAATCCTACGAAAGTAGAGAATTTCATAGAATTCATGCTCAAAATCATCATAAAATTTTGTTAAAACATTATTTAAAACATAAGTATTTTATATTGGATCCCACCCAACCTCAACCATATAACGTTTTGCTAAAAAAAATATCTATTATTCATTACAAATTTGATTTATTCCCATCATGTATTAGGTTCACACCCTAATACCTATGATGGTATGTTATAAGATATACCTATTTTCATAATGATTTGTAGAGAATTATAATTTTGGGACAACCCATCATAAAATAATACATTTTTGTTCCATGGGCCCATGAAAAGAGTCATATATTATACATCAAGAAATTAGACTATAGAAAAGAGATTGTCCTCGTGATAACATGTATAAGAAATTTCATATTCCATTAAGAGGAATATGGGGAATGATATCATATGGACACATCTCAAGTGTAAGTCAAGTAATATGAAAAGATATTAACATAAATGAAAAATACAATTTCTAAAAATATTGGACAATCCACACTAAAAAATAAAATATCCCTTTGTGAAATGATTGAAAACACCTTAAAACTATTTTTATGAAAATATAAATCATTGAGGTTGATAAGTCATTTTATAAATGATCAATAATGTTTTTTGGGGAAAATTATAATATACATATTATTTCAAAAACATTAATTGGGATTATTAAAAATTATTAATTCTTATTTCATGAATAAATTTCTTATAAAATAAATTTTAAAATAAATTTTTCAATTTAAAAATAAAAATTACCCCATTCAAAAAAATAAGAATAGTTTTTTTTATTTCAATATTATCATGAGTCAATATAATTTAGATAAAAAATATTAAGATATGTAATGGAATAACCTTGATAATAAAATTTCATAAAATAATTTGTTATCATGGAAAATGATCGAAATAATTAATTTTATTAGTTTTAATTAAAAAACCCATGTGGAAAAAATTAATTGAGTTTTTAAAACATAAATAATGGTTTAAAAAATTTTATAAAAAAAATTAATAAACTATTGAATCATAGGTATTGATATTTATAAAATTATCAAATTAATAAAAACATTAACAATAAAATTCTATTCCAAATACATGAAGAGGGGATGGTTTATCTCCCAATAAACAAATAGAGTACATTTTATCTGAATAAACTGAAATAGAGGGAAGAAATATACTTCCACAAAAAGACTAGATGAGAGTAAAATAATTTTTTTTGGGAGATAGTGTTCAGGATATTTTACCCTATGCTGAAATTCAATGATTATAATCTTGATTTGAAGAAGATATTAGAAGAACCCCTTATAGATTCATTGTAATTCAAATGAAAAACACAAGAATAATATAATTTAATACATATTTCTTAATCTCTAAAATTAAAATATAATCAAATTATAAACTCGTTAGATGGGAATTTTATAGAGAAAATTTCAAAATATGTCATCAATACAATGAATATATTTATGAATTAAAATATCGATGGGGAAACCCATACATTAATTATCTACATGCATGAATTTTCATTATCATACAATGTAATTAATATAAATCTAATAATAATACATCTTAGTAATTTAAACATATATATAATATTTTTTTATCTTTTTTAGGAATATTTATAATACAATGATTATTTTGATAACTACAATTTACATTATTAGTTGTTATAATTCAAATTTCATTACATATTACTCATAACGACAACATAAAACCTCGTAGATTTATAAAAATTTTATCATTAAAATATTTTTAAATATTTTTAATTTATATATGCATCCACATCTTGTATGATTGTAATTGAGGAGATGGTTTGAGATAAAGTGATATAAGACAATCGTGTTTCAATTAATTTATAGATATCGTAGAAATACATAAAAATGATCACCAAATTTTATAAGACAATTTCATATAAAAAATAATGATATATGTAAATCCTTTATAACATTTATATTCAAAAAATATGTTTTGTAACCAATTTTTCAAGTCGACTATAAGACCCCGACCTTAAACCTTACTTAATATTGAATTAAATGAATAATTCACATTGAGGATCTTTTCAGGTTTATAGTTTTAGAGAATTGGGACATAACTATTACATCTCAAAAGATTACAAAGTAGACACTTCTACTAAGTTTCCATAAAAAAACTGTTAAAAGAAACATGTCTAGTTCCATGTTTTAGATAACACGTCTTTACTTGATCCCATCCTTGACTCTATTCATCTTTAAGTCCTGTGAAAAACATTTCAAAAACTTGGGGTGAGCATAAAAAGCTCAGTAAGGGATACACAATGAATGAAAACTGTTAGTTTTTCAAAACTACAAGTAATCAATGTATACTTTATCAAAGTAATAATTTTCACCTTTATGAAGTATTAAAAACTATTCACTGAATAAAAGTTCATTACTTACCCTTTTGTAACCAAAAGATTACCATAAAACCCATATAAAGATCACATAACATATAAAGGTAACTCGGGACATAAACATATTTAAATGGAATAACCATACGGTCGACTTCACACATATCACTTAATGGAATAGCCATACGGCCGAATTCTATACCCAATTCATTGGAGGTTGTAACGTAACCACCCGTCCTGGTATTCATGGCACCACCCGTCATATGGTTTATCACGTAACCACCCGTCAAATGTCCAAGTACCCTTATAAAATCATAAGACATAAAACAAATATAATGGAAAGAAAACATGTCCAGACTTTGATCACAATATATCACTTAAATATATTGACATAAAAAATCCATTATAAAAACCATTTTCAATACCAAAATACATAAAAGAGTATATGGTATTTATTTCATTTAAAAAAACATTACGGCTTATTGAGGAAGCCAAAGAACAAATAATACTCGTGGCGGTGGAAAAAGTCGATGTCACTGCGTACGTTAAAAGAAAAATTCCTTTTTGTTGTTTAGTAAAACGATTCGTAGAAAAATATTAATTTTGTATTAAAGTAAAAGTCAAAGGGGTTTATACACCGTATACAAGAACGAAATATGCCTCAATGAAAGGAGATTGAGACGAAGTCCCTTACAAAGACTGTAGGATTAAGGATAAATCAATTACATAATTATGTGTGACAAACAAATACACCAAATATAAGTGGATATTAAGTGTAAAACAATCATAGGACATTCAAACATATTCATAGAACGACATATTCAAGGAGTACAAGTTTATCCCAAAGAATCAAAATTGGGTTAAGAAGTTCCCTTGCAAAAATTCGACAGCCTAACAGTGTCACTTCAAAATTCAGAAAAAGAGTTGATGAGAGATAAAAAGGGTATCTCATCACTTGGACATAAAATTTACATCAAAAAGGATATAAAGGAACATATCCTGACATAATATTATGTGAATTAAAAGACATAACAAAATAAGTCTTTTAAAAAGAGGAGGGTGAAAGGTTCCCTTACCGACTTGGGTAACTTTCGAAACGTACACCCCATTGAAGAAGGGTCATACAATGAATATGTAAATACCCATAAATGAAATTATATTACACAAAGATTATAATAATGGGAAGTAAATACGCCACTCAAAGGAAATGGTAAAAAATGTAGCATAAATCTAGCGGGACTAAAAGTGATATGAAAAATTCCTTACGAAAACTCGGCAGCCTAACGGCGCCACTTAAAACTTCAAAAAATGGGCTGATGAGATCAAATAGGGTCTCCCATCATATTAAAATAAAATGTACATAAAGAGGAATATAAAATAACATCCCCCATCAAAACAAATAGTATCTTAAAAGAAGTGACATAAAGGAGAGTACTTAAAAACAAAGAGAGAGGATAGATCTCTTACGAAAATTCGGCAGCCTAACGGTGCCACTCAAAACTTCCAAAATGGATTGATGAGAGAAAATAGGGTCTCTCATCATATGAAAATAAAAATTACAGTAGGATTAATATAAAATAACATCCCAATCATAAGAAATATGAGCTTAAAAGGAATGACACAAAAGAGTGTACTTAAAAAGAAAGAGAGGGGTAGGATCCCTAACCTCGAGTCCGACATGACTCGATCGTTCTTTAATCTTCTGAATAATAAAATTTGGTAAATTTATAATTTATTAATGACCTAATTTAAATATTATTATTCAGTTAATATCACATATTATAATGTTATAATAATTGGTTAATAAAGTGAGTTCATATCAGAAGTTTTTTTCGATGTTCGGTACATGAGTAAAAATCGAACTTGTTGGAAAAGAATTTTCTATGTAGTTATAGGTACATCATATCCAAAATAGTATTGATATTTTAAATATCATATATATCAATTATATATTCATTTTATTCTATTCCATAGCATTTGGAGATAAAAAATTAAAATCACCGTTCATGGAGACGGTAGGCCATACGTACGCATGAACGCTACTTTCATTTGTTTGTCATATTAATGGAATTAAAATAAAATGAGAGATATATATATTTTATTTCCAGAATTATATCCTTAATTTAGATGTAAAATATTACATATATATCCATTATATATATGTACTTATAATAGTAAATAACATTTGGAGATAAGAAATGAAATGTACCGTTCATGGAGACGGTAAGCTGTACGTACGCATGAACGCTACTTTCATTTTTTTTGTATTAAATGGAATGAAATAATAATGATATAAAGGTATATTATAATTCCAGTAGTATATCATATGCAATACCATTAATCTCATCCTTTATATGTACCACATATGGCATTAACAAATCAAATCACTTTGAGGGGACGGTAGTCCGCACTTCATAAAATGAAGATATCGCATTTACCCATAATGGAAACCATAAAGGTATGCAATAAATGAAAAATACATAAGCTTAAGGAAAAAATAAACATATTATATATCATATATAAATATAGTGACATATTAATGTCCACCTTTGAAGGTGTTAAAAAAATATTGAACAATCATCGTTTCGTGAGGCAGTAATTCGCCATCCACAGAAACAGTATGTTCATTAACCATTAGACGAATGTGTGTGTAATTGTAGCTCGAATACTTCACATAACAACCTACTAGTATATTTAAGATACTGGTGTTTTTACAAAAGAAAGGAATAAAAATATTTTAGAGGGTTGGAGAAGAAAAATAAAACATAAGAACACAAGAGAGGACACTACCTTTAAATCGGGTAACTCTCTTTGATTTGAGCTCAAAGGCTTCCTTGGAAAGGATTCTGCCCAAAGTGAGGCTTCAATGATGAAGATAGGGATGTGAAGATATTAAATGGGTAGGTTTTGCCCGATCCAAAGGCTTGAGAGGTGTGGGTAAGGTGGTAGAGGTGGGGGCCTTTTATAAGAGGAGAGGAGGGCACTCTTGGAAAGTTATAAAATATTACTTTATTATGTAATGTTGTTTTCGGATTTTAAAGGTCCCAAAAGGATATATTTAGAGGATAAGGTGATAAGGTTTCTAAATCCAACCATCCAATAGGTTTGTGACAAGTTTAGGTCTTAGATTTTACATTATCTTTTCATTTTATTTAAATCGTTAAATAATGAGGTAATCGCTGCATCATCATGGTGTCATAAATAATTTAATTTATTTAATGTCTAAAAATTATAAAAAAATATCATGACGTAGGAAATATTTTTATATTTCTAATGAATATTTATAGTCAGAAATATGACTTGTATAACCCCATGTAAAAATTGTTTTAGTAAAACAACACATGTTTGTGACATTTTAAATTTAACTTTAAATAAAAAGTTATTTATGTCATTTTCCTAGAAAAGTGGATCCATGGGGTCCCCAAGTTGACCCATGGATTTTATTTGTCATCCATGAAACTTCCAATGAGGATAGAACATGTGTCTAGGTCATTTAATATTATTAAAACATTATTTTTACCTTAAATTACACTAATTACCTTTAATCGCGATTAATAAAACTAAAAAATTACTATTCACAAAAAATATTTTAATCTCATTGAACAACATTTTACTTTTTAATGACAACCATGTATGTCAGATTTTTGAAAATAAAATCACAGAAGTGGAAAAGTTTCATTTAAACGAAAAATCAGTTTCTTTAACTACCACTTAGTGGTTTCACTATTCATCAAAAATTGATGTTTTTTAGAAAAATACCAAAAATTCACCCAAAGATATATTTGATATTCCGAATTCAAAAATGAGGTCTATTTTAAAAAATTCAAAACATATAAGTTGCATTAATTAATTTAATAATTAATTCCCACTGTCAAAACAAATAGCGTGTTTTTAAGAAACATAATCTTTTAAAAGATTGACACTAGTTTAAGTCCAATTTCAAAGTGAAATTAATTCCAATGACCACTATTGGATTAAATGGTAAAAATATATTGTAATTGGGCTTTAAAACCAATTCAAAATATAATCTAATCATATAAATAAATTAGATTAAAAAGACGTTTTGAATTAAAATACAACATTTTTCACTATTCATTAAAAAATGAACTTTATCGGAAAAATACCAAAAATTTACAGAATGTAAATTTTGATGTCTCGATTATAAAGAAGAATTTTATTTGGTCCAATATAACATATGAAAATGTAAAAAAGTGTATTTATAAAGGGTTCGCCATCAAAAGGTCGTTAATCGACCTTTTAAAGAATATTAGAATATTTACGCTTAAAGTTGGATTCATTCACATTTTATGCCTCTAACATTTATTGGATAAAAGTAAAAATATTTGACAAACATATATAATCATTTTTTCGTTAGTTCCATTCATTCCCGTCATTACAACGTCTAGGCGTTAACTACCATTTAAAATAATATTATATTATTTTTAGAGTGCAACGCAAGATTCCCAAGAAACTCGTTGTTGCGTATTGGGTACGCCATCGAGCATAGCGTCCCCTTTAAATTAATATTAATATTTTTTTCACAAATATAGATAAATATGAAAATTTCATATTCTTTATTTACCTGGGGTGTTACATCCTTCCCCCCTTTTGGGAATTGCGTCCTCGCAATTTTTAAAATTGGGCTTGGAAACTTCATTGAAAATCCCACATCGGAACAAGAGTCAGTAAAACTACCACATTAAAATAAAGAAAGAGAATTACGAAGGTCACCTGAGTTAAACCATACTATAATTCCATGTAGGAAAACATGGACATGAAAGAAAAAGCAAAGGGTCATGTTCTGAGGGAGAGTGATAGTAAACATGTCTAGGAGAAAGTTAACCATAATAAAATCACAAACTTATGGTGGGTTAAACGGTATTAAATTCCCCAGTAGGAAAAGTTAATAGACAACATTTTTGTTTTAAGTTACTTTTCATTGAGGAATTTATTTTTTGATCTTAAGGAAACATACTTACTTGTCGTGTAGACTCTCATCTCTTACTAGATTTCTTACACAAACTCATATTTTCTCCAAAAGATGAGTATTTAGGATGACTTGCTAATATTAAGAGAGCTATAATCAACTTCTATAGAATCACCTAATCCACAAAAGAGAACTATATATTTCCCATGTATTTAGACCTTAACCAAAACCAAAATTGTTAGAACAAGATCAGATAATCCACAAATGGATAATCCTTTATAAAAAAAGAAAATCTATTCTTAATCTCCAAAATTTGACCAACAAAACCCGAAGTTCAACGAAGACCATTCAATAAACTATTTTTCCATAAAATTATTCAAAGTAAACCAAACTAAGATTGAAACCCAAATATTTGAAGGATTTAATCACATAGTCTTCCAAGGTACAAATTAACATTTATCTCTAAATAACAGCAGTCGCTCTTAAAGTCTCATATTGAAAAGTAATTAACCTAATCACATATCCTCCATGATAGGTTAATAATCCCCATAGATAACCCAAAATAAACTTACTCTTAATTCATAAAATCATCTAACTAAAAAGAATAAGTCATACTAACTAGGGACTTCACATAGTCCAGTGGTAGGCGATAAATACCAGTCACACTTTGGTTGTGGGTTAGATTCCCGTAGCTTTGTCCGACGCGACGGGTTATCACACGGTCTGCTTGTTGCCCTTTTTCCAAAACTATATAATTCTTAAAACATTCCCCAAAAAGAGATAAAATCTTAAAAAATAATCATAACATATTTTAACCTCAATTTTATCTCATGCCGTTCATTTTCAATCATATGATAGAGTAACCCATAATTTCCTAAAAAGTAAGTATCATATAAACCCTAATGGTTACCTTTATAATTATTACCTGAACTTCCACATCGATTGGCCATCTCGTACATGATGCATTACAGAACATACCAAGGTTCAAGTGGTTGATCATGACTTCTTGATAGTTGGTTTAGAACAACCATGGGATTCCTCATTGAATCCCCCATTTCATCCAGTCTCTTAATCAGAGAACCACCATAGTTTCCTTCAATCCCATTGTCACATTGTTGCCTGCTAGATCCATTCATTTACTAAAAACATAAATTTCAGTGAGAGTATATCAGCAAAACCATCATGTACTAATGAGGAAGATAAACACTAAGATATACTTACTCATTCACTTTATCTAAAACTATGACTCTTTCTGAAATCCTAGCCATTATGGTAATGTCACTTATTCTTAGAGAATACACTAACCTCTAAAGTTATCTAAACCGACCTCTGATACCAACTATAAGTCCCTAGCCTTAAACCTTACTTAATATTGAATTAAATGAATAATTCATATTGAGGATCTTTTCAGGTTTAGAGTTTTAGAGAATTAGGACATAACTATTACATCTCAAAAGATTACAAAGTAGACACTTCTACTAAGTTTCCATAAAAAAACTCATAAAAGAAACATGTCTAGTTCCATGTTTTAGATAGTATGTCTTTCCTTGATCCCATCATTGAACCGATTCATCTTTAAGTCCTGTGAAAAACATTTCGAAAACTTGGGGTGAGCATAAAAAGCTCAGTAAGGGATACACAATGAATGAAAACCGTTAGTTTTTCAAAACAACAAGTAAACCATGTATAATTTTTCAAAGTAATACTTTTCACCTTTATGAAGTAGTAAAAACTCTTCACTGAATAAAATTTCATTACTTACCCTTTTGTAACCAAAATATTACCATAAAACCCATATAACGATCACATAACATATAAAGGTAACTTGGGACATAAACATACTTAACAGTAATAACCATACGGTTGACTTCCACACATATCACTTAATGGAATAGCCATACGGCCGACTTCCATACCCAATGCATTGGAGGTTATAACGTAACCACCCGTCCAGGTATTCACGGAACCACCCGTCATATGGTTTATCACGTAACCACTCTTTAAATGTCCAAGTACCATTATAAAATCATAAGACATAAAACAAATATAATGTAAAGAAAACATTTCCACACTTTGATCACAGTATATCGCTTAAATATATTGACATAAAAAATCCATTATAAAAACCATTTTCAATACCAAAATAAATAAAAGAGTATATGGTATTTATTTCATTTAAAAAAACATTATGGCTTATTGAGGAAGCCAAAGACCAAATAATACTCGCGGCGGCGGAAAAGTTCATTGTCACCGCGTACGTTAAAAGAAACATTCCTTTTTTTCATTTAGTAAAACGATTCGTAGAAAAAGATTACTTTTGTATTAAAGTAAAATTCAAAGGGGTTTATACACCATATAAAAGAACGAAATATGCCTCAATTAAAGGAGATTGAGACGAAGTCCCTTACAAAGACGGTATCCTTGGATTAAGGATAAATCAATTACATAATTATGCCTGACAAACGAATACACAAAATATAAGTGGATATTAAGTGTAAAAAAATCATAGGACATTCACACATATTCATAGATTGACATATTCAAGGAGTAAAAGTTTATCCCAAAGAATCAAAATTGGGTTAAGAAGTTCCCTTGCAAAAATTCGACAGCCTAACAGCGTCACTTCAAAATTCAGAAAAAGAGTTGATGAGAGATAAAAAGGGTATCTCATCACTTGGACATAAAATTTACATCAAAAATGATATAGAAGAACATATCCTAACATAATTGTATGTGAATTAAAATACCTAACAAAAGAATTCTTTTAAAAAGAGGAGGGTGAAAGGTTCCCTTACCGACTTGCGTAACATTCAAAACATACACCCAATTGAAGAAGGGTCATACAATGAATTTGTAAATACTCATAAATGAAATTATATTAATCAAAGAGTATAATAATGGGAAGTATATACACCACTGAAAGGAAATTGTGTAAAATGTAGCATAAATCTCACGGGACTAAAAGTGAGATGAAAAATTCCTTACGAAAACTCGGCAGCCTAACGGTGCCACATAAAACATCCAAAAATGGATTGATGAGATCAAATAGGGTCTCTCATCATATTAAAATAAAATTTACATCAAGAGGAATATAAAATAACATACCCCATCAAAACAAAGAGGATCTGAAAATAAGTGACATAAAGGAGAGTACTTAAAAAGAAAGAGAGAGGTTAGATCTCTTACGAAAATTCGGCAGCCTAACAGTGCCACTCAAAACTTCCAAAATGGATTGATGGGAGAAAATAGGGTCTCTCATAATATGAACATAAAAATTATAGTAGGAGTAATATAAAAGAACATTCCAATCATAAGAAAGATAAGCTTAAAAGGAATGACATAAAAGAGAGTACTTAAAAAGAAAGAGAGGGGTAGGATCCATTACCTCGTGTCCGACATGAATCGATCGTTATTTAATCTCCTGAATAATAAAATTTGGTCAATTTATAATTTCTTAAGGACATACTTTAAATATTAATATTCCGTTAATATCACATATTATAATCTTATAATAATTGGTTAATAAAGTGAGTTCATATCAGACGTTTTTGTCGATGTTCGGTACATGAGTAAAAATCGAACTTGTTGGAAAAGAATTTTCCATGTAGTTATAGGTACATCATATCCATAATAGTATTGATGTTGTAAATATCATATATATCCAGTATATATTAATTTTATTCTATTACATAATATTTGGAGATAAAAAATTAAAATCACCGTTCATGGAGACGGTAGGCCGTACGTATGCATGAACGCTACTTTCATTTTTTCTCATATTAATGGAATTAAAAAAATGAGAGATATATATATTTTAATTCCAGAATGATATCCTTCATTTAGATTTATTATATTAAATATATATCCATTATATATATGTACTTATAATAGTACATAACATTTGGATATAAGAAATGAAATGTACCGTTCATGGAGACGGTAAGCCGTACGTACGCATGAACGCTACTTTCATTTATTTTTTTTTGTATTAAATGGAATGAAATAATAATGATATAAAGGTATATTATAATTAAACTAGTATATCATATGTAATACCATAAATTCCATCCTTTATACATTCTACATATGGAATTAACGAATCAAATCACTTTGAGGGGGAGGTAGTCCGCACTTCCTAAAATGAAGATATCACATTTACCCGTAATGGAAACCATAAAGGTATGACATAAATGAAAAATACAAAAACATAAGAAAAAAATAAACATATAATATATCATATATAAATATAGTGACATCTTAATGGCCACCTTTGAAGGTGTTAAAATAATATTGAACAATCATCGTTTCGTGAGGTAGTAATTCGCCATCCACAGAAACAGTATGTTCTTTAACCATTAGACGAAGGTGTGTGTAAGTGTAGCTCAAATAAATCACATAAAAACATCCTCGTATATTGAAGATACTGGTGATGTTACAAAATAAAGGAATAAAAGGATTTTAGAGGGTTGTAGAAGCAAAATAAAACATAAGAACACAAGAGAGGACACTACCTTTAAATCGGGTAACTCTCTTTGATTTGAGCTCAAAGGCTTCCTTGGAAAGGATTCTGCCCAAAGTGAGGATTCAATGATGAATAAACGGATTTTGAGAGATGAAATGGGTAGGGTTTGGCCGAGCCAAAGGCTTTAGAGGTGTGGGTAAGATGGTAGAGGTGGGGGCCTTTTATAAGAGGAGAGGAGGGCACTCTTGGAAAGTTATAAAATATTACTTTATTATATAATGTTTTTTTCGGATTTTGAAGGACCCAAAAGGATATATTTCGAGGATAAGGTGATAAGGTTTTTAAATCCACCCATCCAATAGGTTTGTGACAAGTTTAGGTCTTAGATTTTACATTATCTTTTCATTTTATTTAAATCGTTAAATAACGAGGTAATCGCTGCATCATCATGGTGTCATAAATAATTTAATTTATTTAGTGTCTAAAAATTATAAAACAAATATCATGATGTAGGAAATCGTTTTATCTTTCTAATTAATATTAATTGTCAGAAAGATGGCTTTTATAACCCCATGTAAAAATTGTTTTAGTAAAACAACATATGTTTGTGATATTTTAATTTTAACTTTAAATAAAAAGTTATTTATGTCATTTTCCAACCAAAGTGGCTCCATGGGGTCCCGAAGTTGACCCATGGATTGTCTTGGTCGGCCATGACACATCCAATGAGGGTAGGACATGTGTCTAGGTCATTTCATATTATTAAAACATTATTTTTACCTTAAATTACACTAATTACCTTTAATAGTGATTAATAAAACTTAAAAATTAATATTCACCAAAAATTATTTTAATCTCATTGAACCACATTTTAATTATTAATGACAACCATGTATGTTGGATTTTTTAAAATCAAATCACAGAAGTGGAAACGTTTCATTTAAATGAAAAATCAGTTTCTTTAACTACCACTTAGTGGTTTCACTATTCATCAAAAATTGAAGTTTTTCATAAAAATACCAAAAATTCACCCTAAGCTATATTTGATATTGTGAATTCAAAAATGATGTCTATTTTAAAAAATTCAAAACATATAAGTTGCATTAATTAATTTAATAATTAATTCCCACTGTCAAAACAAATAGCATGTTTTTAAGAAACATAATCTTTTAAAAGATTGACACTAGTTTAAGTCCAATTTCAAAGTGAAATTAATTCCAATGACCACTATTGGATTAAATGGTAAAAATATATTATAATTGGGCTTTAAAACCAATTCAAAATATAATCTAATCATATAAATAAATTAGATTAAAAAGACGTTTTGAATTAAAATACAACATTTTTCACTATTCATTAAAAAATGAACTTTATCGGAAAAATACCAAAAATTTACATAATGTAAATATTGATGTCCCGATTCTAAAGAAGAATTTTATTTGGTCCAATATAACATATGAAAATGTAAAAAAGTGTATTTATAAAGTGTTCGCCATCAAAAGGTGGTTAATCAACCTTTTAAAGAATATTAGAATATTTATGCTTAAAATTGGATTCATTCACATTTTATGACTCTATCATTTATTGGATAAAAGTAAAAATATTTGACAAACATATATAATCATTTATAGTTAGTTCCGTTCATTCCTGCCATTACAACGGCTAGGCATTAACTACCATTTAAAATAATATTATATTATTATTAGAGTGCAACACTACGGGAAAAATGAGCATTTGCGACGGGTTATTTGCGATGGGAATAAATCCCGTCGCAAATAGTCCTGTTAAAAACTTATTTGCGACAGGGTTATTTACCCGTCGCAAATAAGTATCCTTTTGCGTCGGGACAACTTTCCCCGTCGCAAAAGGACTGGCGCGGTTTGCGCGCCAAATCGCGGGAAACTTATTTGCGACGGGGGAATATTCCCATCGCAAAAAACCGGCGGCGGTAAAAGGTATTTGCGACGGGAATATTCCCCCGTCGCAAATAGTATGTCGGCAGGTGGTTATTTGCGACGGGTCCCGTCGCAAATAACTATTTACCCGTTGACCGTAATAAATGCCGGCTAAGGTATTTGCGACGGGTCCCGTCGCAAATAATACTATTTACGACGGGAATCTCGTCGCAAATGGACCCGTCGCAAATAATCTAACCTATATATACCCCCATCCGTTTTTTTCAAAACATTCTCAAATTCCATCTTCTTCTTCTCTCAAAGTTATATTTCTAAAGTTCAGTTTTTCTTCAGTTTAATTTTTTTCTCCGGAGCTGATATTAAAGTTTTGAAGAACGATCAGAGCAGATCAATTTTCAAGGTATTTATGTTCAATTTAATTTAATATTTATTTTTAATTTTTTATTAGTTTCAATTATTCTTAATTAGTTGTAATTTAATTATGTTTATATTGTTTTATTACTTAATAAATTTAAATTATTAGTATTGTTCATAGTTAATGGTAATTAGGAATAATTAGGAATAATTAGTAATAATTTTTAATAATTAAGAATAAATATTAATAATTAGTAATAAATACCAATAATTAGGGATAATAACATTATTACATTATTAGTCTATTTTATTATTATTATTAAAATAATATAATTTTTTATATATATACAGTTCTCTTTTCATTTGTGTGTTTGCTGTCTTCACATGTATTATTTGTATGTGGAGATAGAAAACGCACAGATGAAAGGAGAATTGTATACAAATTAGAAAATTATATTATTTTAATATTAATAATAAAATATATTAATAATGTTATTATTTGTAATTATTGGTAATTATTCCTAATTATTGATAATTATTCATTTAATTTCTAATAAGTAGGAACAATTATCAATAATTATCAATAATTAAGAATAATTAGTAATAATTAGTAATAATTACCAATAATTAGTAATAATTAGTAATAATTACCAATAATTAGTAATAATTACCAATAAGTAGTAATAATTACCAATAAGTAGTAATACTTACCAATAATTAGTAATACTTACCAATAATTTGGAATAATTACAAATAATTAACAATAATTAGTAATAATTAGTAATAATTACCAATAATTACCAATAATTACCAATAATTAAAAATAATTACCAATAATTACCAATAATTAGTAATAATTAGGAATAATTAGGAATAATTAGGAATAATTAGGAATAATTAGGAATAATTAGGAATAATTAGGAATAATTAGGAATAATTAGGAATAATTAGGAATAATTAGTAATAATTAGTAATAATTAGCAATAATTAGCAATAATTAGCAATAATTAGGAATAATTAGTAATAATTAGGAATAATTAGGAATAATTAGGAATAATTAGGAATAATTAGGAATAATTACCAATAATTACCAATAATTACCAATAATTACCAATAATTACCAATAATTAGTAATAAATACCAATAATTACCAATAATTAGTAATAAATACCAATAATTAGTAATAATTAGGAATAATTAGTAATAATTAGTTATAATTAGGAATAATTAGGAATAATTAGGAATAATTACGAAAAATTAGGAAAAATTAGGAAAAATTAGGAATAATTACCAATAATTAGTAATAATTACCAATAATTAGTAATAATTACCAATAATTAGTAATAATTACCAATAATTAGTATTAATTACCAATAATTAGTATTAATTACCTATAATTAGTAATAATTACCAATAATTAGTATTAAATAAAAATTATTAGTATTAATTACCAATAATTAGTAATAATTACCAATAATTAGTAATAATTAGTAATAATTACCAATAATTAGTAATAATTAGTAATAATTTACAATAATTAGTAATAATTACCAATAATTACCAATAATTAGTAATAATTAACAATACTTACCAATAACTGCCAATAATTGCCAATAATTACCAATAATTAGTAATAATTAACAATACTTACCAATAATTACCAATAATTGCCAATAATTAGTAATAATTGCCAATAATTAGTAATAATTGCCAATAATTACCAATAATTGGTAATAATTAGTAATAATTAGTAATAAATATTAATAATTATTATTAATTACTAATAATTAGTAATAATTACTAATAATTAGTAATAATTACCAATACATACCAATAATTACCAATAATTACCAATAATTAGTAATAATTACCAATAATTAGTAATAATTACCAATAATTACCAATAATTGGTAATAATTACCAATAATTACCAATAATTGGTAATAATTAATAATAATTTGTAATAATTTGTAATAATTAGTAATAATTAGGAATAATTACCAATAATTAGTAATAATTATTAATAATTATTAATAATTCATAATAATTACAAATAATTAGTAATAATTATCAATAATTACCAATAATTAGTAATAATTACCAATAATTGGTAATAATTAGTATTAATTACCAATAATTAGTAATAATTAGTAATAATTAGTAATAATTAGTAATAATTACCAATAATTAGTAATAATTAGTAATAATTAGTAATAATTAGTATTAATTACCAATAATTAGTAATAATTAGGAATAATTAGTAATAATTAGTATTAATTACCAATAATTAGTAATAATTAGTAATAATTAGTAATAATTATTATTAATTACCAATAATTAGTAATAATTATGAATAATTAGTAATAATTAGGATTAATTACCAATAATTAGTAATAATTAGGAATAATTAGTAATAATTAGGAATAATTAGTAATAATTACCAATAATTAGAAATAATTACCAATAATTAGTAATAATTACCAATAATTACCAATAATTACCAATAATTACCAATAATTACCAATAATTACCAATAATTACCAATAATTAGGAATAATTACCAATAATTAGTAATAATTGACAATAATTAGTAATAATTACCAATAATTACCAATAATTACGAATAATTAGGAATAATTGCCAATAATTAAATGTAAAAGTGTTCTCGCAGTAAATGAACCATTCTTATTGGCTCAACAGTCATATCAATTTTATTACACAAAGTACTGTGCAACATCAAGATAATTGACTGATTGGTGGAGTGTAATAAAAATCAAAATTCGAGACAATCAGTTTCGTCAAAGTGAATATGCTTTCACTGATGTGCAAAGAATTGAAGTTTTTCAAGAGAGTACTCAAAATCAATCTTTTTTACAAAGAGACATGAGTATCGATGACGACACCCCACATTTAAGAGTCGGTGATGACGATAATGTTAATGATGTCACATATGAATTTGAAATGGTAAGAGATGAAGCAACTATAACTCGAATGGATATCGATGATGTTGAGGAGGAATATGAAGATGACATTGACATATATGAAGATGATGATGAAGATGAACACTGATAGCATTTCATGGTATTTATATACAATCATAATATGTATATATGTATATATAATAGTAATTATCAATTATTTGCTAACATTAATATTTTCTATTTCAGATGGACGACGCCACATTTCGTGAGTTGGCGGATGCTGACCTGACTTTCAATGCGGATGAGTTGCTGACAGATGACCCTCAGCCTACAGGCGCTCCAGGGAGTACGCGGAGGGGGCGCAGTCTTGCACGATTGATGATTCCTGACCCCGTCCCCGAGCGACGTCCACGTCTTGGGTTTGATCCACGCACATAGAGGTGTGATAACCTATGTGATAACCTGTGGATTTGACTAAGATTTCATTAATCTATTCACATAATAAATGTTTATTATTTTTTCAGTTTTCCGCATATAGCAGTCGGACAGGGCAGCGCTATTTTGCGCAACTATTTCTCTCAGCCGTGGACCACATGGGAGCAGATTCCCATTGATGTGCAGCAGGCCATGTTCGGCCATTGGTTGGTACGTACGTAAATAAATAATTTTTATTTTGAAAATTATTTCATTTCTAACTTGATATTTTGATTTATTTGTAGGGTTTATGGTATCCGATCGAGGATACCATTCGTGACGCCATCCACGAGGCATGGGAGGTGGCCATGCGTGATCGCCTTCATCAGTTTTTGCACAATTTAAGAAAAGCTACGATGAAGAAAGCAGGAGTGTCAGATTTTGACGAGTCATGTAGAGCACACCGACCAAAGAATATTTCATCCCATGTATGGGATGGATTATGTGCGCACTGGTTGAGTGGTGCCTTTCAGAGGAGATCATCGGTGGGGAGGCAGAATCGGGGGAGACAGGAGGTGACTCATCGAGCTGGGATTCGTTCTTTCAGTACTCATAGACAGCATCTGGTACGTACATTATTTATAAATATTTTATATAACTATAAATATTAACAGTTTATTTTTTATTCTTATAGGCTGTCGAGCACCCCGATATTACAGAGTACGACGTATATCGGAGGATGTATAGTGATCCTGCTACTGGGGAGCTCAGAGGTGATCGTCAGCATCACATCGTGGTCAGTATTATTTGTTTTCAAGTTTAAAAATTAACTGCATATAATATATTCACAATTTTAATTTTAAATTGCAACTATAGGAGTCATATGAGGCCGCAACGTCACTGGCCCGGCCTGAGAGTCAGGACGAGTCATCATATCAGACCACTGCCCGTCAGTTTGATGAAGCAGCATGGATGCAGGCCACCTAGTATGCCTTCGAGAAGGGTCGGGTAGTTGGTATCGGCTCTCGACTGACTCCCGGAGATTATTATGGCAGTGCTGTGATGTCGGCGTCCAGCTCGAGAGGAGCTCGTGCATCTTCTTCTACTACACAGTATGAGGATCAGTTGCGATCTCAGACTGCACAGATAGAGAGTCTCCGACAGGAGCAGGAGCAGATGCGTCAGCAGCATGAGGAGGAGCGTCGACGCCAGCAGCAGCTGTACGAGGAGCAGGCGAGTCGGTGGCAGCAGCAGCATCAGGAGCAGATGGAGTACATGCGCCGACTCACTCATGCTTTAGGGATGGAGTTTCCTCCACCACCATCTGCAGATCCCCCACCTCCCCCCCTCCTTCAGATTAGAGATTGTACTTATGTTATAAAATTTGTGAAATCAAATTATTATTTTTTTTTCTATTCGTAGTTTCTGTCTCATTATAAAATATTAATAATATTATATTTTTAAATAACAATATTAATAGGAATAATAATATTATTTATATTTTATAATATTAAATTATATATATATATTAAAATTTTATAATATTATAATTTAATTATATTTTTTGTAATACTTGTATTATTTTAATATTTGAATGTAAAATAATTCTATTATTTTTATATTAATTAAAATAAATTATTAATATTTTTTTTATTTATGAATTATAATTCTAATATTATTATATTAATTAAATCATTTATTAATATTCTATTATTTTTTTATTTTTGAATTATAATTCTATTATTATTATATTAATTAAAATAATTTATTAATAATTTATTATTTTTCTTTGTGAATTATAATTCTATTATTATATTAATGAAAATAATTTATTAATAATTTATTTTTTTTATTTTTTTTATACTATTTGCGACGGGATACTATGCCCGTCGCAAATACTAGTATTATTAATAGTTTTTTATTTTTTTTAAAAAATAGTTTTTGCGGCGGGATACTATGCCCGTCGCAAATACTAGTATTATTAATAGTTTTTTATTTTTTTTAAAAATAGTTTTTGCGACGGTACCGTCGCAAAAGGTATTTGCGACGGGACCCGTCACAAAAACTATTTTAAAAGTTTTTTACAAAAATACGGAGTACTATTTGCGACGGGGAGAATGACCGTCGCAAAAAACCGCTTTAGCGACGGGCCCGTCGCAAATAAGTGTTGTTGCGACGCCATTTTCAGCAACGAGCTATTTGCGACGGGCCCCCGTCGCAAAAAGCCATTTGCGACGGGATCCTGTCGCAAATGCCCCGTCGCAAATACCTGTTTTTCTAGTAGTGCAATGCAAGATTCCCAAGAAACTCGTTGTTGCGTATTGGGTATTTCATCGAGAATAGTGTCCCCTTTAAAGTAATATTAATATTTTATTCACAAATATGGATAAATATGAAAATTTCATATTCTTTATTTACCTGGGGTGTTACATCGACAATGAAATCGGACTATGTTATTTCATCGAGGAGACAACCTGCACTAACAAACAAATGATGTTATCACATTCCCTAGGAGAGTATGTTAAAAAAAATTATTCATCGAATATTAATTTTTCTAGAACTATCATATATATTTTTTAAATGGATTTTTATATAAATAAATTTATGGATGTGATAAAAAATAATATGTCTCATTCATGAATGTGGTTGTCTGCATGTACTCGTGATGATGTATCCATTATTCTATGGAGAAGGGAGTAATATAGTCGGTGATATTTCCATATAATTAATCTAGTTTCCATACACTAATGATATTTCTATTACAATTTTTTGATACTATAAATTTATTTGAGATAAGAGAAAGATAAATAATTAATTAGAAATTAAACCATGTTATTTTGTAATTTACAATAAACAATTATAATAAATCATTTTAAAATGGGGTAAATCAAACAACATTTGGTATTTTAGGTGAAAAACCCATTAGTATTTGACTAGAAATTACCAATATGGATATTGGAATTATTTGGTTAAACTAAAGGAAATGTGGTGTGAGAATAAATGGAATTTTGGATTCCCACTTTTAAAAGTTAGGAGATTAGAATTTTTATAAAAATATAAATGGGAAATTACTAATCAATGCATGTTGTGAAAAAATGTGAAATAATATAAAAGATAGTGGTTTTTCTATAAATCGATTGTCTAGACACATGGAGATAAGGATTGTAGAATTTTTATTGTTTTATCAATTTTTTAAAATAAATTGATTTCCTTCTGCCATGGGAATTATTTATAACACTCGATAACAAATTAAAATAACTAAAAATTAGATTGACTTTCCAATTTCAAAAAAATAAATTTATTAAATTGAATAAAAATAATTCAAACATAATATAAGGGTAATGCAAAGTTTCATGGTTTAAAAATATATTAATTAGTTTCCAATGTGTTAATTACAAATTTATAAATTAAACTGTATTTTTTAGTTGTATTAATTTATTTTTTAATTACACATTTTATTAAGAACTAGGTTTCATATATTTTTAATATTATATTATATCATAGTGTTTTCATAAAAATATTGGTACTTGTAATGACTTTTTTTCATTATTCACCTAAAAATTAATATATTAAGAAAAATTAAAAAAAAACATCCTATGGTAATATTATAATAATAAACCATAAAATGATTTTCAGTTTATAAAATTAATAATATATAACATAAGAATTCATATTTAATCAATAAACATAAAAAATAATGAAATGACTATTTTTAGAAATAATATATTTTTAAATGTTAACTATTTTTATATTAATTTTCATTATATTATTTATTATATTGATGTTAATATATTATTCATATTAAATTTATATTTCCCCACCATTAAAAAATATTATATTTAGTTTTTTGTAACAAAAAATTAAATGTGATAAGTGGTGTTTTTTTGAAAATAATGTTTTTAAACAAAATTTAATATAATTAGTTATTTTTCTACACTAATAAAAAAATTTAAATGAAATGGTATTTAAAAAACAAACATTTTTATTTAATTATCAATTAAACAAATTTCTAAGATAAATTTTAACAATAAATTCACAAAATAAAGTAAAATATCGCATATAATACTTATTATTTTTTCATAGTGAATTGTATTAGATTCGTTTAGGAAAGGAAATTCATGTGAACAAAGATATTAAACATAGTGTTTATTTAAAATAAAATATATACTAAAATATCTTGTGTTTGGAAACATTCCCTTGATTCATTACTTATGTACACTCCTTGGATTAATATCCTAACATTCAACTATTGATGAATTTATGCTTAACTTATAGTATATTTCCAATGTGTTTCCATCCACATTTCTAGAAAGTTGAATGTTAATACATATTCCATTCTCTAGGATTATCATATTATTTTTTAGTATGATACTCAAAAAAATTTATTCTTATCAATTCCTCTATGATTTTTATGAATGTTTGAGATATCAATTTATGTGATTATTCCTTATTAATCAATTTACTCTTAACAATAAAACTCTAATACTACCACAAAAATATGAATACACATCATTAATACATTATAAAATCTTCAAATATTTCATTATAGATCATTGAAAAATATATAATCATGTGGTGATATCATGTTATATTTATATTCAAATATCATAATTGATTTTCCATCCCTATTTATAAGCTTAATGAATTTTTTCTCCATCTTGGTTCATATAGTTTTTCGGTAGTACATTTCGTGGAGTAAGTTCATCAATTCAACTTATAACATTTTTTAAATATCTTTTGAACTCTATTTAATATTTTTATCTACAGTTGATTATTTTATACATATATAAGATTTTTTTTGAGAAATAATTTAATTTTTTCACTTCATTTGACCATTAGGTATAATATATCTATGTTTGACATGAACTATGTGTACATAATTTGTTCCATTAAAACCCTTAATGATGGAGTTCCATACATCATAAATTTTTAGTTTTCAATGGTCAATTATAAAGAAAATGAGGCACCCCAAATGTATCATTTTATTCTCCATACTTTTTTTCATTTTTCTTGATACAATTATTATTCATTCAACACTAAAAATCTTTATATTTTTTTTTAAATTGGTAAAATCATCACATTGAAATTTTTTTCACACTATATAATCCTATTAACATACCACTATACTCCTTCCATCAATGAATGTTCACAAAAATTAATTATAATATACTTAATAAAAAAATGTCATATATGAAATTAAAACACCATATAATTAAGTTAGTTAATTAAATTAAATTTTTCTTTTTGGGTGTTCAACCTAACTTCCAAATATAATAAATATCTTCTCTAAAATTTAATAGGAACCCCCAATCCCATAATATTAAATCTAGTTCTAAAATATAAAAAATTTATTATATATCATTAACTATATTAAATTAAATTTATTATATGAAATTCTTAATTTTATAATATTAAAGGAATAATAAATAAAACAAAAAAATTATAATAAAAATTATTTAGAAGAATTTCTTGATATTTATATGAATTGATTAGTTTTTTAACCTTCAAAATACTAATGATTTCCCATGAATTTTTCTAATACTAATAAAAGACTGATATCAAATACTTTGTATTGGTAACTTTTATAATAATAGGGTTTCAAAAAACACATCTCCAAAAATCAAGGAATAATCATTAAAAATATAATGATATATTTTTAATAAATCAAAATTATAAAATCTTAATCATTTGGTAAATTACCCATTATCAAAATGATACCAACCAATGTCATAAGAACATTATTTTCCCAATAAACATTCTTCCCACATAGGTATGACATCATAGTCTATCCATTTACAATGTGTCCCCAGAGATAATTAATTATCCAATATAATTGATGGTTTTATAATCATTGAAAACCACCAAATATATTTTGTATTATATAATGTATGATATACATTTTTGAGATCATAATTATAAAACATATTTAATGAATTTCTGTAGTAATTGTTTAGACATGAGTTTGAAATTTGATTTTTAATCTTGTAAACCTCAATTTTTAGATGGAAATTGTTCATTTGTGATTTAAAATAAAGTACATATAAATGTATTTTATATTGATATTATTGTCTATTTGATAAAGGCATTTGTACATTGAATTTCATAAAGGGTTGTAAAAATGTATTTGTAAGGATACGTTGAAATGTATCACCACAAAATGAGAAAACAACGACCATATTATACCATGGGCCATGTAGGGAACACATAAGACATGTGATAATTATATAAAACTCCACACATACCCTAGACAATTATTTCAAACTACATTAACTCATTATTAGTTAAATGGAATAAAGGATGATTTTAATGAGAAGAATTTATTTTTCTTATCATATTACCTAGGAAGGTAGTGGTTTAAAAATTTTAATCACAAATGATCTATAATATTGAAATACAATACCTATTATAGATAAATAAAATTTAGGTTATGTCATTTCCATATCATGATTATTTATTATAGAATTTGAAATTAAAACATCGTTTACTGGATTATTTCATTATAGTGCAAGTATATATGGAGGGTATAGTGAGAGTAAATTGTAAATATTATTCATGTAATATATAAAAATGATGATAATTAAAAATTTACAAGATTTTATAATAAATGGATATATTAGTTTTATAATACTAAATAAAAATTTATCACAATATGAAATTAAAAAAAATGATTAGAAATATTTTACTCCTTCATTTTATGAATTTTGAAATGGTTTTAAAATGATTGATAAGATGATAACCCATGGATAGAAGATAAAATGGATGATAATAATAATTTATAATAATAATTTAACTATAATAATTTTTATTTAAAATTTTAACTAAATCAAATCATATCAATTTGAATAGAAGAGAAAAATTAGTAATAAAAATTTCAGTGTCCTAATGACAAAAAATGGAATAAAGAGAGTCAGTGAATAATATCACTTGAAACATATATCAAATAGATTGTAGTATACCATATTATAATAATATAGTGATAAAAATTGGAATTTAATAGATAGTACATGAAAATATTATCCATTTCAAATAAATAGAATTAGAATATAAACCCTTTCATTATATAAACAACATGACAACTATCAGAACTCTTTAAGATTATCGTTAGTTATATATGAGTTACTTTTTAATATAATTATTATGAGAGAACATGAAATTTTATGTATAAAAAATTATTACATTCAATGGGTATTTATAGTCATGGCGTGTGAAAATGCAAGAAATTTCTTATTAAATTTTTTTATAATTACATTATCTGATGACATCCACTACAACCATAGTTACCCATTACATCACGTAATATTCCAAAATATTGTTCAGTCAAAAATTTAGTTCAAAATAAAAAACATGATAGAATGGTTTCTTGATTAAAGATAAATTATTTAATATTTAATATATTTTTTTCATATATGCCATTTTTATATATTTATCATAAAATACTAAAAAACTAGATTGGTTAAACTCTACCATAATTT
This sequence comes from Viscum album, assembly GCA_963277665.1. Taxonomy (NCBI): domain Eukaryota; kingdom Viridiplantae; phylum Streptophyta; class Magnoliopsida; order Santalales; family Viscaceae; genus Viscum; species Viscum album. Next base: position 1,032,301,014 of record OY728150.1, read on the forward strand.
TAATTTCCTATTTCAAAAAATGTAATCAATTTTAGAAGAATCAACTTTCAAATATGTATAATTGTACTTATGAATAAAAATATAGTATTTAATTAGTAATTTCACTTATTAATTTAATCCGTTATATTACTAAATTAATTTTCAATATAATTCCTCCTTAAACCCATCACAGATAATCCCTTATTACGTCGACATAGTCAGAAAGGGTATTCTATGTAATTTTAGTACATTTGTGGACTGTATGGAAAAAAATTGATCATATGGAGACATCCAATAATAAAAACATCTTCCATATAAGATTCTACAATAACCTCAATTATTGTTGTTGGAATTCTGTTTGGTCTATGAAAACTCATATTGATGCCACCTAATTTACAAGATCCCATAAAGGTACCTTGTATGGGACTTTTATGCTAATTTAAACCATGAGTTACCCTTTCCAGGCCAAATATCCTTTTCCATCACATTTATATAATACAATACTCATATTTATTTTATCTACGTACAATTTTATCAATGGTCTTGAGAACTAATGATCATTATGATTCCATATTAATCATTTTGAATTGTTGGAATATGTTCCATTTAATTTACTCTATAAAATAACTTTTCTTATGTGACTATAAATATTCAATACCTCATTTTTTAAACATTTTTCTATATAATAATTTTTAATAAATTTATGTTTTTTTGGATTTTGATTCATTGTATATTTAATATAAATTCATTTCACTTTCTTTATATTTCCTCCTTTTTTATTTATAACAGTATTAATTTTTTATTATTGATGTGTATTTTATAATTAACCATATTGAAAATGATATTTCTCCAGACTTCATATGGATTATATAAATAATATTATAATTCATATAATGATAATTATTTGGTAACAAATATGAATAAAATATGTGATTGATTAAATTATATTTTTCTAAAAATTGTTTTTTTACATATTATATATGTTCATTAAAAAGATATTTTTCATACAAGTAACAATTATTTTCACTAATTAGTGTCAAAATTTAGAATTATTACATTGAAATTAATTTTAGAGGAAATTATTGAAGTGTTTATAAAACAAATAATTACTTTTGTAAATACATAAATCATGTAAAGTGTGGAGAAAATAGGAAATTTACATTTAATTAATTTCAAAAACATCAATTCATATTGTCTCATTACATAATTATTTTGATATTTTTGTTAGTAAGTGAATCTATTTCAACAAAAATTTCATCATTTAACACAAATAACACTCATGTGAATCCATGTTTACAAATTACCTAATTCATGATTTGAAGGAAATGCCCCTAATTTTCACCAATAAATGGGCATATCATCTTCCCATTATAAACCACCACTACCCTCAAGTTTTCTCTTCAATACCTACCATAATATCTTTCCTTAATGTTCATTCTCACTTTTGGTAACATTTTTTCATAACAAATATTAATATGAACTTCATTTCTATTATAGTGTTTACGATAAGTTGAGATTTAATAAATTTATGTCATTAATTCATATTCATATGTTCATATAAAATTTTTCTATAATTATCTAAAATATGGAAATATACACTAATTATTTACTATTAACATTTTTATTTTTCTAAAAAAATATTATGATAATAGTGAAAATATATTCTCTCGCAAGTTAATTAGCATAACACATTTCTATTAAGGTTAGTTCCACTACCTATATGAGATTACCGTCATTTCTTCTATATTTTAATCATTAATGGTTTTGAAAACATAATAAAAAGAAATTCATGTAATTGAGATGTTATTGTATCAGTAAAGGATACTCCATGGTGTGGTAGAACATACACATTTGTTTTTCAATAAGGAATACACTAAATAAAATTTTCAATAGAATGTATTATATATATTTACTTATTTATAATGTCAATTGAAAAATGTTTGATGTGAACTCTAAACATGGAAAATTATGTCATATATTTAATTAAATTAAAATGAACATTTGAAAATATATATGTCATTACAAATACAATACCTAAAATAATATTTAAGTATTAACTAAATAACGAAAAATTATTATCGATATCATAATACTAATGTAAGAATATAAAAATTAAAATAATTAACTATAAATAAATTTTTTTAAAAGTTTCTAATTTAAAAATTGGTGAAAAGAAATTCTAAATGAATAAAATTAAGTAAAATAATTTGGAATAAAATTGTACTAATGATGATTAATAATAAAAAATATATTATACATGGAGTTATTATGTATTTTAAATAAAGTTCCCATGATTAACCCATAAAAGGGTGGTGAATTTGGATGGTCCAAAACATTCGTATTCTCTATTATTCACCATGATATTATCATAAAATTTGATACTATGCATTTAATATATCGTAATTATAGCACAATTTTCAGGTCAAATAATGAAAATTTAACAACATGGGAACAAATGTTTATCTTAGATCACCTACACGGGGAAACCTCTATGGATCAAAGATATTGAATTACAATAGTGTTCCAAAAATACACTATAAAATCATTGTATTAATATATTCATGAATTATATAGAAGAAAATAACACTAATTTTAACTACATATACAATGTTCTTGGGAATAACACATTGTCTCCCAAGAGTCACTCCCTTCTTGTCCATTACACACTACATTAGAACATATCATTTTATAGATTTTTAAGTATCTTATCAGTTTATCTACCTTATTTTAACTTCATGAAACATATTTATACATGGTATAAACTATATTATATTTACATATATGATGAAAACATTTAGCCCATGAGTTTCCTCTCTAACTAATTATATGTAAAATAAATTGTATGCATGTAATTTGAAATAATTAATCCCTATTTTGAGATTTCAATCTTACTAAGAAATTGAATGAAAAAATATATCCAAAATATTAGTAAGAATTAATATGATCAAACTTCACTTACCATCACTAATTATATAATTTTTAATTTATCATCATTTTTATACTTTGAAAACCAAAAATATTAGTTATAAATTGGCTATGATTAATTTTCCATATTCACCTTCTTGGAAATATAAATTTTGGAATGTATTCAAAAAGAATCCATTCTATTTCTTATTTTGAATGAAAATAAAACGATTCTCAATGAAATTAAATATTAAAAAAAATACTTTCTTAGTGTGACCTTATTATTCTTTAACCTCCCTTAACTAAAATCTATATTATTTTTATTTATTATCTTTACATAAATTCTACATATATATTCTTAATATATTCATTTTATTTTCAAAATTGAAATTGATGTTGATGAAATTTACTTCATTAACTTTAAGCTACATCAAATGTATACATTGTATCATCTTGATGTAAACTATAAACATTAAACATCATTTATTATTTTGAAAATTGTGTCGTATCGTTGATATAGTAATATATTTCAACCTATTTTGTTATAATTAAGACCTATAGTTTTCCAAAATCCAAGGTAATTCCTATAGTCAAAATAGTTGATTTGGGATAACATATAGACTATACATGGTTTGATAAAACCAGTAAAATGAAAGAGGAATCCTCTAAAAAACAATTTTTGATAGTTTTATCCTTTTTTCAACATGTAGCTCCCTATTCAGTTCATGAAATTATGATACTGAAAATGGATTAATCCACATCATAGGTATTTCTCAATTACAATTATTAAATACTATTACATAACATCCATAATTACCTTTAATGTATAAATCTATATATATTCTATATTATATAGGATTTTCCATCATAATCATCAACTTAAATCATTTCATTCCAATTATCTCCATGTTTCAATTAAACATTACAGAACTATGAAATTTAAAATACTCAATAAAATTGAATTCATGAAATTTCATATTCACCAAATTTACATGAATTATACGAATTTTTACAATCCTAGGAAATACAAAAAAAATAACTCATAAAAAATTTTGTAAATGAAGGAAATAATAGCATATCTATTTTTATTGAGGATTCCAATAAATGTAAATGATTGAAAAATTCCACAAAATGTTTACATAATAAAAAATTAATGATCTAACATTGCATAAATAGTATTACTTATATGTGGTTAGTTACTCATATATTAAAATAAATCATTCATATAAAGAATTAAATAAAAATACTCCCATTTATTTTAATGGTTCCCAATTATTAAAAATTCCAAAAAATCTGAAATTACACGATTTTATCAGAACATTATCCCCTTTTGAATTTTTTTATGATTCCAAAAATGATTTCTATAATTTAATTGATTTATACTCATGTTATTCTAATCACACTTTCACTATAATATGGACCCCCCTGATGTTATTGTCTATTTTTTAATATAAAATTCAAGGGGTCTTCTTCAACATTAGATCCCTTCTGATCATTCACATAACAGGTTTTTCATCCCATAAATATGAATAGACTAAATAAATATCTAAAACTACATGAATGGATACTTATTATAGAAATAAAAATAATTTTTCGATTTCTAAAAGGATTCAAATACTTCCATGATCAGAACTCTATTCATCATCTGATTCCCCATAGGTCATTTTGACACTATAATCTTACACTAAAGGAAATTTAAAAAATAGAATAAAAATAATATCTATTTAAAGAAATAATTATAGATGGATATGTATCTTAGTTGTACTTATTATGAATAAATTTATTTAAATATAAAATTCAATTGATGATTTGATAACATTATTTTAGACGATGATTTTTATAAATATATTAAATAATTGATGATATCCTTCAACATACTCCAATTTCACAAGATTTGGATCCACCTTACCCCTAATAATGTGGTAGTGGGGAACAATATATATCATACCATAGTATTATACTAGGATTTTTTTTAACTCATTAGGACTCATGCTTTCACTCTGAATAAACACTTTTAGTCTTAACACTTTTACAATACACTCTAATTATATCTTCATCCATATCGACTGAGTGTAGTCCTTGGTAATTTAAATTGTTTCTATGTTATATTCATTTATTTATTTAATTTCTTCTAATATAATAATAAATTATAATTTAATCTAAATAAAAATTTCTTCCACTGTTTAAAATCCATTCTAAAAAATGTCTAGTTTATTCCATATCTAAATGATAAAAATATCAATTTTCCATTGAATTAAAAACATTCCACTGATAAAAAACGATTTAATATAAAAATCCTCTATTTATCCCAAAGATATATTATTATTTTAGAAAACTCTTAAATCCATATGTTAATCATGTATCATTAAAATGTATCTAGTCTTGTTGATGTGAAAATAGTGTTATCAAAATAATTCAATGAAATAATATTTATTCTAATTCCATGTTATCCACATTCATTTTGTATTTCATTCCATCCACTATGATAGTTGAAAAATGACTGAAATATTCCATTCTAAATTTTTATAATATAAACTTCCATATTCCACTTCTAAAATGAATGAATATCCTTACATTTTATATGATTTTATATTAAGGGAGTTGGTTACCTATCTAAGCATTGAGATTGAGAATTTCGAAAACATAAATTGTATATACCTATCAATATATGTCTATATATACCATTATTATTTTAATATCATCCAAATACCCCATCATAATGAACTATACATCGTTCATGGATTTCCACCATGATTTTTCATTATCTAACTTTTAGTAGCACCACTTTTAGGTAATTATAAACTTAATATATATTGAATCATATGGAATATGTATCTACAAAATCTGTATGCTATTAGAGGAAATATATTATTATTTCCAAAGGTATAAATGTACATTAATTTTTAAATACCCGTAGATCATCTAAATGTTCACAATTATTGATAATTGTTTTCTATCCAGATCTTTCCTTTTCTAGATAAATTATCTCTAGTTTATGATTGGATTATAAATAGAAATATAGACCACTTCTGACCACGAAATGAGGTCATTGAAATCTCAAATTTAATTATAAAACTCAACACCCACATTTATAATTATCATTTATTATTTCGTATGAGACATTCCAAAATATATGATCCTACATAAACTATATGATTTAATTTAAAACTCACTTTCCTTCCTAAATATAAAACTTCATTATTGAGGGTTTCAATATTGTATTTTTTCACCTTGATGGATTTTTTAATATCAATAATGATCTTATTATTCTTATTAATGATTAATATATAGTTCACAATTTATAGAGGTTTAACATGGTCATTTTTATTTTCATCCATAACATTCTCATGATTATAAAAATATGTTACATGATATTCTATATAAATTAATTATTATTTAAGAAATATTCATTCCAACTATTTCTTCATCCATTATAGTAAATTATCCTCATGATATACATTCATATAAATTTTCATACTATGTAGCTCCTCTAGTTGAATGTTATATTATTATTTAGTTTTTGAATTTCCCACTAAAATAATCTTATAATATTCGATGCCTAAGATATATTTGGTTTTAAGTCCTTCTAAAATACTATATTCAAAATCCACATCATCTTTATTTACAAGTTCATTTTACTGAAACATCATTCTGTTTACATATCTGAGTTGAAGTTTCAAATACCAGAAAGCATTATTATTTAAAAAATTAGAGAATTATATTATACTATCATCTCTAGAAAATACTATTGTCCCCATGTTATGATGTGACTAACATTTAAATAAATAAATAATGCTAAATGTATCTTACATAAAAATATTTATATTTACCCATTCAACATTAAGTACAAAGGTGATAATAAGTAATAACATATATATTCTATTTTATTTTCCGTTCATTATTTGAGATGATTCTATATAGATTGAAATTTATTTTCACTAATTGCTATTCAAAATAAAATTATGGATTCACTGGCATTTTTTATCCAAAATTCTATCTCTAATAATTATCAATAGATAAATTCAAATAATTTACATGAATATTTTTTAAAATTAATTTTAAATCAAAGGTAATATTATTTTTATATTTTTTAATATTTTAGTAACTTTCAAATCATTACCGTTTCCATGAATACATCCAAAATAATTGATAATGTAGATGAATAAAACAATAATATATTATCATGAACAAAATTTCAAATCCTTATATCCTATATATTGAACCTAAATGTTTTCCTCATTCACTTTTCAAAAATAATTATCCTAATTATTTTCTCAAACTCATTTGGTTGTAGTAAAACACATCACATTAATTTATTTGAAATAAGATAATTTTGCAGACTAGTCATTATATAACACTAAACTATCATCTTTCCAATTCAAATTTTATTAAATAATTGATATTTAAATATTATCATGAACATTTATTTTATGATCTTATGTGGGGGAAAATCAAGTCCGATATACTGATAGTGTGAAGTCATTCTATTCATCCAAAGTTGATAATTAAATCTATCAAACAATATTACTCAATTTTTTTAACATGATTCTCCCTGAAAAAATTATACTAATAGAAAAAAAAATTTAAACACTTCTATTGGGAAAACATGTTTTAATGTATAGACATAACATTCACCATATAAAGGGGTGGATTGGATTATTTGTCACATTAATTTTTTCCAAAAAGTTTAATTAATCCTTTCCCCGCATTTAAAATTCCATGTTGATCATATCATATTGATCACAAAATTTCATAAAAAAATAAAAAGTTGTAAAGAACATGGAAATATATATTTTAGGTGGTTTATGTCACACTAAAAAATATAAGGTTCATAATAATTTAATTGTTTCACTCAATAAAAAATCCTCTATAATGTCACTAATTTTTTGATGTAAGAATTTGATAAAATATCTCCTTGTATCAAACTTCTTGAGCCACCAGTTCATAGTTGGAACACCATAAGACCGAATGCATGACTCATTGTATGTATGAGGCATCCAATTATCAGTGATATATTTTGTCTGAAAGTGGGGATTCTATATCCTCCCTATCATATAATTTAATAATAATAATAGGAAAAAACATTTAACTACCATATATCACCAGAGTAATCATAAAAAATAATAAAGTTGAAAAACTATTCATATAAATAAGTTCTCCAAATGTGACATGGATTCATTAGTGACGAAATTACCCATAAAAACCAATAACTAAAATACCATAAAATGAACTCCACTATCTCCCACTACTAACTCCATCATCCACTTTTAATCAATCCACCACATGTCTCTTTTTCTTCACCTGATCTCTCATAAAATCTATAAGAACATAAAAATTCATGAGCATGGTTTCAGTACATGACTCAATAGAACCCCACCAATATATCATTAACTAAATTTATCATGTAAAAGAATTTTAGTCTAATAAATTTAATTATAGTGTGATAGGAATAAACATACAGTAAAAATAGATCATTGATGTCCTTTCCAAGCCTCTCCTATCCCCCACCAGTACCATCTTCAGCACCATGCTGGAAAGGTGACCAAAGATATAATTTTTTACAAGACCCAACCCCCCATATGAAATCCTCATGGTGTCATGATTATGATACCCAACATCATCTATACCTAAATAATACCTTGTAATACATGTATAATGGATTATAATATATTTTACTCTCATTTAATAGGCTATCAACTTATAAATGGAATATGGAAAATCAAGGCAACCTTAGATACACCTTCAATACAACCCCATAGCTATCTTGTACCTCCGAAATATTCTCAAGTCCATAGTCACCATAATCTAAATAATTTTCACTCCACCACCAATTTATAATCTATAATAATGGACTACATATCCCATGTTCAAATCACAACCTCTATGTAAATGGTAACACACATACTAGGTGTGTAACACCCAGATGTTTTTATGAAATATTTTCGTCAAATATTTTTTATCCTTAAGTACCTTACTTTGAATGAAATTGTGAGTTTAAATGAACCATGAGATGCCCTTAATATAAAAATACCATTATATCCATGTTTTTAGGTTAGCGGGAATAATTTTAACTAACATATGAAAATGCATTATGAATTCATTGGCTATTAGGTATTTATGAAAAAAATAAATAAAATAGATATTTTTTTAGTGAATTAAATTTGGTAATTAAATTAATGATATATATGTGTTATATACTTAATAAAATATTTTTTATATTCATCTAATGAATATTTTATTCATAGGGTATGAATAAAACCCTATTTTATGTATATGAACCTATTTTTTAGGTTAATTTTACATCATTGAATAGAGAACCCATTTTAAATTAAAATTTTTGCATATTAATATTTTCTATATAAAAACATAAACAAGTTATTTTTAAATGGGATATAAAAATTTACTTTGTAAAAATTTTTTAAATTTTTCTGGTAACTTTCATGTTTTGATGAATAGTAAAAATACGATAAATTTTAATTAAAAACCAATTTTAAATTGAGATAATTTATATGGTTAAATTATAATATTGAATAGTTTGAAAGTATAAATAGAATATATTTTTACCATTTAATATAATTTATGTCATTATCATTAATTTTACATTTAATTCATAGGTAAAAACATTTCAATCTTTTGCAATTTTTTAACTTTTAAAACTCGTTTTATCATTTCAACAACGAGAATAATTTTAAATTAATTACTGAAACTTATGTGTTTTTAATTTGGAAAAAAGTACACCATATTTGAAATCTAAAGTTCCAAATTTTGTGAATATATACATTTTATTTTTTGACATTATAAATAGAAACTTCAGTAATTATTATATTTACCATGGTTAAATGTTAAATTGTGTAAATAAGGGTAACAAATAATATTTTAATAATATTAACCTACCATAAAAAATATTCTAATCCTATTGGTTGAGATATTTCAGACCATGGGCATCCTTGGGATGATTTTCGGACCCCATGGATTCACTTGGATGTGAAAATGACATTTTATAAGAATTAATTAGTAAAGATAATTATAACCTTAACATATATCATTTACTAAAAATATTTTAATATAGGTTTATATAACAAATATCTATGCTTATAAAATTTCATTATAAATATAAAAATATTTCCTACATCATGGAATTTTATTTATAATTTTTAGAGATTATATAAATAGTTTTATTTATGTCACAAATATGATGTAGTGATTACCTCATTAATGAAAGATTCAAATTAATAAATTTATAAATATTAAACCAAATATAATTTGGCTATTTTGATGTCATACACGAATTTTATGGATGAAATTGACATTTTATATTTGATATAATGCCTTATTTTCTGAGTAATAATGTTTTTATTAGTTTTTAAAAAGTCATGTATTAAGAGTGTCCAAAATTGACACAATTCATACCTTAAAACATAAAATAGTTTATTAAAGGATATTAAATTTCTAAAAATCTAATATTCTTACAAATGGTTAATATAAGTCATAATATGTAATAATTAACTTTTTTGGGTCTTTTGACATGATATGGTAATTACACTAACCCATATGGTATAAATAACATGATATCATGGTAAGATTAAAAACGGTAAAATAAAGATTAAACCAAACAAATAACGATAAAAAAATATTCAAAACTTGTATAAAAATTATTTAATGATGGTTATTAATACAAAAATAATCTTATCTTATAATTAAATATGTTTTCGAAAATTTTTATTCAAAATTTAATTTATAATAAATTAATAATTTTAAGAGTTTCCTAAAGTTCCCTCCTCCTCTCTTATAAATGGGCACCTCCTCCCTCTTCTCTTCACTCAATTTTGAGCCTTCAGAATCCAAAAAACCCTAAATATTTCTCTTATAAACTTCCCTAGTTTAATTATAGAGGTTTCGGTCATCTCAAAAGACCAACTCTAGTTTCCTAAGAGGAAATTTAAATGAGGTACGTCAATGAAGAGGTAATCTATTCTACTGATTCTTTCAAATTTATTTCTTTTTCTACTTCCTATTCAGTAGTTGTTTCATTATAAAGTAATAATATAAGTATCACTAATATACTTATATGTTATTATTAATATTAATCAACCCTATTTCACCTTCTATCTATCTTACGAAAAATGAAATCATCACGCATCTGTACCTATGGATTACCATCTTCACACCGTGGTGTAATTTGTTTTTCACCACCACCTTACTTGGATGGGTATAATGGTGGAAATAAAAACTATATATTATTATTATAACATGAAACTAATTTTGATATACTATAAACCATCCACTTAAATACCATTCAACAATTATGGGAACAATATCGTCACTCGTGCATACGTACGGCTAACCGTCTCCACGGTGCGATGTGATTCGTTCTACATAATCTTCAGTAAACCATGATTTTATAAATGAATTGAATTAATAAATATGATATATATTATACTAATACCATGATATAAACTATATAACTATAACCTAAAAATAGTAATAATAACTTTTCCAACAAAACAGACATAAGAACACAAAGCAGTTAATACCCAAATAACGAGTAACAATGAAATATTACTAACAGATGAATGAAAAGATGATCAGAAATGTTATCATAAAAATGATTATGATTATTTAATAAATAATTAACATTATTTAAATCATTATACAGGAGGTTCGGATACATATGAATCATATCAAACTTAAGGTACTGGATAACTTTTCCAATCTCATTTTATTAGAGATTGTTTATTCGTAAGTATATACTAGTTATATATTTATCATCCAAGAATATGTTTTCTAAAAATATTCTCATAAAATGTGTACTATTATTCTATGTATGTTTAAAGTCATTTTTACCCATTTTGAATTTTACAATATGGTTTGGAAGTAATCTTTATTTTGTTTACCATATGAGGTACTTGTATAATTTTTCGGCAAAAGCACAAGGAGAATGTTTTTTTAACTTATATGGAATGAATTGGTTTTTACATCTTCATAATTCATTATTTCTATGAATATTCATCTACAAATTTACCAGTTCATTTTCAACACAATTATTTTCTTTTAAAATTCCACGACATTCTGAGAAAAGAAAATGTTTTTGAAGAATAAAGGATATTTTCCTCAGGAATGAAGCTAAAGTGTTTTACCAAAAAAATCCACCTAAGATTACATAGGTTTATGTTTTTATCCCTGTTATAACTATGATCTGATTATGTTTATGATTGAATTATATTTATTAAATCTATTTGTTTTATAACAATTATTACGGAATGATGTTTAAGAAACCCATTTGATTTCATGGGTTATGCTATGGTGAATGTTTATATGTTTTTGTGGCACACGTAAGAGTGGTTTCATTATAAAATGGGTGGGACCTGTATATATCTCCAATTAATTTGGTAAAGATTTATATCTCTTGATATAGACATGGTTGGAACAGAAAGTTAATCTGGTTCAGTGATACAGGGATGGTACAAGGAGAGAACCCGGTTCAGTAATTGACTTTTTCGGCTATAATGGTCTTGGAAAAGGGCCTTGAATAATATAAAAATATTTTCTATGCTAATGGGTGTATGCCACAAAATTTCAGGTCTTATTTTATGACTATTGGGATTACATTTCAATTTTATGATTTTTCCCATGATATGATATTGTGATATGTTATATGCAGAATATGATTTTCAAATGTTATGTTCTTATGAATATGAAATGATTTTTATTTCATTTTTTTACCCTTAATAAGAATTTAAGCTCACCCTTTTATATGTTTCTTTTCCCCATGATGTGAAGAAGGGTATTAAGAATGATATTCCAAAAAGGTGTCTATATATGATGAAATAAACAGGAGACAATGTAGATGTTTTATGAACCAGTTGTTTATGTTTCCCAGTTTCTAAAGACATTATACCTATATGGTCCTATCATGGTTTTGTTATATTGTATAATTAATATACTTCAATTCTGAAGTGATATCAATTTATGTAAATTATGGGTCGTTATAGTAAGTATCAGAGGAAATATATAGTTAACTATTAAAAAACAGGATCATAAATCCGTAGTAAGAACCATAAGGATATGTCTAAGTATAGGATACAATCCTAGTGTTTTAGAAACAGCCATGAATAACCTATGATAAAACCTAAAGTGTGGTATATTGAAATTTTATTCTTTATTATTTGGAGTTATGGTTATGATTAGTGTTTCTTATACTATGCTTCTTGGTTTTAGTCAATGGATGGAACCTGAAGGAACTGCGTTAATGCTAAATGTGATGGGAAATGAAATGATTATACCTATGAGTAACCAAATGTTATGGCAGTTGGAATGAAGAATCTTTAATCCGTTCTCACACAACATTTTAAATCTATGAATCATTAAGGACTACCAAATGAGCAAACGAAGGAGAAACATTCTGTTGCATCCTTCATGAGGCAGCATCCACCTTCATTCAACGGGTTTCCTGGTCCATTTGTGGATGAACAGTGGATCAGTCCCACTGAAAAGATATTTTCTGTTCTACATTGTTCTGAACATGATAAATTCATCTTAGTAGTATATCATTTGGAAGGTGAAGTTGATCAATGGTGCAATATTATCAAGAATACAAGGCAAAGAGATGAAATTGAGTCTATATAATGGGATGAGTTCAAGAACTTATTTTTCAATAAGTATTTTCCGTATATTATTCGAACAAATATGCAGAATGAGTTCCTAGAACTTAAGAAAAAGGATGATGAATCTATTGGTACCTATGAAGAAAATTTTACCAGACTTTAAATTTACACTTCTGGAATTATTATCCAACCTTAGAGTAAGATTGATCAATTAATTATTGGTTTAAAACCAAGTATTATAAGGTAATTATCCATAAGGGACTTCAATAGCTATGAAAAAAAATTGATGTGTTCTCAAGGTTGATATGGACATTGCAGTAACCCATCAGTCATATGGGTTAGATATGAAGAGGAAAATGGAATTCAAAGGAAAATCTAAAGACCACACTAAAAATAATATGAGTTTTCCCTTATACACAAAGTTTGGAAAGAAACATGGAGGGAATTATCTTAAAGGAACTAGTAAATGTTTTAAGTCTGTAAAAGAAGGTCATCGGGAAATTTAAGGTTGATGTGATGGTAAAAAGATCTCTAATGATGCGAACAAAGAAAATTCTACATAGAATCCACCTTCTACACTTCAATGTTACAAGTGCAAGGAAATTGGGCATTTTTCTAATCAATGCCCGAATCCAAGGGTTATTGATGATGATCAACGTCAACAAACTCTTAAGGCTAAAGAAAAAGGAAATTCACATGCAATTACTATTGACGACATGGAGTATGATAATTAAGTGGTGAAAGGTACACTTACAATCCACTCTAAAGTAGATAATGTTTTATTTGATTTTTGATCCACCCACTCATTTATTTCTAAAGAATTTTCTAAGGGTATCATAGTATTACCTCAACAATTAGATGTTGAGTTAGCTTTGGCTACTTCTAATTGAACAACAATCGCATCAAAAGTTTACAATTCTTACCCAATTGATGTTTTTGGGAAATTACTTCAGGAAAATCTTGTGATTCTTACTATAGTGGAATTTGATGTGATCCTTGGCATAGATTGGATTTCTTTATATGGACCTCATATCAATTTCCAAATAAGTTAAGTCACATTTTATATTCCAAATCAATCTATGATCATCTATTGGTGCAAGTATGAATATAACCTTCCAGTGTAAATTTATTCAATCTTATGGGTCTTGGTTCCAATAAATGAATTTTTTTTATCTCAAATGGTTGGAGAGAAACTCATGAGTATTAATATTCCCATTGTACTAATTTATTATGATGTCTTTCCAAATGAATTTCTAGGTCTTCCACCAAATCGTGAAGTTGAGTTTTCTATAGAACTCATACCGGGTTATATGCCTATTTTAAAGAAACCTTATAGAATGGCCCCAATTGAGTTGTAGGAATTAAAGAATAAACTCCAATAGAATATTGAAAAGGGTGTGTACGCCCTAGTGTGTTACTTTGGGGAGCACATGTTCTATTTTTTAAGAATAAATATGGATCAATGAGACTCTTCAATGATTATCGAGAACTTAACAAGATCACTATCAAGAAAAAATAACATTTCTCATGCATTGATGACTTATTTGACCAACTACACATAGCTCAATACTTTTCCATGATTGATCTTTCTTTAGGGTATCATCAATTATGGATCAAAAAGTAGGATATACCAAATACGACATTCTGTACAAGGTAAGGACACTATGAATTTATAGTGATGCCTTTGGGTCTTACTAATTCCTCTGCAATCTACATGGATCTAATGAATAGAGTCTTTAGAGACTATCTTGATCAGTTTGTGGTAGTCTTTATAGATGATATTCTTGTCTATTCAAAGATCAAGGAAGAACATTAAGATCACTTGAGAATTGTACTAAATGCTTTGAGAAAGGATAATCTTTATGCCAAATTTACCAAGTGTGAATTTTGGATTCAAACACATTCATTTTTGGGGCACATAATCTCAAGAGAGGGGATATCTATTGATCCAGCAAAAATAGAGGTTATTGAATGATGGTCGATACCAAAAATATTAACTGAGATTCAATGTTTTCTTCATTTGGTGGGATATTATCAACGTTTTGTGAAATATTTTTCATGATTATCTAATACACTCACCTAGTTGAATCAGAAAGGATTTATGTTTGTTTGGATGGAGGAATTTGAATAGAATTTCAAAGAGCTAAAAAAAATGTTAGCTAGTCCACCTGTGCTCACACTGCCTTGTAATTGAGAAAGGATTTTGATCTATAGTGATGCTTCCAAGAAGTTTTTGGGGTGTGTTCTCATGAAAATGATATAGTGATTACTTACGCTTTATGACAGTTGAAAATCCATGAGCAAAATTACCTAACTCATGATTTGGAGTTAGCTATGATAATCTTTTCATTAAAGATATAGATGCATTATCTTTATGGTGAAAGGTGTGATATTTATACTAATCATAAAACATTTAAGTATATTTTGAAACAAAAGGAGCTGAGTACGCACCAAATAAGATGGTTGGAGTTGATTAAAGATTACGACTTCTCAATATATTACCACCCTAAAAAATAAAAAAAGGTGGCAGATGTATTAAGTCGACAAGACCAAGCCATATTATCCATGATAAGGAACACAACAGATCCAATATTTATGGATTTCCAAATAATGGATCTTGAAATTATAATGGAAGGGGAGAAATATTATCTTTATCAAATGAATGTTCAACCATCTATATCAGTGAAGATTAAAGAGGCACTGAAGGAAGGTGTAGAGTTACAATAGAAGATGAGAAACATTCATGAATTCAAACTTGATTGTAATGAAATAATATGGTTCAGAAATTGGTTTTTTGTTCCTCCCATACTATAATTAAATAAGGATATATTGGATGAGTCTCATTGTTCTTCATTCTCTATTAACCCTAGTAGCACAATGATGTTCAGGGACATGAAGGAGTACTTCTAGTGGGATGGAAGGAAAACAGATGTCTCTGGATATGTCTCTCAATTCTTCGTTTTTCATCAAGTTAAGGTTGAGAGAAAGAAGTCTAAGGGTATGTTTCAACCATTACCCATTCCATAATTGAAATGGAAAAACATCACTATGGACTTTGTAATCAGACTTCCCAAGACATCCAAAGGAAATAATTCATTCTGGGTTATAGTTGATCACCTTACGAATTTGGAAAAATCCATTTCTATTAGATATGATTTCTCTCTTGATCATCTTTCCTAGATATATATAAAGGAAGAGGTAAGATTTCATGGAGTACCACTTTCCATTATATCTGATCACGATATGAGGATTTTCTATAATTTTTGGTGATGTCTTCAGCATCCTTTGGATACAGAGTTATGTTTCAGCACTACTTATCATCCTTAGACAGACAGTCAGTCTGAGAGGGAAATTAAAACCCTGTAAGACATGTTGAGATATTTCTCTATGGATTTCAATGGTGGTTTGGATCAACACCTACAATTGGTGGAAGTATCATAAAATAATAGCTTTCAATCCAGTATTCATATGGATCCTTATGAAGCCCTCTATGGAAAGAGGTGAAAAACTCCAACTTGATGGGATGATTTTCAGGAAAGAAATCTATTAGGGCCTAATATTTTTTATGAAATGGTTGGAAAGGTCATATATATTGAACAACACGTAAGAGCATCACAGAGTTGAAAAAAAAGTTATGGTGACAACTGAAGAAAATACCTAGAGTTTGAAGTGGGTGATAAGGTGTTCTTACGAATATCTCCCTGGAATAGAGTAATGAGACTTGGAAAGAAGTACAAGTTGATCCCTTGGTATATCGGTCATTTTGATATACTGGATCATGTTGGGAAGGTAGCTTATAGATTGTCTCTTCCATCGAAACTCTCTCAAGTTCCTGAACTGTTCAATGTATCTCTCCTGAGTAAGTACGTACCCAATCCTTAACATGAACTAATCTTAGAAGTCGTACTACTGGAGAAAGATATTCCTTATGAAGAACAACCGATAGAGATTATGGATCGTAGTGAGAACTTTTTAAGAAACAAGACCACTCAATAGGTTAAAGTTGTATGGAGGAACACAAAATTAAAAGAAGCTACATGGGGACATGAGGATATGATGATGGAGAGGTATCCTAATCTATTTATTTCCATGTGACGAATTTTTAGGGAGAAATTCAGTTTAAGGGGGGTAGAATGTAACACCCAGATGTTTTTAAGAAATATTTTCTTTAAATAATTTTTATCCTTTAATAGCTTTATTTTCATGAAATCATGAATTTAAACGAACCATGAGATTACCTTAATATAAAATTATCATTATAGACTATCCATTAGGTTAGCGGGAATAATTATAACTAACTTGTGAAAATGCATAATGAATTCTTTGGATATTAATTATTTATGAAAATATAAAAAAATTAGAGATTTTTATTTTATATTGAATTAAATTTGGTAATGAGAATAATTATATATATGTGTTATATACTTAATAAAATATTTTTGATATTCATCCAATAGATATTTTAGTCATAGGGTATGAATAAAACTCTATTTTATGTATAAGAACCTATTTTTTAAGGTTAATTTTAATTCTTTTAATGGAAAAACCATTCTAAATTAATATTTTGGAACGTTAATAATTTCTATATTAAAAAAATAAACATGAACTTTTTAAATGGGATATAAAAATTTACTTGGGAAATTTTTTTGATATTTTTCTAGTAACCTTCATGTTTTGATGAATAGTAAAAATATGCTAAATTTTAATTAAAAACAATTTTTGTTAACGAGATAATTTATATGGTTAAATTATTACCATTTAATATAATTTATGTCATTATCATTACTTTTAAATTGAATTCATAGGTACGAACATTTCAATATTTTTCCATGTTTTAACTTTTAAAATCTATTTTCTCATTTCAACTACAAGAATATTTTAATATTAATTACTGCAAATTTTGTGTTTTGAATTTGGAAAAATAGATTCCATATTTGGAATCATAAGGTCTAAATTGTGTGAATAGGTACCTTTTAAATTTGGACATTATGAAAAGTAACTTTAGTAATTATTTTATTTGCCATGGTTAAAGGGTAAATCTGGTAAATAAGGGTAAAAAAATAATAATTTAATAATATAAAACTACCTTAAAACTTGTCTAATCCTATTGGTTGAGATATTTCTGACCCTGGCCATACTTGGGTTGACATTTTGGACCCAATGAATTCACATGGATGTGAAAATGACATTTTATAAGAATTGATTTAATGTATAGATAATTATAACCTAAACATATAACTTTTACTAAATCGATTTTAATATAGGGTTATATAACTAATATGAATTATTATAAATAGTCATTATAAATCTAAAAAAAATCCTACATTATGGTATTTTATTTATAATGTTTATATATTATATAAATAGTTTTATTTATGACACAAATATGATGCGGTCATTACCTCGTTAATGAAAGATTCAAATAAATGAATTTATAAATATTAAAACTAATATAATATTGTTATTTTGATGTCATGCACTAATTTTATGGATGAAATTACAATATAATATTTTATTTAATGTCTTGTCTTCTAATTAATAATGTTTCTATGAATTTTTAAAAAGTCATGTATGAATATTGTCCAAAATTGACACATTTCATAACTTAAAACATAAAATTGTTTATTAAAAGATATTAAATTCCTAAAATCAATTATTTGGAAAAATGGTTAATATAAGTCCAAATATGTCATAAATAAATTTCTTGTGTCTTTTGACATGATATGGTAATTACACTAACCCGCAAGGTTTAAATATCCTGAAATCACAGTAAGATTAAAAAGGTTAAAATAAGTGTTAAACCAAAAAGATAAGGATAAAAAAATATTCAAAATTTGTCCAAAAATTATTGTATTATGGGTATTAGAACCAAAATAATATTATCTTATAATTAAATAGGTTTTGGAAAAAAAATTAGTCGAAATGGAATTTATAATAAATTAATATTTTGACGAGTTTCCTAAAGTGCCACTCTCCTCTCTTATAAAAGGGCACCTACTCCTTCTCCTATTCACTCAATTTTGAATCATCACACTCGTCCAAACCCTACCCATTTATCTTATCAACTTCTCTAGTTACATTACAGAGGTTCTGGTCTTCTCAAAAGAAAAACTCTAGTTCCCTAAGAGTAAATTTAAATGAGGCGCGTTGAGGAAGAGGTAATCTCTTCTACCGATTCTTTCAAATTTATTTCTTCTTATAGTTCCTCATATTTAGTTGTTTAATTATAAAGTAATAAAATTATTATCCCTAATATAATTATATTTTATTATAAATATGATACAACCCTTTTTCACCTTCTATCGATCCTACGAAAAATGAAATCACCAAACGTGCGTACATACGACTTACAGTCTCCACGTAGTGGTGTAATCTCTTTTTCATAACCACATTACATGGATGGGTATAATAGTGGAAATAATAAGTATATATGATTATTATAACATGATACTAATTATTATATACTATAAACAATCCACTTTAATACCATTTAACAATTATGGGAATGATATCGTCACTCTGTGTACGTACAACTTACCGTCTCCATGGTGTGATGTGATTCGTTCTGCATAATCTTAATTAAACCATGATTATGTAAATGAATTTAATGAATAAATATGATATATATTATACTAATTCAATTATGTAAATTATATAACTATAACCTAAATAGAGTAATAAGAACTTATCCGACAAAACATACATAAGAACATAAAGCAGTTAAAACCTGAATAACGAGTAACTATGAAATGTTACTGAACAATGGATGAAAATATGATCCTAAATGTTATCATAAAATTTTTTATGATTCTGGAATAAATCAGTAATATTATTTAAATCATTATAAGGGAGTTTAGGTTATATACAAAGCATATTAGACTTAAGGTAAGGGATATCTTTTCCAATCTCATTTTATCCGAGATTGTTTATTTGTAAGTATCAACTGGGTATATATTTATCATCCATGTCCAAGTTTTCTAAAAATATTCTCATATAATATGTACTATTCATCTATATATGTTTAAATTTATTTTTACCCATTTTGACTTTTACTACATGGTTTTGATGGAATCTTTCTTTTGTTTACCATACGAGGTACTTTTTTACTTTTCCAAAAAAAAGTACAAGGAGAACGTTTTTTAACTTATACGACATGAATGGGTTTTTACATCTTCATAACGCCTTATTTCCATGAATATTCCTCTAACCGTTTACAAGTGTATTTTAAACTCAATTATTTTATTTTAAATTTCTCTACATTTGGAGAAAAGAAACTTTTTGTGAAGAGGAAAGTATATTTTCCTCAGGAATGAAGCTCAAGTGTTTTATCAAAATTATTTTCCACCTAAGATTACAAAGGTTTATGTTTCTATACCTATTATTACTATGATTTTATTGTGTTTATGATGGAATATTATTTTGGAAATCCATTTGTTTTATATCAAATATTATTGAATGATGTTTAAGAAACCCATCTAATTTCATGGGTTATGTTATGGTGAATGTTTCTATGTTTTTGTGGAACACGTAAGAATGGTTTCATTATGATATGGGAGGGACCTATATCTTCCTCAAATGAATTGGTTAAAGATTTATATCTCACGATTTAGACCTATATATAAGGGCAAGTTAATCTAGTTCAATGATATAGGGTTGGAATGATGATAGAACTCAGTTCAGTAATGGACTTTGTCCGCTATGATGGTCTTGGGAAAGTGCCTTGACTAATATGAAATTATTTTCTATGCTTATGTGTGTATTCCAAAAAACTTCATGTCTTATGTTATGACTATTAGGATTAAAATTCACGTTTATGATTTATCTCATGATATGATATTGTGATCTTTTATATTCAGGATAAGATTTTCAAATGTTATGTTCTTATGAATATGATATGATTGTTATTTCATTTTTTTAACCTTACTGACAATTTGAGATCACCATTTTATGTGTTTCTTTTCCCTAGGACTTGAATAATGGTATTAAGTATGATATGCCAAAAATGATTCTAGATATGTTTAAATAAATGAGAGACAATTTAGATGTTTTATAAACTAGTTGTTTATGTTTCCCTGTTCCTAAAGACACAGTACCTATACGGTACTATCATGGTTTTGTTATATGTTGTAATAAATATACTTCAATTCTGAAGTGATATGAATTTATGTAATGCAAGGGTCGTTATAGGGTTCCCACAGAAGAAATCATATAATATCATCATGAATATATATAATAATAAATAATATCATGTGATCACAATAAAACATTTGAAAATTTATTCTAATTTTACTCATGGAATAAATATACCAAAGGACATATTTTTATATGCACACAAAACATAGATTAAACAAGTTAATAATTATATAAAATTACAAATATTATAATAATATAATGGTAACAAGTGTAAATATGAGTCTCATATTGGGTGGTACTTCTTAAATCATTGTTCTCCTTGTAAATGTATTGATTTCTTATTGTTATAATCTACTGAACCCACATCATTACATAAAATAGAATAAATGTCACACTATAATGACTCCATGATCTTCTAAATAATCATGACCAGGATTCTAGAGCTAGTCTAGGAAAAAAAGAAAAAGGGAAATGAGAAGCATACTCAATTACAATAGTAATTTACCTAGATACTTGAGGATAACTCCACATATGACGTAAACCACTGACATGCGGCATAAGAAATTGGTAGAATCAATAATGGAATAAGTATTATTTTTTTTGTAAAAACATATTTGTTACACTTGTGGCATAAAATAGTAGATGGTGTGAATCTACAGTGCAATGTAATGGATTTATGGTCTTGGAGGATGGGATTTCTACGTAGGTCGAGGGAGGTCTTCTATTTGAAACTTATAGGGATCCAAGAATTCTACCGATTAAAGAATATAAATGATTGTATTTATATGTGATCATAAATCCCAAACCTACATTAATGTTCCATGAATTTCTCTTCACTTAATGACAGAAAACTGGGGACCTTCAAACTACACATGTAACAACCTTCTGAAGGCATCTAAGGATACGAATACTAGAGACTGTCGTATGTCATAACTAGACTAGATAATGATAATTTTTTCACAAAACAATTAAAATTGTTACCTTTATGGAATAAAATTATGTAATATGGCATAAATATATCAGTTTGTAATATTTAGACTATAAAATTACATTAATCAATAATATTTTTGACTGTTTATTATACATTAAAAAAAATATTTAAACATAAAAGTTACATGTAGGTAATATAAAAGGATAATGAGAACATATATCATCAATTATATCCCCCAAAATACTTCTATTGGTTGTTTAGTTTCAATCGGGGTCTTTTTTGAAAAATATCCATCCACTGAGCTAAAACAAATTCATCTCAACCCATGTATCCCCATTGAAGTTCCCATGTGGC
Organism: Viscum album; assembly: GCA_963277665.1. NCBI lineage: Eukaryota > Viridiplantae > Streptophyta > Magnoliopsida > Santalales > Viscaceae > Viscum > Viscum album. Next base: position 1,032,323,919 of record OY728150.1, read on the forward strand.
CACAAATTATAAATAGGTGGTAACATCTTCCCCCAATTAACTTTCTAACTCTAGTATATAAAACACACTTCATAATTCTGATATGATGTGAAATTATCTATCTAAACATCAATGAAATTTATAACATTTGTCAGGTCGATAAGGTACCCCCACATATCAGAAATAAGAATTACATTATGTATACCTCTGTAGAAAGAAAAAATATACAAATTTTGCACCACTACATGTATCATATTTGTGATATATAAGGGTTTTACAATATGTTGTAAATACCTTCCCTATATCAATATACATTTATTCCTTAACTATTAGGTCACTCTCAAGAGAACCATGTCACCCACATCAAATACCAATGGTCTCCTCTTACAGTCTGCATAAGATATTTATCTTTTTTGAGTGGAGATAATATTTTTTCATACCCAGAAAGATCATGATTACAAAAACATTCTAGGGATGTTTCTAGGACATGACTATCTCAATATTGAATGGGTATATAGATACACATATCTCAATCCCATAATGTCCTAAGAAATGAACTTCCTAAATCTAGAATCTCACTTTGATAACATGGATAAATGTTTATGTTCTTAAAGTATACATAGGATTATATGTAGGTCCCATGTATGGTTTTATGGTACTAGGGAGTATATAATCATTTTTTTGAAGACCAGTATGATAAATGAGTCCATGTATGGGCGGATGATCTTGTTCATGATGTCCATGAACACTACATCTATTTTTTCACCTAAAAGACATCCAATGTACTAATTAAATAATGACTCTAAAACTCAATCACTAGACTCTCCATATCTCTAACTTTGAACTGATAAGTTCTTGATCAACGATCTATATTGAAGAAATACTAGCCTCCAAATAATCAAATTTATCATTGAACATTGGAAAATTATATCTGTTCTTCAATATATATTACTTTATAAATTTCTAATAAATATTCACATACTATCCTTAACATTTTTGTCGAACAACTGAGGTAAACCCCATTGTGAAATACTCAGTATGATAAACCCGTTATTCTTTAAGTCATCCAAATCCACCTTGATCTCATTCAGCCTTGTTGGAGCCATATGACTTGAGGGTATTAAAAATAATTCATAACCATATTGGAATTTAATCTCAAAATATAATATTTTTTTATTAAGGATTTCTTGTAAATTTTTCTTGACATTTTTCCTTATAGAACTCTACAGCAAGAGGATAAGATGATAGGGATGATTTTTATTTTTTTGAGAGAGATAGTGATACCATCTATGATCTGATCAACCCAAGATGACTCAATTATGGTGAAACTATTCCTTCTTCTAGTTTCTACTATACGACCATATTTAACTACAATACCTTTAGTGAAGTGAATGACACACACCTCTGATATAAGTCTATGTGAGCTTGGAATAATGTCAGGCTCTCCATACTGAGAATCAAAATGATGTTTGTCATCTCCAATATCATAAATTCTAATTGATTTTCATATCTGGATACATCCATAGGAATATCTGTGAATAACTATAGATGGTCTACTCTCGTTCATATTGGTGTGTAAAGATTGGTAGTTTAGATGTGAACATAACTGATATGTATTGTAAATAAAATATGTGTGATCAAATAAAGGAATGAAATCCCTTAATATCAAATAATGATGTAGATATATGGATGTGATAATGACCATTCCCGAAACTATAGATGGTTTATATATTCCATCATCTATAGTTTGATCCAAAACATAAACTCATCTAGATTCTTCCATACGACCATGTACCTGATGTGTGTGTCCAATATGGCTCTGCTATCAAGATTTCTAGCCTGACCATTGGTTCTAGGATTGATTCGATCTCCATATCAAAGTATAATATGTAGTAAAATAATTATAGGGATGTCTTATACTGCCTCCCCACTAGCACTGACTCTAGGTTACTTGGAAGACTCAACTTTAGTGTCCAAACATCCAATAGTTGAATCATTGTGTGTCAAATATAGATAGAATAGAGGACACTAAACTCTTCTTCACAAGCATTACACTTCTCCCGATTATGTATCCAACCATTATAATCATACCATTACAATATAAACTCATTATTGAAACTGGTGGTCCATCTATATGATTAGTGAATGGTAGAAAAACACCAGGTACTTGTACATCATAAAAAATAATCTCAATGGAAAGGTATATTCTTAGAATATATTTTTATAAAGATAAAACAAATATCTGGACTTATTTTCCTTTGCTGGGGTGATTTATGATTTCATAAATCATAGCATTATGATCCTTATTACCATATAGAAGTAGTAGAAAATAGAGGATCCAAATAACGCACATGGAGTATGTTGATACTACCAGGGATCCCTTTTTCAGCTCAAGAAATATTATCCATGATCGATCTATAGAATTTTGGGGATGAATTACCCAAATAATCCTTGAGGACTACCCAGGTGAGACCATCACATAATCCTACATGAAACATAACTCCCTATAAATGATTAGTGACTTCTTGAAACTTAAGCACCACCAACATGACATACCCATATGACGGTGTCTCAAAAATATGAGGCTATATCTATATTTTCTACCAAACACTCAACATCTAATGGACCTCTAATTTCTTTAAAGTATGGGGGATGCTAGAGCTAAAAATACCTGGCATAGTCTATAATCTATTTTTTGGTGTTTAGTAAGGAACCACTTCTTCCACCATTAGGGATATATGGAATGGTACACGAATTACTATTCCTAGTATATAGTCCCAAAATATATATATGATTTTCAATCTTTGAAAATAGATGTAACATTAGTAAGAAATCAATTCCTAACCAATAAATGGGATCACACAAAGGATTTTCTATGTGTCTACCCTGAAACCAATGTGTAATTATGTTAACAATAACCCTAGTATCATTCCCTGAACATTATTTATAGTCATAATATATACTAAAAATAATTTCATAATCATTTAAATTAATATTTTCCTATATATATATATATATAAATATATCAAAAATCATGTATAGGAATAAATATATCATTCATTTAATTAATATTTCCCTAACAGATAGCATAGTAATAGAATGTTTATTAATGTACAACTATAAAACACAATAAAATATATATATATCTATATATGACATGTGAAACTACATGACTACACATTATGCATACACAACAGAAATATCATAAATTTCATATTAATATCTTGTGAATCCCATAAGGTGATTTTAATAAGCTATAACAAAAAAATAGAATTCTCAGTTTTTTGGAATCATGGATGTTAACTATATAGTGATGGTTGCAAACTGATAATGTTCATCTACCAAGTCCCAAAAACACAATCTCATGACTCTCATTTCCAAATTCAAGGAATAATAAAATACATGTCTATAAAACATTGTGTTCCAATTCATATGTGTTAAACCCCAATGAGTCCTCTATGTCTTATCTATGACACCACATGACCTCATATGTGCCTCCGTATATGAAATAGGATTACACCTATTAGTGAGGATAAAATTATGATAGTGTGGATACTATACTATGCATATCATTTAATTTAAAAAAATAAATGATAATAAATAAATAATAACCATGAACTATTAAATTAATTATATAGAGTAATTTATATGTCATATAATGTAGATCTCACAATGTTTAGAGATATCTAAAGTAATGAATGAAGTTAAATAAACCAATATATTAAATTTATTCCATTGGATTCCACTCTTGACAAATACTATCTCTATCTTTCTCTACTGATCTATACACTACATGGCCCCTTCCATTAAACTAATCGATAAATATATTTATAAGAAAAATGAAATTATATTGTATGGTTTGAGTAAATGAATTTGTTATACAATAACAATGAATACTTACCTAATTTTATCAAGTATAAAAAGTACATCCCAATAATGATAATAAATGATTTATTTTCATAAACAAACAATACCAAATAGTGCATACATGCACTGATCAAAATTCCAAAAACATCCAACCATAACTTATTTAGCTATATATAGAAATGATAACAAAATACTTCCATATTGAATTGTTCATCCCCAATAAAGTGTCCTCGTGGTGTCTTGAAGATGATACATAGCATCATCTATCTCTCATACGGCTTGTGTTACTCAATTCCAATGAATGGTAATATCTATTACTCAAATAAAAAAAGATGTTACATAGGGAATGAAACATTAAATTCAAGGAATCCTCGGGAACATGCTTGACATGACCCAATAGACACCTCATATGTCCACTCTATGCTCATGTCCATCATTGCCATCATCACAATCTGGTGCACCCCTCTACAAAAGTTTAATATATCACAATAGTATACCTCTCTCATGTACCAACCACAAACTCAAAGGAAATTCTAACACCCATACATGGTGATCAAAAAACCATGGATCACATTTCATCATCCATATTTTGCAACATATATAGTACCATTTGATCATAATAAAACATGGAAACAACATACTCAGATATCACTGATGGAATCATTATAGAAAATTATCTCATGCATCACACACAAACATGAGATGATAATAAATAATGATATAAAAAATCAAAAAATTAAATCATATATTGGAAAAAAGAGTAAATGTTTTCCCATAAAGGTATGTTACTTCAAACCTCATGGTTTTACACGTTGAAGATGAGGATTTCTGTGGTTATCGTCACATGAACACATGTCTTTACACAAACTTGGACAAAGTTCACCCACAGAAGACTCAAAGAACCCCTTGATCACCATGAAATTGATTATAGAGCTAAATTAGGATAAAAAATAAAGATATATTATCAAAAAAAATCTAATTACAAATGAATATCCAATAGATAATAGTGGAAGTATCCCCTTATATCATAAACCACTAATTTGCATTGTCAAATCCGTATTGTACCTTTTACGATATAAATGGTAGTATGATGGTTCAATAGATACCTTACTAATATTATAGTGTGAAAAATAATTTATGGAAAAAATTTAGGGTGTTCCTCCAATGAAAATGATCATTAATTCATGGTATAAGAGGTCAAGACTAATGTACAAGGAATGGGGTGTCTTTTCTATGGCACTTAATGTTTAAATAATAGTCTTAAACTTTAATTTTGTATCAAGTTTCTTGGGGGATGAAGAAAATAAATTTTATTAATATATTACCCTATAAAAACACTTTTCTCATATATATCACATATCATCAATTATCCTACCATTACTAGTTTTGATGTATAACATAAGTGATGAATGAATCACATTACATCATATGGAGGTAGTCTGTCATACACATAACCAATTATTTAATATTCCTAGAGAATAGAATGTAAGGAGTTAAATGTGATAATATAATTAAAAAATTATAATTATGTAATAAATATCTTATAAATATGTTAAATACATCATTATATCTAGCAGTGACAAGATGTGATGGAAAAATAATTACATTTGTTCTTATAGAGGCAATCCATCATACAAATGATCGAAAATATCATTTTCCATTTGGTGGAAGATGATATGGATAATGTTTATTCCATAAATGTATGAATAAATTAGTATAGGTTAGTTACATGTGTTTTTATATTTTAATTAATTGAAAATAAATGAATTTTGTAGTATAGGAATTTAAATGAAATATTTTTGTGACTAAAATTACCATCACATAGAACAATAAACTATGTATCTCTTATTAAGGACGCTTGGGTTGGTATTTTGGGATGAAAAATACATATAGAACATGAATGAGGGTTTGGGGGAGGGATCATTGTAGGGTTTTTTTCAATCCTATCTTCTTAAGAGTTTTGAATATGTTTAGAAGGTGGTGACAATTTATAATGGTGGAAGAGTTTTTTTTATATAAAAAAATCTATTCAATAATTTGATGTCTCTCAAACCAAATACCAAAAAACTTATAAATAAAGGATCTTAGGTATGATATGGTTGACCCCAACCTCTACCTAAAAAAACATATCTTTTAAACAAGTTGGTCCTTAACATCTAATTTTCATTAATTTTATCATTTTAGTTTTCAATAGATTGACTATCATTTTTTTCTCTATAATTTATTATTTTTTTAATAAAAAATAAATGGATACCTAGTAGATTAATTACACTATATTGTTCTAAAACATAAAATATATTTATAAAATAGAAAATCTATATGTGTGGATGATTTATTTTAACACAAACTCATGAAACATGTGAAACCCCCATTTAACATTTACCATATGTTGTCGCTGAATTTTTTGTAGGACATGGATTAGAATATTTAAAAAAAGTCATATATTGAATCAACTAATGATATCAAGATGACCAAGGGAGGTTAACACAATATTTGAGGTTTTCGTGCAACATTGAAATATGTAGGCAAGATCTTGGACACCCAATGTGATTCCAAAGGGATTCTTCTTGGTTGTCCCTCCAAAAAAATGTCCAAGTGAAAGGTGTTAAAGAAATCAAGATGGTGTGTAGGAAAATGGACCTCACACAAGGTCTTGGGATCCCAATTAGACATGAAATGTCACTTCCACATAGGCCCCCTTGCACATCGCCACTGATGTTTTTTCCTATAAATAGAAGTGCCCCCCCTAACATTGGAGTACTGATTTGGAAGATGAAACACTAATCTATTGTGTATAATACATACCTTCTACAGACACACAAGAACTATGGCATCTAAGTACTGGATCTTGCACAATAGGTCTCCCAGGGGTCCTCATATATGTGATCCCACTATGGATTGGCCCTCACCCATTTCATTTTAATTCAAGGAAATTTCTTGAAAAAGATACTTCTTGCATGCATATTTTACCTTGTTTTATGCTAATATTGTGTGCATCCCTTCAACTTGCATGGAAACATTTGGTCTTGTGTGCAACCCCCCGTCTTGCACGCAATCCTTCAATCTTTCAAACACTTATTCTTATGTGCTCCATGTGTTTTCATTACCCTAAGGCACCATGTCCAATAATCCATTACACACAAAACCACTATCCTTCATGAATTTCCTACATGTAGCCCTTTAGGATTTCTTGCAGGGATCTCCTAGTCCCTCAGTAGTTATCCATGTTGTGTTTACCTACCTAATGATTCTTCTCATAGGTACGCGAATATATTTTTCTTCTGTGAAAAGATACAGTAACATGGACCCCTCAATAGATCCCTCCATGACCCTATTAATATTTGTCATTGCTTGTTCCTTCCCATCCACATGTGTGGGTTGATTCAAGTTATGCATGTCCTTAGGGTGAGGATCGAGTCCACATCATCTATGTTACAGGATGTTAATCTTCAAAGAAACCCCACATCCTCAACAAGCGACATTAAACTATGATCACTGCATGGGTGACAAGCCCAAGAGGGCTGTGAAGGGGAGGGGAACCAGCACACTCTCACTCCTCCTTTCCTATTGTGCTTTGTCACCATGTGAACCTTAGGCATACCCTACATAATCCCTGACACTCCTTGATAAGGTATTCCATGTATGATGATCATATCCTCCTCATACATCTGGACCCCTGCTTAGGCTTCCCTCTCGGTGTAATCGAATGATTCCTCTTTGGTCGGATAACCATGCATAATCCTCACACCATCCCTCACAGACACACCATTCTCCACCAAAACATTAGGTCTATTGCTGCCCCTTGTTTCTCAAACCATAGATGACTCTTATGGGCTTAGAGAAAGCATCGACCATGACATCCTCTTTGGTCCCCCAACCACACATAAGCCCCAATCCCCTCTTCACTGAACTGCGTATACTTTTATCCTTTCCCTTTTAATGTAGGGCATGTAGGAAGCCTCACTGAGGTTCAAACCCATCACCCATCGGTACCAACCACTTCACGTCAGTTCACCCTCATCCCATAAGACACTAAACTATATGTCACTTCCATAACAAATGATGTTAAACTGTATGATTTCAAACTAAGTGGGTTTTGATCTTTATCTCATAGACAATGTATGTACGAATCCTTTCTAAGGTTAAACCCCAAACACTGGTAAACATCATTGTCCACATTGATGGGACCCATATACTAGGTCCACTCCTTTGTGGTGTCAGAACAGTTCATGGGTTGTCTCATTGCGTAAGTCCTACACTCAATCCATACTTTTCCAACCAAGATTTTCCCTCTCTTGATTGGATTCTAACCACATGTAAGACCCAACATGTCTTCGGGTTTCTATCCTTTGTGTACACCCAGATTTTTTACCCCATTCCTTAATTACATGGACATTGATCATTTCTCTATTTGAGAAGGGTACATTAGAAGCCTCTCTGAGGTTCAATCCCATCACCCACTCCTCACACTAGTCTCCCCTAAAAGCCTTTATGTATCAGGAACATCATTTCTTAACCCGTTGGTTCCATTTCCTTTTGGTGACCATCCATGCATCCATTCTTATGAGTTTCCTCTTTAGGGGACTCATCACCCCATTTTAGAACTATGTGGACTTTGATTCCCTACCATTGAGATACGTAGGAAACCTCCTTGAGGTTCAAGCCAAAAAAATTTACTATCACACTGGTTCTTAGTTTTAACCCCAAGCATTCCACCCTTTGACAACTCATCCATATCCATCCCGGTTTAACCTGGGCCACCCCATCCTAGTAAAATCACACCATCCATTTTGCCTGCTAACCACATATAAGCCCCAACATGCTTATGGATTGTTGCCATTTTTTACACCCCAATCCCATGACTCATCATCTAGATCAATGTGGGTTTTGACCCTGATATTCTAAACAGTGTATATAGGAATCCTCAATGAGTTTCAAACCCAACTAATGAGAAACCTTTGTGTCCCCTTTGTTGGGACCCACCATCCTCTAATCTTCCCTTATCAGTTTCCAAAACATCCTTCATGGGGTAAAACCTTCCCCTTTGTGGGACACACTATCCTGGGCCATTCATTATTGGGCGGCCTGACTCATCCATCTCGTAAAAAATACTAGGTTCTCCCTCATAGGGATGTACCCACATAATACACTTTCAAAAGTGTTTTGATTAGTTCGATCTGCCTTCTCCAGATACTAAAATTGCTGCATACCCATTTCCAAACATGGGAATCCAAGGAAAATTACAGATACATGCCACTAGTATATAATTCCCTACATTTTATGTGGTATGCTTTGGGATTCCGCACCCTCGAGAATCCCTCTTATAAGGAAAAATACATATGTTGCCTTGTACCAGTGCCCAGACACAACAGTGATGCCCAACATGACTACTCTCCCGACCGAAGGTTACTACCCTGACTTGAAACCTTTTTAATTCCCTAACAGATGCAATATAATTAACTGGTGTCCTCAATGACATGGTACCAGGAAGAGTTTCACGAACAAAATCTTAATCTATAAGGGAGACTCAGAAAAAGAAAAAAATTCTGAGAGGAATATATGGAAGGAGGAACCGATATCCAATCATCGTGTTCCGGTTAAGGAGAAAACAACTCTATAGAAGTGACATATGCCACCCACCTTTGGAAAGTGGGAATTTGGGGTGATAGTTGCACATCCTCACAGATGATGTGTGCCCTAGAGAAAGCATCAAAAACAAAAATGTTGATCCCTAAGTGAAAATATTATCTTAAATATTGTGATTAGTTGTGTTTGGGGAATCAACCGATGAGATTGTCACTTGATCCAGCTATCATGTGCCATGTCCCGCCATGAAAATAGTGGGCCTAGGCTGAAAAACAATAGGGTTTGGGGTAATTAATTGTTGGGAATCCTGGTCAATGATGTTTTCAGGGTGGATATTTCTATCCATCCATGGATGAATGAACGATGTTAGGGGACCGACATTGATTTACTACTATCTGAAATAATGGTTGAATCTTTTTGATTTTCAGGACCCAGTCTACAAGCACAGAAAAACAATCACCTCCCCCACATCTATGCAGGTGTAGGGGATAGGGAAATACTGATCCATTAATCCTGCACAGCTCCACCTCTTCCATGACATCTTCCACTACCACAACTACCAGGTGCCCACACCACGTCTCACCTTCCGAAATAGTCCAAAGGATGGTAGTGGTCATTATTTTCTGTCAATACGAACAGGAGGCAATCATGTTGATTAGGGATATGACCCATAAATATATGGAGGACTCAGTTCCCCACCATTATTGTTTCCCCCAAGGGCTTCACTAGGAGCCACTACTCCCCACTCCGATCTTCAATCATTTCATAAGCCTCTCCCAAGAATGGTCTTATGACTCACTCCCTTACGCTGATGACGTAAGTGTTGTACAAGTCCTACTGGTTCCGATTTTGACCATGGGGCCACAAATGAGTGCACCCACTAGGCCACAAAAACACTACTAACTGGTCCCACATACCGAATATAAGGTGGTCCATACCCCTACACAACCATCCCATTATCGAATGACTCGGCATCAATTTCAGGTGAATGGTCAATGGGGTTCCTTCTAGGGGGCATCATCTTCCAAGATTCAGTGGCCTAATCCACCACCAACCTATTCTATTACCTTCATATTACTATATAACTGCGGAACTTCTACACCTGATTGGGATGGAGGCCCCATCCACCCCACGGTATTGCTAGGTTGGGTTCCCTGGTTTCTAGCACAAGTATTAGCCATCACAGTTTTCCCCACAATGATGAGACTCAGTACGGTGGTCATCCTCTTATGATCATCAACTATAGATGAGGTTGTCCCCATCTTATTGACACTCTATAAGGAGTTCCGTTGTTTTCCCACGATCCCAGGTATGGAGGTTTTCCCCATACTTCGGGTCATCAATGTGATGGTCCTCCACACATCATCATCAGCTCAAGCGAGGGACCTCCCCACAACATCATTAATTAGAGTGAAGTGCCTCATTGCCCTGTCATCCATCAACATGGAGGTTATCCCTGTGTTTCATTCGGCATTTTCCAGGGTGATCCTTGTACCCCAGCTCATCCAAGAGGTGGTCCTCTCCATTCCAATACCAACCCACATGGAGGTCATCATCATGTTGAAGATATACCATCCAATGTTGATATTTTATTTTATTAAAGGAAAAATAGGTTCATAGCCCGAAACAGAACAAGGAGGTCTAAAAAAATGCAGACCTAAGGGATCAGCATGAACCAAACTAACACATTCAGGGGGAAGAGATCCAATACTGCTATAAATATGATGAGGGTTGTCAGGGGAGGCCCATGCCACCAGGAAGTCCGTGACATTGTTTCCTTCTCTCCACAAATGATTCAGAAAAGTGTCACCTTGAAGAAACTTCTTGAAATTGAGAATTAAATAGGGGATAGTCCAAGGGATGCTATAGGTACCTTGGATTGAATTAAGAAGATTCATAGAGTCAGTTTCCATATGATGGATAGAGAAACTGTGGGCACAACACAATTCCAACCCCTGGAGTAGAGAGGTAGCCTCAGCCCTGAGGGAATCACCAGGACTAAACCACCAACTGAAGGCCAGGACCATAGATCCATGCTGATTTCGAACAACTCCCCCACCCCTCATGCAACCATTTAGATAAGATCCATCAATGTTCAACTTGAGGGGTAAAACAGGAGGATTTCAATGAACCCAATGACCTTGAGGAGACGCCCTTGGAGAAAATTAAGTCTAGCTATTGGCCATGAAATGCCGCAATGAAGGAGCCTGATCACCATGTTTCATAAGAAGAAAAAAATCCAGAACTAGGGACCTCTCCCTAGATCACAAATCCATACTGGAGATGGATTGGCCCTCATGTCTGGCGCTATTATGCGCCGACCATATGACCCAACATCCCACTACGAAGACCATAGAGTGAACACTCTTTTCCTGAACACAGTTCGAAGAGCCGTAGAACCATGCATGGAGAAAGGCATCCCCAGAGAGACCCAGAAGATCATGCCTAGAGAAGTCACAGAAAAGAGCCCAAACACAACACGCCCAGTCCCTCATAAAAAATAATCGATCAGACATCTCATCCTTAGATCCGCTGCAGCAAAAACATTTAGAGACAAGAGAAATACCCCTGCGACGTACCTCTTCATCCGTGGGAAGCACTCGGTTGCGGAGCCTCCAAATAAGAAAATTAAATTTTACCGGGATGTTAGAGAAACAAAGGAACCCGCCCCAAGAAACAGAAACCTCGGTGCAATGCAAGACCTATCAGAAAGCCTTCGCTGAGAGGGAAACAGGCTGAGAACCTATGAACACCAGCCAGTCCGGTTCAGAGGTGATAATAATACTTTGGAACAATTCCGGTTGGGAGGAGGATAGGATGTCTTGAAATTTCATCCTCATCCTCCGGAAAAGTGAGGTGCACCTGATTCTTAAATCCCTCCATAGATACATATAGATGTGTAATGATTTGGATCCTTTTCAGGGTCTTTCTATGCAATCCTATCTGTTATAAACATGATCATTCTCTACCTAAAAAGTAGATCATGGATAATTGTTATGCGGATCTGTCAATGATGAGAACAAGACTCATTCCTTGCCAAATACCACCACCCCTGTTTAGGAAGTAGTGTTCATTAACCCATCTTATAAGGATGTGGTGATATACTCAGTGCATTCTTCTAAAAACAGCCTAAGATGCAGTGGGTTGTCAATTCATACATTGTAATACCCACCGACAAGTGTACCACTTCAATGGTCCACATCAGTTCCATTACAATTCCCTCAACTTACCCTAGTCGATGAATGAGGAAACCAAGGGCTGGATCCTGAGTTTGAGAAGAGATGCTTGTGGGACATTATCGTATAGGACCATCACGCTGATATGTTTTGGCCAATTGTAACAGCATGTTTCAATATTTTGGTGTCCCTTACCCAGGATGTGGTTGTGTACTTCTACAGAACCTTAGGGATGGCACATTTCCTTCTCTATCATCAATAGTTAGCTTACCCAAAATGCTAGAAACACTTTAATGACATTGGCTAGCAGTACCACCAGGTTGAGTTCACCACACTCCCTATTGCTCAGCACCTTGAATCACCTAGTTATCATCGGAATCTCTAGAAAAGATTCACCCAGATCCATATTGTGCTCCATAGATTTATTAAGGAGGCTTCCACACATGTCCATATATGAGGATCGGGGAAGTATGTTTCCCTACATTTATTCCCTATCATGCACCATCATTATTCATCTGGTGGTATCGAGGATATTCCTTTGATAATTTCCATAGTAAATAGTTTCATTCCAAATATATACTTGAAAGGGGGCATCATCACAGATATCAGAAAGGATGAACAACCCACTGGGATATCCCAACACCTGGAAGACCTTGTAGGTGTCCACACTCAACAAAAAAGGTAGACGCATGGCCTTCCTAATCATTCTAAATCATTACCTTTGGGTTGGAATCCTAAAAAGGGGAAAGCACACACATGAACTGGTATGCCTTATGATCTATTGGGTTCAGGGGAAAATACAGAAGAGGATCTTGAAAATCATGTGTTGTGTTAGTAGTTTGCTGAGAAGAAGTAGATTGATGAGGAACTTCTTACCAAACCCATGAGGTAATGATGACTAGATTATAGAAACCCTAGACCGGGGGAAGTAGGGGAAAACACCACTTCCCCTTGTTGAGATTCCTCCTGGTGATATCAACATCCTTGCCCATATAGATCAGGTAGAAGCCAGATTTTATAGAAAGAAAACATGGTATGCATCGCTAAGTCCACCTGAGATTCTTGAGAATCTACCTTACAACTCAACCCAGGTCCCACCAACCACCCTACAGGTTCTTATAGAAACCCCTCAGGCTATTCCACCAGCCACTCCATGATACGATCAGCTATCTTACCATTTTGATGAACCTTACAACACTCTATTAGTCAGTAACCCCTTACAATATAGGATTCCACATCAAGATGATCTAATGGAAACTCTCCTCACTCACCTCAGGGCTCCAAATGCCCAAAAGGAGTAGATTCCTCTTGATGGAAAACCATATCTAGCATGGGTGGATGATATGCTGGCACCCCCATGATTTGGAAACCATACCTTCTCCACTTTCAGTGAGATAGGTGACCCGCTAAAACATCTATCCCACTTCATTTCAAGATGTGGACCCATGATGTGAACTCTAGCGTAGCATGAGGCCAAAAAACTCTATTGTTTCATAAATACATTGGAGGGGTCTACATTTGTTTGGTACATCCACATACCCATCGTATCCATAACTAGTTTGTAGGATATTTGTAGGATTTTTCTATTTCAATTCAGTTACACCACCTGCAAGACATGTATTGGAAACCTCTTCTAGTGAATGGAAATGACAGATAAGCATGTCACGATATTTGTGGCTAGGTGGAAGGTCCTTACATATTTAGTAAACATGCCATTGACCATGGAACAAATGATAATGATGTGTGTAGGGAATTGAAATACCAAACTTGTTCCTTCTCTCATCACTCAGAAATTCCTAGGTGGATTTTGGGATTTCATTGACAAGGATCAACATTTAGAGGAATCCTTGTAATGGCCCAAAAAGGAATGCCTATTGCCTCCCGCAACTCCTGCAAGAAGATCTGCCAAAGCCGAGATTGATTTTTTGGAATAGATAGAGTCATCTAGATAGCTGTAATTATTACTAGTAGAGCCACCTCTACATCATCAATGAGGGCCACCACCTTAGGCTTATCCTATGGCTCAGAATCTCTGGCCATAGAATTGATAGGCACCACAACGTAATGCATCACCGCTTCTCAGGCATGACAACAATGTTCTACTTCCTAACCAGGCCCCCATATCCTATTTCCCGTATCGAAGAAACCATAACTAATCATTCAAATAGGATTAGGTTCCTATTTATTTCTAGAGTTCCTTGGACCAAAGAATCTTATGAATTCCAGAATTTCGGAGTCTTAAAGTGGAATATCTCACTGATCATCCAAATTACATCCCCTATCACATGTTCCTTGGACACACTCTTGAGAAGTTTTATGTGTTCAAGGATTAGCTCAAGGACTAAGTCAATAAGAATATAATTAAATTGGGTCTAGCTCCATAATTGGTGGAATGTGTGTCTGTAAAGCTTGATAGTGACCTTGAGGGGGAATTGTGGCATGTGTCTCTTCACAGGAATCAAAAGTATGACAATCAGGTAGCACGCAAAGCAGTTTCTCAGGCCCATGGTATCATTTGTGCCTACATAAATCATCTGGATCCTTCCAATGTTGCTTTGTTACCCATAAATACTATTTTTCATCAACATCTCAGCTTTATCCACCTAGGGAGAGCATATTCCAATGGAATAAATAGAATTAAAGTCCTCCACCATTGAGAAATCCTTCCCATAATATCAGAAATTGCATGCCCTAAGGGATGGGGAGTTCCCATAGTGTCCAACCAGTAGTGAAGTATTCATTAAGTGATGATCAAGAGTACACATCGGTGAACAACATCGAGCTAGTGGATCCATACATGGTCCCTAAAGAAGAGGAATGCCAAGAAGAGCCTCATAATGTACATAGTTGATGCCATCGTTGATGAAACCATGTCTATTTGAATTGTCAATGTGCGTCAACAAACGCATCATACCTATCCTTGCATGCCACTGATACAAGACAACAATATCAACACATGAATCAGTGTAAATAGTACTCTTACCCAGTTTCATCAGATCCACTTTACCCACTGATTGTGCTACTTGACTAGGTAGAGTCATTAAAATCTTGTTATGATCATCCACACACATCTGAGACTCGGTCACAATCATCCAAAAATTATCTGGTATTCATTCTATGAGATTTAGTTAGTGAGCAGCGGGATGCCCACAACACAAGACAAAATCCACCAGTTCGACTTGCAACATCCACCATACCTATTTCCATAGAGCAACCTCCTATCGACATAAGTGTGCACATCATGCTGAATTATTATGTACTTAAGCACCATTCCAACATCTCTACAAAGCACTCGATTCACAAGGATCTTCTCTTTTCCAAATATATGTGTGAATCCCTCATAGAGACTTTGAGGAGCCCCTTCCAATTTGAAACAGAGGTAGCAATCACTGAGGTATTCTATGTTGAGGAGAATAAACTTGCAGAATGTCAATCCATCTTATTATTATCAAGTGAATATGAAGGTTCTTCTATACAGGGGAAAATTCTCCTACTGTGCATCAATTTTCTATTTAATGGTGTGGAAGTCCACCAATTTCTTATCCATATGGGTTTTAGAATAAATATCATTACGACCTGGATGCTCTGTAATTTAGGGCTATATAAAATAGATCTGGATGCATATGACCTGAAAATTCAAGGATATGAATGGAATAATAAGATTACTATTGGAAAAATCAACTTGATTACCCAATTCAATGACCCAATTCATTTTTATCTCATAGTACATTGACTACATTGTGTTGATGGGTAGACCCTGGATCCATCTACATGTAGTAGTTCCCTCCTCATATAACCAGTTCCTAAAGTACTCCCTTAATGGTCGAGTGGGTGTACTTCATGGTTACTCATATCCCTTTGACTCCTATGAAACCCACTACCTAGATGATAAATAATACAAGAGCAATGAAAATCATGTTCAGGCCAATGAGGTTGACCACAATATTGTTGGCGTCAACCCAGGGACATACTTCAATGATGCTTACATTCTTCCACTTCACCAATTGTAGGCCACAACCCCAGTCATGGGAAAATTCATTTTCATTTTTAGGAAAAAGGGAAAGCATGTTCCATGTTCAAGGAATACAGGAAGATCACTTCGTACTCCTACCCAAGTCAGGATTGTGTGATCCTAGATCCCTTTACCCTTGTATGTTAAGGGATGTTCACCCCATGGAAACAACAATACACCACACATTCTTGTCCTCTAGGATGGGTTAAACCAGTTTAGGCTAACAAACCACAATTTCATTGATATTATCAATCTTTGACCAATGGTAAGAATACCAGATAGAATCTGATTAAAATCTTTTGTCACTGTGGTTTCATCCATACATGAGTACCACAATGTAGATTCCACTACCTCTCATGTCGGCACCAATAATTCATCAGAATTAGCCATGTTAGAATAATTTCCTGGGTCTGATGATTCTATCAATGTGGAAAATGAAGACGATTTATATTACACTCCTCCTGTACATGAAGAAGGTGCCTCCAACACCATCGATGAGTTGTTACAAGTGAATGTCGAAACCGAGATAGATCCAAAACCGAAACTGGTCAATACAGCCATGTCTGAAGTGGAGCAGCAATGGTATGCTAGATTTCGGAAAATGCATCAAGGTGTATTCAAATGGAGCTATGGTGAGATTCTGTGGCCAGATCCTTTGGTCATTTTCCACCATATTGGTCTCCCAATAAACCATCACGGGTTAAAATACCCTTCCCGAAAGATGCACCCTTCTCACGGTGCCATGGCTGAGGCCGAAGTGGATAAGCTCATTAAATCCAACTTCATCAAGGAAGTCAAATACCCAAAATGGATAGCCTACATCATTATAGTATAAAATAAGAATAGACATATCATATTGTGCATCTACTTTTGGGATCTCAACCATCACTATCTGAAGAAATATTTTCCCTTCCTGTGATAGATATTTTGATCAATGGTACCACTAGTTTCCAAGCACACTCCATCATGGATGGGTATTCCAGATAAAATCATATCCAAATTCCCCCCCAAGTATGAATATTTTACCACCAGCAGAGCACCAGAAGGTACTTTTTATTATTAGTTGATGCCTTTCAGTCTGAAGAATGTAAGATCCACCAAAAAGAGTTCCATACACCACATATTCAAACCGGTCCTTGGGAAATTGATGGAATGTTATGTAAAAGATTTGGTGGTCAAATTCCAATAGGATCAGGACCATCTCAGAGATCCTGAGATAGTGTTCAACTTCACATGCTCCCACAATCTGAATATGAACCCCTTGATGTGTGCCTTTGGGGTAACCTATGGGAATTTTATCATCTTTTTCATCAAATATAGAGGCATCGAGATTTATCTAGAGAAGATTAGGGTCCTCTGTCATATGCCTCCTTCAAGAAACATTCAGGAGATTCGAGGAATTCAAGGACACGTAGACTAAATACACCAATTCATTAATAATTTTTCTAGTAAGTGTAATACCTTTTCCCTCCTCATGAAAAAGAGTGTCTACTATTAGTGGGATGAAAAGTGTCTGGAAACTTTGGAAAAGATCAAGCAGTACCTGCTACAACCTCTGGTTCTGATGCCACCTATCTTTGGAAAGCCACTATTCCTTTATGTGACCACCCTCAAACGGTCCCTCAGGAAACTTCTCATTCAGAAGAACAATAAGGGGACAAAGAATAGATTATATTGTCTCAACTATATGCTCATTAATAAAGAGACCAGATATTACACTGTCGAGAATGGCTATGTCACACAAGTATTTACGGTCAAAAATTTATGCCATTACTTGCATCCCCATGAGATACAGGTAATGTCTCATGTTGACCCTTTGAAATATATTTTGAACCACCCATTTTGACGGGCCTTCTGGCCCTGTGGGCAATGATTATTCAGATGTTTGACATCAGGATCATTCTAAAAAAAGCAGTGAAGGTTCAGATGCTGACATACATTTTTTTCGCCCATCCAGTCCCCATAGAGAAGTATTTAGATCATGATTTCCTAGATTAGGAAATCATATTAGTAGACCAAGCCATGCGGTGTCAGCAGATTCACTTCGATCGTGCCTCGTGAAGCCCTGCTTGTAGAAGAATCAATGATCTCAGAATTAACAGAGTGAGCCTAGGTATCATCTTCAGCATGCCTAAATAGGTTTTCCTTCCCTATTTTTTGTTTTTGTTAGAAGGCTATACCACCAATTAGGTATATTATCAGACCCTCATAACTAGTCTTGAACTAGCCCTTGAAATTGATGTTCCCTACCTACATGTGAAAGAGGACTATGAGCTGGTCATCAAGTAGATCAACAATAACTACATCGTCAAGAAGCCATAGCTTTTACCCTGTTAGAATTCACAAATCAGTTAATGTCCCAGTTTTTTTCTCAACATGAGGTCATTCATATTCCTCGATCACAGAACAATCGAGCTGATGCTCTGACCATCCATGTTATATCTCTTACAGAGCCTCACCAGGATAATTTGATCATTCATGTGGTTAATCGAAGAGTTATCACTACTTTCATTCCAATCTATGTTCACAACAAGTAGGTAATCCATCTTTCCACCTATGCCTCCACCTCAGGACCTCCATAACTCCCTTCCATAGCAGAATAAACCTCTGATTGAACAACTCCCTTTATTGATTATCTCCATCACGGCAATATCCTGACAGACCGAGCCAAACGTTAGTGAACGCATCATCATGAAGTACAATTCACTCTCCAGAGTGGTCCCAGGTTTCAACAGATCCTCTACAGACATGGGTTTTATAGAGTTATCCTCCATTTCATTCAAGGATATAAGATTCCCATGGTCATGCAGGTGGGTCAAGCTAGTTCTTGTGGATCTCATCTGGTAGGGTTGAGACTCTCTTATATGATCTAAAGGTTGGTCTAATTCTAGCCCACCATGGTCCATGACAATATTGAGTTTTCCAAGAGGTTACACATGTTCCAGATGTAAGGGTTGGTGTCCTAAGAACCAACTATTTTGTACTTTTATTACATAAATGTTAACTTATTATATATTGTTCATTGTTCTTCATGACTATAATTTAATAATGTCCTGGAATATTTGTTGCATTAATAAGGTCATGGAAGATCCCCGTTATGATGAGAACCTTGAAATACTATAACAATATTCTTAAATAAAGTTCTATGTTTGGATGAAATACTATGATAGGACACATAGTATACAGACCATCATGTGCGAGTACTCGTAAGAAGACGAGACTCTCTCTCATGGAGTTCGCACTTGGTAATCTCCAAGAAGGGAGATTATGAGAACAGACCCGCCAGTAGTAATTCTGCATGTCTTGGTGTCATCAGACATTTCTATCTACGAGCGTGTGTAATGGTCCTTTGACTGGAAGATTATCATCAACTCATGTCAGGACTCACGTACTTAGATTTACTGACAGAAACCGTCACGCAGACAGTTGGCGGGAAGTAGGGTACGTTGGGTGCATCACGAGTGACATGTTGTTAATGGATAATTCAAGGAAGTATTTGTGCCTTCCATTTATGAAATTTGATATCTCTTCCCTTTGATTGAAATAGAACTGTCGCATTAAATTCCATGGCCATAATGTAAACAATGAGTTTATTTCAGGTAGTCAAAGAACGACAGATCAAGAATATAGGTTTATGACACTGCCATGAAACCTGCTTGATGAGATATTGAGACAAAGGGATTAAATTACAAAGTAAGTGTTCGTATGAGGTGATATGTCAATGTGGCCTCAACTTCTTTCTCTTGGGTGCCTTGACCCGTTGCTAGATAGTAATCTTGTACTTTAGGCAAGACCGCCTAATGCCAACGAGAAAGAGGCCTAGAGGGTCACACACTAAGTGTATTCAAGTATCTCAAGTAGAATAAAGATTACTCCCGTATGTGGTTTAAAAATTATTCAAGGAAGCCTAAAATCATTTCAATGTTGGAGGAAGAATAAAATAAAACAAGTACACGCCATGTATCATTAATTACATGTCGTGTAGTTTTATTTTGAAAACAATTATATGTTGTGTATTATTAAATGTACATGCCGTGTAGTTTTCATTTTGGAAAGGAAATGAATAAATGAAAACAAGATATACATGTCGTGTACATTTAATGTACATGCCATGTAGTTTTCAATGAAAAACAAGTACACGCTGTGTATTTATTATTACACGCTGTGTAGTTTTTCCTGTCATGATTTTGAGGATATAATATTGTTTTATTAAATGATATTTATTATAATCAGCGTGAGCGCATGTCAAGGAATTAATTATTCGACATGGGGGTTTTCAATAAGAGTTAATGAAATAAATGAAACACGTAACACGTTTATTTATTTTCATAACTCTACAACCTCAAACTCGATTATAAATATCCTCACAACCCCAACACTTTTCCAACACAAGAGAATTGTTGTGCACAACAATTCTGGAGAATTATTTCAAGGCCGAAAGAACCTCTTCCTCCAAGAACGCTCTCAAGACCGAGAGAGATCCTCTTACATCGGATCAAGATGATCTATGGCAGACAACGCAAGCAAAGGTTTCTCCATGCTAGCACCCGGATACTCCTTTGGAGACGTCCAGAGATAAGAGGTGCACGTGTGGATCACCGCTAGAGGAAGTCTACACTTGGCTTCTATGATGCAATGAAGAATCACATCGGAACGTGATCAAGAACATCAACAAAGAAAGAACACCCAAAAGGTACATCTTTATAATCAATTAAATTAATTATAATCAACTTGTAACGATCCTTGTTTGTGGTTCTGGGATAAACCTTATTCTTTGTCTATTTCTGTGATTTGATCCGTGGAGACTGGCGTTTATCCTCATATTGATCCCGGATTGATAATTATTAATGACAGAAATCCAAGTGGGAACATCAACCCCCAAACATCCGCTACACCCGGAACCTTAAAATGTTATGAGAGGGAGGTTTACAACGTTGATTATAGTTATTTAATTTTAGTTGATAATTTACGCATTTATATTTGATTCAATTTGAAATAAATCGTTCTATAAATATGAATAAATGAGATCTATTCTTCCTCCTTCATCTCTCGATTCATATCACAGAAATGACTTTTTAATTTTAATTTTTGATTAAAATAAAAACGAGGAATTCAACCGGAGGAGCCGCTCTTTCAGTCTGTACAATAAGGGATTACATGGCGTGTAATTAAAACTACAAGTTGTGTACTTAGGTTCAACGAACCGGCACTGGTCCGCTAAACCAAGCCGTGTGAATTGAATATGCCTAAGTATTAATCACGCCGTGTTGACCAGAATTGAATGGCACGTGGAAACCGAAATACAAGACGTGTATGTTGGAGCAACACATCGTGTAGTCCGTTCCGGACCAGGTGAAACCGTGTACAAGGATAAGCCGCGTACCGCGTACACGGGGTTTCCAGGATAGTTGCCACGTAACAAGGAAGTACACGCCGTGTATGATTTATCTACACGTCGTGTACTCCAAAATTTCCAAAGTACAGAAAACACGTCAAAGCCCCCGGCGTGTACTTTGGATAAAGTGTGATTAGAACTACATGTCGTGTACTTTCCAGAAATGGAATTTCACCAGGTTTCCTCCAATGTAAAAAGACCCGTACAAGGAATATGGATGAGAAGAATCTCAAGGAAATTCAGAAAGGAATTTAAGATAAATAATTGATTAATTGTAAGATCATAATTAATTGAATTCGAGCGTGACTTATCTTAAATGAAAGAACGATTAGAAGAATTTTAATTCTAAATATGCGTAAATGTCGTTGCATGCTATGGATGATCATGAGCTAGAACAAAGACCCTTTGTATGTGTATGGTTTCATTTAAATTTATTTAATTTAAATTTGTTGGTCTGCGAGCCTTCTTCCAATAAAATGTAGGGCTTGTGTGCCCATGGTTTCTTTAATGTAAACCCATGTAATAGAGGATCTCCCAAGCTAGAGGATACGGTTCAAATCCTGTAGCCGAGGTGAAACTGATGCAAGAAGATACAAAGGTGGATAGGTGGGAGCTGCAAAACACGAACCACCGGGTTCAAGGTGTTTTTCCTTAGGTCAGGGATAGCTTATCAAAACCGCTAGATAAGATAACCAATAGAAGCTCATGATCATGCCATATTATTTTATTTATGTCTAAATTGCATGTTTTATTTACGTGTTGTCATGATCACATAGTTAATAAAATGAACAAGCATGCAAAGATTGAATAAAATAAAAACCGAACTATGTGTAAAAATTATTGGAACATGGTTAATCACTTAATCAAGCATCACTTAATATTAACAAGCATGTGATAATGTTAAAATATGCATAAAATATTAAAATCTCTCAATACCATATTAAGTCATACCAAGCCTTCCATTACTTGATTAAGGGAAAGACTCAATAAAACTATGTGTTTGACCAACCCTTGTTGAGACACTTACTTTTATAAAGGAATCCCTTATGAAAGGTTTCGGGTTGACTTAACCATATTACATCAAGAGGAGTATCCCTTGCTAGACTTGATGTAATATTGGAGGCAAGAGTTGAGGAAATCCAAGTCAGTATTTCAGGATTGGGGAGTCCACTCAACAGATCAAGGAACTGTAAGCTCACAGTTGGCAAAGACATGCCTACCTAAATACCTTCAAATAGCTTGACCAACCCTTGTTGGGGTTATGTGAAGGGGAATATGGATCCTTGCCACTAGAATGTCAATGAAACTGGACATTCTGAGTTCAATGGTGAGGGCCATTGGGACTTGATAAAATAGTGGGAGAATTAATAAATTCATTTATTATTTTTTATAAAATGTAATCAAGAAAGTACTAATAAATCTGCTCTTTTAAATTTTAGAATCAAGATTAAAAATTCATCAACCCCATTTTCTCTGTGATAAATTCTGGACAAAGACAATATCCTCACCAGCAGTAACTTTCAGGAATGGTTTAGGCGCCTTCAGGTTGTCCTATGCCATGAATGAAAGTATTACGTGCTGGAGTCCTCACTTCCGTATCCTCCTACCCAAGGGGAAAGTGATGAAGATTTCCTAGTCTATGATCAACATTTGAGCGATGCACTCGAAGTTCAATGTTTGATGACATCATCAATGTCAAGTGAGCTCATTAAGTCTCATGAGGACATGGATGCCTATAGCATGCTCGAGCACCTCCGTGGTCTATACCAGGAGAGAGAAAGGGAGGAAAGGTTTGAGATCTCCAAGTCTCTATTCCAGAGCAAGCTTGGAGATGGTGCCCCAGTCGGGCCTCATGTAGTCAAACTCATTGGCTACATTGAGCGCTTAGAGGTTCTAGGGTTTAAACTCCCCAAAGAACTGGGTACAGATCTCATTCCTGCATCACTTCCCCAGAGCTTCTCAATATTTGTTGTGAAATTCAACATAAACAACATTGAGAAGTCTCTGTCTGATCTTCTTATCCTCATTCGCCAAGTTGACAATGACATGAAGCGTGAAAATCCTTCTATCGTCATGGTGAATAAAAGGAAAGGGATGGAGAAGAGCTTTAATCCCAAAGATTCTTCAAGGCCCTCCAAGAAAAGGAAGATCAAAGGGGAGGAAAAGTAATAGGATGTTGTTTGTTTCGCATGTGGAAAGAAGGGTCATTGGAAGAAAAATTGCACCCAGCCAAGGAAGAAAGGGGAAGCTTCAGGTGTGTTTGTTATCGAATGCAATCTACCTATTTCTACTAATTGGGTATTAGATAATGCTTGTGGTTCTCACATATGTATCCAAATACATGAACCAATTAGATTCAGAAAGATTGACCGAGGTGAGGTGGATCTACGAGCAGCCAATGGAGCCAGACTCGTTGTTATAGCTGTCGGAGACTACCACCTCACATTGCCTACTGGGATGATCTTGGTGTTAAAGGGTTGTTATTATGTTCCTTCTGTTACTAAAAAAATTATTTCAGTATCCATATTATATATTGATGGATTCATATTCAAGTTTGGAAATGAATGTTGCTACTTTTATAAAGATAGCATTTGTTTTGGAAGGGAACATTTATATAACGACCTTTATGTGTTAGACTACACAAACCATGTAATGGCAATCGATGAAAAATTAAATTCACATGACTCATACCACACCCAACTTTGGCATCACCAGCTAGGTCATGTCAATGAGAAACGTTTGAAAAAATTGCATCAAGATAGGTATTTAGATTCTTTCGAACTAAAACAACTTGGTGTATGTCATGCCTGTCTATAAGGAAAAATGACCAAAGCCCCATTTAGTGGGAAAGGTGAAAGGGCTAAATAGATTCTATAATTAGTTCACACAGATGTGTGTGGACCATTTCCAGTTGAAGCAAGGGGTGGGTTCTTGTACTTCATAACTTTTACTGATGATTTTAGTAGATATGGATATATCTACTTAATGAGGTATAAGTCAGATTCCTTCGACCGGTTCAAAGAATATAAGAATGAAGTTGAGAACCAGCTTGGTAATAAGATTATGAAACTCTGCTCAGACAGAGGAGGAGAATATCTTAATCAGGACGTCATTTATTTCTTACGGGGGTTTGGGATTTTATCTCAACTCACTCCTCCATACACTCCCCAGTGGAATGGTGTAAGTGAAAGGAGGAACCGCACCTTGTTGGACATGGTGATATCAATGATGAGTCATGCGAGTCTTCCATTATCCTTTTGGGGATATGCATTACAAATAGCAGCACACATACTAAACCAAGTACCAACTAAATCGATAAATGGTATTCCATATGAGTTATGGAGTGGACGCAAAACCATGTTATCAAATTTACATGTGTGGGGTAGCAAAGCATTTGTCAAGGCCCCTTCAGGTAACAAACTTGCACCCCGAGGCACAAAGTGTATATTTATAGGATATCCCAAGGAAACAATGGGATATTACCTATACAACCCCTCAGACAAAAAGGTTATAGTAGAAAGACACGCCATATTCCTTGAGAGGGAGCACATCTCCAAAAGAGATAGTGGGAGCGAGATAGACTTCGATGAAGTCGAGGCTCAAGATACGCAGGAGTTGGTACAAGAATAGATTCCACAAAGCCCCGTGGAAGAACAATCTATTCCAGAGACACAAGAACTGTGTATAAGCATGAGAGGGGTGAGAGAAACAGAATGATATGGTTTTCTTATCACCGAGGATGGTGACTCATTATTGGTTGACAATGATGATCCTCTTACCTACAAGGAAGCAGTTCAAAGCACAAAAATTTCCAAGTGTAAAGAAGCCATGAATTCTGAAATGTATTCCATGTACCAAAACCAAGTCTGGATTTTGGTAGATCCTCCAGTTGATGTAATGCCTATTGGTAATAAATGGGTATTCAAGAAGAAACTGGACATGGAAGGGAAATTCAGCACTTATAAGGCACGACTGGTTGCAAAAGGTTTTAGACAATGTCAAGGAATTGACTATGACGAAACCTTTTCACTGGTTGCGATGGTTAAATCCATCAGAATCCTATTGGCCATTGTTTCTTACCATGACTATGAAATTTGGAAAATGGATGTCAAAACAACTTTCCTTAATGGGAACCTCCAGGAAGATGTCTACATGACAAAACCTAAAGGGTTTGTGACTCCAAAGGATGCCAACAAGGTATGAAGTGAAGTCATTTTCCTAATAGTATATGTTGATGACATATTACTAATTGGAAAGGAAGTATTTGTATTACAGTCAGTTAAGGCATGGTTGCATAAATGCTTCTCCATGAAAGACTTGGGCAAGGCAGCATATATTCTTGGGATCAAGATCCATCGTGATAGATCCAAGAGAATACTGGGCCTGAGTCAAAGTACATACATTGACAAGATACTGAAGAGATTCAGTATGGAACAGTCCAAGAGGGTATTGTTTCCAGTGTCACATGGAATTCATCTTTCCAAGAAAATGTGTCCTCAGACACATGAGGAAAGAAAGAGAATGGCAAGGATCCCTTATGCATATGTGATTGGGTCAGTCATGTATGTTATTCTATGTACGAGGATAGATGTTGCTTACTCATTAAGTGTGGTAGGCAGATATCAAGATGATCCAGGAGACCTCTATTGGATGGCAGTCAAGACTATCCTTAAGTATCTGAGGCATACTAAGGGTATGTTCCTGGTTTATGGAAGAGATGAAGAACTAGTCATCAGAGGACATGTAGATTCTAGTTTCCAGACTGATCAAGATGACATGAAGTCGTAGACTGGATACATCTTCAGTTTGAATGGAGATGCAGTGAGCTGGAAGAGCTCAAAGCAAAGTGTGGTGGCATATTCGACAGTAGACTCCGAGTATATCGTAGCTTCTGAGGCTGCTAAAGAAGCAGTATGGATGCGAAGCTTCGTCTATGATCTAGATGTAGTACCGAGCAGTAAAGATCATATCACACTCTATTGTGATAATACTGCAGTGGTGGCACTTTCAAGAGAGCCAGGGTCACAACAGTGGACAAAGAACATACTTCGGAAGTATCATCTCTTGAGGGATTATTCTCAGAGAGGTTAAGTTTCAGTGAGCAGTATTTCCACGGAAGACAACGTGGTGGACCCCTTGACTAAAGCCTTGACTCAGCAGAAACATGATCATCATGTGAGGTCTAGCGGACTAAAAGTCATAGGCAGTTGGCTCTAGTCCAAGTGGGAGTTTGTAAGGGTTGGTGTCCTGAGAAGCAATTGTTTTCTACTTTGATTACATAAATGTTAACTTATTATATATTGTTCATTGTTCTGCATGACTATAATATAATAATGTCCTGGAATATTTGTTGCATTAATAAGGTCATGGCAGATCCCCGCTATGATGACAACCTTGAAATACTATAACAATATTCTTAAATAAAGTTATGCGGTTGGATGATGTACTATGATAGGACACATATTATACATACCGTCATGTGAGAGTACTCGTAAGAAGATGAAACTCTCTCTCATGGAGTTCACACTTGGTAATCTCCAAGATGGGGAGATTATGAGAACAGACCCGCCAGTAGTAATTCTGTATGTCTTGGTGTCATCGGACATTGCTATCTATGATCATGTGTAATGGTCCTTAGACTGGAAGATTATCATTAACTCATGTCATGACTCGCACACTTAGATTTACTGACAAAAACAGTCATGCAGACAGTTGGCGGGAAGTAGGGTACGTTGGGTGCGTCACGAGTGACATGTTGTGAATGGATAAGTCGGGAAAGGATTTGTCCCTTCCATTTATGGAAGTTGATATCTCAGCGCTTTGATTGAAATAGAACTGTCGCATTAAATTTCATGGCCATGGTGTAAACGACGAGTTTATTTTAAGTAGTCAAAGAACGACAGATCAAGCATATAGGTTTATGACACTGCCATGAAACCTGCTTGATGACATATTGAGACAAAGGGATTAAATTACACAATAAGCGTTCGTATGAGGTGATACGTCAATGCGGCGTCAACTTCTTTCTCTTGGGTGCCTTGACCTATTGCTAGACAGTAATCTTGGACTCTAGGTAAGACCGCCTAATGCCAACGAGAAAGAGGCCTAGAGGGTCACACACTAAGTGTATTCAAGTATCTCAAGTAGAATAAAGATTACTCTCGTACGTGGTTTAGTAATTATTCAAGGAAGCCTAAAATCGTTTTAATGTTGGAGGAAGAATAAAATAAAACAACTACACGTCGTGTATTATTGAATGTACACACCGTGTAGTTTTCATTTTGGAAAGGAAATGAATAAATGAAAACAAGATATACACGTCGTGTACATTTAATGTACACGTCGTGTAGTTTTCAATGAAACACAAGTACACGCCGTGTATTTATTATTACAAGCCGTATAGTTTTTCATGTTGGGATTTTGAGGATGTAATATTGTTTTATTAAATGATATTTATTATAATTAGCGTGAGCGCATGTCAAGGAATTAATTATTCGACATGGGGGTTTTCAATAAGAGTTAATGAAATAAATGAAACGCGTAATGCGTTTATTTATTGTCATAAATCTACAACCTCAAACTCGATTATAAATATCCTCACAACCCCAACTCTTTTCCTACACAAGAGAATCATTGTGCACAACAATTCTGGAGAATTCTTCCAAGGCCGAAAGAACCTCTTCCTCCAAGAACGCTCTCAAGACCGAGAGAGATCCTCTTCCATCGGATCAAGACGATCTAAGGGGGACAACGCAAGCAAATGTTTCTACACGCTGGCACCCGGAGACTCCTTTGGCAACATCCAGAGATACGAGGTGCACGTGTGGATCACCGCTAGAGGAAGTCTACACTTGGATTCTACGACGCAACGACGAATCACATCGGAACGTGATCAAGAACATCAACGAAGAAAGAACGCCCAAAATGTACTTTTTTTATAATCAATTAAATTAATTATAATCAACTTGTAACGATCCTTGTTTGTGGTTCCGGGACAAACCTTCTTCTTTTTCTATTTATGTGATTCGATCCATGGAGACTGGCGTTTATCGTCGTATTGATCCCAGATTGATCATTATTAATGACAAAAAGCCAAGTGGGCATATCCACCCACGCGCTTCCGCTGCGCCTGGAACCTTCACCAGATCAATGGAAATTTTGTGAATCGGTCTACAGAGCCTCCCTATATCACCAATTAATCTCTTCCCTTTGCTGTTTGGGGGATTGACATCGTGGGACCGTATCCACTGGTGATATATTGTTATTGTAGGTTAATCCTGACCACTACAAATTTCATTATTAAGTGGTCAAAGGCAATTCTGATCAAGGAGATAAAGGCCAGTGCAATCATGGATTTCGTGAGATCCAATATCATCCATCGATTTGGAGTCCCTCACACTATCCCGACCGATTTGGGCACGAACTTATGGGAATTTGAGCTAATGGAATTGTACGGTAAGTACTATATATGTTCTAATCATACCTTCTGAAATCACATGCAAGAAAATGCAATGATTGAGGAGTTCATCAAAACCCTCTCTAACATCCTGTAGAATATGGTTGGGCAGATCAAGAGGTGTTGGTCAAACAAACTTCTCAATGCTCTTTGAGCTTACTAGACGATGACTCATAATTCCACACAGGTGACCCCATATTCCCTGGTGTATGGAACATAGGTTTTCCTTCCCCTTGATATTCAGTTTGCGTCACTCCACACAGCCATATACGGTCATCATACATCAGAGAAGGTAAAAAAAGTTCATCTGGCTAAATTGTAAGCCCTTGATGAGAACATGCTTTGTGCCTTACACAATCTGGAGAGGCCCCAGAACAAGATAGCCAAATATATCAATAAAAATGGCCATCTTCATGCCTTCCTTCAAGGTGAAATTGTATTGGACCTAAGGACGGCAATGATACTCTCCAGGAATCCACTAAAGTTGGAACCCAAAGTGGAGGGAGCCTATATCATTCGTAGGGTTTACCTCAATGGTGCATACTCCTTAGTCACCATAGATGTAAAATGTAATACTTCTCCTAGAAATTCCAAATTCTTGAAGTAGTACCTTGCATGAGTGGTTGATGTGACCTTAATTTTACATGATTTTCCAAAATATTTATTTACATTTTTAAGAATTTATTTAATTAATATTTCACTTTTTATTAAATAACTACACTTTTGTAATATTATAATTAAATTCATTAATTAAACTATTTTTATAAGTAAAATTGTATTTTTTGCCTCTAAATTAATTATTTGGTTTTACTTATTTAATTTCAATTTTTACCTTTCACTTCTAAATTCCAGATCACTTTTAAATTTATGTTAGGTTTTGTTTCATTAATTAAAAAATCATCCATTGTGTTTTCATTTTATTAATTTAATATTTATTTGATTCTTTTTTTTATATAATTTAACATTAATTTAGAATTAAATTATTTTTTCTTCTTTTATTATTTTAACTCTTAATTTTAGTATCTTTAATCAGTGCAATTAATGAATTTTGTAGATAATTATTTGTTTTTCTTTTCAATTTTAGTCAAATATTGATTTACGTTTTATTTCAGTTTTCTACTTTGAACATATTAAATGGTTGCAATCCTCAATAAACTTGACATAAAAACATCAAAAAATTCAAACCCCAACCCACCAGCTGTGAAGCCACAGTACAATTAAAAACCACCAACACAGATTAGTGCGCAGATTTGCTTTCGAGGAGGAGACATAATGCAGACGAGGATTTGAGAAACCGCAAAAGTTGCTGCACCGATGCTGATCGGAGAAGAACCCACCACTGGTGTGAGACTAAACCAAGGAGAGTTGCGTTTTAAGTGGGTGTCGCCGAAACCGTGTGAAGGAGGCGAAGCTGCTGGAATGTTAGTCACCACTACTGAGGAGTGCAACCAGGAGGCGTCGCCAGATAGACTTGCTTTTGACGGAATAAGAACCCCCCAGCTGCCCGTGGATAAGAGGAGCATGGGGGAGTACAAAAATTAATAAAAAATATTTAAAAAATAAAACAATATTAATAAATAAATTGAAAAATAAAATAAAATAAAATAAAAATAATATAATATTTATTTAAATAATAAAACATTAATAATAAAAATATATTAATTGAAAAATAAAACAAAATTGTAAACCTAAAATAAATGTATATGGATATAAATAAAATATTTATAATTCTATTTTAAAATTTAAAATAAAATAATTATAGTATAAATAATATTAATTAATAAAATAAACTAAATTAATAACTATTAATATTAGAATAATAATGTTGTTAACACTATTTAATTAAGTTTATAAAATATAAACTTCAACAATGTTAACAAAATATTTATTAATTAATAACAGTTTTATGTAAAATAAAATAATAATAATAATTAGTTTAAATGTAATAACAAAATTCATAAAAAACAACTCTTAATAATTTAACGATTTCAATAATAATTCTATAGTTATTTTGCTTTGTATCTAACTTATTAATTTATTTACTTATATTTTTTAGTTTCATTAGTAGAGTTTTAACTTTTATTGTTTTTGGATTTTCATTCTTTTTTTGGTACAAGAAGATAATGGATTCACGCCCAAATTCGAATTAATCGCCAAATCAGAGTTAGTTACATGAGATATGATAACACGACATGTGTTTCATGAAAAAATGCACATGTGCAGTGACATTGTGAAAGGCTTATCAAAGTTGGTGTAAAAGGTTGGTAACTTGTAGTTGATGATGTAGATTTACGGAAATAGAGACACAGTAGAAAAGGGATTATTGAATCACTATTCACGACTCTTCATCCAATGAGAGATGTAGAAACCAGAGAGCTAGAGTTTAGTAAACAAAGGGATGAGACCTCAGGACAACAAAAGGAGCAAAACAAAACATCATCTCTGAATATTTTGAGGGAGAATTTTTCTCCATTCCAGTTTGATTCGATTTTCTGTAATTCCTATTAATAAACCATTATGTTTGAAATGAATTCTGAGTTCTTGTTTATGTTCGAGGGATTATAGTATACCGGTTCATATCTTACATCTTCTTCACAAAGAATCATTTTTTTATTTCAATCTGATCAATGACCTCAATTTTAAACTTTAGTCGAATTTATCATGCACCTACATCACTTTAATACATTCCTCCATGATCTCTCGATGAGACACACCATGGATATATCTTTGAAATTCATAAATTCGGAACTGTTTCATTATTTTAGTGAGTATAAATCCAATAATTAATCTTTTTCAACACTTTATCCATTTGGTGTTTCAAGTTGGGGTGAACTTCTAGAATCACCAGTCTAAGTGATTAATCTCCTAGCGAGGGAAATTAATCCATTCATTTTATGAGTTTGTAACTGTAATTTCTTTTTCTGTGAAGAGGTTAACCTCATAACTAGTAGTACTAATTTGCTCGATCATTTTTCTTGTATCACTTACATCTTCTTCTGTATGCACGATTAGTTTATCATATCCCTTTTACTGTCAAGTTTTTATGTAACATTACTGTACTATCTTTACTATTTACTGTAAAATACAAAAAAACTAAAAGTAAAAACTTTTGAAAGGAAGTTACCCCACATATGACAATAGTGGGGTTTGTTGTTTTGAATCACTTAGAACATTCCACCTACTTTCTCTGTGGATAAACCCCGCACTATTATACTAGTGTAGGTTATAAATTTAATTTTGAGGGTTGTGACGACCTCTAGACCTATCAAAATTTGGTTTCATTGCTGGGGAAGGAATACAAAAAGTGTTGTATGGTTTAGAAAATCTAAAAAAACATATAAAAAACTCAAAAAAAAACAAACACAAAAAATTGTGCTTAAAAAAAATCTGTGAACTGTTTTTGTTGTTTGAACTGATTATCAAATTTCTTCTTGTTATATATGAATGTGTGTGTTTAATCTGAATATTTTAAAAAATAAATTATTTTGAAAGCTCGATCTATCACACTGTACCATATTGTGTCTGTTTTTGCTGTAATGGGCGCACTAACTGGCAGTGTGTATTTAACCAACCCCAACAAACTTGTTACCCAGAAGTGAATGAACAACAGTTTGAGTCTAATTATGAATTCCTAGAAAATCATGACAAAATTTATCTAAAATTGATTCTATGATTAATGAAAGGAACACCTTGTTAAAACCAAAGCCTGAAATTCAAATTAAAAATTCTCAAGAGGAAGATCAAAAACTAAAAAAAATAGAACACATGTTCTTAGAATTACATAATCGGATTAAATAATAGGAAGAAGATGAAAAAAGTGAATAAGAAAATGTTTATAGAAGGGTTGATAACGAAATTGTGAATTAGGGTGTTGCTGAAACAAAACTAAAAACTTTTAGTTGGGGTGAATCTGATTCGGATGAACAAAATTATGAAATTTCCATTTTACATAATGAAGAAAAAAATAGCGAGGAATCTGTTAAGAATTTAAATGCGGTTGAGTTGGATAATTCTGAGAAATTATTAAAATAGTATGAAGAATAATGAAATGTTCTTTTCATGGTCCATTGTTTATAGAAAAATCACTTCTTTAGAATCATTGAATATATAACCACTTGGTTTGAAGACAATCTGATTGAAGAGGACATGAATGTTAAAAAACCTTCTCCCAATTTATCTTATGCCCTGAATCATGTACTTGAACATAAATGTGGGTATACATTGGAAGAGAACATTATGTTTTAATGAATTGAATCTGAAAATTTTAAACATTAACAGAAAATTACTCTTCCCCATTTAGAAAATTTTAACCCATTAATCTCTGAAATGACGATGGATGAAGATGATGAGGGATGATGTTTGATGAAATACTAACTCTTTATCCTTCACTGCCATATTCTAGGGGTAATAATTTTTCTATAACATTGTGTACTGAAATTGTGAACATTATTGTCATAGTTGGGGAAAATTGTTTGGATTTGAACAATCCGGAAATTGAATTTATTGAACCTTCAGTTTGAAAATTTCTCCCCCAAAACAGATCTTCATGAAACACTTAAGTGAATCTATTTTTTGAAATGATTTTTTTTAAATGAGAATGAAGTAGAGGTTGAACACACAATTGATGATATAAGTAGAATAAATTATTCAAAATTAGTGGATGTTAATCTCTTATTCTATGATGAGGAATTGTTGGAAATGATTTATAACTTTGTAAAACCTGAATATGTTAATGGTCAAATAAATTATCTTCCCTATTTTTCACTTCAATCCTTAAATGATTCGTGATCAAAATACCATCTAGCGACTGAGAGTAGTTTAGAGGCGGAATTTCCCTTGAGTTCCATTATTTTTCATTCTAATCAGCACACTACTGTTTCCCATCTTGACCCTATTTTTCACAATTCATATTTAAGAACCATTTAATTTGATGTTATTGGTTTTTAGGTTGAGACATAAAACATCAAAGATATTGTTGAACCCATAGTTTCACCCATTTCACAATTGCTCCATCATGAAAATTCTAACCGTGGAAAATCTGATCTTATAAAAGAAGCTAATAGCACTTCTGCAAAGAGTGACTTTTATGTGTCTGAACATCATTGTCTATTAGTATAGCTTGAGGGAATTAATCACTTTCCAACTGATCTCAATTTCTATAATGATACAGAAAAAGTAAATTCGGGTGATGACTTTTCATTTATAATTGATGACTCCATATAGCAGTTCTTTAAGTAACAAGGGTGTTTTATAGGGAATTTTGTTGTTGTTGAAAATATTATTTCTAGTTTCTGTTTTAGAGCCCATAAAATTCATTTTTTTTAATAACATTTGGGATGAAAATATGTGTTGGTTTATGGATTGTAAACTACACCCACCTAGTGAATACAGTTAGTTTGTGGGTGAGTATGGCTAGGGACTTAAAAACTAGCGTTTCATGGGAGGTAACCCGTGTTTTTAATTCAATTAATAAAACATTTTTTTTCTTAAATAATGTCTAAATGAAGAATTAAAACTTAGTGCTTCTTGAGAGTCATCCCATGGTCTATGTTTTGTCATCATTCATTACTTTTTTGTTATGTTTTGAATAAAATTCCTCTTCATAGTTTTCTTTGTACACTATATTTCTGATGGATCTGTCTTGGTCTTCCTAGTTTTAATTTTAGAGTTTGATGCAACTGGTGTCAATAAATGAGTGAAATTTCCCTAGTGGATCAATTCTGAACAAATTTAACATTGTTGTTCTTTAATTTTACTTCTTTATTTATTGTCGGATCCTTTCACTTTAAAAATTCTATGATAATTCACCGTTATTCTGTTCAGCGATATGTCATTAAGTTACCATTTCATTTTGAGTCACCGTTACACTATTGGTTGTGAGTCATCTCAATGGAAACTCACTCATAAACCGCTAACAGTGAGTCAGTAAATGCTTCTTAAACAATTCTGCTTGTACCGATAAAAATTCATCTTGTTCTTAAAAATTCTTCTTGCTACTTATGAATGTTGCTGGAAACTAAGTTTCATTATGTTAATATATATTCACCACTTGAAATTAAGTGTGGGGGTTTATGAAGCCTTTTATTTTTTTGTCCAATCTTATTCATTTGCTGGGTGTTAGATTTCATTTTTTGTGCTTTATTGTACTTCTTATTGAATCCAATTTGTTAAACTGTTGTGCACATAATTGTTACACCCGCAACTTTTTTTTTAATTGAAAAATAATTTCTCTATATTTAATGAAAATGCATGTCAGTTTTTTGTAGTAGAAATTTTTTATTGTGGAACATAATTTTGAACTACAATGTAACCCTTAACATGTAATCAATCTGTATAATTGAAAATATTTTTTAAACTCTAACTATAAAATAGTTATTCTCAATATTTGAATTCATATTTGGGGACAGTGTTCAGTTTTTTATGTGGGGGAGGGGGTCAATTCACAACTGAGCTAAATTGTGCTTAGTGGAATCCCATCTATTACCACTGCTCTTTAAACTTTTTTTTTTGAAAAAATGGTTAATTTTTTTCAAAATCCTATCTCATTTTGAGAATCTTTAGGCCACACTGTACTTAAAATGATTCATCCCTAAAGGCCATTACAGTACTAGTAGTTACGATAGGCTTTGAATTTGAAACTTATGAGGCTGAATGATTGCTGAGTGAACCTGTTTAGTGATTTTACAAATATTCTGTTTAGGAACTATATTTTACAGTGACATAGGATACCTATAGTGGAATTGAGATTATAAAATTAGAAACTAGAAGATAAAACTTTATCTTAGGGGACTCATATTTATTTAATTATCAAGAGTAATCTCCTTATTGAGCCAATTTAATGTTTTTCATATAAATCTGTTCAAATATCAGTAAAATGGGAACATGGGAACCCATGGTGAATCTCTAAGACCCACGACATTGGAAAAAATTCCTGTAAATAAAATATCTCTTTATAGTTAAAATTGTATTTTTAGCCAATAAATTAATTATTTGTGTTTTACTTATATAATTTTTTTACCTTCCAGTTTTTAATTCTTCTTCAATTTCAATTTTATTTCTGGTTTATTTTCATTAATTAAACAATATTTATTTTTTCATTTTATTAATTTAATATTTATTTTCTTTTGGGTATTGATTTATATCATTTAACATTAAATTACCATTAATATATTTTATATGTTTTAATTTATGTATTTAACTCTTAATTTTATTATCTTTAATAAATTTAATTAATGAATTTTATAATTATTTCTTTCTTCTGCTTTTCAATTTTAGCCAAATATTAATTGAACTTTTATTTCAATTTTCTGCATTGAACATGTTAAATTATTAATTAATTTATCATTTATTTATTTGTAGTTAGATTTTATTATATTAAATTAACTGAGTTTGGATTTTAAATTTTATTTACTTTAATTTTTATTTTATTTAATTTTATATGATTTTGATGAATTATTTTTTTAAAGATTTTACGTAAATTTTATGTCACCATTAGATAAATAAGTCGTCGTTGGGAACCCAGTAATGAAATATTCTACACCATTCCATTTTTAAGAGTCAATGTCATATCGTCGATAGGTCACAACTTAAGGATTCCCTTTCCTTCTTTCATCGGTGGATCATACCTTCTACTTACCTGTGACTCACCATCAACATTTCCTCACATATTGAAGTCCAATCTAGAACTTACTGTGAACTGGTATTGAATTTTTCTTTGTAGGAGGAGACACAATTAAGAAGAAGATATGAGAAACTCCACAAGCAGCTACACCGCTGCTGATCAGAGAAGAACCAACCTCCGGTGTGAGGCTGAACTGAGGAGAGTTGTGTTATAAGGGGGTGTGACCGGAACCAAGTGAAGGAGGTGAAGCCTCTATAGTCTCTAGAACTAGCATCACCACAGTTGATGAGTACAACTAGGAGGTGCTGCTAGA
Organism: Viscum album; assembly: GCA_963277665.1. Taxonomy (NCBI): domain Eukaryota; kingdom Viridiplantae; phylum Streptophyta; class Magnoliopsida; order Santalales; family Viscaceae; genus Viscum; species Viscum album. The sequence continues at coordinate 1,032,361,324 of OY728150.1, forward strand.
TTGGATTACTCAGAGGAACCCCCTTGCTGCACATGGATTAGAGAAAGATGAGGGAAGTAAAAAAATTAATAAAAATAAATAAATTAATAATCTAATATTAATAAATAAATTTAAAAATAAAATAAAATTATTTGAATATAATATTTATAAAAATAATAAAACATTAACAATTAAAAAATATTAATTTAAAAATTAAATTATAATAATTGTATATAAATATATAAATATATATATAATATTTATAATTATATATTAACTTTTCAAATAAAATAATTATACTATAAAAAATAATAATAATAAAAATAAAATAAATTAACAACTATTAATAATAGAATAATAATGTTGTTAATAATCTTTTATAATGTCAATAAAATATTAACTTCAATTATATAAAAAAATATTAATTAATTAATAATGGTTTTATTTATAATAAAATAATAATATTAAATAATTTAAATATTATAACTAAATTAATAGAAAACGACTCATAATAATTTAACGAAATAAATAACAATTATAATATTATATTTTTTTATATCTAGCTTCTTAATTAATTTACTTATATTTATTAGATTGAGTAGTAGTGTTTTGAATTTTATTATTTTTGGATATGCATTCTTTTGTAGGTATAAGAAGATACTGGATTCATATCCATGTTTGAATTAGCTGCCAACGTGGAGTTAGTTACATGGTATATGATAATGCGACATATTTTTCAAGGAAAAACACACGTGTGTGGTGACTTTGTGAAAGACTTATCGAAGTCAGTGGAAAAGGTCTGCAGCTTGTAGAATATGAAGGAGATTTAAGGAAACAGTGCATCATTATAAAAGTGATCATTGATTCACCATTCAAGACTCTTTATCCATTGGGATTTATAGAAACTAGAGAGCTGGAGACTAGTAAACAAAGGGATGAGACCTCAGGACACCATAAGGAGGAGAACAAAGTAGTATCTCAGAAGATTTTGGGGGAGAATTATTCTCCTTTACATATTCTTTAGATTTTAAATATTTTAAATTGACAAAAAATTATTTTTCCAATGAATTCTGATTGTTTTTTATGTTTGGGGGATTACTGTATACAGGTCCATATCTTACATATTCTTCATAAAACATCATTTTTAAGATTCGTAATTGATCAGATAAATCAATTACAGACTTTAATAAAATTTATCTTGCACCACCATCACTTTAATGTATTTCTCTATGATATCTCGAATGGAAAGTCCGTGGATGTATCTTTTAAATTTATTAATTATGAACTATTGCTTTATTTCATCGATTTTAATTCCAATATTAAATCATTTTCAAAACTCTTTCAGTTTGGTGTTTCTAGTTGTGGAGAACATCTTGAATCTGTATTTTGAGTGATCAATCTTTGGGCGGGGGAGATTAATCCATTAATTTTCAGAGTTTTTATGTGAAATTTATTTTTTTTTGAAGAGTTTAACCTCATAACTATTAGTACTAATTTCCCCTATAATTTTTCCCGTATCACTTACATTTTCCTATGTGTGCACTAATAGTTTATCTAATACCATTTACACACTATTTTTCCTGAAATATTACTTTCATATCATTACAATTTACATTAAAATAAAAAAAAATTTAAAAAAATTAGAAAGGATGTTCCCCAACTAGTGACAATTATGGGGTTTGTTGTTTTTAATCCCTTAGAACATTCACATACTTTCCATGTGGATCAACCCTACACCAATATACTAGTGTAGGTTATAAATTTAATTTTCAGGGTTGTGATGACCACTGAAACCATCATTGTTCCCTATCATCCTACATGACAATAAAAAACAAATGGTCTAGGCTCTACGACATTAAATTAAGATAACTTCTATCATGAATGATGATAAACTATAAATGGTGAATTCATTTTATAGTTTGAGCTCTACGACCTTAAAATAAGATATCCCTCATCCTTACCACAATATATTAAACTGTATGGGTACCTCCATGCATCATGTGTCCCTTTATTTGTGTCTCTATCATTTGTTACATTCAAAAGGACCCCCTAGTGTCATTGTCGCATGAAACCTTGGTTCACCTACCATTTTGAAACAACGTCATGAAAGATCCCGAATAAAAATTTGATACATGTCCCACATTTTGAATATTGTCTTTGGTCGATGTTCAATTGTTTGTTCTCATTCTAGGTCACATGTTATAAATACTATGTTGCAAACATGGTCAACAGTTATCCTCTATCGTTACCGACATCCCCATGGTGTCCCGAATATCAAGTGCGATGATTCTCTTTTTTCTTCCCTTTTATCCTACAAACATGACAATAAGATGGAATCAATAGTCTGGCATCTAAGACCATAAACTAAGATCTCTATGTCTTTACCACATAATGTTAAACTATGTGACATTTTAAGAACTATGTGTGGCTTGATTCCCATCCCTATGGGATACGTAAGAATGCCCAAACACTTTGGATTTGGGTCTAGCCCAAGGTACCACAGATTCAACCTTCATTTTGGACTCACAACATAAGTATCCTGAAGCACGTGAATCAATGTAGACTTATCATATCCTCATTCACGTCGGGATTACAACTACCACATTGTGTATCCCCTTCCAGGACATCCCCTTTTTACCTTACATCATTACCGCATGACGTTAAACACCATGGCATTCCTAGAACTACATCTGGCTTGACTCCTTCCCTCGAATGATACATAGTAACACCTAGATATTTAGTCCTCGGATTAATCCATGAAAATTGTTCCATATCTTCATTTCACCTCTGGGATTAGTTATTTTTTAGGTCAATATATGGTATGATATGGACTTTTTTTCTCTCATTCATGTTTGGTTTTCAATAGCTGCACCATGTTCCACTCCCCCTAGAACATCCCCTTTTTACCTTATGTCCTCACCAGATGAAAGTAAACTACATTTCATTCATTGAAATACATTTTTCTTGATTCCTTCACTCACAGTTTATGTAGAAGCACCCTTACATTTGTTCTTCATGCCCAGCATAGCAAATCATTCCATCTCCTGCGTTCCCCCTTTATAATTAGTTCTCTTTGAGGGATGCATATGGTATAATGTGTAAATTGTTTTTCCTCATTCATGTTGGGTTTGAAGTAGCCACACCATATTCCCCTCCCTCTAGAACATCCACTTTTTACCATACATAAATACCGCATATTGTTAAACTGGATGACATTTCATGAACTATGTGTGGCCTGATTCGTTCCCTTGTAGGATATGTTGGAACACCCAGAAATTTCTTCTTTGGTTCCATCCCCATGCCCCCTCGATATTTTCTGGCCCCTTGGTCTTTGGTTCCTCCTTGGGATTGTGCATGGTGTGGTGTGGACTTCTCATATCCTCATTCACATCGGGTATGATTTGTGACATGATGCACATTCCATTTAGAACCTCGTTCTTCCCCATATATCATCACCATATAAAGTTAAACTTCATGAAATATCATGAACTATGTATGTCTTGATTCCCATCCATATGGGACACATATAAACACCCATACATTTTTTCCTTGGGTCCAGCACCAAGTTCCCCATTTTCAGTCTTACGAACTAAAATTCCTTTTGGAAGCATGCAGTGTGATGTGAACTTCTTTAGTACCAAGTTCCCTCATAATTATTTATCCATTCACCTTTGCTCATTGAGAGGAATAACTATCCATGTTGGGTCATTTTTGTCTCCACACCATCTTTCTCTACCATGTGCTACCATATGCAGTTAGATCTTTACCACCCTTGTTTCCCACATCGAGCATGGTTCATGTGGCCTAAGGTATCTGGGTAAGGTTTGTGCCTACATAAAAGAACCAATAATTCCATCAGTGGGAGCTCTATGACAAGTAGACTAAGACATTCAGTGTCCTAGTTCTCATGACATTAAACCATGTAATAATTACAATATTATTCATTTGATAGGGTATCACTCCTTTTGGTATTGCCCATCTTCCATTCCGTCTTTAAGAACTACATGTGGCTTGATTCCCATTCTTGTGGGATATATAGTGATTCCTAGAATCATCTTCTTTGGTCCAACAACAACCCATTTCATAATTATTTCCTCCAAGCCCTATCCAACTTTTAGGAATGTGAGGTGTGGCGTGTTGACTTTTTTTGACCGTATTCACGTCATGTTATGTACCACGCTGACAATTTTGTTATGGATTCCCCAACATCCTTATCATATGATGTTAAACTACACGGAATCCCAAAACTACATATGGCTTGACTCCTACCCTCACAGGATATGTTGGGACACCCGAGCATATCGCCTTAAGCCTAACCATAACTTCATTAACACTTATTACTTTTACCCCTAATTATAGTGAAAATTATATAACCCTAAATTAAGAATCCCTTTTCTGTGTAACACAACATTAAACAGTCAGCCAGGGTCTAGGTGGTATGACCATAGAATATATGAAGAATCCTGATTATATGATGACAAACTATTTCTTGCCTCTTCCTCATAGTATAATTTTAATCCACATGCTTACCGCCCTCATTTTCATGCTGTGAAATTGAAAACCAACTTTAGTCTTATCTAGATAGGTCTTATCTGGAAATAGGTTTGATCTTGGTTCAGACTGATATATAGACCTAATGCACTTTCCTCACGGTGGTGTAGTTTCAAGAGTGTTTGACTCCATTAGAACAACACAACACACCATATCCATGATTTGTGTTCCATTTATTTGAATCACCACACACTTTCACATCTGAGGGAGAATCCCTAACGGTCTGGTCACATGCCACTCTTTCTCTCTGACCACCATGAGAAAACATTTTTCAAGGCATCAGAAGTCATTTTGAGATAGCCATCGTGTTTTCTAATACGGTCAGTAGTTATCCCTCATTTGTTTGTTCACATTCCAGGCTATATGTATAGGTTCTATGTTTCAAATAAGGTTAGTAGTTGTCTTGTGTCAGCTTTCCATCATTATTATGTTCCAAATTTGGGTATTGTGACTCACACCTCCCATTCCCCTTAGTTTAGATGGATTTTAAAATCCGTAGAATTACTCTTCCCATGCACTAGAGCATGTTGATAAAGAAAAGTTGGTTGTTCGAGAAAACCTACTCTTCAGTCACAACCTCTCTCCATTACAATAATCTAAATGGTTAGTTAACAACAAAAAACCCAAGTATTCAATGTTTAGTTGGAACTCTCATACACAAAATGGATAATTATATAGTTTTACCTTGTTTCTCACACCTTTTATGACCCATGTGAGCTTAGGTATTAATCTCTAGTTTCTGAATTGTTATGAATGAGGTGCAATAATTAAAACAACTAAGAAAATAGTATAGTCATGCATGTAGTTCAAGATAAGAGAAAAAGAGGGAAGTATGTTTAATAAGTTCAACCAAAACACAACTCTAATGGATCAACCCCATAAATGTACTACTTTAGTACTTCCACATTATGACATGTGGGCTCAGGATTGTCTCATGCAACATCACTCTGTAGTTTGTAAGAGTGCCCTTCCAGGACCTCACAAAAGTAATGGCTTCAAGGAATGAGATCTTGCGCGATAGGTCTCCCAGGGGTCCTCCTTCTGGTAGGCCCACTATGTTAGGACCCTTCCCATTTCCTTTTAATCCAAGGAAATTGCGTGCAAAATATCCTTCTAGTATGCATGTTTTACCTTCTGTTGTGCCAATCTTGCATGCAAGCTTCCATCTTGCGAGATACTATTTATCATGCGTCCAATCCTTTTGTCTTATGAACAAACCCACATTTTCACACAAGCCTTCAGGCTTGCGTGCAATCATTCCAATGTTCTCCATATATTTTCAATACAATAAGGCACCATGTACAAGCCTCCCATTTTCACAAAACCCCATTCTTACGTGTATTTCCTCCATGCATCCCTCCTGGATTGCACACAATGATATACTAGTCCCTCGAGTGGTTCTCCATGTTGTGTTTCCCTATAAAATGCATCGTCGTGTAGGTTCCCTAATAGATTTTTCATCCTCACATAGCTATGATAACATGAACCCCTAAATGGATCACCCAAAAACCTTATTAATACATTTCATTGCTTGTGTTTTCACTTCTACAATTGGGAGTCATTATAAGTTTTGTATGTTCTTTAATTGAGGAGTGAATCTACATCATTTGAGATAAAGGTTGTTAAACTGCCATGAAACCCCATTTCCTCAACATAAGATGTTAATCTATGATCATCGCATGACTGACAATCCTAAGAGGACTGTAAAGTGCATGGGCACCATCACCCTCTCACTCCACCTCTCCTACTTCTCTATATCGCCATGTGCTCCTCAGCCAGCCCTTATGTATCCCCAAAAATTCTTGATAGGGTGTTCCATGTACTACGGTCATATCCTCATTATAAATCTACAACCCTACCCAGGCTTCCCTCTTAGAGTAAACCCATGTTTTTTATTTGGGATGATAATCATGCATAAGCCCAATGCTATCCCTCACAGACAAACCTTTCTCTATGCGGTCGTCATGTCTATTACTACATCTTGTGTCTCACACCGATTATGACTCACATGGTGTTAGAGTAAGCATCGACCATGACATCCTCTTTGTGCTGCCATACCATAATAATCCCCAAGCCCATCTTCATAAAACTACGTGGACATTCACCCTTTCCCTTTTCAAAAAGTTTAAGTAGTAATCCTCTATGAGTTTCAAGACTATCACCTATCTGCCCTGAACAGATTACATTAGTTCAACCTCATCCCACAAGATGTTAAATTGTATGACCCTTTTATCTCACACAACATTAAATAGTATTCTTTTGAACTACATATGTCTTGATCTGTATCTCGAAGACTAGGTATGTAGTAAGCCTCCATGAGGGTTATCTCCAACACTGGTATACATTTGTGTCACATTTGTTTGGTCCCACATCCTTGTTCCACCCATTAGTGGTGTCAGATTACTTCCTGAACCTTCTTAGTGCATAAGTCCCACACTCAATCTATTATATTCCAAAGAAGAGTTTCCCTCTTGAGATAGGTTTCTAAACACGCATCACCCCATCATGTCTTCTGGTTGCTCTCATTTGTGTACACCAGATTTTATGCCCCATTACTAAACTATGTGTACTTTGATCTTTTCCCTTTTTGAGAAAGGTATGTAGGAAGACTATCAGAGGTGAAATCCCATCACCCACTCCGCACCCTGGTCCCCCCCTCGAGCCTTTGTGTCTCGGGAAGATAATGCCTTAAACCGTTGGTTCTACTTCTTTTGGGTCCCCATCCACTTGTCCATTATTAGTATCCATATATCTAGGTGACTCATCGCCCCATTCTAGAACTATGTGGAAATTTATTCCCTACCACTTGGATACGTTAGAATCATCCTTAAGATTCAATCCTAGTAATGTAACCTTCACACCCGATCCCAATTCCATCCCACAATCATTCCACCCTTCGACAATTCATCCATAGACATCCTAATTTTACCTGGTCCACTATATCTCGGTGAAATCACACCATCCACTCATCTCACTAACCATTCATAACCCCTAACATGATTTCAAGTTGTGGTCTATTGTGTACACCCCAGTCCCCTCACTCACCCTCTATAACTACATGAGTTTTGATCCCCATCTTCTAAACATGATATGTAGGAATCCTCTATGAGTTTCAAACCCATCCAATGGTAAACCTTGGTGTCCCATTTTTTGGGACCCACAATCCTCTTATTTTCCCTTTGTAGTGTCCATATCAGCCTTCAGGATGTGAAACCATCCCCTTTGTAGTGAACACCATCCTGGGATAGTTTTTCTTTGGTGTTCTGACTAATCCATCTATTACATCTTTCTAGGTGATCCCTCATAGGTATGTACCCATCTGATCCACTTTCTTATGTTTTTCGATCAGTTTGATCTATCTCCTCCAGACGCTAAACCCCCATCATAAAATGTGTCAAACATGGGAAGATGAGAAAAACCTCAGAGACATTCCTCTGACTTAAAATTCCCATCATTCAATGTAGGATTCCTCAGGCTTTTGCGCCCTCAAGAAAACATCTTATAAGAGAAAATAAAGATGTTATAGTGTACCGGCACACCAACATTCCAGTGATTCCCAACATGACAAATCTCCAGACCAAAGGTTTCTCCCCTAACCTGACACATTTGGAATGTCCTTATAAATCATCATAATTAACCAGTGTCCAAAATGACATGACAATGGGAAGATTTCACAAACAACGTCTTAATCTATAAGGGGGGCCCAGACTAGGTGAAAAATTCTGTGTAGGATTCCATCAAAGGAGGGATCAACATCCCATCATCCCATTTCCATAACTGAGAAAACATCTATACAGAAGTGACAGATTCCACCTGCAATTGGAAAGTGAGATTCTAGGTGATAGTTGTGCATCCACAGAGATGATGTGTGCCTTGATAAAAGTGTTGGAAACACCATAGTAAAAAGTATTTACTATTTATAGGTCATTAAAGTATAATAAAAGGACCTTGTTCCATCAATGTAAAATGGTTTGTACTATTAATTATATACCAACAATTATAAATAGTATAGGATATTTAGAAAATTTGAATCTTTTAATAAAATATTATTTATTATAAAATAACATTAATGTCAGTATTTACTATATGGATTAATTTGAGTTTAAAAACATAATGAAAATTCTAGAAATAAAATATATCACTTTCACACCTCTTATCATGTTATTCTTATCTTAAAAATCCATTGATTATAATGATTCTTCGAATTTATATATCTTTTATCCTTTCTAGAATAATTTTTTCATTTTTCTATTAATTTAATATTTATTGCGTAGGCATTTTGTATGAATTAAAATTAATTATATTATAGATATAAATTAAATGTAAATATTCTTCATGAATTTAAATTATTCATTCTAATTTTTTTTCTAAATTTTCTCACATGTTTCTTTTCTCCTCATATGAACACATAATTTAATTTGATAATAATATGGGTAACATTTTTTATTTTTTATGTACTTATATAATTAAATTTGTCACATTTAGGGGATAGGGTCACAAACACATAAGCACCAATCCATGTGTAATAAGGTTATAAATGTTTCCATCAAATAGTAATTTTACTTGTGTTTAATTCATAGTACACCTTATCATTTTGGTTTAACCACTCATTAAAATATTTGTAATTTTAACCACAATAATTATGTTTTACAATTTTTAATTTTTTTTCTTGAAGAAAAATTAATTTAAACTTATTATACCGTATTAATGAATTAGATAAAAAATGAAAATTCCAATTATTTTAAATTCCATTCACAGTAGTGGAAAATTTTAATATAAGGTAATCCAATATACACTATGAAAATAGTTTTCCAAAGAGAGCATTTTCACAAATATATGTTGATATTATATCAAAATTTGATATAAAATTGATGAAAATGATCAAAATTTTATTAATGAATATATAATTGAACTAATGTTATATATATATATTTCCTAAATAGGATGATAATTTTTATATACTTTAAAATAAAATGATGTTTTTAATTAAAATAAACATTTATCATTATTCACTGAAAAAGTAACTATTTAATAATGTTATAAAAAATTGACCCAAATATTTTTTTTTATATATTCATAGAAAATAATTTTATATTTTTGAAATAAATTCATAGTATGTTTAAAAAATTAATTTTATTATTCAATCATGAAAAGTAATAGAAATGTTTTTTAGAAAAGGTATCCTCAAAGCATACATTGATTTTTCTAAAAATATAAGTTCATATGTATATATATATATATATCATTTACCTTAAACCAATACATGTAATAATAAAAATTTTGTTCTTCCAATTAATACCACTAAATTAAACATCAATTTAATAATGGTAATGTATAAATAGTCATATTAATAGTATATCGTGATCTGTTAAAACTTGATGTTCTATATAATGAATGACGTCATTGAAAGAACATTTTTTTGAAAAATATTAACAAATCTATGGTTTTTATAGTATACCCCATTAAATAAATATTATCCTATAAATTTAAGTTTATCACAATAATCAAGGGATTCACATTTTAAATTTCCTTGAAGAGAAACCCACATCCTAAAAAGGGTCAAAGAAACATCCTATTGAAAAGATAGAAATGACGATATGAAGTTCATCACAAAACTAGGATCCAAAATAAGAAAATATTGGTGGGGTGAAAAAATATGCACATGGAAGGGAATACTAATAGAAAAATACTAAAATATATTGATATTTAATATTTTTTGGAAAATTTTAAGAAAAAAAAATCCATATATATATGATGAGTGAAAAGAACATTGATTCAGTAGAAATTAATGTTATAATACAACATTTGTTTATCAATATAGTTTTTATTAAAAAAATCAAATATTTTATATCATGTATTAAACCATCATAACATACACACACATGAATTAATTCCATTTCATCATCACAATCCTAGCCATTTTTTATGCTTCCATCAATTTCCAATTCATATCATTTCCCTATAATATTATATGATTTTTTCATGAATGAATCACTGAAAGCTCATAAGATCAAAAAATGTATGATATGTCATTATTTATGTCTCTCATTATCATTAAAAGAAAAATAGTTAGCATATTTTATCAAATATGCATAAATCTTCATATGTAAAAATAATACATTAATCTCAGAAACCTCACCCAAGTTTCAACATAAACTATTCCTTAAATTATTTAAATTATGAAAACTCCAAATTCATAATTTATTAAATAAGGTCCATATATTAACAAATAAAATAATCCCAAAAATATAATTATTTAGGTCATATATGTAACATCCTTCCCCTACATACCTTAAAACTGGTAGCCTGATTAGTGGGTAACATAACCCCAAACACATATCCCAATATTCCAGAGCTACCAGTGTGGGTATAATGTGGTTATAGTGGGGAGACTATACCCTCATTTAGATATTCAATATGGTATAAAAAAATGTAAATTGAATACAATAGAGGAATTAGAAATAAAATAAAATACAATAACGGAAGATAGATAATATCAATATTAGAAAAGTGTCCAACACAAGTTTATATAATGAATGTTTAGATGGATGATACATAAGATGAATTAGAAAACAAAATGAATTCTTTATAGTCAGGTAAAAAATAAAGATTAGATCCCCATGGGTAGTCTCCATGATCATCCTGAGCAAGAGCTATTTCCTTTTCTCCTAACTCACAGTTACATACAACAAAAAAATCAACATAGATCCTGGAAATTCAAGGACTACTCTGTTACCAAATGTAATCTATAGGGGTGAGATAAAATATCATTATATAGAACCCATAGTTTTAATCCAAATATATAGAGTGAAATTTTAATTTAAATAGTGTGCATGTATAGAGAAATTGATAAACTAAAATGTATAAACAAATTGACACCTATCCAGGTTCTTAAGGGACACTTGATGATGATACATTCTCTATCCCTTTGCTGGAATGTCTGATCCTATCACCATTATGTATATATATATAATATTAATATATATATATATATATCATAGATAGATATATGTTGTGGTGGATCGAGATATACCACCACCATTCAATTCTGGGGGGAGCTCTCACGATCTACCCCTAACTAAAGACCAAGAGCCCTTATTGTCTCTTATCCTGCATGCATATTTATGATGGGTTGGATTGGGACATACCACTGCCATCAAATTCCATGGGAGATCTCATGGTCTACCCATTTCCCAATACCAAGGTCCCTCACTATCTCTTAGCTTTCTCAAATTAGGTATGTGTTGGGGTGGATTAGGGAATTCCACCAACATCAAATTTTAGGCTATATCTCACAGTTTACCCCAAACCCATTACCAAGACCCCTAACTATATGTTGGAATTGTCACATTAGATATGTGTTGGATGGGATCATGTCATACCACCACTATCCAAATTTTAGGGTATCTCTCACTGTCTACCCTTAACCCAAGTCCAACACCACTTACAGTCTCTTGGCCTCCATGAGTATTAATATAAGGAAATAATATATTGAGTGGGGTAAGAGATTCCTCCTACCCATAACATTATATATTTTATGAGAAATCAACATATCATGCATCTCATTAGCCTAATATATTTACATCATATGACATGATGCATAAACCTACCAGCACTTATTACTCCATAAATAAATAAGAGTAATATTCATTTATCAAAAATCTACTTAAGGCATAACATCTTAATCATTATCAATGATATGGTTACATATTCATTTTCAAGCATGAACAAAAGCCTCTAATGCAAGCTAATATCCATCTCCAAATTACCTTTTTTAAATATTTTCAAATATGGAGTGCAATACCCCATGAACAAGACATCATATTTTATTCATTTCATTTAATTAAACTTTAGAAAGGATTCATAAACATTTACACAATTCCTTACATTAGGCATTATCTCTGATGTTCCATGTTAACCATGTTCAGTTCGATTTAAATCATTAAATTCACAAAAACATGATAATACCATTTATATGATTAAAGGGGGCCACTTATAAGAGGCATGGTCAATGCAGCCCTCACCTCATTGTGAAATTCCATCATAAAACTCTAAGGTCACTTAGATGGTACATTGGTTCAATAACTATTTTGATAAAGATAAGGAATCCAAAATTAGGGATATCAGAGAGGCTATATGAGGGGAGTTATTTAAAAATTGAAATTATGTAAAACATAATGGATAAATTAATTCAATAATATCAAGAAAATTAAAAAATCACAACTACCACTTTGAGTTTTCATAGTCAACACACCTCCATTAAAGATTTTTTATAATAAAACCACGATTTTATTTAATAGGAAAATCATTTAGCACCATAAATATTTTAATCCAATTTATCAATGAAAACATTTATGAATAATATACAAGTGAAACAAATAAATAAGATGTACTTCATTATTTAAAGGAATTGGATAGGGATCATACCTTGAAGTGCAACTAATTTAATACTTAGTACTTAATAGATTTGGTGGAGACCACTTGAAACCTCCCCACACTCACACACACACACAGATTTATACATGAGTATAAATATATATCCATAAACCAATACATGTATTCCATGTACCATAAGAAAATAATTACATGGAAGATATATATATTTATATCTATACATACATTTTTATGTGAGCGTGTACCTTCAAGGTTGATAAAAAATATATAAAAAATTATTGGGACTCAGAACAACTTAAGAACCTAAATTAAAGGGTGTAAAACTAAATAGATGGTAAAAATACATAACTCATATGGTGGTGGAAAACAAAATTGATCCATAAAACTTCACATTAGGTGAATGTTTTTGGATCATGCAATAACAAGACTCAGGAGAGGTACTGAAAACCCTAAAATTAGAAGAAAACCAAAACCCAGGTTAATCCTAACCCTAGGGTTTTGGGCAAACCATGAGAGGAAATGGGGAGACAGAGATTTTTCTTTAAGAGGAGAAGATAAAGAAAATAAAACCATTCCTTAAAGGATTGATGTAAAAATTTATTGAACGGGGGAAGATCGGTGGTCTAAGGAGGTATCTAGAGAGGGTTTTTTGAGCGCACAAATAGGGAACCCACTGGTGTGCATCGTGCGGTTTTAGAGAGGGAGGATATGGGAGTTATGTTTTATGTTTTTTATATTTTACTTTAATTTAAAAAAAATTATTAAAACAGAGTATACCACATGGTTTTCCAAATCATGCGAATGCTGTATGGTGAAGAATACGAGGCTACTACCTCCAACAAAACAACGCAAATGCTAGGTTCATGGTTTGGAAAACAATGCATAGCCCATGCACACCACCACTGTCCACCAGAAATGAGCTGCACAGTTTCATGATATGGGCCATACGGTTTTATGTAAACTTTGCGCCTAGTGTAGGTCCTTCAAAATTGGATTTCCCTTGTCTATTGCTCCTAAAACTCCATGAGACTGCCAGAGAAATTGATTAGCCTTCATCCAAGTCCAAAAACATCCCCATGAATTGATACAATTCCCTTAATTGAATTAAAAATCTTGGTTTTCAAAATGTCCCATCAAATAAATGAAATTTATTTAAATAATAGGCATTTTCATCTGGTTCAAAACATAGATTTTTACAAAAATCCCACATTAGAAATTCCCACCCCTAAGAAGCTTTCAAGAACAACATAAACATCACCCAACCTAAAAATGGTTGTGTAGTCTCATATGAATGGTTATATTTCATTTATTAATGCCTAAAACACATATATTAAATCATTAATCACATGGAACCTAAGCTATTTTAACCCAAGATGATGATAGTTTTCTAACTGAATGATAGAGACAACACTTACCCCATAATGTTTAACATGAGTCACGATCCCGTAATCATCTCAGAAACCATATATCTAAAGTTACTTTCCACCTTAGTATTTAACGTTAAATATAGAAAATACCAAGACATGAAATCTATGCCATTGGAATTTCCATTCAATGCATGCCCTTAAGGGTTTTGGTGATGCTCTAGGAGTGTTTTTAAAATGATCAAACAGTTAATTCTTCATCGACCTCATTTAATCGAGTTGAGCCATCTTATCAAGAATATCCCCAGTCAAAACAAAGAGCACTCTTCTCCACATAATTACATGCTCAATGGTTGTCCTCCGCTGATCGTTAGATCATGAAAAAAAAGTCATGTCGAGCCATTGTGGATGAACATTAAAAAAGATGCTCGACTTAGTTGGCCAGTGTTTATCAAGTTGAACTGTGAATCCTCCTCCTAAGGAATCTAGAATTCACAATGAATACATCAATTGAAGTTAAAAGTTGACATATAGTGATATACACAACCAAACCATGAATGAAAAAACACTATTATAATGCAACAATGAAAGAGAACCACCCAACTAACTTATCAAATTTTAAAAGTTTAGGTATGCATAAGACCAACACAATTTTAGTGCATCTAGGATGAAGTCAATATTGGGTAAATTACCATTTCTTAGGATAATACACTAAAAGGATTTTTAATATATTTAATCAATCAAAACCAACTACTGTAACAAAGAAAGGTTGAACCACCACTTCTCGAATTCCATAGAATGAAACTCCGGTTCACATACCAACGTATTTCCATTTCAAACTGATCACAATGCGATTTACCTCCCATGTATTTATGTGTTCTCTCAAGATTTAAAAAATAACATCCTCTAACCAACAGTGTTTTCTAGCGGTTTCATACATGGAAAAAAATATCAAATTTGTGCTACCGAGAAAGCACTAAAATAAAACAACAGCTACAAGCCTAAAATGTATTCAGAGTATACTGACCATTTCCCGATGGTCCTCTTAGGTTATGCTTTTTATACATGGAAGGACACATTTACCTTGATCAACATGACACTCCCCACCTTAGGAGAGTACTAGTCATAGAAGGAAGGAAAATTAGCCGCTCATAAGAGCACTAGATCAAAACAACTCAGACGAACATGTGACACTCCTCCAATCCACGATCACAACATAAATATATAAAAATAAGGTAAAAAAATGATACTGATGTGTCATAACATCCGAGTCTCTATAAAGTCCTGCTGATAATTGGGACAAACTAATTCATTAACGATGAATTCACTCAACTATGGAGATAACCCAATCCCATACTCAACAAAAAAAGTGATATAACCCAACATCGTATTGCCTTATAAGACCACTCACTTGGGAAACGATGTGCCAAGTCATCCACTAATGAGGAAAAGTAAAGTCGTAAAATAACCAATGAATTAGTTGACCATGCCCAAGGAATGTCCAATCTACTGAAACTGAGCATTCCTCGATGCTCAAGCCCATAAAAAAGTGCAAAATAAAAACAACCACCCATCCAAACAAGGGTGTCATTTAGAATTTATGTTTCCATCTAAGGACAATGACACCTGAACAACACCAAATTTCAAAATACTCACAAAAATAACATGGCCTTCAAGTTTTAAGGGAACTACCTACCAAGGGAAATATACTTGTAGAAATACAAATGTTGACCCTATCACTAGGTGAAACTATAAAAAAAATACCAACTCAATAGCAGATAATTAATCCCTTTCTAAAAGTATAGTAATGCCTACGGAAAATGATCATGCTTTTCTTCCAAGGAATATGAAAGGTAAAATCATGAGCTTACCTTACATGATGGTTTTAATTAGAGGAAACCACTACAGGTTATATTTCCATGTGCTTTATATTTAATAACATTTAATATTTAATAAACAAAAGATTTAATCAAAACATCAAGTAAAATATTTTTCAAAACCAAATAGAAGGTACTTGGTTTTTAACAAGTTTCCCATGGGAAAAAAACAATTTTTCACAAAAAATAATTTTTAAAACATTAATTTTCATTGAAATCCTATCATAACATAGAATTTTATCAAAATAAAATATTTTTAATAGACAAAGAGGCCTATAATGGTCCCATTTTATACATCTTGGGTTTATAAAAAAGTCACCCAAATGGGTTCATCTCAGAAGTTACATGTCCCAACTAATGAACATCAGTCATGTTGTACCTTTTTATGTTAAATGATTCATTTCAAATTAATATTACACACCCCTTTAAATTTATAGGCATTTCACAATATAACATAACCACATACAAATTTTTTGACTCCATGGGAATCTATTTCCCAACTCATGAAGTAACCATATACTCTATAGATTGAAAATTAGATCCCATTAATCAAATAAAATTTCATTTTAGAATTTAACATTCTCATAAAAAATGGTCCAATCATAAGGGTGGCCACCTAACAACCAATAATGTGACCATACTCATTACAGTTTTTCATTTGTATCCCTTAAGTCAAAATTATATTACCTTAGAAATTTTATTTTGCACAAACCTTTTACAATGGTTTGAATAAATGGGTAACATTTCCCTAGAAATAAGGTACCCATACCCCATACACCGAAAAATGGATCTCATCAAAATGAAAACCACTTAATATAGAAAATTAAACCAATTATATATCAAAAAATCTATAATGTCACTATATGAAGCTAACATAGATCAAAATGAAGAAATGAAACATCGAAGAATGTTATATATACAAGCATGGAAGGATCATAATTACATAAACTTGGTATTAAATAATAAAGGTAATATCAATAAAAGAACACAATTAAAATCAATAGAAAAACTAAAATGAAACTACTTGACAAGGGACTATGCATGGAATATCGATTTCCTAAGTTCCTATATAATGCAAGAAATTCATATTCCTTACCTTATAAATCCAAGGGTAAAATTCCATAATGTTCATCAATCATATGTATCATTATGTACACCAATAACACTATGTGAAATCATACCAATTTTAACAATGAAAAACATGAACATCAATCCTAGTGTTGGACAATTGGCCATTTCCCGTATTTGGGGTGATCATTCCCAGGCATTAATATTAACCAAACATCGACAAATTCCTAGTATCATATCTACGAACCCAAAATAGTAACACAGAGGAAATATTTTTCACTTTCATTCCACTTTTTAATGTCCCGACCTGGCTTACCATCATACTGGTAGCTAGACCGGTGGTTCATTGGGCCTCATTTATGTCTCCCCGTATGATAGAGGTTTCCGACAAGGAGTTAGGGTCTCTATAGGTGATAGTAGAGAGACTATACCCTCTTATAATACATGGACAATGGTATAAAAAAATATAAATAGAAGACAATTGTGGAAGAAGTATGAAAATGAAAGACAATAGTAAAAGATTGATAATATCATTTTTATAAAAGTGGCCAATGCCAGTTTATATAATGATTGGATGATTGATGATACATAAGATAATTATATGAAAAATTAAATGATTTAAAATATGGTTCAATAATAAAGAAATGAAAGAAGATCCCCATGAGTGGTCTTCATGGGAATCACGAGCTCCATCTCAATCCTTTACTCTAAGCTCCCATGTATAAGTAATACAACAATCAACCTAGATCCTGCAAATAAAAAGTCTAATCAGGTACAAGTGGTACCTGAGCAGTGTGTGAGATAATATCGTAGTAGGCTATCACCAATAGTGTCAAGCTCAGTCTAGGCAATTCAATCTTATTAGAAATAGTTTACAGTTATAAAGAAATTGATAACAAAAACTATATAAATAAATAGACACCCATCCAGGTTCTTAAGGGAAACATGACAATGATACATAATTCTACCCATGTATGGTATGTATTATCATGTTATATATATATATATTATATGCAAAAATAGATATATTTTGTGGTGGATTTGGACATACCACCACCATCGAATTCTTGGGGAGCTCTCACGATCTACCCCTAACCCAAGTCAACAAGCCCTCATTGTCTCTGGGCCTACATGTATATATATTTTGTGGTGGATTAGGAAATATCATTGCCATCCAATTATAAGGGAGATATCATGGTATACCACTAACACAATACCAAGGTCACTCACCATATCCTCGAATTATCTCATTAGATATGTGTTGGGGTGGATTTGGACATACCACTAACATCCAATTCCATGGGATCCCTCACAGACTACCTCTAATCCAATATCAATATCGCTCACTATCTCTCAACATTCAAACATTAGATATGTATTAGGGTAAATTGGGATGTACCACCTCTATCCGAATTCCAGGGGAGCTCTCACGGTCTACCCTTATCTCTAGTCCAATATCCCTTACTATCTCCTTGGCTCCAAGAATAATTATATAAAAAATCATAAATGGCATTGGGTAAGACATTAAACCTACCAATAACACTATATCATTCATGAGGTATTGACTTCTGATGAATCTCATTAGCCCAATACATTTACTACATATTTCATGATACAAAAATTTGTCTTGATATTTTTACTCCATAACTAAATAAGTGGAATATTCCTTAATGAAGAATGTAATTAAGGAAAAAAACTTAATAATTGACAATGACATGGGTACATATTCATTTTGAAGCACTAGAAAAATCCTCTCTTATAATCCATTATCCATTTCCAATTCCCCTTTTAAAAAAATCAAATAGAGAGAACAAGACACTCTATTTTATTCATTCTATTTAATAAAAATTTAGAAAGGAGACATAACCATTTATATAATTCACTACATGACACATTACATCTCATATTCAATTTTAACCATGTTTAGTTCCATTTAACTCATTAAATTCATAAAACCATTGGAATACCATTTATAAGAATAATGTGGGGACACTTAGATGTCGCACGATCATTGCAACACTCACCTACAAGGGAAATTCCATCTTAAAATTCTAAGGGAACATAGAGTGAACTTTAGTTCAATAGCTATTTTGATAAAAAGATGAAAAACCCTTTAGGAATATAGAAAATGCCATATGTGAGGTGATCTTTATAACTAACAATTATTTCAATCACAATGAAAAAATCAATGAAAAAATAATAAGAAAGGTAAATAAGCATAACTACAACTGTGTGTTTTCACAGACATCACACCTCCATTGGAGGGGTTTTATTATAAAACTATGGCTTTAGGTATCAGGAAAATCATTTATCACCATAATAATTTCATCTAATTTATCAAGGAAAAAATTTATGAATGAACTATTAGATAAAATATCAATTAGTATTAATTTCGTTATTTAAAAGGCATAGAGTTGGGATCCTACCTCGAAGAGGAACCAATTTAATACTCAACACTTGATAGGTTTGGAGACAACCAATTGAAACTTCCCAGAACATTCACACACACACATGCACACATATATATATATACATTCGCAACAAATGAATTTATTCCACGTGCCATATTCTTAACAAATTAATTTATTCCATGTTCCATGAGGGAATACATACATGGAATATATATATATATATATATATATATATATATATACATACATATGTATGTGAGCATATACCTTCAAGGTTGATCAAAACTCCCTATAAAAAAATTATAGGGAGTCAAAACAACTTAAAACTATAAATTATCTGGTGAAAAATGAAACAATAGATATAAAACCTTACCATGGATGGTGATGGTGAACCAAATCAAGCCGAAATATTTTTCCTTCACTGATGGTTGTTGAAAAATGATTGAACAAGACTCAGTTGAGGCACCGCACACCCTAAAATCAAAAGAAAACCAAAACCTGGGTTAGACTAACTCCTATTATTTCAGATGAGCCATGAGGGAAAATGAGGTGGCTGAGAATTGGCTAGAAAAGGAGATGATAACGAGAAGAGAACCATAACTTGAAGGATTGATGATAAAACCTGATGAAATGGTGGATGATTGGCAGTCGAAGGAGGAAGCAAGAGGGTGGTTCATGCATGTGGGTTAGACACCAGGGGGGGTCATGTGAGTTTGGAGACATAGGATAGGTGAGTTCTATTTTTTATTTTTATTTATTTTTAAATTATTTAAATTAAAATTCATCTAATAGTGTTAACCAAACTGTTTGACCCCCACGGTTTTCCAAACCGTGCACAAACCATGTGGTGCACAATACATTCCTACTGCCTCTGAAAGAACACCATGCAGGATAAAAATACAGATTGGAAAACCATTCATATACCATGCATACCACCTATGTACACCTGAAATGAGACACATAGTTTTCTGCTATGGGATGCATGATTTCTGACAAACCACGAACCAAGTGCATATCCTTCGAAAATAAATTTCTCTAATCCAGTACTCCCAAAACTCCTCGAGGCACCCATGGATCTTATGATGCCTTCAACCAAGTCCAAAAAAATCACACAAAATTGATCCAACACATGGAATTTATTTTCACACATTGGTTTTAAAAACGACTCATCCAGTAAACAAAAAATTCAAAATCTTATGCATTTTTGTCCATTTAAAAACACACATCTTTAAAATAGATATCCAAAATAAATGTGTGAATACTTGGGTTTTATATTTTCTTGAAACATGAAAATAATAATAATTACCTTATAGACTCAATAAATACATAAGTCATTAATCATTAGGTTAATAGATCCAATGATTGTTTAATACATTCCTTTAATCAAAATAGGGATTAAATTGTATCAAGTATACTATAATCAAATTTTTCATCAAACCATTAATCAATTCCTAGTTTATATACACTAGCCGATTTAATTTTCTTATATAAATCCTTTCATTGTCCAAAAATTAGTAGATCATCATTAAAAACACATTAAGGATTATCATTTATTTAATCACAAGTTTTCCATAAAATCAAATATTTCCATTAAATTAGTTTGCTTAGTCAAAAATACTATTTAATATATCAATTTTCATTATTAATAATAATCCTATATTTAAAATTCCACATATTTTTTTAATTATTGAGTTCTAATAGATAAAAACCTCAATCATTCTACTTATTTCTTAAACCATTCACTAGTATTTATCATTTTATTCTTTAATCCCTTCTAAATATTATATGTCATTTTTATTCTATTAACAATAAAAAATAAAACAATTAATTATACATCCTTATTGATCATTTTATTGAGCTTTCCCCGAAAGAAATTAATTTCAATAATTCCTATTATGTCAACATTTATAACATTCACCATTGAGGATGACTTAATGTAACTCTTATTCTAATCTATTTCATTAACTAAATTTTTTATTTTTCATTGGATATATCTTACTTTATTCCATTCGTCTCCACAAATAAAATATCTTATCATTCCTTTTAGATACACCCTAGAGTGATTTTTCCAACATTGATGACATTTTTGAAACTGACTTTTCAATCCTATATGGTCTCCACCAATGATGTATAGCTAAACTATATTCTTATACACATTTGTGAGTCCAAGATTTGGTCAATGTTAATGTTTTTAATAATATATTATGATAACTAATTAGGTATAATCTCAATGTAATTCACTCCAACCATAATCCCTATTAGTTTCTCATTGATACATCATCTATCACATCCAATGTTGTCCAAGTTATCTTGGGTTCCTTCCATTTACTAAATAAATAATCAGAGTGTGAGTAGAAATATTCACATTGGAAATCCATAGAATAATTAAATATTATTTATAGGATGTAAAAATCATGATTCATTAAATTCATTAAAATTTCTCTTATTTTTATCCATGGTCTTTCGTATTCAACATTTATTTAAATTATTCATGATGGTTCATAATGAGTTATTGAATTTAAAAATAATATCCCATCAGTGTGTCAAACATTTTGTGTAAAAAGACCTATATTCATGTACCAGGTGAATATTGTTTTTATAAAAAATGACCCTTTACTGAGTTATTACCCAATGATATAACTATTATAGACTTAGATCCTCTTTTAGTATCTATATGGGGATCTAATTTCATAGAAGACACTGTTTCTCCCCTTCACTAAAAATATAGGATATTTTCCTATAAATGGAATTATCCTTATAATTAAAAATATACAAACTCCATAACATATCCTTAGATATATCCTTCGTCATATACTAAGGGATATCACTAATGTTTTATTATCTTTTTTTATAAAGGATTATTACACCTTTTATTTGAAACAAACTGTAGTTACATGAGAATTATATACATAAATATTATATTTTTTAGATGAATATTCCACACATTTCACCAAAACATTCCTAAAGATTATAAATGGTTAGTTTCTTCCAAAATTTGATACCTAATAATCTTATTTTTTAAATGTTATCCAACAACACCAAAAAATTAAATCCATTATAGTATTATTCATAGAAACAACCTAATTAAAACCTTTCATCATAACATGGGGAAAGGAAACATAAAAAGGGTTATCCCAAATGCTTTGTAATGAAGATAAATGTAGATTATAGTGTTAAAATTACATAACACAAGAATAATGCTAATGGGACATGCGAATATCATTAAATAATCATACCACACATACTATAGATCACAAATATGTGTTAGGTATTTAAAATTTTCAAATCAGAAGATATTAATCATAATGGATCAAAGGAAAATGATACCTAAGAATATAATATTTAAATCATACATTGATTTTAGGCTTATAGATAATCATATAAAATAATGTATTTAGAAGTCATGGATCACATCAAAAAAATCATATTGGAATGGGTTCACTCCCTAAACCATCATAGTAGACTAGTTTCATCCCCATTACTATCATAGTGGAAAATGTATTTATCTAAATTAAATTCAATACCCATTCTAAACTTGATTATCTTGAGAGATATTAACCATTACTTAACATATTAGATGGATATATAGTTCTCATCCATCATATATTAAAAAAAATTCATGCTTGTGGAACAATATCATAAAAAATACATCATATCAAATACCATGGAATGAATTGTGTTTCATAAGAAAATCATCATAGAATATAATGTGAGAATATATAGATTTAATAATCATTTTATCACTACATAATATCATATCCCATGGAAGAAGAAGTTTTTTTCACATGATTTTATTATTGTATAACCCCTGGAAGAGAAAAATGTTCTATAAAAATAATTTCATCATAAACAAACAAATTTCATAGAAAGAATAAAAATTGAATCCTTATTCACATACCCAGTAAATAATATGTATCATCAAGGGATTTTATCTTATATAGAAATTTTTTTTAATGATTTTATGGACTATATCTTGAGGTAAATAGCATTTCCACATTAAAAATCACATTTTAAAAAAATTTATAATTTGATTTAAAAATCCTATAATTGAAAATTAAATTGTAAAATTAAATTTTAAACATGAAATAATTGATTGTTGATAATGGTTCAAAGTTATGTTCAATTTATTCATGTTTCAAAACTGTGATTCCTTTTACATTTTTAAGAGTTAAAATCACCTTGTTCATT
This sequence comes from Viscum album, assembly GCA_963277665.1. Taxonomy (NCBI): domain Eukaryota; kingdom Viridiplantae; phylum Streptophyta; class Magnoliopsida; order Santalales; family Viscaceae; genus Viscum; species Viscum album. The sequence goes on from OY728150.1 coordinate 1,032,385,156, forward strand.
ATACAACAACAATATTTATTTAAATTTTTTCCTATAAATAATTAAAATTTTATTTTTTTTATTTATAATTTTTCAAGAGTAAATTGTATTTAAAAATTTCATTATTCATAATAACATGAATAGAAAAGGAAACCGTTTTTCCACAGAAGAGATAACTAATGTGATGTTTTATTTAAAAAACATTATACCAGTTTCATGAAAATAAATAGAGGAAATATTATGGTAAAAATTATTCCTAAAAATTAACCATAGGATTTAAATTCTCATAATGTTCTTAAGATATAGAACATAATATTTCAATAGTGAAATCATAGTCATAAACAATACCAATAATCAATGAGATAGAATCATCAACCCCTTTCCACTTTGTTAAAATTTGAGCAAATACCCCATGATATAATTACAATAATGGAAATTTATATAGGATGATATTGAAATAATTAATGATATTAAATCTATAAGGTTCATTATATACATTTCATAAATGAGGATAGGTGTGCAATATACTTTATGTCCTAAAAAGAAAAATAGGGACAAAAATCACATACTTCTTTGGAAAACTTTTCATTGTAATCCCCAATAAATATTAAAAAAAATTAAACAAGAAATATCATACTAATAAGTACAATCATGATATTAAATGAAAAAGGGTCTATTTATGTACCACCCAAAAGAAACGAGTGGTGAATGAGGTATATGGGACAATGAAATAAATGTGATACTTGAAATCTCATACCACAAGTCTCAAATTCATTCAGACACATTTTAACCTCGTGCATAATAAATATAGGGTTAATATAAATATATAATATAAGAATTGTTATATATTTCTAAAATATAAAATATAATTTTTTTACTATTATTACATGTTTATTAAAAATTCCATCTCAAAATCATGTTTTAGGAAATAAAAACTTTGTTAGTCATGTATGTTTTGATTTGGTATTTACATTACTTTAAAATAGAATATGGTTACATCACCTCTAGTATATTAACTATGACATAAATTATATATATATATATTAAATATATTCATATAACTAGTAATCTAAAATATTTAGTAGTAGAAAATTAAATTCATCATTCCTAGAGAAAATAGCTCGTACGTATTCATGATTATTGATTCCATTTTATCAATAGATGAAATTAAAGAAAGGTATATATTAAATTACCCTTCCATAATATTTTTATTTATTTTTTATAACATATTTTAATCAAACATATCCTTATTAATTTATATGTAATGTGTATTTAATGAATAAATCACATCACTTCACGAGACGGTAGCCTTTAGTATAGATGTGGAACATTATCATATTTTAACCCACTAAAAATTAAGAAGGTATATGTGATATTATAATTCATAAAATATAATTATTCCATGAATATAATATAAATATATGTAATCAATCATTAAATCAATTTTCGATATTTATTTATTGAGAACAATATTGGTATAGTAGTGGGGTTTCCTCCCTTAGGGGTGCCCTAGGTCTTCTACTCTAGTTCTATGACGACAGCAACCTATGGTCTTGTACCTCCCCCTCCTTCAGTGGAGGGACCTTCGACATCCTTCGTGGCTACGACAACCTCATTATCCACCTCTTCTAATCTCAATATTTTCACCATGATCCCTCAATGTTTTTTGTGTCCCATGGTTCTGGATCTACATGATGGGTGACCGAACCTTCGGCTTTTGATTTTCGAATTTAATAAAGCTTTTCCCCTCATTATGTTGGCATTAATCACTCGATTTTATCATAGAAGGCCTTTGGTGTACTCATTCGACATGTTTTTCTTTGTCTCATGGGATTTATAGAACATGGAAACTGTGGGATTAATCGATAACAAGAACACCATGATCCATTTTTCTTCAAAAGAGGACCTGATTAAATACTAGTCTAGTGCTCCCCGCAACTACAACGGTTCTCGATTTTTCCTCTTTAGATGGACATATGACTTCCACATTAGGTGTGATTCCCCTTCGGTTGTGATTTGGGTTTGTCTTACCAACATCCCATTACTATTTCAAAATTACTCGATAGTTTGGATTCTTGGATGCCTAGTAGGTAGGTATTTATGTTCTGATAGCCGATCCAATTCGATTTTTCATCATATTAACTGCTATATTTGTGTAGAAGTTGATGCCTCAAGGGTGTCTCCTAACATTGTTTGGATCACAGTAGCTGAGGAGTTACGTTGTAAATAGTAGGTTGTATTTGAATCATGGGTTGATTTTTGTACGGATTGAAAATGTATGGGTCACTCCTCTGCGGCATGTAGGTGTGGATCTAGAAATTGAGACAATAAAGGTGGTGTGGGTTCAACAAGATGTGTCAAGTCTCTTTGTGACAAGTGTGATAGCAGTTGTGGAGGACACGACCAAGGCAACAATTTCCCAAGAAGACAGTCAGCTGAGAGTTTCTCAAGCAGCTTTGGATGTCTCTATGAAGAAATACAAAGTGGAAATAGGGGTTAGAGCTGGGGGAACCCATAATAAAAGCATCAATATGTCTAAAATAGTGGAAGAGGGAGGACCCAAGGACCTCTTAGGTTCCACATATGTTGATGAAGTGTGCTCAAGTAGTAGTAACTGTAATAGAGGTCCATCAACGACACCTAAAGAACCATGACAGGGTAAGTATTTAGGTTTCAGATGTAGTCCTAGTTTGGAGGTGGCTATCATTGAGTTGGGAAACTATTTTGATGGTCTACATAATGAGGAACCAGTTCTGGATAAGCAGGAGCCATCCATGTTCTCCATAGATGGTCAAAAAGACCTTGAGTCAAGTGATAACAGTTATAGCAAGACTACATATGAAGTTGAGGGTGGGGTTCAAGTTCAGGGTGAAGGAATCTCAAGTTCTAGGAGAGGTATTAACCCAAAGGGAAGCCAAAAACAGAGATAGGACTACTCATACGTTCTGCTCCCAATGGAGACACGCTCATTAAATAAATCAAAAGACAGGATGAATGTCTGTGGTACTCTCCCTTCTCCCAAGACAGATAGTTAGAAGAGGGAGCCAAATATCACTCTTGATCAATCCGTGGAATTGATAATGAGCTCATTAGTAGAAGTGGTTGAGTAGGTTTTGACAGTTAATGCTACTAAAGAAGAAGTAGACAGAATGAGGGGGCGACCATTATAAATAAACCTTAATGATGAAAAATATACATTGATTTAAAAAAGAAGATCTGATTTTAGTTGGGGGGTAAAAATGTGATGATCAGTCTTGAGGAATTTATTTAGGTTTGGGAAAATATGAATTTCGAGTTCGAGGACCTCATAATGGATAAACCAGACGTCCTGGTAAACAAAATTTCTTGGAAATTATTTAGAGAAACTATTTCTAATGGACTTAAATTGTTCTTCAACGGTTATAGATTTTCCTTTTGTGTTTGAACTGAGGGTTTCTATCTTTTTACTTAAAATTGTTTTAATAATAAAAATTTAAATTCCTTTTAGTATTGACTGAGAACATATGAAATCAATTTTTGAGGATGTAGTTGGTGGAGATCATTTTTGATAGTTTAATTTTTAATTTTATGGAAGAGAATATATATATATATATATAGTTTATTCTAAAAAATTAATATATATATATATATAAGGTAGATATTTTTTTCATTATATTGGAATTAAAATAACATAAATGATGGTTCAATTATATGAATATTAATTAAGTGTTTCATAAATACAATTAAATATTTCATAAAAAAATAGCTTTGGAAATATTAATAAGGACAATATAACTGGTCTTCAGCATTGACCTCTCGACATAATAAACAGATAAAAATATTTTTGGGTGGGATTTGGAAAGTGTTGGATAAAAAAAAGGAATTAAGAGGTGTGAATATATGAGGGTAGAAGGTGGACATTAATAATGAGGGAGGGGTGTTATTTTTTTAAATACACAAAACTAATAAACAATGGGATGTCACTATCACAACAATTCTCACAAATATTTATGATTTATTTTTGAAATGATAAAGTCATTCCCCTCCTTAATCACAAAAAATGCTATTTTTAAAATAAAATTATTATAATATTTGTTTCCTTACTTTTACCATTTTAGTTTTCACTTCTATACCAATGATTTTTATCTAGGTAATTTTTCATTTAAGATTAGAAAAATAATGAAAATTACTAGATAAATTTTCTCACTTGTTGTAAATATTAATATAAATTAATAAAATAAAAATCATATGTGACTAGAAACATAATTTTAACACAAAAACATGAAACGTGGAAATCCATGTTTTACCCTTTACAATGGTAAAATAACATAATCTTTTTAGATGTCAATATAAATATTATAAAAGATACATTGGTCCATAAATAGACCATGATTGATATTTTAAAAAATATTCTGTTAAATTGAATAAGTAAAGGGTTTATTGGTAATTTTAAATCATCTAATAAAATATTATATTTTATATAATAAAATTTATGTCGATTCTGAGACTATTAATTTCCATGATAATAAAAAATCAATAAAATAGTTGGATTCATTTTCATAATTTTCCAAATTTCATTCCATTTTATATTTATTCTAAAAATTCATGGAACAAAATAATTAACTCTTTTTAATTTACTTTTATCATTTTAGTATCATTTATTATATTTATGTATTAATTAAATAATAATTATGTTTGAGTTTATTAAAAATTTAAAGAAATTATATAACTTAAAAAAAAGAAATTAATATTATTAAGGAAAATTCATTATTCTAAAAATTAATATCATTCTTCATCCACATAATTCTTTTTCCCAAATATGAACACATAATTGAAATTTAAAATAATTTGGGTGTCCTTTATTTATTTTACTTTACTTAATTATCACATAGGTCGATCTCTTAGAAATGTTTCTTAAAAACATATAATTAATTTGTATAAGGAAACGTGGGATGAATTTTTATAAGGAAAATAGGAATTTTAATTTTGAAGAGGTAATTTAAAACCTTATCATTTTAGTTTAGCACCATGTAAACAAATTATAAAAGCAACAATGGTACTTAATTTTTACTGTTTTAACATTCATTCTGATAAAAAATTACATTGAACATATTATATTGTATTAATTATTATTATTATAGATATGTATTTTTTTTACAAATTATATTTATAAAATTGTAAAAAAATAAATTTAAATAAACCTGTAGATGTGATGAAAAAATAATTTCCAAAAAAAGATATCTCTCATAAGTATATAATGTTAAAATATGAAAATACAATATGAAATTTATTCTAATTTTTCAAATTATATTACTAAATATATAATAAATATAAATTTCAATCTATTTTTTAAAATAATATGGATATTTTTATACACTTTAAAAATATAGTTTTTAATAAAAGTCAATATTTTTGAATATTCACCATAAAATTAATATTCTCAGAAAATTATCAAATATTCACCATAAGAAAATAATAACATGTTTATTCCAAAAAATGATTTCTTTATTTAAAATGTATTTTATAAAAGTTTAAAAAATAATATATTTTTTTATCAATATGAAATAGATATCATTTGATTATGAAAATGCATTTTCAGAACATATAATTAATTCACTAAAAATATAGTACATATAATTAAATTTATTTTCTTCATCTAGAACTATTATTCAAAATTTCTAAAATATGGTTACTCCTATTAATATCACAAAAATTAACATCTTGGATATAAAGGTTATGGTTAATTAATAGTATTATAATAATATAATGTTTTATAAAAATTTGGTGTTGTGTGTAAGAGAAGCCATCAATGAAATTATTTTTTTTAAAAACCTCATAAAAGATCATTCCTTTTAAAAAAATGTTCATATATAAACAGTAGAAAAACCTCAAGATTATAATATCATCGATTTTGAGTTCTTACCCTACTATATGAGATAAAATCCCCTTTTCAATCATAATCAAGGCCCGTATAATGGGTGAAATTTCCATTGGGAGGTCATATATACTATCATAATAAATAAGAACATATAACAGTTTGAAATATCAATGGTTTCATCCCTTACACATCAATTTATGTTTGACTCATATAGAAAAATCTGTTCCACACCTGTGAAAAAATAAAAATCAAGTATAATAAGATCATAACAGAGTACATTTCCACAGTGTTCAACTGGAGAAGAATAATGTACATGAGATCTCAACATCCTACAATTAGGGGGATTCAATATTAATTCCAAATATAATCATATCGGTGGAATTATGATAATTTTTTTATATTATTTAAATAAAAATCTTTGGTAAATCATGAATCAAAAACACATTAGTAGTTATTAATTGGATAGTATGTGTAACTATCACTAAATTCTCATTGTTCCCCTCATAAAAAAAGTGATCATATGAGATTTACTTTTTCTCTCTACTTATGAGGTTCTTATCATTGTGCATCATCATTAGCCTTTGGATATAATAAATGGTTAGCATAATTCCCATACTCATTACATTTTCAATATGTCTGTGTGGGTGGTGCATTATATGGAGAATTATATTTATTTGAATTATTAACGTACTTATTCCCATAACATAAAAATTAATCACTTCTATGGAATTACTTTCCCGAAATATATCATTTAGCTATCACACTAAGAAAAATTTAAGCATAAATCTTTTCAATCAGTGTGCATGATTGAATTATCATCTTATATTGATGACGATTTATAAATTTTCCTTTATATTTATAATTTTATTCATGTTAAACCCATGTGATTGATGGGTAAACCCAATCTCTATTTATAAATTAAAAATACATGGAATTATTTCATTATACATATTAAACTCCCTTATGGATAATTCCCATCGGGTCTTATTTTTAATCTACTAATGAATCACTCCTCATTATAGTCACGTTGGATGAGAATACAAGAAACATACCTAAAATATCTTGTAAATGTTTCCTCACATGTAAAAATGGATTCACTATCCTTCTATATTAGTTCAAGAAATTCTTTCCCTATTCTAGAACAAATAAAGTATGTAAATGAAAAATTGAAAAAGAAAGTGTTAAACTCATCCTACCCCATTGAGTGTATTTAATATTGGTTCTTTATATTATGGGTAAGATTTGACCATTGATTTACTTCTCCTACCAAATGATGATTTGAGATTTTAATTTTAATGTTCTAATCACAAGTTATGTGAAAATATAATTTTAATGTTACTGATCTAATACTCAAAAACTAGTGGATCATCCTTACCGTTGAAATAATGTTGTAATTACCACATGAATGTCTAAACGTAAAATTTTCCCCAACCATTGACATTTGGATGTTCAACATGGTTCAGGGCCAGAGAATGTATGTGAGTATCAAAAAATTATATTTCATTCAATATCCTATAACATTTGGTAAATCGTGAGGATAATCATTGATTTTTATATTACATTCAATATTACATGGATCTATTTGTATGTTAAATTAATTCAACATGTTATTAGCAAGTCCACTACAATGCACCCATTTTAGAGATACTACACCTTGGTACAACTATTTGAGAGCCACATCCACATATAGTATCATGATAGGGATATAATTTCAGTAAAACCACAATCTCTATACTTCAACAAAGTTTGAGGATGTTATATTATAAATAGAATGATATGTTGAAATATCCCTTAGTATACCACAAATATTTTATCATCCTAATTTCCATAGGATAAATAAATATTTCTTCATATACCTAATATAATGACATGTTATTTTAATACATAGATATTAAATCATAATAGATTTATAATCATATCATTTTACATAAACATGAATATGGTAAATAATGTAAGGCCCGAAAATTTCAAGGAAATTTTTGTCTTAATTTTTTTGGAATTTTACGAGTACGCAGTTTCTGATGGCACCTGATTCCGAGACCCGGTGTGCCCGGAATCAATTTCTGAAGTTTAGCTCGGGTACGTTCAGTGAGAGAACGAGCGGGTTTTTCTATCTTTTGAACCGGTGCTCAGAATTGAAATCTGAGGGAACCGATGAACTCGCAGCACTGATAATTGCTTAGGGGTAACTTTTCCATAGTTGCGTTTTAAGAAGGTTGAGGTTTAATTCTGGGGATTTAAAATAAAATAAATAAAATTTGTTGTGTAAAAATTGTATCTAAGGAAGGTGGTTTTTATCCTACAAAGGGAGTTTTAGAGGCGGGGCCCACATCCACCTAACCTCCATTGGGAGGGTTTATTGTGGTTGGACCCACACTAAGCCCTAACTCCTCACCTCACCATAACTACCCTTAACCCCATAAATCTTTCCTCACTTGTTAATTACTTGACAACTTCCCTTCCTAAAGGAGAGCCTCTCCACCTCCCAATCTTAATGAGCCAACTAAGGTGATTAATAACCTTATTAATTATTTTTGTCACACCTCTTGACTTATTTTGAATTGCATTGAGATCTTTTAAAAGAAGAAGACATAATGAAATATTTGCTTGGAAAATATTTTGGGAGAATTTGAGGAGAGCTTTCTTCATCTAAGAAGAAAGACTTCCTCCCTCGACAAAGAATGGTCGACGTGCTTCTTTATCTTTTCTCCGCGACAAGAGGGAAGACACCACATCTTCGGATGCACTCCAGCATCGCCAAAGAATATTTTCCCTACGACGCCGTCTTCTGCGACGCCCGACATGCGATGTTAATTATTCGAGGTAGGGGTTTTTATGTTCATGTTTAAATACCATTTAGCAACGCTCTTTAATTCTTGAGTTTCGTTGGGCCACATGATACCATCTTGAAGAGGAAGGGCTCAGACTGCACAAAAACGGTCCGAACCTTCCCCTTTTGTTTTTTGATTATGGATGATGGAGCCGGACAACGAATAATCGGCCGGCGTCGGGCTGATCACGGGTGGATCGTCAACGCTTGGTTGTCAGATCACTACAAAGGCACGACACCGTCGTGCCGTGCGGAGTAGAGCCAGACCGCGGCCTTGCGGAGCCGCCATGGAGGGGCGCAGTGTCGTCGCGCCATGCCGGAGCCACAGGAGTCGTGGCCGGGGTGGGACGCGGTGGAGGGGCGCGGCGCCGTCGCGCCGCGTTGGAGTTACAAGGGGCCGCGGCCGGGGCGGGCCGCGACGGACTCCTAAGGGTCAGCCTGCTGTGCCGGCCGCCGGTGCCACCTATAGGCGGGACCCGAGGGGGTCCCGTGGTTACACAAAGGCCAGCCATCACGGGCGGCCTTTTTCGAAGAAACCGGGGGGCGTAAACCCCCTCGACCTGCTGCTAGGGCGGACCCCACTGGGTCTGCCTTTTCTAGAAAAGGGGGTTGCGCCCCTTTGCGTCCCGCTCGGCCAGCGCCGAGCCGCGGCCGGCTTCCGAGCCGGGCTGCAAGCCACACATGCTGGGCTAGGCCACGCCAGCTAGGCCGGGCCGTGCCTGACCGGGCCGGACCCGAACCCGGGTCTAGTTGACCAGGTATGTGCCGACCCAGGGTGTATTGGGCCAGGTCGGACCGGGCCCAGACCCCTATTTTCGGACTATTTTCGGTTAAACAGACTTATCTTGATCTTCAGACCTCCAATCAACATACCGTCAGTTGCGTATGATTCCTTGGATTGAGACTGTAGTTTCGGTATATTAAACTCAAGGTATCTGTGACGTTTGTGTATGGTCGGGGTGGTTTGAACCTGAAACCAACCGGGCCCTCGGAGTGGAAACACTTATAACTTGAGCACCGGACATCCAATTGGCATACCGTTGACTTTGTTGGATTCCTCTTTAAGAGACGGTTCTTAAGGTATACTTAACCCGAGATTTGGACTCAGTTGGAGTATGTTCGGGTTGGATTGTACCCGAAATACAACCGGGCCCCAGGAATGGAAAAGCCGATAAATTTCGGACCGGACGTCCATTTGAGGAACCGTCAGCGATGTTGGTAATATCATTGAGGAATAGTCCCTTTGAGTATACCCTATGGGAATTCAAGGTACAATTGTGATACGGTCGGGTTGGTTCGTACACGAAACCAATCGGGCCCCCAGGACAAAAAGGCTAATAACATACAGAATGGACATCCAATTGACACGTTTTCTGTTGAGTTGAGACCCCTATGACGAGGCGGTCCTTTTTGGTACTTCTACACGAGACTTTGTGATACTTGGTGTATCAAACAATAGCTCGTGGAGAGGATCCTCTCGGAGACAAGCGTACGGATTGCAAAGACCTAGTAGCTATGGACCTGACATCTGCTTGACCGATTTGACTTAGAGTGAGTTGGCTAGCCCAGTGGAAGGAGCACCCATTATTTGGCAGCAAACCCACGACAGATGGAGCGCCTGGTAGTTGGCAGTAGACCCGCGGTACTCAACAGGAGGAATACCTCAGTAGGTTATTAGGGGAACCGCTACAGTGTTTGGGCGGCAGACCCCTGGCGGGGAGCACTACTCTATTTGGGTAAGGACCCACGGTACTCGACAGGAGGAGTACCTCGGCAGTCTAAGGTTAGAGAGTAGCACCTCAGAGTCATGACATGACCATTATACTCGACAGAGGAGGAGTTCTACAGTAGCCGTGGTTTCGACATCATGAACAAAATCCTGGTTTGAGCTGAGTCAATGATCTTTGTATTTACCTCATGATTGAGATGGGCCACTTGATAACTTAGGTATATGTATGGGTATATACTTACGTAGTGGTTATCTGTTGATTTCATAACCTTCGTGTTTCCTCATGATTGAGATGGGTTATGTGATAACTTAGGTATAAGTATGGGCTTATACCTAAGTAAGGGTTATCTGTTGAGATACTTATTTGTGGTTATCCATGTTGGATTTAGTGAGAACTTGAGGGTCTCGGGGTCCCTACTGAGTATCGTTATACTAACCCCTGCACAGGCTATGCCCACACCTTGTTGTGTTGGATGCAGACGATAGACAACGCTGGCAGAGACCGAGTATACGAGGACTGGACGGTACTTGGAGGTGGACCTCACGACGAGTCGACACCCAAAGGTGGACCTCACGACGAGTTAGTACCCGGAGGAGGACTTCACGATGAGACGATACTCAGAGGAGGTTGGCAGGCGAGAGCGTTGAGGAGCCTATCTGTACCTACCCTTTAGGTAGGATCCGAGGTGGATGACACAGGAGCTGCTTCCATCTTCCAACTGTTAGTCTTTTCTGTTGTACTTTCGTTCAGTTGTAGTTGTAATTTTCTATTGTTGTTGTATTTTGGCCCATTTACTTTTCAGTAATATCTTTTGTACTTAGTGTATTACTTCCGGTTTTACTCTGGTTGGATGTGTTTTTGTTTACTAAAGGCAATGCCTTCCCAGTTGTCAGGATTTACGCCTTTGGGTCTAGTTGCCAACCCCTGGCCTTTGGAAGGTAGGCTTGGGGTAGTCATGGCATGGGCCCCGAGGATGGGTCGTGAAAAATAGGTATTAGAGGAGTCGGTTCTACCGCAGAACTTAGTACTCTGATATTTTCTTTCTATGATGAAATAATGTTAAGGGTACTAAGTGTGGTTTTCAGTTCAGGGAGTCTAGTGTTGGTGCGGGTGGCCGACGTATCCATACACCAGGTCCCTGACTTTTGATTTCAGACTCAGTGCATGAAAACACTGATTGCATGTGTGTTTTCAAAAAGTTTCTTTCAAATAGATCAAACCAGGTCAGCTCACCAGGTATAATCGTTTGACCGTGTCACACCTGTTTCTTTTAGGATGTCTTCACCCAGTCAGTCAGAGTGGGTACCGAGTGGGGAGAACGATCATAGCCCACTGAGTAGCGAGGCCTCAGTACAGGGCCCTCCACCATTTGAGACACTAGCAGAGAGTGCACGCCGCTTGAGTGTGTTTCACGAGTTCCAGCGATAGGGGCCTCCAAGGTTTCTAGGAAAGTTGGATTTTTAGAAGGCTGGGTACTAGTTTGAGTTTGTAGCACGAGCTTTTCACACAGCTGGGACACCCACTGAATTGATGGTGTACCTTGCTGTTAGCCTCTTTCAGGGAGCAACTAAGAGGTGGTGGATCCAGATGTTCTAGTTTTGCGACGAGATGACCTTCACCTGGGGAGACTTCGAGACCTTCTTCAGGATGGAGTTTATACCAATCACTCTACACTCTGAGCATGATCATGAGCTGCTGCAATTACCTTAGGGTTTTTCATCAATAGCCGAGTCATCTGTAGGCAGGAGACGGATGATGCAGAGGTCCAAGAGGACCAGGCCAACAGGTGGGTGACCTCGGGTTTTAGGTTCGGTTGTGCGAGGCAAAAGAAAAAGAGCTAGCCATATGAAGAGAAGGAAGTGATATTCACGCGGAATGCAGGGTCACGTGGCACGTGAATATCCGACTCCCCGCATAGTTGATCTGCATGCGTTGGAGGAGCCACCGAGACAGAAGCAGCGATGAAAGATTGAGCAGCAGTCGAGCAGTGGACAAGGAAGTGGAGCTCCGGAAGCAGGTGGACAGGAGCGGGACTAGTTCTAGGCATGGGGCCTTGGTTATTGGTGCTTATAGCTTACTTTTTGTTGTTGTTGTTATGTGTTTTTATACTTTGAGCTGAAATAATAAAATAAACTTATCTTTGTGACATTTACATTCTTTTCCTTTTGTATAGTTGATACTAAGAGGTTCCGAATTAAAACTGTTGACTTGATCCTCACTTTCGAGATACCTACTAGAGGAGACCCAGTGACCACACACTACTGCCGACAATGTGACTCAACCCATGGAGGTGAGAGAAATGGTTGGATCTCTTGGTAGTAGCGTCGAGGCCTTACGACATCATCCATGGAATGAAATAGTACCATTCATATCAGGATTGACTGTATTAGCCAAGAACATGGTTCATCTAGGGGATGAGACCATATTTCTTTTTTCAGAAGAGGAGAAATCCCCACAGCTCTTTGGTGGAACATAAATGATGAAGGGTGGAGATGAGTTCTTACAATTGGCTAGTGTCACCCATTGTTCGTTGAGCGAATTGTTTACGGTTCTCTCCATCTCAATAATCTTAGGTGTATCTTCTCTCAGAAGGACATGAACCTGGGATGGCAGTGATGACTTGAATTCCTCTAGGACTATGACTTCGAGATAGTTTATACTCATGGAGAGGGGGGCATTGTAGAATATTCTCTTAGTAGGAGATCGAGCATTCAGCTATTATGAGTGGAGAGACAGCAGCCGAATGCGTTTCAGATATCCTTTGTGGATAGTGATAGAGTCAGCACGTGTAGAACCAGAGATGGTTCAGGTTACGATGAAAAAGGTGCAGATCATCCAAGAGTGGATGATGACTGCACAGAGCATATATAAGTCTTATGTTAATAGGAGATGAGACCACTGCAGTTCGAGGGTGACGACCATGACTTCTTATGGGTCTCACCTCGACGGGGTCTATGGAGATTCAGCCAGGGCGGCAAGTTATCTCTATGTTTCTTCGGACCTTTCCATGTCCCTAGCAGAGTAGGCAAGGTGGCTAACCACCTGACCTTTCCAACTCAATTGCACTGGGTGCACGACGTCATTCATGAATCTCAACTGAGGAGACGTGTGCACGACCTATCCATCATCATCGACCACGAAGAGCTGGACATCGATGATGGTGTAACTTTCATAGGGTTCTAGTAGAGATTGAGGATTGACATGAGCGGGTCCTATGGGGATGGTCAATTCCTCTTATGTGGTTTTGTTGGAAGCACAGGAACCACCATAAGAGCACATGGGATCGGGAGGCTCAGATGCGTGCTCAATACCTCCTTTTAGTTTCCCTAGTTGTGTTGTATCTTTATGGGGATGTAAATCCCTTTGGTGGGAGTAATGTAAAGACCCGTAAATTTGACGGAATTTTTTTTCTTAATTTCTTTTGAATTTTACGAGTCCGCAGTTTCTGACGGCACCTAATTCTGAGTTCCGGTGTGCCCAGAATCAATTTCCGAAGATTAGCTCGTGTATGTTAAGTGAGAGAACGAGCAGGTTTTTCTATCTTTTGAACCGATGCTCGGAATTCAAATCTAAGGGCACCGATGAACTCGTAGCACTGGTTATTTCTTAGGGGTACCTTTGCCGTAGTTGCGTTTTGAGCGGGTTGAGGTTTAATTTTGGGGATTTAGAATAAAATAAATAAAATTTGTTGTGTACAAATTTTATCTAAGGGAGGTGGTTTTTATCCTACAAAAGGGGTGTTAGAGGTGGGACGCACATCCACCTAACCTCCCATGGGAGGGTTTAGTGTGGTGGGACTCACACTAACCCCTTACTCCTCACCTCCCCATAACTCCCCTTAACCCCTTAAATCTTTCCTCCCTTGTTAATTACATGACAACTTCCCTTCTTAAAGGGGAGCCTCTCCACCTCCCAAGCTTAATGAGACAACTAAGGTTATTAATAACCTTATTAATTATTTTTGTCACACCTCTTGACTTATTTTGAATTGTATGGAGATCTTTTAAAAGAAGGAGACTTAATGAAATATTTGATTGGAAAATATTTTCAGAGAATTTGAAGATAGCTTTCTACATCCACGAAGAACGACTTCCTCCCTTGATGAAGAACGGTCGACATGCTTCTTTTTCTTTTCTCTGTGACAAGAGGGAAGACACCACATCTTCGGATGCACTCCAGAGTCGCAAAAAAATCTTTTCCCCGTGACGCCATCTTCCGCGATGCCCGACGTGCGACGTTAATTAATCGAGGTAGTGGTTGTTATGTTCAAGTTTGAATACTGTTCAACAACATTCTTTAATTATTGAGTTCCGTTGGGCCGCTTGATACCAACTTGACGAGGAAGGTCTCGGACCCCACGAACACGGTCCGATGCTTCCCCTTTCGTTTCGTGATTATGGATGATCGAGCCGGACTACGAAGAACTGGCCGACGTCGGGCCGATCACGGGCGGATCGTCAACGCTTGGTTGTCGGATCACCGCAAAGGTGCGGCACCGTCGTTCCACGCAGAGTAGAGCCGGACCACAGCCTTGCCGAGCTGTGGTGGAGGGGCGTGGCGCCGTCACACTGTGCCAGATCTACTGGAGCCGCGGCCGGGGCGAGGCTCTGTGGAGGGGCATGGCGCCGTTGCGCCGCGCCAGAGCTACAAGGGGCCGCGGCCGGGGCGGACTCCAAAGGGGAGGCCAGCTGTGCCGGCCGCTGGCACCACCTAGAGGCGGGAACCAAGGGGGTCCCATGGTTATATAAAGGACAACCATCACTACCGTCCGTTTTCGAAGAAATCAGTGGGCGTAAACCCCCTCGACCTGCTGCTTGGGCGGAACCCACTAGGTCCACCGTTTCCAGAAAAAGGGGGCCGCACCCCTTTGAAGCTCGGTCGACCAGCGCCGAGCCACGACCGGCTTCCGAGCCAGGCCGCAGGCCACATGGGTTGGGTCGGGCTGTGCCCAGCTGGCCGGGCCGCTCCCAACTGGGCCAGACGCGGACCCAGGTCGGGTCGGATCGGGCCCATACCCCCTATTTTCGGACTACTTTCGGTTAAACAGACTTATCTTGAGCATCAGAACTCCGATCGACGCACAGTCAGTTGCGTAGGATTCCTTGGACCGAGACGATAGTGTCTTTATATTACACCCAAGGTATTGGTGAAATTTATGTATGGTCAGGGTGGTTCAAACCCAAAACCAACAAGGCCCTCGGAGCAGAAATGCTTATAACATGAGCTCCGGACATCGGATTGGCATACCTTCAACTTTGTTGGATTCCTCATGAAGAAAAAGTTCTTAAGGTATACTTAACCAGAGATTTGGACTCAATTGTAGTATGGCCAGGTTGGATTATACCTGAAATCCAACCGGGCCCCAGGAATGGAAAAGCCGATAACATTCCGACCGGACATCCGTTTGACGAACCGTCAGGGGTTTTAGTAATCTCATTATGGAACAGTACCTTTGAGTATAACCTATGGGAATTCAAAGTACATTTGTGATACGGTCGGGTTGGTTCGTACACGAAACGAACTAGGCCCCCAGGACAAAAAGGCTAGTAACTCAAAGACCAAACATTCGATTGACGCGCCGTCTATTGAGTTGAGACCTTTATGATGAGGTGATCCTTTTTGATACTTCTACATGAGACTTTGTGATACTTGGAGTATCGACCAGTAGCTCGTGGAGCGGATCCTCCCAGAGATGAGCATACGGAGTGCAGAGACCTTGTAGCTATGGAACTGATGACTGGTTGACCGATTCGACTTGGAGCGAGTCGACTAGCCCAGTGGATGGAGTACCCGATATTTGGCGGCAGACCCACGACCGATGGAGCGCCTGGTAGTTAGTAGTAGACCCGCGATACTCGATAGTAGGAGTACCTCTATAGGTTATTAGGGGAACCACTAGTGTGTTTGAACGGCAGACCCCTGGCAGGGAGCACAACTGTGTTTGGGTGCGGACCCACGGTACTCGAGAGGAGGAGTACCTCAGCAGTCTAAGGTTAGATAGTAGCACCTTGGAGTTGTGACATGACCACTGTACTCGACAGAGGAGGAGTTCTCTAGCAGCCGTGGTTTCGACATCATGAATAAAATCCTGGTTTGATCTGAGTCAATGACCTTTGTATTTACCTCATGATTGAGATGGGTCACTTGAGAACTTAGGTATATGTATGGGCATATACCAAAGTAGTGGTTATCTGTTGATTTCGTAACCTTTGTGTTTCCTCATGATTGAGATGGGTTACTTGATAACTTAGGTAAGAGTATGGGCTTATACCTAAGAAAGGGTTTTCTGTTGAGATCCTTCTTTGTGGTTATCCATGTTGGATTTAGTGAGACCATGAGGGTTTCAGGGTCCCTACTGAGTATCGTTATACTCACCCCTGCACGGGTTATGCCTGCACCTTGTTGTGTTGGATGCCGACGACCGACAACGCTAACAGAGACCGACTGTACAAGGACTGGACGGTACCTGGAGGTGGACCTCACAACAAGTCGGTACCCGGAGGTGGACCTCATGACGTGTCAGTACCCGAAGGAAGACTTCACGATGAGACGGTACTCAGAGGAGGTTTGTGGGTGAGAGCGTTGAGGAGCCTATATGTACCTAACCTTCAGGTAGGATCTGAGGTGGATGACCTAGGAGCTGCTTCTATCTTCCAGCTGTTAGTCTTTTCTGTTGTACTTTCGTTCAGTTGTAGCTTTACTTTTCAGTTGGGTTTTTATCCTGGCCCATTTACTTTTCAGTATTATCTTTTGTACTTAGTGTATTACATCCGCTTGTACTCTGGTTGGATGTGTTTTTGTTTAATAAAGGCAATGCCTTCCCAATTTTCGGGATTTACGCCTTTGGTGCTAGTCTCTAGCCGCTGGCCTATGGAAGGCGGGCTTGGGGTAGTCACGACACGGGCCTCGAGGACGGGTCGTGAAAAATAATGGTTGAGGTTCATTGGAATAATGGATACAAAAACTAGTTATTATGTTAACTACATCATCTCCAACATTTTTCTTCAAAACATAAACACTTCACTGATATATCATACAGAAAACCATTAAACACAACAAGGGTATATGAAACATAATAAAAAGTGATATCAGATTCTTAGTAATGATCAACCGAGGAGATAACAACATTACATAAGAATAATGTTCTGGTAACATGAGAGTAATATTTGAAAACCATACATTTCATAACATAGAACATAAAATTGATACATGAAATAAATCATGGTAGTTTATAATAAATTAATCATAATGTAATTTGAGATCATAATCCATAAAAACATAATATTAGAATAATGCATTGATTTATTTTATAAAAATAAATATAGAAAAATTTTATCAATTTTATCCACCTAAACATTCAAAAAATGTTAGGATTGGGATTACAACCTATATACCTACATCTATCTTAGAATAGCCTAAGTTTTACCATATTGGTATCATAGGATAATGTCACATGTTCCCACATATCTTGGGAATCATATAACCTATGTTTCTTCCAATGAGATCATGGAAAATAAAACTATACCCACTAAATTATTGGGAGATATTGGTCCCACATGTCACATAATCCATATAGGTTTCTCCAAATAACTAAAAAACATCCAAAATTTCATATTCAGTGAAATAAATAAAGGTTTAAATATTGTTTCATCATTGAATAACTTGGAAAAAATAAATAGTTTTCATAATCATATAATAAAAAAATATCATGTGGAATAGAAATAAGCCTCATTAAAATATTGTCATTATAATCATAAATAATCAAGATAATGGATATAGATGTTATCATCAGATCTTCTCAAAAAAATTTCATATGAAAAATCAAATGTTGTGGCTATTGATTAATATAAATTCCTTAAAAATATAATCTTAATCATATTTTGGGAAAATATCATTTTTATTTGGATTATAGATCATTAAATAAAAATAAATTTACAAATATTAGTGAAATTTATATTGAATATAACACTAGAAACTGACATGGTTTTTTTAAACAACTGAGCAATCATTCTGGTGGAAAAAACTGTACATGTCGTACATGTTAAAATAATGACACTTTACATTTTTGGTAAAAAGTGAATAATTCCTAGTTCCTAAAGAGACATGAAGATTCAGTTTAAGAAAATTATAAAAAGTAAAATATAGTTTAATTTATTTAAATAGATTATAAAATAACTAAATATCCATTAAATGATTTATTCTAAAAAACATGGACTCATAAGAGAAAATATTTTTTATCAAAGATAAAATAATATTATTTTTCTATAAAAATTATTTCTGGTCACCTTAGTTAATGAATAGGGGAAAATGAAAGGAAAAATTTTATTTAACAATGATGTCCATAATATAGGATGTCTAATGGATTTTTTGAGATATAGATCATAAGATTTCATCGTCATAGTCATAATCATAAACAACCCCGATGAACAATGTGATTCTAACATAAATCCTTTAGCATTGGGTAACATATGAATGTTAAGCCACATGAAAGAAATAAACATATATGGATATGTATAGAAAATAATTATAATTATAATAATAAATAAAGATAATAATTGGCAGTGGATACACCACATTAATGAAATAAGTGGTGAATATGGAATGTGGTCCACAGAAATAAAGTTGAGATCAAATCTACCACCACATGTACCGATTTTTTTGAAGAAAAAATGGATGATAATGTATAATATCTATTTTAATATTATAATAAAATTACATAACCATAATATATATATATCATAAAATATATGGTTTATTTACAAAATTTTACTACTATTTTACTAACAGTTCATTGTTAAAATCAAATTTTGGGGAAACATTAATTCATTTTTATTGTCTATATTGGTTTGATAGTTTCAATAATTTTACATTGATCATGGAATAATCAAATAAATAATTTTATAATGATATAAATATTATATATAGTAATATAAATGTATTCAGAGTATTAAATGAAAGATAAAGATTGAAATTTAATTACATAGTTCAATGAGATGGTAGGCCTCACATACACATGTATTTTGTTTCTATTTACTCAAAAAATTAAATAAAATAATGTTAAATAGTATATCATATTTTAGGATCAATTTAATTTAATAGATATAATATTTTTTATACATATAGTTTTTATTATTATCTTCAATGTGAAACATAAATGAAAATGTACTCACATCTTTTTTTAAGATGGTAGTCTACCATAGACAAGAGTAATGTTATTTCTGTCCAACGATTTGGTATGTGTGAAGAAAGATGTGATAATATATTTACATAATAAATGGTTAGATCATATATTTGACATAAATAATTTAATTAAATTATTAAACGAGCCTATGTTGAGAGATGTAGGATAACAAGATACCTCTGTTTGTGAGGCTGTTGTCCAACACACACACAATCGACTATTTAGTTTCCAATTTGATAGAGAAGAAGATTTATATAGGTTATACCATTAATATAATAACATATTAGTATTATTGAAATATTATATAGGAAAGAGAAAGAATAAATAAAATTTAAATTTATTGTAATGAAATATAATTCTTCTCTAGAGATCCTCTTTAGGTATATACCTAAAGAAATCATATGAGGGTTCATTAATTGAAAATAATACCTTTATGAATGAGGAGGGATGTAAGGATTATAACTGGGTATGTATTTTTTGAATTTTTTTAGATCTATGGAGAGGATATGATGGGGGATTTATTTTTTAAATCTAGGAGTGGGGACACAAGTGTAATTTTTGAATGGAAAAAGTTATACAAACATTTCAATCAATCCAAAATTGTCTTAATTTGAAAATTAAAGACAATGAGATGATATGAAATCCAAATATTGGAAACAAATAGAAGTTATAATATTTTTAGGCCATTTTACCCCAATGATCTATACTTTAACACCATTATAAACATGAATTATATTTAATAGTGGTAATTAATTTTTAATAATTTTACTATTCATTATGAAAAAATAAGCGACCCTTTTTATATAAAATTAATTTTTCTAATTCCAATAATGGAACCCATTTTTTCAAATTTAATTAATAAATGTGGAATATTTGCTTATAATTATACCTGAAGATGCAACAATGTATTAGTTCTTAAAGATAATATTTTCATAAGAATCAATTGTTTTAATATCAATATTGATTACTAAATTGATTATATAGAACTAAATTGGATTAATGATAATATAATTGAATTTTTTTATATTTAATCTATTTTAAAATAAAATAAACCTCACTATAAGATTTGTATAATAATTATTTTCATGTTAAATCTATTATTTTTTTCTATTCATTATATAATTAACTTTCCTGATAAATCTAAGAAACTACCCCTAGTATAAATCTAATATGTTAATTCAAAAAATAATACTAAATTTTTTAAATACATTTAATAAGTGTGGAAATTTTAATTTAAAAATGTTTAAATAAAATGATAAAATAATTTTTTGTTTTTTTAAATCATATAAACACCTTAATAAAATTTATGTACATTGTAATCGACATGTTTTATTAATATAAAATTATTAAACATAATTATCAATATGTATTTATAATTATTCATATAACAAATTTTAATGTCTAGTATATAATGTTTGTGTTAATAATAAAATATTTATTATATTCCATGGTTCATTAAAACTCTGTGTTGTGTCTAATGCATGTTATTTTTGAAATTATAATTATTTGAATATAATAATTCATAAAAACTCATGTTGTTACTGTAAGGATTTTCCTTTTGATGAAAATTGATACTTCTCATGGAATTGAGATAATGTTGTGGGAGGTTATAAGACCTTGGGTCGATATGGTTATTCAAAATATAATCCATGTATTAATATTCAATTTAATTGTAGGAAGAATTTATTATTTCATATTCATAACTGAATATTGAATCTTGGGACACCTCATGAAAGGTTATTTATACTTTTTTGGATTTTTAGGAGTCATCCTTGGGGATCATGATGGATTTGGGAGAGTCGAGAGGGGAAATTATAGATTTATATATAGAATGCCACTATCATGCCAGTGGATACAGATTGTAAGCCCATAAAATAATTCAATAATTCTACTCAAGGTTCAATAGTAGTATTTACTGGGAGAAAACATACACCCCCATCATATTTAGAAGGTAGAATCACCCTATTATTGGTTATTAGATCATGAATTAGGGTTTACCCCTATATCCTTACCTCTTTTAAATCCACCATTTTGGATGATTAAGGAATAATTTATAATGTCAATTTGATGGGAAATCTCTTATATTAATCCCCTTTGACCCACTCCTATAATATTCACTAATTTTAATTTTACCATCCATCGTTATAATGCATATTAAACAATAAAAAATTGGAATTATCCAACTCTCAAGTAACTTTCACTCTTGAAAAGATGATGGTGACTTGGAATACTATATGAATGTGGTATCACATCATTTAATTGTGGTACACTTTTTATGTGTTTCTTTAATAATTTTAAAAAAATAAATATTATTATCGATATTCTTTTTATGTTGTGTGTTGGATATTTATCCAATATTATTTTTGGGGAAATTCCATGGGATGCTACCTAGAGGTTGGCCATGGTTCCTTCACGGCATGACGAACCCAGTGAGATATTAATTATTTTTCATTGTTGTAAAATAAATAAATTATGAAGTTAAATGGTTATAATTAAGTTTTAATTAATTTTTTCATAGGGTTCGGAGCTTAGGTCATAGAGACTATATCATTTTATCAAGGATGAGTATAGATGGTCGTGGATGCGCTTTGAAAATTGTTTCATGAAATTTTCATTAAATTGGATAACAGTAATTAATATTATATGGTCTGACATTCATTCCCAATCACATCGAGGCATTCTTACATTTCAAAGGGCTTATTTGGAATTTCATTGATGTCAATTTCATTTATTTGTATAATTAAATTAATTTTATTTATTAAATGAAAATGAATTATTAATATAGTCATGTGTTAGTTTTCATGAAAAAACTTAGTGTTATTTCTTATTGCCTTAACCTCTAATGGTTGAGGATTAGACCTCAAGACACTAGATGGCCTCTGTACCACTTTTAAGGCGAGTGTAGAGAAATTAATTCCAATACCCCATGCATGAAGGAATGAGATACATA
The DNA here is from genome assembly GCA_963277665.1 of Viscum album. NCBI lineage: Eukaryota > Viridiplantae > Streptophyta > Magnoliopsida > Santalales > Viscaceae > Viscum > Viscum album. The sequence goes on from OY728150.1 coordinate 1,032,407,683, forward strand.
AAAGATGTAGGTGAGGGTAGAAATAGAAATCATAGGTTTTTTGGGACATAGAGGGACCCTTTTATGGACTATTAGCTACATGGTATCATCATTAAATGCAAGGTAATAGTGATAACCTTCCATCAAATGTAATGAATAATATAAAAAAATACTATAGAGAGAATGATATTTGGTGGGATGAGTATACCAACCCAACGAGACACTGAGGACTAGGATGGGTTGATGAAAATATCATAAATATTTTCATGTGACAAGAACCTATGAATCTAACAATTCCATTATACAAGATTATGACTTTTGTGAGAAATGATATACTAGTTCATCGGGTGTTAACATGAGACCATGCATGAGATAAAGAAACTATGTGATGGTGGCACATTTTTACAAGAAAGAGGGACATAATACAAAACTATTGAAATAACAACCCTGAGTGGGTGTATGTGAAGGATATGAAGGTGTAACCATGGGACCTACATTAGAGTTGTGAGTGTGAAGGGTTTTACAAGGTGATGATTGGTTTTCATGTTCATCTAGAAAATCAGTTTCTTTTTTTGGAATGTTCACTTAGGGAATTCTTATTTTAGTTGGGCATCCATAGTTTTGTTTTGGGTATATGTTTGGGCTTCCTAGATATTGGATCCGAATAAATAGATGGGATGTTATAAAATTTATTTGTTTATATTTCGATCCTACACAATGATAGATATTGGTACAAGACCATTGATAGATTTGGGTATTGTTACACTAATGGGGGAAGACATATATTTACATCTCAGATGCCAGTGTTATCATGGGTTATGTCAATGATTTTTAGGGGATACTGATTAGGGAATATATGAATTTTGATCCTAGATGAGAGTGTTTTCACTATTTATATCACCAAATTAGAGATTATATTGATAAAGGATACTAATGATTTTGATCCCATATCATACGATCATCACATGTTATAATAAATGTGACTCTAGGGCTATAATAGGTGATTCTATAGATTTAGTGAGATGATGGTATTACATTCATTTGATGAGTTCCTAAGGTCATGCATATTGGACAGAGATACATTAGATATAGAGATCCCATGCAAAATTGGTGGAATTATCTTCATGAAGTTCAAAGAGACACCCTCGCACTGGTCGATATACATATAGTTTATTGGGGTCATGAATATAAGGAATGATATTTTCTGTTTTATTATCATATTTTAATATTTTTAGTAACTTCAATCATTATATTAAGATATCATTACATCAAATGGATAAAAATTCTCCATGTTGGTGGTTCCTAGTTTGGCCTTATACAAACACCCTTCTCAATCTAGAAATACACTTGGGCACCTTAGTATATGTTAATATAGCTATAGAAATGTGTTTGGATATGGCATGAGGTTTGATTCTGTAGGACGACATGGTTGTGTACATGGAACATGGGAAGTGGTATGGATCATTGAATTAATAGGACCAACATTATTCTTTCTTTTATTTGTTTATATATATATATAATTCCTAGTTGTTAGTTAGAGTATGAATTACAATGATATTTGATCCCTTAATGCATTATATTCATGATTCAGTCTTGTGGTTTTTAATTCATATAGTTTTAGTTTATTTTATGTTCTTTCTAATTTCATGATTTTTTATTATTACCCACACTGTTATAGGGGTAATAATACTTAAATAGTATCACCATAGGCCCCCCAGTTCTATTTGGAAGCCATTGACATTTACTGACATACATTAGTGGTCATATAAAGAATCAAACCATATACAGTTCATAGTGTGATATGGGGAGAGATGTTACAAAATTTTTAAAATGAAAACATCTCCCGAATTATGGTCACTTTACTTACTATATGGTAAATATATTTATATTTTCATAAACATAATCATGTATTATTTCTAAAATTAGTTAATGATAGTATGTAGTCCTAATTTCTATATTAAATTTTTTTATATTAAAAAATATGTAAATAATCATAAATTTTATATAAAACATACTAATTTCATCATGTTTAGAATGAAATCCAAAATGAACTAACCTTTATACAATAAGGATTGTACATAATGTACAATAGATATATTGGAAGACTATTTTATATTTATAAACCATGAATTTTCATGAAACACAAGAACTATATACCATTACACTTGTAGAGTGAATATATATTTGGGAAACACATTCTTTTAAAGTAAAATGAAACATATAAAAACAACAACCCACATTATTTATGACCAAAATTATTGTAGAGTGAATATAGAGTGAATATATAGAGTGAATGAAACATATAAAATTAACATCCAACATATTGAATATATTGTTGTCACCATGCATGTATGAAATAAACATAATTGGGATAGAGACTATGATCATTTTTTTAAAGTAAAATGATTATAAATGAACATGAATGAATAATATTAAATCAAATATATATAAAAATTATTATAAAAAATCTATTTAAAAAATTATATTTGACTATTCTGTAATTTTTATGCACAATCCATGTGAAATGGGTATCAAGTTAATAGAAGTCCCAAACCACCAAACATTATTTTATGTTAATATTTCCTCTAATTTTCACTATTTATATCTACCTATAATAATTCTTACTTATATTAAATATATATATACGTTCAATACATATATTCATATTTTATTTTCAATTTTTTTCTAGATATATACCAGTTCTTCATTTTTCGTTCCCAATGGGTTCTTTAATTCAGTCTTGATTAGTGAGAACAATTAAGACCAATAAACATTTTCATAGGTCACACTGTTAAAGGAATTTATCATTCATTATTTATTAGTATTATTTTTATATAATATAAAAATATTATTGTTTATTGTTTTAATGGAATACACCATGTGTCTACATTTTTTAATTATTACTTGCTTTATCATTAAGATATCATATTATAGGTTCATTGCAAAGCTGAAAATTCCGATTTTTTTTTTTGAATTTTCATCCTGAGAAATCCTTATTCATAATATATGATTATTTAATTAATTAATAAAATCCAGATGGAATTAATTTATCTTTCACTTTGGTATTTTTATGATATTTCACATTCTTATTCCATGAGAAAAGATTATATAACTCACTATCCTCATAATGGTTTTCTCACAGTTATTGATCATGTGTGATTCCTTTTCATTATCTACAATACATATTCAACTACATAATTAGATTTTATAAGTGGTACCATAATTATATTTCCCCAAGTACATATAAAATTCCCATGGTAAAACTTTCAGATCATGATATAACATTTATAATGCTTGAGAAATAAGAAATGAAAAAAATTATGATTTATTATATGTGATCGTTTATTTGTGACTATAATTCCATGTTTTAAGTTAAATTTTCATTTTTTGGTAGAACCTATGGTTTCATGAATGTAACACCCCATTTATGTATTTTAATTATGTAAAGTGTTTGGGCGATTTTGGGAGGGTTTATGGGTCTTTTGGAATGTTTTTTTGGGCTTTTATGGAAGTGTGTGATTTTGGTAAATATAGTAAAAACCATAAAACTCCTAAAAGAATATGTGTATAGTGAAACATAAGATTCTGTTTTGGTGTATGGTTAGGCACATAGTTTTGAAAAACTATGTGGCCTCTTCAGAGAAACCATTATTTTGGGGAAGAGGTATTTTTTACACTTGTAAAATGGTTTTTCAAATCATGTGGTCCAACCATGTGAGGTGCTTATCAAGGTAGTGTATATGGAATGGTTGGCGCATGGTTTACCTAATGGCGTGACCCAACCCCACAGTGTTTTTGAGATCATAAAAAATTGGATATCCCTCATATTTACGCCTAAACAAGTCTTGTTCATCTATTTCGGCCCTAAATCACATTTTCATCCTCCCAATGGTTGTGTTGACTCTCCCCTTTGATCCATAAGTGATGCGTTGGAAACTGTTGATGTGATGATGGTCAGCTTTTTTTTGGTATGTCTACTTGTTTTGTTGGTTTCCATTGTTCTACTCTTCTTCTCTCTCTGGGACTCAAAGATATGATCTTTTGGTGACAGACCTAGATTAGTTGAACCCAATCATTATGAGTCTATGTTGATATTAGTTAATGAGATCTATAGTGGGTTTTTAAATATTCAACCCAATTTAATTGAATAATTTGTGTTCTTCTAAGTTCTTATAAATTTTTTTGAGGGATGTGAATTTAATATTGACTCATCATATTTAAACACAAGGGGTCAATTTCACATTGATTCATTTTATTGAAATTGATTGTAAATTTTTTTTCAATTTATTGATGGAAACCCTCTTTGGTGATAGTTTATAGAACTGTGAATAATATTTGTTTTGGAGGAATGTGAAAGTGGTAGCATTATTTGAAAAATTCAACTTTAAATTGGTTATTTGGTTTTGATGCATAGAAAAGTGTTTTCTTTAAAAGGATATCTTTATTTAAATTGTTTATAAATGATTGTGTTAGGATTATAGTTCACAAAAATAGTTCAACATTATTTAACTTGGATGGATGTTTTTCATGAAGTTCTACCATCAAAGGGATTATTTATGGTTGTGATGTTACATAGACAATGACAAACACCAAGCTTTTATTATAGAGTGTGTTTTTGTTGCTATGAGAAATAGAATTGTTTATGCTAAATGAATTTGTAAAATGGTTAAATAAATTGTTTTATGTCATTCATTATAACCGTTTTTGGATGGGAAAAATAATTTTAGATTTTAATTTCTTGGATTTTATTTAAGCTGTTATTTTTTAAAGTATTTTATATAAATAGTTTTACATAAATATTATAACTTTTTCTATAATAGTGTCGTGAGTAGGGAAATCATTTTGGGAAAACCAATTGTGTTTCATTGGTGACACCATTCATTGGATCCTTGGTTATTTAATAGATATTAGTTATTGAGACATAGGAAAAGGTAGAGTATCACACTTCTTCAGTATTCCTTCACAATACATGGGAACAGATTGTGGAGTTTGATTTTTGATAATGATGGTAGTTTCTATGTTGATACTTCTGGGTAAATTTATATTTATTCTTTAGTCTTCTAATTTATAACTCTAATATTTTTCATGGTTTAGTGGTATTGTTTTCATTTGGTATTACTTTCATATTTCTAAATTGATTATAATGAATCATATTATGGTTTCTTTATTATGGTATACTTATTTTTGGATGTTTTATTTTCCATGGGAAAACCATCCCCCGGATGTATTGTAGTCATTGGAAATTATTTCTAGTATTTGGCATATTGGGTATGTCACGAATGGCTATATAAAAATTCTGCCTCGACACAGTCCAACGAAGATGGAATGAATGTTTCATGTGGTATCAACATGTTTTCTCCTCGAGTTGGGTTAGTTGAATAGAGTAGGATATTTAATAGTTGAAATTTAGAGCATAAAATGGTGTATATAACCTATTAATTTTGATGTGGATATTTCCATGGAGATGGGTAAATATATGTTTTGGAGACACTTATAGGTGCTATAATCTCATTATAATGAGTTTATCTAATGAAAAGAGCATGACATGCATTGATAGAAATGAAAATCCACTAGGAGTTCATATTTCATGTTGAATAATTATTTATCATTTGTATCAAAAAAATTTATTTTTAAAAAGTATTTTAAATTGATTTCAATTGTGTGATTTTGAAAAATACATGATAGTTTTATTCTAAAAAATGGTTTGATTTTCATAGTTTGGGTAAACATTTCAAAAAGTGGGTTGAAAAATGGAAAGCGTGAAATTTTGGTAAAGACTTGTTGTGATATGTGTGCTATGGTAAATTTTAAAATTTGAAGAAATAATATGATAGAGAGTGAGGCTCATGTAATTTTTTTTGGGTATAGAAAATGGAACTTGGTAGGCTTCATATAAACTAACCAGAAAACACTACTAAGAATGTGGTCACACATGAGCCATAGGTAGACATAAATACTGTTTAAATTATTGTCCATGATTTATAGGATATGTATGGAGGGAACTGAATGGATGATCCATGGAAAGTGGATCACACTATTATGTTCTTGATGAAAATTCCACCCCAAATTTGAAGTAATTTAGAACAGAAAGGGAAAAGGTGTAGCTGAATAGGTTGATTCGAATCATTGATTTCCATAGAATAATCTTAGAGCCGAATGTCCTATTTTGGATGTATATTCTAGAAGACCATTCCCACTAGTGTTGGTACTTAGTAGTCCATGATAAATATGACATAATTTTTACATGAGTGGATTTAGAATAATGTTTCAAAAAAAATTCAGTTCTCATATGTTCATGATTTCAAGAAAGGAATTTTTTTTCATTTTGAATCATGAGAATCTCTTAATGAGAGTGTACATGTATAGATATATGAATTTAGTTTTATTTTCACATAATGTTGTAGCTAGTGCATGCTTGAGTGAAAATATTTTTTAATTGGTGTTATGGAAATAGATTCCCACAATGATTTAATTTTATTATAATGGGTTATACAGAGATGGTCTATAGATAAATGGTGGAATAATGGAACATTTTAGAAACTAAAGGTGGTGGGGGAATTTTGATAACTACCAGAAGTGGTTGGAACTATAATGGTAGGAACATGAGTAATTGAGAACCCTATTTCCATGGTACTTAGATGAATAAAAACCTGGTGTTTGGATCCATTAATATTCCTCCTAATCCCAAGAGTAGGTCTGGATAATTTTATTTTGGATACTTGCATCAAATTAAGAAAGAGTGTACAACACCACCTAGAGAATGCCACAATTGTAGTCAGACATGCCATATTTCATTCTAATGTCACACTGATCCATGATCAAGTGTTTCAGACACATATCATGTTTCATAGACGTTATATGCTTCAACATAATCAGGGAAGTAGAAAACCTCTATTCGATTGAATCGTGCTATCCATGTGATTCAATGAATACCATTATTTCTCTACATGGGAAATCTAAATAGGGAAATAATGAAAAAATTCCTATGAGTATGGAGATGAATGGATATGAAAAAGATATTATGTATGATCAACCTGGAACAGAGAAAGTTAAAGTTATAATTATATTTAATTATATCCATATGCAATCTTTATTTAATATGATTGAATCCCATTTGTTTATTTCATCTTGTGCTGTTAAATTTTTTGGTTTAAATGCTAATATGATTCATTATATATTGAGCCATCAAACTTATCTTGGTCAAACAAAAATTGAAGACTTCATGTGTATATATCTTCCTATAACTATTGAAGGATCTGAGTTGATATGGAATTTATTTTTCCGTGAGATGGATGTCAGTGAAAAAATCCTAGGTGTGTATTGGATGGAAATTTTTAAAGCCCACATCAATTGAAATACTAAGAAAGTTTTTTGATGACTACTTATGGCATCAATAATCTCATTAATGGAGAATAAAATATAATGTCTAGTGAAAAGGGATTTTTGGACCTCAACATTTGAAATATATCATACCAAATAACATTTTTGAGTTTGGGATCTATAGAAGAGATCAGAAATATATGTTTTCTTGTGGGTTTTTATCAGTTTCCATATGTATTTCCTAAAAATTTATGAGGGTTTCTAACTATAACTAAAGTGGATTGGAAAATTTATCTCCTTCTGGGGACTAATACTATTTCCCTCCCATCTTATCGGATGTCACAAACTGAATTAGGGGAACTGAATTTATAACTATATTAGTTAGAAAGGAAAGTGGGTTTTCAGCCTAACATGTTTCTATGGGGTTGTTGAAGAATTTTTATTGTTAATTGTTTTCACCATAATTTATGTGGTAGGTGGATTTAATATCGAATACTATTATTATAACATAAAATATTGAATTAAAATTGATTATTTATATTTATATTTATTGTGAATTTTTTTTGCAAGGGTAGATATAAACCCTCTTTGAAGACGAGTTATAAAATTGTGAAAATTTGGTGCTTTGGTTGAATGTGAAAGATCTAACATGATTTAAAATAATAATTTTAAAAATATTGTTTAGTTTTTAAGATTTAAAATGTTTTATTAAAAAAGCATAGTTTTATTGAATTGATTTGGAAGGGATATTGTTGACATGATTGTTGATATGAAGGGTTACATGTGTGTAGAATGAGATGGATATTAGTTGAAGGGATAGAGTGGATGTAAATTTCAACCATCAATAAGGAAACCAATTATATATGGTTTATTTTGAATGTTTGTTTATGTGAAATGGGATGCATTATACAAAATAAATTTTAGAAACAGATAAATGACTTTGTTTGGTTTCATTCCATGGAAACTATTCAAGTTGGAAAAACTGGTTTGGGATTATTATTTCTTTTCCTTGATGTAATTTTATAAATGTTTTATTATGTTTTATATAAAATGTTTTAAATTAATGTGATAAATTATTACATAATAGTGGCGTGAGTAAAAAATTCATTTTGGGGAAAACCTATGGAGTTTATTACTCACCCCATTCTTTGGAACATTGGTGCTTTTCATATATTGTTTGTTTAGAAAAAATTAATGTTAATGTATCACACTTATTTAGTGGTGGTTCGTGATACATGGGCTTGGATTGTAGACTTGGTGATTTGAGTATGTTTGGAGTTTCTATGAATACGTACATGTATTATCTTATATTTATGGTTTATTCTTCCTCTTTAGAGCTCAGATATTTTCTTTATGTATTGTTATTGCATTAATTTGGTATTAATTTGATAGTTGTTACACTTATTATCATGAATCATATAATTGTTTCTCAGTTTTTGTATACTTGATAATGGTTGTTTTATTTTCCATAGTAAATCATCCCCAACTATATTGATATCCTGGGAACTTATATCCAGCTGTTGCAATCATGGGCATGTCACTAAATTCCAATTATAAATTCATCCTTCTCATAAGCTAATGAGGAAGGATGAGATGGTTCTAGTGGTATCAAAAAGCTAGGTACTTGCGTAGGGTTTGTAGAAATGAGAAGTATATTCAGGATATGAAATATAAATCATGAAATGGTGTATCTTACCAATTTAAACTGAACATCAGGTTCCCAATGATTTGGGTTCTTAAGTGTTTTGTATTCTCTTATAGAAGATGTTATATCATTATTATGGGTTTATCCAATGACAAGATATTTACATGGACTGATAGAAATTACATTCTACAAGGAGTACATATTTCATTTTGATTTATGATTTATAATTTTTATTAAAAATTAATGATTTTGAAAAGTATTGGAAAATGATATCAAAGGTTAAATTTGGAAAATGGAATGATATTTGTTTTTTGAAAAATGGTTTTTTTTTCTATAGAATGATTAACATTTAAAAAAATGGGTTTAAAAATGGAAATTGTAGAATTTTGAGAATGAATTGTCGTTATATTTGTGATAAGGTAAATTTTATGTTGTTATGAATTAATGTGACAGAGAGTGATACATATGTATTTTTTGTTTTATATAGAAAATATAACCCAATAGGCATCATATATACTAACCAAAAGGCAATGTTGAGAATGTAGTTTCACCTGAACCACAACTTATCCAACATATGGTTTAACTTATCATACAATATGTTCTATAATTTGAAAAAAGGGAACTAATGTGATGAAACAAGGATGGTGGATCACTATATACAATTCCAAAATAATAATCCACCAATCATTTTATGTGATTCATAGATTGAGAAAGAAGGGGTGTGGATAAATAGGATGAATCAAATCATTGATTTCACTGGAACACTAGTACAATTTAATTTTAAATTTTTGATGTATATGATGGATTATTATTCACCAATGTGGTGGGATTAAGAAGATGAATTGAAATTAGACCGAGTAAATACATTAGAGGATTTTGAAAAATTGTTTAACAAATAATTCTATCCTTATACCTTCAGGATTTTAGGAATGTTAAAATTTTTTCGATTGAATAATGAGAATATCTTAGTGATATAAAAAATATTGAAACATATCAATTTAGTCCTCTTAGAAAATTAACTTGCTACTATTTTGTCCTAGAATGCACAAATTTATGAATCTGGTATGAGGAATGAGATTAGATAAAATATATCTATTCTTTTTATAATGGATTATACAGATATGGTCAATAGATAAACGTTGGTGGAAATAGAAATATCTGGAATGAATGGTGTTGGAGATATGATGATATCTATGGGATATTATTGGAACTATAATGTTGTGAACAAGAGGAAGAGGGACACCAATTTCCAAGGTAGTGGAATGACACTGTATCAGGTGCATGGATTAGTGAATATTTCATCTCAGTCCAAGAGTATGCTTGAATTATTTTAGTGTCGATCAATGGATCACATTAAGTGAGAGTGTATGAAACTACAAAGAGATTTATACAATTGGAATAATAATGGTCATCATAAATGCTTATGTTTTAGTGCTAGAAGGTCAGGTTATCATGACACATCACATGTTTCATAGACATCATATGCTTCAACATTATGAGGGGTTGTATAATACCACTAGTTAGAAGAACCGAGATATCTACGATGATTATATGAATACCATTACTACTCAACATGATAAATACAAATTGGGAAAAAAAGAACAACATGTAGTGAGTAAGATGTTGTAAGGTGATGAGAAAGTTATTATTGACGATAAAAATGAACCGTCGATAGTAAGAGGAACAATTGTTCTGAATTATACACTTATACAATATTTGTTTGATATGGGTGAATAAAATATATTTATTTCTTCTAATGTTATTGATATTATTGGTTTAAATGTTTATATGGTTCCTTATATTTTGAATATTTAAAATCCTCTTGGTAAAAATGAATTTCAAGCATTCATTTGTAAATAATTTTCTATAACTAATGATAGAACTGATTTAATATGTAATTTCATTGTTCATTCTATGGATTTATATGACAGAATCATTGGTATGGATTAGATGAAAATTTTCAAATCAAAGATAGATTTTTATACAAGAATGATTAGTTTTACAACTGATGATGGCCTCATGAATCTCATTATTGGAGAAAGAAATGTAATGTCTGGTGGAATAGGATTGTTGGAACTAGTAGTTGGAATGATCTCGTAGTAAGTGGTGGTGTTAAGTTTGGTATAATGGGAAGATAAAAAATAGAATTTTTACAGAGGATTTCAATTTGTTTCCATATTTTAATAAAAATAATTTCTTAGGTATTCAACCCACAATGTGAGAGGATTTTTAATTGATCTCTATATGAGGACCAGTCCAAGTACCCTTCTATCTTATTGTTTAGAAATGAATAAATTAAATGAATTGAAAGTTTAGTTGAAAGATATAGAATGAAATGGGTTCATTTTCTCTAGCATGTCTCTATGGGCATCACAAGTTTTTTTTTCAAAAAGGCTGATGTAAGTCTTCAATTGTTTGTTGGTTATAATGTGTTTAACCATACTATGATAATGTGTCAGTATCCACTTGCATGCATTGATGATATTTACAATCAATTGAGGGTAGGATAGCATGTCTTTAAAATGGAATTAATATCCAGACATCACCATTATGGGTCCCAAAATATGATATTTTAATGATATATTTTAGGAGTGTATGTGGACATTACAAATATGTGGTTGTGCCTTCAGTAAAAAAATTTCACAAGTGGTATTTAAGACATTTATGAATCAAATATTTAAGAGATATCTAGATTATTTTTTGGTGTTGTTTTTGGATAGAATAGTATTGTATTCATTGACAAGGGATGATCATGATAAAAAGATGGTGATAGTGTGGGGAATATTGATAGATAATCCATTTTATTCAAAATTAGAAAAATTGGATTTTTGGATACCAGAGGAATATTTTTTTGGCCATGTTTTCTCGGAAAGATGTGTTTCTATGGATATATAAAAGATAGAGGTTATTATCTCAAAAATACCACGAATGAATGTCTTCATGATACATAATTTCATTAGATTGGCTGGTAACTATCAGTGTTTTGTTCAGGACTTCTAATGACTATCTTCTCCAACAACATCTTTAACAATGAAAAATGTTTTATTCTAGTTGAATGATGTATGCCAAGAGTTTTTCAGGAGATTAAGTCTCACCTTACATCAATAAAGATCTTGATATTTATATATTCAATAAAAGGTTATGTGGTTTATATTGATTATTTTAGTTATGGGATGGGATGTGTTCACATGCAGGGAAACTGTGTTATCACATATGGCTCATTATAGTTAAGGATCTGAGATAAGGAAAAACCAAAAATGACTTTTAGGTAGCTATCATAGTTTATTATTTAAAGATTCAATAATTACATATTTTCTAAGAATTTTAATATGTTTATGGATCATAATAGTTTGAAACATATTATCACAAAAAGATATTTGAACCTAAGACAAAAAAGATAAATGGAGTATCTCCAAATGAACAAATTTTAGGTTATGTATTCCATAGGTAATGGAAATTAGGTGGAATTTTAATTAAACTGAATTCCATATGGTCAATTGAAAAATTTGGATTTAGTTTAGTGGAAGAATAAGTTGGTGATAGCTAAAATGCACATGGATTGTTAAGAATGAGGTAGCACAATGGTTTTATTTACAAATTCTTTGGTTCATGATTTAATGGAGATTTTTAAAGAGGTACCGAAATATCTTTCATAATGTGGTGATATGAGGTCAAAAATAAATTTAGGGGAGACCATTTTGTGATGTAAAATAAATTATAGTTCAGTTTTATTATTTCAAAATCAGACGGTCGTACATGTGGCTTGCCTATAATAATTGCTTCATTCTTACCACCAATCGAGTTGGGTTTCTTATACTAGAATATATAGGTTGTATACGATGCTGAATGAACATTTTTAGTTGGTTAGTTTGAAAATATTGTTTTTTGAATTTGTTTTAATATGAATCACATGTTAGGAGGTTATGGAAGAGCACTAGCATCCATCATATAGGTTGATTTATATACCTGTAACTATTTAGAAATAGGAGTAGATAACAATGGATTTTAGGACAAGTATTATAATTACCTGACCCTAGAAACCTAGAGCTAGTGTATTATTTTATTACATTGGAATAATTAAAGGGAATAAAATCCAAAATTAATGATCCAATTAGTAGTGTTGATGGAACTATATACATACATGGAACCCATTTTGCATTTGGAAAATAAAACAAAACATAATACCTAAGAAAAACTAATAAGCTACATCCTTTAAAACTCTGTAAATGATATCTTATTCATAACATGGGGAAGGAAAACAAATGAATAGGGTGAGATGAAATGCTCAATAAGGGTCAACTATAGAGGATTACTGAAACAATAATAATTTAATCATAATAAATTTGACATAAGCAATATTTCCTGGTGGAAAATGAAAAAACACACACTATCAATAAACTGAGAATGAAATTGAATCCATTGATTTTTTACTTGTGAATGCATCATGGAGATTAATAAATTAATAATTAATAATGAGAATTATATTATTTGGAGATCATGTATCTTGAACAAGAACCATCATACCATTGAGATGTGTAAGTATGTAGGTATAAATCCATCTGATTATGTTTTGGAAATAAACTCGAAGGGTTTTTCACCAACTATTTTGTCATATGTGACTTTTCGATGCGTCGAGGTGATAATGCAGGCCCCAAACATCACTAAAAGTACATATAATTATTTATATAATAAAAATATTCCTTTTTAATATCTTTATTAATTAGAGTGCATAGAATCATCAATATTTCCCCTATTAAAATTGCATTAAAAATAAAAAACAAATGTAAAATGGTATATAACTAAAAGAATAATCATATAAATTATAAAAGAATATGGATATTTAATAGGAATGAAATTTCAAATAAAAAATGATATCAAAGGGAAATTATATACACCACATAAAAATTACTAGGTGCATGATACTAAGTAAGTCTCAAAGAAATGGAAATTGAGAGGAAGTCCCTTGCAACATTGAAATCAATCGAATCACATGACCAAATATTAATAATAATAAGATAAATAATTGAATACCATGAATATAAATAGAATAATTATATTATATATCAAACAATATCATACATACAACACATATAATGAATATGTGATGAACAATGGAAATCTCATGGAAATAAAAGTTAGATGAGAAACCCCTTACCAAATACCCGAATGTGTTCTTCAATTGATATTAATGTCCAAGACAATCAAATTAAATCCATTAATTAATTATTTAAGAACCATTTTTAAAATTAACATTATTTATTATTATTTTAGTATCTTTATTCATGTCCATCATGAAAAATTACAGGATTTAATTTCATTGTTCTGGAGTGTTTGTTTACGAGATTTCATGATCTGTTCGTTTGACTATAAGTAATGGTGTTTATGTAATGTGTGTATAATTATAAATAATTTTAATTAAATACTATTAATGAGAATATATTGGTGTTAATGTTTATACATATCATTTGGTTAGAAGTTATGGGGAATAATCATTAGATAACCCATTAATGATAATCATTTAGCTTAATTTTAGTGGTTTGTCGATCACAATGAACTAGTTTTGATCAACTATTTAATATCATGTATATCCTTATATAAAATATAATAAATATTTTATAATATGTTTCAATCATAAAAATATTTTCATGAATAGGCTTATAGGATAAATTTAAGAAAGAAATTTCTTCATTCAAGAAGGTTATAAATCAGCAACTCTTGGATGATGATTTTGTTATGAAATTAGAAGGGAGAGAATAATGATATTTATGATGTATCATCCATTAACATTATATAATTATAGTATATAAATGATACTAGAGTAATCATGATCACTTGGATATATTATTCAAGGGGAGAATAATAAAAAAAGATAAATTGAAATGAAATTAATTGAAAAAGGAAGAGGATTAACCTCTTGAAATTTCCCCTTGAGAACATTCTTAAGGGAAAGGGTGTTTGTATATTGGAAAGACAAAGGGACCCTATATGTGGGTAGGGACTGGGTATCTGTATTTGGGAAGAACATTGAGAATATTTAAGGCACATAGGTGTGAATATAAGAGGGGGTGAAGGGTGGCTTTTTATATTGTAGTAGAGGTCTGATTTCTCAATATTTTATTAATTATTTTATTATTTTTCTCAAGAAAAGGAGTATTATTGATTCTTATGACCCAAAATAGTAATAAGTGCATGAAATTTAGAATTTATTTTTCTGAAATCAGAAACGATGCAAGGAATAGTGTATTTATATTATAATATATTTTACCTTAAATTATCGAATTTTACATTTCACAGAAAATTCATGTATTTTAAAAAAATCCCAAAGATTCACCCTAACTATTATTTGATGTGTATAATCCAAAAATGAACTAAATTTTATGATTATTATTTACTATATTGGAGAAATTTATTTTTTATTAAATTCACCATTTTCCCGAAAAATATGTTTTTAAAGTAATAACTTATTTAGTAATTCCCTGATGGATTATCTATAGACTCATTAGATTATCATAAAATCATAGGGAACCAATATATTAATTTAGGAATACATTTTATGAAAAATAATTTTCTTTAAAATAAATTTATTAATTATAAAATTATAAATAAAAATTATCTCTCACAAAAATACCGACACTTGATTATTAATTTCTAAAATATTGACTTTAATTTATATGGTTCTTAAATATTATTTATACTTTCCATGGTGTGGTTACTATACATAAAGGTAATATTAAAATTCATAAGGGTAACATTAATATTTACAATGGTATGTTACTATTCACAAAAAATTAAGTTGATTCTATTGGACTCAAAATAAATTACTAAACGCAATAGAGTATGTTAGTTTTTCAAAATTCAAATCGTCAAAGTGGAAAAATTAAGATTAATATATTCATTATAACCATATACTATAAATTTTGTTTTTCACAAAGACTCAGTGTTTCATTCATAATAATCAATCTAATTAATTGAAATTAATTAAGAAGAAACATACCATAAAATGATGGGGTGTTATATTCTTTTCTCCTTTAAAAATTTCATCCTCAAATTTTTTCATGAATAAATCCCTCTAAAAATATGATGGTGGTCCCAATTAAAAACTTCATCAAGTTACAATGTTTCTTCCTCCATTTTATGGATTCTACGAAAAACATTTACAAGTCAAGTTGTCTAGTTTGTCAATACTTTCTCTATTGTGTCGATAATCACGATAGGCTCTTCACAATATAAAATTCAGGTTCATGTTCTATTTCTTCAAAGGTGAGTACATGCGTTGGTTCGGGAATTTACTTATTTAAAAATAATATGTCAAACACATCATGAAATTTTGATATACTTGGGGGGAATTTATAACTGGTAATCTATATCTCCAATTATGTCCATAATTTCAAATGGTCTGATGTATGTAGGGATCTGTTTCCCTTTCTTACCGAATCTCGAGACACCCTTCCATGGAGATAATTTTTCCAATACATGATCTACCACATGAAATTCGAAATGCTTTATATGGTTATCATCACATCTTTTTTACTACCATGTGATTATTTAATATTGGCATAAATTTTCCTTTCCTTTTTTGTCTATTCAATAAGTTCTAGGCCTATAATTTTACTCTCAACAACTTCATCTCAATAAGTTGGAGCTAGACATCTCTTGATATATATTGATTCATATGGCGACATTTGAATACTAAATTGGAAACTATTATTATAGGAAAATTCCCTCAAATGTAACGCCTCGAAAGATTGATCAATTTATTATCCTTGAAAGTTCTAGATACAGACATAAGTTTTAAATTACATTATGAAATGGAAAACAACAACATTTTGTCTCATTTTAACACATTCACATCCCTTAGACTATCTCCTCAGGTCAGTCATAATATACTTCTTTGCTTCTTGGGGAAATAAAACATAAAAAGGGGTGATCTCAGGTGCTCAGTAAGGATAAAAATATAGTAGAAACATTCATAAGAATAAACATTTAGGAAATGTATAAGACTAAAACAAAATCCTTTTATTCATAAAAATATGCATAATATGAAAAATATAAATCAAATAATTACATTTACTTATTCACATGGATATTCTACAAGTCTAATAATCACATGTAATATCAATAGCCAATTTCATAATGATGGAATTTCTAATGCTGGAAATCATTACCACATAGTCAAGGCCTTGTGCCAGGACTACAAATAAGATTTTTTTCGAGGCCTTGTTCCAAGACACTAGTTTGTCTAATGAGACCTACTGATTCATTGAGGAGCTATAGAGGGACCCCCCATAACTTACTAAGTCCAATGCATTCCTCATATGAAAAGGCTGAAAAATAACATAAACATTTCTATTAAAACTAGCATACGAAATGTTAATACATTAACCATGAACCATGAATGGTATAAAAATAACACATCCATATTGAAACATATCAAAAAACCTTAAATACAATATGGAATATTTTATCATAATAAATCAACTTCAAACAAGTGTAAAATCAATCAAAGGATGTTGACATAGACGAAATCAAAACTGTTTGAGAGAAATATATCATTATATTTTGAAAATATTTCAAAGTCATATAATTATAAAATAAATTTTTTTAAGGGATTATTTGAAGGTGTTATAACGTCATAAAATAGCCGCAACCGCCGTATTAATTAAAAAAACATTCTTTCTTTAATTTTGTAGAAAATGTCGTAAAAGACCTTGTTTGGAAAATGACATAATGATTCTTTAATAAATTTTTTATTAAATTAAAAACAAGGGTATAAATGACCTTAACCCATAGTCTAAGAAATATTAAAAATGTTTTGAAATACATTTCTATGAAACATGGATGTGGATGATAAAGTGGTCCACGTAGATACTGACGTATCAACAACCTCGGATAATGAAGAGATTGTAGAATTAACCCTTACCTCATAAATTTCCTTGGTTGAGGGTACACTAAACACATGTATAATAGTTACAAAATTGTTATTAGATTATTCAATAACTATATAAATAAATATGATATCATATATAATCATCTAATATTGCATTGTTAATAATATTTCATTAGTATTATCGTTTCAGATGGTAACTGATTCATATTACTTTATATGTTTTGTTACGTAAGTCTAGTTTTTTATGGATAATATATATTTTATTCATATCTATAATGATATTAAATAATTAAAAATGATTTTTTTTATAATAAAATGAAATTTATTCTTGAATGGTTTCGATGGGGAATGAATCTCATCACGTTCGTGGAGATGGTAATCCGTACATACACACGAGCGAAAATAACATTCTATTGATGTTGAATCATATGTAATTGGATGTTATATGATATATACAGAATTATTAACATGTAATATTTATTATTTACATGTGTTATACTCATTATTATACCCATCCAAATAATGATGTGTTTGAATAATAAACTACACCCCGATGTGGAGACGGTAAGCCGTATGTACGAACGTATGGTGACTTTGTCATTCATTGGATAGATATAATAAGGAATATGGTTGTAAAATATTTATAATAACATAATAGTATGAATAAGGTACTAGATTTATTATTATTTTATGGGAATAACAAAGAAATAGGAAGTGTAAGATGAAAAGAATTTGAAAGAGGTTGTGAAATAATTACCTCTTATTCGGGTGCTTCCTTTCGATTTGATCAAAAGGGATTCTTAGGTTGGATTTATGATCAAAATAAGGCCTCCAATATTAATTTAGGGTATTTGGGAGGATATTATGGTATGGTTTGCCGATCCAAATGGATTTTTTGGTGCGATTTTGAGAGAAGGAGAATCACCCTTTTATTAGAGAGGTGAGTGTCACTTTAGGAAAATCTTGAAGGATTATTTTATAATAAAATAATTTTTGGTTTCTAATGGAAAAAAAGATTTATTTAGAGGTTAAGGTGGATTAGGATCGAAAATATTTCAACCAATAGGTTTTAAAAAGGTTTATATCACCATATTGACCTTATGTTTTAGATTTAACTCTTAGTAAAATAGTCTGACATTTACCACACCTCCTTGTATTTTTATATTATATGGTTAATAAACTTACTATAAACTTAAAAGGGAACCAAAAGTGGTTAATTATTGATATATCTAACCTTATCAAATTCCTTTGGCAAAACCTTATAATTTTAGTAATATTATATCATTTAATAATATATTATTTGTTTTAAAAACCCATTTATATCAATTTTGACACTATTTAGTATTTGATTTTAGTTAAAGTATTAAAAACTCAAATACCTAGAATAAAAATCATTTAATAAACCCTAAAATGTCATATTAACCTATAAAATTCTTGTAATTCATCAAATGTCTCAATTTAAATTTATTTGGATATTTATAATATCAATTATTTTAATCTTTCATTAATAAGGTAATTATTGCATCATCATTGTGTCATAAATAAATATATTTTTTAAAATTTTTAAAATTTATAAATAAAATACCATTATGTAGGAAATCTTTTTATATTCTTATTGAATATTTATAGTCAAATTTATCTTATGTGTAACCCTATATTATAAATCATTTAGTTATGAAAAATTGAATTTAGCATTTTTAACACTTCTTTAAATAAAATAATAATAAATGTCCTAATCTAAAACAGGTGGAACCAAAGGATCATATTTTATTCATATGGTTTTTTTGTCTAAATACCCTTATAAAATAGAATTAGAACATTTTTTAGTGTAATTATAATATCATTTTTTATTTTTAATTACCCTATTTACTTTTAACTGTGATAAATAATAGTCAAAAGCTACTATTCACCAAAAATTATTTTCATCGTATTGAATCAAATTTTACCTCCTAATGTAAACCATGTCTCTTGGATTTTTAAAATTCAATTCACAGAAGTGGTAAAATTATGTTTTATGCAAATTTTCAAATGTGCCTAGAAGGTGGGTAAAGATGATAAAAAGTTCAATAAAATTTTATGTATCTAGTATTATTATAAAATGACTCTAAGGAATTACATTGAAAATATATAGGTATTATGTATCAATATTTAAATAAAATAAATTTATATAAAATAATTAATTATTTAAATAAAAATTCGTTTTTAAACAATAACACAATGTTTTTCACTATTTCCTTAAAAATTGAATATTTTCCAAAAAATACCAAAAATTCACCTGAAGCTAATTTTGATATTCCAAATCCAAAAATGAAGTCCATTTTGAAAACTAAAATTTATATAATTTCAAAAAGTTGGTATTACTATTCATAACACTTAGTTTGGTTTTTCATAGTTTGTTAGAACTCAAAGTTGCATACCACGCAAGGTATTGTATTATTCAAAGAGAACGTATCATGGAATATTGGGGTGTTACATTCTTCCATGTTTCAAATAATTTCATCCTTGAAATTTCTAGAATACTTCTGTACAAAAATATTCGGGTGGTTCTTCATCATAAGTTCCTCGGGTTCCCATGTTGCCTCTTCCATCTTATGGTTTCTCCATAGAAATTTCACCAGATGAGTCATCCGGTTTCTCAACACCTGTTATCTGGAATCAAAACTTTTGATAGGATCTTCGTAATAGGACAGGTCAGGTTCCAGTTCTATTTCTTCATAGGTGAGTACACGCATTGGGTCAGGCATGTATTTTCTCAACAGTGATACATGGAACACATCAATAACTTTAGAGAGACATGGCGGCATTTCCAAACGATAAGATATAACACCAATTCATTCTATAATTTTTAAAGGTCTGATATACCTGGGACTCAATTTACCCTTCATACCGAAATGTATAACACCCTTCTATAGAGATACCATCATGAAAACATAATCTCCTACATGAAATTCCAAATCCTTCCTTCGGTTATCAGCATAGCTCTTTGGCCTACTTTGAGCTGATTTGATGTGGCTTTGGATAACCTTCACCATTTCCATTGTTTCCTTAACAAGTTATGAGCCTACAAGTTTTCTTTCACCAACATCATCCCAATAATTTGATTTGTGACATCTCTTTCTATATAACGCTTTATATGGTGCCATCTGGATACTTGAATGGAAGCTATTGTTATAGAAAAATACTACCAGAGGTAAATACTGATCCCATATACCTTTAAAATCAAGTGAGAAACATATAAACATGTCTTATAAGGTTCTAATAGTCTGTTCTGGTTTTTCATCAATTCGAGTTTGGTAGGAAGTGATCAAACGAAGTTCATTATCTTGGGCCTTCTGAAAACATTTCCAGAATCTGGATGTAAAATGGGGATCACGGTCAGAAACAATCGGTAGGGGTACTCCATGAAGTCTTAAAACTTCATTAATATATAGTCATGCTAAACATTCAAGTGGTAAATATTCTCTTATAACATGAAAATGTGATGACTTCATAAGATGATCAACAATGACCCATATAGAATCATTGCTTCTAGAATACATTGGTAGACCCATGAAAAACTCCATCGTAATATCATTCCATTTCCACTCAGGTGTGGGAAGAGGTTTCTTGACTCTTCTAGGATGTTGTCATCTAGCCATTACTTATTGAAAAAACCATAAATCTTGACACATAATCTGAAATCTCCTTTTCCATGTTGTCCCACCAAAAAGTTTCCTTCAAATCTCTATATATCTTAGTGATATTAGGGTGTACAGAGAAATTGGAGCTATGAGGCTCATCCAATAATTTACATTTTAGATCAGGTATGTCCGGAACAAAAGGTATCTTCCCAAATTTCAAAATCCCATCTTCATATATGTAGTTGATCAATCTCCCATAATTCATAGCTGTAATTTTATTTTGAAGCTTACCATCATCATTCTGAGAACATTTTATCCTTTCTAGTAAAGATGGTTTGGAAAACATTTGAAAAATTATTGTTGTTTCACCTTCCATGATTATTCCCATATTCATATTTACTATATCCATGAACATAGGATCCCGTTCAATTAACATTTTGTTCCAAACTCCAGGATCCTTTCTACTAAAAGCATCTGCCACCTTATTTTCCTTCCCCAGGTGGTAGTGTATAGTGAAATCATAATCCATGATAGCTTGATCCATCTCCTTTACCTCATGTTGAGTTATTTTTGAAAGGAAATATACTTCAAGATCTTGTGATCGGTATATATCTTACATTTTTCACCATAGAGATATTGTCTCCAAATATTCAAAGTAATGATTACAACTGCTAACTCCAGATCCTGAGTGGGATAGTTTTTTTCATAAATTTCTAGCTACCGTGATGCATAGGAAATAACTCTATCATTATACATTAGGACACAACCAAGTCCTTTTTTTTGGAGAATCACTATAAATAACAAACCCATCATTCCCCGATGGTAGAGTAAATATATAAGCATTAAATAATCTTATCTTTAGTTCTTCACAACATTTTTGACACTCTTTTTTCCAAAATAATTTAACCCCTTTACATGTGAGTTGGTTAATGGGTTAGACAATCAGGAAAAATTATTGATGAAGCGTTGTTAATAACCTATTAAACCAATAAAACTGTGTACCTCAGTTATATATGTCGGTGTTGGACATTCTTGGATTGCCTTGGTATTTGAAGGATCAAAAAAGATTATATCCTTAGAGAAAATATGGACAAGAAAAGAATTCTTCGGATGCCAGAATTCAAACTTTCTAAACTTCCCATACAATTCATTTCTTCTGAGGGATTTCAGAATAGTGCACAAGTGATTTTCATGATTTTCGTAGCTCTTTGATTAAACCAATATATCTTCAATAAATACCACTACAAAGTCATCAATATATTCCTTGAAAAATATATTCATTAGATCCCTGAAAATAGAGGGTGCATTAGTCAGTCCAAAAGGAATTACTGTAAACTCATAATGATCGTTCCTAGTTCGAAATTCTGTTTTCTGAATGTCTTCCTTCTTCACACACAACTGATGATATCTAGATCGAAGGTCAATATTTGAAAAATATTGAACATCATGAAGTTGGTCGAATCAATCATCAATGAAAGATAGAGGATACTTGTTATATGTTGTTATAGAATTTATCTCCCTGTAGTCAATGCACAAACTCATAGATCCACATTTCTTCTAAACAAAAAGAACATGGGCTCTACATAGATAAGCACTTGGTTGAATAAATCACTTATTACTAAATTCCTCTATTTTTTCTTTAGTTCCACTAATTCCAAAGTAGTCATTCTATAAGGGGTCTTCGATATGGGCCTTGAACAAGGAATTAAGTCAAGGGAAAACTCAATTTCTCATTCTGGAGGGTGTCTACGTAAATCCTCTAGAAACACATAAACATATTCATGCACAATAGGTACTTTTTCTATTTGAACATTCCTTTCCTCATCCATATTTATTTAATTCTCTTTCTCCCCAATAATTGAATTTAGTAGATCTACTAGGGTTGGATCTAGATAAGAATCAGGTGGTGATTTTTCTTCTCTAATGATACGGTACCCCTTATCATCATCGAAAATTGTAACCTCTTTCTTCAAAAATTAAATTTTCGCATCTTGGTCTGAAATCCAATCCATTCCCAGGATTATATCAAATTCAATCATGGGTATGATGATGAGATTAACAGTTGAAGAAAATTTATATACCGTAATGGGAATTGATTCAAAAAAACACGGTTGCAATGATAAATCCCTTAAGAGTTTTGACTGAAAACTCCATTATTAAATCAAATTGCAAATATCTAATTTTATTAGAAAACTAAGAAGATATGAAACAATGCGATTATCCAGAGTCAAATAATGCATTGGATAAACATGAGAAAACCATTAAATTACCTTCCACCACATCTTTCGGAGCTTCAACCTCTATAGTATTGATCACATAAGCTTGGCCTTGATCCCTTGGTCTTTTCTGAGGTAAGTTTCCATGGTTCTTAGGACATTCATTTTCATAATTCCCCTTTTCTATACAATTGTATCATTCAACATCGACATCTTCCTTATTTCCCTTGCAATCAATAACTTGGTGGCCTTTTTCACCACACTTGTATCAGGCTCCCATTCCCTTTAGGAAAGTGCTAGGGTGTTTCTTACTATATTTACCATAGGATAGATATTCAATATTTCCCTTATTCCCCTTATTTCTATTTCCATATTGTTTAACAGATCGTCTATTCTCTTGCATTTCTTTAAAGTCATAAGACATAGATAATTCCTTTTTTGTTTTGATAGCACATGAGATAATATCTTCTTATGATGATAATTATAATGAGATTAATAATTGAAAGAGAAATGGTTTTAACCCATCAAATAATCAATAAATCTTACTCCTTGGGTTACATATATAATTTGTTGTGTGCCTTTCTAACCTTGTAAAGTTATCCTAATTCATTGCAACATTCTCATCCTCCTTTTTCATTAGACTTAGAAATTGTCATTCCATATCCTCTCAATGGTCACAAGGAATGTATTTTTCTAAGTAAAGATCTTTAAACTCCTTCCATTCCATATTTGATAATTCTTCATCCTCCTTTGTGTTTTGAATTAATGACCACCATTGATCTGCATCTCTCATGTGGTGATAACCAGCCATGTCAACTTGTTCCCATTCGCTACTCCCCAAAGCTTGAAATATTTTCTCTAAGGA
Organism: Viscum album; assembly: GCA_963277665.1. Lineage (NCBI taxonomy): Eukaryota > Viridiplantae > Streptophyta > Magnoliopsida > Santalales > Viscaceae > Viscum > Viscum album. The sequence goes on from OY728150.1 coordinate 1,032,432,215, forward strand.
ACTTATACATTTGTCAACTACCAATGGCTTTATGGTACAATTGAATTTTGGTTGTTTTTTCCTCATGAAGCGATCTAACATTAATCCTCCGCGTTGTGGATCAGGGTGATCCATACTGGTACGGTTATTATTCATAACCTGAGTGAGTTGTCCCAGTATGGTGATAAGCTGATCAGAACCAGTTGCATCCCCATATCCACTATAATTATCTTGAGTGGGAGGGAAATCCCTACACGGATTATGTGCATTGATAGGGTATCCATTCCTTACACTAGGTGCCATTTCTAAACAATGGAAAACAGTATATTATTATATAAATTAAAATACATAATTCCAAACTAGTAAAAAACTTAACATAAATTGAACAGTTTATGGATATAATCCATAATCATAAAAAAGTTTTCATTGAGGAGGTATATACTCATAAATCCATCATAATGGTTTGTAAACAAATTTAGAATTATCCTAAGCATATCCCCCATGAGTGTCATAGCCAAGAGTGTAGCAAGGCCCGTTGTCGTGTACTAGGATACCCCGGGTCAAGACCGAAACTCCTTGACAGAGTTTTCACTTCTAGGTACATCTGTTCCAGATCCACCTCTAACTTGTTTTATCCAGACATGGATGTATTTCATTGAAAACTCACAAAATCTCTACATTACCAAAATTCTATGAAGTTATTATATATTAATCCTCAATGTTTATATTTGGTTAATGTTCTCTATTCAGAGTTTTTCTAAATCTAGCTTCCAATGTTAGTAATCAATTTCCTCTAATACCAACTATAACGCCCCAAACCTAGTTACCCAGAGTCAGTGAATTATTACATAATATTGGCATGATCACAAGAAATCAAATCCCGAAAGACAAATTAGTTTAGTATCCTTAGATGTAATAGATAGAAATATAAGTTTTACATTACATTATTAAATGAAAATCAACAACATTATGTCTCCTTTAAACACATTCATCTCCCATAGACTATCCCTACATGTCAATCATAATATACTTCTTCGTATCCTTGGAAAATAAAACATAAAAAGGGCTGATATCAGGTACTCAGCAAGGATAACAATATAGCAGAATCTTTCATAAATAAGAATAAACCTTTAAGGCAATGTATAAGAATAAAACACAAGACATTTAAACTTAAACATCAACATAATATGAAAATGATAAATAAAATAATTCCATTTACTTATTCACATGGATATTATACTTGTTGAATAATCACATGAAATATCAATATCCAATTTCATAATGATGGAATGCATAATGCCAGACATCATAACCAAATATTCAAGGCCTCGTGCGAAGAATAAAAATAAGATTTTGTCATGGCCTAATTCAAGACACTATTTTGACTCATGAGACCTACTAATGCATTAAGGAGCTATAGTAGGCTCCACCCATCACATACTAAGTCCAATTCATTCCTCATATGAAAAGGATAAAATATGACATAAACATTCATATTAAAAGTAGCATATGAAATGTTAATACTTTAACCATGAACCATGAATGGTATAAATATAACACATCCACAGTCAAACATATCATAAAACCTTCAATACAATATGGAATATTGTATCATAATAAATCAACTTCAAAGAAGTTTAAAATCCATCAAAGGATGTTGACATAGATGAAATCAAAACTGTTTGAGAGAAATATCTCATTATATTTTGAAGTCATGTAAATATAAAAGACTACATTTTTTTAAAAATATTCTTATAATCTTGTAAGGGAAGTTTTGAAGGTGTTATAATGTCTGAAAATAGCCGCACCCGCAGTATAATTTTAAAAAAACATTCTTTCCCTAATTTTGTCAAAAAGGTCGTAAATGACCTTTTTTGGAAAAATACGGAAATATTTATTTATAAATTATTTATAAAAAGTAAAAAAAGTGTATAAATGAACATTACCCATAGTCTAGGAAATAGTAAAAATGTTTTGAAACACATTTTTAAGAAACACAGATGATGATGATAAAGAGGTCTCAATATATATTCACATATAAACAACCTTGGATAATGAAGAGATAGTAGAATTAACCATTAACTTGTAATTTTCCTTGGTAGAGGGTATGTTAAACTACGGTATATTAGTTAAAATAATTTTTATTAAATTATAAAATAACCCCATACATAAATATGATATCATATATGATCTTATAACATTTCTTTTTAATAATATTTCAGTAGTATCATTGTTTTGGGTGTTAACTGATTCATTTTCTTTTATATGTTTTGTTACATAAGTCATGTGTTTTTATAGATAAGATTTATTTAATTCATATCCTGAATTATATTAATATATCAAATGTTATTTTTTAATCATAAAATAAAATTTATTTTTGAATAGTTACGATTGGAAATGAATCTCATCGCGTTCGTGGAGATAGTAATCTGTACGTATGCACGAGTGACAATACCATTCTATTGATGGTGAAATCATATGTAATTGGATGGAATATCATATATAAATAATACTTAACATTTTATATTTATTATTTACATCAGTTATACTCATTATTATACCCATCCAAATAATGAAGTGTTTTAAAAATAAAGTACACCACGACGTGGAGACGGTAAGTCGTATGTACTTACGTATGGTGACTTTTTCATTTATAGGATGGATAGAATAATGAATATGGTTGTAGAATATTTATAATAACATCACAGTATGCATAAGGTAATTGAGTTTCTATTTTGATATGGGAATAACAAAGAAATAGGAAGTAGAAGAAGAAGAGAACTTGAAAGAGGTGGTGAAATAATTACCTCTTCTTCGGGTGCTTCCTTTTGATTCGATCAAAATGGATCCTAAGGTTAGCTTTCTAATCAAAGGAAGTCCTATAGTATTATGTGAGGGTCATTGAGAGGAGATTTTTGCTGGGGTTGGCTAATCCAAATTTATTTGTAGGTTTGATTTTGAGAGAAGGCGAAGTTCCCTTTTATACGAGAGGTGAGGGTCACTTTAGGAAAAGCTTGAAATATTATTTTATAATAAAATCATTTTCGGTTTCTAATAGATCCGAAGGGATTTATTTGGATTATAATGTGGGTATGTGTATAAAATATCTCAACCAATAGGTTTTAGAAAGGTTTAGGACCCCATATTAACATTATCTTTTAGATTTTACTCTTAGTTAAATAGTTTGACATTTACCATGTCCCCTTCTGTTTTAATATTATATGGTTAATAAACTGACTATAAACTACCAAGAGATCCCCAAGTGGTTAATTATTGATATTTCTAACCTTATCAAAGTTCTATGGCTGGAACATATATTTTTAGGAATATTATATCAATTAATAATATAGTATTTGTTTCAAAAACCCATTTATGTCAATTTTGACACTATTTAGTATTTGATTTTTGATAAAGTCTTAAACACTTGATTACTTCGAAAAAAAATTATTTAATCAACCCTAACATGTTATATTAATCTATAAAATTCGTAGAATGCACCACAAGTCTCAATTTATATTTATTTGGATATTTATAATGTCAATTATTTTAATCATTCATTAATAAGGTAATTACTCCATCCTCATTGTGTCATAAATATATTTAATTATTTAAGGTCTAAAAATTATAAATAAAATACCATAATGTATGAAATATTTTTATATTTATAATTAATATGTATATTCGATTTTATCTTATGTTTAACCCTATATTAAAAATGGTTTAGTTATGAAAATTTGAATTTATCACTTTTAACTCTTCTTTAAATAAAATAATAAATAATGTCCTAATCTAAAACAATTGGACATAAAGAATCATATTATATTCCTGAGGATATTTTTGGTCTAAATACACTTAACCAATAGAATGAGTACATGTGTTAGGGTAATTATAATATCAATTTTTACCTTTAATTACCCTATTTACTTTTAACTATGATAAATAAAAGTCGAAAGTTAATATTCACCAAAATTATTTTCATCTCATTAAACCAAATTTTACCTACTAATTTCAACCGTGTCTCTCATATTTTTGGAATTCAATTCATAGAAGTGGTAAAATCAGATTTTATGAAATTTTTCAAATGCGCATAGAGGGTGGGTAAAAGACGGTAAATAGTTCAATAAAAATTTTTATATATAATATTATTATAAAATGACTCCAATGAATTTAATTGAACATATATAAATATTATTTATCTATTTTAACCTAAAAAAAATTTTAATAAAATAATTAATTAATTAATTACAATGTTAGTTTTAAATGTTAACGTAGTGTTTTTGAATATTCATCAAAAATCTAAAGTTTTCAGAAAAATACCAAAAATTCACCCTAAGATAATTTTGATATTATGAATCCAAAAATGATGTCCATTATGAAAAATAAAATTTATAAAATATTAAAAAGATGGTATTACTATTAAAAATGACTAGTTTGGTTTGTCATGGTGTGTTAGAACATGAAGTTTCTTACAACACAAGCTATTTTATTATTCAAAGAGAAGCGTACCCTAGAAGCTTGGGGTGTTACACAAAAGGTATGTACTAATCCTACATACAATGAAATTCAAGTGTTCATGATCTCAACATGTCTTCTAACATTTGAATTTTATTTTCAAACTGTCTGTCATTTTGGGGGTGATAAGCAATACTCAAATGAATCTCAGTATCCAAAACATTATTAATACTTTTCCATAAATGTGATGTTAATCAGGGATATCGATAGGAAACAAACAATAGTATTGAACCATGAAGTCTTTAAACTTCTTTAATATAGTGTCTTACTAGGTGATCAAGTTTTAAATCATCTATTACAGTAAATAAATGTAATGATTGTATTAAGATTATCAACAATTTCCCATATTATAGCTTTCCTTATAGATGTCCTTTGTAGTCCACTGAAAATTCCATCATAATGTCATCCCACTACCACATAGTAAAATGAATAGGTTTCATGACTCCTCTAGGATGTAGTCTCCCGATATTCACTTGTTGGTAAACTAGAAACTTTAATACACAGTTAGCAATTTTTCAATTCATTTTATCCCACCAAAAATGTTCCTTAAGATCTCAAAACGTATTGTTGCTACCAGGGTGTATATAGAAATTTGAGAAATGTGAATTATCGAATAGTTCCCTTTTTTTATCAATTACTAATGGATCACATAACCCCGTTCCAAATATCAGAACTCCATCCTCATTCATGATGTTTTCCAATCATCCATCTTTAACAGCTTTAATTTTATTTTTTAAATTCTCATCATCAGATTGATATGTTTTTATATTATATAGTAGTGATGGTTTAGTAATCATTTGAAACATGAATTATTTTTTCTATTCCTTAATAATTCCAATATCTATCTTTACCTGATCTATTAATATAGGAAATCACTTAGTCCTTATTTGGGTCAAAAGACTATGATATTTCTTGCATAATGCATCTTCCGCCTTATTTTCCTTTCCCTGGTGGAAGTGTATTGAAGAATAATAACATCTGAGTAAATAAGTCCATCTCCATTGCATCATGTAGAGTTTTTGTTGTAAATAACATATTTAAAACTATTGTGACCCATATATATCTCACATCATTCACCCTAGAGATAGTGTCTTCATATTTTTAGAGAAAATATTATGAATTCTAACACAATATCATGAGTTGGGTAATTTTTCCTATGATTCAAAATGTTCCTTAATGCATAAGAAATAAATTTATCATTTTTCCTGAAGACACTACCTAGTACATTCTTTGGTGAATCACTATATATTATAATCCCAAAATTTCTAGATATAAGAGTCAAAATTTTAACATTAACCAATATTATATTCAATTCTTCAAATCATTCTATAATTATTTCGTCTATATGATCATAACCACTTTATTTGTGATCATGGTTAGAAGGCTATCCAATAATGTAAAATTTTGTACTATACACTAATAATAACTTTGTTAAATAATAAAACTATGTACCTCAGTTATGTTTGTTCATGTAGGCTATTCTTATATTGACTTTGTCTTCATATGATCAATTGAGACTCCACCCGTAGAGACAATATGGCCAAGAAAAGAAACTACTTGAAGCCATAATTACAATTTAATAAACTTTGCACATAACTCTTTTCTTCTAAGAGTATCTAGATCAACCTGTATGTGGTTATAAATTCCCTCATTTATTTTGGAATATATTAAGAGATCATCAATAAATAACACAAACAAAATCGTTAAGATATTCCTTGAAAACTATATTCATTAGATCCATGGAAATAAAGTGTGAATTAGTTTTTCCAAATGGGATTACTGTAAACTTATAATGTCCATACCTATATAAAAATGTTTTATTTGGAATATATTATTTCCTCACATGCAATCGATGACATCGAGATAGAAATTCAATCATCAAAAAATATTGATATCTGTGAAGTGGATGAAATAGTTCTTCAATGTGAGGGATAATATACATGTTATTTTTTATAATAGAATCGATTTTTCTATAATCAATGCATATCTTCACAGATCCATCATTATTTTTGAAAAAATAGAATGTGGGATCTCCATAGAGAAACACATGGGTGAATAAATCCATTTTCACTCAATTCCTCTAGTTGTTTCCTTAGATCAACTAACTATATAATGGATATTGTATAGGGAGTATTTGATATAGGTCTTTCACCAGGAATTAATTCAATAGAGAACTAAAATTCTCACTCTGGAGGATGTCTATTAAAATCCAATAGAAATACATTAATGTATTCTTACACAATAGGTACACCTTCAATTCAAAAATCCATATATGGTGTTTTCTCACCTCACCAAGAATTTCCATTAGAAGATCCACCGAAGGTGGATCTGGATAATATTAATAAGATGATGTTTCTGCTCAAATGATTAGGAATACTACATCATTCTCAAAAAATTTAACTGAATTTTACTTGAAATAGATATTCACATAATAATTCGAAAGACATTTCACAATGAGAATTATTTAAAAGTCAATCATAGGTATGATATGTTCATCAACTGAAGTATTTTTAAGTCAATCATAGGTATGATATGTTCATCAACTGAAGTATTTTTATGTGTCACAAAGATGACTGAATGACACATATTTCTTTTAATGATAGTGCCCATAGAAGTTTTGAGTAACAAAAACTTTATTAAATCAAATTTCAGTTTGTTAATTTTCAAGGAGAATTGGGAAGATTTAAAAGAATGTGATGATCTGGATTCAAATAAATCATTTTTCTAAATTAGAGGAAACTATTAAATTACCTACCAATACATAATTAGGAACATCAACCTCTGCAATTGTGATTTCATAATCCTTCCCTTTATTTTGTGGCATTTTCTATGACCATTTTTCTTGACGTTTAGGAAAAAAAATTCATAGTGTCCCATCTCACTAAAATTATAGCATTGAACACAATTGATTTGTCTCTTCCCCTTGCATTCATTGGATCAGTGACCCTTTTCTACACACTTATAACAAACTCATGATCTATTCAATCATTTTCATATATGGTTCATTCCCCAAAATATAACATCATGTGAATTTCATCATTCCATTCTTCTTATTTTGGGAATCAACATTTCCATGATTATTAGAAGACTTATTCTTCTCTTGATTTACCTTGACCAAATTTGATCTAGAAAATTGTTTCTCCATTTTGATGAAACTTAATACTATTTCATCATATGATGAAAATGTTTGAGATAACTATTCCTTTTGAATACATATCTTAAGAAAATTTATGAAATTGTAAAAATTGTCTTCTAAATCACGTATTTAATATATAGAATACCTATAGAGTCTTGTGAAAGTAGCCTTATACTCTTCAACGCTCTATTATTCCTTTTGTTTCAAGATAAGAAATTTTCTCTTCAATTTAGTCCATTTCTCATGAGGAAAATATTTATCGAATAATACGTCCTTAACATTTCTCCATTAAATATCTTATATTCCATCTTCCTTTGTGGAATTTTTCCTTAAGTACCACCATTGATCTGCATCACCCTTGAAATAATATACAAATTTTACAAAATTTTCATGTATATGGCATATTAATTGCATAAATATCATTTCATGGAACTTGATCCACTAATCAGCTACCACTAGAATAGTAGTCCTACTAAATAATTGGGGATTCATTCATATAAAATGATCCAACACAGGTTTAACATGGTTATTTGTTACAACCTGAATAATTTTTCCTAATATATACATGATCTTTTCATCTCCAACACTTAATATGATGGCTTACTTAGTCAGGAAATAACTAAATTTTATGTGGGTATTGATCCCATTTCATCCATTATGCACCATCACAAAACAATAACATACATTAAATTTGTTTATAAATCATAATGTATAAATTTGAACTAGAAAATCAATTCACATAATCAAAAATTTTATTCACAGCTAATCTCTTAATCATAAACATGATTTCTATTTACTTTTAAATCCTCTAAAATGGTTTGTAATGAATACAGGAATTATCCTAAGTATATCTCCCGAGAGTGTCAAACCAGGGGTGTAGTAAGTCCTGTTTTCATGTTCCATGTTATCTTAGGTGAATTCCGGAACACCTTATCAGATTTGTTACTCCTAGTTACATCTTTGGAATAACTACATCCATTGATATTATCTATACATGAATGTATTTATATGAACACCAATTTAATCTCACCCTCACCAAAATTATAGGATATTCTTCTATACTTATCATCATATTTTATATTATAGGTTTTCTCCATAATATATGTTTTCAAAATATAGTTCCCAAGGATTATACTATGTTTTCTCTAATACCAATTGTAATGCCCCGACCCCAGAAACTCAGAGCCAGTAAATTATTTTATTATAATATAATGATTATAAGGAATCAAATCTTGAAGGATTGACTGGCCTAGTAGTCTTTAAGAAACTATAGGGATAAATGCAACCCATTTTACATTTGTAATAAAAAAATATATAATACATAACAGAATATCATAAACTTTATCCTTAAAAACTCAATAAATGACCACTTATTCATAAAAATGGGAACGAAAACAAATGAAAGGGGTGATATCAAATGCTCAGTAAGGCTTACATATAGTGTAATCATGAAACAATAATAATTTAATCATAATAAATTATACACAATCAATATGGCATGGTGAAAAATTGAAACCATGCCATCAATAAACTAAGAATTAAAGAGCATATTTAGATTTTTTAATAGTGAAACCCTCATGTAATATAGTAAATAATTAATTAATAAAGAAAATGAATATTATTTTGAATTCATGTATCTGTAACATTAACCATTATAAAATCAAGATAGATTAAGTCCATGGGTAGAAACCTGTCTGATTATGTTTTGAAAAAAAACTAAAGGGTTTGTCACTAAATATTTTGTCTCCAGAGACATATCAATGCATCTTGGGGATCTAGTAGGCCCTTCCTATAACTATAATTCAATACATTTCTTTATAAAATAATCATTTTCTTATTTATTTTCCAAATTCACCAGAGTATACAAATTCATTAAAATTTTCCTAGTTAAAATAGCATTCGAAATAAAGACCGTATGTTATATAATATATGGCTAAGAAAAAACTCATAACCATTATACTAGAATATGTACATTTAATATTAATTTTTTACAAATGAAAAATAGCTCTAAGGGTCATTAGATAAACTATATAAAATTTATTACGTTCACGATACCATGTAAGTCTCAAAGAAATGGAAATTGGGATGAAGTCGCGTATAACATTGTAATCAATTGAATCACAAGATCATCAATACATAATCATCAAATGAATCATTGAATATAATTAATATAAAGATAATAGTAATATTATATATCAAATAGTAGCATAAACACACCACATAAAAGAAATAAGTCGTGGAAAATGGAAATCTCACTGAAATAAAAGTGATATGAGAAACCCTTTACCTTATACACGAATGTGTTTTTCACTTGGTTATATGTCATGGATAATCAGATTAAATGAATTAATTAAATATTTAAGAAAATTTTATACATGTATCTTATTAATTAAAGTTTTATTTTGTTCATTCATGGAGATATTGATAAGTTATAATATTTAATTTTTGTTGTTACGATGTGTTCTTTACTTGATTTCCTGATAGGTTCGCTTGATTATAAGTAATGGAGTTCATGAAAATTTATATAACAAGATAGAATTGGAATAACATGTTATTAGTGAAAATGAATATATGTAAATTGTTTTACATATCATTTGGTTACATGGTATGGGGATGAATCATTATAAAAAATGTTAATGATAATCATTTAGAATAATTTTTGTAGGTTTTCAATCACAATAAACTAGTTTGGATCTATTATTTAAAATCATGTATATAAAATGATTCCAAAACCATATATAAGATATTTTTTCTATAATATGGTTCAACCATAAAAATGGTTTCATTCCATGAATTAAAGGAGAAATTGATGAACAAAAGTTCATTATCCAAGAAGGCTATAAATCGGCACCTCCCGGACAATGATTTTTTTATAAAATAAGAGAGATAGTAAGGAGAGTGATGATTTATCATCCATTAACATGATATAATTAGAGTATATAGATGATATTGGAGTAATCAAGATCAATTGGAAAGAAGAGGTTATGATAGAATAAGAAAAGATGATACATTGAAATGAAATTAAATGAAAAAGGATGAGGATTTACCACTTGAAATAACATCCTTGAGAACCTCCTTAAGGTAAAGGGTTATTCTATTTTAGAAAGATAGTGGATAATTGATGTGGGGAGGGTCTAGAAAATAGTATTTCAGCAGAACATTTAGAAGATTTATGTCTTGTTGGAATGAGGAGATGAGGGGGTGAGGGGTGGTTTTTATAGTGGAGGAGAGGACTGATTTTTCAATATTCTTTAATAATTTTATTATTTTTCTCAAGACAAGAAATAATATTGATTTTTGTGACAAAAAACAAAAATAATTTCTTGTGAGTTTGAAATAATGGTTTCTTAAATTATCCATGATTCATTAAATAGTATATTTATCATATAATGTATTATACCCTAAATTATCATAATTTTACTATTAAAAAAAATTAATGTATTCCAAAAAAATCAATAAAATTAACCATCACCATTTTATTATTTTTATAATCCAAAAATAAACTCCATTTTATGAAAATAACTTTCTCAATATGAGAAATTTACTTTTTAATTAAAATCTATGTTTTCTCAAAAGACCTGTTTTTAAAATTATAATTGATTTAATAATACCCAAATAAATTATCTAACATCTCATTAGATTATCCTAAAATCATAGGAAAACAACATATTGATTTATGAACACATTTTATGAAAATTTAATTTTTCTTTTATATACATTTACTAATTATAAATATTTAATTAAATATTTTATTTTCATCAAAATTCAAACATTAATTATTAAATTTAAAAATATTCAATTTCATCTATAAGGTGCCGAAATTTTATTTATACATTCACGGTTGAGTGTAACACCCCAAGGTTTTAAAAATAAATTCAAATGCATGAAACATTGTTTTAAGTAGATAGATATAACAAGCCTTTAAACATAAATTTTCCACAATTATGATTTGAATTTAAAAAGATAGTCATCTACGGTTGTGATCAGTAAGTTATTTGGAGACTGATAGAAGCAACCTGTATTTTGGTGAATAGTATCATACCCTTATGAATAGTAATATGACTCATATGAATAGTAAATCATATTATTATTTTATTTTCTTAATGTTATAAGATAATGAGATGTTGATTAATTTTTCAAGGTGATAAAAATATGTTATAGTTTTAAAAATTTTGTTTATTTGAATAAAGAATGATTTAATTTAAAAATTTATTTAATAATATATAGAAAATTATTTTCAAAAAATTTAGTTTATTTTTGAATTATATACATTGAAAAAGGGTTAGTGTGAATTTTAGCTATTTTAATAAAATTAGAGATTTTTTTATGAAAAGTGAAATACGGTAAAATACCGTATTTTCAAATTATCAGTTAAATACACTATTTTTGACATCACAGATGATGTAAGCCCACTAGTTTCAAACTCTTAGGATATATTTATTATTTTTTCACATGAATTTAGACTATTCAGAGTCTTGGAAAAAAATATTAAAATAATGTAAAATCCCTCCCCTCCTCTACTAAAAATACCACCATCATTACACTCCTCCTCCACACCTCTCAAGCCTTGAGAATTGTCTATGTTCTAATGAATCCCCACCCCAAGGAACTTACCCACTTCCAATACCTCCTGGTTTCACCAAAAGTCCAAAACAAAAGTCTATAAAGAGGATCTCAAGGATAAGAGATCAAGAGGTAAGAATCCTCTTCCTCATACGTTTTCTTTTTCAATTCCATTTTTATCTTATAATATCCTCCCCTACCCTTATACATGAGGTATGAAATCTCAATAATCTTCTGTATTCTATATTTTATCATGTTTATGTAAAAAAATTCATCATCCCCACTCCTATCATCTTCCTCTTATTCTAAAAGAAAATATAAACATCATTCGTGATGTGTGGTTTACCAAAATTGTGGATGATGTGCTTCCAATTCCCATTAATTCCTTAAAATATGATCATAAGCCCTTTTAATGGTTGATAAATAATGTAATGTTGAAGATGTTACCTATTTTATTGTTCTATAATGATCTTCCATTCATAAAATTAAATTATATAATGGAACAAGTTTATGATTATTGAGGTACCGCAAAAAATTATCTAAACTAATATAAATATTGTTTTATCTAATTATTTATCATCATATATGACAAGTAAATGATTTATGGCATCATTATATATTCTATAAGAATTTTAATACCATTTAATTCCACTTATTAAGTTTCATTTCCATTCAAAAAGAAAATCGAATACAAATTGACCCTGAAAATCATGTAAAGAACACACCTGAAACAATAGAAGGAACAAAATACTAATAACTAATGGATGAAATGATGTTATAAAATGATCATATAAGGTGTTATAAACATGAAAATGTTTTTTAATATACTAATAACATTATTTTAACCATTACAAAAGATGTTTAGACATGTTTGAAGTAAGATAAATCTATGGTAAGGGAATTATTTGTAACACTCTATGATTTTATGAGATAGATTCTTTTTAATTTCATTGATATGTTGTGTTTTATGATACACCATGATTAGCTTTTACTATATGCAACAATGTATTAGCTTTCAGTATATGATACACTATACTTGGCTTTTGTTACATTCAAGAGGGACCTTGTTCAATAGCTTACGTTGTACACAATACCGAGTTTCACTAAATAACAATATATTATTAAAATATTATATAAACTAGAAATTATGAATAGTATTAAACAAAATTTCAATTTTAAATAACATTAAAATTCATCTTATGTATTTTATTGAACATGATATAAGAACAAATTCATTTTTTGGATAAATGATGTATTTTTAAAGAAATAGAGTTTTGATGGCTTTTGATAGTGCGAAAAATTTTAAATTTAGTTTTTAATTCATTTATATATTATGTTCAAAAAAATAAATGTCTTATTTGGTAGTGGGACATCAAAATTAAACTTGGTTGAAATTTAGGTATTTTTCTGATGAAATTCCTATTTTGATGAATGGTGAAAAATATTTCATTTTAAAACAAAAATTTCTTTTTGTCTAATTTATTTATATATTTATTTAATATTTTTAATGTTTAAGTAGAATTTTTTTATCATTTAATCGAATTTTTTTCATTTGATGTAATTTCACATTTAAATTAGACATCAACACATGGAAATCTTCTGATAAGTTTTTACTTCTTAAAACCCATTTTTTTGGTTTTGACAATGTGAATTAATTTTAAATTAATCTACACTAAATACTTGTTTTGAATTATGAAAAATAGATTCCATATTTGGAATAATTGGGTCCAAATTATGTTTATAGGTTATTTTTATTTTGTTTGGATATTATGAATAGTATCTGCGGTAATTTTTATTTAGAATAGTAAAAGGTAAATCGGGTAAATCGGGGTATCTAACATTATGATAATGATAATAAAATTACACTAAAACCTGAAAAAATTATATTTAATGGATTGAAGTCGACTAGTATCACCTATGGGTCAGAATTGATTCATTTAATGGACTTTTATCGATGAAAGCGATGCAATTATAATTAAAACAAAAGAAGGTGACAACACGTCACTCTCATATATCTTATAAGTATAATAACTTTAATGTAGTGATAAATATGATGAAAAAAAGAACATAAACAGTCTCTAGAAATATAATGAAATTATATACATCATGTGAATTTATTTAGAATTTTTAGATATTAAATAATTACCATTAATGATGACACAATAATGATGTAGAAATTATTTTATTGATAAATATATCAAATAAATGGTTTTACAAATATTAAATTAAATATCATATGAACTAATAAATGTGCGTCACAAATTTTCTATGAGACTATGAAATGTTAGGAGTGTATTAAATATTTTATTCCAATTTATCTTCATCATGGATTTTATTTGAAGTCAAATAAATGAACAGTGTCAAAATTGACACCATTGATATTTTATAAAAATAACATATTATTAAATAATTTAAAAATCAAAAATATATTTAATAGTATAAAATGTAAATATAATATTTCCTGAAATGTAATAAAGTATCCAATTATGGAAAAAAGACAACACAAAAGTAAATATTTATAACCATTTAATATTTATAATATTATTGACACATATAAAATTAAATAAATTAAATAAGTATAAATCAAAATCATATGTTTTAAAATGAACTCAAAACATATCAAAATTTTATTCACTGAGAATATGTCGACCCATACTCATCTTATCTTAGAAAAATATTATTTTTAGATCATTATAAACTGAAAATGAATTTATAATAAATTAATATTTCAAGAATTTCTAAAGGTGGTTGTCCCCTCTATTATTAAAGGGAATCTCTCCTTCTCATTAAATATTACCACAAAATCCCTTTGGCTTGTCCAAAATCTTCCCAAAACACCTCCCAAAATCCCTCATATCATCTTAGAGGCCACAATTTTGGTATAAATCCATCTTAAGGAGTCCTTTTTTCCATTCCTAAAGGTGATACCCAAAAAGGGGTATTTTTTTATAACCTCTTTAAAAATTATTTTTTTGTTATGAATACTCTTTTTATGTTGATACCATACTACAGTAATACATTAAGTATATTATATATTTTTAGATGTCATTATAATTATGGGAAAATCTTATACCTGCAGTTATCCATCCTACGAATAACAATATCACCATGCATGCATACGTACGACTTACCATCTCGACGTTGTCGTGTAATTTTTTATTCCAAAATACATAATTTGGATGGACATATTGATGAGTATAATGGATATAAATGATTAATATAAAATGATATTATTTCTTTAAAATTAATATACCATCCAATTCCATACCATTTAACCATTAAGGGTATGACATCGTCACTTGTGCGTACGTATGTCTTATCGTCTCCACAACGCGATGAGATTCATTATCCTCATTAACCATTAAAGAACGATTATAAAGTATAAAAAATAAATAACCATGAAATATATGAAATAATAATGACACTATATTTTGGTATATATATATTTTATTTACTATCTTTCATTTAATAAAATAACGAAACCGAAACAACATTCATGCATAAGTATGTCCTACAGTCTCCATTAATGGTGTATTCCATTTTATTTGTATATATATTATAAATAATTATATATTGAAAAATTATGATATATAAATCATGTTGTAAATTATATAAGTAAATCAATATCTAAGAAATAATATTATGAATAAAAAGTCAAAACATAAATGATAAATAAAACGATTGTTACCCAAAATGTTTCTTCAACATGGAATTGATTAATAAACGGGTAATATAAAGTAATAAGTGAATAATATATGATATTATAAATATTATTATGGTTTTGTTATAAATTAATAATATGTTTAAACACACTATATAGGAGTTTCACAATCATACTAAAGAAATTGGACCCATGGTAAGGGATAATTTTTCTTTTTCATTTTTTAATCAGAGATTGTTTATATGCATGTATTTACAGGGGATATATTTATCATTAATGTCCATGTTTTCTAAAAATGTTTTAATATAATGATTACTATTATGATATATAGGTTTAAATTAATTTTTACCCATTTTGAATTTTACTACATTGGTATGGATGGAATCATTCTTTTGATTACCATACGAGGTACTTTTTGACATTTCATGCAAAAGATTAAGGAGAATATATTTTTTAACTTATATGGAATTAATTGATCTTTTTACTATTGAATGTAACCTTATTTAAATTAATTTGTTTCTTTACAATATCAATATTATTTTTGATTAAATTATTTTTTTAAAAATTTCACTACATTTTGAGAAAATAAATGTTTTTTGAAGAAGAAAGGATATTTTCCTCAAGAATTAAGGTCAAGTGTTTTATCAGATTATTTTCCAACTAAGATGATGATATTAAATAGATATATGTTTTTATACCTATTATTACCATGAATTTATTATGTTAATGATGGAAGGATATTTTATATGTATTATGTTTTTATGGAATGTTATTTAAGAATCACATTTTATTTCTTTGGATATGATATAATGAATGATTTATAATTTTCAAGAACATGTAAGAATGAATTCATTATGAGATGGGTGGGACCTATATATACCTCAAATTAATTGGGTAATGATTTTTATCTCATGAGATAGACACAACTAGAAGGGAAAGTAAATATGGTTCATTAATACAAGGCTGGAATAATAAGTAAATCTGGTTCAGTAATATATGTCTAGAACAACAAGTAATCCCGATTCAGTAAGGACATTGTCTACTATGATGGTATTGGAAGAAATGAATTGGATACTATGGAAGTCATATTATGTGCTTATTTATTTACCACAATCTCATGTTTTATTCCAATGCTATTTGACCATGGTTAATGTTCTTTTATGATCTCTTCTTTACGTAATACCATGATTTATTTAATAACCCAAGCTATTGATATTTAAACATTATGTTCATGTTTTTTATTCATATGTTTATGGTTTGTTATATGTTCTCAATGATTACTCTTACTGAGCATTGAGCTCACCCTTTTTATGATTTCATTTTACCATGATATAAATAATAGTTTTAGAAAGGAAAAAAGGAGAAGATCTTTATATGATTTGTTGAATATACTTCACCAAGTTAGAGGATTATGATACATGATTCGAAATACACTAATCTAATACTATATTTGGGCTTATATTTGTGTAATTTATTATGTATTCTACAAAATAATTGTAATCTACATGTATGTTAAGCAAGGGTCGTTATAGTTGGAATTAGTGAGAAAGTTTAGTCAACCTTTGGAAACTAGGTTGCGAAAACATTAGTGAGTTCCCTAGATATATATTTTAGGTATGTCTAGGGATGTCCCTATTGTTATGTCTAACTATAGTTTACCAATCTAAAATTATGTTAATGACAATGAATATCTTTGGATTAGACTTAATATTTTAGAGATTAAAAGTACTCCCTCTTGATTATTTTGTTTTCCATGTGTTATTTTTTCCTCTCACACTATTATTTTTTGATTGTAGACAATGGATGAAGCTTAGAGGAACCATGTTAATGATCAATGAAATTATTTTCTTCCTAAAAAATCAAATGTTATGGGATATGGAATGAAAAATATTATTGCTTTAATTACACAAGCTATGAATATTTATGGACTTTTAAATGAGTAGAGAAGGGAACACCATTTTGTTGATTCCTTCTTGAGGTAACATCCACCTAATTTTAGTGGGCCTTCTGATCCAATTCATTCTGAACAATAGATCAGTACCATTAGACAGATATTTTCCATCCTTCTCTATTCGTAAAATGAATATGTATTTTGGATGTTTATCATTTTGAAGATGAAGCAGACAAGTGGTGGACTCTAATCAAGAATACAAGGCAACAAGATGAAATCAAATCCATATAATGGTATAAGATCAAGAACGTATATTTCAATAATTACATCCATCATATTATTCGAACAAAGATGGAAAATGAGTTATTTGAGCTTAATAAAAAAGGACAATGAATCCATTGGTACATATGTGGAAAATTTTACAAAAATTTCAAGGTATGCTTCTAGTTTTATCATCCAACCTTAAGGAAAATTCGATCGATTATTTAGTGGCTTAAAACCAAGTCTTAAAAGGGAAATATATATAATATACTTTAATATCTATGAAGATATTTTGAGTTTTTCTATCAAGGTTGAAATAGAATTTGGTTTTACATATCAACATTTTGGTTTTGATTGGAAATGAAAGATGTAGTTTAAGGGAAAATATCAAAATAATGGTGAAAAGAAGATGAATGTTTCTATATGATGAATATTTGGAAAGAAGCACAATGGATATTGTCTTAATTGGACTAGAAAATGTTTTAAACGTGGAAAATAAGGTCATCGAGCAGTTGAGTGCTGAGGTAATGGGAAAAAAGGTTGCTAATGATGTGAATAGAGACATGACTATAAATAATTCACCACCCACACTTCAATTCTACAATTCAAGGAAATGAGGCATTATGCTAACCAATAGAAAAATACAAGGGTTAATTATGATGATCAATATAAATAAACTCCTTAGACCATAGACAATGGAAAATCATATGTGATCACTATTGGGGAATTTGAGTATGAAAACGAAGTGGTGGAATGATAAGTGTTTATGTAATTGTATTCCAAAATAGTATTGTTGAATCTCTTTTATATTATTATGGAATATTAGATCACTTATATATTTGTAAATTGTGGTTTTTTATAAGCATATGGTAATGGTATCCATGAAAAGTGATTGAAATGTTATTGGAAATACCATGATATGCACAGAATGAAGGGATATGGATATAATGAGATGTTTGATAGTGTTAATGAGCTCATGACTAATACAACGACAAAGTAATATCATAGTTTGAGTATATAGATTTTTTGGTATTTTTGGTGTGTGGAAAGAGTTAGTTTTGATAGAATTCATGTTTTCACTAATTTTATATGGTAATACATGTTATTACCACGTTTTACAAGAATAAATTATTAAGGTATTCACATGTTTGTAATGCGATAAACAAAACCACCTTATGAGATATGGGAGATAAATCTTATGTCAATTTATTTCACCACTTTCTAAAGTATTATAATTTTTTTTGAAGGATTTTAGTGTTATCCATTTATGGATAGTATAATTTATATTCTATTTAAAGTTTTTTAGATTAATGTATTATCCCATTATCGGTGGACTTATGTGTATTTGATTACCTGTGCTAACCATTTTGTTGAGATAGATGGAATGATCTATCATTCTATCGAATGATCTGCTAGCAATTCAAGAATGAAAAAAATAATCTTCATTTATCTAAATAATAGATAAGGTGGAAATATTTCAAGGCATGGCCAATTGTGAGATTTTACTAAAATAAAGTATGTATTTTTTCTAATGAAAAATTATTCAACTTTAGGGAAAGGATATTGAAAACAAAAAAATGCTATCTTTGTTCCTTCTTATCTGATGAATTAGATGGTCCCTCAAATCATCACAGATTTATGTAATTCTAGTTTTTAACTTTCCCTAAACCTAGTTCTCTATAACTCTCCATCAGAACATGATGATTATATTGTTTCTTCCATATCTGTGTTTTCAGTTTCAACTTATGTTAGCCTATGTGGAAACCCAGGGATGAGTCACTTTGGGTAACTATTATGTTTCTAAATTTCTTTTTTAATAGGAAGTTATAGTATTAATTTTTGAAATGAGGGTTTCTATGAATTAAACATTCAAGTATTAAACCTTTTATAACCACGATGAATTTCGAGGGAGAAATTCATTATATGGGGGGTATAATGTATCACCCTGAGATTTTATGAGATAAAATATTGTTAATATTAATTTTTTTTGTGTTGTATGATACAACAAGATTAGATTTCACTATATGAAACACTGTATTAGCATTCAGTATATACAACACTATAATTATCTTGTGCTACACACAAGAATATCCTTCGTCGAAAGCTTTTGTTGTACGTAATACAAAGTTTCACTAAAAAATTGTATATTATTAAAATATTATATAAACTAGGATTTTTGAATTGTAATAAATGAACATAAAATTTATATAACATTAAAATTACTCTTATGTATTTTCTAGAAATGATATAATAACATATTCAATTTTTTGGGATAAATGAAGTATTTTTTAAAAAATGCAGTTTTTCTACCTTAGGATGATGTACCAATTTTAAATATAGTTTTTAACACTTTTATATATTCTATTTGTAAAAATAAACATATTATTTGGAATAAGGACATAAAAATTTATCATGGATTAAATTTTGTTATATTTTTGATAAAAATCATATTTTGATGAATTGTGAAAAATACTGCATTTTAATTCAAAAAAACGTTTTTGTGAATTATTTATATAGTTAGATTATCTTTTTAATTTGGTTTTATAGTTTAATTGGATTATTTTTTTATCATTTAATCTAATTATGGTCATTTTAAGTAATTTTACATTTAAATAGGACAAAAACACAGAACAATCTTTCGATAAGTTTTTACTTCTTAAAAACCCGATTTTTGGTTTTGACAATGAGAGTTAATTTTAAATTAATTTCTTCCAAATATTTGTTTTGGATTCTAAAAAATGATTATATATTTTTAATAAGTTGGTAATAATTATGTTAATAGGTTACTTTTATTTTTCTAGATAATATGAATAGTAACTATTGTAATTTTTATTTACCATAGTTAAAGGTAAATCAGGTAAATTAGGGAAACTAACAATATGATTAAGATAAAAAAATTACCCTAAAACAGTACAAAATATTTTTGGATGAATTATAGTTAACCAATACCACCTATGGGTCAGAATTGATTCATTTATTATATCTTTTCCCATGAATGTAAATTAATTATAATTAATAAAAAAGAAGGTGACAACATGTCACAATCAAATATCTTATAAGTATAACATTATTAATATATTCACAATTATGATAAAACATAAAATGTAAATAGTATATATAAATAGAATGAAATTATCTACATAATTTGACTTTATTTATAGTTTTTAGAGATTAAATAATTACTATTAATGACGACACAATAGTGATGTAAAAATTATTTTATTGATAGAAATATAAAATAAAAGGTTTTAAAAATATTATAATAAATATTATATGAACTAATTAATATGATACACGAATTTTCTAGGTGACTATAAAAATATAGGAGTGTATTAATCATTTTGGTTTGAATTTATCTTTTTTTGGATTTTATTTAAAGTCATATAATTTAATAGTGTCAAAATTGACACTATTCATATTTTATAAAAATAAAATATTATTAAATTATTTAAAAATAAAAAATATATATATAAAATTATAAAGTGAATACTATATGGTCTAAAATGTCACAAAGTATCCAATTATTAAAATTTTACAACACATAAGTAAATATTTATAACTATTTAATATTTATAATTTTATTAACACAAATAAACACAAATAAATTATATAAGGATAAATGAATATGCTACTATTTGAAATAAAATAAAAACATGTATGAATTTTTATGGATGAAATTATTTCAACCCATAATCATATTATTAAATAAATAAATGAGTTTGTGATAATTATAAACCGAAAATAAATTTATAATAAATTAATATTTCAAGACATTCCTATGGTTCCCCTCCCCTCTCTAATAACATGGCACTTATCCTTCTCATTTAATCAAACATCCAAAGCCCTTTAGATCAGCCAATACCTACCCAAATCACCTCACAACTTCCCTCAATTCATCTTACTGGCCACCTTTTCATCATAAATTCATCTTATGGATTCCTTTTGTGCATACCAAAAGAGGTACCCCAAAAAGAAGTAATTTTTTATCACCTATTTTAGTTTTTCTTCTTCGTCTACTTCATCTTCTTATGATTTTCCCAAAATAAAATAATAAATCCAGTATCTTGTACATGATTATACCAGGAATGTTCAGGATCCGAGCATGCTCAGTCCTAAAAAATTATTAAGAAAAATAAAATACAGACAAACAACGAGACAATACAAGTGGCACATGGAACACCACCAAACACAAATTGGAACAAAATCACCACTCAAAAGACGGTCATATCCAAGGACCCCCAAATACATTCCCATTAGACCATGATTTTGAAAAAATAAACTACAAAATAAACATAAAATATCATCCGATCATAATCGGGCACCTGTTATTCGATGGAACCATCCAAAACACCACCTGTAAGTTATCAACATAGGCTGTCAGAGCTTGTCACCACCTAAAAAACCAATCCCGAGTCAAAAAAACAACGACGCAATATACGCCCAGACAACCAGATCATCATCCTGTTAATCATCGGCATCCCAACCTGCACCTAATGCATCACATTCGGCGGTAGTTCACACTGCCCTTACTCTGGTCATTCACCGCGGATCGAGTCACCAGTTCACGCCATCGCTCATACGGAGCAGCACATCCCTACCGTGATCCCAACCACAACCCACCAGGATTACCTCCGAGATAGTCAGGATCACCAAAGCCGGATGCTCCACCAGCCAAAGCCCACACTTCCATCCCCAAATCATCTCCAACCAGCTCTATCCCCACCGATGGGCGGGCTCCCTGTAATAGAACAACCTATCGAGGAGCGAAGACGTCTGAGGTCACTGTCGTTGCTACCTAAAACGAAGTCGCCACTAGTTATGAGGTCGCCTCCTGTTTCGTCGCCAACCATAAACACCCCACACCACTCGATTACCATCATCGAGCATCATTGCAGACCAAAGACAACGAAATCTTGCCTTCATTCTTCCCCTATAGACAACCCAAGGCTTTCCTCAGTAAACCCTATTTCTCACATCCACATTTTCAACGCAAACCAAGAAACCCTGTGAAGAAACATTGAAATTATTTGCATCCCAAAATACACCATTACCATTCACCACCCTCCCAATGCCATCCGCCGCCATCAAATCACCATCATCAGCCTCCATCATCAGGGTGCCATCACCAGCAGCCACCATCAAGGCTTCTCCCCTCCCCTTTATCGAAACACCCTTACTAGCAACCGCCGAAGGGCCCCTGTCATCATTATAGGTCAGAGACTCACCGTAGTCTAAAATGGTATGGCCACACCTCCAGCCACAAGCAGCAAAAAGATCAAAATGACCAAAAATCTCATTTTCATGCTTTATTCTTGGTTGAAACAGCATCAATGAAGAGGGATTTCCAAAGCAATCCTCTTGAAATCGAGGAGAGAGATGCTCTCCATTGTTGAGAGATAAACTCTCCATCTACATTTTTATTTGAAAAAATTTATTCAATATCTGTACATGATTATATTTTATTATAATTATGGGAAAACCTTATACCTCGTTTTATCCATCCTACAAAAAAAATATCACCATGTCTGTGTACGTACAACTTTCTGTCTTGACGTCGTGGTGTAATTAGTTATTCAAAAGTACATAATTTGGATAGGAATATTGATGAGTATAATAGATGTAAATAATGAATATAACCTCATATTATTTCATTAAAATTCATATATCATCCAATTCGACACCATTTAACCATCAAGGGAATGATATCATCGCTCGTGTGTATGTATGGCTTACCGTCTCCACGATGTGATGAGATTCATTCCTCACGTTAACCATTCAATAATGATTATAAAGTATATGTAATAAATAATATTGAAATATATGAAATAATAATTCTAATTTATATATGTATATTTATATATGTAATTTAATTTCATCAATTCAATTCAATAAGGAAATGGAAATAATATTCTTGTGTACGTACGACCTACCGTCTCCATGAATGGTGTATTAAATTTCAATTTTTTATCTATTATAAATATATATATACTGTATATTTATGATATATAAATAATTTTTGACATTCTAGAATTATGTAAATCATGTTACAGGTGATAATATTAAGAATAATAATCAAAACACATATGATAAATAAAACAATTATTACCCAAAACGTTACTTTAACATGTAATTGATTAGTAAACGGGTGATATAAAGTCATATGTGAATAATATATGATATCATAAAAAATATTATGGTTATTTTACAAGTTAATAATATTTTTAAACCCACTATATAAGAGTTTTAGACACATACGAATGAAATCATACATAAGGTAACAAATAATTTTTCCAATCTTATTTTTTTATTTGAGATTGTTTATACATAAGTATTTTTTGAGGATATATTTATAATCCATGTATATTTTTTCTAAAAATATTTTCATAAAATTTTTTATATTATTCTTTGTATATTTAAATCCATTTTTACCCATTTTTTCTTTTACAACAAGGTGTGGAATGATTCTTTCATTTTTTTAAAATAAGAATTATTTTTTGACTTTTTCGGAAAAAGTATGAGGATAATATTTTTTCAATTATATTGAATGAATGGATTTTTTTTTGATACTTTATGATTCCTTATTTCCATGACTCATCCAATAAAATATTTCAATTTTATTTTTAATTAATTTTTTTTTCAAATTTGTATTTCAATTTTAAAAAAGGAAACCTTTTTAAGGAAGAAACGATATTTTACTCAAAAATTAATTTCAAGTGTTTTATCAATATTTTCTTCCATCTAAGATGACACTCTTAAATATGGTTATGTTTATATCCCTATTATTTCTATGATTTTACTATGTTAATGATGGAATGAAAATTTATATGGAATATGTTATGATGTTAGAGAAACCCATTTTATTTCATGGGTTATGCAATGATGAATGATTTATATTTTTGTGGAACATGTAATAATGATTTAATTATAAAATGGTTGGGACCTATATCTACCTCTAATAAATTGGGTAAAGATTTATGTCTCATGAGATAGACATGAATAGAATGGTAAGTAAATATGGTTCAGTAATATAGGGCTTGAACGACATGTAAATCTAGTTCACTAATACATGTCGAGAACGAAAAGTAAACCCAATTCAGTAAAAGACTATGTCCACTATGATGGTATTTGAAGAAATTCCATGGCTAATATTGAAATAATATTATTTTCTTATTTATTTTCCACAATCCCATGTTTTATGCCAATGTGATTTTATTATGGTTAAAATTACTTTATGAGATATGCCTTAAGTACTGCCATGATTTCTTTCATGACCCAAGATTTTGATATTTAAACTTTATGTTCATTTTTTTACATTATTATTATCTTCGGTTGTTCTTTGTTCTCAATTTTTACCCTTATTGTGAATTGACCTCACCCTTTTTATATTTTATTTTCCCTAATATATTAAGAATTGTTTTATGTAGGAAGAAAAAAAGGGACGATTTTTATAGAATATGTTGAAGATCATACAACAAGTTAGAATATTATGTTCCAATTTTAAAATACACTAAAATAATAAAATATTTGGTGGTATATATATGTAATTTATTATGTATTTTTCAAAAAAAAATTTACTATCCTTGTACACTAAGATTGGGTCATTACATTATTAACCCGATTTCTATTCCCTAAGTTAACCTTCTGCTTCATTATTTATGTGGTATTAAAATTGTTGGTGTGATGAATTTGTTTTATATTATATTTATTTATGTGTATTTATAGAGAATATACATATTACATCAACTCAATTAAGTCTCACTTCAATTATATTATATTTGTTAGGGGATCTTCTTTTAAAATACTCTTTTAAAATTGTGATTTACAAAATTCAATAGAAATGTTTTTATGTAATTATTTATACAGTATGATTATGTTTTGGTTCTTGTGAATTATTTATGATGAAGGGTGGGACCTATATTTCCCTCTAACGCCTTGGGTATGTGTAAGTTGGATGTCAGATGTACGATTACTCCAAGTGTAAGTGTGATGGTAACAAAATAAGGTAGCTGTGAGGGTTACAAATTATAAGGTTGCAAAGAGGGTTACAAGATTATGTAAGTAATTACCCAATATACCTTTATGGTTCTACTTATGTTCTATATTTTTATGTAAATAATATGGGAAGCTCATGTTTCACAAATTATGTTTATATGGATTAAAAGTATTCCTTTTTTCAAAATGATTTTATACCTTACAAGTATTCATGGAATACTATTTTATTTCCTTTTTTTATATACCTAATTGAGATTTTTGTGTGAATCCCATGTTTTTAGATGATATTCAAAGGTTATAAGAATCTATAAGACTAATAAGGAATCCAAGTTAAATGTTATGGTGATTTTTCAAAGAAATCATTCTCTATTTGAAAAGTATTATATTTTGGAAGAAATGGATAGCTATTTTGTGGTATACACTATATGTAAATGTGAAACTTTATGTATGTGTTTAATCCCAATTGCCTAAAACTATATACTTGAAAAGATACTCAATTTTAAAGTATGTGAGTTCTTGACTAAAATTAAAGATTATGTAATGTAATAGGCCATGTCCTTATAGTTGGTATCAGGGGATGATTTAGATAACTTTAGGGGTTTGGATGATGAAAATAGAATACCATATATGATTTTTACTCATTGGTAAATTTAAAATAAAAAATAATTTAAAGGTTACCATGTTTCTTAGACTAAGATATGTTTGTTTAGAATGTTTTCCTACAGGAGAAACATGGAAGCTTAAGTGGAGGGGCTCCGAAAAATGATAACCTTCTGAATCTACAGCCTAGAATGATAGGTATTGGAACTGAGAAGTTTGTGACCATAATGGATCAGTTTATGTAGGTAGTAAATGGTGGTGGAATCCATGAAAAGGAACAACTAGAGGAACCATAATGGGACATGATGATTATAGAACATTTTATGAGGCAAAACCCTCCTTCTTTCCGAGGATATTCTAACCTAGTTGTCGCTGAAGGATGGATTAAATCACATGAAAAGATATTTGATGTTATGGGATGTTGAGATAATAAAAAGCTAAGTCCTTCCATTATTTTTTTTAATTTGAATATGATCAGTGGTGGTTAATGGTAAAAACAATTAGGTATAGAGAGGAGATGGATGCCTTTGAATGGGATGAATTTAAGTGTCTTTTCCACACAAAATATTTTCATAAGGTGGTGAAACATAGGATGGATAAGTAATTATTGTATTTGAAGAAAAAGAAGGAAGATTCAGTGGCTCTGTATGAAGAAAACTTCACTCGATTCGAAAGGCACGATCCAAATCTTATTCTAGATCTTGATAGAAAAATCATCCACTTTTACTTAGGATTGAAGCCTATGTATCGAAGGGCATTGGCCTTCCATGAATTCAAAAGGTATGAGAAACTTTTATGATATTATGATAGGGTAAATATGGTGTTTTCTGATGATATTTTTCACTTTGAAAACATGTAAATGAAGATTTCTAGATTGAATGAGATGGGTACGAATCAATCAATGAAATCTGATGGTAAGAAAGTCCAGTTTCCAGTTTCTGGAAGGGGTGGAAAAAAAGAACCCAGTGGAATGCCTTACTGGAACTGGGAAGTGTATTTTTTGAGGTATGTTTGGACATATGGCTCGATATTATAATGAAAATGTTCTAAACCTAATCCTGATACGAGAACTATAAAGTGTTTTAATTGTGGTGAGATGGGTCATTATGAAAATGTCTTCTTAAGGAGATATCCGAATGATTTAATGAAGCCATTCTATAAGAAGAAAGGTTTGGTGAGATCATTTGCAACTACATCAGTAGACATCGGTCCATACAATGTACTTTTATCAGGTAACTTGTTTTTTTATGAAGATTGTTTCTAATGTTTTGTTTGATACATGGTCTACACATTCCTTTATTTCTGATAAATTAGTCGGTAAATTGGAAATATCACCAAGAAAAATGAGATAAGAACTTATTTTAAAGACAACAGTGGGAGATATTATTTGAAGTTCAATTATAAAGATCATTATATTTTGGTCTATGGAAATACATTACCTACAAACCTTGTTGTTTTTCCCTTAATAGAGTTTTATGTCATTCAGGGTATTGATTTGATTTCTGTTAATCATGCGATGATTGATTTTAGAGTTAAAAATGTTTTTTTCCGAAATCATTTAGTTTGTATACCAGAATAAACCTATAAAATTGATATCATATCAGAATGTTGAGAAACTGTTGACTGAGGTAAATGAAATTTATCTTTCTCATATTGTTGAAAACAAGGGAACTATTCAGATTAATTACGTGCTAGTGGTAAAAGAATACCTTGATGTTTTTCCGGATGAGTTACCCAGTGGTATACTTGATCGAGAAGTTGAATTCACAATTGACATAGTTCATGATGCTAATACAGTTTCAAAACCCCCATATCATATGGTTCAAATGGAACATAATGAATTGAGAAACTAGTTGGAGTATTTTCTTGATATCAGCTTCATTCATCCTATTACATCACCATGGGGTGCTCCTGTTTTGTTCGTTAAAAATAAAAATGGTTCAATGATACATTGCATTGATTATAGATCCTTAAATAACATCACTATTTAAATAGGTATCCTCTACCTCATATTGATGACTTATTTGATCAGGTCCAGGTAGCTCAGTAATTTTCCAACATTGACTTGAGTTATAAGGACCTAGCCTTAAACATTACATAATATAGAATTAAATGAATAATTCACATTGAGGATCTTTTCAGGTTTAGATTTTTAGAGAATTTGGACATAACTATTACATCTCAAAATATTAAAAGGTAGACACTTCTACACAGTTTTTATTTTTTTCATAAAATAAAAACTCTTGAAAAAAAGATTCACGTATAGTTCCATGTTATTAGACAGAATGACTTTTCCATGATCCCATCATTGACCCTATTCATCTTTAAGTCATGTGAAAACATTTCAAAACTTGGGATGAGAATAAAAATATCAGTTAGGGTTATAAAACAAATAATCAAAACATTTGTTCATAAATACATACGAAAGATAAAATCTTTTACCTACCTTGTTAAAACATAAGATTTATGAAAGACACATGGAAATCATAAATCATAAAGGTAACTTGTGGCATCTATACCATACTTACATTGTAACTATCACAGCAAAATAGGGAGTTACTTTGGAATACCCATCACAGTATATTCCCTAAATCTCATAGGAGAAACATTCACGTTTACATATGTCACATTACCTAATGAATTGGAGAGCTATCTTGGGCTCACCCACCCTAGGTTTATCATGGAACCACCTGTATACGTAAATAATTCCCATGAACCATAACATGATCATAACACATAACATAAGAATAAAGAAAATATAACATTTACACATGCAATAAAAAAATATCATTTCAAGATATTGAAATAATAAATCCATTCTCAAAATCATTTTCAATACCAAAATACGTAAAAAGTGTATATAGTATTTATTTTTTTATTTTAAAAACATTCCGGCTTGTTAAGGAAGCCAAAGATCAAATAATACTTGTGGCAGTAGAAAGGTCATTGTCACTGCTTACGTAAAAAAACATTCCTTTTTGTTGTTTAGTAAAACACTTCGTATAAAAATATTCCCTTTTAATGAGAAATTCAAAGGTGTTTATACAGCGTATAGACAAAAATCGTGTATTAAAACAAAATATTACTCAATGAAAGGAGATTGAGACGAAGTCCCTTACCTCGTGTCTGACTTGACTCGATCATTCTTTAATCTCCTGAATAATAAACTAAAGTTAATTTTTACTTGCTTAAGAACCTATTTCAAGTTTATTATTCCTTTTTTATCACTTATTACCATAATATATACATTATGTAATCATTTAAGTTAATAATGTTCGTTTTGTCGAAATTTGATACTTGAGTCAAAAATGGACTTCTTATAAGTACAAGTTGTTCATGCGGTCAAATTTTCATTATATACATAATGATATTCATGATTTGGATATCATATATATCATATATATCCTTCACATACATTTATTTACAATAGTACATAACATTTAGAGGTAAGAAATGAAATGCACTGTTCATGGAGACGGTAAGTCGTACGTACGCATGAACGCTACTTCCATTTCTATATCATATTTAATGGAATTAAAACATAATGATATGTAGTAGTACTATAATTACAGTATTTTATCACATATAATATCATTATATATATCCATTATACGTACCACATATGGTATGAATGGTTCATATAACTTTGAATGGGCGATAGTCCGCACTTCCTCAAATGAAATTATTGTGTTTACCCATAATGTAAACCATAAAGGAATGCTATAAATGGAAATTACAGAAGTATGGAGAAAACATAAACATAATATATATCATATATAAATACAGTTTCATCATAATGTCCACCATGAGAGGCGGTAGGAGATAATCGAACAATCATCGTTTCGTGAGGCGTTAGTTTTACATCCATAGAAACATTATGTTCTTCATCCATTAGATGGAGTTGTGTGTAAGTGTAGTTCGAATAATTCTCATAAAAAATCATAGTATATTTATGATACTGGTGTATTTATGAAATAATGGAATAAAAAGAGTTTAGGGGTTGTAGAAGTTAAATAAAAGAAGACAATTTAAGAGAAATTGTTTCCTTTAATTCGGGTAACTCTCTTTGGTTTGAACAAAAGGACTTCTTGATGTGCATTATGCCTAAGGTAAGGCTTCTAAAAGGAGGATAGGGATGTAGGGAGCTTAATTGGTCCACGTTTGGATGAGCCAAAAGGCTTGAGAGGTGTGAGGAATTGGTTAGAAGTGGTCTCCTTTTATAAGGGAGAGGAGGGGCTCTTTAGGAAAGTGTGAAAACATTCTTTTATTATAAACACATATTCGGTTTGAAAAGGACAAAAAATAATTAAGGTAAAAGATAAGATGACTCATATTCAAAATAAATTTATCCAATCAGAATTTGACATGTTTTGGATAATATTTTAATCATTATAATCTTATTTATTTAAATCATTTATTAATGAGGTAAATACTACATCATTATTGGGTCATAACTAATTTAATTTATTTTATGTCTAAAAATTATAAAAAAACTAACATGATGTAGGAAATAACATTATATATCCAATGAATATTTATAGTCGAAAAAATAATTTATATATCCCTTTCTAAAAATTAATTTACTAAAAGATATTTGCTTTTGTCATTTTTGCCTTTACTTTAAGTTAATTAATCTAAATTGTACTTATCACTCCCAAGTGGTTCAAAGGGGTCCCAAAATCAACCCAAAGATGCCCATGGTTGTTCATGACTCATCCAATAAGTTTAGGATAATTGTGAAGGTAATTTTAATTATTATAATATTCTTTTAACCATGAATTACCCTATTGACCTTTAACCGTAGTAAATAAAAGTCAAAAGTTACTATTCACCAAAAATTATTTTCATCTTATTGAACAACATTTTACTTTTTGATAACAACCATGTATGTCAGATATTTGAAATTCAATTCACAGAAGTGGTACAATTTCATTTAAATGAAAAAGTCAGTTTTTTAACTAACACTATGTGGTTTCACTATTCATCAAAAATTGATGTTTTTCAGAAAAATACCAAAATTTCAGCCTAAGCATTATTTGATATTCTGAATTAAAAATTGATGACTATTTTTTAAAATTCAAAACATATAAGTGACATTAATTAATTTTAAAATTAATTCCCTTTGTTAAAACAAATATTGTGTTTTTAAGAAACAATAACTATCAAAAGATTTACACTTGTTTATGTCCAATTTCAATGTGAAATTAATTCAAAAGACCATAATTGAATTAAATGGTAAAAATATATTCTAATTATAGTTTAAAACCAATTAAAAATAAAATCTATCCATATAAATAAATTAGATTAAAACATAGTTTTGAATTAAAATACAATATTTTCACAATTCCATAAAAATGAACTTTATCGAAAAAATTCCAAAAAAATTTCAGAAAGTAAATTTTGATGTCCCCATTATAAAGATGGATTTTATTTGGACATATTAAATGTATTAAAGTGACAAAAACTAGATTTGAAAAGGGTTCTCCATTAAAAGGTGATAAATCGACCTTTTAATGTTAATTATGCTTAAAATTAGATTCATTCGCATTTTAACCCAATAAATTTTATTGGATAAATGTAAATACATTTAACAAACATATATAATCATATTTTAGTTATTTATTTTCATTCCCACCAAAAAAACGAATAGGAGTTAACTACCATTTAAAATATTAATATTATATTATTAGTGTGCAACGTAAGATTTTAAAGAAACCCGTTGTTGCGTATCGGGTACGCTATCGACCATAGCCACCCCTTTAAAGTAAAATTAATATTTAATTCAAAAATATTAATAAATATGAAATATGTATTATTATTTATTTACCTAGGATGTTACATCCTTCCCCCCTTTTAGAAATTGCATCCTCGCAATTTTATTCACTTATCAAATAAATGGGGGAATTTATCCCTCATAGCATTTTCAGATTCCCACGTCGCCTCTTCAGCCATATGGGTTTTCCACAAAACCATTACCCGATGAATTACCATATTCCGCAACACTTGGTATCTATGGTCATGAATCTAAGCTGGTTTTTCTTCATAAGAGATATTCTCTTCCAACTGAACTACCTGTGGGCTCAAAACACGATATGGAACTGGCATATAATTTCTCAACATTCAAACCTGAAAAACATTATGTACCTGGGATAAAAATGGATGTAAAGCCACTATGTACACAACTGATCCAACTTTATCCAAAATTTCAAAAGGTCCAATGAAACTCGGACTCAACTTTACCTTCATACCAAAACACATCACACTTTTCCATGGAGAAACTTAGAGAAACACATGATCACCTACCTCAAAAGAAAGATCTTTCCTCCAGTTATCTGCATAACTTTTCTGTCTGCTCTAATATGTTCTCATGTGATTCTAAATCAACTGAACTTTCTCTGCCATCTCTTCTACCAATTATTGTCCCATCAGCTTCCTTTCACCTACATCATCCCAAAAAGCTGGAGTTCGACAACGCTTTCCATATAATGCCTAAATAGAGCCATCTGTATACAGGAATGAAAACTGTTATTATATGAAAATTCAACCAAAGAAAGATATTGGTCCCAAATTACCTAATAATCCATCGAACAAGCACATAACATATCTTCCAATGCCTGAATTGTTAGTTTTGACTGCCCATCTGATTGAGGATGAAAATCTGTACTAAAATTTAATTTAGTACCCAATGACATCTGAAGGCATTTCCAAAAGTTATAAGTGAACCTGGGATCACGATCAGATAAAATAGAGAGGGGAACTCCATGCAACTTGACTATCTATTTAACATACAACCGAGCAAGTTGATCTAGAGACAAAGTATCTTTAATAGGAAGGAAATGAACAGATTTAGTCAATCGATCAACTATAACCCAGATTTCATTATTACCTCGAGATGTCTTTGGTAATCCCACAACAATGTCCATGGATATATTTTCCCATTTTCACTCTGGCACCGGTAAAGGCTGAAGCATTCCTTTAGATAACTGTCGCTCTTCTTTAACCTACTGACAGGTCAAACACTTCATGGTAAAATAAGAAATATATCTTTTCATTCCATCCCACCAGTAATACACCCGAAGATCTCTGTACATCTTAGTACTACCAGGATGAACTGAAAACAGAGAACTATGAGCTTCACATAACAACTCATTCTTCAACTGTGAATCACATGGGACACATAATATCTTTCCAAATCTCAAAACACAATCATTATCAATGTTAAAATAAGGTAACTTACCCTTCTAAACCAACAAAACCTTTTTCTGAAACTCACTGTCTTCCTTATGCGGTTGCTTAATTCTGTCTGATATAGATGATTTCATTGACACCTGAAACAAAATAGAATAATTTCCTGCAACAAAAACTTCTATGCCAAATTTAATTAAATCAAAAACCAAAGGATCTCTTTCCAAACGAAACATGGTTAATGAAGTTTAAATTTTTCGACTCAAAGCATCATCCACTTTATTTGCTTTTCCCAGATGGTTATGTATCATGTAATCGTAATCCTTGATTAATTCCAACCATCTCCTCTGTCTCATGTTCAATTCTTTTTGAGTGAATATATACTTCAAACTTTTCTGATCAGTATATATTTCACACTTCAATCCATACAAATGATGCCTTGAAATTTTTAAAGAAAAAATAATAGTAGGTAATTCCAAATCATGTGTAGGGTAATTTAACTCATGTGGTTTTAACTGACGTGAAGAATAAGAAATTACCAGATCATTATACATTAGGACACAACCCAGTACTTTCAATGAAGTATCACTGTAGGAAACAAACGCACCATTTCTAGAAGACAGTGCCAAAACTAGAGAATTCACCAATCTTCTTTTCAATTCCTGAAAACAATCATCACATTCTTTAGTCTAGATGAACTTAACACCTTTTCTAGTTAACTTAGATATTGCACTAGATAATCGTGCAAAATTTTCAACAAACCTCTGGTAATAACCTGCCAAACCAAGAAAACTATGAATCTTGGTTATATTTGTGGGTCTTGGACATTCTTCAACAACTTTGGTTTTATCAGGATCAACATTAATGCCATTTTTTAAAATAATGTGACCAAGGAAAGAAATTTTTTTTCAACCAAAACATACACTTGCTGAATTTCCCAAATAGTTCTTTTTATTTTAAGGTTTTCAAGACAACCCTTAAATAACTTTCATGTTCCTCCTTAATTTTGGAATAAACCAAAATATAATCCATGAACACAACCAAAAACTTATCCAAGAACTCATGGAAAATTCTATTTATAAGATCCATGAATACAGAAGGTGCGTTAGTTAGATGAAAAGGCATAACTACAAATTCATAATGCCCATATCTAGTACAAAACACGTCTTCGGAATGTCTGATTCCTTTACTTTAAACTGGTGGTACCCCGACCTTAAGTCAATCTGCGAAAAATACTGAGCTCCCTAGAGCTGATCAAAAAAATCATCGATATGAGGCAAAGTATACTTATTCTTAATAGTGATGTTATTCAATGCTCTATAATCAATGCAACGTCTCATTGAACCATATTTCTTTTTAACAAACATGACAAGATAACCCCATGGTGATGTTCTAGGTCTAATGAAACATTTATCTAATAACTCATGTAATTGCTTCTTTAACTCTAATAATTCAATTTGATCCATTCGATAAGAGGGTTTTGAAATTGGATTAACATCAGGAACTAAGTCAACAGTAAATTCAACTTCCCGATCAGGTATAATACCAGGCAACTCATCAGAATAAACATCAAGGTACTCATTTACCACTGGAACATCATTAATCTGAACAGTTCCTTTATTTTCAACAATATGTGCAAGGTAACATTCATTTCCATAGTTTACTAGTTTCTCAGCTTCCTAATATGTTATCAAAAGAAAGGGTTCATTTTTGTATTCATACTGAAAATCATTCTGAAAAGAAACCTCTTTAGCTCTGTACTCGATCTTTGCATGATAAACAAAAATCCAATCCATGCGCAAAATAACATCAAACACTACTGGAGGAAAAACAATAAGGTTTGAAGGTAGATTCTTTCCGTAGACAAGGACATGAATGTTCTTATGTTTTCTTTTTATCTCAACATTTCCTCAGGGTGTTTTTATCATAAGTTCTGTATTCATATCATGAGATGGAATTACCAATTTACTAGAAAACATCTCATAAATGAAAGAGTGTGTATATCCTGAATCAAAAAACACATTGGAATCATCTAAAAAACAAATAGTGTACCTGATACTACTTCATTTGATGGACCAACATCTGCTGAAGTAGTTGCAAAGGATTTATCCACCCCTTTCTGCTTGTAGTATGGCTTCTTTCCTTGGATTGAGTTCTTTTTGGACACACATTTGCATAATGACCC
Source organism: Viscum album (assembly GCA_963277665.1). Lineage (NCBI taxonomy): Eukaryota > Viridiplantae > Streptophyta > Magnoliopsida > Santalales > Viscaceae > Viscum > Viscum album. The sequence goes on from OY728150.1 coordinate 1,032,468,180, forward strand.
ATTTCATTTCACTTAAAACATTTCACTGACTGTAAATCAGATTTTATCCTACCATTACCCTAATCTTTTTCAGTGTAATTATGATCCTTATGCCCCATTTTACCACATCGGTAATACTTAACATAATTCAGAAAACATTCCGCAACATGATTTTTCCACAATTTTCACAAACTGTAATGTTAAGTTTCTTACCATCAGATTTTTTTTGAAGAATTCTTCCCTTTCGCCTACCACCTCGACCTCTAATTCTATTATTTTTCAAAGAATATCTGATCATCAGAAAACTCCATTTCCACCTTCTCCACACAACGAACAAGTTTTTCATAACTTTTTAACTCATGAGAATCTATATCCCTTCGATACCTTGGCTTTACTCTTGTGTAAAAATGATTGATTTTACTATCAAGATCTCGTATGAAATTTGAAGCGTACCTTTCAAGTCGAGTGAATTTTTTTTCATAAGAAGCCACTGAGTCATCCTACTGCCTCAATTCTAGGAATTGTTTTTCAATCCTAAGACGAACCACCATAGGAAAATATTTCTCGAGAAACATACCTTTGAATTAATCCCAATCAAGAGAATCAATATCATCAATATTCTTGATATTTTTGACCATCGACCACCACTGATCATCTTCACCTTCAAAATGGTAAACAACAAGACTAACCTTTTGATGGTCTGAACAACCCATGACATCAAAAATATTCTCTTGTGCTTTAATCCACCCTTCAGCTTGCACAGGGTCAATGATCCGCTAAATGACGGGGGATGTTTCCCCATGAAATGATCCACTACTAACATGTTCCTCTGTGGTTGATCTGGCTGATATCGTACATGGATACCACCACCATTTATACCCTAAGTCAACTATTCCATCACTGCAACAAACTGGTCAGTTCTAATCCTGACCATCTCAGGTTGCTGATTTGGAAGGTTGTCTTCCTCCTGATGTCATCCCAAAATAGCTTCCATGTTTCCTCTGCTGAAAACCATTCTAAACACAGAAATATCTTAGGCAAAGCAACACGGTAATATGTAAATGCAATATGATATCAATATTAACATAAATTACTTTATGGATATTAATTTATCAATAACCTAACTCCTAAAGTTATCTAATCCGACCTTTGATACCAACTTTAAGGACCTGGCCTTAAACATTACATAATATTGAATTAAATGAATAATTCACATTGATGATATTTTCAGGTTTAGAGTTTTTTAGAATTAGGATATAACTATTACATCTCAAAATATTACAAGGTATACACTTCTACACAGTTTCCATTTTTTTCATAAAATAAAAACTCTTGAAATAAAGAGTCATGTCTAGTTCCATGTTTTTAGATAGCATGAATTTTCCTTGATCCCATCCTTGACCCTATTCATTTTTAAGTCATGGGAAAACATTTCAAAACATGGGATGAGCATAAAAAGCTCAATAAGGGTTGTAAAAAAAAGAATGAAAACATTTGTTCGTAAATACATACAAAACATGAAATCTTTTACTTACCTAGTAAAAACATAATATTTATGAAAGACACATATAAATCACATGTCATACAGGTAACTTGTGGCATCCATATCATACTTACATTATAGCTATCACAATTAAATAGGGAGTTACTTTGGAAAACCCATAACATTATATTCCCTAAATCTCTTAGGAGAAACATTCACACATACCTCCGTCACGTTACCCAATGCATAGGAGAGCTATCTCGGGCTCACCCACCCATGGTTTATCATGGAACCACCCGTATATGTAAATAATGCCCAAGAACCATAACATGATCATAACACATAACATACGCCTAAAGGAAATTTAACATTTCCACATTGTAATAAAAAAATATCACTTCAAGATAATAAAATAATAAATCCATTCTCAAAATCATTTTCAATACCAAAATACGTAAAAAGTGTGTATGGTATTAATTTTTCTATTTTAAAAACATTCCAGCTTGTTAAGGAAGCCAAAGATCAAATAATACTTGTGGCGGCGGAAAGGTTGTTGTCAGCGCTTACATAAAAAACAATCCTTTTTGATGTTTAGTAAAATGATTCGTATAAAAAGATTCCCTTTGAATGAAAAAGTCAAAGGTGTTTATACATCTTATAAAAGAAAATCATATATTAAAACAAAATATGCCTTAATGAAAGGAGATTGAGACGAAGTCCCTTACCTCATGTCAGAGTTTACTCGATCGTTCTTTAATCTCCTGAATAATAAACTAAAGTTAATTTATACTATTTTAAGAACATTTTTCAAGTTTATTATTCCTTTTATATCACTTATTACCATGTTATAAACATTATATAATCATTTAAGTTAATAATGTTCGTTTTGTCGATATTTGATACTTGAGACAAAAATGGACTTCTTATATTTACATGCTGTTCATGCAGTCAAATGTTAATTATATACAAAATGATATTCATGATTTAGATATCATATATATCATATATATCCAGCATATACATGTATTTATAATAGTACATAACATTTTGAGGTATGAAATTAAATGCACCGTTCATGGAGACGGTAAGCCGTACGTACGCATAAACGCTACTTCCATTTCTATATCATATTTAATGGAATTAAAACATAATTGTATGTAGTAGTATTATAATTACAGTATTGTATCATATATAATATCATTAAATATATCCTTTATACATACCACATATGGTATTAACGAGTCATATCACTTTGAGGGGGCGGTAGTCCGCACTACCTCAAATGAAATTATCGCGTTTACCCATAATGGAAACCATAAAGGCATTCTACAAATGAAAATTATCGAAGAATAAAGCAAACATAAACATAATATATATCATATATAAATATAGTTCCATAATAATGGCCACCATGAGAGGTGGTAGAAGATAATCGAACAATCATTGTTTCATGAGGCGTAAGTTTTCCATCCACAAGAAGCATTATGTTCTTCATCCATTAGATGGAGGTGTGTGTAAGTGTAGTTCGAATACTCCTCGTAACAACATCCTAGTATATTTAGGATACTGGTGTTGTAACAAAATTAAGGAATAAATAGAGGTTAGGGGTTGAAGAAGTAAAATAAAAGAAAACAATTTAAGAGAAACCGTTACCTTTAATTTGGGTAACTCCCTTCGAGTTGAACCAAAGGACTTCTTGAAGAGCCTTATCCCTAAGGTAAGGATTCTAGGAGGAGAAGAGGGATGTAGGGAGATTAATGGGGTAGATTTTGGATGACCCAAATGGCTTGAGAGGTGTGAGGAATTGGTTAGAAGTGGTCTCCTTTTATAAGAGAGAGGATGGATTCTTTAAGAATGTGTGAAAACATTATTTTATTATAAACACATATTCGGTTTCAAAAGGTCCAAAAATCATTAAGGTCGATGATATGATGACTCATATTTAAAATAATGTCATCCAATCAGAATTGGACATGTTTTGGATAATATTTTAATCATTATAATCTTATTTATTTAAATCATTTATTAATGAGGTAAATACTGCATCATTATTGTGTCATAAATAATTTAATTTATTTGATGTCTATAAATTATAAAAAATACCATGATGTAGGAAATCTTTTTAATTTCCAATAAAAATTTAAGGATGAAAAAATAATTTATATAACCCTTTCTAAAAATTAATTTACTAAAAGATATTTTCTTTTGTCATTTTTGCCTTTACTTTAAGTTAATTAATCTATATTGTCATTATCTCTCCCAAGTGGCTCAAAGGGGTCCCAAAATCGACCCAAATATGACCATGGTCGGACATGACTCATCCAATAAGGTTGGAGCATGTGTTAAGGTAATTTTAAATTATTATAATATTATTTTAACCTTGAATTACCCTATTTACTTTTAACCTCGGTAAATAAAAGTCAAAAGTTACTATTCACCAAAAATTATTTTCATCTTATTGAACCACATTTTACTTTTTGATAACAACCATGTTTGTCAGATTTTTTAAATTCAATTTACAGAAGCGGTAAAATTTCATTTAAATGAAAAAGTCAGTTTTTTAACTACTACTAAGTGGTTTCACTATTCATTAAAAATTAAAGTTTCTCAGAAAAATACCAAAAATTAAGCATAAGAATTATTTGAAATTTTGAATTTATAATTTATGTCTATTTTGTCAAATTAAAAATGTAGAAGTGGAATTAATTAATTTTAAAATTAATTCCCATTGTTAAAACAAATAGCATGTCTTTAAGAAACAATAACTATCAAAAGATTGAAACTTGTTTATGTCCAATTTCAAAGTGAAATTAATTCTAATGAACAAAATTGGATTAAATGGTAAAAATATATTCTAATTAAACTTAAAACCAATTAAAAATATAATCTATCCATAAAAATAAATTAGATTAAAACATAGTTTTGAATAAAAATACAATATTTTCACTATTCAATAAAAAATGAACTTTATCGGAAAAATTCCAAAAATTTACACAAAGTAAATTTTGATGTCCCCATTCTAAAGAGAGATTTTATTTGGTCATATATAATGTATTAAAGTGACCAAAACTATATTTAAAAAGTGTTCACCATTAAAAGGCGATAAATCAGCCTTTTAATGTAAATTATGCTTAAAATTTGATTCATTCACATTTTAAGCCTCTAACTTTTATTGGATAAATATAAATACATTTAACATACATGTATAATCATATTGTAGTTATTCTTTTCATTCCCGCCAATACAACAGCTAGGAGTTAACTACCATTTAAAATAACAATATTATATTATTAGTGTGCAAAGTAAGATTTCAAAGAAACCCGTTGTTGCGTATCGGGTATGCTATCGAACATAGCCACCCCTTTAATGTAAAATTATTATTTAATTCACAAATATTAATAAATATGAAATATGTCTTATTCATTATTTACCTAGGATGTTACATGAGTTCTAGATACCATCAGTAGAAGGCGAATAAGGATTACATCCCAAAACATCTTTTGGTACTAGATATGGGAATTAGTAATTTGTTATTATGAAATTTGGGTTAACGAATTCACTTTCTGTATTCATGGATCTTATGAATACAACATTTAATTAGTTTTTGGATATGTTTGTGGTTGCATTTATTGAGGAAATTATAGTATTTTATAAGAGTAAATAGGAGCATGAAAAATATATAAGGTTTGTTTTTCAATCCTTAAAATAAAAGAAAATATATGGAAAATCAGAATGTGTGATTTTAGGTTGAAATATATTTATTTTCATGAAAACATTGTAAATAAGGATGGAATAACAGTTGATCCTACCAAAATAAAAGTGTTTGAGGAATGAACAAGACCTAAAAATGTTACAATAATTTGTATTTTTTCTAGTATAGTAGGTTATTATCGATGGTTTATTAAAAACCCTGCATGGTTATCTAGTCCACTAACTAAGACAATATGAAAATGGGTTATATTTGTTTGAATAGAATAATTTGATGTTTGATTTCAGTAAATGAAGAAGAGTTTGAGGAATGCTCTAGTTTTTGCCTTTCTTTCCAAAAATGGTGAGTTTGTCATTTTCAGTGATGCCTCATTAAAGGGACTTGGTTGTGTTTTGATGTATAATGATGAGGTAATTTCTTATGATTCAAACATCTAAAACCCCATGAGGTAAATTATCCCACACATGATTTGGAATTTTTAACTGTGGTTCTTTCTTTTAAAATTAGGAGACATCATTTAAATGGATCCAAATGTCAAATATATACTTACCATACATTTATGAAGTATATATTCACTGAAATGAAATTAAAAATGAGGAAAATAAGATGTATTGAATTGATAAAAGAGTATTATTTCATGATCAATTACCATTATGGAAATGAAAACAAAGTGGAAGATGCCTTGAGTCGAAAACATCATGCATCATTAACCATCGTCCATTTGGAACATGATCACCTGGTTACTGATTTAATGAAATTTGGATTAGATATTATTGGTGTAGGAAACACATATATTTTCTTTTAGAATTTAGTGTAATCATCTTTATCAAAAAAATTATGCCAAAATTGAAGGAAGACTGTGAGCTACCGAAAAAGGAAGAAATTGTTAAAATGTGTAAGTTTCTATAATTTAACCTTGACAAAGATTGTGTTTTGAGATTTGGGAAAAGATTGTGTGTGCCTTGTGATTATTAATTGAAGAAATAATTGTTGTGTGAATCACATTTTTCTCCATTATCAGTTTATCAGGGATATACTAAGTTGTATAGAGAATGTTGGGAGTATTATTGGTGGGATGGAATAAAAATAGATATTGCAGAATTTCTTGTGACATGTTTGACATGTCAAAAGCTTAAAGTAGAGTGGAAGTTACTGAAGGGGTTGCTTCAGCTTTTACTAGTTCCACATTTGAAATGGGAGAATATATCACTAGTTTTCATTGTGGGACTACCAAAAAATTCTTGAGTTAACAATGCTATTTGAGTTTTAATTAACTGATTGACTAAATCTGAACATTTCCTTCATATTCAAGATATAATGTCTTTGGATAAGTAAAAGACACTATACCTCAAAGAGATTGTCAGGTTACATGGATTTCATCATTCAATTGTATTTTACTAGGATCCCAGGTTCACTTCTAAATTTAGTAAAGGACTTCAGAAGTTATTTGGCATAGAATTAAATTTTAGTATAGGTTTTCATCTTCAATCAGATGGTCAGTCAGAACGAATGATTCAGACATTGGAGGATATGCTTCAAGCTTGTTCAATGAACTACTAGGGAATTTTGGATCAACATATATATTTATTTGAGTTTTTTTATAATAATATATTTCATTCCATTATTTAGATGGAACATTTTAGGAATTGTATTGAAAGTACTGTTGAACTCCAGTAGTTTGGGATGAAGTCAGAGAAAGGATGATGATTGGACCAGAATTAGTAGATAAATTTTCTAATAAATTGAAGATTATCCAGCAACACATGTGTACAACACAGATAATGTTGAAATGTTATGTAGACGATTATAGGAATAATTTTATTTTGAGGTAGGTGATCATGTTTTTCTTAGAATCACACCATGGAAAAGTGTTTTCCATTTTGTTAAGAAAGGGATGCTGAGTCCACTATTCATTAGAACCTGTAAAATCCTAGATAAAGTTGGACATATCTCTTACATAGTAGGCTTTACTCCAAGTTTATCTTAGGTACATAATGTTTTTCATGTTTCAATGTTGAGAATGAATGCGCTATATTCATCTCATATCTTGATCCCAGAAGTAGTTCACCTGGAAGAGAACATTTCTTATGAAAAAAAACATGTTCAGATTCATGATCATAGGGAAAAAGTATTAAAAAATAAGGCTATCCACCATGTAAATGTTTTTCTGAGAAACCACATGGTTTATAATGCAACATGAGAATATTAAAATGCTATGATGGAAAGGTACCCTCACTTATTTAATAAGTAAATAAAATTGTGGGGATATAATTTCCAGAGGGTGGGGAAAATTTAAAACCCCAAGGAATTAAACATAAATGTAAATCAATGAATTTTTTTTTATGTAGATAGTTATAAATATCATTAAAACATAATTTTTCTACTTCTATTATTTGAATTGGAAAAAACAATCATCTACGGTTATGATCAATAAGTTATTTAGAGTCTAATAGAACCAACTTGTTTTTTTTGTGAATAATAAAATAACCTTATAAATAGTAATATGAATATTAATATAACCCTTATTAATAGTAAATAATATAATTATTTTATTTTATCATCATTTTAATATACTGAGATATTAATTAATTTTTCAAGGTGATAAAAAATGATTTATAGTTTTAAAGTTGATAATTTTCGAATAATGTATGATTTTATATTAAAATTAAATTAATATTATTTTGAAAATTATTTTCCCAAAATTGTGTTCATATTTTAATTCTACATGATTAAAAATGGTTTGGGTGAATTTTTGTTATTTTTCTGAAATTTTTGAATTTTTTACGAATAGTGATATATGGTAAAATACCGTATACTCAAATTATCAATTAAATACACTATTTTTGACAAAATGAAAAATTTAATCCCACCTATTTTGAACTCACATGCTCTATTTACTATTTTTATAACAATAATTAATACTATTCATAGTATTGGACAAAAATATTAAAATAATGATTAAAATAATGTAAAATCCTTCCTCTCCTCCACTATAAATACTACCCACAATCCACTCTTCCTCTCTCACCTCCTAGGAATTGATCATTGTCTAAATTATTCCAAATACCCCCTAATTTTATTCCCCACGTCCATGACCTTTCGGGTTTTACAAAAAGGCCAAAACGAAAGACATTAAGGAGGATTTCAAAGGAAAGAGATCAAGAGGTAAGAATCCTATTCCATTTTCATGTATTTTCTTTTTAATTCCTTAATTTTATTTTACTCCCAAACCCTCCTCTTATCCATGAGGTATGAAATCCATAAAATATTATGTATTCTATATGTTATCATGTTCATGTAAAAAAACTCATCATCTTTCTTTCTATCCTCTTCCTCTTATTCTAAAAGAAAATATAAACATCATTAGTGATGTGTCGTTTACCAAAATTGTTAACGATGTGCATTCAATTTCCAGTAATTCCTTCAAATATGATCATAAAACCATTTTAGTGTATGAAATAGAATTTAATCTATATGATGAATCATATTTAATGTTATATAATAAATATACTTGCATGAAATTAAATTATATAATGAATCATTTTCATGATTATCGAGGAACTGCAAAAAAATGATTTGCATAAATATAATTGATGTTTTATCTAATATTCAACATAATATATGATAAAAAATATTATTTATGGTGTCATTATATATAATTGGAACATTCCAATACAGATTCATTCTTATTCTATAATTTCATTTCCATACGACAAGAAAATCAGATACAAACTGGCCGTGGAAATCATGTAAAGAACGCACCTGAAACAATAGAAGAAACAAAATAATAGTAACTATAGAGTGAAATGATGTAATAAATTGTATATATAATGTGTTATAAACATGAAAATTTATCTTTAAAATACTAATAACACTATTTCAACCATTATATAGGAGGTTTAAACAAGTTTAAAGTAAGAAAAACCCATGGTAAGGGAATTCTTTACCCGATTTCCAGTCTATGGGTTAACCTTCTACATTATTATTTATGTGGTATTTTAATTGTTTATGTGATACTTTTTTTATATTATTCTTAATTATCCGTATTTAAAGTGTATACACACATTCCATCAACTTTTTTAAGTTTCACTTCAATTATATGATGTTTGAAAGGGGCTTTTCTTTAAAAATCCTCTTTTAAAAGTCTGATTTAAAAATTCATCATCAATGTTTTTATTAAATTATTCATACTGTATGATTATGTTATGGTTCTCAAGAATTTTTTATGATTAAGTATAGGACCTATATCTCCCACGAATGCATTGGGTATGTGTATGTTGGAGGTCGGCCGCATGGTTTCTCCAAGTGTAACTGTGATTGTTACACCATAAGGTAGCTAAGAGGGTTACAAATTATAAGGAAGCCAATAGGGTTAAAATATTATGTAAGTAATTACACAAGATACATTTACCATAATATTTATCCTATATATGTTTTGAAGAAATATTTTATAAATCACAAGTTTCACCACATACATTTATATGGGTGACAAGTATGTCTTTTTGAATATGATTTCACATGTTACAATATTCATGGAATAATGTTTTCTTTCCTAATTTTTTTATCCCTTATTGAGATTTTTGTGATAATCCCTTGTTTGTAAATTATTTTCATAGGTTATAAGGATGTGAAAGGAAATTAAGGAATCCAAATTAATGGTTATGAATATTTTTCAATGAAATCATGTTTTATATGAAAAGATTTGTATTTTGGAAGAAATGGATACCGTTTTGGTGGTATCTGCTCTGTGTAAATTTGAATGTTATATATGTGTTATATCCCAATTACCTAAAACACTAAACATGAAAATATCCAAACTGTAAAAGGATGTGATTTCTTGACTATAATTCAAGATAATGTAATGTAATAAGGTAGGGTCCTTATAGTGATGTTACTATTCATAAGTGTTATATTACCATTCATAAGGGTAACGTTACTATTCATAAGGGTATGTTTCTATTCATCACAAATTATGTTGATCCTATCAGAATATAGATATCTTACTAAATGAAAGTGTGTATGTCTATTTTTAAAAATTTAAATCAAAGAAGTGGAAAAATTATGTTTAATTTCTAGGTTATAACTATATTCTTTAACAATATTTTGTTTCAAAGAGAATAAGTGTTTCATGAATAATAATATATCTAATTAACTGAAATTATTTAAGAAGAAACATACCATAAAATCATGGGTGTTAAGTCTCCTGAGAAAGTTTAGGAAACAAAATTCTATATGGGTGATAGTGTAAACACTCCATATGTCATCCCATTTCATATTTTATTATTGAATCTTATATGGTGAAGGTCTTGTCGAAAATATATACCTTAGAAGTGGTAAAAGTAATTTTGTACTAGTTTCGATAGAATTGGACCGATATCAGATGTTTATGTCTCATTTCTAGAAATCCATACAGGAAGAAATTACGACTCAGTTGACAAGGAGTACTAAATATCATCCTTAGATAGATGGGCGATTTGGATGGACTATAAAACATTAGAAGACCCGATTCATGATTTTGAAATGAATTTTACTCGCACATTGGGGGAATGAATACAATATAACTTTTATATTATTAATACACTTATTGTAACCATGAGAAACCAAATGTTTCTCCTATAAAAAATACTAAAGGAAACTACATAATCAATAAAAAATAAATTAATCTTAATGGAAAATTTCGCCCTAAATAAATTCCAATAGATTGTAGATACATTTATATCTGGATCATCCTTTATATGGTATTCATGATGATATACTAGTTTTCCCACATTTTCATTTAATCATCCAATTGATCATCCCTTCATTTAATCCTTTTTTCAGTATAATTCTTTAATTTCAATCCAATCACACTACTCATGATTTGCATCCAAATATATCAATATAACCATTATACTATTATCTTCTACTTTTGTAGAATTCATCACAAAAAAATCATCCAATATTTCTTATCCTAAATGATTGAGTAGATCCATAGTTTTCTAAAAACCAGTGACATTCTCCCATTTCTACATTATTAAAATACCATTGAGGGGAACACCAACATTATCTAAATCCACTCCCCAATCAAAAAGTCAAAAAACTTTAGGATATACTTACAGCATATTAGGTGTTGACCTTTTGGTGTATCTAGTCACCATTATAAGAGGTATGTAGGAATAATCATTTTTTATTTCTCTATTTCCTTTCAAACACTTCATCCTTATCAGCCTAATAATTACTCTACATAAAGGATATTATGAACTATCTCATGAGAAATATAAATAACATTTTTCACTGGAATCATCACCTAGGACTCCATATTAATCATTGGAGTTCTTACCCCACGTTGTTTCAAACTCCATGTACGGGCCAGCACTCTCCAGTCCTTCAAAGTGGTTTCAAATATTAATAGCTAGAAATTACCTTATCATCTTGACCTGATAAAATTCTCACCACATATGGCCTACTACTAACCCTTTCCACCTTATGGAACATCCTCACTTTCTATATTAGACACCATTTCATGGCCCCATAATGTCATAGTCTCCTAGGATACACTACTACCAATGGTTCCATACCTTGAAATCACATAATTTGTATAGGATACTACCATAGGAGACATAGAACTTCCCACTTCATCCATTTGTGTCTCCACTTCATCATTTATACCACTATCAGATCACACATCCTCACCGTGGTAACCATCAATTCATTTAAGGGAGAGGAATCATAAACACCAGTAGCGTATACCATATTAGTAACCACTAGCCCCAATGTGACCTGCATGCATGGAAAGGATGTTTCTATATCCTTCATTAATCGATTCAAAATATAATCCACCAATTAGTTTTATTTCTATGTATCACAATTCAAAAAAAATTACATACATGGTTTAGTAGATACACCCAACTAAATTTCGTCATTGGATCATCAACATTACTAGGTCCCAATCCCTTTAAACTAAATCCTATGTCTAAAACCTTATACTGATAAATTTTCATGATCCTATAGCTTTATAAAAATATTGATTCACTGATTTTCTTATATGAATATCCAAAATCTAACTGGGATTCATAAATCACAACCCAATTCCATCATAACACCTCCCCCACTGAAATAAAAATGCACTCTATTGATAATCGTAAGATATCAACTTGAACACAAATTCATGGAGATATAGGGAGGAAAAATGATTGAGTTATACTATCATAGCAAAAATAACTACCACAGAGGTTGCTGATAATTCTCGTAATCATGGGTTTTTGAAATGGTAATGGGAGTTTATTTAAACAACCTTGAATCACCACTTTTGGGATTTTACACTTCATATGGATGTCGTCTGTCCCCCAGAAAAGTTAAAACTTGGAATCATTATTGCTATGAGGCACACTAGACCAATCCCCGACTATGTATTTCTATGAAGTATACCATATCATTATATTTTTATTTTCAAGAGGACCCACCATTTCCCTTTCTTTTAAACCCCATGACACAAATCCTAACCATCTGATTTGATGGGATCATGTTAACATATAAATAGATGCTTCATTGGTGCATGTTCCAATATTGATTATGGATTGGAAAGAAAATATATTTCATAGAAAAACCATCAGCCTAGTATGGGTTTTTTGGAAGTATTGCATGATTTAAGAAGAAAAATGGGTGCATGAAATTGAAATGGACTTAAAAGACATGAAATCCTTTAGGGAAATTATGATTTTATACATTCTAAGGTCAGAAAGCCCAATGGTGGAGAAATTTTAGCACCCATGGTTTCAATTATGTACCCAATAATTTATCTGTTTTAAATGTGTAATGTGTTTGGGTGATGTTTGGGAGGTTTCTAAGTACATTTTGAATGATTTTGGGTATTTTATGAAGCAGTTTTATTTAATCATGGTTAGTAGAAATCATGAAATTCTTATAAGAAGCTATGGAATGTGGAACAAAGGTTTATAAGTTTATGAAATGTTTTGTGCATAGTTTGGCCATACCATGTGACCACATTAAAGGAACTATTCTTTTTTGGGAAGATGGATTTTGCATAGTTGGAACACAGTTTGTCTAACCAAGCGGGCCAATAGTGTGAGGTGCTCTTTAGGATGTGGCTGTAACACAATTGGCACATAGATTTCCATACCAAGAAACCCAACAATGCCCTATTTTTTAATATTCTAAATAAGTCGATCCCAATTTTATTTACCCTTTAAACACTTTTATTCCCCATATATATAACCTAAATCAATTTATCCTCATCTAAAATGTTTTGGGGACTCCATCCTATGATCTAGAAGTGTTCGATTGGAAAATCACGGTTCATTGAAGGATGTATTCCTTGGAAACTCTCTGTTTAGGTTTTTTCCATAGATATACACTTCTTACATCCCTTGTATTCATAGATATAATCCATTATGTGATATATCTATATTTCCTTAGGCCAATCAAGACGAAAATTGACAGTATTTTTGTTGGGGAGTGTGGTATCAGATGATATTTTTGAGATTCAACATAATTTTTTGAAGAATTAGTGATGCACATCATTATATATATTATTTATCAGGTTGGTGGATTCACTATCAACAACAATTATTTTTACTTGAAGTAATAAATTTAAATTTATCATTATTATTTACATTTATTGTGATTTTTTTGGAATGGTTTATGGAAATATTCTATGGTAAAAATTTATAGATTTGTAAAAATTGGGTTATTTTATTAAAAGTGGGTGTGATAACCTAATTATAAAATTATAATTATAAAATAGAAACTTTTTTATGAATGAATTTTTTTCAATAATATTATATTTAAAAGGATTTTTTTGTAGAAGAAACCTTTTACCTGATTTCATGATTAAAGGGTTCTGTGTGAGATGAATGAGATAGATATTGGTCATGAATTACCTCCATCAATGAGACATATTGTGGACGTGATGTTAAAAAATCAATTGAAAAAAAAATCTTGTGTGGATGAGTGTGTGTGTGGCCATGTGAAATAGAATAGGTTATATAAAATGAATTTATGAAATTGTTGAATGACATGTTTGGTTTGTTTTTATATAAACTATTCTGGTTGGAAAAACTACTTTGGGATTTGAATTTCATTCCATTAATTTAAATTGTTTAATTTTTATGAAGTTATTTATATAAATTGTTTTTTATAAGTTTGATAACATAGTCAATACAATTATCATTTGTAGGGAAATTATTTTGGTTTAAACCTATTGAGTATCATTTTCACCCCTAATTTGGAAGTTTAATGATTTCACAGATATTGTTCATTGAGAAACAAGTAAAGTTTCACACTTATTTATCAGTTATTCAGGATACATGTCCATGGATTAAGGAGTTGGATACTAGAGTATGTGGGGTGTTATTGTGGTAATGTTTTTGGAGTCCATTGGCTCTAAGGTTTATTCTTCTACATTGGAACTGTGATATTGGTTATGGTGTAGGGAATTATTGTCTTTTAGTATTACATTGAGTTTTGTTTCATAAATTATAATGAATCATATAGTGGTTGTTTTTTTGTTATATTTTTTGTTGTGTTTAATATATTTACAAAGTTAAAATCATTATCCAACTGTATTTAATCCCTTGGAATTTATTTCTATCCTTTTGAATCTTGGGGATATTGGCTAAGGCTAAGTTGTAATTCCTCCTTTACTCAAGACAGTAAGGAGGGGAAATATGTTAGATATTTTATCCCATGAAACTAATTTATGTTATACATTTTCCAATAATTACATGTGATAATGAATAATAAAAAATGGTATAAGTTTGTGTATCAATAATTTTATTTTCAATTTTATGATCATTATTGTTCCATTACTCTACGTTATAGCTCACCCATTTTTGTTATGTAATTCTCCATATAAATATATACTATAGTGGATGAGAAATAATCTATGGAATAAAGATAATAGGATTTAATTAATGAGTAATTTTTCAAATTTTATGTTGATTTATAATGAATATATTCCTTCAAGGACACTATTCCTATAGATTTCATACGGTTTTATTAAGAATCATTATGTAAAAAATCACTTAATAATACGTTTACAACACTCAAGTATGTATATTTGGTATAAAAACATTCACTAGATATTTTTTTTGGGAATTATATTAGAGAACATAGTAGATATTATATAATGAGTAACCAAGATTAAAAAAAATAAAATTTTAATGAAATTATATATAGGTCATATATCATTTATTCTTTCTATGTTCATGTTTTCCCCAAATATGTGTTTATTTATTTGAAAATTATAATATCTAATTTACATTGAATAAGAAAATTTATGGAAATATTAATAGAAATATTAATAAACAATGTGTGGGTTAATGTAATGATTTTATAAATGGGATGTTCAATATGATGTGGGAGATAGTATAGAATATAATGATGACATTTTCATAAGTAAATGAATTTATTAATGGTATCCTAAATCATATGGAACACTCTAATTCTCTAATCAGATAAAATAATTTTGTTTATGTCATTTATGGAAAAGTGTATTCCCAATTTTAGTTGATTATATGATCGAATAATTCAAAAACAATTCTCTAATTATATTGAGAAATGTTATCTTTGCTATAATATTCTAATAAAGGGGAATTTATATCATTCGCCTCTAAATATTTTTTATTGGTAAACAAATGGTTTAATTGGTAATGAATAAGAATACTAAATAGTAAATCAAATAAAATAATGGAGATTAATTAAATTATTTAATTTTTAATAAATATTTTACATTTATTTTCAATCATAAATTGTATAGGGTGGTCTTTAAACACAAGAAATCATAGGATGAATAATTCAGGTAAAATGAAATATACATCATAATGAATTAATGTTACACATATCACTCTATCATTTCCATTAAAATTATGTTCAACCAAATATTTAGTATACTAAATTATTTCCATAGAAAATTTGGTTTGATTTGAGAAATTAGATACTATTTAGAGATACTCTAATGTTCCCATTATAATGAGATGGGGATTATTTATTCTCAATGATTTTTTGGGGATATAAAATTAGAGAAGTGGATATAGATTAATTTCAATGGAATTTTTAATATATCTAATAGAATCATGAAAATTCATCTTCTCAAATGTCATAAATATGGTAATTAGAATCCTTAAAATTACCTCAATAGAACAATGAAATTTTTATTGTAGCGGATAAGAATGAAATCATGATAAGGAATTTAAATGGTAGATTTCGAAGACTTGAAATATGATATAAGATATGAAGTTTTGAAAATTTCCAAATATATAGCCTAATAACTCTTGTAAAATGAAAATTTAATGTATTAATGTTAGTTCTCTTTGAAAAGGGGTTTTAAAGAAATATAATGAAAACATCCTTTAAGGACATGAAAAAACAGAAAATATTAAGATATTACAACCACTATGTCTGATAATGAAAACAATATAGTGACCTAAATAGTTATAATTTATCCAGTAATTGAAAAACTTTAGAATTATTCATCTTCATTGAATAAATTCAAATCATTGAATTTTAATACAAATATAAAAACATCACATGATTACTTGTATGTTTATTTTTTGATGGAAACACCATGTTGTTCCCTAATTTTACCTCCTATGTATAAATATCCCAAAATCATATTATATGAAATATAATAACAACAATTCATTATATACTCTACTAGGTATAAATTGTTGGTGTGATTCCCATGGAATGGATGTATTTATTTATATACAATATCAACTACTAGGTTAGGGCACCACATTATATATTCAAAATAATTATCTTCTTCTATATGTGATGGTAGATTATAATTCTCCAATGAAAAATAATTGACCGTTTTCGATATCAGTTTTTTATTTGAAAATAATACTACCTCAATTGATATAAATAATTTATAGCGTTATCCATGATTACATGTCTGTTATAATGGAATTTATAATTGTCCTCAACCAACATGTTTCATTCCCTTCATTCTAATTAAAAACATGATTAGTCAATTGAAATTATAAACGGTTGTATTCTCATATAATTTTTTTGATATAGTATAGATCACCTTATAATATAAAAAATGATAAATCAATAATAACATCTCATTAAGGGATTAATTTAATAAAGAGCTTCACTTTGTGGTTCATCTGTCATTTTTTACAAAATATGGAAATATAAACGCGTATATTTAATGTTTATTTTAAAATATATAAGATATTTGTAATGAAAATTTATACCATACCATGGATTGATTATTGTTATAAGAAATATGATGTAATCTATAATTCTACATGGTATATTGTTGGTTAGGATATGATCAATTATGAGTGAATATGGATGATATTCTATTATTTAATATCATACACTATATGGAACCATGATTTCAAATTGAACCAATTTTGAATGATAAATAATACTGACATTTTTATAGAAATAATATATACAATTTTTTTTACATTAACTTGACATATTTTTGGTGGAATTTATATATGATTTTTTAGTAAAAAATTCTTCTTGAAGGATGAGGAACATTTAAGTACTACTATCATGGCCTTTTGAAAAGGGAAGTTATATGCAATGTATTGAAAATATGAAATCTATATAGAGAATGTAACATTCATTGTAATGTTATCACAAAGAAGGGTTCATATGGGTATGTATCAAGGATATGTAAAATTAAAAAATGTCCCATAGAAACCTCTCTTTTAGTGATTTTTTTAATTTACATTTATTAGTTGTATACAATTCATGATCTTTGTGAAAAACATCTTCATGTTGAAATCAATTATATATGTTTCCTTAGAAGGGAGAATTTTTTTTCCATTTCTTATGAATGTGAAGTTCTAATTATTAAATAATATAAATAAATAGTAATTATTCTGATAATAACACGACACTCAAGTGGGATGGTTTTCAGATTTACAGAGATAAAACAAGGAACATATTTTATATTTCCCTTGAAAAATGATTAATTAATAACTAATACCTAACTACTATATAACATTAATGAAAAAACCAGATTCATGAGATAAAATAAAGACACATTAATGTGAACATTAATGATATTAAGGGATTTTTCATACTTAGAAAAGATATATATATATATATAGTTCACAAGAGTATAAAATATATACTAAAAAAAGAATCTCAATATGAACCAAATTAGATTGTTAGAGTATAATGATTTCTATGAATTCCCAATCCATTACAATATAGTAAAACTAAACAATGTAATAGATTATATATGAAGAAAACATCTTGAAAACTAATCCATGAGGTGGATTAAGAATCACCCAATCATCAATGTCAAGTAAAGTTTAGTGATTTTAATCAAAATGAATGGAAAAATATCCAACCATTTATAAACTATTTCCCAACTACCCATTACTGAAAAATATTATAAAATAGTGGTGGATTTTGATATAAAAAAATTTATGTAAAATTTATGTATATACCATCATTGTTAAATTTTAATGAAATTGAGTTAAATGAGTTTGATGATGGTTATGTGTACTATCTGAGCCCAAGACCATGAATGATGTATAAAATTACTCTCATATATCAACATTTTTTATCCACTATTGGTGAAAAATTATTTTCCAACTACATTGAGAGAAATTATGGTAAGAAAATATGAATAATGAGAGTATTAAATTTTAGAAAATTTTCAGTATATTTGGACATGTGTTTGTGGAAAGGAAGGTATATATGGTTAAAATTTAATCATTATCATTATATAATTATAAATTCAGTAACATAACTATATATTTTATTATCGGAAATCTAAATAGATTCAAATAAAATGATTTTATATGGGTTTTAGTGAGTCATCAGATTAATAAATTCCACTACATATCTATTTTAGTGGAATTATAAATTGATCATTATGAAATTATATATATTTTAGAAGTGTTGATGCTCCATTAAACACCGCTATTTATATAACAAGGACATATGGGTCCTATTAATTTTTAAGTTTTTTATTGAATTACTTGAACATTGAGTAGATATTTTTTATAGAACGTCTCCCCGTGACTAATGGCCATTCAAATATAGACATCTATACAAGTGAAGATATAATTATAACATACCATATATAATTTTATGATGGTTATGATTAAAATATTCATTTGGATGAATTCCAATATAATATTAATATCCACTCAAGAACCCATATGAATAATTATGAGACCATATATGGGATGAATTATAAAAAACCAATATCTAGATGGAATATAGAGAACATAATATTTTTGGAAATAATTTGTATGTTTTAGAAATAGATAAGATTAATTTTTTTCAGTTATAAAACATCCCACCACTATGTCTCTAGAGGTTGTACTCTGGATATCATCAAAGAGAGTTTTAGTTTGAGGATAGAGATATGGTTTTCCATTTCAAAAATCAGTAGAAATGAGTCATGTGGTTGGAGTTAAAATAAATGTTACATCACAGATTCATTTACCCCTTTGATAGTTTGGATCACATTAGAGTTGTGTCTTATCGAATATTACTCCAACAAATCCAATATCAAATTCATTACCTGTATTATTTATCAATCTTGATAAACTATATATTGGAAAATTTAAATTTATTAAATTTAAATGTCATATAATTGGAGAATAGCCTCTATGATGAGGATTATATTGTGAAGATCATGGGTAATAAATACAATGGTCTATATAAAAATACAACTCAACATTTCCATGTGTACTATTGAAACCATACTGATGATGATGAAATAAGGGAACCTGAGTATCCATGTAAAGAAGGTAACCCACAATTTTTTTCATCATATGTTACGAAATTGTGTTTTTAGGAGGCTGTTTTCAAAAAAAAGAAGAATTTATTGACAAGTGATTTTATATATATAGAATTTTTATTTAGAAGACATATTTTTATCATTATTGTAAATATAGTACACAAAAGAATTACCCAAATAATAAAAAATAAACAAAATATCATAATAATATTTTAGAACATTATACTTAGTGAGTATGTACCCGAAATAAAATAAAAAATCATAAAATGGGATACTGAACAAAAAAATATGACTGGAGAATTAAAATTCCAATCATTTGGGTCTCCAAGAATAATAACACAAATAAATAATACTAAAAAATGAAAACAAAACCATGTTAATTGATTAATTTTTTTGAAAATTAAGAATATAAACATAAAATTAAATGAGATGAATGAGGAATTATGTAAATATTATATATTTATTAAAAATAAAACAAAATGTTTTCCATTGGAATAGTACCATGTAAATTGGGAATTGTAAAATGACTATTTCAAATATTAACCTAGACATTGGAGGTGTAAAATAACACTTAGGTATCTTATAAAATAAAAATTTAAGTAATTTACAACATTACCCAATTATGAAAAACTATTAAATATGATAACATTACTATATGAAATAGAGAAATGATAAATATATTTTTTAAAAATATGTATTATTTTTATTTAAATATATTTTAATGATAATTTTAAATTCTTATTAATTTGTTTGTAAAAAATTTCACTTAAAAACCATATTTAATTACTCAAAAAATATAAAATAATTTTACATAATAAATAATAATTTCTATAATATTGGGAACTATTAATATTTCATAAATGTTATATTTTCTTTTATATTAAAATTTATTAAGAAATGAATTTAGAAATTTGAAATTATTATTCTCGTGAAATGGTTGTAATGTTTCAAATCAGTAGGAGAAATATTTTTGGATGAAATTTTTGTATACATCATAATAAAATAAAAAATAGGTTATTAGTAAAATAATATATAATAATCTTATTTCGAAATGGTTTATTTGAACTATTTTCATGTTTTAAGAATTTAGACAATACATATAAATCATAGTCCCCTTATAATATATTAACAGATTTTTATAACTATTTGGTGATATAATATTTTTTCAAATATTTTGTTCTAAAACATGACTATAAACCCCTTATAAATACAAGAAATTTCAACCAAATATCCCCACACCATAATTTAGATATATTTCTAAATAAATATCATAATACTTTCCCAAAAATCCTATCTACTTATTGAATGGGTTTTCTTCAAAAAATGTAATTGGACAATGCCCATTATGTTTTTCAATGTATGGATTACAATGGAATATGTACATGTATAAAATAATATTTTATAATTTAACATATACTTATACTTTATCATAATAAATTTGATCCGTACAAAATTAATTACACTACTATAATTATTATTTATTAATATTATTATTTTTATGGAGAACTATCAGCTAACATATTTTAATTTATTCATTATTAAAAATCTCTTAAATATTATGATTGGTTCACTATGTCTGTGGAAAATAAAATCGATTCATCATATCCACCATATTGGATAATTGAAAAAATTATTTTATTGTTAGTTATGATATTCAAACTGTATGAAATTTTTTATACCTGAATGGGTAAATATAGATAATGATAAAATAAAAAAAATTAAGTGTATCATGTATGAAAAAACCACTTTAATAAAATGACCACTTAATTATTACATTTAAACAAAATGATAATTTATTTTTTATGTATAATGTACGATCATTAAAAAAATTTAACCATATAAAAAATAAATTTACACTATATAATTAATATTCTATATCTACCAACACATTTTATAAGAACTATAATTATAATAAATTAATTAATTCGACCAAACAACCTTAAAAGAAACATCAATAGGATAATAAACATAAATATATTATCAATGTTATTTTTTAACATAAGATAATATAATAATAAAAAATCAAATATACATTTATAATTTTTGGAATCAAATTTTAAATGGATTTCATTTTACTATTTAGGAGGTTGGATACATGTACCAAGTATGTCAAGACACATGGAAAGGTAGCTCCAAAACTAGAAAAATTTCTATTATGTTGTTATTTATTCTGATTTACATTTATTTCCATTTAGATTTATTATATGTTTTTTACTTATTATGGATTCTGTATATATATTCATCTCATATATACCATGTTTCCCCCTTATTTTTTGTTGATATAAATGTTTTTATGTTCCATTCACTATAAGTTATTTAATGAAATCTTATTTAATAGAAGAATATGTAATAATTATACATTTTAATATGTTATTATTTTAATTTATTTTCATATCCATGGTTTATAAAAATACTTATTACTCTTTAAATAATGATCTAATGAATTTCTAATGTTTTGGAAATCACAATGAATTTACCATATAAAAATGTTCTTTGTATTTCTTAATACATCATTTAAGTGGTTAATTTCAATATATAATTATCCAATCAGTTATTAAAATGTTTCATCAATTATATTATGTAATCATTTACAACGGCAATTTATTTCATAAGAAAATTTAAATAAATAATTTATAATTATTTTCAAGGATGTTTTCATGATACATACTTTTATTATTCATTAATAAGGGATTGTGTATCCCATTTTCTTCTAATGGGTAATATTTTGTTTATAGTTTATGTATGATTCATTTTCCTTGTGTATCATACATATTAATTTGGTGGGTTGGACTAAAATAATAAATCATCCTAATGTAATACATTATTTGTTTCATGACATGATATTCCATATATATATGAAGACAAATATACCCAATATACTATGTTAAGGTGTCATGGAAGTGAGATGTAAATTATGAGCATAATAAAATATTTTATATTGTTTTAAACACACTATTTACTCTACTATTTTATGATATCTTCTTATTCGATCAATTATTCCTTATGGTTTTAGATGATACACACAATTTATGATATCATGTCAGGTCTCTTGACTTAAATGTGATACTTTTGTATAATTCTTACCCTCTGAATGGGAGTTACAACACAAATTGTTTCACATTTGATATATCTATTATAGATGAATGATCATTTTTATTAGGTTTAAATAGAATTCAATCCATCCCTTAGTTTTATTTGATACCAAATGATCCTATATATAGATGTTCTAGTTGAAAATTACTTCCATATCCTACCCACCAATTATTGGAATAGGACATGTATGATGCTGAGATCCATAAATTTATTATAAGAAATACTCATATATAATTATTTTCCCATATAAGACCCCCAAAAATATAACAAAATATGTCCTAGTGTGAATATAGGGTTTTAAAAGTTTTAAATACAATGTGGAGAACCATAAAACCATAATAATGAAAAACACCCACTTTGCATTACCTGAGTTGTGTAATAAGATACCCCCAATGATCAAATATTTTCAAAGTGTGTGTCCATATTTTCATAAAATTGGGTTATCTTATTTTATACATTTTCTATTTTATTTATAAAACCATAGGAACATTTTATTCTAATTAAACCCACACATATTAATAAATATCTTAACATTAGTGTGAAGTTGGTAACATTATTATATTGAATATTCCTTGAATTATAACTCTATATATGGGTTTCACATCATACTAATAAATCCACCACAAGATATCAAGGGGGTTAGTTGTAGTCAGTGGAGCCTAAAGGCATAACCATACATAATTGGGTATAAAAAATATAACATAGTTTATTTTACATTTCCTGTACTATTTATCTAATATCGAAAAGAAAAAATAATGATGTTGTTTTTTTCAATGTTTTGTATATTTTGAATATCAAAATATATTAATAGTATTTGAATGAGACTATAATTATATATATAAGATGAAAAAAAAACCTCAAAGACTATTTTTTAATATTAAATTTTTGATTTATTATATCTACACATCGATATGTTTTTATAATTTTCATATCATTTTAATTTAGTCCTTAACAAAATCATAATTATTTTAATCACAAATTACATTCATTAATACGAGATTCATATTTTGATTTTTCATTCCCATCATATTGTTTATAATAAATAATATAATCATATTTAGTAATAAATCAATTTTTATTTATGAGATTTAAAAATTCACTTCATTTAATCTTAGTCATTTACAGTTTACCCAAACACTAACAATGTTTTAAAGGGTTTTTCTTTTCACTATCCGATTTTCAATGAGTTATAATCAATAAAATTTTCAATTTTTTCTTATATTTTTCATTTATTTATCACATTATATATCTCATGGGTTATTTTACTATTCTTTCTATATAGATTTCATTTTATTTTCCCACTACACTTTTTAATGTATTCATACTTCACATGTTTCATTATATTGGTAAACTATTACAATATATATTCGATAATTTCACTTCCTTATTCATATTATTCAATAAAATAAATATTATATGTATAATTTAGAATATAAATATTTATTCAATATATCATATCATAATTATTTTTATCATTATTTATAAAAAATAATAATTCATTTTATAAATGTTGGTTCCTTCAGAGTAATAAAAAACAAAAAATGCATTTCTTCCCATTTTGGATTATTTTTTATTTTACCTATGTTCCATATTATTTATCGTATTTTATTATATAGGATTATTTAAAAATATACTAGTTAAAAAAATAAATATTTAAAATTATTGTGTACCCTACTCCTAACTGATTTGAATGTTATTTTCTACATTCATATTTCGAAAAATGTTAGTAAAATTGTAATGAAAACTATTACAATGATGTATCCTCCAATTTATTCAATATATCTATAAGATACATTATATTGGGAATTAAGTCAATTGTTTCCTCATATGAAAACACATATGATATATTTTTATCTTGGTGACTAATATATAGGATTCATCAATTCAAAATTTTCATTTTTTAGATGATACAACATGAACACTTTTTCGTACCCATATTATTTACATGTGTTAATGTGGTAATATTATTTTATTTAAATGTTATAGCATGGAAGGTATGAGGGACATGATATTCCCAAGCCCCTCCAAATTTATTAGAGAAAAATAAGAGATACATCAGACCAGGGAGGGGAGGGGTGAATCAACCCACACCCAAAAACCCTCAACAACCCCATTTATTTAAATGTTATATATTAGTTATATATTGTCTATCTGTATGTTATCCCTGGTGTAGAAATATTATAGGACTCCAATTCATTTGGTAAACCAATATGTCCTAAGGACCATGACTAGACTTAGTTGGTTAGCTTAAGCTCTATTTATTTGAGGTCATGGGTGGGTATCATATTCCCCTTATGTTATTGGGGAAAAATTGTAATCCAATGTGCATTATATTATGTAATACATGTGGTTAGAAAAACTAAACAATTTTATTTGATTCTTGATAAATATAGTGTAATGTTAAATGAATATTTTAGTGGCTAACCAAGAAATAAATTATGAAATTATATGTTTACCATTGATGTAAAATCTTATTTTATATCACCATATATCATTCTTATCCTAATTATTTTTTATGAAATTTAATATTTTATAATTTCATGATGATTATATCATAGTATAATTTTTAAATGTTATGTTATTTGATTATTCAATAAATTCATTTCATCAGCCATATTGACTTCATAATTTTATTCCATTAATCATGTAATTCTATGATGTTCATGTTTTATATTTTTCTTGATTTTATTATTATAACACAATAAATTATCCATCAATATGGGTTATAACTATGTAATTTATTATTTTTCCAACAATATAATAAATTAATATTTGATATTTTTTTAGAAAAAATTAATTTGTGGTGATTTTTTTGTGATATAATTAATTAATATTTTCTAATGGGATGGTTAAATAGATTATCTCTAAATAAATTTAAAATATAATTTATGTGATTTTATTTATAAATCTATGTAATTTTTATTTATTGGAATTTAATAAAAACTTATTTGTTATATTATTGGATCATCCAAACTAAAATTCTTAACTAGAGAATTATTTGGATTGAGTCTAACTATCCAAGACCTATTCATTATTTTAATTGTAGTTGTAAAACATTTAATTAGATATCAATAGAAACATATAATTATGACACCTAATGTATTTTATTTATATTAGGTGTAGGGTATAATATTTATAGTAAATGAAATCCAACATTGAACACCTTAGCTACCAAAGTGGTAGGTAATCAGATTTTTTAGTGAATTCTACTCTTAATTAATTCATGAATTTAGTTAATAATGAATTATATAAAATCCCCAATCCCCATGGAGATTTTTTGGGATGGAATTTCAAATTAGAATATGACAAAAATATAGGGTGGATTTTTTTTATCATTTTACATCATAAATTTTTTTAACAACATACATTGATCATTATCATCTCATTTTTTATCATATATATTATTCTATTTGTCATCATTTTTTATGTTTCATTAATTCTATTTATGGTTCGTATCACCCTTTTCTAGGTATGGTATAAAATATATATCTTTGGAAATATTTAGTAGATAAAAATATTTTTTGTGAAATTATTTATCATCCAGAGGATAAACAAGTACTCTGGAAAATCACCATTAAAGAGCCATGTTTTAGAAATTAATAATAATATTAATTTATGATATAATGTGATTATTATATATTTGTTATTTTATTCTTTATCATTGATGATGTCTTTAATTTTAATTTGTAATAAAATAATCCACACATTATACCACAAATTCAACAGAATGTGAATTATGATTAATATCATATATGGAAATGTGTAATTATGTTTTCACATTGCAAGATGAATTAATTATTTAGATAAGATTAAAATTTATAGGTGTGACAGTAAATATGAATTTTCTCCTAATAATGTACTAGATAAGCTTGTGGTGGTGATTATTACACATCACCATGTTATGAATAATTATTAAAGTCTTCATCCTAGAATAAAATTATTTTATGTATCATGGTTATAGACTCCTGTATGAATCATGAAAAAAATAGAAAAATGAATTAATTATGGAACACCAGTCCAAAAGGGTTATTATAAAGAATATATTATTTATTTGACTATATATTATTAAAATGTTTCCATTTTCCAAGATAATTTTTTGGGAGTTGATGCTAAATTAGAGGGACAATTTTTTTCTTTATAATGATGTATGGAAATAAGAAAATATTGTGAGTACATTAATTCAAAAAAAACATATTTGGTTATTGGGAAACATTATTATTCTCATGTATGTAGAGTGAGGTTTTTCATGAGTCTTCATTAATCAATCCACGACATGGAATAAATGGTTAAATAAAATTACACATGGAATTAGCTTCAAAAAAAAATCATACACCAAATACTAAATCATTGAGAGGTATTCAATAGAAATGTAGTGATAATGAATAATTGAACATTCGTGTAAGGTTGGAAAATATAAAACAATATTTTTTTGATTACAGTGGATATTAATCTTTGAATCCAATGAAATCAAGGTATTATATAGAATAGTCACTCTAATAGAAAATGAATGTAAAAATATCTTAATATAGAATCTCGAGTATTTTCAATGTATATAATAGTTACTTTTATTTAATAGAAGAAACATGCCTTATTAGTTCAATGAAATATCAATAATTAACTCTTTTAAGGGATAATTTATTAAGGAAATTATATATAAAATATGTTTTGTTATGTTCTTATTAGAAATGATAAATATATTACTATTATAATTTGACTGTTTTCCAATTGTGGATCATATTCTATGACTATTATAAATACAAAAGTCATGAATTTCAATTAAGAATAATGTATAAATTATTAATGTGTTTTTCTTATGTTATATCCATAAATATTTTTACTAGTTTTTATCATTAGGAATTAAATCTTGTAGTTAGTTATTTAACATGAAATGAATGTAGTCTATGATTTTATCAATGAACAAGATAACTATAATATTAATAATTAATAAAACAATGTTTTATCTTAATAATAATATATGTTATATATAATTAATAAACATGATATTTATTGGCTTACTTTACACTTACTTTTGAATGATTACAAGTGTATTCTTTGTGGAATGATATTTTAAATCTAAAAATGATGGAAATAAAGAATTTTTATTTTTTACAAATTTATTATATCGACGATACTACTAAATTTAATTTTTTTTTCATTGGTTTAGGGTGTTGGGTGAATTTTTATGAATTTTAGATTTAGTTGAAACAAGTAATCTGGGTAGTTTTAGTGTTTTCAAAAAATTTTATCACATGAATGATACCAAAGATATTTAATTTTTTGACAAAAATCAGAGGTCTCTCTTGATATGAACTTCAGGGATTTAAATTGAGATTCATTTATATGTTTTATGGGTGTGAAATATATATGATTTAATATGTTATCACATGGGTATGAGATAGATATATAAGATAATGTGGAATGGTGGTCATTATAAAATTTATATTTTAATATTTTTCATCAACATTTATTAAATACCATTATTTATGGCATTTTTTACTTGTAATCATCAATAAAAATTTTTGGGAGTCTATTTGAATAATGTCTTTATCGATCATTGATATGGTCTTCTAAATACATGGATATAATCATTTTTAATATTGTAATATCAAGTTTAATTATTAAGGATGCTGTAGAAAATATAATTTCAATAAATTTCAACTGGGATTTGGGTTTCATTATATTGATTTAGTAATTTTTTAATCATTTTCTACCTTAAATGGGGTGTCAAAATCCTCAATTTTACTTTATGATCATGTATAAAATATCAAAATGTTAGATTACTTAAAAAAACTAATAGATGGAAATGAAAGAGAATATTTTTGGTGTAATATGATCAAAATAAGGGAAAGTTATATTCTGATTTCCTAAAATGATATGAAATGAATCTTTAGATTATTTGATTATGAATAATAAAAATAATAATGTATAAATAAAAAATTAATGAAATTTCATTATGATGAAAAATACTAAAATATTATATCCACGAATGATCAATTATAGGTTTTTAATTATTGGTTAGATTATCATTGAAAAAGCTCATAATGATTAATTATTATTGAAGATAAATTTTGTAATTTCTAGATTCAACCAAGTGGAATCCTATATAAAATATAAATAGATATATTCATGTCATCAATGCAGATGTTATATCCATGGAAATGTAATAGATGTTTAGAAATCATATATGAAAGTTGAGTGTACATATAATTATTTAATTTTTGTTATTTATTATATGTTTTTATAGATTAATAATTATATATGGATTTATATTTCTATCATATTAATATATTTTCATTAAAAAATAAATAGAATAATTTTACCACATATTATTACTCCATTGTAGTCATATACTCAAATTGTGTAAATTGAATTCATCATTTTCCTCTTAATTTTAGTTTTATTCTTCATTAAGGATTCAACTACCTAGTAATTTAATTTTATATGATATTAATATGAGCTATTAATTTTAATTTTTTAATGATTTTATATTTCCTTGAGTATGTATTTTAAATTTTATTGACATAATATTTCTATCTATTTCATGATTAACATGTGTATTTGAGTTTTTTATTAGAAAAAAATCCACATATAGATAATAACTATAAAAAATTGTGATCACTATGTTAATATTTGAGAAAAATATTATTTCAATTTATAATACATTTGATAAGGGGAATAATATATTTGTGGTTCATGGGATATGGACATAGAATCATGATTAGTCTTCAATTCATATTTTTAAATATAGAGTGGTGGACTAATGGAATTGGAAAATTTATTTACACTACATATATACTGAATGAATCTATTTTTTAACTATTTAAATGTATTTGGAATATAATTATGTTGATTTTAGAGGTTTAATAAAGTTAATGCACCGCATGATATGAATTGTGTGTATAATGAGGATGATGAAGTGGATGGTGAGTATGGTCATGCTAATTAACAAATGTTAACACAATTAATGGAAATTTTTTACATACCACATAATATAGTTAATAATTATCAGATGGAATAGGTGGTTTAGTGTAAATTATGTATTAAAAGAGGTAAGAGTAATGAAACAAATAATGTCATCTTTTTATCAATTAGGATTAAATTTTTTGGGATTTAGTTTAACACTATATTAGGTAATATTTAATGGCTTCATATCATCTGTAATTAATGGATGATGTTGATACATTAGAAAACTCAAAATCAGGTAAAACAAAGAATCCAAAAAATAAAAATAAACAACAATAAATTTTTATGCCTAATTAAATATGTATCCTCAAAAAATAATTCTTCCAATGAGTAGAGGTAGGGTATGAAATCATACTCTAAATTAATATCATACACTCTAATTGAATAGAATACATAATATTGAAATATTTAAATACTTAAAATTCTTGATTTATTATGAAAGGCCTCATAAAATTAGTGTTTCTTATCCAATGATCTAATATATTCATTGAAGGATCTCAAAATTAAATATATTTGATATAATATTCAGTATTTTAACTCAACATAAATCACTATTTAAACACATTATTTTAATTATTTTTATGATATTTATAATTTTTTATCATTAAAACATCAATACAGTTGAGTTCCTTTATATTGATGTTTTATGTTAATTCTTATTTTTTTAATAATTTGATCAACTAACTCTTATGTGACATGGTGAAATAATTGTCATGGGATTCTAAAATTATTTGTTGGAAATATTGATTCACAGTGGCATGACCTGACCCACTAGGTCCCTGAGTATACTAATGGTAGTTTGTGAGTTTCACTAGAATTTTGGTTCTAATATGTTTGGGGTTCGTGAGTAGAACATAGTATAATTATCACACACATGGGATGAAATATCCTAAATTAAAGTAACAAAAACACAGACAACTATAATTATACATTTTAGAATAATGAAGATTCCTTGATTAAAGAAAGATAAGTTCACGAATAACTGCTAACCTCCCACAATGTTTCATAGAAAACTATATCTAGTGTAAATATGGAAATATATATGCCTAAAAATTAGAAAATATGTCTAAAAATATCAATCACTGAGAATAAAAAACTAACAATGAACCTCTAATATCTGACTCTTTGCTGGCTTACACCACCACCATGCACCTATGTACACCACATATACCTGATCTACCAAGATCACTATTAATCTAACATTCGTTTACATAATAAATGACATATTATTCATAATTCCAAATATAGTAGAGTATATAGATAACCAGTAGAAAACCCATAAATCATTAGTGATAATAAGAAAATATGATTTTCATCTAAAAACCATTAATTTGTGTATGAAGTATAAATGAATGTTTATATATGTAAATATATTTCCAAGAGAAAGGTATTTTTTTGTAAAGTTTAGTAAATGTATTCATATAAAGATCAAGTAAAATAACTAAACTATTTGAAAATAATTTGGTATTCAACATAAATCCAAATTTAACCTCTAATTAATAGTGGCAGAGTATCCTATCCATATTATAATGGGTGAAATTATGATTCCAATAGAGGATACATTTCTCATTTTAGCTCTCTAGATGGGTGAATCAAAAACACCATATATTGGGTATCCCTATCCCATGTCATCCGAGATAAATAATAACACACCAAATCATGTGTAAAAAGGATCCCATCCTCCATTCCCAAAAAGTTGAATACTGACTCTGGTGGAGGGTTCCACTCCAAATATGTAAAATACGAACCATGTATATTAATGACATGATAAAATATTTTCTATCAAAACTATAATTTTGGAAGAAACTTTAACTAATTTAGAAACACATTGTATATTTGGAAATAATTTTAATTCTATACAATAGATCCATTTTCTTGATCCACATATAATGGTACACTGATGGGACAATAATGCTTCAAAATTTAGTCTTGAAATAAGGATTCTAGGTCATCAGATAATCAGGGAATATGTATATTAAATTCACATAGAGTATTCAAAATATATCCCCAAATTCACATAAAGAATATGTATAAACTACATATATGGTGTGTAAATTCTCAGCTACATATCAAATGTAATAGTACATGGAATGTAGAGTACTCAGGTTCATAGAATGTGTACACCTATTCACTATAAACCCTGAATGCTAGGGAATCATGCAGTGTGTTCTAGTACACAGAGTGTTTGATATTTTACATAGACTTCAAGCTATTGTTTTGTATCTCTAATTTTATTTTTCTAATTATGAACTAAATGTCATGTATTCATTATTTTTTTAGAAACATCATATTATTTGGCAAGCTTCACCAGAGTCATTTTTTTGACAAGATCACACACAAAAATTTCAAAAAATAGTATCATATAGGGGTTTACCACCATTATTAGTATCATTACATCAAAAAAATGATAGAATTATTATCACTATTAAAGGTATCTAACTGTTGAGATTCAATGGTAATTATGTTGTCCGCCAGAGAGAGGGATACATCAGTGGGGAAAATCATTTTAATAAATATTTTCTTTAAAAATACTTCCATCTATTAATTTGATCATTCATATATTAACAGTTAGTTAAATAGATTGTTATAAATTCTCTGTCATTAATTTTACATTATTAAATTATGAAAATTTAATGTCTACAGAATGGATGTTTTTTCAAGGATCATCCTCAATGTGAGAACATATTGTTTTCTTTTTTGACTCCGACAATATAATAGATTTTCCAATAATATACCCCCATAGATTACATGTATTATTGGGAGGAATCATCCATAACCTAAACTAGATGCTATATTAGTAAAGTGAATGGCCATTATCCAAAAATATATAATTGATCTATATCTTTGAAATATCCCCATATCTATTTATAGGTTTGTTATAGTAGTTTATATTGCATTAAATAGTCTTTAAGACTCAATTACGAGCAGCCTCATTTAATGAAATCATCTACCACATAGAATGATTTATTTTTCCTCAATTTTTATGGAATGTCACATGAATGAACAAAAATTGATTTTTATTAATGGATGGGAAAGAGAACTGTTCCAGGTACAAAGGGATATACTCATTGAGGTTTGAAGTGGTGAAGTCTAAGGGAATCCCCCTGTACAAAATTCTTACATTCAAGAGGGATTATACCCAAACTAGAGTAAATAGTCAAGGATTCCTTTTTCATATCATCATGATAGTGTGAATCATCTTCAAAGTTGGACTCTCTTCAGATATAACGAACAATATTCCCTTGATTAGTCTCCACAGAACATTTTCTTATTAAATAGATCAAATTACATTGAGGATAAGCTTTACCATGAATGGACTGCATGTCGATCTCAGAATCTGATTCAATGTCAAAAAATGTCATGCCATACCATATGGAAAGCATCAACCTGTTGTGCAATGCTCTCATCTCAGAATCCAATGAGATCCACAGGACAAAATATTACTAAATGAAATAAAGACTAACCCATTAAAATCCTAGAAAATACCACCAATCTCATCTATTCATTCATGTAAGATCCATCAACATTAATCTTATTTCCATTCAAAGGTGGGAACCACCAATACCAATGGCATTGCGAACTCAAAGAATCTTGTTGCATGTTAACAAAACTTTAGAGATAATGGGACTTCTATCCTCCATTCTTAACTGAGAACAAATCATGGATAGGCACCATCGATCTCACTTGAAGATAGAAAACCAAGAGTTGGTTACCTATTGTCACCATTTTTAAAAACTCCCATATAGTCTATGAAATAGAGATAAAAAAGGTGCCATAGATATTATTGTTCATCTCCTGATGTTCTGAACCATAAAACTATTTGATGTGGAATTCTTACATGAGGTCACATTCACTACAAGAGTATCCCCACTGACCCGTAGCAGCTGAAGGACACACAACCTAATCAATCTTGATAAACAGATGCACCACTAACTCTCCTTGTAGATTATCACAATAGTAGAATCAATATTCCATGGAAATTTTTAAATGATGTATACACCAACCATATCCCATATCCAATAGTTTTCACTTCCTTATAACATTTTACTTGAACAAAAACACTTTAAACATACAAAATTTGATGCTAGTTGTTGGTCTTCATCTCCTATTTACATCATTCTTGATCTTGATAACTCACTCAATACTTCAGTGCTATATTTTATGGTCAAATAAACATCAACCCATTTATTCTTCTGATGGATGTTCATAGTCATTTACATTCTCTCTCTAATAATACACTACTCTCTCCCCTCTTCTCAGTTATTTTATTCATATATCTTTTTTTGTTCCCTATTAATATATAATATCATTGTATGTAATATTTGGGAATCATAAGGGATCCAAAATGAAATTACTAAAAAAACTATTGATTTATTGGTATATAATGTCTTTAGAATATAATGATATTTTAACCTATGAAATATCCCATAAAAAATCAAAACATTTTAAATCTTCCTCATGTATACTTTTGATTTATGAACATTTCGTCCGTTGTTCGCTCACATTGAATGACTTTCTCAACATTGTCATAATGTTTTGATATTACAATAATATGAAATATTTCAATGATATTCTTGGATATTTCCTTTAATAGAATCTACTTGGATCCTCATGGTTCTCTATCTTTATTAGCTCAACTCAACATTCTTCATCAATCAGTTCATTGATAATTCTATAGAATGATTCTTGTTCTCTTAGTGGTCTCCATAAATTTCAAATTCATTTTTATCAATTTGGATTGTAGATTATTCTTCTAAAATAGTAAAATTTAACCTCTAACAGTCAATTTTATAAATATAGACATATCAATACAGAAAATATCTTCTATAATTCTAATATTTTTTTGATTCCTTTATCTAGTATGTTCTTCGTCAATGCATATTGGATTCCATAATTCCTTATTTAAAATATTACACTACTACTCACATTTCATCTAAAAATTTATAGTTAAATTATCTAATGTTTTTCAACATACTAACTTTCATAAATTCTTATGATTATACATTTAGTTGCATCAATATTCTACCTTTATTCTTCCAATAATCCTTATTTTACAAATCCTCATATGAATAGCTAAATTTTTATGGAGACTTATTATTCTGTCATTTAACTATTCATCATTTATTAGATTCAATAATCCACAATTCTTTACATGCATAATAATAATACACGGATACGACTCTCATATACTCAAGGAAACACATGTCAAATTTTTTATACACCAAAGTCATTTTTGTAATGAAAAAATTAACATATTTTAACATAGCCCTTCTCATACCATTTTGGTTTCAGAATAATTATCTTTTAATCCAATTATTTTTTCATTATCTTACAACATCATGATAATCTATATTCTGTGTATTCATTTCACACCTTGTAGAATATTTTTAATATCTTTTGAACACTTAAATTTTTTGTTCAATCAATAAACCTTATTGAAAAATATTTCTATGTTAATGTGTCTTATTATGTTCACCATGTTTTACATTTATTTCACTTAATTCCATTTTAATATTTATCATAGGTACTCTTTTTATATGTTAAAGTTCACCTTATAGTCTATAGTAAAGAATAAGGGATGTTTAACAATTCTTTCAGAGTCATTATCTTTCCCATCACCCATTTTTCATTAACATCTATCATTATGTTATTATTTTTTGACCATAAATGTTATATTCTTCTATACATCTTAATATTTGTCTTCATTTGGGTCATTAAAATCACCATCAACATAATTTATCATAAAATGGATTCATTTTAATATCCCATTGAGTTGGTTATTCAATCTTATGTATCACCATATCAAGGATTATTATTTCAAATTTTTTAATAATTTGTTTTATGTTTTTCTTCATTATTCAACATTATTCGTGAATAAATAGTAGTTTGGTTATATACAAATTTGATATTAAATTATGATTTTGAAATAATCATTTCAAAATATTCCTCCTTTAGCTGTCAATGATACTAATTTTACTTATCTTCATTAATTTTATTCGTAGTCAAGAAGTAGTCATTTCATATATGGTGTTCCTTCTTAAATGTCTTACCCCCATCATAATCAATTATTCATATAGGATTATTTCAAAACCTCCTTATAAACAATATCATTTATCATTAAAAAAATATATTATCATAATCGTACAATGTGACTATAAATATTCCATTTCTATTTATTATAAATATCTCTTCCAAATATTTATTCCCTTTCTCTACTCTATTGGAAATAAATTCAAGGTATGTTTAAAATACATCAGATGATTGAGGAACATTTCATCAGTTTCTTATCTACTCCACCGATATTCTATTGAACTAAATGAAAAATATGAATTTAAAAATATATTGATATAATCTCTTTTCCCAACGATAAAAATACCGACTCTGTGATTTCATTAGCCATGATTAGTGGAGAAACCAAACTAATTTACTTAAATGTAAATGTTTTCTATATAAATAATAACTAATTCCAACATTTTTAAACTCATATTTTATAGGTAAGTTATTCATTTTTTCATTTAGAATACATTCATACATCAATAAAAACAAATATATCAAAATAATCAAGCATTAAAATACATTTCTCTCACTTTTCAATGAAATAGATTATTTTTCATTAATAGATCAATCATATCCAATTTAATCTAACAATATATTTTCATACGAGTAATCAAGATTATAAAAATTGTACCTCACTAGATATAGATAAGTTGATGGTACATAACTTCATTATCATGAAAATTAATTAACCTACTCGATCTTATAATTTAGGGTAATTTATTATTTATTCCACTAAATTATTCTAGATCTTATATAGGAGAAACATGGTTGTTCAAAATATTACTTTATATGAAAATATAATTATCACTGAATAACCATTTTTTCACATCTGGTACCCCCTAAATGAAATCACCCATCATTTAATTTTCAATGTAGGCACAAAGAAATATTTATAAGAAAATTGGGATCATTTAATTTCATTATTTATAAAAATATGTAAAAAGAATTATTCTCATCATTGAAACTATTTTCATGTCTTCTTTATTTAAATTCAGGTTGTCACCCATAACAATCAAAGAATCAATATTGCTAGGTGGTGTATAATTATTCTTGTAACATTTATTTTTTAGATTTTATGGGGGTTTCTTATTAACATTATCCATGGATACTTTCAATTTTTACTTAATTTTTAATACCATGTTCCTTTAAACAAGTAATAATATCATGATTTTTTATTATGTGGTTATCTATTATACACCTTCTAGAGAACATGTTATCATCCAATAAATAACTGTATAGTGATAACATCCTCTAAAATTAAACATCATCATTAGAGATGTCTATGAAGATATTAATCCACATGTTACATTGTTAGATTGACTGAATTTATATCATAATCATGATTCAATTAAAGTGATCATTAATGGAAAATTTATAGTTGTCCATGAATGTATATTTTATTCCACCTAAGTAACATCTAGTATTGGGATCCTCTTCTTCCAAGATATTTTTTAGTGATTCATTACTTTTATATTCTTACTGTTGGAACATTAATGTTGACTTATTAACAACAATAATTTTATATTGATTTGAATTTTATAGCCTCATTTCTATAGGTGTTAGTCTATTATTCATGGTTAATATAATGCAAAAATATTCATTTATATGAAATATCATTCCATAATATCTATTGAAATATCCATGAAATAAAATCACATTTGATATCCTTATGTTTTAGATTTTCTATAAGGTTTGAGTATTACAAATTGAGTTTCTATTAACTTCAATTCTCCTAAAAATTAATTTTTTCATTATATTTTTTGCAAATTTTTTTAAAATTATCCAAAAATCAACAATGATGTTCTAAAAATTCCACAACACTAATATTATTAAATAAATAATGGATTCATAAAAAGTGTTGAATTTTAGTTGGTAGAAAGTTATTTTCAAACATTTTCATTCTGAATGATATTTTTTTTATTTTTGGCATCATAAATGGAACACATACAATTTTCTTTACTTAAATCCAACTTTACATATGTACGGGATTTAATTATAACATTATTCATTGATAAAAATTTAAATATATAACCTAATATATTAGAATTATATACATTAGTTCATAACGACTAATCAGAACATGGGTTTACATTTTCATCTACTATTCAGAAGATAGAAATTCTAATTCTTTCATATTGTTCCTATGGTATGATTGAATTTTTCCAGAAGTATGGAATTTTTTTTATTACATTACAGAATCTATTATTATAATAATATAAAAAATCAAATTTTGTAGATTCAATTGTTTTTAAAATATATTCATGATAAATTCACATTAAACATAACATTTTCTTTTTATTTTGGGGTACATCATGTTTTCCTTACATTTAGCTTTCAAATTGAAATTATATATCATTATAAACTCATCAATAATTTTAAAGATAGAATTCCTGATATTTATTTATTAAGGAATTTACTACTAATTGAGTTTTATTAATTTTATGTCTACTCTAAATTTATAAAATCCATCTCTTAAAACATTGGAAAAATTTCTTAATCACAAAATATCATTTCCATTTCTTCTTCCATGATGTTAAAAATTTCAGTAGATAATAACAATTTTTTTAATAACATATATTGGGATTTTATATTATAACATTCTTAAAACAACATTTAGATTAGATTCCCTTTATAAAAATGATCTGATTTGAGATATGATATTTTTATCAAACTAGCCCTCACTGTAGCGAGTTATATATATTCCAACATTAATAAGGACATTAGATTGTATTATATTATTTTAATAAAAATTTATCAAAATAATCATGAAATTCACACTCAACCCATATAGATAAATATTCTTTACAATTATTAGATTTAATGTATTTTCTAAAATTAAAACCCCACATTTTAACAACTAGTATTGGTGGATCCTCAATATAGCGTATTTGTATGGAAAACATCTACTAAATTTTATATTAGTTATTTTTATAATTCATTATGTTTTCAAAAAATACTCTATATTCATATAGCTATGGTAATCAGTCTTTTTTGTCAACTCATGGATACCTTATTTATATTTTGAGGTAAATATTTTAACAAATTTTGGAATGTTTCAC
The DNA here is from genome assembly GCA_963277665.1 of Viscum album. Taxonomy (NCBI): domain Eukaryota; kingdom Viridiplantae; phylum Streptophyta; class Magnoliopsida; order Santalales; family Viscaceae; genus Viscum; species Viscum album. Next base: position 1,032,507,248 of record OY728150.1, read on the forward strand.
TTTATAAAATACTTTTAATGGAAAATGGGAAGGAAAAATATTAATCCAAAATTAGATAACAATTGCTATGATACAATTTTTTGTTTCCATGTGATCATTCTATCACCCATATAGCAGTTGCTTCTGGGGTGAATACCTTTTTACTAATTATTTACAACATAAATTCATCCATTAATAATGATATATAGTCTCTCTTATTAGTTAATCATATGGACCATTATAAAATTACCTTAAACAAATTTCACTTTTTTAATTAATATAATGAGATATAAATAGAATCAATGTTTTTTTATAAGGGTTATCATCAACATGTGAACCTAATATTTACTATTTATGTAACTATTAAGACATTTATATAATATTAATATATTTAACATTGTTTGCATGTTTTATGGGAAGGAATCACAAATAACACATGTGATTATTAAAATAATACATTTAAATTATCATTATACTGTATCACACATTTAATCTATTTCTATAGAAGATCACCCAATCTACGAATAGGCATGATGTTGTTTCATATACCAATATTCCTTCCATTAAAATTTAATTACAAACACTCTCATGAATGGAACATCAAATTACTCTTTTACATCTTCTATAGTCAAGATACATGCTAGAAATATCCTACATCATGTAGTGTTTTCTTCAATAACATTGACTAGATTAAACTTCAATGTTTGGAAAATCTAAAATTTTATGCATGTTATTGGTCTTTCTCCCCACATTTCTGTTATCATTACATAGAGTACATACAATGTACTTCAGAACACCACGGGTAAGATCCCAAATTTTTCCAGGTATAAATTTTTGGTTAATATGAGTTATTTAGAATATAAATCATTGCCTAAATTTATATAAAACATTGAAACTTTACACCCATAAGATTTAACCATGTGAAATTCTATTTCACCATGTTAAATATTTCACCACGTGTAATTTGATTTCAAAATGTGAAATTTGATTTCACCACATAAAATTTGATTTCACCATGTGTAATATTTCACCATGTGGAATTATATTTCACTACATGTAAGATTTCACCATGTGTAATTGAATTTCACTACAGGTAATCAGAACTCTTTAAAGGGTTTAATTGGATATTCACATAAAATGTTAAATAAGTTTCACAACATGAAACACAAGTTCATGTTGTGTAATTTTGATGATCAATATATTAAAAACATGTTTCAGCATTGTGTAAATCCTCTGTGATCATTTTCATGGCTATAGAAGCTCCGTCCAAGACCATTCATTTATTGAAAACAACTTGTGAACATCTTCTATGGACTGAAACACCTCTTCGCAGAACAATCTTTGACCAAAGACCCTCCGTGCATATCCATCTTTTTTCGGGTCATCTATTGTTGATTTCGGGTGTCTTAATTGATCAATAAGTGATCTCGCATTTGATATTATATATCTGGATTGATATTATTACGGTATGAATTCATATTATTAAAATTCATATAGTTTAATTGCTGACTTATTATCTGGATCTTGTTGAGAGGAATCTAGAAGCGGATTTCTATTTCATACATACAGCTAGTTCACCACTTCCTTCTCTTTAATGTAGTCAGATCTAAATCCCATTATTCAACCAATTCTTATTTGATTATGCTCAATTTTGGGATATTTTTTAGCGAGCGATCTTTTTCATAGATCTTGAGGTGGGTGGTCTATAATTCAAATCCCATAGACTTGATTACAATTATGTGTAAGTAATTATATAGTTTTCATTGATTTCGAATAGTCACATTCGTGATTAAATTAATTAATTTGGTGAATAAATTTATTAATTGAAAAGTGGAATTGGGTGGTGAGATTTTAGATCCTGATTAAATAATTTTTAAAATAATTACTGATTTTTGATATTATTGAACATGATTAATTAATTATGTAATTAATATAATGGAATGGTTGGTATTATAAAATTTTGTTTTTAAAAATTAATTTTTGAATTATTTATTGAAATGTTGGAATTGTGAATAAGATAATTAATTACAGAATTAATTATGGGATTTTTACTTTGGGAGTATTCATTAATTAAATATTGAATCAGTTAATGGTATTGATGTACTTAATTAGTTAGGGAATTACTTAAGGGTATTTATGTGACAAACTAATTATTGAATTAGTAATGGAATTTGGGAAATATTAGATTTTGAGTTAATTAATGAATTTAATGGTTATAAATTGTGAATAATTAATTGGAGAAATAAGTATTGGATGTTGAGTTGTTGAATGATTAATTAATAATCGAATTAATTATTTGTCTTTAAATGGTTAATTAATATTAAAATTAATTAAAAAAAGCATTGTCATTATTTATTAAGTGAATTAACTAATGGGATAATCATGGTTTATTAACTATTGAATTATTTAATATATTATAAATGATTAATTAATTATGAAAATTAATTAATGAAATTTATGTTATTAATTAATTATTGGTTTAATTAATTTAAATGGGTTATGATTAATTAATTGGTGAATTAATTATTGGAAGTTGAGGTACTTAATTAATTTTTGAATTAATTGATGGAGTTGTAATGACCAATTAATATTTCAATTAATTGAAGGATTTTGTATGATTAAATTTTTGTTAATTAATAAATGGTATGATTGGTGAAATGGATATTGGTTTGGATTATATTTTCATGTAGTAGCACATAGGATAACTTGGGTGTGAGGAAGGGATTAATTGGGAAGAACAAGAGATATTCTATTATTATTTTCGATGGACCGTGCGATAATTCAAAGAAGAAGACCATGTGAGATTCTACTTTTTTGAAGGACCATGTGAGCCTTCATTGAAGAATATTGTGTGACATTATATTTTGTTTTTGATGGTTTTTTCTGCAATCTGGGGAAAATAATGACAGAACATTCCTTTTCTATATAGGAAGATGTTATGCTTCATTTCCTATTACTCACTTAAGACCCTTGAGGTTATGACATATAGTGCACATTACTCATGACTATCTGATTTGCATTTTTAATGTATTTTATAAAGGATATATGTATTATGATAATGAATTGTAATATAGACATTTAGATTTTTGATATCCATTGGGAATGGTTCAAATTATGGTGAGGGATAAAGCATGTATTGTGGATTGGGAGTCAATTATTGCCTAAGAAAAAATGTTGTTAAATAAAGAGTAACCGAATAAATTATAAATTCTTAGATTATTTCATTATTTATTATTTATAAAATTGCATACCCTTTAACTGATTGGATTTTTTTTAGTCACCCATGGTGGCGTCCTACTGATTTTTAGTTTCACCCAACTCGGGATGCCTGATTGGTTCCTGGAAAGACATCATAATTGAATGACATTTTATGGTAAAAGGAATGTCGTTAGATTACTGATTGGGGATAGTGTAGGGGTGAGGGAAATATACATGGTTCTGAACCCGCTCGAGAGTAAGAAGTGTCTTTAAATTTAGTATCATTTTATACAATTTAATACTTACTTTGGCCTGTACTATTTACCTTTCATTTGAGTACTATATTTCATGTTTTGGTTATCTTATAACATTGTTATTGTTTGTGATTATATATGATTCCTCATTTGTTTATTTATTTTCCACTATTGTTATACTCAGATAAAATAGGGTATAGTATCCCAATGATTAACTTATTAGACCCTCAATGCTAGTGTCATGGACCGCCTTTGGAAATGCGAGGGAAGGGGAGGCAAAGAGCCCTACCCTTCCTTCCGTAAGGCGAAGAAGAGATAATGACCCCTGAGTCTTGCCTTCAGTAGGCCCCAGAGTGGTGACTAGCAACAAGGGTATATATTTTCACAATATGGGAGGTATTAACCTTTTTTAGCAATATCGGTATATAAGAGAATCTAACCACCAAAAAACAAGGTACAATATGCATAAAAATAATCCCAAATCCAAACCCACAAGCATGTTTTAAAAAAAACTGAAACAAAAGTACAAGAATCTCTGAAGTACAATACCAAAAAGGAAAAAGGAAAACTGAGTAGCAATAAAAAAACTGGGCACCAACCAGAAACAACCCCCCCAACATCAAGACTAGTAGGGTCCGACACATTCCTCAAAGCCCTCTTGGAAACCAAAAAGTAAAAATATGGTGAGCAAACAAGTATAATCAGTAGGGAACCTAAATCTATCGTGCACAAGTTGGGTTATATTATAATTTCCCGTGAAAAACAGAAGTAACCAGACATTGATCAAGGAAACTAATCACCCATCATCACAAGGAACACTCTCTAAATATCTCAATCTAGGTAAATAGTAGTATAGGACATCATTACAGGGTAACCTGAACCACCCTACCACTGGTCATCTAGAAATCCTACGCGTTAAACCTCACCCACAAGTTCCACTACCATACCACGCCTGCACACACCTCATCCACAACCATCCAAAAATCATGCCTGCAAACACCTAAGCCATAACCACCCAACCTGCCTGCAGACAACTGGGTCGTATTACAACCACATACCAAAAAGTTCTACCCGCACACACCTAGGTTCCACAACGGTTACACATCTCTTCAGAAGATACCTGGGCTTTATCCTGAAGACACTAGGAAAACTACAACCACACCTCCCACCCAAAGACACCTGGGCCTTATCCCAAATATACTTGGGAACATTATTGCTGAAAACACCTAGGCCTCATATCCATAACAGAAAATTTCTTGAAGGTTTTGGGATAAAACAACACACCATGCTCAAATAGTCTTGGGTTATGGTAACCATCTAAGACCATCAAAACCTCTAGGAGAGGTAGAATAAATGATATAACCACCAGGAAAAACACCCTACTCCATGAGATGGTATTATTCGACAATAAATTCTCAACATGGGTGGGGTTATATATCAACATGAAGAAAATACATGATGAATACTGAACAAGCACTCTACCCATCCTGTGGGTTCTAAAACAATGATCCAAGCACATGGCATAACACTGATAGCCCTACGACATGCACATAACAACAATCCCAAAACTCTCCACTCAAGTTATCATCATTGAAAATTTACATTTCAATCATTCCTTTACTATAAGGAAACTAACTTGAAAAACCAGAATAAGAAACAAAAAAAATAGAACTAGAAAATCAGTTATTTAAAATTTCACTTGCTTTTTTTCTTATAAGAAAAAAAACAAAGGGAGACGCCTCAAACCACGTCCCTACCGGTTTTCTCCCATAACACAACCAAAGGCAGTTCAACTGTCTACAATATCATCCAGTCCATAATCAATCGACCTCTCAACAATAGGTTCTATTCCACAACCAGTGCCACCCCGTGATCTCAACAACACCACTACATAACATGTACATGGCACCAAAGAGATTCCCCATGCATATCATTAAAATAGATCAAGCAGTTTACATACTCGACCAATGATAGTCACCATGTTCCTCTTTTTCATTTGTTTAACTTGGGTGATCACATAGGGGTTAAATTCATCAGGAATCCGTTTAAATAGCCAGGTATAAGTGATTAACCTTTTTTTCATGTTTAAACTTTTTAATCACCAACATGTTCAGAAAATAGAGCCTTTCCTCTACGCAAACAAGGACCACCAAAGGCAATGATTTTTAGTAGTATCAAGCTTCTAAAATTCACCACACATAAAAGAGTAATAACAAAATCATCTCTACACATCCCCTTCTTTTTAACGACCATTTATTATCTTTTTTAGAGGTCGATTCTCAATTATATCTCATGGATACATTGTCATACCCACCCCTGTATGATTCACGTAAAAGGGAGATGAAGGTAGAATTTAATACGTTGATGATAAAAGATCATAGTTTCTTCCTCACATCATGAAAATATATTTGAACTTGATTGATACCTTCTAGTTTCCCCAAAATAGGCGGTGTAATAGGAGTACTGAAACTTCAATGAAGGGATGATCTGTGGAGTTCATATTGATCCCACGACTTCTTAGGAATAGAGGAAGGGTTTGAGTATCTTTCACCTAGGAACAAGAAGTAAGAACGAAGGAAAAATTATATATCATACCTTTATAAGATTTAATGGAGTAATGATTTAAGATATGATGATTTTTTTTATTAATGATAAGATCACATTAAACCCCGAGGTTTGACCAAGTAAAGGTTTCCCCACTATTAAAAAAAATAAAATAGGAGTTATGGCATTTGAATCGGCCTTAGAGTCCTTAAAACATGGATTTAAATGCATTTTACATCAAAGGAAACATAAAATGGGAAAATTGTAAGAATCTAGAAACACTGTACACCTAACATGAAATTAAAAAAGTATTGGATGGCTCACCATTCATGAAACCTAACTGTTCTCAGAAAAACTGTAGAACCTCACTAGTCTTGAAAACCTCACCTATCTGGAAACACTATTCTTGAACTAGAAATTTGGGAAAGTGAATAGCCTTCTGTTGGAAATATCATATTGTTCTTGAAACACTATTCATTAACTAGAAATTTGAAAAAGGAAAAAGCTCGTTGTTGGAAATAGCCTACTGTTCTGGAAAAACTGTTCATGAACTAGAAGTTTGGAAAAGGGAATAGCCTATTGTTAGAAATAGCCTACTATTCTGGAAATAATTTTCATGAACAAGAAATTTGGAAAAGGAAAAATAATGTTGTTGGAAATAGCCTACTATTCTCAAAACACTATTAATAAACTAGAAATTTTTGAAAGGTAATAACATGTTTTTGGAAGTATCCCACTGTTTTGGAAACACTATTCTTGAACTAGAAATTTGGAAAATGAAAAATGTATGCTATTGGAAATAGCCAACTGTCCTAGAAGCACTATTCATGAACTAGAAATTTGGAAATGGAAATAGCTTGCTGTTGGAAATAGCATACTGTTCTAGAAAAACTATTCATGAAATAGAAATTTGGGAAAGTGTAGAGAATAATTAACCTTGACCTCCCAGAACACCTCATACACTAGATATCAACAACATAATAGAGTAGAGAGGTCCAGACCATTACATTAGATACCTATCAAATCATTCTCATCCCTAAGAATTCAAAACCAATATAGAAGAAAAGAGGGATCCGAACAACCACCCTGTAAGATACCTCTCAGGGGAAAACCACCATGATTTGTTCGAAAGCTGGAACAAAACCTCGACATCTATGAACACTTCCCTCTAGATTTATCAAATTTAAATAGCTACAACAAACCAAAATATCAAACTGTACCGACACATGGGTCAGGGAGTTCTTTCATACATGTCAGGATATTATCCACTTTAGGTGGCATTGACTCCCCTACATGGGTTTAATTACATCCACATAAATTCATCCTGATTAGGAATCAGGTCTTCCCTTACCCACACATTCAGACACATCACACACATCTAGAGAATAAGGGAAAAATCATTACATACCCAAAAAATTCAAGCATAACATCACATAAAAGGTACAAAAAAATGAACCCCTCAAAGAAAAACTAAGGACAACAACAAAAAAAAGATATGGGTACTAGACATGCATCTGGGACTCCCTCTCTCAAGTACTCACCTCAAAGACAATGTGTCATCACAAGACATGAAATAAGGGAATAGAATGCACAAACATCACCTTCTCCTTACGGTCATGGATCTCTACTGGCCTCTCCATGAAGGTCACATCATCTCCAACATCGATCTCGCTCTAATCAATGACGTGTGAGTCGTCATGAAGATAACATGGAGATGTGATACATGGAAAACATCATTTATCCATCTCATCTAGGGGGAAGTTCTATGTAATATGCCATGGCTCCAACATGAGCCAATACCACAGAAATACCAACAAAACGAGGATAAATCTTACTCTCGCGACTGAGCCTTCACTGCCCACAACGAGGAGAAACTTTTAAGAACACATAGTCTCCGACCAGTAACTATAAAGTCCACCTCTTATGATCTTCATATGACTTTTACAGTCCTATTTTATCTTCATAATCTCACAAACAAGATGAACTTTCTCTATGTTACTCTGCACCACCTCCGGACAAAGAACAATTGCCTCACCAACCTCTGTCCAACACACGGGTGAACGAAACAACCTTCCATACAAAGCCTCAAATGGTGCCATGCCAATGGTTTAATGGTATCTATTGTTGTAGGAAAACTCTACCAAAGGAATGTGTCGTACCCATGATCCACCAAAATCTAGAACACATGCCTGTAGCATGTCCTCCAATGTCTGAATGGTCCACTCTGTCTGCCCATCCGTCTGTGGGTGGATGGCAGTACTAAGGCATATCTTGGTGCCAAAAGCATGATGCAATCCCCTCCAGATTCATGAGTTAAAACATTTATCCATATCTAAAACAAAGGATTTCAAATATCCATGCAACGACAGCACCTCATTTATGTACCTCTGTGCTAAGGCACTCACCAGGCTTGACTACTTGATCACTAATAAGTGAGCTGATTTCACCAGCTGATCCACCACTACCCAGATAACATCATTGCCTTTATGAGTCCTGGGTAGCCCTGTGAATAAATCCATTGAGATGTCATCCCACTTTCACTCTAGGACATAGGAAGGTTGCAAAAAACCTCTAGGAACAATTTGTTCATCCCATACCTGTTGACACACCAGACACTTTTCCACAAACTCCGCCACTACCCACTTTTCCTCGGGCCACCAGAACTATACCTTCAGGACTCGGTACATCTTAGAAACTCTAGGGTGTACTGCTACAGATGAGATATGGAACTCACAAAGAAATTATCCATGCATTTCCTCTGGAAAAAACAACCTTCCACAGAAAAGTATCTGATTCCGACCAGCCTCCAACCATCCTTCAGAAGCATTTACCTAGTCAACGTGATCACACATCACTTCATCCTTTGAGACTACCCACTGAGACTCTTCCACCTTCTGCATCAGTGATGACTGCACCATCATATTAAACAAACAACCTCTCCCACCATCATCCCTCGCATCTTGGTGCAAAACAACCAATTCTCCCATTCCTCTCCAAGAATCTGCAGATTCATGAACTACTTCGTTCTGTGATTTTCTTCTCAAGGCATCAGCCACAACATTCCCATTACCTTCAATGTATGAGAATTTGAAGTCATATTCATGAAAAAACCCCACCAATCTCCTCTTCCATAAATTCAAATATCGATGGGAAAAGATATACATTAAAATCTTGTGATCGGTGAAGACCACAATGTTCTCCCTGATGAAGTAATGCTACCACAACTTCAATGTGAACACTAATGCTGCAAGATCAAGATCATGGGTGGAATAGGTATTCTTGTGGGGAAGTAACTTCTTAGACACATAAGAGATATCTCCCCACTACTGCATCAACACTCATCCCAAACCAAGATCAGAAACATTAAAAATCACCTAAAATAAAACTGCTTCCTCTTGAAATCTGGGCACAGGAGCACTGAGTAGTTTCTCGTTCTAATTACTGAAATATTTTTTACACTACTTTCTCCACACGAAAGCCTAGTCTTTATTAGTCAAATCCATCAACAGAGCTACAACTCAAGATAATTCGGGCACAAACCTCTAGTAATAGCCTTCCAAACCCATGAAACTATGAACATTCGCCACATTCTTGGGTGTTACCCAAGAAACAATTGCCTCCACCTTCGACAAGTCCACTACAACCCCTTTTTGAGATACCACATGTCCGAGGAAGCGCAGTTCTTCTATCATGTACATGCACTTGGAAAACATCCCATAGAGTTAGTTGCACCGAAGGACCTCCAAGACTATTCTAAGATGCTCAACGTGATCCTCTTATAAACTAGAATATATCCAAATGTCGTCGATGAATATAATGAAAAAAAGGTCCAGAAACTTGTGGAAAATAGAGTTCATGAGGCTAATGAACACGGCTGGTCCATTCGTAACGCCAAATGACCTAACAAAGAACTCAAAGTGCCCATACCTGCACCTACAAGACTTATTCAGGATATAACTCTACTTTACCCCCAGTTGGTGATATCTAGACTACAAATCGATCTTAGAGAACCATCCTTCTCCCTTAAATTGGTCAAATAGATCATCTATCCATGGGAGAGTGTAACAGTTCTTGAATGTTACCTGATTCAACCTCTGGTAGTCTATGCACCGCATGAGACCACTATCTGCCTTATTTACAAATAAAACTAGAGCACCCGATGGTGACACGCTAGGTCAGACAAAACCATTCTTTATCAGGTCATTAATCTGAATCTGTAACTCTCGCAACTCAAAAGGTTCCATCTGATATGGAGCCATTGAAACTAGATGATAACCAGGTTGTAATTAAATCCCAAAATCAATGTCACATTGTGGGGGTAGAGTCACAACCTCCTTAGGAAATACATATAGAAAATATATGAAAACCCCTGATAATCCCACCATCTGTACATCTTCCGACTCTATTGAGAATCCAAACAACATAGAAAGAAGAGGCTCCACAGGCCAACTTCCCATCTGACAACTCTGCTCACTGAAAAAATCAACACATTGACCATCCTCATAGGAAAACATGACTCTTCTTAGAAAGAATTCGATAAAAACACACATAGAGAACAACCAGTAGATGCCTAGAATAACATCATACAACTACATCTGTAACAGAAGAAGATCCCTACTAGACTGATGTGTCTCTAACATCTATCTAAATCCCTGAAAAACATAAAACAAGCTGCTATGACCTTCTACTAGTGTACACATCACTAGGGGCATGATAATTTTTCCTGTATCCAAACCTATATCATGGAATGGATTGGGTGAAATGAAAGAGTGTGAGTCCCCCGAATCAAACAAAGCAGAAACAAGAGTGATGAACAAATAGATCGTACCATGAACAACCTCCGGCCCCACCGGCATTGCTAACACTTCAGCGTACAACTATCCACAACCATATCCTCTACCAATATACTATCTACCACCTCCTCATCCATGCCCTAGTAGAGGTCCTTGAGGATAATTCTGAGTCCGTTCTTCCCCCACAACGCCTTTCCTTGGAGGAGCAGGGGACTACAACTAAAAAGTCCTCACTTGAAAATTATTCTACTGAGGTGGGTGTTGAACCTGACCACCTCACCGTACTGAGTTTGAGCTGGGAACTGGCTCTGAAGGATCCCAAAAGCTCCACAGAAAAAGAATCTTGGTCCTGGGACCATAAGAAAAGGGTGAGGACTAGAGGATCAAAACTCAAACTAATAAGGCCTACTCCCCGTTTGTTGAAACTTGTAAGGCCCTATCACTGGTGATTTTTTGTTGACTAACTTTACCTTTTATAAGCCCAGTTTTCTCCCCTATCATAGCACACCTCTTCGTAAGTGCATCCTTTCTACCACCTCATCCTTCATCTGCACTGCCAAGTACATCTTTAGGGTGAAGGTAGTAACAACATACTAAAGAGACTATCGAAGCACCTCCGCTAAACATCTAACCTGAGACTCCTAATCCAGAAAGAGATATGAAGAAAAATGTAAGTGGTCCTTGAACTTGATCCCCAATTATTTCACCCACATAATTCCTTACTGAAGGTATATCAATTCATTTCTCTTCTCATCATTTTCAGTAGAAGAATGTAATTCCACTCAAAAGTCAATCTTAAAAACAGCCCACGGAACCTCTGTCTGTGTCTTTTCACTAAGGTAGAGTGTCCACTATTGATGTGATCCTCCTATCATATGGAAGACAACCAATGTGGCCCAGTACTCCCTCAAAGCACAGATCTGAGTGTAGGAGATCACTAGCTCCTCGATACATCCTTCTGTTTCTACATTGGAGACGCTGCCCTCATACTCTTGGAGGGTCTTTCGATAGAAGAAACACAAAGTCTGCTGCCACCTCTCATCCTCATCCTCTGTGTCAACCCTCTACTGATTGGCCAGAACAACCTGTTGAGCCCCAAATTTTTTTCCACACATGGACGACATCTAGGAGCCATAAATACAAGGTAAACAAGGATGGCCTTGGCCTAATTTTCATGTAATCTTACATAAGATTTCATTATCATGTTATTAAATATTCTCCCCTAGACACCCCAATTCAATTAAGAACACAAGTCATTATGATGCATGTACCGTTCCTAGGGTCACTACCCTGTAATCAATGAAGTCTTCCTTAGTAATTCAGTAGTCTCAGAGTCCTTGCATCTGATCATGGGGGGCCCTAAAATCTCATTCCCTAGATGATCTTCCTTGCCTATGTCATGTACCAAGATTTCCTAGAACTATTTCCCAACCATATCATGAAATTATAACTATGCCTAACTCCAAACTCCATCCTATCTCATAACCATCACCTATAATACCATTCTGTTATAACCTGTCTTTGGAAGTACGAGGGAAGGGTGGTAAAGAGCCCCACCCTTCCTTCCTCAAGATGAGGATGAGATAATGACCCCCGAGTCCCACCTCTAGAAGGCCTCAAAGTGGTGACTAACACCAAGGGTATATATTATCACAATATGGGATAAATTACCATTTTGTTAACAAGATAGAGAGATAAGAGACGCCAACCACCAAACACCATGGTACAATATGTATAAAAATAAACCCAAAGCCAAAACCATATGCATGTTTTAAACAAATTAGAAACAAAAGTATAAGAATTTCCAAAGTGAAATTCCAAAAAGAAAAAAGGAAAACTGAGTAGCAGTAAGAAAATTAAGAACCGACAAATAATAACTCTCTACATATAGACTTGTAGGGTCCCGCATAGTCCTCAAAGCCCTCCTAGAGACCTTAAAGTAAACGTAGGTTGATCATACATATATGCTCAGTAGGGAACCTGAAGCTCTCATGAACAAGTGGGGAGACATTCTAAAACCCTGTGAAAAACAGAAGTAACCAGAGACCGAAAAATTAAACTAACCAACCAAAATCACAAGGAACACTCCCCAAATATCATAATACAAGTATATAGTAGTATATAATATCATTATAGGGTACCCCACACCACCATCCCACTGGTCATCTAGACATCCTACGAGCCAAACCTCCCACGGAAGTTCCACTACCATATCCCAGCCACACACACCTGGGCCAAAACCGTCCACATATCCTGTCTGTAAAATCATGGGACACAACCACACAAACCTACCCACAGACACCTGGTCCCTATTAGAACCACATCCCACACAATATTACCCACACACACCTGGGCTCCACAATAGTTACACATCTCTCCCGAAGACACCTGGACCTCATCCCGAAGACACTTGGGAAAATACAACCACAACTCTCACCCGAAGACACCTGGGACTCATCCCGAAGACAATTGGGAACATTCTTCCTGAAAACACCTAGGCCTCATATCCATAACAGAAAACTACTCAATGGTTCTGGGCTAAAAAAACACACCATGCCCAAATAGTCTTGGGACAAAGTAACCAACTTTTTCCATCACAGCCTATGGGAGAGGGAGCAGAAATGAGTTAATTACTAGGGAAAAAACCTTCCCCAATGAGATGGGGGTGTTCAACACTAAGTGATCAATATGGATGGGGTGCACTATTAACTTGAATAAAATACAATATTAATACTTTTCAAGCACTCTTCCCATCCTATGGCTTCTAAAACAATGATCCAAGTACGTGCCACAACACTACAACCCCTACAACATGTACAAAACAATAATACTAAAACTCCATGTTCAAGTTATCGTGTATGAAAATTTACAGTTCAACTATTAATTCACTACTAGGGAACCAATAGGAAAACCATAAGAAGGAACAACAAAAAAATAGAAATAGAAAAGTAGTGATTTAACAATTCACTTACAATTTTTCTTATAAGAGAAAAAACAAAGGGATATGCCTCAAACCACTTCCCCACCAGCTTTCTTCCACAACAAAACCAAAATTAATTCAGTTGCCTACAAGATCATCCAGTCCATAATCAATCAACCTGTCAAGAGTAGGTTCTATTACACAACCAGTGCCACCCCATGATCTCAACACCACCAACATATAACCCGTACAGGGTTCCAGACAGATTCCTCATGCGTAACATTAAAACAAATCGAACAACATACATCTTCGACAACAACTATTTACCATGATACTCCTTTTCATATGTTTAACCGGGTGATCACACAAGTGTCACATTCGTCAAGCATTATTTTAAACATCTAGGAATAAGTTATTACCCTTTTTTCACGTTTCACCTTTTTAATCACTACCATGTCTAGAAAATATAGCATTACCAGTGTGAAAACATGGACTACCAAAGACCATGATTTTAGTAGGCTTAATACTATACAATTAAAAACATAGAAAATAATAATAAAAACATCATATCTACCCTATCCCCCATCCATTTAATAGATATTTATTATCTTTTTTATAGGTTGGTATTCATCTATGTCTCTTTGAAACATTGTCATACCCACCCTGCATAATGCACTTAAAAGAGAGACGAAGGTAGAATTTCCTACCTTGATGATTAAATATCGTCATTTCCTCCTCATGTCACGAAATTATATTAAAACCTAATAGATACCTATTAGTTTCCACAAAAGAGGGGGGTGGAATAAGAGCATTGAGACCCCAAGGAAGGGATGATCTGAGGAGTGTAGATTGATCCCATAATATCTTGGGAATAGAGGAAGGGTTAAACTATCTCACACTAGGGAATAGGAAGGAAGAACCAAGGAAAAATGATATCTCATACCTTAATAATATTTAACAGGGCTATAATTTAAGATAGGATGAATTTTTTTCATTTATGAGAGGATCACATTAAACCCCACGATTTGACCATGTAAAGGTTTCCCCACCATTACAAAAATTAAAACAGGAGTTATGGCCTTTCAATGGGCCTTAGAGTGCTTAAAACGAGGATTTAAAGGAATTTTACAACAAATGAAATTTCAAAGTGGAAAAACTGTAGGAAGCTGGAAACACTGTACTCAAAACATGAAATTTGACAAAGTGTTGGATGAATCACGATTGTGGAAACCTCACTGGTCTGGAAACTTTGTATAAACTCACAGTTTTGGAACCCCACTGGTCCAGAAATACTGTTCATGAACTATAAATTTAGAAAAGGGAATAGCCCACTGTTGGAAATATCCAACTATTCTAGAAACATTGTCCATGAACTAGAATTATCGAAAATCCTGCTATTGGAAATACAATACTATTCTGGAAACATTGTTCATGAACTAGAAATTTGGAAAAAAGAATAGCCTACTATTAGAATAGCCTACTATTCTAAAAACACCTTTCATGAACAAGAAATTTGGAAAAAGAAAAGGACTTCTATTAGAAATAATATATTATTTTGGAAACACTATTCATAAACTAGAAATTTGGAGAAAGGAATAGCCAACTATTAGAAATAGCCTACTGTTCTAGAAACACTATTTATGGACAAGAAATTTGCGAAAAAGCCTGCTGTTGGACATAACCTACTATTCTAGAAACACTATTCATGAACTACAAACTTAGAAAAGGAAATAGCCCTTTGTTAGAAATATCCTACTATTAAGAAAACACAGTTCATGAACTATAAATTTGTAAAAGTTTTGGGAATAAGTCACCTTGACCCCCCATAACACCTCAGACACCAAATTTTAGCAAACTAATATACCAGAGCGGTTCAACCCACTATATCTAGTCATAAGCCTCTTACGTATATAGAGGTGTGATTGATGTTATATGATGGTCTGGCTTAGGGAACAAGTGTGTGGCACTTAGGTTGGGACGTTACATCG
This sequence comes from Viscum album, assembly GCA_963277665.1. Classification (NCBI taxonomy): domain Eukaryota; kingdom Viridiplantae; phylum Streptophyta; class Magnoliopsida; order Santalales; family Viscaceae; genus Viscum; species Viscum album. Next base: position 1,032,522,924 of record OY728150.1, read on the forward strand.
TGTTCCAGTATTTTCAATATTGAACAATCGATTATCTCTATGAATGAATTTTTTAGACTGCTTCTTGACACTGATAACCATACTCCCTCCCATTTCATAAAACATTTATGGTATATAAATCTAGTGTTATTCAGTCATTGTATAGAAAATATAAATCTAATTTATGTAGGGAAAATAGAGAATTTAATTTGAAATTCACACAATATGAAATCATGAATTAACCTCCCATAATATTTTTTATGATATTATGATTTGACAATATCAAATCTTTCTTAATACTCAATAGACACAATAAACAACTACTCATCATATTTTATCTTCAATAAGGATATGCAATTTTATGGTTATTTTCATCAAATGTCAAGAACAATATAATCCAAATTTATTGACATTATAACATTTTAAAGGTTTTTTTCATCATTCAAAATTAGTTATTTCATATAAATCAGATGGATCAATAATTTTATACATCATAATCTAATTAACTCAACATTCTACAAAATTCAATATATTAAACATTTTCTATATGATTCAAGTGATTACATGCTCTCTATCTAATTTACCTTCATTTAGTTCATATATTTCTTCTGATCAGCTCATCCATAGGTTCAATAAAATGATATTTCAAACATCCACTTATCTAGAGTCAAATGATCTAATTTCTTTTGATTTTCATGATTTCAGAATCCCATAATATATTAATCTTTATATTTTGGATTCCACATTTTCTTTTATATATTATTCATGTTCAATTTCATTAACTATGATACATCAGATTTACAGTACACTATTTTTATTAGTATAAATAAAAATCTTATCATCTAATTCATTGAACATTAGTTCCACTCAAATTCAGTTTTTCTTCTACAAATATTCCCTTGACTAGGATGTTTATCATGAACCAATTAATTATAATAATTCTTTATTTCTATTTATTCAATGGCCCATCATTTTTTATGTTTGATATTTCATATTGATATCCAATCATGTTAAATATCAACTGATAAGGATATTGTAAATTTAAATCATTTATTATCACTACCGTTCTTTAACCAAACTGATTTTTTTATGTGGAAATAATATTTTTGAACTGTATGAATAATTTTTTATTTAAAAATGAACTTTTAGTTATCTTCAAATATTTTTTAGTGACTTTCAGCTTCCTAATACATAAAATAAAATATTTATTCTCAATAATATCATAACATCCCTTCTGAAATGTACTTCCAAATCTATTTCTATACATTTGAACAAATGAGTAGTTTGAGTTACCTGACATAATTTTCTTCCAAATATCCTATAGATCATAAAAATATTATTTTATTTTTTTAGAGGAGCTTCACCTCATTCAATTTTCAAATTTATTAAATGTACAATAATGACCAATTATTTCACTCTATATTTTCATCAAATAAAAATGTGTTTAATTCCTTTATCTACACTAAAAATGAACAAAAATAAAATACAACAAATTAGGTAATATTTAAATGTTAAATATGATCTTTAAAGAAATGATATGGATTAAGAGGATATTAATATTTGAATCCAATGCATGAAAACTATTTTAATAAAAATAAATAATATATAAAATTTTATTTAAAACAACTAATATAGAAAAAAACAAAGAGATCATTTTTTAATTTATTGTATATTAATTTTTTTATCTCATGAATATAAATATATTATTATAAAATAATAATAAATAATATTTATAATATGAATAATATATATCCAACTACTTATATAGTATTCTATAGGAAATGAAAATGAATAATAGAAAATATTTCAAAATTCTATTTTTCTATATAGTCTATTTTACAAAATATTTTGTGATTTAATTTATTATTAAATTAAAAGCATTTAGAAGACTATTTTTAAAAAATTAAAAAATGGATTATTAATAATAATACATTCATTACATTATTTTTTTGTAATTTTTTGAAATATTAAAATTTATTCTAAACTGTGAAACATAATGTGTTTTCTAATAATGTGCATATTTAGCCATTAATAAAAGAAAATTTTGAACAAGAGAATAATGAAACCATTTTATAATACCAAATATATTTTTTATTATTGGATTTATAATTTAAAAAATATATGTTATAATGTATAAACCAATATTTTATATTTTTTAATTCATGTTATATTATAAAATCTGTTTTTCAAAATTATACACATTTTATATCGAAATTATTATTTTTAAATATTCCGAATTAAATAAAAAATTTTACAGTTAAATAATTTTATAATTATTTAAAATTTATATAATAAATACCATTTTTTGGGACTAAATGATAAATTAACTATGTAAAAACTTATTTTCATTGTTTAACCCAAAATATTAAAATGATTTACCTAATGGGTGAGGGACCAAATTTTTTTGAAAAATATTTATAATTGAGTGTTGGTAGTGTGGGTAGACCATATATATCCCCCAAATAATTATTTTTATGTTTTGGGAAGCATACCTTACAATTATCTTCCCATTATTGAAAATTTAAATGTATTAAGGAATATTCAATTTTTTGTACTTGTAAAATGTGGACTCCTCTCATCAAATTCCCTATAAACAGAACTCCGAAATTTAAATAAAAAATATATCAAAAAACAATATCCAAACATTAATATTCATTAATTAGGTATTACTCTTCTCAAAATATACTCATTCAATGGTTTCACCCCTTCATAAATGAGATAATATGAAAACAACAGTATAAGTCCAAAACCACTAGTTCATTAATTCCTATTCCATTATGTTCATTTAATATTGCATAAATTTATTCTTACTAAAAAATAATTCTAGTATCATTATAATATTTATACTTTTATACAATTATATTTTCGTTAAAATCATTTCACACCAATACTTTATCATTATATAAAAATAAAAACATTGGTTTTATGTTGTGCAGACTGTTATCTCCATGAAACAAGATGTTTTGTTTCACATCGCCACTACATAAGGATATTTAAAATATGAAATTGAATATATAATATAATATCTATGAAATATTTGTGATGTTGAAATTATACTACATATTAATCATTTTCCAAGACCAATAGAAAACACAATCATTAACCTTGCATAAGTGTTGATTACTGCCTCCAGGGAATGACTGATTTTGATTTTCTGCTTTTCCACAAACTTAAATTTACTATTCATAGAATGGAATTAATTAGTAAATAATAATTAACAAAATATATTTTTACATATAAATTTATAAATTTTTTAACATACTAATGATATTTTTAACAAAATATTATCATAAAATCAATAAGTTTAAACAAGCGTACTAAGAGGAAGATAATTAATTAAAATTATGTAATATTTTAATTTCTATTACTAATTATTCATAACTTTTTTTATCATATATAATACTAATAACCACCAAATACTATCATTATTTTAATATTATAATGACATGAAAACTAAATAACATCATAATCCTCGGTAATGAGGGCATGTTCATTATTGGTTCGGTTTGACCACCTACATAAACAATGATATTAAATTGTACGATTGATGATAATTAAAACATAACTAATAATAAAATATGAAATAATTATGTAAAAAATGGTTTTTTTGGAAAATCATACATCAATACTTATGTGGATAATTAGGAAAACATATTTATTTCGATTAAATCACAGAAAAATGTTCATTTTTAATTTCTTCAAATAAGATAACAATATTCCTATAAATAATCACTTAATTTAATCATAATTAAATTTGAATAATTAAATTTTTATAATGAATAAATATTGATACATCCCCTATGAAACTAGAATAAATATTCCAAATAATATATAAACAAGGTTTGGAAATTGTAAAAAACTCAATAATATAAATGTTGGTAATGATTATAGAAGAATTTGTTTATTAATATGGTTATGAAATTATTATTATTTATTTTTTATTTTTTTGAAAGGTGATTATAGTACATCAGACTAATTATATAAATAAGTTAAGGGTTTTCTTAATATGAATTTTGATTTTTTAGGACATGTTATATGTTATAAAACCAGATTCCTCTATATAGTGTTCTATTCATTTACTATCTCATGAATGTTATATGAATTACTCACATTCATTTATGTAATTTTCAAAGTGAAATAAGTTTAACTTCTTTATATTTGCTTTATATCAAGTGTTTCCTCAGTGAGAAGGGTTTATTGTAACTTATGTTTTAATTCAATGAGTTTTGATCATTCTCTTGAACTTATTTAATTTATGAATTACTAACTTAACCTTCAATATATTATATGTTATTATGAAATTTCTTTCATTTTTGTCACATAAACAACTTTTTTTATATTTCATTATTGAAGGTGTATGCTTCAAATAAGTGATATTATTAATTCAAATCCCCTTTTATTGATTTATATATATTTATAATGATTATTATTCTTACATGATTATGTTCTCCAAACTTAATATTTTTATATATTTTATATAATAAATCTCATGGGAAAATTTATTTATTAATACCATGATTTGTTATTTCTATTTTTACAATTAGGGTTTTCACATATTCTATTTTGAATATATTAAAAAGGATCCATTCAATATCAACATTTTATTCTCTTACTCCACATTTACTATTGAAAAAGTTGGTTATTTTAAATTTTCCAATATTTGATATTATATTTTTAAATTTAACTTTTTTCAAAAAAATTAACATTAAATTTTCAAATGGATCTTTATAATTTAATATGTATTATTCCTTTCAAATTAGTGTTAGTGAATATTTAAAAAAATCATTAATATGTTTTCACAATTATTTTCTTTTTCATATTCAAAATTATTTTCAATCATGTTATATCTATTACATTGTTTATTCTATAAAAATTATATCATTTTATATTAATTTTTTTTGATGTATATGTATCAGAAAATATGATTAGTTATACATTATTTAATGATATCATTAAAATAGTTATTTTAGTTGTTTATTTTTATCCTATATTAACATTGTTTTTTTCATTTTCTATCAAGTCTATATTTTCTTTTTATACCATCCATTTTATTTCTCTAAATGAAATGTATAATTTTATCATATATCAAAGATTCTACCCATTAAAAACTTTTTATTTCATAACCATCCACTATGAATAGAGATAATGTTTTTTCCAATGACACTTCATTCGTAAGACTCATTATTTTATTCCACTAATTGAATAGTGATCACATATATGTTATATATCAAATGATTGGGGAAAATACTTCCTTGAACATATACCCATTGTTTATATGGTGTAACTAACATATTATTTAATATTTTGTTTTAATAATATTTAACTAAAATTTTAAAAAATATCATTTGATGCCCATTTTTCATTCCATGGGTTAATTATATTGATGATTTCCTTGTGTGAATACATTTCAAATAGAGATGTATCTTATTTTTTCATATCTTTTGTATGATCACTTCATATTAAATCCATATTAAATCCATGGGTTCATTATGATAATATGGATGAAATATTTCAAATAAAATATTTTAGTATGGATAATGATGGGTGATATTCTATGATTACGCCAAATGATTTTTTTGTAGTTTATAAACCATGAGATAATTACACATGATAAATATTTAGCTTCACATTAGTATAGTAACTGATGATGTGTATCATAAAGTTTATGTTCCCTATAATAATTTACTTGAAAAATTTCAATTATTTTCCATAGTTGTATGGTTATTATCATGATTTCACTAATCTCTCATGGATTATTTTTATTAAAAGATGTTTTCAAAAATCAAATTAATATGTTATGTTATTCTATTTAAATATAAATTATCTATTATTAATATTTTCATGGTTTTTATTTTATTATCAATCAAAATTAAAACCATATTCTGATATTATGATCACTTATATTATTTGATCATTATGTATTATGTCTACCATTATCATGAATTTTAGCACAATTGTTTTTCTGAATCCATATCCTTGGGGATTAAATAGAATAAATTTCTAAAATTCCATAAATATTATACTATTTTGTGAATTAGTTGAAGAGGATAATGAATTTTTATATATTAGGGGATTATTGTATAGTGTAAATGATTTCAACTTATGGAAAATGACATTAATTTACTTGGTAATAATTCTATTATTATAAAAAACTATATAACTAAGTGTTATTGGTAAATAATTATAAGGATATAATTTCATTATGAAAATTAATTACCAGATTACTATTTTTATTATATATTTTATTAAAGAATTTTTTAGATATATTTGGATATCAGAATGGTATCTTATAATGATAAATTTTTTGTTTTAAATGTCATTAAAGTATTATAATTTATGCTTTATTATTTTTAAAAATGAACATATAACCCTTTTAGGTAGTTGAGGTAGAATTATTCAGATTAGTATAAGCTAACTTTGCATAAGACCTTATAGTTATTTACAGGGGCTATAATTATGTATGAGATAATATCCGGAAATTTTGAAGAATTTGAGATAGTGTGGTTTTCTTATCAATAACATTCCATTATAGATATTATAAGCTAGTAAAATCTCTAGAAAGTAATAAATAGGAGTAATATCCCAAAAAATGTTTATTGGTTGTTAACTCAAACTTAAAATTATGTTTAAAAAAGTTTCATGGCCTCACATATAGTTTTACCATAACAAAGGGCATGATTCCGTCAATAACATTCTTTTTACAAACCATTGTGATATATTTATTTTTGTATTAGATTAATTGTAAGGGTTAATAAGTATTTGATAATGAATGTTTATGTAACTGTGGTAGGACCTACAGATTTATATGAAAAATCATTTAAAGAATATTTTAAATGAATGTATCATAAATTCTAATAATCAATTTATTAGAGAAGATATCATAGGATAGATTTTTCAAATTCATACACTCTGTATTATGAATTTTATCAAAAAATTGTTGTTATCGTATTTGGATGAAAATGATCAAAATAATAATACTGATAATGTTACATCTTAAAAAAAATAATTTCTTATAAAACAAAATGGGATCATACTTTATAGGATTATAATGTTGAACTATTCATGTAATGATGTAAAGGTAATATTTTATTATCCCAAATAAGCTAATGAGGTTTCCATCATTATATAAATCATTATTTTATACACATAACTATTTTGAATAGTGATATATATTTAACAAAGAAATTATATCATGTTATAATAGTTATGTGGATTATATGAAGAATATAGTGATTGTGATTCTTTAGTTATTATTTAATAGTATGAAACATATATTAAGTTGAATCAATAACCCTAAAATAATATTTAATGGTAGGGTTTTATGTTATAGTTAATTGTTTAGGAAAACATATTTTTTGAATAAAAAAAACTTATTTTTAATATATATATGAGGTTGAAGTAATAATGAGTTGATATATTGTAAAAGAAAATGTTACATAGTTTTAGTAACCTTGGGATTAATAATTGGTTAATGATATTTTTATAAAAGTTTATCTCATTTTTTCCTTTTATTGATATGTTTTAGATTTTATGAACAAGTGAATTAAGATAAGAGTTAATTTTATAGGAATATATGATTACTATATAGGTGAATGACTTTCAGTTTGAAATGGAGTAAGTAATGGAACACTCTTGAGAATATATTATTACAGTTTAAAAAATTAAGGTTTTTTATAATATATATGTATGTTTAAATTTTATAAGATGGTAAAGTGTTCCTCACACTAGAATTTATATTTATGATAATAAATATGTTAAAAATAACATGTATTACATTCATTTGTGTGTAATAACAAAAAATTGGAGGACTCAATTTATTTTATGGAGGAGAATATGATGTTTGGAGATTTCACTATATATTTCGCATTAAAAAATATAGTATTTGATGGATTTTCCATGTACCCGAAAATAATAAAATGGAAATAATGAAATGTTTATTTATGATATATATATTCTATATAAAAGATAAAATATAGTCATTTAATTAGAATGTATTAATGCGAGTATCCAAATAAATAAACTTACGTTTAATTAAAAAAATGCTTTTAATACAAAATAAAATAATTAATATTGATAAAAAATATAATAAAATAATTTTATTATTACATATTTATTTTTTAAAAACTGGTTTTTATTTCATGAAAAAATATATTTTTTGATAATATAATAATAAAATATATTTATAAAATGAATAATATATTGAAAATAAATAAAATTTTCATTTTTATGATATAAGAGTAAATAATATCTAACATTATATAATTTTTTATTCCAATATGAATAGATATAAATAAATATCAATTTTATAATATTATGAAAAATTATATAACATATTAATGTCAATGTCAATATAGTATTATTTTAATGTCTACTGTTTAAAAAATGAGTATGAGGCTGAAAATAAATATTTCTGATCATTAAATATTTTCCTATTCATTACATATTCTAATAAATCTAATATAAAAATAATAATATATAAGAGTAAATAACTAAATATTTTCCTTAATCTATTAGATATATCATAATTCAAATAAACCAACTCATAAACATCATTAATCTTTGTGTGTTATAATCTGGTAGGTTTAACCTTTTACTTAAACAATGCTATGGAATTATGTCATAGAAGTTTTATAAAAATTATATCCAATTGTAATATAAAATAAATATATAAATAATGAATTTATTTTTTCCATGTAAGGATTCATTAATATTTAACAAATTAATTATGAGTATAGGCTTTGTTGGTTGAAAATCAGCAAAATATCTTTATTATCGATTTATTATTCTAGGATAAAAATTAACATATTAATGAAAGGGAGTTTAAAAATAAAATACCAATAAAATTCATCCACTATAAAATATTTAATGAAAATTAAATAATGAACATTGGATGATTAATTTATTATGGAACATATCATATCAAACTAGTACAAAAAATCAAATAAACAAACACAAGAGGAGAAATATGAATAAAAACCAAATAATATTCAAGTTTATAATAATTTTAGATGGAAATTATAATTATTATTAGATAAGAATATTTTTATTTAATTAGTATTGAAAATATTTATGTTTGTTATATAGTATAATCAAGTGGATTAAACTATTCAGGGAAACATGGTAAGTGTTTTATAGGTCTCAATCATGATTTTTGAGACATATTACGTTTTATGCAGCATATTTAATTTATTTAGTTATATATATATATATTTAATATCAATTTTATATACAATATGTCACGACCCGTCCCCCATGGCCCGTACCATGACTACCACAAATCCACCTTCCATAGGCCAGGGGCTGACGACTAGCACCAAAGGCGTAAATCCATAAAACTGGGAAGACATCGCCTTTATAAAGTGTAAACACACACAACAGAGTATGAGATGGAAATAAAACACTAAGAAAAATTGTATACGAAGGAGTGCAGAATAGTAAAAGGGAATGAAAATACAAGCCCAACAGAAAAGTACAATTACCACTAAACAAAAATTATAACTGAAGAAAAGGTAAATCAGCTACTCGGTTGTCCTCCAGGGATTCCTACCTGAAAGGTAGGTAAAGATAGCCTCCTCATCACTCCACATCCGTCAGTCTCCACCATTTACCGACTCGTCGTAAGGTCCACCTCCGGGTACCGTCAAGTCCCGCTACTCTGATCCTCAGTCATCGATGTTCGTCGTCTGCAACCAACACAACGATGTGCGGGCATTTCCTGTGCAGGGGTGAGTATGATGATACTCAGTAGGGACCCCGAGACTCTCAAGTTCTCACAAAATCCAACAAGGATAAAACACAAAGTATGAAATCAACATATAACATCACTTAGGTATATGCCCAATCATATACCTAAGTTACCATGTAGTACATCTCAATCATGAGGTAAACACAAAAGTTACTAACTCAACTCAACAAGGATTTTATTCTAAGGATAATATCAATCTGAACCCTTGGATGCTGGAGAAATCTTCCTCTATCGAGTACAGTGGGTCTGCCGCATCACACAAGGGCGCTTCCCACTAACTTGGACTGCTGAGGTACTCCTCCTGTCGAGTATTGTGGGTCTGCTGCGCACACACAAAGGTGCTCCCCCCCACGGGTCTGCTGCCACAACCAGGAGCTCCCCCTCATAGCATACAGAGGTACTTCTCCTATCAAGTACCGTAGGTATTCTGCCACAACCCAGCGCTCCTCCGCCATGGGTCTTCCACCACAACCAGGCACTCCCCACTGGGTCGTACGAGTCACTCCGAGTCGCTCGATCCGTAATCGTGAAGTCTCATCCAGCTACTAGGTTCCTGCACAAATGCATAATCATCTCTGAAAGATCTACTCCACAAGCTACTAGTCGATACTCAAACTATCACGAAGTCCCACATAGAAGTATCTCAATGGTCTGCCTTATCATAGGGGTCTCAATGCAATGGACGACGCACCAATCAGATGCCCGGTCTGTGAGTTATTAGCTTTTCAGTCTCAGGGGCCCGGTTGGATTCATGTACGACCCAACCTGACCGTATCTCAACATTACCCCGAACTCCAGTGTGGTATAATCAAATGGACCACTACGTTCCATGATTATCAGCGCCACTGATAGTTCATCAAATGGTCGACTAGTGCCATAGATATGGCCACAAGAAAGTAAAGGCCAGTAGTGGGCTCGGGTCTGGTCCAACCTGGTCGGATAGACTTGGCCCGTCTTAGTCTAGCTCGACCTGGTCTGGGTCAACCAAGTCAGACCTGTTGGGTCAGGCCCGACCCATTGGGCGGGCTGGCCTGTTAGGTTCGGCCCGGCCCGCTGGGCCCAGCCCAGCAAGCCATGTGGGTGGTTCAGCCCAGAAGTCACTGCATAGGCGGCTTGGTCCGGAGGCCGGGGATGGGGCCAGTTCAGCTAACACCGCGCAGAGCGCAGCTTAGGTGTCTCGGCCAGGAAGGCCGAGCCGGTTCAGCCAGCTATGCCACGTGGGACACCGCGGGCCGGCTTGGGAGGCCGGGAGGCTGGTGGGCAGCCAGGTAGTGCGTGGTAGGCCATGGGCAAGCCAGGAAGGGAGAGACAGGCTGTTGACAGGCTGGGAGGCACCCTAGGCAGGCCAGCGGGGCGATGGGCAGGCCGCGGGCAGGGCGCGCGGGGCACGGGCAGGCCGGTTGGGCGCAGGGCAGGCCGGCATGGCGTTGGGAAGGCCACAGGCAGGGCGCACGGGAGGCTGTTGGTAGTCGGTCCGGTAGCCGGGTGGTAGCCGAGCAGGCCATTTCAGCATGGCTCGGGCTGGCGTGGGCTGGCGGTGTTCGGCCGGGAGCACCGAAGCGCCGCGGGGGCAGCGCGATTTGTGGAGACAGCGGGTAGCACGACCTTTTTCATTGCCACCTTTGTCGCCTCATTTCCGCTTCATCGCCAAAAGTTCAACATAAACAATATTGGCGAAGGGGTAGGGCCATGCCGTTTTAGCCCGCACCCTTTTCGTTTAGGGTGGTATTAATTGGTTGATCATGTAGTACGATGAACAAAAATTATTTTACAAACTCCACAAGAAATTGTTTCTATCCAAAGATGAGAAAGTGAAAAGGGGTATAAGACAAAAGTAAATCCTCTACCTTTGAGTCGCCATTCGTCGTTCATTGATGGAGTCGTGGAAGTTGGTCGTCGAAGACGTCTCACGACGGTTGAAGATTCGAGGAAGAAGTCAAAGAAAGATCGGCTTCCTTCGTTCTTCGTTCTTCATTGGGAGGGGCGTTCTTCATTGGAGTTCTCCTTTTTTCCCATGTTCTCCTCTTTCCAAGATCCACCAATTTGAATATGCCAAAACAATAATAGATTATAATATCCTATTAATTTGTTGGAAAATTATTCAAATTGACTAATTAATTTGGTAGGCTCCCCTTAATTAATGTGAAAGGATGGAATGAATTAATTAGGGGAGATTGGTACAAATTAAATAAAGGGGAGTTGAAGAGGCTCCCCTATATTAATTGGATCTTGAGAGTTTTCTCCATTTTAATGGGGAGTTTCAAGGGGTTAAGTGCCCAGGTGGTCCCCACCTCATTTATCCTCACATGGGAGGTTATGTTTTCGTGCCCCCCCCCAACCATAACCTCTCATGAGAGGTTAAGGTGTGGTGGCCCCACCTCCAACTTCCAAGAGAATATTTTAACCACCCAACACTCACTTGGCGGCTCAAATAAAATAAAGTGACACACACATAATTTTATTATTTTCCATGAAATCCCAAAATCTAACTTTTAAACTCGACCCACTACCATTGATGTGAAAGTCCCCTTAAGTGAATACTGGTGCTGCGAGTTCAAAGGTGCCCTCGGATTTCAATTCCAAGCACCGGTTCAAAAGTTATAAAATATCGATCATACGTTTACTGAACGTACTAAACAAAACATCAGAAATTGATTCCAGGCACACCGGGCCTTGGAATCATGTCCTGTCAGTTTTGTGGACTCGTAAAATTCTCATGTATTTAGGAAAAAATTTCCATGGAAATTCTGGGTCTTTATATTCTCCCCACCATAGGGATTTACGTCCCCGTAAGCTACAAATCAAACTATGGGAACAAATGGGGGTACTGAGCATGAATCTGATCCTCTCTCTTCCATGTGATCTCTTGGAGGTTCCCATGCTACCAGAATACGTGCACCAGAGTTATCGACCATCCAGGAAGGACCTGCTCCTGTCGATCCTCAATCTCTACTGGAACCTCTATAAAAGACTCCCCATAGTCGACGTCCATCTCTCCATGGCCGATGAGGTGACTAGGATCATGCACATATCTCCTCAGCTAGGATACGTGTAAAAAATCAAGCCCCCGGTGCAACTGAGAGGGAAGTACCAGGACGTAATCCACCTCTCCTACTCTACTGAGGACCTGGAAAGTTTCGATAAATCTAAGAGATAACTTTATGCCTTAGCCAAATCTCCGTAGACCTCATCGAGGTGAGACCTGTAGAAATACGCGGTCTCCATCCTCGAACTCTAGAGGTCTCCACCCCCTGTCGGCATACGACTTCTGTCTACTCTGTGCAGTCTTCATCCACTCCTGGATGATCTACACCTTCTCTGTGGTAGCTCATACCATCTCTGGTCCCACTAGTGCTGAATCCCCTAGGTATGTCCATCACAACGACGATCTACAAGGTCAACCATTCAAGGCCTCAAAAGGTGTCATCCCGTTGGTGGAGTGATAACTATTGTTGTAAGAAAACTCCACCAAAGATAAGTGATCCTCCCAGCTGTGACTGATGTCGAGGACCCATGCATGCAACATGTCCTTGATGTATGAAATGGTTTGCTCTGTCTGACCATCCGTTTGAGGATTGAAGGCGGTGCTCAAACAAAGCGGCATCCCAAAAGCCTCCTACAACCCCTTCCATAGCCGAGAAGTATACCGTGCATCACGGTCAGAGACAATCGTCAAATATATACCATGTATACTCACAATATCTTGCATATAGAGGCGTCCCAAGCTCTCTACTGAACCCTGCACTCTAATCGGTAGGAAGAGGGCTGACTGTGTGAGTCGGTCAACGATCAATGAATTCGAGTCGTGACCACTGGATGTGCGTGGGGTCCTATCACAAATGCCCTGGATATCCCTTCCCACTTACATTATGGGTCCTCTAAAGGCTGAACCAAGCCTGCTGGTACCTGATTCTCTGCATTCACTTGCTGAAAAGTGAGGCATCGCGAGACAAACTCCGCTACTGCCTTATTCATACCTGGCCACCAGTGCTGTCATCGAAGGTCCTAGTACATCTTCACCACTCCTGGATGTACCTCTAGAGTATATGTGTGGAACTCCCTCAACACTTCCTCCTAAAGTGACACTGGCACCATAGTTTACCCTCTAAAGAGGATGACATGTTCCCCACCTTTAGAAAATCTATCTGGTTCCTGCCCTGTGGATATCTGAGCATGTTGTGTCTTGCTGTTAGCATCCACATGATGTTCCTCCCTGACTCGCTGAAGAAGTTTGGGAGGGATTGTAAGAGACTATTGAAAGGCTACTCCGTCTCTATCCACAAAGGGTATCTATAAAGTAACCAGCTACTCCATCGCCTCACCTAAAAGTTGTATACCAGATCTCCTGCTGAGTGCATCTGCTACAAGGTTTCTCTTTCCAAGAGTATAGACTATCTCGAAGTCATAATCCTGGAGGAAATCAAGCCAACACCGTTGTCTCAGGTTTAGGTCCTTCTGAGAGATGATATACATAAGACTATTGTGATCAGAGTAAACGGTAAAATGATCATCCATAAGATAGTGTCGCCACATCTTCAAGGCAAATACCACTGCTACAAACTCCAGGTCTTGGGTAGCGTAGTTCTGCTCATCCTATCTCAACTGCTGAGAACCATACGCGATCACTTCTCGCTCCTGCATCAGGACACACCCGAGTCCGATCTCTGATGTGTCTTAGTAGACTACGCACTCTACGCCTTCCTCTGGAAGCCTCATGATAGGGCACTAGATAGCCTTTGTCCCAGATCCTGAAATATTTGCTGGCATCTCTCCGACAATATGAAGGGTTTACCCTCCTTCATCATGGATGATAGTGGTCCTACACCACTGGAGAAGTCTGGAATAAACCTCAGTTAGTATCCAGCCAAACCCAGGAATCTCTGTACCTCCTTCACACTCCTAGGTGAATCCCAAGCATGTGCCACCTCAATCTTTGCTGGATCCACTGAAACTCCACCCTCCGATATGACATGACCTAGAAAGTGAACCTCTTGGATCCAAAACTGGCACTTAGGGAGCTTTCCATAAAGCTGGTTCTCTAGGAGTCTATCCAGTACTACCCGAAAATGGTAGGCATGCTCCTCCTCAGTAGTCGAGTAGATCAGAATGGCATCGATGAAGACTACGACAATGTGATCAAGGTATGGCTGGAAGATCCTGTTCATGTGTCCCATGAACACTGCTGGAGCATTGGTTATGCCGAAGTGAATAATGAAGAACTCGTAGTGGTCGTACCGACATCTAAAGTCCATCTTCTGCACATCCTCATCTCGAACTCTGAGCTTGTGATAGCCTCACATGAGGTATATCTTTGAGAACCATTTTTCTCCCTTCACTGATCAAAGAGTGCATCAATCCTCGAGAGTGGGTACTTTTTCTTCACGGTCACCTGGTTCGGGCGACGGTAGTCTACACAATGCCTCAAGCTCCCATCTGCCTTTTGGGTGAAAATAATTGGGGTGTCATAGGGAGAAACACTGGGCCAGATGAATCCTTTCCCCTGCAAGTCCTCCAGCTATTCCCGCAACTCACGAAGATCAGCAGGAGCCATCTGATATCCTGGTGTAGATATCATTGCCTTCCTGGGGTACATGTCAATGTAGAAGTCCACCTTTATGTGAGGAGGTAGTACTGGAACATCTTCAAGGAAAACATTTGCATACTGGTCCACCACTATGGGATACCTCAGACTCTCCACATCAACTGCTCTGAGGGTAAGACTGGACAACTGATGAGTGATCAGTCGTACCCTCCTCCGAGTAAGTCCGTCCTGTGCTGCAAAGGCTCCCTTCTCACAGGTGAAGGTAAACCTAGTCCCATCCATGCGGACACACCACACTTTTCACCAAATACAGTCAATCTGAGCATGGACTTTAGATAACCAGTCCATACCCAAGATGACGTCTTAAGGCCTTGACGCCAGTACAAGGAGATCCTAGCCAAATCTCTTGCCTCCTAGAGTAAGCTCACACTGCCGTAACCAGTGCGTAATCTTCGAGTCTTCTCCCGTATGAGTGTCTAGCTGTAAGGATCGAGCCAACGGCTCCATCGGAATCTCCGAGGTCTGAACGAGGGCGGTGGAAATTAATGAGTGACTGGCACCTATATCTATAATAACTGCAGCCAAGGTGGAGTAGACACAGATCGTACCATGAATCATCTCTGGAGTGTCATGATCATAAGCCTTAGTTTTTTGGAGTTGAGCTCTCCCCTGTCAACATTTTCCCTTCAGTTGGGGTGGAACTCCTAGTGGGGGTGGCGGTAACACCTTGAAATGTCTCCCACTGCCAGCTACTCGACCAGCTCCTCTACCACGTCCGCATGATACCTACGGACTGCCTCGATCAAATCTCTGTCTCTTCCTAGGAGGTCCTTCGACCGTCTGCTGATCATCCGAATGGTGGGTCGAGCAGTCACGAGCCATGTGACCATGTCCGTCGCATGAGTAACACCGCCCACTCTTGGAAGGTCTGTCTCCACTTCAGGTACCCCACACAACCCATCCTGAGTCATGCGGTCGTACACCTATAGGTTTGTTTCTCTTGGACCTCTGCGTCATCTGTCTACTGCCAGCTGTAGAAGACTCCGCTGCATGTCGACTAGTGGTGGGTCTCACTATAGGAGGTTACTCAACAAAGAAACTCTCCACTAAGAGGGATCTCTCCAACACCCCCGCCCATGTCGGGATGCTGAGTGAGAACAACGAAGCTCTGATCTCTCACCTGAGCCCCTGCTCAAAGGTCCAGGCCCTGTCAAATGGGTCCCGTACCATATCTGTGGAGTATCGTGAGAGGTCGGTGAACCCCATTGAGTACTGAGCTACCGTCATGATACCCTGCTTTAGATAAAGTACCTCTTGTATCCACACAACAAAAAGGGTGGTTAGGACAAACTTTTCTTAAAATAGGCTCTTGAAGTCTGTCAATAGTAGCGACATCTCTTCATGAATCTGGAACATCAAGCTCCACCATATGCCTGATACTGCCTGTAGAAGGCTGTCAACAAGAATCACCATGAAGTTGGCTAGTGTCCCTACTAGTTTTAAGACTCTCACCACAACCTCCAGCCAATCCTCAGCCTCCTGTGGGTCCATCTCTCCCCTGAACCTAGGTGGCCTATGGCGCTGGAACTCATGCACCATGCTCAAGTGGCATGCATCGTCAGCTGCTAGGGCTAGTGGCATCGGTGGCCCAATAGAGAGTGGTACCGCTGGTGCCTCTGCTGGTAAAGGGCCCAACACCGAGGCCTCATCGTTCAGTGGTATATCTGTCCGTCTGAATGTCAAGGCTCTAACTGGTCTTCCGTAGGGAGGCATCCTAAAAGAAATAGATGCGACACTGTCAAAGATTTATACCTTGTGAGCTGAACTGGTTGAGATGACTTAAAGAAAATCTTTTGAAAACACCCATGCAATCAGTGTTTTCATTCACTAAGTCGGAAATCAGTAGTCAGGGTCTGGTTGTATGGATACGTCAGCCTCCGCACAAACACTGGACTCCATGAACTGAAAACGACACTCAGTACCCTTAACACTATTGCCTCACAAAAAAGAAAGATCAGAGTCCTAAGTTCTGTGGTAGAACCAACTCCACTGATACCAATTTTTCGCGACCCGTCCCCCAGGGCCCGGGCCGTGACTACCCCAAGCCCACCTTCCATAGGCCAGGGGTTGACGACTAGCACCAAAGGCATAAATCCCTAAAACTAGGAATGAATTTCCATTATAATGTGTAAACACACACAACAGAGTACGAGCTAGGTGTAAAACACTAAGAAAAACTGTATATGAAGGAGTGTTTAAAAGTAAAAGGGGCCGGAAAATCAAGCCCAACAGGAAAGTACAAGTAAAAATGAAGAAAAAGTACAACTAAAGATAAGGTAAAGATGCTATTGAGTCATCCTATGGGGATTTATACTTGAAGGGTAGGTACAAATAGCCTCCTCAGCACTCCACATCTGTCAGTCTCCTCTATGTACCAACTCGTCATAGGGTCAACCTCCAGGTACTTTCCAATCCTGCTGCTCTGATCCTCAATCAAAATTGTCTTTTGTCTACATCCAACACAACAAGGTGCAGGCATAGCCCGTTCATGGGTGAGTATAACGATACTCAGTAGGGACCCCAAGACCCTCAAGGTCTCACAAAATCTAACAAGGATAAACCACAATGTATGAAATCAATAGATAACATCACTTAGGTATATGCCCATACATATACCTAAGTTACCAAGTAATTTATCTCAATCATGAGGTTAACACAAAAGTTACTGACTCAGCTCAAAAAGGATTTTATTCTAGGGATAGTATCAATCTGAACCCTCAGCTGCTGGAGAACTCCTCCTCTATCGAGTATAGTGGGCCCGCCGCATCACCTAGAGGTGCTTCCCATAAACATGGATTTCTGAGGTACTCCTCCTGTCGAGTACCATGGGTCTGCCGAGCTCACAAAGAGGCACTCCCCACCATGCGTCTGCCACCACAACCAAGAGATCCACCTCATAGCCTACAAAGGTACTCCTCCTATCGAGTACCGTGGGTCTACCACCACAACCAGGAGGTCCTCCGTCGTGGGTCTTCCGCCACAACTAGGTGCTCCATATTGGGCCATACGAGTGAATCCAAGTTGGTCCGAGTCGATTGATCAGCAGTCTTAATGTCTCGTCCAACTACTAGGTTCCCACACAAATGCATGCTCATCTATGGAAGATCCTCTCCACAAGCTACTGGTCGATACTCCAACTGTCATGAAGTCTGACGTAGAAGTATCGTAAAGGACCGACTCGTCATAGGGGGCTCAACGCAATAGATGGCATGTCAATCGGACACCCAGTCTAGGAGTTATTATCCTTTTAGTCCTGGGTGCTCGGTTGGATTCATGTACGACCCCACCTGACCGTTTCTCAGCATTACCCTGAACTCTAGTGGGGTATACTCAAAAAGACCGCTATGATCCAAGATTACCAGTTCCATTGACAGTTTGTCAAACAATAGACATGTGCCAAAGATATGGACAAAAGAATGTAAAGGCCGGTAGTGGGCCCCGGTTCGGTGCAACCCGGTAGGACTGACTCGGCCCATCTTAGTCTGGGCCGATCCGGTATGGGTCAACCTGGTCTGAACTGTTGGGTCTGGCCCAGTACATTGGGTGGGCCAACCTATTAGGTTCAGCCTGGCCCACTGGGGCCAACCCAACAGGCCGTGTGGGTGGTTCGACCCATAGGTCGCCACGTTGGTGGCTCGGTCTGGAGGCCGGGGCCGGTTCAGACAGCTTCGCGTGGTGCGCGACTCAGGCAGCTCAACCCGAAAGGCCGATTTGGTTCAGCCAGCGATGCCATGTGGGATGCTGCAGGCTGCCTCGGGAGGCCGGGAGGCCGATGTGCAGCCGGATAAGGCTCCAAGCGGGCGGGCGGGTAGCTGGGCAGGGCGCGACAGGCCGCGGGCAAGCCAGGCAGGGTGCGACAGGCTGCGGGCAAGTCGGGCAGGGCGTGTTAGGACGCATGCAGGCTGGGTACGCTGGGTGGTGGCTAGGGTAGGACGGTGGGTCACCGGGCAGGCCATGGGTGGGGCACGCGGTGCGCGGGTAGGCCGTGGGCTAGGCGCATGGGGTAGGGGAGGCTGGGAGGGTGCCAGGAAGGCTATGGGTTGGGAGCGTCGGAGGAATCTAGCAGGTGGGTTGGCAGCCGGGGGGCGGCCGGGTAGGCCAGATCAGCGCGGCTTGGGACGACGGTGTTTGGCCGGGAGCACCGGAGCACTGCAGGGGCTGTGCAATTTGCGGAGCCCGTGGGTTGCATGACCTTTGTCGTTGCCGCCTTCATCGCCTCATTGACGCTTCATCACTGAAAGATCAACACAAACGAGATTGACGGAGGGGTCGAGAAATGTTGGTTTGGCCCGCACCCTCCGTGTTCTGGGTGGTATCAATTGGTTCATCAAATAGTAAGATGAACAACAATTCTTTGACAAACTCCGCAAGAAATTATTTTTATCCGAAGTAGAGAAAGATAAAAGGGATATAACACAAAAGTAAATCCCCTACGTATGATTCGTCATTGATCTTTCATTAATGGAGTCATGGAATTTGGTCGTCGATGAAGTCTCAAGTTGGTTGAAGCTTCAAGGAAGAAATCGAATAAGGATCGTCTTCCTTCGTTCTTCATTCTTCGTTGAGAGGGTCGTTCTTCATTTATGTTCTCCTTTTCTTCCAATTTCTCCTCATTCCAAGCTCCACCAAAGTGAATATTCCAACAAAATAATATATTTTAATCTCCTGTTAATTTGTTGGAAAATTATTCAAATTGACTAATTAATTAGGAAAACTCCCCTTAATTAATGTGAATGGTTGGCACAAATTAATTATGGTAGATTGGCTCAAATTAAATAAAGGGGAGTTGAAGAGGATCCCCTATATTAATTGAATCTTGAGAGTTTTCTCTATTTTAATGGGGATTTTCAAGGGTTTAAGAGACCAGGTGGTTCCTACCTCATTTATCCTCACATGGGAGGTTATGTTTGGGTGGGCCCCACCATTATGACCTCTCATGGGTGGTTATGATGTGGTGGCCCTACGTCCAACATCCAAGATGAGGTTTTAACCTCCCAACACTCACTTGGAGGCTCAAATAAAATAATGTGACGCAAACATTATTTTATAATTTTTCATGAAAATCCTAAATCTAACTTTTAAACTCGACCCACTTCTGTTGAAGTGAATGTATCCTTATGAAAATAATGGCACTGCGAGTTCAACGGTGCCCTCAAATTTCAATTCCAAGCACCGGTTCAAAAGTTATAAAATCCCACACGTACATTTACTGAACATACCCAAACAAAACTTCAGAAATTGATTCTAGGCACACTGGGCCTCAAAATCTTGCTCTGTCAATTTTTGCAGACTCTTAAAGTTTCCATGTATTTAAGAAAACAGTTTCCATGGAAATTCCAGGTTTTTACACAATAATTACTAGTAATTATCATGATATGATAATACAAATCATGGGTATGCCATTAGATATATTTCCACTCAACTATTACTGCATTTATACGAGTATTTGGGAACCCAGTTTTCTTTCACTCAGCTGTGATTACTATCCGGAAAATATTTCACATCAATTTGGTAAATTATTTCATTTTGATTAAATTATGAATTATTGTCAATTTTTTTACCATTTTGAAAAATAAAACTGTATTCAAATGTTTTAATTTTAATAGAGTATTTTTTTATTATGGAAGATTGATAACTGAAATATCTATTAATTTAGTAATAATGTTTTATATTTAAAATTATTCATCAATTCATAGGGACTCCAACCAAAGTATCTTATTATATATTAATTTACAATCACTTTTTTAAAAATATTGTTTTATTATAGGTAATGTTCTGTGACTCTAATTATAATTTGTATTTTAAATAAAGGTATTTTAAAAAAATTCTCCATTCCTTTCATTATCGCATGATTTATCATTAGAGAAAATTTTCCTATATAAATAAAAGTTTTATTTTCAAGGATCCATTATTATATATTTTTTTCAGACTTATTTTTTTCAAATTTTTTGGCTTTATCTTTCAAAAATATTTTTTTAAATGTTAAATGTATAATTTTATTTAACTTCCATGTTAAAACTTTATTCTAAAATATATATTATGTTTTAACTGATAATTTTCTATATGTATAAAAATTAATTTAAATTCATTTAATTTATGTTAATTGATTTATTCAACAATATATATATATATATATATATATATTTGAATCAATCTCATTGTTACAAGATATTTTATTCATTTTCTAATCTTAATTGATAACTATCAAAACATTATTTGCAAGTTCATTTATCATTTATAACAAGTTCTTTTGATGAGTCGGTTGGTACATTGGGGATGTGTTATTTTTTAACCATCCAACTTATTATTTTTATGAATTTTATAATTTTTTATTTTATGAAAGATTTTATCAAACACTACTCTTTCTTCTTGATTTTTCTCTATTAATTGGAATTATTTTTCTTCCAATAAATTTTATTTGTGAACATTATATTGTATTACAATAATATGTAGATATTATTTTCAATAGAAATTCCTTTCTTAAAACTCCTCGTGTAATTTCATCAAAACTAGTACCCTAGAGTCGATGGAAACATTATATTATTATCTTAATACACTTACGATCACATCACAATGGATTGAGTAGTTTAATCGTATTTGTAAATAAGATACTAACATATATATAACATTAAATTGGAAAACAAAAAAATCATGGTTATTGTAAAAACTCATCATCAATGAATTCATTCAATGGTTTTTTATTTATACGGTGAGCATAGTATTTTTATAAGTTTTTTTAATCATTATGTCATGATGAATAAATAGGGAATAATTAATAAGGAATAACGAATATGTAATTTTAAATATATGAGAACACATTCATTTTTATCAAAAATTTGATTATGAGGAATATAGAAATAAAAAAAATATGACATGTAAAAAAACTAAAACACATATTCATTCCATACATAAATAGATCACAAAATGCATCCATTGATAACCTCAGTACAATAATCTACTGGGTAATAATAAATAAATTGATGAAAAATTAAATGATTAATATTTTATGTCATTATATTAAAATAGTGATATCTAAACCTTCTAAACCATTCAGCAGAATTTATAAAATTATCGGTAAAACCCATTTAATACTTTCCTATAGATTCAAATAATGAGATAATTGATGAATTATGGGGATATATAATTCATAGATCTACCCATCACTACATGTCTAAATAATTCACCATATTTCAAATTATCTATTCATTTATTTTCCAATTTAAAATTATAATAAATTTTCATACTGAATACTGAATTCATTTTATCAATATTTTCAAAGGTAATCATATAACTATAGAAGTAATTCACCCTATGATGAAATAATATATAGTTTAACAAATACACATATACAATATATATAAGAATTTTATTTAGGGTATATATAATGTCCAACAGTTATAAGAATGGGAATATTTCATTTAAAAATTTAATTTTTAAAAATAAATTCATTAATGTGAATTATAATAAATTTCCTAAATAGAATATTCATATACCATCCATATAATGAATAAGTACGGTATTAGTTCAAAATTTATCATGTTGATTATATGAATATTAAACAGTTTTTTCATTGATGAATACAAATACCATAAATAGATCTTTAATAAATTTATCTAATAATATATGATTTTTACTTTTAAAATAATTTTTAAAAAAATTATGTGTATCTCGAAAATTAAGAAAAATATTTCCCTTAAAAAATAACTATTAAATCCTATAAAATAGAGTTCACATAAATGAGTGTTAATGAAGGTGTGAATTTTTTATTCATTCATCGTATGATAAAACAAATATTTCTTTTATATTTTAATTACAAAGTTTAATAGTTGATTATTTCGAAGTTGATATGATGATTTATTACAAATAATTTTGAAACAAATACAATTATTTGAAAATATTAAAATATAAAATCTTCCAAAAATATATCAAATTATTTTTAGAGAACAAGGATATATTAGAAAATTTATTTTTAACAAAGAGAGAAATGATGTGGGATTTTATTACATGAATTTTATGTATCATTTTAAGCTCCAAAGGAAGAATAATGGAACTATTACATGAAATAAGCATTTATATCCAATGGAAAAATTAAAACGGGATAATTATATAATGACCAAATAATAAAGATTAATTTAAATTCTTGTATAAACTATCCTTTTTAAAATGATTTTGAAGCATAAATATTTTACCACACAATAAACATTGAATCGTAATACCCATGAAAAGAATAAAATCAAATGAATCATTTAATACCATGAAAATAAAGAGTTTCATGACATATCATATCATATAAGACATATATAATACTCATAAAATTAATTAGTTATATAATATGACATATATCCCCAAGAATCCATTTTGAGACAATATATCATTACAGTGATGATATTTAAGATGGGAGAATTAATCAATTAATTGATTATGTTTATAAATTGTAAATAAACATATTTTTTTTAAAAAATTATTATATTAAAATTTCATTAAATTCATAACATTATAACATCAAATAAAATGATAATTAATATAACCCAATAAGTATTAATTGAGTTATGGAATTATTTACCAATTGGTAATTTTTATGTCAAATATCCTTGCATGAAATACGACAAATTATAACATAATATATAATGATATTTGATGTATTAAGTATATATCCACAAAATGGCTAGTATATACACCTTATAATTAAATTATTTTCATGAAATAATAATACGACTTAGTGAAAGGAAGTTGAGCAAAAAACTATTACCATACATTTACCTTTACTTGATTATGAGTCAACCTCCACCATAATGTCTTTAGTCAAGTTAATAATTTTTAGTATAAAAATATTCTGATTTTGAATACCAATTTATGATCCACCAAAAACATGATATCAAACATATAATAATAATATTTAAGTATTACCATTTTATCAGTTGTTAATTTCATTATTTTATCATGCATGTTTTGTCATGAATGTTTAGATTATTCTGTATATGATATAGATAAATCATAAAAATAATTATATTAATGTTATGAATATCATATTTACAAATTTTATTAATTTATAATTCCATTATATAATATTTACATGGTAAATCATTCATATTTTATCATTGATATGGAAGGTCATATGTTCACATTAGTGACGATATCATTCCCTTAATAGAAGAAATGGTACAAATGTATAAGGTATATTAATTTTTAAAAATTAATATAATTTATTATGTACTAAAGAAATTAATTATTTTTAGCATAATTACTATCCATGTGTGTTGGTGATGAAGAAAAAAATAATATTGTTTTTCAAAGAAGTATTATGCTATACACGAGAACAATTTCCATTATTTCCCATTTGATGAAGGAGGATACGAATAAATATTATTATATAAATTTAATAAAATAATATTATCTTGTGGTTATTAGTTTTGTTATATTTCATGTATTAATTCAGAATTCATTTTGGATGTAAAAATTAATATAAGAATGATCGTGTACCATCTCTCCTCCCTGGGTCGGTTTGGCAAGGTGATTTTTACAAATGATTTGGGAGGTGTTGTTTGAGTGGATTAAATCTTCCAGGAGTCATGATACTCACTTGAAAGTGTTTTAATGGAGATGAAATTATTGGTGGAAGTTTAGAGTATGTACTCGATGTGGGAGGGAATGAAGATGACAACAATGTGTGGTTCAGGAGGCGATGTTGTATGGTGAAATAAGTGGACATCAGAGAGTGGCCAACAAAGAGAATCCAATGAGGCTAATGAGTGATGATGTGATGGTAGTGATGGTGATTTACCAATGATGGGATGATGTCTATGTGGTGAGTTGGTCCTCAATTTTTTGTTTCTCAGGTGGAAGACACTACGAATACATGGCTGAAAATCAGTTTGATGGATTTGGATTTTGAAATTTGAATAATTTACCTAGAATGGTTCTGGAAATCTAAAGTGAGTGGGTTATGATTTATTTTCTTAATCGGTTTAATTTGGTGCTCTTATGTCATAACGTCCAGACCCGGATTACCATAGAACCAGTAGCCGGACCAGTCACCACATGACCTCAAGTGCAACTCCCTCTACGCCAGAGGGTGCTGACTAGCAGGGAGACATTTAAGTGTAGTCAGTGGAGAGACTATAACCTAATAATAGAGTTTGTAAAGTAGTATAACCATATATAAATAGATAATAATAGAAAAGGAATATATAATTAAAAAAACTTCTTATGGAAATTTCAATATCATTCAAATAATGAAAATGGGAAACACCAGTTTATACAATGCATTCATGTCATGGTGATACATATCTGAAATAAGAAAACAAAATATCATTCTTTACATCCCATTATAGGAAAAAATAAAAGGTAGAAACTGTAAGGGAATTCTCTATGAGAATCTAGAGCTTCTGGTTGGACCTTTTCTCCAAATTCTGAGGCACAACAAACAAAAATTGAAAGTCAGCAGTTTAGATAATAAGAATATTGACTCGGGTACCCCAGTTCAATGGCCGACCGAATATGGTGTGAGATATATCTTAGTAATTTGGGAAAACCAGTTTCTTGACCAATATAGAAAATTCAATATAGTTGACCTATGTGTTGGGGTATCAAATCAATAACAGAATTGAATAAATGAACAACAAAGGTATTATGATATTTTAATACTTACATTGGCCTATGAAATAGTCTAAAATATTGTATGTGATATCCTATCTCAATACCTGCTTCCACTCATGCCTGAGTCAAAGGTATGTAAAGATGATATTATGTCTTAATGCCTTCTTCAAATCATGTTATATTCTAAAGTATTCAAAGGTTATCTCATATCTCAATACCTATTTCAAATCATGTTAGAGATCAAAATATTATCAAGTGAGGGTATGAAATGGATTACATTTATTTTCATTCATTAAATTCAAACATTAATGCCAAAGTTACATTTTTTTTAAATCATAAGTAATATGGCCATGTAACCATGATGACTCCTCAATAGAATGACCATGTTCACATTTTCATTACTCATAATCATAATTACCATATTACCATTTATACTTATTAATAGAATGACCATGTTCCCATTCACTTTTCTCATAATCATAATGACCATGTTAACTTGTACACATCTTAACTAAATGACTATGATCCATTTATTTTACACACAATTAATTCACAATTAATTATTCATCATCATTCTCATAACTATTTCACCAATTATAAAAGACATAAAATCCATCTGTTAACAAAACAGTTAACTAAGTACACAATTTACATTAATTAATTCATCAAATAATTAATCAACAACACAAATCACATCCCATAATTAATTTTCCAGAATTAATTATCTCACTCTAAATCTCAACTCTTGATAATAAATTCCAAAAAATAATTATCTAAATAATATTATCAAAGGTACATAATTAATACACAAATAATTATCTCAAAATAGAAAATTCAATATCTCATAATTAATCTCCCGATTAATTATCTATAATAAAATCTCAAAGAACAAAATTAATTCAAAATTAATTACCTCAACTAATCATACTCAATATCTCATAACTACAAAATTACCTAAATGCATCAACATGTAAAGGAGGAAATACATCTCTTATCTAATAAAACAATATTACCATAATTTAAACAGATTCCTCTAACTATAAAATAATATAAAAACACATATCAGTAAGCTAAGAAAACATATAATTATAATCAATATGTTTTTCGCATTTATAGAGCGCACCTCCCTTGGAAGGGTTTTAACACAAAAATTTGATTTTGTAATATATCAATCCATTTAACACCACTATGTATTTAATCCAAGAAATTTAGTCATATTTATGAAAAAAGATAAATAAAAAACAACTTCATGTTATCAATTAAACAGAGTTGAGAGACCTACCTCAAGGAATTGGCCAAGCCAGTGTTTTCTAAATCAAACAACAGTATGTTTTCCTACATGCTCTTCAACGAAAATGTGTGTGCACAATTGAAATTGATGTCAAGCACCCTATAACAATATCTGACACGTATAATTAGTGTGGAAAGGACAGAAATAAGTCCAATTAATTACCTGAAACTCATGTAAATCCAAAAAAATATAACTTAAAGCATGAGAAACCAAATAGAGGTATAAAACCAAAACTCCAATTGACAACGGAAGACCAAAATGAAGTGAATTTGCTTCACTTTTAGTGGTGAATGTCGAATATCATACAAAGGGGTAGAATGAGAGAAAGAACACACCCTAGCACCAAAAGAATCAACAAAAAATGGATCAAACCCTAATGAAGGGTGTTTATTAAAAAATGGGTTGATGTGGATACAAAAACGACCGATGCGAATAAGAAAACTCGTGAAGAAGGGGTTACCTCTCTGAGAAGGAAACATTTCGTGAAGGAATAGGGAAGGATATAGCCACCTAATAGGAAGTCGGGGTGAGGCCGTACCACACTATAGGGTGGAACCAAAGGGGGAGGGGTTGATCTCACATGGTAGTAAGAAAGTGGGGGGGGGGGGGGGGAGGAGCGCATCCCTCTAGGTTTTCTTAAACCTATTTTTTTATCAAATTAACAGAATAATAAAAATAATAATTAAATTATGATTATTATAATTTAATTTAAACACTTCTTTTATAAACCCCAAACTCACCATTTAATTCTAATTTAATTATATTCTTTTCATCACAATTTAATTAAATAAAAAATCCATTTAATAATCATTTAAAATAAATTTTATTCTTTAAATAGACCTGTCTGAATAGTTTAACCCACACAGTTTGGAAAAACATGCCCCAACAATGAAGAACCCTCTGTCTAAGAAACCCTCTTCACATAGTCTATCCCACACAATTTACCAACATATGCTTAGATCATGTGAGCGTCTATGTCAAAGATAGTAAACTTACATGTTCTATCTTGCATGGTTTTCCTAATCATGCGAAGTCCGCAATAGTTCCTATGTCCCACAAAATTAAGAAACAAAATTATCTGTTGTATGCTCCATGTTTTAAGAGGTTTTGAACCAACCATGTGCCCTCAGTAGGTCCTTAAAAACCTTCTTTTTTCTAGGTCTAACTCTCCTAAAATCCATCGAGTCTCCTAGGAAAAATCTCGTGCCTTTACCCAAGCCCAATAAAAACACATTAAATAGTCCCAACTCACAAATTATAAACCCAAACCATGGTTCTAAATCTTACCCATCCAATAAATGAAAAAGTTAAAAAGATTCTTATTTTAGCCTGGTTCAAAAATTCAAGACTCTATAATCTACCCACATTAAAAAATCTCATCCCCGAGAATCCTTCTGGAACGACGATAAAACCACCAAATCCACCAAGGTCATGAAGTCTCTTTTTAATGGTCACATTTCATTACCAAATACCCAACGTACCGTTAACCATTTCACAAGACCAATGTCTTAAGCCCTCAAAACCCGAGCCAAGGCTCAAAATCCATCCCAAACATCGAAGCAGCGTTTTAACAGAACCCACATTAGTGGAGACATGATCTCATCATCATCTCTTCAAATACCAACCCTTTGGATTTTTCGACTTGGGGTATTATCATTTAACATATAATTCCAAACTACTACTCTTTCCACGAAACACATCGCCGACCCTTAAACCCACACTTTCCATTAAATCAGAAACATGCCTTTTAAATGATTCCATCACCAACCACTTGTACACCAAAGTCCTTACTTGACCTCTGGTGATATTCCTGAGTCATACCAGCACTTAGCATAATTTTAAAACTATCATGCCCCAGCACAGATCAAGGCATAACATAAAGAACCACAAATCTCATGTACAACCCAAAAAATAACGACTTATCCAACAAAATGAATTTAAATTATTAGCACGACATAAGACTATCTTTATCTTAGTTTCACCAAGATGAGGTCAATATAGGGGAAATGCTCATCTCATTTAGAAGATCCCACTAACAGTAATCCCATGTCACCAAAATAACATTACTCAAACTATATCTGGTCAAATACTTTAAAAACTACCGCCTTCACTTGTTGATTCACCTTCATCCTACCCTAAATGCATATATCACCAATGGAATTTGTGTTCATTAAATGAAAACCTCTAAAACACTTCCCAAAACTAATACAGTTTATAAAGGGTTTCACATTACGCTAGCCTTATCGAGGTTGTGCTACCAAAAAAGCACTAAAACGTACACCAGAACCAATGTGACACTACCCACCATAGAAGTTTCCATGTGGTTTAAAGAGAAGGATAGTTTCTCACAAGATAACTAGTTCAGAAAATCATTAAACACATGCTTGGAATTCCTCAACCCACAATCACTACATCAAAATATCTCATGAAGGCATAAAATTAAACACAACTGGCATTCTGAAACACCTAAGTCCCAAAAATTCCTCCCAAGTAGTGGGATGAAAATTCCACAACTCTTCCAATCTCTATTCTCCAGAGCTAATCCAAGAGTGCACTTAACATCACAATATCAATGATCACACCAAACTCAACCAGTTTGTTAAATCCCTAAACACTTGATGATACCGAGTATGTTAACACTTACTACCCCAAGTTCACAAAAACCAACAACACATCCTCTCAAATAAACACAACTTGGATGGTGACATACCAAGTCTTATAACCTTCTTGATTAAGAATACATCAATTCTTATTCACATAAAAATAGTCAATGATACAACACCCACCCATATTTACATGTGATTATCTTAAAACCTTAATGTCCTACAAGATACAACATCACCCAAATGGAACCAATGTCAAAAGATCATAGTGGAAACTAATAATCCCATGCTCTAAGGGTGGTACCTACCATGATATAGTCCATTATGAATCATAAGAGTCGGCCCAATCTCTTAGTCCCGTTATTAGAATTTCACTAGGATCAAGTGCCCTTTTCTTATTTTATCCATAACTAATAAGAAAAACCCATCACATCTCCATTCTAAGGAATATCATCAAAACAATCAAAAATACCCTTCCATGATGGTTTAATCAAAGGACACCAGTTAAGTTTCCAATTTAAAGTAATTTCATAAACTCATTTTAACCTTTAAACATTTGAAATAATTTTAACCACCCACAAGTACAAATTCACAACATGGAAATTGGTTTTTAATGAATTCACCATGGGAAAAATAGAAAATATATAACCAACTTCCTCTTTAAAAATTTTATATTTACTGTGATCTCATCATAAAAAGAAAAATTCTGCATCTAAATTCCTTTTAACTAAAAATGAGTCCATGAGGGTCCCACTTATTCACTCTGGTTTCATGAAAAATCAATCCAACACATGAGAGGACATGCCATCTACCAATCCATAAATCATCCATACACATTATAAGTCGATTTGGCACCCACATAATCAAATAAAATTCAATTGATCATTTTAACTTTTGAAGTGACTTTTACAATGGTTTGAATAATTGGGTTACCATTTTTCAGTTATAAGGCTCCCATTAATGTTATAAATGAAACTGAATCACATCATAAATACATCCAATAAATTTCTACTCATGCAGCTATTTACATAAAAAACATATCTATCATGTTATCATAGGTAGTAACACTGAAATAAGACATAAAAGAGAAGCATGAAATAACATCAAAACATGCTAAAATCATAGGCAACAAAGAATATAAACACCCAAATACATTAAATATATCACTAAAACATGCTATCTAAAGAGGCATGTATGAGAATATCAACACATAGTATTCAATCGAAGGGACAAAATCAAAATTATTAGAAACTCTACTAATAAAACTAAATGGGATGTCACATGCATGTCATGTTAATTATATGTGCCTAATATGATGAATGTCATGTTATATTACCTCCATGCAATTTCAGCCAAGGAAAAAATACTGAAATTTTCAAAATCATAATGCACTAGAAAATACACCAATCACCAAAGGCGAAATCACAACAACTGTAACAAAAAAATGCATAAACCTAAATTACCACCCCTATACACTTGTTAATTTCCCACAAATGGTGTGCTTAGTCAAAGATACTATTATTACCCGAGTTCCAACACATTCCTAGTCTCTTATATACCAACAGAAAACAGAAAGAAAAATTAAAAAAAACTGAACCTCTAACAAAACTTTGTAACATCCCAACCCAGCATACCATTGAACCGGTAGCCAGAATGGTCTCCACATGACCTCAAGAACACCTCCCCATATGCTAGAAGAAACCGACTAGAAGTGAGGGTGTAAGGATATTCAGTGGGGAGACTATACCCTTATATTAGAGATGTTATAACATTATAACAATATATTAATAGATAAAAACATCAAAATAAGATATAAAGAGGTAATAAAAAAAGACTAAAAAAATTTCACCATTAGCTGAATAAAGAAAATGGACCATGGAAGTTTATACAATGCAAGCATGTCATGGTGATACATATCTGAAAGCATTAATAAAAATCGCATGATTTAAATCTTAGTACAAAAAATAAGGAAATGACTCAAATACTAGAGGACGATCTCTATGAGGATCCCAAGATTCCACTCTATCCTTTTCTCCTAACTCCCAGGTATGACAAACATCAACAATGAGTTCCAAGGTTCTGATAACAAGAATGTATACTTGGGTACCCCATGGCTATGGTAGCCTGAATAGGGTGTGAGATATAAATCTCAGTAGTCTAGGAACACTACTACCTAGATCAATATAAAAAATTGAATTCAATCAAACAATGTGCATGTATATCAAATCAATAAAAGAATTTAATAATTGAGAAAAAAACACTGAAGATCCTAAGGGACACCTAATGAAGATACCTGCTTCGGCTCAGAGCAGAAATAAGATTCTTAAAAGGAATTATAATCATTTTTTAGTCATGAATAAATAAATACTGTCACATTTTCATTTATTCTCTATTTAATAATTTCTTGAATCCATGGGTCTTGTGGACACTCGTACATCAGTACTGACTTCTTCTATTACAATAGCCAAAACTGTTCCCTATGTAATACCATATCTTAGTACCTTATTTGGTGCATGTAAGAGTCTAAAATATTGATGGTGATATCATATGTCAATCCATGCTTTGACTCATACCTATATCCAAAGTATGTAAATATGAAATTATATATCAATTCCTTCTTCATCTCATCTTAGAGTCGAAAGTATTCAAATGTTATATCATTTCACAATAATTGGTTCAACTCATACCAGAGATCAAAATATTCTCATGTGATACCATATCTAAAAGTTCCTTTATTTTTATCCTTTAAGTTCACACATTAGAGCCAAAGTTACCATTATTACAAATGTAAGTAAGATGACCATGTTACAATGATTACACCTCAAAAGAATGACCATGATCCCATTTTCATTACATAAAATTATAATGACCATATAACCATTTATACTTCTTAATAGGATGACCATGTTTCCATTCTACTTTCTCATAAGCATAATGACCATGTTACCATGTATGATTATTAACTGACTGACAATGTTACCATTCTTTTACACATAATAAATTCATAATTAAATATTCATCATAAATATTGTTACTCATTATAAAATCACTTAAACCCAAAATATCCATCTGTTATCTCAACAATTAATTATGTACCCAATTTCCATTAATTAAATAATCATCTAATTAATCAACAACATAATTCACATCCCCCATCTAAATTTCCAAAATTAATTATCTTATTATAAATATCACCTCTCCACAATTAATACCGTAATTAAATATCTAGATCATATTTTCAAAGGTACCTAACTAATTAAAAAATAATTATCTCAAATTATTAAATTCAATAACTCATTATTAATCCCCCAATTAATTTTCTATATGACAATCTCAAAGGAGACAATTAATTCACAATTAATTATCTCAACTCATCACACTCTATAACTCATAACTACTAATTAACCCAAGTTCATAAACATGTAATTGCTGAAATACATATCCTATCTAAGAAAAACATATTAATATAATTAAAATATCTTCCCCCAACTTGGAAATAATAGGAAAAAACATATCAGGATGCTAAGAAATAATATCAGTCTAATCACTATGTTTTTTTATGTTGAAGGTGGCATAACTCTATTGGAGGGGTTTTATTAGAAAAACATGATAATATAATCTAACCAACCTCTTAACAAAACTTCTAATTCATTCCAAAAAATTTAATCATATTTATTGACAATGATAAATAAACAACTTCTACATTTTATCAATTAAGAAACATTGAGAACCCTACATCGATTAATTGGCCAATATAATGATTTATAACTTAAACAATAGTATTTTTTCCTTCACTCAAATAAAAAAAGTGTGTGCGCACATGAAATTGATGGTAACACCCTAAAAAATATTGCACACCCAAAATTTGTGTAGCAAGGGCCAATGCACAATAAATTAATTAACAATATCTTATAAAAACCACAATCACCTAATTTAAAGGGTGAAAAATCAATTTTTTGTACAAAAAACTACCTCAAATTGAAAACAGTGGATGGAAACATAAGGAATCCACTTGT
Organism: Viscum album; assembly: GCA_963277665.1. NCBI lineage: Eukaryota > Viridiplantae > Streptophyta > Magnoliopsida > Santalales > Viscaceae > Viscum > Viscum album. The sequence goes on from OY728150.1 coordinate 1,032,556,756, forward strand.
ACATTGGTGGCGATCATTGAATCTCACATAAGGGGTCCTAGGAGAACAACCGCATTCCCCCGAACCAAATGAATCAACAAAAATGGATCTAACCGTAACATAAGGCATTAAGTAGAATAGATAGGGGTGATGGAATGATATAAATAGATGATTAAAAAATTTAAATGAATAGAGAAGGCCTTACCATGTTGAGACAAAAAAGTTTCATAAAGGAACTAGGAGAAGACAATAGTGAAAGAGGGATCCAAGGAGAGGTCTAGCGCACTATAGGGTGGACCTGAAGAGGGGGGGGGGGGCTCACCTGGTAGGATGAATGAGGGGGGGGGGGGGGGGGGGGTGAATCCCTATAGTTTCTACATAACCTAAAAAAATAAAACTAATTAATATAATAATAACAATAATATAAATTTTGTTATTAATTTTAGTAACAAAGAAAAATGATTCATTAATAAACCCCAAAATCCCCATTTAATGATAATTTAATTAAATTCATTTCAACTCAATTTCATTAAAGAAATTGTCCATTTAATCATTATTTAATATAAATCCAATTATTTAAATACACTATTCATCAAGGTTCAACACACATTGTTTGGAAAACCATGTGAAAATTTGTTCAGAACCCTTTGTCTAAGAAACCCACTTCGCAGAGTTTGTCCTGCATGATATACCAACCATAATCCAGACCATTCGATTGACACTATCAATGACACTCACCTCGAATTGCCTTTCCCGCACAGTTTTCCTAACCATGAACAAACTGTTCGACTGCCTATATCCCCTTAAATTATGTCGAACAATTACTTACAGCATGCCACATGGTTTAACAGGTCATGTGCCAATCGTGCACCCTCTATAGGTCCTTAAACACCATCATTTTTCTTGGGATGATGCTCACCAAATCCATCGAACCACCCATAAAACTCCTCAAGCCTTTACCAAAGCCTGATATCGGCACATTAAATATTGCCAACTTTTGGATCATCAACCCAAAGCTTGGTTTCAAAACTGAACCATCAAGTAAATAAAAAATTTCAAAAAATTTTATATTTTAGCCTAGTTTAAAAACACAGGACTCAACATATGTTTGGGTTCACACATATCCCATATAAGTTTTATTATAAAATAAAACAGTATGGATTTTGAACTATTCATACAATCTTATATTGTAACACCCCATGCTTCCATGGTACGTTTCTCTTTGAATAATGAAATAGCTTGCACCGTATGCAACTTTGAGTTCTAGCACATCACGACCTGTTAAACTAGCCATTATGAATAGTAATACCCAATTATTGAAATTTTATAATTTTTTTTTTCAAAATGGACTTCATTTTTGGATTCAGAATATAAAAATATTTTAGGGTGAATTTTTGGTATTTTTATGAAAACATTCAATTTTTGATTAATTTTGAAAAACACTACGTTATTGTTTAAAACCTACATTATATTTCAATAATTATTTATTTTATATAAATTTATTTTAGGTAAAAATAGATACATAATACTTATATAAGTTCAATGTAATTAATTGGAGTAATTTTATAATTAAATTAGATGTATAAAATTTTATTTAACATTTTAACATCATTCACCCACCATCTAGGCACATTTTCAAATTTGCATAAAACATAATTTTACCAATTATGGGAATTGAATTTCAAAAATATGAGAGTCACAGTTGACATTAGTAAGTAAAATGTGGTTCTATTGGATGAAAATAACTTGTTTGATTCGTAAGTTTTGAATTTTATTTACCACGATTAAAATTAAATAGGGTAATTAAAGGTAAAAATGATATTATAATTACCCTAAAACATGTCCTAATTCTATTGGATAAGCGTATTTATAACAAAATAAATCATAGGAATAAAATATAATCCACTATGATATACTTGGATTAGATTAAGACATTTATTATTATATTATTTAAAGAATAGTTAAAAGTGTTAAATTCAAAATTTCACAAGTAAAACATTTTTTATATTGGGTTGTACATAATATTAAGCCGACTATAAATATTCATTAGAAATATAAAACGATTTCCTTTATGATGGAATTTTATTTATAATTTTTGGAAATTAAATAATTAAATTTATTTATGACACATCGATGATGTAGTTATTACCCTATTAATGAAAGATTGAAATAATTGATATTATATGTATGTCAATAATTTTAAATTGAAACTTATAATGCATTAAAATAATTTTTTAGGTTCATATAACATGTTAGGATTTATTTAATTTATTTTTTTAAATGTAATCATGTTTTTTGACTTTCAAAATAACCAATTACTAAATAATTTCCAAATTGACAAAAATGATATTTGAAAACAAATACAATATTATTAAAGATATAATATTCATAAAAATATAAGGTTCAACCAAATGAAATAGATAATGATATATATGTCATTAATTAACCACTTGGGCTTCTCTTGGAATTTTTTTATTTTTCTTATTAACCATGAAATATAAAAATAAAAGAAGACATTGTAAAAGTTAAACTATTTGACCAAGAGTTAAATCTAAAAGATAAGGTTAATATTTTGACCTAAACTTATCTAAAATCTATTAGTTGATAGGATATAGACCCATACCCACATAATACCTGAATTAATTCCATTTGAATCCATTATAAAATGAAAATTATTTTATAATTAAATAATATTTCAAGCTTTTACTAAAGCAACCATCACCTCTTTTATAAAAGGGTACTTCTCTATCTCTTAATTTCACACCTCCAAAGCCATTTGGATCAGAAAAACTCTGATCCAATATCCTCCCATCTACCCTCACATTAATATATAGGCCTTACATTGATTAGAATCAAACTTAAGGAGTACTTTTGATCAAATCAAAAGGAATCACCGGAAGAAGAGTTAATAATTTCATCACCTATCTCAATGTTCATTTCTTCTTACACTTAATATTTATTTGTTATTTCAATAAAAAAATAATAAATACAGCACCTTATACTCACTATGATTTTATTATAAATATTGTACATCCATATTATTTATTCTATCCATCCTATGAATGACAAAGTAACTATACGTGCGTACGTACGACTTACCGTCTCCACATTGTGGGGTAGTTTGTTATTCAACACTTCATTATTTTGATGGGTATAATAATGAGTATAATTTATTTTAATAATAAATATAACATGTTAATTATTATTATTTATAAATGATATACCATCGAATCACATACAATTTTACCTTAAAAAATGATATTGTTGCTCATGTGTACGTACGGATTACCGTCTCCCCAAACACAATAAGATTCATTTCCCCATAGTAACCATTCAAAAATATATTTTTTTATTTTATGAATAAAAATACTGTTTCATAACATAATATCATTTTGGTTATAAATCATATACATCCTGTCCATAAAAAACATGACTTACGTAACAAAACATATAATGGAAAACGAATTAGTTAACACCCGACACAATGGTAATTCTGAAATATTATTAACAAAAAAATATTATAAGATCATATATGATATCATATTTATGTATGTGGTTATTATATAATTTAATAACAATGATTTAACAATTATACATGCGTTTTACATACCCTCAACCGAGGAAAAGTACAAGGTAAGGGTTAATTTTACAATCTCTATATTATCTGAGGTTGTTTATACGTAAACATCTACTAGGGAGTCGTTATCATCCTCATCTATGTTTCGTAGAAATGTATTTCAAAACATTTTTACAATTTCATATAATATGGGTTAGTTCCATTTATACCTATTTTTTACTTTTAATAAAATATTTTGAAGGAATGTTTCCATCGTATTCCAAACAAGGGAAATTATAACCTTTCAGACACATTATGGTAATAATGTGTGTTTAACTTATATGGAGAGTGTGGCTATTTTCTGCCGTTATAACTCCTTCGAAACTTCCATTACAATATTATAAGAATATTTCTAAATTAAATGTTTTATTTTATAATCACGTGACTTTTAAATGATTTTAAAATTGAAAATGATATTTATCTCAAAGAGTTTAGATTCCATCTATGTCAACATCCTTTGATTGATTTTACACTTTTTTGATGATGATTTATTATAATAAAATATTCCATATTGTATTGAAGTTTTTGTGATATATTTGACCGTGGATGTGTTATTTTTATACAATTGATGGGTTATGGTTAAAGTATTAACATTTCATATGATAGTTTTAATATTAATGTTTATGTTATGGTTCAACCTTTTCATACGAGGAATGCATTAGGCTTAGTAAGTGACGGGTGGAGCCTACTATAGCTCCTCGATGCATTAGTTGGCATCATGAGACAAACTAGTTTCTTAGAACAAGGCATTGACATAATATTATTTGTAGTCTTGGCATGAGGCCTTGACTAGGTGGTTATGATGTTCAGCATTATGCATTCCATCATTATAATATTAGATATTGATATTACATGTGATTATTCAACTATTAGAATATCCATGTGAATATGTAAATGAAACTATTTGATTTTTATTTTCTATATTATGTTGAAGTTAATTTTTAAAATGATAGTGTTTTAGTCGTATACATTTCCTTTAATGTTTGTGCTTATTTATGAATGTTTATGCTATATTGTTATCCTAATTGACAAGCTGAGCTCACCCATTTCTTATGTTTTATTTTTCCTAGGATGTGAATAAGTATATTATGATTGAAATGCAGGTGTAGGCTATGGGATATGATTTTGTTCAGTAAAAACACAATGTTTTTTTATTATTTCACAATGTAATGTAAAAATTACATATGTATCTAGTACTTCCAAGGCTACTAAACTAATCGGTCTTTCGAGACTTTATCTCTTGTGATCATACCATTGTTATGTAATAATTCACCGACTTTAGTTAACTAGGGGTGGGGCATTACATATATAAAGGCTAGTTTATAACATTCATATATAAATTGTACATCATAGATCATTTAAGAACATTTATACATGTATTTTACACTATAAAAGAATGGTATTATCTGAAAATATAATGGTTGAGTGACCCTCAGATTATAAAATATATATTTTTAATTAAAAATAAATATAATTTAAATTATTTTTGTGTTACATTATCCAAACCATGAATAAAATATGTCCTAAAAATTTGATCTTACACTTGTAAGTCCATTTTTTGAAATATGAAAATGCCTTAATTGAAATAGGAAAACATGAAAGGTGTTAAAAAATTACCATTATAAGAGAGAAAAGAAAGTGTGAATTTAATATAAATAAAAACATAAATTGGTTTCCTAATAGGAAAAAATCAGTGGGATGTATCAATATTGAAATTTGAGGAAGGAATAAATAATTATAGATAGTGATAGAGATCATTGGTTATAATAAATTAAATGATCACGAAATAGTTAATAACATCAAAACCATAAATATTTGATTTGTTAATACACCATTTTATTCATTATATATGAACAAAATATGATAATGTTTTATGACATTTTAATATTATTATTTTTTTGAGTTTTTTTATTTCTATGAATATAAGGAAATATTAATAAATGATATATTTCTCTAATATAATAATTATTTAATCATTTCAATGTGGTTTGATCAATTTCCACTTCCACTCTTACTAGATGTAATAAATTTTTATGGAAATATTTTATACATAATGCACTAAAATTAACATTTAAACAATCCTAAGATCTATAATAGGATGACATATCTTTTTTCATGTATGTAAATATTTTTCAAGATCAATATAGGTATAAAAAGTTATCCAATATAATATATTAATATCTAGACCACAATTCAAACAATATTGGTTCAAAATTTTTATTTTTCCATCAAATAATTTATGTAAAAACAATGAAATATTAAACTGAACATCACTAATTCTTTTGGTAGGAATTAAACCTTTATCACACAATGGTTCTGTATTTTTCCTATTGGACGCACAAGATGCAATTGGATGTCACCCATTATAAAAGTTTACATTTTTCTGAAATAATATTTTTTCAACTCTAATAATATCCAATAATTTTGATGACCCGTAATTAATAAGTCGGTAAGAATATAAGAAAAATTTATCGTTACCAAAACCATTATTGTTATTTAAAATAAATGTAAATAAATTCATCCTAAAAACAGTCATATACATAAATGGTTGGTTGTAAATCCATTAATTTCTCTGAAAATATTCTTAATCTTAGTAAAATCACATCACATAAAACCCCTAACAATGGGTTTTTAAGATAGTAATCTTATGATAAACCTCAAAATCATAAAACCATATGGAATCAATAATTATATATTTAATCATTGATGAGTACATATATATATCCCAAAAAAATAAAACAACACATATATATTTTATGATCCTTAGAACAAAAATACATTTGGTAAAAATACTAATACAATTTATTTCTTGAATCCTAAATCATAAATTTATAATCTCTTATAGTCTATCATATGTCATTATTTGATATATGAATTAACCATTAAATATGGGCACTAAATCAGATAATTCATAGGTTTCCCATATTCATCACAATGAAATAGAAATGGATCTGTAGGATGAAATTTATTTCTCTCCCTTGAAAACCTCACTTTTCCTAAAAACTTCACTATGTTATGACATTTTTCAACACATATCATTTAACTGTTCATTTGAAACATTTTACTTGGTATATCATTTTTCATTTCTAACTTAATAAAAATTGATCTATATTCTTTATGTGGTATCTAAATATCATTTTCATAGTGTTCTTAATCTTTACTTATTTTTTGTGTTTGATATTTGGTTAACATATAGAATATTAATCATATATCATGATAACTAATAGGGATTATTCAAGATATTTTTTAAACTATTCATCATCAAATTTTTGTCATATTTACCACATTATTTATTATATTAAATGTTAACAAGGTTCTATTTGGTTAATACAATTTATGAAAACCATCAAAGAAATAGGGAGACCGATATTTTTGGTATAGGAAATCCATATAATAAATTATAGGATATATGAATCATGACACATTTGTTTCAACCTAACACACATTCAGAATATCATAGGTTATTCACTTTCATCATCAATTTGTATCTTTCAAAATGGTTCATATGTAACATGTGAATTATCCAGAGCTTATCCCCAACGAGAGTCAAACTAGTTGAATAATAAGGATGATTGTCTTACACGAGGTAATGATCAAGTAAAATCCTAATGAACTATTTTCAATTTTATTACCCCTAGTTAGAACATTTATAGAACCCAATATACTTATTTTATCAATAAAGGGACTCATTTCTTGGAAAACCATTAGAATATAACACTCAAAAACATTTTTTGATGTTCTTCTATAAAGAATCTAAAATTATATAATTGGTTATGTTCCCTTATCTATATTTCCATAAATCAAGTTCTATTGGTTTTCAATAAACGTCATTTTATGAAAACTGTATATATCTTAACCCAAGTAGCCTATTGTTAGTTGTTACATTCATTCATTGTCATAAGATACAATTAATTGTATCCAATATGAATTAATAGTTCTGTTATCATGATAATCAAAATACCGACTTGAGTCTCACATTAATATTGAAATCATGAAATACAATATAGTGAATGTAAAAATTCCTCATTGTTGAAATATTTTGATGATTCAATCTTCATATCTTGGGGAAGGGAAAAAATTATAAGGGTGATATTAGATACTTAATAAGGGTTACGTATAGAATATTCCACCTTTAAAAAATAATGTGTAATCAATAATGTATAAGAAATATGGGAAGGTAAATATTTGAAAATACATTCCATTTAATCAAGAACATGAATATCATGATTAGAAAATAATAACTAATATAAAATGTTAAACAAATAAAATAAATATTCCATTTAATCTATAACACGGCCACAAAATTAATCCATAGATAATATCAGTACAATAATATCATGGATTATAATAATTCAATTCATATTGAAGGAAATTATTAATATTGGACATCATAAACATATATATCATGATATATATATATATATATATTGTCAAGTCATCTCACATGACATTTTCAAAACATGGTTTAAACCTAATTAATAGTAGCATAATGATTCACCTCATTAGAATATTGAGGTATCAAGGGGGTGTGGAATTTTTACCCCCACCTGTCAATTTATGTCATAAAAATCATCTAATATCATATAATTTAATTAATTTATCAATAATATTCCTTATTAATAAATGTAGTTATTGGGTATATAATATCGATTATCATTATATCTCTAGAAAACTATATAGAATACAATATAATTATTTCTATATAGAAATTATACAATGATTAATTTATAATATAATCCTTGATAAATTATATGGATATTTAAGAGAAATGTAATTTTAAATGATTAAAAGAATGTGATTATTTCAAGTAAATGTTAATTTTTATAATAATAAATGAAAAACATAACATAAATACATTCCCTAGTATATCTGATTGTAAACCCTACAAGGAATGTATAAGGTTGGTATGATTAAAATAATCCTCTAGTCGTGTATATATAATTTAAAGGGCCTTTATAATTGATGAATAGAACCACATTAATAATATTTTAATAAAAACTCTTGAGGATATTATCCTTTTAAATATTAAAATCCATTTAACAAAAATATATTTATCTAAAATATTAGTAAAATTGTTTTCAATAAAAAAATAACATTTCAAACATGAAAATGATTCTTTAAATAAATTAGTAGTCATGATGGAAGTAAAAATTTGTTTATTCATGGTTTATTTAAAGAAATATTATTTTCTAATATTTTCTATTAATATTAAAAATTACCTTGTTTTTAAAATTAAATGATTATATCATTTATAAATTTTTTAAAAAAAATCCAAAATTCAATTTAAAATAAATTTTAAAAATAATAGAAAATTATTTTCATACATTTTAAGATACATGGAATTAAAAGGATAATTTTTTTGATTGAACAGCCAAATGTAGTATAATATTGTTATAAAAATTTCTCAATATTTTGAGTGACAAATAATAGAGAATGGAACTATAACATGGAATATCATGAATTACCATTTGAGAATGAAATTAAATTTAATTATTAGATAATTGTAAAATATTTCCTTCAATGGAAATTCAACCATGATCAATCCCCATTTAGATGAGCATAATACAGAAATTAATTCATAAATTGATATTTTTGATTCATAAGAATAGTAAAAGAAACAACATAAAATAAAATGATGAATTACATTAATATATATATATATATATATTCATGATATAACATATAAAATTTTGACCAGTTACAAATCATAACATAATATATGTGTATAACATGATATACGTACAATTGAAGACAATTTGACATGATAATCCCTTGTAGTGATCACAATATATAAGTGATAATTAATCAATAAAAATATTATATATAAAACATATTAATCCTAATATATCATTTGTATATTAAAAAAATATTAATTTCACATATAATCATGGAATATCATTGAAGATGAATATGTAGTATAACCCAATTAAAATAAAATGAGTAATGAAATTAATTACCACATGGTAATTTTCAAATAAAAATTCCTTGGACGAAATAAATAAAATTATATGACAATATAACATGAATTATAATGATTTAATTAAATCACATGTAAAATTTCTAGTATATTCACCCAATAAATAAATAATGTGTATAACATTTCAATATACCCCAATTAAATGAAATTTAGACAAAAACTCTTACCATATGTTTATATTTAGATGATCATGAACTAAACATCTATGAAATGGTTTTAAAAGTCTATTTATTTTTTATATAAACATAATAATATTTATAAATCCATATATGATACACTAATAAAATCTTACAACCCATTCATTAATAATATTTCATTATTACCATTGTATCATGTGTTAATTTAGTTTTTTTCTCATGTATGATTTGTCATAATATTTATAGTTCATATGTATAGGATATAGTTACATCATTTCAAAAATGATATAAGTTTTATTAATATTATATTTGTTTTATGATGAAAATTTATTTCTATTCAGGAGTGTTGGTCATAGAAAGTCAATCACATCAATTTGTGGAGATGGTAGGATGTATGTTTTAACAAGTGACATTTTCTCTACATTAATAGGTAAAATGGTATGAAATATGATGGTCAATTAATTTTCCAGTGTTAATATCATATCATATATACTATATATACTAATTATTTACCTTAGATAATCCTCTATCAGATCTCTTATTAAGGGATATATAATTCATCCACAGGGGAATAAATCAATAATATAATACTAATGTGGATGTTTTTGAAATATTATTTCATGTTTTAGTTGATCCAAATTTCATGAGAGGTGTCAATTAGTGAAGGAAAAATTTAAATATTATAATTGATGAGAAGAAGTTTTGTAAATACCAATAACTGTTTAATAATTGGAAGTCACTCTCACTCTATGTTGATAAAAAATTGAATATTAATAAAATTTCGGGAGTATATTATTGATCTATATCTCCACAGAATAAAAATTAAACTGTTTTAAACATGTTCAATGTTATAATATATGTCTTATAACTTATAACATTTTATTTGTGAACAATTTTGTTAGTATATTTACCAAAGGTAATTTATCCCATAACACTGAAACAAAGTGATCCTTATATATAATTTCGACCCAATGATCTTAAATAGGGAAAATATGTTTTAAGTAAAATTATACTTATATGGGAAATTAATTTTAATACAAGAACATGAAATGTGGAAAACCTCATTTCAACCCTAAATATGGTAATTAAATTTACCTTATTTACAATACATTTTGGACAAAAATTTATTTTAATATATTATATAAAATTAAATTTGATTATTCAAAATATGTAATCCATTTGAACAGATTCAATTCATTGATATGTAAAATATTAATTTAAAATATGCAAACTATTCATTTTAGAAACCAATTTTTCAACACAAATATTTTTTAATTATAAGATGACATTAAATAAATTATTTGACTAGTGATCATAATGTAATATAGTAAAATTAACCTAGTGAGATATATAACATATAAATTTCATTTAAATATTTCATTTTTAGTGGCTATTTTAATTAAATAAAATGGTGGAATGGAATTCATTTAAAAATATTAGAGTAAAAATGATTTTTTTGGATAAAAATGAACTTATACCCAAATTAGGTATAAAAATGAATTTAATTCAATTAGTTATTATAAATATAAATAAATAATTACCTTTTCAGATTCTAAAAAAATTAATATATAATTTTTACTTTTAAATTAATTAATTTATTGAAAATAAAAAAATGTAATTGAAAAATCTGAATTTTTCAACATTTAATGAAAAATCATCATTTTCAGAAATGATAATAAATTTCACCATATAATAATTTTGTTATTTTTATTTAAAAAATTATATAAATTATAAAAAAATACATTTTTAAATTGTTGAATTAAATCATAATAATTCTAAACATCAAATGAAATGTTGTTCAATTTTTTATGAGTATGTATTTTGAATCATAAAATGAAATTACTAAAAATTTGAGAGATTATTTATAAGGAATATATCAAAAATAGTATTTATTGAGATATCTGTTTTCATTTCATATTTCAAAGCATCTCATTCATACCCTATAATAAAACATATAATTTATAATAATAATACATAAAATTAAACTCAAAATTTGTATAGCCTCATTGATGTGTGTCATATGTTATATAAAATATAATGTTATTATATATAAATCATTTGGTTACATCAATATAAAGATATAAATTTATATGAAATATTATTTGTTTTTTTTGTGTGTTGCACCACATTTTCTATCTTCACAATTAAATGGTTTCTTTTCAACTTCCCATTGATTTGGTTCTCCAATCATCCTGATCACTTTATATATGTTGCTTACTTCTTCAATTTGAATACTAAGATGGAGGGGATACATAAAACATCCAAAATATTCGTTAATACAATGAATATTGATTCATCAAATATATAATACTAATGGATATATATGGATATGAAAAGTTCCATGTATTTCCCATTTATCAATCAATAACACTGACTTCACTTATCAACGTTACTTAAAATCAAATTTTAATGGTTAATCTTGCATCTTTACAGTACTTCAACCATTGATTCCTCCATGCATAATATTGTATTCAATGTAAATTCATATCGAATATCCAATGGATTATTTTTTAAATATACTCATGGATTATACCAAAGAATATTGAATGTAAATACATTATATCACAATCATCATAGGATGTGATCATCAGTTCCTCACATCTTTATAGCCCTAGAAATAGTCACTTATTGTTGTCTCATTGGGAATCATCATCATTCAAATCCATTCATCACAATATCATGCTTATCATAAATCTAAAATTGATCATAATATTTTAATTATTCAATGTGAATGATAATTATAACACATAATCATTGATCCTTTATTAAAATAAATGTTCAGTGGAAAACACATGAATTATGAAGGAAGAATATCATATTACTATAAATGTAACTAATCAATAGTTTATGAATTTTACATTATTACTTATAAAAGATTGAAAAATAATGAATCATAAGGTTGTCACACATCCCAACATTGAAACAAATCAATAATAACATAATTAAAAGTAGAAAAATAACATATCAATGTGACCACCAAACATGGATTCATATCATAATATATTTGTCCACGATCATAATATTTATAAAAAATATTGAAGAATATAGAAAAGAAGTATGGAAGTGTAATTGGAAAATTCATTGGTGAAAAATATGTTGGTGGATAATATGTTTATTATCATAATTCACTCATAAATATTGATCATATCCAGGATCAATTAATTTTAATAAACCTCTAAATGAATACTATTTTTGGACCCAAGGAGGACCAAACCTCTCCCATTATTAGGGTAAAAACAATCTTATGGATCAACACATTGTATCATTATTCTTATTTGTGACTCAATTGAATTTTTAAAACATTGTTTTTATTAATTTATGATTGATATAAAAAAATATTTATATTATATAATATACAAAATTATGGGGTTATAATGAAAACCTTTATCAATACCAATTCCAATAATAAATTCAATGGATTATTTAGTAATATTTATAGTGTATGAGAAAAATACTAGAGTAGTTCAAACCTCATCATGTTTAATAAATTTAAACCCTAAAAGAAATAACTTATTCAGGATGATGATTATTCTGATATATATTCTAGATCATACATTCCCATTATACCTCACTAATATTTTCATGCTACCAAATAATATACAATTGGGTGACACAAATCCCATGATGGGTATTCTCTTAGTAATGTTCTATCTCTACAAGATACTCTAATAAGGTCTCTCCATCTTCATTTTATAGATTACAGTTCTTAATAAAATGTTATTTATCACTCACATACCTTCTAATATATAGAATTTGGTACATATCATGAAATCATCACTGTTTTGTAGAAATTATAAGACAAATATAAAATCACATACCCTATATATTTTCTAGAACATACTGATACACCTCAATGATAAATTTATACAATAAAAAAACTCAATGTCCTATTCTATGGTGATATAATAATTAATAAATGGTCTCACCACTCAAAATCTAAGTGTATAAGTCATCAATCAGTGTAGAATATCATAAATCAACATGAATTTGTTATCATATCATGGATGATATGAAGCATTTAATTCATCTCATAAAACAAAACTTCCCACATGATTACTGAATGACCCACCTCTAACATGGAAAAGGTTAACCTATATAGCCTTCTAGATAAGGGATAAATTGGAACCAATAAAATTTTAATGCTATATATTTCATTATACAAACAATACACTATAATGGTAAAGGATACAACAATATATATCTAAAATCTAATATTAAGTCCCGAAACATGTCATAATACACCTAAATTGTACTCTTGGTAAGTGAATATATATGCGTGATTAAAAATGTTCACTTCTTTAACTAACCCCGAAAATTATTTAGTAATTCCCATCCGAATTGGGATGTGAAAAGAGTTTTATGGTCACTGATAATGACTTTATACTCCATGAATTTTTGTCCTACTATATTTATGGGAATCTAAGACATTTCACCCCACACATCTCTTATATAATGAGGTTGTGGGACAACCTATTAAGTAGAATCAGTCTTACTTAGAAAAAATCTAGGACATTCATTATCTAAGAATGTCCTATCACAAAATCCAACAACATACTATCCTGAATCCACATTGGAGCCTGAATGTGTCAGGTATATTGGAGTTTTTCCCATGAATGAACTAATATATTAATTAATTTACCATAATATTCATGTTGTGAAATATTATTTTATAACATCAAGATCCTTATTCTATGTGAAAATGAATATTATAATGTCCTCAGTGTACACGTCACACTAACATGCCATAGAAATTCTATTCTCTAATGAGCACAATGAACTACAATTATTGTATTAATAAATATATGATCTATGATTGGTTGGAATAATTTAATTTTTTGTATATGATATAGGTTATCATGGTTATTGGGTAAGAATACATTCAGACTTATTTTTATTAAATTATTACTTCAAAATACATTATATAGAAATATTGTAACATGAATATCTTTAATAAAATCTATATTTACCATATGAAAATTTATTTTCCTATTGAGTAACATGTCTAAACATCTTTATATTTTAATAATATTATTAATGATTATAATTGATCACATTCTTCTATGTATTTTTCTCAACCATGATAGGATATGTTCTCAACTTTGACAGATTCATTTTATTTATGATAAATTATATTTTATTAATTATTTTTAATTCCCAGAAAATTTAAATATATAACATTTATTTTTTTCGTGTATGAGACACATAACACTATGCTTAAACAACCCATGAAATAAATTTAAAAAAAATTAACCTATTTGATATCTTGCAAAACGTGTAACCCTTAATCAAAATAAACCTTAATATAGTATAACATTATAAAATAGTAATTAAAATTTCACTTACTAAATTTATTTACTATATTTTTAAAATTATAGAAATATATTGATTACTAATAATATAAGAATAATTTAAATGAAAATTAAATGTATTTTTAAAAAACAATTTTTAAAAAATAGATTATTCACACTTTGCATAAATAATATAAAAATTATTTTTCCAATTTTTTCAGAGATTATTTCCAAAAGTTTCTTCATTTTTTAAATCATAAAATCAAAATTTTATTAGGGTGAATTTTATATATTTTTATGAAACATTTATTTTTTCAATGAATAGTAAAAATAAAAAAAATTGTTATTATAATAAATAATTTTCAATGGTAAATTATTTTTGAAAATGAATTTAAAGTAACATTAGTTCAATTATATTAAAATATAACTTAAATAGGTCATTATAATCTGTTTAGTATTTATTTTTTCTATTAAAATAATCTATATAAATTTGATTTTTTAGGAATATTTTAGTTTCATCCTCTTTGTGGGTATAATTTTTAGTTGTATTTATACAGATCAATGAATTGAATTTAAGAAAATAAATTAAATATTTTAAATTAGTATAATTTATATTATATGATAATTTCAACTATATTTTTTATAATTATGAATAGTAAAATTAATAAATAATATTTTTTATGGTTTCATTAAAAACAGATTTATTGGTGGGTAAACTAAAATTATAAGTGTTAAAATGACCAACCAATTTTTAAAAAAACTATTGAATAGACATATTTAGACCCTATGAAAAATAAATTTTTATAATGACTATTTTTTGGGACTTCTTCATGAAAATAATGTGGGTGAAATTCAATTTATTTAAAACATTCATCATTTTGCACTCCCCTTATTATAAAAGGCCACCCTATCTCCTCCATGTTCATGATTAAAACCCCATTTTTATTCCAAAATAACTTTACAAATCACATACATACTCTAAAAAAAAATATTCGTGCCCTTCGGTTAAAGATAAATTAATCATGGGAAGGGTTTTGGTGAGAAACTAAAGAAGTTGTCTGAAAAAGTGTTAATGTTCATAAATAATTTTTTTTATGTTGTATCATCATAAACATAAAACAAATATCATTATTGTTGGAAAGAATGTTGTTTTATTGATATAAATTGTTTGTATTTTTTTAACCCCATATAGGGTTGATTGGAGAGACTATAGGGATTCTGTTTGTATAGTGAAAATGGCTCTAGTACTAAAGGTAGCATCAATTCGAAGTGTAAACTAGATTTATGGAGCTCAAAATAAAATTTAAGTTACATAATTCCTAAAATATATATTTCCTATATTTTATCATCCAATCTATTCTAAGTGAATGAATTTTCAGTATGATTAGGGATTCACAATGGTTTGGATATTCAAGAGGGCAATTGGTGTCAGGAAGGTTTGATGGTTCATGAATGCACAATAGGGTGAAATTAAAATTTCATTAGAACATCATGAATATTTTGGGATTCTAGAACATGAAATTATTGGTTTGTGAATTGGTGGTGGTGAGCTCAAAGTCCATTCCAAGGGAAAATGTCTATAAATAAGCTACCATAGACATCATTTGTAAATAAAGTGAATTTGAGAAAGGCTTGATCACTCTGAAATCATGAAGGGCTAGAGATTTTTGAATCATGAATCATTTCTAATCATGTGAATAATAAAAATAAAGGATAAGTATTAGAAAATGTAAAGCCTTTTAAAAAAAGGTGTTTCATGAAGACTACGAGTTATATAAAGACATTGTGTTCCATGGATGTTATGAGCATTGTGAATGTTTGGAGCTCTGTGAGGGTTTTTGGGTTCATGAATGATAGTATATCCTTGAATCATAAAATGGTATTTCTGAATTCTATGAGATTTTCTAATAGTTGTGGTGAACATCGAGTATTTGTTAAAAATGATTTTAATTGAATCAACCTAGCATTATAGTGCAAGAACAATATCCTATTTAATAAGTATATATACATAAATGAACAATATATTAGGCCACCTTTAAGTCTTTTTCATGATTATGAATTCACCTATTATAGTGAGACAGTTAGATACAATGGAAGTGTTCAAAGGAAGGAAATGTGATATCTCTAAAATTTATGTAAATGATGTCTTCCTAGAATAGATTGACTATATATGATCTTATATATTCCATAATAACTAGTGAATCATAGTGGATTTAGGAAAAAATGAAACATTATTGATGCATGATCCTTTCTCGAGCCCATAGTGGTGAACCACATAAAACTTTTTTGTGGTCTCATTTCATATGAATGTTTAATAACATCACAATTACATCAAGCATGTTTTATATGTTCCTATAAAATTAGGAATAATATTCACCACATTAAAAGAGAATATTGGCATGTTGATTCACCTCTCCTCTATTTGGGTGATCTAGTGTCCTAGAAGTGGTATTAGAGTCAGATTATTTGTGTTAAATTAATAGATTTTTTACTACATAGAGAATCCTATCAGTTTAAGGGGAGTTACCCTTAATGATGAATATACCTTCTAGATTTGGGAGAATATGATAAGATCTCATATGTGATACCTTTTAATTTATGTCCTCTTTTCCATAGAATAATTTATCCAGGTCAGTGATAAAACATGTCTTTCTATGATTGAAAAAACATAAAAAATATTTATATTGATGAAAAAGCACAAAATTCCATTACTACAACTCAATATGATCAAATATATTATAATGTGATGAGTTTTAGTACAACAATGTATTTTTTGTGAGAAACATGAAATGGTATACGAATGTGGTAACAATCTGAATGAGGCCAAACAATATTTTTTTACAAAACTTTAGATGATCATGAAATTCATCTAGATGAATATGTAGATAGGATTTTTAAAATAAAATTTCCAAAGATGATGGATAAATTGGAGGACAATTTGATTAAATGAATTATATTAGTACGGTGATTTTTTATTGAGAATGCTTCATCCCCTAGAAAATCCAAATGTTCCATCACTTTAGGGAAGTGATCAATAAAAAGCATTCATTGTTATATACTATGTAGTCTTTGGGATTTCATAATTAGAGTTGTATCGGGGGAAACAAAAAATCCATCATGAAAATAAATTGAATTCATATTCATTTAAATATTGAGAATTCCAATGGTAGTGATGATGTAGATTATATGGATGATGAATTTATATATCATGTTCCTAGTAAATTAATTAGAGGAAAACTGGACTTGAAGGAAATTTTCCTTTGGCTTTCTTTCAGTGTAGTTACATAGATAACATTACTTATTAAATCCTAATGAATTTTGGTGGCCTATAATGTGAACTAGGAATCATGAAGACTCCATAGAAGAGGTTCCCCATCAAGGGAGACATCAAGACAATAAATAAATAATAGAGAATTTTATTTAAATATAAATAATTCAAATATGATAATGTATTTTGAAAGGATTTATAAGAAGTGTTTAAAATAGTACATGAACTATCCATGATGGCTATATTTGAAAAGGTGGAACCTTCATAATATGAAAATAATTAGATTATTTTTGTTATTGATCTCATGGTGGAATGTGAGTCATATCATGATGAGATTTACATTCGGACAATTAAAATAGAAAGAGGGGAGATGTGATGAAAGAGTCATAAGAGTTTGTTGATAGCCTTAAAGAAAAAATTTATCGACTTTAAATATAATTTGAAAAAATATTTAAAAAATATTTAAATCAAGGTAGATGTTTTGGAATTATAACATAGGATTGAATATCATTATAAATTCAACAATGAATTTACATTGATTCTAGTGAAAATGGATATGGTAGTTGAGGGACATGATGATAAAACTTTTAATGTAATGATTAAACTAGAAACTAATTCAAAATAAGTGGAAATAATGTATAAATTATAGTTTAGATGATTTTCATATGTATAACTATAAAAAAGATATAAATCTGTGTCTAAAAGAGGTGATAAGGCCATGAATGATAACATATACTTATTTATTGGGAAATGAATAATTTGATGTGATTTAGAAATAATGAAGTCTAGAAACTATTTGTGAAAAAATTTAGGTAATCAAAAATGATTCATACATGAAAATTGTGTATGATGTCCCAAAAAATTAATCTTCAAAACAAAAATGAAATAATAAAAAAAACAATCGTCTTGTATCAAGATTGGATTCCCTATCAACTACCCTTACAAATAACAGGACTTCTAGGGGAATGGATATGATAAGACATTGCCCATAATGAGTTGTTAATTATGTATATTTTTGTTCCATACCATGTATTACTATAAATATGAAACGATAAATCATAATAGAGATGTTACTATATGTCAAAAAAAGATAATAAGACCATATCATTCATCATATATATTAAACTGTATTTCTGGATATTGTTTTTTGTACTCTATCTATAGACAGAAAGATATTAATTTTAGGATGAGGAAAGGTATTAACAATTCCAATAGAATATAAGAACAAGTCAATACCCATTAACCAAGAAGAGTTATTATTGAATATAGATATTCTCCTCTAGAATAATGATATGATTATGATGAAAAAATTCATATTGAATATAGATTATGAAGTGTATATTTTAAATCCACTATATCAAGCATCTCATGGAAGGAAAGAAGAAAACCAAGAAAACCAATCCTATAAAAATTCTTCCATAAGTTACAATGAAAAGTAAAACTAAGATTCATGGTAGAGGATACCCATGTAACATGACATGAAATGCATATTTTAGGAAGAATGTTATGAAAATGGATAATGCAACAATGCGATTCTTAAATGATGGTGAACTAAATACCAAAGGTAGTTGAATACTGAACTAAAAATTGACGTGCTAAGGAAAGTTGAATTTACCAATGTAGATTTTTTTGTTCAAATCTCTTAAGTGGAAGTCAAATATTTGATATAGGACTGGTATTGAAGTTTAATAAAAAAGGGTTCAATATCAAGGTAAAGGCATGAAATTCCTTTATGAAAATATGCATAACATACAGAAACATATAACGGTATGAAAGTAACTAAACTAAATTCTTTTTAATTATTCAACATGAAAATAACTTTTGGCACATTATTATGGGTCAAATTATTCAATAGATCATGGAATACATATTTACATGTCATATGTTATTTGAAAATTCCCAATATAAAGAGTGATCTTGAAAATACAGGTGATTCATGCATAAGAGGAATGACAGTCATAAGTTCATATTAATTATAGTAAAATAGGCATCAAATCAGCTTTATATCATCCACACAGATGTATATAGTCCAATAAATTTGAAAAAAACATATATAGAGAGGTACTTAATTAATTTTATTTATAATTATAATATATTTTATTGAATGATGTTTATACAGATGAAATGGAAATTTCATGGTTTCATGAAGAGTTATCATAAAAAATCATAGAATGAAACTGACATCATAATCAAGATTCGATGATAAAACTATATAAGAGAACACACTTCTATTTAATTTTCCAATTACTATAAAAAAATTGGATATATAATGAATTTATTATAGTGATAACAACACAAAACATGGGTTATTTGAATTCTGAAATCAACAGGCGAATAATATGGCTAGAATTATGATGGTTGGGGGGTTTTGTGTCTCATCATTTTTGAAAAATAGGATTTTCAAGTATCAGTGTGAACTAAATATTTAACAAATGGTTTTCTAGGATTGAAAAAGACACCATATGTGGTATGGTTTAAAAGGAATTCATTGATATATAAATTTAATGGTTTTGGAAGTAAATTATTCATCCAAAAAATAAGGAAATCAAGGAAAGTATGGTGATGCTACAGATGAAGGACTATTCATTATATATTGAATATAGAGAAAATTCTACAAACGGTACAATAAAATAATTTTAATGTTTTGGGAAATTACATATTTCAAGATCATTAAGGATAAAATTTTAAATATATTGAATATATTATATGTGAGGATTATTGAACATAAAGTTTAAATTGAACAACAGATAGATTCAAATTCTTATATAGTGTTGGACAATAAAAACGTCTAAGGATCACAAAATAATAATAATTTGAAAGATTAATTAGTGGAATAAATAATATCATAAACTAAAAGGAAAAATAGAATACATGAAATTGATTAATAATACTTCGTTGGAAATTGAACCTCACCAATAAAGACAATGATAATGAGGAATGAAGAAAATTATTCTTTAATATCAATTGATGAACCAAACTCATCTAATAAAGTAATAAACATTGATTCATACTATATGTTGATGAATGAATAATTGAATTATATTAATAGATATCATAAATTGGATTTTAAGATACTAGAATATCATAATTTGATTGGAACAAAGTGGATCATCAAAAAACTCCATGAGAAAGGAAATGCGATCAGATTAATGGGATGCTTAGGGTGTAAAAGAAATACATTGAATAAAGTCATTGTTCTTGATAAACGTTTTTTCTAGTATATATGTATTGGACATTATCTTCCTTACCATGTTAATTTAAAGAGGGAACAAATTTTATCAAGACAATCCAAAATGAAGTCCATGACTAATAAGTCTGCATTGAACAACTGATTTATGATTTGATGTGATTAGATAAAGGCTTATAGATTATATAAATAGTGTTTGGTAGAAATTGGACACCATGAGTGTGATATTATTTATTAGATGATTATATAAAAATTATATAATTTAAACGAGGAGGTTTCAATCATATTCTCTATGTAAAGAATTCATAGAATGATTTATTTGTGGTTATTTTTTATGTGGATGGTATTATTTTTTTAGGAAGTAGGAAGGTATCAGTAAGATAAATTTCTAATAGCATTCAATAAGATATTTAATTTTCTATGATTTTTGAACTCATATAATTTTTGGTGGCTATAGGTGGTTCAGAAGAAGTATTACATAGTCATTTAATCGAAAAAATATGCCATAGAGTTGTGGACGAAATTCCACATGCATGAATCTAAATAAATGTAGACATTGAGTGTGGATGGGAAAAATGTTTTATGCTTGATGAAGTGGAATTTATGGATTCCAAAAATTTTGATAAGAAACATTGGAATCATATTTTACATTACCTCAACATCACCAGATATCATCCTTGAAACATGGTTAGGTTCATGATTCCAATGTAATATGACGGAAGATTATTTTCATCCCTTAATATAATCATGATTAATGTTCAAGGTACTCCAAATTCATTTTTATACATTGTAATATGAAGATATAACAAATTAGTAGCATCTTTGATGTTGATTAGATTAGATAGGTGGTGAATGGAACATCCAAAAGAGGTGGTTCATTCTTCATTGGAAAAAAATGTGTTCTATTGCAGAGAAATAAATAAGAAATAACATGAATTATTATAGTGTAAAGAGATTATATTTGTACTATAAAGGCATTCACTCCACTATTGCGGGTGAAACAACAAATGACTGATATTGGTGATATGGTGAAACATATTATGGTGATTTACTATGATAATAAGAGATTGATTGATCATATGAATAATTCTATACATAAATCTAATACTAATCATATTGACATAAGATATCACTTCACCAAAAAAATGCGTTGAACATTGTGTGATTAATATGGAGTATGTAGGTACATAGGACCTAGTGGATGACATCAAAACTAATCCCATTGAAGCCTAAATGTTTGAGAAATATCATTGAACATCAGTGTTTATCCACTACTCATTTCATGAGGAAGTTAGGCTTTTTCCTCTCTACCCATTTGTGATAACTATTTTAATATATTTGTAGATATAATGTAGGTCTATTTAATAGATACGATTCTGGGGGAGTTTTTTATGAACTAATAATAAAAAAATATATACATTGTGTTTATTTATAATGGAGGAGATAAATGGAATTTAATTATTTATAGGATTTTAGGTTTGTTCTAGGTTTTCCGGATTTGTTGTTTATCTATCAAGGAAAGAATTTATATTTTTTCCACTATTGTTCAGTACACCGATCTTTGTTCAAGTAGACATAGATTGATGGATGATATATTTTAGGAATATCTTTACATTGATTAAGGAAAACACTTTGTTCATTTTATTTATATATTTACAACAAATCCATATTAGTAAATTTTTGTAATCAATGTGTTTTACAACTAGAAATGGAGTATATATTTGAGTTTCACTCAGTTCACTCTAGTGTTGAATATGGGCTTTTTATGGAATGTGATATCTTGGCTTATATGGAATCATTACTGAAGGTGGAATCATTTCCTAAGGTTAGAAAATTTTTGGTTCTCAAATTAACGAGTAAGGGATAATCATTGTGAAAGTTTGATTTAAAATATTTTCTCATAATACATATGGTAAAGGAATTATATTTGTGAAAATTTGATTTTTTCAAAAGTATGGATCCTCACAATGGAATCCTTTGATATGATGGTTTGTAGGACAGACAATGCATGATGGGGTGGTGGTAAATCTATAATAATTTGAGGAGATTTGGGAATAGGTAAAATATCACTAGATATTTGTGAAGTTTAAGGGAATCAAGTACATTAATTTATATTTTCACAACTTGGATTTTTTGAGATGGAAATTTTTCTGAATGTAAAAGTCTACAAATAGATTGACACCCACAATATTTTATGGTAGGGTGGTTATTAAAAAATTATGAATTTACCTAAATTACTCACAACTAACAGAATCACTAATCAAGAATTATATGTGAGTTTGAGCCTCATGTAAAAAACAAGTTAAGTCTTAACTAGAGATATGTTTTTTTAGAAATGGGTTTTCTGCGATGACTAGTTGATCTCGAAATACATAGTCTGCCATGACGCCTCCAGGCTTCATTAAGAATGGGAGATTCAAGAAGGCGTGTAGTTTTTTGAATATTGGTATATCATTGACTAATAAATGGTGTTTAAGTAAGCATGGAAGATTCAAAGATTTTAATGGTGAAAATCTATTTTATGTGAGAAATTCATTAATTTAGTCAAATCAGAAAAACTCCACATGTAGTGTCTTATTCTAATTAATGATAAAGATTTAAATTTAAAATATAATTTGGAAAAAATTGTGTCATTAAAACGAGTTGTATATTACCCATTTTAGTGATCCTGGAGGTGTAAAAAGAAGTGTTTTATGGGTGGTATTTTCCTATACAAAAAATTCATATAAAGGAAATATTTTTTGGATATAGTGGTTGTGTCTGATTTTATATAAACCACAATAACTAGTAAAGCTTAGTGTATTTTTGTATGAAAGATATATTTTTGGTGTATTGTCCGTGTACTAGACCATAGTGATAAATCATGTAAAAATACTTTTATTTACCTATTTATATGATGGTTTAATAACTACATGATTTCATCATGTTGGTTTTACATGTTCATAAACATCTGGGATCAAGATCAGTCACTTTAATGAAAACATTTACACGCTGATTCACCCCTCCCTTAGAAAGGTGTTATTAGGTATTATAATTAATATTTCTTTATAAAATAAATTTAAAATTATCCTTATAAAGTTATTTTATCAATTATATTACATTCATGACCTCTATCCATCCCCTCCTCCATCAAATGGGAATTAAAAATGTTGATCGTTCATATAGAGGACTATCAGCTTGTAAAGAGATGTGATTCTTTTATCAAATATTATTTACATGGAATATAAAAAGGATATATTTATTGAATATATGTGATGTATATGGGATTATATATATTATAAAAACCACTTTTTGGGTAAGTTGGAACCTTACAAAAACCACTGCTACACAAACAACCACAATAACTAGTTCAAAATTCAAAATTCAAAATATCTAAAGTCATAATTCAAACTGTAGCTAACACCATAAAATTATAGTTCATTACACCAAATCACCAGAAAGAAAGAACTCCAAAGTCCATTGTAATCATTTGAAAATCATCATCAACATCATCGAAAAAAACCAAAAACCATTTACACTAATAGCCAACAAGATCCCCCTCATAGAGTCCAATGACTACAAAAAAAATCATCAAGAAGAACACTAAAAGTTGAATAAGAAAACAACTTATAGAACCAGAACTCAAAGAAACATCGATGTCAACAAACATTGTCATGAGTCGAATCAAATCCATCCATCTCGAGAACACCGACATTGCTGGAGAGGAATCTCCTTCAAACCTACAACCATCACCATCCAAAATATCCTTAAAACTCCATCGTGTTTGACCAAAAATGGGGTCTTGAACTATGGGTAAGGAAATAGGTAATGATGAGAAGTGTTGATGGGAATGAACAGATCCCGAATACAATAGAATAAGGAATAACCGAGACAAAACCACCATCTCCATCCCAAACCACTGTGATCACCAACTCGCAAGACAAATATTGGGGTCTGACGAGTTAGGAATGAAAGGTAGAGAAGAGGTGAGATCAAGCGGGACAAAGAAGAGGAAGACAAGATGAGGCCATAAAGGGGGTATATATAATGAGGCTGAATGATGCAAAGGATCCTTAACCACTGAAAAATCAAATAGGAAACCTTAAAAGGAAATAGGGGGATGGGAGAGCATCTGGGTATCAGGAGAATGACCTATGAAGCCTTAGAGACCATCTGGTCTAAGAGATAGGCCAGTGCCACACAAAGATGGAATATCCACCACCGAGATGAGGTTGACATTGAAGACAATAAGAGAGAATAGTGGACAATCTTTGAGAGGAAAACTAGGTGTAGATCCTTTCACCCAGTATGGAAATGGTAATATCAATCACATGTTCATATGACCTGCTGTTTGCACGAAACAGTGAGACACATTCATAATGTTGAAATTTATTTAAGGATTATAAAATATAAATAATGAAAAAATTATATTTATATCATTAATATAATTCTGTATATTATTAAACTATATAATATGTGCATGAACATGATAATTCATGTAATAATGAATGAGAAAATAACGAGATTAATAAAAAAAATAATGAAAATAATTGAATGTTACTAACTGATGAGTGGTAACTTTTTATAAGAGGATAATATAAGGTATTATAAATATGACTATGGTTATGGAAAAAATTAAAAAAATTCACGAAACAATTTTAATATATTTTAAACCATAAGTAACAAAAATTAAGTGTTGTGTAATTTTCTTCATCACAATTTCACTTTATTGAGGTATATTTTAATTTTATTCACAATTTCCATTTATATGGTTTTATACGTCGCATTTATCATGTAATATAATGAAACACAATAATTATTTTATGTTACATATTTTTTTCATCTATGTTGACTTAACATGGAAAATACCAAGTGATTATGAATTTTTTAACCCAATTTCAGTCAATTGGGTTATATTCTTCTTCGTTGTCTATTATATTCTATGAAAATCTATATAATGACATTTTACTATTTGATTTTTTATATCCATTTTAAATTGATTTACAGATGATAGAAATAATTTACACATTTCTTAGTTCTCAATTAAGTTTTTTGATTATTGTAAAAAATTTCATCAGAATTTCCATTTCATTGAGACCTATTTTTCAATATGAACATATTAACATTTTTGATGTGTATATACTTCACATGATTTATTTAAAATTAATTACAATTTATTTATTATGATTAATCGTTTATTTAAAATTTATTATCAAATATAATTAAATATAAAATTTACTAAAGATGTAAAATCTTTTTTATAATTTTCCTTTATTTAATAATTTTGTATGTTTTTGAAATAATAACATTCATATGATCATTATTCTTTCAGGAACTAGATTTATCTTAAATCAATATATAATTTAACGATCGATATGGTTATTTCAAATCCTATAAAACATTTGTATATATAGTGCTTACTTTTTATGTTATTTAATTAAATAGGTAAATATTCATAAATTTTTATTCATTAATTAATACATAAATTTGATGAAAAAGAAAATTTCACTTGAATAAAATAAATAATTTGATATATGATGACTAATTTAGACAAGACAATATTTTAAAGATTTGTTATAAATATCCCCTAGATTCATTCGTACTCTCATGAGATGAATCTAAGTCAAAAATTAGTTAAATGGGTTTCAGGAGTATACCATACCATCAGTATTAAACTGTTTTGTAAATGGTCAACAAAGTAGATGTGTCATGAATCCTAAGACAATGACATCAAATAATTTGATATTTCCTTATGTTATAATTCAGAAATTATTTTACATGATTTTATTTAGTGATATTCTATTTGGATTAATTTAATTATTAGTTATTTCTTAATTTTTATGTGTGTTCAATTTTTTACATTGACTTACTAATTATGAAATTTTATCTCCAGATAGTCATGATGTCCATTAAATGTAATGTGTCACATCAAAGGTGTCATTTTGAGGTGTTCTCTATATTATGTTGGGCCTTATCTTTATTACATGGTTTTCATAATATTTGTTCTGAAAAAAAGGTTTATCAAGAAAAATAGAAGGAGCCATATAGATAGTAGATAGATAGTAGAAATAGTGTGCTAGCCTATTGGAAACTATACCCCATGTATATTGGCACTATAAAGGTCACACAACCCAGCAAACAAATGCAAGGACTTATTAGAGAATACCAGGTGACTAAGATAGTAATGTTATCCAAGATTCACATCTAGGTGCACGGGCATGTGACCCCTCAAAGAAAATTTTTGTTCTAGTTATCCTCATGGAAATAGGTGAACCACAGTTGGCGCATGGTCTATATAACCATGTGACATAACCATGTGGCCTTCCAAATCATAATAAATTTTATAATCCATAAATTAATCCTCCCCCATTTAAACCCCAATGAAATCGTTTCATCCCCTATTCAGACTCCCTGAGCTAGGTGCCTCCACTTCCCCTCTTTAAGTCCTTTGGGATCTAAATAATTGGGTTATCTGGGTTAGATATTCTTGAAACACCATGTAAGGTCCTACAATACAATTTTTCTTCTTCTTGAAGGTAGTTTCTCCATTATTTAATGTTTTCTAAGTCTCCAAAAAGGTTTTATTACATATACTGGGTTCATATATCTTATATTTGCGTTATATGGTGAGGGTTTTGGTGTTATCTTTCTTATGTATTGTCTCTCCTTGGTGTTGTTTTTGTATTACACCTAGAAATGTGAGGTTTTCAAAATATAGGCATGTAGATCAATGATTTTTCATTATTTAATGATTTAAGTATTAATTATTTTTTATTGTAATTTATATATATTTTTGGTTTGATATGAATTTATTTTCACAATATTCGATGTGATATCATGATTAAATAGTGGATTATAATTCACAAATGATTATTTGATAATTGTGATTTCAATTTGTGTATTTTTTTAGTATAATAGTTGGCCTCATTTGATATTGGTACTAAAATATAAAACATTTGAACCAAATGTATTTTGGTTCGTAGAATAGGTATTTTATTTTTGGAGAGATACTAGGGATAAGGCTATGTCTCCCTAGAAGGATTATATAACAACAATTACTAAAAAATTCATGATGTGGATTATTTAGTTCCAGTGGGAGAAGAAGGGTTGGGTCCATGTTGTGATCATCGATAGTATGTGGATCTAGGGACCTCATTAACCCTATAACATTTGGGATTTCCAATGGTTCTCAACATATTATTTCTGCCTTTGTTTGTTGTCTCCTTAATTTATTATTTTATGTCAAACCATGGTTAATTTAATTATATTATTATTTTCACTTAAAATTATTATAATATTTTTCATCCAATATTATCAAATGATATCACATTTTGTGGGATCCTTTTTGGAATTGTGTGCCATATATTATTTACACCCTTGATAGTTTTTAGACATTGATATATCTGATTTGGTTAAATTCAAGGCCCCCTATAGTGGTGTTAGTGGTTCTATATGCTAGAAATTTATATTTTGGTTCACGTGTTGGTGGTGGTAGATTGAGGATTTTGTACTATAGTTTGCACAATGGCATGTCCGTCTTGTTGGTCCCTTCAACCGTTTTTTGTTACCATGGTTGTTTTTTTGTAAATTTTAAATTTTAAAATTCTCATTTTAGTGTTAATATTTCTATATTTTGGTTTTGGTTATTGGTCATGATGCAATGATTTATTTTCTTTGGTGGTTTGATGTTGATTTTAATTTTTAAAATCATTCCCAAAGTTGTTTTCTTAATTCCTAGAAAATAGTTTCTCAGCTGAAATTATTAGGAACACCCTTCGACCCATGCCACAGGCCATGGAATCTATCTAGTAGAAGAGTAACATAGTCTTATTCATGAAAAAATGGTATTAGATCCATGATTTTACCTTTTCTTTTTTGTCTTGTTATTTGGTGAAATGTGGATAGGCTGGAGCTATGAATATTGAGGATTGTGGTTCAGTATGTTAGTGGGGGTGTTCGGTCGACACACCATGTGACATGATTTGAGTCATAATGGGAGATTAAGTATTTGTTTTGTCTCCTCCTCCTTGTGTGATATGTAGGCTACTGATTTTTAATTGAAACCATGATTGGGTAGAGTGATATAATTTGTAACTGTCTTTTATATGGTTTCAGTTTGACTTATGGAAATTTTTAATTATTTTCGGGGATAAAAATCATCCAACATGATATATTGATTGTTTTATCTGTTATTATAATTAATGAAGCATGATGCCTCCAAATATAATTCCAATTTAATAATGGTAAGTATCCATAAAAAATTCCCCATCACAAGTTGAATAGATATTAGTTGAAGTGGAGTCTTGGGCCCACTAAGTATTAGATCTAGGAATGATATCTAGTCTAGATCAAATTGTAGATAATGAACTAGGTACAAAAATTAAAAAATCATATGAGCTATTTAGAAACAAACCCCTTATCATTTATGGGAGTACATACACCCATGAAACGAATTATTGGGCATAAAGTATTTATTGGACCTTCGAGTCCCTTGATACTCTCGATATGGTCAAAGTGAATTCATTCATTTCCGATGGCCCCAGTAATATGAGGTAGGACATTATGTTCCATTTTTTGAAAACTGGGAAGATGGGTTACAAGTAATTCAATGTTTCAATCAAGAGTAGTATTTACCTAAGACTATTGAATTTACCAAGACATGAGAGTTTCAGAATATCTAATAGGGGGATCCAACCATATTATATTATGCAAACCATTTTGTGGAATTGGTCCTTTTCATGCTTGAGTTGGTTAGATATTATCATCTAAAGGATCAACCATTTGGAATGGGGTTTCAACCAAACATTCATACCATATACTTCTTGTTTAAATTTTAGACATATGCTGAGGAGGTTTAATGAGTTGTGATGGAGGAGACTAGTTGTCCTATAAAATATAGCCTTTTCTGGGTTATTCTCAATAATGGGCCAACATAGTCATGGAATTTATATGAAGAAAATTATGTGTTAAGAGTAAGAGATGAATTTAGGTGGTAGCTAAGACTAGCCATTTCAACCACCATCTCTCCATCCACTAGTGTTCAATCAGTTTTTTGTTACTAATGTCGAAGGTCAGTGAATGTGTTGTGTGTATGTCCACTTCCACCTAGACAGTTCCATCAGTGCAGGAAATAGGGACAATTTTAGAAGTTATAAAATATAGTTAAAAAAATCAGAGTGGTTTAGGATCCTTATAAAATAGGTAAATATAATCCCATTTTGTTGCATCATGGGATATAGGTCCTCAGTCTTTTTCTCATTGTGGAATGGATGCATCCTCTTATGGGAACTGTGATATTAGTGAAGAACTAAATGTCAGTAATAGATCACAAGAATCACCATAAATTAAGCCCTTATATGTAATGAATCAGAAAACAGTGTAATCAAATAATGTACCAACAATAGTTTAGGGTACTATTTTTTAACATCAGCCATATAATTTTCATTATTTGATACTTGTGGTTCTTGTTATTTAATTTCACCACATATCATGGATCTATTAAAATTACAAAATGATCATATTTCTTATGAAATTTATTTCGAAACTTAGATCAAATAGATTATTTTTATTATTTTATAAATTTTGTGGCACATAGGGGGAGTACTCATGTGTTTCAAGGTGAATAGAATCCCTGACTAGGGTGATATGGACCTCCACATTTAGAGTTGGGAAACATTTTTTTCTTGGTATATTCACATATGATAGAGAATTATGATAGAGGTTATGTGTATGAGTTTCTCTCTTATAGTATATGATTACCAATGGGAGTTTCTAAATGACTTATCTTGGATTACATCAAAATATGATGTGGAGTTCACAATTAATTTTGCAAGAGGAACACAGTTGATATCTCGTCTATTATATCACCTAGAGCCCACCGAGTAGAGGGAGTAAATGATATATATGGATGATTTAGATTCCAACGGATTCATTCACCTAATAATCTCAACATGAGAGTCACTAATTCTATTTTAAAAAACAACTGATAGATTCCTCCAGCTGTGTATTGATTACTGGATGTTGAACATGGGATCATTAAAGAAACATTTCCCTATTATACACATTGATGACCTCTTATATAATATATAGGGGAAAAAGAGATTCTCCTTGAACAAACTAAATTATAGGTGTTAATAGGTCTAGTTTAGAGAGGTATATATTCCTAAAAAATCATTCCAAATAAGGTATGACCACTAAGTGTTTGGTTATTCCATTAAGGTTTCAAAATTCCCTAGCAGTTTTTAGGGAACATATAAACTAGGTTTTCCATCAGAACAATGACTCATTTTCTATAATGTGTATGAATGAAATCATAGTATGTCATATGACAATGGAAGACCATAGGTACTATTTTAGGATCATCTTGTAACTCTTTAATAATACATTCGTTTTGTTATTCCCTCTATGTTCATATTATGGATCAAAGAAATATAGTTCTATATCCAAAAAGTTAGAAAATGTGGTGATTCAGTTAATTGAACGATGATTAGAAAAGTGATATCATGGGTAAAATTGGGAGATTTATTTAAGAGATGGAGATTATTGGGACTATGATGACACTAATTGTGTTTTATGATGGATTTTTTGTCATTTCTTACACATGAACATGATAAACTAAAAAGGGATAATGCTTGAAAAGAGGCCCAAATGCTAGAAATATTTTGATTAAATCATATGATGACTGACCACCAACCTATTTTAGATACTACTAGACTCTAGAAAGGTATACATGTTCTAAATTTATACATTTGGTATTAGTCATGGCTGTGTATTTATTAATGATAAACATGTGGTGGTATAGGACTATCGACATCTCCAACAACATGAAAGGAAGTATCCCACCAATGATTTAGAATTAACCTAGTGATTCAATCCATTATAATGTAAATCCTTTATCTCATTGGGGATAAATTCATTGTATTATATGATTCTATGATATTGGCCTACACTTTCTATGTGAAGAATTTAAATATTAGGCATTTTAATATCCCAACTCAGGTGCCACAGTATTGCTCCCTCATCCAAATAGCCACATGACCTCAGCTATGCCACATCATATGCAAGTGTCTTCTGACTAGCACAAAGGGTATATTATCAATCAGGGGGAGATTATACCCTCTTTTATCATGGAAATAGGCCTATGGAAAATATGAAACAATAATTGAATAACATATATCTAGAAATAGAATATTACAAATATCATAAGACGAACTAAACTAGAGATACTATATCAAAAGATGAATGTAATTATACCATGAATAAGTAATTTATAGGTTCCTAGAATGAAAATAAATAATAAAGAAACAAAACATTCCCAAATAGGTTCCAAAACTATTTACAGTTCATTCATCCATGATTTATCCCAAATATTGCATCTAAAATTGGTCCTTTTTTGTATCTATCTTACAAATATGAAATATATCAGGGTACTGATCAGGCATCCTGAGTATGGAGTGATTAAAATATTGTAGACCCCCACCAATGTCATATAAAACAATATCTATTAGATAATAGTGTTTGTAGTTTTATAATAAATAAGTATAGTGAGTATGTAAACAATTATCATGTTATGATTTACTCATTTTTTAACAATATAATCCATCATGTTCCTAAGCACAACCGTACCTCAATACCTATTTCAACTCGTAGCGGGTAGGAACCATGCAACATTTTCAATTAAATTTTTGTTATAACTTTTGGGATCTCATTATTTGATTCCTTTCAATTCATTATTATGGACACATGGAACTATATTCCAATGTATTTTTTTGCTGTAGAAAGTAATGTCTAGAACCCAGTGAGTATTTAGATCATCGGTCCTTGTATCGCAACAGATGGGTATTTAGATGATTATTCCATGTCCTATTAAAGTAAAAAATGAATGTTTTGGTTGTATAATTCCATGTCTAGAACTACTTGAGTATTAGGAGCATCAATCCATGTCTCAAACCCCATTTAATAATCATTCACAGAGATAAACACATACCACATTATCACACCAACCATTATTAGTCTATATTTATCCTCTTACCAAAATTTATTACAACAACCGTCAATTAAATAATTGATTATACTAATTAATCAATGTCCACTATTTAATTATACCATTAATTAAGCACATCAATTCCATAAATTAATTCAACAATAAAATAATCATCATTATTCTATTAGCTAATTCTATAATTAAATAATTTCCCAAATTCCATAATTTAAAAATTCTTATAATAAATTCATTAATTAATTATTATAAATTCATTATGACAATATCTAAATAATTATTTCATGAATTAATTAGTCCCAATTCACAATCTCAATATCTCAATAATTAGTTCATCATTTAATTATTCCCATTTCACAATCACAATATCTCATTAATTGATTCATAAATTTATTATTCCCGATTCTCAATTCTAATGTCTTAATAATTAATTTAAGAATTAATTATCCAAATTCCAAAATTCACATTATTTAATCAATTCAAATATCCCTTAATTATTTAATTGGGAACATTAATTCATTCAATTTATAACATTCCAATTGATAAAAAATACTTATAAATTTTACTATTACATACATGTAATTGGAATCATGACTATGAGATTTTATCAATAGACCACCAAAATTGATTTGTTGATCAGCAATCACCCAACAGAATTCCCCAATTTGAGTGAAGTAATGATGTGGGACAAGATTCAAATCTAAAACCTAAATCAAGATTGAAAAAATCATGATCTATTAAATATATATCTAAATATACAATCCTCGGTCAATATCTTCATAAAGAAGTTAGATATAACTAGATACAACATAAAATACCTTCAAGAAATAGTTAAGAATGGGGGAAGAATAGGATAACAATCAGGATAAGAGAATCTTACCAGAAGGGTTTCATATTGATGATCCGAGAAATGAACCACCATTAATGGAGTTCGGGAGGGATTGGAATCCAACCAGACGTCTTTAACCATGAATGGATTTTAGGGGTTTAATTGGATTTGGTTTGGATTAGTTACATCAGTTCTGGTATGTTTGAAACTTTTTTTAGGCAATTTTAAAAGTTATACACTTATTACGGCTTAGGGAACATGGTTTCTCATGGAAGTGAAATGTAACCATACACCTATTAGGGGGGGTCACAGTTTCCCCTTTTAGCACACAATGTTTTTGAAATTATCTGGCAAACATGAAAATCACTTCTTTTAGTGGTTTCATGGATTTCATGTCTAGGGAGAACAATTAGAGAAAATAAAATGACATCATATACTGAAACCCTATCCACATATGAATATTTAAGTATCGTTTATATATGATATACTTTAAGGTCTTCAAATATGTATAAAATGTAAAATTATATCCCAAAGGATAATACCACCATCAAATTAAATCATAAAACATTATGGCCAACTCAAGGTCATGAACTGGGTAATTCCATTAATGTGGCCTCGATTTATGAGACACATACAACACAAACCAATCTCCTTACATAAACACATCTCCTACTATTATCCTATAAGAGTAAAAATACACAATATAGTCATCACCTAGATCAAGAAAGAAAAATATATTTGATGATTTCAAATGATTCTTCATCTCCTAAAAATAATTATCACATTATTATAACTAGTCAAGAATTATTCTCTTTATTTTCAACCATGAATGAGGTGATGTCAATTGGTAAAAGTCATGAATCAAACTATGGTAATATCCACACAACCCCACAAAGATACAAATATTGAAGACATAATTTGGATATCACTATTATATGAATTCTATTACTTTTTTCTAGATCCACTAACCCGCATTCCTTTGAGATGATGTGACTCAATAAGTAAATATTTTCAATCCCAAAATGACACTTAGATAGCTTGGAGTACAGCCTATTATTCTTTAGTGTACTCTACATGTTATTAAAGTTTTGAGAATTATCATCATGAGTCTTTGAGTACACCAAAATTTCTTCCACAAACACTACCACAAACTGATCAAAGTAGGGATTAATGATTCTATTCATCAAGGACATAAACACTTTTGGGGTGTTTTTAAACCCATATAGAAATATGAAGCAATCATATAGACCATACCAACTTTTGAAAGTAATCCTTATTTAATGAAAATGCCAATCTATAAATTGATGATACCCAGATATCATGTAAGTCCAAGAGAAAACAGAATATCCCCACAACAAGTAAAATAGATCAGTGATACGCGGAACAAGATACTGGTTATTCATATTCATCTGCTTCAACTTTTGGTAATCAACACATAAGTTAAAACTCCTTCCAAAATTCATATAAAAAACGGTTAACCCTAAGGAAACATAATCAGGATGATAAATTCCTTATACTCAAACTCCTCGAGATTTATATTGAGCTCTTGAATATTTGTTTGTGTTATTTGATGTATTGGAATTGAGACTTTCTTAACTCCTAGAATGTGCTCAATATTGACTTCCACATATATCTTAGGGGGGATCCTTGAAATGTTTTTAGGAATCACATTGCGAAACATTTCCTTTACAAGTGAAATGTTATCATTGTTTACATATACATCATTCGTCAATAATCTAGATAATTGGGGTATGAGGTCTCCATGTTGCTGAGTAATTAGCCTTTCTCAACTAGTGTGAATATCCCACTCTCAATAGTGAATATAGTGGTCCCCATTAGTATACATAATTTTCACTCTCATGTGGTAAAAAATAATGAGTCTTATGTATTCTACTATCTAGTACATACCCATTATCAGTAAAAATCATATCAATTCATGAATATACGGATATCAAGGAAAGTGATTCTCCCAAACTTTGAGACATCACCCCTTTCACAGGAAGATTACTCTAGAACGCAACCCCATATCATCCATTCAGAACCAAATATCCTCCACAAGAAGCCACATTCAGGATACCCTTATAAATGGGAGCTAGATTTAGAACATCATAAAAGTTTTAATAATTTATGCATACTCAACTCTCATTCCAAACCGGACAGTGAGTGAAAAATCAAAAAAATTATTACACAATAATAACATCATAGAACAAGTGCATCACCGAAAGATAAATGACATCCAACAATAACAACACACATAATTAAATGTATTCTGACCATAGGTACTTTTGTTTTCTTCCATACAAGGGTTTGAAACATCCATGCATGCACTCATGAAATAGGTCCAACCCACCAAAATATTATTATACCTTTCCCAAAGGGTAAGAAAAATGAAAGGAAAAAAGGGATTGATTCCAATTTGTAACATCTTGACCAGATTTACAGACACTAGTTCCCCATACTAGACCTCTACATGACCTCATGTGTGCCTCCCCATATACTAGAGGATTCTGACTATTAATGAGGGTATAATATCAATCAGGGGCATACTATTCAATATTTTATCAGAACAATAAACCTAAGGAAAATATGATACAATAATTGTATAACATATTACCCTAAATAGAATATTACCATGTTTAAAAGACAAAGAATATTAGAGACACAATATCAAAAGTAAACTATAATTGTGATATCCTAATATACGTGTCAAGTGTTTAGATTTAAAACACATAAAATACATTGAAAAATCCCCCATGAGGGTTTTGAACCACATATTATTCCCATATCCATGTTCCATCCCAAAACAAACATTTAACACTAGTCATTTTCCTTTATCTTGTCATGTAAACACGAAATATATTCAATTACTGATCAAGCATCCCATTTAGTGTGTGAGTACAACTCATTTGGCCCCCAGTAAAATCATCTAAAACTATATTTAGTCAATAATAGAGTACGAAGCTGTATATGAAATAAGTATATTTTATAAGTAAAAAAGTCATCACATTATCATGTACTCTTTATTAAACCACATAATCCAATGGGTTCTCATGGACAATCATACCTCAATATCTTCTTCAGTCCATGCCTTGTCTGAACCTTGTAACATATTCAATCATCATTTCACAATAAAACATGTTATAACATTATCAATGTAATTTCAATTCATTATTATGAACACATGGAACCATAATTCAATGACAATGTTTTTATGGGATGAATGTCATGTATAACACCCCATGAGTATTTAGAGCATTGGTTGTTCTGTCACACATCATGGGTATTGGGGGAATCAGTCCATATCCCATACAATTTATCAAGTATCTGTTGGGTGTAGAACTCTATGTCTATCACCTTGTGGGTATTTAGACCATCTGTTCAATTTCAGAATGTGTTTATCAATCATCCACAAAGATCCTATCATAACATATAATCAAATAAACCATGGGTAATCATCACTAATCCTTGGATCACAACTCAACATAATAATATTCCATTAATTAATTCCTAAAATTAATTAATCCATGTCCATTAATTATGTAAAAAATTAATTTATATAATCAATTCCAATTAATTAATAAAATATTAATTAATCACTTTTCTTCCATTAAATAATTCATCAATTAATTAACATCGAAAATTCTATAATTTCAACAATATGATAAGTAATTCAATAATTAATTATTCATAATTCACAAGCACAATATCTAAAAAATTTAATTCATCAATTACTTATACCCAATTAACAATAAAAAACTATCAATTAGTAATTTATGAATTAATTATTCCCATTTCAGAATCATAATATCTACATTATTAATTCATCAATTAATTATTCAGAATTCATAGTCCTAATTACTGGAAAATTAATTTATTAATCAATTATCCCAATTCAAAAATTCACATTATTCAATCACATATCCAATCCCTTAATTAATTAACTGCCCACATTTATTAATTCAATTGTGGAGTTCCCAATTTCTATAAAACTATAAATTAATAAATTTAATACATGTAATTTAAATCATGACTATAGGATTTGAATAATTACAACCTACCTTGATTCGTTGACGAGTCATTTCCAAACAAAAATCCAAAATTTCATCGGAGTAATGATGTAGAATGACATTTGAATCTAAAACCTAAATCAAGATAAAAAAAATTAAAATCACGTAAATATATATCAATAAATAAAATACTAGTTCTATATCCACATAAATAGATCTAGGTAAAACAAAACAAATAATACGGCCCCATAATGAATTTGTGAATAATAGGAAAACAATCAGGTTGAGATCCTCTAATAGAGAGGGGTGGAAATCATTGATAAATTCATTGAACAACCAATAAAAGAAGTTGGGGGGATTGGAATCAATATGGGATTCTCTGAAATCATTATATGAAGATAGGGTTTGAACTGGTTTTGATTTGGGTGACTTTTAAGGGTTTAGGTAATTTGAAAACTAATTATCGGTTTATTTAAAAATTTATGGCTCATTTGCTGCTCGGGAAAAATGGTTTCACCAAACCACAAGCATTAACCATGATCCACTCTTCGAAGGTGTAAGGTGCATTGATTGTCCTTTTATGGGGCATTGTTTTACAAACCATGTGCTAGTCATACAAATCCTTTCTTTATAGGGTTTCACAGTTTTCTAGGACAAGTTGTATGGTTACGAAAGGTCATGTGCCAATTGTACACTTCCCTATTTCATCCATTTCCCTAAAATATTTACCCAAACAAACCAAAAGGATGAACAAAAAATAAAACTACTCAACACATGGAAATGGATTTTTGGTAAATTATCCTGAAAAATCTTCATATATAGTCAGTATCATACATGCATCACTTGAGTGTTAAGTATCAAGAGTGGACCCTAATATGGATTTTTTAAAGATTCCTCTGGAATACATAGAGCATTGATAATGCACGTTCATGAATGGAATATATTTTACAACTTCTCTTATGGATTTGATTCAAGAATAGAATCAAAATGATGATTTATTATACTATTGTAGTCACCTTCTACATTTTCATTTGGTTCCTAGTGAGTTTTCATTATCATTTTAGGGACCCTTTGTTTCAAGTGTTTCCTCATGGTAATGTTATCTCCATGAAAAGTGGTGAAGAATTGTATCCACCACCCTTTGTGTTCTATTCATCCTAGGATCATTGAGATGTTCTATGATGTATGTCCTTGTTACTAGTGGATAGGTATGAGATGTGATATATATAACATTATATCGAGGGACTATGCATTCCATTAGGGAAATTCGATAACTATAAGACCTCATATTTCATTTATCCTATCCACATTCCTATATGGATGTGGAATGAGGTCAAAATGAAATTCAACATTAGGCTACCTCATACAGCTCAGAGAAGAAATTCTATTTTGTTGTATATTTACCATTTGATAATGTCCACCCATTTAGTTCTAAAAAATGATTTTTTTCTATTTGTATTAGTTGCACCGATAATATGATCATAATATTTTATGTCTTTATGGTGTTCTTTAATATATTATTTCATATACAGACACATGATTTACCTCTCACTTCTAGGTATCCTTTTAGTGGGAAATGGGGTTACATGTTAATGTTAGTATGGAATAACATCCTTAAATGGATGGATAGATAGAGAAGGTGAATCATATCCTGGAAACATGATATGAACATGCATGTTATATTTTAGAGCTTCATGAGATAAAAAATTTGTGTTGTTTTAATTTTTAAATAATAACAGTTAACAATCAATGATTAAAACAAAATCCATTCAGATTCAATATGGATGAATGTGGCAGCACCAATATGCTGGATAATAGTGGGTGAGAATTCATTTTTGGGTCTAGTACTTATATTATAGACAACATAGAATGTTAGGTTGATCAGGATATGCTTCATTATAGGAAATATTCTCAATAAATATTATGTTGATCAGTGGATCCAAGCCATGACATTCACTATGGGTGACCATGTATTTCTAAATGTGAAACCTCACTTCGGTCTCCGTTATCTCAATATGAAGGGGAACCTCATGCTAAGATATGTCAGAATTTTTGAGAGTATCTAAATAGTTGGAATGGCATTATAAAATTTAAATTTACTAATATAGTTAATGTTTATACATGATGTGTTTTAAATCTCACAAAAAATAACTATAATCAAGATCCATCTCATGTGATAAACATAGAATTATTTTATATATTATCTAATTCTTATTGATCAACAGACTGATATGAATTGTAGATTCTCAAGAGATTATTCTCTTGGGAATTTTCAAACTAATGGTTTAAATCCATTTTAGGTACGGAAATGATGAGATCAATACATGGTTAGATAAATTTTGTGCGGAGGATTACTATTCACACTTATTCTCTGATAAAAATTTAATTTTACTTTTTAATGGAAGAAATTTCAAAACATAGGGAGAATTTTCACATTCATGGTGTTATTTTGAGTTATTGGACATTTTATGTCTCGTATTATCATTATTAAATGGTTTACCTATGTGGTTTTGAGGAAAATATTGGTTTAATGACTAACATAAGGTGGAAGATGGTTGGAATATGGCTAGTAGAAGCCTTAAACAATCCCAATGAAAATCATGCAACCTAGATAATGGCATTGTCCTGGTCTAATGTCATAACACATGAGAATACGACCCTCCTAGAGAAAAAAACATGGCCAAGATAATGTAACTTTTGGGATTAAAGGCTTGGATCATGGTTATAAAAATCCTTTGGGAAATAATGATGATTTTTTCACATGGGAAAAGGTTCCACCTAGTTGGTATATAGTCTGGTAGACCTTGCGACTTTCTCAGTCATTGAAAATATTGAAATTTCTAAACCACCCCACTTAATTTTAACACCAAATAACCCCTTTCATCACCCATTCATACATATCATACCAAGGTGCATCCCTATGTACTCTTCCACACCAATGGGCTCTAAATCATGGGTTTTTTTAATTCATATAGAAAAAGTATCTAAAATTATCCTTTCCCCCCTTTCCCATTATCCTTGGTATATTCTCCCTCATTTATTTTATTCTATTTGTAATTAATGTTTTTTACATAGTTTGGGATCAAATAATGTTTATTCGAGAGAAATATTATGGTTATGGTGTTATCATTCATCTTTAGTTCATCTCCATTATAAAGTTTTTGTTTTCCAACAATATTTTTGTGTTTTTCAAATAAGATGTAGGTTTCTCGATGATTCGATGTTTTATTATTATATTATTCTTTAATTTTTCTTCAAAATGCAATTTTAAAATTTTAGGTGTGGTTTGAATATTGTTTACTATGGGATTAGGTGTCTC
Organism: Viscum album; assembly: GCA_963277665.1. NCBI lineage: Eukaryota > Viridiplantae > Streptophyta > Magnoliopsida > Santalales > Viscaceae > Viscum > Viscum album. The sequence continues at coordinate 1,032,598,340 of OY728150.1, forward strand.
ATCATGAATGAGTGGTGACTTTATTTTTGCAATTGTTGTTTATTAACTTTGATTCCATTTTTTTGGAATTTCAAGATACAATTAGTGTCTTAATTTTATATAGGAACAAAAATATAGAACATATAAACCATATATATATATATATATATCACTGGGAGGCTTAGCCTGTATAGTATGTCAGTCGATATGGATGATACCTAGTCTACTTATAAGGATTATATAACAACACTATCCAAATATATATGATGTGATTGGTTGGATTAAGAAGGTGATAGACCATTGTGTCTTTTTTGTGATCACCAAGTGTATAAGGTCCCTAATACCATTATCACACTAGTAACACATAGATGTCATGTAGTGATCATGTTATTCTTTTTTTATATGTATTTTATCTCATTTATTTACACTTTTATGTCAAAATATGTTTTAATGTATGTTGTATCATTATTTTTGTTAGAAACTGGCATATTAATTATTCATATATTTTTTTCACATGGTGTCTATTTTGATTATATCAGATGGGTCATTGTGGATCAAACCATACATACACCTTCATTTTTATGTAGACCATGTTATGTTTGACTCGGATAATTGTATGGCCTCTCATGGTTGTGTTGGTGGTAATATTTTCTTATCACTTCCCTTTTCATTCATGCGTTGGTGGAGGTCGCATGAGGGAACAGACCCACATGATGCATGGAGGCATGTTTGTATAGTTACCCACTTCCTTTTTTGATATCTTTTTTTAAATACTGAATTTTAGCTCAGGTTTTTTGCGTTCCATTGATCTCTTATAATCATGGTTATTGGTCATGATATAATGTATTTTTTTGGGTTGTTTAAAACTAATTCCCGTTAGAGAAATCATTCACAATGGTGTTTCTCTATTACACGGATTAGTTTCTAGCCCAATGGGATTGGGAATGCCCTTCGGGGATGTCATGGGTTTGTTGTTAGGTTGGATGGAAACCCATACAGGTTCATGAAAACATATGTGTTTAGAATTTTTTCCATGAAATTATTATTATTAAACATATTTTCATGATTTTCGTGTTATTTATAGAATTTATTGTATGTTCAGATATTTACAATACCAAAATTCTTATTCCCTATCATGTCATGATATTTTAGTTATTTATTCAATAAAATATTGGTCTAGACATTTAACTTTATATATTAGATCTTCTATATCCTATTACGATAGTCATGTTATTGATATAATGAATTTTTTTAGACATTTACCAGTCCACGTTGTTATTTATTATCATATCATGATAGTCTTTCAATTGATTAAATTATATATATGTTAAGATATTTACCCCTCCAGATTGATTATGCCCCATCACATCATGATAGATAGGTTGTTGATTAAATGGAATGTCTGGTCATCTATTTACCTTTCCAAAATTATTATGACATTTATTATCTTGGTAGTAATGTTATTGACTAAATGGATCTTATCTTATTATATTTTCCTTCCCTTATTGATTATGAGTTATCTAATAAATATTATGAAATTATTTAAATTACACTTTCTTTCAGTTAATTAGTTATCCATATTAATTATTCTCATTGATTATTGATGTATTCCCTAACACTTAACCACTAAATATCCATTTTGGTCTCCCTTATTATGTTTTATTAATCAATAATACAATAAGTACACTATCAATGAAATTAATGGTTTTGAAAAATGGAAAATTTGTATTGAAAAAATTGATTTCATTTTTGGGCATTCAAATATATTTTGAGAATCATGTACGTGCATATTTTACCAGGACTTTTAATCAATTTGATCATTTTACACGAAACCACATATGTATTGAACTATTGTTTTAAAATAGACACTAGAACTAGGTTACTAGGGTTGGGGTAATTTCTATTAGTATGAGAAAAAGTATAATAGAATCAATGGGAATTGTACATTATAAAAAAATAATTTGGGGAAGATAACCTTACGATATATATTGTGGAAAATTATAATTTGATGTCCTAATGTTTTAGTATGGTAGTGGCCATGTTGTTTTCCATGAAATCCACCCTTCTAGAGATATTATAGGTGGATTTTGTTCTAGAAGAAACATACGTTGGGGAAATAAATATCAAAAATAAATGTCATTCATGACTCAAGAATTATCTTCTACTCATAAATAGTCATCACTACAAACCTGGTTCTACACTCTAAGGGGATTTATATAGAACAATTAAAATTCTCATTACCAAAAATTATTTTTTATTTTAATATATGATGAATAATAATGAGCTATGTTACACTTATGTGGTCAAATATTGAAAATAATGTTTGATAATTTACACATACTATAAATTACTCTTCATTAATAAGAGGTTTACCAATATGATTATTGTTTCTCAATCTAAATTTTTTGGTTTCCATTAATGGAAAAAACCAGAAGTAATGGTGCTAAAACTTAACCTGAAGGACAATGTGGTCACTATAAGCTACCAAATGGGGTGATTATAGGAATGAAAAATATCCTACTTAATCCTAATATTTTATATGGAAATATGTTTAAAAAATAGTTTAACATACTCTCAGACATGAAAATAATAGAAAAATGGAGTGCAATAAGAGCTCGAGGGATGGATACCAATATGGAAATAAAGATCATTTTCATTAATTTCAGGAAAATGTAAATAGAATCAAAGGATATTTTTTGAGATTAACGTGAAATGTTTTTTTGTTCAAAATAACAGTATAAATCATTGAAGTCAAATGATAAATAAGGAGTAAAATGGATGGAGATGAATTGAATCATGGGTATATATTTCTAATTATTTTCCTAAATCATGGGGAACATGGTAATTATTCATGCCAATTATAGATTCTATAAGTTATCCCCTAAAAAGAGGAAGGACGTATGGTGAAATAAAGCATATTATTTATTTTGGTGTTAGGATTCAATAATTATATTGTAGATAATTTTTAACCCATAATAATTTTGCGAAACAAATTATGAAACATCTAATTTTTGTGTAAAATTTTATAAGCATATATTTCTTCATTAACTTATTATTTATTGATACCATCATGGGATTATTATGTTAAGGTTGATAATATGTTCGGTTTCTCAAAATAAATTTTTATAGTTTTTGTAGTGGGAATACAACAAGATTATGGATTATTTTGGAAAACATTTATTAGAGTAAATTCCATTGGGTTATTGTATTAAAAAGTTATTTGAGAAGTAATAAGTCTACATGTTTTTTAGAAATGATTAAATGTATCAGTAATATTTATGTTTTATCTTATATTTAAGGTTTTATTTTTTATGGTTCACAACAATTTGGGATATTTTTGGAAATAATATTAATATAAATTCAAAAAATTGGAAAAAATCATGTTGGGTGACAAACTATCTCATCTGGAATAGTCATGGGGAATGAACGCAAACTAATGGACGATGAGGTATATGTGCTGAGGACTACACTACATGATATTCTGTTTAATTTTCTTTACGCTTATATAAATGAATTGATGGACATATATTAATATTAAACCAGTGGTGTTACTATTCCCCCAATGGCTCGAAGGCCATCATTTTGTTATTGGTTTTGATAATCCACCTTTCAAGGGGTGAGGTGGAACCCTTCAAAGTCCCATAGGCAAAATTATTACATGTCTCATAGGCCTTAGGTAAATTCATTGCCCGTAGGCTAAAAACAATACAAGCAACCCAGACTAACTACTTGGAAATGCTCCTCCCAGCATCTTCATCGTGAAATCACCTCTCCAACATCGCATGGTTGTTCAGCTAGGCTTTCCCGTGAATGCATAGGCTTTTCCTAATAGAAAGTTCCATACCCTCTCATTCTATCAATCCATTTAGCTTATACTATAGTGAAATCTCTTTGCTCCTCCTCTTTCTGATGTTTGTTCATTGTAGGTTTTCTAGTTTTCATCTGCACTTTAGGTGGCCCAAAGGCCTTGAGGTGGCTCGAAGGCCTTACTCACCCGAAGGCCTGGGGGGGCCCGAAGGCCTTAAAGGACCTGGGGACTAAATCAGTGGCCCAAAGGCCCAAACAGAGAATATTCCCAGCTACTACAGTGCCAAACAGTGCCTACTAAATTTCCACTACAGTGTACGTGCTATAGTCTGCATTGTTCCTGCTACAGTACTACTACAATACCTACTACAGTACTGCTATAGTAACCCTGAAATTAACCTCCTCCTGGATTTGATCCCGGGTCTCTGGATGCACATAAGGAGTCCTCACCAACTTGGATGAGGCTCATGTGTCGGTGTTACTATTCTGGTTTAGGGATTAATGTATTGTATTGGATAACTTATTATAACCGCATTTGATTTTAGAAAAAGGTATGAGACAGATGGAATGTAATTTCATTCTTTTATGGATCATACAATCTATTGAATATTAAATTTGGTGATCTAGTAATAAAAAATATATATTTGAATATTCATTTCATAGAATAAGAAATTAATTAGAAGGTGAATGAATCATAAACAGTGGATTAAATTGTTCTTATCAAACATAAAAGAATAAAATATTTATTTTTCCTTATATTAATATATAGTAACCAAAATCCACAAAATTATAAAAAATATATTGAAACAAAAAATATTTCTTATTACTTAAATTTCATTTTAAAAAAATTGAATTTTAATTTATCACAAATTTATGTTTTTCAGGTCACTAACATCCAATAAATTAGTAAATTCATTTTGATCAACTACCACTGTAAACCATTTTAATTATATATACTTTTCCAACATGTCCATAATGCCACATTAAAAGAATTTTCAACTACATAGAAACTTAGTTTTGTGTTATTCGAATGTTAATTTTTTACTTCCCTCCCTCTCTTATTAATGGTATGTTTTTTTAAAACATTATATTTATAGGTTTTTCCAAATAACGAATATTAAAATATCAAAACATTGATTTCTAATTAGAAGTTCAAATTTCAAGGAAGAAATTTATTTAATATGGGTAGAATGTGACACCCTAAAATTCAAAATTATTTACATCATATTTTATAGTGTTTGTGACATGCACCAAATGCATAAAAACACACAAAATATATATCATTAAATTTAATATATTTAATTTCATGTTGAATAAGAAACTAGGTGTCTAAATTATCCTCATTATAAGATACTGTCATAACCTTGTTGTTAAATTTTATAGTATTAATTTTCATAACTATATTATAAAAATTATTGCTATCTATTGATTATAAATATTATTATAATATCTTAAAATAAATAAGAAGATTTTTTTGAATTCTATTTTTAAAAAATTGTTTAGTCATGATTTTTGAACAAAATTGAAAACTAATTTTTTAAACTATTATAAAATTAAATATAAAATGTAAACTTAATTTTTGAAATAATGAATATGAAAATAATTTGAGGGATAATTGTTTATATTTTTATTGATTATTTCATTTTTGATGGATTCTGAAAAATAATAAAAACTTCTTTTTCGTTTAAATTATTTAAAATCATAATTTATATTTTAGTTTTGGTTGAAATTAAATATCAGGAAATTATATTAAATATTTTCTTATTTAATTCATTGAAATAATATTTATATTGAATGTGGATATTAAAACCTTCTGTATTTATGGGAATTTTTTATTTGGAAACCAACATTTTCATCGCATGTGTAGGTACAACATTAAATTGGATTATTCCATTTTTGTGAATTAAAATTAGAAAAATTGTTTTAACACTTTGAATCATTATAAATTATATTATCTAATAAAAAGAAAAAATTATTTTACAATTAGTAAGAGTAAAATAGGGAAAAAATTACTTTTTTAATGTAATAACTAGCTTTTCTAAGGAAAAAAATTTAATATACATGTTAAAGACACATAAAACCATTCCAGACCCCATATATATACATATTTTGAGCATATAACATATGAGGGTGTTCTAGGTAAAACTCATCATGAATAATTATATATGATTTAATTTTATACTATATATAAAAACTCCTTCAACTAAAAATACTATAACTACTACTAGAGGATGGTGCTTAGATATTGTTGGTGGTCTGGGTAAAACACAACATGGATAATTATTATAAAGACTTTTTGAATTTAATTAAAAAATGAAATTCTATATCATCATAATGTTGTGTGTGTAAAAAAATAGGATCATGTCTAATTTAATGAAGATAATAACTTAAATCACCATCTAAATTCATTTTTTGATGAAAAAGAACATTGTCATAAAGCTCCATATGGGATGAAAATTCAATATTACAGGATTTTTTTCTTCAAAAAAATGGAGTGTATTAATTGGATGTATTACTATATCATAGGATGATCCCTTCATCATTTTTTGGATCGAAATTATAGAGTTTTTCTATGCTTCTTAAATTATATTCCATACATGCAGACATGATAATGTATCCAAGCTTTTGATTTATATTATTTAATAACCCATTGGGGTTTTCATTTTGTTATTCCATATTATAATTTTATTAATGAAATAACATTATTAATTAATATCATTATCTAATAAATGAGTGGGAATGATATTTTCAAAAAACATTGTTTATAAATTTCATTAAATGTACCATTACATCATTTAATAAAATGTCTATGTTTAGGTTTCATGAGGAATGAAAAAGTATATTTAATACCATTCTCTTAAAAGAATGAATCAAATTAATTATTTTTGAATTATCTACCATGATATATAATAAATGATATAGTTTGGGAATCATTTTCATTTTGAAAAAAATTACTAGAATCAATGTTAAAAGAATAGGATTAACTTTTATGAAAAAAAATTTAAACAGAAGAAAATTTTAAAATATCATCAACTAAAACCTTAGAAAAATATTCTCCGTCATGTATTTTTTTATAGGAGGTCCAAATAGATCACTATATATAAGTATAAGAAGTCTAAAATTGTGAACATATTTAAAAGGTATAAAAATATGAAATTTTCTTCATTTCCATTTCATATTCATTAAATAGTTTCTTCATCAAAAAATTATGATTAAAAATTTATAAATCAGATATCTATTTGATATAATTCTCAAGGAGTTAAAATAAAATTATTGGTTCCTTCAAGAAAAAATAAATTATTTACATTCATAAATGTTCAATTAATTTTATTATATCAACACAAATAATTATTATCTATTGTATAAACATTATATATTCTTAGTGATTTAAATATAATATATATTTCCTTAATAAAGGGGAAAACATTGCTAAAAAAACACATCAAATAAAAATCATCATAATTTTGAGAAATGCATATTGGGTTTTTACTTAGGCCTGCAAAAAAGAGTAAGTTGGTTAAGAGTATAGATAGTATTTTTCAAAAATATCAAATGACAATAATTTTATTTTTCTCATTACCTTAAATTGTGTTAATGACTCTATCAATTTTTCATAATGAATGAATATTATAGAAATATCCCCAAATGATCCATGACAACAACATTACATATACAATTTTGAAAATCTATTTATGTCATAGGTTCCCTACAATTACAAATAAGATGGAAATATTTCATTATACCAAACCAATATTGGGTCTATGAATGTATTCTATTTTTTTTCTATTCTAAAATTTCAATTAGAATTGGATATATTTGTAGAAATAACTAATTTCATTATTCCACACATTATTTTATTTAATTATTTATAGTTAATTTTAAAAAATAATATTTATTCAAAAATGAATCCAAGAAATAAAAAACATGATTTAAAATTTATAACACATTATAAAATAAATAATGTGTGTATTTGGATTTTACATTTACCTTTTATACCAAAACATCTCACCTTTGGGTTTGTTTTTACTAAAGATTTTATTTATGTATACCCATATTGTAAAAATACATTCAATCTCTATAATTTTAAAAATCCATCTTTAAAAATTTATTTTTGTCACACTATTTAATATATGATGAAATAAAATATTCCAACTAGTTTTTAATGTCTATTTTTTCTTCATTCCACTTCATAAAATATATTTATAAGTGTTTCTTAGGGAAATATTTTTCTTTTATAGTCTTTCTTACATAGTTCAAAAATTAGTATAATATTAATTTAATTCTTCTTATAATAAATTTAAATTTTCAGACTCAAATACACGATCAAATGAATTTTAAAACAATAAATTATTTGAATCCTCCAAATAATCTTTATTATTTATTATGTACTTAGTAATTTGAATCTAAATAAGTATTATTACTAGGTAAATTAGAGCCACGCCACATGGATTTCATGGGATTCATGGATATCATCTTATACACTACCTTATGAGAGATTTTTTAACCTAAATTTATATTGTCTAGATTAATGTCTCTGAGATTTATTCATTCATCTATTCTCAATTACATAAGGTTTCCACTGTGTTTCTTGTATATATTTAAAGTCATGTTAAGGAAAAATATCATGTTATAGTAATTTTTTATCAATATTAAAATAATGTTCTTGTTCATTATTTCATCCCAATCTTATATTATAACTTTATTCATTATATGATATAAATATATGTATACCCTTGTTCTTCTTGTTTTATTTAGAATTAAAAATCTTCAATATATAATTTTCCTCCATGAAAAATTATTATTTTTAGATTCAACTTCAATTTCCACAACATAAATCAAAATAGATCAAATAATTTTTTTGAAATTCTTAAACTCTATATATTATGAATTGTCAATTCATATTACAATACTATTAAGTTATAGATCCAATCAAACATTAAATATATTCTCTAGATTAATAATTTGTTCTATATAATAAGTAATAATAATAAACATCACAATAATTATTCCATTTAACATAGTCATTGTTTCTCCATAAGATATTTTGATAGTGTCAAACATAGGATTAGATGAATCATATCTAAGGGACGCAACATTTTCTAGTACTTCATAATAAACAACTAGAGTTTTCTAAATCTCGTGGTTTTTTATACATTCTAAAACCTGATTAAAATTATTTAGACCTTGTCTACATATGATATTGTTCATATCTTTATAATTCAGATCATAGATCATTTTAGTGTCAGCATCCCATGTTTCAAATTCTGTCAATCAATTATTAGAATTATTCATGTCTCTAAGATAATCCTTCACGGCATGGTTCTCCAATTATATGGTCTTTCATACCTTATATAACTAACAATTCTCACAATTGAAATATAGAGCTCTACTCATTGTAATTAATTCTCAATTATCAATAATAGTACCCATTTAAAAGAATATCATTGGGCTTCTACCTCTGATAGTGAAAAAACTGTGGCATGATATATGATAATTTTTTTTAAAATAATGGATATAAAAAGATTCAATAGGGGTGAATTAAATTAATGAAAATTATATTAACATTAAAACCACATACTTGAAGGTATGCAGGGTCCCATTATTTCAATAATAAAAATTGGTTGTGGAAAAAATGTATATAAGTATGTGGATCAAACACATGATACTTAAAGTGATCTAGGGAACTAAAATCACATTTTCAACTCTACCTACAATTTACTCTATGTGATTAGTGATTTCCCACTAATATATCAATTTTTGGGGGATACTAGCTAATTTCATGTAGTTTTTTTTTAAAATGATCCAATGTATTTTAAACAGAATCCCATTTCATAAACATTATTTATAATAATAACATAACAAGTAATAATGAGTAACTATAAACAAAATGTTATATAAGGTTTGGAAGAATATGATAAAACATAGTTACAAACAACAATATATACTAGATTAATATCTATCCAATATTATTGACATTATTCTATGATTCTATATAAATTTTCATTGATATTAATTTAATATTATTTTAATCAAATAAACTATTGATTAGATACATGTCATTTATTCAAGGGATATTTCCTGGAAATATTTTATCATAAATTTTTAATGTACACCACTTAAATGTGTTTTATTTTTCACATCTAGACATTATTTTTTTCAAATACTGGTAAATTAATTTATTTAAATATTAAAATTTTAATTTAAACATAAATACCATCAAAAATAACAATGGTTGATGGACTAATGCTTTTTGAATTTTGATAATGCAAGTTATTAAGGGTATATGTCCCAGTTTTCTAAATATGAAATAAAAATCTAAGAAAGAGATGTCATATATATTCTTCATCAATCCATTTCCATTCATGGAAATAATAAAATTGTTTAAATATATCTTTACATATTTAGATTATTATTATTCTAATTCACATAAATGAATTAATTCATATATCAATATTTTTTAAAAATTTCAAAAGTAATATAATTATGATATGAAAGATGTAATTTTCTTTGTAAGATAAAAATTTGATAGAAGTATTCTTTCTAAGATGATTTATATTGAATATTCATAAGATAAAAAAGATATAAAGATTCTATGAAGTGTATGATCAACTAAATAATATATTGTTTAGGATAATACTACTTTGTAATAGAAACTCTAACTATAATATGATAATATACTGTCACAATTTCATTTGATGTTCACTAGATAATAGTTTATGAATATCATTTTTTAATGGAAAAAGGATTCTAATATATTCCATTTTAATATGTTTTTTGGGATTCCATAAGATAAATTAAACTAATAAAAACATAAATTCTATTTTATATTTTTGTTTCCATTTGTAATGTAATTAAGTTATTTATAAGATAAATATCAAGATTATGAGTAATATTTTATGATCATTACATATCATTTATTTTATCCTATTAGTTACAAGATTATTTATTTAGGAATTATTAAGAATTCAGTAAATTATTTAATAAATAATATTACACGGAATTATAATATATTATAAACATTTATAAACATTATCAAACCATGATAAATCACATTATTAATCTTCCCTTTATACTAACTAGATCATAATAGTATAAAATGTATAGTTTAAACACAATGAAATAAAACTATAAATCAATTTTTTTATGTATTTCATTAGTTTTGTATGAAAAAATCCATAAATGAAAATATTTTCATAAAAATTTCACCATGAATACATTTTTCATTTAATTCTTATGAGGTTTTTAGGATATGTTAACAGAATTGGTATAACATATAATGGAAAAATTCAATTCATTACCATTTTAGGGGAAATATTTGTTAGAATAATAGTATTAAATTATATTATTGAGATATAAACTCAATAGATTTAGGAACTATGAGTTAATGAAATTGGTCATTAATAACAACCTAATATCCATAAAGTATGTCGTGTATACAATTCCTAGTTTATAATAATGATCTTTTGGATCATTAACACGACAAACAATATGATATTACGAAACAAATAGGGAAGGAAATTGTGGTTCATTAAAATAGTAAAATAATAATGAATAAAAATTTATAACATCATATATTTTTTAATGAGGATAAAAATACATATTTTCCTATAATTAATGTATAGTTTGAAAATTGACATCAATATAAAATTTTATAATTCAAGACACAGACTATGCCAACTATGAAATATATTTCTAAAGTAGGTAAACTTGTTTTATTCACATATCTATTATAATACAATTTCAAAAAATTATTGCAGTTCTCTACATTAGTTGAAACACTTTATTCAAAATGTGAAAGTGATAATGATACATAAAATATGTACATGGGCATTCTACTAATTTGTTTTATTTTTATATCATTAATTTTATATGAAATAATAATTAAACATAAGGAAATTCATATACAATGACATCACATCATATCTTCTTTCAGAAAGATAAATATTGGCTATTAATAAATTAAAATATAATTATATCTTATTTTTGTAATCTATAATATGGCATGTAATTATTTATATTATATTTAATATGATAAATTACAATGTTTATTTTAAAAAATAACAATCCATAAGTATATTAGTTTTTTCTACTAATGTCATATTATCATATTTAAATCCATTTTTATTAAAATTCATATAGATTATGAGATGACCATAGTGGATGTATGGTAAACCTTTTTAGAATTAATTTCCTTAGTGAGATAAGGGATTTGGATAAATCAGTTCGACAACACTTATAGTGAAAATAATAAAATGAATGGAAGAAAATATAATGAATATTTGTAGTAAATGGTTTCATGTAAGCAACTTATAATTCAAAATAAAGGTTTAGTTTTATTATAAGAAACATAAAGCTATTATATTTGTAAGTTGAAATATATTTTATGTCAAATTAATTGAAATGAATTAATGATTATAAAATATTTTTAATCTATTTCAAATAAATATTCATCACATTGGCGAATGGTTTACATCCTGAGTATTAAATACAAACAAATATTCAAAAAATATAAATTTTAATAAAATATGATATGTGTTATAGTGTGTTCTAACATGTTACTAGGAAGGTTAATTTCATTTTCATTTATTATTAGTGAATAGATATAAGAGTTAGGATGAATTCTCCTAGTGATTGGAAAAAATTAATTACATTTCGGTCTTGTAAATTCAATATCATAAAATTATTAAATAGATTGACTAATGTAAAACTCTTATTTTTAATAATGTGTTTGTAATACAATTATATCAGTGTTTTTTTGGTCATAATGAGAAAAAAATTTATATAGAAAATAAATATTTTTATGTTTTTCATACTTGAATAATATTTCATTAATTAACAAATCATAAATATATGACCAAATATTAAAAGATGAAATATAAAATATATGAATGATTCTATGTTATTTTAAGATAATTATTTGTCATGGATTTTTAAAGTAGTTAAAATGAGAATACCATGTAATATCTTTAGTCTCACTGAGATTCAACATTGGGTATACTAGGAAATTTTGAATCCTGATACAGACCATGAGAATAATTGAAAGGAATGTGTTCTTCAATTATTCCTAATGTTGTTAAACATTATAAATTTATTTATTTACGTTTAACATATATGGCGTAACTATATACATCATTAAATTCTTGTATGAAATATATGGAATATTATATGAATGTATTGAGTAGAATTGGAAAAATATAATGGATCATCCAGGAAGGTATGTATTTATCAATTATAAATCCGAGTAATTTTTTTGAAAACATACATTACCTTATTCATATAATTGATATTATAATGTTAAATGGAATATTTATTAGGGTTTTGTATATTTCTTATATTTAATGATAACATTCCATATTTTTTATGAAATATAACATCATAGAAACCAAAAATATTCCAACTAAAATAATTAATGATTAACAAATGTTATTGTTTGATGTCAATGAATTATTTCATATCCTATTATATTTTTATAAGAATCATTTTTTAGGAAGACGTAGCATCAAATGTATATAAATGGTAATCAAAGATTCATCATAGATAATTATCTAATAATTATTGAGGAAATTAACATATATGTGATATAATGGTTATAATTATACCGACGATATTTAATTATAACTATAATATATATATATATATATAAATAGTGATATAGCGGAATAAATTAGGAATTCAATTAAATCCTAGCTCATTATACACAATTTTACATTTAAACAGTGTACTCCAATAGTTTTAGAATTAATAATGATTTCATTGATAAATACTACATCAAAAATTTAATATGATAGTGGTTTTTATAAATTAACTCATACGGGTCACATAAATTATTCAACACGAATAATTATTTATATATGTTTTATTAAGTGGAAAACATTATTGTATTGAAACATTCTTTCGAAAACAAGAATCTATTCAATATACCCAAATGTAGTTCCACATTTTTTAATAAATCATGTTAACTTATATTGGATTATTGTTATTTAAGAGAATCAGTACACGGATGGCATATATTAGAATAAGAAATCATAAAATCCCAATTATTTTTACAAAATCTATACATAGTATATGATAATAACTTCATAGAAAATAAATTAAAATTAAAATATCTTTTTTTTAAATTGTCTTTGTTAATATTTATTTTGTTATTGGATATCAAAACCATGATCTTCAAAAGAAACATTACGGGAGATGCATATTTTATAAGAACAAATAATATTGTGATATTAATTATTAACAATATAATATACATGATTGAATTATCTATTTATGCATCAATAAAAAGTTATCATAACACATGAATAAGTAATTTATTTTTTCCTAGGTGTCTACGTTAGGTATGTGTAAGAACTATATCTTTCAAGGAATTTTTTTTTGACAAGATATAGAAATGAAGCAATCAATCATATACATAGATAAAAGAAATATTATCTATCCAATAAGAATTAAGAATAAAAATATTTTCTATGAAAAAATATTTACTTCCATAGTTAAATGGGGGTTTCAATAATCCATGTAATCATATATAGAGTAAATGGGAAAAAATATTTAAATATTGAATAATACATTTAATTATTATAGTATCAAATTTTATTCTTTTGATGTATACACTATATATGAATAATATTACATTAGTAATATATCTCACATTAACTGATATGAGATTAGTACATGATTATTCTTATTCTAGGAACATTGAAATCAAATATCAATATCGGCATCGGAAACTACATTTGATAGAAGAAGTTAGAACAATCCAATGATATATGAATAATATTAAGTGGATGTGATCCGAGTAATTGGAGAAATAGGAATTATAATGACAAAAAAAATTTGTTTATTATTTTTAAAAATTATATGGATTAATTTCCAGTCTAGGCATCGAGACAGAATGTGATTCCATGTCCTGATGTGCATGAAATAAATGTTTCAAAAATATTAAAATCTTGTTGAATCTCCTTTACTTCACAGAGATTAATGAATGGAAAAGGGGAATACCTTAACCACAACGAGAGTCATCCTTTATAGAAAATCAAAAATTGACAAAGGCATGAATAAGGAACCCTTTAAGCATGGGTCGCACAAGTTCCATTATGATCGCACAAGTATACTTGCGTGCCATATATGGGTCGCATAAGTCACTAGCACACCCTATCCATTTTTTATCCCAAGGTCCTCAATGGCCTATAAATACCCCATGTGGGGCCCCCATCTCAAGGGTGAAAAATACAAATCTCTGATTCAAGCTCTGGTCGCCCAAGACTCCGTCTAAAGTCTTCCGAACACTAATAAGGTAATTATTTACCTAGAATGGAAGCTCTAAAGAGGAAGAATAAGGGCTTAGTATTAGAATTCATCAACACTTGTGTGCCTAAGTGTCCAGCCCTTAAGAGAAGTGTTGATACTTGTGCGCTGCCTTTTCCTCTTAAGGAAACTTGCACGCCAACCATCTA
The DNA here is from genome assembly GCA_963277665.1 of Viscum album. NCBI lineage: Eukaryota > Viridiplantae > Streptophyta > Magnoliopsida > Santalales > Viscaceae > Viscum > Viscum album. The sequence continues at coordinate 1,032,613,576 of OY728150.1, forward strand.
AAATCACTTATGGATGATACTAAGGGCTCTAATCCAAAGTCACCCAAGTATCACTTCATAGGTTCTTCATCTCCCAAGTAAACTCACGTCGTGCAAGTATACATTGGCGACCTGGACTTGCGTGCCAGAACAATACTTGCGTGCCTCCTTCCAATTCACTTCCTTTCCTCAAATTCATCACCCCTCTTCAAGATTTAGACTTCAAAACCCTCTTAAAATCCATTTATGGAATGGTTCCTTTGTTTGCTTCCTTATATAAAAGGAACTCTGTGGAACATCTCTCAAAACATTATGATTTATATAAACTTTAGGTCACAATGGTTAGAGATTCCCTTCATTAAACCTCATCCTTTAAGATAAGAAGATCTTTAATCTGGGCATCCTCCTTATGAGTAAGCCCCAAGTTCCCTAATCTAGGAATCCTCCTTAGGAGTAAGCCCCAAGATCCCTAATCCGGGCATCCTCGTTAAGAGTAAGCCCCAAGTTCCCTAATCTGGGAATCCATTTTAGGAGTAATCCCCAAGTTCCCTAATCTGGACATCCACCTTAGGAGTACGCCCCAAGTTCCATAATATGGGCATCCTCCATAAGAGTAAGCCCAAGTTCCCTAATCTGGGCATCCTCATTAGTAGTAAGCCCCAAGTTCCCTAATCTGGGAATCCTTTTTAGCAGTAAGCCACAAGTTCCCTAATCTGCACATCCTCCTTAAGATTAAGCCCCAAGTTCCCTAATCTAGGCATCCTCCTTAGGAGTAAGCCCCAAGTTCCCTAATCTAGGAATCCCCCTTATGAGTAAGCCCCAAGTTACCAAATCTGGGCATCCTCCTTAAGAGTAAACCCCAAGTTCCCTAATCTGTGCATCCTCCTTAGGAGTAAGCCCCAATCATAATTTCTCTTAACTTGGGCCTCCTTTTCAAGAATAAGCCCCAGATCTCAAGTCTCCTTAACCGGGGCCTCCTTTTCAAGAGTAAGCCACATGCTTAATTTCTTTTGACTTGGGCTTCCTTATCAGGAATAAAACCCAATCATTAGTCCCTCTCTAATTTGGGCATCCTTCTCATGAGTAAGCCCTAAGTTAAGTATTTAAATCTCCATAAAGCACATATACCTTTATAGACCTTGTTCCTGAGTTTCTTCCCTGAAGTAAATCTCGATCCTCATATATCTTGGGTGGTTATAGATACATAAACCCCATATAATTTCTTATGATTTCATCTTTTGTTGCACAATCGTCAGGTTTTACAAATACCTCTTGTTTGTCACACTGAGCATGACTCATGTGAGATTATAATGTAAAAGTAATTTTGAAATCTCTCATTAGGCCATCAATCATGCATAAACCTCATACTTGTTCACTCGAACTACGTGGATTCTGATTCATTTTTTAACAAGGATACGTAGGTTGCCCATCTGCGGGTATGATCCCAACTCTAAAATAATCCTTGTCCTTCTGAACAAAAATAACCTTCAAGTTCCCCACAGAGTGGATTTAAAACCAGTATGGTTATCATAATGACCATGAAATTTCTATATAATGTGTTGAAGGATACCATTGAATAAGAATATCTAATAAATACGGACGATTCTCTATCAATGAAGAAACTAAAATACATATATACGATTCTCTAAATCTCATACTTATCAAACATTGATTGTCAGATCTAAAGGAAAGCCCATTTTCATACTTGGTAAATTAATAAGGATTCATGAACATAACTCAAATCTATAAAGACAGTCACGGAGTAGACAATAATTCCCCCCTAAAAGGTGTGATTAGTCTGACCTCCCATCCTCTTGACCAATAAAAATTCTTAAGACTCATAGATCCACAACTAATGAGCACCTACCTTTGGAAATTTGGTACAAATGAATAAAGAATCATTGGATGTTTCTGGTTCTATGAATAAACCTATTAGAAACCAATTTGATTGTTTTAACCATAAACAAACAAGGTCATCCCCATTTCTAGATGAAACAAAAACTGGTGAACCCGACGTGAATCCTTAACCATGTTAAATGATGTTTTACTTATTTTTTAGGCCCCTATTTAACTTAATGTGAGGGAAAAAATAATCAATAACATATGTGCTCATCCAAAAGATGTAGTGGACGAACTTATCCTGATTATGTCTGTTATATCAAACAAGCACTCTTTGTCAAGAACTCTCTGCATTACAGAAATGGATTCTTTAAAATTTACACCTGTGAATGCCTTGGCTGCTACTCCTATTAGATCCTAATCTGCTTTGAGGATGACATAACCTACTTATAATCTACAACACTGGGTTTCAAATGCACTGGTTAAGGAATATCGTCACCACGGTACCATTCTGACTCTGGAGGCCGCTTGACAGGCCCTCCAAGTTAGCGATTCACACTGGTTGTCCAGACAGTGATGACCAGTGGTCAAGAAGCAGGTGGTTCCAACCACCGTTTCCAACCATTTTGGGTCATTATCCCTAGAACACAATCACCATTCCCTCCCATATTATGGGGAGGTGAATAAGAAGGTCACTCAAGGCATTAATTAAGAAGGATAGAAGTTCTTACCGAGGGATCCCATCAACAATCGCCTCCAAACTCGTGCGGTAGTGCACCCTCAACATGATGAGGGTACCTCCTTTAGGGGTTCGACTCAGGTTCCTCAGACCCGGGAATGCAAGACAAACCATTAGTGGCGAAATCCGGTCAACAGGGAGAAGGTTCTTACTTATTCCTCCTCCTGAGAAGTCCATCAAGCCAACTTGATGGAAAACAACGAGCTAGCATGTACAACCATCCGTCCTAATTTCACTGCCCAGCAGACTCGTCGGGCAGTAACACACCAATCCCGCCAGGAAATTCCGGCAGAGTATTATAGGTAGGCATATTCATCTGTTTATAATTCATCAACCAGTCAACAGGCACGTCTGTCTACATCCAAATAATCTCTCCAATCTAATATGGTGGAAACTGATAAGCAGGAACATACACCTGTTTACAATCACCAATTCTGTCAATAGTCTCGTCTGCTAGTATTGAAGGAAATTTGTCAACCATACATGATAAAGAATACATAGTAGGCACATACACCTGAAAATGTTCATCAAGCCTACCAACAGTCTCAATTGGTAGCACCCGGAGAAGTCAGTCGGAAAGCTACGATGACAAATTTGGAGCAGACTCAACTCTCTGCCCCTATGAATAAGTACTGTTAAAATTCATTGACAGGAAAAAGAGGGTATGAGTAGGCACATACACCTAATCCAAGCACGTAATGGACGTATATTCCTATTTCGGAAGCTGAAGTCACTAAGCACATTCCGACAATGGTGAAAGAGCAGAAGAAAATCCCTGCCCATATTCTGGATGCTTGTCAGAATATTATAAAATCTTCAGCAACATCACAGGGTAGTAATCATAAATCTATCCTTGTCAGTGGAGTGACTCATCAATATATCACCCCATAATATATACACACCTCTGTCCCAGTCCAAGAGGGTTGTGGGGAATACTCCCCCATGTCATATGGACAATCAACTTGGGAACATACACCCAATTTGAATGGAGATAATCAGCCTAACCTGACCATTTCTCCTGAGGAGGCACATACACCTGCCCATAATAACCACTTTCAACAACAAATGGTTCCCAAAGTTAGTAAGAAGGCTTCTATGAAAAAGACCCATTCAACAAAATCAAGAAATCAAGATCTAATATGTAATAAGGCCTTGCTCGATGATGTAGTTCTTGAATCCCCCAAATAATTATCTGTTGCAACTCAGGATTATACTCTCTCATCTCCCAATAGTGGGAATAATAATTCTGAAGGTCTTCATTAGACACTTCCTCATGAAGGCTTGCTTCATGAAAGTTCAGTCGATCTCAAAGTATCATCTTCAGATGAGAGCCACGATAACCCTCTACATGGACAGAAGATCATGGAGAAAAAGGTTTCATATTTTGCTATTACCCACCACTGTGGTTCTCCCCATGATGATGAATTTAGCTACGAAAGTCCTCTCTGCAGTAGGAATTCACATTGCCTGGAAAATTCTTCAAAGGACAATGTAGTAAGGAGAAATACCTCTTATCTTGAGGAACATTCAAATGTGAATCCAGTCATGTATGATGCTTTACCACTAGCAGGTTAAATACTTTCTCAATCAGAAGATAGCTCGGGGTGTATGTCATTCTATGAACCACCCCTGGGTCATTCATCTTCTAATTTGATAAATGAATTCTCTACCAATCTTGTTGAATCTGATGAAGAAACAAAGAAACACCAACAATGGACAAATCAGGTAGAAGAATCATCATCGAATGATAAATAGGAAGTGCTGAATATGAGAAAACAACTGGCGAAAGGTGAAGTACCAGTCATGTTTTGGCCTTTGGATGACTCTCAGTATGATATTCTAGAAATGTTGACAGAATATTGTATTCAAGATATTCATCTCAATATGTGGAAAACTATTTGTCACTTGAAAAATAATGTATTATCTTATGATGAATATGAAAATCATGTCAAGATCATAGGAGGGTTACAACGCCAAATTGATTTGGAATCTCTCTCAGTTTCCCGATATCCAAAGGTTGAAAAGCAGTAGAGAGGCCTTCAGCGTTCATGACTTAGCGCATTAAAAATAATACACCAGTTAATTACCAATGCCCCATCTGGTATTCATATCAGGGGATGGTGTGATCAGGGAGCACTGCATTTCAATATACTCTCCAGTTAGCAAAGCCCGCCAAAAATGGTCTCATGTAATGTTATTTCCCAGGGCCATCCATAGCCAATTGGTTTTGTGTTTAATTAAAGGCTTTCTCAGGAACATTCCACAACTAGTTCTTCCCATTTTCAGGAATACATAGAACAAGTTGTCGAATTAATTTTGCATTATGAAAATGAGAATATCGAATAGGCTTCTCGTTTAGAGCATGCGCATAATCAGGTGACAGAAGTGTCAGAAATCATCCAACAGTCATTTGATCCAGGTGATTTGAGTGGATGTAGGTTGATACATATTTTCAATTTCTGGACTAAAATCTGAAAAATCAGGAGAGATTTTAAGAAAGTCTCAAATGTAGCAGCTCATGAACCACCTCAGCTTGCCAGACCGGGGACACTTTCAACCCAGCCCTCGGAATCAACAAATAAGAATCAAGGAGTTGAGCAGGAACAGCCCCAGTCCACCGAACTGGGGATTTTTTCAAATCCTCAATATCTTCCTCCATGAAAGTCAGTCTTCCCTCGATTAGGGAAGAAGCCACAAGAGGAATTCAGAGCCGAATTATCAAGAGATTACCTCAAAATTACTATTCATCAAGAAGTTCCTGAGGGATCAACTCAACAAAAGGCAATGTCTCATCAAGGACATGGGAGAAGACAATATCGTAGAAATGTCGACAGAAGGTATGCAATGCGTTATGCATCAATAAATTTCATCAATGAAGTTTTCACTGATACCCCAGAACATGAGGCTCACTCAGGGGAATCAGATGAAGATGTTCCTGTTCAAGAGACTGTATGCAATGAAACAAATGAGGGAGGTGTGCATACCCAGAGTGAAAGGATTACCCAGAATTTAGGTATTCCTTTAAATAACCAACTCCCCCCTCTCAAAAAGGTGTCAAACAAGGGGAAAGGAAAAAAGATAGGTTATATTCCACCCTACCTCTAGAGAAGGTCAATCACTCTCATTATAGGAATGGTTCGCACAACAAGAGGAATAAATAAAGGAGTTAAAGAGGATGAATGTAGAACCACTTCAATGTAGTCTTCCTCCTAAATGTACTAGAGTCAGTCAGTCAAGGGTATTTGTTGCAGCTACTGAGATGGATTAAGAATATCCTCCTTTACCAGTACACCCTCAGAGGTCTAATCATATGGTTAATGCGCAACAACAACCGGTAGTTCTACCATCAGTTGTAGTACCAGTCACCAAACATGTCCAAACTCCAGTTATTACACCTGATCAGGTCCAAGCTCAACCAGATGTTTCTCAAAAGTTAATAACTACCAATGAGTCATTAACAGCTCGTTTGGAAGCTATAGAGGGAAAACGTGTAAAAATTAAACCAGAAAAGAGGGCTTATCCTGAATGGGTGGATGCAATTCCTCCCCCATCAAAATTTTCAAGTACCACATTGCCAATTTTTAATGGTTCGGGAGATCCAGAACAACACTTAACACATTTTTTTCTTGTTGTGATCCTATGATGGGAAATCCTCAACAAAAAGAAGTAGTAATGCTCATGTGTTTTGTACAGTCATTACAAGGGCCTGATTCTGTCTAGTATAAAAGCTTGCAATCCCAGTCAATTACTAGGTGTAAAGTTCTCCATCAATGATTCCTTATTCAATTTAGATCAACATTCCCAAAGATGAATGTTTTTTATCTTTCCAATTTTAAGCAAAGGGAAAATAAAAGAGTTTCAGATTTCATTGCTCGCTGGAAGGGATTAACATATTCCTTAATCTTAGCACTCCCTAAAGAAGAATTGTTGCCAATATGTGTGGAATATTTGTATGATGAATTACACACATCGTTGATCCCCGTGAAATACACATGAAGGTTTTGAGACCTGACTTCAATTGATCAGCAGATCGAAGACTCTCTTATGAGTACTAAGGCTAAAACTCATGTAATTCCATCAGTTCCAGGAAGGAGAATGGGGAATGCAGAGACTGCTACAATCACACTTAAACAAGAACCTGTAATTTCTTCCACTTCAAGACCTTCAACATATCAAAGGGCTCCACCTTCTGAACATCTACAACAGAGGTCGTTTCATCAAGATGATCAATGTGATCAAAGACTAAAAAAATTTGAGGAGTTAAAGAACAAAGTTTATTCGTTCCGAAATGAACAAGTTCCTTGTTACTTCATATCAGCTCTGGAAAATAATTTGGTTTAGTTGACAAGGCCCAGAAGGCCAAATGAGGAAGGAGATGAAGACCTTCCCAAATATTTCCCATTTCATCAGATGTTGGGGCATCCCATTCAGGATTATTTTGTCTTCAAAGACCTCCTAAAAAATATGATGGACTCAGGAAAAGTCAAACTGAAAGGATCTTCAGCCCAGGTAGCATGTGTTACTGCTACAGATCTAGAAGAAGAATGCAAGTGGCACAAAGTAGAAAGAAAAAATGCGCCGAAATATGATGATTGGATGGTCATGAAAATGATCAACTGAACTCATTCCATTTTACGAACGCAATTGAAGAAACCAATTGTGTCTTCTACTATGAATTCCATAGTAAAACCCCATTCATCAGAAGGAAAATCCTCAAAGAAGCAGAATAATTCGAAGAAAGAAGAGCAATCAAAAGAAGATGAGCTCATGTCAAAGCCTATGTTTTCTTTGACTCTGGCAGATTTTATGCCATCTACTTTAGCAGTATGGGAACAGCCCCACCAAACTGCACAGCCTAAACTATCTAATCTGGAAGACTCTTCCTCAGATGAAGAGTTGATCTTTGGTTCTATTAACATGATTGATTTAACAGATCCATATGCCAGTTACAGTTTCGATCTTGATGAGCCTGACTTCCCTGTATCAAACAGAGTAATTAGAGGGAGTTCTAGAGGTCTAGGATACAGAGGAAGACATGGATATTCCAGAATCCACTATTTCAATCCTACCCATGCTAGAACTATATATGCAATAAAAACTCATGATAGAGCCCTTCAGCGGGCTCAATAAGAAGAAGAAAGTTCTTCCACACATGGCAGATTCAGTCCTGGCAAAATTATTTTGGAAGATCAGTTAGAAGTTAAACCTTATTCCTATCAGCAAATAAATATACCTAGTCAGTCTAATATTCCAAAGCCAGGAGTATTTCGAACTCCTAAATTGATAAAATATGCAACTACTTCCAAAGCATCAACTTCTAAGGCACCTACGAAACCCCATGTTTATGTTGAGAAATGCAGACCTTTGGATCAAAATTATGATGTATTGAAACATTTGGACCATGTACCGGCCATTTTATCAATTCTGGATGCCTTTCATCGGTCAAAGGATCTTCGGGAGGCACTCATTGAGGTTTTGTCAAGTCCTTAAGAATTAGAAACTGAAATTGCTGTGGTAGAAGTCTACCATGTAGAGAATAATCTTGCAGAATTCCATGCAATGATATCATTTACGGATGAAGATAATGATGATGTTGTGCATGTGAATATTTGAACTTTGTATTTATCAGGCAAGGTCAATGATGTAGACATCCGACGAGCTTTCATTGATAATGGTTCAGGAGTCAACCTCATCCATATTCGTACACTTCATCGATTGGGCCTCACCGAATCTGATTTATCTCCTTATACTTGTTGTTTCAAGGATATGATAAAAATGACCAAGAACCTCTAGGCAAGATTACACTCAAAACTCAGTTTGGGGATCTTGTATCCAATTCAGATTTCATGGTTGTTCGTCATGACACAGCCTTCAACATTTTTCATGGAAGACCTTAGCTACATAAACATTCGGATATACCTTCATCATACCATCAATGTCTCAAATATTGTTTTAATGGTCAAATTGGGACATTATATGGTTATAAAGCCCCATTAAATACATGTGAATCTCAATACATTGAGGCATAATTCTATCACATGGAGGGAAAGGAGGTATCTATAACAAAGGAGGTTACCAAAATTAAAGCTCTATATGGCTTGGAAAAGATTCCAGTAAACCCATTCATACATGTGAGTACAGATTATGTGTTTCCTATCAGTCAAATTGATATGATAGACCCAAATCCCAATACTCTTATGGAAACTTCCATAATGTAAATTATGGAAATCGAGCCAGACAACATGGGAGAAATTATTGATTCACAAGGCAATGATGAAAGATAAAATGGAGATGTCCTCATTTCATCTGCTGAAATCCAGCAATTCTATACTTCATCAACTAAACCAAAAGAAGTTATAGAAATATCATAGATGAATGATGATGTCGATTCTAAATCCATCATCTCCTCTTTATTACCCAAGGAAGACCCTTCATCATTAATAAGGTCAGTAATGGTAGCCACTTCTTCCTGATGTTCAAATTTTACCTTCTCTCCTGATCATGGAATTTCTGCTTCATCATCTACTATGAAAGTGGAAACAAAAGAAGTAACACATATTGAAGAAGAAGAGGAAGATATCAGGGATGATCCTCCATCATTTGAAGCGGGTATCTCTAACACTATGGATGAACTCGTATAAATAAATCTTGGTACAAAAGAAGATCCACGCCTCACTTTAATTAGTGCGTCCATGACTCTTGAAGAGAAAGAAATATATATTTCATTTTTAAAAAAAAATCAAGATGTATTTTCTTGGAAATATATAGAATTCCAGGTCTTGATATCGATGTTTCCACTCAACATTTGGGGTTTCTAGAAGAACATCGAGGATTCACGCAAGCTACAAGAAAAACACACCCAACTTATGCCTCCAAAATTGAAGTTGAGGTGGGTAAGCAAATCAAGGCTAACATTGTCAGAGAATTTTAATATCCCAATTGGATGGCTAATATTTTCCCTATGAAAATTAATAAGGGATAGATTATAGATTTCATGGACTTCACAGATCTTAATCAGCATTATCCCAAGGATGATTTTCCAGTTCCGATCACAGAACACTTAATTAATGCAATAACTGGCTATGAAGCACATTCCTTTATGGATGGATATTCTGAGTATAATCAAATCTTATTGGCTCTAGAATATGAAGAATCTATAGCCTTCAGAGCCCCTTAGGGTGTGTTTTTCTATCGAGTAATACCCTTTGGCCTGAAAAATGTAGGTGCAACATATCAACATGCCATGCACCGTATCTTCAAACCCTTTGTATGGAAATTTGATGAATTTTATGTGGACGATTTGTTGGTTAAATCTAGACAATGTTCTAATCAATTGTATGATTTGGAAATCATATTATACAAACTTTGACAACACAATTTGAAGATGAACCCCTTGAAATGTGCGTTTAGGGTAACCTCAAGAAAATTTCTCGGCTTTGTGGTATGCCATCATGGTATCGAAGTCGATGCCAAAAAGACAAAATAAATCATTAGTATGTCACCTCCTTGAAATTTGAAGGAATTGAGAGGACTTCAAGGACACTTGGCCAATATTCATCCTTTCATCGCCAATATGGCAGGCAAATATTTACCCTTCACCAAATTGATGAAGAAGGGAGTCACTTACCAGTGGACTGAAGAATGTCAAGAGGCATTCAATATTCTCATGAAATATCTCTTGAGTCCACCGGTATTAATACCACCTGTTGAAGGAAGAACACTTATCCTCTATGTGACATCTTTAGAGCGATCATTGGGTGCCTTCCTTGCCCAAAAGAATGATGCTGGGAATGAAAACAACCTTTACTATCTCAGTTGAACTTGTCTTGAGGCAGAAACTCAATATTCAAGTATTGAAAAGTGCTGCCTAGCGTTAATATTTGTTGTTAAAAAATTGAGACACTACCTACAACATTATGAGGTCCAATTGGCATCTCACAATAACCCTCTCAAATTTATCCTTAGTCTTCCAATGCTTACAAGACGTCTGGCAAGGTGGATAGTTATTTTGTAGTAGTTTGATATCCAGTATGTGTCTCAAAAGGCAATAAAGGTCCAATCTCTAGATGATTTCCTTGCTGAACACCCTTCAGTAGATGATACATCTTTAGATATTGAACTTCCTGATGAGGAAGTCTTCTCTATTCAATATAATATTCAAACATGGGAAATGTACTTTGATGGTGCTTCCAGAAGTCCAACAGGGAAGAAAATGGAAGATCCTAAATTCAACAAAGTTGGGTTTGGAATTATACTTATTTACACTGAAAAGGAACTGCTACCCTATTCCTTCTCATTGTTGGAAGTCGGTACAAACAATGAAGTAGAATATCATGCTCTCATTGCAGGATTGGAGTTGGAGCTTCAGGCGCAGGTGAATCACATGAAGGTGAAAGGTGATTCAGACCTGGTAATCAAACAAGTCAATGGGGATTATGCCATAAAAAAAGAATAGTTAATCCCATTGTATGATTACGTCATATATTTAATGGTAGAATTTCCTTCAGAACTGACATTTTCTTATAAGCTGCGATCACAAAATGCCCAAGTTGATGCATTGGCTAATGTAGCCACAGCTCTGACAGATCCAAATCGGGATGAAACAATCATCATTATTTCCCACCGTCGTACTGTTTCACCTCATGTTCAAATTAGAATATAGGAAATCAATGAAATTAGTCCCATTTCTAAACCGTATGGTCATACTACAGGATGGATGACACTTATCAGGGAATACCTTTAAAATGAAACACTCCCACCTGATATAGCCAGGAAAGAAAAAGTCCAGAGACGTTTGGTCAATTTTACTCTTTATGATAGCCCAGATCATCTAGAAAAAAATCTCTACAAGCGATGCTTTGATGGAATTCTCTTCAGATGTATCGATGGTGAAGAGACAATGGATGTCATGAAAGAATTACATGTAGGAGTCTGTGGTGCCCACCAGTCTGGACAAAGACTGTCTGATCAAATTTGAAGACTTGGATACTTATGGCATTCAATGATACAAGATTGTGTTGATTTCACTAAGAAGTGTCAATCTTTCCAAGTATGTTTCAAATTCATTCATCAACCCCCATAGTTGATTCTTAAAGCTAAATACTCATGTCCATTTGCCACATGGGGAATGGATGTAGTAGGACCTTACCCTTCAGCTACATACAAGTAGTTTAAGTATATTCTTACCGCTACAGAATTCATTTCCAAATGGGAAGAGGAAATACCTCTCAAAGAAGTTAGTTATAAAATCATTGTTATCTTTATCAAGTCTTACATCATTACTAGATTTGGTGTCCCTCATACCATATTGAAGGATAATGGCACCAAATTCTGTTCATTAGAGGTAAGGAAGTTGTATCAAGAATACAACATCAAATCCAACCATTCATCTCAGTATCATGTTGTGGCCAATGGAAAAATAGAAGCCTTTAATAAGACTCTTTCAAACATACTAAAAAATATGGTGGATAAAGATAAGAAATAATGGCTTGATAAAATTTTTCATGACATATGGGCTTATCGAACCACCTTCCGCACTGCTACATGGTCAACACCATATTCATTAGTATACGGAACAGAAGCAGTCTTTCCCATTGAGGTTCAATTACCTTCGCTCAGAGTAGCCATTTGTGATCATTCATCTACTGATGAACAATATCAAAAGAAATTGGATGAATTGGAATGATTAGATGAAAAAAGATTGTGCACCCTGCACCACTTGGAAGTTTATCAGAATCGAATAGCATGGGCTATCAATAAAAAATTTCGTCTTCATTCATTCATTCAAGGATAATTGGTATTGGTTCTCATAACTCTAATGATACCAAGAAATAAACCTCCGATGATTGAGCCAATGTGGGGAGGACCTTATTCAATACATCATGTATACTCCAATAGAGTTTTTCTTTAATCTCAATGGATGGAGAATTCATTAAAACTCTAACCAATGCAAGATTCTTGAAGAAGTATTTTGTGTTACACAAATACAATAAGTCTTAGCTACATGACACTACACTGCACATCAACCTTTCATCCAACATGATGTTAAACTGTGTTTCCCTTCCATCATCCAACATGACGTTAAACTGTGTTGTCCTAACTACATGATGTTGAACTGTGTAGCACTTGTCCTTACTGCATGACATTAAACTACACAGTCCCCTCACTCGTCCTTGCTATATGATGTTAAACTATACAGTCCCTCTTTTTTTCCTTACTGCATGACATTAAACTGCATAGTCCCCATCATCCTCACTGCAAGACATTAAACTTCACAGCCCCTCCATTGCCCAACATGATGTTAAACTGTGTCCCTCTTTTCTCCTTACTGCATGACATTAAACTCCATTGTCCCCATCGTCCTCACTGCAAGACTTTAAACTTCACAACCCCTCCATTGTCCAATATGACGTTAAACTGTGTCTAGTCCATTATATGTCCCACATGACATTAAACTGTGGATCGTTAGGGTTGTTGTTACCTCTTGTTTCTCACACCGAGTATGACTCACATGAGCTTAGAGTGATCTTCAACCATAAGACCCTCTATATGCCGCTAACCACGTGTAAGTCCCAACATCATATTTGGGTTTTCCTCAAGTACAACTTGATCACCAATTCATTTTCTATCAAACTACGTGGACTTTGATCCTTGCCTTCTATGCTGGGTACGTAGGCAACCTCCCAAGTTTCAAGCCCCAAACTAATCTCTTCACATCAGTTCACCTCCGTCTCATATGTTTTTGATCTGTGAAGTAGCCCAAAACCAATCTCTTCACATCGGTTCACCTCCATCTCATACGATGTTCATCAGTGAAGCAGCCCAAAACCAATCTCTTCATGTTAGTTCACCTCCGTCTCATACGATGTTTATCAGTGAAGCAGCCCAAAAACAATCTCTTCACGTCAGTTCACCTCCATCCCACATGATGTTAAACTGTGTACGTTCCTTTTGTCCCTACTACATGAAACTAAACTATGCAGCACCATCATCCTTGCTATATGAAATTAAACTATGCAGTCACCCATTGTCCCTCACCTGAGAGGTAATCTCATTGACATTGATTTCCAATCATGTCATATTTCAAATACTATGTGCATACATGGTAATGCCCGAACCTTTAATCTTGGGCCAAACTATCATTGCACTAAAGTCCCCATTCACCCTTGAATTTTATGAACCAAATCTGTATAAAGGGTATTTTAAGAACTATGTGCGTCTTGATTCCCATCCTTATGGGATATTTAGTAATGTTAGAGCGTCCTTCAAATCCATCCCCAAGTCTTTGGGCCTAACCCCAAATTCCACTTTCAATCCCTTGGCTGAACAATCCCCTTATGAAAACATGAATGTGGTATGAAAACCCTGGTCTTCATTCACATCAGGATTAAAAAACACACAATGTGTATTTCTTTTTTATGGTCTGGGCTCTATGAAACTAAACTAATATTTCCTACATTCTCTTCCCACATGACGTTAAACTGAATTTCAAGAACTAAATTTGGCTATATTCTCATTCTAATGAGTTATGTAGTGAAGTCCAACATCTCAATTCAGGACCCAACCACAACATGATTATGGTCAACATTGGTTTATGTATCTCTTTCATGCATTGGACAATGCTCATTTTCATGTGTCATACTCCTAACCTTAAATACTTCCTAATCTCCATAACATTTTCTTGAATTTTGGTCACAAAATGTTTGATACCCAAGAATTATTTTGCCTGACTATGCAGCACATACTCTTAGGAGGCCTTGCATAAGTTGTCTACATAATGGACCTGTCATCCAAAATATGCTATTATTTGAATATGTAGCCAATGCCCATAAGTGGCCCTTCATAATTCAACCCCTAACGAGTTTGTCAAATAGTGGTAATTTCATTCTTAGGCGGAAATCCTCTTTAGTATTTATTGGCCTTAACGACAATATATAGGGATCGACAAAAAAATAGCCATCCTTAACATATGTGTCCCATAATTTTTTTCATGATCTGAAAGTGTTCAAGTCTGTGGTTTATATTTCCCTTCCCTACATTTGGGCCAGACCTTCACAGGAGTGACATTCATCCAATTCTTTGAAAATCTTGATTGGGAATATCCTCTCCATATTCAAGAACCTCTTTCAATACAGCAAACTCTATGATTTGTAAAATTTTAATCTCCCTACACATTCATAGGCTTATTATTAGTATAAAAGTAAAATTTCTAAGAGTTATTTTTCCTGACTATGTAGCACGTGCCCTTAGGCGGCCTTGAATAAGTAGTCTACATAACAGACTTATCAACCAAAAGATGCTATTATTTGACTATGTAGCCAATGCCCTTAAGTGGCCCTGGCTAATTAAACCGCCTAACGGGTTTTCTAAATAATGGTAACTTCACTCTTAGTAAATACTTCCTCTAATGACTTTTATTTCTTTTTTGAAATCATTCCTCATATTTAAATTTTCTTAAGTCATAGTTTACATGTTTTCCCCCATACTTGAATGTTGTAATATGTTTTCCGATAAATTATCAAGTAATTGAGTCAATTTTAATCCATTATCCATTCGGTCCAAGCTATTCGACCTTAAACATTAGCCTCTTTATGTCCGACATTCATGACTTCAAACTACCCACAAAAGACAAGGGAACTCTGAACAAAAGTCATGTCCCAAATCACTAAACATACATTTTGTATGATTTAGGTAATATTGAGAAATTAAAAGATGAAATGCTTGTGGGTTTGTTTGTATCACCCTTGAAAAAATCAAACTACGCTTACTAATCCCATTGGCTTAGGTAAAAATTTAAAGCACGTAGAAAAAGAATGCATGAAGAAAAGATTGAATATGAAAGTGTTTTTCATTGATGCACAAGAGTTCGAAGAACATCCACAGACTGGAGTCTCTTCTCTTTTTCAAGAATTACAAGAGGCTTTCATCATAACTCTTCATTTTATTTATGGCATCCAGAGCTTCATCAGCAGCCACCTAGAATTCATTCATTCAACAAGATATAATAAGAGACGTAGTGATACCATCTCTTCTTGGAACAATTGTAAAAGAATGTTCTTGACTATAGTTTGAGAAATTTTATGCTGATCAAATAGTGACTCTGTTTCTGTCCAAGAGACTTGGAAGATGGATACATGGATTTGAGAATGGAGCATTGGAAGTAAAGAGCCATTTTGAGAGAGTAATCTTTTCATATATTGTTTCTAATGTCATGATAGTCTTCTCTCCACCAACCGACAGCGGAAAACATATCAGCCCACAGTTTTCCATTTTTATACCTGCAAGGAAATTGAATGGAGGAAAATTTTTAAAGTTCACACCTTTTTTGTTTCTCTTAATGCACAACATAACTAAAATAGAGGTGTACCGGTGCGGTTGCATCTCAGACATATAATTCTTTGCATCGGGAATGTTGAATCCTTGCAGATGACCATGCCCATATAGAGGTTGGTAAATACTCTGTGGGAAATTAATATCATACTTCCTCAAGTACTTTTCCAAATTTGGGAGAGTTCTTTCGCAGATATCATAGTAATCGTGGCCAATGATGTTCATCATGTCATCAATCTGCTTGCTAACCAACTCATCAGACGATCAGAATATTTTGGGAGCCGTTGAATCTGCACAAACATCAGATAATTAACTTTTAAGTAAGTTTATTTTTCATATAATTTGTGAAGAAATTTGAAAAAAAGGGCTAAGGCATTAAGGTGCGCAAGTTGTATATTGGCGTGCAAGTCCACGTTGGTTACAAAAGTTTTACTGTGCTACTACTAGAGCGCAAGTAAGAAACTCACTACAGAAGCGCGACATGAATAGAAGCGTGTATAAGTGGAAAGCCAAGTCACATGCATGAATGAGAGCACACTTGTGTGACGAGAGTGAGGTGCTTTGAAATCTGAGAGCTTTGTGTGAGAGTGGCACCCATATTTATAGGTTGGGTCGTACCCTTGCGCGCTGGCCCTGCGTGCCAGAAGCATACTTGGACGCCTACTAATTACAGGCTGAAACACCTTATATTCTTGTTTTCCTCAGAGTCAAATCCGATTTCCTTTTTCTGATCCAACTCTAAGGGGGGACTTTTGTTGACGTTCCTTTCCATCACAGAGTTTAATGAATGAAAAAGGAGAATACCTTAACCACAAAGAGAGTAATCCTTTGAAGAACATAAAAAATTGACAAAGGCATGAACAAGGAACTCTTTAAGCATGGGTCACACAAGTTTCATTATGGTAGTTCAAGTATACTTGTATGCCATATATAGGTCGCACACGTCACTTGCGCGCCCTATCCATTTTTTCTCCCAAGGTCCTAAATGGCCTATAAATACCCCCTGTGGGCCCCCCATTTCGAGGATGAAAAATCCAAAACTCAGATTCAAGCTCTGGTCACCCAAGTCTCCGTCTGAAGTCTTCCAAACACTTCTAAGGTAATTATTTACATAGAATGGAAGCTCTAAATAGGAAAAATAAGGCCTAAGTATTATACTTCATCAATACTTGCGTGCCTAAGTGTCTAGCCCTTAAAGGAAGCGATGATACTTGCACGCCACCTTTTCCTCTCAAGGAAAATTGTGCGCCACCCATCTGAAAGCCTCTAGGGATGATACTAAGGGCTCCAATCCAATGTTGCCCAAGTATTACTTCACAGGTTCTTCATCGCCCAAGTGAACTCATGTTGCGCATGTATACTTGCGCGACCTGGACTAGAGCGCTAGACCAATACTTGAGTGCCACCTTCCAATTGACTTCCTTTCCTCAAATAAAACTCTCCTCTTCAAGATTTGGCCTTTAAAACCCTCTTCAAAGCCATTTATGGCATGGTCCATTTGTTGGATTTCTTATTTGAAAGGAATTTTGTGGAACATCTCTCAAAACCTTGTGATTTATATAATCTTTATGTCACTATGTTTAGATATTTACTTCATTCATCAGGATCCTTTAAGATGAGAAGATCATTAATCTAGGAATCCTCCTTAGGAGTAAGCCCCAAGTTCCCTAATCTAGGAATCCTCCTTAGGAGTAAGCCCCAAGTTCCCTAATCTGGGCATCCTTCTTAGGAGTAAGCCCCAAGATCCCTAATCTGGTCATCCTCCTTAGGTGTAAGCCCTATGTTCCCTAATATGGGCATCCTCCTTAGGAGGATGCCCCAAGTTCCCTAATCTGGGCATCCTCCTTAGGAGTAAGCCCCAATTTCCCTAATCTGGGCATCCTCCTTAAGAGTAAGCCCCAAGTTACCTAATATGGGAGTCCTCCTTAGGAGTAAGACCCAATTTCCCTAATAAGGGAATCCTCCTTAGGAGTAATCCCCATCATAATTTCTCTTAACCTGGGCCTCCTTTTCAGGAATAAGCCCCAAATCTCAAGTCCCCTTAACCTGGGCCTCCTTTTTAGGAGTAAGCCCCAAACTTAATTTCTTTTGACTTGGATTTCCTTATCAAGAATAAAACCCAATCATTAGTCCCTCTATAATTTGGGAATCCTTCTCAGGAGTAAGCCCTATGTTAATTATTTAAATCTCTATAAATCACATATATCATTATGGACCTTGTTCCTGGGTTTATTCCCTGAAGTAAATCACGATCCTCATATATCTTAGGTGGTTATACATACGTAAACCCCACATCATTTCTTATGATTGCATCTTTTGTGGAAAAATCGTTAGGTTTTACTAATACCTCTTTTTCCTCACACCCAACATGACTCACATGAGATGAGAGTGTAAATGTAATTTTGACATCTCTCTTTGGGCCATCAATCATCCATAAACCCCATACTTCTTCACTCTAACTACATGGGTTCAGATTACTTTTTTAACAAGGATACATAGGTAGGCCATCTACAGGTTTGATCCCAACTCTAAAATAATCCATGTCCTTCTGAAGGATAATAAACTTCAAGTTCCCCACTGAGTGGATTTAAAACTAGTATAATTGTCGTAATGACCAAGAGATTTCTATATAATGTGTTGAAGGATACCATTGACTAAGAATATCTTATAAATACGGATGACTCCCTATCAATTATGGACCTCAAATACATATACATGATTCTCTAAATCACATACATATCAATCATTTATTGTCAGATCTAAAAGAAAGATCATTTTCATACTTGGTATATTAATAAGGATTCACGAACATAACTTAAATCTATAAAGAGAGTCCCAGAGTAGACAATAATTCCCCCTCAAAAGGTGTGATGAGTCTGACCTCCCATCCTCTTGAACAATGAAAATTATTAAGCCTCATCGGTCCATAACTAATGAGGACCTACCTTTGGAATGTAGGTCCAAATGGATAAAGAATCATTGGATGTTTCTTGTTCTACAAATAAACCCGTTAGAAACTAATTGGAATGTGTGAACCTTAAACAAACAAGGTCATCCCCATTTCCATAAGAAATCAATATTAAATAGTACACATGTGCAGATTCCATGAAAAAGCGTAATTACATCTAAATGGCTACCCAAATAAGAAATATGAGGCATCCATTTCGTTTAGAATAGTGTATTTACCCTATGCATGACCGAACATAGGCTGATGTGTGTTGGCTGAGGAAATTCATCACATATTCTTAAATGAATAAAATAAATTTAAGAAAATTTATTTTATTTCATTGGCGTAGAGATGTAGTGATAGGTTTATCCTTAATGAATCCCTTTTAAATAAATTCATGGTTATTATAATTACCAAGGAATTCCATGAAGATGTTTGGTGTAAACCACTATAGAATCCTCTCGAAAAGGTGATGAAAAAACCATGGATCAATGATCAATGAATAATGATCCTATAATATCTCACCAATTTGAATGACACAATGTCTAGCCTTCTTCATCGCGAAACCGAATCCAAGTATGATGTGTTAATTTGATTTTATTTTCTGTTATGGATTACTATGACAATCGCAGACTAATCCAAAAACATATTTTCCAGCAAGTCGGTCATTTATATGGGATGAGATTATTCTACATGGTTTATGGGTGATAATTCTTGTGAATATTTGGTTTGATCTGTTTATCATACTTATGATAATGAATTTTGGATGGAAGAGACAATGATCGAGGTTTGTTCTTTTGGATTGTTCCTTGTTCATTTACCTACCCTGATTTTATTACATTCTTCATATGCAAAATTTGTTCTTCCCTCATATTTGACCAATAAATCGTTGTGCCTTTGATTCTTTGTGCAACATTCCGAAATTGGAGATCCATATTCTGAACGACTCGATAGGGATTCAATGATGACAGAAGTGGACAGATAGAAGTGACTCATAAGAACCATTTCTTATGTAGAGTTATGTTGGGACGGATGAAATAATATTTTTGAGTGGATGGATGGCCCCAAACCAAACAATTTGGTTTTAGGGTGGGAAAAAACCGTGGATATAGAGTTTTAGGTGAATGGATCATTGGAATGAGATCTGTATGATCTACCGAGGCATATGGTGGAAGAAGATGGGTTTCTTGAAAATATGATACACATGGTATGTAGTTCCAACAACATGGAATGTGTTCAAGCATTGGATGAGTCAGCATGTGCATGGGAATTAATGGTCATGGGGTGTAGTACATGGGTTGACTACACTACGTGTACTCCCCTACACAACATGGTCTGGATTGCTTACACGAATGACCTCGTGTATTGGTACACATGCATAGATACATGGGTTGATGTTGTATACTGGCATATGAACATAGTACATGAGAAGACCCCGGATTCAAGGACATGGCATGTGAGCCATTTTATATCTTTTGTACCCCTCTACTATATGACATGTTCCAAAGACACATGTTGTTGTACACATGTTGTACCTAGGGACTAGAGACTTGGTGTGTGACCCTACTACACACCATGTGCCTATCCTTATATGTCTTGATCCACATGTCTTATATATCATGAAAAGGTTTTGTTAGGGCTTCTCACCTTCATTAATTCCATGAAGGTTTGGATGAACCATTTCCTACTCGTAGGAATACGATCCCTTCAACAAGACTTCTTTCATAGTGTTGTTGGAATCCCCCGAGATTCCCATAGAAGGTTCCTCTATTAATTGTTCATTCCCTTGGTGGAGTACTTGGTATTGACATGGCCAATCTTACCAGATGTCAATACTCTACATAGTGGATTAATCCATATTGAGTTGTTGGGGCCACCCCCTGGTACTAGTTGGGATCCTCATTTTTGTGTCATATCTCCCTTCATATTTATCAATGTATCATTCTCATGGAGAGAAACGATGAGAATTACCACTCAGATGGATGTTATCAGTGGTCTTAGACACAAGAGTGAGTTCTCCAGGTTGAGTGCCGCATTGAATCATTGAGCTGAATTCCTAGGGTTGATATGTAGTGGTTTTAACTTACCTCTAGACTATGTTTTTTGATTGAGTATATCAGGATAGTCTTTTTATATGTGTTGTAGACATATACCTATGTAAAGATGACTGTATATTTCCTTTGTTGTATTTCATTGTGGTTTCAGGGTTTCATAATGTGTATTGTTGTACTCACCCCTACATGGGGTTATCCCGCATTTTTCATGTATTGTATATATTATCAATCTTTTTATGGAGTTCTTGGTAGACTGGTACCAAACAGTGCCTTGTGAGGTCTGATAGATCGAGGTGTGTTCATGTGGCTTTCAGATAGAATTCCTAATAACCTCATATAGTTTGGAACTATTGTTATAGACTTCTTATAGTGAGTTGAATTGTAGACTTTCTTAGTTTACATACATTCTGTCATACTTTGGTTGTGTGATATATAGGTATGCATACATTCTTTACATAGTGATTTTTTTTTTACATTTCTACATTTTGCAGGAATGAAGATTTGAGTGTGCCTAAAGTTACATATAAAATTCCTTGTATGTTAGTGACATTACTACTTGGTTAGAGTAACCTACCCCTAGCCTATTGAAGGAAAGCTTTGGGAGTCTCGACATGGGCCCCACTAGGATGGGTTGTGACAAAGTTGTACTAAAGTAGTTGTTGGTTGTAATTTCAGATCACAGTTCAGAGAGATTGGTTTGGGTCAATATTGTTTAGTTTTTCATGTTTTTATTTGATGCCAAAGAATCCAATATTGGTGCAGTGGCTGACATATCTATACACCAGGACACTGATTACCTACTTTAAGAATTTGTACATGGAAGACCTGGTTGTAGGGAAAATAATTATACATGCATCATATAGGAATGAGTTGTGGTTCCCATTTCCTTCTGGAGTCAAACATCCAGATATAATCACTGATCATGGTATATCTTTTTTTTACAGGATACATCTGTGATGCATTCCATATAGGATTTAGCAGCATGATCACTAAGACAAACCCCTTATTGATTAGGGTTTGATACATAAACCATTTTTCTAGATGTTACTTCCAAGTGGTGCACCATCCATATTACCACCTATAGAGTATCATGTGGTACCCACAATACAGACAGATGAGGATCACAAGATGAGTGCACTTTATGGGTTTCAATGATAGGTACCCCATAGGATCCAAGGTGAGCATGGACCACAGGTTGTTGAGGAACATCTTGAGGTGATATCTAGAGTTTTCTATCATGTTAGGACACAAAATAATTACATCTTGGTCCTAGTGGCGATATTTATAAATGGATCAACTAGTAGGATGGGGGAGTTTGTCATTCCGGACTCCTGACAAGGAGACACATTCATGGACAGAGTTAGAGTGCCTCTTAAGAAAGGAGTTGTCACTAGTTACACAGAGTGCATTGCATATTCATGAGCTTCTATAGCTCCATCATGGCATCATTTTATTTTATGATAATTCAACAAGGGTTACCATCCTATCTAGGTATAATATTGATATGTTTAGAGATTAGCATATTTGGGCTTTAGCACTCAAGTGAGGCATGTGTTTATACATCCAATCCAGCATTGTCCCTCTTTGTATTCTAACATATATAGGGTTGCTGGAGTGGGATTTGGTTGTTTACATATTCTTGGATGAGTAGATAAGACCATTGATAGTTTGAATTGGGGATTCTGGAGCTGATACCTCATAAATAGGGATCTAATGATAGTATTAGGGACCTGGACATGAGATATGTTCGATGAGGAGTTCCTAGGATAGATTATCTATAGTTCAAGCCTCACATGGTCGGTCCATCCAACCTAGAAAATGGCAATGCTATTCATTTGGTGACATGGGACATCTTGCTCAAGGTTTTCTAACCTACCATTTTTCTAACAGAAAGGATATTGGATGGACCACTGTGGAAGATAAAATTATTGTATCAGAAAAATTGGTAGGGAGGTGGTTATGGAAGGGGAGTTGGGAGAGAAGCATGAGGTGGTTGACGTTTTGACTTGATACCACCACCACCCCCAGGTGGTCCACATAAGGCTTAAGGAGATGGATGGAAAGAGAGGGGAAAAAATCATGTGGTTGAGGGATATAAAAAACTGTATCCAGAAATAATATGAGGTATGAACTAAGACTTTTCTACCTTAGATTCTATACTGATAGACCTAGGTTCTAGTCCTTCTATTCTAAACACTTTTATTTTAAGAGACTTATATATTTTGATGGATTCATTGACTTGACCCTTACGCTTGGAGACACTTACTAGAGGAGACTCAATTATCACACACCAATGACAGTAGTCTGACCTTACCTTTTTAGGTGAGATTTTTGGTTGTAACATCTAGGTGGAGACATCAAGGCCTTACGATGACATTCAGTGTATGTATTGGTTATATATAGTCCAGGGACATATTGAATATTTTTGGTGAAGGGTGCAATATGTCTACAGTGGTGGAATTATATTTACCATTTTCAGTGAGAAGGAAGCCTTGTTAGCATAGGATGGATTCATGCATAAGGGGGGGGGGTGTAGCTGATTAATAATCTGTTGGATATCCTGACACACAATGTAACAAATGTTATGATCTTCCAGTTTCTAGTTGTGGTGGAAGAGTACGTAGACCTCATTCCTGATGATGTTCTAGCATTACCCTCCCCCTTTGGGAGATATACTTCTACATTAACTTATACCTTGGGATGACACTAATATATACACTAAAATATTAGATGACTACCGATGAGCATCACGAGTTGAGAGTGTAGTTGGAGGGCTTGTAGAGGATGTGATTCTTGAGAACTAACGTTTCACCCTGGGTATCCTCTGTTTTGTTTATGATAATGTAAAACCAGATCATGAGGTTTTGTGTGGACTTCTAGTGCTTGAACTAAGTGAACGTGAAAAACAAATATCCCCAACTGAGGATTGATGAACCCTTTGATCAGTTGAAAGGGGCTCTGTGGTTTTCTATAGTTTATCTAAAATAAGGCTATCACATGCTATGAGTACATGATGATGATATACTAAAGATGAACTTTCAGATGATGTTAAGACCACAATGAGTACATAGTGATTCCCATTGGCATGATGAACTCCTCAAAAGTGTTCATTGGACACATGAACTAGGTCTTTCTTCTTTACATGACCCATTCCTAGTAGTATTAATCTATAATATATTTTTGTAGTCTATGTCTAAGGAGGAGCACACAAGACACTTAAGGGTTGTTTTGAACATGCTGCAAGAGAATTATATTTATGGAAAACTCTCAATGTTCCAATTTTGGATTTATGAGGTCCAATTTCTAGGAAACATTATCTTAGTGGATGGAGTTGTAGTAGGACCATCCAAGTTCAAAGTAGTGATATCATGAGATCCACCCATGAACATTGTGGAGGTTCATATATTCCTCAGGATAACTTGATATTATTTAAGATTCATACCTATTTTTTCATCATATAAGCACATATGGAAGCTCTGACTCTAAAGTAGAATCCTTATATGTTGATAGAGAAGAGAAAATATAATTTTTAGTATACAAGGAAGAGTTTTACCAGCCCTCGGAACGTAAGATTGTTGTATGATGGTGTCAAGTATGTAGAATCCCGTGTTTTTGAACCGAGTTAAAATTACGAATGATTCTGAAATTATTTCTTCGGTTTATCAACGGGTTGTTTTTTTAAACCGAGATCTAGAATTTTATTCCGAGTGTTGGAACACCTATAGATGTTGTATTTTGATATTTGGTAGAATTTTTGAGGCAAACAAGAAGTCGCACGACCAGTGCACGGTTTGTCTAACCGTGCGGCCAAACTGTGCGTAGTTGAAGTTTTGAGGTAGTGGCTAACACAAGGTTAGCACACAGTTTGTCTAAATGTGTGGCCTAAATGTGCAAGGGGAGTTTGTCGAGACACTATCTAATGCACGGTTAGCACATTGTTCGTCTAACCATGCGATTAAACCGTGCAGGCACTTAAATGAGATCCCTAAATTATGGATCTCACTCATTTTTTCCATTAGATGGATCGTTTTTCCTTCTAAGCAGTCGTAACTCGGGATCACTCTCCCTTGAAGGTAGGTGTAATGACCC
Organism: Viscum album; assembly: GCA_963277665.1. NCBI lineage: Eukaryota > Viridiplantae > Streptophyta > Magnoliopsida > Santalales > Viscaceae > Viscum > Viscum album. The sequence goes on from OY728150.1 coordinate 1,032,638,552, forward strand.
AATCTTTTTGAGTTGTATATTATCTTACTCTTAATGATTTAATAAGATGTTAATGGTTAATGTAGAATGAGGAGTCGATGGCTTCATCCAGTAGACCCGAACCTTATGAAGCCCACTTATCAGAGCTTGGGAAGGAGGTAGCATATGTGGGATTTTCTTTGGACCAAGCCCAATCCGAACTCTAGCGTGTCAAGCTTGAACGGAAACGCCTATGGGAGAAGTTCATGTTAGTAGAGATTACTAATAGGGCAATGTTATCTGAGCCTCCCTCAGATTCTCTCACCATAGCACACCTTACACTTAGGTCATATGCCGGTGTTATAAGGGGTTATGTGATGAGACCCTAGCTTCTTTGTGTATTCCTTTGGGATGAATGAATTGAGATTTCTTCCTTTAGTGATGTTTGTGAAATTTCAAATGTCCGGATAATTTTATGATGTATTTTATTGATGAATTTTAAAAAAAAGGATATTTTAAAATATTTATGTAAACCCTAAATAATTAATGATGTGTAATGATTTTCAAAAAATGGTCTTCTACAAAAGTGTTCAGTAAGGAATTTGGAGTCTAATAAGATCAACTTAATTTTTGATAAATAGTAAATTATGAATAGTGATTTTACGCTTAGGATTAGTAATGTTACCAAATGGATTACTAATTTCACTCAAAGAAAGTTTTAATATAATTTAGACACCTAGATTAAGTAATGTGATTCGATAAAATGAGTAAATAACAGTTTCATAAATTATTAGCCAAGTATTAGTTTTTTCGGATGAATAGTGTTTTTTAATTAAATATTTAATTAAAAATAATTAGAAAATTATTTTTATAAAAAGGACTTTATTTTTGAACTCAGAGCATCGATATTATGTTATCGTAATTTTTGGGGATTTTTCTGGAAAAAATGAATTCTCGATGAATAGTGTTTTTATTTAAAAATTAAATTAAAATTATTTAGAAAATTATTTTTATAAAATGGAGTTCATAAATGTATTTAGAGCATCTATATTTGGTTAAGGTAAATTTTTGGGATTTTTCTGAGAAATATGATTTTTTCAGTGAATAGTAAAAATGCTGTTTTAGGGTTTCAGTATGTTTAATGACATCATAACTGTGTCATGATGATGTCATGAGATATTTTAAGGGTTGGACGGACAAGGGTGATGAATTATTGTTTTGGGGGCTCCATGTGGCATAACTCCATGGTAAATGCCATGGGAGAGCACATGGTTTTGAGAAAAGCACTTGTGAGGTGTCTCTTGGCCATTAATGCCATGTCCCCTCGCTTTCCCTATAAATACCCACCCTTTCCTCCTTTAGTTTTCACTCCCAACTCTCCCCCAACGAAGTTATGGTCTCCTTACTTCCCAAGGAGTCCTCCCAAGGTGCCACAAGCCCTCAAGGTCCAAACCCTTGAGTTTTAAGAGTTACGTTTTAAGGTAAGGGATCCGACCTCTCTCTTTCTTTTCATGTAATCTCTTTTATGACATTCCTTTTATGCTCCATGTTCTTATGTGAGAGGATGTTATTTTATATACCTCTTACTGCCCTTTATATTTTTTTTATGATGAGATATCCCCTCTTACTCTCATCATTTCATTTTATGAAAGTTTAAGTGACGTTGTTAGGCTGCCGAATTTTTAAGGGATTCTTTCACCCTTATCATTTTTCAAGTTCTATTTTCATGTCAAGTCTTTCAAGTTCCTTTTTATTATGTTGGGGGTATGATCTCTATATCTATCATACTGATCTCTTATGATCATATGATGAGAGACCCTATTTGATCTTGTCAAATCTTTTTTATTGAAGTTTAAGTGACGCCGTTAGGCTGCCGAATTTTCCTAAGAGAAATCTTATTTTTGTCTCACTTCCATGTTTTTCATTTCATATGGTATATCTTTCAAATTCCATTTCCATGTTATTAAATCCCTTATATTCTGTCCCCCTACTGTTTTATGGATCATTTATGAGTGGGTGACCCCTGTTCCCTCTCTTTTCAATGTTTTCTATAACCTTGTAACATAGCCGTTATGCTGCAGAATTTGCGTCTCAAAATGCCTCTCTCTTATCTCAAAATTATATTATGCTATAAAGTGAATACTCAAAGCTCTTATTTCTACAAGGGTATTCACATATATATCAAAATGTTCTATTTAAAATTCTGGGATTTACATACATGAGACCCGCTTTCCCTTTCCGTGGGTTTAAAGTGACATTAAGATCATGTCTTTAAAGAAGTTTTTAAAACGTTATGATTATGAAATGAAACCCATTTATTTTGTGCTATATGGGTTCTTTATGAAATTTTTGATGATGATATATGTGGCTCACATAATAATAAAGGAAAATTTAATGGTGCGCCCTGATAGTGCTCCAATTCATTGGGTAAAGACTTAATCTCTCGAGATGACCATTTTAATGACGCCTTGGTGAATAACCATTGTAATTTTTTTTTCAACACCTTGGGGATGGACCTTGGTGAAACGAAACGATTGTCAATATTAAATGTTGTAGCCACATCTTCAAGTTAAAAAAAATGTTATTTTTATTATGATGCATCTCAGGATTTCTTTCTCATGACTTGAAGTTCATTTCATGTCCTTATTGAAGTATCTCAAGTTCACATGTAAAATGTTTCTCTTGTTTCCCTTACTGGGCCTTCTGCTCACCCTTTCTTTTGATGTATGTCCCCAGGTTATGAGATGTGGTAATGAACCTAGGATGAACTTAAGAAGAAACCTTTCAAGTGTTTCAGAAGAATGTTTTATATTGTTTTCATGTATTATGTTCCTTGTTTCCAAGACACTAAACCTTAAATATCCTCAGTTCCGTGTATTGAAATGAAAGTTATGTTATAAAAATACGGGATGCTATAGTTGGTATCAAAGGATGGATTAGTTATTTGTGGAAATTAGGATATAAAAACTTTAGGAAGAACCCTATAGAAAATTTTAAATATAGGAAAACTTCCTGGTATTTTGGTAAGTATTGAGTAAGTGGTTTATCAAACAAATACATCCCTGTCTAGATACGAGCAGGTAGAGGCAGCTCTGGCACAGATGTACATAGGGGTAAAACCTGAAAACACTTCTTTGAACTAGACTCGAATGGGAACTGGTGCACGTTAACGGGCCTTGCTGAACTCTTGGTTACGACACTCCCGGGGGATATGTTTGGTTAATCAAAAGCTTTTTATGAATCATTATGAAGGAATAATAAAGAAGTGTAATTTTTTAAGCATGAAGTATTAGTTAAAAGATTCATAAATGAAATAAGTTTCTCACTAAGGTTTTATTATTTTAGAAAATGGCGGGCAATAGGAATAACCATGTCGATGGTGACCGCAATGCACCATGTGCTGACGGCCCTCCAATGGAAGCCGGAATGGAAACATTCATGCGAATGATGAACCAACTGACTCAAGTTATGAGTAATAACTTGAATCAAGCTGAGAGGCCGACCTCACCACGAAGGGAACAACATTCTGTTGATTCCTTCATGCGTCAATGACCACCATCATTCAGTGGATCTACTGACCCTTTGGTTGCGGAACAGTGGATAAGCTCCATTGAAAAGATCTTTTCTGTACTCCTTTGTTCGGAACAAGAAAAAGTCACCCTTGTTGTTTATCGACTAGAGGGAGAAGCTGACCAGTGGTTGTCACTGGTAAAAAACACGAAGCCTAGAGGCGAGATGGAAGCAATGGAGTGGGAAGAATTCCGGGGAATATTCTTTAACAAGTATTTCTCTTGTTCCATGAGAACGAGAATGGAGAAAGAGTTTCTCGAGCTGAAGAAGAATGTGAACGAATCTTTCGGAATCAATGAGATGAACTTCAACCGTCTTTCACGATATACCTCTAGCTTTGTCATGGATCCAAGTGGGAAGGTTGATAGATTTTTCGGTGGGCTGAGACCTCATCTGCGGAAGAATTTAGCCAACCGGAACTACGATAGCTATGAGGAGATCATGCGGAGTGCAGTGAAAGTTGAGCTGGAGTTTGGTGAGACGTAGTGGTCTCATAAATAAAATGAAAAGAAGAGATATTTGGAGCCCAGTTTATGGAAGACTTTTGACTAGCTAAGAGGTGGGAAGAAAATGCAACTTACCACATTCAATAAATGTGGGAAGAACCATCTGGGGAACTGCTTGAACGGAAGTGGCAAGTGCTACAAGTGTGGAAGAGGAGGCCATATTGCTCAAAATTATTGTAGTGAGGAGAAGCCTCAACTCCCCGACACCAATGATAGAGGAAAGATGGTTCTAGCCCTACCCGAAGTCACATGCTTCAAGTGTGGACAGCTTGGGCACTTTGCTAATCAATGTCCAAATCCGAGGGCGGTGGAGGGGAATCACCATCAACCTCAGCAGGGGCCAAGGGAGCAAGGTCGTGCTTTCGTTATCACAACAACTGATGTTGAAGTTCCGAACGACGTGGTAGCAGGTACTCTTGTTGTCCTCTCAAAACTAGAAACTGCATTGTTTGATTCTGGTTCTACGCATTCCTTTATTTCCTCCAAGTTTGCAAAGAATATAGAATCAATCCCGGAATTTCTTGAGGTATAGTTGTCAGTCAAGACTCCAAGTGGGATTATCCATGCATCAACAGTGTTTAGAGACTCTAGTGTTTACTATAGTGAGCACAATCTTATTGCAAATCTAGTATTCATTCCCATGTTGGAATTCGACGTTATACTAGGGATGGACTGGCTCTCAAAGTATAACACTAAGATCAAATGCAGAAGTAAGGAAATCTCAGTAGTCCTGAATAAACAACCTACAGTTATCTTTCAAGGAGAGATATCCCGAACTGATCCCTATCTAGAAGCACCTCCTGTAGATTTCTTTATGGAGTTAATCGGTGATGATGATGAAGGAAAAGGGAGCATACAAATAGAAGATGTTCAGATTGTTCAGGAATACATGGATGTATTTCCTGAGGAGTTACATGGACCTCCCCCAGAAAGAGAGATAGAGTTCTCCATTGAACTCATACCTAGGTCTTAACCGATATTAAAGACTCTGTATAGAATGGCAAATGTGGAGCTAGAAGAGTTAAAGAAACAACTCCAAGACTAGATGGAGAAGGGGTTTATCCGACCGAGTGTTCTCTTTGGGGGGTACCGGTTCTCTTTGTGAAGAAGAAGGATCGATCAATGAGGCTATACATTGATTATAAAGAACTGAACGAGATCACAATGAAGAACAAATATCCTCTTCCAAGAATTGATGATTTATTTGACCATTTCGTGGGGCTCAATTCTTCTCTAAGATTGAGCTTCAATCTGGTTATCATCAACTGAGGGTGAAAAAGGAAGATATTCCAAAGACTGAATTCCGATCAAGATATGGGCATTATGAGTTTACTATTATTCCCTTCGTCTTGACTAATGCTCCTGCTATTTTCATGGATTTGATGAATAGAGTCTTTAAGGACTACTGTGATAACTTTGTGGTAGTTTTTATTGATGGTATTTTGATATATTAAAAAAGTCATGAGGAGCATGAAGATCATCTGAGGGTTATTTTGAAAACACTACGGAAGGAGAGGCTCTTTGGAAAGTTCAGTAAGTGTGAGTTTTGGTTATAATAGGTGGCTTTCTTGGGGCACATCGTAACCAATGAAGGAATCTCGGTTGACCCTGCAAAGACAATGGTTGTGGAAAAGTGGCCTCAACCCACAACAGTAACTGAGATTCGTAGTTTCCTGGGTTTAGCGGGATATTATAGGAGGTTTGTGAAAAAAATTTCATTGCTTTCTAATCCACTAACCAAGTTGACTCGAAAAAGGTTTAAGTTCATCTAGACAAAGGAATGCGAGGAATATTTCCAAGAGCTGAAGAAGAGATTGGTTGCTGCACCTGTGTTAACACTACCCTCTATCGGAGACGGATTCGTTATTTTTAGCGATGCATCTCTAAAAGGGCTTGGGTGCGTCCTCATGAAAAATGACAAGGTAATTGCTTATGCATCTCGACAGTTGAAGATTCATGAGCAGAATTATCATATGCATGATCTAGAGCTGGTGGCTGTTGTTTTTGCTCTAAAGATATGGAGGCACTATCTTTATGGGGAGAAATGTGATGTATACACTGACCACCAAAGTCTAAAGTATATTTTCACACAAAAAGAATTGAACATGAGACAAAGGAGATGGTTAGAGCTTATTAAATACTATGATTGTTCAATTCATTATCACCCTGGAAGAGCAAATAAAGTCGCGGATGCGTTAAGCAGGAAGGACCCTGTTGTTCTGGAAACAATGAGGATCCTAGGGGATCCCTTGATTAAAGATCTAGTAAAACTGGACATGGGAATTATAAGGAAAGGGACATCATCAACCCTATCCCAAATGATTTCTCAACCTTCATTACTAGAGAAGATCAAGAAGGCTTAAAAAGAAGACCCTTTGCTACAGGAGAAGTTGGAGGCTGTAAAAGATGGGAAGTTCCCTGATTTCAATATTGATCAAGAAGGTGTATTGAAATTCCGTACAAGACTATGTGTTCCATCTATTCCAGAGATAAAGAAAGAACTGATGGATGAAGCTCACAGATCTACTTTCTCTATACATCCGGGAAGCACAAAGATGTATAGAGACCTTCGTGATCATTATTGGTGGGATAACATGAAGAGGGAGATTACTGATTACACTACAAGGTGCCTGGTGTGTCAGCAAGTAAAGGCAGAACGACAACTTCCTAAGGGGGTATTACAACCTCTACCCATACCAGTATGGAAGTAGGATAATATCACTATGGACATTGTAACTGGTCTCCCGAAAACATCCGAAGGAAACAATGTGATATGGGTTATTGTGGACCGTCTCACCAAGATAGCCCATTTTATCTCTATTCGGGAAGATTTCTCTCTGGATCAGCTTGCCAAGATATACGTGAAGGAAGTGGTAAGGCTGCATGGGGTACCACTATCCATCGTGTCTGATCGTGACCCAAGATTCACATCAAAATTTTGGAGAAGTCATCAACATGCCCTGAATACTGAATTGAATTTTAGTACGGCCTATCATCCTCAAACTGATGGCCAATCTGAAAGGACTATGCAGACACTCGAAGACATGCTGAGATTATGCTCAATAGAATTTAAAGGTGGATGTGATCAACACCTCCCATTAGTTGAGTTCTCCTATAACAACAGCTTCCATTCGAGTATTCAGATGGCACCCTATGAAGCTTTGTATTGAAAGCGATGTAGAACTCCCACTTGTTGGGATGAAACTGGTGAGAGAAAGCTTCTTGGGCCTGATCTTGTGCAAGAGATGACAGAACAGGTTCATTCCATCCAACAACACATAAAGGCTGCTCAGAGTCGGAAGAAGAGCTATGCTGATAATCGTCGAAGGGACTTGGAGTTTGGTGTTGGTGACAAAGTCTTCCTTCGAATTTCTCCCTGGAAGAGAGTCGTGCGGTTTGGGAAGAAAGGGAAGCTCAACCCTAGGTACATTGGCCCCTATGAAATCCTTGATCACATAGGAGCAGTGGCCTATCATCTATCACTTCCACCGAACCTAGCTCAAGTTCATGATGTCTTCCATGTATCTCTCTTGAGGAAGTACATACCCGACCCTTTGCATGTACTGAACCCAGAGGTGGTACAACTGGAATATGACCTCTCTTATGAGGAGCAGCCAGTGGAGATCTTGGACCGTAGAGATATGGTCCTATGAAACAAGACTACCCACCCTGTGAAATTATTCTGGAGGAATCAGAAATATGAAGAAGCGACTTGGGAGCCTGAGGAAACAATGAAGAAAAAGTACCCTCACCTTTTCGACTATGCCTCAAGTATAAATTTCGGGGACGAAATTTTATAAGGGGGGAAGAATGTAACGACCCAAAATTTTTGAGTAGTATATTAACTTACTCTTAATGATTTAATAAGATGTTAATGGTTAATGCAGAAAGAGGAGTCGATGGCTTCATCCAGTAGACCTGAACCTTATGAAGCCCACTTATCAGAGCTTGGGAAGGAGGTAGCATCTGTGGGATTCACTTTGGACCAAGCCCAAGCCGAACTCCAGCATGTCAATCTTGAACAGAAATGCCTACGGGAGAAGTTCAAGTTAGTAGAGATTACTACTAGGGCAATGTTATCTAAGCCTCCATCAGATTCTCTCACCATAGCACACCTTACACTTAGGTCATATTCCGGTGTTATAAGGGGTTATGTGATGAGACCCTAGCTTCTTTGTGTTATCCTTTGGGATGAATGAATTGAGATTTCTTCCTTTAGTGATGTTTGTGAATTTTCAAATGTCCGGATAATTTTAGGATGTATTTTATTGATGAATTAAAAAAAGGATATTTTAAAATATTTATGTAAACCCTAAATAATTAATGATGTGTAATGATTTTCAAAAAATGGTCTTCTACAAAAGTGTTAAGTAAAGAATTTGGAGTCTAATAAGATCAACTTAATTTTTGATGAATATTAAATTATGAATAGTGATTGTACGTCTAGGATAAGTAATGTGACCAAATGTATTAGTAATTTCACTCAAAGAAAGTTTTAATATAATTTAGACACCTAGATTAAGTAATGTGATTCGATAAAATGGGTAAATAATGGTTTCATAATTTACTAGCCAAGTATTACTTTTTTCGGATGAAGAGTGTTTTTTAATTAAAAATATAATTAAAAATAATTAGAAAATTATTTTTATAAAAATGAATTTTTTTGAACTCAGAGCATCGATATTATGTTATGGTAATTTTTGGGGATTTTTCTGGAAAAAATGAATTCTTGATGAATAGTGTTTTTATTTAAAAATTAAATTAAAATTACTTAGAAAATTATTTTTATAAAATGGGGTTCATAAATGTAATTAGAGCATCGATATTTGGTTAAGGTGAAATTTTGGTATTTTTCTGAGAAAGATGATTTTTTCAGTGAATAGTAAAAATGCAGTTTTGGGTTATCGGTATGTTTAAGGACATCATAACTATGTCATGATGATGTCATGAGATATTTTAAGGGTTGGCCGGCCATGGGTGATGAATTATTGTTTTTGGGGCCCCATGTGGCCTAACTCCATGGTAAATTCCAAGGGAGAGCACATGGTTTTTAGAAAAGCACTTGTGAGGTGTCCCTTGGCCATTAATGCCTTGTCCCCTCACTTTCCCTATAAATACCCACCCTTTCCTCTTTTAGTTTTCACTCCCAACTCTCACCCACCGATGTTATGGTCTCCTTACCTCCAAATGAGTCCTCCCAAGGTGCCCCCAAGCCCTCAAGGTCCAAAACTTTGAGTTTTAAGAGTTACGTTTTAAGGTAAGGGATCCGACCTCTTTCTTTCTTTTCATGTAATCTCTTTTATGACATTCCTTTTATGCCCCATGTTCTTATGTGAGAGGATGCTATTTTATATTCCTCTTACTGCCATTTTCATGTTTTTATGATCATATATCCCCTATTACTCTCATCATTTCATTTTATGAAAGTTTAAGTGACGCCGTTAGGCTTCCGAATTTTTAAGGGATTCTTTCACCCTTCTCATTTTTCAAGATCGATTTAATGTCAAGTCTTTCAAGTTCTTTTTTATTATGTTGGGGTATGATCTATATATCTATAATACTGATCTCTTATGATCATATAATGAGAGACCCTATTTGATCTTGTCAAATATTTTTTTTATTGAAGTTTAAGTGACGCCGTTAGGCTGCCAAATTTTCCTAAGAGAAATCTTATTTTTGTCTCACTTCCATGTTTTTCATTTCATATGGTATATCATCCAAATATCATTACCATGTTCTTAAATCCCTTATATTCTGTCCCCCTACTGTTTTATGGATCATTTATGAGTGGGTGTCCCATGTTCCCTCTCTTTTCAATGTTTTCTAAAACCTTGTAACATAGCTGTTATGCTGCAGAATTTTCTTCTCAAAATGCCTCTCTCTTTTCTCAAAATTACTTTATGTTATAAAGTGAATACTCAAAGCTCTTATTTCTACAAGGGTATTCAAATATATATCAAAATGCTCTATTATAAATACTGGGATTTACATACATGAGACCTACTTTCCCTTTCCATGGGTTTAAAGTGACATTAAGATCATGTCTTTAAAGTAGTTTTTAAAACGTTATGATTATGAAATGAAACCCATTTATTTTGTGCTGTATGGGTTAATTATGAAATTTTTGATGATGATATATGTGTCTCTCATAATAATAAAGGCAAATTTAAGGGTGTGCCCTGATAGCGCTCCAATGCATTGGGTAAAGACTTAATCACTAGAGATGACCATTTTAACGGCGCCTTGGTGAATAACCTTGGTAATTTTTTTTACCTCACCTTAGGGATGGACCTTGGTGAAACGAAATGATTGTCAATATTAAATGTTGTAGCCACATCTTCAAGTTATGAATAATGTTATTTTTATTATGATGCATCTCATGATTTCTTTCTCATGCCTTAAAGTTCTTTTCATGTCCTTATTGAAGTATCTCAAGTTCAAATGTAAAATGTTTCTCTTGTTTCCCTTACTGGGCCTTCTGCTGACCCATTCTTTTGATGTATGTCCCCAGGTTATGAGATGTAGTAATGAACCTAGGAAGAACTTAATGAGAAGCCTTTAAAGTGTTTAAGAAGAATGTTTTATGTTGTTTTCATGTATTATGTTCCTTGTTTCCAATACACTAAACCTTAAAGATCCTCAGTTCCGTGTATTGAAATGAAAGTTATGTTATAAAAAGATGGGATTCTATAGTAGGATAACCTCTCCCAAAAATTTTGGAGGTGATCTGAAGGATTATCTTGGCGAATAAAAGCCGAATTCTTGAGGTAGGTAGGTGTTCTTGTTCGGTTTCTTTGATCCACTTCGATCTACATCTCTTATTCTCATGATTTCTTAGATGTACACCAGTTATGAGTAAATCTAAGTGTGTGGATGAAAATTATGATGAGTTTTGGTCTTGGTCTTGCTATGAGAAGTGATCTAAGGAATGTTCTTGAAGAATCAACCCATTTCTCATGAGGGTTCTTCGTTCATTGTGGATTCCGACAAAACCCTGAGGTAGGGTCCCAAATATTTAACAATTTATTAAAGAATTATAGTTTATTTAAATAAATTAGGAATGTGAGTTTCCTTCATTATGATATGTCGATGAATGACACTTTTATTGTTAATAAATAATTCCGCCCACATGAGATAAGTGGGGACTTGAACTTGTGCTGAGTTTAAGCACGTTTTTATAATTTGTTTAAAGTGATATGATTAAATAGTTTAATGATTTGAATTGGAAGAATGAGTAACAGAGTAATTAATGGTAGGATTAATTATCAAGTCATTAATTGGAATAAGAATGTGTCTTTTACTGATTATTAGGAATATTGAATATTTGACCTATTAAGAAGATAGTTTGGAAACTGGTAATAATTAATGGATGAATTAATTAGTACATGTTAAATGGTAAATGGTTAACTTATTGATGATTAGTTAAAGAGATAAGGTTTAATTAATTAATTGTTGAATTAATTAATTTGCATGCATTAAATTAAGATTGTGAATTGATTGTTTGTTACGATTGTTGGCTAGGAGTACCTTTTGATGCGTATTAGTTTTCTATGCCAAAAGTTTCCTTAGATGGAGTTGTTTAGAGATATGATATGTTGTGTGAGATGGTCGCTAAATATCATGTCATTATTCACCATATTTTGAGATGATTATGGTGTGCTTGTATATTGTTAAAGTCTTGGACGAACCATTGTTTGAGTGGACGGGTTTAGATTTTTTAAAGAATTCGGATAATTAAATGTTGAGTTAATTATTCAGTTTTCCTTATAAGAATAATTAATTGTTAATTAATTATTAATTAATGAGATGTTGAATGGATAATTAAGTGTTGAATTATCTGAAGAGCGATTTGTGTTGTTAATTAATTGTTGAATTAGTTAACAGATTGGTTTTGTTGTGTAAGACACGGTATTCTACACCAATGATAAATATATATGTATGATTGATGAATGGGTTGTGAGGCAAGGACTGCGGCTCCAAATACTCACAGGGTGTTAGAAATGGTGTTCTACACCAATGATAGATGTATATGTATGATTAATATATGGGTTGTGAGACAGGGATTGATGCCCCAAATACTCACAGGGTGCTAGACATGAGGTTCTACACCCAGATTGCAAGAGAATATTCTATTATGGGACATGGACTGATGTTCCAAATACCCAAGGGTTGTGAGACAAGGACGGATGCTCCAAATAATCACGAGGGTGCTAGACATGATATTCTACACCCATTAATTAACATTGTACTGTGGGTCCAATTTTTCGTGCATGAAATGAGTTTAATGGTTAATGAAGGTTGTTCTGACATGATGATTTGTGAATTGATTATGAGAATGGGTTCAGACTTATTTACAAATTGGGTGAACCACTTTTAATGGACGGGCTCAGACATAGTATATGAAAGATTAAATTTAATAACATATCATGCGTTATCCAAGCCAATTCACAAGCTTGGATTCAGTCTTTACTTGATTACTTCGATGGTCTTTAGAGACATCCGTGGTGAGTGACTTATTTGGAAGATATCGAGCGTAGGATGAATTTCAAGACTTTCATAATTTAATAAGTTTTGAATAATTGATAAATGATTATGTAATTATTAGTGAGTATGCATGAAAAATGTATAATTCACGTTCAGACACCAGCTAGGGGCTGAAGCAAGTACTTGGGATTATAGTTACTTTTATTGGTTACTTTATTTTATGCATGCTTTCATGTGTTTTAAGTTGTTTATTAAATGTATGGATTTGGGGTAGACACAGGTGGTCCCGGACTACTGAGATTTATATCTCACACCCTACTCGGGCCTCCATTGCACTGGGTACCTAAATAGATTCTATTTGATTTTAGGACTATGTTGTTTGCATTTACTTGGAAGTTAGGAGTAGAGGACCGAGCGGAGGCTCAGGATGCTCGAGGAGATCACCCTTGGGGCTTTGAGTCATTATTTATTTATTTCTACATTGGAATGTAAATCATGATGTTTTGTTTATTGTTTTCTATAATTGTATCATTATCATGTCATGCATGCATCTGCTGTATAATTTGGCTTTGACCATTTGTTTTGTACAATATTTATAAAATCTGTCTTCCGATGCTTTATCATTTATTATACTGTTTTCAATATTTATTGACTTTGTCTATTTTGAAACACTAAAATGAGGGTATAGTCTCCCCACTGACTATCCGTAGACCCTCGTAGCTAGTCGAAATCCTCTGGCATACATGGAGAAGTGGTTGAGGTCATGTGGTGACTAGTTCGGCCACCGATTCAGGGGTGAGCCAGGTCAGGACGTTACAAAGTGGTATCAAAGGATTTGGTTTTTTCTTTTCCTTTGTCTTACTGTTTTGGGGTTGGTAGACAGTCGACTAGGAATGTGTCAGCGCTTGGGTTAATAGCCGTGCTTGGGACTGATCACCTCATGTATGAAAAATGACCAAGTGGTCAGGGATTAGAATTGATGTTCTTACCATTAGAGGTTACAATTGATATGATTTCACCTTGAGTGACCGGTGTATTTTCCGTTGTTTATTAATTTTGAGAGTCTTGAAAAGAATAATTTTCTTGGCCTGATATAGCAAGGTATTTTCATACATGCATCATCATGGTCTCTTAGAGATTCACATGTCATGCATATAACATGCCATGTAGTTGCATTATTCGGATGCCTGCTAATTTAGATTGTGTTCCTTGGGTGCAATGCCGTGTTTGATCAGATTTAGCATGCCTCTCTATATAGCATGTTACAGTGATATATTTAACATGCTTTGGTGATTATATGTCGTATTTCCTTAGTTATTAGCCTGTTTTTTTGTTGTGACATGCTTCCATGTCATAGCATGTGGTTGTGTCACTACTTATGCTAAGATGTTAAAGATGTTTTGATATGTGAAAGGGCTGCTAAATATGAAATATTAAATTAATGTTTATTGTGTTAAATGGGAGAAAAATCCATCGATAAGGTGCATGGGCGCATTATCAATTGGTAGGTGGCCACCCATACAATTTGGATCGTTAGGTTGATCCTATTAATTTCTGAATTGACATTGGCATTGATTAATGAGAGCCAATTTTCAATCCATGGAGTGTATGATCATTTCATGAATTGGGAAATGATGACTCATATGTAATGCGATGACATGATGCCTTGTGAAATGATTGTAAATGTGAAAGATGTTATATGTTGATCTGAAATCAAATGGATATTTTCCAAAATGCAACTAGACCCAATTAGGTCAGTTGGGGTGTGCTTTTATGGGATAACTTGTTTGGGTGTTTAAAATTTTAATACCTGTGCGTTTGATTTTGGGTTGCTTTATAGAGAAACCAGGTTGGTTAAAATGGGATCCTCGTAGGTTGCCTTATCTTCTTAAAAGAAAATTATTTTTATATGTTTCTGGAAATTCACTAGATGTCAGCAAATGTAAATGTTTTAAAAGGGGTGTTTTATGAAAATTGCCTGTTCTACCTTGGGGAATTTTGAAAATGGTACTTTGATGTATTGATTAAATCTTTTGACGATTAAAGATTAAAAGTGATTAAATATAAGAGGCTTGGGAATGGAACCTATTGTGGTGTCCAGTGTTTAAATCCCTCATGTAAATGGTAGTTCAGAATTCTCTTGAGTTGCCTTGGAACAGAATCATGAGTAATTTCTGTAGGCGTTCTTCTCCTTATAAATGGCCATGTGTTTGGATTTTGAGCCTAGTGACTTGTTTTATGTGACCTGGTTTAGGGTTGACACTTTTTCATTGTATGGGGATAACCTGTTGTCAGTATATTCCTTAGAACTTAAACACCTTTCTAGCACTATGTCTTTTCTCACTCTTTTGAAGTTGTTGGGTGTCGTTGTCCCAAGTAGGACTTCCAGTTTCCAATGAAAACCTTGTTCGAACAGGTGGTGATGTGTTTCTTGACCTTGTTGTGGGATTGAGCATCGAGTAATTCTCTTTATCGCCTGGTTAGACGTGCCTCATACATGGTCGACTAATTTTTTGATCGTTTGACCATTTCTTCTTAGTAATGGATGACTGGTTATGGTTTCGTCTAGGAAAATGGTCATATGAGGAAATATGACTCCTTAATAAATCTTTTTGTACTGTTGAGAACGGTCATGGGTTATCTCCATGTAGAGTAACTTGAGAATAAAAGAATTGGTTTCATTTCAATACATGTAATGGTTTTTTAAAAACCCAGGTGTTTTGACAGGCCGATCTTGTTTTTAATCTAGCACGCTAGTGAGTGGCTGATCTTCTCTTGAGACATCATGGGAAATATTTAGGTGGTTATTGTAACTTTCTTCTCGATGTACGTGTTGGCAGGTGATGCTGAGGTTTTATAACAGAGTGTTCCGGTAGTGGTTTGACTAATCTTCTTCATGACCTCGATTTTCTCTTAGTGTGCTCTTCTGGACACGACGAGCATGTCCCCTATCTTGTCCTCGTCATGGAGACACTAAGATAGCGTTGGTCTTGTGCCACACTACAGTTTAAATGTTGCTGGGATTGAGGAGTAGTTGTTATCTGGGTAGTACGTGGGATGTGTTGATTATTTGGGCTACTTTACTTCTCGTGTTGGGGCATAGTTGTTTTTAAAGTAGCCTTGCAATGGCTTGACATTAAATTTTCACCAGATGTTGGGTAAGGATATCGTTATACTTGCAGATGGTTTTGGATTATTTTTAAAAGAACATTGTCAGATAAAGGGCAAAATGGGGTTTTGGGTCTAAAACATCTTTTGAGGGAAGTATGTCAAACCTGTTCCTTTGTATGATCAATATTCAACCTTTAACGTTGACAAGGTCCTTCTAATGACCTAAGATATAAGATCTGTTTCAATGTTTATGATTTAGAGTAATCTTTGGATCCAGTTATAAAGGCTTATCCATCAGGTTTGAGAAGGGTTAAAGGTTTGTTTGGCATTGGGAACGCAATACGTCACTTCTAACAATATTAAATGTTCATTGTAGGTCAGTTGTTTTAGTAGGAGATCCAAATGGCTTCTCGGGGATGAGAAGTTTTTAAGGTGGGTCTAATGTAGAATCTCGTGTTTTTGAACCGGGTTAAAGATACGAATGTTTCATATTTCTTTTTTTCAGTTTATCAACGGGTCTTTCTTTCTAAATTGAGCTCCAAAATTTTATTCCGAGTGTTGGAACACCTATATATGTTTTTTTTAGAACTTTGATAGATGTTTTGAGGAAATGGGGAAGGCGCACAAGCGACACATGGTTTGTCTAACCGTGCGGCCAAACTGTGCATAGTTGAAGTCTTGAGGCAGTGGCTAATGCACAGTTAGCGCACATTTTGTCTAACAGTGTGGCCAAACCATGTGAGGGGTGTTTTCTAAGACAGTAGCTAACGCACAGTTAGCGCACGGTTTGTCTAACCGTGGGAGAAAACTGTGCAGACACTTAAATGAGATTAAAAAATTGTGTATCTCACTCTGTTTTGCTTTTAGATGGCTCGTTTTTCATCCCAATAGTCCATAACTTGGGATCACGCTCCCTTGAAGGTAGTAGAACCTCCCCTAAGAATTTTGGAGGCGATCCGAAGGCTTCTCTCAGCGAATCAAAGCCAGATTCTTGAGGTAGGTATGTAAGAACCCGGATCTCTTTTCAGGTATGTTTTTCTTTTTTTTTTCTAGAGTTTTTGAGAAAAATGAATTTTCTGGAAATTTCAGAAGTACACGTCGTGTACTTTATGAGTACACGCTGTGTACACTTTCCCCAGCTCAAATCCGTGTGCTGGCCGTGTCTGGGCCACACACACGGTGTGTAAGGCTGAGGTGGAGGCCAATTATTTCGGAGTACGGAAAATTTGAAGTACAAGTCGTGTACTCCAAAAGTACATTCCGTGTATTTCTTGTTTTTTCATTAAACGGACCGGGGTCACGTCTAACCCCCATATTCATCTTATTCTTCAGTTTTCGACCATCTGGGAGCGACCGTATGGCCAGATCTTCGACGGACGACTGGCTTGCCGTCCATTCTCTGATTCGAGCACGGGCAGTTGCATTAGAATCGCAGCAGTGAGTTCTTCCTTCTACTTTAGCCTTGTTTCTTGATTCCTCCTCATTTCCAGGTTATCGTGGGATGAAATTTTTGTGTGTTTTCTCAGATATACGTCATTCTAAGGGGAATCTATCATCGAGGTTCACGTATATCGATCTCCTATGATCGAGGTAGGTGGTTTGTGCCTTTCGGTTTAATGTTGATGAATATTATGTGCAAATTCCACCAATACCCTTGAATGGGGTATTGCGTGTTTCCTGTTTTTCCATTGCTGCTTGCCTGCTTTGCTTGATTGCTTTAGTAGAGGATATTGCTTGTGATTAGATTATTTGTTTGTACTCAGTTTTCCTTTCCATGCCTAGTTTTATGATTGTGGACTGTTGTTTTTCTATTGCTGTTGAGCCTTAGTTGATAGCCAAGTAGTTCATGAGGTTTACTTGGATGATGTACATGCGCGATGAGCTTGTATTAACTTTTACATAGGACTGTGAGAATATAGAGTAGTAGACCAAAGGGAGAATTGACAGAAGGGATTCTTCATAGTGTCTTTTTAATCACGATGCGGGACCAAGTGGATAATTGACGGAAGGGCTTCTCCAGAGTGTCTTTAAATATGAAGCGGGCCATAGGGGGAATTAACGGTGAGTGCTTCCCCAGAGAGCCTTTAGAACGATAAGAGACTATAGGGGGAATTGACGGTGAGTGCATCCCTAGAGAGTCTGCTTAATTACGTAGCTGAACCAGAGGGTTGAGAGTATGTGTGCCTCCCAGAGGGTTGCTAGTACGTAGAGGTTGAACCATAGGGGTTAGACTGTGAGAGCTACCCAGAGGGTTACCTGTTTACGTTTTGTTGGTGACTGCTTACTTGGGTGCTATGCTTGTTAGAACTGTGGAATGTAGCTGTTGTTCTTTTCTGTTTACTACTTCTTGTTTTAGTACTGCCATGTATTCATTGACGGTTAGGCACATATCTTTGGGTGGTTTCCTACTAGGATTGTATCTCACACCTTGTTTGGGCCATGCTTTTGGGCCCAAGCAGACTTTGTTGCTGCATGTATAGATAAGGCCAGGCGCCCTTCCACTTCAGGATCTTGACTACACCAGGAGCGGGGGAGTATGGGACCGAGCCGTGGATCGCGATTCTGAGGAACTTATTTTGTTTTTTTTGCACTTGGTTTCAGTTGTATTTCAGCACGTTGTTATGTTTGACGTTTTCCTTATATACTTGTACCTGCTGCATCATTTTCATCATAGTGATATCGCTACATTGCTTCCGTCATTTGGGTTCTATTGTCGTGCCTGTTGTTTACTGCTTCCACTGTTTATTGTTGTTTCTTATCTTGTATACCTTACCGAATGAGGGCGTAGTTTCCACACTGACTCACCAAGGCCCTCGCTGCTAGTCAGCAGCCTCTGGCATTTGGGGAAACGCACTTGAGGTCATGTGGTGAACTGGGTATGGGGCACCAGTGGAGGGGCTACGGACTCAGGATGATACAAAGTGGTATCAGAGGAGTTCTTTTTTCTTACTTTACTATTTGGAGGCCTTATCCAGGGATAGGACGGATTTGGTACTTGGTATTAAGTTGTTCTCGGGAGTAGCTAACCTGTGTACAGGTAAATTCCATACTACCTCGTTAATTGTCGTTTGTTGGTTTTGAGTTTTATGGTTGATATGTTTTCACCTAGAGTGATTCACATGGTTTGTGCAGTTATTGTTTTGATATTTTGGTTCTATTTTTGTCACAACCTGATGTGTTTAGGGTATGCCATCTCATGCATCATATAGGCACTTGTAGAAATCACATGTCATACATTCTTTCCATGCCATCTAGGGTGCATTAGCGATTGCATGCTGTTGAGATAGGCTCTGTGTAGATTATGCATGCTGTTATGATAGATGCTTGATAGACTCTCTGCTTTTGTGTTAGAAAACTGTTTGTTTTGTTCTTTGCTTAAAGTGAATGCCAAAGTTTGGTTCTTGAGGTGTTATGGGCCCTCACAGATCAGAATTTGGCACATTTTCCCTTGTTTGAGTATTTCTGTAATTCTGCACAGTTTCTGAGCTACTGCCCAGAATAACCCAGAATACACGGCATGTACTTTGAGATACACACCCTGTAGTTTTCAGGCCGTGTCACTAACTGTGTGAGCAGAACACGGTGTTGTGTGAGTAACTTCGGGAACACACCGTGTACCAATGGTACACGCCGTGTGAGTTTGGAGCCATGTACCCGACCATGTCACTAACAACACGGGTTGGGAAAGCTCGGGTAGAACACGTCGTGTCCATAGGGAACACGTCGTGTAGTCCTGCCCAGTTACCCAGTCGTGTCATGACCAACACGGGCCGACGTGACCTTCCTTTCCACACATCGTGTTTGTTCGGAACACGCCGTGTAGTCTTTCCCAGGTACCCAGCCGTGTCACGAACAACACGGGACGTTGTCGCCTTCGCCTATGCATGTCGTGCTTGTTCGGAGCACGTCGTGTAAGGTCGATCCATGTAGACGTCCGTGCACTCAAAAACACGTACCGCCGAAGCCTTGTCTAGTGCACTCCGTGTTTTTTTCGAACACACCGTGTAGTCTCGGGTTTAGTCGGAGCGTGTGGGTTAGACGTGTAAGGAGACTCGGGCAGGGGAATAGTTTTCAAGTACACGCCGTGTGTGGGGGTCAACATGTCGTGTAGTGTGTAGTATACACGACGTGTAGGGCAGGGGTACACACCCATGTTAGTGGTTTCAAAAGACATGTCGTGTAGTTTTATACATGCCGTGTAGTCGTGTTTTGCAATCTTCTGTGTTTTTCTTCCCATGTTCCTGTTTTGTACTCTTGTGTTCTCTTTCCTTGTTTCCTGATCTAAGGTGTGTTTTTGATCTTTCAGAGCTATGCCTCTGAGACGTCCTCCGGCCATACGTCTGTTGTCATGCAGTGATCAGACGCCGGATATAGCAGATCAAAGACTTCCTGTTGATCCCCCAGCTGAGCCAGCTTTGGCATCGATTGTCGTACCAGTTGCAGGCGCTGATGTGCAGTTCAGGGAAGGTTTCATGAGGATGATGCAGGCCTTCCAGGGAGCACTGCCTCCTGCCTCGTATATGGCAGACTTGATGCGGGTCTTTCAACAGCAGCATCCTCCCACATTCATGGGGGAGGGAGGACCTCAGGCTGTAGAGTCGTGGATAGAATCAATGCTTACTATATTCGAGCACCTGGAGACGCCTCCAGAGAGGCGGGTCAAGCTCGCCACCTACATGCTCTGAGACTCCGCCAACAGGTGGTGGGACGCGATCTCACAGGTGGGTCAGTAGCAGGCTATGTCGTGGGAGGAGTTCCAGCGCATGTTCTACGACTACTTTTACCTAGAGACCCTGAGGGCCGATCGAGCCCGAGAGTTCATGAGATTAGGGCAGGGTACTCTATCTGTCATGGAGTATTCCTTTAGTTTCACTAAGCTACATCATTTTACACCCCTTCGGGATGGGAGTGGGGTGTTCTTGGTGAGGAAATTTGGGGATGGACTCAGGCGGGAGATCCGCTCGCAGGTGAACATCTTACAACTGACTTCCATTACTTCCATCGTCAATTAGGCACTGATTGCGGAATGCAATCTGAGAGACTCTGGAACTGCGAGCCAGGGCGGTTCTGCTTCCAGAGCTAGCTTCCATTCTGATGACAACAAGAAGCGCCATAGAGAGCCTATGCAAGGTGATGCGAGGAAGCAAGACGCATCATCAGGCAGCCATGTGGCATGCTACCAGTGTGGCCGGACAGGGCACATGAGGTCGTAGTTCCAGAGAGACCGCATGGACTGCCGATCTTGTAGCAATATGGGTCACCTTCAGCGTTTCTGCCTGGTTTTCTCACCAGCAGCAGGTGATTGGGGTTCATCTATGACTCCTCGTTCTGGGGCAGCACCGCCAGTTTCTCACCAGTCGGAGAAATGGAGTTCTTCCGGCCGTTCGGGCTGAGGTGGAGGTCAAGGACGTGGCGGTCAGCCACCAGTTCCTCAGCACCAGAAGGGCGGTTCAACTCAGAGTGGTCATCCAGGGGCGCAGGGTCGCGGTGCAAGCCAGTCTTTCGCCGTGGAGTAGACTTATCATGAGCAGGATCCCGACCCTTCTACTGTTCGAGGTATGGTTTTAATCACCTCATTTTAATCTTCATCCCTTTATGATATTGGTTCTACATATATCTTTATCTCTATTGTTTTTGTGTAGAGCCTTGGACTATTCATCTTTTCTTATGCTGACTCATTGACACTAGACACACCCTTGGGGGAAAGGACATCTAGTGCACGCCAGTGTAGAGAGTGCCCTCTCAAGGTTGTAGGGTATCGCTTCTTATGGGATCTCTATGTCCTAGAGAAGACATGCTATGATGTCATCCTTGGCATGGACTGGTTGATACCCTTCCGGGTAGTTGTCGACTGTTATCGCCGCAGAGTGAGTTTAATTTCACTAGAGGGTGAATCTTTTCTACATAGAGGCGAATGGGACGTTCGGGCAAGTCGGGCGGGAATCGAGCATCTTGGGCTAGGAGGAATGACAACCCAGATTACTAGCCTCTATCTAGATGATCAAGGGACTCCACAGTTGGACTTTCCTCCAATGGTGGATCACTTTAGGGATGTATTTCCAGGGGACTTTTCGGGTTTTCCTCCAGAGTGTGAGGTAGACTTCTCTATTGAGCTCATGCCAGGAGCGACACCGGTATCCATTCCTCTATATAGGATGGCCATACCTGAGTTGCAGGAGCTCAAGAAGTAATTGGAGGAGCTACAGGCTAAGGGTTTCATTCGACACCGTACTTCTCCTCGGGGTTCGCCTGTTCTGTTTGCGAAGAAGGAAGACGGTACACTTCGGCTTTGTGTGGATTATCAGAAGCTAAACCAGTTGACGGTCAAGAACAGATATCCCTTGCCGCAGATCGATGACCTTTTCTATCAGATTCGAGGAGCCCGGGTGTTCTCGAAGATTGACTTGAGGTCTAGTTATCATCAGTTGCGTGTTAGACTATCAGATATACCTCTGACAGCCTTCAAGAGCAGGTATGGTCTATACGAGTATACAGTCATGCCGTTCGGCCTCACGAATGCGCCTGCAGTATTCATGGAACTGATGAACCGAGTGTTCCATCCTAACTTGGACTCCTTTGTCATGGTCTTCATGGAATATATCATGGTGTACTCTCACACTAGACATGACCAAGCCACACATCTTGAGATCATTCTGAGTATACTAAGAGAGAATCGGCTTTATGATAAACTCTCAACGTGCCACTTCTAGATGGATCAGATTCACTTCTTGGGTCACGTCATCTCAGAGGAAGGAGTATCAGTGGACCCAGAGAAAGTGAGAGCTGTAGTTTCCTGGGAGCAGCTGAAGAACGTCTTTGAGGTACGGAGTTTCCTAGGGCTAGCTGGATACTACAGACGCTTCATTCAGGACTTTTATCGTCTAGCATCACCTTTGATAGGTCTGGCCAAGAAGGGGGCGAAGTTATTATGGTCAGATTCTTGTGAGTCACCCTTTCAGGAGATGAAAGGGAGGTTGGCATCAGCATCGATACTAGTCTTGCCAGAGCCAGGAATGAGCTACACTGTTTACTGTGATGCTTCGGGTATCGGTTTGGGAGCTGTGCTTATGTAGGGAGATGGAGTCGTTGCGTATGGGTCTCGGCAGTTTAGGCCACATGAGAGGAACTACCCTATGCACGATCTGGATTTGGCAGCTGTTGTTCATGCCTTGCAATGTTGGAGACACTATCTTTTGGGAGAGCACTTTGTGGTCTTCACTGACCACAAGAGTCTTAAGTATATCTTCACTCAGCGTGATCTGAATCTGAGGTAGTGTAGGTGGGTCGAGTATCTTCAGTCTTTTGATTTCGAGCTCGCCTATACGCCGGGAAAGGGCAACGCCGTGGCTGATGCGTTGAGCAAGAGAACTCAAATTCAGGCAGTTAAGGAGGCCAGTAGTGAGTGGCAGCTGATGGCTCTATTATTTGAGATGCATCTGGAGGTGCGCGACAGACGGGGACAAACTTTTCTGTGTTCTGTAACTGTTACCTCCACGCTACTTGATCGGGTACGGATGAGGCATCTATCAGACTTATAAGGCTTAGTCTTGCGGGAGAGTGTGTCAGGAGGGGACCCTCTTCCAGGATGGACAGTGGGTGAGGATGAGATCTTGCGCTTCCAGGGACTCGTATGGGTGCCAGCAGACATACGCGAGGAGCTGATGCGGGATTTCCACTCCTCTTTTTGGGAAGTTCATCCTGGCGTCACCAAAATGTATCGGGACCTTCATCATCAATACTGGTGGCCTGGTAAGAAGAAGGATGTTGCTGTTTTTGTCTTGAGATGTTCTACTTGTCAGCAGGTGAAAGCAGAGCATCATCGACCAGCAGGCCTTTTATAGAAGTTACCCATTCCGGAGTGTAAGTGGAACGATGTTGCGATAGACTTCGTGACAGGGTTTCCAAGATCTCCCCGAGGGAACGATGCTATTTGGGTTGTCGTCGACAGACTTAAAAAGGTTTCTCACTTCTTGCCGATCAAGGAGACCTTCAGTGTTGATGATCTGGGACGACTTTAGATTAGAGAGATCGTTCGTCTGCAACGGAGATCCACACTCTATTGTTTCAGGCAGAGATGCGAGCTTTACCTCTTGGTTCTGGTAGGGACTTCAGAAGGCCTTGGGTACACAGGTACTTTTAAGTATAGGTTACCATCCCCAGACTGACGGCCAGTCCGAGCGGACAATCCAGGTGCTTGAGGATATGCTCCGAGCTTGCATCCTTGACTTTTGCGGTTCTTTGGAGAATCATATTCCTCTGGTGGATTTGGCCTACAACTACAGTTTCCAGGCGACCATTCAGATGGCGCCATACGAGGCTTTGTACGGTAGGCCTTGCCGATCACCCTTATACTGGATGGAGGCAGGAGAGGAAGCTTTGCTGGGACCTCGTCTTGTTCAAGAGACTTTAGAGCAGATAGAGCTGATTCAGAAGAGGATGGCTACAGCGCAGTCTCGATAGAAGTCTTATGCTAATCAGCGAAGACGACCTCTGGAGTTCAAGGTTGATGATCAGGTTTTCCTACATGTCGCAACGAGGTTGGGGCACAAGAGGATTCGGAGGTAGGGTAAGCTTTCACCGTGGTACATCGGGCCGTTTGAGGTCTTGGAGAGAGTGGGTCCGCTTGCCTATCGGTTGCAGCTACCTCAGAGGTATTGGGCCATGCACGACTTCTTCCACGTCTCTCAGTCCCGACGCTACTTTTCAGACCTGCCTCATATCTTTCTGCCCGAGGAAGCCGAGCTTGAATAGGATGCGTCGTTCGAGGAGCATCCTATCCAGATTGTCAATCATAGTACAAAGGTTCTCTATGGGCAGTTTGTTCCTTTGGTATGAGTGCTATGGCAGCACAGGCGAGTACAAGACGAGACCTGGGAGAGGGAGGCCGATGTACGATCGCAGTGGCCGGAGCTGATCGGGGTTTCTCCTTCTCCGCCTCTTTAGGGAAATTCGGGGATGAATTTATTTAAGTGGGGAAGTTTGTAAGAACCCGGATCTCTTTTCAGGTATGCTTTTTTTTTTCTAGAGTTTATGAGAAAAATAATTTTTCTGGAAATTTCACAAGTACACGCCGTGTACTTTCTGAGTACACGCCGTGTACTCTTTCCCCGGCTCGATGTCATGTGCTGGCCGTGTTCGGTCCACACACATGGTGTGTAAGGTTGAGGTGGAGGCCGGTTATTTCAGAGTACGGAAAATTCAAAGTACACGCCATGTACCCCAAAAATACACGCCATGTAATTTGTTTTTTCATTAAATGGACCGGGGTCACGTCGAACCCCCATATTCATTTTCTTCTTCAGTTTTGACCGTCCGGGAGCAACCGTACGGCCGGATCTTTGACGGAAGATCGTTTCACCATCCGTTCTCCGATTCGAGCACGTGCAGTTGTGTTGGAATCGCAGCGGTGAGTTCTTCCTTCTGCATTAGCGTTGTTTCTTGATTCTTCCACGTTTCCATGTTATCATGGGATGAATGTTTTGTGCGTTTTCTCAGATCTATGTTGTTCTAAGGGGAATTTGTCGTCGAGGTTCACGTATATCGATCTCCTAGGATCGAGGTAGGTGGTTTGTGCCTTTCGGTTGAAATATGATGAATATTATGTGAAAATTCCACCAATACCCTTGAACGGGGTATTACGTGTTTCCTGTTTTGCCATTGCTGCTTGCCTGCTTTGCATGATTTCTTTAGTAGAGGTTATTGATTGTGATTAGAGTATTTGTTTGTGCTCAGTTTTCCTTGCCATGCCTAGTTGTAAGATTGTGGACTATTTTTTTTATTGTAGCTGTTGAGCCTTAGTTTATATCCAAGTAGTTCTTGAGGTTTACATGGACGATGTACACGCGCGCTGAGCATGTATTACCTTTTACTCAGGACTGTGAGAATCTAGAGTAGTAGACCAAAGGGAGAATTGATGGAAGGGCTTCTACAGAGTGTCTTTTTAATCATGATGTGGGACCAAGTTGAGAATTGATGGAAGGGCTTCTCTAGTGTGTCTTTGTCTACGATGTGGGCCACATGGGGAATTGACGTTGAGTGCTTCCCCAGAGAGCCTTTAGCACGATATGAGACTATAGGGGGAATTGACGGTGAGTGTCTCCCCAGAGAGTTTGCTTAATTACATAGCTGAACCAGAGGGGTGAGACTGTGTGTGCCTCCCAGAGGGTTACTAGTACTTAGAAGTTGAACCATAGGGGTTAGACTGTGAGAGCTACCCAGAGGGTTACCTGTTTACTTTTTGTTACTGGCTGCTTACTTGTGTGCTATTCTTGTTATAACTGGGGAATGTAGCTGTTGGGATTTTCTTGTTTACTGCTTCTTGTTTTAGTACTGCCATGTATTCATTGACTGTTAGGCACAGATCTTTGGGCGGTTGCATACTGGGATTGTATCTCACACCCTGTTTGGGCCATGCTTTTGGGCCCAAAAGACTATGTTTCTGCAGGTATAGATAAGGGCAAGCTCCCTTCCACATCAGGATCTTGACTGCACCAGGAGCGCGGGAGCATGGGACCGAGCCATGGCTCGCGATGTTGAGGAGCTTATTTTGTTTTTCATTTGCACTTGGTTTCAGTTGTATTTCAGCACGTTGTTATGTTTGCTGTTTTCCTTAGATACTTGTACCTGCTGCATCATTTTCATCATAGTGATATCTCTACATTGCTTCCATCGTTTGGGTTCTGTTGTTGTGCCTATTGTTTACTGCTTCCGCTGTTTATTGTTGTTTCTTACCTTGTATACGTTACCGAATGAGGGAATAGATTCCCTACCGACTCACCAAGGACCTCGCTGCTAGTCGGAAGCCTCTGGAATTTGGGGAAACACGCTTGAGGTCATGTGGCGAACCGGGTACGGGGCACCAGTGGAGGGGCTCCGGACTCAGGACGTTACAATGTGACAATCGGGCCCCGGTGACAGCACAACCACCCCGCCTTAACATGGCCGTCGGGTCCTGGCCCACCAAGTACCACCCAATTGCCCCGCAGACACATGGGGCCCGCCCATGGGTCCCGGTGACAGCACAACCACCCCGCTTTAACATGGTCGTCGGGTCCTGGCCCACCAGGTACCACCCAATTGCCCCGTAGACACATGGGGCCCACCCTAGGGTCCCGGTGACAGCACAACCACCCGGCCTTAACATGGTCGTCGGGTCCTGACCCACCAGGTACCACCAAATTTCCCCGCAGACACATGGGGCCCACCATAGGGTCCACCCACGTGCCTGAACGGGTCTTCTGACTAATGATAACCCCCACAGCCCAACATATGTCCTTTCCAGTGTGCTTTGTCCTCACCCACACACACCCTGGGAGACATCCCAGAAGGTCACCCATCCAGATTACTACTCCAGGCCAAGCACGCTTAATTGTGGAGTTCTAATCAGACATGCTCCCGAAAAGGAAGGTGCACCTTGTTCACATGAGTCTTATCATTAATTCATTTACCCCTTTATCAGTTGGGGATGTTAAAATCACCCCCTTTTTAGAACACAACACCCTTGTTTTGGTCCCTACATCTCGACCCAGGCAGTGCACCACACTTAAGGCTGGGTTCCTCCTCTGATACAAATCTGTGACAACTGGGCCCCGGTGACAGCACAACCACCCCGCCTTAACATGGACGTCGGGTCCTGGCCCACCAGGTACCACCCAATTGCCCCGCAGACACATGGGGCCCATCCTAGGGTCCACCCACATGCCTGAACGGGTCTTCTGACTAATGATAGTCCCCACAGGCCAACACATGTCCTTTCAAGTGTGCTTTGTCTTCACTCACACACACCCTAGGAGACTTCCCAGAAGGTCACCCATCCCGATTACTACTCCAGGCCAACCATGCTTAACTGTGGAGTTTTAATCAGATAGGCTCACGAAAAGGAAGGTGCACCTTGTTGATAGGAGTCTTATCATTAAGCCATTTAACCCTTTATCATTTGGGGATGTTACAAGGTATATGTTCTTCTTAGTTATTTTTCGGTTTCTTAGATCTACTTAGATCTACATATCCTCTTCTCATAGTTTCATAGATCTACGCCTGTTATGGGTAAATATTAGTGCATGGATGAAAAGAATGTTGAGTTTTGGTCTTGTAATTTCTAGGATATATGATCTAAGGTGAGTTCTTGATGAATCGACCTGTTTCTCTTGAGGGTTCTTCGTTTGTTGTGGTCTCCAGCAAAACCCTAAGGTAGAGTCCCAAATATTTAACACTTTATTTAAGAATTATAGTTTCTTTAAATAAATTAGGAATGTGGGTTTCCTTCATTATGATATGTCGATGAATAACACCTTTGATGTTATTAAATAATACTTCCCACATGAGATAAGTGAGGACTTGAACATGTGCTGAGTTTTAGCATGTTTGGCTAATTTGGATAAGGTGATACCATTAAACAATTAAATAATTTGAATGGGAAGAATGAGTAATAGGGTAAATAATTGTAGGATTAATTATCAAGTCATGAGTTGGAATAATATTGTGGATTTTACTAATTATTGGGAATATTTAATATTTGACATGTTTGGAAGATAGTTTGGAAACAGGTAATAATAAATGGATGAATTAATTATTACAAGTTAATTGGTAAATGGTTAATGAGATTATGATTGGTTAAAGAGATAAGGTTTAATTAATTAATTGCTGAATTAATTAATTTGCATGAATTAAATTAAGATTGTGAATTGATTCTTTGTTACGATTGTTGGCTAGGAGTACCTTTCGATGTGTATTACTGTTCAATGAATTAAGTTGTCTGGGATGGAATTGTTTTAGAGATATGATATGTTGTGTGAGATAGTCACTAAATATCTTGGCTATGTTCATCTTGTTTTTAGATTATTATGGTGTGCTTGTAGATTGTTAAAGTCATGGATGGACCATTGTTTGAGTGGACTGGTTCAAATTTGTTAAAGAATTTGGATAATTAAATGTTCAGTTAATTATTCAGTTGGCCTGATAAGAATTATTTATTGTTAATTAATTATTAATTAATGAGATGTTGAATGGATGACTTAGTTTTGACTTAACTGAAGAGCTATTTGTGTTATTAATTAAGTGTTGAATTAATTAACAGATTGTTTTTGTGGTGTTAGACCTAGTATTCTACACTAATGATTAATATATATGTATGATTGATTAATGGGTTGTGAGATAAGGACTGAGGCTCCAAATACTCATAGGGTGTTAGACATGGCGTTCTATTCAAATGATAGATGTATATGTATTATTGATATATGGGTTGTTAGACAGGGGCTGATGCTCCAAATACTCACGGGGTGCTAGACATGGCGTTCTACACCCAGCATGCAAGCGAATATTATTCTATGGGACATGGAGTTATGCTCTAAATACCCATGGGTTGTGAGACAAGGACTAATGATCAAAATTCTAATGAGGGTTCTAGACATGATGTTCTACACCCATTAATTAACATTGGACTGTGGGACCAATAGTTCCTGCATGAAATGAGTTTAATGGTTAATGAAGGTTGTTGTGACATGATGATTTGTGAATTGATAATCATAAAGGGTTTAGACTTATTTATGAATTGGGTGATCCAATTTTAGTTGATAGGCTCAGACATAGTATATGAATGATTAAATTGAATAACATATGACATGTTATCCAAGCCAAAGCACATGGCTGGATTCGGTCTTTACTCGATTCCTTAGATGGTCTTTAGAGACATCCATGGTGAGTGACTTATTCAGAAGATGTCGGGTGTAGGCTGAATCTCAAAAATATAATAATATAATATGATTTGAATAATTGATAAATGATTATGTAATGATTGTTGAGTATGCATGACAAATGAATAATGCACGTTCAGACACCAGTTGGGGGCCGAAGAAGGTACTTGGGTTTATAGTTACCTGTACTGCTTACTTTATTTTATGCATGCCTTCTTGTGTTTTAGGTTATTTATTAAAAGTATGGATTTGGGGTAGACACTGGTGGTCCTAGCCTACTGATATTTATATCTCACACCCTACTCAGGCAGCCATTGCACTGGTACCTGAGTAGATTCTATTTGGTTGCAAGACTATGCTGTTTGCATTTACTTGGGAGTAAAGAGCAGAGGACCGAGTTGAGGCTCATGATGCTCGAGGAGATCTCCCTTGGGGCTTTGAGTCATTATTTATTTATTTCTACATTGGAATTAAAGCATTCTATTTTATTTACAATTTTATACAATTTTATCATTAGCATATCATGCATACATCTGCTGTATAATTTGGCATTGACCATTTGTTTTGTACAAGATTTATAAAATCTATTTTCCACTTCTATATCATTTATTATACCATTTCTCCTATTTATTGCCTTTGTCTATTTTTGAACACTAAAATAAGGGTATAGTCTCCCCAGTGACTATCCATAGACCCTCATTTCTAGTCGGCAACCTCTGGCGTATGAGGAGATGTGCTTGAGGTCAAGTGGCGACCGGTCCGGCTACCGGTTCAGGGGTGATCCGGGTTGGTATATAGTGTTTTGTGATGCATATGTAATTGGGATTGGTCGTGTCTGCATGAAAAGGTGAGTGATGATTGCACATGGTTCGTTCTAGTTGAGACCAGATGAGTAGAACGACACGACCAATGCTATTGAGTTAGATATTGTAGTCATTGGGTTGAAAATGTGTGACACTATCTAACGAGTGAACAATTTATCTTCTACTCCAATCACAAGAGTCTCATGTATATATTCTCTTAGAAGGATCTGAATTTGAAATAGAGTCAATGGATAGAGTTATAAGAAGAAAATGACTATGACAATGTCTATATTCATGTGAAGGTAAATTGAGTGGGTGTTGATCTGATTAAGAGATCTAGATCAATTTTACTGAATGAGACAATAGATTAGTTTGCCTCATTACTGTAATACTTCGTGGATGGTGGTTGTGAATCTTACCTCCAGTAGATGGTTGTTACCAATCCACTCTTACAATGAGTCCTGGAGTCATAGCCTGTGGATAACAATTATAAAGCCTTATATGCTCAAATATCCACAAGACATGTTCCTGATGGATATTTAAAATTTTGGTATAAAGTTGTTATTTTAGGGAACATATAGTTGTAATAGTGGCATTCTAGGAGGAGGTTCTAGCAGTGTTTCATAATTCACCCTTGATGGTACATATAGGTGTGGAAAAAATGTACCAAGACCTTTGACATCTATTTTAGTGTCCACAAATGAAAAAGGGAGTTGAAGAGTTTGTATTACGATTCCTTTCCTATTAGTAATTTATGACTAAGCTCCAGGTTCTAGTGGGGTTAGCTCAACCCCTTGAGGTTATAGAATGAATGTAGGATGAAATATAAATAGAATTCTTTATGGGTTTACCACATACTTCAAAGAGAGACGATGGCATTTGGGTGATCATTGAATGACTCACCAAGTTGTCCCACTTCTTATCTATCCGAGAGTAGAGTCAAGTATAGATATTTTAATGCAATTGTATGTAAGAGATAGTTAAAATCCAAGGTGTTTCTTCGATGATTGTTTCAGATCATGATGATAATTTTATATCACAGTTTTGGAAGTGATTACTAGAGGTGTTTGGGACCCGATTAAACTTGGGTACAGTATTTCACCCATAAACGGACAGTCGGGCAGACCGGACCATTTGGGTTCTCGAGGACAAGTTGTGGGATTACATGTTATACTTCAGATATTATTGGGAGGATCAATTACCACTAGTGGTGTAACATCCCAGGTAAATAAATAATATTACATTCTATGATTTACTAATATTTGTGATTAAATTGTTAATATTAGTTTCAAGGGAATTCTATGCTCAATGGCCTACCCAATACGCAACAACGATTTTCTTTGAAATCTTACGTTGCACACTAATAATATAATAATATTATAATAGTTAACGCCTAGCCATTGTAATTGAGGGAATGTACAGAACTAACTAAAAAATAATTTCATATGTTTCTTAAATATTTTTACATTTATCCAATAAATGTTAGAGGCATAAAATCCAAATGAATCCAATTCTAAGAATAAATACTCTAATATTTTTAAAAGAGTGTTTTACCACCTTTTGATGGCGAACCTTTTTTAAATCTTACTTTTGACAATTTTATAATCTCTATTTTTCAAAATAAGCTTATTCTTTATATTTGAAAAATTGAAATTTACTTTGGTTAAAATTTTGGTATGTTTCTAACATTGTTCATTTTTTTAATGAATAGTGAAAAAATACTGCATTTTACATCAAAACTAATTTTTCATCTAATTTAAATATATGGTTAGATTATATTTTTAATTGGTTTTAAAGTTTAATTAGAATATAGTTTTTCCATTTAATTAAATTTTGGTCATTAAAATTAATTTCACTTTGATAATGGACATAAACAAGTGCCAAACTTTTCATAGATATTGTTTCAAAAAAACCCGCTATTTGTTTTCACAACGGGAAATATTTTTAAATTAAATATTGCAATTTTTGTGTTTGGAATTTGGTAAAATTGATTCCATATTTGTAATCATAAGGTCCAAATTATGTAATTA
The DNA here is from genome assembly GCA_963277665.1 of Viscum album. Classification (NCBI taxonomy): domain Eukaryota; kingdom Viridiplantae; phylum Streptophyta; class Magnoliopsida; order Santalales; family Viscaceae; genus Viscum; species Viscum album. The sequence goes on from OY728150.1 coordinate 1,032,670,705, forward strand.
AGACTATTTTGTTTTTGGACATTATGAATAGTAATGATGGTAATTATTTTTAATTATCGTGATTAATTAGTAATCGGGTAGTAAAGGATAATAAAATAATATCATAATAATAACAAATAACCACAAAATGTGCCCTAATGATACTAGTTGTGTCATGGCCGACCATGGTATGCCTTGTGACACACTTTGGGATCCCATGTAATCACTTTTGTGTGATAGTGACACTTTATCATTTTATTTTTTAAAGAAAGGAAAATATAACAAAAGTATGTATCACCCATGTAAAAAAAATTTAGTTTTGTCTATTTAAATGATCTCTTAGACTATAAATATTCATTGGAAATCTATAAATATTTCCTACATCATTGTATTTTTTTTATAATTTTTAGACATTATATAAATTAAATTATTTATGACATCATGATGATGCATCGATTACCTCATTAATGAACGATTTAAATAAAATGAAAAGATAATGTAAACTTTAAGACTTAAACATGGAAAAAACCTATTGGATGAGTATATTTCGAACCCTTATCACCTTATCCTAGAAATATATCAATGTGGGACCTTTAAAATCCGAAACTCTTTTTAAAATAATGTAACATTTCATGACTTTCCATGAGTGCCCCTCCTCTCCTCATATAAAAGGCCCCCACCTCTACCTACATACCTACACCTCTAAAGCCTTTGGATCGGCCAAAAACTGCCCATTTCATCTCTCCAAATCCCTCTATTCATCATTGAAGCTTCAAATTAGGCAAAAATCTCTTCAATAAACCCTTTTGGTTCAAACCAAAGGGAGTTACCCGATTTAAAGGTAATGTCTTCTCTTATGTTCTTTTGTTTTATTTTGCTTCTCCAACCCCCTAAAATATTTTTACTCATTTATTTTGTAACAACAACAGTATCTTCAATATACTATGATGTTATTATAAGAAGTATTAGAGCTTCACTTACACACACATTCATCTAATGGTTAAAGAACATACTATTTCTGTGGATGGCGAATTACTGCCCCACGAAACGATGATTGTTCAATATTCTTTTGACACCTTTAAAGGTGGCCATTATGATGTCACTATATTTTATATATTATATATATTGTATTTATGTATTATATATTCTTCTGTATTTTATATTTAAAACATACCTTTATTCTTTGCATGTTGTGCAAATGCGATAATTTCATATGAGGAAGTGCGGACTACCGCCCCCTCAAGTGATGTGACTCGTTCATGCAATACATGGAATGTATAAAGAATGAAATTAATAAACTTATGTGACCTATATATAATTTATATTATACTGGAATTATAATATATATATCACTCAATAATTTTTAATTCCATTAATATGACAAATAAATGAAAGTAGCGTTCATGCGTACGTACGGCCTACCGTCTCCATGAACTGTGCATTTCATTTATTTTTATCTCCAAATGTTATGGAATAGTACAAAATGAATATTTAATGGATATATATGATATTTAAATCATTAATACTTTTCTGTAAATGATGTATTTATAACTACATGGACGATTCTTTTCAAACAAGTTCATTTTTGACTCATGTACCAAACATCGACAAAAACATCTGATATGAACTCACATTATTAGCCAAATATTATAAAATAATAATATGTGATATGAACTGAATAATAATATTTGAAGGATATCCTTAAGCAATTATAAATTGAGCAAAGTTTATTATTCAGGAATATAAAGAAACGAACAAGACAAGTCGGACTTGAGGTAAGCGATCCAACCTCTTTCTTTCTTTTAAAGTACTCTCTTTTATGTAACTTATTTTAAGAACCTATTTCTTATGTTGGGGGATGTTATTATATATTCCTCTTTCTGTAAATTTTATTTTAATATGATTAGAGACCCTATTTGATCTCATCAATCCATTTTTGGATGTTTTATGTGGTGTCGTTAGGCTGCTGAATTTTCATAAGGGGATTTTCATCTCACTTTTTATTCCCGTGAGATTAATGCTACATTGGACACTATTTCCTTTTGTGTGGTGTATGTACTGCCCATTGTTTTACTATTTGTATAATATAATCTCATTTATGGGTATTTACATCTTCATTTTATGACCCTTCTTCCATGGGTTGTACGTTTCGAATGTTTCCCAAATCGGTAAGGGAACCTTTCACACTCCTCTTTTTAAAAGACTTTTTTCCTTATGTATTTTAATTTATAAATTTTTATGTTGGGATATGTTATTCTATATCCTTATTTATGTAAATTTTATTTCCAAGTGATGAGATACCATTTTCTCTCTCATCAACTAATTTTATGAATTTTAACGTGACGTCGTTAGGCTGTCGAATTTTACTAAAGGAACTTCTTAACCCAATTTAGAATTCATTGGGTTCAACTTGTAGTTATTGAATATGTGATCCTATGAATATGTTTGAATGACCTCTGGTAGTTTTACACTTAATATCCACTTATATATGATTTATTTATATTTTTCACACATAATTATGAGATTGATTTATCCTTAATTTAAGGATAACTTCTTTATAAGGGATTTCATCTCATTTTACATTTCTATTGATACTTCTTTGTTGTTATGAACCAATTCACTCTTATATGGTGTATATACTGTCTTTTGGAATATTATATCATGAATCCCTTTATTATCATGATATTATAAATTTCTGATTAAATGTTATTCCTCAATTATTGTATTTAAGTGTCTCTCATTTTGTTAAAAACCCTTTAACTAAAATATCATTTTAAATGTTTTAATGATTTATTATTATAAATATTTCTCATTAATATCCATTTTTTCAAAATGGTTTTATGGATTAATTTATATGGATATTAATGGTTTAAAATTTTAAAAGCTTCAAAGTGGTATGGGACACTTTCATTAAAAAATATATTTATTAAATGTTTTAAATGGTTTTGAAAATGGTTTTTAGAATGGATTCATTATTTCAATATCTTAAAATGTAATATTGTTATTGTAATGTGGGAATGTTATCTTTCCTCTATGCATAAGTTATGTGCTATGATTATGTTATGGTTCTTGGGAATTGTTTACGAAGACGAGTTCTTCCGTGATAAACTAAGGGTGGGTGAGCCCGATATAGCTCTCTAATGCATTGGGTAATGCGAAGGAGTTAAACGCTAAGGTTTCTCCGAAGAGAATTAAGGAATATACTATGATGGGTATTCCAAAAGTAACCATTAGGGTTACTCCCTACGTAATAATGTTATGAATGCCTCAAGTTACCTTTTTCATTATGATTTCTATTGAGTTATGAATAAATCTTGTGATTTCATGAGGTATGTTAAATTGCTTATGTTTAATGAGTAAAGTATGATTTCATTGATTCTTATGTATACATGGACTGATGTTTTTTTTCCGTACTGTTATAACCCTTACGGATCTTTTTATGCTCATCCCAAGTTATTGAAATGTTTTCGTAGGACATAAAGTTGAATAGGGTCAAGGATGGGATCAAAGAAATGTCAAGCTATCTAAAACATGGAACTAGATAGGACGCTTTTGTTCAAGAGTTTTTATTTTGTGAAAAAATGGCAACTGAGTAGATTTGTCTACTTTTTAATCTTTAAGATGTAATATATTTGTCCTAATTATCTAAAACTATAAACCTAAAAATATCCTCAATGTGAATTATTAATTTTAATTCAAGATTAAGTAAGGTTTATGGTTGGGTCGTTACAGTTGGTATCATAGGTCGGTTTAAATAAATTTAGAGGTTAGAGTGTTGTTTAAGTAAAAGTGAAAAGTTGTGTATAACCACAATGGTTAGTATATTAGACAGAGTCATTTTTTTGGAAGTTAGAATGAGTTTTAGATAACTTGTATAAGTATATCTTGGTGTATATCTTCCTCTTTATTATATGATGATTTTACTGATGTACTCACACTAACCTTTTTGGATTTAGTAAATGGTGGGATCTAGCAGGCACCAAATTAACAGTGGATTTGAAGAAAACTGTGCTGGTTTTATGATAGAACAACTGAATGATATGAAAGATGCAATGAGAACTCTTGTGGTTATACTCAACCAACTATATGGAGTCATGATTGACGACCTGAACCTTAGTAATTTTTATAAGGTATCATAAATGCGATAAACAAATCCCTACGGTAGTTCAGGTAATAATCATAAGGGTAAGTATGTTCAAAAACCTATGTGTCAAAGATGTGGAAAGAAACACATAGGAAAATGTTTCAAAGGGACATAAAGATGCCATAGATGTGGAAATGAAGGTCATAATGCAAGAAACTGCCATGGAAAAAGGAAGCACCTAGTGGACTCTAGGAAAGGGAAAGAAGTTAATTCTGAAGGATCAATTGAATGTTTTAAATGTGGTGTGCATGGTCATTATTAAAACACAAGTACTACGAAGAAGTTTCGGGAATGGGGTCACCAAGATCGTACAAATATTCACTTACCAATACCGAATGCCATTCCGATTAAGGATGAAGAAACTGACAATGACCAGTGAAAGGTGTGGATTATTTTCTTAACATATGTTTTCCAATTATTGGAATCATTGGATATGATTCATGATTTTGTTTCCAGGAAAGAAGTATTTAAGAATAAGTTGAAAAGGAATGGTTAATTGATCATGAAGAATGATTAAGGAGTAAGAAGTCAACATATAAGGGATTCAAGAGTTATGGTAGATTTTAGGATGGTGAAATTATTAGATGTATTAAGTCTCTTTTGATGATGGGGTTACATTAGAAGACTTTTTATAGTATATGAAACCTTGATGTTTGATATACGAAAATTTTATTCAAGGAATAATTATCCTTTCTTTTGTGGATATAGTTATAAAGAACCACTTGGGTTTATATGATCATTGAATTTAAGGGAATTACTGATTAATACATTTTGGGTTGCAAAATGTATGTTATTAGATAACCTTGGTGGTTAAAATATGTTATGGTTATTTTTAAATATTTATCTCTTTTGGGGGATGCTTTAAGAATTATATAGTTTTAGAAAAAGGATAACACACAGACCGTGTGACAACCCGTCGCGTCAGACAAAGCTGCGGGAATCGAACCCACCACCAAAGAGCAACTGGTATTTATCGCCTACCCCTAGACTACATGAAGTCCCTGGTTAGTTTGAATGATTCTTTTTAGTTAGAAGATTTTATGAATTAAGAGTAAGTTGATTTTTGGTTATCAATGGAAATGATTATCCTATCATGGAAAATATGTGATTAAGTTAATTACTTTTCAGTATGATATTGTAAGAGTAACTGATGTTATTTTGGAGAAAAATGTGAAGATTTATCTTAGGAGACTATGTGATTATATCCTTCATAGATTTCGGTTTCAATCTTAGTTTGGTTTACTTTGAAGAATTTTATGGATATATGTTTAATGAATGTTTTTTTTGAACTTTGGGTTTTGTTTGACAAATTTTGGAGATTAGGAGTAGTTTTTTCTTTTGTTAAAAAAAATATCAATTTTTAGGTATTATCTAATCTCGTAAAAAAAATTTTGGTTTGGTTTTTGTTGAGATATAAATACATGGTAAATATATAGTTCTCTTTTGTGGGTTAGGTGATTCTCAAGATGTAACACCCCAAGATTTCATAGTGTGTTATTTCTTCAAAATAATTCAATAACTTGCACTACACGCAACACTGAGTTCAAGCACACCATGATTTACCAAAAAAGCTGTTAAAAAGAGGTTATGAATAGTATTAAATAATTTTAAACTTTATATAATCCTTATAATTTTAGAAACCATATTATGAGTTTCTTAGACATAATTCATTTTCAGTATTGCACTTTTACCAACTATTAATAGTGAAACCTTTTTAAATACAATATTTTAAACTTTTTGACTAAATGGGGACATCAAAAAATTTAAAATGAAACATCCCAAGCTTCCACGGTATGCTTTCCTTTGAATAATACAGTAGCGTGTGTTGTACACAACTTTGAGTTCTAACACACACCACAACCAATCAAACTAGCCATTATGAATAGTAATACCTACTTTTTGAAATTTTATAAATTTTATCTCTCAAAATGGAATTCATTTTTGGATTCGTAATAACAAATTTAGACTAGGGTGAAATTTTGGAACTTTTCGGATAACACTTATATTTTGATGAATAGTGAAAATTACTAAATTTTAATAAAAAACAACTTTTTTAATCAAAATAATTAATAGGGATAAATTATGAATTTGAGTGGTTTTAAAGTATATTTAGAATATATTTTTACCATTTAATACAATGTTGGTCATTGGACATAATTTTACAATTAAACCGAACATAAAAAAGTGTCAATCTTTTGATAGTTATAATCTCTTAAAAACACGTTTTTTGTTTTAACAATGGGAATTAAATTTAAATAAATTTTTGCCACTTCTGTGTTTTAAATTTGGAAAAAATGGATTTCATATTTGGAATCAGGATTTTCAAATGGTGTAAATAGGTAACTTTTATTTTTAGTCATTTTGAATAATTACTTCGGTAAATATTTTATTTACCATGGTTAAGGGTAAATCTGGTAAATAAGGGTAAACATATTAATACTATAATAATACTAAATTACCATAAAACACGTCCTAGACTTATTGGTTGATACATGTTCGACCATAGGCATCTTTGGGTCGATTTTGGGACCCCATGGAGCCACTTGTGGGTGATAGGGACACTTTATTTTAATTAAGTTAAAATAAGTACAAAAATGACACAAGCATATATCGTTTACAAAAACAATTTTTACATATGGTTATATATGTTGGATTTTCGACTATAAATATTAATTAGAAAGATAAAAATATTTTCTACGTAATTATATTTTATTTATAATTTTTAGACTTTATAAAATATAATTTATTTATGACACAAGTATGATGCAGTAATTACCATAATAATGACAAATTAAAATAATTGATATTATAAATACCCAAATAAATATAATTTGAGACTTTTAATGAATTAAAATACTTTTATAGGATAATATGACATATCAGTATTGATTTAATTAACTTTTTTCGAAGTAATCATCCTGTTATGAGTTTCACAAAAATCAACTATTGATTAGTGTCAAAATTGACATAAAAGAGTTTTTAAAACAAATATTATATTATTAATTGATATTAAATTCATAAAAATCTAAGGTTCGGCCAAGAGACTTATATCATGATAGTTATATCATTAATTTACCACTTGGGGGTCGTTTGGATGTATATAGTATGTTTATTAACCATATAATATAAAAATACAATGAGACTTTGTAAAAGTGAAACTAATTAACTTAGGGTTAATATTTAAAGATAAGGTTAATATAGTAACCCATACCTATCTATATTATATTGGTTGAATGGTTTTATACCCAACCCCACCTTAAAATTTAAATAATCAACTTTGGAGCCATTAGAAACCGAATATGAATTTATTATAAATTAATATTTCTAGATTTTCCAAAGATGCCCCTCACCACTCTTATAAAAGGGCACTCCTCCTTATCATTTCTTCACACCATAAAAGCCTTTTGGTTCGGCCAAACTCTACCACAATACTCTCCCAACTTCCCTCATTACAACCTAGAGTCCTTAGTTTGATCATAAAGCCAACCTAAGGATCCCTTTTGATCAAATCAAAAGGAAGAACCCGAAGAAGAGGTAATGATTTCACCACCCTTCTCCAAGTTCCTTTCTTCGTCCACTTCTTATTACTTTGTTATTACCATTCTAAAATAATAAATCTATTATAATATATATACAATGATGTTATTATAAATATGGTACAACCACATTAATTATTCTTTCCACCCTTTGAATAACATGTCACCATATGTGCGTACGTACGGCTTACCGTCTCCACGTCCTGTTGTAATTGTTATTCAATATATTATTATTTGGATGGGTATAATAATGATATGTAAATCATATAAATAATAAATATAACATGACAATGATTCTGTATATATGATATAATATCCAATTATATATTATTTTAATATCAAAAGAATGATATTTTCGCTCGTGCGTACGTACGGATTACCGTCTCCACGATGCGATGAGATTCATTTCCAAGTTCACCATTCATCGACGATTATAAAATATATATTACTAATAAGTATGTAATATATGACATAATAATTATACTGGAGATATATATATAAGGATTTATCTACTGAAATAAATCTTATTCACTTACTTCCGTTCAATACTATATGAAAACAGAAACAACGTTTATGCGTACATACAGACTACCATCTCCATAAACGGTGTTTTCCATTTCATATATATGTCTATTATACATATTTATATTCCAAATATATATGATATATTTATCATGTTTTATATTCTTGAAGTATTTAAATCATGATCTAAGTGATACAACCAAGAGTGACAAGTTAAAACACGTACGACAAAGAAAGTGATTATTACCCAAAATGTTAACTTAACATGGAAATTATTATTAAATGGGTAATATAAAGTCATAAATGAATCATGTATGATATCATAAATAGTAATATGGTTCTGTTATAATTTAATAACATACTACGATCTTCGTACAGGAGGTTAAACGTACCCTCGACTAAAGGAAAGTGCAAGGTAAGGGGTTTTCATCTCACTCCTTATTCCCGTGAGATCCATGCCATATTGCCACTATTACCTTTTGTGTGGTGTATGTACTACCCATAATTATATTCTTTGTGTAATACACTTTAATTTACGTGTATTTACATATTTATTGTATGATACCTCTTTCATGGGTTATATGTTTCGTAAGTTACCAAACTTGGAAGGGTTAATTTAACAATCTCTTTATTATCTGAGGTTGTTTTTACATAAGTATCTACTAGGACATATTTATTATCCATGTACATGTTTTATGAAAGAGTTTTCAAAGGGATTATTTTAAGGTACTTTTTACTAAAACATCATTTCAAATGTTTTAAATATTTATTCTTCTAAATCTTTTTTATTAATGTCCATGTCTTCATACTAGTTTTTAGGATTTATTTATATGGACATGAATTTTTTTTTAATGTTAATTCCTTTAAAAGATTCAAAGTTGTATGGGACACTTTTATTCAAAAATGTCTTTAAATGACTTCTTTTCTAAATTTTGTAAATTTTAAATGTTTTCATGAAAAATGGGTATTTATCTCAAAGAGTTTTACAAATCAATCTCTTCTATGTAAAAATACTTTAATGGATTTTAAACTTGTTTTGAAGTTGATTTATCATGATAAAAATCATTCATATTGGGTTGAAGGTTTTGTGATATATTTGACTATGGATATGTTATTTTTATACCATTCATGGTTTAGGGGTAAAGTATTGACATTTCTCATGCAAGTTTTAATACAAATTTTTATGTTATATTTTATCCTCTTGTTAAGATGAATGTGTTGGAGTAGTATGTTCCGGGTTGGGGACTGGTAAAAGTAAGCCCTCCGGGTTGGTGTCCGGTTATTAGAGGCACTCTGGGTTGGTGTCCGGTTATTAGAGGCACTTCGGGTTGGTGTCCGGTTATTAGAGGCACTCTGGGATGGAGTCCGGTTACATAGGCTCTCTGGGTTGGGTTCCGGTTACAGTTATCCCTTAGGTCTTGGCATGAGGCATCGACACAGAAATTATAGTTTGGCATCATGCATTCCATCATTATAAAAGTAGTTAGTGATATTGCATGTGATTATTCAATTAGTAGAATATCCATGTGAATAAGTAAATGGAATTATTTCATTTTATTTCTGCCATATTATACTGAACAACATGTTTAAAAGGATTTTGTTTTAGTTTTATACATTGCCTTAAATGTTTATTCTTATTTTTGAAATTTTCTGTTGTATTTCTTACCCTTACTGAGCATTTGAGCTCACCCCTTTATATGTTTTATTTTTCCCTGGATTCCATGAAGTGTAATGTGATTGATATGCAGGGTTAAGACAAGGGAATATTGGCATTCATAAAGGATTATTTCTGTTGTTTTGTATGTTATGAAGTGTAAAGTAACATTCATGTATGTAATCTATTTTCCAAGACTTCTAAAATGATCGGTTCTTTAGGACTTGGTTCCTTGTAATCATTCCAATGTTTTAAAATAATGCACCAACTCGAGGTCACTGGGGTCAGGGCGTTACAGTTGGTATCAGAGGAAGTTTAGCAATAACCTTGAAAACTAGATTTAGATAAACTATGATTAGGGCACATAGCCCTAAGATAGATTTTGAGGATTAGTATAGAAGAACTTCCTAGAATTTTGGTATTGTATAGATTTGTGAGTTTTCTGAGCAATACATCCCTGTTTGGATACGAGCAGGTAGAGGCGGCTCTGGCACAGATGTACCTAGGGGTAAAACCCGAAAACACCGCTTTGAGCTAGACTCGAATAGGAACTGGTGCACGGCAATGGGCCTTGCTGCACTCTTGGTTACGACACTCCCAGGGGATATGCTTAGGATAATTCTCATTTTCTTTAAAAACCATTATTAAGGGGTTATGAGTATATACATACTCAAAGAAAACATTTTTATGATTATGGATTATATCCATAAACTGTTCAATTTGTGTTAGGTATTTTACAAGTTTGGTAATTATTCATTGCAATTCATAAACTGAACTAGTTTATGCTATTGTATAGAAATGGCGCCCAGTAGAAGGAATGTGAACTCCCGTAATATGTATGATCCAAAGAGTAAGAAGGATCATATCTTTCATGGTCCTATGCCAGAATTTAGAAGGGGAATAGTTTCCCACGTATTATCATCATATGAAGAAATAGTATCATGTGTTGATAAGATGAGTAATGAATTCTCGGAGTCCTATTTCTTTGAAGGGAAGCAAGAGAAGAAAATAATGGAAGAGAGAAATATGGGTAAAGGGAAGAGGGAAACGAATAATTTCCCCATATGTGATAACTGTGGGAAGAAACACCATGGAACTTTCCTGAAAGGAATGAGAGTTTATTATAAGTGTGGAGGAAAAGGGCACAAAGTACGTGACTGCAAGGGTAAGAAAATGGTTACAAATGTACAATGCTTCATTTGCAAGGAGTTTGGACACTACGCGAACCTATGTCCCAGTCATCAGACTATGCTGCAAATGATGATATTGGATAGAAATCAAGTTATGATACTACCACAGTGAAGAGGAATGATTAGAGTTCTTATGTTGATTATGAAATTTTAGTGTTTTATCAACAATGTACTTGTTATAATAATTATGGAGTATATATGGATTGTACTGCAGTACTATTTCATTAAGGACTTGAGATTGTGTGGAACAAAGAAAAATGACTCAATAGCAGGATATATTTTTGGAAAATATATGGTTGAGATAATGATAAACCATAATATAATTCTGATACCGAGGTAGTGATTTTGGAATAATACATGATTGATTTGGATAAATTATATTGGATATTCTTGACTACCTTGAAACCGATTAATGATTTGTATATTCCATCATTGTTGGGGTTTAAAAAATTTTTGGATTGAAGGAGTATATATATAATTCTTTAAGGAATAATGGATCTTGAATGTAATCAATAAGGTTTTATGGTAATTCAGGATGTTGCAATGTTTTTATAGAATACATGATGAAGGTGTTCACATGTTATTATGCAGAAAAAAGGATCTTTATTGTGTTTACCTTCCTTATAAATTTTGGATTGAAGTATTTTGGATAGTTCTAGTTTGGATTATTTTGGATTTCCATAAAAGGACAACCTGGAGGTCGGGCGGCAACCCGTCACGTCCGGTAAGGCCATGAGACTTGAACCCACAACCGAAGGGTGACAAGGGTGTATCACCTACCACTAACCCACGTGATGTCCTCGATTTAATAATGTCATTTTTTAATGGTTCTGCTAGATGAATTATAAATTCATTTTTAACCCTATACGAATAGTATAAATAGAATATTATTTTTAAGTTCTATTATCTTTTAGAGTGAAAGATGAGTCTGTGGTAGAAATTAGTCAAAGGATGGAACTCTACTTGTCAAGAATATATTTTTCTTCTTCTCTTATTCTATGAAGAAATTAATTCTTATACTTTATTTAAGGAATCCTAAAACCAAAAATGTGTTATCCTAATACCCTATGTTTTTTTGAACCGATGGTATTTCAAATCATCATAGATTGATGAATTTAAGGACCTCAATTTTACACTTGTTTGTGATTGATGACCTCAATCACTACCTATAAATATTTACGTTTTTCCTCCAATTATATGTCTCTAATTACCACCAATGTTCTCCTAATTGAGATCATAATTTGGTGGTGACCCTTTCCTTTCTCTCTTCCTCATATTAAGACTAAATTTTAGTAACCCAATTTCCGATGAGGGTTTTTCCACAAAGATATTTTCTATATTCAACCTTTTATTTTTTGGAAGAACAATTTCAAATTGCGAGGACGCAATTTATTGAAGGGGGGAGAATGTAACACCCCAAGATTTCATAGTGTGTTATTTCTTCAAAATATTTCAATAACTTTCACTACACGCAACACCGAGTTCAAGCGCACCATGATTTACCAAAAAAGCTGTTAAAAAGAGGTTATGAATAATATTAACTAAATTTTAAACTTTATATAATCCTTATAATTTTAGAATCTATATTATGAGTTTCTTAGACATAATTCATTTTCAGTATTGCACTTTTACCAACTTTTAATAGTGAACCCTTTTTAAATACAATATTTTAAAATTTTTTACTAAATGGGGATATCAAAAAATTTAAAATGAAACATTCCAAGCTTCCACGGTATGCTTTCCTTTGAATAATACAGTATCATGTGTTGTACTCAACTTTGAGTTCTAACACACACCACAACCAATCAAACTAACCGTTATGAATAGTAATACCTACTTTTTGAAATTATATAAATTTTATCTCTCAAAATGGACTTCATTTTTGGATTCTTAATAACGAATTTAGCCTATGGTGAAATTTTGGAACATTTCTGATAACACTTATATTTTGATGAATAGTGAAAATTATTAAATTTTAATTAAAAACAACTTTTTAAATCAAAATAATAAATAGTGATAAATTATGAATTTGAGTGGTTTTAAATTATATTTAGAATAAATTTTTAACATTTAATAAAATTTTGGTCATTGGACATAATTTTACAATTAAACCAGACATAAACAAGTGTCAATCTTTTGATAGTTATTATCTCTTAAAACACGCTTTTTTTTTAACAACGGGAATTAATTTTAAATTAATTTCTGCCACTTTTGTGTTTTGAATTTGGAAAAATGGATTCCATATTTGTAATCAGGATTTTCAAATTGTTTAAATAGGTATCTTTTATTTTTAGAGATTTTGAATAATTATTTCAGTAAATATTTTATTTACCATGGTTAAGGGTAAATCCGGTAAATAAGGGTTAAAATAATCATACTATAATAAAACTAAATTACCCTAAAACATGTCCTAGATTTATTGGTTGATACATGTTCGACCATAGGCATCTTTGGGTCGATTTTGGGACCCCATGGAGCCACTTGTGGGTGATAGGGTCACTTTATTTTAATTAAGTTAAAATAAGTACAAAAATGACATAAGCATATATATTTTACAAAAACAATTTTTACACAGGGTTATATATGTTGGATTTTAGACTAAAAATATTAATTAGAAATCTAAAACGATTTCCTACATAATTATATTTTATTTATAATTTTTATACTTTAAATAATATAATTTATTTATGACACAATTATGATGCAGTAATTACCATAATATTGACAAATTAAAATAATTGATATTATAAATACCCAAATAAATATAATTTGAGAATTTTAATGAATTAAAATAATTTTATAGGGTAATATGACATATTAGGATTGATTTACATAACGTTTTTCGAAGTAAACATCCTGTTATGAGTTTCAAAAAAATCAACTATTGAATAGTGTCAAAATTGACATAAAAGAGTTTTTAAAACAAATATTATATTATTAATTGATATTAAATTCCTAAAAATCTAAGGATCGGCCAAGAGACTTATATCATGATAGTTATATCATTAATGGACCACTTTGGGGGTCGTTTGGATGTATATAGTGAGTTTAATAACCATATAATATAAAAATACAAAGAGACATTGTAAAAGTGAAACTAATTAACTTAGAGTTAATATTTAATGATAAGGTTAATATAGAAACTCAAACCTATCTAAATTATATTGTCTGATTGGTTTTCGACCCATACCCACCTTGAAATTTAAATAATCAACTTTGGAGCCATTAGAAACCGATTATGAATTTATTATAAATTAATATTTCTATATTTTCCAAAGGTGCCCCTCACCCCTCTTATAAAAGGGCACTGCTCCTTCTCATTTCTTGACAACTTCAAAGCCTTTTGGTTCGGCCAAAATCTGCCCAAATACTCTCCAAACTTCCCTCATTACGACCTAGAGGCCTTAGATTGATCAGAAATACAACCTAAGGATCCCTTTTGATCAAATAAAAAGGAAGAACCTGAAGAAGAGATAATGATTTCACCACCCTTTTCCAAGTTCCTTTCTTCTTCCACTTCTTCTTCCATTGTTATTACCATTCTAAAATAATAACTCTAGTATCAAATATATACAGTGATGTTATTATAAATATTGTACAACCATATTCAGTATTCTATCCACCCTTTGAATAACATGTCACCATACGTGCGTACGTACGACTTACCGTCTCCACGTCGTGGTGTAATTGTTATTCAATATATTATTATTTGGATGGGTATAATAATGATCTTTAATTCATATAAATAATAAATATAACATTATAATTATTCTGTATATATGATATACTATCCAATTATATATTATTTTAATATCAAAAGAATGATATTTTCGCTCGTGCGTACGTACGGATTACCGTCTCCACGACGCGATGAGATTCATTTCCAAGTTCACCATTCATCGACGATTATAAAATATATATTACTAATAAGTATGTAATATATGACATAATAATTCTACTGGAGATATATATATATATAAGGAATTATGTACTTACATACATCTTATTCACTTATTTCCGTTCAATACTATATGAAAATAGAAACAGCGTTTATGCGTACGTACGAACTACCGTCTCCATAAACAGTGTTTTCCATTTCATATATATGTCTATTATACATATTTATATTCCAAATATATATGATATATTTATCATGTTTTATATTCTGGATGTATTTAAATCATTATCTATGTGATACAACCAAGAGTGACAAGTTGAAACACGTACGATAAAGAAAGTGATTATTACCCGAAATGTTAACTTAACATGGAAATTATTATTAAATGGGTAATATAAAGTCATAAATGTATCATGTATGATATCATAAATAGTAATATGGTTCAGGTATAATTTAATAACATACTACGATCTTCTTACAGGAGGTTAAACGTACCCTCGACTAATGGAAAGTGCAAGGTGAGGGGTTTTCATCTCACTCCATATTCCCGTGCGATCCATGCCATATTGCCACTATTACCTTTTGTCTGGTGTATTTACTGCCCATAATTATATTATTTGTGTAATACACTTTAATTTACGTGTATTTACATATTCATTGTATGATACCTCTTTCATGGGTTGTATTTTTCGTAAGTTACCAAACTGGGAAGGGTTAATTTAACAATCTCTTTATTATCTGAGGTTGTTTTTACATAAGTATCTACTAGGACATATTTAATATCCATTTTCATGTTCCATGAAAGAGTTTTCAAAGGGATTATTTTAAGGTACTTTTTACTAAAACATCATTTCAAATGTTTTAAGTATTTATTCTTCTAAATCTTTCTTATTAATGTCCATGTCTTCAAAATGGTTTTTAAGGATTTATTTATATGGAAATGAATGTTTTTTAAAAATATTAATTCCCTTAAAAAGTTTCAAAGTGGTATGGGACACTTTGATTCAAAAATGTCTTTAAATGACATATTTTCTAAATTGTGTGACTTCTAAATGTTTTCATGAAAAAGGGGTATTTCTCTCAAAGAGTTTTACAAATCAATCTCTTCTATGTCAAAATCCTTTAATGGATTTTAAACTTGTTTTGAAGTTGATTTATCATGATACAAATCTTCCATATTTTGTTGAAGGTTTTGTGATATTTTTGACTGTGGATATGTTATTTTTATACCATTCATGGTTTAGGGGTAATGTATTGACATTTCTCATGCTATTTTTAATACAAATTTTTATGTTATATTTCATCCTCTTCTTAAGATGAATGTGTTGGACTAGTATGTTCTGGGTTGGGGACCAGTAAAAGTAAGCCCTCCGGGTTGGTGTCCGGTTATTAGAGGCACTCCGGGTTGGTGTCTGGTCATTAGAGGCACTCTGGAATGGAGTCCGGTTATAGAGGCTCTCTGGGTTGGGTTCTAGTTACAGTTATCCCTTAGGTCTTGGCATGAGGCCTCGACATAGAAATTATAGTTCGGCATCATGCATTACATCATTATGAAAGTGGTTACTGATATTGAATGTGATTATTAGATTAGTATAATATCCATGTGAATAAGTAAATGGAATTATTTCATTTTATTTCTACCATATTATACTGAATTTCATGTTTAAAAGGATTTTGTTTTAGTTTTATACAATGGCTTAAATGATTATGCTTATTTTTGAAAGTTTTCTTTGTATTTCGTACCCTTACTGAGCATTTGATCTCACCCCTTTCTATGTTTTATTTTTCCCAGGATTCCAAGAAGTGTAATGTGATTGATATGCAGGGTTAAGACAAGGTAATATTGGCATTCATAAAGAATTATTTATGTTGTTTTGTATGTTATGAAGTGTAATGTAACATTCATGTATGTAATCTATTTTCCAAGACTGCTAAACTGATCGGTTATTCGGGACTTTTTTCCTTGTAATCATGCTAATGTATTAAAATAATGCACCGAATCTGGGTCACTAGGGTCGGGGTGTTACACAAGAAGTTGATTATAGTACTCTCAATGCGAACAAATCTTCCTAAATACTCGTCTTTTGGAGAAAATATGAGTTTGATTATGGAATCTAATAAAAGTTGAATGTCTATGTGATAAGTAAATATGTTTCATTATGATATAGTTAAGCTCAGAAAAAAATTCCTCAATGGAAAGTATCTTAAAACAAAAATGTTTTATGTTAACTTTTCTTACTGGGGAATCGAATACCATTTAACCCATCACAAGTTTCTGATTTTCTTGTGGTTAACTTTCTCATATACATGTTTACTATCACTCTCCATCAGAACATGACCCTTTGTTTTCTCCTCCATATCCATATTTTCATTCTTGTAATCCTAGTATGGGTTAACTCAGATGACCTTTGTACTTATCTCCCTTCCTTTTAATGTGATAGTTTTACTGACCCTTGTTCTGATGTGGGACGTTCAATGAAGTTTCCAAGCCCAATTTTGAAATTGCGAGGACGCAATTCGCAAAAGGGGGGAAGGATGTAACATCACAGGTAAATAAATAATATTATATACTAAGGTTTATCAATATTTGTTAATAAAATGTTAATATTAATTTAAAGGGAATGTTATGCTCGATGGTGTACCCAATACGCAACAATGAGTTTCTTTGAAATCTTACATTGCACACTAATAATATTATAATATTATAATAGCTAACACCTAGCAATTATAATGGATGGAATGAACAGAAATAACTACAAAATGATTACATATGTTTGTTAAATATTTTTACATTTATCCAATAAATGTTAGAGGCTTAAAATCCAAATGAATCCAATTCTAAGAATAAGTACTCTAATTTTTTTAAAGTTTGTTTTACCACCTTTTGATGGCGAACATTTTTAAAACTATATTTTGTCAATTTTATAAGCTCTATTTTTCAAAATAAACTTCTTATTTATAATTGGAAAATTGAAATTTAGTTCGGTTAAATTTTTGGTATGTTTTTGACATTGTTCATTTTTTAATGAATAGTAAACAAATACTGCATTTTACATCAAAACTGCTTTTTCATATAATTTAAATATATGGTTAGATTATATTTTTAATTGGTTTTAAAGTTTAATTAGAATATATTTTTACCATTTAATTCAATGGTGGTCATTAGAATTAATTTCACTTTGAAAATGGACATAAACAAGTGCCAAACTTTTCATAGATATTGCTTCAAAAAAACCCGCTATTTGTTTTGACAACAGGAAATATTTTTAAATTAAATATTGCAATTTCTGTGTTTTGAATTTGGTAAAATGGATTCCATATTTGTAATCAAAAGGTCCAAATTATGTAATTAAGACTCTTGTTTTTGGACATTATGAATAGTAACTATGGTAATTATCTTTAATTATCGCGATTAATTAGTAATCGGGTAGTTAAGGATAATAAAATAATATCATAATAATTACAAATGACCCCAACATGTGCCCTAATGATACTGGTTGTGTCATTTCCAACCATGGTATTCCTTGTGCTGAACTTTGGGACCCCTTGGAATCACCTTTGTGTGATAGTGACACTTTATCATTTTATTTTTTAAAGAAAGGAAAATATAACAAAAGTATGTATCACCCAAGTAAAACAATTTTAGTTTTGTCTATGTAAATTATCTCTTAGACTATAAATATTCATTGTAAATATAATAAGTGTTCCTAAATCATAGTATTTTTTTTATAATTTTTAGACATTAAATAAATTAAATTATTTATGACATCATGATGATGCAGCGATTACCTTATTAATGAACGATTTAAATAAAATGAAAAGATAACGTAAAATATAAGACTTACACTTGGAAAAAACTTATTGGATGAGTATATTTCGGACCCTTATCACCTTATAATCGAAATATATAAATGTGGGACCTTTAAAATATGAAAAGCTTTTTGAAATAAAGTAACATTTCTTGACTTTCCATGAGTGCCCCTCCTCTCCTATTATAAAAGGCCCCCACCTCTACCTCCTTACCCACACCTCTCAATCCTTTGGATCGGCCAACCCTTGACCATTTTATCTCTCCACATCCCTCTCTTAATCATTGAAGCCTCACCTTAGGCAGAAAGCTCTTTAAGAAACCCTTTTTGGTTCAAACCAAAGGGAGTTACCCGATTTAAAGTTAATGTCTTCTCTTATGTTATTTTGTTTTATTTTGATTCTCCAACCCCCTAAAATCTATTTATTCCTTTATTTTGTAACAACACTAGTATATTCAATATACTATGATGTTGTTATAAGAAGTATTCGAGCTACACTTACACACACATCTGTCTAATAGTTAATGAACATACTGTTTCTGTGGATGGTGAATTACTGCCTCACGAAAAGATGATTGTTCAATATTATTTTAACACCTTTAAAGCTGGCCATTACGATGTCACTGTATTTCATATATTATATATATGGTATTTATGTTTTATATATTCTTCTGTATTTTATATTTAAAACATACCTTTATTCTTTTCATGTTGTGAAAATGCGATAATTTCATATGAGGAAGTGCAGACTACTGCCCCCTCAAGTGATGTGACTCGTTCATGCAATACATAGAATGTATAAAAAATGAAATTAATGAACTTATGTGACCCATATAACATTTATATTATATTGGAATTATAATATATATATCTATAAATTATTTTTAATTCCATTAATATGACAAAGAAATAAAAGTAGTGTTCATGCGTACGTACGGCCTACCATCTCCATGAACGGTGAATTTCATTTATTTTTGTCTCCAAATGTTATGGAATAGTATATAATGAATATTTACTGGATATATATGATATTTAAATCATTAATACTATTCTGGAGATGATGTATTTATAACTACATGGACGATTCTTTTCAAACAAGTTCATTTTTGACTCATGTACCAAACATCGACAAAAACGCCTGATATGAACTCACATTATTAACCAATTATTATAATATTATAATATGTGATATGAACTGAATAATAATTTTTAAAGGATATACTTATGCAATTATAAATTGACCAATGTTTTTTATTCAGGAATGTAAAGCAACGAACAAGAAAAGTCATACTTGAGGTAATGGATCCAACCTCTCTCTTTCTTTTAAAGTACTCTCTTTTATGTAACTTATTTTAAGCTACTCTTTATTATGTTGGGGGATGTTCTTATATAATCCTATTTCTGTAAATTTTATTTTAATATGATGAGAGAATCTATTTGATCTCATCAATCCATTTTTTTAATTTTTATGTGGCGCCGTTAGGCTGACGAATTTTTATAAGGGGATTTTCATCTCAGTTTTTATTCCCATGAGATTCATGCTACATTGGACACTATTTACTTTAGTGTGGGGTATGTACTGCCCATTATTTTACAATTTGTATAATATAGTCTCATTTATGGGTATTTACATCTTCATTTTATGACCCTTCATCCATGGGGTGTACGTTTCGAATGTTTCCCAAGTCGGTAAGGGAACCTTTCACACTCCTCTTTTTAAAAGAATTAATTTTTTATGTCTTTTAATTTATATCTTTTTATTTTGGGATATGTTCTTCTATATCCTTATTGATGTAAATTTTATTTCCAAGTGATGAGATACCATTTTCTCTCTCATTAACTAATTTTATGAATTTTAATGTGACGCCGTTAGACTGTCGAATTTTACCAAAGGAACTTCTTAACCCAATTTTGATTTTTGAGGTTCAACTTGTAGTTATTGAATATGTCATCCTATGAATATGTTTGAATGACATCTGATTATTTTACACATAATATCCAATTATATTGGGTGTATTTATATATGTCACACATAATTATGAGATTGATTTATCACTACTACAACCTGCGCCTTTATCAGCGCTAAAAACCATCATTAACAGCGCTAGAAAAGTGCTGTTAATTCTGGCGTAGATATAGAGGGGGTCCCCTTTATCAGCGCTCTGAGAAGCGCTGATATAGGGGACCTTTATCACCGCTTCTGGGAGCACTGATAAAGGGGTCCTTTATCAGCACGCAGTGGAGGGCTGATAAAGGTCAACTATATCAGCGCTTCTCAGAGCACTGATACAGGTTCCTTTATCAGCACTCCTTTAGCGCTGTTAAAGGTTTCCTTTATCAGCGCTAAAAAAGCGCTGATAAAGGGCCCAACGCCTGCACCTAAAAAATAGTACATGCACACCTACACACCAGAATACCTGAATAAAGTAGCACATGCACACATGCACACCTGCACAGCATAGCACCCACACCCAATATTTTGACTGACAACAGTATATACATTTATTTAACATCATGAATACAAAAAAACGAATTGCTATATACATTTCAAAAATTGTATTACATGGTTGCATTTACAATTATTCAACAACAGTTATAAACATTCATGTTTCATCCTTTGATATCCGTGATCCGCTCTCGATGGTATTTGTTGCCGAACAAAGCATCCAAACTCAAGGAAAAAAAATCACCTATATAAGAAAACAAATATTATGTTACTAATGCAATAATGAAAGAAATTAAAACATAATATGAAAGAATACATTAATATGGAAATGTGAAACTAAAATATTAAATTTTAAACTCAAAAGTTTTCATTTTCATAACAATGGAAGGGAATAATGTAAAATCAATATGTTTTTGATTGATTTATCTCATTTAATAAATAATGATTCTTTATCTAATGAAAAGCTTTACCGGTCACACTGTGCGTCGGATTGAGGTGCAGTCGATTCGTACGCGTCACAAATGACACGTGGATCGTTGTCCTAAAGTATCAAAACAATCTGAAGGCATTTTATCGGTTTGGTGTATGTCATTGGTGTTGTTTTCCAAAGTTTATCTCATTTTCAAACTGATATCAGACACTTTTAGCCATACCGGTCACACCGTGCGTCGGATTGAGGTGAGGTCGATTCTTAGACGTCACAAATGACTCGTGGATCGTTTTCCTAAAGTATCAAAACAATCCGAAGGCATTTGCTCGGTTTGGCGTATGTCATTGGTGTTGTTTTCCAAAGTTCATGTCATTTTCAAACTGATATCATACAATTTTAGCCATACCGGTCACATCGTGTGTCGGATTGAGGTGCAGTCGATTCATACACGTCACAAATGACTCGTGGATCGTTTTCCTAAAGTATCAAAACAATCCGAACGTATATGCTCGTTTTGGCGTATGTCATTGGTGTTGTTTTCCAAAGTTTATGTCATTTTCAAACTGATATCAGACAATTTTAGCCATACCGGTCACATCGTGCGTCGGATTGATGTGCGGTTGATTCATACACGTCACAAATGACTCATGGATCGTTGTCCTAAAGTATCAAAACAATCCTAAGGCGTTTGCTCGGTTTGGCGTATGTCATTGGTGTTGTTTTCCAAAGTTCATGTCATTATCATACTGATATCAGACAATTTTAGCCATACCGGTCACACCGTGCGTCGGATTGAGGTGAGGTCAATTCTTATGCATCACAAATGACTCTTGGATCGTTTTCCTAAAGTATGAAAACAATCTGAACGCATTTGCTCAGTTTGGCATATGACATTGGTGTAGTTTTCCAAAGTTCATGTCATTTTCAAACTGATATCAGACAATTTTAGTCATACCGGTCACACCGTGCGTCGGATTGAGGTGCGGTCGATTAGTACACATCACAAAGGACTCGTGGATAGTTTTCATAATGTATCAAAACAATCCGAAGGCATTTTCCCAGTTTGGCGTATGTCATTGGTGTTGTTTTCCAAAGTTTATCTCAATTTGAAACTGATATCAGACACTTTTAGCCATACCGGTCACACCGTGCGTCGGATTGAGGTGCGGTCGATTCGTACGCGTCACAAATGACTCGTGGATCATTTTCCTAAAGTATCAAAACAATACGAATGTGTTTTCTCGGTTTGGAATATGTCATTGGTGTTGTTTTCCAAAGTTCATGTCATTTTCAAACTGATATCAGACAATTTTAGCCATACCGGGCACACAGTGCGTCGGATTGAGGTGCGGTCAATTCGTACATGTTAAAAATGACCCGTGGATCATTGTCCTAAAGTAGCAATACAATCCGAAGGCGTTTTCTTAGTTTGGCGTATGTCATTGGTGTTGTTTTCCAAAGTTCATGTCATTTTCAAACTGATATCAGACAATGTTAGCCATACCGGTCACACCGTGCGTCGGATTGAGGTGCGGTCGATTCGTACACGTCACAAATGACTTTTTAATCATTTTCCTAAAGTATCAAAACAATCCGAAGGCGTTTGCTCGGTTTGGAATATGTCATTGGTGTTGTTTTCCAATGTTTATCTCATTTTCAAACAGATATCAGACACTTTTAGCCATACCGGTCACACCGTGCATCGGATTGAGGTGCGGTCGATTCGTACACGTCACAAATGACTCGTGGATCGTTTTCCTAAAGTATCAAAACAATTAGAACGCATTTTCTCAGTTTGGCGTATGTCATTGGTGTTTTTTTCCAAAGTTCATGTCATTTTCAAACTAATTTCAGACAATTGTATCTATACCGGTCACACCGTGCGTCCGATTGAGGTGCGGTCAATTCGTATACGTCAAAAATGACTCGTGGATCGTTTTCCTAAAGTATCAAAACAATCCGAATGCATTTTCTCGGTTTGGCGTATGTCATTGGTGTTGTTTTCGAAAGTTTATCTCATTTTCAAACTGATATCAGATACTTTTAGCCATACCGGTCACACCGTGCGTCGGATTGAGGTGCGGTCGATTCTTACACGTCGAAAATGACTCGTGGATCGTTTCCCTAATGTATGAAAACAATCCGAAGGCGTTTGAGTGGTTTGGCATATGTCATTGGTGTTGTTTTCCAAAGTTCATGTCATTATCAAACTGATATCAGACAATTTTAGCCATACCGGTCACACCGTGCGTCGGATTGAGGTGAGGTCAATTCGTATGCGTCAAAAATGACTCTTGGATCGTTTTCCTAAAGTATGAAAACAATCCGAACGCGTTTGCTCAGTTTGGCGTATGACATTGGTGTAGTTTTCCAAAGTTCATGTCATTTTCAAACTGATATCAGACACTTTTAGTCATACCGGTCACACCGTGCGTCGGATTGAGGTGCGATCAATTCGTACACATCACAAATGACTCGTGGATCGTTGTCATAAAGTATCAAAACAATCCGAAGGCGTTTTCTTAGTTTGGCGTATGTCATTGGTGTTGTTTTCCAAAGTTTATCTCAATTTGAAGCTGAATCAAACACTTTTAGCCATACCGGTCACACCGTGCGTCGGATTGAGGTGCGGTCGATTCATACGCGTCAAAAATGACTCGTGGATCGTTGTCCTAAAGTATCAAAACAATACGAATGCGTTTGCTCGGTTTGGCGTATGTCATTGGTGTTGTTTTCCAATGTTCATGTCATTTTCAAACTGATATCAGACAATTTTAGCCATACCAGTCACACAGTGCGTCGGATTGAGGTGCGGTCAATTCGTACATGTTAAAAATGACTCGTGGATCGTTGTCCTAAAGTAGCAAAACAATCCGAAGGCATTTTCTCAGTTTGGCGTATGTCATTGGTGTTGTTTTCCAAAGTTCATGTCATTTTCAAACTGATATCAGACAATTTTAGCCATACCGGTCACACCGTGTGTCGGATTGAGGTGCGGTCGATTCTTACACGTCAAAAATGACTTTTTAATCATTTTACTAAAGTATCAAAACAATCCGAAGGCGTTTTCTCGGTTTGGCATATGTCATTGGTGTTGTTTTCCATAGTTTATCTCATTTTCAAACAGATATCAGACACTTTTAGCCATACCGGTCACACCGTGCATCGGAATGAGGTGCGGTCGATTCGTACACGTCACAAATGACTCGTGGATCGTTTTCCTATAGTATCAAAACAATCCGAACGCATTTTCTCGGTTTGGCGTATGTCATTGGTGTTGTTTTCCAAAGTTCATGTCATTTTCAAACTGATATCAGACAATTTTATCTATACCGGTCACACCGTGCGTCGGATTGAGGTGCGGTCAATTCATATACGTCACAAATGACACGTTGATCGTTTACCTAAAGTATCAAAACAATCCGAATGCATTTTCTCAGTTTGGCGTATGTCATTGGTGTTGTTTTCGAAAGTTTATCTCATTTTCAAACTGATATCAGATACTTTTAGCCATACCGGTCACACCGTGCGTCGGATTGAGGTGCGGTCGATTCTTACACGTTGCAAATGACTCATGGATCGTTGCCCTAAAGTATGAAAACAATCCGAAGGCGTTTGCGTGGTTTGGCGTATGTCATTGGTGTTGTTTTCCAAAGTTCATGTCATTTTCAAACTGATATCAGACAATTTTAGCCATACCGGTCACACCGTGCATCGGATTGAGGTACAGTCGATTCTTACGCGTCACAAATGTCTCGTGGATCATTGTCCTAAACTATAAAAACAATCCAAAGGCATTTGCTCAGTTTGGATTATGTCATTGGTGTTGTTTTTCAAAGTTTATCTCATTTTCAAACTGATATCAGACACTTTTAGCCATACCGGTCACACCGTGCTTTGGATTGAGGTGCGGTCGATTCGTACACGTCACAAATGACTCGTTGATCGTTGTCCTAATGTATCAAAACAATACAAAGGCGTTTTCTCGGTTTGGAGTATGTCATTGGTGTTGTTTTCCAAAGCTTATCTCAATTTGAAACTGATATCAGACACTTTTAGCCATACCGGTCACACCGTGCGTCGGATTGAGGTGCGGTTGTTTCGTACGCATCACAAATGACTCGTGGATTGTTGTCCTAAAGTAATAAAACAATCCGAACATGTTTTCTTGGTTTGGCGTATGTCATTGTTGTTGTTTTCCAAAGTTCATGTCATTTTGAAACTGATATCAGACAAATTTAGCTATATCGGTCACACCGTGCGTCGGATTGAGGTGCGGTCGATTCGTACACGTCAAAAATGACTTTTGGATCGTTTTCCTAAAGTATCAAAACAATCCGAAGGCGTTTTATCGGTTTGATGTATGTCATTGGTGTTGTTTTCCAAACTTCATGTCATTTTCAAACTGATTTCAGACAATTTTAGCCATACCGGTCTCACCGTGCGTCGGATTGAGGTTCGGTCGATTCGTACGCGTCAAAAATGACTCTTGGATCGTTTTCCTAAAGTATCAAAACAATCCGAATGCGTTTGCTCGGTTTGGAGTATGTCATTGGTATTGTTTTCCAAAGTCTGACTCATTTTCAAACTGATATCAGACACTTTTAGCCATACCGGTCACACCGTGCGTCGGATTGAGGTGCGGTCGATTCATACGCGTCACAAATGACTCGTGGATCGTTGTCCTAAAGTATCAAAACAATACGAATGTGTTTGCTCGGTTTGGCATATGTCATTGGTGTTGTTTTCCAATGTTCATGTCATTTTCAAACTGATATCAGACAATTTTAGCCATACCAGTCACACAGTGCGTCGGATTGAGGTGCGGTCAATTCGTACATGTTAAAAATGACTCGTGGATCGTTGTCCTAAAGTAGCAAAACAATCCGAATGCATTTGCTCAGTTTGGCGTATGTCATTGGTGTTGTTTTCCAAAGTTCATGTCATTTTCAAACTGATATCAGACAATTTTAGCCATACCGGTCACACCGTGCGTCGGATTGAGGTGCGGTCGATTCGTACACGTCAAAAATGACTCTTGGATCATTGTACTAATGTATCAAAACAATCCGAAGGTGTTTTCTCAGTTTGGTGTGTGTCATTGGTGTTGTTTTCCAAAGATTATCTCATTTTCAAACTGATATCAGACACTTTTAGCCATACCGGTCACACCGTGCGTCGGATTGAGATGCGGTCGATTCGTACGTGTCACAAATGATTTGAGAAGAGTCACATGCATGATCTATTACAAACTTGATAAATTATTTCACGCATTCTTCATACACTTTTGTCAACCGATTGGCATTCATCCATTCTTTATTTATATTCATCCTATTTAAAATCCATAGGATTAGTATATAGGTTAAAGGAGAAGTAATATGAGTATAATTTAGTTAAAAAACAACATACTTCAAGGAAATAAAGGAATAAATAAATACAAAAAAATAAAAAATATATTTGGAACCACTACAATCCCCAAGCCTCACATCAATATGATACCACCGTGCGCCAGTTGAATCGCCCATAAAACCTAATCTAGATAAATCAAAAATCATTAGAAACTAAATATAAAGAATAAAATGGTAAGGAAGATGGTAAAATCACTTGAGGCACCTCTCAAACCGTGGTGGAGGAGGAGGCAGCAGAGTAGGCAGAGGAGGAGGAGGAGGAGGTGGCTCCGGTGGAGGAGGAGGATGAGGCAGCAGACTAGGAGGAGGAGGAGGAAGCACCGGTGGAGGAGGAGGAGGACGAGGCTGCGATGGAGGAGAAGGAGGAGGAGGAGGAGGAGCAGAGGAGGAGGAGGAGGCAGAGGCAGCGTAGGAGGAGGAGGATGAGGCCGGTGGAGGGGAGGAGGAGCAGGAGCAGAGGAGGAGGCGGCCACGGCGGAGGAGGAGGCAGCGGAGGCAGCAAAGGAGGAGGAGGAGGCCGCGGTGGAGGAGGAGGAGGCCGCGGTGGAGGAGGAGGCACCGGCGTGACTGCGGCGTGACTGCGGCGTGACCACAGCGTGACCGCAACACGTGGAGGAGGAGGAGACGTGGAGGCACTGGAGGCACCGACAGAGGAGGAATAGGCATCGGCAGAGGAGGAGGAGGCCGCGGTGGAGGAGGAGGCACCGGAGGCACCGGCGGTAGCGCGGAGGTAGGGCGGAGGCAGGGCGGAGGTAGCAAAGGCAGCGAAGGAGGAGGAGGATGAGGCCGGTGGAGGTGAGGAGGAGCAGAAGCAGATGAGGAGGCGGTAGCCGCAGAGGCACCGGTGTGACCGCGGCGTGACCGCCGCGTGACCGCGGCGTGACTGCAGAGGAGGTGGCGTCCGTGGAGGCACCGGCGGCATCAGTGGAGGAGGAGGAGGCATCGTCGGAGGAGGAGGGGGCCGCGGTGGAGGAGGAGGCACCGACGGCAGCGCAGAGGCAGGACGGAGGTAGGGTGGAGGCAGCGGAGGCAGCGGAGGCAGCGGAGGAGGAGGAGGATGAGGCCGGTGGAGGAGGAGGAGGAGGAGCAGGAGCAGAGGATGAGGCGGTGGCTGTGGCGTAGTAGGAGGATGGCAGCGGCCGCGGAGGCACCGGCGTGACCGCGGCGTGACCGCGGTGTGACCGCGGCGTGACCGCGGCGTGATCGCGGTGTGACCGCGGTGTGACCGCGGCGTGACCGCCGTGTGACCGCAGCGCGTGGAGGAGGGGGAGACTTGGAGTCACTGGTGGCACCGACAGAGGAGGAGGAGGCATCGGCGGAGGAGGAGGAGGCCGCGGTGGAGGAGGAGGCACCGGAGGCACCGGCGGCAGCGCGGAGGCAGGGCGGAGACAGGGCGGAGACAGTGAAGGCAGCATAGGAGGAGGAGGATGAGGCCAGTGGAGGGGAGGAGGAGCAGGAGCAAAGGAGGAGGCGGTGGCCGTAGAGGCACCGACATGACCGCGGAGTGACCACGGCGTGACAGCAGAGGAGGAGGCGGCCACGGAGGCACCGGCGGCATCGACGGAGGAGGAGGAGGCATCGTCGGAGGAGGAGGAGGCCGCGGTGGAGGAGGAGGCACCGGTGGCAGCGTAGAGGCAGGGCGGAGGCAACAGAGGCAGCGGAGGCAGCAGATGAGGAGGAGGATGAGGCCGGTGGAGGAGGAGGAGGAGGAGAAGGTGCAGAGGAGGAGGCGGCGGCCGCGGCGTAATAGGAGGTGGCGGCGGCAGCGGAGGCACCGGCGTGACCGCGGCGTGACTGCCGCATGACCGCAGCGTGACCGCAGCGCTCGGAGTAGGAGGATACGTGGAGGTACTGGTGGCACCGGCGGAGGAGGAGGAGGCATCGGCAGAGGAGGAGGAGGCCGCGGTGGAGGAGGAGGCACCGGAGGCACCGGCGGCAGCGCGAAGGCAGGGCAGAGGCAGGGCGGAGGCAGCGAAGGCAGCGGAGGAGGAGGAGGATGAGGCCGGTGGAGGGGAAGAGGAGTAGGAGCAGAGGAGGAGGCGGCATCCACAGAGGCACCGGCGTGACCGCGGCGTGACCGCGGCGTGACCGCGGTGTGACCGCAGAGGAGGAGGCGGCTGCGGAGGCACCAGCGGCACCGGCGGAGGAGGAGGAGGCAACGGCGGAGGAGGAGGAGTCCGCGGTGGAGGAGGAGGCACCGGCGGCAGTGCAGAGGCAGGGCGGAGGCAGGGCGGAGGCAGCGGAGGCAGCAGAGGCACCGGCGGCAGCGCAGAGGCAGGGCGGAGGCAGGGCGGAGGCAGCGGAGGCAGCAGAGGCAGCGGAGGAGGAGGAGGATGAGGCCGGTGGAGGAGGAGGAGGAGGATCAGGAGCAGAGGAGGAGGCGGTGGCCGCGGCATAATAGGAGGAGGCAGCGGCCGCGGAGGCACCGGCATGACCGCGGCGTGACCGCGACGGGACCGCTGTGTGACCGCGGCGTGACCGCGGCGTGACCGCTGCGTGACCGCGGCGTGACCATGGCGTGACCGCAGCGCGCAGAGGAGGAGGAGACGTGGAGGCACTGGCGGCACCGGCGGAGGAGGAGGAGGCATCGACGGAGGAGGAGGAGGCCGCGGTGGAGGAGGAGGCACCGGAGGCACCGGCGGCAGGGCGGAGGCAGGGCGGAGGCAGGGCGGAGGCAGGGCGGGAGGCAGCGAAGGCAGCGGAGGAGAAGGAGGATGAGGCCGATAGAGGGGAGGAGGAGCAGGAGCAGAGGAGGAGGCGGCGGCCGCGGCGAAGGAAGAGGAGGCAGCGGAGGAGGAGGAGGAGGCCGCAGTGGAGGAGGAGGAGGCCGCGGTGGAGGAGGAGGCACCAGCGGCAATGCAGAGGCAGGGCGGAGGCAGGGCAGAGGCAGCGGAGGCAGCTGAGGCAGCTGAGGCAGCGGAGGCAGCGGAGGAGGAGGAGGATGAGGTCGGTGTAGGAGGAGGAGGAGGAGCAGGAGTGGAGGAGGAGGAGGCGGCCGCGGAGGAGGAGGAGGAGGAGGCAGCCACGGAGGCACCGGCGTGACCGCGGCGCGATCGCGGCGCGACCGCGGCGTGACAGCGGCATGACCGTGGCGTGACCGCGGCGTGACCGCGGCATAACCGCGACTTGAACGCGGCGTGACTGTGGAGGAGGAGGAGGCCACGGTGGCACCGGCGGAGGAGGGGGAGGCCGCGGAGGCACCGGCGGCACCGGCGGAGGAGGAGGAGGCATCGGCGGAGGCAGCGGAGGAGGAGGAGGATGAGGTCGGTGAAGGAGGAGGATGAGGAGCAGGAGCATAGGAGGAGGCAGCGGATTTTTACTACTCGCTTATTATATTTTTAAGAATTCATGCATAATGTTTTATTTTATAGGTAATGGTACTGGATATGATAGTGTTGGATGAGAATAGGGAAAACGGGCGAATGCTATGTTTTATGGACAGTGAAATAAAATGGTATTGAAAAAGATCACACCTTTTAGGATGAGGAAGATACGGTATTTGGACCCCCCATTATACGCCCCACCTACATGTTCACCCACTAAACATCTCCCCCACCTAAACACCCCCACCTAAACACCCCCCACCCACTACACCCGCAGAACATGCACCCCCCCACTTCAAATAAAATTGATTCACACAAATCATGATAGTTGAAATATGGAACAAAAACAAAAAACAAA
This sequence comes from Viscum album, assembly GCA_963277665.1. NCBI lineage: Eukaryota > Viridiplantae > Streptophyta > Magnoliopsida > Santalales > Viscaceae > Viscum > Viscum album. Next base: position 1,032,701,402 of record OY728150.1, read on the forward strand.
GCAAATTACAGGCATAGCATACTGAACAATGGAGGAGGAGGAGGCCGCGGAGGAGGAGGAGGCCGCGGAGGCACCAGCAGAGGAGGAGGAGGCCGCGGGTGGAGGAGGAGGCACCGACAGCAGTGGCGCGGAGGCAGGGCTGAGGCAGGGCGGAGGCGTCAGAGGCACCGGAGGAGGAGGAGGAGGAGCAGAAGCAGAGGAGGAGGCGGCGGCCGCGGCGGAGGAGAAGGAGGCGGCGGCAGCGGCGGCAGCAGCGCAGACGAGGGCTTCTGCGAGAGCTTGATTGTGTGCGGGGAGGAGGAAGAGGACCCGCAGGTTTTTAATAAATCCGCAGGACCCTTTATCAGCGCTAAAATGAAAAGCGCTAATAAATACAGCCTTTATCAGCGTTAGAAAAGCGCTGAAAAAGGGGTACCCTTTATCAGCGCTAAAAAGCGCTGATAAAGGGTACCCCTTTATCAATGCTAAGAAAGCGCTGATAAAGATGACCTTTATCAGCACTTTTGTTAGCGCTGATAAAGATGACCTTTATCAGCGCTTTTGTTAGCGCTGATAAAGGTCCGGCCCTTTATCAGCGCTTTTCCATTAGCGCTGATAAAGGTAGGCACATGCCATGCCCAGTTTTGTGGTAGTGTATCCTTAATTTAAGGATACCTTATTTATAAGGGATTTCATATCATTTTACATTTCTATTTAGACTTCATTGTTGGTATACACCAATTCACTCTAATATGGTGTATATACTATCCTTTGGAATATTATATCATGAATCCCTTTATTCTCATGATATTATAAAGTTCTAATTAAATGTTATTCCTCAATTATTGTATTCAAGTGTCTCTCATTTTTTTAAAAACCCTTTAACTAAAATATCGTTTTAAATGTTTTAATGATTTATTCTTATAAATATTTCTCATTAATATCCATGTTTTCAAAATTGTTTTAAGGATTTATTTATATGGATATTAATGGTTTAAAATGTTAAAAGCTTGAAAGTGGTATGGGACACTTTTATTCAAAAATCTCTTTATTAAATGTTTTAAATGGTTTTGAAAATGGTTTTTAGAATGGATTCATTATTTCAATATCTTAAAATGTTACATTGTTATTGCAATGTGGGAATGTTATATTTCATTTATGATTAAGTTATGTGCTATGATTATGTTATGGTTTTTTGGCAGTTTTTATGAAGACGGGTGGTTCCGTGATAAACTACGGGCGGGTGAGCCCAATATAGCTCTCCAATGCATTGGGTAACATGAAGGAGTTAAACGGTAAGGTTTATCCGAAGAGATTTAGGGAATATACTATGATGGGTATTCCAAACATAACCATGAGGGTTACTCCCTACGTAAGAAAGTTATGAATGCCTCAAGTTACCTTTATGCATTATGATTTCTATTGAGTTATGCATAAATCTTGTGATTTCATGAGGTATGTTAAATTGATTATGTTTAATGAGTAAAGTATGATTTCATTGATTCTTATGTATAAATGGACTGATGTTTTCTTTCCATACTGTTATAACCCTTACTGAGCTTTTTATGCTCATCCCATGTTTTTGAAATGTTTTTACAGGACATAAAGTTGAATAGGGCCAAGGAATGGATCTAGTAAATGTTAGGCTATCTAAAACAAGGAACTAGACATGAATCTTTTGTTCAAGTGTTTTTATTTTGTGAAAAAATGGAAACTAAGTATATTTTTCTACTTTTTAATCTTTACGATGTAATAGCTATGTCCTAATTCTCTAAAACTCTAAACCTGAAAAGATATTCAATGTGAATTATTCAATTTAATTCAATATTAAGTAAGGTTTAAGGTCAAGTCCTTACAAGTGGAGTTTTCATACAATAATAGCTTCCATTCCACCATTGGTATAAAAACATTCGAATATTTGTACGAGAAAACCTTCAAGTGACCACTTTGTTAGACTAAACCAATAGAGTTACCCCTAATTTGATATTGGTTGGTGAGAGCTACTACCGAGAAAGTGAGAATGATCTAGGAGAGGATGAGGACTACACAAGACTATAATATGTTTTACGCTGATATGTAGTAGAGGCCTTTGGAGTTCAAGGAATGAGACCATATGTTCAGATGGGTTTCAAATAAGCATAGAGTTGGAAGATTTGGTTGGGGCGGAAACCTATCTCTGAGGTATATCAGCATCTTTTCGATATTGTGTAGAGATAGATAGGTGAAACACTACTTGGCCCTCCCCACACATTTAGACAAGGTACATAATGTCTTCTACATGTTACAATTGAGGAGGTACGTGAATGACCCGACTCACATCATCAACTACGGAAAGGTGGACATCATGGATGGAGAGACTGTTGCTAAGTACCCAGTGGTGATCAGAGATAAGCAGGATATGGTCCTTCTTGTGAGATATATTCCTTAATATTTTATTAAGTGGAAGCTTGGGAATTTATTGGAGAGAACTTGGGAGTGGGAGGCTCATATTATTTCGTAGTTCTCGCATCTTTATGAGTACCTCTTATTTTTCCTTTTCAAAGATGTAAATCCCTAAGGTGGGGAAAATGTAATGACTTGTATTTTCTATGTATTATATTTAAATATTATATAGATTAATTTCATGACTAGGTGATGAGATGACGTGTGAATCTTAGGCCCATTGTGCCAAGAATAATTTATTGAAAATATTAAAATATTGCATAGAATTCACATGTATATATCTTGAAAAAGTAGAATAATAACAAAACATGTTCTCGGATAAGAAATATAAGGGATCCATTGAGTTCATAATAATGAATTCACCTTGGTGAGACCTAAAATAGGCCCCTTAGTTGGTTGTGGTATGTTGACACATGCGGTTTAATGAATATAATAAATTTAAGAAGAATTATTTTATTTATTAAATGTAGAGATTGGTTTTTTCTTAAATAAACATTTTTTTAAAAAATTCAAGTTTAGTCTTATAACCCTATAGTTATATGGATATGTTGGGAGGAAACCTCTAGAGAACCCTCTTGAGTAGGTGATGAAAAAACCTCAGATCAATGATCGATGAAAACTGATCATAGAATATCTCACCAATGAAAACTATTGGGTGAATGGTCATTCTCAACGAGTGATCTAAATCCTAGTAGGATATGTTATTTATATTTTCTTTTCCCTTGTTGATTACTATGATGAATGATAACTAATCCACAAATAGATTATCCCATGAATTTATCATTTATGTGGGATGGGATTATTCTTCACAGTTGACGGGTGATAATAATTTTGAATATTTTTTTGTTTTTTTTCTCATTCATACTGGAAAGGATCAGGGATGAAACAAACAATGTCTGAGGTTTATTCCCGGGGATTGTTTATTTTTCATTTTCCTCAATGAATTTCCTTGAGTTCTTTGTGCACATTATTATTTTTTCCACTATCTTTGAACAACCAATCATTTCACTTTTTATTATTTGTGATACAATACGAAACAAGTGATCCGACATCAGGATGACTCGGCTGAGGTGCAATGATAATGGAGGCGAGTAGATCAAAGTGATATTGAATCATCCATTATTCAAGTGATTTTTATCAAGGTGGATGATTTTTTTGAGATGTTTGAGGGTTTCAAACTAACTGATTTCAGGATAGTCAGGTGAAATGGCCTTGGATATGAAGATTTGAGGTGAAACGATCACCAAAACAAGATCTAGAAGATCGTTCTAGCCATGAAGAGGAAGAAGACAGGTTTATGAATAACTCGATACACATGGAATGTAGTCCCGAATACTCTTAATTTTTTCATGTGTTGGAAGACTTGGCGTTCACATGGGATGTACACAAACATAGGGTGGAGAAAATGGGTTGACTAAACAATGTGTAATCCCCCACATGGCATGTCCTAGAATGGTTACACGACCTATCCCATATTCCAGTACACATGAATAGATACAGTGTTGTCATTATGTACTGGTACATGGCTGGAGTATATGAGGAGACCCTAGATGAAAGGACATGACATGTGACCCATTCTATACTCTGTGACCCATCTTCTTACTAGACATGTTATAAAGATATGATCCATTGTACACAGGATGTACCCAAGGTCAAGTGATAGATTGTGTGACCATACAGAACGATGTGTACCTATTCCTCTTTGTCTTGATCCAGATATGTCATAGGAGACCACATATTCGTGCTTGGCTTCTCGAAGATTCTAACTAGTGCAATATTCCAAATATGTTTTAGCTCAAAATAGAAATTCTGACATTTCTAATCCTAATAATACCTTAATATATTATGTGTTAGTGAAATCATTAGAGAAGAATACATTAATAATTCTATAATGAACCAGAAATAATACCCAACATGAACCAAGAAACTATGAATGCCAAAAAAATTACAGTTATGACCAAGCCATAACAGCCATCAACATCATAAGATCAACTGGTTTTCCATGTTTTGATACCAGATTCCCCAATAATTTCAATTCTTGAATCTAGAAATAACATTTTGAAATATTTTTAGGAAAAGGCTGATTTTTCAAAAATATTAGAATTATTCTCAGATGATGCACATGATCCTCCTCAAATATAGATTAAATGAGGATATCATCCACAAAGACTACAATAATGTTATTGGGATACTCATTTGAATTAATTTTCATCAAATACATAACGACTATAAGGGAATTTATAATACCAATGGCCATGAAAATGTTCTCAAAATGGTTTTAGCTAATCCAAAAGGAGGTTTTCTGAACATCATTTCCTTTTATTCTCAATAGATGGTTTCAAGAATAATGAAAAAAATTTAGAACCCCCTTACAAATTTCAAATAAAGAAAAAGATAATAAATCCATAGAAGATTACACATTTTAATTACCATTAATTGATTTTATTTTGGATAATCAACACAATGTCATAGTGAACAATTTTTCTTCTTAACAAAAAGAACACACACTACCCATGGTGACACACTCAAGTGTAAAAGTCCTTTAATTAAAAGATAATATTTCAGGTCTTCATTACTTTCGTTCCGTCAAGTTATATTTAATAAGATTGATTACGAATTTGTTGATTACAATCCACTAAATCCATTGTAAAATATCCTCCCCTACCGATAGAAAATAAGAGAATTCAGAAAGAAACACATTGGGAATATTTTGATAACTAGAGAGAGGTCATAGCTCAATTATTCCCATTCTAGGTACCATGAAAAAATAAATAAATTTCCCCAACTTTGTATATGAAGGTTTGGTTGTACTCAACCATGGGTCCTATTATTGTTGGAATACACCACGCACACCATCAGGTGTATTGAAGGAGACCCGTCAAAGATAGAAAAACAACATGGAATTCATTATAAATGATCCAATCCACTCTAAAATGTTATCAGTATATTTATTGTCAAAAAACAAAAAAAATAAAGAAATCTAGACATCTGAATGTGAGAAACCAGAAGAGGGACCACAGATACCATGTGTTTTCATCGTACCAATGGCTGTAGTAATATTGATTAAATAAGAAAAAACATCCATAGGATGAATTATCATATTAATAATAAAATATGAAATAAACAAAAGTGAATTACCAATATTTATTGAATAATCACTAATGATGAAGATATAGTGATAGTATCTCTCATGGTCATTGGAGCCATTTATGTTTGCTCTAGAGACTCTTACACTGTGTGAAGATGATATTTTATTGATACAAATGTCTAGAGAAATTTTAGACTTAAATAATATGATTTCATATTAGTCTTACAACATGTTTATGATCTTGTTACAATATGAAAAGTTGGATAAGAATGACATAACATATGTAGGTGACCCGAGAATCCACAAGAGCCAAATATCATTGGTGCCTCAGTCCAACCCCTCTAATAATGCCTTGACATCTTACTCTAGTATAAATATAAATGTCCTATTCAATGTAATTTAGTAGGTATAGAGGAACCCTATTATTGAGAACCACCATGAAAATAATAATGCTTCATCATTTTTTAGATGAACACATGCTTCTACTAGGAGAAGAATAATCTTCCAGTAACTATGACTTTCCTACCCTGTCTATTTCGATCATCAATGCTCTATCCAACAAATACTCATTAGATTAAAACAAAAAAATTAAATCCTATGATTGAATATTGGGTCAATGTCCAAACCTCATCCTTAAAACATTCATCTAATCATTTGATATTATCTCATGTGGAAACTACAAAATCTAAGAAAATCAATTTTCATATTTATTCTATCATATTCCTATTAGCCTTCTTAACTTGGAAAAAACTCACCTCCTTGGCCGATAGAATGGAATCTGGAGTGAAATGGTTACTGAACATAACATTGAATTCCTTCCACTATAATACATCACGATTCTTCATCACCTCCATCATGTCCCGAAATCTCTTTCTCAGTAACTCGATAATAATGTTGTCACACATCACATTGTATTTCATAGGTGTCTATATGAAAGGAATCACATTTTCAATCCTACTCACCCATTCCTCATAATCATGATGATCATTAGAGCCTTTGAATACTTTTCTATTATAGAGAAGGAATTACTAAGATTGATTCTAGAGATAATTTGTTTGTGGTTCCACTGATGGATCCTTAATGGGAGATTTTTGAGATTCTTATCTCAAATCATAGACAATACACATAATCAAATCATCCATATTTGTATCCACGAGGGGATTTTCTATGTGAGGTTCATCAATAAAATAATCCTACATAGAATTATCATGTCTTATTAGAAACATGATTCTATAAGACAATAATAGATAGCAAGTAAAAAATTATATTAACACACAAATATAAAAATGAGGGAAAATAATCTAAACAAATAAGAATACAATATTTGAATTTATATATAACTAAATAAAAAAATAGGTAAATACTTGAAAAAATCACAAAAAATCCCTTATAAAACCACCATTGGTGGATTAATGTACATTATAGTGATAATTAGATATGATGTTAATTGGAAATAACTCCAAAGTTCTAACAATATAACAAAACTACATAAAAATCAATAAAAGATGCAAAACCACTACACATGATATCACTTTGTAATGAACCACTTGGGGTACCCTAATAACCTGATAACAGATCCGGTCTGGAAATAGCCTGATAGGTGTTCCCAATCTCCATGGGTTGGAGGATGGAACCTCAATTCAGATAAAATGAATGTGGGAATTATTTATCCACAAACATTATAGAATCCAGATAATCAAGTCAATATACATATAATGAACACCTATACAGGGAAAAGTTTACAATAATTTAAACATGTATAAAATCCCAATGTACAATATGAATGTATTGGAAAACTGATAGAATAACCCTTCTCCAATTGGCTCAATTATCCATGACTACAGATCAAAAACTATACCCACCTCTATGTAGTGCTTTACCCTTGGATAAAACCGAAAGAAGAAAATATTAGAACACCTTCTAACATAGGTATGGTGTATGATAAAAGTCTTTTAGGGTCTTAAAAAGGATTCCATAATAGATTCCAATATTTAATTTACCAAATAAAAAAATTGCAATTTTATATACATAGTTTTGGCATTTCCAATTAATATTTTGAAAAATAATGATTTAAAATTTAAATAATGGAAATAATTTAAACAAATGCTTCACATTTTAATTGAGGTAAAAAATTTTAAATTAAAATAATTAATAAAAACATTTAATTAAAAAAATTAATATATATTCACATGGAATGTAAAATTGCTTAGAATAATGAATATATTCATTTAAATCACAAACAAGTGTGCAACATGGTCATATTACTAAAAGGTTTGACAATTCTATGATATTGGACTCCACAAACTCATAGTGAAACAACAATATGGGTATAAACACATCCCTCACATACGTTCAATGGAGACATCATCACCATCCTATATGGTATGTTACATGATGAATTTATGTTCTAGGATATTTTAAATCATGGAGTGTTGTCCAATAACTCACTAAATATCCACAACTTTCCTGTACTCTAATAAAAAATCAATAATTGGAAATTTATTTTATGTCTTCTTAAAATAATATTCATCACATTATAATATTTTGAAGTGCCAATTTTCTAATAAAAAAGTATACTTGGTTTATATCAAAATCATTACATTTTCCAGGATAAATTAAATATCCCATGTTTTTTAAAATGAAAATATTATGTTCAGTAGTGTAAATGATAAAACACATCTAACAGAAATGAGAAAGTAAATATTATTATTAAAAAGAAACCATTAATCTAGCCATTAGAAAAGTGGGAATGAACAATATTTACTATATTATGAAAATATTTTTTATGAATATATATATGATGAATTATTTGGTGAAAAATTAATTATGAATGTATGTAAACCACTTTTTAAAATAAAATAAAATGTTTTTTTCGAAAAATATTTAAATTTCCCAATTGTGTTTTATACAAATAAATAATTAAATCACTCTTTTTTAATTAAATTAATGTAATATATATATATAATATTCAATATATTTTTTCAAAATTAATCTTATGAGTCTTATAGAAATTATATATGAATAAATACAAATTTTAGGCATAAAGAAAGCATTTTTTAAAGTAAGAAATTTTACCACCTTTTAATAGAAAAAATATTTTTAATCTAGTTTTGAAACATTTTTAATTCTTAATTACTAATATTAATTACTTATTTCAATACGGAAAATCATAAGTTTCTTTGGTCTATTTTGTTTTGTATTTTTATGATAAGATTTATTTTTTGGTGAATAGTAAAAAACTCCACTTTATTTTAGATCTACTTATTCATCTAATTTTATTATATATTTAAAAAATATTATAATGTTTTTTAATTATATTTAATTAAATTATACATAATTATAAACCATTTAGATAATTGGAATCAATTTCACTTTGAAATTAGATATAAATCCATTAAAAAAATTTAAACTTTTCACTTTAAAAACCATCCTTTTCATTTTAATATGTAGGATTAAATTTAAAAATAAATCTCCCAATAATGTGAATTTAAATAGGAAAAAATGAATATCATATTTGGAATCATAAGTTTCACATTATTTCTTAACGTTAATTTCAGTATTAATAATGTAAATGTTACTGTGGAAAAACATTATTAACTAGAACATACGTAAAAAGTGAAACATGATAATGTTTGAGAAGGAAGGGGCTTAAAATACCTAAAATATACTACATTAGATGGATGGTTGAGAAGTGGGTAGACCATATGAATAATAATATGAATTAAATTCCATCCAATGTCATTGAAATTTATCCCTCCTAAAAATGGTTGACTTTAAATATAAAATGTTTATTATTTAATCACTTAACATAACCTCTCCTCATGTATAACTACCATCCATCCCCACCCCATTTTGGCCCAAAAGCCTTACAGATCCCCAAATATCGGTAAAATATCACATACTAACTCTCCCCACATCCATGTTCTTATTTTATCACCAAAATAATATATCTAAGGACCTCAAGTGTCTCTCGAGGAGGTGATACTCAAAAGGTAATTTTCCCAATGTACATTTCTTAGTTTCTTTTCTTTTTCTACATTCTCCTCACCTTATTCATCCATAAATGAATTAGAAATTCATAATCATGTATATACTTTATATTTATATTTATAATTCAATATATCATATCCATTTCATTTCTAATATTCTATTATTAAAATAAAAGTAATTATTCTACAAGATATATTGGTTTATCACCTCTATGAATAATATTTTTGTTATTATTTTCATTATATCCTCAATGGAATGCCATAAAACAAATTTTTTATCAATTATTATTATTATTTATATTAAAATATACTTAATATTCTTTTACTAATTTATAATCATAATTGTAAATAAAATTAATATAGATCATGGTGTACAAAAACAACCACCAAAATTCAGAAAATGTTTGTCATTAATACATTATATGCTGAATAATCCTAATGTATGAAATATAAAATGATATATGAGACATTTTATACTTATGTGATTAAATTAAAATATTTATTTCATCTTCTATAGTTTCAATATCATTTTATAATAACATTTATAATTTTACACAAATGAATCAGTCCTGAAAATAAGAAACAAACGCACCAAAAACCTTGAAAATAATAAAATATTTTTAAGGAATGTGTTATAATATATTATAAAATCATCATATCAATTACTATTATTATGAATATAGTTTGGGAACGAGTTCATGAACTTCATTAAAAAATTATATAGGAGGTCTGAACATTTTTTAAAGAACATCAAACATAAGGTAAAGGAATTTATTATCCTAATTTTTATTCTTTAGGTTTAACTTCTACATCATGATTATGTCATTATAATCATATATGTGAATTGAATTTTTAATATATTACTTATTATTTAAAAAAAATTCTATTTATTTACATCAGATATATATTTGATTTTTTTAAAAATGTCCACCTCTATGATATGATATTTGTAAGGGATTTATTCTGAATTTCCTTTCATTTAGGAATTTGTTAATGCTATGCATCATTATTATTTTATAAGGGATATATATAACTATTATTATCTTACATATCAAATTTTTATATATGCACTTTTTATTTAATTTATTTATATATTTATTTTTTCATGTATATAAGGAATTAAATGTTCGAAGTGTTGTGAGACACGTTGAATGTTTAAGGATTGAATTATCAAATATTTGTTTCCATATCAATATTGTTGATATGAGTTGAAATATTTGTTTATATGATTATAAAATCATTATAAATTACTCTATATTTCTATCTCTAATATCAATCAATGGTTTTCAATAAGTAATATTTTTATATTTTTATGCAAAACTATTTTGACAATAATAAAATAAGGATCTGTTATTAACATATACAAGGACAATGAATTTTACACCAATGTGGAAATTATTTTATAATTTTATTCCATTTTACATCATTAAATAAATGAAAATTAACATTCATCCATTTTAGTTTTTTCTATTAAAAATTGGCTATTAATGAAAATCATCTTTTAGTATTGAAATTAGGTTCTTGGAAGAAAATGTTTTTTTATTAAGAAGTGTTATTGAATGTGATTAATAGAGTCCTCAATAGGGTTTTATGAAGACTATGTTTTATAAATGATATGGTATTTGAGTATTATTAGAAATAGGTAATCCTGATATAACTTATATGAAGGTATGATCCCCGTTGGAGCTCACGAGTGAGCCTAGTATAGCTTATAAAAAGGGTTTAACCCCACTATATCCCCCGAGTGAGCATGTTATAGGTTATATATAGGGATTAACCCCATTATAGATCACAATTGGGGTTGATATAGCTTCTATGAAGGGTTATATCAATCATAAATCTCCAATTCATTTGCTGATAATTATTTTGGATGTTGATCATATAGTTATTCTAATTGAAAGGGTTTCGATCGATATTTATTTATATGATTCTCTAAGTCACCTACATTAGTTTAAATTACTTTAGTTTGGATTTAATAATTTTCATTCAGATAAACATATGTCTATTATTCATGTGAAACAAGTTGGTTTCTTTAGCTTAAGGAATATTAAACGTGTTTTCATGTTTCTAACTAAACTAATGGTCTTCTATCTTTTTATGTCTCTTACTGAGATTTTGTTTGTCTCATTAAATGTTTCCATTTTTTTTTCACAGGGTCAACGGATGAGTAGGGAAGAGGATGAGGAGAAGATGAGAAATGTGATTTTATAAGAAACCATGTTTTATTTTAGGATTTTTTTCTATACTAAAAATTATGGATATTGAGTATATGATTCCACTTTTAATGTATGGTTTTACTTTGTAAGAGAATATACTAATTATATAAAATTCTAATTTGAAAATGTCCCTGAATTTATTTTTAGTTAAAAAAATAGTATAATATGTAATGTTTAAGGTCAAGGCCTTATAGTTGGTATCAAAGAATGGATTAGACAACTTTAGAGTCTTGGATTATGTTAATAGTATTACAATAGAAGATATTAAATTATGGTTATGTTAAATTGATGCATCATTTTATGATTACCATGTTTCTTAATCTAAATAATGTGTTTAGAATGGATTTCTATAGAAGAAGTATGAAAGGTTTAATGGGAAGTCATTGAGAGGTAAACAACTTCCATGATAATATTTAGAGGGTTACAGAATTGTAATTTAACAGTATGTTACTGTGATGTCTTAGTTGACACATAATATTAATTATGGTGGCATCCATGATTGAGATCAGATAGATTAATAAAAGTGGAATATGTTAGTATTGGAATATTTTATGAGGCAACACCCCAAATCATTCAATGTATCATCTGACCCACTGGTATTTAAAGGATGGATCCATTCCATGGAGATGCTATTTGATATCATAAAATGTTCAAAACATAAAAATTTAACTCTTGACATATATCGTTTTAAAGTTTAACATGAATGGTGGTGGTTATTAGTTTATAATACTATAAATAAAAATCATCTTGATACCAAGGAATGTGAAAAATTTAAGGATATTTAACTTCAGAAATATTTCCCTATTGTTTTCCTACAACGAATGGAGAAAAATTTATGGAATTTGAATAAAAATAATGATGATTAAATTTATCCATATGAATAAAAATACACAAGATTGGACATGTTTTTAAGGATTTTATTGAAGAGTATAATTAATACATTTTACTCTCGCTTGAAACCAGGTTTATTATTGTCTTTGGCCTCTTGAGAATTTAAAAGTTATAAAAAAATTGTTTTTTGTTGATAATTCAATACTGGTATTTTCGGACACTTATGTGGAACAACATTATAATATTATTAAATGGTCAAGGTCGGAGGAAATGGAGAAATGACCAACTAAGAATTATGATTGTAAGCCAAAAATTTGTTCCAAGTGTGGTAAAATGATTTTTGGAGAATGTTTTTCAATATCAAGAATGTGTTAAAAATGTGTTAATATTGTTCAAATTATTCATCACTACAAGGAAAAGGGCCATGTATAATCCAAAAATAATATAATTGATATCCATAACATAGTAAGATTCATTAGCTACAATTATTTGGGACATTATGAGAATTTGTATTTGTATAAAGTCACACAGGGTGTATATAATCATGATCAAAACCAAAATGGTTTTGGAAAATCTTTTGGAACATTTTTATTTTTATTGATACTTTTAGTGAAGTGATGGAAACTCCATTGTTACTTGTATATTTTAAGGTAGTACCATACATTCATAGTTTTAAACATACCATATGAGGTTTTATATGATGTGATAATAATTTGTTATGTTCCTTTATCATATATGTTTCATTGTGTTTATGTTTATGTTAGTCTTTTGTTTAATGTGATATATAACATTAATTTTGGATATTAGTTTTAAGGTAATGAAAACCTTTATATATTTTTTGATCATTTCTTATTGAGGATATTCTTATGTATGCACATCATAGTTTTTAAATAATATGAAGATGGAAATAGAATTTTAAAATAGATTATATTATGTGTGTATGTTTCTTTAAGTTAATAAATTGTAAAGGAATTCAAAAACTCTATGAAATCTATTTTTGAATGAAAAATGTTATCTGTTATCATTATTTACTATGAAATCAATGACATTTTAATGAATCACAAATGTATTGTTTTGTGGCAGGTAAATTTATCCTTTCCATGATTTAAATCATTCTCCATCAGAATATAATGTTTAGTTTTCTCTTATATATCCATTTTTCCTATATGAAACCTAAGCCTATGTTATCTTAGGTAACCTACATACATCATCTTATTTCATTTAAGGTTGAATTTTTATTAATCCTTTTTTGGGTGTGTGATTTAAATATAGGTATTTTAGAAATTCAAATCCCTAGTTTTAAATCATGGATTCAAACTTTTGGGGAATTAGTTTCTAAAGGTAGAGGGGGTTGTAATATCCCATGTTTAAAGAAATAAATACAATGTTTGATAGAATATATGATACTCTACATCGAACATAACCCAAAAAATAAGTATTATTATTTAAATATAACATTTAAATTAGATGTTAGTATTGTGGGGATGAAATTTTTTTAATATGTTTTCAAAATATATTTTACTCAATTTTATAATGTTAATTATTTTTTTACTAATTAATTTTAAATTTAAGTAAATTCTTTTTAAAATAAATTGAAATATTTTCCTGAAAAAAGATTAAAATGTGCAGAACCGTGTTTTATAATAATACATAATAAAATTAATATATATTGATTATATGAATGTAATATATATAATATATTCAATATAATGTTTAAAGTTATACTTATGTGTAATCTATACTATATCTAAGAAAAAAATCTATTTTTAGTCTTGATATTAATATTTTTCAAAAAAAGAAGTTTTACCACCTTTTGATGGGAAACCTATTTTAAATCAATTTTCTAAAAATTTATATGTTATATTTAAAAAAACAATAAATAATTTTTATATTTATTAATAAAAATTTTCTTTAGTTTAATTTTTGGTATTTTTGTCAAAATATTTTTTTTGGTGAATAGTGAACAATTCTGCATTTTATTTGAAAACTGCTAATTAATCTAATTTATTTATATAGTTAAATTATATTTAAAATCTATTTTAAATTATAATAAGTTCAATTATACAAAAATAAGTATAATTTCGTTCATTTTAATCAATTTCACATTGAAATTAGATATAAGAACATTTCAATCTTTTGAACGTTTCACTTTTAAACCACTTTGTTTGCATTTTGATTGTGGGAATAATTTTCAGTCAAATTCTTCCAATTATTTGAATTGAAATTAGTAAAATACATACCATATTTGGAATCATAATTTTATAATTATTTGCTAATAAAAATATCATTTTTAGGCATAAATAGTCACCGTGGGAAAATATTTTTTACCATGGTATATGTATAGAAAGAAAAAATTTAAAGTTAAAAAGGGTAAATGACTAAAATAACTAAGAAATAAAACATTTAATGGTTGTTTGAGGTGTGGATAGACCCTAAAAAAGTTTCAAAAATATTAATCTCTTTCTAAATTTATTAAATTTAATTACACCTGAAAATGGTTGTCACTAAATATAAAATATTCACCTTTTAATCTCTTGAACCCACTTATCCTCACGTACAAATACAAACCATCACAACACTATTTCGACCCACAAAGAATTTTATCTCTTAAAATATCTAAAATAACCACTCCTCCTCAACCCCACATTCATTTTCTTTAGTTATTACCAAAATTTCAAATCCAAGGTCCCCAATAGACTCTCAAGTAGGTGATATTCAAGATGTAATTTTCCCAAAGTACCTCTCTTAATTTATTTTATTTTGATAATTTCTCCATATAACAATCTTCCATAAATTAATGATAACTAATTAATCATGTATATAATATATTTTAATGTTTATAATGTAATATATCATATGTATTTAATTTATCATCTAATCTTAATCATAGAAATAACATTAATGTCTATGTTATCCTGGTAAATCACCTCCATAAATTATGTTCTTGTCCATTGTTTTCATTACCACATTCATTGATAGTATTAAAAAATATTTTTATTATTAAATAATTTATTATAATATATATTATCGTTTATTTACTATTATTTAACTTATATATACTCATAAATTTATATATAATGAAACTAGTTCATGGGGTTAAGAATACCCCCCCAAAATAAACTAAGCATTTATCTTCAACATTTTATATAATGAACCATATTAATGTATGAAATAAAAATGATATATGGTACCATTTATATATATGGAATTAAATTGATACTATTGTTTTCCTATTATAGAGTTTTAATCTCATTTTACAACAAAACACAAAAATTGACACAAATTAATTGATCACAAAACTACGAAACAATCATAGTAGAAACCATGAAAAAAATGAGAATTAGAAATTAATGGATCATAAAATGTTATAAATGTATCATATAAGTTAATATAATTATTGATATAGTTTTATATTGACATAATATTATTATTTAAATAATTACATAGGAGTTATAATCACATTTGAAGGAAGTCAAATGTGTTGTAAGGGAATTTCTTAAACCAATTTCGACTCATCAGATTAACCTTCTTCCTATTTATTTTGTCATGATAATGTTATGTGTGAAATTATTTTCATTTATATTATGTTTTATTCTAATTTTTTATGTAGATTTATAGTATATACACATATTCCATTCATTTGATTAATTTTCACATCCATGATATGGTATTTTTAAGGGATTTCACTTCAATATCATTTTATTGAGACATTTATTAATGTTCTAGAAATTTATTCATTTATATGGTGTATATAAAGAAACTAAGATATTTTGTATCAATATTTTATCAATAATAATTTTATTTAATATTTTTTAAATTTAATCTTTCATGGATATTATGATTTAATTTTTAAGGTGGTATGTGACACATTTAATGTTTAAATGTTTAATTATCAAATATTCTATCCATTTAAATATTCATGATATTATTTTAAATATTAATTTATGTTGATATAAAATTATTAAAAATTGAATTTTATTTCTACATTAATATTCATTAAATTTTTTAAAAAACGATTCTTCCATTTTTTATGTGGAACATTTCTGAAAAAAGACAAAAATAGTCTTCTATTTTTAATGTATACGACAAAAATTACATTTTTACCAATATGAAAATTAATATATTTTAATATTAAAATTAAATATAGCATGTTTCATTATGTTAAAAACAATATTTACCTTTTTTTGAATTAAATATGTTTTTTAATAAAAATAGAATTTTGGTATTGAAATTGGGGTTGGAAGAAAATTTTATTTTTATCCGAAAGTGTTTTCTTATGGGATTAAAAATATTTTTTCAATTGATTTTATGTTTAGATTTTCGTATTAATGATATTTTACTTGGTAATTATATATAATGGGTGAGCCTAATATAGCTTATATATAGGGATGAGCCCCATTATAGCTCATGTGTGAGCCTGATATTGATTATACAATGGGTTGAGCACCATTATACCGTACAGGTGATCCCATTGTAGCTAATACGTAAGGATGGGCCCCGTTATATCTCATTTATGAGACCAATATATATTATATAGAGGTTTCACTCCATTATAGATATACAATTTGTTGGATAATAATAATATTTGAAGTTGGTGGAATGGTTATTCTAATTGGAAGGAATTTGAAATAGATTTTATGTATATGATACTCTAAGTTAACTAAAAAAGTTTTAATTTCATTCTTATGGTTTTAATTATTTTTTTGGGAAAAAATATGTGTTTTATTCGTGTGATTTTTTTTCTTTTTTATAAATGTAGATAAAATAGGTTTTCATATTTCCCACTAGAATAATGGTTTTCTTTCTTTTTTACAATCCTTACTATGATTTTTGTTCTCATATAATGTTTTTAAATGTTTTTATAGGATCAAAAGATGAGTTTGGACAATCATGATGACAAGTTGAGAATTGGGATTCTATAAGAAAACATTTAATAATTTTGGATGTTTTCTTTAATGAAAATAAAGGTTACTATGTATAAGTGTAAATTTATAATTTACAAGATTATTTTTAAGAGTTTTTCATAATTATATATAAATATAAACTAAAAATATCTTCATATGTAAACTCTAGTTCAAATAACATAACACTGTAATTTTTAATTTTAAATGTTGGGGCCTTTCAACAAATCCCAAAGGTCTCAATCAAAATCATTTAATGTAATTTTAATCAAATAAAATTTATACTCAATATCATAAAATAAATTTCTACAATTAAATCCAACAATATTCCATCAAATCAATTTCACAAATTTAATTCAAAAAAAATTTAAATTTTATAATTTCCATCAGTTTAAAAAAACACCAAAATTCAATGGAAATAGGGGGTATCTCCAATATAAGGAAAAAATAAAATTTCTTAAACAAAATCCACTAATTAAATGGAATTGGTCTTTTAATCACTCAATTGAAAGAGATTTCAAGAAATTAGAATCAAATAACATATTATAAATTAAATAAATCAATTTATGGTTAATTAAATTCTCTAAATAAAACCGAACTACATACCTCTGAATTACTAGATCTCAAATTACAATTCCCTAACTAAGATTCTCCAGTGATGAATAATGGAACCAAGGATCCAATAATTAAACTGAGGATTAATATCAAAAAAGTTGATTATATCTTCCCTTAAAATGGAAATCTACGAAACCATGAGGAGGAGAAGATAGAGATTGAGGGAGATAGATAACGTGAAGGGGAAACCTACTAGGATAATATTGAAGGTAATCCACCTAGCTTCAAATTTCCTTTAGAGGGGTATAGAGGGTCTAGAAGATTCTCTTGTGAGCAACCATGGAAGAAGAAATTTGTTTGGTGTCGTACCATCCTCTCGGGGAAAAAAATAGGGGTTTAGATGATTTTAAAATTAAAATATCGATTATAAATACTCTATGAATGGTTATTTAAGAAGGGATTAATGGGTAAGGAAAACCATTCACCCTATATATGATCACATTTTCTTGAGTTTCATGATCACTCTTAGGAGTTCTTATAGTTTTTCTAACCAAGCATAAACCATGTAAAATACCAATGCCTCAGTTTTCATGGTTATCTATAGTAGGATACACGGATTGGGAAAATTGAGTGCCCAAAATGAAAATCCCTAGAATATTCGAAATTTTGAATGTTTTCACATGATTAACACTTAAAAACATATCATAATATTGATCAAATGTGGGGTTTATGAGTCCCTAAAAACAGATCAAGATGTTTCAAACTAAAAATTCATTTTTATCAAATCATGTAGTTCACTAATACTCAATAATAGATACTTATTATACATTTACATATTATTTATTTGATTATATTTACCAGAAAAAGTCATACTGTTGTCAAAATTATTTGATAAAAACCCCAACTTAACACTTGGGGACATAATTTTTTTAGATAAACCCCTTAATTTAGTATTCTCCAACTAATTTTTAACTCTCACAGACCTGAAGGTTTCATCCAATTGGATATAAATGATATCAAAAACATCATGTTCATGAATTTTTATTATAATGTAATCCTCTAGTTGAGGATGAAAAGTTGGAAAATCCTCAATAAAGAGACTATTTTACTTATGATATTTTGTATAAAACCCATCAACCACTCACTCTACTTAACCAAGAGTCACACTATCCTACTAGGGTAATATCAGATACAACATCATGAACAAAAGGATAAATCATTTACATATGATATTATTTTCTTTTGAAATGTAAAACTACGTCTAAATTCTTGAATGGATGTTGTTATGAATTAGAAAGAATAAATCATTGAATGGGGTGAAGATAACCATTCTATAATGAGAATATATTAATATAGAATCACATCCATTAGTAAGAGAACAAACAAACCTCTTTCATATATATGTTTTTCTTAATTTCATTAAAAAGGGTCTTATTATATAATTTCACACTATAAGAGTATCAAATAATAAGTTTCATACATGTGGTTCACCTAAAATCATTATCTCATGAACATGGGATATGAAAGGCAGTACTATCACAATCTAGATTCTACAAAAACAGTTTATAAGGGGGATAAATCATATATTATACATTAAATCTTGGCTATAGAATATGTGTCATAACCTCAACTCTATGTAACTAACATTTTCTGAGACCACCATCCATCTAAACTCTGATTGGGACAAATAGAGTTGTTTGAGGATATATCATATCATATCCCTAAACATCTCTAATAAAACCATCAAATCTTCCTATACATCCACCTCTCTTTGGATCACAATAACCATTTCATAGTTGTGCATAGTATCACTACTTTTATTATTAGTGTGTTTAATTTTCTTCCTCTCCTCAAATTACAACATAATGGGTCATGTAGTACGACATAGTATATACCCACCAATAATAGGTAATGTAAAACTTATATCTTGAATGACTAGAACACCTACATATTTAAGTAACTAATGATCTATAAATCTATCTATAAACATGTTAATTCATTTATTATCATTATCCAAAATTGTTACACTAATCATAGGGTACCGGTTTCTCTGCTACATAGGAGCCACATGAAAACCCTTTTACTTGGTGGATCTATGGGAATAAGATATCTACCATAATTAGACACTCCTGTAACCCTATAATGATTTTGATATAGAGGGGTATAAATATATCCTGAATATACACAATGAGTATACACTCAAACTTTTATTCTCATAATTATTTGTGTTTTAAAAAGTCATGGGATAAACATTTGTGGTTGGTGATCCATTATTCATTCCCAAAAATGGTTATAGACCCTTTTTCCATTATTAGAAAAAATTTAATATGTACATTCCAAAGAGGCGCTGGATAATACTCTACTCCAATGTGATTCTCAAATAATATCCATAGAAGAGTCACATTGTCATGAATCTATGTCACTTTACTATGAGAATGTTAAATTTCACTAGAAAGAACACTATCCACTAGGACCAATATCTAGGTTTTGTGGTGTAAAACATGGTGATACACTCATAGTACTTAATATAGTTGTGTATCTATTCACTATAGATCAATTTCACCCTTGATTAGGTTTAATTTATTCTTATATAACTCATAATGTGTCCCCATATCTTGTGATTCTTCACTAAACACTACCAGTATGATTAACTATAAAACATAGATTGGACCAACCCCAAAAACTAATGTAGGATGGTATTAATTCCTTATAAATGATGAATTTAGTTCAATATATTTTAATATAGGAAACTCCTCATGAACTTTTTTTTTAAATTGAGGATATTTTTCATAGATGGTCATCATCATGAACCTAGTGTTAAATCCTTGCTTTCCATTTATTTTTACATATTATCAAATTCTAATAGATGAGACTTGATCAAGGGATAATATAGGAAGTAAAAAAGGACAAGTATTTGGAAAAAATTAATACATTCAATATGATCTAAGTACCATTTTCCCATAGATTATGGGTTGGTGTAATAGGATAATAAATTTCTTATTGGATTCATTACGTATGGGTAAGTCATATTTATCATAAAAAAATGGTTAACTTGGCCGAGATTATAATATGATACTACTTAAAATATTTTCCCTATTGTTGTATAATAATATAGACAGTACCAAAAAGTCCAAATTTATTTATTTTAACAAACCCTTATGAAATCACTCTTACATATCCCATCCCACTGATGACTTAATTAGGTTACAGTTAAGCCTAGAATTATACCTCATTATTTCCTCCAATATGCATGAGGAATGCCAAAAGAATAAAGAAGGAATATAACACACATGGGAGGCCTAAAACTAATTGATTTGAACACACACACACATAATAATACATCCAATATTGATGTTGATTATTATAATAATGAAAATTAAATGAATTCAAAACCTATAGTGTCACAAAATTGTATGTGATATTAAATTTCCATTGTAAATAGATCAAATTATAGTCCCACCTACTTAAAAAAACGCCTATACATAAAAATCAATGATAATATTATCTTATCATGGTTCATAGAGTTTTGGTATGGGCCATCTCACACCACCACTAGGCATGATTATGCATCCTCTAGACAGAGTCAAACTATAAGAACATAAAAATTATTGTATCATGTATAAGACATGACACATGTGGGAACATACCAAGAATGGATTTGAATATATATAACTATTAGGTCATAAGAATATCATATGTCATGTAAAACAATAATGGATATAAACTCAATAATATAAATAATAGTAGAGATTATAATAGCCCAGATATGATCGTGGGAATGGAACAACTTCAAAAAAATTGGGTGAAAATCGTCATATACCACCCATTACTATAGACAATCACTCTCAGTATCTGATTGACTAAAAACTCTAATTCCATTTCATATGCCCCACTAATAATGATGGAGGATATCTACACCCTGATAACAGATGAAACACTATCAATAATCAAAAAAACAATATCAACCATTCCATCTAGATAAAAAAAATTATGAATCCATAGATGCGTGATCTCTTAATAGTGAAATTAATGTGAAATACCAACACAAAAAAATACATTAGGTTTCAGATCCCATCCCCCACAAATACATTCCTTAAATACTAACACTAGTGGGGGGATCCTAGTCCTAATAGGTGAATTGAAATCAATACATTCGAATATTAGGAGATACCCTTATATAACTAATAAAAATGGATAGGAAATATTGTATCATCACTAAAAACACTTTACATATCATGAAATAATATATACCTTTATTATAGAGTCTCCCACATACTCCATAAATAATGAAACGTTGAAGATTCAACACCCAGGTTACAATCATTAACCAAACATGGAGTCATTTCCATGAAAAAAAATCCAACAATAGGTTTAATTCATGCCCCAATACTTCATGGAATATATCTCATATGGTAATACCTACTCATGTAGTACCAATATACATTGGGTAAAAATATCATCTAAAGGGTATTTGTAAGAGTACACAGTGTGTAAACAAATAATATTTCAAATCTATGTACTCCAATTACCAAAATTATTATCTATAAAACACCTAAATATATTTTGGAAGGTCAACATAATGTATGATATTTTATCTAGCCTAGATTCTCTAGAAACACATATTTCAGATGACATGGTTTATGTCTTCTTAGACTAAACATACTACACAAGGATTTGGTATGTTGTACAAATTATTCTATTTTATTCTCTAAACAGGTCATTCCTATCACAATAACCATTAAGATTTCAACCAATAGTGTTTTTCATGTATTATTTATTATTTTAAATCATTTATTGGCCACAAATTACAAGAATCGTGATAAATTATAGAATTTCCATTATCCTTCACTTCACTACCACTAATGAAACCATTCATTCTTATCAAATCATCATGTGTTATAACTCGTTATTTCATCCTCAAATTTTAAAACTCATCATTGATTGTAATCCAAGGAATATAGTTCTAAGATACAATCCGAATTGGAATCATATTACATCATTTTTGATCTACTGGAAAAATCAAGGAAAGGTGGCTAAATTATGAATAATGGATGGGTAAAAACCTAAAAACATAAAAAATAATAAAATGTCTTTGGAAGATTTGGCCATGTATTATGGAATAAAAAATAATAAAAATTCATTCAGTTGATAATTTCAACCTAAAAAATCCAATCTTCCTGACCAAAAAATGTTAGAAAATTAATATGGCCAAGTTATATACATATATGAATTTAATTTGGGTGGTACGAATCCATATTTTCAATATTAATCATGAAAATGGTAACATTGAAGGGAAAAAATAAATACCTATATATTGGACCTTTTTCTCTAAATAATATGTAAATGATTATTATACTAATTATTTTATAGTGTTTTAATTTATTTTCAGACCAAAGCCTACCTCCAATCATCTCCCCCTATGAGAAAATCTCTCCAACAATTCTAAAGCCTTATTTTTCTAATATTAGGAAACTAAAGCTATAGATCAATAAATTGGGTGCATAAATATAATATGGTAATATTGAAGGTTAATTAAAATTAAATATATATTATTATTTAATTATTTAATTTTAATATTTGGTGATTTCACACCATTATAAAACCCGATGTAAATGAAACATATTTCATGCATATATAAAAAATTGTATTACATATCCATATATTTTCTATTTTTTCTGATCTAAACCACCATTAATTTAATATTGAATTATTTTTAATATATTAAATGTGATATATATAAATTTTTATATTTTTTATATACTAATTAGAGGCTCCCATAGACAATTGATATCACTATAATTCACAAATTCAATTAACTGGAATATATAATAATATATAAATGGTAAAAAGATAACAAGGGTCATTTGACATGGCTCGTCAATGTAGACATCAATAATTTCAAAGATTAATAAGAGAGTCTATATAAATAATATTATATAATTTAATTTGATGAGTTTCAATGTCTCATTCAACAATTATATATCTAAAAAATTATAATAATAGTTCAAAAATACTTATGGTATAGTTGATCTATAATGTTAATTTATACCTTTAATATAGATTGAGCCTTTGTAAATCATCTTACATTAGTTTTATTAGAGAATATGTTTTTATATATATTTCAAAGGAAATATATGATAATTTACCATTAAAATTATATATATGATTTATCATGTAAGGCGATATAATTTAATGTTATATATGCTATTTTATGGAAATTGATACAAAAAGGATAAATAATTCAGTTTAAAATTATGTAAATATTTTTATATTAGAATATTTTTCCAATAAATATTATACATAGGTAAACACTATCTATCAACAATATCTATTCATGTAAAATAATTCACTGATTTATGACTTTAAATATAAATTATTGTTATGGAATCAAATAAAAAATTTCATTTTTGGAAACACATATATGAGATATTATATAATTTTAAAATAGATAAAAACAATTTTAAATTTTTGAGAAACGAGACCTTTTGTTTGATGGATATTTACCTAAAGGAATTTTAAAATGCGATAGCTACATTGTAATAAGATAATGTGGGGAAAAGTTATTATGATTTCATATTTTAAGAGGATACTATCTTAGAATAAAAAATTAATTGTATCAATAAATGAAAAGATGAAATATAGAATTGTGAGATTGGTTTCCAATTCACACAACATTCTATGTAAAAAAATTTTAATTATAGAAGAATAACTTCATTATTAATGGGATTATGGTGGGTGATAAAAAATTCACTCCTTCCAAACCCATATTAGATAAAAGGGGAAAATATTAACCTATCACATCATAAATACATTAATTATATTATTTATTATGGGTTTAAACGTAATAGTAACAATAATAATCAATACATAAGTACCATCATTTCATTAAATTATCGACTTGAAGATATTCTAAAATTCCTTATAAAAGGTGGTGATGTAGTACGAAATATTTTTCTTGATAACTTTCCTACTATTGCGTATTCATAAGAAATCCATATATCACTACTCTATAATTTCTAAAGGTGCTAATATATTCCAAAATTTGACCTTTCAATACTCTTTTTGAAGTGATAATGTGTAATTTCATGAATATTATTCATTCATTGATTACTCAATTCCCAATTCCACCTTTATTGAATGCACCTTCCATTATAATGACTTCCAAGACAGATAATGTTAATGATATTGAATAAAATCTTTCATGAGTATATAGATGAAAACTAAAATTTTATATATATAATTATTTAAAAACAATTTTGTCATGTAATAAACAAATAGTTATCCTCCTATCATTATAATTCATTAATTTTAATGGGAATACATTATTTTCCATATTATTGATTCAAAATTCATGACTATTATAAAATATATACTAGATTGATGAAATATTATATAAAAACTTGATTTTATAATGTATTTACACCATGAAATAATATTTAACTGCTAATTTACAAAGTATTCTTTGATTCTCTCATGTATTTTTAATAGGATACATATAGTTTTACCATATACTATAATATATATTGGATAATGGGTCACCTTGTTTTGTATTACCTTTATCAAGAGGTTTTAAAAAATAGGATCTTTTGTATTCCATCATATTCATAAATTTTACTGATTATTTTAGTATGTCTATAATTAAAAAATTCCATTCTTGGGGATTTTGTTATAACTAATTCAACGAGGAACCTTATTTCTCCAACACATCTTTTCTATGCTGATGAAATCATTTTTTAGTATTGTTTAATCTTAAATCAATCAATCACCAATCAATGTATTTATTTTTGATTTTTTCATCAGAATTTATGCTTTAATAAATCACCTACATTTTGGTAAATATTTTTAAGAGGTTCTAAAATAATTAACTATCAATAAATTATCTTTGATGACTATGTGTTTTTTTTCATTTCCTAGTCTTCACAATTTATTTAAAAAACTAAAAATTTATAATTTATAATTATATATATGTAAAAATAAAGAAAAAATTATGATTTTGAAGTTATGACCATCAACTATAGTAGTAGAATAATCCTCATGAGAACTATCAAAACATTAGATTATGTTACTAATTTTTAAATTTTTCTTTTTCATGGAGAGTTGTTAATTTTGATAAATTCCATTATTAGTTACATTATTTCATCATGAATTTTTTAATTAATGAATAAATCATTATTATTGATGAATCTTTTTAATTAAATTAATTAATATTCGTTGGGGAAAAAATGAATGTTTTCATCACTACCCTCCACACTCATTTATTATGAAGAATAATTAATAAAATGAATCAGTGAAATTTATTTCCTCAGAATAAGATTATAAAGTGGTTTATTGAATGATATTTTTTTTAAAGGATTCCATTATTTGGATTGGATAAAAGAAACTATTCTATATCATAATTTCAAATTTTCGGTTTAATTCATATAGGTTGAGGTTCGATGGATGCACACTAATGGATCCGGTGATAAAAATATATAATTAAATTGATAGATTAGATTAAAACATAGATGAAAAAAATCTAAAAATATATATATTTTAAATCATTTATATTAATTCAACAAATTATTTGTCCAATAATTTCGCAATACCCATTACTAAATGATAAATTGATTTAAGGACTAACTATACAATGATTTCTTCTAAAATATTTTTTAGTTTCCTCCTTAATTAAATAAAAAATATACTGCATTCTAGATATTTCGTTTTTTTTACTTTATTTCATAATGAGGTGATATAAAAATATGATTACGATAATAATCATCAATATATTTTCCGTGGTTAAATCAGAAGAAACTAAGTTTACCTTGGTACGTGAGAAAATTCAAATTAAAAATAACTTCGAATTATAAGAGGTGTCCAATGTTATTATAGAAGGAAATGTACTCTCAATTTAACAGTAATGTACCATATTATATTATCATGACAAAATTATATTGATTATAGGAGTGTAATCATAGGATTATGACACTAAATATGGAATGTCATGGAAACACAACAGAATAAGGAATTTTGAAGAAAGAAGAATAATCGAAAAGCATAACATAGTTGATTATGATTCATATTACTATCTACCATCAAATAGTTAATCATGAATTACATCCCAACATATCATACATAATACATGAGATTATATGAAAAACACAATTCATTGGTATGATATGAAATTTGGGCCCACCTGTATTATAATGAATGAATTTCATATATGTTTCATGAGAACCTGAAATCATTCATATTATAACATCAAAGATTAAACCCCTAAAAAATTATTGTTTTCGTGATGTAATTCATATAAGATTATGTAATCTATCTAGATATTGATGAAATATTGTCTCAAAGGATATATAACTAGTGAAGCAAACATCCATTAAAGGATTTTTTTTCATTTATTAAATACACAATTATAAGATTTACAATTCATACAGTTTAATAAAATATGTTATAACATATAATATTATTTTATATCTTAACATGAATAACTATGATGGAAATTTGTAAAAGAACATTTGGGTGGTCACTAACAATAATAATTTCCTTGGTCAGAAAACGTTTTGAGGTAATAAATAAAATGTAAGTAAAACAATAATACAACCATTAATATTGTCAACAGTGGCGATTTTATGAGTCAAATTAACAGAAATATTCTAAATTTTATTACAAAATAATTCAAAAGATTATATTTTAATCAAGTAGTCTTCAAAAATGGATCCCTAACAAATTCATAATTTTATAGATATAAAATGTGTCATGGTTCAATAAACACCAGATCCATAATGGGGAAATATTTAATGATATTTATGAAAAGATATTAATATAAACCCACATTGAAAATTTAGGGATAAATATTTCACTTAAAATTGGTAATAATTAATTATAATATTTCTCGAAATAAAGTTTTTAGAATAATAACCGATAACATTGACATGAATTATGAATATAGACATGGATGAAAAATTTCTCATTTATAGAAATTGATAATTAAACATCACATCATAAAATTTGATGATGAAATAAAGACAAAAATATAAATTCAAAGGAAATAATTGGGAAAAAAATTATATTATCATAATATAACTGAATAAATAAATCTTTCAAAACAATGGTCAATAAAAAATTATTATGAATAATGAAATGATGTTCAGTGAAGAAAACCCACCAAATGATAACAAATGAATTAAAAGTATATGATATTGGGTTTGTTGAGAATAATTATAAATCAAAATAAATACAAATTTATAATAATTATTCAACCCAATAGATTAGTAACTACACAATATAAATTAATAATTGATACATAGGATAGTAGCATGATTTAATTAATGTAAATTGAAACAAAAACCCCATAAAATAAATTATTAATATAGAATAATTAGAAAGAGAATTTATAATATAAAATGTTAAAATATATTCAAATTAGCATTGAATAAATTTTAATAAACTCATGGGATTTTATTTACCAAACATGAATTAATTATGTCCAAAAATATTTATTTTCATTCAATGAAAGGATATTTAGTCATGATAAAACCATTCGTATTTTATAAAATTACAATCATAAAAAAACTGAGAGTGGGAGACATAATTAAAAAATTAAATACAACTAATCAAAGATTTTATCATGATATTTATTTCCATATAGAAAGAATAAAAACTATATAAATGGAGTTGGACACATAATTCAATACGTGCCCCACAAATGAAATTGGAGATGGAAACCTTACATTCACTCCTATAATTCTAGGAAGTGATTTAATATCATATATAATAATAATATACATTATAATAACTTATTTTAAATCCTTATTTAAATACAATACTTTGATATAAATTAGTTTTAATCACATATTAAAAATATATTGGCCAGTTGTCCTCAATTTTAACCATTTGGTTCCATTAAACTTCATTGTTCCGTGAATGATTTTATTGATGATTTTGGTAAAAAGTTATTCACTACTCTCTCAACAATTCTATATTTTATAGAGTAATATAAAATATATTTTATAATGATTTAAAATGTTTCATATTCATTCCATTACATTTCAATTTATGGTTAGTGGATTTGAAATCAATTGCATGATTATATTAGAAATTTTCAACCATTATTATGTTTTATATTTATACTAGATAATGTGTAAAAAATAATTAGGAAATAAAATATATTAATAAACAAATATCAATCAATTAAAATAATATAATAATTATCCATGAAGGTCGGTAATCTAATTTAGAAATTGGGTTTTCCTGTAAACAGAATCTTAGAAGTGGACAAAAGTGTTACAGTTATTGATAAAAGAGGCATATTTTAATTGATTTGGGTTATAGGGAAGTAATATTCGGTATGATTTTATGATTGATCATAATTTTTAGAGTGTAATTTATATGGTGTTGAAATTCCCCTTTTATAAGGGGTGGAAATGAAATATTTTAAAATATCACTTGTAAATAAAAAGGTAGAACATACTTCACAAAGAATCATGAATCCATGCTCAAAAAAATTGACAACAGATAAACATTTATTTATTTTCACTTCATCCAATATTTTTTTAATGTTCTTAACATTTTCCTTTATCATCTACATTTGGTGATACTCTTTTTTTAAATTACCTTTACCATAGTAGCTACATTTTTATTCTCGATATCATGTCTTTGGTAATACGAAATCTAAATACCCTTACAAACTAAGTTAAAAATTAATCTATTGTATATATAATAAATTTACCAAAAAACAATTATTAACAACTGGAAAATATAATTTTAAGAAAAGTAAAAACTAAAAAAATAAAATTATTTTTAATGCTGAAATTTTAGCATAATAAAAAAAATAACTAAAATTTTTCAATATTGTTGATTTACATAACAATATATTTTTGTGATTACTTAAATTATAATTATAATTTTTTATTATAATTGAGATATATAAATCCACCTTATGGATACCTAATGAAAAGAAATAAACTAATCATACTTTTTTTTATTAATTTAAGTATTAATTATGATTTAAAATAGTAACCATGTATTTTATAACATCATGATGGTATTTCTATATCAATAATTTTATTCCTTAAATAAATTATTGGGCAGGAAATTTTTTTAATGTCATACATAGTTTATGATAGTGTCTTAAAACCCTCTTCAAGTGTATAAACATTATATTTTAATTTTATGATAGAAATTGAATTTTTTAGTAAAATATAAAATATTCATCCTAATATAATATTTTAATAATGAATAAATATGTGAATAACATATTTAAATATTATTAAAAATAAATCTTATAATTTTAATTTTTTATAAAAATATCAAAATAAAACGAAATTGATTTAATAATGAAATAAACATTTGCAATGTTAACTGTTTTTAATCATATTTCATATATGATTCTAATTTGGTTTGTTTAAATTTATGATTCATACAGAAATATAATTATGTAAAATATTATTTTTTGGAGGTACGGTAGTTGGAGGCGCATGCCAAAAATGGGTGAAATATAAATCTAGAGAGCCTGATGCTCGCACAAGGAATTGTATCGACAAAAATACAATCAGATTAGTTTTGATACCCACTTGAAATTATCCTATTGAGAACAAGGATATCATTTCCCTATGTTAATAAATAAAAAATAGTGGTTTAATTATCCCGTCGATGTTAATTGTGCAAGAAAAATATTATATATGTTGTCATTTGAGGTATTAACCATTCATTAATGTAATTTGATATCTCATCCCATGGAAGGTTCATAAAAAATGGTTGGATGACTCAAATATAATCAAATCAGTTTTTTTGAATAATTAGTGAATCGTTGTAGATACTCCATTATTACAAGATTCATGAATCTGAATGGGCTGTATATCAGGGAATTCAATGATCATAGTCAATAAATCTCTAAAATTTGGGGCGTTAAGGGTTGGAGGATGTTGGATAAAGGTAATGTATAATAAATTATTTTCTTCTTAACAAATGAATATAAATGGATTTAGTTCAACATTGGATTGGCCCTTATGAAGTTTAGGTTCTAAAAAAATAACCAATTGGAGCAGAAGTTTTATCCTGGTACTTTTTAGAAGACACACTCATATGTTTTGGTTCATATATCCATAAAGAACATTTTATATTTTCACACCCATATTGTTGCGGATGTATCCTCTTTATTTATAATCCCATCAAGATAAATAATTAAACCGGTAGGTTATGAATTGAGAATTATGCTGGGATTTTGGTGATTGTTTTTATATCAACCACTATAGTTAATGATGTTGTAATTGTAAGAATATATTAAACAATTCATCACAAGATAAAATTTGATATGAATCCAAAATTATGTTTGAATTGAAACATTGATTTTCACATATCATCTTATTCAAATAGATACAATGAATATATGATCAATAAATTAATGTGGAATGATTATTCTTCATTTCAAAAGAGAACATGGAAGGATAAAATCCAGACCAATAATATGACAAAAAATATTATCAATATATTATCATATATTTTATATGTAGTTAAGGGACCCATATAAATGGGTTGATAGGAGGGTAATAATTCCATGGAATACACCAGTGATAATCCATCATATACTCTCACATCTCATATTACTATGCTAAAATACATGGAAAATGAAATAGTCTATATAATTGGAATTATTTAAGTGAATGAGTTTTTGAATTACCTTCGTCAACAACATGAAATTACCATATATATTGGGGACCACATTCTAGAGGATTGTCACTGTGAAGAAACCGTGTAGGCTTATAATAATAATAGATGTATGTGTGTAGCTAGATATGTTATAGAAATGGGTGACTTAAATATATATTTGAGAAATATGACTTTGGTACCTCTGTTATTTGAGTTTTACCTTATTGAGAATGTACATGATTCGATTAATTGAAATCCATTATATTGATATGATGATTTAGAAATCACGTATGTAGATCAAGACACTAATTTAGAAATAGCCAAACCTGGTAAGAATTTCATTGAATGTTTGGAAATTAGGGATACCAAATCTCTTGAACATGTAATGAACCCAATTGAAAAAGGACATGAGTACATAAATGAGGTCCTCCCTTATTTGGATTGGTTTCAATTAAGGATATATATTCTAAAGGTAGATTCCCTCATGTTGATATGGAAATACTTTTTATTGGTATAATACATCAAATCTTTAAAAATGAGAACTCATGAGAAAAATGATAGATTTTTGCAAAATACAATATACAAATCCCCCTCAGATTGGTGTTTTTTGTGAGAATTTTGTGAAGGAATTCCATACTCATAATCATAATTAGATTTAAATAATTAAATAAAAAATGTGAAATCAATAATAAGTGAATCACACAGGTGATGGATGAATAATATGAAAATTCATATAAAGATATACTATATATAAATTATATAGAACGGAGGGTGTCATACAAGATGTAGACCTAAAAAACATTGAGGGTTTTATACTAGAACAATTAAAAACTAGGAACTCACATGTGATAAATTCCATTGGAAAATACATTTTTTACCTACAAACCCAAATTAATTGGTTTTCTTAAACTAGTGATGAGTGTTGGAAAGTGTGAGGCCATTAACTAGGAATCAAATATTTATAAATATGTGCTTGAGAACTCTTATAATATTGATATGGATTAGATTTGGGTCCTTAAAAATTTTAAAATCCATCTCATGTCATGTTTTATGGTAATTTAGTTTTTATCATTGTCCATATTATATGACAATAAACATACTATCTCATTCATTAATTTATACACCATATAAATTTATAAAAGTTATCTATATAAGGTTTTGTGAATGATGTCCATAGACATGAATCAAAAGTGGATTATTCTTGGGGACATTAACAGTGAATTGATACATGAGTATAAAACATGATCCAATATCAATAGGATACCATCAAATTAGTTATAATTGTGAATTTGTGAGTTTATCATTTTTTAGTAACCCACTGATGGATCATAATTTTCATGGAGAAGATATACCTCGAATGGGATGCAATCCTACATGATGGGGAAATTTAAATTTTTGGTTGAATATGGAGTTTCATTGAGTGGTCTTTCATGATTTAATCATCCAAAATATAATTCAAAAAATTCCCATTGTTATCGTTATTTCCTAGGATCATATAGTGATAACCCAAATTCCTTTCAAATTTAATAACAATTTGTTGGAATCTCCATGATATTTGAATAATATACTAGTGTGTTGCATAATTAACACTCCCAAAAGCCCCCTTTCTAAGAATACTTGTATTTGTGAAACCAAAAAATGAACTCATGTTCGATTGGTGTAAAAAATTATTTTATATGGTGGATAATGGCATTAAAAATGATAAAAATCAACTACTATGCTGCTTGATTGAAACCTAGTTCCAAGATACCACTTCTAGGGAAGAATTTCATTAACATATCTAATGTGATAAAATAATAGTATTTAATTAAAGGATAACTATAAATTAGATGATTTTTTATGGCTATAGGTGGGTGATAAGATTTTATTAATCTTTCTACAGTTAAATAAATATAACTGAATATAGGGATGAATAATGTTTTCTTATAATAAATGGGTTTTATTTAACATGTGAAATATAAATATCCCATATATATGTTGAATACATTAAAATATAATACTCTAATGATGGTATTAATAACACCAAAATGACGATTGATAACATATCAACTTGCATTGAGTAGAATAAAAAGTGTCGAGTATCATATCCACTAACTGAAGAGGATGTTAAAAATGATACCTTTTCACTAAAAATTGATTGTACTATTGGTTCTAATGAGTTCACCAATAAATTATTCATATTTTACTAGGTCATAATTAATAATGAAGATATTAATATTGTAATGTAATTAGAAAACAATTCCATAATATATTATGGTATAAACTACACAATTACTTGTATTATATGTATGAAAGATAATTCCATAGATATCAAGTTAATTATAATGATTACAATTAGGAACAACATTTCTAAAATAATTAATAAAATTAATATGGCTAGGTTGGCGATATTTTTTAAAAACATTATCACTTGAAATATTTTTTTTACATTGAGGGAGCATCGAAAATTCCCTCTTCACAACCTTAGAATATTCCATCCTCTTGTAGAAGGTAAAAACAGATGGAAAAATTTCCCTAAATGCTGACATTTATATAGTTTTTACACCATCAGGGGGTCATCATTCTGGTTTTTCTTACAAAATATGTATTCTCCCATGCATATTTTAGAATTATATGGTAATAACATAGCAATTAAATCACGTCAATTCACATTAATGGATCCACCATTAGATTCTTACATTGTTTTAGGTGTGTTATACAAGGTGATACTCTTTAAAGAATTATTTTCTCCACAGTAAATTATTGTATGATTAGATGTAATAATGATATAATTATAAGTATACTCTAAATAATATACCATAAAACATTTTTATAATTCCAACCACAAAGCTTGTTTATGCTAATAATATATTCCTACAAGGGGAGGTATAAAAAAATCCATGTTTTTTTCCGTGCTATATATGGCCATTATGAGGAACATGATGGGAGAGCCATCTATTGGAATAAATCCTCTATTGTATATTGTGATGGTGTCTAATTAAAATGAAAAACATGATTTACAGAGCCCATATCATTAAAAGGAGTTACCATAACATCAAAAACCATGGTGGACCATTATTCTTGGGTAAATTAAGCAGTTTTTACAATCAATATGTTTCCTCTTGAATTGATAACCTAGTTTCAAGGAGGCAGGGAATGTCTATGTCTCCATATCAATCATCCCTCCATGAATTCAGAAATTTATATAATCATTTATAAAAAAACTTTTGATCGTATAAAAAATTCATAGAGTTAGGAATCTTACACATTATCAGATGGAATGGACCAGGATCCAAATTTCCTCGACCTATCATCTCAGTTTGGAGCTATGGAATATATCAAAAATATTTTTATTTACTAGAGATCAATCTCCAAACATCATGAATACAAACAAGGGATTATTTCATAATAATTATAATGATCTATCTGGATGAGTACCTAATGAACTCTATCACTATAGATGACTATAGTGAAAGTTTCAAAACCAAAAAATCATTGCTTCTGGTTATATTGTTTTGGGAAACTAGAAATATTGGAATGTGGTATTCATTGATAACCAATCCCATTCTCTTCATGTGGGTATCCATACCATCCATCATTTTCTTTTCACAGCCTCCCATATTCATATAGGTTCGATAATGAATTTCTTTTCAGACCTAAATATTCTATATAATCATATTGGTCATTTTTGGGAATGATGACCACTTAAACTGAAATAAAATCACAAGATTACCCCTATTAGTCTATTGATCATAGTGAATGGTGAAGATGTAGAATCTAATATGCTATATCTCTCTTGGTGTGATAGTGTCTCTCACACACATCATAGAACCATTAAGGTTTGTATCACTCCATATATTAACAATAAAGTCACCTCAAAATATAAAAAGGGGTACATCATATAGATTATATAGAATTCAGTTCACCATAAATAAAACACTCATTTGATTGAATCTAATTCAATGTTGTGTGGTAAATATTTGAGGGTTATAACGAAATTTTTTCTTTAATTGGTGTAACCCCACAATATCAAATATATTAAAAACCATAACCACCAGAACCATATGCTATCACAAATCTACATTAATAACAACGATGTTATAGAATCATTGAAACAATCTGCGATTTTGGAGGAAACCTCGATGTGGTACTTCTAGTTTCTAGATATCTGTTTAACCGTGCTTGACGAGGACATGTGAGGTGTGTCCCCAAATTTTTTATCTAAGACCTATCTTACTTTATAATCTATTTTCATACATTTATTGTTAGTAAATTTATTTTTTATATTCACTGTGTCCAAGAGTTCAATAATATAATTATTATCTAAAAATATTGCATATAAAAATAAAAATTTATGAAAAATTAAAATTTAAGACAAAATTACATTATAATTTATATGGAAATATTAATATAATTTGAATCATGTATTAGTTTTAAAAAAGGAAATTTATTTGTCATTAAATGTAACAATGTGATATATTTAGAATATATGATATGTAGATAATTTATCTGATTGACAATTTCATGTTTATATCATCCAATGTTTCAAAAAAATTACCTGTCATCATTTCTATCTAAGACATAGTCATAACATAATATCTGGTTGTAGTAATAGTTGTCAATTCTCTATGAGTTGATATAATGGACATTTTAATAGGTATTATATTCTATAATAAATAATTTTTCTTCATGCCATACTTTATGATGTTTATATTAGGATTCAGAAAAGAAAAACCCGGAGGACGAATCTTAATTTTTAGGAAAGTCCAAAAGAGTATAATAATGATGATTCCAACATCAATATGCCAGTTTGTATACATTAATTATTTAATTGTATCATGGTTACATTAATTTATAATTTCTTATTACGGAACTATTATATAATACAAATTTATAATAATTATTTATTAATGATTCACAATTTTAATTTTCAGAGTTGGTTATAATGAAAAATATTAATATGAATTTGTATTTAAAAATAGAAATTTACTATTAAATTGTTTGTAATGACATGGGTCATCATAATTTAGCTTTCATGAGAAAAATTGGACATATATTAGAAACAATGATGATTATGATCATTTTTATACACATTGAAATTAATATGAGGGAAATAACTGAATATATTATTTTAATGATCCTAGTTATTATTCAAAATCAAGAGTAATGTAACTTTTTTTTTTCTAAATAGATATATAATCGTATGAATTCAAAATAGGAATAATTATTCTTCAATAAATCATTTATATAATTTAAACTGTTAGGATTATCCAATTATTTCAATATTTTTAGATAAAAACCTGTTGAAATTACTAATGATTATTTAATTATTGAACATGATTAAAATTTTACATCTTTTATTTCCTCCACTTGATTATAAATTTTATTTTTTAATCTCGTGATTCTCAAAATGTTTGGATTATCATGTTTATTTTAAATCAATTGAGTTAACAATCCATTTTTTTAAATATTAACATTGTGAGTATGTTGATACAACTTTAGTATACTAATTTCTATTAGAACTGATATGATTCAGTTAATCACCTTATATATTAATTCAAAAAGATTAAACCAAATTATGGTTATTTTTGTACGAATTAATGAATTATTATTTCATAGTATCCAAAATTCAAAAAATGAGAATGTATAAGAAATTTCATATGATATAAATGATTTTTATCTTAATGTCATCAATATTATTATATTAGAAACCCAATTTGACTCTTGATTAATTATCAATTTTATCAATTACATTTTAGTTCATAAATGTTTTGGTGTGTGATAGATGATAAAATGTTATAATGGAACCATTGATGTACATTAGAAAATAACACATATTTGGTTGATTAAATTCAAAATTAATGTCCTTAGGTTTTGTTTATCCTGTGTAGAATGACTCTTTAGTGTTTGTCATAAAAATAATGTTAGTTTTATGTGTATTCATATTTAAATATAACTTATTGGAAACCACCCTTTAAGAAAAACGTGATGGGGTTATATATTATTTGATATACATTAAAATTTTCTTTTGGAATAATGTGATGATATATTTTGACATTATATTATTGGTGAGAGAAAATACGAAGACTAATATAATTTTACAATGTAGAATAGAGACTTAGTGAATTTAGTACATTGAAAAAATTCAATTAATTAATTGTTTATAACATAAACATACATGGAGTGAAGAAAATTTAGTGAGTAAATATACTAAAATTATTATTTTGAGCATATTTTAAATCTTTAGAACTAATATTCTATAAAATAAACATTCATATTGGTCAAATATTTTATGGGAGAGTCTCATAATTTTTTTTATTAATTCTGTGTTTCATAAAAATATTTCATGGGGTTAACACAATATTTTAGGTTCCTGATTAATTTTAATTTTAATTGTAATTTTTTCTAATATTGGTATATTATGACACGAACATGATCTTATAACCTACATTATAGATATTTTAAATAAAAAATAATTAAAATTATTCTCAGAAAATATGATATCCTTTAATTGGTTATGTACTTTATTCCATCAACCATCATCACATTTTATATATCACTAGGAAACTAGGTTTAGTTATACATGGAATGTGACAATGTGAAATATATATAGAGAAGTGTTGTTGCAAAATTTACATGAAGACTCTCATTTACCAATGAATGAAAGAAACCCATTAATATTATTGTACTTATTCAAATTAGTCAATATGTCACATATTATCTATACTGATGTGTCCTACAATATTCACCACAATTGGACGGTTATATGATAAATTAAATATTATGATATTAAGATTCCATATAGATTTGAATATTATTATTATTATTTGATATTTATAGAACTCCTCAAAATATCAAATATGTTATAAAAAATAATTTTGACACTATGAAACTTCACTCCTAGATCCAATTCCATAAACACACAGTTTTATTAATTTCTTCCTTACTCAGTTAAAAGATATAGATATGGAATTTATTTATATAAAAATCAATATAATTTCTTTTATAAATTAGAATCCATTTAGATTTTTTGGTATAGCAATTTAAATAATTTTAATAATAAACATGTCACATCCATTTTCTTTAAATATAAGAATTATTTATTCCATTATGAAAAAATTCCTTATCCAAAATTATTCTTCAAGACCGCTAATTTTTTTCCTAAAAATATTATCCATAATAAGATGTTAACTATTATACAATTATTTATAAGATGAGGAATATAAATATAAAAAATGGATGAGATCAAATGATCAATAAAGTAAATTTATAAATGGAGGCATAAATAATAGAAACATGAAATAAGTTATATTGAAAGAATAAGTAATATAAATAATTAATTATTTATATAAATATGAGATCATCATTTATCGATGTCAATAAAATAATAAAATATATTTCAATAATACTAATTTCATAATAAATGAATGAATTATTTTGGACATCAAAAAACATGTTTTATAGGCATTTTAAGAATCCACTATAATATTATGGAAATAGTTATAAATAAAAAACAAACATTAATTCAATCATAAGACCTATTAATGCATCAATTAGATATATAATATCAGGGTATTATTGACTAAAATATTCTACTTCTTAATTTTCAATTCTTATTTTTTTGGAAATCATAAATAATTTCACAAATCATGATTACCATATTTTTTTGATCTAAGTGTTTTATAATGTTTTTGTAGAAAACAATAACAGTTACCATACATTAAATGTGTTCTGAATTATATGGATATAAATATTTCATTCTTCATTATGAATACCATAATTAGTTTTTGTTAGATTAATCAGATCCACCTTTATCATAACCAGAAGTTATACTCACTTTTAAATCTTTCATAATAAAATATTCTAAACAATCGGACTGATACTAGTACCGATAACATTAGAAGAGTAATCAAAATGATTATAATGTATAAATTTTATAGAATTCCATTAGAGTCAATAATTTTATTATCTAGATTTGTAGAATTTTTTTTAAATAAGTAATCTCTAAATCGCTATGATGTTTTCACCAATATGATGTAAAACAATTAGTTATACCACATCATCATGAGTTGATTAGTTCTATGTGTTCAAATATATTTCAGAAAACATGGATAATGTTTCCATTATAAGTATGTCTATACATACAAGTTTATTTGAAGTATTTTGATATGGTTGATTACATTATCTCTAAAATTTTCATAAGAATACATAATGTTGAAAATTTATTCTTAATCATTTTTTTTCTTTTGAGAGTAGTCTTCTTACAGAAACCCAATCAGATTATCTCCTTATGTTCCTTTGTAATTTTAACTCATATTCGATAATCATAATGATTAAAGAATACCAGGGATAAGAAGAAAGAAAATATTATCCATTAGATCAAGACCTACCGAGGATATGTTGACAGAGTAAATCCAATTATTATATCAAGGGATTATAAGTATATATTGGTAGAGTCATTCTGATATTCGCATCGAGGGATTTCCATTTGAGGAAGGACATACATTTCTATATGTATAGAATTGTTGATACCTTTATTCTAGGTTATGGACTACTGTACTCTTTTGGGTAATAGTGGATTAATTTAAAAATAAATTATAAGTCATTATTATATTTATTTTTATATTATATTACCTATTATTTACAAGATTGTATTTCCACTAAGAAATATAATAATAATATTGTCATCAGAATTATCTTTCTATATAATGTGTTTCATCATATCAATACTAAATATAATAATAAACCAAATTTAAATAAAATACATATTGATTTTGATACTCTTATAAATTCAGACTACTGATGGTTCTAATTCTATGACATTTTTAATCAGATTGAAGACCATGTTAGATAATCTAATTGATGTGGCATATAGTTTTTTAGTTTATATTCATTAAATAGTGCTTTTTAATCTACTATTCAACCCTCGATTCGATGTATTTTTATTTTAGAGGATCTTACGATCCTATATTTTTCATCAGAGCTGTATTTCATAGCTCAAATACATTCTATGTTTTAAATTAAATTACATTCATATGTTGTTGATGTTTTTTGAAAGTTACTCGTCATAAACAATACAAATCCTAGTGTTATTGAACATAAATTCAAATTCGAGGATATTTCTAGTTTAGAGTTTTAGAGAATTAGGAAATACTCTTAAAATTAACCTATACATTAAAAATGGACACTTATACTCAGTAACCATATTTTCCCGAAAAATGATTCCTTTTTATATAAAACATGTTTTCTTTTGAAATAAAATATTAATTACTTTTATCATGAAAAATTATTTTTCCTTAGAAATATTAAGGCCGGTTAAAAATTTTCAAAACACGGGATGAGAATAAAAATTCCATTGAGGGATATAAAAATAATGAAAAGTGTTAGTTTTGAAAAAACAAGACAACTTATATAATGTATAACTTTATCTTCATTGTTCATTGAAAATATGAAATTAAAATATTTTCATTGAAAAAAAAATATATTTCTTAGTAAAAATAAATGAAACTCAAAAAAATAAATTTAAACTACTTTATGTTACATAGAGAATCATATATATATATATATGCAACCCATTAAAAACCATTTAAATTGGATAAATAGAAAAGATGGCTTCAAATTATTCTATTATGGGCATAACTGGTGCTAATTGGGCCACCAAAGTTTAAGTTATGAAGAAATTACTCAGTGCTACCTAGAACAACCAATGCTAATATATAATATTATTACATGACACTATCTTAGTGACCCCATGTTTATATGTGAATGGCTTTCCTGATACGATCTCGACCACCCCATGTTCTGTTCTAATGGTCCTTCTCGGTTCAATCTATTCCACCCAAGGTATAAGTTATATTGGGCTCACCTGTTTCATATAATTCTCAAATTACATATCCTTAGTTAAATAATTTCATCATACTACAAATTAAATAAATATTTTAAATATCACATGGAATATTTTTTGGATGAAAATACCATTTTCTCTCAAGAACAAATTTCGACACTAAAACAAACTTTTCATTAAAAAAACCATTTGAAATACCAAAATTTCTATAATGTATAATTTATTTTATTTATCTATGGAAAAATGAAATTTATAAAAGAAAGATAATAATAAAATAATTTAAATGGTAGTGGAAAAATATTTTTCTCAATATACGCTAAGAATATAACCTTTTTTCTTCCTTTATCAAAACATTCCATATAAAAAACATATTAAAATATTAATTTTTTGAAACAGTGGAATGAATTTAAAAATTGTCCTAAAATTTAATTTATAATACTTTTATATCCATGTAAATAAAAATATAAAATAATATCAAGAATATTTATATAGAGAAAATGATTTTACTATTAAATAATTTATTATTCATGGTGTCCCATACCACTTTGAACATTTAAATCTTAATCTCTAATAAATACTATGTTTAAAAAACATAAATAACATGAGTATAGATTCAATATAGAAATGAAATTTTATAGTATATATATAAATATCATATAAAACAAGAAAGGGTCATAAGATCAAGAAATGCCTCAATGAAAGGAGATTGAGATGAAATCTATTTCCTAGAATCTGAATCGTCACATACATTCATTATCAACATGAATAATAAATATAACGTAATTATCTAAATTATTTAGTAATTTAGTAATTTTTATTATTCCTTTTATATCACTTCATACCTTGTTATAACTATCACTTGATTATATAAGTTCATATTTGACATTTTGATGATATTTGGTACATTACCCCAAAATGACATTAGTATAATTTCATTAGTCAAAGTGGTCATTAGTCCATCATCTTAATAATATAATTAATGAAATAAGAAATATGTTTTATACATAAATTTTACATTTAAATAAAAAATTATTCATCATTATGAAAAATGAACAACGTTATAATCATGTAGATGATCAGCCATATGTACACATGAGTAACGCTTCAATTTTCCAATGATCAATATAGAAAGATGGTATATTTTATTTCATCTTTCAAGAATTATAATAATATATTTAATATAATATTCATTATTTAAATGTTCTTA
Source organism: Viscum album (assembly GCA_963277665.1). Taxonomy (NCBI): domain Eukaryota; kingdom Viridiplantae; phylum Streptophyta; class Magnoliopsida; order Santalales; family Viscaceae; genus Viscum; species Viscum album. The sequence continues at coordinate 1,032,744,065 of OY728150.1, forward strand.
TAAATATTGGTTATGATATTTGTAGATAACAAATGAATCACACTTCTTTAAGGATGTGATAGTTTACACAAACACACGAATGACATTATATTTTTCATGTGCATGGAAGGAATGAAAAAAATTGATATATTATTATATTATAATGATATTTTTTTCATGAATAATATATATATATATATATATATATTAATTCTATTATTATCACCATCCATGAGAGGTGGTGATGTAAAATGAGTTATATCAGTTCGTGGAGGTGATAGTTCACACGTACGCAAGAATAATTAATTCATAAAACATTTGAGGCAAGTGGTGATGCATTTATGTGATGATGTTGACAAAATAAAATCTCATAATATTTAGGATACTATAGTATTTATTTAATCAAGTTTTGAAAAAATCTGAATAATGTGGAATAAAAATTGATATGGAAACACTAAATTAAAAATGATGCACCCCCTTCGGACAATCTTCTTAGATTAATACCTTAAAACCGCTAATGATTGTGTTATTTATGATTGAATGTCACTATAATGGTTTTAGGGATTCTAGAAAGGTATTTAGTGAGATATAGGATGTTCAAATTAAGATTTGATGTGTTAAGAAAAAATAATAATGGGTTCCCTTTTATAAGAGATGGGAGGGTCACCTTTGGAATTATTCTAATTAATAATTTAATGTAAATTAAATATATTTTAAAAATGGATAAAAAAATTATTTATCTCTAATATATTTTAATTTTACATTTAAACCATTCCTAAAATGAATGATATATAAGTAAGATTTTTTTAATCCTTATTTTTTGTTTCAACCCCCTTTTTTCGTACAATGTTATAATGTAATTTACATGTTAATAGTCAACATAATTAATATAAAATTCCAAACGACCAAGAAAGAGTAATTAATGGCTGTTTTAGACTTATAAAAATTGTTTTGAAGAATTTACTATTTTTTGGAATTTTATATCATTTAATAAATTTTATTTATTTTCAAATATCATTAATGTAAATTTGGTTACTATTTATTAATTACCTTTTTAATAAATAACATTAAAACATGATATTTTAAAAAAAATGTATTATCTCAGAACAAAAAATTTAAATTTTATCAATAAAATTGGTGGATGACATATATTCTTTTAAATTATATTTATTTCAATATTTGTAATATCATTTATTTAATTGTCCCATTAATTAAACAATTATAGTATCATAATTGTATCACGATTTAATAGATTTGTTTTTTAGAAAAACTATATATAAATTATCATTATGTTGATAAATGTTTTATCTTTCCAAATAATATTTATAGATTAATTTATTCTCTTTATAACATCATATAAAAAATATTTTACTTGTTAAAAAAATTACGACAATATTGACTTTTCATTTAATAAAATACTATATAATGGTTAATGTCATACAACAAGCTCCAAGTGGACATAAAATCATAAAAAGAATATTGTTTGAAAATAAATCATCCAATATAATTATGAAAAGTGTTCAAGTAATTTATAATATCTAAAGTATTATTTTTACCCCTAATTACATGATTTACCTTTAACTATTTTTATAAAAAAAATTACTAAACATTCTATTCATATTTATCAGAAACAAACAGAAAATATATACCTAATTTGGAACATATTATTTTGAATGTGGAATAAATTATTTCAGATTTAGACATATAATTTCCAGAAATTAATCAATAATAAATTTAGTTGACAGAATGAGAAAATGTGTTGTTAATGTAAAAATGATTAAATATTGACATAGTGTTCATATACAATTTCATTTTTATATTTATTAAATTGGACTAAATAGAATTAATTTATTGAAAATAAATTAATTACACTTTAAAACTGTTAAAATATAAATTTATAAACTATAAATAAATGTTATGAAAAGATATTTTTCAATTCAAATGCAGTATTTTTTCACTCTTTATCAAAAAATGAATCCTATCAAAAAATTACAATAATTTAACGAACATAAAATTTGATAGACATAATTCTACTAAGGCATTTATTTTGTTACATTGAACTTAGAATAGTATCAAAAATATGATTTAAAACATGTGCTTCATTAAAATTTCATTGAAATGACTTTAAAAAAAATAATTCTTGTATTCGAAATATTAGATTTCTTCCAATATCAAGTATAGAAAAGAAAATTATTTTCTGACATTAAATTAAATATATTACATTTATATTTCATTAATAGAACCAATCAGTGCGATTTATTTATTTATTTATAAAAAACATATATGTGCATATTTAAATAGTTTTTTCACAGAAAAATATGTCATTTAAAAAAAGTATTTTACATAATTTTATAATTAATTTACACCTAATAATTAATTATATATACATGTGAAAACAATATTCTGATAAATTAGTTAATATTGTTCATTCCATTAATTATAATGGCTAGTTTTTAATGGTAACATTTAAATATTATTTTTATTTTTATTTAAGCTCAATGTAGTGTGTCATGTATTCTATCAGACATAGTGTTTCCTTTTAAAAAACAAGATGTTACATTCTCCCCCTTAGAAATTTTGTCCGGGAAATTTGTACTTGAGATCAAAAACTAGGGGGTTGCATTTTTTTTGGAATACCATTATTTAAATCCCACATCAAAAAAAGATTAATTAATCTTCTATTATAAAATAAATAAATTAAACTACAAAGTTCACCAGAGATAACACATACATAGGTTCCATATAAGAAAATATTGATTTTAAAGAGAAAAAACTATCTTGTTTTGATAGACAGTGATAGAGAACATGGTAATGATAAATTTAACAACAAATAAAACAATAAGTTTTTGATGAGTTAAAAGGTTAATAATTTCCTAGTAAGAAAATTCAACAAGTAATGTATTTTTAGAACATATTCAATGATTTGAAGAATTATTTTATTAACTGTACTATGAAAATAATGATATATACTTACCTAACACATATTGTTTCATACATTCATAAAATTTCACAACACACTCAACATTATCTTCCAAAGATGTGTATTTAAGATTAATTTTCATACCACAAGCATTAGAATCAACTTATACAGATCAATAAATACACAAAATTATTACAATATATTCCACATTTTGATAGAGATTAACCAATAATAAAAAAATTATGAGAAGATAAGATAATTCCCAAAAAATAATATACCTTTATATGATGACAACTATTTCAATATCCAAAATTCAATAGTGAAACAAAAAGTTCATCATAAACCATTCAATGAATAAATATCATTAATATTAGTCAAAATTATCAAAACTATGATTGAAACCAAAAATTATGATGGATTTGATATCATAATATTTGAGGATTAATTTTTACTTTTTTTTCTACATAACATGAACCAATATTAATGGCTCACACCGATAAATAATTTCCCTTATAATCTTCATGATACTCTATCCATTTGATAATTAAAATGTATCACTACTAGTCCATAATAAAATCATATATACTTACAAAAATATAATTCATCATTTAGATATAAAATAAAATGTCATAGTATTAAATATAACTTGATTATATAATGTTCTAAAAATATTGATTGTATTCCAAAATAATATTAATCACTTAATAACCAAATCATTTTCCAATCCAATTGTTATGTATAAGATAAAAAACTTTTTCCCAAAATCAACATATTATTAATCCACAAAATCATTTAACTAAAATGAAAATATCACACTATCCATGACTTAATGCATGTTATTCATCAATGATTCACCCCAATCATCCTTCAGTTTTGGGTAAAAATCCTATGGCCTTAGATAACGCAATGGGGTTTCACCCATAAAGTAGGTTCTATTTATTATAAATCTATTGAATTTATATAACATTCAATAAATTTTATAAATATGAAAAAAATAAACTTCTACTAAGACACCGTTAATCAAAGTAAGTATTCATAAATTAAATCCTCAAAAGGGATTCTAAGACATTAAAATTATGATCATTTTTATTATTATAAAATCATGTTTATATCCGTAACTCGTAATAGAAAATAATAAACTAAAATGTTTTCTAAAAATTCTTCTTATACCAACTATAAGGCCCAACCTAAAATCACTACATATCCTATTGTTTCAGAGAAACAATTCACATTTTAGGATCTTTTTAGTTTTGAGTTTTAGAGAATTAGGAATAAAAATTAAAATATAATCTATACCTTGAAAGTGGACAATTATACTTTGAATCTATTTTTTCGACCTAATGAATTCCTTTTAAAATAAAATTTGATTTATTTTCAAGAGAAGTATTCAGTACATCCTTTCAGAAATATTATTTTACTTAACAATTTTATGACCTATGAAAAAAATTTTAAAATTGGGTAAAGCACAATAATATCATTAAGGTATATAAAAATAATGAAAATGGTTAGTTTAATAAAAACATTACAACTCATATAAAATTTAAATATATCATCATAGTTCCTTGGGAAAACTAAATAAGAAATTTTCACCATATAAAGACACAAAATAAAATTAAATATTATCTTTAAATCCCATTGAATGTAATTTAAATTTATTTACTTGACTTAGACCATCAAATACATAAATCCTATTAGAAACAAATTGAATTGGAATAATGATATGTCAAACATCCAATTAATTTATTAAGAGATTACCTAGAGCTATCTAGGACATTCTATGTTAATCTATCATGGACTTACCCTGCCCTATCTGGGCTACCCCATGTTAAACTCTAATAGAATTTCTCGACTATATCTAGGCCACCCCATGTTAATATTTTATAGGCGTTCTCGACACTATCTAGGCCATACCATGTATAATTTGTATTGGGATCACCCATTTCTTATAAGTCACAAGTACAATATAAATAATAATATATGTTAATCATATTTTTTTTTAAAATTCGTTTAATCCCATATGAAAACCATTTCAGATAAAAATAACCTTTTATCTCAAGAACACATTTTCAAAAATAAATTGACCTTTTAATTAAAAAAACATTTTCAAAACCTAAATAGAAAAAATATAAATATTTATTTATTTCATTAAACATGAATAACTTATAAGGAATATGAAAATACATTAATTTCCCCAATATTGGTATAATATTTTCTACCATATACATTAAAAATAAAATATTATTTTTGTCATTTATCAAATTATCCCATAAAAATGAAAGTGTAAAAATATTCCTTTAGAAAAACTAATGAATGGAATTCAAAATATACATAAAATTTCATTTATATCAATTTTTATCAATATAATTGAAAATTTCAAATTATATCATGATTATTGACAAGGACAAAATGTATTGATAATTAAATCATTAATCATTGAATGTGTCAAATAGCAATTTAAAAAATTAAGTCATAATCTCAATGAAACATTACGTTTACTAATACATTAAATAACATGAGTATAACTAAAATATGGATGTGAATTGTCATGGTATCTATACGAATACACCTTATAAAACAACGAAGGAGCATGGCATCAATAAATCCCTATATTAAATGAGATAGAGAAAAAATCCCTTACCTTGAATCAGAATCCTCACATACAACCATAATAACCATGAATAATATTCATAGGTCAATTATTTACAATATTTAGAACCATTTTAATTTTTTTATTGATTTTATACAACTTGTTATTATGTTATAAACTTTACATAATTATTAAATTAAAGTAAAATGTTTTGACTATATCTGGTACTTGAGTCCAAAAAGACTTTGGTATGATATCGATATTCAATAGAGTCATCAGTCTTTCAAATAAATAATATTATTATTGACATAATAATGAGTTTTCTAAATCAATTGTACCTTTATGTTAAAGAGTTTATGTATGGTTATAAAAAATTTTCAAATGATTAATCATGGAGATGAAAAGTTGTACGTACGCTTGAATAAAATTTCAATTTTCAATGATCATTATAGAATGAAGATATATATTATTACATATTTCTAGATATATAATAAATTTTTTAATATCATATTAATTTTTTAAATATACTTATATATATTATTAAAGATATGCGGTGATTAAAAATGAATTACATCTCTTCATAGAGGTGATAGTTCACACTTAAGCACGAATAATATTATCATTCTTTTGTGAATGGATGGTAAGTAAGTAATTGATATATTATTCACTTATAATGATAATTATTTAATTTATATTATATATTAACATTAATTAAAACAATATAACCTCTCTTTGGAGATGGATATGGGAAAAAAATTATATTGGGTTATAGAGGTGATAGTTCACACGTACACATGAAGGATTAATTATTTTCCAATTTGATAGATGTGGAGTTGGATTTAGGTGATTATATTGAAATAATAAAATATATGTATATTAAGTATACTGAACATATTATTTCATCATTTTGGAAGAATATTTTATGGAAGTGCGGGATTAAATAAAATAGAAACACTTAATTAAAAATGATACATGTTCTTCGGAAAATCTTCATTGATTGAAACCTGAACACCTCTAATGATGGTTTTATGTAAAATATGAGGCACATATAATTTATTAAGGGATTATAGGGTGTTTTTTTTCAGATGTTCATTGCTGATCCAAATAGGTTTTTAGTTTTTATGAAAAAATAAAAATTGGTTCCCTTTTACAGAAGAGGGGATGAGCACTCTTGGAATTCTTCGAAATATTATATTAACATAAATTAATTTTTTTATTCGAAATGGATCTATACTAATTTATTTAGATTATATGATGATTTTGGGTCTAATAAAATTTATCCTATAACATTAATATAGGTTTTAGTATTTTTTAAATCCTTATTGCTTTGTTTTTACTATTTTTTACTCTTATTTTGATATATTGTAATTTAAACTCTTGGGATTAATATACATACTATAAAATAAAAAACTAAAAAAATCAGTCCAAATGAATATTTTAGTCATATAAAACTTTTTTTTAGAAATTTTATATCTTTAATAATATTATATCATTTCATATATTATTATTTATTTTAAAATATAATTAATTCAAATATTTAAACCATTCATTAATTGATATTTTAAAAATATCATAACAACTTGATTTTAATGAAAAAACTATATTAACCCATCCATAAAAAGTAAAATTAAGCCATAAAATTATTTTATAGAATCAATTGTAGCTTATTATATTTATTTTATTATTTTAAATATCATTTATTTAATTCTCCCACTAATTAAGACATTACTCAATGATTATTATTTCACTATTTTATATTATATTTCATTCATAAAAATTATAAATAAATTAGAATGTTTTATATAAACATTTTATATTTATAAATAATATTTAAAGTCTAATTCATTTTATGTGTAACTCCTAATTAAAAATATTTCATTTTTTAAATAAAATTGTGTTATAAATAACTTTTCTTTGACTAAAAAACTATATAAGGGTTAAAGTCACCCAACTTGCACAATTTGAAAATGAAATCATCCCAATGAAGATTTTTGTTAAAAATAAATCATCTAATAAAATTGGTAATATTTTTATTGTAAATTTATGATATATATATATAATATAATTTTAATCTTTAATAACCCAATTTACCTATAACCATGTTATTATAAAACTTACTACTATTACTATTCATAATGTCTAAAAATTAATAGGATATTTTAAATTAATTTTAATGTTGTGATTCCAAATGTGGAATAAATTTTTACAAATTCAAAACTCATAATTGGATGAAATTAATTAAAAACTAATTTCATTGATGGAATGAGAAAATATGTTTTTAGTGAAAAAACGTTTGAAGGGTTAAAAAATTTTTTTATCCTATTTGAATGAAAAATTAATTCCAATGAAATAAATTGGATTAAAGAATAATAAAATGGCTTATTTATACTTTAATTCCATTCGAATATAAAATTTAATTCTATAAATATATTGAATGAAAAATTAGTTTTTATTTAAAATGAAATATTTTTTCATTATTGAATAAAAAATGAATATTATTATAGATAAAATAAAATTAAACCACTATAAAATATGAAATATTTATTTCAAGGAATATTATTGTTTTCTAAAAATAAAGCTGAAATATTTTTCCCAAAATATTTAAAATAAAGGTTCCATAAAAAGGCAAAAAAAAGTTATTTTTTGAAAAAATAATTATTTTATTTGTAAGACTGGATTTTTTCTAATATCAAATATAGAAAACACATATGATGAATGTTAAAAATTAAATGTAATATCATATATATATTTGTTTCATTAATATAATCCAACACTATTGAATTATTAATTTATTGGTTTAAAACACATTTGTGAACATTTTAATAGTTTTTCAGAATAATACGTACAATTATTTCTAAAATTGGTATTTAAATTCATTTAAAATAATTTTTTCACCAATGAATTAATTATATAAACTTGTGTAAGAATTAATTTCACAAGTTAGTTAATAATATTTATTACTCTCACTATAATGGAAATGTTTTAACGTAAAATTTCAATATTATTTAGGTTTTCTCATAAGATTGATGTGACATATCATGTATGTCGTCAAACATAGTGTTTCATTTAAAAAATATGGAATGTTAATTTTTTGATTTAAAATTATTTTATATACTTTATAATCTAACAAGTTTTTTTGTGGAAAAAAATATGTACTATATTAAAGTTGTAAGGAATGAGTATCAGGTCTATAGCCAATCTAATTTCAAACTGACCACCTATCATTGATGGCACTGATCGTGAGTAATAGAGGGATATAATAAAATATATTACCAAAAACACAGGAGTTAATGATTTTTTAGAGTTTAATGGATATTATTGGTTCATGATAATTATGTATCAAATTTTAACCATCTTAATAATTTAATATTAGTTAAACTACAGAGTATTGAATACTTTTTTATGTTCTATGATAAGAAAAACTTTTAATTATATTTCTTCTTGTGAATATGAAGAGCTGGACTTAAACATTACACAGTATTGAAATTTTAAAACCATGAATCAAATTATTTTTCCAAAGATCTTTTAGGGTAATATTTTTATTGAATTAAGAAAACTTTTACAATTTAAATTCTTAAATTACAATTTTCTTTAATTCTCAATGTACACTCTTTGCACAAAAGGAAACCCTTTAGAATCACATGGTTTATTTTCATCACACATCTTCAAAATTTCTATTGTGAAATTCACATTGACCCATACGTTAATAAACCATAACAAAAAAATTTCATAAAATTGTATGATAAGTAAATCTTTGTAAGGAATATTAAAGAATAGAAACTATTAGTCTAGTGAAAACCCATAAAATAGTTACATAAAACATCATTTCATACGTTAAAAAGGGAATAATTATTTGAAAATTTTCATTATATTACCTTTATAAAATATAATTATTTTCATCCAAAAAACATAATCTATCATATACAATATATATAGGTAACATGGGACATAATTATACTCAAATAAAATGACCATGTAGTCAACTTCCATACATATCACTCTTAAAAATGGAATTTTTATACGACTAACATCTATACCCAATGAATTATAGGATATAATGTAACCACACATATGTGTTTTATCATAGAACCACCTATCCTTGGGTTATAATGTAACCACCAATCAAAATACAAGGAACCAGTATATAATCATAACACATAAAAGATTACAATTTTTTGTATTTCATTCTTAAGATTTCATTTTTAATCACAAGAAATAATTTCATGATATTGAAAAAAAATTTTAATTTTAAAACCATTTTCAATAAAAATTTATCCATGAATTGGAATAAAGAATTTTTTTTTATTTTAAAAACATTATTTCTTATAGAGGAAGCCAAATATCAGATAGCGATCATAGAGTTGGTGATGTTTTTGTTTCCATATATGTTAAAAATATTTATTTCATCATATGTAAAGAAATTTTAATGATCAATATAAAAATAATAGAATGAATAATTTTTTAAATATTTTTATTGAAATTAAAATTCAATGGGCCTCTTCATACACAATATAAAATAAGGTGGGTGTATAACATTAAAATGTCTCTCAATAAAAGGGGATCTAGATGAATTCCATTACCATAAGTTCAACTTATGATGTACCTTAATTATATTCCTATATAATAAAAATAAGTTAATATAAACATAATTTAGAAACCTAATTTAATTTTTATTACTATTTGTATATCAATTATTACCATGTTATAGAAATTTCTTAAATATTTATGTTCATATTGGATTTTTTGATGATTTTAGGTACATGATTCCAAAATGACATCGATAGTTCAAATGTGATCTAATATGTCATTATTCCCTCATCAAAAAATTATATTCATAAATGAATAATTATAATTATAAATAAATCATGGTTTTAAATAAAATAATTAAAATGATTATAAAAAATGACCTTTATTACAATCATGGAGATGTTAAGTTGTACGTACACATGAGAAACATTTTCATTTTTCAAAGATCATTATGGAAGGAAAGTATGTATTATTTTATAATTAAATAATGAACATAATATCAATAATATAATATTAATAATATAGTTATACCTAAAAATATTAATTATGTGATGTGATGATGAAAAATGAATCATATCACTTCGTAGAGGTGATAGTTTACACGTACGCATGAAGAACGTAATCATTTTTTTTATTCGTGGAATGGGAAGAAAATTAATAATGTATTTATATATAATTATGATAAAGATTTCATTAATATAATATATATACATCAATTACATAATTATAATTTGTGTTGATATATAGTGATTAAAAACGACTTATATTAGTTCACGAGGTTGTATTTTTTATCGTACACATGAACGATAAATTCATTTTCCATTTGATGAAATTGGAGATGGATTTATGTCAAGATATTATCATAATAATATCTCAATATATTTATTATACTATATTTATTACTTCGTCATGTTTTATGAATATTTGATGAAATAGAAAAAATAAATAAAATAGGGACACTTATTTAAAAATGATACATCTTCTTTGGACAATCTCATTTGATTAACACATTAATACCCCTATGTTGAGAGTTAGTGATAACATAAGATCTCTATAATGTGGGTAGGGATTAAAGTAAAGGATTTGGTTCAAAAATGGCTGAAAAAAATATGTTTTTATGTTTGACTAATATAGAAGAACATGTTCCCTTTTATATGAAAAGGGAGCGACACTCATAGAAATTATCCAAATATTAAATTAATTTAAATTTATTTTATAATCCAAATGGAAAAAAAATATAATTTTCTAATATAGGATACAATTTGGTCTAAATAACTTCATCCAGTAAAAATTATATGTCTTTTGAATATTTTTTAATCATTATAGTGTAGCATTAAATATTATTTAACCTTTTTAGTTCTTACCCACATATCGAATAAATTAAAATTTGAGGTTAATGTAATTACATTAAAATGAAAAATGATGAATAAAACAGTCATTCATTTCCATTTTAGACTTATAACAATGATTTTTTTTATATTTTAATTTTTATAAATTTTATTTCATTTTTAAAAATATTATAAACTTTAAAATATCATTAATTCCATTTTTTGAAACAACTCATTACATGAAATATTAAAAATATCATAACATCATGATATCTTATACATTTTTTTGAAAACATAAATAATTTTTATATATATCCTATAAAATTATAGGATTCCATTAATTATATATATTTTTTATATTAATATTTTAATATATTTTATTTGATTCTTGTATTAATTAAACAATTACACCAACATCATTACCATATTAATTAAGGTAATTATATTATAACATAATTTTTAAAAAAAATTACCATGATGTATAAACAGTTTTTAATCAAAATAATATTTATAGTCAAACATATAACTTATATAAACCTATATAGAAAATAATTTACTTTGTAAAAAGAAGACTGGGAAATAATTGACTTCTAATTGAATATAATATTATAAATATCATTCTCTCATCCATGTATCTTAGAAAGGTTATTATTTCCTCAAAAATATTTTTTTGATAGAAAAAAATAATACCATGATATTAGAACAACTTTTAGTGTAATTTAATTTCACTTACTATATCATTTTTATCATCACTCAAATAATTTACCCTTAACTGTGGTGATAAAAAATTATTACTAAATTTATTATTCATAATTTAGAAAAAATAGACCTATTTAATAAATTTTTACATTGAGAATAAAAACATGGAATATATTTTTCAAATTTATAAACATATGAAATAAAAAATTTAATATGAAATTAATCTCGTTGATGGATTGAGAAAACAATGTTTTAAAGTAAAAATGTGCAGATGACTGAAATGAATTTATATGTAAGGCCATTTGTAAATTAAACAAAATTACCTAAATTTTATTAATTAAAAAATTATGATATTATAATACATTAAAAACACTAAAATAATTCATTTAAAATTATAAATATATTTAATGAAAAAGTGTTATTAATTAAAATAGAGTGTTTTTAACTATTCATAAAAAATGAATGATATAAAAAAATATCAAAAATTAAACCAAAGTAAGGTTTATTAAAAAGTTTTAAAATTATAATTTTATTTTTTTAAAGATAATTTATAAATGTTTTAGAAAATATATTGAAAATTGGTGCACCATCAAAAGGCGGTAAAATAGACATTTTATAAAATTACTTCATATAGGCATAAAATTTGATTTTTTTATATCTGATCCATAAAAAGAAGTTGTATTTTAAACCATATATGGAATATATTATATTTAATAATTATTTATACAATCCAATAATAGTTATTTTTTTATTTGTTGGTCTAAAATAATCTTCTGCACATTTAAATAATTTTTCATAAAAAACAATTCCTTTTATTTTTAAAAGGGTTTTACAAGAATTTATAACTAATTGGTAAAGGAAATAATTTTATATATATTTCCATAAATAATATTTTGATAATTCTGATAATACTACTAATTCCTTCAATTCTAATATCTAGTTTTTAAAAGGTAACATTTATTAAACAATATTTAAATAGTCATCTAAGATTTGTGTGGTTTTTCATGTATGACATCAAAAATAGTATTTATTTTTATTAATCTGGGATGTTAAATTATGCCACTCCATTTTGAAAATTTTCCATTCAATTTTAATTTCGTTATTAGTAACCATGGTTTCACTTTTCAAAATTCCATTTTTGAAATCCCACATAAAATAAGGATCCATAAACAAATCCCATTTAAAATAAAATAAGGAAGTACGATGGTCACCTAAGATAATACTTACTAGGGAAAAATATAAGAAAATATAGATATCTAAGATAAAAAACTATCATGTTTTGAAGGAGAGTGACACACAATATGGTCATGTTAATGTTAACAATCACATAACCAACAGTCTGTGAGGAGATAAAATGTCATTTACTTCCTCGTAAGAAAAGTAAATGAATAGTGTTTTATAGCATCGTTTTCAAAGAGTTATGAAATTAAATTACATATTAGAATTTTAACATAAATAAATAAACTTATAGGAAATGTTGAGTTTAATCTTTAAATATATTCTCACCACAAAATATTGTTATTCTACAAATGATCATTATTTTTGATGAATTTTTCAAGCCTAAAGCACTAGATTCAATATGAATGGAATCACATAATATAAAAAAATTAACTATTCGTTTCTCCTGTACTTAGAAACTAACCATCACCAAAATGTTTATGATATTTTAAGAGAATTCTCTAGAAATAATAATCCATTGTATGATGAAAATCTACTTTTAATGTAAAAATTTCAATATTAATACCCCAAGTGGAACATAAACCATTAAACAAAAAATTTTCTATAAAATTATATAAAATAATCAAAGATAATAATGAAACCTAAAATTCAAAATCCGTTGATAACATTGTATTCTCTGAATTTTTTTAATATTTATCCCCAAAAAACATCAATCACTCTTAATGTACCATACTAAATTATAATTTATAAAATCACATAATATCCATGATATGATAATATACCTATTTGTTATTTATTTTCCATTATTGTGAATATGAAAAAGAAATTATAGTTGCATTCACCCATACATACGGCTTACCGTCTCCATGAACGTTTCATTTCATTTGTTATATCTAAACGATATGGACTATTCTAAATACATATATACTGGATATATATGATATATTTGATATCTAGTTCAGGAATATCATTATGGAGATAATATAATTTTGACCAATTGAACAATTTATAATTATAACAAGTTCTTTTTTTTGGCTCAAGTTTCGAACATTGAAAAAATGTAGAGTTGAACTCAAATAATTAACTAAGTGTTATAGAAAGGTAATAACTGTTACAAAAGGAATGATAAAATTGAAAAAGGTTCTGAAGCAAGTAGAAATTAACATATATTAATTATTCAAGAAATTTATGAATGAAAAAGTCAACTCGGACACGAGGTCAGGGACTTTGTCTCAATCTCCTTTCATTAAGGCATGTTCAGGTAATAGACACCTCTTTCTTTTAAAAATTGTATAATAAAACCATTTGAATATTATTTTCATTTAAATGGAATCTTTTTTCTATGAATCATTAAAATAAATGACAAAACGAATGTTATTAACATTTGCGGTAAGAATTAACATTCCACCATCGAGAGCATTATTTGATATTTGTCTTCCTTAACAAGACGTGATGTTTTTAAATGGAAAATAAATACCATAAACCCATTTTACATATTTTAGTATGGAAAATGGTTTTGAAAGTGGATTTACTATTTCAATATATTGAAATTATTTCTTGTGATTGAAAATGAAATTTTAGGTTTGAAATGTTGATATTTTCAATCTTTTATGTAACACCCCAAGCTTCCATGGTATGTTTCACATTGAATAATACAGTAGTGTGTGTTGTACACAACTTCGAGTTCTAACACACACCACAACTAATCAAAGTAGCCATTATGAAAAGTAATACCCTATTTTTGAAATTTTATAAATTTTATCTTTCAAAATGGACTTCATTTTTGGATTTGGAATATCGAAATTATCCTAGCATGAAATTTTGGTACTTTTTGGATAACATTTATATTTTGATGAATAGTGAAAACTGCTAATTTTTTTATTAAAAACATCTTTTTTAATAAAAATAATTAATACTGATAAATTATGAATTTCAGTGGTTTTAAAGTATATTTAGAATATATTTTTACCATTTAATACAATTTTTGTCATTGGACATAATTTCAGAATTAAACCAGACATAAATAAGTGTCAATATTTTTATAGTTATTATATCTTAAAAACAAGATTTTTGTTTTGACAGCGGGAATTAATTTTAAATTAATTTCTTCCACTTCTATGTTTTGAATTTGGAAAAATGGATTCCATATTTGGAATCAGGATGTCCAAATTTTGTAAATAGTTAACTTTTATTTTTAGACAATTTGAATAATTACTTCGGTAAATATTTTATTTACCATGATTAAAGGGTAAATCCGGTAAATAAGGGATAAAAATAATATTATAATAATAATAAATTACCCTAAAACATGTCCTAACCTTATTGGTGGATACATGTCCGACCATTGGCATCTTTGGATCAATTTTGGGACCCCATGGAGCCATTTGTAGGTGACATGGACACTTTATATTAATTAAGTTAAAGTGAATACAAAAATGACATAAGCTTATATCTATTAGCAAAAAAGTTTTTACATAGGGTTATATATGTTATATTATCAATTATAAATAGAAATATAAAAATATTTCATACATAATGGTATTTTATTTATAATTTTTAGAAAATGAAAAAGTAAAAATATATATGACACAATAATGATGCAGTATTTTCCTTATTAATGAAAGAATCAAATAATTGATATTATAAATGATAAAATAAATATAATTTAAAAGTTTTTATGACATAAAAGAATTTTATTGGTTAATATTAAATGTTAGTATTACTTAAATGAATTTGTTTCTAATTAATAAAGTTGTTAATACTTTAACAAAAATCAATTATTGAGTAGTGTTAATATTGACCTAAATGTGTTTTTAAAACAAATATTATATTATTAATTTATATTATATTCCTAAAAATCTAACTTTCGGCCAAGAGACTTACATCATGATAGGTGTATCATTAATGGACCACTTGGGGGTCTCTTGGAGGTATATAGTAAGTTTATTAACTATATAATATAAAAATACAAAGTGACAAGGTAATTGTCAAACTAATTAACTAAGAGTTAAAACTAAACGATAAGCTTAATATAATGACTCAAACCAATATAAATTATATTGGTTGAGTTTTTTTAGACCCATACCCACATTAATCTTTAAATAATCCACTTTTGAGCCATTATAAACCGAATATGAATTTATTATAAAATAATATTTCTAGATTTTCATAAAGAGCCCCTCCTCTCCCTTATAAAATGAAACCACTTCTAACCAATTACTAACACCACTCAAGCCTTTTGGATCGTCCAAACTCAGCCCAATTAATCTCCATAAATCCCTCCCCTCCTCTTAGAAGCCTTAACGTAGGCAAAAGTCACTTCCAGAGTCCTTGTTGGGTCAAACCAGAGAGAGTTACCCAAATTAATGGTAACGATTTCTCTTAGCCTCTTTTCTTTTATTTTACTTCTCCAACACCTAAAATATTCTTATTATTTTCTTTTGCAATAGAAACAGTATCCTAAATATACTAGGATATTTTTATTAGAGGTATTATAACTACACTTACACACACCTCCATATAATGGGTGAAGAACATAAAGTTTCTGTGGATGGAAACCAAATGCCTCACGAAGCGATGATTGTTCAATTATCTCCTACCACCTCTCATGGTGGCCATTAAGATGGAAATATAATTAAATATGATATTAATG
Source organism: Viscum album (assembly GCA_963277665.1). Lineage (NCBI taxonomy): Eukaryota > Viridiplantae > Streptophyta > Magnoliopsida > Santalales > Viscaceae > Viscum > Viscum album. The sequence goes on from OY728150.1 coordinate 1,032,760,936, forward strand.
TTATATAATTTATATATAAGATTTTTTAATTCCATTTTATATCATACCATTATTCTTTTCATGTTTTATATATATACAATAATTTCATTTGAGGAAGTGCGGACTACCGCCCCCTCAATGTGATATGACTCGTTCGTACCATACATGGAACATATAAAGGATGGTGTAAATGAACTTAAGTAAAAAATATAAGTTATTATTTTATACTTTAATAATTATATACCAATGTATAATTTGGTTTTTATTGCTTTGAAAATGAAAAATGAAATGGAAGTAGCGTTTGTGCGTACGTACGGATTACCGTCTCCATGAACATGATGAGATTCATTTCCCCATCATATCCATTCACGAATAATTATAATTCGATGATTAAAAGTAATGTTTAAGGACTTGATATCATTCTGGATATGAATATTATACAACCTATCCATAACAAACACGGATTACGTAACGAAGCATATAAATGGAAACGAATCAGTTAACACCTGAAATGACGATAATACTAAAATATTATTACAAAAAAATATTAAAAGATCAAACATGATATCATATTTATGAATATTATTCTTTTATAATTTAATAACAATGATTTAACTATTATATTGGATGTTAACCCACCATAGACCAAGGAAAAGTACAAGGTAAGGGGTTTTCATCTCACTCCTTATTCCTATGAGATTCATGCCATATTGCCACTATTACCTTTTGTGTGGTGTATGTACTGACCACAATTTTATTATTTATGTAATAAACTTTAATTTATGTGTATTTACATATTAATTGTATAATACCTCTTTCATGGGGTGTATGTTTTGTAAGTTACCAAATTGGTACGGGTTAATTTCACAATCTCTTTGTTATCCGAGGTTGTTTTAACGTAAGTATCTACTGGGAAATATTTATTATCCATGTACATGATTAGTGAAAGAGTTTTCAAAGTAATTATTCTAAGGTACTTTTTACTAAAACATCATTTCAAATGTTTTAAAAATTTATTCTTCTAAATCTTTCTCATTAATATCAATGTCTTCAAAATGGTTTTTTAGGATTTATTTATATGGACATGAATGTTTTTAAAATGTTAATTCCTTTAAAAAGTTTCAAAGTGGTATGGGACACTTTTATTCAAAAATGTATTTAAAGGACTTCTTTTCTATATTTTGTGACTTTTAAATGTTTTCATAAAAAAATGAGTATTTCTCTCAAAGAGTTTTACAAATCATTTTCATCAACGTCAAAATCCTTTAATGGATTTTAAACATGTTTCTAAGTTGATTTATTATGAAACAAAACTTCCATATTGTATTGATCGTTTTGTGATATGTTTGAATGTGGATGTGTTATTTTTTATACCATTCATGGTTTATGGAGAAAGTATTGACATTTCTTGTGGTAGTTTTAATAGGAATGTTTATGTTATGTTTAAACATGTTCATATGAGGAATGCATTGGACTTAATATGTGACGGGTGGAGCCCACTATAGCTCCTCGATGCATCGGTAGGTCTCATGAGACAAACTAGTGTCTTGGTACGATGTCTTGACAAAAATCATATTTGTAGGCTTGGCACGAGGCCTTGGCTACGTGGTGATGATAGTCTGGCATTATAAATTCCATCATTATGAAAGTGGTTATTGATATTTCATGTGATTATTCGACTTGTAGAATATCCATGTGAATAAGTATATGGAATTATTAAATTTTATCTATGCCATATTATGATGAAGTTGAAGTTTAAAAGGCTTTTGTTTTAGTTATACATTGCCTTAAATGTTTATGTTTATTTATGAAAGTCTCCACTATATTTCTATCCTTACTAAGCCTCTGAGCTCACCCCTTTCAATGTTTTATTTTTCCGAGGATGTGAAGAAGTAATTTATGAATGACCTGCAGGGAAGGTATGTGGGGATATGAGTGTGGAATATGGAGAATATTTTGTTTTAGTTTTCATTTTTATGATGTAATGTAAACTTTATGAATGTATCTAGTGTTTCCAAGACTGCTAAACTGATCTTTCCTTCTGGATGGGATTCTCTGTAATCATGCCAATGTATTAAAATAATGCACCGACTCTGGGAAATTGGGGTCGGGGCATTATAGTTGGTATCATAGGAAGTTTAGCAATAACTTTGGAATCTAGATTTAGATAAACTCTTATTATAGCTCATAGTCCTCAGATAGACTTTGAGGATCAGTAGAGAAGAACTTTCTATAATTTCGATATTGTACATATTTTGTGAGTTTTCGGAGCAATACATCCCTCTCTGGAAACGAGCAGGTAGAGGTGGCTCTAGCATAGATGTACCTAGGGGTAAAACCTGAAAACACCGCTTTGAGCTATACTCGAACGGGAACTGGTGCACGACAACAAGCCTTGCTGCACTCTTGGTTACGACACTCTTAGGGGATATGCTTAGGTTAATTATCATTTTCTTTACAAACCATTATTAAGGGTTTATGAGTATATATTTCCTCAAAGAAAACATTTTTATGGTTATGGATTATATCCATAAACGGTTCAATTTATGTTAAGTGTTTTACAAGTATGAAATTATGTATTTTGATTCATAAACTGATCTAGATTATGCCATTGTTTAGAAATGGTGCCCAGTAGAAGGAATGAGGACTCCAACAATACGCATGATCCAAAGAGTAAGAAAGATCATATCTTTCATGGTCATAAGCCAGAATTTAGAAGGTAAATAGTCTCCCAAGTATTATCATCATATGAAGACATAGTATCATGTGTTGATATGATAAGTAAATAATTCTGTGAGTCCTATGGCTTTGATGGGAAGCCAGAGAAGGAAAGGATGGTAGAGAGAAGGAAAAATAAGGGGAATAAGGTAAAGAAGGATTTTACCATATGTGATAACTGTAGAAAGAGTCACCTTGTAAATTTCTTGAAGGGAATGGGAGTATGTTATAAGTGTGGAGAAAAACGACACCTTGTACGTGACTGCAAGGGTAAGAAAAAGGTTTCAAATGTACAATGCTTCATCTGCAAGAAGTTTGGACACTTTGCAAACCGATGTCAAAATCATCAGACTATGCCACAAATGTTTCTATTGGATAATAATCAACTTATGATAATACACTAGATAAATAGGAATGACTAGTGGTATTATGTTTTTATTTTGTAATTATTTCATTGAAGTGTTGTATCAATGATGTACTGGAAATAAATAAGGATTGTTCTGAAGTACTATTTCATTGAGGATTTGAGATTTTATGGTACTAAGAAGAGTGACTCTACAACGAGTTAAACTTTTGGGAAATTACATGGTTGATGGAAAGATAAACCATAATATGGTCCTAATATTGAGATACCGATTTTGGAATAAGATATGGTTGATTTGGGTAAATTATATTGAATATTTTTGACTACCTTGAAACTGATTAAATATTTATATATTCCATCATTGTTGGAGTTTACAACATTTTTGGATGGATGAAGTATATCCAATGATCTATAAGGAATAAGGTAGAATGAATGTAAACAATAAGGTTTTATGGTAATTAAGTATGTTTGGGTGTTTTAAAGGAATACACGATGATGGTATTCACATGCTATTACGGGGTAAAAAGGTTCTACATTATGTTTACCTTTCATATAAATTTTGGACTGAGAGTTTACAGAAGTATTTTGGATAAGAATAAAGGTTGGAAGGGATTTAGTTTGAAAGGTTATGTTTGGATTTTTATAAAAGGACAACCCGGAGGTTGGGCGACAACCTGTTGCGTCCAGTAAGGCCGCAAGAATTGAACCCACAACCGAAGGGCGACAATGGTGTATCACTTACCACTAGACCACATGATGTCCTGGATTGAATAATGTAGTTTTTTTAAAGGGTCTGATATGTGAATTTAAAATTCATTATTTTTGGAACCCTATACTATTAGGATAAATAGAATATATATATATATATATTAAATCTTTTAGAGTAAAAGATGAGTTTTTAGTAGGAACTGGTTGAATGATCAAACTCAACTTGTCAAGTATATAGAAATACATATATATATATATATCCTCTTATTTAATGGATAAATTAGTTATTAAACATTAGGGAAGGGATCTTAAAACCAAAAATTTGTTATCCTAATACCTTATGCTTTGTTGAACCGATGGTATATTAAATCATCATAAATTGGTGGCTTTGAGGCCCACAATTCTAAAATTGGTTGTGATTGATGACCTCAATCACTCCCTATAAATATTTACGTTTTTCCTCAAATCACGTTTCTCTAATTTCCACCAATGTTCTCCTAATCGAGATCATAATTTGGTGGTGACCCTTTCATTTCTCTTTTCCTTGTATTAAGAATAAATTTTATTAACCCAATTTCCGATGTGGGTTTTCCCACAAAGATACTTTCGATTTTCAACCTTTTATTTTTCGAAGAAAAATTTCAAATTAAGGGGACACAATTTATTGAAGTAGGGGAAAATGTAACACCCCATGCTTCCATGGTACGCTTCACTTCGAATAATACAGTAGAGTGTGTTGTATGCAACTTCGAGTTCTAACACACACCACAACCAATCAAAGTAGCCGTTATGAATAGTAATACCCACATTTTGAAATTTTATAAATTTTATCTTTAAAAATGGAATTCATTTTTGGATTCGGAATATCGAAATTATCCTAGGATGAAATTTTGGTACTTTTTGGATAACTTTTATATTTTGATGAATAGAGAAAACTGCTAAATTTTTATTAAAAACAACTTTTTTAATCAAAATAATTAATATTGATAAATTATGAATTTGAGTGGTTTTAAATTATATTTAGAATATATTTTTACCATTTAATAAAATTTTGGTTTTTGGACATAATTTCACAATTAAACCGGACATACAAAAGTGTCAATCTTTTGATAGTTATTATATCTTAAAAACAGGCTTTTTGTTTTGACATCGGGATTTAATTTTAAATTAATTTCTTCCACATCTGTGTTTTGAATTTTGAAAAATGGATTCCATATTTATAATCAGGATTTCCAAATTGTGTAAATAGGTAACTTTTATTTTTAGACATTTTGAATAATTACTTTGGTAAATATTTTATTTACCATGGTTAAAGGGTAAATCCGGTAAATAAGGGTTAAAAATAATAATATAATAATAATAAATTACTCTAAAATGTGTCCTAACCTTATTTTTGGATACATGTCCTACCATGGGAATAGTTGGGTTTATTTTGGGACCCCATGGATCCACTTGTACGTGATAGGGACACTTTATATTAATTAAGTTAAAGTGAATACAAAAATGACATAAGCTTATATCTTTTAGAAAAACAATTTTTAAATAGGGTTATATAGATTATATTTTATATTATAAATATTCATTAGAAAGCTAAAATAGTTCCTACATAATGGTATTTTATTTATAATTTTTAGACATTGAAAAAGTAAAAATATATATGACACAATAATGATGTAGTATTTTCCTTATTAATGAAAGAATCAAATAATTGATATTATTAATGTTAAAATAAATATAATTTGAAAGTTTTTATGACATAAAAGAATTTTATTGGTTAATATGGAATGTTAATATTTGTTAAATTTATGTTTTTCTAATTATGAAAGTTTTTAAGACTTTAACAAAAATCAATTATTGAGTAGTGTTAAAATTGTCATAAATGAGTTTTTAAAACAAATATTATATTATTAATTTATATTCTATTCCTAAAAATATATGGTTCGGAAATGAGACTTATATAATGATATTTGTATCATTAATGGACCACTTTTGGGTCTCTTGTAGGTACATAGTAAGTTTAATAACTATATAATATAAAAATACAAAGTGACATGGTAAGTGTCAAACTAATTAACTAAGAGTTAAAACTAAAAGATAAGGTTAATATAATGGCCCAAACCTATATAAATTCAATTAGTTGAGTCGGTTTAGACCCATAGCCACCTTAACCTTTAATTAATCTACTTTTGAGCCATTATAAACCGAATATGAATTTATTATAAAATAATATTTCTAGATTTTCCTAAAGATCCCCTCCTCCCATTATAAAAGGAAACCACTTCTATCCAATTCCTCACACCTCTCAAGACTTTTGGCTCGTCAAACTTCAACCCAAATAATATCCCTACATCGATATTCTCCTATTATAAGCCTTACATTAGGAATAAGGAACATCAAGTTTCCTTTTTGGTTCAATCCAAAGGGAGTTACCCGAATTAAAGGTAAAGATTTCTCTTAGTCTCTTTTATTTTATTTTACTTCTCTAACCCCTAAACTATTCTTATTATTTTATTTTGTAAGAAAAAAAGAATCCTAAATATACTAGGATATTTTTATTAGAAGTATTATAACTACACTTACACACACATCCATCTAATGGGTGACGAACATAATGTTTCTGTGGATGGCAACCAAATGCCTCACGAAGTGATGATTGTTTATTTATCTCCTACCACCTCTCATTGTGGACATTATAATGGAAATATAATTAAATATGATATTTATGATATTTATTTTATATATAAGCTTCTTTAATTCCATTTTATATCATACCATTATTTTTTCGTGTTGTATATATATACGATAATTTTATTTGAGAAAGTGCGGACTACCGCCCCCTCAAAGTGATATGACTCGTTCATACCATACATGGAATGTATAAAGGATGGTGTTAATGAAATTAGGTAAAACATATAAGATATTATATTATAATGTAATAATTATATACCTATATATCATTTTGTTTTGATTCCTTTGAAAATGAAAAATGAAATGGAAGTAGAGTTCGTGCATACGTACAGATTACCGCCTCCACGAACGCGATGAGATTCATTTCCACATCATATCCATTCAAGAATAATTATTGTTTAATGATTAAAATTAATTTTTAAGTACTTGATATCATTCTGGATATGAATAAGATTCAACCTATCCATAACAAACACAGCTTACGTAACGAAGCATATAAAGGAAAACGAATCAGTTAACACCTGAAACGACGATAATACTAAAATATTATTAACAAATAAATATTAAAAGATCATATATGATATCATGTTTATGTATATTATTCTTGTATAATTTAATAACATTGATTTAAATATTATATAGGATGTTAACCTACCCTCGACCAAGGAAAAGTACAAGGTAAGGGGTTTTCATCTCACTCCTTATTCCCATGAGATTCATGCCATATTGCCACTATTACCTTTTTTGTGGTGTATGTACTTCCCAAAATTTTATTATTTATAATATAAACATTAATTTATGTGTATTTACATATTAATTTTATGATACCTCTTTCATGGGGTTTATGTTTCATAAGTTTCCAAATTGGTAAGGGTTAATTTTATAATCTCTTTATTATCCGAAGTTGTTTTTACGTGAGTGTCTACTGGGACATATTTATTATCCATGTCCATGTTTTATGAAATAGTTTTCAAAGTAATTATTCTAAGGGACTTTTTACTAAAACATCATTTCAAATTTTTTAAAAATTTATTCATCTAAATCTGTCTCATTAATGTCCACGTCTTCAAAATGGGTTTTAAGGAATTATTTATATGGACATGAATGTTTTTAAAATTTTAATTCAATTCAAAAGTTTCAAAGTGGTATGGGACAATTTGATTCAAAAATGTCATTAAATGACTTCTTTTCCAAATTTTGTGACTTTTAAATGTTTTCATGAAAAAAGAGTATTTCTCTCAAATATTTTTACAAATCATTTTCATCAACGTCAAAATCCTTTAATGGATTTTAAACTTGTTTTGAAGTTGATTTATTATGAAACAAAACATCCATATTGTATTGAAGGTTTTGTGATATGTTTGACTATGGATGTGTTATTTTTTATACCATTCAGGGTTTATGGAGAAAGTATTGACATTTTATATGCTAGTTTTAATACGAATGTTTATGTTATGTTTAAACCTGTTCATATGAGGAATGAATAAGACTTAATATGTGACAGGTGGAGCCCACTATAGCTCCTCGATGCATCGGTAGGTCTCAGGAGACAAACTAGTGTCTTGGCACGAGGTCTTGACAAAAATCTAATTTGTAGTCTTGGCACGAGGCCTTGGCTACGTGGTGATGATAGTCTGGCATTATGTATTCTGTCATTATTAATGTGATTATTGATATTTCATGTGATTATTCGACTAGTAGAATATCCATGTGAATAAGTAAATGACATTATTTAATTTTATCTATGACATATTATACTAAAGTTTAAGTTTAAAAGGCTTTTGTTTTAGTTATACATTGCCTTAAATGATTATATTTATTTGTGAATGTCTCTGTTATATTGTTATCCTTACTGAGCATCTAAGATCACCCCTTTCAATGTTTTGTTTTTCCCTGTATGTGAAGAAGTAATTTATGAATGATCTGCGGGGAAAGTATGTGGGGATTTGAGTGTGAAATATGGAGACTATGTTGTTGTAGTTTTTATTTTTATGATATAATGTAAACTTTATAAATGTATCTAATGTTTCCAAGAATACTAAACTGATCGGTCCTTCAGGACATGATTCCTTATAATCATGCAAATGTATTAAAATAATGCACTGACTCTGGGAAATTGGGGTCAGGGAGTTACATTTTATGAGCGGTGATTATAGAATGATACTTGGAAATTTGATAGGTGGTTACACAATTAACTGAATGATGGGTGTTTCTGTGATAAATGAAGGATGGGTGGTTACGTTATAACCTCCAATGCATTGGGTATGGAATTCGGCCATATGTCTATTCAATTTAGTGATATATATGGAATTGGATAGTATAGTTATTCAATTTACGTATGATTATGTACCAAGTTACCTTTTTATGTTATACGTTGTTTTCTATGGAATTTATAGTAATATTTTGGTTTTGAAAAGGGTAAGAAATGATCTTATATTTTGTGAGGTTCTTTTGTTATTTCATTAAAGTTAAAATTATTACTTTCAGATTATGTATGCATGGTTTACATGATGTTTTGGAAAATAAAATCATTCCAAAATTGTGTATACCTTACTCAACTTTTTAGGCTCTTCCAATGTTTTGTAAATGTTTTTCAAAGGACTTAATGTGTAATAGTGTCAAGGATGAGATCAATGAAAAGTCGTGCTATTTAATTCATGGAACTACAAAAATTGATTTTCTTTTATGAGTTTTTATTTTATGAAAAAATGGGTACTGAGTAGTAGCGTCTACATGTAACATTCAAGATGTTTTGTATAAGGTATGACCAAATTATCTAATGATCTCAACTTAAAAAGATATTCAAGGTCAATTATAAACATAATTCATGATTATGTAATGTTTAAGGATGGGGATTTATAGTTGGTATCAATGGTAGGTTTAGAAAACTCTAGGAGTTTGAATTTTGTTAATAGAATATCCATAAATTATTTTTACATTATAGTCAAATTGAAATGATATAGAATTTGAAGATTACCTTTTTTTCGTCTATGATATGTTTGTTCAGAATTGCTTTCCATAGAGGAAAGAGGGAAGCTATGTTGGGAAGGAATATATAAGAGAATAACCGTCCAAATCAACATCCTGAGATGGTCTAAATCAGAATTGAAGAGCTTGTTGCAGTTATGGATTAGTTGAATCAGGTTATAAATGGAGGTGGTATAAAATAACGATATCAAGTTGATCAACACTAGAGAAACATTTCAATAGTGGATCATTTCCTGAGAACACATCCCACATCATTTAGAGGATCATAAAAACCTGTTCTAGACGAAGTGTGGATCAATGCACTGGAAAACATTTTCGATTTCATGGGTAGTACAGACAATCAATATTTTAGTTTTTCTATTAATATTTTTGAAGTAGAAGTAGATCAGTGGTTGTTGATGGTTAAAAATATCCAGGACAGTGAGGAGATTGGTTCTCTTTTTTGGGAAGAATTGTAAGGTATTTTTCTTTAAAAATATTTTCCTAAGGGTGTTTGACTTAGGATGGAAAAAAATTATTGAAATTGAGTTGAGGGGATGACTCATTGGGTGCTTATGAAAAAAAAGATCACTCAAATGAAGAGGTGTGCTCGAAATTTCATCCGAGATCTTGATAGAAAGTTAAACTGATTTTACTCATGCCTAAAGCTATGGTATCAAAAAGAAATAGCCTCTCATGAATTCAAAGGCTATGAGAAAATTTTTAGATGTGCCGAGAAGGTAGAAATATAGTTTTTTTATGAACATGTGTTACACGAGAGCATGAAGAAGAAGAGTAACAGTTGGCAGGAAAAGGTAAAGAATCCATCAAAGAAGCCTTGAGGTAAGAAAATTTAATAATCATCTTATCATAAGTGTATTAAAAATAATCCTAGAGAATGTCTCTCAAAATCATGATTGTTCTTCCGATGTTGTAAGACTATTCCTATTTCTTGTAACTATAAGGAATATGATCAAGTTGGCAATGAAAATACATTGGTAAGTTGTTTTTGTGGTAATAATTTTAGACATTATGCCATTGTGAATCCAAAGTTGAATACCTAGGGTTGAAACCAGACAGATTAAAAGAATAAGGGCGGGGAAAAATCTTTTGCTACTACTACGGTTGATGTGGGACCATAAAATAAAGTGGTATCATGTACTTTTTCTGTTTTATTTAGATTATGCCTATGTGTTGTTTTATTCAGGATCTACAAATTCTTTCACTTCTGAGAAATTTTATATTAAATTGGGAATTCCATCTCACAATATGAATCCTGAACTTGTGGTAAAAAATATTGGGGGAAATGGCAAGGGAAAAAGAAATTATAAGCATCTTCCTATCCTATTTTTTGAATGAATTTACCTTAAATCATTGTTCTTTTACTTTTAGTAGAGTTTGATGTTATTTTAGGAATGGATTGGCATCTATTTTCCAAGATATTATTAGCTAAAGAGGTTTATTTTCATAAATAATTTTAGTTTATTTACATGAATTAACCATAATTTCTAATAACATATCAAGAAGATGACAAACTACTGAAAGATGGAAATGAATGTTACCTTTCACATATTGCTGAAAAAAAAAGAACGGTTCCGATTACTGATGTTCTAGAAGGGAATGAGTATCTTGATGTTTTTTGATGAGTTGGCTATAATTATACCAGATCGGGAAGTTGAATTTATTGTTGACATAGTTCCTGATGCTAATCCAATTTCAAAACCCCCTTATCGAATGAATCATATTGAACATTTAGAGTTAAAGAAACTATTTCATGGGTTGTTAGATAAGGGTTTCATTTGACTTAGCACATCACAATGGGGTGATCCAGTCATGTTTGTAAAAAATAATGATGGTTCAATGAAAATTTCCCTTGATTATAGAGCCGTGAATAATATCACTATTATAAAAAAGTATCATTTTCCTCAAATGGATGATTTGTTTGACCATCCCCATAGAACTCAATATATTTCGAATATTGACTTGTGGTCGGGTTACCATTTGTAGAAAGTAAAGGCACAAGTAATTCCAAAGTCCATGTTTCTTACTAGATATGGCAATTATGAATTTGTAGTTATGCTTTTTTAGGTTATCTAATTCACCTGATTTATTCATGGATCTTGTGAATTGATTTTTTGTGAGTTCAGGGATAATTTTGTGGTTGGGTTTATTAATGACATTTTGGTATATTCAAAATGTAAAGAGGAACACAAATGGAATTTATGGGTTGTTTTGAAAACCATAAAATAAAATAAATTGTATCAGAAATTCAGAATGTATGAGTTTTGGTTATAACAAACTAGTACTCTGCCTGTGTGATGTACGACACTATAAAATAATTCTTATCACTAACTATAAATTACTATTTATAAAACATAATAGTTTATTATCTGTCTTCATTAGAGTACTATTTATAATAGTTACAAAGAAACAGTAATGTTTAATGTATTTTACTCACAAATTAGTGGTGAATAATTTGGAATTATAAGTGAATCTATTATGATTACATCAATATAAAATGTTAAATTAAGATACATCAATTGTAATGTTAAACAGTTTGGAATAGTCAAGGGTGGAAACCTGACTTCAATATAAACTGCATTTAGGAAACCAATATTGTATACTATGAAAGATAAAGTTGAAGAGAAGTTACTTAAGGAATAGTTTATCTAATAAAAAATATGAGATGTGTCGAGGAATCATTATAATACAAAAAATTGTCATCCACAAATAGAGATGTTGTGATGTTTAGACATGGTGTAATTTTCCTGCAAGTAGAAGATGTTCCATATGCATTTCATCATTGCATCACCAATATAAGATTGGTTGGAATCTTTCTTGTCTAACACATCATAAGAGTACCTGAATATGCAACATGAGAATACAACATAAAAATATATACAACATAAGAATACAACATCAAAATAACTGAATATGAAGAATAAGTATTAATGTCACCGAGAAATGGACATGAATTAAATACCAAACCTGCCCAGCCCCCTTCCCAACCTTTTCCCCCAGCAGCCCCCTCCCCCCTTCCATAACCCAGCCCTACCCCTCCCCTCCCTTCCCCTCTGCCCAACCTCTTCCACAGAATCCCCCTCACCCCAGACCTCATCCTCCTGTTCCCTCCCCTCCCCCTGCCCAACCTTTTCCCCCAACACCCCCACCCCCTGCCATCTTCCTCCCCTCCCCTCCAACCTTCCCAACCCCCTACCCCTCCCCTCCCCTCCCCCTACCCAACATTTTCCCCCAACAACCCCCTCCCCCTGCCATAACCCTCTGCTCCCCTCCTCACCCCTCCAATCTACCCAACCCCAACCCCAGCCCCTCACCTCCCATACCCTACCAATCTTTTCCCCCAGTAGCCCCCTACCCACTACCCTCCCCTCCCCTCCCCTCCCCTCCCCTCCCTCCCCTCCCCCTTCCCAAAAGATGCAAAAAAATGATGCAGAACCTAAAAATGAAGAAAAATGCAGAAAAAATGCAGGAAAAATGAAAAAAAAATGAAGAAAAAAATGCAGAACCTAAAAAAATCTTGAAGTGGTGAATAATTTGGAATTATAAGTAAATCTATTAAGAAGACATCAATATAAAATGTTAAATTAAGATACATCAATTGTAATGTGAAAGCCTTTGGAATAGCCAAGAATGTAAACCTGACTTTAATATAAAGTGCATTTAGGAAAAATATATTGCATAATATGAAAGACAAAGTTGAAGAGGAGTTACTTAATAATAGTTTATCTAATAAAAAATGAGATGTTCTGAGGAATAATTATAATACAAAAAAAATTGTTGTCCAAAAATAGAGATGTTGGGATGTTTAGACATGGAGTAATTTTCTAGCATGTAGAAGATGTTCCCAATTCATTTCATCTTTTCCTCATCAATATATTAGATTGCTTGGAATCTTACATGTCTAACACATCACAAGAGTACCTGAATATGCAGCATAAGAATACAACATAAGAATATATACAACATTAGTATAGAACATAAGAATACCTGAATATGCAGAATAAGTACTAATGTCACCAAGAAATGGACATGAATGAAATATCTGACAGGAAAAGAACATTCAAATGGACATGAAGCACACGACATAAGTTTATAAATCATAATATATAAATGGACATGAATGAAAAGAAAATTCATAGTAGCAGCCCCGTCCCCGCTGGCATCATCCCCCCCTCCCCTCCCCTCACCTCCACCCCACCCCTGGACAACATTTTCCACCAGCACCCCCTCCCCCCGGCCATCATTCTCCTCTACCCTCCCCTTCCCTGCCCTACATCCTGACCAGCCCCTCCCCTCCCCTCCCCTCCAAGCTGCCCAGCAACTGCCCCTCCCCTCCCCTCCCCTCCCCTCACCTCCAGCTTGACCAGCCCCTCCCCTCCCCTCCCCTCCAAGCTGCCCAGCAACTGCCCCTCCCCTCCCCTCTATCCTGCCCAGCCCCTCCCCTCCCCTCTCCTCCAACCTAACCAGCAACTGCCCCTCCCCTCCCCTCCCCCCTGCCCAACCTTTTCACCCTGCCATAACCCTCCCACCCCCTACCCAACCTTTCCCCCCTGCCATAACCCTCCCCGCCCCTCCCTCCCCTCCAGCTTGCCCAGCCCCTTCCCTCCCCTCCCCTCCAATCTTCCCAACAATTGCCCCTCCCCTCCCATCCTTTCATCTTGCCCGGCCCCTCCCCTCCCCTCCCCTCCAACCTTCCCAGCAACTACCCCTCCCCTCTCCTCCACCCCTGCCCAACCTTTTTCCCCTGCTATCACCCTCCCCTCCCCTCCCCTCCCCTCCAGCCTGACCAGCCCCTCCCCTACCCTCCCCTCCCCTCCAACCTGCCCAACAACTGACCCTCCCCTCCCATCCCCCTGCCCAACCTTTTCCCCCTGCCATCACCCTCCCCTCCCCTCCCCTCCAGCCTGCCCAGCCCCATCCCCTCCCCTCCCCTCCCTCCGGCCCAACATTTTCCCCCAGCAGCCTCCTACCCATTTCCATCATCCTCTCCTCTCCTCCCCTCCCCTCCAACCTGCCCTGCCTCTCCCTTCCCCCCCCCACCCCCCGAACCTGCCCAACCCCTACCTAAATGGTATAAAATTATAACAGAATCTCCCATATAGGTAATTCTAAAAAAACAATATATTTTAATAGTCAGTTTAGATAAAGAGGGCATCCAGTAGGAAATCAATGCAGTGTTCCAAAAAACTAATATGCATAAAGAACAAATTTCTTTAGGTTTCATTTAAAATTCTGCAAGTGTAGGGGGAAATTTTGTGATGGCGAAAATAAACCATTATCCCTAGGACATTGCTACAATATTTTTTGCTGTGGATTATGTGGTTAACATTTTGGATGGAAATATACATGAGAAACTTACATTGGTAGTGCAGTCCAAAAAAGTGTGAAATTGGCACCAAAACAGTGATAAATGGGGTGCAATATACCTCCATGGGCCTTCCCATTTATAAAGGGGGGAAACCCAATGTATAAACACAATTTTTTCTTGATATTGACAAAATCCGATACAAACCCCTAAATCCCTCGATGGAAATGGAAGAAGAAGAACATGGGAATACCTTATAATGGTATTTTGCAACACAATTGGACACTGGAAATCATTGAGGGGTGAACCCCCCCCCCCCCCACCAAACATTTCCAGCATGTCCTGGTACCCCCCACTACCTAGCGTCCCCCTGGCCAGCACCTTCCCCCACAAGTCCCCCCTACCCAGCTTTTTCCCCTATAAATCCCCCCCTTTCCAGCCCCTTCCCCCATAACCCCACCCCCTGGCCAACCTATTCCCCCTCCAGGCCCTACCCCCTACCCTCACCTTTCTCCCCCTCCCCTTATCTCCTCTGAAACCATCCAAGATCCTCACCTCCCCTCCCCACTAATCATAATATCCTCCCACCCTTTCCAACATGTCTTGGTACCCCCCTACACAACTTCCCCTACCCAACACCTTCCCCCACCAGTCCCCCTGCCCTGCCCCTTCCCCCAGTAGTCCCCCCTTTCCAGCCCCATCCCTAGCACTCCCCCCTTTCTAGCCCCTTCCCCCAGCAATCCCCCCCTTCTATCACCTTCCCCCAGAAATTCCCCCCTTCTAGCACCTTCCCCCAGCAATTCCCCCCTTTCCAGCCCCTTCCCCCATAACCCCCTGGCCAACCTCTTCCCCCACCAGTTCTGTCCACCCTTACAACTATAGAAGTAAGTAGTGCAGCACAGACTACCCATTCATGTGTTTTGTAATTTAATACCTATAAACCATCAAATGAGCCAATAAAAATCTAAAGCATAACATTACATAATCATGTACTTTGAATACCTGCATGGAGCTCCTTGCAATACAAACCCACCCGAAGGTGTTGTTGAACCTGCTCAGAAATGTTAAAATTATGTAATCCTAAAATTAATGGCTAACTGAACATCTTTCTCTATCAATGATAAAAAACACTACAGAGGGCCTCCCCCTATCCATAAATTCCCCCCACCAGTTCTATCACCCCTTCCAACTTGTCCTAAATCCTTCCCATCACCACCACCACCCATTCCCAGCCCCTCCCCTCCCCTCCCCCCTGGCCGACCCCTTCCCACCCTCCCCCCTGCCCGACCCCTTCCCTCCCCTCCCACCTTAGCAGCCTCTACTGCCACCCCATCCCAACACATCCCCCTTCCAAATCATCCTCCCTCTTTCCCAGCAGAAACCCCACTAGGGCCCTCCTACCTGCTGAGCCCCTTTCCCACAAGCCCCCACCAGGCCCAACCTCCCTTCCTTGCCCCTTCTCCCACTAGCACTTAAATACATCAACTAATGGTTGATATGTAATATAGTTAGAATAAACTATGTAATATGACAGAAAAGAAATTAGAAGATATAATCACCTAATATCATATTACCTTTAATACCTGCAGAACATATCAGTCATTCTTTTCTGTTTTTTCCTTCAATTTATCCTTCATTCGGATCCCAATATTTTTTTGTTTGACATGATATACAAACACTTTCAGGTGGGATATGATGATATTTCTCAATAAAATATTCATTTAGAAAATCAATCAGTAGGTTTTTCTGCATATAGAACGTAGTTGAAAGAAGCATCAGATATAGGAGAAATTACAATATAGGACGAAAATAATGGCTTGTAAATAAAATGAAAAGGGAGAAAATATATATATATTCCTTAATGCTTGATGATACCACAAACGATGTATCAAATATAGATCCAACCTTCTCACTGAGTCAAAATGATTCAACATTCTGATGTTCCTATGATAGAAGAAGAAAGAATTAATCCAGTGGCATGTTCTTTACACACAGGGATGTCAAAATGATGATAATGTATTATATTGTATATGAATATGATAATGAACACTACTTTCATTTGTACAGCCACTACTCTGATGATTCATTATATAAATAATAATACGAATAACTAACTTCAGTCTATCCATATTAATGAAAATAAGGATATGTTATAGAATCTACCTGAAATTTCGTGAATCTATCATTGATGTAGGTGATGTATTTTTCGTTGTCAATGATGAATATTACCTTGTATGAGTTTTGTTCTACCGAACTGTGATGATTTTTAATATTATAGTTTGACACTTCAATTGATAGGAGAACCCTTTTTGATTTGAAAATAGTCAATTCAGTAGGAAAACTATGCTCATCGTCAGCCTTATTTCAAAAAAAATTGAATGTTAGTTTAAATAAAGAGAGAATATTTTGCCATAATTCTAGTTTATTATCTTTTAGTACCTAAATCAAATAATCTTGCAGATATGAAGTAGTTTTGGTAAAAAAAATTCATTACTTTTTTATCAAATAGGTCAACTGATAAGGTGTCCATGGAATCAGTCACAAGAAGCTGCAATCAAAATATATTGATTTATAAATATAATTACAAAGGGATTTAGGATAAGTGAAATTAATTACTAATGATATAAAAAGTAACTAATAAATTGTTAAGAAGAAGAACAAAAAAAACCTGGGAACAGTGCAGGTTACAGATTTCATTAGGTTGCTACACCAAATTTTTCCATCAACATTATGCACTTTTTTCATGCAAGAATTGCATGTATAATAGAACCAATTGTGGGTTGTTTGAATTTTTTTAAGGTGACGGAAATCAAGCACTTTTTAGGATGTCCAACATTGAGATTAATGTAGATAATGAAATTGTACTGTAATATACGTGTACAAGAGAATATTAAATGCATAATTAAATTTGAAAATTTGTCGTATACTACACACCTGATCACAATTCTTCACTTTAGAAATGGTTTTTTTATTTTCCCAATATAGAAATGGTGTAGATAATGAATATGGATTTGTTAGTGCTGGACTTTGAATCTACGATGACATTATAAATGTAAATATGAAAATTGAAAAATGGAACTCACATGTCAAAAATAACATCTACATCTATCATATAATAAACATTGGTCAAAATATACAAAAATGACAATAAAATAAACTGTACAGAGAACCTTTTTCGGAATGATTCAACATCTTCAATATCAGTATTGAAAAGTATTTTCATCCCATGAATGGTAGTTGTCGGAATAATAGAGTCTAAAAGTAGTTTTAAAGAGATTTTAGTTGGATTACTGGTTTAAAACTTTTAAAAGCATTGAATAAACGGAATGACAATAAGGCATTGTGTTATTATAGAGAATACTATTTAATTTCTTAACTCTGACGAGTTGCAATATTAAAACAGTTGATAAACCGATGATTTATTCCAAGTAAGAAGACATATGGTTAGCGTAGTTACCCCATAAACTGTATTTACATTGTAAGCCACTGTAGAATAGCATTTACCCCATAATGTTAGATATGAACAGTGGGTCAGACATACTAAAATGACATAATGACTAACCGTTCATCCTGTAAGAAAATTTTCATTTTTAAATTGATATTACCCAATGCTTCAAGAGGATGTGAGCAACGTAAATATCCAATAATTTCTAAAACATATAAGAAAGAAGAAAAGATATTGTACTGTAAGCTAATAAAAGTTGACAATAATCAGTTAAATGAAATATTGATCAACAAAAATAATGTACTAACATTAATAAAATGTTTTCGAAATCTCAATAAACTTTTACCTAATAAATGTTGTTATAGAACATTTCTTTTAATTATGCCTTCAAAGGAAGTAAAATCAAAACATAAATGTGGCAGCGATGCATCACATGGCCGCACATGCATTGTTTATGTGAATAGTACTCGACATGCATGTCTAGTTCCTTAGCAGGTACCTTGATTTGCAGCTATCTGCAAGGTTTTTATGAAATCACATCCATTCCTGTAATATATTTTTTAACTTAGATAGAATATGATGCCTAGTAATTGAATAGTGTATCTTCAATTTCTACAGAAATAAATTTATAACCGTGTCAAGAATTGAAAGACATATAAATCAACTTGACAAATATGTGCTATACTTAAATTGAGAAGATAAATGAAATATAAGAAAGGTAATATGAACTATATTATTTTTATGATTTTACCTGTATATATCCAAGAATCATATCAATTGTCATAACATCATTGGAGTACCTAGATGATGTGTTTCACCACAAATTCAAAATACGCACATGTATCTTCAATGTCTCATCGGTATCAGGTGTGATATCATTCAAAGGGGTAATTGATCGTGACATTTTAGTATGAATGTGTGGTATTATTTTTCTTACAAAGATATCATAATCCAAAACATTGACATTCATAAAATCAGGCATTAATAAATTGAGCAGATCCGAAAACTGATAGTTTAACATAAAATTTAACATATACCTAACACAATCTATGGAATATTTATTTGTAGACAATGTTTTGCGTTGATTTACGAGTTGTGGGATTATTATCACCAACTACAATTTTCAAACCTAGTGGTGATGTGACTCTACATAGAGAAACATATAATTGACCATGAAAAAACACAGGTTTTCGAAGATACAACCCAATGGAAGACAATGATTGTCCTTGAATTTTGTTAATTTTCATAGCATAAGAAACAGTCAAAGGATATTGTCTTCCTTGCAGTTTGAAAGGCCACTGACTATCTGAGTGTGTCATATTTAATCTTGGAATGAAAGCTGGATATCCTGAATTACAACCACATAGAATTCTTGCTCTGATGACATAATCCCCCCAAGTTTGTAACAATCAAGCGAGTCCCATTACATAATCCCACAGACTGATCTACATTTCAAATCAGCATGATAGGAACACCAATTATGAGTGTAATGTTATGGGCATCCATCCCTGAAACATTAATCCCATTTAACATATCAGATGTTTAGATGCTTTCTGGCCTATCTTTATCAAAACATGCATCACAAACTGAATCTGAGCTGAAATAATCTTTGCATTCAAAATATGTGAGGGGCATCATGTACACATTCACTTCTTCAACAATATCCCTAGTTGGAGCTAAGATGACATGGTATTTATGATAATTATCATCAGCATGATTATAGATGAAGTTTGGATAAGTATGTTCAACAATTTTAGAAATAGGATCTTCAGTTGAAGCAAGAAGATATGCGGATGATATTGGAATTGTTGCTTCACCATCATTTGGTTGTGCAATGCAAACTTCAACAATATCTAAAGACCATTTGGAAAATTCAAGAACCTCATCTGTAATTGTAGTAGAATTAGAAATAAATCTCATGTTCCTTGTAAGAGTTAGAATGCGACAATGTTGCCACAAGTATAAAGAATCTATAATTGAAGAAACTATTTCATTTCTGTTACCACCTTGTACGACCTGTAGTATTTTCCTAAAATCCCCACCCAATACAACAGTTATTCCACCGAATGGAAAATTTGAGGCATTCTCATTTTTATGGACATTATATCTTTTAAAGTACACTGGATATATTCAAAACAATGATTATGAATCATTAGTGCCTCATCCCCAATAATAATCTTTGTTAACTATGGAAGATCTGCGACATCACTGCCTTGTTGAATATTGAAAAAGGAGTTTTCAGAAATAGAAATAGAAATTCGAAATTTGGAATGTGCTGTCCTCCCACCTGGTAGTAGTAATGATGCAATTCCACTGGATGCAACTGCTAGAACAATTTTACCTTCTGATCGTAGTAATGATGTCAATACTTTCCAAATATTAGTTTTACCTGTGCCTCCATGACCATGACAGAAAAAAAACCTCTAGCGGATGCAGTTAATGAAGAAATAATGGTACTCATCACATAATTCTTTCCATCATTATGCTTACTTTGCAAAGTCAGATACTCATTCAGAAGACTGTCTCTGTTATGATTTAGTTCATCAACTACCAACTGATTTCTTTTAGATACAATTTCAGAATCTGAAACAGGTATTTGTGGAAAATATTGAAGTGATCTACCATTCCTCTGCAGTAGGTTTTCTATTTCATGAAAAGAATACATCTTTTTCTGATGATCCATGAGTGTCAAATCTAAATAAAATCATGACATATTGTTGTTTAATTAGTACAATATATTAATAAAGAAGAAAAAGTTACTGAATTAACAACTACACATTTCACATTATATAGATTGAGCAATAAGACAACATATACCTGGAATTTGTAGCCTATTTTGTTGCACATAGAGAATGTCTTCACAGAAGAGCTCCCATGTTTCATGCCACACAATGTCTGGGCGAGAAATATTGTTTGAGAACAAAATGTTGGCAAAAAGTCTGCACATACACTGTCTCGTAGCCCAAGTCGACACCTCCTTACATGCATCAATAATTCCTTATCATCAGCAAGAAGTCCCAATGCAGAACACGCCTCATGAAAAGTACCATGAATAATGTTGTTGATAGTTTTAATACTGTCAAAAGAAGTTGCACCTATGATCTTTGTGCACATTAACCGGAGTTAATATAGCTCTCCAGTTGTCAGTGGCACATAATAATGTCTACCAATACTGAACCCCCGCATTCTTGGACACCATAATTTTTCATGTTGGTGGAATAAAAATCTAGTTGGAAATTCTTCGAATGTGAGACATCTTCCTTCCGGGTAAGCAACATTAGCTTGAAACCATGCCGTAAGCATTGATTCAGAATTATTATCCTTACTCAAGAAATCCTCAATATGATCATTGTCAGTGTACGTAACACTATTTTGGCCTGGTAAATGAAAATGTAATCTTTCAGTCAGAGGATATCTATAGTGGATATCATAGTAAAATATCCTCCATGATGCCATGCAAGGAGAGATGTATAGGTAATCATAATACATTTTTATCTCATCGACATTATTGCCTGACAATGCAGTAGTGTAGGTTTCATACAGAGCTGCTGTTACACAATCATTAACTTTTCTAATATACTATAACAGATAAATTATGGAAGTATATTGATTACAAACATAAATATTGAGATGAGCTTGATACTTCATTAGCAAGAAAGGGTTATACAGTACAACAAACCGATTATCCAATGGGACACCATTTATCACAATTATGTTTCAACAATTTCTTCGTCAGTATAGAACATATCCATCATCATCAACCGTTGTATTTTCAACAAATTTTTTGTGGAAAAAGCTTTGTACACATTCCATTTTTCATACAAGGTGATTTACGATTTGTATTTCCACAAGGTTCATGCATCATAAACTTCTTAAGAGCCTCATGATGTTTTGGGAACTCACCTTTTTCTGGAACTTCATCAGAAACAAATTTGTCAATGCAGGCAAGAGTACCTATTTTTCTATCTCTACATAAAAATAGTAGAATGTGTACATGAGGCAATCCACGTTTCTGAAATTCCACTATACGAACAACTGCACAGAAAGTGATAATATAAATGACACAGTTCAACAAAAATTCAAAAAATAAGAGAAATTATGTGTCATAAAATACTTCATATTTAAAAAGGTACCTGCTCGTGAATTTCCAAATAAATGTCTCTCTCGTAAATCTTTCATTAACTGGTAAACCTTAATATTGAAATTTTTTGATACAATGTGATGACAGTCTGAAGGACGCAGATTGGGATGTGATACAAATCTGGTGATTTCAGGCCATAGTGTATTGCATGTAAACATTAAAAACAATTCCAGATATCCTGCCCAATTGTATATTGACATTGCATCTTGGTAGTTTTGAATCATATATCTGGGACTACCAGTAAATGTAGACAGTAAAATGATTCACTTCCTACATGCATACCTGTCACGGTCACCTCGAAGAAAAGCATCTTCCAGCCTATTGTACAACTCAACCATCAAGAGTTTTTGATTGTAGCGTATGAAGGACAGTCTCTGAGACTCTATAATTGTATATGAATCAACAATAAATTGTTGCAATAGTCTTCTTGAATGTTGTAATATCGACGTATCACTCGACCGAAATTGGAAGTGAATGGAGAAGTATTCACACATTGTTACTTTCCGAACAACTCTACATGAACTCATAGATATAGATCGATGCAAAACATTGTCAACATATCCATCTTGACAATTTCGGAAAATTAGTGGATATTGAAATGGATGGTACAATGGATGATGCTCATCAAATTGCTGCAAGTCACCACTTCTGCTTTGAATGATAATAACTCTTTCACAGTTGAGATCTTTAATGTCACCGACAATAAGCATCGCCATCTCAGAAGTAGTAGGAAAGTTGTATGTCGATGCATCTGTTTGTCTTTTCTTAAGAAGGCGCAAATTTAAGTTTTCATGTTCTTTAAGATCAAGAAAATCCTCTAAACTTTTATAATGACGAGCTAAAACATTAATTTCAAGAAGCATTTTTGTAAGTTGACAACAATATTTTTATTGACCACTCGTTTTGAATTTGATCTGGCATTACTGCAAAGTGAATTAAATTTAGAATGAAGTGAAAATATGACAGGCAAGTAAATGTTTCAACCTGAATGTCAAATAGTAACTTATATTCAGAATCCTGTTCTGAGACTCGTTCGAAGTATCATAAACATATAGCTTGGCAAATCTAGGTGGTTTTCCCTCTGGATAACACAAACTACATAAGCGATGGAAGTTTTGTCCATTCAATCTGAATATGATTGGATCTCTTTCGTTATTGAATGATCTTCCATCCTTACTGCCCATTGATGTGAATGAAAACATATAATTGTAAATATGCATACATTCTTGGAATGCTCTTACATCCACAGAGTTTTGATTAAAGACTAACATTCGCAAGTATGGAGGACATGACGTCAATAATTGCAAAGAGACTTTACCAAGCGCACAACATACACCAAACCGTGGGTTTTATTTGGTGCTGTATTTTATATTTCTCTCATCAAACCAAAAGATAGATCCATAGTATTGGCAGACATTAGATGGGTATCCACTCTTCAGATATTCTACAGGTGAATAACGATTAAATGAATGGTGTTAATAAACTTGGCAACATAAATTAAATAAATCTGCGATGACTTGATTAATATTTTATAATAAAAGGTAAAAATAATTCAGTGACCTGCATTTTCCGCAAGTTGAAGTAGTTGCATTATTTCTATAGTAGTATTCTCATTTAGTTAGTAAGAAAATGAATAAGAAATTTTTGTACTGTAACAGATGGTTTTGTAGTAGGTCAAACCTGAACAGTGTCTTCTATGACTAATCCCAGCATTGATTTCAGCAGTTGTGACATCTCTTTCAGAAATGAAATGACTAAAATTAGATGACACATCCTTTTCAAGGGTAAAATATTCATTTAAATTAATTTGAAATACCGAGAGAATGGATATATATACAGACACAAAAGAAGAAGATCTGAATTTTCCGCAAGGTGTAGTAGTTTCATTCTTTCTGAAGCAATATTTTGATTTAATTAGTAAGAAAATTCATATGAAATATCTGCAAATTAACATATGATTATGTGGTTTGTCAAACCTGAATAGTAATTCTGATGAGTAATTCCAGCATGGATTTCACCAGTTTATACATCTATTTTTGAAATGATATGACTCAGTTTAGATGACACAACCTTTTCATGTTTAAATCATTCATTCAAATAACTTTGAAATACTGAAAGAATATACATATATATATATATATAGATAGATAAGAATAGTAGAGAATGCTAATAATATACATCAAACCTGTGTCGTGAAAATAAGCTTCGTTACCAGTAGTTGAAGTAGTAAAACAAAATCTGATTTAAACAAAGTATGCAACGAATTTTAGTATATGATAATGAAAAAGCATTTGAACAAATGATTTGTGCTTACTCTGATAATAAGTTACACAAAGGATAAGTGGGAATATTTCCATCAGTCGTTACACCTAGAAAACGGAATGCATAGTTTGTTATATTTTTCAATAAATATGACAGATAACATGATTTTATTCTAAAAAATACGCTGACAGAGTGGTTACCAGAGGGGTCATAATTTTCATCATTATATGGAAATATATGCTTTCTCTTGCTACCGGGTGCAAAAAATTTTAACGATGATCCACACCCTTGATGAGATGTCAATGAAATTTAGAACATGAAAAACCATACAATTTTATGAGATAGTAAAATAATATATATATACTCATTGTTATTTGACTGTGTAATATAAATCACCCTTGAAAGATAAAGCTGACAATGATAAGCGTGATCCTCCTTTGGTGTATAGGCAGTACATGAACTAATTTGTAATGATTAGATAGAATTTAAGAGTCAAATGATTGGATGCTTACTTGAAGTATAGTTAACAATTCTACTATAACCTTTTCTAATGGTTGTTAAAAAACTATTTGCCGAAGAAGACCCCGAATCTAGAGCCACTATCAATTCATATGCAAAATTAGTAAAGTAGAGTACAGTATTTAAAATTATTATATTGGCTTTATATGAAAATGTTTATCAAATGAAATTAGACTAACCATTTGTAGGTATAGGTGAAAGTGTTATGTGTGCTCCTCTGGTCAAGTCGGAATTTATTTTCCTTGAATCTAATGAAGTAGTAGAACATAGTTGATGGTATTCCATGGGTGATTTTCCTATCAAGTTAGGAACCTGTAATTTATTAAGTACTTTTATGTAATGTTTTCAAGGAAAAACAATACTACTGTACCCATTTGTCGTTCTCACATATGAATTCTCCTTTGCAGCCTTGCATCTCTCGATGTTGTCAGTGTCTGCATCTTTATTTTTTTGTCTTTATGTTGAATTGTCATGTTTTTGAATGAAACCAAAAGTTGTTTATGGGTACAGAGATTCAATTTAAAATATACAGATAAGTCAATTGATGGTGAATTCATGTTTTATTTTTTTCGATATATTTTGTTAACAAAAATAAGATGCATATTGTGAATTTACTGAACGAAAATTACACCAACACAAAAGAAGAATATATATATGTTATATAGAAATATACATTCGAAAATAGAATATTAAATTAAAAATAATGCAGTAAAGGAACACATAAGAAAAACATTTTGAATGATTACCTTGGATGGATATTGAAGAATTTTTATGTAGTGAAGATGGTTGGAATGGCGACTAAGTATTCTATAAACTTGAATTAGCACTGATCTGTGATTGCAATGAACAACAGTAATACTAACATCAAACAAACATATATACATTAAAAAGAAAATATATAGTTATATATCCCAAATTAATTTTACATAATGCAGTGAAAGGTACCGATATATGGAAGAGTGGGACTAAATATTCTCAAAACCTGACGTAGCACTATACTGTGATTCTAATGAACCACATTTACACCAACAGAAATAGATAAAATTTATACAGAAAATATAGATTCAAATGTGAAATTCGAATGTCACCTAATATAGTGAAAGGTACCCACACATGGATTGTAGTTGCAAAAATGATTCTAATTATATGCAGAGGAACACAGTGGATGATTACAGTGAAATATCATATGGTATAATAGAGGAATTTGTACCTAAATTTCAACGATTGTAGGTCTCCTCGAGAGAAACCGTACCAGGATGATGTAAGACAGACTGCGTACCGAAGAAGATGAGGACAACTTCGCCGACCTCCGTCGATGAAACTCGGTAAAACAAACCCCTTATATGAATGTAAGAGTAGATAGCACGCCCGCCTACTAAACGACAAAGAGGGAATAGGACAGAGCGTGCGTGCATGATGCTTGGATGGCATTGACGTAGCTGCTGATGTAGCGCAGACTAAGGTGCTAGATAGCTGGAGGGTGGAAGGATGCCCGGCAGAGAAAACCTAATTCGTAGTTTTGAAGGGAGATACAACGAGGTGGAATATGGCAGAGCGTGCGCGTGGGAAGCAGGGTTGACATTGCCGGAGCTGTTGATGCAGCGGGGACGAAGGAGTTTGGTAGCCAGAGGGTGGTAGGAGGACCGGTGAAGGAACCCTAAGATAGATCTATGAAAGAAGAAACCGCGAGATTGAGCCTGACCACGTCGTGGAATGTTTGCACCGGATTTGGGAGGAATTGGGTTGGAAAGGCGACATGGCCGAAGGGGAAGGTGACACGTAGGCCAGGAGGAAGCCTGTTTTAGTATAGATAGTAGATTTCGTTCCCTGGTCACATTATTTCAAAAAATGGCATAACTGTTGGTCCTGCTAAAACAAAATTTGTTGAAGAATATCCAAGACCTAAAAATATAATAATGATACATAATTTTTCTGGTTTTGAAAAATATAACAAAAGATTTGTTGAGAATTTTTCATGGTTATCTAGCCCACTGACTAAGTTAACTAAAAAAGGTGTTATGTTTATCTAGATAAAATAATGTAATGATTGTTTTTTGGAATTTTAAAAGATGATAGGTGAATGATCTAGTATTGGAATTACAATTCAAAATGGTGATTTTATTATCTACAGTGATGCTTGGTTGAATGGATAGGGTTTTTTCTTATTACCGAATGATCAGGTACTCGCTTATGCTTAACATCTGTTGAAACCTCATGAGTTAAATTAACCTAAACATGATTTGGAATTAACTACTGTTTTTTTGCATTAAATATTTGGATGCATCTTTTGTAAGGAGTAAAGGGTGAAATATATACTGATCACAAATGTATGAAGTATATATTCACTCAAGAAAAAATTAAACAAGATAAATAGGGTATGGTTATAATTAATCTATTATTATGACTGCACGAACCTTTAAAATCCTTGAAAGGATAATAATGTGGCTAATTATTTTAGCAGAAAGAGTAATGATACATTAAATATGCTATATTTGGAACAAGATCCTTTTGATTTACTATTTGATATACATTGGCATAGAATTTTTCAGTGGAGGAAATTCCTCTATTTTGTTTCAGGTGGTAGTGAAATTGTATATAGTAGACAAGATAAAAGGAAGCGCAAAAATAAGACAGTGAGTTGCTACAAAAAGGTAGAGCTGGGCCTGAAGGAAAAAATACCTGAATATAACATTGATATATATTGTGTCTTGAGGTTTGGGAAGAGATTATGGGTCCCTTGAGATTTTCTGTTGAAGAAAGAGTTATTATGTGAAGCTCATAGTTCTCTATTTTCAGTTCATCATGGAATTACTAAGATGTAGAGAGATCATTGGGAGTATTACTGGTGGGATATAATGAAAAGAGATATTGATGACTTTATAATGATGTGTTTGACATCTAACCTTGTTAAAGTAGAGCGACAGTTACCGAAAGGGATGCTTTAGCCTTTACCAGTGCTATATTGGAAGTGGGAAAACATAACCATGGACTTCATTGTGGGATTACTGAATAAATCTTTAGATAATAATGAAATCTAGGATTTAATTGATCGATTGAATAAATCTACTCATTTCCATCCTATTCGAGATACTCAATCTCTAGATAAATTTTTTCAATTTTATATTAAAGAGATGGTTAGGTTACACAGTGTTCCCCTCTCCATTATATCTGATCATGATATGAGATTCACTTCTAACTTTTGGAATGTCCTTCCTAATTCATTGAGTACTGAATTTAATTTTAGTATAGATTTTTGTCCTCAATTAGATGGGCATCCAGAATGAATAATTCAGACTTTGGAATATACGGTACGTACTTCTTTAATGGATTACTAGGGATTTTGGGACAACCATTTTTCTTTTTTTGAGTTTTTGTATAATAACAGTTTTCATTCTAGTGTCAAGATGGCGCCATTTTAGGTATTATATGGAAAGCAGTATCAAACTCTAGCTTTTTGGGACGATGTAGGTGAAAGAATGTTAATGAGACCAAAATTGGTCGAATAGAATGTAGAAAAAGTTTGGTTAATTCTGAAGCACATGAGGATAGCACAGATCAGGTAGAAGGTTAGGTGGATAACTAGAGGAAGAATCTGTTTTTTGAGGTAGGTGATCATTCTTTCTGAAAGATTCTCCATGGAAAAGTGTGATGTGTTTTGGTAATAAGGGAAAAATGAGTCTGAGGTTCATTGGACCCTATCAAATCCTGGAGAAAGTTGGATCAGTAGCCTACCGAGTGTCTTTTCCTCGATGTTTATCCTTGGAACACAATGCTTTGATGTTTCAACGTTGAGAAAGTATATTCTATATCCATCCCATGTTTTGAGTCCAGAGGTAGTTCAACTAGAATAGAATCCCTCTAATATGAAACAACCAGTCCAGATTCTTGAACAAAGAGAGAAATTGTTGTAGAATATGGAGATTCATCAAATAAATGTTTTTTTGGAAAACCATATTGTTGATGAGGTAACATGGGAACCTGAAAATGCAATGAGTGATAAATACCCCCACTTATTTGATAAGTGAATAGAATTACGAGGACGAAATTCGCAAAAAGGGGGAAGGATGTTACAACCCAGTAATTTATAGATTAATACTTCTGATTTATTTTAATACTTATTAATAAGATATTAATTTTAATTGAATGGGGATTCTATGTTCTATGGTGTACCTAACACACAACAATAGGTTTCTTCGAAATCTCATATTACACACAAGGTTAAGTCATACTAAAAAATAATAACATTACTTTAAATGGTAGTTAATGCTTCTCCATTGTATATGTGGGAATGAACAGAACTAACCATATTATGATTAAACATGTTTGTAAAAACTTTTTCGATTTATCTAATAAAATTTAGAGGCCTAAAATGAGAATGAATCCAATTTTTAGCCCAAATAATCTAATATTTTAAAATGGTAGGTTTATTGCCTTTTAATAGAGAGGCCCCTTTTAAATATAGTTTTTGAAAATTATAAATGTTCCATTTTTTCAAATGAACTTCTTCCTTAGAAGCAGGTCATCAAAATTTACCTTGGGTGTTTTTTTGTATTTTTATGAAAAAGTTCATTTTTAATGAATGGTGAAAATACTACATTTTATATCAAAATTTTCTTTTTATCTGATTTATTTATATGGTTAGATTATATTTTAAAATGGATTTAATGTTTCATTAGTTTCTTTCTTAATATTTAATCCAATTTTGGTCATCAGAAGTAATTTAACTTTTTATTTAGACATAAACACCTGTCAATCTTTTAATAGTTATTATTTCTTAAAAACACTGTTTTTATTTTGATAAAGAGAATTAATTTTAAATTAATTAATGAAACTTATGTGTATTTACTTTGATAAAATTGATCCCATATTTGAAATTAGGAGGTCCAAATTGTTTAGAAAGGTAAACATTATTTCTAGACATTATGAATAGTAACATTAGAAAATATTTTATTTACCATGGTTAAAAGGTAAATCTGATAAATAAGAGTGAAACATTAATATTATAATAATATTAAATTCCATTTAACACATGTCATAATCTTATTATATGATACTTGTCCATCCTAGGGCATCCTTGGGTATATTTTGGAACCCCATGGAGCCACTTGTATGTGAAAATGTCATTTTATAAAAAATAATTTATAGTTAAGGAAAATGTAACATAAGTATATATCTTTAAGTAAAACAATTTTTATATGGGGTTATATAAGTGATATTTTCAATTATAAATATTCATTATGAAGTTTAAAGTATTAAATACATCACAAAATTTTATTTATAATTTTTTGATTTTATATAAAATAATTTAATTATGAAACATTGATGATGAAGTGATTGCCTCATTAATAAAGGATTCAAATAATTTTTTTAAGGTTGGGACCGAAGCCTCATTTTTTTTAAAAAGCCATCATATTAATAGTGTCAAAATTGACATAATTCAGATTTCAAAATATTAAATATTTTATTAAATATTATAAAATTTTAAAAAAATTCTAAGATTCAGAAAAATAGTTATAATAAGTATAAAATGTTATTATTGACTCTATAATTATATATTTGTCATGTTGGGGTAACTATTTTGATTCTCAAAGTATTAAATGATGGATAAAATGGTTTGAGTAAAAAAAGGGTTAAATAACAAATATAAGGATTAAAAAATATCCATAACATGTCCAATTCATATTGGATGATATTATTTATAACAATAGCCATCTTAACATCGACTTTAATGAGTTGTGGACCTTTTGAAATCAAAAATTATTTTATAGTAAAATAACAGTTTCAAACTTTCATTAAGAGCCCCTTCTCCCGTGCATAAAAGGCCATCCACTCTAACCTATTACACCCACCTCTCAAGACTTTTGTCTCGTCCAAAATCTACCCAAATAATCTCCCAAAATACCTATTTTACTCCTAAATTCCTTTCCCTCGGTATAAGTAAACTAAAGAGAGCCCTTTCGCTAATATCAAAAGAAGTTACCCGATTTGTGGTAACCTTTTCTCTCAAGTTTCTTTCCATTAATTTTCCTTGTCCACTCCATATTCTATTATAATTATTTGTTTATATAAAAACCCTAGTATCGTTCAAATACTATGTTGTTGTTATGATAATTATTCAAACTATAATTACACTCACCTCCTTCTAATGGGTATAATAAATATTGTTTCTGTGGATGGAGAACTACTACCTCACAAAACAATGATTGTTCAATATTTTCCTACCACCTATTATAGTGTCCATTATTATAGATCTATAACTATATATTACATTTATGATATTTATTTTATTTCTATATTTCTGTGATTTTCATTTATAACATTCCTTTATGCTTTTCTGGTAGTATAAACACGATAATTTCATCTGAATAAGTGCGGACTACCGCCCCCTCAAAGTGATATGACTCGTTCATGCTACACATGTAACATATAACATATGGCATTACTAAAATTATGTAACATATATTACATAGATATTATACTATAATTTTAATATACATATGTATCATTTAGTTTTAATTCCATTAAATATGAAAAAGAAATGAAATTAGCATTCATTTGTACGTACAATTTACCGTCTCCATAAATAGTGCATTTAATTTATTATATAAAAGTGATATGGACTATTCTAAATACATATATACTAGATATATTTGATATATATGATATCTAAATCATGAATATATTTTTGCAGAAAATGTAATTTTGGCCATATGGACAAATTATAGTTATAACAAGTTCATTTTTCCCTCAAGTTCTAAAAAATGACAAAGTTTACGATATGATATCAAATAATTATCTAATTGTTATATAAAGTTAATTAGTGATATAAATGTAATGATTAAGTTGAAAAATGTTCTTATGAAAGTATAAATTAACTTATGTTTATTATTCATGAAATTAAAGAATGATCTTGTCAAGTCAGACACGAGGTAAGGGATTTTGTCTCAATCTAATTTCATTGATGCATGTTTTGGTAATATACACCTCCTTCTATTACATGGTGCATAATAAACCCTTTTAATTTTATTTTAATTTTAAGGGAATCTTTTTTCATTGAAGCATTTTAGTAAACAAAAAAAAGGAATATTTTTAACGTACGTGGTGACAATGACCTTTCCGCGACCGAGAGAATTTTTTGATATTTAGCTTCCTTAACAATGCATGATGTTTTTAAAATGAAAATAAATACCATATAACTTTTTTACAAATTTTAGTATTGAAAATGGGTTTGAATGTGGATTTACTATTTCAATATCGTGAAATAATTTCCTTTGATTGCAAATGAAATTTTATGTTTGAAATGTTGATATTTGAATTATTTTATATGTGATGATTATATAATGGTAATTTGACATTTGATGGGTGGTTACATGATAAAACAAGTGACAAGTGATTCTGTGATTATCCAATGACGAATGGTTATGTTATAACCTCAAATGAATTGGGTATGGATGTCGTCTATATGACTATTCCATTTTGTGATATGTGTAGAAGTTGTGGTTAATCCATTTATGTATGTTTATGTCCCATGTTACCTTTATATGTCATATATTGTTTTCTATGGGATTTATGGGAATAATTTGGTTATAAAAGAGTATTCAATGAGCTTATAGTAAGTGAAGTACATTTTTTTACTTTTTTAAGGTGAAAAGTATTTCTTTATAATTAACTATGCATGGTTTACACGTTTTTTTGAAAAATAATAGATTTACTTCTTTGTGTATCCCTTACTGAGCTTTTTATGCTCATCCCATGTTTTTGAAATGTTTTCCACTAGACATAAGGTGGAATAGGGTTAAGGATGGGATCGTGGAAAAGTAATGTTGTTTAAAACATGGAAGTAAACATATTTATTTTATTAAAAATGGATATTTAGTTGAAGTGTCTACACGTAATATTCAAGATGTTGTGTATATGTTAAACCTAATTTTCTAATTCTCTAAACCTAAAAATATACTCAATGTGAATTATTAACTTAATTCAATATTATGTAATGTTTATGGATGGGCCTTATAACAATCATTTTGTATTCATAACTACCATTTGGGAATTGGTTGGTGTATTTCACATGAAGAACTCCTCTTTGGTCAAAATTATTGAGCATTTAGGGAGATATTTGAAATTAATTCCATATCATCTTCTGGTGTTTTTCCACTAAATCCCATCACACTAATTCATTAATCATGCTTCTATAATAATGATACAATCCTTCATAAAAATAATTAATCAATACTTTGTCCCTAATATGATTGTGTGGAAAGATAAAACATATTAGTTGGAATCCTTCCCAATACTCAAGAAATGCTTCAACATGAAATTTCCTAATTCTACAATTCTAATTTTCAATGGAAGAAGTTATGGAGGAAGGAGTGTTTTTTCAAGGAAATTACTCATTAATTATTTTTAATCTGTAATCAATATTGAGTGTGAATATATATATCATTTTTTTAAAATCCATTGAAAGATGAACCAAACTAACTAAATGTCATTTTATTTTCATAAAATTCTTATGCATTCATATTGACACAAAGATAAATGAATTATTTATGGTGTTTCTGTGGAAATTATCTTATAAATTCCATATATTATTAAAAGTGGTGAATGAACCCATATTTAATTTTAATCCCAATAGGTTCACCGAACGAATGCACGTGATTTCTTTGATTTTCATCATAAGATGAAGTTAATTCATTCTAGAATATTTTTTCAATAATTTTAATTTTAGTTTCAACCATGTTCCATATAATTGTTTTATTGGGAGACTAAAAACATGGTATCGGTTGATTCTAGTAGCTATAACTCAATAGGAAAGTGTTCTATCAATTTTATAATCCAATGGGAATAATTTTGGTACATGCAAAATCCATTTTCACAAAATAAACATAAGAAACATCTTTAGAAATATTTCTAGTTGATATTAGGGTATTTTTTTCTAAAAACTAATCAATAAATTATTTACCATAAAAATTAAATATAACTATATTTGGGTAGTGTCTCGAAGAGGATGCAATTTTAATTACAAAATGGTCACTTCGATTTTGTTTATTTTCCGAAGAAGAAAATTTTGGGGATTCAACTAAAATATCCAATGGAGAATATAATCATAAAATAAATTTAATTAAAAATAATAAGGATTATAGAGAATTTATATTTCATAAAATGTGTTTGAAATTATAATCAAAATAGTAGTTGTGGACAACCACAATCCTCTTAGACTATGTCCCTTCCTTGTGTGAAATTATTTCCCAAATTCAATATCTACAAACCCCGTAATGGAACCCCAGGTAAACACCGACAGATTCATTTATATCAAAATAAGACTTCGATATGATTATTTTTTCTAATATATAAATGTCTCAATTACATGAATACCTTTAAACAATCAACCCAAATTGAAAACACTATGCCCAATGCTATGACCTCGTTGAAAAAATTTAAACAATGAAGTTAATTATTTAACACCATAAATTTAACAACCATATGAAATTAATTAATTGAAAATATATTTATGAATGAAAATAATAAAATTTAGTAAAAAATATAATTTCAAGTGAAAATCAAAATACATTAATCAAGAACATTGAAACTCAGAAGAGGGATTCTGTTCATTTTCGCTATCTACAACCACATGGTGATTATCTA
The DNA here is from genome assembly GCA_963277665.1 of Viscum album. Lineage (NCBI taxonomy): Eukaryota > Viridiplantae > Streptophyta > Magnoliopsida > Santalales > Viscaceae > Viscum > Viscum album. The sequence continues at coordinate 1,032,795,695 of OY728150.1, forward strand.
TTCATCACATGAGAAACCCATGTCATCTCAAATATAGAATGAATGAACATAATCATCATCAATATATCTACATAAAACATTCCATTGATCTCTCATAACAACCACAATTGGAATGATAAGGTGATGGAAATATAAATAGAAAGAGGGATGTAAATCAGCTGTCTAGTTTCTCTAAATCATAAGTGGGGTCCTGTTTCTCCAAAATTCAAGATGAATCTGCCCATATTTTCATATATAGAGTCTTTCATAAATAAATACCCTATTGATGCTAAAATTTTCAAATTTTATTGACTCATGGTGAATAAAATTTTCAATTATTATTAACTAAATCTATTTTTGTATGAATGGAATCTTCAACTTCCTATAATTTTCTAGTTCAAAGATTTGATTGATAGGAAAATTTCAACTAGAAAATCATCATTCTGGAAATTTCTTTAGTACTATTTAATATTTAGTTGTAATAATAAAAAATTTCCACTTTTAGAAACTATTTTTTCTCATTCAAAATTTTGACGTCTAATAGATCGGCCATAATATTTTTTCAGAATGATTATTTTTTTTTCTTTTATAAGATCTAATGAACACTTGTACTAGATAAAAAGGATGCATCCTATGAAAATAAGAAGTATATAAGATAGTAATTATAGGATATTTGTGAATATTTAAATATATATTCTAAAAATTCTGTTGTTATTGAAAATATTACACCCCTATAAATATTCATTTTCCATTTTAAATATCAAAACATATCTAAAATACAAAAAATTGATTTTCATCTAATTTTTTTTTAATTTGCAGGGTTTAAATCTTCGAATTAAACATAATTAAAAATCTAAATATTATCTCTATCATGGGACTTATATGATATCTCTTTAATAATTTAAATTTAGTTTATTATAACTATTTAGAGAAATAAACATCCAATTGTCAATTCTTTTTCCTCTCTATAGGTACAAAAATGTCATAAATAATTATTTTTATAAAAAATAAAATTACATTCATAATCATTAATGGATTAATTTCCTCAAGGGTAATTTTTTTATTAATCTATTTTAAAAAATTTTGTTACTAATCTCCAATTATAAAAGTAATTAACATTTACTAATGTTCGACATTCAAAAAACACATTTAAAAGGATTATTCTAATTTTGGAATTATTTATCTTTTCAAATGGTGTGAATAGGAAATTTATTTTATTATTTACTACACCAATGTAACTATTATTAACATTTATTTTTGATTATAGTCTTTCATGGTTCATTTTTATGAATGTTTTATCCTTTATTATTTGTGACTTTTTATACTTATCATTTTGTTTAAAAATACTTTACTAGGGATATTTTTAAATGATACAATCCACAATTTTTCTCTATATGTATTAGGACCCTGTTGTTTTATTTAGTAACTAGGGAAAAATATATAGATCATATAAAACCCCAAGACATTACAATATCTTCCATTAATAATAAATAATTGTTTTATTTAAATTATTTATACACAATGTTAAACGTTTTCTACACACAACACCAAATTATATTGTGTTAAATGCATGGATAATTTTTTTGATATTTTAATGGACCATCAATTTAAAAAATAATTTTTGAAACATTTATAAATTTTATATTTAAAAAAATGACATTTTTGAATTTATAAGGTCAAAACTACCTTGGGGTGAATTTATTGAATTTTTTTAAAGAACCCACATTTTATGATTAATAGTAAAAATTACTATAATTTAGTTAAAATAGACATTTCATTTAAATATTTATTTCTATTAAATTATATTTTAAATCTATATCATAGTCACATTAGATAAAGTATACATCTATTTCAACAATTTTCTTCATTATATTAAATTTCACTCTGAAAATTAAAATAAAAACATAACAAACATTTGAAGAACGTTCTATATTAAAAACCAGTTATTTAACCCCTACTATAGGATTAGAATTAATATTAAGATTCTAACATTGGTTATTTGAATTTTGAAAACCTTATAGACATGGTTTTAATCAGTATGATATTTTTTTTCAATAAGATGAACTTAATTTTTGACAAAAAAAATATTTGTGCATGTAATTAAAATTAATTTTGGTGATTAAGGTAAAATTAAGCTTCATAAGGGACTAAACGTTAATATTAAAGACCAAAAATTCAGTTAAACAATTCCAATATCCCTTTTATATCAATAATTTGATCATATCCCCTCTTGTATTTAACTTAATTTGTTATTAGGATATTTTTAAATGGATGTTTCCTATAAAAAAAGATAAAGAAAAAAGATAAAAGGGAATTTCCCTTACCTTTATAATTTATGAAAAATTGAGATATGTAAATAAAATCATAATTTAGTTTAAACCTATTATTTTGGAAATATAAATGGGTAAATGTTATCTCAATACTTTATCATTATTTTTTAGAGATGATTTAGTTACCTAAAATGCTTAAGAATTGCCTATAATAATGATTATTTTGTAAACAATTAACTAAAATAAATGATACTATAAATATAAAAATTGATGTGAATTGATCGAATTAATATATTTATATATTTATTTAAATGAATATGTCATTTTAATAATTCATAAAACTAGAATATTTTAATTCAATGATTATATTGATATTTTAAAATTAAAATTAAATAAATAATGGCAGTGTTGACATTATTGTTATTTTAAATCAAATAATTTTTTATTAAATGATTTGAAATTAATAAAAATTATATATTGTTACATTTAATTTGTTAGTGAAAATATATATAATATATTGTCTATTTATGGATCAATTGTTCTTTTATAATTAACAAATTTTCCTATTGATTGTAAAGATGTTGTTTACACAGTCCGAGTTTAAGCAATCTTTTAGCACGTCACATGCACTTGTTTTATAATTTATTTATAAGAATATGATTTTTATTTAATATTTTATATAAAAATATAATAATTTATTTTATCTATATTATGCAATAAACATCACTTTATTTTAGTCACAATGGTTAAATTACATTGGTCAGAAAACTAGATGCTTTAAAAAAATAAAAATGATAAAACTGGGGAATCATTTAAGTTAAGGAAACAAATTATTTAAATGAACATATTTTTTTTGTGGATCAGGTTTTCTAAACGATTATTTTCCCTTAATCCATTATTATTTCATTTTTAGGAACTTTATGTATGGAATACCTCACATTAATAAATACCTTTTGGTATTTACAAGAGTACCACTCCCCCTCAACTATAAAAATCCACCTCCCCTCTCAATTCTATAAACCTCTAAAACCACATAGGATATACCAATAAATTCCCAAGAAATCTAATATAATAACTACTATCCTTCTAAAAGAATATATTTTTTAATAATGAAATATTATTAATCCCATTGGGGAAAACAAAAAGGCGTTACCCAATGAGAGGTAACATCTTCTCTCAAAATATCTAGTTTCATTTCTATTATCCACACCCTCCAATATTTTCATTATAGGTTTATATAAAGAAATTATCCTCAATATAACAAATTTTTTTATGTAGTGGGTTTTAACAACCCATACACACACATAAATCAAATTGATAATGAACTTATTATTTCTATATTAGGCGAACTACTGCCTTAAGAAATGATGATTGTTCATTTTTCCTTACCACATATCAAGGTAGAAATTATTTTCTAAAATATGTTTTTATATGTTATGTATAATATTTATAATTTCGTTAATGATATTTAATTTTTTTTGAATATACCATTCAACTTTTAATCTCGTTTATATGCAATAATTTAATTTGAGGAAGTGTCCACTACCGCCCCCTCAAAGCTATATGACTCATTCTTCCATACATTGAACGTATAAATAATGATTATAATAAACATATGTATCATATATAAAATATATATTACTTATTAATTACAATATAAATATTTATCCCTTATATTTTATAATTTTAATACATCATAAAAATGAAAGTAGTGTTCATGCGTAAGTATGGCCTACGTCTCGATGAACGGAATGCTTCGTTTTTGATCTCCAAATATTATAAAATACTATAAATACGTATTTAATAAATATATATTATAATATATTCATTTTTTACATATTGTATATGATGAAACCATGATCTATTAAATAGGAACAGAAAATAACAATTAAAAACTTACTTGAGGAAACAATGCAATTAACTCCTGAAATAGTAAAATTAATGATAGTGGTTACCAAACAGGTAATAAAATAATACAAGGAATTAATATATGTTATTTTAAACATGATTAAAGTTCTAATATAAGTTTGTAACATATTTTAAACGACTATAAAGGCAGATTAAGACCATATACCAAATGTAAGGTTAAGGGAAGGAATTTTCGTCTCCATTTTTACATTCATGAGATAAATGTCATGTTCCCCAGTTACATATTTTTTGTTGTTTATCTACTGCCAAATATTATATATTATTTCATTAATTTTATTATAATCATGGTTTTAATGACCATCGTTTAATATTAATCCTTTATGAGGTTTATTATTTAAAATGTTTCAAATTGGTATGAGACACTTTGGAATGTTTAATGATTATTTTCATCTAGAATTACTTTACTACCCATTCAATGGTATTTCCATTCAAGGAAAATATATTACCATTGAATAATAAACCCTTTAATAAATATATATTGATTCATTACCATTCTCATGTATAGTACATTATTTTCCCTCTTTGGTACTGAAGGTGTTTTTGGAATTTTTTTATGAAACCCATACTTGATTTATCTTTTTAGTTGCAGAACACTTTTTCTTCTAAAAACCATGTTTTTTAAAATGTTACCCAAAAATATTTTGTAATCATTTGGTATTGAAATTTTTAACCATTTTTCTTTTACCAATGATATCAATGGAATATTCTTATCACTTTCTGAACAAGGCATTTTTTTAAACGTTTTTAATTTGTAAAGGCAAATGTTTCTTTTTTTATATTGTAATACATGTACTAATTTATCCATTATAATTTCTCTGAATATTACATATAAATTTTAAAAGTTATATTTTTAATGAATTTTTTAGAAGTGATAAAAAAAATTTCAAATGGGTTTCAAAAAATTTATTTTATTCCAAAATTATTTTAAAAGATAATTTCATAAAATTACCATTAATTAATGACAAAATACCTTTATTTTTCCCAAAATGGGTTATGTTGTACTAATATAATCATTAATATTCATATGTATGGTTTATGACTAATTTGGAAAATTATAGTATTCATATTCACTTCCTTGATTTATTTTTCCCCATTGATATATTTAATCTCCAATAATGATTGTATTTTTCAGAATTATCTATATAATTTATCATGGATATTATTAATCCCAAAATAGTATTCCTTTTTTACATATAGTGTCGACTTTGACAGTTATTTTATTTTATGGGGGAAATACTGATGATTACATATTATTTATTCCAAATAGTTATTTAATAAGGAATGTTGATAAATTTATTATTCAATAAATGATTAATTTTTTTGGAGTGGTACAACATTGGTGGGGCCCATTTATAGAAATCTCTTGATGCATCAATAGTCTCATGTGAAGAATCATTTGGCCCATAAGATGAGTGTTATCCCTAAATCTTGTAAATAGTCTTGTGAATGGACTTGACAATAATGATACTATTTACCTAGGAATCATGGTGTCGAGTAATTAAGCCTTTACCTCATTTATATTCAATTATTATTCATCCATGATATTCTTCCTCAATATATGTATGTATACATTTCATTTTCAAAATTCTGTTATTAATCTAAAATGATAATTAATGTCAACTTATCTATGCATACATTTAATTCTCATTTTATAGATTTAGATTGCATGAGTTATAGTTTCTTAACCTTACATATAGATTTTTATTTATTTATTTCTTATAATGGAATCTGTTATGAGTTATTTAACTTACCTTGTTAATTTATTCATACTGATTCATTATTACTTATAATTTACTAAACCTTACTGAGAATTTTATCTCACCCTTATTATGTTTATTTTCCCACGTTATGGAGGAGACGTCTTTGAGTAAGAGTTCAAGGATGTAGTTTATTTATTTTTATTATGTATCATATTTTTATTTCCAATTTAACATTATATTATGGGAATCATGTATGCAATCTAGATTTTAACTACTATAAAATTGAATGGTCTTTTGGTATTTGATTCAATTTAATCATTCATATTGGATGAAATATGGCTCCAACTCCCGGCATCTGGGGCTTGGTCCTTATAATTTATATTAGATTAATTTTAGAAATATCCTTGGAAAATAAATTTAGAATACATTGATTAGGGGTCCTAACCCTAAGATAGATATTGTGGACAAGTATACATATAAATAATAAAATTTTCATAAGGTAGTGATTATGTGGGTATTCCCAGAAATACATCATCATATAAATACTACACCTTGACCTGGTTCTTGGATAGATGTAAGTAGGAGTAAAATCATTGACCAGGTGGTTTAGGCCTGACTCAGGGTCACCTAGCACATGACAACATGCATCAATATGCACCTTGTTTAAAACTTCTGGTGGATATTCTTTGGATACATTATATTTTCGTTACCTATCATTGTGAAGGACATAAAAGTAATTTTTCCACCGTGAAAAAATTATCCTATTTCTAGGATTCAAGATGCATAAACTTATGTTATGTATTATAACATATTTTGAGTTATAAAAATATCATAATATTAGGATCTCTTACAGAATATACCATTTTTAGAAATAGAACCTAGTAGAAGGAATGAAAATTCCAGCAATACATGTAATCAAAAAAGGGTCATATCATTCATGTTATTAAGATAATATTTCTATGGAAGATACTCTCCTATTAATTATAATCATATGAGTAAATAGTATCATGTGTTAACAATATATTTAATGATTTCTCCCTATCCTATGGAATTTAAGGGAAGAAAGAGATAAAGATGATGGTCGAAAAAATATTGATAAAGGGAAAGAGGTAATGAAGGACTTTTCAACATGGGTTATTATGGAAAGAAACACCTTTGGAAATTCTTAAAAGTAGTGGGAGTTTTATACTACTGTGGAATGAAAGAAACCCAAGTTTTTTTGGAAGGTTAAGAAAAAGGATTCCAACATAAAATCATTCAACTCAAATGGAAGGGGACACTATGAAAATTAATGGAACAAATATTTATGGAATATAACCAAAATGATGCTATTTGATAATGATGATGTTATGATACTGCCCCAGATAAATCGGCATGATTAATGTTACTATTAAACATGTATTTCATTTGAATATTTTATCAACCATGTACTAGGTATAATAATTATGGAATATATGAGGATTTTACTACAATACTTTTTCATTAAGAATTTGAGATCGTATGTTGAATGGTTCCAAAAAAAATTATTAAGTAGAATGTTAATATTTTTGGAAAACACATGACTGAGGAGAATAAACACCTTAATATGTTACAAATGTTATGATAATATTGAAAAATGTCTAATTTTGATTAGTTATGACTACCTTATATAACGACCCATACTTTACATACATTTTTAATACTTCAAAATTGAAGCACACTTATTACAACATATGACAAAACCACAAAGGACCGTATAGGTATAGTGTCTTTAGAAACTGGGAAACATAAACAACTGGTTCATAAATCTTTTACAGTGTATCCCATTTATTTCATCATATCTAGGGTCCCATTTAGCATATTCTACTTAATATCCATCTTCCTGACCTAGGGAAAAGAAAACATAAAAGGGCGAGCTCAAATGCTCAGCATGGGCAAATAAAGGAAATAAAAATCATATCATATCTTTTTGAAAATCATAACCTGCAAAAAAGAACATAATATCTTAACATGGAATAAATCATAGAAGTGAAAATGAGATCCCCATAATCGTAACATGAAACTTGAATCTTTGTGGCATGCACACATAATCATGGAAAATCATTTCATGTTAGTCATGACTCATTGCCAAAACTATCTTAGTGGACAAAGTCCCTTTCTGAACCGAGTCACCCTCGTTCCAGTCCGGTTTCACTGAACCGGTATAACCAACCGTTCCAGCCATTTCCATCTCATGAGATATAAAATCTTTACCCAATGCATTGGAGGGAGATATAGGTCCCACCCATCTTATAATGAATCCTTTCTTATGTGTGCCAAATAATCATAAAACATACATCATCGCATAACACATGTAACAAAAATGGGATTCTTGAAACATCACGACATCATAAATCAATTCATATAAGATAATGGAATTCACAACATGATCAAATCAATGTAATAATAGGGATAAAAATAGAACCCTTTATTATCTTAGATGGAAAATAATTTTGATAAAACACTTGAACTCTATTCTTGAGGAAAATATCCTTTCTTCTTCAAAAACATTTTTCCTTTCATAACATGTCATACAACATTAAAATAAAAGAAGTTGATTAAAAATAAACTTGAAAACTTGTAAATTAAGCTTCTTGGAAATAATGTTTTAAAAATCCATTCATGCCGTATAAGTTAAAAAAATCATTCTTCATACTTTTGTCGGAAAAGTCAGAAAGTACCTCGTACGAAAAACGACAAAAGATTCCTTTCTTATCTTTTACTAAAAATTCACCGAAGGGTACCATGGATTTAAAAAATTGTAGGTGGATGGAAATAATATTACATATTGATGAAACATGGATGTGGATGATAAAATACACCCCAGTAAATACTTACGAATAAACAATCTCGGATAAAAATGAGATTGTGATATTTCCCTTACCTTAGGTCTGATTTTCTTTGTACGTGTCCGAAGCTCCTGTATAATGGTTTAAATAATGTTATTGACTTATTCCAGAATCATACATATTGATATGATATCATATATGGTCATATTCTTAGCTTCTTGTTAGTAATATTTCATTGTTACTTGTTACTCGGGTCTTTATTGCCTTTTGATCTTATGCGTGTTTTTCCGAATACATTCTTATTCTTCTTTTAAGGTTATAGATACCTTATATCCAGAATGGTATTAGTGTAACATATATCATATTTATTCATTCAATTCATTTATATAATTACTATGTAATGATGATCATGTAGAACGAGTCGCATCACATCGTGGAGACGGTATTCCGTACGTACGCACGAGTGATGATATCATTCCTATGATCATGGAACTCTATTGGAATATATATATATTATTTCTGTATCAATATTACTTTATAATAATCATAAATAGTTACTCATTACACCATTATACCCATCCTTGTAAAGTGATGGTGGAAAATAGATTACACCACGGCGTGGAGACGGTATTCCGTACGTACGCACGCGCGGTGATTTCATTATTCTGTAGGATGGATATAAGGTGAATTAGGGTTGTTTCATATATATAATAACATATCAGTATGTAAGTAATACTGATGTTATTAATTTATCATGAAACAACTAAAGAAGAAGAAGATGAATAAGAAAGAAATTGAAAAGATCGGTAATGGATATTACCTCTTCTTTGGAACGCCTCTTTGAATCCTCTTCTTAGGGACTAAGATTGGTCTTTGAAGAAGACCAGGACCTCTAGGATTATTCTAGGGAAGTGTAGAGGAGAAAATGGCAGGGTTTGGACGAGCTTGAGTGCTCAAATTGGTGTGAGGAGGAGGGGAAGGAGGTTCCCTTTTATAAGGGAGCAGAGGGGCACCTTAGGAATATCTCAAAATATTATTTTATATTAAAGTCAAAATCGGTATATAATGGTTCCAAAGGGTCTTATTTCGAAGCTAAAGTGGGGATGGGTCGAAATCCTATCAACCAATAGGATTTAGACATGTTTATGGTATTATGTTAACCTTATCAATTAGATTTAACTCTAAGTTAAATAATTTAACTTTTACCGTGAATTTTTGTTTTCTTTTACTATATGGTTAATACACATACTATAACATGCCAACGAACCCCAAATTATTTATTATTAATATATATATCCTTATCTAAGTCATTTTTCAGAGCCTTAGAATTTTAGGAATAAAATAACAATTAATAATATAATATTTGATTTAAAAACTATTTTGTGTCAATTTTGACACTATTTGATATATGATTTTTGAAAAAGTCATAACAGAATTATATGGTCGAAAACAGTTGATTAAATCAACACTAATATATCATAGTAACCTATGAAATTAGTGGAATTCATAAAAACGCTCAAATGACATTTATTTTGGTGTTTATAACACCAATTATGTCAATATTTCATTAATAAGATAATTACTGCATCATCATTGTGTCATAAATAAATTAACTTATATAATGTCTACAAATTATAAATAAAATACCATTATGTAGGAAATCGTTTTAGCTTTCTAATTAATATTTATAGTCGAATTTATCTTATGTATAACCCCATATTAAAAATGATTTACTTATTAAACTTTGATTTTAATTATTTTAACCCTTCTTTAAATAAATTAATAATAAATGTCCTAATCTAATCCAAGTGGGCCTAAATGGTCATATTTTATTCCTAAGTTTGTTTTTGGTCGAATTACACTTGTCCAATAGAATTAGGACATGTGTTAGGGTAATAGTAATATCATATTTACCCTTAGTTACCCTATTTACTATTAACCGCGGTAAAAAAAGTAAAAAGTTACTATTCACCAAAAAATTATTTTTATCATATTGAACCACATTTTACTTACTGATATCAACCGTGTCTGTCGGATTTTTGAAATTCCCTTCACAGAAGTAGTAAAATTATGTTTTATGCAAAATTCAGTTTTTAACCTACCACTTAGTGGTTTCACTATTCATCAAAAATTGAAAGTTTTCAGAAAAACACCAATATTTCACCCTAGGCTAATTTCGATATTCTGAGTCCAAAAATGAAGTCCATTTTGAAATATAAAATTTATAAAATTTAAAAAAGTGGTGATTACTATTCATAACGGCTAGTTTTAATAGCATATTGTTGTTTAGTGAAACTCGGTATGGCGTACAACGCAAGCTATCGAGGAAGGCCGCGATTGCGTGTAAAGAAAGCCAAGAAAGTGATATGTAGAAAAAGATTCCTTTGATGATTTATATAACATAAAAGTCTCGGGTGTTACATTCTACCCCCCTTAAAAAGAATTTTGCCCTCGAAATTCGTCATTTTGTAACAAACAGATGAGGATACTTCTCCCTCATCATATCCTCAAGCTCCCATGTAGCTTCTTCAAGTTGGTGGTTCCTCCATAAAACTTTCACCAATCGAGTGGTCTTGTTTCGTAGGACATTTTCGCTACGATCTAGAATCTCTATCGGCTGTTCTTCATAAGAAAGATCTTGCTCCAGCGGTACAACTTCTGAGCTGAGTACATGTGAAGGATCCGGTATGTACTTTCTCAGGAGAGATATATTGAACACATCGTGAACTTGAGAGAGATTTGGTGGAAGCGCCAATCGGTAAGCTACCTTCCCAACACGATCCAGTATTTCGAAAGGACCGATATATCTAGGGCTCAACTTCCCCTTCTTTCCAAATCTCATAACCCTCTTCCAGGGAGATATTCGTAAGAACAATTTATCACCCACTTCAAACTCTAGGTCTTTTCTTTGGTTGTTGGCATAACTTTTCTGTCGACTCTGAGCTTCTCTTATGTGTTGTTGAATAGATCTGACCTTTTCTACCATTTCATCAACGAGATCCGGTCCTAATAGCTTTCTTTCCCCAACTTCATCCCAGCAAGTAGGAGTCCTGCATTTCTTTCCATAGAGACCTTCATAAGGAGCCATCTGAATACTGGAGTGAAAGCTATTATTATAAGAAAATTCCACCAAAGGTAGGTGTTGATCCCAACCTCCTTTAAAATCCATAGAGCAAGATCTCAACATATCTTCTAGGGTTTGAATTGTTCTCTCAGACTGACCGTCTGTCTGGGGATGATAAGCAGTGCTGAAACTCAACTCTGTATCCAGAGTATGCTGAAGACTTCGCCAGAACTTCGAGGTAAATCTCGGATCCCGATCAGATATAATAGGAAGTGGTACTCCATGCAATCTTACCACTTCCTTTACATATATCGTGGCAAGCTGATCTAGAGAGAAATCCTCTCAAATATCAATGAAGTGTGCAGACTTTGTAAGACGGTCAACTATGACCCAAATAGCATTATTGCCTTTGGATGTTTTAGGAAGTTCGGTGACAAAGTCCATAGTGATGTTTTCCCATTTCCATTCGGGTATGGGTAATGGTTGTAACATCCCCTTAGACTTCTGTCTCTCAACTTTAACTTGTTGACAAACCAAGCATCGAGAGACATATTCAGCAACATCGCTTTTCATGCCATCCCACCAGAAGTACACTTTCAGGTCCCTATACATCTTCGTGCTTCCAAGATGAATAGAGAATGATGAACTATGAGCCTCATCCAGCAGCTCCTTCTTTAATTCGGGGATGGGAGGAACACAAACCCGATTCCTGAACTTTATTATCCCATCACAATCAAGGTTGAATTCATGAACATTTCTCACCTTCTTTTGTAACTCGACATCGTATTTCTGTGCCTCTTTAATCTTCACATGTATTGATGGTTGAACATTCATTTGAGAAAGAAAAGATTCTTCCCCTTCCATTATAATTCCAAGATCCATCCTTTGTAAATCCATAAATATTGGATCTTTTGTGATCCTTATCATGGATAAACTAGCATGGTCTTGTCGACTTAATGCATCTTCCACCTTGTTTTCTTTCCCAGGGTGGTAATGGATTGAGCAGTCGTAATCCTTAATCAGCTCCAACCATATTCTTTGACGCATTTTCAACTCCTTTTGTGTGAAAATATACTTTAAACTTTTATGATCAGTATAAATATCACACCTTTCACCATAAAGGTAATGCCTCCAAATATTTAATGCAAAGATTACCGCAGCCAACTCCAAATCATGTGTTGGGTAATTTTTCTCATGGATTTTCAACTGTCGTGAGGCATAAGCTATCACCATATCATTTTTCATAAGAACACACCCCAATCCCTTCTTGGATGCATCACTGTAGATCACAAACCTTTCTCCACTACAAGGCAGTGTGAGCACAGGTGCACTGAATAACATTATTTTCAACTCCTTGAAATTCTCTTCACATTCCTCTGTCCAGACAAACATAACTCCTTTCCGATTCAACTTGGTGAGTGGATTAGATAATCGTGAAAAATCCTTTACAAAACGTCGATAATATCCAGCCAAACCAAGAAAACTTCGGATCTCAGTTACTGTTGTTGGTCTTGACCATCTTTCGATAACCTCTATTTTTGCTGGATCCACAGATATCCCCTCTTTTGAGATTATGTGACCCAAAAATGCAACTTATTGAAGCCAAAATTCACACTTGGTAAATTTGGAATAAAGCTTCTCCTTTCTCAAGGTATTCAATATAATTCTCAAGTGATCTTCATGCTCTTCCTTACTCTTTGAATAGACAAGAATATCGTCTATAAAGACTATCAAAAATTGATCAAGATAGTCTCTAAAGACTCTATTCATTAGATCCATGAAGATAGCAGGGGCATTAGTAAGACCAAATGGCATCACTATAAATTCATAGTGTCCATTCCTTGTACGTAAAGCCGTCTTTGGTATATCCTCCCTTTTGACCCTTAATTGATGATACCCTGAACGAAGATCAATCTTGGAAAAGTATTGAGCTCCGTGTAGTTGGTCAAATAATTCATCAATGCATGAGAGAGGATATTTGTTCTTGATAGTGATCTTGTTAAGTTCTCGATAATCAATGCAGAGTCTCATTGATCCATCTTTCTTCTTAACAAATAGAATAGGTGCTCCCCAAGGTGACGCACTAGGGCGTATGAATCCCTTATCAAGATTCTCTTGGAGTTGCTTCTTCAATTCCTGCAACTCAATTGGGTCCATTCTATAAGGTGTCTTTGAAATAGGCAAAGCACCCGGTACGAGTTCTATTGAAAACTCAACTTCACGATTTGGTGGAAGACCTGGTAATTCCTCCGGAAAGACATCATCAAACTCCCGTACAATGGGCATATTCTTAATCATGAGTTTCTCACCAACCATTTGAGATAAATAACCTTCATTTAGTGGAATCAATACCCATAAGATGGAAGAAATTTCCACTGGAAGGTTATGTTCATCCTTGCATTGATAGATGATCGTAAATTGATCTGGAATATGAAATGTGACTTCCCTTATTTGGAAATTGATATGAGCTCCATGTAGAGAAAGCCAATCCATGCCAAGAATCACATCAAATTCCACTAAAGGAAGGATCACAAGATTTGCAGGAAGCACATTCCCACAAACTTCGATCGGAGAAGAATTATAAACTTTTGATGCGACTGTTGTGCCATTAGGTGTTGTCATAGATAACTCAACATCTAATTGTTGAGGTAATACGGTGATACCCTTAGAAAATTTTTCAGAAATAAAAGAGTGGGTGGATCCAGAATCAAATAAAACTTTTGCTACTTTAGAGTGGACGGTAAGTGTACATTTCACCACTTCGTTATCGTACTCCACATCGCTGATAGAAATTCCATGTGACATTCCTTTGTCTTTAGCCTTAAGATTTTGTTGACGTCGACCATCATCATCACCCCTTGGATTTGGGCATTGATTGGCATTATGACCCATCTCCTTGCACTTGAAACATTGAAGTGTAGTAGGTTCATTCTGTGTATCCCTTCCTTTGTTTGCATCATTAGACATCTTCTTCCCATTATCGCAGCATTCAAATGCTTGATGACCTTCCTTTCCACATTTAAAACATTTACTTGTCCCTTTAAGACGACTCCCTCCATGTTTCTTTCCACAATTTGAGCATAAGGGAAAGCTCATCTTCTTTTCAGTGTGCTCTTTAGATTTTCCTTTGAATTCCATCTTCCTCTTCTTATCAAACCCTTGTGACTGATGGGTTACTCCAATCTCCATATCATCTTTGAGAGCACATCGAACGATTTCCTCGTAGCTATTGAAGTCCCTTATGGATAACGCCCTTCGAAGACTTGGTTTTAAGCCACTAAAGAATCGATCGATCTTACTCTCAGGTTGGATAATAATACCAGAAGCGTACCTTGCAAGTCCTGTAACATTTTCTTCATAGGTACCAACAGATTCATCATCCCTTTGCTTCAGTTCAAGAAACTCTTTCTCCATCTTTGTTCGGAGAATACGAGGGAAGTACTTATTGAAAAATAAGTTCTTGAACTCTTCCCATTCCATAGACTCAATTTCATCCCTTTGTCACGTATTCTTAATAAGATTCCACAATTGATCAGCATCTCCTTCCAAACTATACACTGCTAGTATGACTTTATCATGCTCAGAACATTGAAGAACTGAAAGTATTTTTTCAGTAGTACTAATCCATTTTTCAGCAACTAATGGATTAGTAGACCCGCTGAAAGAAGGTGGACGCTGCCTCATGAAGGATTCAACAGAATGTTGCTCCTTCCTTTGCTCGTTTGGAAGTCCTGCATGATTCATAGCTTGAGAAAGTTGTGTGAGCATGGCTACAAGATTTTGCATTCCAGCTTCCATATCGTTTGGTTTCTTAGGGGGACAATCATTTCATTGCCCATCGCATTTCGTATTAACACGGTTCCTTCGGGTTCCAGCCATTGACTAAAACCAAGAAGAATAGTGTGAGCAACACTAATTATAATAGGAAACCACATAATTCAAGAATAAAATTTTCATGCTTAAGGTCTTATACTAGGTTATTCATGGCCATTTCTAAAACACTAAGATTGTGTTCTATGCTTAGACTTATCCTTAGGGTTCTTACTAAGGCTTTCACATCCTAGTTTCCAAAGGTTGACTATACCTTTCCTCTGATACCAACTATAACGACCCATTATTTACATACATTGTTAATACTTCAAAATTGAAGCACACTTATTACAACATATGACAAAACCACAAAGTACTGTATAGGTATAGTGTCTTTAGAAACTGGGAAACATAAACAACTGGTTCATAAATCTTCTACAGTGTCTCCCATTTATTTCATCATATCTAGGGTCCCATTTAGCATATTCTACTTAATATCCATCTTCCTGACCTAGGGAAAAGTGAACATAAAAGGGAGAGCTCAAATGCTCAGCAAGTGAAAATAAAGGAAATAAAAATCATATCATATCTTTTTGAAAATCATAACCTGTAAAAGAGATCATAATATCTTAACATGGAATAAATCATAGAAGTGAAAACGAGATCCCCATAATCATAACATGAAACTTGAAACTTTGTGGCATGCACACATAATCGTGGAAAATCATTTCTTGTTAGTCATGACTCATTTCCAAAACTATCTTAGTGGACAAAGTCCCTTTCTGAACCGAGTCACCCTCGTTCCAGTCCTGTTTCACTGAACCGGTATAACCTACCGTTCCAGCCATGTCTATCTCATGAGATATAAAATCTTTACCCAATGCATTTGAGGGAGATATAGGTCCCAACCATCTTATAATGAATCCTTTCTTATGTTTGCCACATAATCATAAAACATACATCATCACATAACACATGTAACAAAAATGGGATTCTTGAAACATCATGACATCATAAATCAATTCATATAAGATAAAGGAATTCACAACATGATCAAATAAATGTAATAATAGGGATAAAAATAGAACCCTTTATTATCTTAGATGGAAAATAATTTTGATAAAACACTTGAACTCCATTCTTGAGGAAAATATCCTTTCTTCTTCAAAAACAATTTTGCTTTCATAACATGTCATACAACTTTGAAATAAAAAAGTTGATTAAAAATAAACTTGAAAACTTGTAAAGGAAGCTTCTTGGAAATAATGTTTTAAAAATCCATTCATTCCGTATAAGTTAAAAAAACATTCTTCGTACTTTTGTCGAAAAAGTCAAAAAGTACCTCGTACGAAAAACGACAAAAGATTCCTTTCTTATCTTTTACTAAAAATTCACCGAAGGGTAAAATGGATTTAAAAAATTTTAGGTGGATGGAAATAATATTACATATTGATGAAACATGGATGTGGATGATAAAATACACCCCAGTAAATACTTACGAATAAACAATCTCGAATAAAAATGAGATTGTGATATTTCCCTTACCTTAGGTCCGATTTTCTTTGTACGTGTCCGAAGCTCCTATATAATGGTTTAAATAATGTTATTGACTTATTCCAGAATCATAAATATTGATATGATTTCATATATGTTCATATTCTTAGCTTCTTGTTAGTAATATTTCATTGTTACTTGTTACTCGGGTATTTATTGCATTTTGATCTTTTGCGTGTTTTGTCGAATACATTCTTATTCTTCTTTTAAGGTTATAGATACCTTATATCCAGAATGGTATTAGTGTAACATATATCATATTTATTCACTCAATTCATTTATATAATTACTATGTAATGATGATCATGTAGAACGAGTCGCATCACATCGTGGAGACGGTATTCCATACGTACGCACGAGTGATGATATCGGTCCTATGATCGTGGAAATGTATTGGAGTATATATATATTATTTTAGTATCTATATTACTTTATAATAATCATAAATAGTTACTCATTACACCATTATACCCATCCTTGCAAAGTAATGGTGGAAAATAGATTACACCACGGCGTGGAGACGGTATTCCGTACGTACGCACGCGCGGTGATTTCATTTTTCCGTAGGATGGATAGAAGGTGAATTAGGGTTGTTTAATATTTATAACAACATATCAGTATGTAAGTAATACTGATGTTATTAATTTATCATGAAACAACTAAAGAAGAAGAAGTTGAATAAGAAAGAAATTGAAAAGATCGGTAATGGATATTACCTCTTCTTTGGAACGCCTCTTTGAATCCTCCACTTAGGGAACTAAGGTTGGTCTTTGGAGAAGACCAGGACATCTAGGATTATTCTAGGGAAGTGTAGAGGAGAAAATGGTAGGGTTTGGCCGAGCTTGAGCGCTCAAATTGGTGTGAGGAGAAGGGGAAGCAGGTGCCCTTTTATAAGGGAGGAGAGAGGCACCTTAGGAATATCTCAAAATATTATTTTATATTAAAGACAAAATCGGTTTATAATGGTTCCAAAGGGTCTTATTTCGAAGTTAAAGTGGGTATGGGTCTAAACCCTATCAACCAATAGGATTTAGACACGTTTAGGGCATTATTTTGACCTTATCAATTAGATTTAACTCTAAGTTAAATAATTTAACTTTTACCGTGTCTTTTTGTTTTCTTTTACTATATGGTTAATACACTTACTATAACATGCCAAACGAACCCCAAATTGTTTATTATTAATATATATATCCTTATCTAAGTCATTTGGCCGACCCATAGATTTTTAGGAATAAAATAACAATTAATAATATAATATTTGATCTAAAAACTAGTTTGTGTCAATTTTGACACTATTTGATATATGATTTTTGTGAAAGTCATAACAGAATTATATGTTCGAAACAAGTTGATTAAATCAACACTAATATAGCATAGTAACCTAGAAAATTTGTGGAATTCATAAAAAGTCTCAAATGACATTTATTTTGGTGTTTATAACACCAATTATGTCAATATTTCATTAATAAGATAATTACTTCATCATCATTGTGTCATAAATAAATTAACTTATTTAATGTCTAAAAATTATAAATAAAATACCATTATGTAGGAAAGCTTTTTAGATTTCTAATGAATATTTATATTTGAATTTATCTTATGTATAACCCAATATTAAAAATGATTTACTTATTAAACTTTGATTTTAACTATTTTAACCCTTCTTTAAATAAATTAATAATAAATGTCCTAATCTTATCCAAGTGGGCCTAAATGGTCATATTTTATTCGTAAGTTTTTTTTTGGTCGAATTACACTTGTCCAATAGAATTAGGACATGTGTTAGGGTAATAGTAATATCATATTTACCCTTAGTTACCCTATTTACTATTAACCGCGGTAAAAAAAGTAAAAAGTTACTATTCACCAAAAAATTATTTTTATCTCATTGAACCACATTATACTTACTGATATCAACCGTGTCTGTCGGATTTTTGAAATTCCATTCACAGAAGTGGTAAAATTAAGTTTTATGCAAAATTCAATTTTTAAGCTACCACTTAGAGGTTTCACTATTCATCAAAAATTGAATGTTCTCAGAAAAATACCAAAATTTCACCCTAGGCTAATTTCGATATTCTGAGTCCAAAAATGAAGTCCATTTTGAAAAATAAAATTTATAAAATTTCAAAAAGTGGTTATTAATATTCATAACGGCTAGTTTTAATAGCATATTGTTGTTTAGTGAAACTCGGTATTGCGTACAATGCAAGCTATCGAGGAAGGTCGCGATTGCGTGTAAAGCAAGCCAAGAAAGTGTTTTGTAGAAAAAGATTCCTTTGATGATTTATATAACATAAAAGTCTCGGGTGTTACACCTTATAACTAAGTAATTACTTTTAGAAATGTGGTTTTGGTTATCATTTATAGATTTTAGAACACTTCTGGATTTAATGAACTTATATAATAACATGTATCTTACATAAGGAACAAGGAATAATGAATTTTTTCAATGATTTTGTTAGTATGACCATATTTTTTGATGATAATTTTCCATGTTATTCACATGTTTATAAAGTGAATATTTAGATCTATTTCATGTTAATTAAAGGCTAATGATAATTTTGTTTTTGAAATTAAGTGGCTCTACATACAAAATGATTAGATTATACTATATTGAATAGTTAACCATTTATGAAATGTTTAATCATTAGAGAATATTTTTTATGATAATTTATTACTTAACCATATGATTCATCATGTGCTAATAGATGAAGTATAAATAGTTCAAGACGTAATAAAAATAATATATAATGTTTATAGAAATATATATTTAATTATATTCTTATAGTGTTAATAAATTTTATAATGATAGAAAATGGTGTTTTTAAATGAAAATTTTGACCTATTATCATAATAAATGATGATATCAATGGCCTTTATTCACCCCTATAGAATATGGGTTTGTGGTCTATAACTTTCAGCTGAACATGTTCTCTATCACTATCCATCAGAACATAATTGCTATATTTTTCTTCTCTATTCAGGTTTCCGATTTTCTTCTATGTTCTCCTACTAGGGAACATTAATATTTGACTATTGTAATTTCCATTCTATCTTAATATAAATATGGGTTATCAAACATTTTTACGATGTGGGTTTTTCAACAATATTATTTTTGAATATCAATCCCATGATTACCAATATATTGTATAAGTTGTGAGGATAGGATTTTATTAATGTGGGGAAAATGTAACACCAAAATAAATTACAATATTTAACTTTTAGAATAAATATAATTTTTTATCATGCCTTATACAAAGAGTAAAAATTATGCAATACACAACCCTGAATTAGATTGTCTTATACACATCACTGAGTTTTACCTTCTTTTAATGGATAACCTATTTTAAAACTAAATTTTGACACTTTTATAAATTTAATTTTTTAAAATAATCAAAATATTTGAATTTATAATGTTGAAATTAGATTAGGGTAAAAGTTTGTGATTTTTATGAGAAAAAACATTTTTTATGAAGAGAAACAATTAATACAATTTAGATAAAAATATAATATCATTTAAATAATTCCTAGTGTTAAATTATACATTAAAATTATTTTAGAGTCACATTAGTAAAAATAATAAATCAATTTACACCATTAATCCTATTATAATAACTATTACTTTTAAATTTAATATAAAAACATATCAAAACGTTGAACATTTTTCTACATTAAATATCAGTTATTTCACCTTGTCAGTGGGATTTGAATTAATATTAATTTTCCAACATCTATGATTTTAATTTTGAAACTATTACATACAAGATTATAAATTTTTTTAGATTTTTGGTCTTTCAATATGAAATTATTTTTTATAAAAAAATATTTACGGAGGTGATTAAAATTAATTATGGTGATTAGGGTAAAATTAATCGTAATAAGGGAAAAATACGTAATCTTAAGGACCAAAATGTCATGGAATCATGTCCAAAATACATTCTATGACATTAATTATACCATATACCATATTTTATTGAATTTTATTGGTTATTTAGATATTATTAAGAGGGATTATTCTATATAATAGGTTAAGTAGGGAAAAAGGAAAAAAGGGAATGTTCCTGACCATTAACAATTATGAACAATTTGTATATGTAATAAAAATCATAATATTGGTTATACATATTTATTTTTGGATATTATTTAGACACTTAAAATGCTTATGAAATTCCAATGTAATGATTACTTAGTTAGTAATTAAATAATATAAATGATACTATAAATATTAAAATTGAATTGAATTGATTCAATTATTGTCTTAATTTATTATTTTTGATTAATATGCCATTTTAGAAATATTTAAACATATTATTTAGAATACGAGGTTTATATTTTAAAATTGAAATTTAATAAATATTTTATGAATTGACATTATTGTTATTTTTAAAATATATAATATTTTATTAAATGATCTTAAATTAATAAATATTATATATTTTACCAAAAAAATTTTTTTGTTAATATATATAATATATGTTATGTTAATGGATCAATTTTTCTTTTATAATTAAAATATTGACCCAAATATTATTAAGACGTGGTTAATAAGGTTGGGGTTAATGTAATATTTTAGTGCGTCATATGTGCATGTATTAAAATAAATTTTAAAAGATGGGATTTTAATATTATAAATTATATATCATATAAATAATTTAGTGGTTATATATTATCCAATAACTGCCACTTCTGTTTAAACTTTATTTTCAAATTACTTTGGTTAAATATCAAGATTCTTTAATAAAAATCAAAATGATAAAATTGAGGAATAATAGAATTTAAGGAATGAATTTATTAAAATGCATATATTTTCTGTGGATGTGGTTTTTATCTACCATTCATATCTTTAATCTAGTATTTTTATATTTTTATGTCACTACAGGTAAGGTAGACCCCCCATTAATGAATAAATTTTGGTATTTACATGATTTCTGATCCACCTCCACTATAAAAATTCTCATATCCTCAAATTTCATTAATCCAATAAAACCAAATAAGATAAGAAATTATCTTACCAAATAATATAACACATAACTAACGTCCTCTTATAATAATCCTTTTTACAGAAAAATGATCTGGATAATCCCTTCCGTGCAAACCAAAATGAGTTAGTAGCTGATTAAGAGGTAAAGTCTTATATCTAGATCACTAGTTTAATTTCCATTATAAACCCCAAAAAATATTTTTATTCTATTATTATATATAAAAACCAGTAATCTAAATATTTTTTTATGTATATTTATTAATATACACTTACACATGCCTCCTTCTAATGTGTATCAATTGTACTGTTACTCTGTAAGGAGAACGACTACCTCACGAAAATATTTTTGTTCATTTTTCCCATACCACCTATAATGTTGACCATTATGATAATATATATATATATATAATATTATATTTATAATGTCTTTATTAATATGTTATTTTTTATTCCATACCCTTATGATTTCCATCTTATGTAAATGGAATAATTTCATTTGAGGAAGTGTGGAATCTCGCCCCCTTAATGTGATAGGACTCATTCATGCCATACAAGGAAGAAATAAAGGATGGTTATAATAAACATATGTTACATATATATCATTAATATGACACTGGAACTAAATATACATATGTATCATTTATCTTTAATTAATTAAATATAAGGAAGAAATGAATGTCACATTCTTGCATACGTATATCCTACCATCTCCATAAATGTTGCACTTCATTTATAATCTCCAAAAAGTATGGAATACTATTAAAACATTTGTATTGAATTTATAATATAATTAACTCATGGTTGAAATTATTTTTATGATGAAATCATGATCTTATAAATAGTAACAATAGATATCATGTTAAAACATACTTAAAAAAACTGGGCATTTAACAACCAAAATAGTAAAATTAAAGAAAATTAACACATGTGTAATAAATTATTATAAAGTATTAAGATATTATATTTTAAAATTATTATGGTTACATTATAATTTATTAACTTATTTTAAACAACTATATCTGAGTATAAATACCACACACCAAATAGAATGTTAATGTAAGGGATTCTCATCCCACTTTTTACATCCATGAGATAAATGTCATGTTCACCACATACATCTTGTCAGTGGTGTATATAATATCCATTATTATATATAATATCATGATTTAAATTATCTTAATGGTATTTATAACATTCATTTAACATTATTTCATCATTAGGTTTATGATTTCAAATGTTTCAAAGTGGTATGAGAAATATTGGAATGTTTTATGGTTACATTCATCAATAATAACATTAATAATATTTCAAGGGTATTTCCATTAAAGGAAGATATATTTTCATTTACAAATAAAATATTTCATTATTCTCAGTTTATTCAAGAACATTATCAATTATAATACTGTTTTCCACTCTTTGGTACTCAAGCTGTTTTAGAATATGTTTTTAAGAAAACATATACTTATTTATCCCTTTAGTCAGAGAACATGTTTTATTCTAAAATACATGTATTATTAAAAAAAATTTAGAAAATAGTTTATATTCATTTGGTAATTAATTTTTTACCCATTTCTCCCTTTAACAATAACTTCAAATGAATCTTATTGTCTCTTTCCAGACAATTCATTTTTCAAAACCATTTTACATTCAAAAATAAATGTGGATTTTTACCTCATACAACATGTATAGATTTATCCCACACAATTTCACAAAATATTACCTTGAATATTTAAAAGGTTTATTTTTTATGAAAATATTTTTAAAATTTTATTTTTATAACAAAATTTTTTCCAAATGGTTTAAAAAAGGATATTGTCATAAATTTTTTTAAAAGATATTTTCATAATATTTACATTCATCAATGAAAACAATCATTTATTTTTCTCCACTTAGGGTATGTTGTATTGATACCATCATTAATATTCCTATGGATATATTGTGACTAATTTGGCATCTGATATTATTCACATTCACTTCCTTGTTTTTTTGGTCCCCTTTAATGATTCAATCTCCTACGATCATTGAATTATCCCTAATTATCCAAATCATTTATCATAGATATTAATATTTCCTAAACTATATAAAATTTTATATATAATTCCTACTTTTATAATTATTTGATTATTTTGGGACATAATTATAATTCTGTATTCTTTATTCAGTAAGGTTATTTTATACGACACATTGCTAAATTGATTATTCGATTTTTGTTTGGTACGATGTGGGTGGGTCCCAGTTATAGAGAGTCCCTCAATGCATTAATACCCTCAATAGACAAAACATTTGGTAATGGGACTGGTATTTACACTACATTTAGTAAATTGTATTGTGAAAAGTATTGACAGTAGAGGTTCCATGTACTTAGGAAACATAGTGTCCAATAATTAAGAATTCCCCCATTTATGTTATGTTATTACTCATCCATGACATTTTTATTTGACATATCTATAGATGCATTTTATTTTTAGAATTTAGTTGTTATTTATCCATGAGATTCTGAAATGAAATATCTATGGATACATTTCATTATCAATTTATTGATTTGGATGACACAAGTTATAGTTTCATACCCCGCTTTATTGAATTTTTACTATCTAGTAATTTTAAAGGAATGTGGTATCAATTATCTACCATGACGTGTTAATTTATTAAAATTGATTAATTGTTTATTTTTCTTTACATTCCCTTACTAAGAATTTGAGCTCACCAATATTATGTTTCTTTCACATGGTTAGGAAGAATAAATCGTTGAGTAAGCATTCATGGATGCAATTTATTTCATTATATTATGTATCATGTTTATTTCCTATATACCAATATATTTTGTGTATCCTTAATGTAATATGGACTTTCACGACTGCTAAAATAAATGGCCCTTCAGTATTTGATTCCTTTTAATCATTTTAGTGTAATTAAATAATACACCAGCTCCTAGCATCTGGGGTAAGGGCATTTGAGATCACATATTTCATATTTTCAATATGAGTTTTATGTTTGATAATCTATTGAATTGTAATTCGTTTCCTTCATATTATGAATTATTTAGAGTCATTATGTGATATATTTATCCTATTTTAGGCCCTCTATGAATTTATAGGTCTCATGAGGCAAACTAGTTTTTGTGTTGTGTATAAAAATTAATTAATTAATGGTTATTTCTTAAGAAAAGACATGATGTTAAGACTTATATTGTTGAAAAATATTCATTGTATAAATATAAAAGTATTTAATTATTATATGTGTGAATATTTATATTTCTATGTCATTTTGTGTAGGTCATTGATCCACATTATTTATTTTTTTGATAATTTAAAAAATAAATTATTAAATAAGAATATAGGATTTTATTTTTTAAGTTATAATTCATTTATTAGTTTACTAGTGAAAATGTGTAAATCATTGGTGTGGTCCTTTTATGTTAACTTGTGAAGTAAATTTTTAGAAGTGACATTAAGGGATGTGACCATGATGGTGAATTGGAAATGTATGTGTCCACATGATAAAAATGAAATAAAAAAGACTAACAAGAATTAATAGACCATATGAAAAACATAATTTGACCATATAATGTTCAATGAAGTGGCCAAATTAATGTAAATTATTTCGAAATATGAAAATCATGAATTGACCAAACAACAAAAAATAATTTTAAAACATGTTACAAAATTATGGAATTAAATATTGAAAAATGAAGTGATGGAACGATTAAAATTGAATTGAGTTCTTGTAAATATTCTATAATTTTTGTAACTTGCCTTATGGACAACCTATGGCCATCTTACTACATTATCATTTTTAGTTCAAAAAATTATTTACCTTATTTATATTTACACATTTAAAATCGAAGCAAATCTTTTTTCACATGTTTATCCTAGTTTAATTACTCTAATGAAACATATTAATTATATTTATATACATTGAATTTTTTGAATGAATTTTATGTATAGTAAAATTATTATTATGTGGGTTGAATTATCACACTATATTCTTCAAAAAAAGAAAATTTTAAATATAATATGGTTTGAATTTTTATAGTTCATCTCTTATACATTACATGTGTTTTCTGTGTGCCTCAATTTTGATTAATTGTTTCTAGTAATTAATTACTTTTTATAACATTTCAATATTACCTATTTTTTTTATATTAACGTTTATAGAAGGGGCCATAATGGTCGGGTTTTACATGTGTGTTGTCGACACCTATCCAATATCGAGGCATGAGCCACAACCATCCCACACCCACCTATATAGGCTAGTGGTGGCGACAAGTAAAAACATTATATCTATATCACGTAGGCCATTACATATGTAGCACTACACATAAACACATCAAAATCACTGATATGGTGCTGAGGGAATTAATAAAAGGTCAAAACTACTTTAAAATTAACAATAAATTCATGAGACTCTGTAAAATTAAATAGTATGGTATTGTAAACAGAAAATTAATAGGAAAAGATACACACCCAACAAGAGATTTATACCAACCGGATAGAAACCATGTAAAAGAAAATACCTAAAGGGGCCAATCTCTGGAATCCAAAGCTATTACCACTATATGTGTTCCAGGAACCTATTAGACAAATGATCCTCAATAGACACATTCAACATGTACATAATCATTAGAAGACACGAGAGATGTGAAAAACTCACATGAATGTGCGAGTACAAACATACCATGTAGGTCACCTCGAGAGCGTTGTGGGAGTAATAAGTGATACAATAGAAGAAGATAATATAAGATGAACACGATATAGTGAAATAGTGTAGCACACCCAATAAAGAGAGAATGTAAGCTCTCCCATAAATAAGGGGATAAAAATACTGAGCAAATGAACTATTATAGAGACTTTACCACATATTGTTAGATAATATACTAACCCAACATTATAAAACTAAACACGTGAAGAAGAAGGAATAAATCATACATCTTCACCTCCCTAATAAATAGAGTAAACAAACTCAATTAGTGTCTATAAAATATGGATATATATATATACCCGCAGTAGAATATTTTTAAATGAGTGAGTAAGGGGATATCTATATCCTAGATCATCACAAGAATAAGTGTATCAAACAAGTGCTAAAGTATATCAATGATGGATAATATCCCAAGCGTTTTCCATGAACACAATATTATAAGGAACTAAATCTGAAAAACTTCAGTGTATCTTATTTGGGATGCACTAACTCGACCTCATATTTTTAGGTCACGTCACAAAATTTTTTCTCAGTGGGCAAAGTGTTACTCTTCATCATGAGTCCAATGATACATAAAAATCATATTTTCACTATTCTGCACAGTCAAGTGTTTCATTCTCAACAAAGAAAATCACAGGAAGTTTGAGTCAAGAGGAGATGAGGGGATATTCCTTGGCTACTCAGGTAAAAGAAAAGCGTAAAAATTATTCAACAAAAGGCTGGGGAAAATTGTTGAGAGAAATGATGTCACTATAGTAGAATATGAAAATATTACTCAATGACTTAGTGAACAGTTTCTGGATGAAGGTGATGATGAGGTAAGCAACACAAAAGGAGAAGAAGTGGCTGATGCTGATTCATAAGAAGACACTGATGATGAACAAGAAATTGTTAAGTCTGTGTTTGCAAGGATGCCAAAAAGACAAGCTGAAATTGATAGACAGAATATCATTGGTGATCAGGCATCTCTAGTTCAGACAAGAAGAATGAAGTCTCTGCAGCAGACATCCATCCTATGTCAGGTAGAGACGAAATGATTTGATGATGCTGCTAAAGATGAAAACTGGGTTCAGGCTATGAATAAAGAGCTTGATCAGATTGAGAAGAACCAGACGTGGGAGATTGTTTTGAGACCAGCCGATAAGAATTTCATCAGGACTAAATGGGTCTATCGCAGCAATATGAATGAAGATGGTGCAGTGGATTGAAACAATGCACAACTAGTGTTCAAAAGATACTCCCATATATAGGTAATAGATTTTGATGAGACATTTTCACCAGTTGCAAGGCTGGAGACAATTAGATTATTTTTAGCAATAGTAGTGCAAAGAAAGTTCAAAGTGTTGTAAATGGATGTAAAATCTACATTTCTAAATGAGGTTCTGGAAGAAGAGGTGTTCATTGAGCAGCCATATGATTTTCTCATTCATGAGGATGAGAATAATGTTTGTAGGCTGAAGAAGGTGTTGTATGGGATGAAACAAGAACAAAGAGCATGGTACTCATGGCTTGATCAGTACTTGAAGAAGCTTGGTTTCCAGTTTGGGGGAGTTGATTACAATCTTTATTTCAGAAACGACAGTAATCAAAGGATGATGGTGTTGGTTTATGTCAATGGCATAATTTTTGGCGGATTAGATGAAGCTCAGTGCAGACCATTTTCTGATTTCATGAAAACTGAGTTTGAAATGTCCATGATTGGAGAGATAACATTTTTCCTTGGTTTACAGGTGACACAAGGAAGTAATGGAACTTTAATTTCTCAATCCAAATACTCCAAGGAGGTTCTAAGAAGGTTTGGAATGGAAAATTCGAAGGAAATGAAGACTCCAACAGCTACCCAGATGAAACTGTCCAAAGATGAGGATGGAAAGGAAGTTAATATCACAGAATATAGGAAAATTATTGGGAGATTACTATACTTGACCGCAACAAGGCCTGAAATTGTTTTCGCCACATGCCAAGCAGCAAGATATTAGAGTAATCTCAAGTAAAGCCACATGCTTGCAGTGAAAATAATACTTCAGTATATAAAAGGCACCGTGGATTTCGTTCTGATGTATAATGTAAAATCTCAATCAGTGTTATGGGGTGACACCAATGTAGATTGGTTCGGATCAGCAGATGACATAAAATCAACGTCCGGAGGTGCATTCAATCTTTTTGGATTGTGAATTTCACGGATAAGAAAGAAGCAAGATTTCATTTCATTGAGCACCGTGAAAGATGAGTATATTGTGTCCACTCAATCATGCACACAGTTATTGTGGATGAAGCAGCAGCTTGATGATATGGGAGTTGATGTGAAGTCTCCAATCGGAATCCAGTGTGATAACTCAAGTGATATAAATCTCAGCAAAAATCTCGCCCATCACTCAAGGACAAAGAACATTGAAATAAAGTATCATTTTATCATGGAAAAAGTTGAGCAAAGAATTGTGAAGTTGGAATATGTGCCTATAGAGCTACATGTTGCAGACATTCGGACAAAGGCCTTACCCAAGGAAGCTGTTGAGAGGCATCAACTGTATCTGGGTTTTAAGTCGACTCCCGACACCTGAAAGAGTGTGGATGTGGAACACCCCCTCTCCCTGAGGTATGAGGTGTTTTTCCTTAATGTGATGATATGTGTTATCTACTCTCTTACAGACTGCAAAGGAGTCACCTTTGGGTTCGTTGACAAATGGGGAGAAAATAGTGTTTGTTTCAGGGGGAGACAGTGTGGCTATATGAGAAATCATAACAAATAAGGGGAGAAGCTAACAGATGGAGCATCCAGATAGGGGGAGGTGAAGATGTGAGTAGATTGGGGGAGAGTATTAAATCTGACGATGATGTATGTGATAGGTCAAAGAATAGATATCACGATTGTTGAGGATCATGATAAAATCATAAGAGTTGTGTTGGAATGCGGTAAGAATATTTCCAAAAATTGGTTTCATTTTGGTGTCAACAGTGGGTGTCAGAGTTGAAGTGATTCATTGATGAACTTTTCATTTACTCTTGTTTCTCATGCTGAGCATTGATCATGTAGGCTTAGAGTATGTGTTGAGTAAATCCTTGATCGCTATCAGAATCACAAAAGGTGAATGGTGGATGAAGAATTAACGATGTATATTTTTATGGAAGAGTTTTCAACAAACTCCAAGGGGGAGATTGTTGGGAAAAATCCCTCAAGGAATCATTGAAGCATTTTTGAGGTGGTTTTGTTTGTTGACAAAGTGGACATCTGTGTTGTGATTGTTGATAAAGCAAACCATGACATACAAATTTGTTGACAAAGGGGATTTCATGGTGGCATGTCGAGTTCAAGGAATTTGTTTAACGATTCAAATTTGTTTCAAGACGTTCGATAAAGGAATGGATGATCTAGAGGCAGTACAAAAAGAACAAATACAAGGTGGCGTCGTTTTCTAGTGTTTGCCAAAAAAATTTGTCCTGAAAATTGACAAATGGAGAAAAGTAGTTTTGGAAATGGGACTTTCACGCCGTGTACTTGAAGGAGAGGAAACTTGCGCTCTATATTTTTTTCAAGATCAAAACATAATAATATGGCTAATGGTTATGGGTCGTGCATGTTTTGGGTTTGGTTGTTCAAGTGATTTGCGCGGTAGGAGACTTACGCACTGAAACATGTGCGCTGAGGGGAGACTTGCACATCGTCGCGCAGGGTGTCCAAATGCCTATAAATATAGGTCGACCCCTCCTCATTCGGTATGAGTTCAGGAAATATAGAAAATTAGAACTCCCATCATGTAGGTGTGGTGGTCGCACATGTGGTGTGTGGTCGCCCAAGTAGAGGTTGCGCACCAGGTGATAGTTGCGCACCCAAGGTGGTCTGGGCGAGGAAGGAAGAGCGTCCCGCAAGTTTGAAGTTGAAGAAGCTTGTGTCGTGCAAGTGTTTGAGGTAGACATGCGTGCCAGTTTTGACTTGCGTGCCGAGACTTGCACGCCAGCTTAGGGAAGGGCACCAAGTAAGGTTGATTCCCTGACAGTGATTCAGGGATGCGTGGAAGTTAGAAGATTGCCCGATACCTTTAGTGCAAAGAGAGATTCATCTACTATTGAAAGTTGGACTTCAACAGAGCATCCACATACAATATGGGATGTATTCATTAGTGATAATGAAGAGACCTACAGGTCTATAAACTGTGAGTGGTTCTTTTCTAGAGCAGCGAGAAAAGGAAGAGAAAGAAGGTGATCCTCTCCACCGGCAGTGAGCCAGAGAGAGAGAGAAAGACATGGAGTGACCCTTGGGAAAGTAGTGAGGTGACCCTAAAACTTGTAAAGTAAGTGTTCCTGGGCATAGAAGTGATCTAGCACGAACATTGTAAATAGTAGTGCACTTTTAGTGAATTGGTACAGCGACACATCGTCGGTGTATGCTGCTTGGGCGTAGCCCGGTGAGGGTGAACCAAGTAAAAATTGCTGTGTCTTGTGCATGATTCAGTTTCTATTTATAATTTGCAGTATGAAAGAGATAGAAGAGAGTCTTTCTTAATATAGAGACAAGATCAATATCGGTGGTTGATTTAATCTATCATACCTTGATTCACCCCCCCCCCCCCCCCTCTCAGGGTATTCAGCCTTGTGGAACTAACAATTGGTATCAGAGGGAAAGGTTAATATCTGAGATTCTTTCTCAAATGAAGGTTAACAATCATAAAGGGATTTTTATCTTCTATGGGATCAATTTTTATCTATGGACGAATCGGATTCAGCACTACTTCCGATTATTCGGAATGGATGTGTTCACAGCAGTAATGCATGGCATAACAATTGATATTAATAGTGGTGCATTATCAGAAGCTGAGCTTAGAGAGTTGGATGTTGATGCCAAACCAATCAATGCCTTAGGGGGAGCCATATCCAATCCTATATATAAAAAAATGATGTCTTGAAAAACATTACATGCCATGTGGGAAAAGTTATTGAATATATATGAAGGGGATACAAAGGTCAGAGAGGCAAAGATGCAAGTGTTGTGGAATAAGTATGATGATATGAGAATGAACCCGAATGAGTTGGTTGATGCATTCTTCGACATGGTAAATGTTGTAGTGGAAGACATGAGAGGTCTTGGAGAAGTTATTGAAGACATAAAAATTGTGAAGCGCATCTGGAGGAAACTTTCACCTTGGTTCAATCCGAAAGTATTGGTTATGGTAGATAAAGACCTGAAAGAGCTCACATTGGATAACCTACACAACACCCTTGTTTCATATAAAATGAGAAATGATGATAATGATACTGTGAAAAAGGGGAAGTACAAAGAGGTGTCATTCAAGGCCATGAAAAATCTCACTATTGAAGACTCTCATGAAGAAGAAGAAATAGATGAGGTAATGTAATTCTTCTCCTCAAATCTTCAAAGAGGGAAATGAAAGTTTAAAGGGAAAATTCTACTAGCCTGTTTTTGATGGAGAAAGGTTGTTCATCTTGCAGCAAGGTGTCCCAAAAAGTTCGAAGAAGATGATAATGTCGAAGAAGTTGAAATTACCAAGAATTATTCATCAACCTATGGGAAACATAAGAAACAGTTCAAGAGAAATTTCATTATGAAGAAAAATCTCTTTTCAAAAGAATGCGATAGTTCAGATGAGTCTGAAGCTGAGGAGGTTGAGGAGATAAAGAACTGCAAAGATGGTGGAGAAAATTCTATGGTGGCAGTCATCAGCTGTTCTAAAGAGAAGAAAAAAACCGAAGGTGATGAAGAAGAAGAAGAAGTGGAAGGAAGAATAGATATGCAAGCAGAGTCAGAGGATGCCCTTGAGGAGATAGATATTCGGAGAGCCTAAAAAAAGAAATCTAAAAAAGTTGTTCATGAGGCCAAAATCTATATGAAACAGGCAGAAAAAGAGAAGTCTGAGTTGACTGAAGAAATTGAGAAACTAATGTTATCAACACCCGAGAACTCAGAATCAGTTAGTGAGTATAAGCTCAAGATTGAAGAACAGAAAAGGGAGATTGATGGTTTGAATAAAAATGTGAAAGATCACATCAAGCATATCGAAGAGCTTGAAGAAGAAGTTGTCTGTCTATAAAGAAAAGTTAAAGACCAGGAAAAACCCTTGATTCCCAAAACATTCTTGAGAAAGAAGGTCATTACGAAGACTAAAAAGATGAAAGAGGATCCCAGTAGTTCAGAAGGAAAGAAGAAGAAATTGAGCTCATATGTTAAGGATGATTCACGGCTTGATCAGAAGAAAAAATTTGTGGCAATTGAAGTCAGACTGCAAGCACCCATCCCTAGATTGAAGGTTGATTTGGGCATAAAGAAGAATCAGAATATTCAGAGATCCCAAGGGGAAACTCGTAGTGCTGAAGTAACATGAAGGAATGCACCTTATATCTAGTGTTATTGTTGTGGAAAGATGGGATATTCACAGTATGTGTGTTCCGTAGCCAAGAGATATCGAAGGGAACAAGAAAAGAGGTGGAAGCCAAAAAGAGAATGGTTTACCAGAACATATTTCAAAGGACACTATTTTTGGTGCGGAGGATTTTGGCACATGGCTAGGTATTGCATTTCGACCATATAGAGAAGTGTGCCAAAGGAAAACTCGAGCAGTC
This sequence comes from Viscum album, assembly GCA_963277665.1. NCBI lineage: Eukaryota > Viridiplantae > Streptophyta > Magnoliopsida > Santalales > Viscaceae > Viscum > Viscum album. The sequence goes on from OY728150.1 coordinate 1,032,829,069, forward strand.
GTAAGAAACAAGTTAGGGAATCGACAAGTGAGTTGAAAACTCAAAATCGATTTGAATCACTACAGGATGAAGATAGTCTATCAAACTCTAAGGAAGACCAACTTCTTCAAACCACAACGAGTGCGAATTCAAAGAAATGGATCAAAAAGAAAAAGGATGAGAAGGCATTAGTTGTAGAAAATTCCCTTAAAACTATAGACCATTCAAGAGTCTGGATCCTTGACAATGGTAGCACATCCCGTATGACAGGTAACAAGGATCTCATTACAGGCATTAAATATGACAAAGAAGGAGTTTTCAAGTTTGGGAATGATGAAGGGCTGAAGATTATTGGTTCTGGAAAGGCTAAATTTGGGGGAAAGGAAATGAGACGTGCAGATATCTTGTTAGTAGAGGGCCTCAGCCATAACTTTCTCAGTGTCTGTCAACAATGTGACTCTGGGCACTCTATCGTATTTACCAAGAAGATGTGTGTTGTGAATGAAAAATATGGAGCAGTTGTTCTATAGGGAAAATTGACAAAGGGAAATCATTACCTTGTAAGTGGGGAAGAATATATGTGTCTCTTATCTAGAGGGGAAGAAAACAAGTAGTGGCATAAGCGACTTGGTCATCTATGTCAACCATCTCTAGGAGATCTTGTAAAATGTGATGATGCTAGAGACCTCCCCAAATTATCACGTGATCATACTCATACGTGCGATGCTTTCCACTAATGGAAAATCATTAGAAATACATACATGCCAAATGAATAAAAATCAACCAGAGTGCTCGAACTGGTGCATGATGATGGTTGTGGGCCTACCTCACCACGAGCCGTAAATGGGAAAGGTACTATGTCCTTTTCAATGATGATTATAGAAGAATGGATTGGGTATTTGGCATTACCCATAAGACAGAAGTGTTCAGTTGTATCAGGCAGTATATGAGGGAATCAGAAAGGATGCTTGGGCAGAATGTTCTAAAGTTCTGTACGGATAACGGTACAGAATTCACAAATAGTCAAGTGGAAGACTATCTCGAGAAATATAGGATAAGGCATCAAGTTTACTCTGTAAGAACTCACCAACCGAATGAATTAGTTGAAAGGAGAAATCAGATCATCAACAACATGTCCATAAAAATGCTTATTGAAAAGGACATACCAGTGAAATTTTGGAAGGAAGAAGTTTTGACATCAGTCTATATTTAGAATAGGGATCTATTGTGTCCGAAGGAAGGAATGAATCCATCTAAAACGTGGCACAAAAAGAAGCCAACATTGAAATATTTTCGAATATTTGGATGTAAGTGTTCCATTATCCATAAATAAAATCACCGTAAGTTTGAGTCAAGAAGAGATGAGGGAATATTCCTTGGCTAATCAGGTAAAAGAAAAGCGTATAAATGCTTCAACAAAAGGCTGGGGAATATTGTTGAGAGCAATGATGTCACTATAGTAGAAGACGAACAGAATACTCAAGGACTTATTGAATAGTTTCTAGATGAAAGTGAAGAGGACTTAAGAAACACAAGGGGAGAAGAAGTGGTTAATTGCAGATTCAGATAAAGACACTGATGATGAACAAGAAAGTGTCAAGTATGTGTTTGCAATAAAGCCAAAGAGCGGACCTGAAATTGATAGACAGAATATCATTGGTGATCAGGCAGATCTAGTTCAAACAAGAAGAATGAAGTCACTGCAGCAGACATCCTTCCTATCTCAGGTAGAGCTGAAATTCTTTGCTGATGCTGCTGAAGATGAAAATTGGGTTCAGGCTATGAATGAAGAGCTTGATCAGATTGATAAGAACCAGACGTGGGAGATTGTTTCGAGACCAGCCGATAAGAATTTCATCGAGACTAAATGGGTATCTTGCAACAAGATGAATGAAGATGATGTAATGGATTGAAACAAAGAACTACTAGTGTGCAAAGGATACTACCAGATAGAGGGAAGAGATGTTAGTGAGGCATTTGCACCGGTTGCAAGGCTGGAGACAATTAGATTATTTTTAGCCATAGCAGTGCAAATAATGTTCAAATTTTTCTAGATTGACGTAAAATATGCATTTATAAATGGTGTTCTGGAAGAATATGTGTACATTGAGCAGCCAGATGGTTTTCTCATTCATGGGGATGAGAACAATGTTTGCAGGCTGAAGAAGGTGTTGTATGGGCAGAAACAGGCACCAAGAGCATGGTACTCAAGGATTGATCAATACTTGAAGAAGCATGGTTTCCAGCGTAGGGGATTTGATTAAAATTTTTATTTCAGCAACGATAGTGATCAAATGATGATTGTGTTGGTTTATGTCGATGACATAATATTTGGTGGATCAGATGAAACTCAGTGCAGATAGTTTTCCGATTTCATGAAAACTGAGTTTGAAATGTCCATGATGGGAGAGCATGTAACACCCCGAGATTTTATGAAAATATTCTTTTAATTTCATTAACGTCTTGTGCTGTATGTTACACCATGATTACCTTGCGCTATACGCAACACCATATTAGTTTGCAGTATACACAACACTATTTTTGGATCGTGTTACACACAATTTTGATAATAGTTATTCTACGCAACATTGAGTATATATATATATATATATATATATATTCAATGTATAAATGAAATATGGTTGGATTTTGTTTTACAAAACAATGAAGTATTCTTGCATAACACGCAACCTTGACTTGACTTGCATTACACGCAATCGCGACCTTCCTCGATAGCGTGTGTTGTACGCAATACCGAGTTTACTAAACAACGATATATTATTATAATATTTTTATGAACTAGCCGTTATGAAAAGTATTAACTAAATTTTGAATTTTATAACATTATTATTCATCTTACACATTTTCTAGAACATGGTATAAGAACTAAATAATTTTTTCGGGTAAAATAAGTATTTTAAAAAAATGCAGTTTTGCCGCCTTTTGACGGTGCACCCACTTTAAATCTAGTTTTTGATATGTTTATAAGTTAAATGATACAAAATAAAATTATTCTTTGGAATCAGGATATAAAATTTTACCTTGGATAAATTTTTCATATTATTCTGATAACTTTCATATTTTAATGAATAGTAAAAACACGCTATATTTTAATTAAAAACAACTTTTTTCATCGTAATAACTTATGTGATTAAATTATAATATTGAATGGTTTTAAATTATATATAGAATATATTTTTACCATTAAATATAATTTATTTCATTAGCATTTATTTTACCTTGAATTCGTAGGTTAAATCAATTCAATCTTTTGCAATGTTTTAAACAAAAACCTGTTTTCTTTCGACAACGGGATTAATTTTAATTTAATTTCTGCAGCTTTTGTGTATTTAATTTGGAAAAATGGATTCCATATTTGGAATCAGTGGGTCCAAATTATGTTAATAAACTACTTTTTATTTTTGGGCATTATGAATAGTAACTACGGTAATTTTTATTTACTGTGGTTAAAGATAAATATGGAAATTCAAGGTTAAAATAATATTATAATAATTTACAATTACCTTGAAACTTGTCCTAACCTTATTGGATGATTAGTGGCCGACCATGGTCATCCTTGGGCCGATTTTGTGACCCCAATGAGCCACTTGGTAGTGACAATGACAATTTAGATTAATTAATTTAATGTAAAGACAAAATCGACTTTAACAAAACTCTTTTAGTAATTAATTTTTATAAGGGGTTATATAAGTTATATTTTCGACTATAAATATTCTTTAGAAAGATAAAAAGATTAAATACATCATGGTAGTTTTTTCATAATTTTTATACATCAAATGAATAAAATTATTTATGACACAATAATGATGTAGTCTTTACCTCATTAATAAATCATTTAAATAAATAAGATTATAATGATTAAAACACCATCCAAACCTGTCCAATTCCTATTGGATGATTTTATTTAGAATATGAGTCATATTATCTTCGACATTAATGTGTTTTGGACCTCTTGAAACAGAACATAAGTTGATAATAAAATAATGTTTTCACACTTTCTTAAAGAGCCCCTCCTCTCCCTTATAAAAGGAGACCATTTATATGAAATTCATCACACCTCTAAATCCTTTTGGCTCGTCAAAACTCTGCCCAAATAAGCTCCCTACATCCCTCTCCTCCCCCTTGAATCCATAAATTAGGTAGAAGACTCTCCAAGAAGTCCTTTTGGTTCAAACCAAAAAAAGTTACCAAAATTAAAGGTAACAGTTTCTCTTATGTTGTTTTCTTTTATTCTACTTCTCCAACCCCTAAAATCTTTTTAATCATTTCTTTTGTAACAAAACAAATATTGTAAATATACTAGGATGTTGTTATGAGAAGGATTAGAACTACACTTACACACACCTCAATCTAATGTATGAAGAACATAATGTTTCTGTGATGGAAAACTAACGCCTCACGAAACGATGATTGTTCGATTTTCCCCTACCGCCTCTCATGGTGGACATTATGATGGCACTGTATTTATATAAAATATATATTATGTTTATGATTTCCTTATTCTTCTTTAATTCCCAATTATATCAACCCTTTATGGTTTCCATAGTCGGTAAATACGATAATCTCATTTGAGGAAGTGCGGACTACCGCCCCCTCAATGTGATTTGATTCGTTAATACCTTATGTGAGATATATAAAGGATGTGGTTAAAGATATTATATATGATATTATACTGGAATTTTTATATACCTATGTATCATTATGTTTTAATTCCATTAAAATAAGAAATAGAAATGAATGTAGCGTTCATGCGTACGCACGGCTTACCATCTCCATGAACGATGCGTTTCATTTCTTACCACCATATGTTAAATACTATTATAAATTCTTGTATATTCTGGATATATAATGAATGTATATGATATATATATCATGATTTAAATTTTTTAGGTTAGTAAATCATGATATAAGTAATAATAACATCAAGAACAACAAGTCCAAACACGTACGATAAATAAGATGATTTTACCCAAAACACTACTTTAACATTAATTTACATAAGAATGGGTAATATAAAGTCATAAGTGAACCATATATGATATCATAACAATAAATATTATTCTTTAATAAGTCAATGACATTATTTAAATCATTATATAGGAGGTTCGGACTCTTACGAATCAAATTGGACCTAAGGTAAGGGATAATTTTGAAAATCTCATTTTTATCTGAGATTGCTTATTCGTAAGTATTTACTGGGGTCATTTCTATCATCCATGTCCATGTTTTATAAAAGTGTTTTCATGTATGTTTAAAGTCATTTTTACCCATTTTTGACTTTTACTACATGGTATGTAAGGAATCTTTCTTTTGTTTACGTTACAAGGTACTTTTTGACTTTTCCGGCAAAAGTAAGAAAAAATGTTTTTTTAACTTATACGGCACGAATGGATTTTTATGGTTTTATAAAGCCTTATTTTCATGAAGCTTACTCCAAAATATTTCAGGAATATTTTCAACAAAATCCTTTTCTTTTAAAATTGCATGATGTTTTGTGAAAATAAATTGATTTTGAAGAAGAAAGGATATTTTCCTCAAGAATTCATTTCAAGTGTTTTATAAAAATCATTTTCCATATAAGATGACATTATTTCATATGTGTATGTTTTAAGTATAATGTCTCTATGATTTACATGGTTTCACTATAATTATGATGAAATGATATCCATTTTTTATATGGATTATGTTATGATGGGATGATGTTTATGATACCCATTTTATTCTTTGGGTTATGATGAATGATTTATGTTTACGTTGTGGCACAAGTAAGAATGATTTAATTATGAGATGGGTGGGACCTATATCTCCCTCCAATGAATTTGGTATAAATTTTATATCTCATGAGATAGACATGGCTAGAACGGTAAGTTAATCCGGTTCAGTGTTATAGGACTGAAACGAGGAGTGAACTCGATTCAGAATGGGACTTTGTCCACTAAGATGGTCTGGGCAGCAATGCCTTGGCTACTATGGAAATCATTACATGTGCTTAATGGATTCCAAAATTACATGTTTTATTCCCATGCTATGTTATCATGATTTATGTTCCATTATGATATATGCCTTACGTAATTCCATGTTTTATGTCATTGCTCAAGATTTTGATCTTTAAACATTATGTTCTTGTTTTTAAGTTCAGATGTATATGGTATGTTTTATTTTATCCAGGCTTACCCTTACTGAGCATTTGAGCTCACCCTTTTTATGTTTTCTTTTCCCCAGGATATAAAGAAAGGTTTTAGGTAAGAAAAAAAAGGGGAAGATCTTTATGGGAGATGTTGAAGTTCTTTCACCACGATTAGAAGATTACGTCACAAGTATCCAAAGACACTAATATATTACGGTCCTTGTCTGTCTGTTTTTGTTATTTATTAAGTATTCCTCTAAAGTAATGTAATGTCCATTTATGTCAAGATTAGGGTCTCTGAAGTTGGTATCAGAGGCAAAGGAGGTATGAATGCATCCGATCCTTGGGAACTCTCACATGTGAGCGTTGGACCAAGAATGGCTCTCCGCCCAAGGGCTTCATGAAGAAATGGCTGCCACTGGGGATGGTGGTGTGTCCTACCCAGGAGGTGTAGCCACCCATGGAGTTCCCTGATAGGTATCAATTATAGTCCACTGGAAGTAATTCCAGACTGTTAGAGTTGGTATCAGAGGAAAATTTTAGTCAACCTTTGGAAACAAGGATGCGAAAACATTAGTGAGATCCCTAGAGATATTTCTAAGGTATGTCTAGGGATGTCCCTAAGGATAAGTATACGTATAGGATATAGTCCTAGAACTATGTTAACGATATTAGATTAAACCAAAGATGTTAGATATTGATGATACTCCCCCTTTATTATGATTTTTGTCTCTCACGCTATTCTTTTTGGGTTTTAGAAAATGGCTGGAAACAGGAAGATTCATGATAATGGAGAATATGACAGACAATGGAATGATATTCTTCATGAGAAACCAAATGAAACGGGATCTGGAAGTCCAAACATCATTATTATGCCTAATCAGCAATCTCATAATTTGATCAATAATCTCAACTTTGGAATGGTTCCTGACTCAGCTAATAAGAGAAAGATGGAGTTTCATGATGATCATAGAGGAAAGAAAGATCAATTTTCCTAATGTAAATCATGTGGGAAGAGGCATCAGGGAGATTATTTCAAAGGAACTAGATGATGCTTTGGGTGTGGAAAAGAAGGACACAAAGCCAGTAAGTGCAAAGGAAAAGGTTCCGTTAACACCATGGACAAGGATAATGGTATTGCTACAACATCAACAATGATTAGATGTTTTAAATGTGGAATGTATGGGCATTATGCAAACCAATACCCTAATGGAAAATCTCATGAAGAGAATTCTCATGGTCATATGGGTAATATTTATATGGATGATGATGAGGACACTACAAATGATATATGAGATGAAAGAAGTGTTGAAGCTCAGTCGGTTGTTTTAGAAGGTAGTGGAATGATTGTATGTTTATCGAGAGTTATGTTGTATAGTTAATGGTAATATGGAATAAAGAATCGTCTAAGGATAGTTACACTATTGTTTTTCCTCAAATTATTTGAAAGTATATGTTGAATGGTACCAGTCACCATTGAAGGTTATCCAGATATTTTTGTAAAGTAGATATGTGCATAATGAAGGAATAAAAAGATAATGAGATGTTTGATTGTATTCATGAGCTCATGATTGATATAAGGACTAAGTGATATCATGGTTTGAGTATAAATAATTTTGAGGATTTTGGTATGTGGAAAGAGTTAACTTTTGACAACATTCTTATTTTCACTAAGGTTTAATGGGTATTCATTTTTCAAGAGAATACATGATTAAGGTATTCACATGATTGGAATGTGACCAACAATATATATGGGGGATAAATGATGGTATCCACATGTTTGGTTGATGACATTTCATGTAATCGTTTTCTTTATACTATGATCTTGGAGAGAAGTATTTTAGATAAGCCTAAAGATTGGAATGGATTATGTTGGACATAAGTTAGTATTGTTTATGGATAGAACATTTTTATTATTATTTATGGGATGTTATAGTAATGTAGTTTTAGAAAAAGGACAACCTGCAGGACGGGCGACAACCCATCGCGTCGGACAAGGCTGCGGGAATTGAACCCACAATTGAAGTGCGACTGGTCTTTATACCCCTACCACTGGCCTACAAGAAGTCCCTGGTTAGTAGAATCTAGTTTTATTTTATTAAGTGGTATGATATATGAAGTATAAGTTAATTTGTGGAACCATATACAATTAATCTAACCATAAGATGGACTTAAAACTTTTGATAACCTTTTGTTTAAATGAGATGGAATGGCCCATAATTCTATCACATGATCTTCTAACACATCACGAAAAAGAAATTCAACCTCATTTCTTTAAGGGATGAAGTGGAAATTGATCAATTCACGAACAACAGCGAGATTGTACCAAAATCATGCAAGTATATATTTTAATTCATCAACTTTAGGGAAATTATCTTGAAAACCAAAAATGTTGTCCTAGTTCCCTTATATCCGACGAATCAGATGGTACCTTAGATCATCAGAAATCAATAGTTTTGTGATTGTTGGCTTTTTCATAGCCATGTTCTCTACCACTCTCCATCAGAACTTGATGGTTAGATTTTTCTTCCATATCTATATTTTCACCTATGTTCTTCTACGTAGAAAACCAGTGATGAGTTAATTTGGGTAACCATTACACTTCATACTTTAGTTTTTAAAGCCATGTTTTGGTATTCCTTTTTACGATGTGGGTTTCTATTAAACAAACTTTTGAGCAGTAAACCATTTATAACCCCAACGAATTTCGAGGGTGAAATTCATTTTAAGGGGGGTATACTGTAACACCCTGAGATTTTATGAAAATATTATTTTAATTTCATTAATATCTTTTGTTGTATGCTACACCAAGATTACCTTGCGCTATACACAAAACAGTATTAGCTTGCAGTATATGAAACACTATTCTTGGATCGTGTTACACACAATTTTGATAATAGTTATTCTACGCAACATTGAGTATATATATATATATTCAATGTATAAATGAAATATGGTTGGATTCTGTTATACGAAACAATGAATGATTCTTGCATAACACGCAACCCTGACTTGGCTTGCATTACACGCAATCACGACCTTCCTCGATAGCGTGTGTTGTACGCAATACCGAGTTTTACTAAACAACGATATATTATTATAATATAATTATGAACTAACCGTTATGAATATTATTCACTAAATTTTTTATTTTATAACATTATTATTCATCTTACACATTTTCTAGAACATGGTACAAGAACAAAATAAATTTTTCGGGTAAAATAAGTATTTTTCAAAAAATGCAGTTTTGCCACATTTTGATGGCGCACCCACTTTAAATATAGTTTTTGTTATGTTTATAAGTTCAATTTTACAAAATAAAATTATTCTTTTGAATCAGGATATAAAATTTTACCTTGGATAAATTTTTCATATTATTCTGATAACATTCATATTTTAATGAATAGTAAAAACATGCTATATTTTAATTAAAAACAACTTTTTTCATCATAATAAATTATGTGATTAAATTATAATATTGAATGGTTTTAATGTATAAATAGAATATATTTTTACCATTTAATATAATGTATGTCATTATCATTTATTTTACCTTGAATTCGTAGGTTAAATCAATTCAATCTTTTGCAATGTTTTAAACAAAAACCCATTTCCTTTCGACAACGGGATTAATTCTAATTTAATTTTTGCAACTTTTGTGTATTTAATTTGAAAAAATGGATTCCATATTTGGAATCAGTGGTTCTAAATTATTTTAATAAGATAAGTTTTATTTTTGGGCATTATGAATAGTAACTACAGTAATTTTTATTTACTATGGTTAAAGATAAATAGGGGAATTCAAGGTTAAAATAATATTATAATAATTCACAATTACAATGAAACTTTTCCTAACCTTATTGGATGAGTAGTGGCCAACCATGGGCATCCTTGGGCCGATTTTGGGACCCCAATGAGCCACTTGGTAGTGAAAATGACAATTTTGATTAATTAATTTATTGTAAAGACAAAATTGACTTTTACAAAACTCTTTTAGTAATTAATTTTTATAAGGGGTTATATAAGCTATATTTTCCACTATAAATATAATTTTGAATGCTAAAACGATTCCCTACATCATGGTATTTTTTTCATAATTTGTAGACATAAAATGAATTAAATTATTTATGACACAATAATGATGTAGTGTTTACCTCATTAATAAATGATTTAAATAAATAAGATTATAATGATTAAAATATCATCCAAAACCTGTCCAATTCCTATTGGATGATTTTATTTCGAATATGAGTCATCTTATCTTTGACATTAATGTGTTTTGGACCTCTTGAAACAGAAGATAAGTTAATAATAAAATAATGTTTTCACACTTTCCTAAAGAGCCCCTCCTCTCCCTTATAAAAGGAGACCACTTCTATGCAATTCCTCACACCTATCAAGCCTTTTGTCTCGTCCAAAATCTGCCCAACTAATCTAACTACATACATACCCTACCCCTTGAAGCCTTAAATTAGGAAGAAGACTCTACAAGAAGTCCTTTTGGTTCAAACCAAGGAAAGTTACCAAAATTAAAGGTAACAGTTTCTGTTAAGTTATTTTCTTTTATTCTACTTCTCCAACCCCTAAACTCTTTTTAATCCTTTATTTTGTAAAAAACAAAATATCCTAAATATACTAGTATGTTGTTATGTGATGTATTATAACTACACTTACACACACCTCTATCTAATGGATGAAGAACATAATGTTTCTGTGATGGCAAACTAACGCCTCACGAAATGATGATTGTTCGATTTTCCCCTACCGCCTCTCATGGTGGCCATTATGATGGAAATGTATTTATATATAATATATATTATGTTTATGATTCCCTTATACTTCTTTACTTCCCAATTATATCATCCCTTTACGGTTTCCATAGTCAGTAAATACGATAATCTCATTTGAGGAAGTATGGACTACCGCCCCCTCAAAGTGATGTGATTCATTAATACCTTATGTGGGATGTATAAAGGATGTGGTTAATGATATTATTTAAGATATTCTACTGGAATTATAATATACCTATGTATCATTATGTTTTAATCCATTAAAATAAGAAATAGAAATGAAAGTAGCGTTTATGCGTACGTACGGCTTACCGTCTCCATGAACGGTGCGTTTCATTTCTTACCTCCATATGTTATGTACTATTATAAATGCTTGTATATTATGGATATATAATGAATTTATATGTTATATAAATCATTATTTACATTTCGGATTTTAGTAAATCATGATATAATTAATAATAACATCAAGAACAACAAGTCCAAACACGTACGATAAATATGATAATTTTACCCAAAACACTACTTTAACATTAATTTACATAAGAATGGGTAATATAAAGTAATAATTGATCCATATATGATATCATAACAATGAATAGGATTCTTTAATAAGTCAATGACATTATTTAAATCATTATACGGGAGGTTCGGACTCTTACGAAGCAAATTGGACCTAAGGTAAGGGATAATTTTGCAAATCTCATTTTTATCTGAGATTGCTTATTCGTAAGTATTTACTGGGGTTATTTCTATCATCCATGTCCATGTTCTATAAAAGTGTTTTCATGTATGTTTAAAGTCCTTTTACCCATTTTTTACTTTTACTACATCGTATGTAAGGAATCTTTCTTTTGTTTACGTTATGAGGTACTTTTTGAGTTTTCCAACAAAAGTACGAAAAGAATGGTTTTTTTAACTTATATGGCACGAATGGATTTTTACTATTTTATAAAGCCTTATTTTCATGAATCTTCCTCCAAAATATTTCAGGACTATTTTAAACAAAATCCTTTTCTATTAAAATAGTACGATGTTTTGTGAAAATAAATTGATTTTGAAGAAGAAATGATATTTTCGTCAAGAATTCATTTCAAGTGTTTTATCAAAATCATTTTCCATATAAGATGACATTATTTCATATGTGTATGTTTCAAGTATAATGTCTCTATGATTTACATGGTTTCACTATACTTATGATGAAATTATATCCATTTTTTATATGGATTATGTTATGATGGGATGATGTTTATGATACCCATTTTATTCATTGGGTTATGATGAATGATTTATGTTTATGTTGTGGCACAAGTAAGAATGATTTCATTATGAGATGGGTGGGACCTATATATCCCTCCAATGCATTGGATAAATATTTTGTATCTCATGAGATAGACATGGCTGGAACAGTAAGTTAATCCGGTTCAGTGTTATAGGACTGAAACGAGGAGTGAACTCGATTCAAAATGGGACTTTGTCCACTAAGATGGTCATGGCAGCAATGCCTTGGATAATATGGAAATCATTACATGTGCTTAATGGATTTCACAATTACATGTTTTATTCCCATGCTATTTTATCATGATTTATGTTCCATTATGATATATGCCTTACGTACTTCCATGTTTTATGTCATTTCTCATGCTTTTGATATTTAAACATTATGTTCATGTTTTTATGTTCAAATGTATATGGTATGTTTTATTTTATCCATGCTTACCCTTACTGAGCATTTGAATTCACCCTTTTTATGTTTTCTTTTCCCCAGGATATAAAGAAAGTTTTTAGGTAAGAAAAAAAGGGGAAGATCTTTATGGGAGATGTTGAAGATCTTTCACCACGATTAGAAGATTACGTTCCATGTTTCCAAAGACACTAAACTACTAAGGTCCTTGTGTGTCTATTTTTTTATGTATTATGTATTCCACTAAAGTAATGTAATATCTATGTATGTCATGTTTCGGGTCTCTACAGAGCTAACGTTTTTACTTGGTTTATAGGTGACACAAGGAAGTAATGGAACTTTCATTTCTCAATCCAAATACACCAAGAAGGTTCTATGAATGTTTGGAATGGAAAATTCGAAGGAAACAAAGACTCCAGTTTCTACCTGAACGAAACTGTCCAAACATGAGGAATTTGAGGAAGTTAATATCACATAATATATGCAAATTATTGGGAGCTTCATGTACTTGACTGCAATAAGGCCTGAAATTATTTCTGCCAAATGCCATGCAGTGAGATATTAGAGTAATCCCAAGGAAAGCGACATGCACGCAGTAAAAAAAATACTTAGGTATATCAAAGTCACCATGGATTTTTGTCTGATGTATAATGACAAATCTCAATCAGTGTTGTTGGGTTACACAGATGCAGATTGGGCAGGATCAGCAGATGAAAGCAAATCAATGTCAGGAGCTGCACTCTATATTGTTGGATTGTGTATTTCTTGGCTAAGCAAGAAGCATGTTTTCATTTCATTGAGAACCACGAAAGATGAGTATATTGCGTCCACTCAAGCATGTAGACAATTATTTTGGATGAAGCAGCATCTTGAAGATATGGGAGTTGATGTGAAGTCTCCGATCGGAATCCAGTGTGATAACTCATGTGCAATAAATCTCAGCAAAAATCTCATCAATCACTCAAGGACAATGAAAATTGAGAAAATGTTTCATTTTATCAAGGAGAAAGTTGAGCAGGGAATCGTGAAGTTGGAGTATGTGCCTAGAGATCTACAGGTTATAGGCATTCTGAGAAAGGCCTTACCCAAGGACACTTTTGAGAGGCATCGACTGGCTCTGGGAGTTCAGTCAACTCCCCACACCAGAAATAGTGTAGATGTGAAACACCCCCTCTCCCCGAGGTATGATGGGTTTTTACCTAATGTGATGATATGTGTTCTCAACTCTGTTACAGACTACAAAGGATTCACCTTTGGGTTCATTGACAAAGGGGGATAAAATAGTGTTTGTTTCAGGGGGAGACGGTGTGGCTATTTGAGAAATCATGACAAATAGTGGGAGAAGCTGATAGATGGAGCATCCAGATAGGGGAGTTGAAGTTCTGAGCAGATTGGGGGAGAGTATTAAATCTGACGATGCTATAAGTAATCGATTAATGAATAGATATCACGATAGGTGAGGATTGTGATAAAAGCAGAAGAGTTGTGTTGGAATGAGGTAAGAATATTTCCAAAAATTGGTTTCATTTTGGTGTCAACAGTGGGTGTCAGAGTTGATGTGATTCATTGATGAACTTTTCATTTACTCTTGTTTCTCACACCGAGCATTGATCATGTGGGGTTAGAGTATGTGTTGAGTAAATCCTTGATCAGTATAAAAATCACAAAAGGAAAATGGTGGATGAAGAATTAATGATGTATATTTTATATAATAGTTGTCAACATACCCAAAGGGGGATATTTTTGGGAAAAAATACCTCAAGGCATCATTGAAGCATTTTTGAGGTGATTGTGTTTGTTGACAAAGTGGAAATCTGGGTTGTTATTGTTGACAAAGCAAACCATGACATACAAATTTGTTGAAAAATGGGATTTCATGGTGGCATGTCGAGTTCAAGGGTTGTGGTTAACGATTCATGATTGATTAAACAACGTCTAAAAAGGAATGGATGTTATGGAGGTGGTATAAAAAGAACAGATATAAGGTGGTGTGGTTTTCCATTGTTTGCCAAAATTTTTGTCCTCAAAATCGACAAATGGAGAAAAGAAGTTTTGGAAAAGGGACGTTCTCACCGTGTACTTGAAGAAGAGGAAACTTTCGCGCTATATGTTTTTCATGATCAATACATCAAAATATGGCAAATGGATTTTGGTTGCGCATGTTTTGGGTTTAGTAGTGCATGTGATTTGCGTGGCAGGAGACTTGCGCGCCGAAACATGAACGTCGAGGGGAGACTAGCGCGCCATCGCACGGGGTGTCCAAATTCCTATAAATATAGGCCGACCCCTCCTCATTCTGTACGATTTAAAGACTTAGAAAATATCACAGCTCCCGTCGTGCAGGTGTGGTGGTCGCACAAGTGGTGTGTGGCCGCACAAGTAGAGGTTGTGCTCCAGGTGATAGTTGCGTGCCCAAGGTTGTCTGGGTGAGGATGGAAGAGAATTGAGCAAGTTTTAAGTTGAAGAAGTTTGTGTCGCGCAAGTGGTTGAGGTGGACTTGCACTCCAGTTTTGAATTGCACACTGAGACTTGCGCGCCAGCTCAGGGAAGGGCACCAAGTAAGGTTGATTCCCCGACAGTGATTCAAGGCTGCATGGAAGCTGGATGATTGCCTGATACCATTAGTGCAAGGAGAGATTCATCTATGGGTGAATGTTGGACTTCAACAGATCATCCACATACATCATATGATATATTCATTAGTGATAATGAAGAGACCTACATGTCTATAAACTGTGAGTGGATCCTTTCTAGAGAAGAGAGTAGAGGAAGAGGAAAAAGGTGATCCTCTCCACTAGCAGTGAGCCAGAGAGAAAGACAGGGAGTAACCCTTGGGAAAGTAGTAATATGACCTTAAGCCTTGTAAAGGTAGTGATCCTGGGCATAGAAGTGATCTAGCCCGAACTTTGTAAACATTAGTGCGCTTTTAGTGAGTTGGTACATCGGCACATCGCCGGTGTATTCTCCTTGGACGTAGCCCAGTGAGGGTGAACCAACTAGAAATTGCTGTGTCCTGTGCATTCTTTCGTTTCTTTTGATACTTTTTTATAGGAAAGTGAGAGAAGAGAGTCTTGCATAATATAGAGACAAGATAAATAGGGGCAGTTGTGTTAATCTATCATACCCATATTCACCCCTCCTCTCAGGTTATTCAGCCTTGTGGACCTAACAACATCATCTTCTTGCTCGGTGAGGATGATATAGTACTCAATAAGGGGATGTGACTCTACTTGCACACCAGAGGAAGTGGATCTAATGATGGACCCAGAACTAAGACCTCATCACTCATTAGATCCTCATCATGAATCAGAGAACATATCCTAGTAGGCTATCATCGTAGATGAATCATGATAGTTATCAAGGATTACCATTTTCATATGACTATATATATATATAAATGGAGAGATGGCGTGAGAATTAATTTAAAATACTTAATCGTATATTATTCATGTACAATTAACCCTAAAAAAATATACTGGAATGATGAGTTGAAAAAAGGTTGTCACGGTGCTGGTGAGTGGATACGTCGACCGCCACATAATCACTAGATTCTCTGGTCAAATAGCTGTAATCTAAAAACATTGAAATTATTTCCATAATCTAAAAAAATCATATTTAAGTTGATAAATTCAAAAAACATTCCATGGAATGTACATTCCTAAATAAAAATCTACCATGACCAGACCCATGCTATGGATTGAGCTGCAACTACCCCTTTCCAGCCTCCATAGGCTTGTGGGTGGAGACAATCGTCAAAGGCATAACTAACTTGGTTATCCCATTTCTTATATATCTATATGCACACACACACACATCCAAATCAATGAAAAAGTACATAGTTAGAGAATAACTAGTGAAAACAATAATAAAATAAACCAACCATGTATGAACCTCTATATTGTTCAATGGTACTATAGTGCAATAAAATTGAAGGTGAAAAATACACACCAAAATAAGAATGTGTCCCAAACTGACTAAATGCTGGAATATGTAAATAGTTGAGAGTGTCCTACTAATGAATCCCAAGCTAGGACCACCATATATCATCCAAGAACCTGGTTTCCCAATGCTTTTTTGTATCCATGGTGAACATATTTGTCGTATTCATAAGACATGAAACGTGCTTGAGAAACCCATGCATGGGTGATTATAAATATACATTGTTGGATGCCCTGAAAGCTGATGGATGATCAATAAGAAAATCAATATAATGTAAATATAGAAGATATTGAAATTATACTGACATATTATAGCTCAACCCAAGAAATAATTAATTTATGCTCGTCAAAACTCATGGGGATAAACATGGTGAATAGAAGATATATCCATGGATCCTTCACCACATATATAAAAAATGTAGACTCATCTAAGCATGAGAATCTAGACCCAAAAATAATGTGGAATACCCCAAAATTCTTCTCCTTTCTAGGAAAAAGTGTGTCCAAACCCAATGAGTGGGTATATAAGATATATATATATATATATGTAGTTGAAAGAATCCCAAAAGATATAGTAAGAGGATATCTATCTCAAAACTTTTCCAATGATGAAGAGTTGAAAATAATTCAAAATGTCCATCAATGATTCCCAACATACCATGCGTCTATCCTATACACAGAAATAAATGGAAATTATTCACTAAACTTTGATATTATCCTATTTGTGCATCACTCACTCTCTTTCACAGTTTTTGGTCGCATCACAAAACAATTTCTTGGCGAGGAATTTGTTACTCTTATTTGTGAGTCCAATACGATGTCAAAACATGTATCATCACTATACTACACAATCACGGGGACATAATTTTTTGATAGAGGACCTATATCATGGTGCAACAAGAGTGTTAAACTTAGATAGTAAATGGGGGATCCATTCTCTTTCCAATAGGAGGGTCCCACTCCAATGGTTGAGGACCAAGTCCTAGCCCACCTTGAGGGTTCTGCTCTATGTCAACAAGGAACCATGCCCTGATACTACATGAGGTTTTAACACCAGATGTTATGAAAATTTTCTTATACCATCTATAGGGTTCCAATATAACAGTCAATTATGACCAAATTCATGTTATTGTATGAGGGTTCCACTAATGTAGTTAGGGGACCGTGGCTAGCTCAGCTAGAGGGTTCTACTCTAATAGTTGTCGTGGTCCCAAGTCCAACCCCGATAGAGGGTTCCATTCCATAGTCTATATAGATACTATACCCAACCCGGTGGGATAGTTCCACTCTAGAAGCCATTGATGACCCATTCCTAGCAAAACTGGTGTGTTCATCTCAATAGAAAAAACCACATGATCGTGCGTGATCACTATTTTCATTAGGGTCACCTAAAAATGATTCATGTAATGAATTCCTCATAATATATATCTAATTTCATATCCAAGTGAACCATCACATTCTACGTGAAAAAAAATTAGATGTATAAGATATTCAGATGACAACATTCGAGTTAAAATGATAATGATATGAGTGATATATGATTGATCAGAAGAGCTCAACTAAAACAACTAATGTGAGCGAACCCACATGGAATATGATTTCAATCACCCACTTAGTCATTTCCATGTATGGTATATGGATTATTACCGTGTAGAAATACATTCCATATAGGTTTACTACCTAGCATGTCCAAGCTACCGACTGTCCTGACCATCTACTTCTTTTCGTGTCCATATACCGTACATTGGGTCTATGTGACTGGATGTGTGACCTATCATATAGGTTACCCACATAAGAAAATAGTACACAACATGTTAGACATGTACACACCATAACATCTTTATTGGGTTTCAAAACCGTCTCCACCGTCACTAGAAGGCTACACACCATTTGTTCATCATTGAATATGAAGTGTAGGTGATATTTCAATAGAAATAATTGATTAGTAGTCCCAGTTTTTATTTCCAATATTAGGTCAAACTTTAAAAGATTCCATAATTATTCCTCCCAAAAATCAAATATATATTTGTGATTTGTGATTTCTAGATATCATCCACCTGAATGCAGCTCTAGTTCATCAGGATGGTTTCATCGCATGTTTCACATGCCTTCTCGCATCCATTTGTATCAATCATAATATCCAAGAACCAAATAGGTCATCTACACCTCACATAAAATCCTGAATCTATGCCTTTCATGTCGATCCTTTGTTTTTTCCTTTGATCTATTGTGAATGTAGGGTGCTCGAACAGGATTGGTACAACCCAACAAAGTCGAGTTGGGTATGAGGGGATCCAAACAGTAAAGACTACAAAGAAAAAGGGAGAAAAGAACTAAAAACTAAGGTTTTAAATTTTTTTCATGTGTTGTTGGACCAAGATCAAGAATATGAATACAAGGGTGAGAAAATATTGATTAAACCACTTAAATCTAGTACATAGGATCATACAAAGGCCAAGAGTATTATAAATAAAAGAAAGACAATGGATCTTATCAATTAGTTAATCAAACGACATAAAAAACCAAATGATTAGTCCTACCTTAAAATTGGATCACTCGCTGATGAAGAACACAAATTTCAAAAAAAAGGAAGGTATGTGGCATTCTTCATGATTAAAATTTCATTAATCCATAGATTCAACATCGTCCCATATGATTTCACATTAGAGCGGGAAAGTTATATTTTCCAGTGATTTTAGAGTCACGATCCAACACATGAAAATATTTCATAGTTATATATTTATAATATATCATATAGGTAAAAAATGAGTTAATAATTTATGTAATAATGTAATTAATCCATATAAATTCATCGACAATGAGCGAGGGGTCTGAACGGCGCACACCAACTCATTCTATGTGACACCGGGGAAAAAATGGTGGCTTTGAGACCAATGTAGTCTTAGGTTTCCAATCAGATGAACCATTTAATTTTTATCCCATTATTATAAAAAATAGGATCACATTTATTATAAAAAATATTAAATATTCATACAAAATTTATTTTGGACACAATGGGCCTCAAAATCACACACTTTTTCTACACCTAGCTCTGTAAATATATATATATATATATTTAATAGTAATACAATGAAAAAATTGGTTATCTATATATGTGTAATGAAGAAAACATATGAAACATTAGTAAAATTAATATAGAGGGGAATGGATATTTAAATAAGTAGTCCTTGGATGAACTTTGTATAAGGTGGTTAACAAATTTGGATATATATATATATATATATGAAAATGAGTGTATATGAACATTGAATCTTTTGACCCATATAATAATTCCTGTGACTGTTATAGATCTAGTCATATTTTTGGATTTTTTTTATTCAATAATCATTACTATAGTGATACATACCTCTTTGAAATTCATAATCTTCATTTGATAAACCCATTCTTATGGTGTTCTTATAATTATTATTCCATTATGTGAAATTATATGTGGGATATACTAAAAATGTAAATGACATGTGTTAGTGGGTTGTGGATTCATAAAACAAAATAGTCAATGTTTTTTGTATATGCGAAAAATAATGAATTGATAGGTTTTTTCCTCCATGGAAAAAGGAAGGAATATTTAGTTTGGCCCTCAATGTAAAAAATGGTAGGGTAGTCCTGGGTCAATTCTAGAATTTGAAATAGTGTATGAAATTGGGGTTGACTTATGTTTTTCAAAATTTAGGGTATTATTATATAGATATTTTTTCTCATCTGAATCTTCAATTGATATATGTGAAGATTAGATCCTTTAATTGGCTCCCAAGGCCCTTCTTAGATAGCAATAAGCCATATTTGAATACTCTAATACAACCTCTAATAGCCTAAGGGATGGGAACTAATACCATGTAGGCATCATAAAAATACAAAAGGTATTATCCAGATGTACATATTTTCAAACACACATCTCCATTCACATATTATAATTAAAAAAACTATAAAAATAAGAAAAATATGTTAATAACATATATCCCATAATTAACAACATAATAAATACATAAAAGATAAAATGGAAATATTTGAACCTAAACAATAAAACGAATGTTGTCTCACCTACTCAGATGGATGGAAATAAAATCAATTGAATCACATGGTAAAAACTTCAGTCATTCAATCCCAATCTAAACTACTACATTAGTTTTTCCAAGGAAAATGTTAAACAAACTATCATAAAAAACAAGACACTACATGTGTGGGATGTTCCCCTGAATGGGAGAGTATAAAAATACCTATAAGGATACTGAATGTTCACTAATAATAAAGATAAAATAGTATTCTTATAAATAGAAAATATTCAAATATTATTTGATACCTAGAAATAATAAAATACCAGATATATTCATTATAGGAAACCAGTCTGAAATGGTCTTAACCAATACATCTAATAATAGTATTTTGCTCAAGGATATATCAAACACTCATCCTGGAGGGATATATCCCCAAGAAATACAAGAACTGATGAAAATTTTATGAGAGGTTGTGGAGGTATTTTTTCACCATGTATACGAAAGGGAAATATAATGATATCATTATTCTATAAGGGATCAAACCCATAGACACTAGGGGAAACCATGTAACTTATTGGATCGACCTACTGAATTTGGTACTGATTCCCTGGGCATAGTGGTTGTGATGATACCTTGATCCCAACCAATTCAATAATAATGACTCCACTATGGTCCCAAACGTGGATACACAAAAATCTGTCTCAAAATGATCCTAATGCATAGATCAAAATTCTATTATGATAATAGAAAGACACACTATGCTCTCATGGGAAAGAACATACATATCTCACTCAACTAAACATGGGTTATTAAGATGAAGGAAAGGGCCCCATGAACTATAAGAAGGATTACATGTTTTACATTATGAGGGGTGGGAGAGAAGGATTACACAACATATATTTGAAAAATATGGTGTTCTGATATATTTCATTCTCATAGAACATGTAATTATAAAAAGAAATAGTGACCCCCAACACAGTACATGGAATGTAGTGTCTGATATGGAGATTGTCCTGTAGCCAGCCTATTCCCATTTGTGTTGGATGGTTTCCTTGTAATACTCTTACACCTATGTACTCTTATATTACACATGGATACAACATATGCGATACATTCATAATGTGACACATTTAAAAAAGTGTGTAATTATTTATTCATGTGTAGATCATTGTATATCATTTAGACACTCATATGAATCTGATATAAGAATTAAATGATGTTGAATGTGGGATGTGCAGGAACCCATGGTCTCATCCCACAAATTTTTATTCTATCACCAATGTCATCAATCAATCCCCGAAACATTGATCATATATTAATCCAGCCTTTTTTCACAGGTGGCTAAAATAATTTATTTTATCTCCTCATAAATTACCCCTTAAAGATGCACCATCACCATCTATATATGAAAAATGGTAACTAAAAACATCAATCCTCCTTCAAACTACCACATTCGTCATTTATATCATCCTAAATAGTGAACCACGCCCATGGTATTGATTTTACCCAGAAAATAATGGTTATGAAATGATTTAACATAGGGTATTATTTGAACATGATTCCATGGAACAACTAATGACAACATAAAATGAAACTGGAGAGAAATTTTGAATCCCAAAATGAATAATGATCCTCATCTATGTTTAGAATGGATATAATTTATTTTTTCTTAGTATATTGAGTAAATAGTAATAATTTTCAATAAAAATAATTTCCAAAAATCCCATGAAGAAATAATCCAAAACATGAAAGAATTATTGACCCATGAATCAACTTGTTAGATGTTTTGATTCACTTTAACCATAGGATCATAATTAAATAAGAACAACAAAAAATATAACATTATACAAGGAGTTCTGATCAATCATTGATGAAGAATGGTCTAATGTTTCCATCATTGGTGATATCCCCAGACTCTATTGCACATTGATCATTTATCAACAATCTAGTTATTGATCCACAATGATTGATCCTCAAATAGATATTTTATATGTCTACAAGGTTATGTGAATAACCATAATTCTTATCCCTAAACATGTATTTATTTATGATTGATTAGGTCAATGAGAAAATTATAATAAAATGATTATTTATTTATATGAATGTGATCAAACTCACCCAATTTGTCTAAAATGATATATAGTTTAAGTCATTCCTTAGGTAAAAATTGTTGTCTGAACCTAACTGCATTAAAAAATAACCCTTAAAATTCACTTTTTAGAGTAACTATTTATCTTCAATATTTCAATGTGTTCATGAAATTAATATTTTTAATATTTTCATTTTATCAATAACATTCTCAATGACCCATTGAATCTCACTGTATTTTATTGTATGTATATGATAATATTAACAGATATATTTCACTAATTTAAATATAAAATACATAATCATTACATACTCCTCGTCATAGGGATTCTCATCCCTGAAATATTAAATTACCACTCAAAATTAGATGGATAATTATATCAGAACTGATTCTCCCAATCCCATGAACTCTCATATAAATTATTGTGATTCTACTAGACACATATCAAGGGAATCAAGACTATCCTCCCCAACAAGTCCCCAATCACTATCAGGTACCTCACAAATAAATTTGATTCCTCGATGTCTGTATATCCCCATTAAGTAACATATTTTGTGTTCTGGACATGACTTTTTATCTACAACACATGTAAATCATTGGGTAACATGTCATATTTCATAACTAAGGTCAATAGGTACACAAATTCACTTACCCAATGATGTATCTAGAATGAGAAGATGAAAATATGATACAACATACCACTTCTTCCAAATCCTCATAATTCACATGAATTTGATACCTTCAAGAACATAGGATCTCATTCCACAAACACCAAATTCATATGTTTTTGGTACTCAAGAATTATGATGGGTATTGGTAATCTTAATACTACCCTTATATGATATACACATTATCCATTGAAGTTCACAGAATCTCTGGGACCATAAACGATATCTATCATGGTCTAGTCCAATGCAGTGGTAACCTGTATAGTTACATGTACAAGGCCTTAGATGGGACCATACAAATAATGGATTTTTTGGTATTTTTGTCTAAAAGTTCATCCAAAGGTAGGTGAACCTCCGAGCTAAAGTTAGATTCTAACATGCAGACATTTGGAATGTCTCCCGAACCAGAATTTTCTGCCATGTCGGGCCATCACTATGGGGGTGAAATTTCATGCTCAAATCGAAGGGAGTACTGATATCATCCTAGAATCATCTATATAATAAAAAAATAAAATAAAATAAGAATATGAATTTATCATTTATGGAAGTATTCATGTTCTATAATATATATAACAGTTAAAGTCATCCTGATATCTCTACGTATTTTTGATATCGTTTAGCTAGCATGTTGGTTGACTTAGTGAGTCAATATATTATCACAAATATGGAATTGTATCCTATAAACTTCCATATATTCTACATCAATATTTAAAGATATATCCCATCAAATATTCACTCTATATCATCATGGGGTTCAGATAATTGACTAAAACAAGGCGCTCAACCTTCACTTACAAAAATGAAATGCATTGAGAGACAAACTGTACTACACCACTCATTCCACATGGCTAATAAAAATGATACAAGAGTTACATGTGTATATTATCTATAGTTGGAATTATATATAAATTGGATTTAAAAAAACCCTTATGACCACCTCATATAATGTCACTAGAACCATCATCTTCCCTTAAAAAATGTATGATGTTCTAAAGACCTTAAAAAAATTTAGTAGGTGAACTTATAATGGATATATAAGAAATTATAGTTTTAAGGTTGATATATCAACATTAATAATCACTAATAAAAAATTGAATTTGTAGGTTAATGACAATGAACTATGGTTATTTTTTACTATCATCTTATATTAGGGAAAACTACTAAGTTACGAAGTACTCTACAGCATTTGACAACAATGACTAGAAAGATCTCATACTATGAGAATATGCACCCACATTACCCTTTCTCATAGTATAAAACATCTCAATGCCATAACCTGGGAGGTACTCCAACAATCATCTATATATCATGTTTGGATTCTTATAATAGAACATATACGTTGGAATCTTCTGGTTAGAGTGGATGATAAAAATCTAACCCAAAATATGATTTTTCCACATTTTTATGGAAATGAAACCACTACAAAATCATGTTCATGTGTCATGAAGTTATTCTAATGTACTCTCAACAACCATTTCCCATTTGGAACCACATCCTAGAAATTCATTAGACCACTATAATGCTAGTTCAATGATGAATCAAAAAAAATGCGCTCTACAACCTTATATAAAAATTGTATGATGGGGGGGGACTCATCAACTATTTACAAGAATCCAAAAAAATATTATTGTGACCACTCCATACAAATTAAATAGAAATTTTTATTGGTTAAATATTGAAATATAACATATATCTTATAAAAATCAAGCACAACCCTCTGGTAGTAGATGTTCAACCCTAGAAATCACTTCACCACCATCATTCTCTTGTCTAGATCTAAATCTAACACGAACAAGACCATTTCCATGACCAATAATGTACTACACACAAAAAATGGAATACTATCAGAAAATGACCACCTAAATCAAGAAAATTAAATTCACCTGATTCCAAAAATAATTGTTCCCTATGGTTACCTCCATGAACATCACAATGCGTGTTTGATTCTTCAACCTAGATAGTTAAATCACTAGGATATCATTAATAAAGTCTAATACAAACTGGTCTTCAAAATGAAGAATGATCCAGTTAATAGAACCAATGAACATAAAATGGGATTTCATTATGCTAATAGTCTTCAAAACATACTCATATTGAACACATGGATATTAAAATGTCATATTTGAAATATAATTGTCCCATAATAAAATGTGTTTGTAGATTAATACGAGGCAAACTTTGGACATCAATTGAGCCTAATTTAACTAATTGAAGAGGAAGATGATCCTTTGTAATGGATACATATTTTCAAAGTCACTGTGGTTAACATCTCATTATCAGCACACATGTTCACTCTCTTATTCAATTTCTTAGTGACCAAAATTGGTGATTCCCTTTGGAAATCATTGGGTATGATAAAGAACATTATCGACATGTCCTTCAACTACATCCTTATATCTAGAAGCTATGAATGTTCAATCCATTATAATGGAAAATGTTCTCAGGGATTCCAAACTATGTAAGTCAATGCATTATTGTATCACTATAAGGGGAGGTAAGACCAAAATTTCCTCTACAAGAAATTCAAGGTACACTTCTTCCACTACACGGAACAATAATTATATTGATCCCACTTCTATATGGTAAGTATTATATAATTGGTGATTAATCAAATATATCCTCATTTGAATGATCCCACAGTAATATGCATAGTGTTTCTTATCACCCATTAAATAAAACCTTGATCCATCTCCACAGATACAACACATCATATAACATAAAATATATATATGGAAATGGGTTTTCCATAGATATTAAATAGTCATGATTACCTCATAGATCCTCATCAATACAAATAATTGATTCCATAAGAATATCATGAATTAAAAATCTAGTTTACACTATCATTAGAGGTGTAATATTACTGGTTCACCTAAAGTTAGAGGCCCCAAGAGAAAGGGTCCAGTTAAAGGATCACTCAAAATATCAAAGAAGCGATCTTGTTATTTTGGATGGATATATTTTATTTTATTTTTCTAATATAGAACATAATATAATTTATATATGATATATATTATACCCCAAATCATCAATAGAGACTTGGAATCATATAAAATCATAGCCATATGTTTTCCCATCCCATGATGACCAACTCTCTATACCTATAGTGAAATAAATTATCATGGTGGAAAAAAGTATTATTGAATTCCACCTCTAGATAAAATATCAACACCCAGTCTATATTCTATATAAATTAGACATCCCTTATATTTATGAGGCCTCTAAATAGAAGGTCAATTGACCATCACTCAGAAAACTATACCACAATTCAGACAATCCTGTGTGAGATGTCTCTAACCATCGTATGAGAAGTACTACCTCCCACTTGGATGAATTGTGGTATCTTAAAATCCATAAAATTATTATCCTATTATATATAATCATATCTATATGTATATAAAATTCATAGTTCCTTTAAACTACCAATGACTTTAATAAATAGAGGTCTTAGTTCCTGGGTTCTTACATATGTCCCCCACTATCAGGTTTTTCTCATATAATAATCTCTTATCTACTAGAGATTACCCATGAACTATATCAAAGGCCGGGATGAAGATACATATCACCCCACTCATGAAATATAATAATAAGACATTATCAATATTACATTAACAAAATAATGGATACAAAACCATATCCAAAAAGTATAATAAGATATTTGTGAACCTTACTGATTACCCAGCCATAGTCAAACATTACTACTGTAACTGAATAAAATCACGTAGGTGTAGTGATCACAATGTTGAAATATAGAAATCTAATATATATAGATTATAAATTTAGTACTAGGAGATATTTTTATCATCTTGATTCTATGTCACTAGAATCCACCATCGCAAAATAGGGAACTAATGAAGAACCATTGTAATCACCACCATTAGATATCTCAAATTATTCACGAGGAAGAAAGTTATTGTAATTGACTTTATATTTTACTCATATACCTAGAGGTATTTTTCATCCAAATAACTTGGTGTTCAATCCCATTAAATTTCATGGATTACACTCCCTATGTGATCATCATTTACCAATAATGCTAGCATAAAATGATATTCATTAGGTTGTGTCATAAATTGAAAAGCACTCGAATGTACTATTTCTTATAAGTCCCCAATATTGAAATAACTTACATAGGGTTTAATCCACATGATGATTTAGTGGAATCATTTTTGGATGTATTTGAGGAGGTATCCTAAAATAAACATGGTTCCCCATCGTCAATGAGCATATATAGGCAGATTTCTAAAGAAGTATTTTAAAACCACAACCCATTCTAATATGATGCACGTACCATTATTTTTTCTATAACCTATTCCAAATTTATAGTGCCAACTAGAAGGTTATCAAATTATTTTTAGTGGACATTTTTCCCACTTCACCAATACTTGAGTCTCTAGACTGAATTACAAACTCATAATATATTATAAAATTTCCATAAATTATAACCAAACATAATGTATATAAAATCCTAATCGTGGTCCCAAGGTATATTTTAATTCCTATAATACCACACTATACTATGTCAGATAATCGAGGCCTACATCGATTTAGAAAAGATTAGTGTTACCACACTAAGGGAATATTTAATAGGTCAGGGGATGGAGACCATCCCCAAATTAGTATATCACACAAATGGGTGGCATTAACATAATGAACCTATACACAAAAACACATATACAAGCCTGTAAAATGCTAAAATGTAAAAAACACAACAAATTCAAATTCATACGAAACATGTATCTTGTATTAGATTATAAAAAAGACACTAAAAGTAATAAAGTATAAAATCTTGCAATAAAAAACATAAAATGATCCCTTCTTTCTCAATATGATGGTACACTATCAAATTAAACTCATGGGAAACATATAATTATATATATATATATTCTATTCCAAATCATTTTTATCCTATAATATCATTTATTAGATTTTCATCAGTATAATAGATGAAATTTAGAGTAAATTTCTCATTTAGGGTGGTTATAAAAGAACCTAGTAGGATACCAAAAAATACTAATAATAAGGCAAAAAGAGTTTCATACAAACACAATATTGTTTATTAAAATGAAACTCATATAAATAAATTAAAAAATGATATACTCTAAATAGAAAAATAATCTCAAAATTTCTCATCCAACACCATTATCAATAGGTTTAATCACGAGTATCATTGTTAACATGCGTAAAAGAGGGATTACTCCCTGATCAATTCATCCATTAATGGAAATCATCTTAGATTTCATTCTCATCGGTCTTCCCATAGATATAGTCTTATGATCTCTTAAGATATCAATATATTTGAAGACCATCACACCCAGTTCCAAAAGTGGGCACCATGAACTCTTTGGTATTGTAAATCAATATATGATATCTACACCCTTTGAATCAGGTTCATGTTGATACATCCAAAACCACTATGATCTTATAGAGAAATCCACCCTTCTACCATATAGGGATACAAAAAAATATCAATTTTAATCTCTAAAGGGTATTACGATAATATGAAATGGTGATAATTCCACACTATAACCAAATAAGAATGGAAAAATCTATTAGTCTCAACCATACATGGAATATTCGGATGAAAAAAGGGATCCAAACTCCCTTATATGGACTATATGATGTGTGGTAGGGGTAAAAGACGTGTATTTAAAACCAATGGTCTTACAATGTCTCTTTATATCACATGTAATGTAATTATAAAAATACATTGAGTTCCCACACATGGATATATGTTGTGTATTGGTCAGCTCTAGGATCGACGTGCATGAAACATGTCATTCAGTACTTATTGTCATGTTGATGTAGTCTAACACTAACTATGTACCTAGCAATGTATGTTCCCAATTACTCTTGGATTGCACATCTAACAGCCATCAATAGGATGTGCATAGTGTGATATGTGTCATATAGAATGTAATATTATTCTTCCCATTTAAACATTATCTCTATGTATAGGGCCAACTATGGGGCCTATCATCGAATTACACAAAATGTGAAATGGTATTCATAGGAACCTGGAGGTGCTAAAAATTTCATCTGATTAAATTATTACTGTCATACAACTCACCTCTAGAAAACAAATATACATTCAATCAGTCCTCACAATCACCAGTGTCCAGAATTTGAGATTCAATCATCATGGAAAATTTACTATTGAGTCATAATGACACCACTCCATTCCATTGCGACATTTATAGAAGGGGAAATGGGATCCACCAATCTTGATCTTCCTATAATAACCCACCATCAACTTCTCACCTCGATTTCACATTCGATCATAAACTGCACCAACAATACCAATAGATTCTATCAAATAATGGTCACACACTGAACAAATATTCTGTATTCATCAAACAAATGACCATGGAATTTAAAATAATGAATTAATGAATATGTAATGGAGAAATTAGCAAAAAAGAAAAGAAAACAACCTCAACCATGTTAGGAATTTAATTAATATGTTTCCATGAGAATTAAAAATAATGATAAATAATAATTAGTGACGAAAAAATTCCCAGAAGTACCATATGAAATAATGTTGAACCCAAAATCATTTTCGACCCATGAATCACCATGTTATTGTAATTGATTCCTTTTTTATACAGATAGAAAATCAAAAAGAAACATAGATAAAATAAAATCTTAATTATATTTGGATTTATCACTAACAAAGATTGTTTATTTCACCTAATCATTGGCAATATACACTAACTCCTTTTTACACTAATCATTGATGGAAAATCCTATAGTAATTCTTCCATGAATGAGCCTCTAATTGGTCCTTTAAATTACTTTAGGTTTATGTGGATATCCATAAGATTTATCCATATCTAATTTTTTATTATAGAGGTATTATGTCAAATTAATAAAAAAATTAAATTAAATTACATTATTTTTTTTTTATTCTAATGTGACCCACTCAAAAGATTCTTTAGACACCCACTATTGTTATGTTACATATGGATTAAAACCAATGTTTTGAATAAAATGGAGAAATCAAATTTGTGATATATTCCTCTATCTTAATGTAAAATATTTTAGGATAAATGAGTGTGATTCATATTAATATATTTAGTGTTTTAATTATATAAATATTGTTCCCACAATGCCTCGAAATTTCTGTACATCTCAGTGCATGGCTCAAAATATTTTACAGCATAAACATCAAATCTATATAGGTAAAAAATATATTATCTTCTAGTAGAGTATGAACAATTTTATATGAAGCAATACAAATTAATAGTTTATGTATTTATTTTATATATCCATATATAACATTATATATCCAGTAAATTTTATAAATATATTTTCAAAAGTTCAACCCACCCCCTCATGTACATTATGCTTTCTTTCGTATGGGAAAAAATTAGAATTAGATAATGAACACAAGTTTTATATAAATATTTATTTATCTAAAAAATTATATGACTAAACCATAATGGGGGAAATATAAATCCATTTTTTAAGGACTATGTTTAAATTATGGAAGGATACATCAAATACCACAACAATTTGATGATGCTCAATATGGATTGTGACAGTCTCATATGGAAAATTTATTGAGGAAACATACTATTGATCGATGGAAAATTATGCTCAAATAATAATATATTCCTATATTTTAAGCAAAATTATTAGTTAGTAATGATGAGTTAATTCATGTGATTAATTTAAAGAAAACGAAAACATTATATTGTGAAATATATCAAAATTTTATATTCATGTTTCTTCTTGTTAAACTACACATTGTAGTAGGAAAATTTATCTAGTTAAAAATCATATCTCTGATAATATTATTACAATTATGAAAAATGTATAGAGATGTTAAAAACATAATTTATAATTAATTAATAATTATATTCTAATAAAATCATTGATATAATTTACTTATTTTTCTATGGTATTTTTTATTTTTGGGAAACTCTAAAACACCAACATTAATTGAAATATTTCATTGAACAATTCTTGAAAATTGATATTCTAAAATGGTTATAATAAATTAATTTAAAATACTCAAGTGAAATACACTTGGTGATACTATTTAATCTTTTTTATAATATTATTTTGAGGTAAAAAAATCGTATTCTAGAATATAATAAACTCATAGAGGGAATTTAATTTGTAAAAAAATTGTCCACATAAACAATTGATTCAGAGTTAAAGGGTACTGGATAGAATGATAATGTATATTTCTCAAACCTACTAAATATATAAATGATATTATATTTAAGATTATTTGGAAAATTCTATATTAAATATAATTTTATTTAGACGATGAAATAAAATTATATTTCCAATATTTCTAAACATATAATCTATTATGAATGTATCTAAGAGGTTACATTAATCCTGATTTAATAAGAATAAAGATGAATAAAATAGAATATGTAATAAAAGAATGAAAATAAGAAATGGTATGTTTATGGAACTAAAATGATGATTAACGTTCAATTGAATACTTTGGAATAAAAATTAATGTTGGAAATATTACGCTTAATGTATTAAAAAAACTTTTTTACCAAAATTACTCATTATTATTCATTAAATTTTGGTGTTGAGAATCCAACTATCAGGAACATTTCACAGAAGACTAATGAGTTGATCATTGTGTGGAAAATATTAATAGTTTTTAAAATAACCACATGACTGAATATAAGAATCCTCATAAGAAACAATAATAATTGATAATATAAAACTAGGAATACTTTAAAATTTCACTAATAGAATTCAATCCTTCTAAATAAATTCAAATAAATTCTATTTCTGAAAATGAAATATTAATGAGATAATTTTTTTCATGTAAAAATCCATATTGAAAAGGATAGGAATATTTGTAGTTTTCAAAATGATATGATAAATAATTCATATATAAATCGAATAATTAAAGAAAACTTATTTCACTCTTATAAGTTATAGATAAATTTTTTATAAAATTATGGGTTTTAATAAAATGAGAAAACTGATATCTATTCTTTTTGGGAAAACAATTTCCCCATAATTTTTAAAGAATTATATTTTAAGATGACTAATGAATGTACATCTATGATATCAATATTTAAATGTCCAATGAAGTTTCATTTTGTAAATGTGTCCTTATTGAGATTTCCAAAAGAGACTATACATAATATAACATTCATTTCTAAACATTTAACTTATTGATTATCAAAAATAAATTGATTGAAATCATCCATGGTTCCAAATAATTCAAATTCTAATCACATACGAGACATATTTTTAGGGGTACCAAATTATTATTAAATATTTTTTTATAGGAAATGTATCTTGTAACTATAAAAAATTATATTTTGAATATGAATAGTGTTTTTTCTTAAAATATGATAACTTATATATCTATTAATCTATCATTTAATAAATATGTTGAATGTAATTATACTTTTTGTGTTATGTTTAAAATAATTGTAATTGTTTTGGTGGGGTCAGAATCTAAAATTAAAATATTATTTATAATGATATATATGTTGTAGGATTGAAACATATCATAATAAGTATTTCATAACTATGTTATTGTGGTGTTATTTTGTTAAATTTTCAAAATATAAATTCAATATATTTAATGAAAACACTATAATGAATTATTTTGAAAAAAAAAGATTTATTTATTCATTTAAGGATCATGATAAAACTAATAATATTTTAAAATGAATAAATATTATTTATTATGATAACATTACATAAAAAATTACATAGTACATTATAGATTCAGGTTTATGATCAAACCATCCATGCACCAAACTATTCTATAGATACCTGAACATAAATATGTCGAAAACTTCTCTTGTGAATCCATCTTAAAATATATAAAACAAAAAATTTATTTATAGAAAATCATTTTAGTAAAACCAATATGGAATCATTAAATTATTAATTTATAACTTTTTATTCCTATAAATGCTACTTGTTTTGTAAGAATTTTATTTTTTTCATTATTTTGAATTTCACAATAGACAATTGGGTTTTTTACCTTAAACTAAAATATATAACATTATACTTGATATTCACAATTTTTAAATTTTTACAAAATGATAAAGGAAACATAACTAAATTAATTATATTTTATAATTTTTTTATTATAAAATTTATTATTTGGAAAAATGTTTGGATGAAAATGGGTTTTCAAATAAATTTTCATCTTTAAAAACACCAGAACATAATGGTTAAGTATAAATAAAATGTATAAATATTAATGACACATATTTTACCTTGTTAAATGATTTTAAACTCCATTAATATTTTATTGAACAATATATTAATACTTATTGTTATTTTACTAATTTAATTATCTTTTTACATTATTAAAAAACACCATTTTGTATTTGGAGGTGTTGGAAACCTAAAATGTTCTATTTCAGAGACTTTGGGAGTAAAGTGTTCATTTTAACACTAAAAGAACTTCATATTAAATTTTATCACTAACTAATGAATTTATTTTAAAATGATATTCAAAAAATTTATGTAATGTTATTTTTACAATAATAGAACAACAGTTGTTAGTGGGAAAATGCAAGTTATGCTTGATAAAAAAAATTAAACTACGGATTGATGATATTATTTACCTTAATATTGAATTTAGAAATTTAAATTTCAATAGAGAATATCATAATGATAAAAAAACACATATTGAAGGGATTTATATCATATTAGTATGATTAAATTAATTAATGTTCATGGAAGTCCCTTTAAGATCATCATTGTGATAATGTGATTCAAAATTTCAAGTGTAATGTTTAACACAATAAATATATTATTATAACATTTTTATATCATGTAAAAAATATATTTTATGTAATAATATTGATGAATATTAAAATTATTATAATTAAATTTTTGAAATAAGATATTTGTTAAATAATTTTACAATAAATAATGAGTGGACATTAGTTTATGAACAAAATTATTCTTAGGTATTTGGAAAAAAATAGATATATAGAAAAGAAATGATGAAATTGGGAATTTTGTTAAATATAATTTTAAATTACATTCTAAATGATATTACCAAGTAGAAGGAATTCATTTTTAAGAATATTATTTACATATTTCTAATATATATGCAATTATAGTATTATTGTCTAATAATGCTTTTTATGGATTTAAATTATATCAAATTAATGTCAATAGTTCCTTTCAAAACAATAATATTCATTATGATGTGTATGTTAGACAGCCCCAAGAATATGTAAAGGAAATGTTTCTGGATCATGGTTTAAAAATTTATAAGGATTTATTTGGATTGAAATAGTATCATAGATTTTGGATAGAAATGTAAACTAGTTTTATCTTTGATAATTTTGATTAGCCGATGTTTGAAATACCGTACTATTTTTTAAAAAATTAATGTTCTGGTTATTGTGAACATTTATGTTAATGTAAATAATTTTGTATCATCATGGGAAAATCATTAAAATGTGTCATATAATTTATTGATAGTTGGATTTTTCATGTGTATGATGGGTGAATTTAAATTATTTCATGATCTTTAAATTATTCTATGAAATTATATTATTTCTATAAATCTATCAATGTATCCTAAAGATATAATAATGTTATATGAGTTAGAATCATGAAAAATTGTAAATACGTTGATTAGAATTACATTAAAATTATATATAGATAAATATATAATATCTATTAATGATAAAAATAAGTGTTCCATGATTTCATATTTGGTAAACATAACTACATCCATTCCATATTTAAATTTATCCATTCTCATGAGTTCTAGAAATCCATGTGGTCCTATGAAAGACCAAATTAAATCAATTAATCCAATCATTATATATGTCAATAGAACTTTGAATCTTGTATAATAATCCATATATAAAAAAATTTATTTAAAAATTTATTAAAATTCACATTTTGATGTATGTAATTTATATTGAAAAAATTTAAGTATGTGTAATTTTATTGGTTAATATTTAGTTTTAAGGGTATAAAAAATTATGTTTCTCTTTAACCTACTAAATAAAAATAAATAATTATTCTATATTGTTGTTCTAAATCATTATAGATTTCTAAAATCATTTATGATTTAGGTTCTTAGTATGAAAATATTGGTAAGTTAGATGATATTAGCACGACTATTTCTATTTCTGAAAAGTTTATACAACACACTCAGAATAAAAAAAATTAAGTTAAATTAAATTTTCATAAGGGTCATAAAGAAAGAGGAAATGGAAACCAAGAAATAATTTCTAAATACAATTATATTTATGAAATATTTAATAATCTGATCTACTTTATTATTTCATGAAAATGAGGATTTAACAATGAACGACGAGAATTAAAATGTCTATTGCATTATTTTACGGTAACATTAAATGATCTTACATTAATTTGTATTCAAGTTTTCATTAATTTTATATTAATTTATTATTTTCTTATTAGTTTAAATCATTTTATTTAATTACACATTTCCTTATTATGTTAGTTTTATTTGTTTTATCATACATACTAATTAATGAGTACTTACTATTGGTACCTTAAATTTTCAAAAACTAAAAATTTATAAATGGAATATCATTAATTATAACAAACAACTACTAAAATCAGATCAATATATACATCTAAATGATCTTAAAATTTAATGAATTATTCTATATCATTTACTTGTTTTTTGAAATAATTATGTTTTTTAATGTTTTATTAAATATTTATATTCATTTTTAATTCATGTTTCCATGAAAATTATGTTTATTAAAAGAAATGTTTCTTTATTTTAAATTAATTAATAAATTTATGGGGAGTAAAATTTTGACTATCAACCGAAGAAAATATATCTGTGTTCTTTATATGAATGGGAATAATAATCATTAAAAATATATTATTTTTCTATTGATATATTTTTATTATTATAGTTATAAATGTGGAGAGAAGAATAGAAATTTTTTGTGGTTTTGTAATTATAATAAATATGGTCAATGTTGAGTGGATACATGAACAACATTGATTATTATTGTCTTGATAATGATAGTATAATGAATTAATCAATAATAATATGAGTTTATTTTTTTACGTGGTAATCTATTTTTAATATTATTGTTAAAAATAGACTATGCCTTGAATTTTCCTTGTGAATTGCCCAAATATAAGGACCTTATGATTTAACAATATGTAAGTGACCTTGAATTATTTGACAATGTGTAAATGTTAAAAATGTACATATGTTAAAAAAATGAAAACACGTGAAAAAATGGAAAAGAATTAAACGAAAATATGAAAAAATATGAACATACTAGGTGAAAAAATTATGTTATATAATAAATAATAATGAAGTAACCACATGAACAAAAAATATGTGACTAAATGAATATAATTTTAGTTATAAAATGTTGAAAAATTAATTGACCTAATATTGAATAAGCATGTGAATAGATAACGATAAACAATGTGGCCATAAGATGAAAAATGACGTGACAAAAAGTTGATATTTACAAAGGTTTCAAATGCACATTATGTGTAATCTATGATCATATAAATGATTTTTCATTTTTTTTGTAAAAAAATGTATATTTTTATTTATGATTCAATATCTCAAATTAAAAAATGTTAATTAAATATTTTTATCATAATTTTGATATTTCATTAATACTTAATAATTTTAAATATAATTCATATTTTTTTGGGATGAATTATATGCATGATTAA
This sequence comes from Viscum album, assembly GCA_963277665.1. Lineage (NCBI taxonomy): Eukaryota > Viridiplantae > Streptophyta > Magnoliopsida > Santalales > Viscaceae > Viscum > Viscum album. Next base: position 1,032,866,046 of record OY728150.1, read on the forward strand.
ATGAATATCCTATTGTTTGATGACTCATAGTTTCGTATTTAGAATATATCTATTTTAAATGTAATAGTAATGGAGTTATAATTGTTCAACTTTAATACATAATCATATTTTATCATGAAACTTTAATTTTTATTATACTTGACCATTGATAACGTAGTTTTTATTCTAACAACTTATCATTTAACATAATTATATCAAAACTATAGATTACCAACGTGACCCTTGTGGGAATGTTTAACATATAATTTTAATTATGTGATCACATGATACATTGGGAAATACAAAATGTAACAAGCTAGAGTCATTTATTGTTTTTGATAAATGGGAGATGTTAAATAGAAATTTCTATAAAAGTTGATTAATATATAACATTGTGATATAAGAATGGTTAATGAATAAAACATAAAAAAACATCCTGTGATCATTACATATCTAATAATAATTTTGTCTTAATTTATCAATAATAATTTAAAGCAGTGATCCGTACTACCATAGAAATAACAACCACCATTTTTCATATTTTTCCCAATGTTATATTAATCTCTTTTATTTTGTTGATCTATATTGCGTGTGGGTTATTATGCTCATTTAAAATGTACATTTGAGTGATATTTTAATTGATGAAAATATTTACTTTTGGATGTACCTATAAGAAAAAATACATCACAATTTAGGTGGTTCTTCCAGCTAAAATATACATGCTAATATTTTGTATAAGCCACCATGGGAGACTGATTTTTCATTGGACTATGGATTTAGGTGATAAATAGTTAGTTTATGATTTCATAGTTAGTTTCTATCATATCAATCTACATATGGGATAGGTGGAGAGTGTATTTAGGTCTATTTAATATGAACTACTATAAAACTGTGTTTTTATGAGTTATATTATTTCTAATGTATTAATTATATTGATCTAATATAATCATTATATTTATTAGAAAAAAGTTCCAATTAATACAACATCTTTGTTAATGTAATATTATCCATGTCTGTTCAACATGATGTAAATCATTATATTCCCCTTTTATGATATTAGATATTTGGTATATATATATTTTTCTCTATCTTTAACTCATGAATTACCTATAATGTGATACATTATACAATACTAATTAACATACAAAATATATGATCTTGATTATATTTATTTTTTCCATTACCAATGATAATTAAAAGATTTATATGAATTATTTTACATTTATCATAGAAAAAATTATTTTGTCACTACAATATTATGTGATATTTCATCTTTTCAAATATAATTTGAAAATCATGTTACTAATCTCTCAAAACAATTAAGTAATTTTATTTATTATGACTATATCTCTTTCATCATGAAACATTGTAGTTAAATTAATGATGGGTCTAAGATAGTAGATTCTCTATGTTATATTTGTATACAAATATGTTTTACTACAATCATGGGTAACTATATTTAGGAAAGAATATATTAGGGAACATAACACTATGAAGGAAATTGGGATATATAGAATTTTTGAATAATATCCTTATTCATTTGTAGTTTAGATATTGTGTGGTTTTTCCAGAAACTAAAAATATGTATCATTACTAGAATGTTTATTAAATATTCAATAAGTAGATCATTACTAGTGCATAATGAGTGATTCAAAAACATCACACATGTATTTTCACTCAAAAGAGATATTGTTACGTTAAACTAGATATTCTTCCATAATCATTGTAAAAAAATTTAAAAATTATTTTTATGATTTTTTGAGTGTTATGTCATAGACCTAGATGCCAATTAATGGTGCACTAAGCCCTGTTGACCCCATCGCCTCAAGTACATCTCTCCAAATGATAGAGGATGGAGAATAGTAGTGAGGAACTAGGTGTGTTTATGGGAAAAAATTTAACTCATCACTAGAGTGTGTCAAAAATGATCTAAAATAACTAATAATTAGAAGAACCAGTATAATAATTAGACAATAAAAAATTCCAAGAAATATTTGATAAAAAATACCAAATGTAATATCATACACATATGATGATGATATAAGAAATATTTCACGAAAAATATACAAAATAATTATACATCACATCAGTGTCATATATATATAAAAAGTAAAAAAATGAAATACATTCCACTAGAATCATGAGCCACATCTTAGTACTTTTCCCCCCTTCCCATTTGAAATAAATTGAAACATGTTGCATGGATCTTTTCCTTGTCCATTACTATAATCATATTGCCTTTTCAACTACTCGTCGGTGGCCCATAGAGGGTGTGAGAGATAATCGCAATATTAAAACACTGAAGGTCTAGTTTTATATAGTTAGTGAATATATATAGAAAAAACAGTAAGTATGATGCAATAGGATAATCAAAGATGTGGTGAAATTAAATATCAAATAATATTCATCCTCTCACCAAAACCAATTTATTTCATCAATTTTATTTAAAAATAAGTATTTCAATTAACACACATGAATTTATAATTTATATTCACATTCATTAAATTATCTAACCTTTTTTTAATTATCAAAATATTGCGACCCAGATTTTATCCAATGTCCCCCATAATTATATGTTCAAAGGATTTTTAAACCGGATATACATAAAGTATAAGAAAAATTCAGAATACATGTCTCGAATTTTCCTTAGAGGATTCATCATATAAACCATTTCATTAATTATATAATTCAGAATCTGACCACATACATAGCATTAATAATTTGGAATCTATGTGTTGTTCTTAGTATAGTTTAAACCAAGAACATTACGAGCATGTCTATAGTGATCCTCATTGGAACCCATATCGCTCTAGGTGTAGAATAACATCACATCCATTCAAGTTCATCTTTGGATGTATTAGAAGGGAGAAAATTTTCTACCAATGGGATATAATATCAAATGCTCTCTGAGTTCATCCTTGGAAATCTATAAGTATGCCCAATTTCACTTGGCATATAATAGTCAACCCATGTTATTCTTTCCTTGTTAGTCCATATAAGGTGTCCATGTGTCACTCATGCATAATCATGGTAGAATCCATTATATTCTTATAATGAAATTCATATATTAATCATAATGGTACCAAATGCCGACAATAATTCAATCAATTCATCAAAATTTATTCAAAATCACATAAAATTTTCAAGGTCATCACCATATTCATTTGAAATAAACATCACCATAGAATATTTCTCCCAGAATTTTCTATGCTTAGAAGGATTATCCATTTAATAAACTCATAAGTGTGTTTTATTATTACAAGAATCATATGATAAACAAAAAAATAGTTGGAATATTTCAAGGGGAAATTATTCCATTATGTTTTCCGTTCTAATTACAATTACAAAAGATATTAAAAATTCAACCCACATACCATTTCACAATTTAATTCACAGTTGAAATCCCATTAAAATAGGTAATAATTTAAACTCTACGGCCTAAAAACTTAATATCCACCCTTGGTGGGAATATATACTATACACACCTCCAATGTGGTCGTTCGACTTCATGATTATTTTTTATTTAACATTTTTCAATGGGGCTCATTAATTTCCTGAGATTTACTTATTAATTTATATAATGTATTTATATCTATTCAAGGGGTGACACTCAAAATATTTGGCACACATGAGAGTGATATATATATATATATATATATAACAACTATGAAATTTAATAAAAAGGTATAGAATACAAATATTAGGTCTCTAATTGATTTCTCATTCAGTAAAATCTATCAATTTTTCATATATTGGTAACAAAATCTAAATATGAATAAAGAACATATAAATATGGAATTTTTAATTGAACATACATAGAATAGGCGATACCAAACCAAATTATTAATGGCACAAATAAATCTAGATCATAAAAATATATATCCAATGAGAAAAATGATTCTTGATTATGAGCTCAGAAGGAGAGTCGATATAAATTCATAGAATATTCACTGAAGAGGGATCTCAAAAGGGAGGGGATGTAAACATATGATCCTTGATTAAAATAGGTTAGAAGAAGATTTAATTAGAGATAGTTTCATAACATCACCTGATTTACTCAGCCATATGGGTTGGACAAACATTTGGTCAAACTGTGCGCCATCCATTCAAACATTTTTTGTAGTTAGAGGCACATTTCACAATCTCCTCACACGGTTTGTGTAACTATTCCCAAACTATACAAAACTACTCTATAAAAATTATATACATTAATGAATTAGTGTTAATAAAATTGGAATGTATAAAAAACAATGAGGCCTATAAATTCCCTATTTTTATCATTGCGTGGTTAGAAGTAGTAGTTCGACCTCACCACATGGTTTCTACTAATTGGGCAGTAAAACATTTTCACCACAACAACTAGGTTCCTGGATCCAAACTACCCTCATAAACCCCTTTCACATCCATGACCTCAAAATAAATTCATATTTGGAAATACAATAGCATTTATACTGAAAAATTAAAATAATTTAATGTATATACACTTCAAATAATTACTAGTCTATAACATGATTCAACCTTATTAAAATTAATCCCTGAATTTCCCATCCAAGTGTTGTTAAAATAATACCAGAAAACATCTGGCCGCTATGATCATGCATTGGCCTCTTGCTCCCTGGACTCATCCTGTATGTTTTTGTGATTCCATTGAACTCATATTAGGGGAATATAATGTAACCAATGAACATTCGTTCTATGTTGAGAAACACATATAGGATTCTCCTCAAAGGGCGCATCATACTATAACTCAACCTTATTGGGATGAATGATATGTGACAGGTCTGAATATTAGTAGTGTAACTGAGATACATGGAATTCGTCATGAATTTCCCATTACATTGGAGTTTACTACAATAAATAGGTGAATTAATCGAATCTATCTCAAGTATAGAACACATCAACATAATGCGGTAAAAGGTTACTCGGTCACCTGACCCTCCTATGTCCTCACCTCAGGGCAACATGAAAAATGACCTATTTCATAACCACAAACTCTAGAAGTCATGTGAATAGATCATCATATGATTGTAGTAAATAATGTGTAGTGTCCAACTAATTTCCAATCAACTCCTACTACATTGTTCTCAATTAAACAAGATGATGTAAAATCATAACTTCTTTTCTTGCCTTTATCCAACATAAGGGTGATCTGTGTGGCTTATCGTTCAAAGACTCATAATGAACCATCTAAAGAGTATTCTATAAGATATTATTGTTGGAGAAATCTACCGGGGTTATATTCCTCTCTAATGAAACATAAAAATCTAAGACCTATTTCCACCGCATGTCCTCAATCACCTAGAACATGTGCATCGACTATACATATTTCTAGGGGTAGGTTTCCATGATTAATATCGCATTTTTAAATAATGGAGTTGGAGTCCCTTTCTAAAACTATGAAGTAAACCAATAATCCCTATTGGAAATGAAAGTATATCGAACCCTATGAAGTCATACTATCTAAAAACAATACATCTTCTCAATATCATAAAATAAAAAGGTGTCTCTAATAGAATGAAAATGTAAAAACATTTCAAACCTTTCAATAACAACCCAAACGATGTCAATAACATGAGGTGAACTTCTTAATCCAATCCAAAAAATTCATCACAACATCAAAAAATTTCCACTCATGGATGATTAAATATGGTAAATGTTGGGTTGGTTGCTTATTCCCCACAATTACCTATTTATTAGTGGAAAATTTCATCAAAACCCATCTATATGTCTTTTCCTACCCAACCACTAGTATTGTTAATGTAAATCCAAATACATCGTGGTGATGTTCGGGTATACTACTAATGATGAATCCTTCATATCTCACATTAGATTCTTTTTCACATCTTAAGAACCCCATATGAGACTATGTCTATGTCGAATTAATTCCATTCCTATGGTCTAACCAGTAGTAGGTTCATCACCATCTACACACTCCCATAGATGTAGGCTCTCAGAAATGAATTGATTCCTCCTCAATTCTCTATCATGAAGGATTAATGTAATATCTATGGAAAATATAAAAGTATGTCCCTTACATTCATAAACATCTATGTTCATCTTAGTGGAACAACTATGAGCTACAACACAGTACTGGCCATCCATATTTCTTGTAACCGATTCCTCTTGTGCGATGCATTGGCCACATCATTGTTTTTACTAGGAATATATTCAAGCAATGAAAATAAAATATTTTATGTATTCCATAGACCTTTTCTACCTCAATTTTGGTCTTGCTATTCAAATATGGAGTTCAATATTTTATGTTATATATACAAAAGAACACCCTCTCTATTTAAGTAATGTCTCCAATAGTGCAATGTGTTAACAACATAAGATATCACAAGATAGTTCATTTTGTAATTTCTTTCACGTGGCCTAAACTCCAGAGAAACGTACACCACAACCCTATATCCCATAATAAGAACTACTCCATTACCAATATCTGATGCATCATAATACATAGTGTATCTCCTTCCTTTATCTAGATTAATCAGTATCATCACTGAGGTAAATCTCCCTTTTTTCTCCAAAAAGTCCATATCATTGGAATTTGACCAAGTTTATATAACACCATAGATATTCAAGCCCTTAAATGGTGCATATATGTGTGGGAAATATTATATTAAATTCTTGTAATATCCTTCTTGGCATAAGAAACATCATATTTCGATGATGATCTTGGTCTACTCCTAGTAAACTATATTTCTCAACGTAATTAGGTCAACTAATACATTTGTATTATAGACAATGTGACCCATTATGTGAATATGATTCATCAAAATGTTTCACTTTCTAAAAAAATAATATTAATGATTCTCTCCAAATTAATTAAATATGATATATATATTTATATCATGGTAATGTCAATTTTGATAATGTAAAAAGATATAATACATGCAAATAATGAAAAATGAATTAGGACAAGAATGGAAAACTCGGTTCATAATTGGCATAGATACCATTGGATAATTTGTGAGACCGAACTATATAACCAAATATAGGTATGAATAATGTTATTAAACAAAAATAATGATAACCTAATCTCAAATAAATATTACAGAAAACTAGAGGTCCTCAACGATAGTTTAAGAGACCATATTTCCAAGGAAGTGGATATCCGTTATTAACTATCAACTTGTTCAGTTTACGGTAATCTAGAAATATCATGATGTTTTCCATCCTTGGTTGTTAAAAAAAAGGACAAGTGAACCCAACAGATAAGTACTAAGTCAAATAAATACATTTTACCATAAATCCTTTACCATCCTCTTGGGATCATTCATCTCAGTAATATCCATATTATAAGAATGAATGGATACAAGTGTATCTCATGGAACTGTCTTGATAAATAACTATACCTATCACACTAGAGTAAATTTTACAAAGACTCTTAGGAAAACATCCCTGACATGATCATACAATGGATGTAAATCTAACTCACTTGTTCAATGATCATCTAGATAAAAACTCACAATATTTTCTATATTTCAACTTATCCCATGATGGTCATGAATATATTTTCTTTGATGGAAATCCAATTTTTCCTTTTGAATTAACACCCCACCCTCTATTTATGTAATGGTCACCCTTGGGTGATAGATGTCAATGAATCCATGAAAGTAGACTAACCAGTCCATCTCATGAATTGATTACAACATGCTGTCTCATGGACAATGATGACACATTTTATTTGACACCCAAAAATCTTGATTAGGAACTCCCTACACTGACATAGATCATCCATTATAATAATCATCATAGTGTCAATCATCATGACCCCATTAGGACAATAAACAACAATCAAAGGGTTCTCCACAGTAAGAAAAAATATAAATGCATGGAAGCACCTGGATGAAAATGAATAGAATCAAAAGTAGAGGAAACTAGAATAGTACCTCTCACTCTATAATTTTTGGGATCCTAATCCTACGTTTTGTGTTTCACTACCGATATCTATCCATATTCATAACCCTCTGATATTGTATAGCTACCCTGACAAAATAAACACTACTATTAATGTAAAATTGGGGTATTACAACCAAAACCACACCCACTACCTCAAACTAATTGGATGGCTCTAATCCGTCTCCTAACCTGATAGGATTCTGCTAACCCCTCTCCATTATGGGGAGTTGGTACATAACTTATCTCTTTGGCTGAAAGATGATATGTTTTCCAAAATCATTATAAATTGTCCATACTTCCAATTTATCAACACTCAACAAGGCCCCTCACACAATAACGTATATATTTTTCTTATTTATTGCACTAGTATCACCTCACCTCAAAACATGAGTATGTTCTATGGAGGCTAATATTACCATGAAGAATCTATAGGTTCCTTTTTCTAATGCTAGTAAAAGCAATACAAAATTTTAGTTCTGAACAAACATGGTTCGCAACTACAACCACTCTCGGGTTATGGGTAGTAATAGTCACATAATTGACTAATTTAGAAATGGTATTCAACTAAAATACAATTACTTTGGAAAGTATTCCATACATTATACCATCCTCAAATTACCTGATTATAGATGGCATGTCACCCATCAGATTTAGTGTAAATTGCTAGAGATCAAAAAAATGGGAAGATTAGTCAATAATGGATACCACAACTTCCTTCAGATGCATGATATCCTGGGATCTATCAGCCTATAATTTCTCAGTATAGATTTAGTCATTGAAGGACAATTGAAAATTACATCAAGATGTCTCCCAAAGATGATATGTCTAAGTAATGTTGTCTCACAATCTCTTAGTGGAATCACACAACATATAAGTAAAGATATTTACCCTTTTAAAAAGATGAATCTCTAAAATCTAATAGATTTATTGGATTTTATATAGGAAATACCCAATACAATCTATTCGACAGTCACCTTAAACCATGAGTGGATGATGCTCCTTAAACATATATGTCAACTCTACCATAGTAGAGGAAAGTCATGGTGCTCCTTGAATGGTATGTATAAATCGCATGAATCCCACATGAAATTATGCCTCAGCATATGTGTCTGGTAATTCTACTAGGTCCATAACTGGCACTAATGGAGAATCTAATAGTATCCCATGGCCCACTATCTTTAGAGGACTATAATCTCCAACATCCTAGCTTATAATTGGCGGAAATCATAGTGCAATACCGCTAAAAATTCAAAGGTAACAACACAGATAATGATTATTATCAATGTTTCTATCTCAAGGTTTTTTCCTTGATTGATTTAGGATATTCTCATTCTATTCTGGAACCCACTCTTGCCTATGCTTTGGTAGTATATGTAGTGACGATTCCCATTCCCATGGTGTTAAGTACACTAGTCGGAGGCCAGACCATGTTGTTTGATGTGCGATGAGGATGTAGACTAATAATGGGGTCATATTAGCCCCATGTGGATATCATATAACTATAGTTTCAAAAATATGATGTCATAATCAAAATTGGATGGTATTATTTCGCACATCCAATTATCAACTGCTTCTAGAAGAGAGTTGTTTTTTCAGATGTGGATGGTCAAAATGTGGTTTTCGTTAATGAGTTGGGTTTCCATGTTGGCAGTCATCATGTGGATCAACTCATCTAGTTGTTGGATGATCTATGAGTTTAATTACTGCACACTAATGTGGTATAGGTTTCTTTATTCATTTTGAGAATTTCTATATGTTGTTCTAAAGAGGTTGTGATGTTATCCCCTCTATGTGATGTTGATTTATGGATATACATATTGTTGAGTGATTCTCTAATTTTTACAGATCTTTATAGGATAAATCCTTCTAGGTTATTGGAGTTACGATTATAGGTAGATGATCTAATGAAAAATGGTCTTATCTGGCCCGTTTTATCATCATCGAGTTCTCCAGCATTGTTTGCAAGGAAGGGGAATAGTGTTTTGAGGGTTTTCATAGACTACCAGAGGATGAATTATGTGACGATCGAGAAAAATTACACTCTTTTAGGAATAGATGACCTTTTCAACCAGTTAAGAGAGGTAAATTGGTTTTAAAGATTGATCTGCGATCTTTATATCACCATTTATGGGATAAAGAGGGGGATATCTTGAAAACTGCATTCAGATGCAGGTATGGGAACTTTGATTTTTTGGTCATGTTGTTTGGTATTATGAACTCACTAGAAATTTTTGTGGTTCTTATGAATTCTGTGTTCCATGAGTTCCAAGATAAGTTCGTCATCATATTCATCAATTATATACTGATATATTCAATGATTGACGAGGATCCTGCCAATCATCTCATAATTGTATTGAAGGTCCTTCGACACCTGTGACTCTATGAAAATTTTTCCAAGTGCATTTTCTATAGATGAGATGTGTATTTCCTTGTTCATGTGGCATCCCAACAGAGTGTGGTAGCAGAACGATCACAGAATAAAGTAGTTCCTTCTCAGGAAATACCCATTAATGTTTCGTAAGATCCGAATATTCATTCTCATGAAGGCTATTATCATAGTTGGGTACTCTATTTATCTGATGTTGCAGCCTCTTTGATTGCTCTAACTAAGAAAGAACAAGTTTTTTTGTGTGGACTGGGTAGTTTCAGACAATGTTCGTCTATCTGGTGTTGATGTTGGTTAGTGCTATAGTGCTTTGGTAGCCAGAGGAAGGGGTTATGCTTGAGGTGTTTTTTGATGCATCATGTATGGGCTTGGAATGCATCAAGATGATTCAATGGGAAGTAATATTTTACGGGTCTAGGTAGTTACATCCCCATGAGTGTTACTATTCCACCCATGATCTGGATGTAGCAGTGGTCATGTTTATTTTTTGAATATTTGGCAGCATTACATTATTGGGGAGCACTTTGTGGTCATTAAGGATCATATGACAGTGAGTTAAATCTTTTCCCATCGTGAACTAAATTTGTGGTATTGGATGTGGATGGAGATTCTTTTTGATAGTGATATTGATATCTCCTACACATCAGGAAAGGGGACAATCTGGGGTGATACTCTGAGAAGGAAGTCGTAGAGGGAGGTTTTTCAGGAATCTGTCGATGCATGGAAAGTGATGGAAGGGTTGGATTCCTTTCACATAGATGTAAGAGTGGTATATGGTAGAGAATTTTTTGTTTTTGATGATATTGTTTTCATTTCTATGCTATAAAGAAGAGGGTTCTTGGTGGGTGATTCACAGGTGGATGTGATTCATGATTGTGATATCTATGGTGATGCTCTAGAGGGATTGTAAGATGATGTTCAGAATGAGATTCTTTTCATTGGGACATTTTTTTGGTAGAGGTACACGATGGGGTCCTTCATGAGTTTCATAACACACCTTTATTAGTACACATAAGAGTTTACAATATGCACCAAGGGTTGAGGATGCAGTTTTGGTGTCACTGGATGAAATGGGAAGTCACGAAGTTTGTGGTAAGGTTTATAGTTTTCCAACATTTAAAGGTGGAGGGCCATGTTCCCGATAATTTGTTATATCTTTTTAATTTCCCTTGGTTGAAGTGGGGTGCCATCTAAATGGATTTTATCACATGGTTACCGAGAGTTCAAGGAGGATACAATTCTATCTAGCTGATAGTAGATAAATTTATTAAATTTTCCCACTTCATAGTGAGTGAGGAGTCGGGAATAGTGGATGACTTGGCTAAGAGGTACCTGGATGAAGTGATAGGGATGCATGGAGTTCCGAGGTCCATTTTCTCAGATCGGGATGTGAGTTTACCTCAAAAGTTTGGAGACCGTGGAATCATTGTTTTGACACCCTGTTACACCTTATACCTGCTTTACACCCATATAATGATGGCCAAATAGAGAGGACTATCTAGATGATAGAGTAATTATTGTGGCTGTGCGTCTTGGACATTGGAAGATCTTGGGTTTGACACCTGACTATGATGGAGTTCTCCTAAAATAATATGTTTCACTATTCCATCAACATGGATCTATTTGATGAATTGCATGGAAGAAAAATTCCATCTCTGTCGTTCATGAGGGAGGTTGGGGAGAAGACATTTCTTGGCCATGATGCGGTGCAGAACAAGACATAGAAAATTCAATTTGTTTGTGAGGATGAAAGTAGTGAATGGAAATCATAAGATGTTTTCTAATCATAAAACGAGCCCCTTGGAGTTTAAGGAGGGGACCATGTTTTCTTGAAGTTTTTCCCTTGATCTGGTAAGTGGAGTTTCAGCAGAGGGAGTATGCTTTCACCTGGGTTAGTTGGGTACCATGAGGTGTTAGGGTGAATTGTTGAGGTGGAACATCATTTTGTGTTTCCAACGCAGTTTGAAAGGATCCATGATGTCTTCTATGTCTCTCAACTCCTTTGGTATTTACACTATGACTACCAAGTCATCGATTGGTGATAGATTTATATCGATGATGATCCAACATTTGTGGAATAACCAATGGATATCTAGGATCATCAGGAGAAGGTGATGCATAGAAAAATCATTCCATTGGTACAAGTGTTGTGGAGGCAGGTTGTATAAAATTAGAGTACATGGGAGCGAGAAACATGTTTGTATGCCCATTAATAAAATTTATTTTGAGCATTTCTTTTTTTTTAAAATTTCACAAACCTTTTCTTTTAATATGAGTCATTTTTTTGAGATGTGTGTTGTGTGGTATATTGTAAATTCTTAACATACCAAGAGGGGCGTATTAGATTCCTAATAGATATGGATTAACTCTTTTGTGATTAAAACCATGTGGGTGTGTCACTACCATCCCAAGAAGATTGTATCTTGACTTGAGGGCATAAACCCTTGGTTTTGTGTTTATGATAGTGTAGTATATTGGCCTTAGAGGTTTTCTGTTTGGGTTGGGTAGAGGGTGAGATGGTTACACAAAGGATGAGTGGTAGTGTGGTTGTGTGAGAAGAGGCAACTTGTGGTTGTGGTGGAGAGGTATTTTAGTGTGTTGTGGTCATTTGGGTGGGCATGTTTGTCTTGTGGTAGTGTTTGATGAGTGATGAGATCATTGATAAGTATGTCACGGGGTGGGTGTTTGAACACCATATTCTAATATGTTTGGTTTTATATTCTCATGGGTGATAATTGTTTGATATGTTTTTATGTAATAGTATGTGCCCTCCCAATCAATTACATTTCCAATTTTGGTTATTTTAGGAGATCGTAGAATGGTCCTTGAGTTTTCATAGGAGTTGGGGAGTGCAACAAGGCTTAAACCAGATTACACATCATGTTTTTAGGTTAAATGGAATAATGTTTAGTTTCACATATTTTCTAGTATGGTTCATAATGTGTAATGTTTTGGGGTTTGATACATAAAATAAATTGAATGACGATGTGTTTTTTCAGTGGAATTCGAAATCGAGGGATTTCACGAGGTGAAAGGGGATTTCACATTGTGTAATCCTCTACTTCTATAATGTTTTAAATATTTTTCCAGCCATTCGAGTTATCAAAACCTCTGGATGCAGTGATACACCATCAACCCAAGGGGACTAAGTGACCCCACTTATACATCATGATTATTCCATCATCAAGTATCCTTACTGATATTTCCTCATTTGATCTATAGATATCTAACTTCAATCTATGGCGTGTTCATCTCCCTTTCTCCAATTTCTTTTATGTTGGTCCATCTCTTACTCCAGTTATTCTTTTAATGTAATTTGGAATGTTCTATTCAAGTTATAATGGGATTCTATTTAGTTTTTGTCAATGTGGTGGTACCATAACATCCTCTAGTGGATGAATACATTACAGGAGAGGTAATAATAGGTCTATTATATGACATGTTATCATACGAACAATGTTGAAAAAAAAAGTTAAGATTTTCATCATTTATCTTTAATTGTGAATCATGTGAAAGGGATTTACTTTTTTTCACTAATGCAACATGGTTGTGCCAGGATAGTAAATGATTATAACTGGTTAAATGAAACTAAAATGGCTAGGGGGATCCTATTTATATTCCTTTGTAGTTTAGATATTATTATTGTGATGTTTTGAATTATACGAGCTTTATTCCCTACTGAAAATCACTATTTTTTCGGGGCCCTTGTCTATGAACTAAATGTATTTCATGATTTGTTTCCATGTTTAACGTGTATATATAAAAATTTGGTTAATCAAATAAATTTTTCGACAAAATAAATACCCCATATCTTAGTTTTTGTAATAAACACCCTTAAATAAATAAGAGGAATTAAATAAGTGACCCTTTACGAAATCTAAAAATGAATTACATCATGGTCTATTTCGAGATGTGTGGAATGGTTGTGATTACATGTGTGGGACTAACGAAATGAGAAATTCATATGTCGTGATGTGTTTTTTTCTCTGGTTTTTGTTGTGGTATATCTATGAGCATAGTTGTGTGTTGTGGTTTTTCCAGGGTGGTGTTATGGATGAAATTTTAGAAGATTCTTCATCATGGATGTGTAATATAATATGAGGTTAAGGGACTAATTTATTGTGGAATGAATGATATTTTTTGTGCAGTAGGATTGTGATCTGGTTGTGTGGTAATGTGTTATCAAACATGGTTGATAGATGGGGTTTGGTTCCATTGATTTATGATATACCATTAATGGGTATTAAACATGGAGAATATGGAACTATGTTTCCTTAATGTGGAGCTAGATTATTATATTTATCAGGATATTCACCATTTCAAATGAATGTTTTTGTTGTCTACGGTGTGTTGTGTTTAGCGGTTTCCCATGTATTGATGGAATGAACAAATACATAATTAAAAAAATGTATAATGGATTGTGTTAGTATGGAAAAAATAATGGAAATGGTTAATGGATGAATAAATTTTGGTTACATTGGGTAATGATAAAAAATAAAATAAATTTGGTGACTAATTCAAATTTATGGGAAAGTGAGAAGGGTATATAGTTTATTTTCTAGGGTTATTCATGTTGATGTAGCAATGATTTGGGAAGTATTGTGATCCGATTGTCTATTTGAGAACCCATTGTTTGGGAAGGTATTTTTGGTATCATATATTTATATAATTTTACTTTCCATGTGATTTTTATACGCACCTCACCTGAGTTGAGCACTACGGGATGAAAATTCCCATCATCACGGGAGATGGTATGTTTCGTAAACATCCTAGTGGGGTGATTGATGGTTGGCCACCCAATATTCCTTACTCTCTATTCTAATCGGTGATACACAATATTATATAGGTTGGTTGTGGTTTGTGTGGACTAGGTGTCTATGGGTGAATTTTTCTTTCCCAACAATCTATGGGATGAGACATTTTGTATAGTCCCAGGTGTATTCTAGATGAGATGAGTTGTGGATTCACATGGGTCCTTCAACTACATACTCATCTCTAGAATCTCTACATGATCAATCCATTATGATGGAAAAAGTTCTCAGGGCTTCCAAACTGTGTTAGTCAATGCATTATTGTATCTCAATAAGGGGATATAAGCCCAAAATTTCCACTTCAAGGAATTAAAAATACACATCATCCACTTCCTGGATCTAGAATTATATTGATCCCACTTCTATAAGAGAAATACTATATAATTGGTGATTAATCATATATAACCCCTATGAATGATCCCATCAGAATATTCATAGTTTTTCTTCTCACCCATTAAATAAAACCTTGATCCATCTCCATGGATACAAGTCATCTTATTCCATAAACAATAATTAAGGGAATGGGTTTGTCATATCTATTAAATACTTATGATGACATCGTAACTCCTCATAAATACTAATAATTGATCCCATTAGAATATATTAAATGAAAAATCTAGTTCACTCTATCAGTAGATGTGTATAATTATTGGTTCACCTAAAGTCAGAGACCCCAAGAGAAAGGGTCCAGCTAAAGAATCACTCTAAATTTCAAATTATCAATCTTGTGATTTTGGATGGATAGAGTGGATTTTGGTCTTCTAATATAGTACATAATATAATGTATATAAGATATATATTATACCCTAAATCATCATGAGAGACTTGGAATTGTATGACATCGTAGCCAAATGTTTTCCCATCACATGACCACCAGATCTCTATAACTATAGTGGAATACAATATCATTTTCGAAACAATTATTGTTTAATTACACATATAGCTAAAATAACTACACCTAGTCTATATTCTCCAAACATTAGACATCCCTTCTACTTATGAGGCCTCTAACTAGGAGGTCAGTCAAAAATCACTCGGAATACTATGTGACTGTTCGGACAATCCTGAGTGAGATGTCTCTAACCATTGCATGAGAAGCACTACCTATCCATTGTGTGAATTTTTTTAATATCTATAAAATGATGATCCTATTAAACAAAATCATCTCTATATGTATATAAAATTCATATTTTCTTTTGAACTGCCAATGCCTATAATAAATAGAGGTCTTAGTTCCTGGTTTCCTACATCTGGCCCCCATTGCCTGGTTTTCCCCTTATAAGAATCTCTCCTCTTCTAGAGATCACCCACAAACTATATCATAGGTCATAATGAAGAGATATATCAATCCACTCATGAAATCTAATAATAATACATTATATATATTCCACTACCAAAATAATGGATACATAACTATATCCAAAAAGTATCACAAGGGTTTTGTGAACCTTACTGAGTACCCATCCATAGTCATACATAACTACTATAACTGAAGAAGATCATGTATGTGTGGTGATAACAGTGTGTAAATAGAGAAATATTTGATATATATATTCTAAATGTTCAACTAGGATAGAGTTGTATCATATTATGAATATGTCACTAGGATCCACCATCACTCAACAGGGAACTGAAGAAGACGCAGTGCAATAACCATTACCAGATATCTGGAATTCCTCACGAGGAAGAGAACTAATGTAATTACATCTATATTTTACTCAGATATCTTTATTTCATTCTCATCCCAAAAAATTTGTGATCAATTGATTTAAATTTCAAGGATTACACTCCTTGTGTGAACATCCTTTACCAATAATTCTAGAATAAAATTATATTCAATAGGTTGTGTCATAAATTGAAAATCACATAGATGTACTATTTTATATAAGACCTCAATATTGAAATGTATTACATAGGGGATCATCCACATGATGATTTAGTGGAGTCATTTTTGGATGTATTTGATGATGTATCATGAAATAAACATGGTGGTCCATAGTCAATTGGCATATATGGATAGCATTCCCAATATGTATTTGGAAACCATAACACATTCTAATATGATGCATGTACCATTATTTTCTCAATAACTAGTTCCTAATTATCCTTTTCAACTTAAAAGTTATAAAAGTCTTTCTTAGTGTACATTTTTCCCACATCACCAATACATGAGTCTTTTGACTGAATTAATAACTTAGAATACATTAAAAGGTGTCCATAAATCATAACCAAACATTATGTATAGAAAATCCAATCTATTGTCCTAAGGTAGATTTCGATGACTCTAATACCACAATATAATAACTCCGATAATAGAGGCCTAAATGGATTTAGATAATATTAGTGTTACAACCTTAAAGGAATCTCTAATAGGTTAGGGGATGGAGATCATCTATGAATTTGTATATCACACAAATGGGTGTCATTAACATAATGAACCTATGCAAATAAAAAAAATCTACATTAAGTATAATGATAAAATGTAAACAAAACACCTATTTCAAATTCTTAGGTAACATGTATCCCATATTAGATTTTAAAATAGATACTAAAAGTAATAATGTAAAATAAATTGCAGCGAAAAACATAAAATGATCCCTTCTTTCTCAATGTGATTGTAAACTGTCAAATGAAACTTCGGGGAAACATATAATTATATATATATATATATATAATTATATTACTACTCATAGTCATCATATGATATCATTAAATGGATTTCCTTGTATATAATACATGAAATTTATAGTAAATTCCCATTTAGGGTTGAGTATAAAAGATCCCAGTAGGATACAATGGAATCACTAATAGTAAGGCATAAAGTGTTTTCATATGAACACAATATAGTTTATCAAAATGAGAGTCATAGAAATAATTTAAAAAATGATATACGCTAAATATAAAAATAATTTCAAAATTTTATATCCAACACTTTTCACAAAAGGTTTTCACTTGAATATCATTATTAGCAGTTGAAAAGGAGGGATTACTCCCTGATCCATGCTTCAACTAAAGAAAATCATCATAGATGTCCTTCTCATCAGTCTTCCCATAGATATAGTCTTATGATCTTTCAAGATCTCAATATATCGGAAGAACATTACACCCAATTCCATAAGGGGACACCATGTACAGGTTTGTATTTTATATAAGTATATGATATCTACACCCTATGAATTGGGGTCATTTTGATATATCCAAGACCACTATGATATGATAAAGAAATCCACCATAGTACCATATGGGTATACAAAAAAACTGAATTGATGTTTTATAGGGAATCACAATAATATTACTTGATGATAAGAAAACATTACACCCACATAAGAAAAGAAAAAAGTATTTTTCTCTTCCATACATGGTATTTTCAGAAAAAAGGGATCTAAACTCCCTTATATAGAGTATACGACGTGTATTAGAAGGTAAATGATGTGTATTTAAAACCAATGGATCTATCATGTCTCTTTATATCACATGCAATGTAATAATCCAAATAAAATTAGTTTCCACTCATGGATAAATAGTTTGTATTGGTCATCTTGTGGACCGACATGCAAGAAACAGGCCCTTCGGTACTTATTTTCATGATGATGTAGTGTACCACCGACTATGTAACTATCTATGTATGATTTCATGTACTCTGGGATTACACATCTTACCGCCATTAATTGTATGAACATAGTGTGATATGTGTCATATAGAATGTAATATTATTCTTCCCATTTAAACCTTATCTTCATGTATAGGTCCATCCATGGTGCCTATCTTTGGATTACACAAAATGTGGCAAGGGATTCATATGAACATATAAGTGCTAAAAGTTTCATCTGATTAAATAATTACCATCATACAACATTCCTTGAGAACTCAAATATGCATTCAATCAAGGCTCACAATCACCAGTATCCCGAATATGATTTGAAATCATCATGGAAAATATACTATTGATCCATAATGGCACCACTCCATTCTTTTTTCACATTTCTAGTAGGAAAAATATGATCCACCAATCCCAATCATCCTCTAATAAACCACCTACATCTTCTCACCTCGATTTCACATTCGATCATAAACTGCACCTACAGTACTAATCACATGTAAATTCAAAACTCATCCTGATCAGGGACATGATCCAATACATAGATACAAATTGCATGTATAATTTAATTTTTTTATTTTATGATGGTACCATGATATACTCATAATATTTATATGAGTTCAAATTTCATTTATGAATCACTCATATAAATCATATTGAAAATGATTGACACCTATAATAAAAAAATAGTAATATTATTTCTATAATTTTTATTACTTGGAACGTGTTTTCTCTAATGATGTAATATATGTTGATCATTCAAATAAAATGGAACAGATGTAATATCAAAGAAAAGTTAATATATCATGGATACATAGTCACATTAGATTAGTTTGTTTCTATAAATAATTTGTTCAGATTGATTATTCATTTTCTAATTCATTAAACATGTAAAAGCATAAATGGTTTACATTCATGTTTTACTTGGTATGTAATGAATGTATTTAAAAATTATACAATATTTTTTTAATGAATCGATATTGAATTTACTATTAAGAAGGAATGTATTTGTTATATATGGAGTTACATAAAAGAATGGATATTTTTGTTCCATTATAGGGGATCACATACATGTTTACTAACATTATAACAATGCATGATTCAAGAATACAACAATCCAAACTATGATTATGAGTTGGTATTTATAACACTTTTAATGAATATAATAATAAATTTTATTCATGTATAAAGGTATGAAATATACATGTATCCCAAATATTTGGAGTACATATTTATGTCTATTTTTATTTAATTTTAACGTTGGGTTTTAATCGATGTTTATAAAGGAGAAGTTGGAAATCATTTTTCAACATACATTGAAACTATTTCCATCTCCAATGTTAATGAAAAAATTGTTATTCAACATCTGTTTATATGAAAAACTGATGCCAAATGATAATGTTTAAAAAAATAATAAAAATATTACATCCCCAAAAAATAACTAGTGTACTTGTAATACAAAAAAATATATAATTCACTCAATAGTTATAAGTACAAGTATATAAAATTAAAAAATTGATTTCATAATAAAAAACACTGGCTTAATGATATATTAATGTTGATTTAAAAACTCATACCTAATAAAATATAACATAACCATCTGATGTTATTGTGGAAGTGTTACCTTTATATTATTAATATAAACCAAAAATTATAAAAAAAGAGATATTTTATATAAAGATTATTATAAATGTATAAAATAAATATTAAAAGAAACATACTTGATAACATAAATAAAAAAAATCATAAAAACTAGTTTTCAAAAAAGAATAATAATTGAGTAAGTTCATCATCCATATACGACTTCATTTCATTGAATATCTATAATGAAATTACATGATATAACATTGAAATTAAAATACTATGAAATATAACATAAAATAGTTAATTTAATTAAAAAAAACATATGAAATATAGTTGTTACTTCAGTTGTGATTATCTAAAACATGAATCATGCAACAAAATAACCACAGTGTATGCTTCGTTGTTGACGATTTCACTGAGGTTCTAAAAAAATTACTTGATATTAAAAACCAATATATATATATATATATATAAAACAACAAATATTATCCAATATAAAAATATTTTCATGTACATTCATGTATTGGATTGGATTTGGATTCTTTTTCGATAAGTGGTCATTATTAAACATTATCCATTACCCACATTTTCATATATACTAACTAATAAAATATGAATAAAAAATAAATATAAAATAAATGAACAATAAAAAAGAAAAAACAAACTTTTCTAACAATGTGTTGAATTTTTTACAAACATGGCCTAATAATGAAAAAATCAATATATAGTGAATTATGTTATACAAAATACACCTAATATCCAATTCCCTCTACAATAAAAAATGATAAAAATTAATGAAATCATAATGAAAATTATTTCATAATTATATTATTTTTCATAACCATTAATGAATGTTATAAACCTATATCCAATATTTGTGTTTGATAATCACTCAGATAAATATTTAACTCTATCAAAAAATTTGAAATATTGCACAACTGTTGAAATTAATTCTGAATCCATAAAACCATAAACAAAAGTGCCCTCATTTTGCATCATAAGCGTGTATAGATACCCAATTAAATATGTAAAATATTAACTCACTTAAAATAATCTTTATATGGTGAAAATTTTAGACTCAAACGTAAATATAATTACATAGAAGACAATTGTAACATAGGAACCCTGATATCTTTAATCTCTATCTAATCCATGATATATTTTTTAAATATTATTAATGGATAGTCTCTCAGAAATATTTAAACCATCATCTAAAACTCATATATATTATCCATCTTCAAAGAAATCTGTGATAATTTGTTTATCTCACCAGAAATAGAAGTATCTACAACAACATGATTCAGAACCATTTTTTTATTTACATCATTTC
Organism: Viscum album; assembly: GCA_963277665.1. Classification (NCBI taxonomy): domain Eukaryota; kingdom Viridiplantae; phylum Streptophyta; class Magnoliopsida; order Santalales; family Viscaceae; genus Viscum; species Viscum album. Next base: position 1,032,887,639 of record OY728150.1, read on the forward strand.
ATTTGATTATAGATAATCTTAAAAAAATTAATGTTAGAAAACAATTCTAGTAATTTTAAATCATATTTAATTAATATTTAGAATCAATACATACGTTGTATGATAGATAAAATATACAGTTATTTGGCCAAAGTAAAAACTGACCCATAGAATCCAAAACTATGGTAATATCATCGGTAGGATATGGTAATGTACACTTATGTTTAATAATATCTTGAAAATATACTATAAAATAATACAACTAAAGTGGATGGTATTATACATAATCATTATGAATATGTAGGACTCCATACATTAAAATAAATACATGAGTATCTACATCATGTAACTCACAATATATAGTTGGGTTTGAAAGAGGAGGTGGAGGATCTGAGGAGGTAGGTTGTGTGGGTTAGGGTATCTCGGCAGTCTATACAAGTTGCACATCAAACTATGAAGGATTAAAAGACTGGGCATGTAGGGTGGGCTGGGCCAATAGGGTAGTATATACATGATGCGCATATGACAGTTAAGACTGAAAGGACTGTGTAGGCTAGGTAGGCTGAGCAAAATATTATCGTCTCGTTAATTTTTCAAACATAATTGGCCTAGATGATTGGATTTTATCACCCATGGACTATTTAATTTCATTCATCTCTTCTTCTATGGAATCCATTTCTGGATATCTTGTCTTCCTACAATTTTTACTAAAAAAATCATAATACTAAAACCCTCTTTATATCCTCATAGTATGCCTAAGTGTTCTTACATTACTAAAGTCATAGATATGATACCCATTTAACCCTTAGGGATAAGTGTCACATTAATATATTTATCCTAAAGATCATCCTGAGATATAAAATGTAAATTTTATATAAATTATTTTAATTTAAAAAATATAATAATTAATGAAAGATAAAAATTATTTACTTATAGTACACTCATCTAATTCTGTACCATGATCTGTAAGATATATGCCATTTTTTTCTTCTCTCTCATTTCCACTTTTCACAGAGAGAGGGAGGAGAGGGAGGACCAAACTATACCTTTTCTGAATGACTACTAAATCGAGCTCTTAATGCTTCAAATTTTCATAAATCATTTTCTACTCCAATTAGTAATACCCTCCACATGATAATATTTTAGGGTATACATTTTTCTACTAGGTCACTTTATGAGATCTCATAGAGGATTGATTATTAAAAATAAACTAATAATTAATTAGATAAATACATAATAAATTTTACAAAATAAAATTATTATAATATCTGAATTTTTTGTCTGCTCGATTGCCCATTAATTTATTGCATGTACCTTTATCTATAAAATGATACATAATGAATGGGAATTCATACATTTTCATTCCAAATACATAATTTTGTGTCATCTTTGTTTTAAATTCTCTCCATCAAACCACTCCTAAAGAAAGAATTTTTTTTACTATTTTATTTTATTTCCTCAAAATTTAATGTCATCTCTAATTGAAAAAATTTAATATATCATTTACAATATTTAATAATAAAAAATTGGGATAAAATTAATCAATTTGGTATTTTATAGTAATGGACTCCCAAATATTCTATTTTTCCATCCTATTAATGGACTTCCAATTAGGATATGAAATACTCATCATACTATAGATTTGCACTGATATATAATAGATAAGTTGAACTGCATTTGGGACGATTTGATTATTGTTATCAAAAAAAATGTAATCTCTTTTCTCTACGAGTAGGTTGCAGTTTTGTTAAATGTGTACTAATAATTTTAACTGCATCAGATCATGATTTCTCAATAGTAACATGAGAAGTCTCCTCTACTAAGGATGCAACAATAGTTCTCCAAAAAAATTAAAAATTAAAAATTTTATGTTATTAAATAATTATATTAATGAATATTTAATAATATGAAAAAATATATTCCTGAGTAACTTATCCTCTCTCTCAGTATTTTTAATTAGATGATGCAGGTTGGATGTAATTTTTTATTCCTTCATATCATTAGAAATCTGAATATTTAGTATGAAGGCTGAAAAAATAAGTAATAAAAAAAGTGGCATGCACATGTATGTTTCAAAATAATAAAAAAATTTAAATAATTACCAAAATAATTAGGAGACTAATGTACTATTTTCCCAAATTACTTCATCATGATCATTATGTACTATAAGCCCTATATCTTCCTCATAGACATTGTAATCATCCGAAAATCGCAGAATAGATGAATAAGGCTCATATAAGTCAATAACATCATCAACATCATCCTCATCACCCAAATTGTACCCTTTTCAAAGAAAAATGAATGACCACTAACCATTTGATGGTCAATGAAATAAAATATCTACTTCTCACGTGCCACGTAGAATAATGGTTCAACATTGTAATTAAATATTTTCAAATAAACCATTGTAAATCCAAAATCATCATGTTTCAGACCACTATTGATATCAACCCAATTATACATAAACATAGTGACTCAAAAAAAATTTAAATAAATTTTCCACATATCTTTCAAAACTAAATAACACATAGATAAAGAATAAATTTGGTTTTAATCTTTTGTGCATGAAAAATGAAATGTTTTAAGGATAACCATCTCACCAATATTTTGAATGAAACATTTTTCATCTATCATTTCTTGTGTTAAATGATTACACATTAATATCAAAACCAGACCATGTTATCACATTAAGAGTTGTCCCCCATTAAAAATATTCCAATGTTTCTTAAGTTGATATATTTATGCTCACATTGTCTTTGTACCATGAAACAAATGTCTTTTTATGCTGAATCATTAACCAATTTTCTTTTCTTTTTGTATTTTTTCTACTTAATTATAAAATATCTAGTGATATATATGATTGAACATCATCTATGTTGTTCAAAATGTATAAATGTGACTCCATCACTTCATCACGTGGAATGAGCATTAACTTTAATCCTTGAATCCCTCCCCCTTTGCTATCATCTATCAAATATCAAGATATAGGGAATCCTATATGATCCACTTCATAATAATAATTTCTACAAAACTCAATCACCTATTCTAATAAATATTTTTTAATAATAGATGCCTTTGGGTAATAAAGATTCTTAACACATCCCTTTAAAATGTTTATATACCTTTCAAAATTATACATCCAATGTAAATAAACAGGACCACATAGTCTTATCTCAAGCACTAGATGAAACTCCAAATGAACCATTTTATCAAAACCCATAGGTGGAAAATTAATTTATAGATGATAATTTATTATAGAAGAATAATTATCCAAGCATCTGACAAATTTTGATCAACAAATTTCATTAAAATAGATATTAAAATATTACATATACTAATGGTAGTATTTATGAAACTTGATGGAAATATACTAAGTAGTTCAATCGATAACAGTTGTTGAATTAATAGATGATAGTAATGATATTTAATAAATATTAATATGAAATCCCTTAGTGACACAAAATACAACAAATTTTTTTTAATATCAACTAGGTTCTTTTATACAGTACAAACACTTACAAAAATTAAACTTCTCACTCTTTCATAATTAGTGACAAGCTAGAGGTAAATATGTTATATTTCCATTCATAGTGGGATCTAAATCCAAACGTTTTCCCATTTCTATAAAGTCCAATATAAAACTCAATCCTTATTTTTTTTCATTTGTTTTATGTCTAACAACGGTCCTATCAAACTATCACAAATATTTTTCTGAACATGCATAACATCAATGTTGTTTTTTTCTATTACAATATGAAATGAGGTAGTTCAAAAACATATAATTTTTCATCTAGATAATTTTTAAAGACCAGAACTACTTTTCATTCCAAATTTTGAATCAATATTTTTTACCCTATAAAAATATTATTCAACTAAAAATGGTTGTGGGGGAAGATTGTATTCTTGGAAGCTATTAAATGCCCTTTTCAATATACGATAAGGATTATCAATATTCCAAAATATTTTATGTCCCATGTACAGTGTCTTTATTTCATTATGAAATTGAAAAAATAAAGTCTCTTATTCAAAAATTGGACATGAATTTGTCCCTCAATACTATAACTAGTGATTTTTCCATATGAAAAAATGTATTTTATATCAAACATTTTCTTTTCACACAAAAGAAAATAAACTTTTTTGTATGCATCAATAAAATTGACAATTTTCTACAATAGATGTTTTAAATCACCAATCAGTGGTGAAAGAAACACATCAATATCATTTCCTGCCTATTTTGGCCCATAAATCCTCAATTTCATTGTAAAATACTTTGTCTACATATAAATATGTGGGGATAAGTTGTAAACTACCAAAAAAGAGTCCATGGACTAGGTTTTCTACTTAGGCTCTGATATGGATTCATTCTATCTATGTACACTCCCATTCTGATATTTCGAATATCAATTCCAAAATTAGTATTTTTTTCAAATATCTTCCACTATGAAGAGTCAGCATGGTGACATAATTTAATATCATATAAGAACCCATATTAATTCCTTCGTAACCTTTTTTCATCAAATGTGTCAATAAATAGACACTTCAAAAGGGGAAATATTGGAAGGTACTAAATTTCATTACTAGGAGTTATGATTCCGGTACCCAAGATTGAATCATAGTAGAATTATCATAATTGTATGAACAAATTTTTGAATGATTTCATTTGAAATTACAAAATTGATTTTTCATCATCTTAGATGTTTGTGCCTGATAATGAAACTAAGTTCACGTTCTCACCCATCATATAGCATTTCGTACGACATGTTGTTAATCTTAATAAGTATTCATATTCATTAATATAAAAGACACAATCATTAGGTCAAACATGTTTTTTTATACAACAATCCCATTTGGCATAATATTTTCTTTGATATACAATTGAAATATGGAACCATATTGCATTCTGGAAGTAGTTATTTTAAAAGCGCAAGTAAGTTAGAGAAAATTTTATCACCCCACCCACAAATTGGTTTCAAGTTGACTAAAATAAAAGCTTCTTATAACGCAAAATATTTAATATAACCTAGGATAATTGGTTCTTAGAATCTTTATACAATCATTCAATAGTTTCTATTTTTGAGTGTTTCAGCACCTAAATCATGAATTTATTCTTTAATACGATCCTCTATCTCATTATCAATATTGTCATCATCATTGGATGTTGAATTATAAGTTCATTCACCATTCCTAATTCATCATGTAAAATTAAGGCTTAAATCAGAACAAATGATTTTATCATTTATTTCATTGTAGTTTAATGTTTTAATATTCAAACACCTAACATATGGACATAAAATCAAATCAATGTTTTGAATATTGTGTTTAGAAAAATAAATAATTCCTCAACTCAATTTTCAATTTCATTAGTGGTTCTTCGTAAATTTATCCAATTAAGATCTCTTAAATTCTTGATATAACAATATAATTGTTAAAAATGATAAAACATATAAATATTTAAAAATTTAAATATAAAAATATAAATTTTAAAAATAAACACATTTTATAAAAATTATTTTTGATGAAATATTATAACATAACTTTTCAAACATACAAAAATTTATTTTAATTCTATAAAGAATTATAAATATTGATCAAATCATATTGTAAATGAATTTATCATAATAAATAACAAACATTTATACATAAATTATCTTCCAAAAATATTCCAAATTTATCATTATATATAAAACAATATCTTTAACATTTATAGATAAAATATATAACATTAACAACATATATTGACTAACAAATTTTTATCACAAAAATTAAACATAAAAATTTACATCCAATCATTATTCAAAAAAGAACTTATATTAATAAGAAATATACAAAGAATGATAACAAATATATTATAGAAACATTTATATATTTATAACATATACAATTATCATAAAATTTATATCTATTATATAGTTGAACATTAAAACATATAATAACATATGAACTATTTTATATAATTTATTTGGAAAAAACATAGTAATTTATATATTAAATATAGTGTTGAATAATGAAAAAAGTTTATGGAAAAAGAGCGAACCCAGTATGATTCCATAAAATCAGGTGAAGAAAAGATAAACAATAAAAATATATTATCAAATGTATCCTAAATGGTAGTGGAAAAAGATTCCAAGAATGAATTAATAATGCAAAATTACTACAACGGTTAACCGATAGAGAAAGGTGTCTAGAATAATGAAAATCATAACTTGAATAAAAAATTGTTTTCTGAAAAATGAAAAATGTATCCTGATTACGAAATGTGTGTAAAATGTATAAAAAATGGAGTTTAAAAATTAACTAATAAACTATTATCAAAAAAATTTATATATAAATTATTTGAAAAAATAGGAAAATTTTGAATATGAATGATACATGATTCATAGTTTCCATGAAACTCAATAAAAGCATGTGGAAACAGAGCGAACCATGAAGGATTAGAGAAAAACATGTTAAAAATGAATTAAAAATACCAAAAAATCTATAAATGGTAGTTGCAGATCAGACATAAGATCCTGACAATGATAAATATGTATAAATGATATAATATTTAAGAGAAGGAATAATAAAATTTGGAAAAACATGATTTCAATAGTTAATAGAGATTGTTGAGCATATTTGATGGTCATCGTGTTCGTCCAGAGCCATCTATATTGGATAGAGATATGGTTTTGAGTAAATGAAATTTTGGGATTCAAGATCCAGACACATTTTGAATGATTTACGACATCGGTTTAAAAAAACACATGTGGTAATTTTAAAAAAATATTTGGCATTCGTTTCCATCAAAACTGACAGAAAAAATAATTCAGATTATATTTTTATCATCTATTTAAAAGGAAATCGAACCTAAATATTTTTCCTTTTAACCATATGTTTATGTTTTCAATAATATTGAAGAAAAAGGTTATATAGAACAAGTCTAGGGGTCAGTTTTTCATAAAACCAATTCCAAAACCCCACTTTATTGGTTCTTCGTATCGAGGTTTTTTATACTAATGTAAAAATACCAATGTTAATGTATTTATTTCTACAAGTGTAATTGGATTGAGATGAGGAAAAATTGTTACATGCCATTAAGTGACATCCCCAAGGTACCAAAAGATGGAAATAACTGTGAAGGGATTCAATACAATAGGTGGAATATTTTACCATTGATAACTAAAATAACCAAAATATAAATTAAATAATAATATACAACAACATGGTTCAAGAAAACAAAATAAAAAACTCAAATTTATACCATTAATATTAAAACCAAATTACAGTAATGTACAACAATGGAAGACTAAGTCATCAAATCATGAAGCATAAGAAAAAACAAAAAAAATCAAATACTAAAATATAAATCCAAAGTTTCCAACATGCACAATTCTCTCACACTACAATACATTCCAATAGTCATGAATCCCCACAAAATAAGTGTGATAAATGTCCCTTTATATTGTCTTCATAAACCATATCAGCAAAACCACCAAATTTAAAAAGAATGGGTGAATAATGAAACTATGTTGGATTTCCCCAAATGACCTCCCTACTCATGCAACTTTGATAAAATGAGATATAATATTTACATAAAAAATTATATAAAACAATTAAAAATTGTTTTTATAAAGATATCAAGCATTTTCCATAGAATTGTTTTCTAAACAAATCCAATTTACACATAAAGTAAGTAGAAATTTCATTTAAACATTTAAACATTTCAAAGTTGGTAGAATCGATTCCATTTGACATAATCCAAAACACACACACACAAACACACACACACACACACACACACTATCTCACTCTCTCTCTCTACCAGAAATTCATGGATTCATAATTGTTAGTGGGACATCACTTCCATAACCCATCGCTATGATGGTGGTACATCATGACCAATAACCATCAAACTCAATAAATCGATCCTTTTATAGAATTTTTTCCCATTATTAAAACCTAATATTAAATTTTAAATCATTATTTTAAAATCAAATTACCAATTTAACATTTTCCCAAAAAATCCAAATTTTCACAGTTGCATAAACAATCAACAAATAAAGATTCCCTCATTAAATTCAAAACAATTACAAAATCAATTTCAAAGTAAAAAAATTAATTTAAATAATTCCATCATGTTCTAATAATTGGAGATGAGAGTGAATCCACAAATCTCAAAAGTTTTTGTGAAAATGATGAATTACACTAAAACACCAACGAAACGGGTTGAATCTTCAAAAAGGTACCATATATATCATTCCCTAACATCAAAAAACCCACATTTCAACAATATTTTCATTATAATCCATATATATATATAAAAAATGGAATCGATATTAGATTTTATGAAATAAATGGAAACTAGATATAAGAAAATATACGAAAAACTACCCTAAATGTAGACTTGCGAAGGAAGTTTGGCTACAATATACCATGAAAAATCCACAGAAATATTTTGTTTTGATAGAGAAAGATTCCAGAACCAATTAGGAGGATTAAATATTCAGTTATGACCAATATGGATAAACTATGTGGGGTATAAATCTAATGTCGATCAAGATATACAATTTTAGGATCTAAAATTTAAAATTTACATGGTTAGAAAAAATGTGCATTAACAGTGAAGTAGCCTATGCCTCATGGGGAACCTTCTATTATTCTCTTGAATGGTTAAAAAATCATGCTCTAGCTATGAAAAATAAGTCTATCCCATTTGGCTTGGTTTCTCCTAGGTGGAACACAATTTTAACAGACCTTGCATCGAATTGTATGCCTAATGAGAAGCCCAGATTCACCAAACACGGTTTCCTATAAGAGTATTATGGTTTCTAAAATATTTGGACCAACCATGGACCTTTATTAAAGTCGAAAAAAACATTCTGAATGTATTTGAAACTAACAAAAACATCACCTGAACACATAAAAAATTTTAAAATCACAAATAAATGGTTACCTATTTGAATATGGGGTTCTACATTATCCACACTATTGTACATTCCATTTTTGGAAACAAGAACACAATAATTTCCCAAAAATTGACTTGGAAATTAACTAATCCTTTTTATATCTAATCCCAAATCTCTTCTTGAACCGGGCCATGTTTCCAAAAAAACTACACTAAACCAATTCCTTCTACCTTTTAATACATTCTCTAATCTATCAACAATAATTACTAGAACATGAACCAATAAAGAATTTAGGTCTAGATCAAACTAATCTTGTCGAATCAAATTTTCATGATCATGATGATACTTTTTCAAATGTGATTCATGAAACACATTATTCACTAAACTGGATGTTTTTGGAAAATACAACCAATATTCCACCTCACTAATATATTGATGTATATCAAAAATGAATATGTATTAAAGATATAATTTTCACCGTGTCCTGAAACAAACATTTACATGCCTTGGGGAGGTCCTAAAAAACATATGATTACTCACCTCAAATGAAAATGTCCATCGATGTTGATCCACATATCATATCTGAAGACATTGAGCCACCTCCATTCATTTACTGATGAGTTCAATATTATCAATTGTCTCGTGGAAAAGGCTCAATCCAATCAATGATGTCGGACATGATTCCACCTATCAAAGTGCATAGAGATACAAACACTGATATAATTCTTCAAAAATATCCATATGTACTGAGGCATGATAATTGGGGTTATATGAGAAATACACTAAAAACATGTGCTCTTCATAGAAGCCACCAAAATCAATTACACAAGCCCAAATTATCACTTTCAAATGATATTATTGTCTTTTTGGTTATTCTTTCTCTCTAAGGATGATACTAGGTCCTCCTTGTCCCCTGAGCCCCATGGAAATTCTACATGGGTTTCCAAAAATTAGATTTAATCCATGGATCTCTATCTGATATGATCAAAATAGGAATGACATGAATTTTTACCACCTCTAGAATATATATTTTTGAAAAGACTTTGACCGTATGAGATTACCAAATAGGGCTAGAATGGAATGACATTGTTCGATGATCCTCTATCAAACATATAGAATATTTTTACTGAACCATTATTCGGAGACCATTCAAAAAATAAATGGCTATCTTCTACCATTTCAAAAAGGAAAAATTAAATATGGAAACATACCTTATGATCACTAATTCTCTCCTTTAACCTAATGAAATGTAAAAAATATCAAAACAATATCATCCACCAAAATTTTCCTACCAACCAACAAAATGGGTTTTTAAACACCTTATACATCTACTCTATAATTGGATAAAAATCCTATATTAAAATGTGAGAATAATAAACAATTTTTTCCTAGTAAGAAATATTTTTGATATCCGATTTTGAAACCAAAAATTTGAACTCTCAACCATCCTTGTTCACTCAATGGTAGCCCCACCCTTGAGTATTGATGCTATTGCGACACATTCTAATTCAGATTGTTGTGCATTGTTAACTATCCTAAACAAACAAGAACATACAAAACATGAAAGAGAACCACAACATAACCTCATTCTTCGCATTCCTTATACATGTCAGTTATCAAACACTTTTTGCTTCCGCTAGTTTGAAGCCTCTTATTCCAAATAATATTAAGAGTTTGTGATTAGTGAATATTCCACCATATTGCCATTACCGGATCTATAAAACAAGTTAAATTGAAATATTTTGAGATAATCCATGCATATACATTGTATCATATTTAAGTCCCTATGTGATTAAATGTTTATTCAACTCTTATGATCCATAAAGATAATAAATTTATTACTAATGAGGTAATGATGCCAAATTTTCAAAGCTTATAATATGGTTGTTAATTCTAAATCATGTGTTGGGTATTTATTCACATGAAACAATAACATCCTTGACTTAAAAGATACAACATAATCTACCTATATGATAACACATCCAAACCCCAACCCCGAAACATCACAATACACCATGTACCATTGAAGTGATTATGGAGATATATAGATTTGTGAAGATGTAAGGTTTACGTTAGGCTCTTTAAAAGACATCTAGAATTCATCATTCCATTGGAAATGAAATTTCTTCATTCTCTATGATATAACATGGGACACTAGTCCTGAGAAATCACGATAAAAGCATCAGTAATAACCTTCTAGACCAAGTAGATTTCGTCTCTAAAAGACACTCTTTGTTGGTTACCAAGATAGAACAACATAAAACTTCTCTAATCTATAGAAACACCATTGTCATCAATTAGATTTTCGAGGAAAAATTCTTATTATATCTAAAAATAAATCTTTGATTGTTTTTTATAACAATGATGATCTGAAAATATTCCCAACATTGTCGATAAGTGTCACTCAAGCTCATGCCTTTTCCTTGAATACACCAATATTTTATCCACAAACACCACTAAAAAATAATCCAGATACCAATGAAATACATTATTCATCAATTCCATAATGACTGATAGTTCATTCGTAAGACCAAAATTATAACACCCCGACCCTATTTACCCATAGTAAGTACATTATTATATATCAATATCATGAACATAAAGGATCAATTCCCAAAATACTGATCAGTTTAGAAGCCTTGGAAGTATTAGATACATACATAAGTTTTATATTACATTATAAAATGAAAATAAAAAACAACATTATATCCATTGAAGAAATTATTATTCTCTATACTATCCCTACATGCCAGTCATAATATACTTCTTCGCATCCATGGAAAAATTAAACATAGAAAGGGGTGAGCTCAAATGCTCAGTATGCATAACAATATAGCGAAAAATTTCACAAATAAGCATAACAATTTAAGGAAATGTATAATACTACAATACAAGCCTTATAAACCTAAACTACAGTATAATATGGAAATGTTAAATCAAATAATTCCATTTACTTATTCACATGGATATTGTACTAGTCGAATAATTATACGTAATATTAATATCCAAATTTCATAATGATGTAATTCATAATGTTTGATATCATAAACACATACTTTAGGCCTCGTGAAAAGAATACAAATATGATTTTTTCAAGGCCTTGTGTGAAGACACAAGTTTATCTTATGAGACCTACCGATGCATCTAGGATCTATAGCGGTCTCCACCCATCACTTACTATGTCCAATGCATTCGTCGTTTGAAAAGGATGAAAGATAACATAAAAATTCGTATTAAAACTAGCATAAGAAATGTTAACAATTTATCAATATACCATGAATGGTGTAAAAATAACACATCCATGGTCAAACATATAATCAATCCTTAAATTCAATATGGAATATTTGTATATTATTAAATCAACTTCAGTCAAGTGTAAAATCAATCAAAGGGTGTTGATATAGATGAAATCAAAACTATTTGAGAGAAATATATCTTTCTATTTTAAAATGATTTAAAAGTCACATTATTATAAAATAAAACAATTATTTTGAAAATATTCTTGTATCCATTTAGGTGAAGCATAGAAGATGTTATAATAGTGTAAAATAGCTGCACCTGCCGTATAAGTTGAAAACGACATTCTTACCGTAATTTTTTAAAATGGTCATAATGTACCTTGTTTGAAAAATGAAGAAACGATTACTTTATAAATTTTTTATAAAATGTCAAAAAAAGGCATAAATGAATTTAACCCATAGTCTAGAAAATATTAAAAATGTTTTGAAATATATTTTTAAGAAACACAGATGTGAATGATAAAAAGGTCCCAGTAGGTACTCACGTATAAACAACCTCAGATAATAAAGAGATTGAAAAATTAACCCTTAAATTAAAATTTTTATTTATTGAGGATAATTTTTCCTCCTGTATAATTGTTAAACCACTTTTTTCCAATTATAAAAAAACTATATACATAAATATTATATCATATATGATCTTTAAATATTTCTTTGTTAATAATATTTCAGTCGTATCATTTTTTCGGGTGTTAACTGATTCATTTTCCTTTATATTCATGGTTATGTAAGCCAGTTTTGTTATGTATATGATTTATTTAATTCATATAAAGAATTATATTACGTTATTAAACATTATTTTTAATCATAAAATGAAAATTATTCTTGAATGGTTACAATGGGGTATGAATCTTATCGCGTTTGTGGGGAAAATAATCTATATGTATGCTGGGGTGACAATATCATTCAATTGATGGTGAAATAATATTTAATTAGATGGTATATCATATATAAAAAATAATTAACATGTTATATTTATTATTTACATTATTTATACTCATTATTATACCCATCCACATAATAAAGTGTTTGAAAAACAAACTACACCATGGCATGGAGACGGTAAGTCGTACGTACGCACCTATGGTGACTTTTCATTCATAGGATGGATAGAATAATGAATATGGGTGTAAAATATTCATAATAACATCATATTATGTATAAGGAAACAACAAATAAAGAGGAAGTGGAATAAGAAAAGAACATTGAAAAAGGTGGGAAATTATTACCCCTTCTTCGGGTGTTTCCTTCTGAGTTGATCCAAAGGGATCCTTAGGTTGGCTCTCTAATTAAATTATGCACATTAATTAGAAGTGTGGGTAGTTTGGATAATATTTTATCAAGGTTTGGCCGAGACAAATGGCTTGGAATGTGTGATTTGGAGAGAAGGGGAAGTAATATTTTACAAGAGAGGTGAGGGTCACTTTAGGAAAAGATTGAAATATTATTTTATTCTACCATAATATTCGGTTTATAATGGTGAAAAGATGATTTATTTAGATTATAATGTGGGGATGGGTCTTTAAAATATTATCAAATAGGTTTTAGATTGGTTTAGGTCCCCATATTAACTTTATTGTTAGATTTTAACTCTTAGTTAAATAGTTTAACTTTTACCATATATTATTGTATTATTATAATATATGGTTTATTATCATACTATAAAAATCCAAGAGAAACAAAAGTGGTTCATTATTGATATTTCTAATATTATATAAGTCCATTGGCCAAATATTATATTTTTAGGAATATTATATCAATTAATAATATATATTGTTTTTGAAAACTCATTAATGTCAATTTTTACAATATTTGGTATTTGGTTTTGGGGAAAGTCGTAGAAACTTTATCACATCGAAATTTTTTTAATCAACCCTATAATGTCATATTAACCATTATAATTAGTTTAATTCATCAAAAGTCTCAATTTACATTTATTTGGATATTTATAATATCAATTATTTTAATCGTTCATTAATAAGGTAAATATTACATCATTATTATGACATAGATAAATTTAAATATATAATGTCTAAAAATTTTAAATAAATTACCATTAGGTAGGAAATATTTTTATCTTTATAATGAATATTTATAGTAGAATTTATCTGATGTATTTACCTATATTAATAATGGTTTAGTTATTAAACATTGAATTTAACACTTTTACCTCTTCATTAAATAAAATAATAATAAATGTCTTAATCTAATTCATGTAGACCAAAAGGATCATATTTTATTCCTAATGTTGTTTTTGGTCTAAATACACTTATAAAATAGAATTAACACTTGTGTTAGGTTAATTATAATAACATTTTACATTTAATAACCCTATTTATTTCAAACTGTGGTAAATAAAAGTCAAAATTTACTATTCACTAAAATTTATTATCATCTTATTGAACACATATTACATATTGATGTCAATTGTGTCTCTCGGATTTTTGAAATTCAATTCACATAAGTGGTAAAATTACATTTTATGAAAATTTGAAACTATGCCTAGAAGGTTGGTAAAAGACGGTAAAAAGTCCAATAAAATTTTATATATCTAATATTATTATAAAACGACCCCAATGAATTACATTGGACATATATAGGTATTATGTATCTATTTTTACCAAATATAAATTTGAATTAAGTAACTAATTATTTAAATAAAAAAACCATTTTTAAACAACAAAATTTTTCACTATTCATCAAAAATAGAATGTTTTCAAAAAAACAAAAAAATCACCCTAAGCTAATTTTGATATTATGAATCAAAAAATGAAGTCAATTTTCAAACTTTAAATTTATTTAATTTTATAATGTGGGTATTACTATTCATAAAGGCTAGTTTGATTGGTCATGGTGTGTTAGAACTTGAACTTGCGTACAACGCAAGCTATTGTATCATTGAAAGAGAAGAATACCGTGGAAGCTTGGGGTGATATATTATTCCCTCCAAAAAACGTTTTCTTTGAAATTTCTAGAATACTACACCGTTAAATGATTAGGGTGGTCCTTCATCATATGTTCTTCGGGTTCCCACGTTTCCACTTCCATCTTATGGTTTATCCGTAGAACTTTCACCATACGAGTCATATAGTTTCTTAGGACGTGTTCCCTATTATCATGAATATTTAAATGCTCTTAACCATAAGATAGATCAGGTTCCAGTTCTATTTATTCAGAGGTGAGTACATTTGTTGGGTCATGCATGTCTTTTTTCAATAGTGATACGTGGAACACATCATAAACTTTGGAGAGACATGACATCATTTCCAAATGATATGCTACAATTCCAATTTGTTCTAGAATTTTGAAAGGTTATATGTTCCTAGGACTTAATTTTACCTTCTTACCAAATCATATTACACCTTTCCATGGAGATACATTCATGAAAACCTGATATCCTACATGAAATTCCAAATCATTCCTTCTATTATCGGCATAGCTCTTTTGTCTACTTTGATCTACTTTGATTTGGGTTTGGATAACCTTTACCTTTTACATTAGTTCCTTAACATGTTCTAGGACTACGATATTCATATAGGCAATATCATCCCAACAATTTGGTGTGCGGTATCTCTTTACGTATAATGCTTTATATGGCTGTATAAGAATACTTTATTAGAAGCTATTGTTGTAAGAAAATTCTACCAGAGGTAAATTTTTAACCCACATAACTTGTATTTAAATTGAGCAGGATCTCAACATGTCTTCTATGGTTTTAATTGTATGTTCTGATTGTCCATAAGTTTGAGGGTGGTAGGCAGTGCTCAAACGATGTTCAGTATCCCTGGCCTTCTAATGACTTTTCTAGAATCTTGATGTAAAACGGGGGTCACGATCCGAAATAATTGATAAGGGTAATTCATTAAGTCTTACAACATCATTAATATATAGTATTTCTAAACTTTCAAGTGGTAAATATTCTCTTATAGCCAAAAAATATGCTTACTTGGTAAGAAGATAAAAAATAACCAATATTGAATCATTACTTCTAGGAGTCTTTGGTAGCCCCATGACAAAGTCCATCCTAAGATCATCCCATTTCCACTCAGTTATGGGAAGAGGATGCTTGAATCTTCCAAGATGTTGTCTTCCAGACTTAACCTATTGAAAAACCATACATCTTGACACATAATCAGCAATCTTCCTCTTCATGTTGTCCCACAAAAATGTTCCTTCAAATATCTATACATCATAGTGCTACTAGGGTGTATAGGGAAACTGTATCTATGAGCATCATCCAACATTTCCCTTTTTAGATTAGTTATGTCCGGAACAAAAAATCCAATTCCCAAATTTCAAAATTTCATCTTCATATACGAATTCAATCAATCTCCCATCATTTACTACATTATTTTTCATTTGAAACTCTTCATCATCAGTATGAGAAATTTTTATCCTTTTTGGTAAAGTTGGATTGGAAAAAATTTGAAAAAGTATTGATGTTTCACCTTCCATTATTATTCAGATATCCATGTTTACTAGATCCATGAACATATGCTCCCTTTCAACTCTCATCTTGTTCAACACACTATGATCCTTTCTTATCAAAGGATCTTCCACCTTATTTGCCTTCCCTAGGTGGTAGTGTATAGTTCAATAATAATCATGGAGTAGTTCAAGACATCTTATTTTCCTCATGTTCATCTTTTTCTATGAGAAAATATACTTCAAACTCTTGTGATTCGTATACATCTCACATTTTTCACCATAAAGATTGTGTCTCCATATATTCAAAGTAAATATTACAGCTGCTAACTAAAGATCATTAGTATGATAGTTTTTTTAGGAATTTATTGTTGTCTTGACGCATAGGCAATAACTATATAATTATTTATAAGGCCACAATAAAGTACTTTCTATAAAGAATCACTATAAATAACTTACCCATCAATCCCCGATGGAAGAGTCATGATTGGAGAATTGACTAATATTCTCTTAAGTTCTTCAAAACATGCCTCATACTCTTTTCCAAACAAATTTAACCCATTTACATGTGATCTTGGTTAATGTGTTTGTTAATCAGGAAATATTTTTGATGAAATTCTGATAATCACCTGCTAAACCAATAAAGATGTGTACCCCAGTTATACTCATCGGTGCTAGCCATTCTTGTATTTATATTGTCTTAGAATGATCCAAAAATATTCCATCATTTGAGACAATATGTCCATGAAAAGAAATTTCATGAATCCAGAATTCACACTTGCAAAATATCCCATATAAATCATTTCTTCTGAGGGTTTTAAGAATAGCGTGCAAGTGATTTTCATGATCTTCATAGATTTTGTAGTATAAAAAGATATAATAAATAATTACAACTAAAAATTCATCAAGATATTCCTTGAGAACTCTATTAATTAGATCCATGAAAAAAGGGTTCATTAGTCAGTCCAAAAGGCATTACTGTAAACTCGTAATGCCCCTACCTAGTTCGAAATGCTATTTTCAGAATGTCTTCATTCTTCACACACAACTGATGATATCAAGATCGAAGGTGAATCTTTGAAAAATATTGAGCTCCATGAAGTTGATGAAATAAATCATCAATGTGAGGTATGGGATACTTGTTCTTTATTGTTATAGCATTGGTCTCCCAATAGTCAATGTGTAACCTCATTGATCCATCTTTTTTCATACCCAAATAACATGGGCTCCCCATGGAAAAACACTAGGGAAAATAAATCCTTTATTACTCAATCCCTCTAGTTGTTTCTTTAATTACACTAATTCCACAGTGTCCATTCTATAAGGGTTATTCTATATGATCCTTGAACAAGGAATTACATAAATAGAAAACTCAATTTCTTGTTCTAGTAGATGTCTAGGAAAATCCTCTGGAAACACATAAACATATTCTTTCACAATGGGTACGTCTTCTATTTGAACGTAATTTTCCTCACCCATAGTTATTAAATTTTATTCCTCCAGAATAATTGAATTTAGTAGAGATAATGGGGGTGGATCTAGATTAAAATCATGTGGGGACATTTCTAATCTAAAGATAAGGTAATTCTTTTCATCATTGAAAATTATATCCTCCTTCTTCTCTTTCATTTATTTAAAGTCATAAGACATAGATAATTCCTTTTTTTCTTAATAAAACATGAGACAATATCTTTGTATGATGAGAAGTATTGTGAGAATAATTATCGATGGAGAAATGGGATTAACCAATGGAAGAATCGATTAGTCTTACTCCTTGGGTTTCATATATAATCTGCTTCACGCCAAGATAACCTTGTAATGTTAGCCTCATACTTTACGACATTCTTATCCACCTTTTTCCTCGGACTCAAAAATTTCCTTTCTATATCCTCTCAATGGTAATAGGGAATGTTTTTTTCTAATAAAATATCTTTAAAAATCCTCCATTCCACATTTTATACTTCTTAATCCTCTATTGTGTTTTGAACTAATGACCTCTATTGATCTCAATCTCCTGTGAGGCAATAAACTGCCACAAATATTTTTCCCTTTTGCTACTTCCAAAGCATGAAATATTTTCTTTAAGGAGCTTATCCACTTCTTAGCTACAAATGGATTTGTACTCCCATTGAATGTTGGTGGTTGTTGCCTTATGAAGCGGTCTAACATTGATCCTCCACATTTTGGATTAGGGTGCTCCATATGGGTAAGAATATTATTCATATCCCGAGTGAGTTGTCCGAGTATGGTGATAAGTTGATCAGCACTAGTTGCATCACAAGCTCCACTATCATTATCTTGAGTTTAAGCGAAATACCAACATGGATTATGTGAATTGATACTATTTCCATTCCTTCTACTAGGCACCATTTCTAAACAATGACATACACTAGATTAGTTTATTAATCACAATACATAATTCCAAACATGTTAAACACTTAACATAAATTGAACAACTTATGGGTATAATCCATAATCATAAAAATGTTTTCTTTCAGGAGGTATATACTTATAAATCCTTCAAAATTTTTGGTAATGAAAATGTGAATTATCCTAAGAATATCCCTTGAGAGTATCATAACCCAAAGTGAAACAAGGCATGTTGTTGTGTACCAGGATACCACGGTTCAAGCTCGATACTCCTTGTTATTGTTATCACTCCTAGGTACATCTATGCCAGAGCCACCTCTACCAACTCATATCCATACAGGGATTTATTTCTTGGAAAATACATAATATCACTACATTTAAAATATTTTACGATGTTATTCTATACTAATCCTCAAAGTGCATCTTAGGGTAATGTTCTATAATCAGAGTTTTTCTAAATCTACCTTACATGGTTTGTACTAAACATCCACTGATACCAACTGTAATGCCTCGACCCCAGTTACCCATATTCTGTGCATTATTAAATATTAGTGGCATGATCACTAGGGATCAAATCCTGAAAGACCTATAAGTTTAGTATCCTTGGAAGTACTAGATATATACATTAGTTTTAAATTACTTTATAAAATGAAAAACAACAACAATATTGTCTCCTTTGAAAAAATTCATATTTCCTAGAATATCCCTAAAGGTCAGTTATAATATAATATTTTGCATCTTGGAAAAAATAAAACATAGAAAGGGGTGAGCTCAAATACACAATAAAGATAACAATATAATGAAAACATTCATAAATAAGCATTAACATTTAAGGCAATGTATAAGACAAAAACACAAGCCTTTTTAAATTTAAAATCAGCATAATATGACAAAGATAAATCAAATAATTTTATTTACTAAATCACATGGATATTCGACTAGTCCAATAATCACATGTAATATCAACATCCCTTTCTAAAACTCTAGAATGCATAATGCCAGACCTCATAACCACATAGTAAAGGCCTCATGCCATGAATAAAAATAATATTTTGTCAAGGACATTGGCCAAGACACTAGTTTGGCTCATGAGACCTACCGATGCATCAAGGAGTTATAGCGGGCTCCAGCCGTCACTTAGTAATTCCAAGGAATTCCTCATATTAAATGACTGAAACATAACATAAACATTCATATTAAAACTAGCATATGAAATTTTAATACTTTAACCATAAAACATGGATGGTATAAAAATAACACATCCACTGTTAAACATATCACAAAACCTTCAATACAATATGGAAGATTTTTATCTTAACAACTCAACTTCAAACAAGTATATAATCCATCAAAGGTTGTTGACATAGATGAAATAAAAACTATTTGAGAGAAATATATGTTTCTATTTTGAAATCATTTAAAAGTAAAATATTTATAAAAGATAACATTAATTTTTAATATATTCTTATAATCTTGTATGGTATGATTCGATGATTTTATAACGATGGAGAATAGCTTCACCCACCGTATAAGTTTAAAAAAAGACATTCTTACATTAATTTTTCAAAAAGGTCATAAAGTACCTCGTTTGGAAAACTACAAAATGATTCCTTTATGAAAATTTTATAAAATTTCAAACAAGGTTATAATTGAATTTAACCCATTATCTTGGAAAAATTTAACATGTTTTGAAATACATTTTAAGATACACAGATGTTTATGGTAAAGAGGTCCTAGTAGATACTCACGTACAAGCAACGTGGGATAATAAAGAGATTGTAAAATTATCCATTACCTTATAATTTTCCTTGATAGAGGGTACATTAACCACCTTTATAATATTTAAACCAATGTTATTAAATTATAAAAAAACCATATACATAAATATTATATCCCATATGATCAACTAATATTTCATTGTTTATAAAATTTCAATAGTTTCATTGTTTTGGGTGTTAACTTATTCGTTTTCCATTATAGGATTGGTCACGTAAGCCATATTTGTTATGGATAAGATGTATTTGATTCATATATAGAATGATATTAAGTTCTTAAAAATTATTTTTAATCATTAAATGATAATTATTCTTGAATGGTTACGATGGGGTATGAATCTTATCACGTTCATGGAGACTGTAATCTGCACGTATGCACAAGCGGCAATATCATTATATTGATGGTGAAATCATATGTAATTTGATGGTATATCATATATATAGAATTCTTAACATGTTATATTTATTATTTACCTCATTTATACTCATTATTATACCCATCCCAATAATGAAGTGTTTGAATAACAAACTACACCAAATCGTGTAGACGTTAAGCCTTACATACGCACACATGGTGACTTTTCATTCATAGGATGGATAGAATAATGAATATGGGTGTACCATATTTATTAAATCATCACATTATGTATAAGGTACTTGTTTAATTATTTTTTTATAGAAACCACAAAGAAAGTGGAAGTGGAAGAAGAAAGGAATTTTGAAAGAGGTGTTGAAATTATTACCTCTTCTTCGGGTGTTTCTTTTTGAGTTGATCAAAAGGGATCCTTAGGTTGGATTTCTCATAAATGTAATATATCTAGGTAGAAGTGATGGTATTTGGGATGATATTTAAGCTAATGTTGGACAAGACAAATGGATGTGGAGGTCTAATTTTGAGAGAAGAGGAAGTTCCCTTCTATAAGAGATGTGAGGGTCACTTTCGGAAAACATTGAAATATTATTTCATTATACAATAATATTTATTTTATAATAGCTCAAAAATGATTTATTTCGAGGTTAAGGTGGGATGGGTTGCAAATATCTCAACCAATAGGTTTTAGATAGGTTTAGGTCACCATATTAACCTTATCATTTAGATTTTAACTCTTAGTTAAATAGTTTATCTTTTACCACGTATTCTTGTATTATTATAATAAATGGTTAATAAAGATACTTTAAAAATCCAATATAACCCCAAGTGTTTCATTATTGATATATATAACCTTATATAAGTCCATTTGAGGAACCATATATTTTTATGAATATTATATCAATCAAAAATATAATATTGGTTTTCAAAACTCATTTTTGTAAATTATAACACTATTTGGTATTTTGTTTTTGTTAAAGTAATAATAACATTATCACTTTGAAATAAATTTATTTAATCAACCCAAAAATTTAATATTAACCTAAAAATGTGTATAATGAATCAGAACTCTCAATTTAAATTTATTTGGATATTAATAATAATTATTATTTTAATCGTTCATTATTAAGGTAATTACTACATCATCATTATATCATAAAACAATTTAATTCTATAACGTCTAAAAATTATAAATAAAAAACCATTCTTTATTAAATCTTTTTATCTTTCTAATGAAAATTTATAGGAAAATTTATCTGATGTATAACCCAATATTAAAAATTGTTTAGTTAGTAAACGTTGAATTTAACACTTTTAACACTTCTATAAATAAAAATAATAATAAAGGTCCTAATCTAATAAAAATGGACCAAAAGGATCATATTTTATTCCTAAGGTTGTTTTTGCTCCAAATACCATTATCCAATAGAATTAGGACATGTGTTAGTATAATTATAATATCATTTTTACCTTTAATGACCCTATTTATTTTTAACTGTGGTAAATAAATGTGAAAAGTTACTATTCACCAAAAATTATTTTCATCTTATTGAACCCCATTTTACGTACTAATTTCAACCATATCTCTTAGATTTTTGAAATTAAATTCATAGAAGTGGTCAAATTAACTTTTATGAAAATTTGCAAATGCGCCTAGAAGGTGGGTAAAAGGCGGTAAAAATTAAAAAAAATGTTTTATATCTACTATTATTATAAAATGAATCCAATGACTTAAATTGAACATATATAAGTATTATGTATCTATTTTTACATAATATAAATTTAAATAAACAAACTAATTATTTAAATAAAAAGTTGGTTATTAATTATAATGCAGTGTTTTCACTATTCATAAAAAATTGAATGTTTTCAGAAAAATACCAAAAATTCAACCTTATATAATTTTGATATTCTGAATCCAAAAATGAAGTCTATTTTCAAAAATAAAATGTATTAAATTTTGAAAAGATGGTATCACTATTCACAAATCCTAGTTTGATTGGTGGTGGTGTGTTAGAACTCGAAGTTGCATATAACGCAAGCTATTGTATTATTCAAAGATAAGAATACCAGGGAAGATTGAGGTGTTACAGTAATGAATTATCTCATATTTTTAATGTTCATATATACTCTTGGGGCCAATCTTTGGAAAATACTCCTTCCAAACCCATAATTGGTGGTATCTAGATTTAATGTCAATCTTAGAGAACCAATGTGATCCCTTCATTTGATCGAATAGACCATCAAGTCATGAAAGTGTATATCTAAAATTAATTGTAAATTGGTTAATATTACAATAATCCACACACAAATGAATAGTTCTACCTATCATTTGAAAAAAAAACCCACCACTTCTTCCTACAGATACATGCCAAGACTAATGAACTATTTTATTAATAGCTCTCCCAAATTAACATTCAGCACCCTTCATTCTATCAGTTCCTTCTGATAATATAAATGATTAATAGGATTGGTCAACATAAATTGATATATATAAAATTCCAATTATCTTTTGGTTTTACACTCAAATAAATTTTGTAGAAAATTATCCTGCAAGTATTATTCCACTTATGTAAAACTCCAATTCTCAAAAACATCTATTGATTCTAAAGTTAATGCATCCAACTAGAATGATATCCATCAATATGAAAGATCCAAGATGTACATTGCACCTACGTTGTTGTTCAAGTATCTTATAAGAGATATGATCAGGGCCATTTTCACTCGTGAAATTAACATTTAGGATATACCAATTTATGTTTGTGTTGAACATTTTCAGACTATCTAGACACCTGATTATATCATAAACATCAATCTCAAGCATAGAGAAGTCCCATATCAGCTCAACTCCATTAACAATTATAGGACATGATCAATCCATAAAGGCTCATCATTCTAATCGACCAAGATGAGTTTAAAGTTTCAACATAGACGGAATCTTGTCAACATTCATAACCATATAATCTATAACATGAGAATAAATAATGGAATGGAATGAATATATATCAAAAAGTAATTGTAAAAGGGTATAATTGAAAATAATCATACATATCGCTATCGATGGTCAAGACAAATCATCCACAATAACATGATAGAATCTTGGAAATTTCATTATCACTATAATTTGACCATTATTTACTTGTTCATATATACTGTGTTGATGAGCCACAGTATTCCTATTGTCACCATGGATATTTCAGTTCTGATGATGAGAGGTATTCTGTTTCCCTCGTCCCGTTGAAGCATAAGTTGGCTATGACACATTAGACATGTCCTAAACACCTAATCACAGAGTACTGTGACAATTGAGATTAAGATTCACCATCTGATTACAACTGTGACATGATCACGATTTTGTTGTACAATCTTTCATCATGTGGTCCAAATAAATACATTTTAAACATCTTATCATTCCCTTTGGTCTTGGTTGAATATTTATTGATCCATTTGTTTGATTATATACCATTCCACTACCTTGGCTGTAAGTGTCCCTCTTCTACATACTCGCAAAATTATAGTTACCACCATTCCCGGTAGGTATCATCATTCTACCAAAAGAAATAGGTCCATATATTTCCCTTCCTACCATAATCCCACTATTAACCATCTATGTATAATCTATTATACAAATCAGATCTTTCTTCTAGAAAATATAATGACTCATCCTTGATTCCAAAATATGTACCATCAAGGATGAACTAGTAGAAACTTTGAGTGGGAAGTTGAATAAATTAATAAATTTAGTTTATTACTCTATAACTCTTAGTAAATCCTACTTGAAGTTGAATAAATCACTAATTCATGAAATCTGGAACATATAAGGATAAATTTTTTTTGTACAATTCTTCAAAATCCTCCAACCAATGAAGTTGTGCAATTTAGCCTCAATTGTTGAATTCCACGACTGGCATGCAAGATCCTATATCATATACTTCACCAACTTCAATTTCAACTCTACTAGTGTTCTATGAAAATTGATGATTTGATTCATCCAAATCATCCATATCCATGTATTCCTTGGTTTTGAATCACTCTGAATGTTGGGTGGATTCTTCTTCTAAAATAGGGAAGAATGATATAATTTCTATAGTTATTTCATCATATTACATCTATCTATAGTCATAAAGGTTTGTACTATACTTTGAACAACATTTTGGTTCACATGTGGCTCATGTGAAACAATATTATCACCAGATTCCTATTGATTGTTACCACATGCACATATTAGGTTCCATATTATATATGATAAAAAACACTATAAGTCACAATCTATAGAAACAAAATTTATAACATATTCTTATTCTGTCACATCATATATCAGAACTTTTCCTTACAATATTCACCCTCTTCCACATTCAATAATTTTTTTAAAATTAATCTATGATTAGTGAAATCAATTAATTTCTAAAAATATCATTTCATGCCTTTTTTAAATGTCACATTCGAAAAAAATAAAAACATTGAAAGAAAATACTTCTTTATGAATTTATATATAACTACCCAAAATAAAATATTCACTCCTAGGGTGTAGTAATTTCTATAGTATTGTAATTGTTTTCTCATATGTTAAGCCCATGACAATGAGTGTCTAATTTTTATATATTAATCCAAAACAATTATATGCCCATCTCCCTAGTGATCTGACATTCAAAAAAATTATAGATAAATATTTTTATGCTCTATATATAATGTCCCTAGAATCCTACCTCTTTATAACATCCCAACACAATGAATCGACTAGAGTGAAGTTTAAATCCAAAATTGAGAAAATGATGAAAATTAATGGATCAGAAAATAATAATACCACATTAAAATAAAGGATCAAAAAATACGATACCACTTAATCCCTCCCCTTATCATTTTTTTGAGATAAGGTAGAATATCTTATTGGATTTTTGAAACAACCCCATGTCACCAATGGCTTATAAAAAATATCAAGGGCATCAATACAAAAGGGGGGTGATTTTATCTTTTTGAAATAAAAAACCCATCCAAATATGAAATAACATAATAATACTATATTATCCATGATAAAAATGTAAAACAACTATATTTGAAAACATTTTTATTAAAACAATACTACAACTATGTAACATAGTGGAGGACTATGACATCAATGTGTGAAGTAGAAGACAAAACCAACAAAACCTAATTACTCCATTATAATTCCAAATGTACCAAAATCCACCATTCTCTATCTCGACAATACAACCTAATAATATCAATGAAGCATTAGTTATGTGTGATAAATTTACTTCCCCAATGTCCCAATAAACCATTTCCACAGAAGCACCAATTTTCTAAATAAGGGGTGAGTAATGAAACATAGTACTCATTCCACAAAAGTCTTCAATACACATTCCATTAGGATAAATATTTTAGTAAAACTATATAAGAAAACTTATATAAAACATTGGAAACATATTATAATGGAATATAAAACAATTTACATAGAAAAAATGTTTTCTCAATCCAAACCAATTTCCGAGGAAAGCATCCAAAAAAGTTATTAATCCATTTCATAATTTCCATGTTGTCAAAAACTATTACATTTCACATATAGACACACACACACCCACACCCACACACTTACAATCATCCAAACATGGTTGGTGTTACCATTGATGGTGGAACATCAAATCCACAACATTTCCATATGAATGTGGCACTTCACGACCAATATGCATCCCATTCAAACCTTTAATAATCAATAAATCCTATTAGATGAGAAAACTATATTTTCCAAATAATTTAAACAAAACTATAATTTTATTGAAAAAACATTTGGATGAAAAAAACCATAATAAAAATTTGTAAGCCATATAACTAAATATGAATTTCACAAAACATCCAATTTTAAAAATTCCATAAAAAATCACTAAATAAGGTATCCATCAATCAATTAAAAATACAAAATAAATTTCTAGAAAAAAAAGAATTTAAAATCAAGCCTTCATGTTACATTATGTATTTCCAAGAGTAAATCCAATAACAATAGGATTTATGGAATGAAAAAAATAACGACACTAAACCAACATCAAAACCCTGTTGAATATCTAAAAAATGACTTTTATGTTGTTACATAACATAAATACAACAATATGTAATCAATAATGGAAAAAATAGATTTATCCAAAGTTAAATATATCTAGGATTTTGAAAGAGGTAAGGAATGTAAATATAAGAAAAACTACAAAACATCCATAAAATAAGACATTCCATGGGATTCATGTTTTAATGCACCATGAAAATCCTTTGGATCACTTTTCGTTTGATTTGGAAGTATTCCAAAACCATTTGGAGGATGAAATCCGTAGTTAGGTATGAATATGAAAAAGTGGTTTAATTATAATCCCAATACATATCCACAATTTAAGATCCAAAATTTATGCTCAACATGATTAGTCAAATCGTTAAGAAAATAATTTTCTAACATAATAACAGCCTCTGCCTCAAGGATAACCTTGCATGTTTAGTCTACACATTTAGAAAAACTATACACCAACCTTGAAAATTACTTCTTCCCCACTTTTTAGATATTCTCCTTAGTGGCATCCTAGTTTGGAAAAACTGTGTTCCTAACCATGAACCTACCCAGAATACCTCGATTCACCTTATATGGTTTTCTATTGGAGTTTCACTATTTACAAAAACAGCAAACCCACCATAAAACTTGGTAAAAGTCACAAAACATTAAAATATCCTCAAAACCCTCCAAAAAATTACCCAAAATCTTTACATATATTCAAAGTGAAAAAATTATTACAGACATGAATCTGGGGGGGGTACAAAAGACCATGTTGTTTTGAAAATTATGAGGATAAAAAAATATATCTCATATTCATGATGTTATTAATTATTTACATGGGAATAATTTATGAAGGGGAAAAATCTCATGTTTTAATGACTTCAAAACTATACTTATAAGTGAAACAAATTTTCCAAAATTTATGATAAGAATATTAAAAATAAAAATAAATATTTGTATTTTATGATGATTTTACATACAATATATTAATATGGTATTAGAAATTTAGATTGTGGATATATGATTCATCTATTATTAAGTTGAAAACTGAAATATTGTATGAATCTACAAGATCATATTTCAATATATAACCTGGATGAAAAACACCTAGATTTAAAGGATATTTTTTCGAATTAGATAGATTCATAAATTTTAGAAAACATATTAAAATTAATTTTTTTAAAATAGGTTATGTTTGTGAAAAAAAGTAAATGAATCATTAATCCTATACCTAATCACATGTGGAAAGGGTATTATATTAATATTGACCTTGTAACTAGACTTCCAACTACAAATAAAATTAGTGATTCTATAATGATGTTGTGAAACATCATTTTTATGCTTTTTTGTTATACATGATCATGAAACATGAATTAAATAAGTAATTTGTATGGGAATTCAAATGGATCTTGAAATTTAGATATTTTTCGCACCACTAGTCATCCCTAAATTTATAGTCATTTAGAATGTACTAGTCAGAGCATAGAAGACATGTTGAGGTTTATCCCACATTACTATTAGGTTACATGTTGTTTTCATATACAATTGGTAGAATTCACATAGAATGATTGAATTCAATCATGAATCCAAATGGGGATATATATGGTTTTTTATGGAAATACGTTTCATTTTCTAATATGTTTGGATAATTTTTGTGAAGGTAATCTTGTTGTAAATGACAGATTTAATAATATTATGATGAAAATGATGATTATTAAATATATTATATTTTCATCTCAATATATTAAAAACGGATAAAAAGATAACCAATAAAAGTATTAATAATTTCAAGTGGGATATGATTTTATCTTGAATTTATCACTAAGGAAATATATTATAAAATTCAGTAATATTAGAAAATCTATTCCCTCAGTATATATGACATTTTATAATTATATATGGAATGAGACCTATAAAATAATGTCTTAGAATTCCATAAGGCCTTCGTAATGAACATAATATTTTAGGAAACAACTTATTGATGAATTTCATTCCAAATCTAATTTTTTTTACTAAGAGGGAAAACAAGTTGTAACCACACATATAATACATAGAAGTAAAAATCAATATTCTTTACAGGAGAGAGCATATATTTTAAAATTATCGAAATTAGTTTTTAATTGTGAATTAATTAAATAATTAGAAAAAATAAAAAACAGATAGATCAAAATAAATTATAATGAAGACAATCCATTATCTGGTCATTATGAAATAATTGTGGGAAATATTGATGAATTATTTTATAGAGGAAAAATGTGTCACATGATATCAAATTATGTATGATTATTTTATAATGAAATAATAGAATATTGAAATTATTTTTATTCAATAATGTAATTAAAACATAAATTCCAAAATAGTATAAATTTAGTTTGATGAAATGAATATTATATATTTGATTCATCATGTCAAAATTCACTCATCATGAAATATGATGATTTATTAAGAGTAGTGTAATTTTAGGTGACTAGTAATAAATATTTATTTTCCACATACTGTCACATTTCTGACATTATAATGATATAATAAATAAATTAATATTTACTAAAATTTATCATTAAAATATGTACATTAATTATTATAATTAATATACATATTTATTGTAGAATATGTAAATATATTAATTAAATATTAAAATCAATGTTACATTTTCCCCATATAAAAATAAGTTTAATTAATTCTATTTTATTATGTTTTTGTAATAGTAATTTTATTATGATTTTAATATGAATGAGAAATATGTATCCAATTATTTATTGTAATTAAATTATTTAAATTAGAATAAAAAATTTACTTTGGTTTTTGTGAAATCAGGTTATATGTTAAAAGATAATTTTTGTAAAACAAAATTTAACGTTCAAGTCCTTATGTGATTATAATTAATTTCAAACACTTATAAAAATTGAATCATAGATGATCAATTCCATATTTGGGATCAAAATAATTAATATTACGTAACATGTTAGACATAATTTTTTTTTTCATTTTTAGTAGTAAAAAATTCATGATATGATGCCACTGTTAGGGTTTAAACAGGTTTACATAGACTTTTAACAATCATATTAGGGAAACATTCATTGTAATTGTGTCTAAATCCTATTAATTGAAATTATTTGGACTTTATCTCTTTATAACATTGACATACATGTTATTTCATTCATTTTTCAAATGAAAATATCTTTATTGTATTGAAATATTTTTTTCTATTTCCGTATGTGTCATTATGATTACTTAAAAAAAGTGAAATTGTTATCCTGCGTAATTTAAAAATATTTACCACCCTATATCATTCAATACCTAGAAAAAAATAATTATAAACATCAATATCTTCATTTTTTATCTTATCATATTATCGTAAGTCCATAATTTAAAAGATTATGTTTTATCCCAAAAGAGGTTTCTCAGTGAAATGTTAATCAAGATTATTATTTCTCTTAATGATTATTTTGTCCTCTACATCCTCTAAATATATTTTCCACCATAACATAGTGATTTAGGTCTAATACATATTATGAAATATAATAATTAATAAGGTAAAACAATTTTCCCATCCTTTCTAACAAATGATAGATGAAAACATCCCCCATGTGTATATATGGTCCACAGTTTCCATGTAGTGGTGTAATTAATTTTTATTTTCCATTTTTATTGATTAATATAAATATAGAATTAATGAATATATAGGACATATATGACATAAATGTTATTCTTAAAATATTCAATATCGTTTTCCTTCTTACACTTAAACCCAATAAAAATGATAACTTTGATTGTGTATAAGTGTGGAAGACGCCCTCCCTGAATCAATGTGATTCAGTTTTCATTATTTAAATTAATGAAATTTTATAATATTATTAAAATGAATATTTATAAAATTATTATTACTAACATTTAGATATGATATGAAAATCTTCAAGATAAATGGTTCATGATTTTGAAATCAAAACCATCATGAAAAATGAATTAATTAACTTGTGAAATGATTTTATTGTTACATAACAGAAGGTAATGTGTTTTCATTCAATAATATATATTATTAAAATAATGAATATGATTATATTATTTATGTTTTAATTATTTTAATTTATTATAATGTATTTTGAAATAATATTGGTAGAAAGTCAAGTATGATGTGACGATTCATTTATCAATCACATCCACCCTGCTTATTGAATAAATTTCTATTTTTCTAGGGTGAATTATATGATATATATTTTTTAAACCCCATATATTCTCATATTATTATTTTTTTAATGAAACTAAATATCATCATTTTATTTATATTTTCTTTATGTTTTCATTTTTTGAAAAAATTAAAAGATATATATTTCTTCTTTAGTTAAGAATATTTTTATTCGATATATATATATTTTTAATAGTATTTAAATTATATAATTACTATTATCCAATAGTTTTTAATGTTACTTTTCCTACATTTTTATTTCTATCAAAACATTTAAAATTAAAATTCAGTTTCTTTAAATGAGGTACTTTTACCGATGGTTTTAAAAGAATCTTTATTTAAACATTTACTATAAGAAAAACAAATCCAAGACATCATGAATCATATTTAAAATTAATATTATTCCAAATATTTAATGGATCCTTTAAAATAAAATTTATTAATAAAATTTTGGAAGATTCTAGTTTTAAATATTTGATTTAAAAGAAAAAATTTAATTTTTCTCATGAAATTTTCATATGATCATTTAATAATATTTTTTTATTTGTCAATATCCTTATATGAGTCATATGATTTTTAGGGATATAATATAATGATATCATCCACCACCTTATTTTTAAAGAATATGATCATGTTGTATTATTTATTAAATTGGCATAATATTAACATTTCTATGCTAGTTTATCAATATGAATGTCTATATTGATTTTGAATTGAATTGTTATTCATTTAAATTGTATAATTAATTAATTATACATTGTATGTGTCGTGTATGGCCTATTATAGCCTCTAATTTCAATTTTATAAATCAATATAACAATATTTTTGTAATTTTTTGTATGGATTAACTTTTAATATATGATGTCTTGAAAAATATCTGTAACTGTATGATTTTTGATGTTTGGAATTATGCATTATATTATTATGAAAGTAATTATAGTTATCTTTGGGAATATATATGTTGGTATGTCATTCATGGAAATTTTACCGTTAAGATATTAATTATATACCATATTCGGTTATTGATTATATCATTAATAGTTTTCGTGCTATACTTATTATATGTTAGGTTATGTTTTTCATTTTCCCATACTATGAATTTTATCTCACCCTTATTGGTTTTTCAATACTTTAGGATACTAGGAAAGGTTCAAATTTTTCTAGGGATATACAATAAGACATAACATTACTATTACTAGAACTATATATTTTATTTTATTATTTAAAATATAATATTAGAATCATATAGATGTCTAGACTCTATGTCTACTAAACTATTAATTCATTTGTTTTTTGATATATTATGTAGTATACAAATGATTTAAAAAAAGTTGTATCTATTTTACTAGTATCATATGGTTATAAAAAATGATTTCATCCTTAAAGTTATATCCTCATATTATAGAGGATCTGTCAAAACAATGAAAAATTCCATGAAAAGATAATTACAGTAATCTTTACATTTATTCATGACTTCGGCGTAAATCTAATTAGTTTAAAATTATTTTTCTCCATTAATGTGAGATTATAATGATTGATAATTCGATTATCTAAAATAAAACAATTATTCAAAAAATAACACCTAATTAGTTCCAATGTTTTTCACTGCTCATTGAATCATCCAAATAATCCTCACATCATATAATTAAAAATTATTCTTTTATTTTAAAATTTATTTATTCATTTGAAAATTGTATTGAAGTATATTTAATAATAGAAAAAACTTATCACATAAAAATAAATTTCTCTCTCACCAAACCCCCCTCTTAATATGAACCATCACATTGGGTGCCATAATCCTAAATGAATATTAGGTAATCTAAACTATCACATACGTTTAAGTTATCAAAATTTTACCCCTTTATAATTTTAAATATATAATATATGTTTTATCAAATATAAAAAATAAATTTTACATTAAATATAAATAATCATGATGCAATTTTTGTAAACAAAAAAGAGGGAACATGGTGTTGGAAATGATTATAATTAATAGAAATAATAATGTATAAAATCTGGGTAACTCATATCCACAAAAAAAAATATTCTACTTCCCATTTCATCATTTCAGAATTATTAATGTACTTGAGTAAAATAATATTTTTTTCCTCAATATGAAACCAAGTTAGAATAGGTCTCACAATAAATTCATAACATTCTCTATTAAAACCCACTTAATTATTCAATCCCAAAAAATAATTTATTTATATTCATTTTTAAAAAATATATATTTATATTTAAAATTTATATTCTCCTCTATTTGAAACATTATCAAACAAAAAATTGAAAGATGTAATAGAGTGATTCAAAACATGAATCATCAATTTTAATCATTAAAATTATTAGTTTTGTAGTGGTGTAGTGAACACCTCAACTCTTACACCCTTTATAAGAAAAACCTCTATCCTCGTCTATCGTTTCTCCATTGTAACTATAAGAAAAACATACCATTATTAATCTGTTACATCATATTAGTGTGATTTGATATAGAATAATAAAGTATATTTCAAAATATATTGAAAGAAAATTTAATATCACATCCCATGAGTTAAAAAAATTTAATTCTTCATTAAGACCACATAACTACCTTTTTATCGATTTTAATTTAGTTGTTAATGTGTTTTTGAGACAAAAACATCTTCCGAAATACATAGTGTTACTAAATTTTTCATATTTTTCCTAAATGATAAAAAATATCTTCCAAAACAACTCCATATTTTTTATCAAATACATTTTAAAGGAATTATATATATTCAAACGAAAGGAGATGAATCATTCCATTATAATTAGATTTTATTCTATAATTATGTTTGACATTAATATATGTTAG
The DNA here is from genome assembly GCA_963277665.1 of Viscum album. NCBI lineage: Eukaryota > Viridiplantae > Streptophyta > Magnoliopsida > Santalales > Viscaceae > Viscum > Viscum album. The sequence continues at coordinate 1,032,921,780 of OY728150.1, forward strand.
TTTCCACTTTTAACCAGATATATGTTATTTTTAAGGAAATTTTATATACATAAATATATAATAACATACAGAAAATATACTCTCAATGATGTAAGGATATGTGAAATAAATTTTCGATCATCCTTAGAATAATATTCAAAATTATTAAATTTTTCATCTCTAAACGAATAAAAATATCAAATACATTATTCATATAAAAATAAAAGACATCCTAAAAAATTAATTATTTCATGAAAATTTAATATATCTATATAGATAATAAAAATTAATGATACATATTTATCCTATTTTATATACATGAGGTTTTCAAAACCATCCTTCTAGCTAATAATGCATTTAATAACGAATCATGATTTTAGTAAATGAAAAAAGATATTTATTTAATCCATATAATGATTTCTTTTACTTTTAACCACATCTCTTTGTCTCTAACAATTAATATATTGGGTTTCAAAATATAAGGATACTCATCTAATTCTACTTTGATGAATAATAACACGAAAACAATGTAAAATATTTTTTATCATCATTGTGTTGTGATAGAAAGTAAAATTATGAGTGATTCATTTATAATTTTTTTTAAAATATCTCAATTATTAAAATTCCATCCACAAATTAGAAACACATCAACACATATCATATTTACTTCAAATTAACTGTGTTTTTTTTAAATATCGGTCAATAAATAAACACTCCATTGTGTTAATTCTATAATTACAATGATTCTATTTCATCTCACAAGTTTCACTAATATAAATTAGATCAGAAAATTTATTCACATAATTAATACATTTGATTGGCTCAAATCTGAATTTCACATCTCAAGGATCAATTATATAATGTAATGAGGTATGTATTTTTTCCAAAAATTCCTCATATATTTAGTCAGACATCCATTATATCTAATAATTTATATACCTACACCTTTTTTACCATTTATTAATGTGTTAAAAGAGTTTTTTATTATTTACTTGAGTTTGATGAATCAATCTATTGAATATATTCTTTATCATAGTTTCAGTTATTTGAATAAATTTTCTATAGTTTCTCATTAAATTTTACATCATCACCTACAATTATATAATAGGATTTTGTTATGTAATTTCATTGTTATTATTTTCTATATATTCATATAAAATCTATATTTAATAATACATGTTTTTATATTTTAAAAATGATTGAGTATTATATTTTTTTAGGATATCAAAGAAAGATACCCCCAACAACATTTCCCACAATCATTAAATTAGTTTCCCCTTTCACCATGTTATCACTGGGGAAACCAAAAACCCATAAATATAAAACTGATGTGGTATTGTTGTGGAACATATCATTGGATCATATATATAAATTTGTTTGATACAAAAAAATGCTTTTTAATATGAATTTCAATACTAATATACTATATCAAGAAGAATGAGAGTTATAGTTTTCTATGATTGTAGTTGTAGTAAAATAATCTAGGAAAATATTCATTATTTTAATGAAAATTTTTAATTGGAGATATAGAATAATAAATTCATAATGGGTACAATAAATTTGAAGAAATCATTTAAATTTCCAACTATCTATTTAACATAATTGACTATCTAAAAATATATCATTGATAAAACTTAATTATTTTCTACAAATATATTAAAACATTTAAGCATCTTTAGGTACTTAAACATATGTTTTCTAAATATTATGAACTTAATAAGAGTTAATTAATCATTAAAATTAATAAAATTTATCTCTCAATTAAATTATTAATACATTGTCGATATATTCGAATCTGAATAATGGATTTCAAATATGAAATGTGATTAAACCTCAAATTTCGTTTTTTTAATAATTAATAAAAAACCCCTTTTAGAATAGCACATCTAATGCAAGTCTCTACATAAAAAATTATGCAAAGGATTTCATTCCATAGGAATATTTGAGTTATTTTTTTTACCAGGTGGTTATATCATTAATTCTATAATTGGTTTCTTACATCATACTCTAATAGAATGAAAATTTGACATCACTAAACTAGACTATAAATCTTAGTGTTTATTTTGATATACAAAAAACACATCCAACTTTAGTATCAACACATAAAATTCATTATATCGTTAAATTAAATCATTATTCCAATTTTAATTTTAATACAGACATAGTATATTGGGTTTTGGCCCATAAAAATTAATTTATTTATTGACTTGAGAAAATACTCTCAATTTAATTATAAATTACTTCCTCTTATAATGAGCGACCCATTATTTCCCATGGTCACCAATACTCAGTGGTAATTTTTTAGATACTTCAATTTCATTAAATATATTTACATGTGTCATGAATATAAAAAATACCATATAAATTGGTAATCCAATGGAAATATGTTGAATGCCAAATAAAATAATTATTCCTTATACATTTTCTTCTCATTATTATTTTTAGATGTTTCGTTATACAATACTTTTCAAAAAATATTAATGAATAATAATCTAACGTTCTTTATTTTTTTCACATGATTTTTCACACATACAACAAAATTACAAAATTGATTTAACATTATTATCCTATAATGATATTTTATATTATATAAAAATAAATAGACATTATATGGGTTGAATCCCCATGACATTATTAAATGAATATATTTTATGTTCTATGTGAATTGATAATTTAGCAAACCCCCTTACCATGTTCCCATCATATCCATGGAGAAATAAATAAAAATAATCTACTTATTTTACAATATAATATGGATGTTATATAATTTTTGTTAAATTATTTTTTATGTCCCCTGATCCTTAAATATATATTAAAAAAAGATAAAAATTTTGGTAGACTCTGAACATATATTTAATTTTCAATGTATTCTTTAAAAAAATAATCATATTATATTGTGGTTCTTTTCCCATTAAATGTTTAATTCTAAGAATTTATATGTATATTATAATTAGCATAAATTCCATAAATATTACCCTTTTACTAATGTATATGAATCATACATTTCAATCAATTCTCAATAACCTATTTAAATTATTTATGGATGTATTTTCTAATTAATTATAACATCCTCATTATTTGATTTCAAGCATCAATATTTTCAGTGATTTTATTTGTTATTGAATATGCTTGTTTTCAAAAATAGTGTTGAAGAAATATTTAAAGTTATTTAATTATTTATTCAAATCAATAACCATTTTTATCACTACATAAATATCATTATCCTTTTTTATCCCATTATATTATATATCGAAATTCTAGTTATTCTTTAGAGGGAGTATATTATGTGGGTTATCAATCACATTTGACGTGTTTTAAATATTCTATGTATATAAAGTTTCATGTATTTTGAATGATTCAATATACATTTATCTATTAATATCTATTAACAATGATGAAATAATTGAATTAAATTCCTTGATTTAATATATTTGAATGGACTTCATATGTCTTTATTTGATACTTATATTGTTTCTACAATCATCCCTACAGAGGTAATTATCATTACCTATTTCAATCATAAATTAATAACCATTTTACATAAATTCTAAAAATATATTCATCATATCTACTATCGAAATATTTATGTTAATATTTGATTTGATTATTTATTCATAATGGTTTATAAAAACTCTTACCCGTCCCAAATGAAGAAATCATTATCATACTAAATTCAGAATTATTTTTCATTTTGGATCCCTTTATCTTTTCTTTATCACATTATTATAATCAGGTTTTTTAAATCTATTAATCATATCCTGAAATTTTATTTAGGTTGTCATTTGAGTCACTACAGTGGATTAATTTCTCTATACATTAAATTTTACATTTTAAATCTTCTTTAAATGAATGTCATAAACACACAGAATTTAATTTAATAATTTTCTTCTACATTAGAATAATTTTTTTAAACTTTAATGACTTTCAATGTCTTCACATTCTATTCAGATCAAAATGATATTTAAATTTCAACAATACTATAATTTTTCTATGAAAATAATAGTTCAATTGATACTAATGAAATATCATATAATGTTCAAACAAGGGATATGTGTTAAAATATTAATTTTCAAGGGTTGAAACATTTGTATAAAAATTTCCATGAAATTAAATAATATATTTCTTATTAACATAGAGTTTTCAAGAATCTCTCAAAAGATTCAAATACCAAAAACCACATCATTGGATCCTATAAAAAGTATACTAATAAATAAATCATCAATTTTCTAACTATTTTAAGTAATTAATGAAATCATAAATATATATCTGTGTTTATATTTTATATTTCCTTCAATAAAAACATTTATCTTCACTAATGTTAATTTTTAATTATTTTATTAATTAATTTTATAATTTCATTCCTTTATTCAGGGGAAATAATTTAATTATTATTTCTTTTATCAATATTATTGTTCATTATGTCAATATATAAAATAAAAATATTTATCATACATTGAATATACAAATTTTTTCATCACATGAATATCTTAATGTCCAATTGATATAGAAATATTCTGTTATATATTTAATTATTTGAAAATTAATCTCCCAAAAATATAACATTAATTTTAATTAAATTAATTAATATGATTCAAGATAAAAAAAAATTTGATTCAAAAGAAACCCCAAAATATACAAACCTTTTTTATAATAATCAAATTAGTTTTTATTTCCTAGAAGGAAATATTAATAATGTTTCTAATTGTAATTGAAATCTCTCATGAACACTATATCTTCATGGATAGGTGGGAAAATATATAACACTTTTGACACATATTATTTTACACATACAAATAACATATCTTTTTATAGATAACTAAAAAATATATTCATAATTTCATATAAATTTTAATATGCTTGAAGACAAAGTGTATTCTAATTTTGAAAACATAACCACTCATAATTAATATACACTTCCTTTGAATTGTCTAACAAAATCCAAGATCATACAATCATCAATTTTGAAATTCTTATATACAATGAGTAGGGTTAATAATTGTACTTATTTCACAAAATGTATCTTTGTGTATTTTTTTAATATTCCCACTTCTAATGAATTATACGATAACATGGAAAAAATGAGATAGTAATCATAATGAGTTGGATTAAATTATAGTATTTTTATTCCCATTAAAATTATTTCTCCCAATATCATGTTATAATCCTTTATATAGTGTCAGACATTCTACATTATTTCTTTATAATGTACTTATTCTCTATTTAAAAACATTTCATTATCATTATCCCTATCCCACATCATCCACCCCTCTACAACAACCAACAATTATTAATCCATTTAAATGATAATTTAAATTTCAAACTAACCTATTACATTAATATATCACATTTTATTTAGATCCTTTGTATTTCGTTGTAGAAATTACTCACACTTGAGATTCCTTATATCAATTGATGACTATGTTTGGGAATCCAGTCATTTAGTAAATGCATCTTATTAGAAATAACATATAGATTCAATAATTTGAGACACATTGAAAATAGAAGAGGTTCATTATAATGTATCCAATGCTTCTTTCCACAAATAATTCAAAGAAATATTTAGGTATATTGATATGTAAAATATTAATCATTCCATTCCAAATAAATAATTATCAATCATGACCAAATTCATCATACTATATTTCCCTGCTACATTATGAAAAAGTCTCCCCAGAAGTATAATCCATTTCCAATGAAAAAAATTATTATTAATTAAAATTATAATACACCAAAAATGTTTTGATCATCATGTTTTGAAGAATTATTTTACACATAAAAAATTCCTAAACATGATAATAATGTCATGTGTTTAATAATTGAATGATGTATTAATGGTTAAATGTTTTTAATATTATATAGAATAATCATAATCTGATTTAATTCATTGTGTTTTGATATTATTTGAAACTCTATAAATCCTCTAAAAACCGAACATTATTAATATCAAAATCACTCCAAAATCATCCAATATTCCAAATAAAGGTCAGATTATATGAATAAATAACATCCCATTTTTATTTTTTGTTATTCATTCACATATCAATTAAGATGATCTATTGACAATGAAAAATTACACATAACAAAACCACATCACATACAATCTCTCAGAATTATTCTCTCTTAATGAAAAAACCTTCTTGGTTCTTTCATGCTCAAAGAATATCTGGGTGTCAAAATAGTCCACCAACATTCCAGTCTTAACAATATTATCTCATGACATCACAAATGATTCGAATTAAATTCTTTTACATATAAAATTTTAGTATAGATGTTATATATTCTATGATATCTATACATTAATTTATTAATAATGAATAAAAAACATTTAAATTATGTAGATATTGTCTCAAAAATGAATCAAACAGAATATATTCCCACATTAGTGAAGTATGGATTACCACCAAGTTCTTGTCATATATCATAACAACATTTATTTGAGAAATTGATACTATAAAATCATTAATAACCACTCCCATGAAATTTAGAAACACATTAAATAAATTAATAAAATTAGCATCCCATTATTTATAAACACATTTAGATATAATTGAAACTATTAAGTAGAAAAAATAAATATGATTGATCGGAATATTATAATTAAATTACTTGTATAAGGTTGAATTTACAGTAATATGAATTAATTAATGAATCATTAACATACACATTCCCATGAATTCTTCTATTTTATTTTATTTAAATTTCCTTATAATCTAATTTTATATCTTAAAATTCAATACAATTTTTTTTATGTCGCTCTTAAATAAAAAAATTGAAAAAAATAATACACATAATAATTTTTTAAAAAAACATAAATATAATAATAATAAACATATAGTATATAAAGTTATAAAATATTTATTTCATATCATATTTAATATTTCATTTTAAAAAATAAATAAATATTTATATATACGTAATGAATTATTCCATCCCATTACACTTTTAAGTCCTCATGTAAATCCAGTGATATAATAAAAAACAATTGGGGGGATAAAATATGAGCAAAGAGATAATCAGAATAATCATAATGATAAGATATGTAATTTTTGTTAATGGTCAATACATTGGATTTAAAAAAAGTTAGATTACAAATAATCACATAGAATCATAACTTCTTTGTAAGGAAATAATTAAAAGGGTGAACTCTTAAATTTATTAGGATCATAATAAGGAACCATAATAACTAAAAAACAACTAAAAATATAACTCATAGGGAAATTAGAACTCATCATAACAAATTTTCTTCTCTTCAAGACTCATCCACCAAAAATAAAAACTGAGGATATATAAGCATTGTACAATATATTATGGGTGTGTTACTATATTCCAAAGAAACAAATTGCAATATATCATTCATATGTGTGCAATATAAAGCCAAAATTAATTATTCATAAAAAATTAATAAAATCATTATAAAGAATGTGTTATGTAATATTGTTGAAAAGGATGATATAATGAATAAAAATGTCGGCACATATAATTATAATAGGAAAAATCAAGTTTGGATTCTTAATGGCAAGGATATGGATATATGATAAGGGTATTCTCCATGAATTGGGAAATTGTTTTAATCCAAATTGTTAGATGATATCTATAAGTATTATTTTTTTGTAATAATTAATGTAGCTTAGATATTAAATACGTCAAATTATAGTTGATATTCGATACAAATAGTGATTAAATTCATGATTTCCTCTTTTATCGGAGATTAAACCAACTATGATTAATAATTTTCATGATTATTAATAAATTATTATTTTATAATTATGCAATAATAAACATAATTTTGATTTATTATTAATTTTATAATTATTAGATAATAATATTGGAACAATTTTAAAAGAATAGAAATGATTAATATGAAATATTAACACTAATTTAAGTGGTATCAAATTATAATTGTCTGAACAATGATAAAAAAATAAATAAAAACTATTATTTTAATATTCAAATTAAAATAGTATGATATTAAATATTTAAATATATTTAAATATTTAATTATATATAATCAATAATACCACCATATATATATATATATATTTTAATTTTTTACTAAAAATGAAATAGTTGTGATAATAACTTCTTACCATCTATTTGAGACAAATCCATCCATATAATCCATAAGGATTTAGTGTCATGTTTTTTAATCTACAAAGGGATTGAAAAATATTTTTATAAGTGTTTACGTAGATGTTTTAGTAAAAAATAGGAAAGGGATGATGTTTTAATAGTGTAAGGAAATGGGTGAATGGGGTTGTACATATTATTAATTAAATAGATAGGTTTTAATATATTATATGATAAATTTTAATTTTGGCACCAAAATATGAATAATATTGAATCTATAGATAAAAACAGTATTTGAATATAGCGTATATTTATAAATAAATTTTTTGACATTCCAAAAGTGAATGGCTCAATTGGAATAGTTTTTTCATTGTAAATAATTTATGCGTTTTTAATTATAATAAAATTAAATTTCCTCATTTGATATTTTTGTATTGGTATGTGAATTGAATTATATATATATATATATATTATTTTATAAATTAATGAAAATTTATTATTTTGAAAATATTTTTTAAAATATTAATTGATTTTTATAAAACAAAGGTTTAAAAAACGATGCATATACAGATAAATATATTTTAAATTTTCACAATAAAATTCATATATTTTTGGAAATTTAAAATAATAACCCTTCAATAATGTTATTTCACATTTTTTATATAATTTACTAATATATATGATTTTTTATTAGAACATTGAACAAAAGATTAATTGTTTAGTATGGAATTGAAATCTTTCCAAATTAAAAATATATATTTATTCATTATTTAATTTATAGGATTTTATTATTGATGTTTTTAAAATTTAACACTACAATTTACTAATTTTATATTTGAAAAAAAATTCAAACGATACATAATCATTAACAGTGATATAAGTATTGTCATTCCAATATATATGTTATTATTATAAAATTAAGGATGTCATTATGAAGGCTATTTTTTCGATGGATTATTAGGATGATGAACCTGTACATTCTGATGCAATGCTAAATATATACAATTTACATTTATATCTTTTATATCAATAAATATGTCCCAATAAATTTCATCAATAACATATGAAATTAAATTTACATATTTTATCACATATATTCCAAAATAGTTTTTTAGGTTTTAGACAATTAGGAAAAGCACTTAACAACATGAGTTCATAATTAAAAAAACATCAATATCAACTAAATCTATATCTATACCCAAATTTTCATATTAACTATAAATTCTTCAACAAGTACTATAAAATTGAAGCCTTTTAAAAAAATTCATAATAAATATCATTTTTTCAAAATTCATCATAACCAACAGAAAATGTAATATTTTAGGGGTGAGAAAAAATTCTTTATATAGTTAAATATAATCATTTCAATTTTAATTAAATAATTGAGATTAATCTGAGAATATGGTTATAATGAAATAATAAAGTATATTAAAAGTATATAAGATAATTTAATATGATGAAAAATAATATGATCAATCATATAAGTTTTATAAATCATTACATTACGAAAAGAGTCATTGCAATCAATAAGATTGATAAATTTAATATCATCATTGATAAATTTAATAGTTTATAACCAATACAATGAATAAATAATTTTTTTTGGTAACATTATACATCAAAATGAAAAAAACCTTATTGAACCCTTACAATTGGAATAACTATAAACACAACATATAATATAATTATAATGAGAAAAAATAATTACCCGTAACATTATAGTGTTATATGGGAACAACCATCATACGAGAAATTTCAGGCTCACCCATTATAATTAATGGGTCTTAATAAAATTTATAACATTTTTTGGGGCTTACCCAATGATATAATGGGATTAAACGCTTTGTATGAAATTTCTTATGGGCATGTCATTAAAAAATGAATGGATCTTATAACTCATCAAACAACCCATATATACATTCAATACTCCAGTCATAACAGGATTAAATAACTGAAGAAACGAATTCTTGAAAAATATTATTAAAATAACCATGATACATCTAGAAATAGAATAATGGTGGTGAATACACAAAACATCCCCATTAGTGCATAATAAACAGTAATGGTTGTTGATGATTATGAATGGGAATTCCAATAAATTTTCTTTTAAAAATTTACTTTGGAAAAAATAATTTTCACATTGACAACACTTATAATAACTAAATATTAATAAAAAAATTTAAATATCATTTTCACTAAATTTTTATTTATAAAATTATCCAGTAACCGTAGAAAATAATAATGGTAATGATAGGGGGAATTTTTTAATTTTTTGAATACTTAAAAGAATCTATATTATTAATTTTTAATAGTAAGATCGAAAGTGATCCGTTTGGAATAAATCCATAAATTCCGATTCTTAAATCAACTTAAATAAATGAAAAATGATGTTTTTAATAAATTTATGAAAAATATATATCTTTAGAAATTAATATTTGTATAAAATATTAAAAAACATGTTTCTGTATGTTTAATTTTCCCCATATAGAAAATGATATTGGATCATTCTCACCTACAAACGTCTGTATAAATATTTCACAAATTAAAAAATTAAAAAATTGTAATTAATAATGTAAAACAAATTAATAATAATAGTAGAATAAAGGATATGTGGTTCAAGAAATTAATAGATTATGATTCCCCCCAAATAACATTGAACAGAAGGAATCCAGAAATGAAATGATACTACAAAATAAAGCATTTTCCACTATGGTAGCTCATAAATGGTATGATAATGAAATACTAATTGTGAATTAATAATTAAATATCACAAAAATAATGATATTAATTATATATGTTTTCAGTTTTTGAAAATATAAAACTTATAATAGAATACTTGTTTATATCACAAAAATATATTCTATAAAGGGTGCGTGAGATTAATTACCCTTACAAAGGTCATATCACATGGTCAATAATTCATCTACTGAGATATTATGCAAATAAAATAAATTATAGAAATCCTTGTGCAAATGAAAAATAAATAAATTTAGATATCAACTCACAAATAATTATTTTATAAATATGTAAATGAAAATGAGTTATAACCCAAGGAATGGAAATTGAGTTATGAAACACTTCACAACATTTTACCGTTAATGAAAAATCCCTCAGTATAAAATGTTCAAAATGGAACATAAAATTTAATGAATTACAAATAATTCATGATATAACATGTCAAATATATGTTTATACACCATAAAAAAGTAATTATTTATATATAAATAAAATATTTATCAAAGAAATGAAATTTAGGTGAAATCCCTTACCTCGACTATAGACCTTCCATACTTATCCATTATCTCCATTATAATAAACAGAGATAAATAATTCTTTTGATTGAGAAAATATTAAATTTTTATTCCTTGTACTCAATCTATTTTATTTCATTTATATTAAATTCAAATTTAGATTCTTAATTAGTTATTTCCACATCATGAGTTTTTAGGATGTTTAGTTGATATGCTATAAGAGGATTCTATATGATGAATGTTTCCAAGCTGTTCAATATTAAATAATATCACAATAATAATAGTTATTTAATTAATTTTTTTAATGTAAATTATATTTTTTAAATTTAAAAGTCAGTGATTTGATTAAATAAATTAACTATAATGAAATCATGGATAAGGTAAGCTATATATACGTCAGAGTAATAGTTCCATTATTAAATAATTATTATGGAAGGAAAGAAAGTATTAATTTATCATTGAATAATGATACATATATCATAAAGAAAATTATTTTAATAAAAATACTTATATATATACCATCTGTGAGAGCTAGTGATGAAAAAATAATCATATCGTTTTGTTGAGGTGGTAGTCCATTCGTAGGCACTGATGACGATATAATTTTATATCGAATGGGATGAGAAGAATGAAAAATATTATTATTTTCAATTAATAATGATAAATAATTTATTAATTCCATATATAACCATAATTAAATAATGATAACTATCTCTGATATGTGTTTATAGAAAAGGAATTACATCATTCCATAAGGCAATAGTTTCCCATACACACAAATGAAGATTCCTTTCCCATTTGATGAATGTTTGAGATGGATATAAGTTATTAATTTAACATAATAAGATATATTATATTTATGAAACTGGTTTTATTATATTTTCATGGTGATGTAATAATTTAATGTCTTGGAAGAAGAAATAAATCAGAAACTCTCGATTAAGAACATCACCTATTTTTTTGGACAACCTCCATTGCATAAAACCGTAAGAAAACTATGAATGAAATTCCTCCATGAATAAGGCTCTATAATGATATGAAGGATGTATAAAGGTATTTTGATGTATATAATTAATCAAAATTGTTTTTAATTATAATATAATTATAATAAGAGATTACTTTTTATAAGAAAGGGGAAGGGTTGTTTTTGAATTTCATAAAAAATTAAATTAATATAAAAAATTATGATGCATAAATTGAAGAAAATTGATACTATTATAATATAATATTCTACTAAATCCAAATACTATAACCCAATTAAGATGGAAATTTTTTGGATACGTTTTACCCTTATATTTCAAATTCAACCTTTTATTAACCCTCTTCTCACTTACCGGGAGAATAATGTTTTTTTTACTATGTGATCATTATTATAGTTAAATATATACCTAAATGTAACATAAATAGATATTGGTTGATATTGAAACCAATATACTAATCATCGTTAAATGTATAAGATATTTATGAATTTAATATCTACTAATAAAATGTTAATTATTTTAAAATATCATTAATGTATATTTTAAGAATATTTCATTGCATTGACATTAATACCCAAAAGAACATATATTTAATTTAAAAATAATAATTTATCATGTCAATAACAATTTTCATTGGTTTTTAATATTTATGGATCACATTAATTTACTCAAATTATATTTCTTTTAACATTTTTAATATCATTTATTGATATTTCTATTAATTAATTATTTTCTGAATCAACATTCCATTACTATTTAAAGTACTTATTCCTTAATGATAATTTAATAATAAATTATCTAGATGAAGATAACTAATTAATATTTAAAATTTATTTTAATTATATAAAATTTCATATGTTCATATTTATTTTAATAAAATTATATTAATTAAGAAAAATAGTGTTTCAATGTTAACTATTTATAACATAAAATATTATAAATTTGATACTCCTTTAAAAAGTAAAAAAAGGTCATATAACAAATTATTTAAATATAAATTATGATATGTAATCATAAAATAAAACATAGGCTAATGTTCAGGTCATTTTATATTCCGTATCAAATTATTTTTAACCCTTAATTACATGATTGACCCATTAACGTTGTAACAAAAATCACTATAGTATGTTCTCATATTGAATGAAAATAAAATTGATCAATTTTCCAAACATTGGACATCAAGATTCATTATATGGAAATCATTTTACCAATTCATAACACATATATAGATGCATTTAATTTAATATTAATCCATAAAATTATTATAAAATGGTTTCTCATAAAAAATGATTTTTAAATATAAATTTTTTTTACTACATTAAATTATAAAATTCATTTAAAAATAATAATTGGAATATAAAAGATAAAAAATAAATAAATAAAATTTAAAACATATCCAAAAAAAAATTTACATTGAAAATTCATTAAATGAAATTAAAATGTTCTATTAGAATTTTAAAATTTAATTGCTCACTAAAAAATTGTAACACCCCAAGCTTCCACGGTACACTTCTCTTTTAATAATACAATAGCGTCTGTTGTACACAACTTCGAGTTCTAACACACCACAACCCATCAAACTAGCCGTTATGTATAGTAATACCCACTTTTTAAAATTTTATAAATTTAATCTTTCAAAATGGATTTTATTTTTGGATTCAGAATGTTGAAATTAGCGTAGGGTGAATTTTCGGTATTTTTCTGAAAACTTACAATTCTTGATGAATAGTGAAAATCACTAAGTTATAGTTTAAAACCGAATTTTTATATAAATAATTATTTATTCTATTTAAATTTATTTTATGTCAAAATAGATACATAATACCTATATAAGATCAATTTGATTCATTGGAGTCAGTTTTTAATAATTTTAGATATATAAAATTTTTATTGAACTTTTTACCGTCTTTTACCCACCTCCTATGAGCATTTGAAAATTTACATAAAACATAATTTTACCACATCTGTGAGTTGAATTTAAAAAATCCAAGATCCATGGTCAATATCATTAAGTAAAATGTGGTTCAATAAGATGAAAATATTTTTTTGTGAATACTAACTATTTACTTTTATTTACCACGGTTAAAAGTAAATAGGGGAATTATGGGTAAAAATGATATTATTATTACCCTAATAAATTTCCTAATTCTAGTGTATAGGTATAATTCGACCAAAATAAACCATTGGAATAAAATATGAACCTCTTTGGTTCAATTGGTTTCGATTAAAAAATTTATTATTATTTAATTCAAAGAAGAGTTAAAAGAGTTAAAATCAATGTTTAATAACTAAAGCATTTTTAATATAGCGTTAGACATAAGATAAATTCAACTATAAATATTAATTATAAATCTAAAACAATTTCCCAAAAAATGTTATTTTATTTATATTTTCTAGACATTAAATAATTTTATTTATTTATGACACAATGATGATGTTGTAATTACCAAATTAATGAAAGATTAAAATAATTGACATTATAAATATACAAATAAATATAATTTGAGTCTTTTTATGCATTCCACTAATTTTATAGGCTAATATTACATATTAGGGTTGTCTAGATGAATTTTTTTCTATGTAATAATGTTTTAATGAATTTAGAAGAAACAAAATACCAAATACTGTCAAAATTGACATAAAAGAGTTTTTAAAACAAATATTATATTATTAATTGATATTTCATTCCTAAAAATATAAGGTTCAGATAAAGGATTTATATAATGATAGGTGTATCATTAATGAGCCACTTGGGGTTATCTTGGAAGTATATAGTATGTTTATTAACAATATAATATAAAAATACAAAGAAACATGGTAAATGTATAACTATTTAACTAAGAGTTAAATCTAAAAGATAATGTTAATATATTGATCCAAAACTGTCTAAAACCTATTGGTTGAGTAATTTTTGACCCATCCACACTTTATCCTTTAAATAATATATTTTGGGGCTATTAGGAACCTAAAATGATTTTTTTATAAAACAATATTTATAGATTTTCTTAAGGTGCCCATCACCCCCTTATAAAATGCCAATCCCCCATCTCTCTAGCTAATCATTTTTTTTCATTTTCAAAAGTCAGTTTATGGGTTCCTGGTACCCCACTACATGATTCAAATACAAACACATTCAACATACATAAAAAACATCATAAACAAATATAAATGTCCAAGAAACCATGAACTAGGGAATAAGAAAATCAGAATACCTGGCCAAACCTCAGAAAAGGTTACCTTGAACGTCCCCCGACGCGACCATTGACACCGGCCCAAATCCTCCCCTCAGAAAACTCCAGCGGAGTTTATCTTGCCTTTAAGAGAAATGAAATGGACCTCCAGGAAGAATCCATCGACAAAGGATGTCAATGAAACCAAAGTGATGATGACCAAATCCTGACGTCATTAGCACCCTGATCTGCAAACAACTCAGAAGGTCCACCTTGCCCTTAAACGAAATACACCTTCACCAACATCACATAAACGTCCCTCACATCCAAACCAGACATCATTCCATAAAAATTCATAAAATTCACCAAAAAATTGCATAGAAAATTCAAGAAGAGCAGCTGATTCGTCAAGCATGCAAATTCAAATCAGATCGAACACAAACCCAACTTTGCAAAATCAGAACCTCAAAGCAACTTCCAACAGCACCGGGAAACACCAAAACAGGAGTCCTCCCCCCTCCAAGCCACTAGAACAACCTTGAGAAAAGTGGATCATGCCATGACCGACATCGATTAGGGACGAAGCCAAGAAAGGATCCAGATCTGCCGGTGCTGAGCACGTCAATGCTGAGCACACCGCCGCCATGACAGAAAACTACAAGAAGGGCTAACGAAGCCGACGACATGCGCACCAAGCTGATGCCGATCTGAAGATGTGATGAGACCCCAACACTAGGGGCGAGCCAAAGCCAACACCGGCATATCAAATCAATCACCACGCACCTGAATCTGCTCGTGCGTACGTACGTACGTATGTACGTACGTATGGATTACCGTCTCCACGAATGCGATGAGATTCGTTCCCCATCACATCCATTCAAGATTAATTTTCATTAGATGATTAAAAATAATTTTCAAAGACTTAATATCATTATGAATATGAATACGATACATCCTATCCATAACAAACAGTACTTATGTAACAAATCATATAAAGGAAAATGAATCAGTTAACACCTAAAATGATGATAATACTAAGATATTATTAACAAATCAATGTTAAAAGATCATATTTGATATCATATTAATGTAAATGATTATTTTATAATTTAATAAAAATTATTTCACAATCATATAAGAGGTTAGCCTTTCCTCGACCAAGGAAAAGTACCAGGTAAGGGTTAATTCTACAATATCTTCATTATCTGAGGTTTTTTATACGTAATTATCAACTGAGACCACTTTATCATCCACATCCATGTTTCATAAAAATGTATTTCAAAAAATTCTTGCTATTTTATAGAATATAGGTTAAAGTCATTTATAACCTCCTTTGAATTTTATAAGATTTTTATAAAGTAATCTTTCCATCGTTTTCCAAACAAGGTCCTTTATAACCATTTCGACAAAATTAATGTAAGAATGTCTCTTTTTAACTTATACGGTGGGTGCAGCTATTTTCCACCATTATAAAATCATATAAGCTTCCCTTACAAGCTTATAAGAATATTTTAAAAATAAATTGTTTCTTAATAATTATGTGACACTTAAATTATTTCAAAATAGAAAAAGATATTTCTCTTAAAAAGGTTTTGATATCATCTATGTCAACATCCTTTGATGGATTTTAATTTTATTTGAAGTTGATTTATTATGATACAAAACATCCATATTGTATTGATGGTTTTGTGATATGTTTGATTGTGGATATACTATTTTTATACCATTCATGGTTTATGGTTAATGTATTGGCATTTTGTAAGCTAGATTAAATAGGAATGTGTATGTTATATTTCAACCTTTTCATATGAGGAATGAATTGGACTTAGTAAGTGACTGGTGGAGCCTGCTTTAGCTCATTGATACATTGGTAGGTCTCATGAGACAACTAGACGTGGAATTTTCCGAGGCCATTCCCATTTTGATATATGGTTTTGGCCGAGGCCTTAATCATTTTTAGATGCCTTGACTGAGGCCATGAAAATATGTTTCAGAATGTCTGACATTATACATTACCTCATTATGAAAATAATAATGATGGTTCATGTGGTTATTCGACTAGTTAAATACCCATGATTATGTTTTATTATGGAATTATTTACTCATCTCATATTCCTTCCATAAAAGTATTCATGTTTATTTTTGGTAAGGCCATGTGGTTTCAATTATTCACCATTCTTAATATTTATGTTATCATCTACTGTATTGCTTACCCATACTAAGATTTTGAGCTCACCAATTTCTTATGTGTCATTTTAGCAGGATATGAATAATTTTGTTATGATTGACTTACAGATATAATCTAAGAGGCTTGGCTGTTTCTAATGGAATAAATTCATGTTGCATTTCATTTAAATTTATAAAGTTGAACTTATGTATGAATATTGTTTCCCATAATACAAAACCGATCGGTATTTTGAGACATGATTTATTTGTGATCATGACAATGTTATGTAATAGTGCACTGATTATGGTTAACTAGTTTCAGGGCATTACAGTTGGTATTAGAGGAAGTTTAGTACAAACATGAAAACTAGATTTAGATAAACTCTAATTAGAGCACATAGCCCTAATATAGACTTTGAGGATTAGTATAGAAGAACTTCCTAGAATTTTTGGTATTGTAATGATTTTATGAGTTTTCCAAGAAATACATACTTATCTACATACGAACAGGTAGAGGAGGCTCTCGCACAGTTGTAGCTAGGGGTAAATCCAAAAAACAGCGCTTTGATCTAGACTCGAACGGGAACTGGTGCACGACATCGACCCTTGCAGCACTCTTGGTTACGACACTACTGAGGGATATGATTAGGATAATTCTCATTTTATTTACAAACCATTATGAAGGGTTTATGAGTATATATTTCTTCAAAGAATTTTTTTTATTATGAATTATATCCATAAACTG
Source organism: Viscum album (assembly GCA_963277665.1). Classification (NCBI taxonomy): domain Eukaryota; kingdom Viridiplantae; phylum Streptophyta; class Magnoliopsida; order Santalales; family Viscaceae; genus Viscum; species Viscum album. The sequence continues at coordinate 1,032,940,138 of OY728150.1, forward strand.
TTCAATTTATGTTAAGTGTTTTACATGTTTGAATTTATTTATTGCGATTCATAAAATAATATAGTTTATTCCATTGTTTAGAAATGGAGCCTAGTGGACAGAATATAAGCTGCACACACTCTATATAGGGATTTCCCTCCTGCTAAAGATAATTATAGTAGAGTTGGTGATACAACTAGTACCGATAGGATTATCACCATACTGGGACAACTCACATAGGTTATGAATAATTACCATACCCTTATGGAGAACCTTGATCCAAAATGTGGAGGATCAATGTTAGTCCGCTTCATGAGGCAACAAACACCAAACTATAATGAGGGTACAAATTCATTAGTAGCTGAGCAATGAATAAGGTCATTAGAGAAAATATTCCACGCCTTGGGGAGTTGCGAAAGAGACAAATGTGTCATTGCAGTTTACTGCCTCACTGGAGATGCTGATTAATGGTGGTCATCAACTAAAAACATGAAGGAAGATGATGAAGTATCAAATATGGAATGAATGAAATTTAAAGAAATTTTTATAGAAAAATAATTTCCTCATGACCATTGAGCGGATATGGAAAGATAATTTCTAAGTATGAGGCAAAAGGAGGATGTGAATGACGCAATGTATAAAGCGAAATTTACAAGGTTAGTGAGGCATTATATAGATTATATACGTAACCGAAGAAGTAAGATTGGCCATTTCTTTCTTGAGTTAAAACCATTTCTCCATCGAGCATTAGTATCAGAATCCTTCTCATCATTCAAAAATATTTTCTCATGTGCTATCAAGATAGAAAATGAATTCTTTATGTCATATGACTTTAAAGAAAATTAAGAGAAGAAGAGATCTGCTGAACACTCGGGGAAAGGAAATAAGGAAATAGGGAAGAAGGGAAGAATTGAATTTCCACCCTGTGATAATTGTGGAAGGAAGACCCCAAGTGCATGTATAAACGGAAAAAGAGTATGCTACAAATGTGAAAAAAGGCCATCTTGTAACGTCCCGACCCCAGTTACCCTGAGTCAATGCATTATTTTTATACATTGGAATGATCACAAGGAAATCACGTCTCGAAAGACCAATCAGTTTAGTATTATTGGAAACAAGATTCATACATAAGTTCAACTTTACAACTTGAAAAGAAATACAAAATGAATTTATTCCATTATAAACATCGAAGCCTCCTATATTATTCCTGTAAGTCACTCATAACTAACTTCTTAATATTAAGTGAAAATGAAACAGAAGAAAGGGGTGAGCTCAAACACAAAATAAGTTTAAGAAATATACTGGAAGATAACATAAATACTAAGCATAGTGAATAATTGAAACCACATGCCATTACCAATAATAAACAAGAATAATTTTATGACAGGAATATGAGATGAGTAAATAATTCCATAATAAAACATAATCATGGGTATTATACTAGTCAAATGAACACATGAACCATCAATATTATTTCCATAATGAGTGAATTTATAATGCCAGACATTCTGAAACATTTTTTCAAGGCCTCGGCCAAGATGTCTGAAAATGATTAAGGCCTTGGCCAAAACCATATATCGAATTGGGAAAGGCATTGTCCAATCCCACATATAGTTTTCACATGAGACCTACCGATGTATCGAGGAGCTATACCAGGATCTACCCATCACTTACTAATTCCAAAGAATTCCTAAAATGAAAAGGTTTAAACATAACATAACATTCGCATAATAAATTTCATACGAAATGTCAATACTTTATCCATAAATCATGAATGGTTTAAAAATAACACATCCACACTCAAACAATCAAAAAACCGTCAATACAATATGGATTTTTTGTATCATAATAAATCAACTTCAAATAAGCTTTAAATCCATCAAAGGATGTTGACATAGTTGAAATCATAATCTTTTTTTAGAGAAATATCTCTTACTATTTTTAAATCATTTAAAAGTCATATAATTATAAAAGAGTAAATTTATTTTGAAATTTATTTTATAATATTGTAAGGGAATCTTAGACAACATTATAATGGTGGAAAATAGTTGCACCTTCTGTAAAGTTAAAAAACATTCTTAACATAATTTTGTTGAAAAGTTCATAAAGTGCGTTGTTTGGAAAATGACAGAAACATTCATTTCAAAACATTTTATAAAAAGTCAAATAATGGTATTAAAGACTTTAACACATAATATAGTAAATATTAAAAAAAATTGAAATACATTTTCAATAAACATTGATGTGGATGATAAAGATGTCCCAGTAGATACTTACGTAAAAAAAACCTCGGATAATAAAGAGATTTTGAAATTAACCCTTTCCTTCTACTTTTCCTAGGTCTAGGTTAGGTTAAACTCTTGTATAATGGTGAAATAATTGTTATTAAATTATTCATGAACTATATACATTAATATGATATCATATATGATGTTCTAATATTTCTTTGTTAATAATAATTTAGTATTATCGTCATTTCATGTGTTAACTGATTCATTTTACTTTATATAATTTGTTTCATAAGTAATTTTTGTTATGGATATAATGTATCTCATTAATATTCAGAATGATATTAAGTCTGTAATAATTATTTTAAATCATCAAATGAAAATTATTCTTGAATGGATACGATGGGGAATGAATCTCATCGTTTTCAAGGAGATGGTAATCTGTATATATGCACGAGTAACAATTTCATTATTTTGATATTAAAATAATATATAATTGGATGGTATATCATATATACATAGTAATTATAATGTTATATTTATTATTTACATCAATTACACATCATTATTATACCCGTCCAGATAATAATGTATTGGATAACAACAATACCACGAAGTGGAGATGGTAAGCTGTACGTACGCACGTATGGTGACCTGTCATTCAATGGATGGATAGAGTAATGAATATGGTTGTAACATATTTATAATAACATAAAAGTATATATAAGATACTGTATTTATTATTTAATAATGGAAACAACAAAGAAATACGATGTGGAAGAAGAAAGGAACTTGTAAGAGGTGATGAAATATTTACCTCTTCATCGGGTTATTCCTTTTGATTTGATCAAAAGGGGTCTTTAGGATAGCTTTATAACTAAAGGAAGGCCTATAGGATGAATTTAGGATAGTTGAGAGCGTATTTGGGTAGGGTTTGGCCGATCCAAATGGATTTGAAGGTGTGAATTAGAGAGAAGGGTAGTGCCCTTTTAGAAGAGGGGTGAAAGGAAACCTAGGAAAATCTAGAAATATTATTTTATAATAAAATCTTTTTCGCTTTATAATTGCTCAAAAATGGATTATTAAAAGGATATGGTAGGGATGGTTCTAAAACCTCTCAACCAATAGGTTTTAGATAGGTTTCGGTCACTATATTGACCTTATATTTTCGATTTAACTCTTAGTTAAATAGTTTGACATTTATCATATCTCTTTGTATTTTTATATTATTTGGAAAATAAACTTACTATAAACATCCAAGAGAACCCTAAGTGGTTCTTTAATGATACACCTATAATTATATAAGTCTTTTGGCCGAACCTTATATTTTTAGGAATATAATATCAATTAATAATTTAATATTTGTTTTAAAAACTAATTTATGTCAAATTTGAAACAATTTGGTTTTTGGTTTTTTTGAAAGTCATAACAACTTGATATATTCAAAATAGATACATTTAATCAGCCCTAAAATGTAATATTCACCTAGGAAATTAGTGTATGTCATAAATATCTTTAAATTATATTTATTTTAATATGTATAATACCATTGATTTGATTCTTTCAATAATTAGGTAATTACTGAATCATCATTGTGTCATAAATAACATTAATTATTTAAAGTATAAAAATTATAAATAAAATACCATTATGTAGGAGATCGTTTTAACTTTCCAATAAATACTTATATTCGAAAATATGACTTATATAACCCCATGTAAAAATTTATTTACTAAAAGATATTTGTTTTTATCATTTTTTCCTTCACTTTAAGTTATGTAAAATAAAGTGTCATTATCATTCATAAGAGGCTTCATGGGGTCCAAAAATTGAACCAAGGATTTCAATGGTCGACCATGACTCATCCAATAAGGTTAAGACAAGTTTTAAGGTAATTTATAATTATTATAATATTTTTTTACCTTGAATTACCCTATTTAACTTTAGTCGTGGTAAATAAAAGTCAAAAGATACTATTTATCAAAAATTATTTTCATATTATTGAACCACATTTTACATACCTATATCAACTGTTTCTCTCAGATTTTTAAATTTGATACATAGAAGTGGTAAAATTATGTTTCATGCAAATTTTCAAATTCTCCTAGGAGGTGGGTATAATACGGTAAAAAGTTTGATAAAATTTTTATATATCTAAAATTATTATAAACTGACTCCAATGAATTACATTGAAATTATATAGATATTATGTATCTATTTTGACCTAAAATAAATTTAAATAAAATAAATAATTATTTAAATAAAATATTGGTTTTAAACAATAACTCAGTGTTCGTAACTATTCATCAAAAATGGAAGGTTTTTAGAAAAATACCAAAAATTCATCCTAAGCTAATTTTTATATTACGAATTAAAATATGAATTATATTTTACCAATTTCAAAACATAGAACTGCATTAATTAATTTTAAATTAATTCCCATTATCAAAATCAAAAGGCGTATTTTTAATAAATAATAACTATTAAAATATTGACACTTGTTTATATCCAATTTTAAAGTGAAATTACATAAAATGAACAAAATTGGATTAAATACTGAAAATATAATGTAATTATACTTCCAAACCATTAATATTTATAATTCAACACTATAAATTATTTTGATTAAAAAAAAAATTTCAGTTAAAATATAGTATTTTTCACTATTCACCCAAATATGAAAGTTATCAGAAAAACACCAAAAATTTATTAAAACTAAATTATTATGTCCCAATTATAAAGAAGAAGTTTATTTTTATCAAATTCAATATATAACAGTTTCAAATATTGGATTTAAAAAGTGTTCTCCATCAAAAGGTGGTAAAATTGCATTTTTTTAAAAATACTTATTTTATCTGAAAAAAATGAATTTGTTCTTATATTATGTCCAGGAAAATTATTATATGGATTCTAAAATTATAAAGATTATATAAATATCAAAATTCAGTTAATACTATTCATAATCTCTTTTGAATGTCTTGTTTGGTAAGTCGTGGTGCGCTTGAACTCGGTGTCGCGTATAATGCAATTTATTGAATTATTTTGAAAAAATAACGTACTATGAAATTTTGGGGTTTTTCATTCTTCCATACTTTAATAAATTGCGTCCTCACAATCTGAAATTATTCTTCAAAAATATAAGGTTGAAATAGAAATTACTTTTGTGGGAAAACCCACTTCAGAAATTGGGCTAATCAAATTTAGTCTTAATAAGAGGAAAATGGGAATTGAAAAGTCACCAACAAATTGTGATCTAAATTAAGTGAACATTATTGACAATTAGAGACACACAATTGGATGAAAAACGTAAATATTTATAGGCAGTGATTGAGTTCATCAATCATAAACAATTGCAGAATTGAGGGCCTCAAATCCATCAATCTATGATGATTTAAAATACCATTGGTTCAACAAAACATAATATATTAGGTTAACACATTTTCAGTTTAAAGATACCTTAGCTAAATTTTAAGAAATAATTTCTTCATATAATAAGAGAAGAAAAAAAATACATACTTGACATGTAGAGTTCCATCCTTTAACTAATTTCTACCACAAATTCATCATTCACTCTAAAAGATAATAGAACTTCACAAAATATTCGATTTATCTTATTCCTATAGGGTTCCAAAAAAAGAATTTATAATTCAGCTACCAGACCCCTTAAAAAAGAAACTACATTATACAATCTAGGGACATCATGTAGTCCATTGGTAGGCGATAAACCCCAATTGCACTTTGGTTGTGGGTTCGATTCCCCCAGCTTTGTCCAACCCAATGGGTTGTCACATGATCTGTGTGTTGTCCTTTTTATAAAAATCCTAAAATAATCTTAACAATAGTATCCAATTTCAAACTTAATTCATTCCAACCTTTAGACTTATCCAAAATAATTCGATCTAAACTCACAATACAAAATTTACAAGGAAGTTAAACACAATGAAGATCACTTTTTCCATGTAATAACATGGGAACACCTTCATCTTGTATAATTTTAAAACATGGTAATGCCCTGAATTACCATAAAACCTTATTTATTACACTAATGCTCACTTATCATTTATATAATAGTTGATATATTCCTTATATCAAAAATATTAAATATTCTAGAAATGATAAAAGAAACGAACAATTAATCAGTTTGAAGGACGTCAAGAATATCCAATATAATTTATCCAAATCAACCATATCTTATTCCAAAATCAATACCTCAATATCATGATCATATTAAGGATTACATTTCCTTAAACCATGTATTTTCCAAAAATTGTATCTTACTATTAAGTCACTTTTCATAGAACCATATAATCTCAAATCCTCAATAAAATAGTACTGCAGTACAATCCTTATTTATCTCTATAATTCATATAACAAGTATATTATTTGTACAACAATAAAATGAAGTAATTATATAATAACAACAAAAGAACACTAGTCATTCCTCTTCATGTGAGGTAGTATCATAACATGATTATTATCCAATAACATCATTTAAGGTACACTCTGATGACTGGGACATTGATTCGCGTAGTGTCCCATATCCTTGTAGATGAAGCATTGTATAGTTAAAATGTTTTTCTTACCCTTGCAATCATGTACTTCGTTTCCTTTTTCTCCACACTTTTAACAAACTCTCATTCCCTCAAGAATTTACTAAGGCGATTCTTTCCAAAGTTATCACATATGGGAAAATCCTTCTTTTCCCCCTTCCCTTTATCCATAATTATCTCTTCTATCCTTTTCTTCTCCTGCTTCCCTTAGAAGCCATAAGACTCAAAGAATTCATTACTTATCTTATTAACACATGATACTATTTGTTCATATGTTTAGAATACATGGGAGACTATTTACCTTCTAAATGATGGCTTAGTATTATGAAAGATATGATCCTTCTTACTCTATGGATCATATGTATTGTTGGAGTTCACATTCATTCTACTAGCCACCATTTCTATACAATGGCATACACTGGGTCAGTTTATGAATTGCAATGAAGAATTCCAAACTAGTAAAATACCTAATGTAAATTGAACAGTTTGTGGATATAATCCATAATCATAAAAACTGTTTTCTTTGAGGAAGAATATACTCATTAACTCTTCATAATGGTTTGTAGACAAAATGATAATTATCCTATGAATATCCCCCGGGAGTGTCGTAACCAAGAGTGCAACGAGGCCCGTTGTCATGCACCAGTTCTCATTCGAGTCTAGCTCAAGCGTTGTTTTCGGGTTTTACCTCTAGGTACATCTATGCCAGAGCCACCTCTACCTGCTCGTATCTAGACAGGGATGTATTTCTTGGAAAACTCACTAAATCTCTTCAATACCAAAATTCTAGGAAGTTATTATATACTAATTCTCAATGTCTATCATAGGGCTATTTTCTCTAATCAGTGTTTATCTAAATCTAGTTTCCAAGGTTTGTACTAAACTTCCTCTGATACCAACTGTGACGACCTGACCCTAGTTACCCAGAGTTTGTGCATTATTACATATCATTTTCATGATCATAGAATATCATTTCTTGAATGAACGGTTATTTTAGTACCCTTAGAAGTACTAGATATAATCAAAGGGTTTATATTACATCATAAAATGGAAAACTACAACAACATTGTTTCCATAGACAACATTGAGATCCCATAGACTATCCCTGTACGTCAGTCATAATATACTTCTTTGAATCTTGGGGAAAATAAAACAGAGAGAGGGGTGAGCTCAGATCCTCATTATCTATAAAAATATAGAAGAAACATTCATAAATAAGAATAAACATTTAAGGCAATGTATAAGACTAAAACAGAAGCCTTTTAAACTTGAACTTCGGCATAATATGGAAAAGATATAATTCAAAAAATTCCATTTACTTATTCAATTGGATATTATACTAGTTGAATAATCACATGAAATAGCAATAGCCACTTTCATAATGAAGGAATGCATAATTCTAGACATTCATAACCACATAGTCAAAGCCTTGTGTCATGACTAAAAATAAGAGTTTGTCAAGGCCTCGTCCCAGACGTCTAGAAATGATTAAGGCCTCGGCCAAAACCATATATCAAATTGGGAAAGGCCTCGTCTAGTTCCACATCTAGTCGTCTCATGAGACCTACCAATGCATCGATGAGCTATAATGGGCTCCACCCATCACTTACTAAGTCCAATGCATTCCTCATATGAAAAAGTTTAAACATACCATAAACATTAGTTTTAAAAATTTCATATGAAATGTCAATAATTTATTCATTAAACATGAATGGTATAAAAATAACACATCCACAGTAATAAATATCAAAAAACCTTCAATACAATATGGATGTTTTGTATCATAAAAATAAACATCAAATAAGCTTAAAATCTATCAAAAGATGTTGACATAGATGAAATCAAAACCCTTTTTATAGAAATATCTCTTACAATTTTGAAATAATTTAAAATCCATATAATTATAAAAGAAAAAATTTATTTTGAAAATATTCTTATAGGCTTGTAAGGGAAGCTTCGACGATGTTATAATGGCAGAGAATAGCCGCGCCCACCATATAAGTTAAAAAACATTGTTACCTTAAATTTGTCAAAAAGTTCATAAAGTCCCTTGTTTGGAAAATGACGGAATAATTCCTTTTAATTTTTTAAATTAAAAGTCAAATAAGGTTATAAATGAATTTAACCCATTGTCTATTAAATAGTAAAAATATTTTCAAATACATTTTTAAAAACAAGGTTGTAAATGATAATGATGTCCCAGTAGATATTTACGTAAAAAAACCACGGATAATAAAGAGATTGTAAAATTAACCCTTACCTTGTACTTTTTCCTGGGTCGAGGGTAGGATAACATCATATAATATGGTGAATTAATTTTTATTAAATTATTCATGAACTATATACATTAATATGATATCATATATGATCTTCTAATATTGCTTTGTTAATAAAAGTTTAGTATTATTGTCGTTTCAGGTGTTAGTAGATTTGTTTTCCTTTATATTTTTTGTTACATAAGTAATGTTTGTTATGTATAGGATGAATCTCATTCATATTTAGAATTATATTAAGTCTTTAAACATTATTTCTAATCATCAAATAAAAATTATTTTTGAATGGATACGATGAAGAATGAATCTCATCGTGTTCATGGAGACAGTAATCAATACGTACGCACGACGGACAATTTGATTCTTTTATTATTAATATAATATATAATTGGATGGTATATCATATATACAGAATCATTATCATGTTATATTTATTATTTACATCAATTATACATCATCATTATACCCATACAAATAATAATGTATTGAATAACAACTATACCATGACGTGGAAACGGTAAGCCGTACGTACGCACGTATGGTGACATGTCATTCAAAGGATGGATAGAATAATGAATATGGTTGTAAAATATTTATAATAACATCACAATGTATATAAAATACTGGAGTTATTATTTTATAATGGAAACAACAAAGAGAGAAGAAGTGGAAGAAGAAAGGAACTTGAAAGAGGTGACAGAATATTTACCTCTTCTTCGGGTTCTTCCTTTTGATTTGATCAAAAGGTATCCATAGGTTGGCTTTATGACTAAAGTAGGGATTCTTGGATGAAGGTAGAAAAATGGATAGGTTATTTGGTCAGGGTTAGTCCCATAAAAATGGCATTAAATTTGGTAATTAGAGATAAGGGGGGTGACCTTTTATAAGATTGGTGAGAGGAAACTTAGGAAAAGCCATAAATATTACTTTAAAAAAAATAATTTTCGTTTTATAATGGATAAAAAAAGGATTATATAAAGTATAAGGTAGGGATGGGTCGAAATATTCTCATCCAATAGGTTTTAGACAGGTTTGGGTCACTATATTAACCTTATATTTTACATTTAACTCTTAGTTAAATAGTTTGACATTTACCATGTCTTTTTGTATTTTCATATTAGATGGTAAATAAACTTACACTAAACATCCAAGAGAACAACAAGTGGTTAATTAATGATACAAATATCATTATATAAGTCTTTTGGTAGGACCGTAGATTTTTTTAAATATAATATTAATTAATAATATAATATTTGTTTTAAAAATTAATTTATGTCAATTTTGACACTATTTGGTATTTTGTTTTTGTGAAAGTCATGAAAACTTTATTTATTCAAACAAGATACATTTAATGAACACTAACATGTCATATTCACCAATATAATACATGGATGTCATAAAAACGTTTAAATTATATTTATTTTAATATTTATAATACCATTTATTTTATTTATTCATTAATAAGGTAATTATTGAATCATCATAGTGTCATAAATAAATTAAATTATTGAATGTATAAAAATTATAAATGAATTACCATTATGTAGGAAATCATTTTATCTTTCCAATGAATATTTTTAGACAAATATATGACATATATATCTCCATGTAAAAATTGATTTACTAAAATATATTTGTTTGTGTCATTTGTTCCTTAACTTTAAGTTAATTAAAATAATGTGTAATTATCATTCATAAGTGGCTCCATGGGGACCCAAAATAGACACACGGATTCCCATGGTCTTCCATGACTCATCAAATAAGGTTAGGACAACTGTTAAAGTAATTATTTATTATTATAATATTTTTTTTACCTTCAATTACCCAATTTACATTTAACCGCGGTAAATAAAAGTTAAAAGTTACTACTCAAAAAAAACATTTCCATATTATTATAACACATTTTACTTACTGATATCAATCGTGTCTCTTGTATTTTTGAACTTAAATTCACATAAGTGTTAAAATTAGGTTTTACGAAAATTTGCAAATGCTCCAAGGAGGTGGGTAAAAGAGAGTAAAAAATTCAATAAAATTTTTATATGTCTAAAATTATTATAAATTGACTCCAATGAATTACATTGAACTTATATATGTATTATGTATCTATTTTTACCTAAATTAAATTTAAATAAAATAAATAATTATTTAAATAAAAAGTTTGTTTTAAACATTAACTCACTGTTCTTCATTATTCATCAAAAATTGAAAGTTTTCTGAAAAATACCAAAAATTCATCCTAATATAATTTTGATATAAAAAATTCAAAAATGAATTCTATTTTACCAATTTTGAAACATTTATGTTGAATCAATTAATTAAAATATAATTTCTGTTTTCAAAACCAAAAGGTGTATTTTTAATAAATAATAACTATCAAAAGATAGACACTTGTTTATATCCAATTTAAAAGTGAAATTAATTACAATGACCATCATTGGATTAAATGATAAAAATATAATCTACTTATACTTCCAAACCATTAAAATTTTTAATTCAACACTATAAATTATATTGATTAAAAATGTTGTTTGTAGTTAAAATAAAGTATTTTTCAATATTCAACCAAATATGATAATTTATTAGAAAAACACCAAAAATTTATTGAGTCTAAATTCTTATATCACGATTCTAAATAATTAGTTTATTTTCTCAAATTTAATATATAAAATTATCAAATTTTGGAATTAAAATGGGTTCACCATTAAAAGGTGGTAAATTTTCATTTTTTGAAAAATACTTCTTTTAACAGAAAAAAATGAATTTGTTCCTACATTATGTCTAAGAAACTCATAATATGGATTCTAAAATTATAAGTATTGTATAAAGTTCAAATTTTAGTTAATACTATTCACAACCGTTTTGAACGGCTAGTTTGGTATGTCGTGGTGCTCTTGAACTCAGTGTTGCTTGTAGTGCAAGTTATTGAATTACTTTGAAGAAATAATGTACTATGAACTTTTGGGTTGTTACACATCTTGCTGGTGATTGTAAAGGAAAGAAAGAAATTACCAATGTTCAATGATACAATAGCAGGGAGATGGGATATTATGAAAATGAATGTCCTAAGCATCAGGAAACTTACCTCAGAAAAGTCCAAGGGATCAATGCCAAGATTATGTGATCACTACTACGGAGGTTCAATCCCCAAAAGACATCGTGGCAGGTAATATAATGGTTTCCTCATGTTTAGCCAATGCTTTATTTTATTCTGGATCATCGCATTGTTTCATATCATCCGAGTTTTCTAAGAAAATTAGATATTTCCAATTTTATTTAATAATGGAGTTGTCAGTCAAAACTACTAAGGGAATTATCATTGCTACAATGTTTTGTGAATAATTTCAAATTAGGGAATATAATTGTTCTTTATCTGCTGATCTCATCATCATACCCGTGATTGAATTTGATATAATCCTCGGTATGGATTGGCTTTCGAACCACGATGCAAAAATTTATAATAAGAAGACATAGGTTACTATTTTTGATGACGATGATAAATAAAACCTTATCTTTAGAGAAGAATTGTCCCCACATAATTATTTTCTAGATCCACCCCCAGTAACTCTACTAAATTCAATTATTGGGCAGGAAGAGAATGCAATAACTATGGGTGAGGAAAAGAATGTTCAAATAGAGGATGTACCTATTGTGCAAGAATATGTTGATGTATTTCCAGAGGATTTACCTTGAGATCATCCAGAATGAGAAATTGAGGTTTACATTTATAAAATTCTTGGTTAAAGGCCCATATCAAAGTCCCATTATTGAATGGCCACTGTGGAATTAGAGGTACTAGAGAAACGACTGAGGAATTTAGTAATAAGGTATTTATTCACCATAATGTTTCTCTATGGGTATCCGCTTTTGTTTTTATTAAGAAGAAAGATGGATGTACGAGGTTGTGCATTGACTATAGGGAGATCAATGCTATAACAATAAAGAACAAGTTTACCCTGCCTCACATTGATGATTTATTCGACCAAAATCATGGATCTCAATACTTTTCAAATATTGACGTTCGATCTGGATATCATTAGTTGTGTGTGTAGAAGGGAGACATTCCGAAAAAAACATTTCGAACCAGGTGCAGGCATTACGAGTTTATAGTAATGCCTTTTGGATTGACTAATGCACCCTCTGTCTCCATGGATCTAATGAATAGAGTTTTCAAATAATATCTTCATGAATTTGTAGTTGTATTTATTGATGATATCTTGGTATACTCTAAAAGCTACGAATATCATGAAAATCACTTGCGCATTATCCTGAAGACTCTAAGAAGACATGAATTATATGAGAAGTTTAGTATGTGTGAATTCTGGCTTCAGGAGATTGTTTTTCTTATCTATATTGAATCCAAGTATGGAATCTCTGTTGATCCTCCTATGACCAAGACAACCCTATAATGGCCAACACCGACGACCATAACTGAGGTACGCAGTTTTATTGGTATAGCCGGTTATTATCTACGTTTCCTCCAGAATTTTTCCTAGATAGCTAACCCATTAACAAAGCTCACACGAAAAGTGGTTAAATTAGTTTGGACAAAATATTGTGAATAATGTTTTGAATAATTGAAAATAAGCATAATCAATTATCCTATCTTAACACTACCATCGGGGAATGATGGGTTAGTTATTTATAGAGATGCATCAAAGAAAGGTCTTGGTTGTGTCCTTATGCAGAATAATAGAGTTATTGCCTATGAATCACGACAGTTGAAAATTCATGATAAAAACAATCCTACTCATGATCTTGAGTTAGCAGCTATAATCATTGCTTTGAATATTTGGAGACACTATCTATATGGTTAAAATGTGTGATTTATACTAATCACAAGAGTTTGAAGTATATTTTCTCACAGAAAAACTCAAGATGACATAAATACGATGGCTTGAACTACTCATGAATTATTATTTCATGATACACTACCACCCAGGGATGGAAAATAAGGTGGTAGATTCTTTGAGCAGAAAAGATCATGGAGTTTCAAACAAGATGAGAGTTTAAAGGGATCCTATACTAATGGATCTAGTAAACATGGATATGGGAATAACCATGGAAGGAGTATCATCAATACTTTTCAAACGGTTGCTGAAAAATATTTACTATGAAGGATAAAAAGTTCTCAAGCTAATGATGTTGAGTTTCAAAAGAAGATTAAAGCTGTGAATGATGGGACATTGAGTGACTTTGAATATGAAGATGGAATTTTTAAATTTGGTAAGAGACTTTGCATTCACTTTATAACTGATCTAAAAAGAGAATTATTGGATGATTCTCATAGCTCCAATATTTCTATAAACCATGGGAGCAACAAAATGTATAGATATTTGAAGGAACATTTTTGGTGGGACAACATGAAGAGGTAGATTTCAGATTTTGTGTCAAGATGTATGGTTTGTTAACAAGTGAAAGCTGGAATGAAATAGCCAGGAGGAGTCTTGCAACCTCTTCCCATACCTGACTGGAAATGAGATAATATTATGATGGACTTTGTCATGGGACTACCAAATACTCCTAGAAGGAACAATTCAATATGGTTCATTGTTGATCGTCTTTCCAAGTCATCACATTTTCTTGCTATAAGGGAAGATTTTCCACTTGAACGATTAGCATGACTATATATTTATGAAGTTGTAAGACTTTATGGTGAACCACTATCGATTGTTTATGATCGTGATCCATGTTTTACATCAATATTCTGGAAAAATATCTAGACAGACCTGGATACTGAACTTCGTTTGAGCACTACCAACCACCCCAAACTGATGGAAAATCAGAACAGACTATTCAAACCTTAGAATACATGTTGAGATCATGCTCAATTGACTTCCAAGGTATGTGGGATCAATATTTACCTATGGTAGAACTTTCCCATCCCAATAGCTTCCATTCAAGTATTTATATGGCACCATATGAAGCGTTATATGGAAAGAGGTGTTTCACAACAATTTGTTGGGATTATGTTGTTGAAAGGAAACTCATAGGCCCAGAACTTGTGGAGGAAACGACGGAAAAGGTGATGGTAATCCAAACCCACATCAGAGCAGCTCAAAGTAGACAGAAGATCTATGCCGATAACCGAAGGAAGGATTTGGAATTTCAGGTAGGAGACTATGTATTCTTGAAGGTATCTCCCTGGAAGGGTGTTATACATTTTGATAAAATGGGAAAATTAAGTCCCAAGTACATCGGACCTTAAGAAATTCTAGAACAAATTAGGGGTCTAGCTTACCGGTTGGCAATACCGCCAAGTCTCTCCAAAGTTCATGATGTGTTCCACGTATCCCTATTGAGAAAATACATGCCTGAACCAACACATGTACTCACCAATGAGGAATAAAATTTGGAACCTGATCTATCTTATTGTAAAGAGCCTGTCAAGGTTCTTGATACAAGAGAAAAAGTGCTGGGATACCGAACAACTCATCTAGTAAAAGTTCTATAGAGAAACCATAAGATGGAAGGGGAAACATGGGAACTCGAGGAACTAATGATTAAGAACCACATGATTTTTTTTATGCAGTAATACTCTAGAAATTTAAAGGACACAATTATTTGAATGAGGGGAGAATGTAACACCCCAATCTTCCAAGATAAGCTTCTCTTTGAATAATACAATAGCGTGTGTTGTAGGCAGCTCCGAGTTCTAACACACCACAACCAATAAAACTAGACCTTATGAATAGTAATACCCAATTTTTGTAATTTAATAAATTTTATATTTATTTATGGATTCGGAATGTCGAAATTAGATTCAGGTGAATTTTTGGTATTTTTATGAAAACTTTCAATTCTTGATGAATAGTGAAAAACACTGAGTTATAGTTTAAAACCGAATTTTTATTTAAATTTTTATTAATTTAATTTAAATTTATTTTATGTCCAAATAGGTACATAATACCTATATAATTTCAATGTGATTCATTGGAGTCAGTTTATAATAATTTTAGATATATAAAAAATTTATTGAATTTTTTACCGTCTTTTACCCACCTTCCTGAAGCAATTTCAAATTTACATAAAACATGATTTTACCTCTTCTGTTAGTTTATTTTCAAAAATATGAGAGAAACAGTTGATATTAGTAAGTAAAATATGGTTCAATAAGATTAAAATAATATTTGGTGAATAACACCTTTTTTACTTTCATTTATCACGGTTAAAAGTAAATAAAGTAATTACGGGTAAAAATGATATTATTAGTACCCTAACACATTTCCTAATTCTATTGGATACGTATAATTCGACTAAAAACAACCTTATGAATAAAATATGAACCTCTTTGGTCCACTTGGTTTAGATTAGTACATTTATTATTATTTAATTCAAAGAAGAGTTAAAAGAGTCAAAATCAATGTTTAATTACTAAAACATTTTTAATATAAGGTTAAACATAACATAAATTCGACTATAAATATTAATTATCAATCTAAAAATATTTCCTAAATAATTTTATTTTATTTATATTTTTTATACATTAAATAATTTAATTTATTTACAACACAATGATGATGGAGTAATTAGCTAATTAATGAATGATTAAAATAATTGAAATTATAAAAATCCAAATAAATATAATTTGAGACTTTTAATGAATTAAAATAATTTTCTAGTTTAAAATGACATATTAGGGATGTTTATATGAATGTTTTTCTATGTAATAATGTAGTTATGAGTTTAGAAAAAACAATATACCAAATGGAGTCAAAATTGTCATAATAGAGTTTTTAAAACAAATATTATATTATTAATTGATATTTTATTCATAAAAATCTAAGGTTCTCCCCAAAAACTTATATAATGATATATTTAACATTAATTAACCTCTTGGGGTTCTATTGGAAGTATATAGTATGTTTATTAACCATATAATATAAAAATACAAAGAAACATTGTAAATGTCAAACTATTTAACAGAGAGTTAAATCTAAAAGATAAGGTCAATATAGTGATCCAAACTTGCCTAAAACCTATTGTTTGTGTGGTTTTAGACCCATAACTACTTTATCATTTATATAATCTATTTTGGAAACATTATAAATAGAATATTATTATATTATAAACTATTATTTCTAGCATTTTCAAAGGTTCCCATCACCCCTCTTATAAAAGGGCACTCCCCCTTCTCTCTAATTCACACATTCAGAGCCCTTTGGCTCTACCAAAACCTACCCAGATACCCTCTAAACTCTCATAAATTTTTCCTAGAGGAATTTTTAATTAAAAAAGATAGCTTAAGGATCCATTTTGATCAAATCAAAAAGAAGAAATCGAAGAAGAGGTAAATATTTCATCACCTATTTCATGTTTCTTTCTTCTTCCACTTCCTCTTTCTTTGTTGTTTCCAATATAAAATATTAAATCTAGAATATTCAATATACTATGATGTTATTATAAATATGGTACAACCATATTCATTATTATATCCATCTTTTGAATGACATGTCACCATACGTGTGTACGTACGTCTTACCGTCTCAACGTCGTGGTGTAATTGATATTCAATACATTATTATTTGGATGGATATAATAATGATGTGTAATTGATGTAAATAATAAATATAACATGATAATTATTATTTATATATGATAAAACATCCAATTATATATTATTTTAATATCAAAATAATGGTATTATCTCTCGTGCGTACGTACGGATTACCGTCTCCACGAATACGATGAGATTCATTCTCCATCGTATCCATTCAAACCTAATTTTTATTAGATGATTAAATATCATGTTTAAAGACATAATATCATTCTAAATATGAATAAGATACATCCTATCTATAACAAACATTACTAACTTAAAAATCATATAAAGGAAAAAGGAATCAATTAACACCTGAAACAACGATAATACTAAGATATAATTAACAAAGCAATGATAAAAGTTCATATATGACATCATATTAATGTATATGATTCTTGTAAAATTTAATAAAAATTATTTTACGACTATAAAAGAGGGTAACCTACCATCGACCAAGGAAAAGTATAGGGTAAGGGTTAATTCTACAATCTCTTCATTATTCGAGGTTGTTTATACATAATTATCTACTCGGACCTCTTTATCATCCACATCCATGTTTCTTAAAAATGAATTTAAAAAAAATCTTTCTATTTTATAGAATATGGGTTAAATTAATTTATACCCTTGTTTGAATTTTATAATATTTTTATAAAGTAATTTTCTAAGGTCCTTCATAACCTTTTCGCCAAAATTAAGGTAAGAATATCTTTTTCTAACTTATACGGCGGGTGTGGCTATTTTTCACCATTATGACATCATCAAAGCATCCTTTATAATCTTATAAGAATATTTTCAAAATAAATTTTTTCATTATAATTATGTGACACTTAAATTATTTCAAAATATAAGGAGATATTTATCTAAAAATGGTTTTGATTTCATCTCTATCAACATCCTTTGATGGATATAATGTTTATTTGAAGTTGATTTATTTTGATACCAAACATCCATATTGTATTGAAGGTTTTGTGATATGTTTGACTGTGGATGTGCTATTTTTATACCATTCATGGTTTATGGTTAATGTTTTGAGATTTCAAATTCTAGTTTTAATATGAATATTTATCTTATATTAAATCTTTTTCATGTGAGGAATGAATTGGACTTAGTAAGTGATGGGTGCAGCCTGCTATAGCTCATCGATGCATTGGTAGGTCTCATGAGACAACTAGACATGGAATTGTCTGAGGCCTTTCCTATTTTGATATATGGTTTTGGTCAAGGCCTTAATCATTTTTAGATGTCTTTCTCGAGGCCTTGAAAAAATGTTTTAGAATGTCCGACATAATACATTACCTCATTATGAAAATAATATTGATGGTTCATGTCGCCATTTGACTATTAGAATACCCATGATTATGCCTTATTATGGAATTATTTACTCATCTCATATTCATGGAATTAATTTATTTAGGTTTATTATTGGTAATGGATTTTGGTTTCAATTATAAACCATGATTAATATTTATGTTATCTTCCACTATATTTCTTACCCTTACTAAGAGTTTGAGCTCACCCATTTCTTATGTTTCATTTTCCAAGGATATGAAGAAGTTAGTTATTAGTGACTTTCATGCATAATATTGGAGGCTTGGATGTTTCTAATGGAATAAATTTGTGTTGTATTTCTTTTCATGTTGTAACGTTGAACTTATATATGAATCTGGTTTCCAATAATACTAAACTGATCAGTCTTTCAAGACATGATTTCCATGTGATCATGCAAATGTTATGTAATAATGCACCGACTCTGGGTAACTAGGGTAGGGGTATTAAAAAAATAAATATTTTTATAAAAATTATGGAAAAGATAATATTGATATTATTATTCATGAAATATTAATTATTTCATCAAATAATGTTTCTAAATGATTAATATATTAATTATAAAATTTTCTGAATCAAAAACAACTTTTAAGAAAACATATATTTGAATGTAAAATGTACTTACTGAAAATTGAGAGATTATTTCATAATAATTATTCAATACGTTTGAATTTATTCTAAATTATATATATATAAATTTCTTAAATTATTTAATATAATTAATATAATCTAATTTATTGTTTTAATTATAATCATAAAATGTAAATAATAATATTTCATAGATCAATTATGCTTTCATTAATGTATTTTTATTCTATTGATCGTATTAGTTTTTTAAAATCACGGTATATTACATTATCCCACACCCCCTTTAAGAAATTTCATTTCATTGATTTTGAGTATATATCAGAAATAAATAGTTTAAATTTTAAAATACCTTGTTTAATTATTCCTAATTGTAATCATGGTTAATAAATTTAAACCAAAAAATAGAGAAATGGAAGCATGGATGTCATATAGGATAACACACTGTAGGTTTCAAAATAAGAAAATATTAGTAGGTAGTTAAAATATATGCTTGGATGATATTATTAAATTAAAAATAATAATTTATTGTGATATATATAATTATTCATAGAAAAGTTTATTATTACAAAACATTTGATGAGAATAAAAATCAAATACCATAGTGTTGTGGGAAAGACCTTCAATTAATCATGAATGAAGGTAAAAGGATAAAAATTAAAATTTAAGATAACTTTCTTAGTGTTTATGTATTCTTTTAATATCTATAATATTAAAATATATAAATATACTTAATTCACATATTGAATTTCTTCATTTATTCACTTTCCCACATAATATCATCATTTTTTACAAAATTATGTGTATTCTAGATGAAATATTTTTTCTCTAAGAAATAAAATATTCATTTAATGATCCACATAGATTATAAGTGAAAAAATTAATATTAATCTTATCATTGTACATCAATCAATAAAAAATATTTATCATAGTGTATGATAATTACCAAAATATATTAACTTTTTTAAAAGAAATAATATATTACACTTAAAAAAGAGTAATAACCATTTTTCAATGTAAATCATTTAAAAAATTATTATCCTTAAAATTTTCACTATATTCCTAACCAAGAAAAAATCCCAAAAATCTATATTAACTTTTCAAAATTTCACCAATGAAAATATTAATAATTATCTCTAAATAACATTCATATTTATATAGTCATATACCCAATAATATATATTCTATAACAGTATCATATAAGTAATGTTATAGTCACATCCATGAATATTTTGAATCACTATAAATCAATAATAATATCATTTATTCTTCCTAAATATAAATCAACCCTGAATCCTAAATTGATACTTCATTATAAACAAAAGGATTACATATACATATAATAAATTAAATGACTATCAAAATATCATTAGTCTTCTTAAAATTACATCAACTAAACCCTCCAAAGGGAAGTCTAGGATGCTAAAAACATTATCTAATTTAGATATATAAATCCATGATGGTATTAATAACTCTTTATATAATTTCAAAAGAATTTATTGTAACCACAAATGAAATCTAGACACTACTCTAATACCAATTATAATAGTTATAAACCATCACTCCTAGATCTGGTGCTAAAATCACAAACATCATATATATAGATTTGATATAGAAAAACGAGTCCCAAAATTTACATAAAAAAATTCCACATCAAAATGAAATATTTCATCAAATACAAATATAAGTAAATTTTAGGTTTACTGTAATATTTTTTTATCAAAAATAGGTAACAACATAGATTAAAAAATATCTGGGTTTAGAAGATCAACGTGATCACCCACTATAATAATCATTAGATATTCCTTGTTACATCTTCAAAATCTACCATATGATTCATCTCATATGTATGATTTTTCAAAACACATTATTTAGATTCATTGTACATACCCTAGTGAAAAAATAGTATAAAGTGTGCTATCAAATTATCATTAATTGTAAACATAAAAATTAACAAATGAATAAAATCATTGATATTAGTATGATCATAATGGTATGATGTCATAATTGAATAACATGTGAAAAATATAAGACAATGCTTATAAATAATGAATCATAACCTAGTAAACCATAAATATAGTGTACATTATTACAGAGTCATATTATGTAAGGAATAACATTCAAATTGGATGAATTAGTTGGTAGTATTGGTAAACTACATTCATAAATGAATCTCCCATTAAAAATGATTATAAAAAATAAAAAATTCATTAAGAAAACAATTATTACCCTTATCAAGTCCTTGAATGTGTATCATAAAACAATGATTTCTCTTAGAGGAAAATAAAAAATTAATAAATAGTTGGTTATAGATTCTCAGTAAGGGTAATAATAATGTAAAATATATGAATTAATATGAAATTATAAATATGGAAGTGTAAATAACTTAAATTCAATCTATTTAATCAAAAACATGTGCATAATATTATTAGAATAAATAGCGATAAATTAATTCCATATAAATAATAACTAAAAAATAAAACCATAACCATGGTTGTTCTAAAATACTAAAAAATCACATTGAATATAAATAATGGAATTCTTAATGATGTAATACATTATTTTGGACAAAAAAACATACCATAAAGTTATTGTTCCAATAAATCTATATAAAAGAGTAATCCCTTAAAAAAATCCAAAGTAAATTTTATCATGAGATGTACTGATGCATCAAGGGGATATAGTTTTCCACTCCCATAACTTACAAGGCCCTATTACTTCCATATATGAATGGGATGAAACATAATAAACATAAAATATCTTATTGAAAATCAATCATACAATATTTTAATACTTACCCCAATTAATAATCATAAAAAAATAGATCTAGAGGAAAATAGTTATGGATAATAAAATTGTACATATCCATTCAAATTTATCATAACCATCCATATAATGAAAAATTATCTTTTCAATAAAAAAATATCCCTTTCCAATCATAAGTGAAATATATGTTCATATTCAACAATGAATAAAAATAACAGAAATTTTGATTAAAATAGTTTTTAAATAAAATTGATATTTTGACATTGAAAATCATATTAAAATAAAGACAACTAATCATTTGGAAAATAATTTTCATGGAAAAATTCATTTTAATTCATTTATAGAAAATCATAACAACACATAGCTTTCATTATGGAGTAATATTGTGTTCGTGTCTTACATGTCAATATAAATATTTTATTCTCATTTTGTTTAATATCAAAAAGCAATAGTTTTAAAAACATAATGAAGATTAATTTTTAATTAATATTAATCACGTTAAAATGGTTTTAAACTACATTATTAAATAATTTTTTAATGGTCACAAATATTATCGATATATTTTTAAAAAAACGTTGGTTTCGATGAAAAATGATTTCTGACCGATGAGAGAAATAATGTCAAATTTTCATAAAAACATTTTTAAATTTTTCTTATCACTGAAAAGTGAGAAAATTTTAATATAAATATTAAAATTTCATTAATAAATATAATCTAATAATATTTATTCATTTATATATATAAATATCCAATAATTACTTAATGGTGTATGAAAAAAATAATCTTGAATAATGATGAAATTGTGAGAAATCCCTTCCCGCATTGGTATCATATAAATCATAAGCCCCATTTAAAATGAGAGAAAAAATTAAAAATTAAATACCTTTAAGATAAATATATTCATTATATAACATACAAAATTGGAGTTATATACAACATAAAGAAAATAATTAGTGAATGTGGTGTATGTCACAGGAAAGTAAATTTTAGACCAGAAAAACATACCGTAGGTTTGATTTTGTTAGTATGTGTATCAAACTAACTTATAAAAGTTATATTTGTGTTATTAATTTAAATAAGAACTATAATAGTATTTATAATATCATATAGTATCCCATGATAACATTTTATCACATGTTTTTAATAGTATTTCATTATTTTCATTATTTCAGGTGCTAAATAACTTGTTTTCTAATGTGTGTTGTATCATTAATGTTCATATTCTTATGAATAGTATACATATATAGTATAAATATTTATAATAATGTTTTAGTACCATATTTACTCATTATATAAATTTTTCTAGCCATTTATAAATTTTGTACATGGAAAATGAATCACACCTCTTCATAGAGATTTCTAAACATACTTACACATGGGAGACCATATCATTTTTTTAACTAGTTAAAGGGTAATGAATTTTGTGATATATTAGTTAAAAATAATCAAAATAATCAAATATATATCACATATATTCTTTAATTTCATTATTTTTACAATTCATTTAATACCGAAGTGAAAAATGATCTAGATAGCTTTGTGAGTTGGTTGTCCACTATATATACGACTAAAATTATAATATTTGAAACAGACTTGAACCTAATAATTTATTTGTTTTATTAATATTATATAAGTATATTAATTTCATATATATTATATAAATTTTTTAATAATATTATAATTTCGGTCCTTGAATGTTGGGGATGGAAATTAGACTACATTTTTTCATGAGGAGGCAGACATCCATACACACGATCAATGATTTCATTTAAATTTTTACGGTAGTGGATAGGGAACAATATTATTCCATAAAAAATTTTATGGTTGGTATTTGAATTTTTATGTTTGATGTTTTAATATTTAATTGATGTTATAAAATTAATAAATAAATTAAAATAGATTGGTTATGATGACTAATATCTCTAAAGGAAACCTCCTCTAGATCTCAAATTATGGAAAAAAGGTATGGAATTTTAGGAGGAAAATATTCTCTACAATAAGTATAATTATGGTGGGGATATTTTTTTTCTGGGATTATCAATTTAAAATAGATTTAGGGGTGAACAAATTTTATGGGAGTGAGTTCCCCTTTATATTTTTGTAAAGGAAACCCTCAAGGAAATTACAATGAGATTTTCATTAAAATCTCAAATTATAAACTCATTAACATACAAAAAAGTGGCCAAAAAATTATGTTAGATGTTTGGATAGAATAATTTTGAAATATTCCCTAATTTTATGTATTTTTTATGTTGGTATGCCATTATAGACCATATCTTCTTAGTTTATCCTCCTAGTAAACCAATTTTTACCATAAACACAGTAATAAATTATTATTTTTTTCTCTATTAATTTTGGATAAAAATAACATTTAACATATTATATAAAATAAAATAAAAATATTTTAATTATTTAATCTATTTTTTCAAATTCAATTAATTTAAATTTTATAATTAATATTACAATTTTACATGAAGAGGTGATGAAAAATCAGGTTTTTTAAGAGAAAAAGAATCTATGTATATATTGTTTTAATAAGAAAATTTGAAATGAAATTGACTCTAATGCCATATATTAGTTTAATTTTAAATTTACTAAAATTATTTTACATTGAAAAAATAAAAAATATAAATTAATATTTTATATAATTTAATTGTCAATGATGTTTTACTAAAATTTCAATATTTTTTACTATAGATAATTAAATAAGTCTTTTTAGAAACATAGAAAAAACCCAAATGGTAAATTTAATATTATTATTGTTAATATGAATTTTTTGTCAAATAACCTTTATAAAAGTGGTAAAAAGTAATTATAAATTATATCCACAAATAGAAACTAAACGACCTTTTAGAAAAATATAGTTTTTCAAAAACATTTATTCTATAGTCAATTGATTCAATGTTTTTTATAATAATATCATTTCTGTTGAATTTATATTATACATGTGTAATCAATATATTGTTTATAATTCAGTTAGTACTTTTCACATCATAAAATTTTTGTTTATAATGGTCACATTTTAATATTTTTTAAATAGATTATCTTGAATCATTTAAAATTGGGGTTGCATGAAGCATAAGTTATCAGTGAGATTAAATTAATTTAAAAATGTATATCACAATGTTTCAGGATTTTTTATTCTCTTAAAAATCATGGAATTGAATTTTAAAAATAGTATTAAACACGGTGTACCCATTTTTAGAATCTCGTGGTGTTAAATTCTTCCCCCATTATGAAATTATACACTAAAAATTTAACCATGATCTAAATAATCTAGGGTTTTAAATTTAAAATTACCTTCATTGAAAACAGACATAACAAATATTTTAACAAAACATATTCTTAATATGAGTGAATGGGGAATTGGAAAATATAATGTAATAACACATATAAATGATTCTTAGTTTAAAATTAGTATTAAGTGAATATGTGGACATGGAAGAAAAGGATAAATAATTATCAGGAGTGATAAATGTAATTAATAATAATAAATTGAATGATAAATGGAATGTTAATAACCTAAAAAAATATGACAATGATTATTTAAAAGGACATTGGTTCAACATAAATTAACGTATTATGATATTTTCTTTTGAAAACATGTTCCTAGAGTATTGGAATTAAATTACCATATAAACAGAGAATATATGAAAATAAACATACATGATATCATTCTATTTCATAGGAAAATATTTATCATTTGTTTGTTCTTATATCAATTTCCACCTCATTTCATAATACAAAAAATTAATAACCTATATTATATTTTATGCCCTAGTAAATAATATTAACATTTAACAGATCATATATTCTATAAAAATGTATCAAGTTATTCCTCTAATATGTAGTAAATAAATTGGATAGAAAATTTTAATATATAAAAACCAATTTTGAATTTAATCCATTAAACATATTATTACCCTTTTGGAAAATACAAGATATTTCTATCCAAATTCAATGTCCATATATTTTGAAATAATATCACTAAGGAAGCATTAAATTCATCATTTAATATAATGTGTCCTTTAGTGGTTTATTAAAAATAATTAAATACCTTGAACATTATAACATGATAAAAAATACATTATTCCAAAGATAAAATCATAGGTTGTTGAATATATTTAATAAATAAATTCCTATGATAATGTCTATGAATGAAAACATAGAACACCTACTCACTAGAAAAGGTCATGGTCACTAACAATATATCATAAATATATCATTATAAAATCTTTATCAATAACAAATTTAGTTATATCCTCTATTAATCATGTGCATTCCAATAGGATCAACATTTAACTGAATATATTTTGTTGTTAAATAGTTCCATTCAATATATTATCAAATATCATTTATGATATATTAATACAAAAAAATACCAACACATTTCATAATTTTTTGTACAAGAATACAATTTATTAAAATAATAATACAATAGAATCATTTTATCGAAACACAATCTCATTTAAAATTATAGTTCTTTAATAGGTATATATTTATCATGACCATGATCTATTAACTTATTTTGAGGTATACTACCTTGAATATTGGGAAATTAAATACTATATTTCATGATATTAATAAAATTTATGAATTTAATATTGAAAATTTCATTTTGGACATTTTAGTTACTATAATGGTTCGCCTATTCTATAAACATGTAACAAACTATGATTCTCTTCCAGAGGAACCAAGGTGTCTCTTTACATAAGTATAAAAAAGGGATAAACCTTATTTATAGTAATCACCTTATCTATTATTTACAATTTTTTATCATCTTACCTAACATCCCTTTGATTCCATAATAAATATATTACAACTTCTTTATCTTTATAACACATGATATTATATTCTTATAAGATGAAAACATTTCATAAAACAATCTCCATAAAAGACAATATTAGGCTCACAAATAAGAGATCATTATTAGTATTTGGATAACTTTCATTTATGTAGTTCCCATTAAATCCTCATAAAACCATTTCTAAATGATTTAATAGATAATATGAGTTTATAAAATCATGAAAATAAATTTATAATTGAAAAACCAGTGAAATGGATAACATAAATTGAATATATTATGCATATTAAATATCATTAACATAAAAATTGAATCAATTAGAAATTTTAAAAACAATAAAATATTCTCAAATCTTTTATAATGGTTTATAAAAAAAATATTAATTTTTTTATGCAAGTCACATATTTATGTCATACCTTGTACGAAGTCAGGCTTCTTGTTGTGCATCGGGTGAACTTCAACACAATCCGAACAAACCCCTTTTAGAGTTATTACAACTATGTAAATCAATCCCTTGACCACATATATATTTAGTATCCATATAAGTATGTCTTCTTACAAATTAACACATATAATATTCAATATTAAAAAATTAGCATATTCTTCTATACATTTCCTTATATTGTATCATAGGGTTTTACTCCCTAATTTATGATTCCCCATATATCGTTCCAATAATTTCTATGTAAAATCATCTGACAAAAAATATATTGAGAATTCCATATTTATCCCAGAGATGGTGTATACTCTATTAAATTTTTATAACATAAATTTAAACACATACCATAGAAATGGATAGTTTATTAGTAATTGTAAAATAGATACATAATATAATATCACATTAAAATTGAAATCATCAAGTACACAATGTGTCTTTTTTATAAATATTTTTATTCCCCTTAACAAATCCATACATATAAATCATAAAATTCTACCTCAAATCATGTAGAAAATAAAATATAAGAAAAGGGTGTGTTTAGATTCTAAGTAAGGGTTGATTTTAGATGATCAATCAAAGAAAACTTTGTTTATGCCTTGATTTTGAGTTCTTATGCTAATTCAAAAGAAAGGGGTTCATTCAGATGATCAATCATAAAAACATTTCCCCTATTATACAGAGATTCTCGATTAATTTACACATTATTATTGCATATTTTAGTGGTTTCAAACTTTCTTATTTTGATAAATCTCATATTGCATACATGGAGAATATTAACTTATTAGTTGATTAGTATTTCCCCATATTAGGAACTATAGTTTATGAATTGTTTAATAAGATATTTTTATTATATGAATTGATTTAGATAACCATTTTTTATATAAATTCATGCTTGTGTTAGAATGTCTATATATATTTATATTTTTTAACCATTTTGGATAATCCCATTTTAACTAGGATGAGAGGGATACCTTTCATAAATTTTAGTCTTCATGGAATAAGGTAAGTTATTGAACTGTTGGATTAAATATCACAATAAAATTGAACTATATATCTCAATCATATTCATCATTGTATGTGGATAACTTCCCACCTTACATGGATGAATGGACGATGTTCCCCATATTGACCTATATAGTCCCTACTACTCATGAAAATGATTCCATACCCTCTACTAACTACCCATAAACTTATCTCTTCTCTGATGGTTGAGATTTTCTCTTATTCCATTCAAGAGGTTATCTCATTTGTGTTCTAATATTACTTCATTAAAGTTCATAGTCCCTGGGGACCAAAACAGCATAACCCAAAGGAATGATGTTACTTAGAGACCATATTGCCCAATGTCAAATGGTGACCAGAATTCTATATACACCAAAGGCTTAAATATTGTTCCCATAATCACATATCAAGTGAATAGTTTTGAAACTAAAATAGTTATAATTTCTAATATTTGAGACCATAAATATATAATTCATGATAATGATGTTTAACACTATGAAACCACAAACAATCTTTTACATACAAATTTATTCATATAATTTACTATTTTTTATGAATTTTGTTTTAAAGAACACTCAACTTATTGAATAGTAAATATATATGTCTTGTATTATAAAATTTAGAAAATTTATATAATAATTTTGTTAAATAATTACTCAAAAGTATATCCAGACTTGTGACACTCCTCTCCAACTCTTGGGGATAAGGGAGAAATAAAGTGGTATTAATGCAAGTGATTTTATTATTATAAAGGTATTTTGTCCATGAATCCCACTTAGTATACAATAATTAGAGGTATTAATATTTATTTCTGGAATGATTTACCAAAATAAACATATAAATAATACTTTTTTGTTTCTAGAAAAAAATTATAACCCAACCAATTAGCATATATTACATGAAAAAATAAAATTTTTAACAAGAAAATATCCAAAAATTAAAATAATATACAACACTATAAATATATGATTACATACTAACCTAATTTAAACACATTACCCAAGTCTAGAATATAATAACATCCCCATAATGTAATGGGTGATGATCCCAAACATGACACTCAGGATCTTTAATAGGATTAAATCTTGTGGATAAATGAACAAAACTACTAGTTAATGTGATATAGTATCTACGTATATATAAAAGGAATTAATAGTGGAAGAAGATTGGATACATTCCCTCCAGGGTGTTTATGATGTTTTTAATCCTATAGAACATTATTAGTAATCCCCAAAAATCTCTCATCCAATATTTTATATTACCTGATCATTCCCAATCATTTTTGGATACTTTTTTAAAAAATAAAAAATAAATAAGTTTATAATGTCACAAACCTAGAATATATACAATCTAAAAGTGTTGAAACTCAATAAAATTTTTAATATTCATCTATTAACTCTATATACCATTCGGATATATACACACACTACTTTGTTTGGGTTAATACCAATGAACTAAGATAATAATTTAATTCCATCATCAAAATGATATAGTGAAAATATCTGTATATACTCGACTATTTTCCTAATACAAGTACCATTGGAAATGGATAGTGTATAATTTCTGTAGGGAAAAGATAAAATGATGAAATATGGGAAGGGATATACATATTCTAGGCTCAAAAACCCAAGTTATGAAATGTAATTATTATGGATTTTGTTATGGAAGAAAAATATACTAACATAAACAACAAATTTTAGACTAACTATAAACAATAATTATTATCAATTTATGGTTATTAAAATTCATATAAAATTCTAAACACACCTACTGTATTGTTTCATATCAATAAAATAATAACTATTATGATATAATGATTTCTAAAAAAACATCTACCTTGATTTATATATCCATGAAAGAACATTTTTTTGAGTAAAAGAAAAAAATATTCTATTTTGGAATGATCAACTATAAAATTTAACATATATAGAATAAAATAATGTTATATATCTGTTTGGGAAAAAGAAAAAAATCTATAATATTATTTATTTTTTTAAAAAAAAATCATACTACACATCTAATAATTGAACTATATGAGTTTGAAAGGGTCAACCTGTATTACACAATAATAGAAAACTATATAAGGTAAAAGGTAAAATATCTAAAATTATATTACGGGGTATAGAATAAGAATAAAATGTAATGAACTAAATAATACTTGTGTTTTTTTATGTAGACATGGTATGAAATGAACTATAATTATTGGATGGAGTTTATAGATTATTTCATAAGAGAGTTGAATACCTATTATTAGTTCAACAATAAAAATAACCCAACACTAAGATATTTGAAAATATCATTTGTACTGATGATACATTCTTAAATAATATAGTTTTTAATATGAAATATAAGTTACAATGATAAGATATAAAATTTTCCAAAAAATAGATGAATTAGAAAGTAGTAAATTTGATTATTGAAAAATGTATATCCATAAAAAACCAATTTTCTTTTTAAAAAACATGGAAAACATCCTAAGAATAAAATAATTTTTATAAAAATGATATAAAATAATAGATATTGATATAAAAATATTAAACCAATAATCTAACCATATTAGGTCAACATTTTTATCCGTATAAACCTATCAGACACATCCTGATCGATGATGTATCTTTACCAGATGCTATGTGTGGTTTATTGACTTATTTATTATTTAAGAGTGACTATAATTAGGTGATTTAAATATCTGAATATGATTGAGACTCAATGAAATAATAATATTCATTAGGAAAAAATATGAGGTTATAAGGTAAAAAATGACTACTTAATTATAAAATCTGAATACATATTATTGAATCTAAGAACAATTAATGGTTCTTTATTTCAATCCATGTTAAATATTATGAGAAATGTCTAAAGACGTTTTAATAATGCTATTTTGATAATTCTTATACTTGGAATACTAAAAAATTTCATGATCTATTCAATAACAAGACTTATAATATTCAATTGGTTTCAATGTGATAAGGTTTAATAACCACAAAAAGTATTCTAAAAATGGTACATAATTTCACAAAAAAAATCCCAATGAGGCAACTTAAGAAACTTTTATACCATTTTTATTGAAATATATTTCAGAATTTATCATTCATTTCATTAAAATATAAATCGTATTTTTTACTAATATTTACAAATAATTTCTCTAATACAATAGGGGTAATAATAGAAAAAACTATGGATTTATGAATATAAATAGAAAAAATGAATGAGCATGAAAATTATAAATAATCACTGGTGAACCGTAAAAATAGTTTACGCACAATTTCATAAAAAAGTATCAATTTCATTATATTTATAATAAAAAGATAATAAAATATTAAATTAAACTATAGATGTTAATATCATAAATAATCATCGAAATAGAGTACCTGAAATCAGAAAATATTGTCTATTGAATAACTCATGTTTCCACCCTTGTAACAAAAAATCTTGTAGCCACTTTTTATAATAACCAATTCACATAAATATTGTGGTAAATGTAAGTCACCGAACCAAAATAAACTTTCATGACATACGAGGGATTAATTACAAATTTTTAATATTTAAATGGACTATTAATCATTGGAATGTGATTCGATTAATTATAAAATCTTATGAAAAATACAACAAAAGATACAATAGTTAAGAGAAGATGATAACAAATGTATTAAGAAAATATGTTAATTGAACCCCAATATGTGTCCGTTTATGAAGAAGAAAAGGGTAGATGATTTAAAAAGATATAATGTGTCATGAAATGGGATCTCAAGAGGATAGGGTTGATGAAATTAGATGAAGAATGGGAGGATGATAAATAATGGGAGAGTTTGAAATGATCAAAACACCCTCACTCATAAACAAAATTAAAAATTCTATGTCACCCATTTATTTTTGAATGATGGAAATTGAAATTAATTACCAAATAAATAAATCAAAATTGATTTACAATATTTTCATTTTAAATTTTGAATACCATAATATCATATTATTGTTATAATTGGCAATGAACTATCCCATTATATTTATAGTTAGAATCATTGGAATCATGTTGTTTAATTATATACATAATTACACCCAAAATATTATATATGGTGTATATATTATAATTTTTTTATTCTATTATTTATTTTGATAATTTAGATGGTGTATTATATATTTTTTATATTTATATAAGATGCATGAATAGGTTGAATGATTATAATTACCATGCAAAACAAAAAGAGTGGTATTTTCAAATAAAAATGGATAGATATTTCTAGAAACAAGTTTATAGTAACTAGGAAACATAAATATTAATAATTACCAAATCATAAAATATTATGACCCATGCAAACTAATTTTACTTTTTTGATTAAATTTAATTATCCTAAAACATTTTGGATTTCCCGAGAGACTCTAGGTGAACTCTCCATCATAATCTACTTTGTCAGATAATGTTTCAATCTTCAATACAAAATTTTATCCATTAATGTGAGTTCAACATTACTATTTTCTATGTCAATATCCACCATCTTATCTTATTATCCAAATTATTATTCCATACATGATCCAAAGGTTATAATAGTGAAACACTTTTATATTTTCTTGTTATATATGAGATACATGATATGTAGATACGATAAACCATACTTCAGGAAATAGTATGGTTGTTTTTTGTAATATTTATTTTGTAATAACTAAAATGAAGATGTATTTTTAGTGATTTTTTATCATTATTTTTATTATTTTTATTTATAAATGTATGTTAAATTGAATAAATATACTTGTATACATATGTGTGGTGTCTTTATGGATGTTGTAAACTGTATATATTGGTGTTATATTTTTTTTATTATAGTGTTTATATTGAGTTGGTTTAAAATTATTATAAAACCATATTTTTTGCACTCTATGTATTTCTGGAAATGCATCGAATTATATTTTTATTGAATTTATGATGGATGTGATGTTTTGTGGTATAATTATTTTCTAAAAGGGGTAATTTAAGGTTGTTAATTAAATTTTATAATTAAATTTATCTTCCAAATTGTAACAAATTATCACAACAAATAATATCATTCATTCTTATGATTATGAACATATAAATATGTGATGAGTGAGTTTTGTATTTTTATTAATGGTATCTAAATTATATTTGGATAAATTGTTGAATTTAAATGAAATACTGATGACATCTAAATGAATATTCCAATTAAAAATAAATGATATACTTCATTCATGATATATTTAACTCCATTATCAATCCTTAAAAATTAAAAAAAAATTATATGATTATGCATATAATGAAAAATGAATTTTTTTATTTTTGGATATAATTTTATTTACGGATATTCTATTGAATTATATTTAGTGGCTATTAGTGGGTTAATTTGTAAGATATTTTTACTTTTATTTTTAAATATCATTATTAGTTAATCAAAACCATTTAGAATATTTATGAACCCTATGTGACAAAGGAGAAAATTAATTTAATGTTTCTGAACTAATTTCAATGATATAGTATCTTGTTTCACCAAGATGATGATATACTCAAACTATGGGGATATTCACATTATAAATGCAATTTATAAGAAATTGGGGACATTTTTGAAGAGATAATGACTTGTAGAAATATTATCCCACCAAAGAAAACATAGGAGTTTATCATTAGAAAATAATATAATTCCTTTCATACATAATATGGTAAACTACATACTATATTTATTATTTATTCTTATTTTCATTTAATTATTTATTTTCATTTTTATTTCTTAATTTTAGTTATCATGACCCCACCCCATAAATTTTACGCCACCTAGGTCGGAAATGTGAGAAGAGTGATAATGACCCCTCGATTCCCACCTCCAGTAAGACAAGGGTCAGTGACTAGTAGTGAGGGTATAGTAAACACAGAAATGGGAGGAATTATCCTCTAATATAAGACATGCTAAATAATGAGATAAGACAAAAAACAACCAAATCTAGCTCAGACTATAATATAAATGAAACCCAATGTATAGATATGCAATTTCATGTTAGAACCTCTACAAATGAAATGGAAACTACAAGTAACAAAATAATAGAAAATAGTAGCGACCACGAATCTTGAAGAGCGCCTACAACCCCAAGCTAGTAGTAACCAGCATAATCTACAACCTACTCCACATGACCTAAAGAAATAATTTATATAAACATAGGGTGATTAAAATTGTATAATCAATAGGATCTTCCCATAAGCTTGTCAAGAAAAAGTAAAGAAATCATGTAAAGCACACCGAGAAACAAGTGAAACTAACTCAAAAATTAAACATGTATACTATAGACCCAACCTCACTATGGATACTCTCACCAAATATCACATTCAAGACTACATAATTTAATAAATAATATCGATCGTACCGTAATACCACTTCCCAACTAGTTTTCCACTTTTAACCAACGTTGCACATCCGATGTATCTCTCTCCAAAAATGATTTCCCGCGAACACCTATGAAAAGTACCACAACATGCACCTAATGAAAGACAACCTCCACATCCACATAAAAAAATTAACTTGGTAGTTTTTGGGAGCCACCATGACTCATAAAACATGTATCATATTTCAGGTATAATACATCAAGCCATTATAATCCATACACCGAGTAAGGATCCTCGAGTCATCTCTGTATAGACACATTACACCTATAATAGTATATAGTAAACAATATCCATACTATATGTGTGTAAATAACCAAAAGACTTTACAACCATCTATAGAAATGTATTGGAAAAACTAACTATCATGCCTACCAACACAAGTAATTATCAAGAGAAGAGAGTGGGACTAAAGGGCGTAGTCATCTATCCATCCTCCCATTGGGATGTTGTGGAAAACACCACCTAGGGATCAAAATCCCTAGGATTACAGTTTCCCTAACTGATAGGGTGGAGTATCATATAGAAACAAAAAAATAGGTGATATGATATAGCTCACAACCAAACCATAGCTGAACCATAGTATTAGACTCAACTACAGCTAACATCTCTCAGACTCCTAGTGTCATCCCCAACACCTGCAGACATAAAGATTTGCATATTCCCACTCTAGGAATCAACATACTGCCATAACAACCTCCGGGCCTCCCTTACCCACATATCACAATAGCCTTAGAGGATCACATCACATCACAAGAATAAAGAAACAATAAGAAACACAGCTCTTGGATTCAAGAAATGCATCCTTCTATCACACACAATGATCACTCTTAGATACACATCATAAACCTCTTTGAAATTATATGTAATAGGGTATCTCAAATCCCTACTATGCATTGTATTTTATCAAATAGTCAGTTCATTAATCCATATTGAATGAAACAATCCATTTTTCATAGGTTCCAATGATGGGAAACATATAAAAAAGTCTATTATAGCTATCATAAAGTATTAGACACTTATTTCAGTATGAAATTATTTCACTAAGAATCAATTTGCTTCAGTTTTATCAACATAACATGTCTATTACATCAATTTCATTAATCATAAAAAAACAACAAGAGTTATTAACATTTCCCTCTATCATTGGCCGATTAATTAATAATTATTCCGAGATTTATGTTCTTTACTATGTTTCATCAATAAAGACATTATAATCAAGAAAATAACAGTTAACACAATATCTATAAACTCAAGAGGGAAACCATTATTGTAGTATGAAGCAATGATATATGATTAAATACAATTATTTAATCATGTCCAAGTAACTATTTGGTCAACATCATTATAATCCAAGGTATAAAACATTATCTCTATATAATTTCACATTGTAGAAAGGGAAGCAATGAAGCCCCTACATCAAAAGTATTCTTATGTTCTTTGAACAATAATGGTCCAACACAATGGATTACGATCACCTCTCTCACAATGACTACATCCACCCGGGGATGTCATGGAACAACTACCCCATCCCAAAAAAAGTAAAAACCATTAAAACCATCTAGATCAAGCACCATCACAAGGAAAAAAAGAACGTGAGAAATCAGATCAAAGAAGAACACAAACAACAGAGGTAAATCTTACCTCAGTTCAAAGATGGATTAATGAATGAAGACCGATATCGATCATAGCTAACGAGTTCTCTAAAATTCTATAGAGGGGTCAGATGGGTCACCTAGGATGAGAAAGAGGAGATCCAGAACATGGGGTTTGAATGATCTTTGTTAATTGTATCTCATTAAAACATATAGTAGCAAGTCAGTACATGATTTGTACTTACCATTCAGGCCGTGTATTTCTTTTAGGCCAGGTTCCACAAAAAACATGTCTCCTTGAAATTTATTTTATTTTGTGATACCTAAAAGAGTACACATCATCTACCCCTGGGTCCCATCGTGTAGCCCCAATAGGTTCTGGCTTCTCATAAATAAACTCCTCCAGTATTCTCTTGAGCCACTTCTAAGAAACCCAATCTTCGAAAACATGCAAAGGGTCGATCCTCACTAAAACATATGGTAACATCTGATACCTCTCAAAACATTATCATCATTGAGAATCCAAAAACCATCCCGGAGAGAGGACCCAAAATAAAATAATGGGTTGTCCAAACATCCACCCCGTGAGATACCTATCAATTCTCTCTCCATCATAGGTGCTTAACCACTTAGAAAAATAATGGTGTGAAATCACACAACAGCCACATCTAGGTTCCATCAACTCTCTTGGGGTAAATACCTCTCAAAAGAGATAAAGTCACAAAAAACAACAAGATATAAAAGTATCATACCAGGAAAAGTTCTTCAGCCACAATGAAAAAATCTTTTAAATAAAAAGAAATAAACATCAAATAACTTAGGGTACTGAGCGTGTATTTTCCACTCACTTTCCCATGTACACTCCTAAACACCAATATGTCACCACGAGATGAAAAAAATGGTAATTTCATACCTATGAAACACCTTATCCTTATGTTCATGGATCTTGGTTGGCCTCTCATTGAAGTTTGAGTCATCATCAACATCGATCTCACTCTAATCGATAATGTGAGAGTCGTGACAAATATAACGACGTAGCTACAACTTGTGAAAAACATAATGAATCTGTCTCATCATCTCAGGAAGTGATACTAGATACACCATGGTTCCAACATAAGACAACACCTCAAAAATCCCAACAAACCAGAGATTAAGCTTACTCACGTAACCAAACCATCATTACCCTCGACGGGGAGTCACAATAAAAAACATAGGATCCCAAATGTCAAACTCCCAATGTATCATCCTATGATCAGAATAGGATTTATGATGATCATGAGATACCTTAATTTTTTCACGAATCACATGAACCATCTTTGTCATATTCTATTCCAGTTCTGGCACATGAAGTACTGACTCTGCAACCAAAATCCAACATAATATAGAAAAGAAAGGTTATCCATACAGGGCTTCAGAACACTCCACACCAGTGGTGGAGTGGAAACGATTTTTGTATGATAACTATACCAAGGGTATGTTACTCATCCAAAAATTACTTTAATCCAAGAACAAAGAGAATGACAATTCTTTAATAGTATGTATGGTCCTCTCTATCTGACCATTCATTTGTAGATGAAAAGAAGTTATAAGGCCTAGATGATAACCAAAAGCATGATAGAGAAATCTCCACACCTTAGATATAAAACGGGGATATTGATCACAAATTATTGCACTCAAAACTCCCCAGTGTCTCACTAACTCCTCTAGATACTACCGCAACAATCCTTATACTAAGTTAGACTACTTGATCTCTATGATGAGGGATGATTTCATTACGCAATCCAATACGAGTCATATAGTGTCATAGCCTCCATGATATTGTGGTACACTAGAAATAAAGTCTATAAAGATATCCTCCAACATCAAAGTAGGAACATAAAATTAATGGGGAAAACCACTGGGAACACAGTGCATGGGCTTCACCTTCTGGATGACCAAACATCCAGACAAAAACTCTTGAATTGCATGCTTTAACCGAGGACACCAAAATTGAATCCTAAAAAATCTATACAGATTTTTCAAACCAATATGTACAACTAATATTGAAATATGGATCTTCCTAGAACCATTTAATGCATCATCAAAGGATTGAAAATCATTCCTTGAAACAACACCTCAATTTGGTCATCCTCATACCAACCTTTAGGGTCCTCTCCATAAATAACTTGGTCTCTTCAGAACTCCACCCCAAGGTCCCCCAACTAAGAATCTTCTAACTATTTCATCATAGATGACTGCACTATCATCTGGAAAATCT
This sequence comes from Viscum album, assembly GCA_963277665.1. Taxonomy (NCBI): domain Eukaryota; kingdom Viridiplantae; phylum Streptophyta; class Magnoliopsida; order Santalales; family Viscaceae; genus Viscum; species Viscum album. The sequence continues at coordinate 1,032,978,860 of OY728150.1, forward strand.
ACCCCAACTTCTCCCATATCCAGATGTAATGCTTTATTTTCTTACATAACTCTCCATGAATCACATGATTCACACACTACATCACAATGCAACTTCTTGATCATCAGATTGGGTAAAAAATTTACCTTACCATGTTTATATGATATTTTGATGTCATAATCCAATAAGATCACCAACCGCTGATGTTCTTTCAAGTTTATGTCATGCTTAGAGAAAACACTGACAAGGGTTTTATAATCGTTAAAGACCACAACGTACTCTATGACGATGTAATGTCTCCACAACATCATTTATCTTCATGGGGATGCAACTACAGAGACCCATAAGAAACAGCTGATTTCTGCTACATCAGAACAAATCATAACACCATACACGAAGCATCCCCAAAAATGAAAAACTAAACCCCTTCTACTGGAAGAGAAAGAACTATAGAATTTTTCATGTTCTATTTCACATACTCAAAAGCTTCCTAAGATTGACTAGTCAATATGAGCACCTGAACCTTTCAGGTCAATGCTGTCAGAGGAATCACAAACAGAGAGCAATCATCTATGATCCTCCTTATATCCTGAAATACAAAGAAAAAATCAAACCTATAGCTCTGTCATGGGGGAGGTCGAAGACAAAACTGATTTTATCTTCAAAACATATAGAACTTATCCATTCTAGTATAAAAATTTCACCATGAAAACGAAACTCGGGCCCAAAAATCACACTTCGACAACTTTCTAAATAGTTAATATCGACAAATAACTCCTAGAATAGTATGATTATTATCTACAACTTCCTCCTCATATGTAGATTAGATAAGTATTTCGTCAATCAAGACAACCAAGAAATAATCCTTGAACCAAGAAAACATTGCATTCATCAACCCCATGAACATAGATGGATCATTCATCACACTGAATGGCATAATAACAGACTCATAATTCCCATGATGATAATAGACATGAGTCTTTAGGATATTTTCATCCTTCCCATGAAAATGATGATATAATAAAAAATATATATCTTTTATAACCCACTTGAATCCATCAGTTGATCGAATAAACCATTAATTAGTGGAATATTATAGCGGGTCTTCACTATCACTTTGTACAAGCAATGATAGACAACACACAGCCGCAAAATTCCATCATCCTTATTCATGAAAAAAACTGGGGCACCCCACGGTGACACACGTGGTCAAATGAAACTACGCTAAAAAATACCATCATGCTGTATATACCACTCCTGCACGTCAGAAGGCACCATCCTATAGGGAGACATTGAGAGATGAGACATGCTCAGCCTCATCTCGATCCTGAACTCAATCTCTCATCGAAGGGGTAATGGTACAACCTCTTCTAGAAAAACATCAGGGTATTTCTCCATGACCCAAGGAAAGACTTACTATTGAACCACCCATGTACTAAAAATTAGATCATCTATCATGGAAGACAAGGGAGGAACTTGCCTCTAACTTGTCCAAGGGTCATGCTCACCAATAGACACTTCTAACTCTCCATCATCATCGAAGAAAACGACCTATCTCCATAATAAATCTATAATATCCTACATAGAATAAAACCAATTCATTAAAATAATGATATGATATGGTTATATCCATAAAAATAGGATATATCCCCAAGAGAGGTGTCTCCACAACTATATCTCAATGTCTCAATATACTTTATACAAGTTAGTTTGACCTCCAAATGGTGTATTCAATGCCAAGGGCATTGGAAGAATATCTACCTCATGTATGAAATATTGTAAAAGTAAAGGTTATATGAATGATTATCTCTCGCTAATAAAACGACGAATACACCCAAGTAGAATATAAAAATGGTACCTTGAACAATGTTTGATTTCCCTAACACTGGAATTGATAATGCATGAAGTTTACCACGACCTCATCCTTGACCTTACTAACCCTAATTATGACCACCACCATTACCGTGATATACTATCAGAGGATTGGGAGCATCTATAGGACATCCTCTACATGACCCATCATCTATCTGGTGATCCAATGACTGTGGAACTGGCTACTGATACCTCAGCTGAACTACCTCAATAGAGGAACCTAAAGAGGAACACATGAGGCACAATGACTGCTAGGAAATTTAAAAAACTATCACTAGCAATGGCCTCGTCCTCCATAATATAAAAATAACCACACCCTTTTCATTATTCTGAGTGTCACCGACCCCTAATAAATGATGCATTGATGGCTGGGAGCTACCTCTGGATGAATTCTCACTCTTCTACCCCGAAAATTGGAACCCCATACCACATCTCTGCATCATGAGGAATATTGAAAACTCCCCTATCATGAAAATCTGGTTAAGGATAATGTCCTCTCAACAACCTTTTCCCTTGCAGGCACCTCAAGATATATTGTCAGCATAAATGGGGAGACATGGAGCTATATCTCTAGATGAAAGGACTTGGCGAAATGCCTCACACTAGCTTCTTCATCTGGAAATAAGTCCGTAGAAAATTGTAAATTGTTCTTGAATAAGATTCAAAACTATCCCACACTAGAGATCACCTATCGAAGGGTATGTAGCTCTGGGTGACCGAAAGCCTTTTGTGGTTGAAGAAATAATCTCAACTCTGAATGTGTCTTATACCTCCTAAAATGATTATGTTGGCTCCTCATGATCCCTCAGTAACTTGAACCACCATTGACTTACTATCCAATGTAGCATCATTACGCCAAATTTTGCACAATTCTCTTTCCGATCATAGATTGACATGAATGTTGTCTCAACCTCCTTCAAACTATGTTTTGTGATTGAATCTCAAACAGAGCCCTTGTACTTTAAAAGATTATGGTGCTAAAACTCTTGAAGGGTCCTCTTCTATGTTTCATTGTTTTCATCAATTACTTTGTGAAAATCTATTGGCAAGTCCTTCTAGACATATTCTACATGAACCTGATGAAGATGTCGACCGGGAGAAAAGCATGTATGAGGTAAATTAGTTAGAACTCTTAAAAATATATTATGGAAGATATTAATATCAATTAAATAATTGTTTTCTTTTATTAATTTTTTTGTATACTATCTCATGTTCTTCCCATTAAGCATAGTGTCAAAGAAGAATGATTCATGGTCCACTTTTAAGTATCTACCCTGAAACCAACATCAAACTATTTGGAAGACACTGTAAATTTAAATTCCTAAGAATCAAATCACAAGGGGCCCAAAATACCTATGTCTTATCCAGTATCAAGTGTTTATAGAACTTTCTAAACATGACTGAAAAAGTTTCCCTACCAAATCTATCAAACTCACATGTTCCTACTCCAAACTCCATCCAATCCCCAAATAGGAGAATTGATACAACAATATTTTTAAATCCTTCCCATAATGTGTATCGATACTTATCATAAAATGAGACAAGAGATATAATGAACCTTGAATCCCACCTCCCATTGGTCTCGGGATGGCAACTAGAACTGAGAGTATAATAAACACACAAATTGGAGGCAATAGCATCTAAGAGAAAACATGCGAAAGAGAGAGATAAGAAAGACACCAACCAAATCCACCTTATAAATTAATATAAATGAATCCCAATGTTTATATATTTGATGTCATCAATATACTACTAAAAATGAAAGGGAAACTGGAAGTAAAAAATGAATGTAAAATGGTACAGACCACGAAGCCCGAACAGCTAAGACAACCCCAAGATAGTAGTAACCATCCTTATCTCTAACCTGATCTAAGTGACATGAAAATAGTATTTTATATATACATTGGTTGAGTATAAAAATATACATAGTAGGATCCTCCCCAGAGCCTCTCGTTCAATAATAAATAAAACAAGCTAAAGGATAGTAACCAACCAGTGAAATTAAATCATCACCTAATCAAGTATACTATGTTCCAGGCCACACCATGGCTACTCTCATAAAGTATCACATACAAGAGTATGCAATATAATAATGAATATAAAAGGTTCCCAACTACCAATTCCCCATTGGTTTTAGTTTTCTCCCAACATCACATGTTATAAGCATGTCCCTCCAAAAAGTCTTTCCTACAGACACCTGGACAATGTACCACAACATGAACCCTGTAAAACACAACCACAATATCCATGAAACCAAAAGTAACTAGATAATATCGGATAGCCACCACAACTCATATAATGTGTATCATATGTCAGGTATTATACGTCAAGCCATTACCGCCCATACACTGGGTAAGGATCCAAAATACATCATAACCTATACAAGATATACCTATAGTAGTCCGTATGAAAAAATATATAGAATATATGTGGGAGAATAAACACATTCCATTATAGGCATACACACACATATATGGGGAAAATAACTTCCCTACCTACCAACACAAGTAACTACCTAGAGAAGAGAGAGGGGCCAAAGGGTGTTGTCAGCCATCCATCCTCCCACGGGGGTGTTGGGGAAAATCCCACCCTAGGACTCAGAGTCCTAGGGGTGTGAGTTACCTAACTAATATAGTGGAGTAGATTATTGAAGCCCATAAATTTCAGGATTTTATATATCTCACAACCATACAATTGAAAAAAATATTATTTGACTCAACTATAGCTAGGGTCTCTCGAACTCCCTGATGCCATTACTAAGACTAGATATCATATAAAGACACAACCATTTAAAGAGTTATAATAAGTTAATTTACCTATTTTTATCATTTTTCACATTATGTTAATTAATTAATTAATCCACAATTTACAATTATCAATTTCCACATTACATTTCATTAGAATCACAATAGAGTTTCATTCCCTGCATGGATAACAAAACCAAGTCCATAGTTCCTAAAAATCCCAACCTAAGCAAGATCCAACCCCATGGGTTAACACAATTTATTCAATAATTTATTAGTATAATTAGTACATCCCATAATTTTTTGAATTATAGGAAAAAATTATAAGATACTAAACACAATGGATATAACACGGCGAGTCAATTAATTACATGTCTAGTCTTTTCCACCTATAGTTAAGAGCGTAGACCAATCCATCCTCCTAAAGATAAACACGGAAGGCATGTGGCATACCCCCTAATTATTCATCTCTTCTGGATGTACTGTAAGAAATACCAACTTCAAATTGTATTAGGGAATGTAATGTAGTTAAAAAAACCAATAGATTCAATTTGAAACCACTTTCAAAACAACGAGTAAGCCCATCTTCAACCCATTCCATCATCCTCGGTGTCCTCCTAGACTACCACTTACATAGACTGAGGCATCACCCCACTATAGGAATCCACTGTTTTCAGCCCATCCAATGGGTCTACATGCCTCACATATCACTACATTCTTCTAGGCTAACATCACATCAAAATCAGAATGAAACAACAAGCAATTGGGCTCTTGGCCCCAAGCATGGAGTCCATCCTTCTCCCACATCGATTAGTCACTGCTCCAAAGCTTATGTCTCTTAGACTTTAATAGTAAAAGGGTAACTTAGAACCCAAAAATGAATTATGTTTTATCAAAAAACATGTTAATTAATACATATTTAATTAATCGATTCATTAGTCATAGGTCCCAATGATGTGAAACATAAAAATAAGTATATCATAGCAATCACAAGGATTTCAAAATTTATTTATACATTCCATTAATTAAATAATCAGCTACATGCTTCAGATTTATCAACTAAACATATTTTCTCAATCAATTTGATTAATCATAAAAATACAAAGAAAAACTAGATTTATAAACACACCTCTTCAACATTGGATGATTAATTCACAATTATTCCCAACTTTATTTTCTTTACTAAATTCCCTCTAGAACAACACTCTAATCAAGAAAATCATAGATAAAAACTATATAAAAAATCACAAGGAAAATGATTATCATGGTATGAAACAATGACATACGATCAAAAAAATTATTTATTCATCTTCAAGTAATTATTGAGTTTACTTCATTGTGATCCAAATGATAAAATTTTCTATCATTAAAATTTATATTAGGTAAAAGATAAGCAAGGAATCCCTCTAACTCAAAATGTTTTTTGATGTTTTTTTCATGAGAATTATACAACACACCAGATCATGATCACCTCTCCTGCAATGACTGCATCCACCCAAGGACATCGTGGCATAACCACTCTAACTAACAACTGAGAGAAATCTATTATAACAATATAGATCAAGCGACATTGAAATAAAAAGAAGAATGTGAAAAAGAGTATCGAAGAAGACCAAATGAACAGAGGTTGATCTTACCTATTATTGAAGATAGATCGAAGAAGGAATACTATGATTGATCATAGAAGAAGAGATCTCTAAAATTTCATGTAGCGGTCTCCTGGGTCACCTGGTATGAGAGGGAGGGGATCATTGGCCATAGGGTTGGAAATAATCAAGCAATTAGTGTCGCTTTAAAACCTAAAACGACGGGACAATACATTATGTGTACTTCTCATTCTGGCCATGTAAATCCTTGAGGTCAGGTTCTGCTGAAAAAACCATAAGCTCAAGATTTATTTAATTTTTGGAAACCTGAAAGAGTATATGTTTTGTACACCTTGGTCACATCATGTAGCCCCTCTACTTCTAGAGTCTTGCAACAGAACTCTTCTAGACTTCCTTCGAGCCTCCCCGGGCACCCAAGTGTTCAAAAACATACAGAGTGTCGATTCCCAATAATCTTGCACCTTACATAAGTTCTACCACTTTTTAATGTGTTAATTACTATAATAGAACATAAAAAAATGTTGCATGTAATTGTAATTTATATTTCAATTATAGAACATTTTTTCCTCAAAATGATAAATTTTATACCATTTCATTATGTAATAAATCATAGGATTTCATACATGTAAATCATTTATTTTCAAAAATTCAAACTATTTTAATCCATGTATTTTATTTTTTAGTAATGAAACAAGTATAAAATGTTATACTATTATTTTTTTAATAAATCTATATTTTCATAATAATTATTGTGTTATGAAAAAATAATAATGTTATGTTATTAGTTTTCATATTATAAAAATATAAAATGATAAATATTTTATAAAATTAATTTAATATTAATCTTTTCAAAGCATTTTATAAATGTAATTGTATGACTTATTATGTGGAATCATACTGGGTATGCTTACACCAGATCATATATCCATCCTTAGTGTGTACATACTCTTATAATTTTATGTAGATAGATATTTCTTGGATACCATATAAAATTTTTTCCATTATCAATAAAATTATATAATATTTTTCTATATAGAAGTAATGTCATGTCACATGGAGTTGATTTGTTGGACTAATGAGAATTTTACGAACCTTGATGTTTACTAAATATTTATTATATATTAAAAAAAGGTGGAAATCAAGTAAATATAGATAATCAATCAATTTTATGTCTTATATGTATTAATATGATTTACTAATATTCAGCATAGTTTTATTAATGAAATTATATAAACTTATAGTTAAAAAATATACACTTTTATTTAATAAAATTAATTTTATCATTTTTATATAGTTTAATTTAAACAAAATTTTTATATATTATAGAAATTTTTTTTCCAAAAAATGAAAATAATCATATTAATATATATATGAAATATTAGAGTGGTTATTTTGGAATTTTTCTGAAAAAATAAATTTTTGATTAAACAATTAAAAATAACGATTTTTGAAACAATTTATTTATTTCATAAAATGAATTAAATTAAAATTACAATATGTTAATGATTTTATAATTAAGTAAAAAATAATAAATTTTAATAAAAATAATAAAAATAATTCAATATTAATTTATATTTATTTAATTTTGGAAGATCATTAGCTTATTACATAAAATGTAATACAAAATTTTATTCTGTTTAGAATAATTATATTAAAATTAAATTATAAAAATTCAAAATATTAAATATTTAAAAATGGAAATCATATTTTTGTCATTATTAATCAAATTTATTTATGAGTTTAATTTTATTTTTCATCATTATGAATAGTAACCCTAATAAGAATGTGTATGCAAGGAAAAGTTTAAATCAGGTAAATTAATATAAATTATAAGTGATAATTCTAAAATAAATACAATCTCAATCAATATTGTATGATCCTTATCCCCATAGAAGTGAAATTTGTTACTACTTGAAAAATGTTACCATGAATAATACCTTTATAGTTATTTAATGATTAATGAAATTTCATGTGTTTGACTCCCATTACTTATAAAGTCAGACCTCCTCCCCAACATTTCTTGTGAATTTTAGTGATTCTAGTTCAGACAATAACTAATAAAATCTCCCTAAAAACCCCTCTATATTTTATTGATTTATTTATCCATTCAATATGTAGGTATAATATTTCATATAATGAATGAAGATAGGATAAATCCAATTAGCCCATAAAAGTCATAACCATATAATATCAATTTCATTTTTTATTCAATAAGAAATAAATTATTTATAAATTATAAAAAGTAAAAAAATTTATTATCTAATATATATCCAAATTTTTTTATGTTGATGTAAAAACGATTTTTTCTCTACCTTCCATCATTTGTTTAATGAAAACACATTTTTTTCATAAGCATGGACTACCACCTCAATAGAGAAATGGGTTTCATTTTACATATCCACCTCAAATTTATGGTTATAATGAAGAATATAATTATAAAATATAATATTTATGAAATTATTATAAATATACAAATATATGATTTTAGTTTCCTTCATATACTTATTATATATTAGAAATTGATAAGACATATTTTGTGTATGTGCAGAATACCACCTCTACAAAGTAACTTATTTTATTTTTTATATCAACCCTACAAGTATGGTTATAAGGGTTGAATTAGTGAAAAAGTATTAAATATAAAACTCTTTAATAATTTTGAAAATTTTAAATATTGTATACCACATTTTTTACATCAATAATAAAAATATAAATAACATTAATGCAAACATATAGGCTAAAACAAATATGAAATGATGTGGATCATTATTCATTACCACCATAAAAGAATTATTTTATATGTATAATAATTACATAAAAATAATAAATATATATTTTTAATATAATTTATGAAACATAATCATTTTACATTTAGACAACATGAAATATAATGATGGAGTCTAGTAGTTATAGGTGGAACTACCACAAGACATACGAGATAAACATTACCATATTTGTAATGAAATATTTCATAGAAATAAGTATTATAAAAAATACTAAAGAAATGATATTTTTAATTATTATTAAACTAGTATAATGATAATATTGGATTAATAATTTGAATTTAAATAATAATTATATCATCTAGTTGTATAATGTGAGGGTTTTACTTTCAAAACTTGTTTTAAAAAATTCCATTCACATATTTCACAACAATTTACACTAAAAAATTATAATATTTAGATTTATAAATAAAATAATATTAAATTTACTTTAAATATTTTATTTTATTTTTAATAGTTTCAAAATAAATATTTCAATCAATTATCATACAAGTAATTTTTTAGTTTCTTGGTAAAGTTAAATATTAATATTTTTAACAAATAGCACTTGAAATTATTTTCCAACCATTATATTCATTATGATTTATCATTTTTTATAATTTTTTTAATTTTTTTCATTTTCAAATAAAGTCATTAAAAAATTATATATGGTGTTTGGCATTAAAAAATTATTTTCTAAGGAAACAAAATTTTTTTATCATGTTTATGTGTTAAATGAATATGATATTGCAAGTGGGATTAAATTAAAAATCAATTTTCTATTGATTTTAAAGAATATACAATATTTTCTACTCATTTTCTGGTTCTTAAAATATTAATATTAATGATGTTTGATCCCAAACCATATCTCATGTTGGGTGATCATGATATTGATCTCTATGACATTGGGTAAAGTAGTTGAGTTTACCGATGGTAGGTTACTCTAAAAAGGTGTGGTCATTTTCCATTGAGGTGATTCAATCAGACGGGTCCTTGTAATATAAAATGTATGTAAAATTTCCTAACACACATACATGTTATGATAACAGTGGTTTTTATTGAAACTATTTTTATTTTATTATGTATTTTATGAATATTATGTGTTTATGGAATGTTTAAGTCTTTTTATGAAAATGTTGAGTGGATTATTTTCCAAAATATGGTATTTATGAGTATTCATGGCTTCCATGAAGACCTTATTATTATTATTATTTACTCTATACTTGAATATGAAATGTTTTATGTAATATATTATGAAATTATGTTTTAATCATTAAATAGTTAACTCATATTTAGGGCTACTGTTATAATATTAAATAGAAAACCATTCCTATAGATTTTTGAAAAATAGAAGTTAGTTAACATCTTAAATATCATTTATATCATTGAATAAGGTTTAATTTCTCAATTTTTTCAATAGACTTTATACAGGTGTAAGTGATTACTATAAATGTTAATAATTTCAAGTATACAGATAAAGTTGTTTCACCGAAGAATTAAATAGAGTTTATATAATGATCATGTTTTTTGTGGAAAATGTACACTATGTGGAAATGTGACATAGTCCCCTCCATCTAATGACATTCCTTCGGGGATGGAATTGAATGATGATATATAAGGACATCAGATTCCCAAAACCAATATTCTATTAGTCGGAGAAAACCATATAAGATATAAAAATCTCACAAATGTGTGCAATTACCCTCTATAAAAAATATGATTTTTATATCATGTAAACAACTAAATAGTACCTCCATCATTAAAATAAAAATAAACCCAAAATAATCATACCCTTCATGAACTATATGAAAAGGAAAAACTAATGTACCTAAGTTAAATACCAAAAGAGAGACCCTATAGTAGCGGAAATACATTAACTGAAAATTCATGTTTTTAATTTCCATCCCAGTCACTAAATTCCTATTAGGATAATAAAAAAAATTTCTTTAAATTGGGCGACTAGTCAAGTATACTCAGATGGATCATATACAAGGACTCATGTTCACATGTTAAAACAATATACTAATTCTCCAATGGCCAAATAGGTGAGCCAAAACCCACATAAATAGAATAAATAACACATCCCAAACTCAATATATATTGTCACCAAATCAGGTATAAAATACTACATTATTAAAACATTAAAATAATAGTGAAATAATCCCCCCATAATCTTCCACCATAATTTTCACTCTCTCTCCCAACCCAAAATTTAAAATACTGTGCCTCAATACCTTCAATATATATAACATAAAAAAAACCATCTATGATGTCAGTAAGGTCACATACCTACATGAACCACCCAAATAGGTACTTATATCACATGTTACCATTTTTTATTTTGACATTGCATCTCACTTGAAGAAACATGTTCCATCACACCACATCTCATAAAATTATATGAGAAATAAAGAATCAAGAATGTGATATAAACCAACCTCCTTCTGTCCACCATCTAGAAATGAACTACACCACATATCACTTCCCATCCCTACCTCATAACATTAAATATTTAAATAAAAACCTCATCCAAAAAGTTGTTTATAATCAATCATAAACTATTTCATCACTATAGAAGGAAGACTGGGGAAGAGGGGTATAAAGATAATTTTATCACCACTATCCTATAAGTTGGGTAAAACAACTTAAACCTAGAAAATATTAGTTTTATATTTTTATCCAAATGACAGGAGGAATCTATAGAAATAAAATAAAACCCATGACAGAAATATAAAGAACAATAACAAAAATATGGGCTCATAAACACCAAATAAGAACAAAGAAAAATAGCACCACCAGACCACATGTCAACATTTAAAACTAATTCAACCAATGTATTCCACAGACCACATACCAAACACATACAAACATTTATACATTTAATTTTATGATCTTCCATTTTATGGATTTAATGGGTTTTTACTAACTCTTAGTTAATAAGTAATTCCATACAAATCCAAATATCCAAGTAATTTAATATCTAAAATAATTTATTCTAATTTTAATATTTCAATTTTGTAAAATATTAATTATTATTTTACCAACCCATGTTATTTAATATAATATGATAAATTATTTAATGGATTAAAAGATAACTAACACAACCACACCACACAAAAACTCTCCTGAATCACAATGAAATTCTCCAGAACAGAACATAAACAAACCCATACTTCATAATCATGTACATATATCACCCACAACACAAAAAAATGCATATGACAAAAAAAACCTCACATCACAACTATCTTCAATATTATCATATCACACATCATATTCTTGTATAATTTCCATCATTAATCTCCACCATTTTACCCAATAGCCAATGTGCATATGTCTACAGTGAATTCATAATAACCAATAACTATTACACAATCCAATGATCACATTATCTATTTGTAAAACACTATAAAAAAATTTCATGCATCAAAAAGGATTCAAAAAAATAAAAACACTACACACAACATCATATTCTGACATCCACAATTTACTCATGGAATTTCTTCATACTAATTGTTTTAGCACAACTATTGTCATTGGGACAATATTCCTAGGTTTAAATAAATCATTTAAAAAATAAAAAAAATCTAAGTTTTTTCTAAGTGTTATAAAAAATATCAGCGGTCTAAAAATATATCACATAATGGAAAAAACATTCCCCCAAATGCCTTCATTTTTATGAGGGAATGATCATGGAATTAACTCATCAAACATATCATCAATGAAGTAATAAATATGATTTATCCTTAGTCTCATCAATTCATATTTTAAAAAACATATCTTTATTATGATAAATAATTATATTCACCCTATGTAAGAAAAAAGGATGTAGTCCTCATATGATGAAAACAAATAGAGAGTGAGTGGGGACCCCCTATTTCAACGATGATATTTGATCAGCTACACAACTCACAATGAATAATAAATGACCTAAAAACTAAAAACACAATGTGAGACCATGTATCAAATTCAAATGCATTGATGGATCATAAAAATGTATGCATATTCACTCTAAAATGGAAAAAGATCATAACATTGAAATCCCAAAAGGAAAAAAGTTAGAAAAATATAAAAAAATTAGACGAAATAACTTAATTGCTAAAACATGATCATCAGAACAAATATCAATCATTCAGGAATGTGAGGAGGAATATCAACAGATACTTCAATCATTTTCCCACAACCTAGTGAATGGGTAGCTCAATGAGAATAAATTTTTCTTCATGAAAATAAAAAAAACTATTAGAGTTCCTCACTATTCATTTTGTGAATTCCATATTCACATTGTTAATTCAATATTCTCTTTGTAAATCTCGTATATTCTTTGTATTATGAACCAAAATTTAAAAACTATGTTTGAATTTAGTATATATAGACTGAATACTGGAATTCATGCAATATTGGATGAAATTAAATTCACATTTTGAATTTTCACTTCAAATTGTGAATTAATTCATTCATCACACCACTATAGAACAAAATTCATTCATTACAAGCAATAAAATCCATGAAGTTCCAAATAAAATATTAAATCCATCATCCAACAAGTTAATTATTTGTTTTAGTTCCTCCCTAGAACCATCCTCCACAAAATATTCATAATCATATTTCTATAAAATTCAATCATCTCAACTATAAAAGTTATGGTTTTAAATAGATTAAAAAATTACATTAGATTACCCTCCCAGGAATCTATTCACATAGATGAAAAAACATGGATTTGTTTTAAGGGTTCAAACAACCAACATATGAGATACTTTATAGAGGTATAATGACTCATAAACCCTTTAACACATACTAAACACATCAAACTGAAACATTCATAAAACACCAAACACACAATCTCATCATACATCACTACGAGAAAAACATTACATCAACTATCAATAATTCAAATCCACTATATTTCTACATATATATCTACATAACCATCTCAAAATTAGAATAACCCAATCAAACTTCTCCCATAGCCAACAAAAAAACACTACCAAAAAAAGAAAAAGTGTGTAGATTTATTTCTTATAATGAGATATTATCTTCAATGGGTGGAACCCATTCACATAATTCTCAATAGTCATTTCATTGTATGACATTGATTTATTTGGAATCAGGTTATTACCTATTCATTTTACAAAAACTAGCACACATCATATAAATATATAAAATACACATTTTATATTCCCATTAGAACAAAATCTAACATCAAAATTGAAAAAATATATCAAAGATAGGGTAAAAAGATTTCGAACTGGGAACCCATCTACAAATCACAATACCAAGTATACACTTTTAACCCAATACGCCTCGATAATATAAGAAATACAAAAATGTTTTATCCAAGAAACACATCTTCTCAATGATGATATATCTCTACTAGAGGCTCCATAAACCACATGCCTTGCACATCATCTAACTATCCCCATTCGAAAAGGTGTATGTTATTGGGGAGATAAAATTTAATTTGAGATATAATAAAGACATCATAGACCCTATCCCACCACATGGAAGTAGAAATATATATTTAATAAAAACAACTCGACATAGGTCCTCAAAAGGCCTAATTAATAGTGGAGAAATAAAACCCTCTCTATTTAAAAATCGTTTTCCCAAATGAGGAGAAACAATCAAGAACAAATTGTATTAAACATAAAATAAATGGGGACTCCAAAAATTATTAGTATGGGCTTTCAGATAACTATATTCCAACCCCATCCTCCCTTAGACATATAAGATTTTTTCATTTATTCTAAAAACTACACCAGGAAAAAACTATTGAATCCCCAGTATGAATCTAGAACAATTGGGAATATCAATATTTCCTATAAAATAAATAAAAAGGTTACATTAATATTATATAGTGATATATAATTTTATATGAATGAACTATAAAATATATATTCCTTAACCCTGGTCATCTATTGTATAGAAATGAAGCTCAAAACAATCCTCCGAAATCTAGATGGTATACTATATATGTCTATTGATTTGAGGGAGGAAGGTAGTTCTAAGACACAACATGAAACTGAAATAATATTGAAATCCCCTTCTATAATGTGTGGTAAAATATGGATCTAATAAAGATATTATATTCATTATTACCTCATTTATCAAATCAACATCATATATATACCAGTTTTCGAAAACATCTATGACACTAGGCTCAAAGAACAACATTAATTAGATGAATGTTTCACTCATTTAACTATTACCCAGACTAAATAATTTCCTCCATGATATTTGGGTAAATTGGTGGTGATATCTATTAATATGTACTAAAATTTCCACTCTTGTATTTCTATGGACTAAAAACTCCAACCATTATCATTTTTCAATTTATTCAATAATTCACACAGCTAACACCATTCCACAAACTCTACCATAAACTATTTTATCCCTGGACACCATGTTGAAGCCTAGCCATTTCACAGACGGAAACAAATTGAATATTATTTTTGTTGTTAATATAAAATTTATTGATCATGGAGTATGAAAATAGAAGGTTTTTATAGTATATGTCTCTTTTTTGTTCAATGTAGCATCATTTCACATTATTTTTTCAATTTTTTTGAGATCAAAATTTAGAGGAAGTATTATAATTGAAAAAAATATATTCCTATAATATTAACATAAATTTTTTTGTGATGGAATGGTTTTCAAAAATTTATGGCTTTCATGAATATGTGTCTATTTTGAAAAGAATTTATTTTAATAAAGGATTAATAGTCTTCAAAGGATGCATCATGAAAATGGATGATTTGTGATGGGGTGATGATAATCTATAGTACATGGAGCTTCAATGAGATCCTAATAACTTCAATAATGATATGTAATTTCAAAAACCTATATGATCACTAATGATTATGTTCAAGTAAAGGCCATTGGGATCTTGCGATCATCACAATGTGTAAGTCTATAAACAAGATTCCACCATTCATTTGAGACACATTGTGAATTTTATAATAGGTTTACTCAATATAAATTCATGAATGATGGGTAATAAATTAATTATGAACACCTACAATGAACAATAAAAGGAATTTAAAAAATTGGATTTCATGAAAACTAATAGTTTCATGAAGACACGGATTTATTCAATGTAAGGTAGCTTTATGAAGGATGTGATATTAATTAAATCTTGTGGGTTCATGAGTTTTGATATTTTATTGAAATAAAACAGGGTTTTTTCATAGAATGTGAGATCCAGGAAAAATATTGAGTTAATGTGAAAATGTATTTCATGTGAATCAACTCAAGACTATGGTTAAAGGAGAGTCCCATTCTAATCAAGGACAATGACATAAATTCCCTGTATTCTAAGGTGACATAAATGTCGATAAACTATGAATGACTTCACTAATGATAGTGAAATAGTGGGAGTTGATGAATGTGTTCCAATGGTGTAATTATCATACCACTAAAACAATTTTAAAGTGTTCCTGAATCAAAGTCAATATGTACAATATATGGTAATCTAATATCACTAGTGGATTTTAGTAGATTTAGTTATAATCGATAGATTTTTGGAAATATATATATGCACTATACCATAGTGGGGAATCATGTCAAACATCTCTATTGGGTCTCTGTATATCAATGATAAATTATAGCTTGATCCTATGAGACATTTTTTAAAAGTTTATACCAACATTGTAATATGATTAGTCTCATTGAAATAACGTGTCAAAAACATAAGTCACCCTCCAAACTCTTTTCATTTCGTGGTCCTACAAGTAATATCATATTGAACATTTTATAATTGTTAAATAATTCATCTGTTGTGTTCAGGGGAATTCAATGAATTTTTTCAGAGCTCACCTATTTAATGAGAGAAACATCTATTTTTGTATGAATAGAATGAGATGTCTTCTATGGTTCCTTCGAATGGTTTTTCTATTGTACATATATCATGGGAATCATGTCAAAAATATGAAATATCACATTTTGACTTAATCAGACAAGAGAATTTTTAATGTATATTCCAAATCTCAAACCGCTTATACTCTAACCATATTAGAAAAAATATTTTTGAATTTTATGAGGTATAGAATAGCCATGTCTATGTGGGAGAAAATAGAAAATATAGATAATGAGAATTAAAATTTTAAGGAATTTAAAATTACAATTTCACATAATAATGTTGATACAAAATAAATCCATCAAGATGAAAATATATATAGCTTCCCTAATCACATCTAAGCAGTTGTCAGAAATATATTAGAAGAGTTAGGAAAAAACATATTGATATTTAAATTTTTAACAAAATCCAAAGAAGTATCCCATAAATGTAAAAGAAAAAAATTAATATACCTTATGGAAATATATCATTCTATTATTTTACATGATGATCTTATAAAAATATTGATGCATTAGGAAATGATAGTTAGACCAGATGATACAAAAAATTGAGAAATAAACTAACTGAAATTCAAATAAATGGAAGAATATGTCATCTCCAAGGATAATGAATATTGATATGGTTTTTTTATGAAACTTATTTATATTTCTTCCAATTACATCAAGAGATGTAAATATAAAATTTAATGATATCTTCTGTTGGCTTGTTTTCTTTGTGGTATGTCAGGTCACATTTCCATAGGGTTTTAAAGGAAATTATAAGTTGTTAAATGGGAAGAAGTAATCATGTAGAATCCTCAGAAAATATTATATCAAAATAGAGGATCAAATATTGAATTAACTAATAAAGAATGATATTTTTCTATAATGAGGTAAAATAAGAATATGAATTTTTGCATGATTTAGATCCAGATAACAAACTCAATCACAAATCATACATGATGGATATATTTGAAAATGAATAACCTTAAAAATATGAATAGAATCAGTTGATTTTTGTTTTTGATCTAATGGTGGATCTTTAGATTTCTATTTTTGATCATGAAATTCAAACAATGAATGGTATCATGTTAAGATACATATTTAATGAGATCTTAAAGAATGTGGATTAGTATGAAGAAGAAAGAGATCAGTTAAATGTTGTTGTGGAATAGAATTAATTGAATCTTGAATGATCAGAAGTGGTTTTGAATTTTATACATTATTATTAAGAAAGTGAATAATTAATTATTGAAATTACAATGATAATTGTGGAAAAAGCTAAGATACGTGTGGGAATTCAAGGAGAAGTGGTCATAATAATAAGTAAAATATAAACAAATTCAGTCAATTGAAAAAATGATGAAGTTATTATTTATATGATTTTATGATGTAGACTATTGGAAAAAGGTAAACATGTTTATGATGGAGTAGATAATTCCTTGAATGAATACATATCCACATTTATAGGAAATGTGGAATTTGGAAATGATATAGAAACATCATAGGCATGAAAATAATATTTTCCAATGTAAAGGGAATATGAAGGGTGAAAAAATCAGAAAGACACATGAATGATGAAAATGAGATTAACTAATAAGAAAATATATATTAAAAAGTTCCTTGTGTTCCTAATTGGACTCATTTTAAAATAATTTTATAACATATGGGGTCATGTAGATTAATGTAAGTGAGATGATATTTACCTTTATGGAAAATCGTTTTTATGGTTTTCTATGCCATACCATGTCTTACTTTGAAGATTCCAGGATATATCTAAAGGGGGATGTACATAGAATTTTATAAAGCATAAAGAGACCATATATTTAGTCAAATAGAAGACATAGATTCTTGGGATATTTTATCAAAATTCAAACTATGCAGATAAATCTGTTCTTTAGAGGTGGAGGAATGGGGTGAGCAATTAACTCTAGGATTCTGGGAAAAGTCAATAAATTAAAAATAAGAATAATTACTCATGAAAATAATTTATATCCCATGGTTGAAAATTAATTTTAATATGATGTACCCATGAATATTGAAATGTTATTAGGAATTTAATATTTAACTTCTACTCAATCATTTATCTCATGTAAGGAAATCAAGAAAATTGATAAATCTAACATTATGGAAATTGAACTCAAAGGTCCAACAAATAGTGGCACCGGGATTCCACACAGTAGATTCCCATCCCACATAAAAGGAACTAATTTTTTTTTAAACAATTATTAAATTATTTGGTGGAACAGGTAAATACATCACTAAATGTTCCATAAAGATAAAATTTAGTGGATTAACTGAACATGAAAATGACGAGTTAATGATAATATGAATTCATCACATAGAAGGTTTGTATCATAATCACCTCAGTGTGAGTAAAGTATATGAATGAATACTAGTAGTGAGGTTTTATAAGAAGGTTTGAACTATAAAATTAAATACCACTGATTATATAATAAAATGATGTAGAACAAGTGGATTTTTTAGAAATTTGACAATAAAGAAAACATTTTTTCATAACAATTTAATAAGATAAAAATTAGCACGGATTCATGATTCATAATAATATAAATGTATATATATATACATATCAAATATTAATATTTACATCCACATTCGCAATCATAGTTGTTATAGAGAAAAGAAATGTGATTCTCTTATCTGAGGAATGATAGTTCATAGTTCTTGTCATATGAAGAACAAAATTGAATCATGTTTTCTTAATCTCAAACACAAAGACATATGTGGAACAATAAATGTTGTTGTTACATATGGAGATATGCACTTTATTAATTAAATTTACGATTATAGTAAAATAGATTATGTGATTATTATTCAAATTAAATGTAATTTTCTTGATTTCATGAATAGTAATCATCAATGAAATGTGAATAGAA
This sequence comes from Viscum album, assembly GCA_963277665.1. Lineage (NCBI taxonomy): Eukaryota > Viridiplantae > Streptophyta > Magnoliopsida > Santalales > Viscaceae > Viscum > Viscum album. Next base: position 1,032,998,554 of record OY728150.1, read on the forward strand.
CTAGACACAAAATCAACATGTTATGCTTTGATAATTGAATAGAATAAAAATTAATTGAATATAAAATTGAACTTGAAAAACATGGGATAAAGCATGGAGTGTATTAATTTTAAACCCCTTAATAAACAGAGATAATTGAATTTATAAAGTGATAGGTGAATAATATGGATAGATCTATGGTAGATGAGATTTTTATTTCTCATCGTCACATGAATGAGGTTTTTCATGTAGTTGTGTACACTCAAAATAAAATAGGGATACTATATGATAGACCAAGATACCATATGAGATATTTAATTGAATAAGTCATATTATTTGTTATTTTTATTTTTTGGATGAAAATGATTCTTCCAAAGCAAAAAAATTAAATCAAGGATTTTATGTAGATGAAAAAGATGAGGGAATATTCCATTGATATTCAATGAAAATTAAATCCAACAAATATTATAATAATAATCATTGAAATATTTTTAAAACCAATGATTTCAATATCATTGAGGATAAAACCATAATTTACCTGAGGAGATCGTATGTTCAAAAGATTAAAGATGAAGAATAACGTGGACCAAAAAAATTTAAAATACTCAAATTGTGTAATTCATGTAAAACAGCCAAGGTTCTCAAAATAATGATGATTGAGAAGAATAATTAGAAGAGGAAACCATTTTTGAACAAAAATTGTTATATCATCACTGGTGAATGTAAGAGAAGAGTTTGATCAATCTAACATCATTGGGTATTAGATCACACATACCTAGATAATGATGTTGATAAAATAATAACATTCTTGTTTCCTATCAATGATAAAACCAACAAATATTTAATAAGTAATGTTGTTTAAATTATGGTCTATGTACATGAATGATGAATTTGATCAGATTGACAATAAATGGATGTGGGATATAGTTAAGAGAATATAAAATAACAATATTATTCGAATAAGATGGATCTTAAAAAGAATTTTTGAGTCTGAATGTTTGATAAAAATACAAGGCACAGTTGTTGTGTGAGACATATGAACAAATTTAAGGCATTATTGTTAAAGAATAATTTTCTCTAGTTTCTCGACTAGAACCAAATACATTCTTCCCTACAATTGAATTTTGAAGAGGGAACTACATTGAGAAAATAGATGTCAAAATGAACATAATAAATTGTGTTTTTGAATTGTATATTTAAATTTGACCAACCAATGGAATTTAGGATTAAAATTTATGGATCAATGGTTTATAGATTAAATCAGTCAATCTATAGTTTATATATTAAACCATGAGGATTGTATTCTCAGATTTGGATTATACTTTCTGGAAATAATAAATATATAATTATCAACACTTTCTGATTCTTAACAGATAATATCTAGGGTAGATTTAAATTTCACAAGTGGTGGTGAAATCTTCATAGGAAACAAATGTGTGTGATAGATGGGAAAGAAATAGGATGCCACATATCATAGCATGGATATTGTTGAGTAAAATTATATGAAAAATTCATGCACTCAGATATTGTGGATGATGAAAAAAATACATATATTTGTGATTAGGAGAAACAAATGATGGATATATAGTGTGAAAACAGGATGGGGGAGGCTGTTGGAACAAAGACTTTTCATAATTGAAAATAGAGTCTAGGTTGTTTTTACATCAATTGAGATTTTATTGATCAAATATGTTTATAGGAAAGGGTTATTACAATGTAGGTGGATTTAGTGTTAAAGGTTTCATCATTTAACATTATTTATCAAGATTTTTTGGGATCAAAATCAAGAGGATTGACTAATCATCCTGGGAAATTGATTTATAGAAATAACACATCAAATATATGGTGAAGTAATTAGTTTCATGAGTATTGTAATTTTTTTAATTTGAGGATCATCTAAAAGGAATATGATATCATTAAGGATTCAGGGTTCACCCTCTAGGCCTCATGAATATGCCTAATTTATGATGGTGTGATGACAATCTTTCAAAGTATAAGAATATTTTTGAATAAATTTATTCCTTTTATGTTTTATGTAATTAAGGATATTCATGGGAATAAACGAAGAGTTTTGTTAAAAGGCCACCCAGAGTTTTGTATCTTTGCAATATTATAATTCTTTAAATAAGAGGCCATCTATTATTATTGATACAAAAATTATTTTTACAAAATGTTGAATCACTATATATTCATGAATTATGAAAACTTTTAGAATCCAGAACACTTCAGGAGATTAAGAATTGAAAAAATACCATTTATAACATAACTGATTATAATTAATTACATAAAAGGAAGTTTCATAAATATATGAAGTTTGGGGAAGATATGGTGTTCTTAAAAGGTAGGAATCTTCCCAAAGGCTGGCTGATTCATGAAGGATTCAAGCTTCATGAATGTCTGTGGGATCAAGAATGATTACATTTTCTTGAAATAAATATGGTGTTTCATAAATATTGGGATCAGTGAAAATAGTACTATTAAAAATATTTTTTATATTAAAAGTTTATCCATGTATATCTAGTCAAAAAAATGGTTTATATAGAGTATCATGGTAATTAAGGTTGTAGATTTAAATGTTCAACATTCCAAGGTAAAATTCAGGTCGATAAAAGGTGAAAGACTTCTCCCAAAGTAGCGATTTCTGATTAGCTGATCGAAGTGTTTTGGTAGAGGATGTGTTCCAATAAAAAATTATTCTAATGTATGTTTTCCTTGAATAGATTGAATGCGTCAGATATTTTATACTATATAATAACTACTAATGTTTTTTATATCAGGATTGACATAAACAATATCAATGTATTATTTTTAGACTATCTCTTAGTGGTTAATCTTGTAAAAAAATGAATATTTTGTCTCGAAATATGAAATTTAAATAATAGAACACATCTACTGGATAAATTTTACAAGTTCTTATAAATGTAGGAATAATATTAGTCTCTTTAATAAAAAACATAACACCCAAGTTGAACCATTCACAATAAGGCTATTCTAGGTTCCTAGACACCAATTCTATCTCCTTATTCAGTAACACATCATAGTCACACATGGATGAACTGAAATAGTGACATGTAAAAATTGTGGATAACTTCTTTAAGAAATAGAAATGGAAAGAATTGTTTCTATTAAGACAACACATGTTATGATTTTCCTGGACCATCCCTCTCAAGTATCCCAATGGTTAATATGGTGAGAGGGCACCAATATCTATATGTATCCCTAATAGGACTCCTCCAAATTCCTGGTTAAGGATGAACCTATAGTCATACAATGATTAAAACCATGTACATTACTCTATCTTAGGTCATGATGCATCACTGTTAGTCATACAAACCTCTCAAATCATCAATAGATTCTAAAATCCCATCTCTTATAGACTTCTGACTCAATGAATTTCAATCATCATTACCCTTTACTAGGGTCCAATAGATATTTGAATAAAAATCCTAAAGAAAAAACATCCACCACTATAAGAAATTTTTTATAAACTTATCAGAGAAACATTATTTTAAAAGCTTTAAATCCATGAAAAACAAAATTCTCTCTCCAATGTTGTATTTCCACCATAACCTCAATGCAAAGAAAAATTCCAAACGAATCAGATCAGGGGTAGTCTAATAATTCTTCTTTTAGGTATCTTCTTGAATAAAAATGTTATCACTTCTCTCCTTTGAATACAATCAAATATAATTAATATATAACGAACATCATAACCATCCAAAATCATTACACCATCATTCAAAAAATAATACAATGGAGAACTAAATAAATTCTCTTTCATGAAACTGAATACCATTTAGAATTAATTAGTCCACACAAAGGTCTGGTACATCCATATTGAGTTTTTTTGTTTATTTTGAAAATATATAAATTAAATGAAAACCTTTAATAATATCTAGTAGGACTATTTGAATTACTTCCTTATACCATGTTTATGGTCTATTCCAAATTAAATACATTCTTAGCCATTGATGAATCTACTACCACACACTACTGAGATTCAATGTTTTTATGAAAACACAAATATCTCATATTGAACATGAAATTTTATAGATTTTTATTGCGTTGTTATTATCAAAGTATATATAAGAAAACAATAATATGCTCAACATTAACCTCCTCTATAATTGATTTGATAAAGATATCATAATCTTGAAATATGATAAACTTATACAAGAACTCATAAAATAGAGGTTTCATGATACCCAAGAACAAGGAAAGTATGTTCATGACAAGAAACAACATTACCCTGAAACATCTATTCTTATTCATCTACATGAATTAAGACTTTGAAATATTCTCATGGATAATTTAAATTGGGTCATATGAAAACCACAAGTGAACCACTATATATTAACATTATCTTCTTGGTTGGTCAAGAAGAGAATTGATCATTGGATAATCATAAAAATTATTAAATTTTACCTTATAAAACCTTTGGTAATCTATTATTAGACTCAGACCACCATCATGCTTCATGGTGTAGATTAATTGGCATAACCACGGAGTCAGACATGTCTAGATTCAATCCCTAGCCATAAGTTCTTCCTCTTGTGACCACAACACATGTAGCTATGTATGAATCATTAGATATGGAACCATAAAAATTATAGATATACCCAATTGAAATATATCCCAATATTAGTGTCTTTTCAAGGGGTATTAACTTAATCTGATATGCATAAATAACTAGGAAATCCTCTGAAACCCTAGAGAAAAACCAAAGGCAATTTTGTGTTCACAACTCTACCAACAATGAAAAATGGTGTTATAATTTTATATAACCAATATGAAAAAATATCTCATGAATTAACCCCACTCACATTCCAATAACATTAATAAATTATATATTCCAAAGGGTAAAAGTTTATGATGGATTATATAGTATAAATAAAATCCATACTAAGTGTAACATTGTATGGATATATTAATAATAAGAATAAATATCTCACAAAATGGTTCTACCCTATAACCAATCTACATCCCACATAAGCATTAACCAATATAGGATAAACTAAAAATATATTAGGTAACACAATGGGAATGGGTAGACTCTCCATATAAAATACTAGCGCATAAACTGATGTTGGAGAGACAAAGGAGTTCATGTCTCCTAAATCAAATAATACACAACCAATAGTATACAATAACCAAGTCTTATATCTGATAACCTTTGTCCCTTCTACCCAAGCTATTGCCAATTATTTCATCAAAACATTATTATATCCCATTCATATTTTCTATTATCCTCCATGGTCATGTTTTGTTCTATTTTTAATGTAATTTTACAATTGTGTATCTATCCACTATGATTAATCACTATACTTGGTAGTTGAATAAGAACCAATCGTCTATGATACTGGAACTACCTAGGGGAGACTATTTATATTTTCATAAAAGGGGCCTAAACACACCTAAAAATATTTCCTCCATTGGATGTTAGAAAATTATACTAATGTACCCCAAGAAATAATGAAATATTGAAACCTAAGACATGTCTTAGAATCCATATTCCCCTAATTGTTACGAAATGATCATTCTCTTCTAGTTTCTTAAAAGTCATATAACTGTATTTTTGAATGAAAAATACTATGTTCTAGAAACTCTTCTCCATGTTACATCATCTTTTCCACTATGTCATGTATCAACTACCATATAATTAAACAATATGATGAAACCATCATTTATTCACCTCAAAAATCATAGAAAGTGTAAAAAATTGACTCCTTAGAAGATCAATAGGCATAAAGCTTCCTCAAGATTCCACAATATCTTCTCCCCTTATAGAAATACATATATGTAATGGGAAAATATACCATAAGCACAATCCAATGATCAAACAAACTTAGTATACCCAACTAAATCTATATAAAATAAAATGTCACTAGTATCTATTTCATCAAAAACATGAACACGATTTTGAACTCCTTCTGAAATTAGGGCCACAAAGAATCTTACACATTTTTTATATCAATATACTTCATCCACCACTGGTGTTGAACTCCACATATATGAATTAGTTAAATGGGCATCCATATGTCTTATAAATATCATATCACCCAATATGTGATCTCAATCTCCTATAAGTATCTCTTTATATCCCGATCTAAGACATTTCACTCGTAAGATTATAAAATACACTAGAAAAAACATGAAAATTAATCTTCCATGAATCATAACAATCTGTGAGTTATATAATCATATTATTAGTTGGCTAAATTTACTAAAAATTATTAGCCATTTCCTCTCATGGATGATGAAAATGTGAAATTCTAAAAAGGAAATATGGAATCCAAAGTAGGTAGCATGTAATCTTTTCAAGTATTATTTAATTATTCCATTTTCTAAAAATAAATTCCATAGTCACATAATTTGTGCATGGAAATAATAAATCATGGTACCTGACATCACCTTTATCTCCATCAAAAAATAGGTCTACATCACATGGACATTTGATAACCTTTGAATTTGTGCACTAAAATAAAGGGGCCTGAAAATCATATGTCCATGATTGTATCCCTCAATTACATCACACACCAAGGTCAATGGGAACTAATTCCATACAAACCAATGAAATAATAATTGATCACAACTCTAACATAAATCCCATCATTTAACTAAAACATCTAATACCACTATTTCACAACCCCCTCAATCAAAATATACCCTCTATGAGTGGAAAATGAATGGAAAAAATATTGTTCCCTATTACACCACTAAATTAGTACCCAGGTTATTAAAATGCAATACGGGAATAAAAATTTCACATTTATATTGAATTGTACACTATAAAAAATATGAATGGGATATAGCATAAAAAAACCACCATGAAACCCCATCATGAAATTTTAATGTAAACATAAAACTATCCTCTCATGCATAAAAATTATAAAAATACACAATAATTGTATTTTTTGAAATAAAATAATCAAAATCACTATAAAAGTTACTAAATAGTATCTCTGAAACCCAATTATTTACTATCCATCTCAATCCTCAAAATTCCCAAATAAACATGATAAATATTTTATATAAATTAGGTGCACATAGAAGTGTAATTCTTTGGATCATACATAGTGTTCTGAGGATACATTTCAAAATAGTATAATAATTTACCAGTGAATAAACATAAAAATGAGAAAGAATATAAAAAGGACAACTACATAATCATAGTCTCATTATGGAATTATAACTATATCATACAAGCAAAAAAATAGTATCGATTCATGAAAGAAAATCAAGCTGTCTCACATCCACTTCCAACACTGATTTTTCATGACATACGTCATATCGTTAAATGTTATATTATATCCTCTCATATATACATATCACATCACACCCTTCCATCTATGATATGTGTCAGAATGCATCACCATAAAACAAACCCTCTCAAGGTCTATTATCCGATGATATAATCTCTCATCATCAAATAACAATATCACAAAAGTCATGTGGGCCATCACATCTAATCCCATCACAAAACCAAATAAGTAAGGTATCAAAATGGGAAGGAAATTGACCGCATTCCACCATAAAACGCAACACGACCCCCACCATATATCACATCACATACATTCCTCATTATTTCACAATATCACAAAATATAGCTACACCAGCACTACTCAGTAACAATCAACAATGCCCATATAATCCTCGTTAAAGGAAAATAAGGGAAGAGGGGTGATTAAAGAACCATATGACTATCATCTTATATATTGGGGAAAACACCTTTCACATTTAATGTCAAACATTTTGAAATTTTTATCCAAAAGTTATCATTCCCATAGAGAAATAATATAAATTATAGTATATATTACTAAATCACATTTCCAAAACAATGGCAAGACAACCACATTTCTATCACCCAACACACCAACACCACCACACAACATTTCAACTATAAAAAAATATTTTCATCACTATATGAAGCTCAATAAATAGATATATATTCCCACATTAAATTATATTTTCCACTATTTTCTAGATTTATGGATTTTCCACCAACACCCAATTACCAAGTCATTTAATTTCACATTTTGTATACCCAGCTAATTACTATTCAAATATTTTATTCCAACAACCAAATATTAATTTTAAAAAATATTCTATAATAAATAAAATTATTTTTTAATTTCTTCCAGAGTTGTATTTACTCTATGGAGTATCCAAAATATACCACAACCAAAACACACTACATCTTGTGTAAATCTAAAATGTTGTCGCCACAACACCACATAAACATTTCCATCTAGTCACTACAACAACATGTGTCATCAAACACAACATAAAATCACCACAAAACAAAACTGTTTAAAATCACCATTATCAAACACATTTGTATCACACATCAGTACCACACATCACCTCCATTGTGAATCTCTCACACTACACAACATAACTACCACACATCTTCCAACATCAAATACATGACATTAGATCATTGTATCACATCCCGACACTTCATATATCCCAGTTATTCCCCAATATCATTGAAAAACATCCCTCATTGACCTATAAACACATCAATAAAAAATAGAAAAAGAATTAAATCATGGAATCAAAAATTTATTTTAGATTTCTCATTATATGAATTTAATATTACTCATGGGTATTATGATAGAAAAAATATTACAATAGGAATCCAATTCATTAGACATAAAAATTCATTATCGTTTTATTCTGGTTGAATTGATAAAATAAACCAATAAGGGAACCATTACATATCAGTTATAGAGAAATCAATTCTATGAAGACCAGTCATTTTCTAGAACGAAACATCATACCAAAAACGAATCTATTATATCAGTAAATCACTAAAAAGATATATCTCTCCATTATACCAACATCCTTTTTTAAAATTAATTATCTTTAATATTTATACCATTACTACCAACCCAATTAAATGAAAAATAATATAATATCACAACATTAAAAATAGATAAGGGCTAATTAATGATTTTCTACCCCAAAAAATCATTCTAATCTTCTACACAACACACTATGATGAAGAAAAAACCAAAAAAATACAACTACACATAGAACTATTAGGAAAAATAAAATTATATAAAAGGATCAACAATACATAACCCAATAAAAACTATACTGAATAAATAAAACTACATGAAAATCACAAATGAGGAATAGAAGAAATCAATATGAAGAAAAGAGAAAAATATTCTTCTGACATATAATACACACTAATTTGATCGATGATATATGAAGGTGAATTGTGGGACATATAATTCTCTTAATCCTCAAGTGTTTTCACAAAAACAGGGGATAGAACATTTGAATGAAAAAAAATTTACCTAGAAACAATTTATAACCACGTGAGTATCTTATTATGATTTAACTAATAAATTTAAATTATATAGAATTTTATTTTAAAAAAATTATTACATGTCAATTTTCTTAATGTAGTTTTCATTGTATATGAATATTTCTTCTTGATCTGAAATAAATAATGATCATTATAAAACTAAATTATCAAAAGTTTACAAGTATAAAAAATTTTGTTTTAATTTTATTTTTTAATTGATTTGAAGGATATTACTACATATTTTCAAAACATTTTCCACTTATCTTTACCTATAACATTATTAATTTGAAATGGAGAAAAATTATTAATATTTAAGGAATTAAATGAATCATTTCATGAATTTAATATAATATTTTATAATTTATTATTTTTATCCATTCTAAAAATAAATGGTGGATTAATTATTTACAGGGATTTATATTTTAGTGGATTTATCTGTGTATTGATGTGGAAATATCATGTCATCACACTTGAATATCATAAGATGAAACATTTTGAGAAGAGAAAACATAAAAAAGGCCTTGATATGGGTGATATAGTTTTTCAAGAAAAATAAAAATGAATAATATTTATTTGAGAAAATGTAATATATATGGTGATCATAAAATTTATAACTAAAGATTCACTTAAATGAATATTAACATTAGGAAATGATGATGGTTGGAACTAGTTAAGGATTATTTATTAACAAGTCACAATTTTCATATAATATCTAAAAATCATGGTGATTTATAAAGTTTAAATAATAATAAATAAATATCTTTGTCACTTCTAGATCAAGATCCTTTAGTAAACGATGTAATGATTTTTTGTCTGGACATTTTATTATTAGAAACTCGCTGTCTTCTGGATATTGTATCACTATATTCATTATAGTTAGGTAGATTTAATATTGTTCTTTACAGAGAACATGGTATTCAAGAAATAGATTATGTTGTCAAAAAAGTTATATTTCATATGATATAATAAACATTAAAAGGTCTTATTTTATTTTTTAATATTTTTTTGTTTCAAAAGATTTTCAGATAAATGGTGAATTATTATGTGAACCTCATAACTATCCATTTTCTGTCCATCCTATCGTTATTATGATGTATAACGACCTTCCCATAATTTTATATATGGAAAAAATGAAAATGTATATAGATTACATTTCCATTAAATGTTCCACTAGTTTGTAAGTTAATTGAGAACAACAACAAAAATATTGGATGATTCATCATTTTTAGTGCCATAATGGATGTTGGATAACATGTATTTTTTATGGGATTGAAAATGAAAATTGAGGAAATATTTTTTTTGGAGTTATTGTTGATCAAGTGAATAAATATACTCATTTTTACATATTAAATGTATGTTTATTTTTTATGTATATTATTTTCTTTATCTTGAAGAGATATTAATATTATGATGATTTTTTTCTCATAATTATTTTTTATTAAAATACAAGGCCTATATCATATTTTTGGATAGAGCATTAGAATTTGATGTGAATTAAATCAAATTTTAGTATATCTACTCATCCTAAACTTATTGGAAATTATTAGTGTAAAATATATAAGTTAGGGGGTATTCATCACGTTCTACCTTTAGATTATTTTTTATTCCTGGAATATTAAATAACATTAATTTAATTATATTATAATAATTTTTTTCAATCATGAAAAATATTGAATGTTTTACGGAATTATATGAGGATCAGAATTACACCTCTGCATGTTGGGAATATTTTGGATTGTGGAAATATCTGGAATAGATATGATAAAAGTTATGGTTGACAAAAAATATTATTCAGGTCCACCTGGGGGAAAAACATAGAATGAAAAATTTTATTTCTAATTACTAGGGTAATGTCTATTCAAAATAGGTATGTGATCATGTATTTTTTAATTTATTACCCTTAAATGGTGTAATTTATTTTGTATAAAAATGAAAATTGGTCCATTGATTCATTGATTCATTAAGAAAAATGAGATTTTGAATAATGAGGGGATATTTCTTATTGTGTACCTATACAACCGATTTTATTATATGTATATGATATGATACTTGTTTGTTTGCTAGGGTAGTATGTACTGTATGAATATATTGTTTTGAGCAACATAATTGTTTATTAGAAATGATTAACTATTATAAATAAACACCAACTAAAATTTTAGATTACAGGGAGAAGGAATTATGAAATAAATTTATTTAATAGGTTAGGTTTTTATAGAAGAATCATGTTATAGATGATGAAACATGAGACCCATAAAATGTTATAAGGTAAATATTGTCTCAATTTTTTAACAAATGAATGAAATTTAGATAATGAAATTTTATAAAGGGGTGGGGTATGTGACAATCCATTTAATTTTAGAAATTAAATAAATATTATTATATATATTTAACCATTTAATTGATTTAGTTGCATCACTGTTTTATAAATTACCCTAAATAAATTATAAATTTAAAAAGGAATAATTGTATATAAATAAATGGTTATTAAAAGAATTAAATTACATTAATTGTATTGTAAAATTTATAATATATTAAATTTAATATGATAAAATGTGGTTTTTTTATAAAAATTTAAAATATATATTTTGGTATTCATCCAATTTTTTTTTAAAATTATATTTTTGATTAAATAATGAAGAATGTAGTTTTTTCCAATTCCTTTATTATATCATTAAAAATAATGTAACTTATATGTTTCATTATATTTTTAATTTTGTTTTAATGTAGTATATGATCGACTATATTAATAAATTAATAAATAATACCATACGAATGAATAATATTTATTTTTTTGGAATAAACGCTTTTTTGAATATGATTACTATTTTCTTAAAAGTATTTTTATTTCATTTTTCACACTAATTTTCGATTTAATATCATTTAATTTTAATGAATAACAAAAATTAAATTGGATTTCATATTTTGTTTCACGTGTTTCTCATTTAACAACTTGGTTAATTTAATTTTATCCATTATGAATAGTAAATATGGTAAAAATTTGTCCCCATAGTAAACTGAAAAGTGTGATAACAAGTGTAAAAAAGTAAAGGAAGAAAAAAATTATATTAATTATTATTGGATGATTGTATTTCAACTCATATAACATTATATCTATAATTTTGTTTCCAATCCCACATTAACATGAGTATTAGATTTAAAATCTATAAAAAATTAAAAAAATTACTTGTGTTCCAATCCACTACGTTATAAAAGGCATCCTCTACACCTCCATTCCACATACTTTTTAAACTATTAGTTCATACATTCCATGCACATATATATACAAAAAAATCCCTCCTGATGTATTATATGTCATTTTATTATCAAAATAAGAATCTAAGAGTGATTAATTTGAAACCCAAATATATATATATTAGGGGGATATCAATTGCATATCTGACCTATTCGGTGTTAACTTATTAATCTTTTACATAAAAAAATATATTAAACCCGCTATAATTAAATCAATCAATAAATTATCAATATATGAATAATATAATGATTACAAAAAAATATTTCATATCTCTTTCTCAACCAATTATAAATGAAAAGTTCGTATCTTCATACATGTGCACATCCTCCTCCATGAAGCATTATGTTTCACATTCCATCACCACCTCCAAATGATGGTTATAAATATATAATAGATGAATATATAATATTCTTATGATATCATTATATTTTTTTATTATATTATATTACTTAACATCAAAACCTTTACTTTAATTGGATATTTATAACATAACTCACACGAACATGTAAAATTAAACCTCTATGAATTTAAATTAATAATAATTAATTTAAATAGTATGGGGGGGCATATGGTTGGAATTAATGACTAAACATTATGTTATTATCATATTTATGATACGAAAAAAGTAAAATATTGTTTAATTGGTTTCTTCTCCATATTTTAGATAAATAAAAATATTTTTCTTACGTTCATAGAGAATTCCATCACCAAGATTCATGTAGCATGTTTTTATTAAATTCCATACATTATTATTTTTAATAGTTTATTAAAGATATTAATATTATAAAAAAGGTAAATAGAGAAATATATTTTATTATAACCATTCTGTGAACATGAAAGTTTCTACTGGGAAAGTAAAAAATATAAAATAATTTTATTATTTAGAAGTATGAGAATGTACAAATCAAGAAAAGATATAAGATGTGTCCTTTTTCTTCAAAACACACTTTGAAATAATTAAATTCAAATATGTCTCCACCATATCATCTTGTTAAAATTATTTTTATTGTTTTGTATATATACTCCAACTATTGTTATGTGTAATTTAGAACTACTTCATAGTTAATTTTTAATTTGTTTAAAAAGAAAATATTTTAAAATTCACCATATGATTCATTTGGGATTTTTAGTAATATTGAAAAAAAAAATTTAATATATTTGGTTTGATTATTTTTCTCACAACCACAACCATTTTCATTTATCAAAATTCCTCTATTGGAATTATTTGTTTTTTGAAAAAAATATTACTCACATTATTTTTTTGTTTCTTGTTTTTAAATTAAAGGTAGGAATGAATTTTTTTCATTATGATAAAAGTAAATTTTTTGTTACATATAATATTTAATATAAATAAGAATTAATTTTATAGTTAAAGTAATAGATATATTTTTTTAATTATTTGGATCAAAGAAATTTTATATAAATTATTTTTGAACTTGAAATTTCACTATTGATAGGTGATTCTAATAAAGTTATTTAATGTGTTGGGTAATGTGAAAAAGTATATCAGTGATTGATTAATATGAAAAGAAAAGGGAATTATTATAAAAACCTGGATCTTCTTTTTAGGTATATTTTTCCTTTTCTTGGAGTTTTAGAGAAAATGGGAGTTTCGGGAATTTTTTGAAGTACACGTCGTGTACTTTATCAGTAAATGCCGTATACCCAGTTACCGTGGGTATCAGTGTGCTGGCCATCTAGCGACCTTGCACACGGCCATGTGTGATGTCATAGAGGCCGCCTAATGCGGAGTATAGACACAAAAAGTACACACCGTGTACTCCAAAAGTACACACCGTGTATTTTTTTCATTAAATGCACCGGGGTCACGTCTAATGGACACAACAACCTTTGTTTAGTTCTTTTTCATCCGAATGAGTCCATACGACCGCGAATTTTGAATGAAACCTCGAGCCTCCATCCGTCCTCTGAATCAAACACCGTCGGATGCATTGGAATTGCATTGATGAGTTCTCTCTACTTCTGGAACCTTGTTTCACGATTTCTCTTCTTTTACAAGTTATCATGGGTGAACGTTTTAGACATTTTTGTAGATATTTGATGTTCTAAGGAGATCTGAGCTTCGACGTTCATGAATAGTGATCCCTTAACCCTGAGGTAGGTGGTTTGCACTTTTCTGTAGGATACCTTTGAGGTATATGTGTAAATTTTCCCAATACCCATGATCGGTGTATTGCAAGCTTACCGTTTTTCCCTACTGTTTATCTACTATGTTGGTATGCCTGAGTAGATGATTTTTTATTGTGAATAGGGTGAATTGTTGTGCTTTGGATTTATTACCCATGCATGGTTACCTGTTTTGACTGTTGGGTTTTGTTTCCTTGTAGGCTACTGTTTACATTCCCATGCCTAGTATTATTGGGTGGTGTGATTGTTCTTCTATTATACTGTTGTGCTATAGAATGCTAGCCAAGTAGTTATTGAGGTTGACATTGGATATTATGCTCTACTACACTTGGGTGACTTACACAGGGCCATGAGAACCTAGTGTATAGACCAGAGGGAAAATGGACGATGGGGGATTCTACAGAGTGTATTTATAATTTATGATGTGAGACCATAGGGGGAATTTATGTTGAGTGCTTCCCCAGAGCACCTTTAGTACCGATACAAGACTATAGGGGGAATTGAAGATGACTGCTTCCTCAGAGAGTCTATGCTTAAGCTGAACCAGAGGGGGTAGACTAAGTGTACCTCCCAGAGGGTTGCTTGTACTTGTTAAGTAGGACCAGAGGGGATAAGCTGTGAGTAATTCCTAGATGGTTACCTGTTTTGTTATTTTCTTCTTTAGCTATTGCATGTTATGTGGTGATTTGAATGCTTTGAAATTGTGGGTTGTTTACTACTTAGTTCCTTCCTATTTACTGTTTTATTTACTTTTACCTAGCATATACTCACTAACTGTTAGGAATAGATCTTTGCGTGGTTTCATACTGGGATTTAGTCTCACACCCTATTTTGGTCACGCTTTTGGCCCAAACGGATTATATTATTGCAGGTATAGATAAAGAAAATCACCTTCTACATCTGGTTCTTGATTTGCTGGAATGGGAGAGCAAGAGACCAAGCTATGCTTGCGATGCTGAGGAGCTGTTTATCTTTAATTTTGTACTTTGGTTTAGTACTATTTGTATTCCATCATTGTGACTTGTTTGGATACTTTCCTAGACATAAGTATCATGCATCATTTATATATATGTGCTCAGGTAGTTTTATTATTTCAGTCTTCTGCTATTTACTTTTGTTGGATTTTTCATGCTTCTGATATTGTATATATTTGTTTACTTCCACTGTGTACTCTGCAAATGAGGGCATAATTTTCCCACTATCACATCCAAGTCCCTCGCTTCTAGTCGGCATCCTATGGCATTTGGGAAAATGCACTTGAGGCCATGTGACCAACTGGGTACGAGGCTCCTCTGGGTGGCTTCTAGAACTGGGACATTACAAAGTGGTATCAGAGGATTTCTTTTCTCTTGACTTACTGTTTGGAGCCTTAGCCAATAATAATAATGAATAAGTACATGGTATTAAGTTTTTCCTGGGAGTAGCTAACCCATGTATAGGAAAAAGCCAATATACCACATTTAATTACATTTTTTTCTAGTTTTACAATTTTTACAGTTGACTTGATTTCACCTTGAGTGATTAACATGATTTTTGCGGTTATTTTGGATGTTATTGGTCTTCTATTTCTGTTGCAACCCAATGAGATGAGGGTATGCCATCTCATGCATCATATAGGAACTTTCTAGAAATCAAATGTCAAGCATTTTTTCCATTCCATCTAGGATGCATTAGAAAATGCATGTTTTTTGTGATTGATGGTGTGTAAAATATGCATGTTATTGTGATAGTTTCCTTGATATAAATACCTGCAATTTGATAGGGTATTATTTTTTGTATAGATTTTCTTGAATGAACGCCAAACGTTATTTATTGAGGTGTTTTATTCCCTCATGGACAAAAATTTGGTGGATTATTACTTTTTTTTCCTTGATATAACTTGTATAGGAATACAAACATTGATTTGTAGGGAGTATGGGCCCTCACTGATTGGAATTTGGCAATGTCGAAGCTTTTTTCGGTGTTTTATGGGTTCTGGAGTAGTTTCTGAGGCTTACTGTCTGGAAAAACCCAGAATACATGCCGTGTAATGTTAATTACACGTCGTGTGTTCTTCCATTCAGGAAGAAACAGTTTTTCTTAAGTACACAATGTGTACTTTATGAACACATCATGTAGTCTCTTACCGTGTAATAGGTCGTGTGGATAGAGACACAGAATGTGGAAAAGTCTGGAGTGAACATGTCGGGTATTGTCCATACACACCATGTTGTGTCGACCTCGTGCCCACCCATTTCACTAACAACATAGGTTGGTCGAGTCATATCTAATACATGCCATGTGCTGTATAAACACGCCGTGTAGTCTGACCCAGGTACCCGGCCATGTCACGAACAACACGGGTTGGTGTTACCCTTTCAAGTACACACTGTGTCTGCCATGAACACACCGTGTAGTCTGACCCAGGTACCCGGCCATGTCACAAACAACATGGGTCAGTGTTATCCTTTATCATACATGTTGTGTCTTTCTGGAACACGCCGTGTAGTTTGAGTCATGTGTCAGGCCATGTCACTAACAACATGAGCCAAGTGATGCTTGTCTAGTACAATCCATGTAGGAATTGTACACGCCATGTAGGATTGACTTAGGAGAGTCATGTGGCTTAACTGTCTAGAAGGACTCGGGAAGGGGAAGAGGATTCAAGTACATGCTGTTTTAAGATAACTCGTCGTGTGTTTGGGGTGTTACATGACCAATATAGGTAGGATTATACACCCATGTCAATGACTTCAGGGAACATGCCGTGTAGGAAATGTACACATCGTGTAGTATTTTTTTGTAAAACTTTTGTGCTTTCTTCCTCATATTCTCTTATTGCACTCCTTGTTTCAATCCCATGTGATCTTCATCTAAGGTGTGTGATAGTCCTTTGAGAGTCATGCCACTGAGATGTGCTCCTGTTGTACGCCAGTTTCCAGGCGGTGATCAGACACCATACATGGCCGATCATATGCTACCTCCAGATCCTTCTGTTGGGCTAGACTTGGCACCAGCCATTATACCGGACGTAGGTGTTGATGCACAATTCAGGGAGGGATTTTTTAGGTTGATACATACCTTTCAAGGAGTGCCTCCTCCTACCTCTTCAATGGAAGATTTTACGCGGTTCATTCAGCATCAACATCCTCCCACTTTCTCTGGGGAAGGAGGACCTCAGGATGCAGATTCATGGATAGAATCCATACTGATGATCTTTGAGAATTTGGTGACAACTCTAGAGAGGAGGGTCAAGCTTGCTACCTACATGCTCTGAGACTCCACAAAGAGGTTGTGGGATGTGATCTCACAGGTGGGACACCAACAAGTTATGGCGTGGGATGAGTTTCAGCGCATCTTATTTGACTACTTCTATGAGGAGACCCTGAGGGATGATCAAGACTGAGAGTTTATTTGTCTATATAAAGTTACACTTTCTGTTATGGAGTATTCCTCCCACTTTACTGAGCTACAACACTTCACACCTATTCCCAGAGTTGATCAGTTGTTCATGGAAAGGAAGTTCGAGGATGGTCTGAGGCACGACATCCGATCATAGGTGAACATCTTCTGGATTACTTCTATCACTTCAATCATCAACCAGGTATTAATCATAGAGGGAAATATAATGGTTTCTAGAGGTGTGAGCCAGGGCGGCTCGACATCTGGAGTTAGAACCTACTGACATTATGAAGCGCTACAGGGAGTCTTCGCATGGTGATCCATGAAGGCAAGAGGCATCTTCAGGTAGCTTGGTGGTATGATACCAGTGTGGAAGGGCTGGGAATATGAGGTCGTAGTGCCAGAGAGACCCAGTGGAGTGCTGATCTTGCGGCAAGATGGGTCACCTTTAGAACTTCTATCAGATCTTCCCTCCATCAGCTGGTGATATGGGTTCTTTTATGACCCCTTGTTCAGAAAAAGCACCACCAGTTTCTCACCAGTCTGAGAGCTAGAGTTCTTCCAGCTGTTCAGGCTGAGGTGGAGGTCGTGGCCATGGTAGCCAGTATCATAGTATTCTGCAACAACATAGTGGATCAGATCAGAGTAGTCAGGCAGGGTCATAGGTCACAGTACAAGACAAACTTTTGCAGTGGGGCAGACCCAGCTGGAGCAGGATCACAGACCTTCTATCGTTCGAGGTATGATCTTAGTAGCCTTAGTTTATGCTTCTGCTCTTTTTGATATAAGGGCTTCACATAGCTTTATATCTGTCACTACTGCAATGATCCTTGGGCTCTGCAACTTTTCTTCTGCTAATATCGTGATACTAGACACAACGTTGGGGACAAGAATGACTAGTGTACATCTATGAAAGGAGTTCCCTCTTGAGGTTGGTGGGTGTCTCTTAATTTGGGATCGTTATGTCCTAGAGATGATAGGAAATGATGTCATTCTTGTGATGGACTGGTTAGTTCCATTCTAGGCAGTCGTTGACTGTTATCGCCACGGGTTGAGTTTCATATCACCGAAAGGTGGATCTTTTCTTAATAGAGGCGAGTGGGATATCCAGGTGAGAAGAGCGGGTCTAGGGTATCATGGGTTGGGAGGAGTTACAGACAAGATTTCTAGTCTCTATCTAGTGGACCAGGGGACTTCACATTTATAATTTCCTCCAATGGTGGATCGTTTCAGAGATGTCTTTCTTGAAGACTTTTCAGGTTTTCCTCCGGAGCGTGAGGTAGACTTCTCGATTGTGCTTGTTCTAGGAGTGCCACCAGTGTCCATTCCTCCTTATGGGATGGCTAAACCTGAGTTTCAGGAGCTCAAGAAGCAGTTGGAGGAGTTGCAGGTAAAGGGTTTCACCTAACCCAGTACTTCTCCTTGGGGCTCGCCTATCCTATTTGCGAAGAAGGAAGATGGTACCATCATGAATTGTGTGGACAATCTTATGTTTAAACAGTTGACTTTTAAGAACCAATATCCCTTACCGATGATTAATGATCTCTTTGATCAGCGTCAAGGAGCCCATAAGTTCTTGAAGATTGACCTGAGATTAGGTTATCTTCATTTGTGTGTTAGAAAATCAGATATACCTCTTACAACCTTCTGGAGTCGGTATGTTCTATACGAGTATTTGGTTATGTTGTTCATCCTCACGAACATGCCGACAGTTTTCATGGCACTGATGAACAGAGTGTTCCATCCATACATGGATTAATTTGTGGTGGTCTTCATGGATGATATCATGGTGTACTATCACACTCGACACGACCATTCTACCCATCTTGAGATCATTCTGAATACATTGAGGGAGAATCAGTTAAATACTAAGATCTCAAAATTCCACTTCTGGATGGATCAGATTCACTTCTTGGGTGATGTTATCTTAGAGGCAGGTGTATCTGTAGACCTAGATTAAGTGAGAGCTGTAGTTTCCCGGGAGATTCCAAAGAAAAACTTTGAGGTGCAAAGTTTTCTTGGCCGACTGGATACTATAGAAATTTCATACAGGACTTTTGATGCTTATTATCACCACAAATAGGTCTCACCAAGAATGGTGTGAATTTCTTATGGTTAGATTCTTGTGAGTCAACCTTTCTGAAGCTGAAAGGGAGGTTGACATCAGCACCGATACTAGTCTTTCCAATGCAAGGAATGAGATATACCATTTACTATGATGCACCAGGTATTGGGATAGAATTTGTGCTGATACAGGGTGATTGAGTCATTGTATACGAGTCTCGACAGTTGATGCCACATGAGAAGAATTACCTGACACAAGATCTGGAGTTGGCAGTTGTTGTTCATGCCCTATGATGTTGGATACATTACCTTCTTAGAGATCATTTTGTGGTTTTCACTGACCACAAGTGTCTCAAGTACATCTTCACTCACCGTGATATGAATTTTAGATAGCGCGGGTGGGTTGAGTAGCTTTAGTATTTTGACATTGATATTGCATACACTCCTGGGAAAGGCAACGCAGTGGATGATGCGTTGAGCAGGAGGACTCAGATACACGAATTTTAGGAGGCCAGTAGTGAGTGGCAGCTTATGGCTATGTTCTCTGAGATTCATTTGGAGGTGCATGACAGATAGGGGTAGAATTTTCTTTCTTCGGTAGCAGTTACCTCTACTATTCTTGATTGAGTGCGAATAAGGCTGCTATTCGACTCTAAAGGCCTAGTCATGTGGGAAAGTGTGTCAGGAGAGAACCCTATTCCTGGATGGACCATAGGTGATGATGAGATATTGCATTTCCAGGGGTGAGTATGGGTGCCTATAGACATATGCAAGGAGCTGATGCGGGACTTTCATTCCTCAGTTACGAAAGTTCATCCCGGCGTCACAAAGATGTATCATGATCTACACTGTCAGTATTGGTGGACAAGTATAAAAAGGGATGATACTGGTTCCTTCATGAGGTGTTCCACTAGTCATCATGTGAAGGCGGAGCATCAGTGACCAGCAGGTCTTCTATAGCAGTTACTCATTCCCGAGTGGAAGTGGAATGGTGTTGTGATGGACTTCGTGACTGGTTTACCGAGGTCGCCTCAGGGGAATGATACAGTTTTGGTTGTCATAGACAGACTCATGAAGGTCTCTCCGTCCTTGTTGATTAAAGAGACCTTTAGTGTTGATGAGATGGGATGGTTTTACATCTGTGAGATTTTACTTCTACCTAGAGTTCCACACTCGATTGTTTCAGACAGGGATACACATTTTATTTCTCGAGTCTAGTAGGGGATTCAAAAGTATTTGGGAACACATGTACTTTTGAGTACAACTTACCACCTCCAGATAGATGGCCCACCTGGGAGTATTATTCAGGTGCTTGAGAACATGCTCTGAGCATTCATTCTGGATTTTAGAGGTTCTTTGGAGAAGCATATACCTCTTGTGGAGTTTTTTACAACAATAGTTTTCAAGCGAATATTCAGATGACACCTTATGAGGCTTTGTATAGTAGGCCACGCCGATCACCCCTATGTTGGCTGGAGGCAGGAGAGGTGGCTTTTCTAGGACCTCGTTTTGTTCAAGTGACCACAGAACATATAGAGTTGATTCGAAAGAGGATGGCTACTGCACAGTCACGACAAAAGTCTTATGCTGACCAGTAGAGACAAACTCTAGAGTTTGAGGTAGGGGATTAGGTTTTCCTACATGTCCCACCAAGGTTGGGACACAAGAGGATTAGGAGACAGAGTAAGCTTTTGACTAGGTAGGTTGTTCTGTTTGAGGTGTTAGATAGATTTGGTCTGGTTGCCTACCAGTTGTAGATACCTCAGTGGTACCGAGCTATGCACGATGTCTACCATGTTTTTCAGCTTCAGAGTTACTTTTCAGAACCGTCTCATGTCTTTCAACCCGAGGTGGTTGAGATCTAAGTGGATGTGTATTTTGAAGAGAATACTATTCGGATTGTGGATCATAGTACAAAGGTTCTCCGTGGATGGTCAGTTCCTCTGGTAAGAGTGCTATGGCAGCACGGGCGGGTGCTGGACGAGACTTGGGAGAGGGAGGCCGATGTACGAGCACAGTGGTCGGAATGGTTCAGGGTTTCTTCTTCTATGCCGCAATAAAGAAATTCATTAATGGATTTATTTAAGGGGGGATGTTTGTAAGAACTTGGATCTTCTTTTCATGTAGGTTTCTCTTTTTCATTGAGTTTTTGATAAAAGTGGGGTTTCTTGAAATTTTTGAAGTACATGTCGTGTACTTTATGTGTACATGTCGTGAACTTAGTTACCACAGGTAGCCATGTGTAGGCTGTGTAGAGGTCTTTCACATGGCCATGTGTGATGACCTGGATGCCGCCTAATGCAGAGTACAGAAACAACAAGTACACATCGTGTACTCCAAAAGTACACGCCGTGTATTTTCTATTTTTTCATTAAACGCACTGGGGGTCGCGTCTGACGAAGAGAACAACCTTCGTTTAGGTCTCGTTAAATTGAAGAAGTCCGTACAACCTTAGGTCATCGACAAACCCAAGAGCCTCCACCTGTCCTCTGAATTGAACACTGTCGATTGAGTTAGAATCCCATCGGTGAGTTCTCTCTATTGCTGGAACCTCGTTTCATGATTTCTCTTCTTTTCCAGGTTTTCGTGGGTTAATGTTTTAGACATTTTTTTAGATCTTCAATGTTCTAAGGAAATTCAAGCATCAAGGTTCATGTATAGAAATCTACTAACCCTGAGTTAGGTGGTTTGTGAATTTCTGTAAGAATTCTTTGATTTATATGTGAAAATTTTCCCAATACCCATGAACGGTGTATTGTGTGTTTACCGTTTTAGCCCTACTATTTCTCTTCTATGCTTTTATGCCTGAGTAGATGATTCTTTATTTTGAATAGGGTGAATTTTTTGCTTTGGATGTATTTCCCATGCATGTTTTCATGTTTTTACCATTGGGTCTTGTTTTCCTATAGGCTGTTGTTTACTTTCCCATGACTAGTATTATAGGATTGCATGACTGTTCTTCTTTTCTGTTGTTGTACTATAGAATTCTAGTCAAGTAGTTTTTGAGGTTGGCCTTGGCTGTTACACATTGCTACACATGCTTGACTTATATAGGGTTGTGAGAACCTGGTGTATAGACCATAGGGAGAATGGATGATGAGGGTTTCTCCAGAGTGTCTTTATAATTTATGATGCGAGACTATAGGGGGAATTGACGTTGAGTGCTTCCCCAGAGTGTTTGTAGTTCCTCTAAGTGGGCCATAGGGGGAATGAGACGTTGAGTGCTTCCCCAGAGTGCCTTGAGTACCGATACGAGACTATAGGGGGAATTGATGGTGAGTGCTTCCTCAAAGAGTTTATGCTTAAGCCGAACCAGAGGGGTTAGACTGAGTGTACTGCCCAGAGGGTTTCTTGTACTTGTTTGGTAGGACCAGAGGGGATAGACTGTGAGTACTTCCTAGAGGCTTACCTATTTTTTTATTTTCTTGTTTAGCTGTTGCATGTTATGTGGTGTTTTGAATGCTGCGAAACTATGGATTGTTTACTGCTTAGTGCTTTCCTGTTTACTTCTTTCTGTACATTTACCTGCCATATACTCAATGAATGTTAGTCATAGATCTCTGTGTGGTTTCCTACTAGTATTTAGTCTCGCACCCTATTTGGGTCATGCTTTTGGGATAAAAAATATTATATTGTTTCAGTTATAGATAAGGGAAAGAACCTTTTTTCTATTGGAACTTGATTTGCTGGTGCTGGAGAGCATGGGGAAAAGCTATGCTTGCGATACTGAGGAGCTGTTTATATTTTATTTTGAACTTTTGTTTAGTACTATTGGTATTCCAGCATTGTTACTTGTTTGGCTGCTTTCCAATACATATGTATCATGCATCATTTATATATATGTTCTCTATTTGTTTCATTATTTCAGTCTTCCACTGTTTACTTTTGTTGGATATTTCCTGCTTCCGCTGTTTTATATATTTGTTTACTTCGGTTGTGTACTCTACAAATGAGGGAATAGTTTCCCCACTATCACACCCATGGCCCTCGCTATTAGTCGGCAGCCTCTGGAATTCAGGGAAATGCCCTTGAGGCCATGTGACCTGCCGGGTACGGGGCGGCTCTAGGTGGCTTCCAGAACTCGGAAATTACAATTATAATCCTAGGTGATATCATTATAAGGCTTAATGTAAATGTTACTTTAAGGATATTATACCAAGGATAATACATTGTTTTCTATAAATTGTTATAATGTGAAATATTTTTATTTCATATATTTAAAACATGAAAAAATGTTTCCAATGAATGTTTATGCTTTTTCGTCTTAAAATTATAGGGGAAGGGTTGTTTTTCAAAAAATAAGTATTCATGAGTTTTCATGGTTTTTGAAAAAAAATATTATTATTAATTTATCTTTATAATTTCATGTACATTGTCTCATGATTATTATTATTAAAGTATGTTTTTTTCGGTAATGTAAATTTATATTCATGGTTTTCTTTTTATTTTAATAAATGAGAACATTCAAATGGATGGGTTTCATTTATCTTACCTAACCTACTAAGATTTATCATATCAAACATATTCTAATAATTTTTCATAGGGCCTATGGATACATATGATAATAAATATATATTAATAGAAATGAATGATACATTTATTGGTCAAAGAATGTGTGTGTAGTCAAGTTAATTTTAGGTTAAAATTATATCGTTTTGAAAATTTAAATATTATTATATAATTTTATACAAAATTATATAATACTCTAATTTCATATGATCCTAAAAACAAAATAATGTGGAATTATTGTTATTAATCATGTATATATCTGTTGAATTTGGAGAGTGGACAATGATATCAGATATTAATCAAATAAATGTTTCATGTGTCAATATTCAGTTTTCAATTACATCTGAATATGATAATATAATTTCAATAAGCAAAATTTTTATTATAACTACTAAAATTCATGGATGATTATTAGTTTAAAACCATTATGTTTTACTATTTTTTTTATATTGGCATTATTTTTAATATGAATTTTTTCTCAAATTGAAACTTATAAACTCCTTTCTAAGGGAAATTGTTTTATATCTCAATGGATTCATTAAAATCCCTTATTTTTCAATGAGAGACCTCAATACATAAATATTTTCCAAGACCAACTCACGTGGTTCAATTTATGGAATTTATTATAAAATCTGAATATAAAATAAACTAAATTAAAAATATTTATATAATAATATTATATTATGTATCAATAAGGAGATCCTATTTTGAGATTTTTTCAAAGGAATTGCATATATATTCCCTGGATGTTGAAATAGATGTTTTATTAACCTTATCCAAGATGTAGAATCATTATACCAACCTTCCTACACAATTTATCAAATTGAATTGGTATAATAAAATAAGGTGTTTCATATGTTTTGTTATAAGATGTCGTTATTTCCAACTAAATCACATTGGGAGGCACATGCCCTTTTTGTAATGAATATTGATGGTTCTATGAGGATTTCAATCAATTATAGTGATATTAATACCACTATTTTTATGGAAGTGTACATTTTGTAATGAATTGGTTTATTGTTTAATAATAATTAATCATTCCCATACATCTCAAAGATGGATGATTGTTATGGAAATCGACTATTAAAAGTAATAAAGGATGACATAAAAAATATTGATTTTCATATGATTTATGGGAACCATGAGTTCATATTTAAGACTTATTATTTGAAAAATGAACCCATGTGTTTTGGGATCCCATGAAAAATGTATTCAGTTATTATCATGGTAATATTTATATATATTTTAATGATATCACTACGTAGAATAAAGTAAAAAAATTTCTTTAGGTTACAATAATATTTGATTTATTACAGAAGACTTCACTCAATTCAAATAAGATGATTGATAAGTATAGTGTCTTTTGGGAACTAGGTACAATAAATAACGACATAAAATAAGGGATAAAACACTATTATTGAAATCAAATTTATCATTCTAAAAATACCCCTAAAACTTAAAACTATATAGGATGACTAGGAAAAAATTATAAGCTAGAGGTGAGCTATAAAGACCTATAATGGAATAAACATGGATATAACAAATACGAAAATTCAACATAAATAGTGGTAATATTAGTGAGGTAATAAAATAGTAAGAATCACGAATATGGACAAATAATCATTATATAAAATTATAATCATACCAAGGTAAATGTTGCAACAACTTAAAAAAGAACATCATAATCATAACCAATAGTTAAACCCACCAATAAATCATGTAGAAAATTTAAAAGAAAGTAATAAATACACTAAATTTACCAAATTGATGTATCATCATAGAAAACATTTCCTAATTCATTGGATTTTTATCTGGGCACACCCACCATATTCATTTCACACTCATGCTTATGTGTTCCACAAAGAACATACAACCTAGATTCATTGATCCTAATAATTAATTCCATGATCAAGGACTGTGAAACAAATATATATATGTCCCCAATAAAATATTATATGTTTTTATATATGAATACCCATGACATGAAATGGTGATGGTATTCACTATTTATTGGAATTATTACATCACATTTGGCTCATTAGGATGCCATAATACACAGAATATTTACATGGTATTTAATTTTTACCTAAAAATAAGAGTCTCATAAAATAATGGAAAATTATCTATTTGATAATATTGAAGATATAAATCCAAAAAATATATAAATTTTATATCAATAATTTTTGAAAATATTTTAATTTTAACTTTTAATATATTTAGAGACATTTATTTTTAATGACGGCGTTTTTTTAAATAACTGTTTTGAACCCTCATAAAAATATTATTAGACTTCATATAAATTATATATTAATTTATATTTTGTAAATATTACATACTAATTATATTTTATTTAAATAATATTTAGTTAATTAATCCATTAAATCATCCAAATAAATTCCATATTTGTGTTGGAATATAACAAAAAATAATATTTTTTCCTTTATTATATCAAAATAAAAAACATTTATAATTTAATATTTATAAGAAGCAAATATATTCATTATCCTATACAGAATATTTTGGACACTCATGATGTTAGGTTCTTGATACATTTTCTTTTAATACACAAGTAAATTCCATATGAGTATAGTATGAGATGGTCGGACTTTCTTGGAGAGGTTTAGCAAACAAGGATCTCTCGAAGAGCATGAAATTATCCCATGAATGGTTTCAGACATGATTATGTTATTGGATCTCAGATTATAATTAGTCACAGGAAAATAGTAGATATGCAATCTCTATTGGATGCTATGATAAATTTCCCTCATAGGGTACAAAGGTATTTGGTTGAGGCCATCACATCCCTCATTTGTTTTAATTGGATTTGTTAAAACTCCATTTTTATACTCACCATGTGATCATTATTACATAGCTATAAAATCAATGTTAATGATGCATAATGTTAATTTAAATCCAATTGGATATGGTAAAAATCACATATTTTCTATAACCAAATTACTTAATAAGACATTTAATTAAATCAAAATGGGGATTTAAATTATTAATGCTTGGGTTGTTGAAATATTCAGCGTTTATAAATTTTACCCTCAAAATATTCATTTTCCACACTAAAACAAATGAGGGTAACATTAGTTTGTCACTTCATATAGTTCCCACATTTCTTCATCATTGCTTTTTTTTCAAAACACTTTGATAAGGTACTCTATCATTTTCATTGATCAGTTTCCTTAAGATCTTGGATCCTCATGCATTAGGCTTCCTATGAGTGATCATTCTCCAATGATACCATCTATAAATTGAGTAAATGCGAGGATTATGGTATGTACTTCTTCCAGATGGATACATAGAATACATAATTTACTTGAGTTTGGTATGGTGAGAGTTCTAGTCAATATCCCACCACTCTAATGTGTCAATGATATCAAAGATGATGATAAATATTAGACCAAAAATTCCCTTTTCAAAATATCATCACATTTTAAATGGAGATATATGGTGGAATACCATATCACATTCCTCAAACCCTAGTTTCCGTCAATGATTTTCAGTATAGCTCTATTATTGAATCCATATAGCCTTGATGTGATGCTGAATGATATTAACCTTTTCCACCATATTCTTGACCATTTCTGGACATAGCTATTTTCATTCCCCAACTTAATCCCAACATGCAGGTGATCTGCACCTCTTCCCAAAATTGGAATCATAGGGATCCATTTGGATGCTTGAGTGGAAACTATTTTTACAATATAACTCTACTATATGAAGTTGTTAGTCCCATCCTCAAATGAATTAAAATGATCATGCTATCAAAATGTCCTAATGTCATTGGATAGTCCGCTCATATTGACCATCAATTTGAGGGTGGTAAGTCTTAATAAGGATTATATTATTTTGAGAGCATTCTGGAGACCTTTCCGGAACATAGATGTGAATCCATGATCTAGATCAGACACAATCAATAGTGGTACTCCATGCAGCCTCACAACATCTCTAATGTATATCTTTGCTGGTTGGTACCATGAAAAATACTCTCTAATCACAATAAAGATTGACATATTTTTATGGTTATCCATAATATCCTAGAAAATAATTTTCCAATTTGATTTAATTATAATTATACTGAAAAAGTGAATGGTAATTTTTCCCATTTCCATTTTGATATGGGTAATGGGTGTATCATCGACTTAGACATCTTCATTTTAGAATCTACATTCTATAACAGTTGGAACATTGATGCATATTCATTGTTCAACTTCTTAACAATGTCCCACTAATAGTTCTCACAATGATATTGATTAATCATGGTTATTTATTTTCGAATGGATAATATTGAACTATGTGCATAATCCAATTGTTCCATACATAAATCAGCATCTTATGGAACACAAAGTCTTAACCCCAACCTCACAATTTGATCTTCATAAATTTTAAACCCTGAGGACTTTCTTTTCTCACAACTTCCACCACCATTTCAATTTCATTGAAATTTACTTCAGCATCATATATACATTCCAAAACAGATAGTTTAGGAATAAGTTTTGAAAGAATTGATGATGATCCTTCCTTTATGATTCTCATGTCCATCAATTTTAAATCTAAGATGATTGGATCTTTATCAATTCACAGCACTGATAAATATGATGAAACATTTGTAATTAAATAATTCTATACTTTATTGAAGTTACTCAAATGGTAGTGGATTGAGATTCCCAAGTCGTTAATTATCTTGAACCATATTCATCGGAGAATATATAGTTGTTTCTATATGAATATATACGTGAGGATTTCAGGATCTCTATATATTTCACATCTCTCACCAAAGATATGATTCCCCTATATTTTAAAAGACAATATTACTACATCCAACTCCATATCGTGCATTGGGTATTTATATATGAGAGCATTCAACTTCATTGAATCATAAGCTATGGATTTTTTCATTCTACATTAACATACATCCCAATCCCTTCTTCAAAGAATTGCTAAATAAAATGAAGAATTACCCACTTGTTTTACTGTCATCACATACACATTGCGTAACGACCCAATGTTTTTAATGGAAATTCCCTTCTTATAAATATTCCATTAAATCACATAATAATGAACTATTAAGTGATAAGTGACCTTTAAAAATAAGTTTGCCACTTCTATGTTTGGAATTTGGAAAACCTGACGTACACGGTTGTGTTAAAGATGTTTTTTTGAGTCTGATAAAAAAACTAAATTTTTTTTGTTGAATAGTACCCTACCCTAATGAGTAGTAACATACACTTATAAATAGTGATATACCAGAATGAATAGTAACCTAACCTATGACAGTATAAAAATAATATTCAAGTTGAAGTACAATATACCTATGTTTTATAATGAGTTAATGCGTGTTTTTAAATCATGTTTTTGATAATAAATTATGATTTTAATTAATTATTAAAATAATTACTTCTAGAAATTTATTTTTGAAAAATGGGCTTCATTTTTGGATTCTACATGTCTAAAAAATGGTTAGGGTGAATTTTTGAGATTTTTCTAAAATACTTGAATTTTTGATGAATAGTAAAATGCGATAATTTACCGTATATATACATTATAAGCTAAATAAACCATTCCTAGAATCATGGATGATTCCACCACCCATGGTTCGAATTCAAATGACCCATTTACTATTATTGGTCATGGAATAATTATTATTCTTTGTAATGTGAAGATATAATAAATTAAGGATTATAGTATCATTAAATCACTCCTCTCTTCCACTATAAGAACCCCCTTCACTCCCTCTTCTATCCACACATATCAAGATCCAAGACTTCTCTAAATTCTGCCCAAATCTCTCCAAATTGTCCACACCCACGTCTGAAAGCTCTCATCCTCATCAAAATACCAAAACCTCTCCCCTTAATGGGTTCTCAAAGGAAGAAGTCTCAAGAGATCAATTCCTCTTCCCAAATTTCATCTTTTCTTTTAAGTTCTTTTCTTTTTAATTTAGTTCCTCAAATACATTCACTATAATAGTACGATAGATCAAGTAGAATACATGTTCTGGAATGTCTTCATGGTAGTGGTAAATTTCATTATCTTCATTCCTCAGCCTTTTATTTGAATGAAATGAAAGCACCATTTGAGATGTGCTAATATAGCACATTCAAGGACAACAGTTTATCAATTTTTGTTAATATCTTTAATTATGGTCATGAAACCATTTGTGATATGGTTGAAACAGATTATTATATATTTAATATATTCTATTTTTGGTTCTGTAATCTTTTGGTACAAATTGAATTAATTTATAATGAAAATCACATTCTTTGTATTCAAATCCACCGATTAAAAAAACAGTTATCACTAAGGTTATATATATAAAAATTCTACATCACTATAAGTAAACCAATTAAAATTAAAACCTTGTAATCTAATGGATATGAACTAAATAATGTAACTTCAATTCTGGACAACCACTTTCATCTTTCATATAATCCAAACGTGAATGTATGTGAACCGATCTTTTAAAGCCAAGTAAACAAATGAGCCCGAACAATGAAATTGAACCTTATAACAAATCAAAAAGGATTTGAATGAACTAAAAAGGGTTATAATAAATAAATTAAATATAGAAGAGGTTTTGGACTTATTAATTAATAAACCTAATTTTTTTATTAAGGTCATTAATAAAAAGTGGAGAACACCATCGGGTTTAAGGTAAGGGATCCTCCCTTTTTAACTCTTAATCAAGATTGTTCTCTATGATATGTTTGTTTGTGTAATACCAAGTGATGGGGTATGTTTATACACCCTATACACACTTCCCTAATGTTTTATAAGTGAGGAGAATCCCCTTATCTATGTCATCAAGTCCTCTTAGGTACACCCGATACCATGCCGATAAAATCGTAACGAATTCTACCCGAACTTTCTTTGTTCTTTCAGGTTGCCTTATCTTTCTTTAAAAATGGTGCTATATTATCTATCTATGTGAGGCTTATGACTTCTGGTTATTTTTACAATATTCTTATATAAATACCCTTTCATCACATTTTTTCAGGGATATACATGATTTAGAAAGATTCCCTTCTTAGAACTTTCTGATAAGCCAACCTGTTTTAAGTGGACTTCCCAAATTTTTACCCAAATTTCAAGTGCATCCTATCCTATGTTTTAAAACAAAATTGTATTTATAAAATCAGTATTTTTATTATGAAAAAATTATTGGTTCAATTATGGTTTTATAAAAAATAATTTCTTCTTTTATATTTGAAAAGCTCCAGAGTGTTTCCCTTAAAACCGCACAAAAATGTTTTAATGCTAATGTTTCTAAAATAAATTTTTTATATGTTTGTCACTTATATTTGACAACACTTTCCATGTTATATGCCTATTTTACCCTGTTAATGTCCATATATGTTCTAATAACTACCTTTCATGGACACTTTCATGATATTCCCATTGGATATGTTTTATGTCATGATTGTGGTACCCAATTCTTTCCTCGGGTAACCTTATGTTTATGTATGGTTGATTAGGTATGATTATTTATGTGGAAAGATTATTTATGTGGTAATAATATTCATGAATATGTTGAGATGGGTGCCCCAGATAGCGCTCCAATGCATTGGGTAAGTTTAATTCTCATGAGATGCGATGTGAAACGGGATTGGCAGTTATCCTTAACCCATACTGAAATGGGAAAAAGGATTGGCAGTTAGCCTTGAACCGTACTGAAATGGGAAATGGGATTGGCGGTTAGCCTTGAAGCATACTAATTTTTTTATGATTCTGATATATTTATATGATTCCATGTTTATATGATATCGTGCTTATACTAAATGATTTTAATAAGCCTTGGATAAAACCTTCTAGACTCACCCTCATTTGGCGTTTAGCTCACAATAGAATTCCCACTGATGCTTGTCTTCAAATCTTTAGCATTCAACTTTGCTCTAAATGTCGCATGTGTAATCAACATAGGGAGGATGCCAACCATCTCTTTTTGTCCTGTGCGACAGCCTCTGCTTTATGGAAATATGTTCTGGATCTCTTTAATTGCAGATGGCCAACTTTTGATTCTATTTGTATGTTTCTTAAATATTGCATCAGATATGATGCCTCTTTGCAGATAAAGAATATCTTCCTTGCAGCAGTAGCGGAGCTCCTGCATGTGATCTGGTACGCCCGTAATGATTTTATTCATAACAACCACTCTTTTAGTCTCAATGCAGGTAAAGCTCGGATCCTTATTGCGATTCATTAAGCCGCTTCAATCCAAAAAGCTTCTTGCAACAACTCGGCTAACGATTTAGTTATTCTTCGCCGCCTCGGTGTCCCGGGCATCTATCCAAAACCCAAGCGTTTCTTTGAAGTTTTCTGGAAAGCACCGATGTCAGGATGGATTAAAGTGAACGTTGACGGCGCTTCCAAAGGCAACCCTGGTCCTGCTAGTTGTGGTGCCATCTTCAGAGACTCATCTGGTCACTGTCAAGGCTGTTTTTACGCTGGCTGTGGTCTTTCTTCTTCGCTCGAGGCTGAGATGCTTGGTGTCATCCATGCTGTTGATTTTGCCATTCAA
The DNA here is from genome assembly GCA_963277665.1 of Viscum album. NCBI lineage: Eukaryota > Viridiplantae > Streptophyta > Magnoliopsida > Santalales > Viscaceae > Viscum > Viscum album. The sequence continues at coordinate 1,033,031,731 of OY728150.1, forward strand.
AGAGGCTGGAGAAAGCTCTGGATTGAAAGTGACTCCACAACCATCTTTCAGGCCATATGGAACGGCGACACTCATCTTGCTTGGCCGCTTACCACTCTCTGGATGAAGTGTCTGAACTCGCTTCACGGGCTAGATTATATTGCTACTCATGCTTACCGTGAAGCGAATTCTATTGCTGATGCTCTCGCCAACAAAGGTATTCAGCAGAGCATGACTTGGCTTGACAATCTTCCAGCTGACTTATTGCCTCTCTTTGAGAGAGACTGTAACAAAATCCCATCTTTCCGAACTTTGTAATCCTCTTGCTTTCTTATATATCTTGTGCTTTGGTCTTTTGACCGAAGCATTACCTTTTAAAAAAAAAATATCATTATCTCACGTCTCCTAACTCATGTGCTTGAGATGTATCCTTATGATCATTCCATTATTGGGATTTTTAGGTCATCCCATTGTTCATGATTTCCCTAGGGTACCCTATGCAGATGTAAGGGCTCAAAGGAAGTTAAGAGCTCATTATGGAGACTAAAGAAAGAAGTGTTTTTTAGCCCCATGTTTTGTGTAGTATGTACCTAGTATTCCAAGACACTAGACTTAACGATCCTTGACTTGTACTCTGATGATGAATTATGGTTAAAATCATGAAATTTTATATATAAAAGGCTCGGGTCGCTATAGTTAGTATCATAGGATGGTCTAGTTATTTTTGTAGATTAGGAATAGAGAACCTTAGTGAGAACCTTAAGAATGAGACTAATTATAAAGAAATAGCCCTAAATTTTGGTGAGTATAGAGTAAGTGGTTTATCAAGAAAATACATCCTTGTCTGGATACGATTAGGTAGTTGCGGATCTGGCACAGATGTATCTAGGGGTAAAACCCAAAAACATCACATTGAGCTAGACTCGAACGAGAACAGGTGCACGAAAACATGCATTGTTGAAGTCCTGGTTATGACACTTCTGGAGGATATGCTTTGGTAGATTCACAATCTTAGTAAAAACCATTATTATGGGAAGAGAAAATCCCAGAAGAATATAAGTTATGAAATAGATCAAGGATAAACTATGTTTTAACCTAAGGAATCACAAGTTTGGATGTAATTGTTCCTTATAAGTTTATCCCATTATGTTGAATGTTTCCTTTTATGCTTAATAATTAAGTATTCAAGCCCCCTAATTGTATGATATTCTTTGTTAGTTAATGGTGAGAAATAGAAGAATTTTTTCAAAAAATCAAAGTGTTAGGCAATGTGACAACCACCCTAATGATAAGCCTGAGATGATGAGAGCCCAAGTTGAACATATTGTGAACTAGCCAAACCAGCTATTGAAAATCACAATCAACAATTGGTACATAGTGGAATGCCCAAATTCATCAAGGACGAAGAATATGACATCTCATGGAAGTTTATCTGATAAAGGTGATAAAGGAAAGAAGATCAAATTTCCTTTGTGCAAAAAGTGTGGAAAGAGGCATCAAGGAGAATGTCACAAATGAACCAAGATATGTTTTAATTATGGGAAGCTGGGGCATAAAATATCCAATTTCTATAAAAAATGGATAATGTGTTGAATGGAGATAAATTTTTATCTAATGTACCTTATATTGTTCATTATCGTGAATGTTGAGAAGTTGGACATTATCCAAGACAATGCTCCATTGGAAGGGATGAGAAGCTTGATGAGCATCAACAATCTCTAAAGGCAAGGGGATAATGAAAGTCCAATGTTGAGATAGATCATGATGAATGAAATACATGTAACCTCTTTGCAATAATTGTGTATGTCATGATGTATTTCAGTTCATGCCCTGTGATCATGGACTAATTTTTTTCTAGGAACATCGAGTCACTACTTAAAATGATTTTATATCATTTGGGGAAAACATCTATGATTATGTATCACATGTTGAGGTTTGTGAAACTGTTCATCTTTGAAATAATATAAGTCTCCCTTTAGTGGAATTTGATGCAATTCTGGTCAAGGATTGACTTTATCTAGATAGAGCCAACAAAAATAGCTTCAATGAAATGATTAGGCTATGTACTAATATAAAATGATAAAGTGACCGCCAATGACTCAAGGAAGAAAAAAATCCATGAGAAAAACTATCCCACGCATGATCAGGAGTTGGAGGCTGTGATCTTTGCATTGAAAATAAGGCGGCATTATCTCTATCGGAAAAAATGTGAGATATTTACTCACCACAAGAGTCTCAAATATATATTCAAACAGAAAGAGCTTAATATATACCAGCGAAGTTGGATAGAGCTCATCAAGGATTATGACTGCTCAATCCACTACCATCCTGGTAAGGAAAACATGGTGGCAGATGATCTAAGTAGAAAGGATCTAGCATCTTTATCAATGATGTGAATTGAAAAGGATCTGATCTTCTTAGATTTTCAAAGGACGGACATGGGATTCATTAAGGTAGGAAAATCATCAATCCTTTCTCAAATGATTGCTCAACCATCCCTCTTGGAGAAAATAAGGTTTGCTCAAAGAAAGCATATGGAAATTTAGAAAAGGGTGGAAGCTGTTAAAAATGGAAAATCCTCTGATTTCAAAATTGATGAGGAAGGAGTTGTAATATTTGGGACACAATTATGTGTACCATCTGATCTAGAGATAAAAAAGTATCTATTTAATGATGCACATAGCTCGAACTTCTCTATCCATCCTGGGAGTATCAAAATGTACCATGATCTCTGAGAACACTTCTGGTGGGATAACATGAAGAAGGAGATTGAAAAATATATATCATGGTGCTAGGTATGTCAGTAAGTTAAAGATGAGAGACAAAAGTCCAAAGTTAAGATGCAGCCATTACCTATACCCATGTGGAAATGGGAAAATGTTTCTATGGACTTTGTCATGGGTCTCCCGAAGACATCGAAGGGAATTAATGCGATATGGGTTACGGTTGACCGACTCACCAAGATATCCTATTTCATCGCTATTCGGGGAGATCTCTCACTTGAAAAAAATGCAATGTTATATGTGAAGGAAGTGGTGAGACTGCACGGTGTTCCAATCTCAATGGTCTCTGACCGTGATCCATGGTTCACTTCTAAATTCTGGAAGAGTCTTCAACATGCTTTGAGTACTGAATTAAATTTCAGCATGGCCTATCACCCCCAAACTGATGGAAAATCTGAAAAGACTATTCAAACACTTGGAGATATGCTAAGAGCCTAATCTCTTGAATTCAAAGGTGGTTGGGATCAGCATCTCCCATTGTTTGAGTTCTCATACAACAATAGCTTCCACTCGAGTATTCAAATGGCACCATCTGATGCTCTGTCTGGAAAGCGATGTAGAACTCCAACCGGTTGGGATGAAGTTGGAGGGAGAAAGCTACTTTGACCCGATCATGTTCAAGAGATGACTGAGAGGGTTCATGTCATCCAGAAACACATCAATGCTACTCAAAGTCAGCAAAAGAGAAATGCAGACAATTGTCAAAGGGACTTGGAGTTCAACGTTGGACATAAAGTCTTCCTTTGAATATCTCAATGGAAGAGAGTAATCTAATTCGGAAAGAAAGGGAAGCTAAGCCCAATGTATATTGGCCTCTTTGGGATCCTTGACCGTATAGGCATTGTGGCCTATCGACTTGAACTTCCACCAAATATGGATCATGTTCATGATGTTTTCCACATATCACTCTTGAGGAAGTACATACCTAATCACTCACATGTACTAAACTTAGAGGTGTTGTAGTAGGAAGATGATCTCTCCTATGAGGAGAAGCTAGTAAGGATTCTTGATCAGAGAGATAAGGTTCTACAGAACAAGACTACCCATCTTGTCGAATTGTTGTGGAGGAACTATAAGTTTGAGGAGGAAATATGGGAACTAGAGGAAGCAATGAAGGAAAAGTACCCATATTTGTTTCTGGCCTAGAATGTAAAATGAAATTTCTCGGGAGAAATTTCATTAGGGGGGATGAATGTAACGACCCAATGTTTTTAGTGGAAATTCCCTTCTTATAAATACTCCATAAAATCACATAATAATGAACTACTAAGTGATTAGTTACCTTTAAACATACGTTTGTCACTTCTGTGTTTGGAATTTTGAAACTCTTACGTACATGGTAGTGTTCAAGATGTTATTTGGAGTCCGAAAGGAAAAACATAATTTTTTGGTGAATTGTAACCTACCCTAATGAATAATAACATTCCCTTATGAATATTTATATACCCTAATGAATAGTAACCTCACCTATAATAGTATAAAAATAATATTCATGTTGTAAGTACAATATACCTATGTTTTAGAATGAGTTAATGCATGTTTTTAAATCTTGTTTTTGATAATAAATTATGATTTTAATTAGATATTAAAATAAACATATCTATAAAACTACATTTGAAAAAATGGACTTCATTTTTGGATTCCACACGTTGAAAAAATGGTTACGGTGAATTTTTGTGATTTTTCTCACATACTTGAATTTTTTGATGAATAGTAAAATACGGTAATTTACCGTATATATACATTATAAGCTAAATAAACTATTCATTTCATCTGTGATGATGTCACCACCCATGGTTTGAATTAACATGACCCATTTACTATTCTTGGTCATGAAATACGTACTATTCTTTGTCTTGTGAAGAAATAATAAATTAAGGATTATAATATCATTAAATCCCTCCTCTCCTCCACTATAAAAACACTCTTCACTCCCTTTTCTCTCCACTCCTCTCAAGGTCCAAGACTTCTCTAAATTCTGCCCAAATATCTCCCCATATTCCTCCCCCACGTCCCAAAGCTCTCAATCTCCTCAAAATACCAAAACCTATCCCCTTAAAAGGTTCTCAATGGAGGAAGTCTCAAGAGGTGAATTCCTCTTCCAAAATTTCTTCTTTTATTTTTAGTTCTTTTCTTTTTAATTTCTTTCCTCACCTCCCTTCACCATAATAGTATGATGAATCTAGTAGCATAAATGTACTGGAATTTCTTCATGCTAGTGATAAATTTCATTATATTCTTTCCCCGCCATTTTATTTGAATGAAATGAAAGCATTGTCTGAGATGTGCTAATTTAGCACATTCAAGGACAACAGTTTATCAATTTTTGTTATTATCTTTAATTCTGGTCATGAAACCATTTTTTATATGGTGAACCATATTATTATATATTTAATATATCCTATTTTTGGTTCTATAGTCTTTTGGTACAATTGGAATTAATTTATAATGAAAAACGCATTGTTTTTAATCAAATACACTGATTAACAAAAACAGCTATCACTAAGGTTATATATATAATAATTCTACATCACTATAAGTAACCAAAGTAATATTAAAACCATGTAATATCCTGGATATGAACTAAATACAGTAACTTCAATTCTAGACTACCACTTTCATCTTTCATATAATCCAAACTTGAATATATGTGAACCGATTTTTTAGAGCCATGTAAACAAATGAGCCCGAACAATGAAATTGAACCTTATATCTAATAAAAAATTATTTGAATGAACTAAAAAGGGTTATAATAAATCAATTAAATATAAAAGTGGTTCTGGAATTATTAATTAATAATCCTAATTTATTTATTCATGTCATTAATAACAAGTGGAGAGCACCACCGGGTTTAAGGTAAGGGATCCTCGCCTTTTCACTCTTAATCAAGATTGTTCTCTATGCTATGTTTTTTGTGTAATAACAATTGATGGGGTATGTTTATAAACCTTTTCCACACTGCCTTAATGTTTTATATGTTATTATGAACCCCTTCTATCTCTCATCAAGTCCTCTTAGGTACACACGACACCTTGCCTATAAAATCGTAACGAATTCTACCCGAACCTTCTTTGTTCTTTCGGGTTGCCATATCATTCTTTAAAAATGGTCCTATCTTATCTATCGATGTGAGTCTTATGAATTCTGGTTAGTTTTAAAATAATCTTATATCAAGACCCTTTCAGCACATTTTATCGGGGATATGCATGATTTTGAAAGATTCCCTCCATAGAACTTTCCGATAAGCCAACCTGTTTTAAGTGGACTTCCCAAATTTTTACCCAAATTTCAAGTGCACCCTGTCCTATATTTTTTAAAAAAAATTTATTTATAAAATAAGTATTTTTATTATGAAAAAATTCTTGGTTCAATTCAGGTTTTATATAAAATAATGTTCTCTTTTCTATTTGAAAAGCTCTAGAGTGTTTTCCTTAAAACCGCACAAAAATGTTTTAATGCTAATGTTTCTAAAATACATTTTTTATATGTTTTCACTTATATTTGACACCACTTACCATGTTATATTCCTATTTTACCCTATTAATTTCCTTGTATGTTATAATCCCTTCATATCAAGGACACTTTCATGATACGCCCATTGTATATGTTTTATGTCATGATTGTTGTACCCAATTCGTTCCATGGGTAACCTTATGCTTATGTATGGTTGATTAGGAATGATTATTTATGTGGAAATATTATGAATGTTGCAAGAATATTCATGAATATGTTGAGATGAGTGCGCCCAGATAGCGCTTCAATGCATTGGGTAAGGTTAAGTCTCATGAGATGTGATGTGAAACGGGATTTGCGGTTAGCCTTGACTCGTACTGAAATGGGAAACGGGATTGGCAGTTAGACTTGAACCATAATAAAGAAATGTTTTATGATTCTGACACATTTATATGATTCCATATTTATATGATCCTCTACTTATACTAAATGATTTTATAAGTTACATGCTTTGGATATCATTCTGTCATGTCTCTTAACTCATGTGCTTCATATGTATCCTTATGTTCATTCCTTACGGGTATTTTTAGCTCATCCCTTTGTTTAGGTGTTCCCTAGGGTACCCAATGCAGATGTAAGGGCTCAAAGGAAGTTAGGATCTCATTATGGAGATTAAATAAAGAAGTTTTTATAGGCACATGTTTTGTGTTGTATGTACCTAGTCTTCCAATACACTAGACTTAATGATCCTTGACTTGTAATCTGATGATGAATTATGGTTTAAATCATGAAATTTTATATGTAAAAGGCTCGAGTCACTATACATTGATGAGCCTCTTTTTAAAATCCATGATGATCTATTAACAAACTTCCTTCCAAAAAACATAAATCTATTCTGATTTATCTTGGCAAGAGGGTTTAACAATCATGATATGTTTTTTAAAAATTTTCCAAAAAACCCAACTATAAAAAGGAAACAACATATATCTATTACTAATGTTAGCCTGGACCATTATTAAAATGTTTCTTTCTTTGAAGGGTCTATAGATATCAAATTTAATGTGATTATATGACCCGTTAAAGAGTGTTCCTTCAATTATAACTCAAAAATTGTTGTTCTTGGCATAATGAATCTACTTTCATATGGTCTATATCATAGACCTCTAATGCTCTTAATTATTGTACTTTTTTTGGGATTAAATTAGAATATCATCTTAATAGACTACCACAAATATGTCAAGCTAATATCTATAGATTATTCTCATCAATTGCATGATGATTTAGTGATAATTAGTGAGTCTACGTGGCATTACTATGAACTCATAGTTCCCTTACATTGTATGAAAATTAGTCTTGGGGATATCCTCCAACTTCTCCCTATCATGGTAATATCCCAACCATAGATCCACCTTGGAGAAGTTTTGTGCTCCATATAGTTGACCAGAAATATGATCAATTCATGTAAAAATATAAATTTTCTTTATCATGATCTTGTTGATCTCACTATAATTAATGAAAACCAATATTGACCCGTCCTTATTCAATATTAAGATGATTGGTGCACCTCATAGTGAAACAAATGGGTGTATAAATCATTTATCCAGATTATCCTATAGTTGTTTTATAATGACCCATACTTTACATACATTTTTATTACTTCACAATTGAAGCACACTTATTACCACATATAACAAAACCAGGAAAGGACCATATAGGTATAGTGTCTTTAGAAACTGGGAAACATAAACAACGTGTTCATAACGCGTCTACACTGTCTCCCATTTATTTCATCATATCTATAGTCCCTTTTGGAATATCTTACTTAATAACCTTCTTCCTGACCTGGGGGAAGGAAAACATACAAAATGGTGAGCTCAAATGCTATGTAAGGGTAAAAAAACAAAAATCAATCACATCATATTCATAAGAACATAACATTTTGGAAATCATAACCTGTAAAAGAGAGCATAATTTCATAACATGGGTTAAATCATAGTAGTGAAATGAAATCACAATAATCATAAATTAAAAGATGAAACTTTGTGTAATACACACATAATCATAGAGAATCATTTCTTATTAGTCAAGAATCATTTCCAAGACTATCTTAGTGGACGAAGTCCATTTCTGAACCAAGTTCACTCCTCTTTTCAGTCATGTTTCGTTGAACCGGTTTAACCTGTCGTTCCAGCCATGTCTATCTCATGAGATATAAAATCTTTACCCAATGCATTGTAGGGATATATAGGTCCCACCTATCTCATAATTATACCATTCTTATGTGTTCCACAAAATCATAAATCATACATCATTGCATAACTCATGTAATAAAAATGGGATTTTTAAACAACATGACATCATAAAACAATTCATATAAGATAAAGGAATTCATAAAAATAATCCCATCACAACATAATCAAATCAATTTAATAATAGGGATGGAAACAGAACCCTTTATTTTCTTAGATGGAAATTTTTTTTGATAAAACACTTGAAATCCATTGTTGAGGAAAATAACCTTTCTACTTCAAAAACATTTTCCTTTCTTAACATGTCATACAATTTTAAACTAAAAGAAGTTGATTAAAAATAAACATGAAAACTTGTAAAGTAAGCTTCTTGGAAATAATGTTTTAAAAATCCATTCATGTCGTATATGTTAAAAAAACATTTTTCTCGTACTTTTGTCGGAAAAGACAAAATGTACCTCGTATGAAAAACGACAAAAGATTCCTTTCATATCCATTACTAAAAACTCACCGAAGGGTAAATTTCGATTTAAAAAATTGTAGGTGGATGTAAAAAATATTACATATTGAGGGAACATGGACGTGGATGATAAAATACACCCCAGTAAATAACAAAGTATAAACAATCTCGGATAAAAAATGAGATTGTGATATTTTCCCTTACCTTAGGTCCAATTTGCTTCGTAAGTGTCCGAACCTCCTGTATAATGATTTAAATAATGTTATTGACTTATTCCAAAATCATTCTTATTTTTATGTTATCATATATGGTCATATTCTTAGCTTATTATTAGTAATATTTCAGTGCTTCTTGTTTTTCGAGTGTTTATTACTTTTTGTTCTTATGCGTTTTTTGTTGAATAAATTCTTATTATTATTTTTTGGTTATAGATAACTCATTTACAGAATGGTATTAGTGTAATATATATCATATTCATTCATTAAATTCATTTATATAATCATTATGAAATGAAGATCATGTAGAACGAGTCGCATCACATCGTGGAGACGGTATTCCGTACGTACACACGAGTGATGATATCGTTCCCATGATTGTGGAATTGCATTGGAGTGTATATATACTATTTCAGAATCAATATCACTTTACAATAATCATATATAGTCATTATTTACACCATTATACCCATCCAAGTATGGTGTTGGTGGAAAATAGATTACACCACGGCGTGGAGACGGTATTCCGTACGTACGCACGCGCGGTGATTTCGTTTTCCATAGGATGGATAGACGGTGAAATAGGGTTGTTTAATAGTTATAATAACATATCTGTATATGATTGATACTGATGTTATTACTTCATAATGAAACAACTAAAGAAGAAAATGTGGAAGATGAAATAAAGATGAAAGAATCGGTAACGGACATTACCTCTTCTTTGAAGTGCTTATTTGAGACCTCATTTTAGGGCACTAAAATGGGTCTTTGAAGAAGACAAAGACCTCTAGGCTATCTCTATGTAAGTGGGGAGAAGAAATTGGCCGGGGTTAGCCGATATGGAAGGCTCAAAGTGGTGTGAGGAAGAGAGGGAGGAGGTTCCCTTTTATAAGGGAGGAGAGGGGCTCCTTTGGGAAACTAAAAATATTATTTTATTATAAAGTCAAATTAGGTTTTTAATAGCTCCAAATTGATATATTTTGAATATAAGGTGGGTATGTGTCGAAATCCTCTCATCCAATATAATTTGGACTAGTTTAGGTATCAATTTTAACCTTATCATGTAGATTTATCTTTAAGTTAGATAATTTAACTTTTACCGTTTCTTCTTGGTTTCTTACACTATAAGGTTAATAAAAATACTATATACATCCAAACGAACCCCAACTTGTTTATTATTAATATATATAACCTTATATAAGTCATTTTTATGATACTTAGATTTTTAGGAATGAAATAATAATTAATAATAAAATATTTGTTTTAAAAACTATTTTATGTCAATTTTGACACTATTTAGTAATTGATTTTTGTGAAAATCATAAAAGAATTATTTGTTCGATCCACGTTAAATAAGTCAATTATAAAATTTCATATTAACCTAGAAAATTAGTTTAATTCATAAAAGTCTCAAATTAAATTTATTTGGGTATTTATAACATCAATTATGTCAATATTTCATTAATAAGATAATTACTACATCATTGTTGTGTCATAAATAAATTAAATTATTTAATGTCTAAAAATTAAAAATAAAATACAATTATGTAGGAATTTTTTTTATCTTTCTAATGAATATTTATAGTCGAATTTATTTTATGTATAACCCCATATTAAAAATGATTTACTTATTAAACTGTGATTTTAACTGTTTTAACACTTCATTAAATAAATTAATAATAAATGTCCTAATCTAATCCAAGTGGGCCTAAATGGTCATATTTTATTCCTAAGGTTTTTTTGGTCGAATTAAACTTATAAAATAGAATTAGGACATGTGTTAGGGTAATAATAATAACACTTTTACCCTTAATTTCCCTATTTACTTTTAACCGTGGTAAAAAAAGTAAACAGTTACTATTCACCAAAAATTATTTTCATCTCATTGAACCACATTTTAGTCCTTGATATTAACCGTGTCTCTCGGATTTTCGAAATTCCACTCACAGATGTGGTAAAATTATGTTTTATGAAAAATTCAGTTTTTTTAACTACCACTTAGTGGTTTCAATATTGAATGTTTTCAGAAAAATACCGAAATTTCACCCTAGGGTAATTTAGATATTCTGAATCCAAAAATGAAGTCCATTGTGAAAAATAAAAATTATAAAATTTCAAAAAGTGGTTATTACTATTCATAACAGATAGTTTTAATAATATTTTAATAGCATGTCATTGTTTAGTGAAACTCGGTATTGCGTACGATGCAAGCTATTGAGGAAGGTCGCGGTTGCGTGTAAAGCAAGCCAAGCTAGTTTTGTGTGTAGTGAAAGATTCCTTTGATAAAAAAATATTTCTCATTAAAGTCTCGGGCGTTACATTCTAACCCCCTTAAAATGAATTTTTCCCTCGCAATTTGTCACTTTGTAACAAAAAGATGAGGATACCTCCCCCTCATCATATCCTCAAGCTCCCATGTATCTTCTTTTAATTGGTGGTTCATCCATTAAACATTCACCTATTGAGTGGTCGTGTTTCATAGGACTTTTTCGCTACGATCCAGAATCTCTATCGACTGTTCTTTATAAGAAAGATCTTGCTCCAGCGGTACAACTTCTGAGATGAGTAGATGTGAAGGATCAGGTATGTACTTTCTCAGGAGAGAAACATGGAACACATCGTGAACTTGAGAGAGATTCGGTGGAAGCACCAACCGATAAGCTACCTTTCCAACACGATCTAGTATTTCGAAAGGATAGATATATCTAGGGCTCAACTTCCCCTTCTTTCCAAATCTCATGACCCTCTTCCAGGGAGATATCCGTTAGAACACTTTATCACCCACTTCAAACTCTAGGTCTTTTCTTCGGTTTTCGGCATAACTTTTCTGTCGACTCTGAGCTACTCTTATGTGTTGTTGAATAGATATGACCTTTTCTGCAATCTCATCAACAAGATCAGGTCCTAATAGCTTTATTTCCCCAACTTCATCCATCAAGCTGGAGTCCTTCATTTTTTTTCCATAGAGAGCTTTCATAAGGATCCATCTGAATACTGAAGTGAAAGATATTATTATAAGAAAATTCCACCAATGGTATGTGTTGATCCCAACCACCTTTGAAATCCATAGAGCAAGCTCTCAACAAATCTTCTAGAGTTTGAATTGTTCTCTCAGACTGACCATATGTCTGAGGATGATAAGCAGTGCTGAAACTCGACTCTGTATCCAGAGTATGCTGAAGACTTCTCCAGATCTTTGAGGTAAATCTCGGATCCCGATCAGATATAATAGAAAGTGGTACTCCCTGCAATCTTACCACTTCTTTTACATATATCCTGTCAATCTGATCCAGAGAGAAATCCTCTCTAATAGCAATGAAGTGTGCATACTTTGTAAGATGATCAACTATGAACTCGATAGCATTATTTCCTATGGATGTTTTAGGAAGTCCTGTGACAATGTGTAACGCCCCGACCCCAGCTACCCAGAGTCGGTGCATTACTTCGTAACATTGGCATGATCACAAAAGATCAAGTCTCGAAAGACCGATTAGTTTAGTAGCCTTGGAAACACTAGATACATTCATAATTCTTTCATTACATCAAAAATTAAACGAACTACAATAACATGGTCTTCATAGTCCACACTCATTTCCTCACTGACTATTCTTTCAAGTCAGTCATAATACACTTCTTCACATCCTGGAAAATATTAAAACATTGAAAGGGGTGAGCTCAGATTCTCAGTAAGGATAACAATATTGCGGAAGCTTTTATAAGAAAACATAAGCATTTAAGGCAATGTATAACTAAAACAAAAGCCTTATTGAACTTGAACTTCAGCATAATATGGAAAAAGAAAAATAAAATAATGCCATTACTTACTCTCATGGATATTCTACTAGACGAATAATCACATGAAATATCAATAACCACTTTCATAATGAGGGAATGTATAATGCCAGACATTCTGAAACACTTTGTCAAGGCCTCGGCCAAGACGTCTAAAATGATTAAGGCCTCGGCCAAAACCATAAATCAAATTGGGAAAGGGCCTCGGCCAATTCCATTTATAGTTGTCTCATGAGACCTACCGATGCATCGAGGAGCTATAGCGGGCTCCACCCGTCACTTATTAAGTCCAATACATTCCTCATATGAATAGGTTTAAACATATCATAAACCATAACATAATCGTATCACATAAAACATGCATAAAGTAAACATAACATTTCCACATTTCAATCACATGATATCAATACAACACATTGATATAATAAAAACGCTTTCAAAACCATTTTCAATACCAAAATAAAATAAAGTTAAAACTTTGTATTTATTTTTCATTAAAAAAAGTGATGGCTTGTAGAGGAAGCTGAAACTCAAATAATGGACACGGTGGTGGAGAAGTCGTTGTCGCCACATATGTACGGAAAGAAAAACATTCCCTTTTGTCGTTTAGCAAAACTCTTCGTATAAAAACGATTCCTTTTGAATAAACGTAAAAGTCAAAGGGGTTTATACACCGTATAAAAGAAAGTTGTGTATAAAACCAGGTATGCCTCAATGAAAGGGGATCGAGATGAAGTCCTTAAAAAGAACATTTTTAAAATAAAATAGATCTATTATGTGTACTCACTATAGGTACAAATAAATAAAGTAAAAATACAAAATAGGACAGAATAATATCATGACATAATTTGAAAGTAGGAGATTAACCCAAAGAATGGAAATTGGGTTAAGAAATTACCTTAACTTGTGTCTGACTTGACTGAACCATTCTTTAACCTCCTGAATAATAAACTAGAGTTAATATATACCTTATTAAGAACCATTTTCAATTTCATTATCCTTTTTATATCACTTATTACAATGTTATGAACATTATGTAATTATTTAAGTTAATAACGGTCGTTTTGTCGATCTTTGGTACTTGAGTCAACAATAAACTTCTTATAATTACAAGTTGTTTATGTGGTAGAATATCCATTATCTCCAGAATTATATTCATGATTTAGATGTCATATATATCTTATATATCCAGTATATACATTCATTTATAATATTACGTAACATTTAGAGGTAAGAAATGAAATGCACCGTTCATGGAGATGGTAAGCCGTACGTATGCATGGACACTACTTTCATTTCAATTTCATATTTAATGGAACAAAATCATAATGATATAAATGTATAATATAATTCCATTATAATATAGTGTATAATACAATTTACTCTATCCTTTATACATCCCACATATTGCATTAATGATTCAAATCACTTTGAGGGGGCGGTAGTCCGCACTTCCTAAAATGAAATTATCGTGTTTTACCCATAATGAAAATCATAATGTATGCCATAAATAAGAAATACATAAGCATAAGTAAAACATACACATATTATATATAAAAATATTGACATCTTAATGGCCACCTTTGAAGGTGTTATATGAGTGTTGAACAATCACCGTTTCGTGAGGCAGAAATTCCACATCCACAGAAACCGTATGTTCTTCAACCATTACATGTAGTTGTGTGTAAGTGTAGCTCGAATACATCTTATAACAACATCCTAGTATATTGAGGATACTGGTGTTGTTACAAAAGAAATGAATAAAAAGAGTTTAGGGGGTTGTAGAAGAAAATCAAAACAAAACAACATTAGAGAATACATTACCTCAAAATCGGGTAACTCTTTTTGATTTGAGCCAAAGGATTCCTTGAGAAGAGTTCTGCCCAAAGTGAGGCTTCTAGGAGTAAGAGGGGGAAGTTGGGAGAGTATTTGGGCAGAGGTTGGCCGAGCCAAATGGCTTGATGGTGTGAATATGGTGGGAGAGGTGGGGGCCTTTTATAAGTGGAGAGGAGGGGCTCTTTTGGAAAGATTGAAATGTTACATTATTATACAATGCTTTTCGGATTCTAAAGGTCCCACACTTATATAATTCGTGGATAAGGTGATAATGGTTCTAAATATCTTCATCCAATAGGCTTTGGACGAGTGTAAGCCCTGGATTTTGCATTATCTTCTCATTTTATTTAAATCGTTAAATAATGATGTCATCGCCGCATCATAATGATGTCATAAATAAGTTATTTTATTTAATGTCTAAAAATTATAAAAAAATACTATGATGTAGGAAATCTTTTTATCTTTCTAATGAATATTTATAATCAAAATTTGGACTTGTGTAACCCCACTTAAAAACTAGTTTATTAAAAACACTCATGTTTGTGTCAATTTAATTTTAACATTAAATAAATATATATTAATGTCATTTTCCAACTAAAGTGGCTCCATGGGGTCCCCAAGTTGACCCATGGGTTTTCTTGGTCGGCCATGACTCATCCAATAGTAGTAGGACAAGTGTCATGCTCATCTCATATTATTAAAACATTATTTGTACCTTAAACTACACTAATTACCTCTAATCGTGATTAAGAACTTAAAAGTTACTATTCACCAAAAAATTATTTTAATCTCATTGAACCACATTCTACTTCTTAATGACAACCATTTATGTCTGATTTTTGAAAATCAAATCACAGAAGTGGTAATATTTCATTTAAACGAAAAATCAGTTATTTAACTACCAATTAGTGGTTTCACTATTCATCAAAAATTGAAGTTTTTCAGAACAAGGCCAAAATTTCACCCTAAGCTATAATTGATATTCCGAATTCAAAAATGATGTCTATTTTACAAAATTACAAACATATAAGTGGCATTAATGAATTTTATAATTAATTCCCGCTGTTACGACAAATAGCGTGTTTTTAAGAAATAATTTATATCAAAAGATTGGCAATTGTTTATGTCCAATTTCAATGTTAAATTAATTCTAATGACCACCATTGGATAAAATGGTAAAAATATATTCTAATTATACCTTAAAACCACTAAATAGTACAATTTATCACAATAAATTATTTTTATTAAAAAAGTTGTTTTAAAGTATTTTTCACTATTCATAAAAAATTAGAAGTTCTCAGAAAAATACCAAAAATTCAACATAGACTAATTTCGATATTCCGAATCCAAAAATGAAGTCCATTTTGAAATATAAAATTTCTATAATTTTAAAAAGTGGTTATTACTATTCATAACGGCTACTTTGATTAGTCGCGGTGTTTTAGAACTCGAAGTTGCGTATAATGCAAGCTATTGCATTATTGAATGAGAAGCGTATCGTGGAAGCTCGGGGTGTTACATTCTCCCCTCCTTCAATAAATTGCATCCTCGCAATTTGAAATTTTTCTTTGAAAATAAAAGGTTGAAAAGAGAAAATACCTTTGTGGAAAACCCACATCGGAAATAAGGTTAATAAATATATAACATTAAAAGAAAGCAGGATAAGTACAAAGGTCACCCGATATAGCCCATTCTAGGATTATATGAAAATATGGATATGGAGGAGAAACAAACCATCAAGGTCTGATGGAGAGTTATGGAAAACAGGATTAGGAGAAAGTTTAACCACAAGAAAATCACAAACTTGTGATTGGTTAAACGGTCATTGAATCCCCAGTTGGAAAAGTTAACCGACAACATTTTTGTTTTAAGTTACCTTTTATAATGTTGAGGAATTTATTTAGGAGATTTACTAAGAACGTAAGGGAATATACATACATTTTATGTATACTTTCATTCGTTAATAAGTTTTTACCACAAACCCCACTTTTACTCCAAATGGTAACGGAACTCGAAAATATTCTATTTATCCTAATTGTATAAGGTTCAAAATGTTAACACATACCATTTAGATTAGTAAAACTATTTTGTAATAACCAGGGACTTCCTGTAGGCTAGTGGTAGGAAATAAAGGCTTGTCGCACTATGGTTGTGGGTTCCATTCCTGCAGCTTTGTCCGACGCGACGGGTTACTCCCCACCCTGCAGGTTGTCCTTTTCCTAAAACTATAGTATTATAATATTACAAAAATAATCTTCAGAAATTCTTTAACCTTAAACAATACTATCCATGGTTCAACTTAATCCATTCCAACCTTAATAGTTATCCAAAATACCTCCATCCAGACTTTCTCTAAAAGGTCTCTAAATTCCAAAATCAATTGTAACATCAGATTCCCCAAACAAAGAAAAGTTTCTCTTATTGTCACATACTAAAAATATGATTACCTTAATCATATTAAAACCTTACTAAAATCAACAAGTACTGCAGTACAATCCATATATATATATCACATTATTCATATAACCAGAATATAATCCTTGAGTCCAAAAGCACCAATACATTAATTATTCCGCTTCAACTGTAGTCACAGCATAAGATTGGCCTTGATCCCTTGGACTTTTCTGAGGTAAGTTTCCCTGATGCTTAGGACATTCATTTGCATAATTCCCTATTTCCCTACAATTGTAGCATTCAACTTTGATAGCCTCTTTCTTTCCCTTGCAATCACGAGCCTGGTGACCCTTTTCTTCACATTTATAACAAACTCCCATTCCTTTTATGCAAGTACCAGGGTGATTCTTCCCACAATTATCACATAATGGAAAATCCTTCTTTCCCTTTTTCCCATTATCTGTCTCTTGTTCCACCGTTATCTTCTTCTCTTGCTTTACTTTGTTGTCATAAGACTTAGAGAATTCCTTTTCTGTCTTGATAGCACACGAGACAATATCTTCGTATGATGAGAAGGATTGTGATACTAAAGCTCGACGGAGAAATGGTTTTAACCCATTAAAGAAACGATCAATCTTACTCCATGGGTTACGTATATAATCGGCAGCATGCCTCGCTAACCTTGTAAAGTTAGCCTCATACTTTGCGACATTCTCATCCTCCTTCTGCCTCAAACTCAGAAATTGCCTTTCCATATCTGCTCAATGGTCACGAGGAAAATATTTTTCTGAAAATAGATCTTTGAACTCCCTCCATTCCATATTCGATACGTCATCATCTTCCTTTGTGTTTTGAATCAGTGACCACCACTGATCGGCATCTCCAATGAGGCGGTAAACTGCCATGACAACCTTCTCCCTTTCACTACTCCCCAAGGCATGGAATATTTTCTCTAAGGAATTTATCCATTGCTCAGCTACTGTAGGATTTGTACTCCCATTGAAGGTTGGTGGTTGTTGCCTCATGAAAAGGTCTAGCATTGATCCGCCACGTTGCGGATCAGGGTGCTCCATACGAGTAAGGTTATTATTCATAACCTGTGTGAGTTGTCCCAGTACGGTGAGAAGCTGATCAGCACCAGTTGTATCTCCAGATCCACAATAATTATCTTGAGCAGGAGGGTAATCCCTACACGGAGTTCGTGCATTGATACGGTTTCCATTCCTTCCACTAGGCACCATTTCTAAACAATGGCATAAACTAGATTAGTTTATGAATCAAAATACATAATTCCATACTTGTTAAACACTTTACATAAATTGAACTATTTATGGATATAATCCATAATCATAAGAATGTTTTCTTTGAGGAATTATATACTCATAAACCCTACATATTGGTTTGTAAAGAAAATGAGAATTATCCTAAGCAAATCCCTCGGGAGTGTCGTAACCAAGAGTGCAGCAAGGCCCGTTGTCGTGCACCAGTTCCCGTTTGAGTCTAGCTCAAAGCGGTGTTTTCAGGTTTTACCCCTAGGTACATCTGTGCCAGAGCCGCCTCTACCTGCTCATATCCAGACAGGGATGTATTGCTCGGAAAACTCACAACATCTATATAATACCAAAATTCTAGGAAGCTCTTCTATACTAATCCTCAAAGTCTATCTTTGGTGTATGTGCTCTAATCAGAGTTTATCTAAATCTAGCTTCTAAGGTTAGTACTAAACTGCCTCTGATACCAACTGTAACACCCCGACCCCAGCTACCCAGAGTCGGTGCATTACTTCATAACATTGGCATGATCACAAAAGATCAAGTCTCGAAAGACCGATTAGTTCAGTAGCCTTGGAAACACTAGATACATTCATAATTCTTTCATTACATCAAAAAGTAAACAGACTACAATAACATGGTCTTCATAGTCCACACTCATATCCTCACTGACTATTCTTGCAAGTCAGTCATAATACACTTCTTCACATCCTGGAAAATATTAAAACATTGAAAGGGGTGAGATCAGATGCTCAGTAAGGATAACAATATTGCGGATGCTTTTATAAGAAAACATAAGCATTTAAGGCAATGTAAAACTAAAACAAAAGCCTTATTGAACTTGAACTTCAGCATAATATGGAAAAAGTAAAATAAAATAATGCCACTACTTACTCTCATAGATATTCTACTAGACGAATAATAACATGAAATATCAATAACCACTTTCATAATGAGAGAATGTATAATGCCAGACATTCTGAAACACATTGTCAAGGCCTCGGCCAAGACGTCTAAAATGATTAAGGCCTCGGCCAAAACCATAAATCAAATTGGGAAAGGGCCTCTACCAATTCCACGTCTAGTTGTCTCATGAGACCTACCGATGCATCGAGGAGCTATAGCGGGCTCCACCCGTCACTTATTAAGTCCAATACATTTCTCATATGAATAGGTTTAAACATATCATAAACCATAACATAATTGTATCACATAAAACATGCATAAAGGAAACATAACATTTCCACATTTCAATCACATGATATCAATACAACACATTGATATAATAAAAACGCTTTAAAACCATTTTCAATACCAAAATAAAATAAAGTTAAAACTTTGTATTTATTTTTCATTAAAAAAAGTGATGGCTTGTAGAGGAAGCTGAAACTCAAATAATGGACACGGCGGTGGAGAAGTCGTTGTCGCCACATATGTACGGAAAGAAAAACATTCCCTTTTGTCGTTTAGCAAAACTCTTCGTATAAAAAAGATTCCTTTTGAATAAACATAAAAGTCAAAGGGGTTTATACACCGTGTAAAAGAAAGTTGTGTATAAAACCAAGTATGCCTCAATGAATGGAGATCGAGACGAAGTCCTTAAAAAGAACATTTTTAAAATAAAATATATCTATTATGTGTACTCACTATTGGTACACATAAATAATGTAAAAATACAAAATAGGACAGAATAATATCATGACATAATTTGAAAGTAGGAGATTAACCCAAAGAATGGAAATTGGGTTAAGAAAATCCCTTACCTCGTGTCTGACTTGACTCAACCCTTCTTTAACCTCTTGAATAATAAAATAGAGTTAATATATACCTTATTAAGAACCATTTTCAATTTCATTATCCTTTTTATATGACTTATTACAATGTTATGAACATTATGTAATTATTTATGTTAATAACGGTCGTTTTGTCGATCTTTGGTACTTGAGTCAACAATAAACTTCTTATAATTACAAGTTGTTTATGTGGTAGAATATCCATTATATCCAGAATTATATTCATGATTTAGATGTCATATATATCTTATATATCCAGTATATACATTCATTTATAATATTACGTAACATTTAGAGGTAATAAATGAAATGCACCGTTCATGGAGACGGTAAGCCGTACGTACGCAGGAACGCTACTTTCATTTCAATTTCATATTTAATGGAACGAAATCATAATGATATAAATGTATAATATAATTCCATTATAATATAGTGTATAATACCATTTACTCCATCCTTTATACATCCCACATATGGCATTAAGGATTCAAATCACTTTGAGGGGGCGGTAGTCCGCACTTCCTAAAATGAAATTATCGTGTTTTACCCATAATGAAAATAATAAAGTATGCCATAAATGAGAAATACAGAAGCATAATTAAAACATAAACATATTATATATAAAAATAGTGACATCTTAATGGCCACCTTTGAAGGTGTTATATGAGTGTTGAACAATCATCGTTTCGTGAGGCATAAATTCACCATCCACAGAAACCGTATGTTCTTTAACCATTAGATGTAGGTGTGTGTAAGTGTAGCTAGAATACATCTTATAACAACATCCTAGTATATTGAGGATACTGGTCTTGTTACAAAAGAAATGAATAAAAAGAGTTTAGGGGGTTGGAGAAGAAAATCAAAACAAAACAACATTAGAGAAGACATTACCTCAAAATCGGGTAACTCTTTTTGATTTGAGCCAAAGGCTTCCTTGAGAAGAGTTATTCCCAAAGTGAGGATTCTAGGAGTAAGAGGGGCAAGTTGGGAGAGTATTTGGGCAGAGTTTGTCCGATTCAAATGGCTTGAAGGTGTGAATAAGGTGGGAGAGGTGGGGGCCTTTTATAAGTGGAGAGGAGGGGCTCTTTTGGAAAGATTGAAATGTTACATTATAATACAATGCTTTTCAGATTCTAAAGGTCCCACACTTATATAATTCTTGGATAAGGTTATTAGGGTTCGATATATCTTCATCCAATAGGCTTTGGACGAGTGTAAGCCTTGTATTTTGCATTATCTTCTCATTTTATTTAAATCGTTTAATAATGAGATCATCGCCGCATCATAATGATGTCATATATAAGTTTTTTTATTTAATGTCTAAAAATTATCAAAAAAATACTATGATGTAGGAAATCCTTTTAGATTTCTAATGAATATTTATAATCAAAATTTGGACTTGTGTAACCCCACTTAAATACTATTTTAGTAAAACAACTCATGTTTGTGTCAATTTAATTTTAACATTAAATAAATATATATTAATGTCATTTTCCAACTAAAGTGGCTCCATGGGGTCCCCAAGTTGACCCATGGGTTGTCTTGGTCGGCCATGACTAATCCAATAGGAGTAGGACAAGTGTCATGCTCATCTCATATTATTAAAACATTATTTGTACCTTAAACTACACTAATTACCTCTAATTGCGATTAAGAACTTAAAAGTTACTATTCACCAAAAAATTATTTTAATCTCATTGAACCACATTTTACTTCTTAATGACAACCATGTATGTCGGATTTTTGAAAATCAAATCACAGAAGTGGTAATATTTCATTTAAACGAAAAATCAGTTATTTAACTACCACTTAGTGGTTTCACTATTCATCAAAAATTGAAGTTTTTCAGAACAAGGCCAAAATTTCACCCTAAGCTATAATTGATATTCCGAATTCAAAAATGATGTATATTTTACAAAATTCCAAACATATAAGTTTCATTAATTAATTTTATCATTAATTCCTGCAGTTACGACAAATAGCGTGTTTTTAAGAAACAATTTATATCAAAAGATTGGCAATTGTTTATGTCCAATTTCAATGTTAAATTAATTCTAATGACCACCATTGGATAAAATGGTAAAAATATATTCTAATTATACCTTAAAACCACTAAATAGTATAATTTATCACAATAAATTATTTTGATTAAAAAATTTGTTTTAAAGTATTTTTCACAATTCATAAAAAATTAGAAGTTCTCAGAAAAATACCAAAAATTCTACATAGGCTAATTTCGATGTTCCGAATCCAAAAATGAAGTCCATTTTGAAATATAAAATTTCTATAATTTTAAAAAGTGGTTATTACTATTCATAACGGCTACTTTGATTAGTCGCGGTGTTTTAGAACTCGAAGTTGCGTACAATGCAAGCTATTGCATTATTGAATGAGAAGCGTATCGTGGAAGCTCGGGGTGTTACACAATGTCCATAGTGATGTTTTTCCATTTCCATTCGGGTAGGGGTAATGGTTGTAACATACCCTTAGGCTTCTGTCTCTCAGCTTTAACTTGCTAACAAACCAAGCATCGAGAGACATATTCATCAACATATCTTTTCATGCCATCCCCACAGCATTACTCTTTCAGGTCCCTATACATCTTCGTTCTTCCAGGATGAATAGAGAATGAAGAACTGTGAGCGTCATCCATCAGCCCCTTCTTTAATTCGGGGATGGGAGGAAGACAAACCGGATTGCTGAACTTTTTTATCCCATCACAATCAAGGTTGAATTCAGGAATATTTCTCACCTTCTTTTGTAACTCTAAATCTTCTTTCTGCTCCTCTTTAATCTTCACATGTATAGATGGTTGAACATTCATTTGATAAAGATAAGAATTTTCCATTTCCATTATAATTCCAAGATCCATCCTTTGTAAATCCATAAATATTGGATCTTTTGTGATCCTCATCACGGATAAACTGGCATGGTCTTGTCGACATAATGTATCTTCCACCTTGTTTGCATTCCCAAGGTGGTAATTAATTGAGCAGTCATAATCCTTAATCAGCTCTAACCATCCTCTTGGGCGCATATTCAGCTCCTTTTGTGTGAAAATATACTTTACACTTCTATGATTAGTATAAATTTCACACCTTTTTCCAAAAAGATAATGCCTCCAAATCTTTAATGCAAAAATTACCGCAGCTAACTCCAAATCATGTGTTGGGTAATTTTGCTCATGGATTTTCAACTGTCATGAGGCATAAGCTATCACCATATCATTTTGAAAAAGAACACACCCCAGCCCCTTCTTGGATGCATCACTATAGATCACAAACCTTTCTCCACTACAAGTCAGTGTGAGCACAGGTGCACTGGATAACTTTCTTTTCAACTCCTTGAAATTCTCTTCACATTCTTCCGTCCAAACAAACTTAACTCCTTTTCGAGTCAACCTGGTGAGTGGATTATATAATCATGAAAAAACATTCACAAAACATCGATAATATCCAGCCAAACCCAGAAAACTTCGGATCTCAGTTACTGTTGTTGGTCTCGACCATCTTTCGATAATCTCTGTTTTTGCTAGATCCACAGATATCCCCTCTTTTGAGATTATGTGACCGAAAGATGAAACTATTTGATGCCAAAATTCACACTTGTTAAATTTGGAATAAAGTTTCTCTTTTCTCAGGGTCTTCAAAATAATTCTCAAGTGATCTTCATGTTCTTCCTTGCTCTTTGAATAGACAAGAATGTTGTCTATAAAGACTACCACAAATTGATCAAGATAGTCTCTAAAGACTCTATTCATCAGATCCATGAAGATAGCTGGGGAATCATTAAGAACAAATGGAATCACTAAAAATTCATAGTTTCCATAACTTGTATGGAAAGTCGTCTTTGGTATATTCTCCCTTTTGACCCTTAATTGATGATACCCTGAATGAAGATCAATCTTGGAAAAGTATTGAGCTCCGCGTAGTTAGTCAAATAAGTCATCAATGTGTGGGAGAGGATATTTTATCTTGATAGTGATCTTGTTAAGTTCTCGATAATCAATGTGGAGCCTCATTGATCCATCTTTCTTCTTAACAAACAGAACAGGTTCTCCCCAAGGTGACGCACTAGGGCGTATGAATCCCTTATCGATATTCTCTTGGAGTTTCTTCTTCAATTCATGCAACTCAATTGGGGACATTCTATAAGGCGTCTTTGAAATAGGTAAAGCACCCGGTACATGTTCTATTGAAAACTCAACTTCATGATTTGGTGGTAGACCCGACAATTCCTCCAGAATGACATCATCAAACTCCCGTACAATGGGCATATTATTAATCGCGAGTTTCTCACCACCCATTTGAGATAAATAACCCTCATTTAGTGGAATCAAGACCCATAAGATGGATGAAATTTCCACTGGAAGGTTATGTTCATCCTTGCATCGATAGACGGTCATAGATTGATCTGGAATATGAAATGTGA
The DNA here is from genome assembly GCA_963277665.1 of Viscum album. Lineage (NCBI taxonomy): Eukaryota > Viridiplantae > Streptophyta > Magnoliopsida > Santalales > Viscaceae > Viscum > Viscum album. Next base: position 1,033,056,387 of record OY728150.1, read on the forward strand.
CTTCCCTTATTTGTAAATTGATATGAACTCCATATAACGAAATCCAATCCATTCCAAGAGTCACAACAAATTCCACTATAGGAAGGATCACAATATTTGCAGGAAGCACATTCGCACAAACTTCAATCGGAGAAGAATTATAAACATTTCATGCGATTGTTGTGCCATTAGTGGTTGTCACAGCTAACTCAACATCTAATTGTTGAGGTAATACGGTGATACCCATAGAAAATTCATCAGAAATAAAAGAGTGGGTGGACCCAGAATCAAATAAAACATTTTCTACTTTAGAGTGGATGGTATGTGTACCTTTCACCACTTCGTTATCGTACTCCACATCGCTGATAGAAATTTCATGTGACTTTACTTTTTCTTTAGCCTTAAGATTTTGTTGATGTAGATAATCATCAACAACCCTTGGATTAGGGCATTTATTGGCATAATGCCCCATCTCCTTGCACTTGAAACATTGAAGTATAGTAGGTTCATTCTACGTATCCCTTCCTTTGTTTGCATCATTAGAAATATTCTTCCCATCATTGAGGCATTCAAATGCCCGATGACCTTCCTTTCCACATTAGAATCATTTACTTGTCCCTTTAAGACAACTCCCTCCATGTTTCTTTCCACACTTTGAGCATAAAGGAAAGCTCATCTTCTTTTCTGTGTTCTCTTTAGATTTTCTTTTGAATTCCATTTTCCTCTTCTTATCAAACCCATATGACTGATGGGTTACTCCAATCTCCATCTCGACTTTGAGAGCACATCGAACAATTTCCTCATAGCTATTGAAGTCCCTTATGGCTAACGCCCTTCGAAGACTTGGTTTTAAGCCACTAAAGAATCAATCGATCTTACTCTCAGGTTGGATAATAATACTAGAAGCGTACCTTGCAAGTATTGTAAAATTTTCTTCATAGGTACCAACAGATTCATCATCCTCTTGCTTCAGTTCAAGAAACGCTTTATCCATCTCTGTTCGGAGAATACGAGGGAAGTACTTATAGAAAAATAAGTTCTTGAACTCGTCCCATTCCATGGATTCAATTTCATCCCTTTGCCTCGTATTCTTGATAAGATTCCACCATTGATCAGCATCTCCTCCGAAATGATACCATGATTGGATGAATTTATCATTTTCATAACATTGAAGAACAGAAAATATCTTTTCAGTAGTACTAATCCATTGTTCAGTAATTAATGGATCAGTAGACCCGCTGAATAAAGGTGGACGCTGCCTCATGAAGGATTCAACAGCATTTTGCTCCTTCCTTTTCTCGTTTGGATGTCCTGCATGATTCATATCTTGAGAAAGTTGTGTGAGCATGGCTACAAGATTTCGCATTCCAGCTCCCATAACGTTTTGTTGCTCAGGGGGACAATCATTGCATTGTCTGTCGCATTCCTCATTAACACAGTTCCATCGAGTTCCAGCCATTAACTAAAACCAAGAAGAATAGTGTGAGAAAAACTAATTATAATAGGAAAACCACATAATCAAGAATAAAATTTCACACTTAAGGTCTTATCCTAGGTTATTTATGGTCATTTCTAAAACACTGTGATTTTATTCTATGCTTAGACTTTTCCTTAGGGTTCTTACTAAGGCTTTCACATCCTAGTTTCCAAAGGTTGACTATACCTTTCCTCAAATACCAACTATAACGACCCATACTTTACATAAATTTTTATTACTTCAAAATTTAAGCACACATATTACCACATATAACAAAACCAGGAAATGACCGTATAGGTATAGTGTCTTTAGAAGCTGGGAAACATAAACAACTGGTTCATAAATCGTCTACACTATCTCCCATTTATTTCATCATATCTATAGTCCCTTTTGGCATATCTTACTTAATAACCTTCTTCCTGAACTGGGGGAAAGAAAACATAAAAAATGGTGATCTCAAATGCCCAGTAAGTTTAAACAAAACAAAAATCAATCACATCATATTCATAAGAACATAACATTTTGGAAATCTTAACCTGCAAAAGAGAGCATAATTTCATAACATGGGATAAATCATAGTAGTGAAATGAAATCCCAATAATCATAACATAAAACATGAAACTTTGTGTCATATACACATAATCATAGAGAATCATTTCTTATTAGTCAAGATCATTTCCAATACTATCTTTGTGGACAAAGTCCATTTCTGAACCGAGTTCACTCCTCATTTCAGTCTTGTTTCACTGAACCTGTTTAACCTGCCGTTCCAGCCATGTCTATCTCATGAGATATAAAATCTTTACCCAATGCATTGGAGGGAGATATAGGTCCCACCCATCTCATAGTGATACCATTCCTATGTGTGCCACAAAATCATAAATCATACATCATTGCATAACCCATTTAATAAAAATGGGATTTTAAACAACATGACATCATAAAACAATTCATATAAGATAAAGGAATTCATAAAAATAATCCCATCACAACATAATCTAATCAATGTAATAATAGGGATAGAAACAGAACCCTTTATTATCTTATATGGAAAATAATTTTGATAAAACACTTGAACTCCATTCTTGAGGAAAATATCTTTTCTACATCAAAAACATTTTCCTTTCTTAACATGTCATACAATTTTAAACTAAAAGAATTTGATTAAAAATATAAATGAAAACTTGTAAAGTAATCTTCTTGGAAATAATGTTTTAAAAATCCATTGATTCCGTATAAGTTAAAAAAACATTCTTCTTGTACTTTTGTCGGAAAAGTCAAAAAGTACCTCGTACGAAAAAACGACAAAAGATTCCTTTCATATCCTTTACTAAAAACTCACCGAAGGGTAAATTTGGATTTAAAAATTTGTAGGTGGATTTAAACAATATTACATATTGAGGGAACATGAACGTGGATGATAAAATACACCCCAGTAAATACCAAAGTATAAACAATCTTAGATAAAAATGAGATTGTGATATTTTCCCTTACCTTAGGTCCATTTTGCTTCGTAAGTGTTCAAACCTCCTGTATAATGATTTAAATAATGTTATTGACTTATTCTGTAATCATACATATTTTTATGATATCATATATGGTCATATACTTAGCTTATTATTAGTAATATCTCATTCCTACTTGTTATTCGGGTGTTTATTACTTTTTGTTCTTATGCGTGTATTGTCGAATAAATTATTATTCTTCATTTTAGGTTATAGCTACCTCATTTACAGAATGGTATTAGTGTAATATATATCATATTCATTCATTCAATTCATTTATATAATCATTATGCAATTAAGATCATGTAGAATGAGTCGCATCACATCGTGGAGACGATATTCCGTACGTACGCACGAGCGATGATATCGTTCCCATGATTGTGGAATTGTATTGGAGTGTATATATACTATTTCAGAATAAATATCACTTTAAAATAATCATATATTGTCATTAGTTACACCACTATACCCATCCATGTAAGGTGGTGGTGGAAAATAGATTACACCACGGGGTGGAGACGGTATTCCGTACGTACGCACGCGCGGTGATTTCGTTTTCCGTAGGATGGATAGATGGTGAAATACGGTTGTTTCATACTTATAATAACATATAAGTATATGAGTGATACTGATTTTATTACTTCATAATGAAACAACTAAATAAGAAGATGTGGAAGAAGAAATAAAGATGAAATAATTGGTAACAGACATTACCTCTTCTTCGAATCGTTTCTTTGAGACCTCATTTTAGGGCAGTAAAATTGGTCTTTGAAGAAGACCAGGACCTCTAGGATGTCTCTAGGGAAGTGGAGAGAAGAAATTGGAAGGGTTTGGCTGAGCTGGACGGCTCACAGTGTTGTGAGGAAGAGAGGGAGGAGGTTCCCTTTTATAAGGGAGGAGAGGGGCTCCTTTGGAAAACTAAAAATATTATTTTATTATAAAGTCAAATTCGGTTCTTAATAGATCCAAATTGATATATTTCGAAGGTAAGGTGGTTATGGGTCGAAATCCTCTCATCAAATAGAATTTATACAAGTTCAGCTATCAATTGTAACCTTATCATTTAGATTTAACTTTAAGTTAGATAATTTAACTTTTACCGTGTCCTCTTGTTTTCATACACTATAAGGTTAATAAAATTACTATATCAAGCCAAAAGAACCCCAACTTGTTTATTTTTAATATATATAACCTTATCTAAGTTATTTGGCCGAACATTACATTTTTAGGAATAAATTTACAATTAATAAGATAATATTTGTTTTAAAAACTATTTTATGTCAATTTTGACATTATTTAGTAATTGATTTTTTTGAAAATCATAACATAATTATTAGTTAGAAAAAAGTTAATTAAATCAATACTAACATGTCATATTAACCAATAAAATTAGTTTAATTCATAAAAAGTCTCAAATTACATTTATTTGGGTATTTATAACATAAATTATGTCAGTATTTCTTTAATAAGATAATTACTCCATCATCATTGTGTCATAAATAAAAAAAATTATTTAATTTCTAAATATTACAAATAAAATAACATTATGTAGGAAATTGTTTTATCTTTCTAATTAATATTTTTAGCCTAATTTATCTTATGTATAACCCCGTATTAAAAATGATTTACTTATTAAACTTTGATTTTAACTATTTTAACCCTTCTTTAAATAAATTAATAATAAATGTCCTAATCTAATCCAAGTGGGCTAAATGGTCATATATTATTCCTAAGGTTGTTTTTGGTCGAATTACACTTATCAAATATAATTAGGACATGTGTTAGGGTAATAATAATAACACTTTTACCCTTAATTTCCCTATTTATTTTTAACCGTGGTAAAAAAAGTAAAAATTTACTATTCACCAAAAATTATTTTCATCTCATTTAACCACATTTTAGACCTTGATATTAACCGTGTCTCTCTGATTTTCGAAATTCCACTCACAGAAGTGGTAAAATTATGGTTTATGAAAAAATCAGTTTTTTTAACCACCACTTAGTGGTTTCACTATTGAATGTTTTCAGAAAAATACCAAATTTTTACCATAGGATAATTTCGATATTCCGAATCCAAAAATGAAGTCCATTTTGAAAAATAATAATTATAAAATTTCAAAAAGTGTTTATTACTATGCATAACAACTAGTTTTAATAATATTTTAATAGCATAACATTGTTTAGTGAAACTCGATATTGCGTACGACGCAAGCTATTGAGAAAGGTCGCTGTTGAGTGTAAAGCAAGCCAAGCTAGTGTTGTGTGTAGTGAAAGATTCCTTTGATAAAAACAAAATATTTCTCATAAAAGTCTCGGGCGTTACATGTTTCTTTAGAAAATCATGTTCCACAACAACCATATTGTCTTAAGTCATTGATTCGGTTAATTCCCTTCATATATGGTCTATAGAAAATTATTTTTATAGACTTAGTGGAGGAATATATAATTATTTTGGAAACACATCAGTATATTCCCTCTCAATTGTCTTGTCCTCAAAGATGGTGCTTTCCATAGACTAAATCATTAGATCCATATGCACATGATAATAAGGAAATAATATCCATTCATTAGATGGTAACACTGAATATGATTCTTCCTCAACCTTTCATATGTATAGAATCGGGGAGTCGATTCAACATACCAAGAGAGATTTCCTTATAACGAAAAATTATGATATATCTATATAGATAAAATCTAATCCATTCCCATAATTGCATCAAATTAAACAAAAGGGAATATGAAAAGGATTTTGGGGATGTTCATCATAGAAATTGTGGTTGGGGAGGAGTTTTATACTTGGGATGCAATAATTTATACCTTTTCCATTTTCACTAATTGCATCACTTCCATTCATTGTGGGGGTGTCTGAATAGGTCTTTTAATCATTCATGATATGAAGGAATGTGGATAACTATGGATGATAACCCTACCTTTCACTTTTTGGATATTGTTCTAATTTATCAAATACAGACATATAAATGAATACTTTTGGATTATTAAAATAAAAAATAGGACTCCAATGACAATACAGGGATAACATATAAATTAAATCCATCATATTAATATATGTGTTTTTAGGATTAAATCTATGTTGTTAATAATTTATTTCATAACATTTATTATTATGGGAAATTCATTCCCATAGTAATAGTTTGTAATGAAATTATTATTTTCACAAAGGATATTTCCTATATTTGTCAAACCATGTGCACAGTCAGGCCTATTTTCATGTACCGGGTTTCCCTGAGTCTGGATCAGAATACCTTGTTGGAGTTGTGATACCTTGGAACATCATTCCCAAAACCATATCCACTTGTAGTATCCACCCATGTATGTTTATTCTTGATAAAACACTTTGTATATATTATCCAAAATTTAGGATTTTTTTTAATATTTAGTATTATGCCTATCAATTTGGAAGGAGTTTTTAAACCTAATCCCAAACAGAATTAAAATTTTCTGTTGATATAGACTATTACTTCCTTGATCTTTATTTCAAATTAATAATATATTTATTAGAATATACTACACATAATTCAACCATAATTATTGATATGTTGAGTGTATTTTTGAATTATTTACATTACATTATGACATAAAACAAGTAATGAAACTTTTATATTTGAAAATTATTTATCATGCACAATATTCAACTATGAAAATAAAATTACATGGGATAACTGGCGGACAAACATAAGTACGGCGGGAGATATAAATACATTTAATAGATTATACTTGTAATAAAATGAAGAGGATAATAAATTTTAATACAATAGGCATATAAATGGGGAATAAAATGTGTAGGATTCACAAACATGGATAAACGGACATGATGTAGAATGACAATCATATCATGGGATATGTGGAAAAATCCTAATAAAAAACATCATATAATTATTCCAAGAATAATCCCACAAAGGATGAATGGTGGACATAATAAAAAAATAAAATCAAGTTCATTCTAGATCCCACCATGACGTATCCTAAAACTTAACATTACCCATTTCATTGGAGAACTATTTGGACCACCCATCACATTCATTTCACATGCATGCTTATGTGTGCGATGTAGATAATAAAATATGGATTCATACATCATCATAATTTATTCCATGATCAAGTACTATTGAATAAAACTATATGAGTCCAAAATAAAAATTTTAATTTTCATAAATTTGAATATACTTGACAAGAAATGGGTATGGTCTTCACTACACAATTCTTTTGTCTGGGAAAAATTGCGGTGATATTTGAGTAGCATAATGATGTCACGTAAAAATTCATAAAATTTCATTATGAGATAGAACTTATCTCTCATACATAAAAAACTAAATTGAAGGTAATAGGTACATTAACAGACATTTAACAACAACATTAATTAAAAATATAGGGAATATGATATTGAGGAATCTTTAATAATGAAATGAATAGAAAGAACCCTTAAAAAATTAGTGCATGCTAACAGGGGTATATAAGGGTTAATAGGATGAAAAAATTAGAGTTTAGGGGGATATAATAATCTATGGATAGATGGTATGTAATGGGGATATATAAGAACATATCCTAATATGAGAAAATTGAAATTAAAAGGTATAACATAAAATGATTGCTTGATAGAAGAGAATAATAGAGGATCCCTTATTTGAGTGTGTGGCACATAAAGATTGGGATGAGATTTTTTAGAGATTGATGCACCTTGGGAGGAATTTAGGGAGTGGAGGATAAAGTTTCTTCAATCTATATAAATTTTGAATGAATAAAGATGGGTTCACAAATGGCTTTATATAGGAAAAGAGTGGGATTTCATTATTATTTATGTTTTGGACTCTAACATGATTAAAATTAAAAAACGATCCTTGGGTGTTTCCACATGGTTTATGAAAAAAGGAGTGGATTTTAAAATTTTATAAGAAATGGGAACTAAAATAACACCCTTTCTTAGGTCAATTTGAGTCACACCCAGAATGAAAAGATTTTAATACCATAAATTATATTATTTGTATTGGAGGATTCATATTATATTTAATATATATATATATATACATAAAACCACATTATTTTAATGGATAAACATATATTTTGTCTTATATATTATTTATCGTTATTATTACATCACTTTTTTGGTCATTATGATTTCCAAATACACAAATATATATATATATATGAAATTTAATTTTTACCTAAAAATTCAACTGTCTTAGAAAATTATGAAAAATACATTAATGAATAATTTTCACATTATGATTCAAATATAATATTCATTTATCTAAATAATTTTATATATTTTTTAATTTTCATATTTCAAATAATAACTATTATTTATTGAAAATGAAAGGTTTTTTGTTAATAATAGTTTTAAAACAATTATAAAAATTACATATGACATCATTAAAATTATAAGATCATTTATATTTATTAAACATTACATAATAATGATTTTTTGTGAAAATATTATTAATTTAAAAAATCACTTATTTAATGAAAATAAATTTCATAATTGAATTTGAATATAACTTAAAAATAGAAATTGTGTTTTACTGTATAGAAATATAAAATCATTTTTGATGTTATAATTATAGGATGAAAATATATTCAGAATCTTATACATAATAATATACATAATAATATTGATAGGTTCTTGAAATATATCCCTTTAATACACAGAAAAACTCTCTAGGAGTATGGTGCATGGTGGTGGAACATTCATTGGGTAGTTTGATGAACTAGGTTTAGGTTGTGATCTCGATGGGCATGAGCTTCTATTGTAAATGGTTGCACTCGTGCATATGTTTTTGTATCTCAGTATGGTCTTGGTAAAGGTAAAATCTTATAACTGAAATCTCCCTAGGAAAATCGAATATAAGGGCTTCATATAGTGCATTCCTAATGGTTTAGGCCATGACATCCTTTCTCTATGTAAATTGAATTTTTTAAAATCCTATATTTATAAAATCCATGTGATCACTGTTCAATAACTATATTATCAAAACAATAGATACTTAATGGGAATTTATACCCATATTGATATATTGAATAAAAGAAATACATGTGTTTTCTATGACCATATTACATAATAATGCATTTAATTGAATCAAAAGGGGAATCTTATTTAGTACAGTTCATGTCATTACAAAATTCATGACGAATGTTAGAAAAATATATATAATATTTTTGAGACCATTAATGTGATGGTGTTTTATGGGTATTTTATTGGTTAATAATTTTGGAGTGAACATTATTTCCTCTTGGTAATATTTCAAATAAGGATTCGATATTATCAAAATATTCTATATTAAATTTTGTTAATGAATATACGAAATAAGTAAATAAAAATATTAAGAAATTTTTTTTTGGGATTATCAACTTTCTATAGATGATTTTTTGATCCCATTAATTATATTACAGTTTATATACAATGATAGATTTAGGATATGTGAATAATTTTTTCAATTTCTAATTGAGTGATTTTAGGGGGAGAAATTATGAAATTGCGACCTAGTCTATGAGTAGATCATTATTATGAATATCAATTAGAGGAATGATATATAATTACAAAGCAGAGTATGTTTTAAAAAGTTACTTGGTGTTTTATACATGATTTTCTTTCAATTTTATATACGAGATAATGATATTTGGATTGTATTTTGTTATTTTAATGATTATAAGACCTTTTGTGATGTATTTAATTTTTTTGTAAAATGTTTAATGATAATAACTTCTAATTTATGGACTATAATGAAGTAGGATATATGATTTAGAGTATATTGTTATTGATTTATGTTTCTTGATATGTCTTCTAGTATTATTTAAATTTATTTGGATAATGTTTCATGTAATGTTTCTTTAGACTTCTTCCATGTGTTATTTCACTTTTTAAAACTATATGGTATTGTATTAAAATTTTTGATATTGAAATTTTGAGTTAATTAGTTTATTACAATATTTTTAATTAGGGTTTATTTTAATTTTGGATTGGTGATAGTAACTGTTTAAAAGATATTTCATCCTTGAATAGTGTATTTGGATTATGTAAAGTGGTTTTAGTTTGTAGTGATTTATTGTGTTCTTCATTGGAATTTTCAAATAGATTGGGTGATCATCGTGGGTATATTACTATATCAGTGGACTTTTATCCCTACAATACAATTGGTACACAAGACTTTTTTATTCATAATTCTTCTATGCATATTGGTATATGAAGTTTTGGGATGTTCATAGGTGGCCTAGATGTGATTTTCCCTTTATATAGGTAATACACAATCTCGAGTCCCAATTGTAAATTAGGTTTTATATGGTTTTGGTTATATGTATGGGGAACTCTTTTTTGTTCCCAATAATATTTTGTTTTAAGGATAGGGTTTATATTCTTATTAGGAAATTCTATATTTGAGTTTTTTTATTATAATACATTAATCCAACCAAACTTATCTTGGCATTATTTTTTATGTATTGCTTATTTTTAATAGCTTTAATATAGTGTCAACATTATAACCCTAAATCATTGTAAATTCTTTTATTATAAATTATTGTCTTTTTGGAGATTCTATATTGATGATGAAATCAAAATTAATAGCTCTTCAGAGTGAGGAATCATTCTAGGGAGTTTCAGTATTTGTGGAAATCAAATATATTAGGGACAACATGTATATGTTATTTTATAGAATTATATCAACAGTTATCATTTGTTTGTTATCCTATTATTATTCTTAGTAATTGATATGTGTTTGTGATCTAGTTTCACGATTCATCCTTTATCACTCCCATATACGGTATAGAATTGGTTTTTGATCAATTCCAAGGAGAGGATTTTTTTTATCATGATATGTAGTTGTATTTTGTTGGTTTTCTTCATCATAAAATTTCTAATCATTTTTCTTCCACACAGATAATGTTTTGTTTAATGGAATCAAACTACTTTCGTAATTAATGATCCATTTATTTTTCATGAGTCGTTTTTGTGTTATAATTAAGTAATTTGTGAATATTTATTATATGATAATTGGACATTGGTGACATGATACACTTCTATATTGGTCATATTATTATCCATCATTGTTAGTAATTTTTGTTTGTTCCCCATGTCCCATTGTTTTATATATCTCATATTCAATCAGTAGTATATAATACTTTAATATTTTAGGATAAAAATTCATTCATGGATTTATTAAGGAAAAAGGATTGATGGTGTGGATAATTTTCACAACTAGACCCCTATTATATTTTTTTTATAGAATTTAATTTTTTATTCTTTAAATTAACATTCAAGTTGAAATAAATTCTAATTAATAATTTTATAAATTCATGTATTGGGAAAATGATTAGTACATAGTTATTACTAACCACATATAAAACCATGAATATTCCTAAATTTTTTAATTGATCTAATTACTCATTTGAAAAAATGTTGGTTTAACCATGTGGCTATCTCACATGTCATGCTTCAAGTTTTACAATCTCAATTACATGATGGTTGCATTTTCTCTAATTAATATTTGGTACCATGTGGTATACTTAGGTAACTAATTTTATTAATAAGTATAAAAATAAAATTTATAATAAAATTTTATATTTATAAATACTATGTTCAGTTTTTTATAATCCTAACTAATATTTTACAATATGAAATTATTTATATATTGTTTCTATTAATTATTTTGGTATATTTTATTTATATAATTTTCAAAAATCCGTTTTTTTAGTAATTTAATTTATTTAATTTTTTTTACAATTTTAATTTTATCATTCAAATAAATTCAAAGGCTAAATAGACAATTATTCTAGAAACATACTTTATACATTACATATGAAGTTGATAAAATAGAGTTATATATTCACAGTAATAATATTTGATAAAATAGATTAATTTTTTTGGAACCAATTGTTATCTACAATGTTTTATGATCTATTTTATTTTTTGGAATTAATCATAAATTATGTAGATAAAAACTCGCATCCTCATTAACATGAAAAATGTAATATTTAAAATTATAATATTAATGGACATAAAACCTGATTAAATATTTTTTAAAATTTTTAGATGATGTATAATTGAAATAAAACCATCCCCTAATAAATTATTGAAAAAAATTAGAGAATCATGAAAATGTGAATATTTATACATATTTATATTATGATGATATATTGAAAAAAATTAATTTCTCCCAATTTATAAAAGGGTCCTCTCACCAACACTTCAAGATCATATTTTTTCTATTAAAATAAAATTCTTTCATTAAATCCATTATATACATGTATAACCATATAATGAATTTTGTGCCACAACATTATCATAATATATCAATTCCGAAGGTTTCCTCTAAAATAAATCACAATTCCTCAACATGAGTAATATTTTTTCTAATTTTGTACGTATTATATATTAATTTTCCAAGAAAAGGTTCCCCATTAATGTATTCAGAAAAATTTTAATAATTTATAATGATGGTTATTATGATAATGTAATAACCAGAAAAAATTTACCAATTTCTTTTATTGAAATTAAAAATGAAAATCTTTTATCTGTTAAAATTACTTCATCCATGAAGCATTTGTTTCATTTTCATTAACAGAAACACAAGGCTGGTCTTATAGTTAAATTTACTAAATAACTACTTTGGTTATAACATATTTTATATTAAAAATGATATAATTATATTACACATTACTCACTTTATTTGAATAATGTCATTAACCATCATGTTTACATCCAAACTACAACATATGTATAAATATTTATTTCAATTATTTATTTCATTTAATCTTTCCAATTTATTTATTTTAAATATATTGTGTCATGTGGATATATAAATTTTTTATAAATTTATTACCAATATACATACACACAATTAGAAGACATATTAACAATGTGACCAATAAATAACCCTGGTAAGTTTAACTATCCCAGAGTGCATTCATAATAAAAAAAATGATTTCATAATAATATGAAATATAATTTACCACATATTCATGGTCATATAATTTAATAAAATAATGAATTATCACTCTTATATTAAAAAAATAATATTAGTATGATAATTTTATGTTGACATTATAACTAAATGACTTCGTAATCATTCATCAATTATGGTATGGTCATATTTTTGTCAGTTTATCCACTGACTTGAAAATTGAAATAAATTTATATCATTGATGTCTTATGGAATTTACTTTATTTTATTATAACATATAAATAAGTAAATGATTAATTTGTTATATTTCATCACTGGAAATCTAAATATTGACCCCATTAGTCATGATATAAATGTATGTTCGTTAAAAATCAATGCAACTTCCACACCAATGATTTAATATTTTTGTACTTTAAAAAAAACATATATATGGAAATTTTAAAATTACCAAAAACTATCCAAAATAAATTTTGATACCATTTATGATTTTGGAAGGAATAAATTTTGGAAATTTTTTAATAAAAAAACTATTGTAATGAAAATAATTACCAATTGCTAGGATTAATCACTTACAAAATAAAAAATAAAAAATAACCAACTAATACACATGTAAAAAAATTAAAAATAATTTTCATAAAAGTATATATGCATAAAAAACATTCCTAAATTATCTATAATTTTTTTATTATACATGTGATTCAAGCACTATAGTTTATTTCATTAATTAACTTAAGGGATTCTTAATTCTTATTTTTACACCGTAATGCATTTTTCTTATTATAGAAATTTTTATATTGCTAGGTACATATATTAAGAAAACAATATATTATTTATTAAAATTTTATTATTAATTTAATTTATTTTTTCATTTATAAATTCTAAACATATTCCAATTTTGATAATAATATTTTAAATTTTCATGTGGACTATTCCACATAAATTCCTTTCTTAGAGAAAACTTTTTTACTATTGAACAAATTTCAATTACATGGTGTACATACTACATATTTGATCTATAATGTCATATATATTTTTCTTCCAGGAATTTTTGGATCATTTACATGATCTATATTTAAATGGTGGATTAATTGAGATGTAACCAAAACCTTTATAATGAGAAAAATTATATATTTGGGAAAGTGAAATTTATGTGGATTTCTTGTAAATGAATTTTGTAATAGGATAATTCAAATTATAGGTCACATTTTAAAATATTCATCTAGGGGTAATCACTATAATCTTGAGGTTCTGTATCAAATCAATATTTAATCGATTTTCATTGGAAGGTACTATTATTGATCAACGTGCTTGACACTCTGAGGGATATTATATGGATAATTCACATGATCATTATAAACAATAATGGTCTATTTTCATACAGTTTTATTAGTTCCCTAAAAATGTTAACTACTTAAGTAAATATACAATATGATATTATGGCATGTAAGTCAACCCAAAGATAATTTCAATCATATTAAAAAATAATTTTTATACAACAATATCTAAGAATTACATTCAAAATGTTAACGTCCATTTCACTTTGACTATCCATCTATATATGATATATTGTATTGATGTAAAACTATGTTTTCAAATCCTTTTAAATAATCTCTCTGGATATTTATCTATTCCACATAATTATATTATATATATCTATAGTAATTTTCAATGAAGACAACCCAATATTCTAATGAGTATCTTGTTAATATTATTGAGAGAAAACACATAGATTTTTTTTGTGATATTCTGAAATATAATGATAATCTAAAATCCATATGTAATTATATCTTATAAATTGTTTATGGAAAATGACTATATCCATGGTTTTGTTCTTATATTTCTATACTAATATGGATAATAGATTCATTATCCCCTTTGAAATCTATCAAAATTCAATATCTTATTGAACTCATTATTACATTTGTGTATATTATGTGTTCTCCATTATTATAATATACCGTTAATTATCTAAGGATATGATTGTACAAAAAATCATGTTTTAAATCATGCAACATAATTTTTATCATTGTTAAACACTAATAATTTCATTAATTATTAATTAATCCTTTTTTTATATATCTATATCATAACATTGATAATATATAGTCTTCACTATTATCGATATATGTGTGATAATATGTGATATGAGTGATTAAATACCATCAATTATGATTCCCATGTTCATATGTTACATTTATATGAATATTGGATCCCATAAAATCTTCATGATGTATAATTTTTATATACAAAAATTTAATATCAAATACCACATAATATTCATTTTCACTATAGAAATGAATTTTTCACCAAAATTTTTTATATACAATATATATCATCATTAATGTATATTGGTATAAATTTTTAAAAATATTTATTATAAACATTAATGATAAATCTATATCTCATATATTTATCTATATGGATAATTCCATGAAATATTTATGGAATTTTTTTGACCAAACTTTATATAATTTTTAGAGTAATTCATATCAATAATCATCAATTTTCTTGAATCATAGTCTATCAATTTTTTAATTCTACATTATTATACTTACCAATACCATCTCTTAAGAATTATTAAATATCCCAAATCTGTCCCCAATAGAGGTTGATACTAGTACATATATAATTATGGGAATATTTTTAAATTTTATTATTTATTCCTAAAACATAAAATCCAATATAAACAATACTATTTAGTTGGTTATCTGGATTAGTGTGTCCATAAATCATGAGACACAAAATATAAAATATTTATAGTACATAAAAAATTTGTAGATGTAAGGAATATATTTCATGAATATTTTTTGGATCCATTTATATAGTACATTGTTCATTAAGATTTATATAGATTAACAATTTTATTTCATAATATACCAAAAAAATTGGCTTGTCAGTAAAGATTTCAAATTTACTATATTTATGTACTTCTAAATTCATAATGTCGTATACACAATTCTAAAAATATTTTTATTTTGGTGTTATTTATTTTTAGATTGTAAAAGAATAGAATTACTAAAAAACTTTTTGAAATTTATATGTAATCTCTAGGAGCCTATTCTACATATCTATCAAAAGCATTAGATAATTTTAGAGTTTTAGAGTCAAAATTATTTAGTCAATTTTTCAAAATATTATATAAAATAAAAACATTAAAATTTTTCCATTCATCACATTTAATTAGGGATAACATGATCAATGATAAGTATTTAAATTTATTTATCCTAGATTAGGTGATGAAACATGTCCTCAATCCATGTTAATATATTTATATTCTTTATTTTATTTTATTTTTGAACTATTATTTGTAAAGAAATATATTCATTTACTCATCCTTTATCCTAAAAATGATAAATGTTTAACATCATGATTAATGTATGTTATGTGTAAAATGCTCGTATACTTTCTCTAATAATTTATTCTTTATCTCTTCCAATTGAAATGGGCTATGTCTATATAGAATCATTGATATTGGTAGTGCATTGGGTATATATACTACAGATAACTCAAACTATGAATTAGTTGGATGTTCATAAAACTCTTTAAGGAATACCGTAGGATTATACCCCACACAGATCATGTCTTCCATGAAAAAATTTTCATTGTTATCGATCATTTGATATAGATACTCTATCAGAAAATGAAATTATATCCACACATTAAATGGAATTTTATAAGTAGTTTCATAATCATCCTTGAATATATATATATATATATATAATTTGTGGATTTTATGGGATATGTAAATTATTTACCTCACCATATGAAGTGTAGTGTCTATATAAAATAATACTATATTTATTAAAAGCGTTGTATTATATTTATACGAATATAGATTAACTATATTTATTAGTAGTTTCCCCCACAAATGTTTGTTTTATAAGCATTATATACAAGTGAGGAAATTCATTCAGAAAGTTTGTTTCCGCCAATAACATGAAATTTAGGTTATGGGGTATATATTAGTTTTCATCACATATGTACTTCTCCTTCTATGTTACATTATTCTATAATGAAACTCTATAATATAGATTGTTACAATCATTAAAATAAATATTTATTGGAATGTATACATTGTACTATGAATAAATTATGAGATGATCCCCTAAAATATTGTTTCTATTTTTAGATAAATGAATAAACAATATATTAATCTATCATCTAAGAACATAGTTCCCTATATTGTTTATTATTTTATATAATTGTTAATATAAAACTATGAGTTTCTTTACCCATAATCCCATCATTTTAGAAACCTCATTCTCACCATCATTACATTTACCATCACAACAGCAATTGGGTTTATTAATCATAGTTCTATTAATATATTGTGGATGTTAATCTATGAATGTTATTACTAGTAATAAAAAATAATACAAATATTAACATAAATTGAATAACACATAAATTTTCAAAATATCTTAATTAATGACTTCATATGGTTCAATTTATGTCTTTTATGTTGTATATATTCTTATATTCTATACTATTATCCATAACATAAGTATTCTATTATGTAATAATAAATATATACATGTGTCTATTATATAGAATTTTTCATTAATTTCAACATAAATCCATATATAAAATTCCATGAAATATAGGGGTCTGAAATTATTCAGAAAATATTAAATTAGTGTATGAAATTTTTAGTATTAACTATATAATATTTTAGTTTGATATTCATAACCTTCTCCAGGAGATCATCATAGTCCTATAATTGTATGAGTTATTTTTTTTATAAACATAAAATAAGGGGAAAATATATGTTTATATCTATAAAAAACAATATATAAATGGTGGGAGATATAACGAGAGTTAATAAGTATAACCTGGAATCAATAATTGAAAAAATGGTTCACAAATGTATCTCACATAAACATAAACACAAATCATAGATTTATTAATAATCATAATATTATAAAACATACATAAGAAATTTATCATAAACATATTATAAATATATCAACTAGGAAATATTCAAATTATAGAAAATTTTTTCTATGTCATTATTATTCATATTTTAGAAATGAAAAATATTTCATATCAACAAATAAAATTTTGGGAAAAGATAAAAAAATTAAAAAAATAATTTCATTTGGTTATAGGAATAAATAATTATCTAATTTAGTATGGTTAAGACTTATTCATTTCCCAACCATCATAATAAAATCAAAGGAATAATTGTTCAACATATATAATATTCATGTATAAATTAAAAGGATTAAATAAACTAATTTGAACAACATATGTAATATTGAAAAAATAATTAAAAATTATAGAGACATGAAATCAAATAATGATGAAAATATGTTAAAAATATAGGGTGAAATTAAAAATTAAAGGTAGAGACATAAAAAAAAATATCAACATGAGATAAAATTTATAAAATGATTAAGAGGAAATTAAAAATATGATATCAATTATAAAACATTTAATCATTTGGTAAAATAATATTTTAACATGATTAGAGAATAGTTTTTCCCTAAAAAAATATTTCTGCATATTATTTATTAAATTATAGAGAGTCATTCAAAATAATAGAAGATAATTAAGATTTATAAGAGTATAAATTCAAAGGTAATATGATATAAAATTTTCATTATTAATGGTTTCAATTTAAATAAGATTAAATATTTGTTAATCAAGAGATGTAAATATCCTTATAAAATATAAAGAAATGTATGAATAATGTATATAAGGGAATAATAGGTATATAAAAAATAATTATATAAAAATATTGGGTGATAGAAAAAATAATTTAATAAATTTAAAATAGCATTAAAAAACCCTTACATTAAGTCCTAATATCATGCATACTCTCTTACATCCCCCGTTATTATCATGTTTCACTCATAAATTAGTTTCTTTAAAAAATTTCATATTTATTTCAACAATTATAATCTATATATTATCATTTATTTCCAATATATTAAATTAATATAGTTTATATCAAAAGTTTTGAAGTTCATTTGATAATAACTCCACATATTATTAAATATAGAATATATATTAATGGTTCTTGTTTTATGTTTTTTTTATAAAGATGAAGACTGGGCCTCATTTATTAAAATCAAACAAAGATAGGAACTGAGAAGAGTATGGGAATACTATGAAAAACCCCAATGAATAACTATTTTCTAATATTTTTCAATAGTCAATCTGTGATCCTCCCTTCTTCTCGAATTTCATTCCATTCTGCTCTTCCAAGACCATGCCCCCGACCCCTCGATCTCCCCCTACTTTCGGGAAGATATTTTTGTCTCTGATAAAGCATATCGACATCAGTACTTTCAGAATCAGAGTATCCCAATTGTTGTTTTTTGCAAGGAGATGCATCTCTTGTCATTGACGTCATCATCCCATCGACCACCCCTACTTTAACCGGAGCAAAAGCCTCTTGATCATGAGATTTTTGGATTGAATCATGCATCTCGATGTGGCCATCAACATTTTGACCAGAGTGAATAGTAGTGTCACCAGCATTCAAATGCTCAACCTCCGCTATAGAGACCACTGAAGACATTGTCTTGTAATAGAAGACTAGTTGAAATCCCTCGTTATCCACTACAGATTTTGCAGAATTATGATAAGGTATAGAGATGGAGGCATAGTTAGATTCTAAAATTTTATTACCTTTTAGGCTATACGAGGGAGTTATCCTTTCTTGTGGGAGTTGGTGGTCCTCCTTGAGTGGAATTTTTTGTTCCGCTATTGAGTCATCATATACTAGACAATTTCCATTGATGTTGTCACCATTATCAACATTTACCTCTTCAGAAGATATTTTAGCCAAAGACTTCGTCTTTTGCTCAGTTGTGGTAGTATGGGTATTAGGTAAACCACATGGGTGCTAACCCTCCTCCACAACTATTGGGTTGACAACTTCCCCAGAAGAACTACCTTGTACCTTCTTCTTCTGTTCAACATTGTTTGCAACAATTCCCAGATCATCATCACCCTTGCGAATGTCTTTTCCATCTTCATTCTGCAGTAGTGGAGAAAAGTCAGTTTTCCAAGTATATGTACTTTTTCCCTTTTTGAAGAAGTTTTTCACATCATGACCACGCAAAGAACAAATCTCCAAACTATGTAGAACCAATAAAAAGATGAATAATGACTGATAGCATTGCATTCCTTTCAAAATTTAGTCATTTTTCATAAAAAATTTTTATCCCAATAATATTATCATCAGTTGCAAGAATTACCTTGTTAATAAGAGTCGATCCCAGTTCAACCTCAACAAAGAACCTAGGAAAGTGACCAAATCAGGCCACTTCTATTTCCTTATCAATTTTAATCGTAATACAGATTAAAAAAGAAATAGCATACAATATTTTAGGGTGATAGAGAATCCAATTTAACCCAGACGCCCTTACCCATATTTGAGTAGTGTTGTTTACAACCTCAAAGGGATTGAATTTTTTATCCCATTTGTGAAAGTGAATAAATCTAGGATTGTGCACAATTGAACTAAAACTCTACGTTTGAATTTTCAATTTATCAATGGGTAAAAGCATGTGGAAGTATCCCCAACGAAGTGAGACATACATCCATGTTTTGAAACCCCAAATCAACGAGACCCACTTTTTGAGTTCATCAATTTTTAAAGGCTTGGAGCCTTTAAGATGAAAATAAGTGAGTGATAATTGTGAACTCACCTATTTTCATCCGCTCTAAGACCATAATAGGATAATCTTTAATGTTCATTATACTCCCCTTTCTTCGAATAGAAGAATAAAAATCACCATTAAAGCTACTAAAATATAGCTTACAAGTACCCTCATTATTCGCACCATGACATGCCTGGTGCATCCCTATAGAAGCTTCAGAAGCACCTCTCACCTCTACCTCTGAATCCATCATGGTCGCATTCACCTCCCAAGAAATAGGAAGTAGTCCCATAATAAAATTAGTGCCCAACCCTACATCAATTTGAGGCAACCCATGACAGGTTCTATGACACCCGGACGATGCAAGGACATATTGAACCACCGATTTAGTCCCCAAGATCACTGGAGCATGCCAAATAGATGGATAAGACATTGCCATAGTCTCCCAAAAATAAAATACATACAAATATTTAAAATGATACTTGTTGGGAATTTTTTTACATGGAAATATTAAATATATATTCATAATTTATATAAGGAGTCAGTGTTAAACATTCTATAATCAATTTAATTCAACTATATTTCACTTTAATACATTCACAATGTTATTATCTATTTAGTGTTCAAGATAATTTGGTAATAATTCATTTATAATGACTAACATGAATATAATGTGTCTACTACTAAAATAATATCCATTTATTTTTCACAATAGAAATTTATTTTTAAAAATAAAACATGATTTATTTGGATGATAAAACACGAGAACAATCATCATGGATTTTTCTTATCCACTTTCCCAACCACAAACCATATAAAAAAATTTATAATACATCAGATGAGTAGAAAAATCTCATTTAGGGGTATAAAAATAAATAATGCAACCCGAAATCATTGAATAATAATTAAAATATGAAATCATCGTTGACAACAGTATACATTTCATTATTAATGAATCATATATTTACCTTCTGAAAATATGGTAATTCCTTAAAAACCCATGTTGGTATCTTTATAGATAATTTTATTACCATACCTACGTTGGATTGTATCCATCATGTTTACCTTATGATTTGAAACACTCACAGTTACCTTACAATGATACCCTCAAAACCACCTTTTGATGTAACAATCGCATTTACACTTGGAATAACCAGTAAAATCAATATTCAACCTAATCATTCTCACTGCATTGGTGGCACATCATAGAACTACCCGCCTTCATAAAAATTACCATGAACGAAATCATAATCATAATACATGATTAATTTCATCAAAAAATAATTCATTTTAAATTTTCCAAAAAATTGAATTTTAGAAGTGGGTTTTTAAATAAAAGTCCTTTACCACTAGATTCACTTACATCAAATGTGTTTAAACATCCGGTATAATTGTTTAAATAGTGTTATAAATTTATTACAGGACTACATATATATTTAAAACACATTATGTGATATTTTATAACAAAACTCAACCGATTAATTAATAATAGTTTTTTATTTCCATTGTTTTTGGTACATTTATTTCTCGGTTTCTATGGTTGGTTCACTGTGGATCATTATGTCAAATTTATAAAAAACCATGAATAGGAATGAAATATTATTAATAAGTTTCCATAATTTTAAATGATACAATAAATAATTTTTTATGATATTTGAATGATTCATTAGATTAAACAATAATGATAACTGTTTTGTTTATTATTGAATTTTATTTCTAATCATCCCAAAGGAAATTTATTTTGTTTAATTTTATGTATATAAATTATTTACAGAATATTAAATATGCTACAATATAAATATTAATATAAAAATAAAAATAATAATGGTTTTATTTCCAACTGTGATGGTGGAAAATGATAATGAAAAATCATCTTCCATGAAGGTGGTGAATCAATACATCACAAACAATGTATACATTTTATAGAATAAGAATATAATATAAGATATTTGATGATTGATATTCCATTAAGAAAAAAAATATTATATGTAACACATTGGAGTAATCATCTTACATTGGATATAGTATTTTAGGAGGGTGATGAATAGAAAAGAAAATAAATATAAAAGGAAAAAATGATACAGGATTTTACCTCTTGAATTATTCTCATTGAGAACCTCCTCAAGGAAACTAGATGTGGTCTTTTGATGAGACCAAATGCTTCAGGATGTGTGGGAGGGTCTTGTAAAGTGTTTTGGTAATAATATAGAAAATATTCACCGATTTGGAGGTGTAAGTTGAAAATGTGGTGAGGGGTAGTATATATAGTAAAGGAGAGGGGGTGTTTTTGATAATTTTATTTATTATTTTGGCCGAAGACTATAAATTTTAATTATTTTTATTCCAAAATATAGTTAGTAATAAATTTAAATATAAATTAAAAAGTGATTAAATCATATATAATTTTATAATTAATGTATTTCAATTATAATTTTAAATACCCAAAATTAATGTACATCACTACTCACACAAAATTTCACTATTTCTGAAAAAATAGGAAATTAACTCTATCCATTTTTTATGATTATAATTAAAAAATAACTCCATTTTTTTAAAATAATTTTCTGAATATGGTAAAATTAATTTATAAGTAAAATCATATTTCATTCGATAAATTACCAATTTTAAATTTCTTAATAATTTAAGGCCAATTGAAGAAATAAATAATTTATCTAAAAAGTATAATATAATTATAAGATATAAATTTATAATTAATGAATTTATTTTATGATGAATTTTTTTTTAAATAATTGTATTAATTAATAAATTTCAATTAATCATTTATGTTTCAAAAACACTAAAACTTAATTTATCTTTTTCAAAAAAAAATTTTACCTAATCCATTATTTAAATATATAAAATTTCAGTTGTAATGTAGATATTTTTTTAAAAAATTATTTTTTAGGTTAGTATTCTATTAGTTTATATTCATTAATTTATTTAAATAAAACTTCTTTCGTTATATTTTTAAATGAATTTATCTATTTTATTCCAAAAATAAAAAAATATAATTTTCAAGTACCTGGGTTGTTAAATTCTCCCCACATATGGAAATTGATTCCTCACAATTTTTATTTTCCTTAATAAAGCGAGGATACATTTCCTAGAAAAGAATTTCAAATTCACATGCTTGTCCTTAAATAGTGTCATTTCACCACGAAATATTAACCTACTAAATTTCCTTATTTCACAATACCTGCTCCCTACAATAAATAATTCAAACAATAGTATCCTCCTAAGATTAGTTATCTTTCGACTAGAAAATCTCCAAACTCCGAACATGAGATGAATATGGAACACTCTTTTTTAACATCAAAACATGAAAAACATTATGTAATTATGAAAAACTCAGATGAAAACCCACTCAATAGGACACTAACCAAACATTCTTCAAGATTTCACTGGGTCCAAGGAATTGTTGACTAAGCTTTCCCATTTTACAAAATACTTTTCAACTTTCCATAGGGAAACATTTAGAAATATTTAATCACGTTCCACAAAATTATTATACTTCCTTTGATTATCTACATTACTTTTTTTCATTCTCTAAGCACTCATAATTTGTTTATGGATCATCTTTACATTCTTTTCCACTTCCTATACAGATTTTATTCACATAATCTTCCTTTCCCTTACCTCATACCAAAATTATTTAGTTCGAATCCTCTATCTATATAATGAATCAAAAGGTTTAGTTTCTATGATGGAATGAAAGTAGTTATTATAAGAAATATCAACTAAATAAATTTGGTCATATCAATATCCCTTTTAATCCATTTAACAAGATTGTAACATGTATACATAGTCTGAATTGTTCACTCAGTTTTTCTATCATATTGGAGATGAAAAGAAGTTTTGAAATTCAATTCTATGCCCAACGACATCCAAATACCATTACCAATGATACAAGTGATCATGGGATCATAGGTAGATACAATTAGGGTGTTAATCCATGTAACTTGATTATCTATTTATGATACAACAGTGAATGTTCATCTATAGAAATAATATATCGATTAAGTAAAAAATGTGATGTTTTCATCAAACAATCAACAATAACCGAAATCATATTGATACCTTAAGAAATATTTTTATGCCTAAAAATATCTATGGATATATGGTAGGATCAAAATGTATACGTAGATGCTCAATTACAAGTGGGTTGATTTGTATGTTTAAAAACATTCATTTTTATCCTTATGAAAATCTATGTATAACAAAGTCAAACAAGATGGATTCAGAAACCCCCATTTGTTTTTAACTAAGAAAGTATATTTATTAAGATCTGAATAATGGATTTTATAAGGAATCATAATAATTTTTTAATTAGATATTGATTCTATCTTAAAGCGAATAGTATCTTATTTATCATACTATACAAGAATAAGAAAGTATAATAAATTTATAAATTCATTCATTAAAAAAGTGCTACATAATTATAACATGTAACAAAAAATAAAAACAACTATAGGAAATCATTTAATCCAAAGATAAGGGTATCCAAAAACACTACATAATGGTCCCCATATTTATACATTCAATAAATTCTGTCTTACCCATGTCTGGGTAATCCTTTGATAAGAATATCAGAAATTGTCTTGTTATCCTCGCATGTCCTCGAAATTTATGGTAGTCGGAACCTCTGTCTTTCTATCCCCAGAAGCCATTGACATTTATGGTACTTGGAAACTATATCTTCTTATCACCAGAATCCCTAGATTAATAAACAACTATCTGAATAACACACAGTAGGTTGAACATGTTGATCATTGCTGAAGATGATGTTCAATGGTCACACAAGGCATGCGATTCTCTCTCTCTAGAAATCAGAACATATAGAACCATTAAATTTGTCTCAATATGTCTTAGGGTGTATCAAAATCTTTAAATGGCTGGGGTATTTATTATCACAAATCTCCATAGTCATATGCTCATCCAACAGTCATATTTTTCCATAAATTTTGGAGGGACCTAGGCACATGTCACTTAACCAATGGTTATTTGAAAACAAATTGTACGGAATTATTTCATGTATGAAAATATGTGACACATTATCATTCTTAAGAAACATTAACATGATTAAGAAACCATAACATGTTTAGGAACTGATAAAATTATTTGATAAATTATGTAAGTGAGGTAACAGTAAGAAAATCATTATTTATATTCATAATAAAGTGCGAGTAAATTCCTAAAAAATAAGTACAAAATGATTTTGAAATAATAGAGAATGAGAATTTGAATTACAATGAATTTGGAATCTGATTTATGAGGATGTAGGAGTTTGTAAAATTGAGATTTTAGTGTGTGATGTCAAGAGAATTCAGATTCTGGTTTCAAATGAAATCAGAGAGTAGTTTCAGAAGAAATCAGAGTATAATTTTAGAAGAAATAAATATCTAAGATGAGGAGAAATCGGAGTTTGATTTTAGAAGATATCAGAGTATAAATTTAGGATAAATCTTAATTCAGTTTCAGAATAAAGAATAGTGTGATTTTAAAAGAAATCAATTTCTGATTTTAGGCGATATTAAAGTATTGTTTAGGACAAATCAAATTCAAATTTATGAGAAAATAAGATTTTATGTAACTATATTGTTTTCAGTTAGGTAAGGATCGAATTTCAGTTTTATGAAAAAAATGGATATACAAGGATTTAGAAGACTTTAAAAAAGACATTGAAAACCAAGGGTAAAGATAAAAACTTTCATATAGAAATAAAAATTTTCTTAATAAAATAATTCGTTGAGAATGATAATATCTCTTACGATATGTGTGTGATTTTCAAAACATAAAGTAATGGAAAATACGTAAGTATACTTATTGAATTTACATTATGCCCATTTTTTGAAGGCAATTTTTTTTGGTAAAATAATGTAAGGAATAAGAATTTTACTTTTTTAACATTAATTGAAATATTTATATCCATTTACATTGTATAATTCCCTTTAAAAAACATGACTAATGCCCCCTTAGGGTTTGAAATCTCTAAGGGACATATTCTTTCCATTCAGAGAGTATTTAATTATTCTTTCTTAAGAATATATTATTTATGCAATCTACCCCTTACATGGAAATATTAGTCCGTAATATTCATTTTGTTCATTATTTTCTCCTCATTTGTTAGTTTTAAAGATTAATTGATGGATAGAAAAATTTATACCTCAAATGTTATGAATATACAAGGAAAAAAAATGGAATGATAACAAATTTCATTATGATGAAAAAAATTGTTATAAGGAAAAATACCAAAAAAAGATTGTAGTTTTAAGAAAAATCATTTATCTATCTTCTTCTCTTATGGAATTAACTTTCTCAAGGTTTACTTCCACTTATTCAACTCTTTGCGAACATCCTCAATCTTCCCAAGCATCTGTTCCAAATAAATTTTTTTTATTTTCTAGATATTTAATAATTTCTTAATGAGATTTATCAGCTTCTCCATGAGACATTATTTCTTATTCTTTATCTTTGAATTGTTTTTCATACCTTCCAAGAGTTTCCTTTATCTTTTCAAATTTAATGCAACAAAACTCAGCTTTCCATTTATGTCATTATCATACTGAATCAGGGAAACATTCTCTTAATGTAGCTTCTCTAAAATAAATGTTGAATGGATCATGATCGTTTTATCTAACTTATCAAAGGTATCCTTTGTGGAATCAATAAAATCATCCATGGTTTTAAGATCACTGATCACTGACATAGACCACTTGGTTATCTGTTTTCAAT
Source organism: Viscum album (assembly GCA_963277665.1). Classification (NCBI taxonomy): domain Eukaryota; kingdom Viridiplantae; phylum Streptophyta; class Magnoliopsida; order Santalales; family Viscaceae; genus Viscum; species Viscum album. The sequence continues at coordinate 1,033,083,601 of OY728150.1, forward strand.
GTTTCTTATTCGGATCATATCCAATTTAAAAAGTCTTAAAATCAGCTTGAATTTATACAAACATTTCCATGAGAACACATGTTGAATCTGACTTTTGAATAATTTTTTGTTATAGGAGATTACATTAGGAGTCAAAATATATAAATATGGGAATTGTATTAAATAGATTCTTCAAGGATTGAAAAAAAAATCATGTCCCAAGGAAAATGATGATTCTAAAAAAGATTCCTTGATTAGAAATGAAACATTATCTTGTACATATTATTTTCCCATATATTTTCAAACAATAACTTAAATATTGAATTTTGAAACTTTAGCTTTCATTGGGGAATCAACACCAACTTTTCTAACTTTCTCATCCTTAGATATTTTCTTCTCAAAATTCATAGTCAAATCCTTACTGTTAGAATATTGAATAATATTATCATCATCATTAGTAACTATTTCACCAACATCATTATTGTAACACCCCAAGCTTCCACGGTATGTTTCCCTTTGAATAATGTAATAGCTTGCATTGTACGCAACTTCGAGATTCTAACACACCGTGACCAATCAAACCAACCTTTATGAATAGTAATACCCACTTTTTGAAAATCTATAAATTTTATCTTTAAAAACGGACTTCATTTTTGGATTTGGAATATCGAAATTAGCTTACAGTGAATTTCTGGTATTTTATTTGAAAACATTCAATTTTTGATGAAAAGTGAAAAACACTGAGTTATAGTTTAAAACCAAATATTTATTTAAATAATTATTTATTTTATTTAAATTTATTTTAGGTAAAAATATAAACATAATACCTATATAAGATCAATTTAATGCATTGGATTCAGTTTCTAATAATTTTAGATATATACAAATTTTATTGAACTTTTTAACCGTCTTTTACCAACCTCCTAGGAGCATTTACAAATTTGAATAAAACATAACTTTAGGACTTCTGTGAATTGAATTTTGAAAATCTAAGAGATGCATTTGATATCAGTAAACAAAATGTGGTTCAATAAGATGAATTTTTTTGGTGAATAGTAACTTTTGACTTTAATTTACCATGGTTAAATGTAAATATGGTAATTAAGAGTAAAACTGATATTATTATTACCCTAAAAATTTTACTAGTTATATTGGTTAAGTTTAATTCGACCAAAAAATCATTTTGAATAAAATATGATCTTTTAGGTCCACATGGATTATATTAGGGCATTTATTATTATTTAATTTAAGGAAGAGTTAAAAGTCTTAAATTCAAAGCTTAATAACTAAACCATTTTAATATATGGTTATACATAATATAAATTCGATTATAAATATTCATTAGGAATATAAATAGATTTCATATATAATATTATTTTATTTATATTTTTTAGACATTAAATAATTTAATTTATTTATGACACAATGTTGATGTTGTAATAACCTAATTAATAAAATATTAAAATATTTGATATTATAAATATCTTAATAAATGTAATTTGAGACTTTTTATGAATTTCACTTATTTTATATGTTAATATAACATGTTAGAGTTTGTTAGATTATTTTTTTGGAGTAATAATTCTGAAATGAATTTAGAGAAAACAAAATTCCAAATGGTGTAAAAATTGAAATAAAAGAAAATATAAAACAAACATTATATTATTAATTTAAATTATATTCCTAAAAATCTAAGGTTCTGAAAAAAAAATTATATAATGATAGGTGTATCATTAATGAACCACTAGGTATTCTCTTAGAAGTATGTGGTATTTTTATTAACCATATAATATAAAAATACTACGAGACATGGTAAATGTCAAACTATTAATCTATGAGTAAAATAAAAAACATAAGGTTAGTATAGTGACTCAAACCTATCTAAAACCTATTGTTTGAATGGTTTTAGACCCATACCCACCTTAGACTATAAATAATTCCTTTTTGAGCCATTAAAAATAGAAAATGATTTTATTATAAAATAATATTTCTAGCTTTTCCTAAGGTTCCCCTCACCCCTCTTATAAATGGGAACTATAACTTCTCTCTAATTCACACCATAAAATCCATTTAGATCTACCAAACCCTACTCAAATACCCTCTCAACTTCCCTCCCTTCATCCTAAAGGTCTTACATTAGTCAAAAATCCAACCTATGGATCCCTTTTGATCAAATCAAAAGGAAGAACCCGAAGAGTATGTAAATATTTCATCACCTCTTTCAAGTTCTTTTCTTCTTCTTCCTCTTTATTTGTTGATTCCATTATAAAATAATAACCCCAGTATCTTATATATACTATGATTTTATTAAAAATATTTCATAACCATATTCATTATGCTATCCATTTTTTGGAATGAGATGTCACCATACGTGCGTACGTACGGCTTACCATCTCCCCGTCGGGGTGTAATTGATATTCAATATATTATTATTTGGATGGGTATAATAATGATGTGTAATTGATATAAACAAAAAATATAACATGATAATGATTCTGTATATATTATATACCATCCAATTATATATTATTTTAATATCAAAATAATGTTATTGTCGCTCGTGCGTACGTACAGATTACTGTCTCCACAAACGCGATGAGATTAATTCCCCATCGTATCCGTTCAAGACTAATTTTCATTAGATGATTAAAAATAATGTTTAAAGACATAATATAAATCTTAATATGAATAAGATACATCCTATTCATGATAAAAAATACTTACAAAACAAAGCATATAAAGGAAAATGAATTAGTTAACACCCGAAATGACAATAATACTAAAATATTATTGACAAAGAAATATTAAAAGATCATATATGATATAATATTAATGTATATGATTCTTGAATAATTTAATAATAATTATTTCACCATTATAAAGGATGTTATCCTACCCTAGGACAAGGAAAAGTACATAGTAAGGGGTTTCTTGTCTCACTTTTAATTCTGTGAGATTTCTACTATTCGCCACTTATTAATTGCATGTGGTGTGTTGTATACTGCCAATATATATATATATTATAATTATTATATTAATATTCATGGAATTATGTGATTCATTTGTTGGTTATTAACATTTGGTCATATGACTCAATTGATTACAACAAATTAAGGGTTTTTCATCTCACTTTTTATTTCCGTGAGATTCATGCTATATTTGACACTATTTTTGTTTGTGTGGTGCATGTACTACCCATGACTGTACTCATGGTCTAATATAATTTAATTTATTGTTATTTATATCTTCATTTTATTATCCTTCTTTCATGGGGTGTATGTATCATAAGTCACCAAATCGGTAAGGAAATTTCAAATTTCAATTTCCACTCATTGGGCTTTACACAAACTTCATTGATTATTTTACTCCAAGATTATGTGGGGAATCACTATTTATTATTTATGTAGTAATTTATACTCCCATTTATGTGGATATACTTTTGATACACATAATCACTCCATTTATAATTTCTCATGTCTCGTATATTAACTTGATAAGAGTAATCTTAACTCAATTCCCATTCAATGAGTTAAACATCCATGTCACTGGTGTTGTTTTTACAAGAATATGTGTGAATGTCCTCTGATTGATTTACACATAATATCCAATTATATAGAGTGTATATATATTTTCACACATAATTATGTCATTAATTTATCCTTAACCTAAGGATATAGTCTTTATAAGGGACTTTATCTCAATTTACATTCCATTGAGACTTCTTTGTTGTTATCCACTAATTCACTTTTATATGGTGAATATACTTTCCTTTCACATAGTATATAATGAAATCATTTATTCTCAGGATATTATATGGATTTTATTATCTCAATTAATTTTATTCAAGCATCTCTCATTTTGTTAGGAACTCTAACTAAAATATCATTTTAAATGTTTTAAATATTTATTATTCTATATCTTTCGCATTAATGTCCATGTTGTAAAAATGGTTTCAAGGATTTATTTATATGGAAATTAATGTTTTATAATTAAAATTCATCTTAAATGTTTTAAAGTGGTATGGTACACTTTGATTTAAAAATCTATTTGGAATGGCTTCTTAATAAATACTGTGACTATTAAATCTTTTCAAGAAAAAGGAGGATATTTCTCCCATATAGCTTTGATGATTATTTTCATCTATGTTAATATCCTTCATTACTATTTTTTAAGGTTAATATATTATAATAAAATATTCCTTATTGTATTGAATTAGTTTTGTTTGACTGGGTGTACTATTTTTATTCCATTCATGATTTGAGGTTATGTTATTGACATTTCATATGCTAGTTTTAATACGAATGTTTAGATTATGTTTCACCCATTTCATATGAGGAATTCATTGGACATAGTAAGTGATGGGTGGAGCCTGCTATAGCTCCTCGATGCATCGGTAGGTCTCATGAGACAACTAGATGTGGAATTACCCGAGGCCTTTCCAGATTTTTGATATATGGTTTTGGCTGAGGCCTTAATCATTTTTAGATGTCTTGGACGAGGCATTGAAAAAATGTTTTAGAATGTCCGGATTTATGAATTACATCATTATGAGAATAGATATTTATATTTCATGTGGTTATTTGACTAGTATAATATCCATGTGAATATGTAAATTTCATTATTTTGATTTCTATTTTCGATATTAGGTTGAAGTTCATGTTTAAAAAGGATTTGGTTTTAGTCTTATACATTACCATAAATGGTTATGCTTATTTAGGAAAGTTTCCGCTACATTGATATCATTATTGAGCATCTGATCTCACCCCATTAAATGTTTTCTTTTTCCTAGGATGTGAAAAAATATATTATGACTGACCTGAAGGGATAGTCTATGGGACCTCTGTGTTGTCTATGGAAACAATGTTTTTGTAGTTTTCCATTTTATGATGTTATGTAAACCTTATGAATGTATCTAGTACTTCCAAGGAAACTAAACTATTCGGTATTTCGATACTTGATCATTTGTGATAAAGCAAATGATACGTAATACTGCACTGAATCTGGTCTTCTGGGGTCGGGGTGTTACAGTTGGCATGACAGGAAGTTTAGTACAATCCTTGGAAACTAGATTTAGATAAACCATGATAAGAGAACATAGCCCTAAGATAGACTTTGAGGATTAGTATAGAAGAGATTCCTAAAATATTGTTATTTTATGGATTTTGTGAGTTTTCCAAGAAATACATCCCTATCTGGATATGAGTAGGTAGAGGCGGATCTGGCATAGATGTACCTTGGGGTAAAACCTGAGAACACTGCTTTGACCTAGACTCAAATGCGAACTGGTGCATGACAACAGGCCTTACTGTACTCTTGGTTATGACACTCCTAGGGGATATGCATAGGATAATTTATATTTTAATTATAAACTGATTTGAAGGATTTTAATATAAGATGATAATAAATGTCCTTGGTTAATACTAAAGTGTTTAAAATTGAAAATATGGTGTCATGATATTCTCCAAATGATTTTATGACTACTGTTACTCACACAATGCTTTATAGTTTTAGTCAATGGCTGGATTCCAATGAAGTCATATTAACTTTGAGTATGATGTACAAGGTGGGAACTGTAGTGGATATGAGAAAAAAAAAGGATTGTTGATAGGTGTAATGGATATCGTGTTCATGCCAAATAATGTTTCCAAAAATATGATCAACAACATATATATTAACGAACTCCCGGACTCAACAAAGAAGATAATGGTGATGAATGATAATATCTAATGTACTGGAGACCATGGAGAAAAGAATCCTCAATTTCCATCATGCAGGAAAGGTGGATGGAGACACCCAGTAATGTGTTTTAATGGAACAAAGAAATGATTTACATGCGGGAAAGAAGGACATAAAGTAAAGAATTTCCAATGGAAAATGAAGAGTGCTATGGAAGAAAATAAAAATAGTCCCAAAAATCCATTTACAGGTATTTTCCATAAATATAGCAGACCTGACCATTACCCGAGTGAATTCCCTATTCTATAGGATATTTTCTTGGTCAAATAAGACGATATGTGGAAATAAATGGTTAGAGAAATTTTTAAATGTATTTGTGGTCCTTGTTGATTGGATTACTTGGGAATAATGTTCTCTTTTATTTGTAACCCTAATGTTTGTCATGTGAAAATGATATTTGAGGAAATATTATCTTTTCAGTTGTGGATATAGTTATAAATAACCACTTGGATTTATTTGATCATTGGGTTTGAGGAAATTACAAGTTATTATATTTTTGTGATAAAAATGCAAGGTATGAGATAAACTTTGTGGTTAAATTATGTTATGGTTATTTTGAGGAATTTATCTCATTTAGTTAATGTTATAAAATATTGTTTTTGAAAAAGGATGACATGCAGACCATGTGACAACCTGTCATGTCAGACAAAGTTATGGGAATTGAACCCACAATAAGAGTACGATTGAGATTTATCGCTTACCACTAGACTATGTGAAGTCCCTGGTTAGTATGACTAATTATTTTTAGTTAAATGATTTTATTGATCAATAATAAATTGATTTGGGATATTATGGCTTATCAAATGGATACCATTAGTATAGGAAAATTATTTGTTGATTAAGTGATACATGTTATTTTGGAAGACATTTTCTCTGTTTGGAACACTTTTTGCCTAAGGAATATAGAATACTATGGGATCTCATTTGAAGAGTAATGGTGGATTTTTATCTTTGTTTTTATTGTATATTTATAGTGATTTGGGTTATTTATGGAAATGATTAGCCTATAATAGAGAATATTTGATTTGGATAATTTTTTTTAAGTATATGACTTTTACAGTAGTCGATGTCGTTTGGAGATACAATTTAATATGGAAGACTACATAACCAAATTCTTCTATGTTTTTGGTTTCAATATTAGTTTGGATTATATTTAAGGATTTTAAAGACAATTGTTTATTGAATGGTATTTATTTATCTCTAGGGTATTGTTGGTTTAATTTTTGAAATTAATATTACTGTTTCTTTCTCTAAAGTAATATCCTTTTGCGGGATCATCTGATCTTGTTCTAACTGTTTTGGTTTTGATTAATCTCTAAAGACAAGGTAAATATATATTTTATCCTTTTTGGATCATGTGATTCTCAAGATGTTGATTCTAGCTCTTCTAGTGTGACCAAGTCATCTTAAATACTCATATCATTTGAGAAAAAATGAGTTAGTGGTAGAAATTTATTAATGAATGAAGATCTACTTAAAAAGTAAGGATGTCTCTTTATGTTATTAGTTAATCTCATAAATAAATTCCTCATCTTTATGAAATGTAACTTAAATAAAAAAACGTTGTCTGTTTACTTTTCCTACTGGGAAACTAATGATCGTTTGTCTCATCACATGTTTGTGGTTTTCTTATTGTTACCTTTCTTCTGAACTAGTTTTCTATCCCTCTCCATTAGAGCTTGACACTTAGTTTATCTTCCATATCCATGTTTTCCTACATGGAATCCTAGTATGGGTTATCTCAGGTTACCTTTGTACTTCAATTTATTTCTTTTAAAATGATAGTTGTGTTCACTCTTTTTCCAATGTTGGACTTTCAATTATGTTCCCAAACCCAATTTGAAAAAATGGCGAGGATGCAATTTCAAAAGGTGGGGAAGAATGTAACACCCCAAGCTTCTGTGTTATGTTTCCCTTTGAATAATGTAATAGCTTGCATTGTACGCAAATTCGAGATTCTAACACACCGCGACCAATCAAACTAACCATTATGAGTAGTAATACCCAATTTTTGAAATTTTATAACTTTTATTATTCAAAACTGACCTTATTTTTGGATTCGGAATATCGAAATTCTCTTAGGGTAAATTTTTTGTATTTTTCTAAAAACATTCAATTTTGGATGAATAGTGAAAATACTAAGTTATTGTTTTAAACATAATTTTTACTCAAATATTTATTTATTTTATTTAAATGTATATTAGGTCAAAATAGATGCATAATACCTATATATGTTCAATTTAATTAATTGGATTCAGTTTATGATAATTTCAGATATATAATTTTTTTTTTGAACTTTTAACCATCTTTTACTCACCTCCTAGGAGCATTTCCAAATTTGAATAAGGAATTATTTTACCACTTCTATGAATTGAATTTCAAAATTCGATGAGACACAATTGATATCAGTATGTAAAATGTGGTTCAATAAGATAAAAATAATTTTGGTGAATAGTAACTTTTGAATTTTATTTACCACGGTTCAAAGTAAATATGGTAATTAAGGGTAAAAATGAAATTATTATTACCCTAACACATGTCCTAATTCTATTGGATAAATTTAATTCAACCAAAAAAAACATTAGGAATAAAATATGATCCTTTAGCCCACTTGGATTGGATTAGGACATTTATGATTATTTAATTCAATGAAGTGTTAAAAGTGTTAAATTAAATGATTAATAACTTAACCATTTTTAACATAGGGTTATACATAATATAAATTCAATTATAAATAGTAATTAGAATGATAAAAATATTTCCTAGATAATCGTATTTTATTTATATTTTTTTATCATTAAATAATTTAATTTATTTATGACACAATGATGATGAAATAATTAACTAATTAATGAAATATTAAAATATTTGATATTTTAAATATCCAAATAAATGTAATTTGAGAATTTTTAGGAATTAAACTAATTTTAATGGTTAATATGACATGTAATGGTTGGATAGATGAATTTTGTTTGAAGTAATAATGCATTTATAAATTTACCAAAAACAAAATACCAAATATTGTCATAATTGGCATAAAAGAGTTTTTAAAACGAATATTATATAATTAAATGATATTCTAATCTTAGAAATATAAGTTTCAGCCAAAAAGACTTATATTATGGTGGTTGTATCATTAACGAACTACTTGGGGTTTTCTTTGATGTATATAGTAAGTTTATTAACCATATAATATAAAAATACAAAAAGACTTGGTAAATGTCAAACTATTTAACTAAGAGTGAAATCTAAATGATAAGGTTAATATAATGACCCAAACCTATATAAAACCTATTGGTTGAGTGGTTTTAGACCCATCCCCACCTTAGAATTTAAATTATTTATTTTGGAGCCATTATAAACAGAAAATTATTTTATTATAAAATAATATTTCTAGCTTTTCCTAAGGTGCCCCTCACCCCTCTTATAAAAGAGCACTCCACCTTCTCTCTAATTCACACCTACAAAGACATTTGTATCGGCCATACCCTGACCTAATACCCTCTCAAATATCCTCCCTTTATCCTAGAGTCCTTTATTTAGTGAGAAATCCAACCTAAGGAGCCCTTTTGATCAAATCAAAAGGAAGAACCCGAAGAAGGGGTAAATATGTCATCACCTCTTTCACGTTATTTTCATCTTCTTCCTCTTTCTATGTTGTTTCCATTATAAAATAATAACTCATGTATCTTCTATATACTTTGATTTTATTATAAATATTTCCCATCCATATTCATTATTTTATCCATCCTTTTAATGGCATGTCACTATACGTGTGTATGTACGACTTACTGTCTCCACATCGTGGTGTAATTGTTATTAAATACATTATTATTTTGATGGGTATAATAATGACGTGTAATTGATTTAAATAATAAATAGAACATGATAATTATTCTTTATATATGATATAACATCCAATTATATATTGTTTTAATATCAAAAGAATGATATTGTCGCTTGTGTGTACGTATGGATTACCGTCTCCACGAATGCGATGAGATTCATTCCCCATCGTATCCATTCAAGACTAGTTTTCATTTGATGATTAAAATTAATGTTTAAAGACTTAATATAATTCTTAATATGAATAAGAAACATCCTATTCATAACAAACATTACTTATAAAAAAATCATATAAAGGAAAACAAATTAGTTATCACACAAAATGACGATAATACTAAAATATTATTAACAAAGCAGTATTAAAAGATCATATATGATATCATATTAATGTATATGATTATTTTATAATTTAATAACAATTATTTCACCATTATATAGGGGTTTATCCTACCCTAAACCAAGGAAAAGTACAATGTAAGGGTTTCTTATCTAACTTTTTATTCTAGGAGATTTCCATTGTTCGCCACTTATTTATTGTGTGTGGTGTATTGTGTACTGCAATTTGACATATATATTATAATTATTATATTTATAGTAATTGTATTATGTGATTAATTTGGTGTTTTTTAAATTTTGGTCATACGACTCAATTGATTACAACAAAGTACGGGTTTTTCATCTCACTTTTTATTCCCATGAGATTCATGCTATATTGGCCACTATTTCCTTTTGCGTGGTGCATGTACGGACCATGATTGTATTCATGGAGTAATATACTTTAATTTATGGGTATTTACATCTTTATTGTATTATCCTTCTTTTATGGGGTGTATGTTTCATAAGTTACCAAATTGGTAAGGGAATTTCAATTTTCAATTTCCACTCCTTGGGCCTTACATATACTTCATTGATTATTTTACTCCAAGATTATGTGGGAAATCACTATTTATTATTTATATAATAATTTCCACTCCCCTTTGGGTGGATATACTTTTGATACACTTAATCACTCGATGGATAATTTTTAAAGTCATTGATATGAACATGATAAGAGTAATCTTAACTCAATTCTCATTCAATGAGTTAAACATCCAAGTCATTCATGTTGTTTTTACCAAAATATGTGTGAATGTCATTGGATTGATTTAAAAATAATATCCAATCATATTGAGTGGATTTATATTTTTACCACATAATTATGTAATTGATTTATCCTTAACCTATGTATACAACCTTTATAAGGGACTTTTTTTCAATTTACATTCTATTGAGACTTCTTTGTTTTTATGCACCAATTCACTTTTATATGTTGTATATACTGTCTTTTGACATAATATATCATGAAATACTTTATTCTCATGATATTATAATGTTTTTATTATCTCAATTATTCGAATTCAAGCATCTCTCATTTGGTTAGGAACTCTAACTAAAATATCATTTTAAATGTTTTAAAGATTTATTATTCTAAATATTTCTCATTAATGTCCATGTTTTATAAATGGTTTTAAGGATTTATTTATATGTAAGTTAATGTTTTGAAATTAAAATTACTTTTAAAAGTTTCAAAGTGGTATGGTACACTTAGATTAAAAATATATATTAAATGGATTCTAAATAAATAGTGAGACTTTAAAATGTTTTCAAGGAAATGTGGGATATTTCACTCATATAGTTTTGATGATTTTTTTCATCTATGATAATATCCTTCATTACTCTAGATTAAGGTTATTATATTATAATAAAATCTTTTATATTGTATTAAATGAGTTCTGTTTGACTGTGGATGTGCTATTTTTATGTTATTCATGGTTTGAGGTTAAAGTATTGACATTTTGTATGCTATTTTTAATATGAATGTTTAGATTTTGTTTCACCTATTTTATATGAGGAATTAATTGGACTTAGTAAGTGATGGGTGGATCCTGCTATAGCTCCTAGATGCATCAGTAGGTCTCATGAGACAACTAGACGTTGAATTGGCCGAGGCCTTTCCCAATTTTTGATATATGGTTTCGGCCGAGGTCTTAATCATTTTTAGATGACTTGTACAAGGCCTTAACAAAATGTTTCAGAATGTCCATCATTATGCATTCCATCATTATGAGATTAGATATTTATTTTTATTGTGGTTATTCAACTAGTATAATATCCATGTGAATAATTAAATGTCATTATTTTGATTTATATTTTCCATATTATGTTGAAGTTCATGTTTAAAAAGGAAATTTTTTATTCTTATATATTGCCTTAAATGTTTATGCTTGTTTATGAAAGTTTCCGATATATTTATATCCTTAATGATCATATGAGCTCACCCCTTACTATGTTTTATTTTTCTCAGGATGCAAAGAAGTATAATATGACTAGCCTGCAGTGATAGTCTATGTGACCTTAGTGTTTTCTATTGAAACAATGTTGTTGTAGTTTTCCATTTTATGATGTAATGTAAACCTTATGAATGTATCTACTACTTCAAGGCTACTAAACTAATCAATATTTCAAGGCTTGATCTTTTCTTATCATGCCAATGATACGTAATAATTCACTGACACTGGGCTTCTGGGGTCGGGGCGTTACAATCAAAATCTTCTTTAACATCATCCGAATGAATAAAATCATGATTACTACTCTAATAATCCAAAGGTTTATCAAAATCATCTTGGGAATCACCACTTTTTTTAACTGACTGTTCATCTAAAATTATCTTGGTGGATTCAACTTGGTATGTTTGGATCAACAACATGTTAGAAGGGCATTCCTTCTCTTCGAATTATTCCACCATTTTTATTATAACTTCACGTTCCGGTTTCTATTGTTCTTCATATTATTGATGAACTAATTATTCTCCAATAATGGGTTCCATAATTGAAAACACTACCTTTCTTTTATCTTCACATAGAGTTTCAATTATAATTTATTCTTGTTTGAATTATTTTGTTACATTGATTTTTTTTTGGATGCTTTCTCATATTAATGTAATATGAATTCCGGTTCTTTTTATTTTCTTTTCTATTGGGTTTTCTTGACACTTTCTCTTATTTACCATTCACGAGGGTAGCTTTATAATCATTATTAGGAAGATAAATTGACACTAATAACATGATAACAAAACCAATTTTCATCCATCTTAGAGTATCATCACTCAACAACATTATCTTAAAAAGTTTGGGTTTTGATCTGCAAGGAATTTTGAATGATTCTAGGCAAGGACAGTAATCATCAACAAGATTTCTAGATAAATTATGAAATGAGAATTGAGGGTAACATTATTGATATTGATAATGGTCAAGAGAATTTACATGGTGAGCTTTATCTTCCTTAGATTCACCAAGAAATCCATTTTATAGATATCACATTTCTTAAGATAATCCTTGTTGCCAATTCTCTGAATGAGAAAACCTTGCATCCACCAACCTAAAAATCGATTGGTTGTTGAAAGATGATTGATCTTTATTTACATAACTCCTTTACTCCCAAGGCACTTAATTTACTTAACCTTCTCAAAATATAATTCCTTATTTGGAAACGTGTAATAGAAAAAAATTTCCTTTCATTTATAATGAATATCTAATATACTAGTGTCCTTGTTTAAAGATTAGGAATAAGTCAATACATATATGTTGAATGAAAATATTTCTCTTCCAAGATGTTCGTAAAATATAAATTTACCATATAATTCAATAAAAATATCAAGAAAATGAGGATCCTAATTATTTGTTTTGGAAATGCAAAGGCTATCCAATGAATTATTCATAATGATTTTTGAAATTAGAGAATCATAATTTGAAAATATATTTGTGTCCACCACCCTTTCTCAGTAAATTAAACAATCAGGGAGTTCACTATTATAGGGAATTAAATTTTTCGTGGAAACATAAAAACACATTGAGATCTTAAGGAAACTGAGAAAAATGAAAAGCTGGTTTAATGGGAGTTAGAGCTTGGACCCAAAAATAATGAGACAACAGATGTAAGAAGAAAATATGGGGTCCTTTATATATTATTCAAGAAGTGTATGAATATTCCAAAATCCATCAAATGGTTGATATTTTCTTGATCTGATATAATTATTGATATCAATGATGAAGAAAACATTATAGATTCCTCTCTTTTGTGGTATGAAAGAAAAATTGGATTTATGGAAAGTGAGTACGACATGGTTTTCTTAAAAAAAGATAGAAATAAAAAAAGATTAGAAATGAAATTAAGAATATTTAAGTAATGAAAGATACAATTAAAATTACTCTTAAATAATTATCAATATTGACAAGGTTCTTCCTGATGAACATAGGTTCCAAAAAAAATTATAAGGAAATAAAAAATTTATATTCCAAAAAAATTTAGGTTATTGAAAAAAATTGTTAGACGGGGAAATATAAAAGAATATTTATATGTACTCATCTTATAAAAAGGTTTATTTTAACATTGGAGATAGATTTTATAAAATGTTAATATAAATTATTACCTTATGGTTATCATTCCTAACTATTTTTAATGTATTCAAATCTATCAGAGGGTAATGATTCTGTAAAAATGTCAGCAAGTGGGTGTTGGGTTCTGATAAATTGTAAAATAATATCTCATTTAAGTGAGTGATCACTAATAATGTGATGTGTAATGTCAACATGGTTTTCAAGAGAATTATGTGTAGGGTTTTTGCATAGGTCAATGGCCCTAGTATTATCACACATTATCTGTGCTTTTCTAAAACTCCTTCCATAGTCTTTGAGTGTGCGTTGAATCTACAACACTTATACACATAAAATTCCAGCTGCTACATATTTAGCACTATTAGTGGAATGTGCTACTGATTGGTCCTTCTTGCATGATCAAGAGGCTAATGAATCTACAAAGAAATGAAAATTTCAGTATTAACTTTTCCTATAAATTATATATCCACCAAAATCAGCATCCTAAGAACATTTTAAAACAAAATCATTTCCAGAAGCATTGATAAGTCTTCAATCAATTGTTCCATTCATAAATAGAAAAATTATCTTCACTAATTTTAAATGAGATTACATTAGATTAGATTGATATTTTCCATAAGCATTCTAAAAACATTATCTATGGTTGACTACATATTAAGTATAATTGACTTTCAATCATACCTCTAAAATACGTTTTATCTACTGGTTTCCCAGTATAATCAAGATCAAGAGATTTTGTGGTACTGACTGGAGTATTTATACATTTAAAATTTTCATATCCATATTTTTAAATAAGATCATTAATATATGTTTTTTGAGATATATAAGTTCAATTTATTTTTTTAGAAATTCTAAAACCAAGGAAAAAATGATAACTCTCCCATAAGAATCATTTCAAACTCTTATTTCATGATATTTGCAAATTAATTAGTTAGATATTACTGAGTTAATTCTTATATAATGTCATTAACATAAATTTTATCAATTAAAATTTTTTCTTATCATTATATATAAAAAGGGTTTGATGAAAAGTTCCCTTAACAAATTGTTTTGCAAAAAAAATCATGTATGTCAGTCATACCAGGCTATATGGGCTTGTTTAAGTTCATATAAAGATTTGGTATGTTTGAAAACATGTTCATGATATTTTGTGTCCTCAAAACTAGGATTTTGTTCAACATAAAACATCCTCCTGAACATATCCATTATAGAACGAACAAATCCCATTCATTTGAAGTGGTTCGAAATTGAAGAATGTTGTAAAGGATAGTAGAATATCGGTTGATTCAAGTCTAGCTACTAGGGGGATGGTTTTTTCATACCTTTTTCCTTCTGGTTGATTATATCCATTAGATACTAATATTTTAAAATTTCTTATAATGATTCAATGTTCATAAAACTTATTTCCAAAGTTCCACTTACACCATTTATATAAGTTAACTTTGGTCATTCAAATGAGGTCGAAACATTGTTCCTTTGGAGTTCATTCAGTTCATCTTACATAGAATTCGTACAGTCATCATCACCTAAATATTTATTTGTGCTTTTAGGAACTAATTTGGAATGATATGTTGGATGTTCTACTAAATATCTTAAAGAACTTCTTGTACTTACAGGTTGATTTACATCAACAGTGATACTATCATTGGGATGATTCTTAAGAAACAACTGATTTGGATTTCATAAAATTTGTTCATCAACATAAGGTAAATAATATTCTACTATAAATAATTTTGAATCATTTTCTTTAGTAGTTTAATTATTAGAAAAATTATCCATCAAATCATGATAATCAATTTTTGAAAACACATTTGAATATATAGGTTGGGGTAGTTTAAAAACAAAATGTTCAATTTAATCAAATTTAACATATACTATTTTTTCAATAGTATATGTATTTTTGTTTAAAAAACTATAAGCCTTAGAAGTAGTGGAGTAACCTATGAATATTACTTCATCGTATTTGGATTATAATTTATGTAATTTTTCATTAGTATTCAAGAAGAATGATTTTTATCCAAATAATTTGAAATAAATTTTTTTTTTAAAATGTCCCCAATTCTTATGTTGTTTTAATAAGAAAAAGCCTAATTAAAACTCGATGTATAGTATAACAACATGTACTAACAGCTTCATCCTAAAAGTGTTTGTATAGTTATATTCACTGAACATGGTTATATGAATCTCTTGTGAAATTCAGTTTCTTCTTTCAATAACACCATTATGTTGATGAGTTATTGGAGATGAGAACTTATGAGTAATTCCTTTCTGACAAAAAAATTGTTTGAGAAAGAATATTAAAATTATCCCCTATGATCATTATGAATAGTTATTAATGGAAATGATTTCTCATTTTTAACATAGGGTGAAAATGATATAAAATAAAAAAAATCATCAGATTTATATTATAGAAAATTGACCCGCATAAATCTTATGTAATCATTAAATATAAAAAATACAATGTATTTTCCTCCAATAATTCTAGTTTGTGTTGGACCGAAAATATCCATATGCACCAGCTGTAATGCATAAGATGTTGAGACATCACTAAATGATTTAAATATTGACTTATGTTGATTTCCATATTGAAAAAGTTCAAAAATAATTTGGAGAATCAAATCTATGGTCTGTTAAGTCCATAACCAAGAATGGTATTCCACTCCAATAAGGCATGAAAGGTCATGGTTCTTATGGTCTTATATGTTCAGTGTACAAACGTTCTTATGCCTATAGGTGGAGAGAATAAAAAATTCCTTGGAATTGTGTACAATAAATTTGTCCTTCATAAAATTCACAAGGTACCCTAAATCACATAATTGGATTATGCTTATAAGGTTATGCATAATACCATTAAGAAACAAAACATTTGAAATTAAATCTTTTCTAAGAAGAACAATGTTACCCATACCAACAATTTCTCCTAGAGCATTATCCCCCAATGTTAATATTCAACCTTTTTTCTTGATAATAATTTCAATGTTTTTTTTGTTACCCTTAATGTGCCGAAAACATCCACTATCCATGTACTATGTATTGTTATTGGAAATTCATTTTTTTTCAGAAAATAAAATTGTTATACATTTTGAATCAAATATTTTTCAGATCCAAAACTGTTAGAATATATGAAAATTAGGTGTCAACATTTTCATAGAAAAATAATCTGTATGAAAACCTAAGGATTCGGTTTTATTTAATGACTATTTTTCTCCCAATGTAAACCACATTGACACTTAGTGAAAAAGGGTCACTTTGTGGAACAAAATAGTTGTGACTAAAATTGGGCTTTGAATGAGTATTACCAAATCCAGAATTATTCAAAAGAGGATGAAGTTGTGAATACATTTTATCAAATTCATTCCTTCCATAAGTGAAATTTGATAAATGTTTATTTAAGGAAAATAATTCTAATTGTAACCTGATGAATAAATTCTTATCCTCATAGTCATTAGACATAAAGGTTGAGTTATTCTCTAAAACGTTTTTCTTAGGAATAACATTTTAATGATCCTTAGAAGAATTACCCTTCTTAGATTCAACATCCTTAAGGTATTTAGAAATATTTTCAAAATCAAAGGTTTTTTTTATCAAGATCCTTTAAAAGATCTTATAATTAATTTTTTAGAACAGAAATTTTATAATTTTTCTAACTTCTTTTTTATCTTACTGTTCTCATTATCATTAAATTTATCAAATCTATAGAATTATTAAAATGAAAGTATACTATCATCTTCTAATGAGGAATATTATTCATCTTATGACTCGTAATTTTGATCATTATGAAAATTGTCATTTAAATAAATATTGGATAATGATTCATAAATTTGTAAATTAGTCATAAGAAAAAAAATTTCAATAAGAAATCTAGTTTTAAGGCCAATATTATTCCGACTGAAAGATTCATATTCCATGGATTCGTCTTAAGAGTCAATAAAATTGGCACTCTAGGTGTCATTAGCCTTCAATACTTTCATAGACACATATTTGTAGTACATCATTCTATTCCTTTTATAATACTTCTGTTCTGTCTTTTATGTTATGCATACCGAAACCTGGTCTAATATATCCAGCCCTTTTTAATTCATAACAAGTTACTTCATAATCATAAAATTATGTATTTATTCTTATATCTATACTGAAAATAATTATTTCTCACAATCTTGTTCATCCTTCAAGCAAGGTTGGATTTCTCATTCTCAGAGTGATCACTGTCACTGGATTCAGATATTAAAATAGATTTATTATATTTAGATCTAATTATCCTTTTGAGTCTTTGATTTAGATGTATTATTGAATGCAACACTTACATTACCATTATTATTCTTATTAATGTCTACATCTCTCTTCATTATTATTTTTTGCTAAATAATAGTTCCAAATAACTCATCATGAGTGATGTTAGATACTTTTTGGTTTTCTTCAATAGTTATCTTATTATATTCCCACTCATTAGGAATAATATCAATTATCATGTACACAAGTATTTAATCATAGAGACTTTCATATCCAATATATTGAATATTGTTGATGATTTTCATAAATCATTGTTGAACATTAAAAACTGGTTCTCTATAAAGAAATAAAAATCCATAATATTCACCTCTTAACATAGCTATTATTTTTTCTATTACATTTGATGTTCTAAATTGTAAAACTTCTAGTTTCTTCTAAATACTATTTGAAGCTTCATATGAAGATATTTGACTATAGATATTCTTAGTCATATAACATTAAATAGTATTGTGTACCATGTACTTTAGTTTGTGATCTTGTTTTTTCTGATTTTTGAGTGTTCTAATTTCATTATAAAAAATCTTGTATTCACCAGTTAGAATGAAAACATTATCCACTCTATGTTTTATAACAACGGTCTTCGTCCTATTTCTCCAGTACTCATAATCACTCATTTGTATATTGATGGTCTGTTGTTATAAATATTGACTATATAAATGATGTTCATTCCATCCACTGTATAATAAAATACAAGACATCTTTTCCAAAAAAAGGATTACTAGTAAATGATTATATAAAAATAGAAAAATAATAATTAATAATAACTTGAATAATTATGTTCTAGAAAAACAAATTGAGAAAGAAAAATTATATATAAATATAATTATTTTAGAGACATCATATGATACCAATTGTATGATTGAATTGTAGATGTTTTTTCTCAATTAAAAGGGGTGAATTGTAAGATTAAAAACTTTCATTTTTATCATTTAGAGAATCCAGGATTAAAAACATAAAAATTATGGATTCACAAACCCTCTTTAGTTATTAACTAAGTGACTATCTTTCTTAGGATTTGAATAGTGTATCTGATAAGGAAACTGAAGAAAATATTAATTAGATAATGGTTCTACCTTAAGCCACATTGAATATTATTTATTAGATGACATAACAATAAGAATGTAAAAGAACGTTATACGTTAATTATTTAAAAAAATTAAACATAATTAAAACATGTACAAAGATAAGTAAACAAGTAGAGTGAATATTACACCCAAAGATAAGGGAATACAAAATTTATGGATATTAGTCCCTTGATTTATACATTTAGGAAAGTCTGTCTAACCCACACCAAGGTAATCACTACATTTGAATATCATAAACGTCCTTGCTATCTCCACAAGCCCTCGAACAGTAATGTAGTTGGAACTTATATCTTACCTTCCTCGGAATCCCTCTGACTTTAAGGATGTCTAAACCTCTATTATCTTATCCCGTGATGCCCTCGACTGATAAAAAATTAGAATCACACTATGCAGGATGAACGAGTTGTTCACATCTAGAAAAGTTGTTCACGGCTAAACAAGATATTCATTGCTCGCAAGAGGCATGAGAGACTCTCTCTATATAATATAGGACAACCAGAACCACTCAATGTTTGTCAATTTGTCTTAATGTATATCAATATATTCAAATCAATGAGGTATTTATAGTCATAAATATCAACAGTTATCTCCTCCACCAATGGTAATATTTTTCCATAAATTTCAGAGAGACCCGTACACATGTCACTCAGCCAATGGTTTGTTAAAAAAATTAAATGAAATTGTGTCATGTAAGAAAACAAGTGTAGCATTATCATCCTTAAGAAACATTAACAATATGAAGAAACATTAACAAATTTAGGATCTAATAAAATAAAACATTACTTTATTGAATTGAGGTAACTATTAGAAAAGTATTTAATCATATTCTAAAGAACATGAGAATCAGAGTCCAACGAATACGAACAAATAGATTATAAAATAATAGAGAATCAGAATTTGAATTCTAATGAATTTGTATATTTTTTTATGAGGATTTAGGAGTCTGAAAAAATGAGTGTTAATAGTTATATTTCTAGTGAAATTGGATTCTGATTTCATGAAAAATAGAAGTCCAATTCAAGAACAAATCAGAGTCTTATTTCAGGGGAAATTAGAGTCTTATTTCTGAATAAATCAAAGTATGATTTCAGGAGAAATAAGAGACTTATTTCATAAGAAATAGGTTTTTTATATTAAAATAAATTGTAGACTGGTTTTAAGAGAAATCGAGTCTAAATTCAAGAGTAATCAGAATCCCAAATTTGGGGAAATCCGATTTTAAGGAACTGTATGGTTCTGAGTTAGTTAAGGATATTATTTTTGGTTTAAGAAAAAATAGATAGACATTGATTGAGAAAACATTAAAAAAGCATTGAAAACAAATGGTATGGATAAATCTCTTCTTAGATAAATAAATATTTCCATATACAAATAATTAATAGAGAAATATAATTTTTCTTCAGAAATGTGTTTGGGATTTTAAAAACATAAAGGAATAGAAATGTCATAAAAATACTTATTAATTTAACATATATTTCTCTGTTTCCAATTACAAACTAGAAAATGATAAAGCATCCCCTTTAAAATTTATACTCATACATTTCATTGTAAAACCATCAATATCTCTTTTCATTCGATCCTAGAAATGATACACCCAAGGTATTTTGATATCATTTTGCTTTCATGATGATCATAAAATTGTGATCTATGATCTTTAAATAATATTCATTATTGAGATGGGAATCTGAAGACAAAAATAATCTCATCCCAAGTCGCAAAATAGAATCTGTATAAATATAAAATTCTGGAAACATAACCTTTTTAAAAAATTATAACTTTTTCTACAACTCACTATATTAATTATTAAATATCATAATTATTTCTGATAGTGATGAATGTACTGACAACAGAAACAAAATATATCAATTTTCTACACCCATAACATCTAGACCGTGATTCGTTAGATCATTATAGAATTGTTCACAGTCCACACAGAACATAGCTTACAATTCTTAATGTTTTTCACTCAAGGAATCCAATTTTTTTTCTATTTTATAGGATGTTAATTGGTCATGAAATCATAATCCTTTATTAGTTCAATCCATCTTCAATGCCTCATGTTCAATTAGTTGCAATTGAGTATATCATTCCAAATTTTATAGTCAGTATATATTTCAAATTTGGCTCTATAAAAAAGATGTATCCAAATATTTAATATGAAAACCATAGCATCGAATTCTATATAATGTGTTGGACAAATTAATTCATTAGTTTTTAATTGACTAATATCATAACAAATTACCTATACATTCGACAACATAACACAAACATATCACCTCAATGGAGTGAAAATGTAGATAGGAAACTTTCTATTATAAGAAGGAAGATCCAAAACTGGAGCATTCACCAATATCCCTTTCAATTCTTGAAATCAATCATCACAGTCTTTTATCCAAATAAATTTAAACCATTTTTTGTTAACATAGTTATCGATCTAGATAATTGTGAAATTTTTTTAAAAATCTATTAGTAATATATTTATAATAAAAGAAAACAATGAATCTATGTATCATTTTTTGGTCTTGGATATTTATCAAGTTTATTTTTGGTTGGATCAACTATTGTGCTATCCTTATTTTCCATTTTTCAAATAATATAAATATGTTTTAAGAAAATAAAAATATCTAAATTCCTTGTGTAACTAATTTTATTCTACATTTTTTAAAACATTCCATATTTTTTTTGGATACTCATATCTTTTTGAATAAACCAAAATATCATCACTATTAACAACACAAAAAATATCAATATATTCGTGAAATATTCTATTACAACGGTCAATAAATGCATATGGTGAATTTTTTATAATAAAAAAATAACAAAAAAATAATAATGCTCATTACCAGAATGATAAATAATGTTTTGTATTTGGTCCCCCATCACCTTCATCTAATGGTTATTGGATCTCATGTCATTCATTGTATAATTTTTAACTCATTGGAGTTTATAAAAAATACATCGATATGAGGAAACTGATACTTATATTTAATTGTAATGTTATTAAAATCACAATAATCAATGAAAAGTGTAATGAAACCATATTTCTATTTAATGAATAAAATAGTATCACCACATGGTGATGTTCTAGGATGAATGAAACCTTTATCAAGAAACTGATATAATGACTTTTCAACTCAAAAAGCTCTACTAGAGACATTTGATAAGGGGGTTTAGAAATTAGATTAAAATCATGAACTAAGTCAATAGTAAATTCAAATTAATGGTCAGGTATTATAAATGGAATCTCATCAGGAAAAATGGGTATTACATTACTATTTTTATAATATTAATATGATTTGTTCCCTTTGTTCAGTAACATGTGCATGAAAAATTTAATATCCATCATTTAACAGTTTCCCAGCTTCTTGATATGTTACCAATAGTAAGGGTTATTTCATGTATAAAAACTGAAAATCATTCAGAAAATCAAATTTTTTAGCATTACAATAAATATTATCATGATAAACAGAAATATAATCCATACCTAGGACAACATCAAACTCTACTAGGGGAAACCAATTTTTAGATAATGACCTTCAATATAAAAAAACATGAATATTCTTATAATTTCTTTTTTCCTTAATATATTCCCATGGTGTTTTTACCAAATGTTATGGTTTCATTCCCCCATGTAAAAATTTTAATTTATCATAATATATAATATTAATAAATGAATGTGTAGACCCTTTATCAAACAGGACATCTGAAAAAATATAAGTAAAAAAGACAATGTACCTGATAAGAATTAATTAGATGCCCCAAAATCTCCTAAAGTAGTTTCAATAGATTTCATAATTCCATTCTATATATAGTTTATCTAATTCCCATAATTTAGATCCCTAATTGGGTATTTATGATCATGATTTCCCATATCACAACATTTAAAACGCAATATGGTTTTCTATCAGAATTCAATATAGGATTATTTTCATTAAAATATGGGGACATATTTCCAAAATTAACACATGGGGAAAACATCCAATATTTTTAAATTCATTCCCCAGGGTACTTTTTACAACAAGTTCCACAAATTGGAAACTGGATATTCTCACCTTCAGATTTATTTGATTGATTTTTACCCATTGCTATCCATATGGACATTTTTTTATTATTTTAGAAGAATATTGGATAATCTGAAAACTCATTTTAGACCCTCTCAACACATCGATCATATTTCACATATGCTCTGAACTCAATAGAACCTAATTCCCCTTGGTATCATGGAATCAATCCTAAGTAAAAATAGTTGATTTTAGTATCAAGGTCCTGAATAATATTTGAAGTATTCCATTATAATTGAGTGATGTTTTCTTAATTCATGACAACTCAATCCTCTACAATTTGTTTCTACTCGAGGAATTTCCTTTCGATCATAAGGTGAATCTTCAATGTAAAATATATTTCATATAAATGATTAATAAATTCATCATATTCCATGGAATAATTTTATTTTCTATCCTCTATATTCTTTATTATTGAAAATAATTAGCCGACATCAACTTCAAAATGATAAATAGTAAGGCTATGATTTTGATTCTCTGAACACCCCATGAAATAAAAAACATTTCAATAGATTTAATCCATTATTCTTCCACCATTTCCTTTTAATATCCACTGAATGAATGAGGTTTTTGACTCATGAAACATTCTACTATTGTCATGTGTTGTGTGGTTTCTCTATCTATTCACTTACATTGATTCCAACAAAAATTGTAGCTTGTCTCAATAGAGCCACAACTATCACAAAATTATTGTTTCCAATTCCAACCATTCCAGGTTCTGAATTCAAAAATACACCACCCCCTTTGTGACATCTAATATTTATTTCAATATTCATTATGTAGAAATATGTTATTTGGAAATATAAATTAAATGGAGAAACATTAAAATCACATAATTTTATATCATTTCATCATAACTATGAGTTAAAAAAATCATGTTATTATTTTATGTTCATCCAAACACTAATGTTTTCTAAATCATTCTCTTGTACCATTTGAGTGGAAAAAACCATAAACATTACATTATCTAGTAAAATAAACTAGAATTACCATATGTACAATCCCATAGTTATTTTCATATTATCATATAAGAAAATTAGGTTATATTCCACATATAATGACCTATAAGCATAAAAAGTGGATACTTCTAAAATTGTACCATTTTTTCATAATAAAACGGTCATTAATAAATAAAATGATATTTATTTTCATGAAAAATATTCACACCATTCATCTTGGATTCTTCTCCCCCGTACCCATCCAAAAACCAAGAAAAAATAAATTTTAAAACGTGGGGTGAGAAACAAAAAACACAGCAAGGTATACCAAAAAATAAGGAAAGAAACTGCTAGTCCATGCATACTTATAAACATATCAAATCATTTTCACAATGGTGTACTTGTTAGCCATAATGTATCATATAATTACATTGTGAAAACATGATATTTCCATAAATCATAGAAAACCTAAATAAACTATTTAGGTGATTTGGGACCTATTTTTATTACCGTACAGAAATAGGATTGTTACCCTCATAACTACCTTTTTATTTTTAACCCCCACATCCACTTTAAAATGTAACCCTCCCTGCTACATTGTAATGTATCTATCATACTTACCCCTAGAAAAACCCGTAAGGCCAACATCCAACATATAAATAATAAATTAATTGGTGGCTATCATGGAACCACATATAATAATATACAATTCACCTGAACTAAAACATAATCATAAAACATTAGAACATGCATCATAAAAAATTCCATTTCAATCTTTTAGAAATAAAAATTGAAAAGTTGATTGTTTTAATAAAAATTTTCTTACCAAAAGATTGACTTCCTTCAAGAATGTTGAAACCTCCTATATAATTATTTAAATATTGTTATAAATTAATTTGAAAACTATATTCATATTCATAATACCTTATATGAACTTTTTATAACATTTTCCACCCATTTATTAATAATATTTCGTAGTTTTAGTTGTTTCAGGTGCATTTTTTCATGGTTTCCATGGTTGGTTCATTATTGATTTTCTTTTCTGATGGTAGAAAAACAAAAAAAGATTAATAAAATTATATTAACATAATTTTATAATTATAACTGATACGACATGTCATTTTTTCATATATTAGGGGGATTCATTAGATAAAGCATTGATGATAAAATATTTGTTTATTTTCTGTGGTTTTTTTGGATTATCATATACAATTTTTGTTTTATTTAATGTTATGTATATAAATTAGTTACCAAAAATTAAACAAGTAATGATATAAATATTAAATATTATATTAACAATAATAATGGTTTAATGACCAGTCATTTGAGTGGTAATTTAAAATGAAAATTCAACATCCACGAAGGCGGTGAATAGATGTGTCACATAAAAAGAGAAGATGCGAGGTTTTGATGATGTATATTCCATTAACATAATAAAATTATCATGTATATAAGATACTTGAGTAATTATGTCACTTTTGATATTGGAATCGAGGATATGATAATAAAAAATAAATAATGTAAATTGAAATGAAAACGAATGAAAATTAATGAAAATTAATGAGGATTTTACCTCATTATTCTCCTAATTGAGATGCTGATTAGGGTAATGGGATTTGGTATTTATTTATATAAAAGGCTTATATATTTGGGATAGATTCTTGGGAATTTCATTTGGATGCATTTATTCTTGATTCATGGTTTTTTATTTCTGGGGAGAAATGGTTTTGATGCGTGGTATTTATAGTGGAGGAGATGTGTGTTTTTGATTATTTTATTAATTAGATTATTATTTTTGATCTAGACTATTAAAATTGATAATTTTTGTGACTAAATAGAGTTACTAGTAAATTTATGTTCTATATAGTGGATTATAACATTCATGAATGATGTTATAATTCATTAATTTGTCTAATAATGTTAAAAATAATATTTTAATGTATTTGAGTATTCACCCAAAATTCAACTAATTCATAAAAATCCAAAAAATAATCCCTTAATATTTTTTGACATGTTGAATTCAAAAATGAACTCTAATTTTGGAAATAATATTCCTAAATATTATAAATTTAATTTGTAATGGATATTATCATTTATTACAAAAAATGATTTTGTCTTTATAAATCCTTTTATGATAATGTGAAACATTAATTATGATCTCATAAAGATACCATATAATTATAATACAAATAAATATTAATTTATGAATCTATTTTATAATGATTAATTATCATTGAAATCTTTACTTAAATTAATAATTGAATGTAAACATTTATTTTTCAAAAAATACCAACACTTAATTTATCATTTTCTAAACCTTTATTAACTTATTTCATGATATAAATATAGACAATTTTCACTTATAAGATACAAAAAATTTATTTATATTATCATATGTGAGGATATTGTTACATTTGTTGGGAAAAAATTCCTCAAGGTATCATTGAAGCATTTTTGAGGTGATTGTGTTTATTGAAAAAGTAGACAACTGTGTTTTGATTGTTGAAAAATAAAACCATGACATGAAAATTTCTTGAAAAAGGGGATTTCATGGTGGAATGTTGACTTCAAGAGCTGTGATCAATGATCCATGTTTGATTCAAGAATGTCGACAAAGGAATGGATGATCTGGAGGTGGAATAAAAAGAACAGATATAAGGTTGCACCATTTTCAAGTGTTTTCCAAATTTTTTGCCTGAAAATCGATAAATGAGGAAAATTGGTATTGGCAAAGGGACTTGCGCGCCGTGTACTTGAAGACTTGGAAACTGGAGCGCCAAATTTTTTCAAGATCAGATCATCAAAATATGGAAAAGGGACAAGGGTTGCACAAGTGACTTTCACACTGTGAAGAGACTTGCGTGCTGGTGCTTAGGAGGCTTGGGAACTTGAGCGCCTATTGTTTTTCTAGGTCAGAACTTCAAAATACGACAATGTAAGGTGGGTCGCGCAAGAATTGAGTAGGTTGCACAAGTGAGTAGTGCGACAGAGTCCTGGGCGGTTGAGCTGTGCGCCAAGACGTGCGCACCGGAGGGGGACTTGAGCGTCGTCCCGTAGGTAGTTCAAATGCCTATAAATACTAGACCACCACTCCTCATTTCTTACAGAGTTCAATAATTATAATAATCAGATCTCTCATCACAAAGGTGTGGAATTCGCGCATGTGGTGTGTGGTCACGTAGGTAGGGACTTGTGTGCCAGTGTTGAAGTTGCATGCCATCTATTTGTTGTGCGCCTAATGTGGTTTGGGTAGCAAAGGAAGTGTGTCACACAAGTTTGGAGAAGGTTAATATTGAGTCTCACAAGTGTTAAGAAATACTTGTGCACTAGTGTTGACTTGCGCACAGAGACTTGTGCGCCACCTTAGAGAAGGGCTCCAAGTAAGGTTGATTTCCGGCAGTGATTCAGGGCTGCGTGGAAGTTGGGGGATTGCCTGATACCTTCAGTGCAAAGAGAAATTCTTCTATGGGTGAATGTTGAGCTTCAACAGAGAATCTACATACAAGAGAGGATGTATTCATTTTTTATAATGAAGAGACCTACAGGTCTATAAACTGTGAGTGGATCCTTTCTAGAGTAATGAGCAAAGGAAGAGGAAGAAGGTGATCCTCTCCACCGGCTATGATCTAGATATAGAGAGACATGGAGTGATCCTTGGGAAACCAGTGAGCTGACCCTAAATCTTGTAATGGCAGTGAGCCTGGGTATAGAAGTGATCTAGCCCGAACCTTGTAAATAGCAGTGTGATTTAGTAAATTTGGTACATCGGCTAATCGTCGTTGTATGCTCCTTGGACGTAGCCCAGTGAGGGTGAACCAAGTAAAAATTGTTGTGTCCTGTGCATGATTTACTTTCTATTTATATTGTGCGGGGTGAAAGAGAGAGAAGTGTCTTTTACTTAACAGTGAAACAAGATCCGAACGAGCTATAACTGTTAATTTGTCATACCCAAATTCACCCCCCTCTCTCGGGGTATTCATCCTTGTAGACCAAACAACATTAGTATAAATTCCACAATTTTTATAAATACCACCTATTTCATTATACAGTGATATAGAATTTAACTATTGAGTTTCATAATAAAAATAAATAATTTTTTAAGTATAAGTGTTTTTACAATTTAATTATTATATACCACTTATCAAAATTTAATTATAACATTAATTTCATTATTGAATTTTGATTAAAAACATTATAAATAATAATAACATGAAATTAAATAAATTAAATATAAATAGTCTAAAATTACAAGAGTTACTTTTTTGCATAAGAAATGTCTATAAGATAATACATTTAGGAAGCAGTTATTGATTTTTTTTATTATTATAGGTTGTTAAATGGTTATAATTATGGTTTGTGGTTGTATATTTAGTGTTCATTTTTTAGGATTGGCATTTTATTTTAGAATATAATTTTATGGAAGAGGGATTTTTTATAGGTGATGAATATCATTTTTTCAAAATAACATATTAAAATACCCATTATTTTTTTATAATTAATATATATATTATATATTCTACATAATATGTATATTAATTAATAATTTTCACCAATTTAATGGTTTTTAAAATTTTATATAATTCATGGAAGATGTTTTTTCATTGTATTTACCAAGTTGGAAAATATTATATTTTTCAGTAGTTCACTATTCAACTCTATATTATAATATTTATGAATATTTAAAAAATAGCTCACATACCTAATATCAATGTTATTATTGCCAAAATATAATAAAAAATTTTAAATAAATTTATATATATTGTAATCGTAATACCAAGTTATAGTATAAATTTTTTATATTATGGTATAATGTAAAAAATTATAAAATAAAAAAGTATATTTTTATTTACATTATGTTACAATGATTGGAAATATTGTTTCATGTTTTCTGATGATTATATTTAAATATTTTAATGGATTACCTTGAGGGTTAATTAATAATTTTACGAAATTACTGTTTTAATATTCTAATTGTAATGTTACTATTCTAAAGTTGATATCACCAATCTAAGATTCATGCTACCTTTATATTATTCACATTTATAATTGATATATTATAATATAAATTGACGAATACAACTTACTTGCATTTCTACTTAATAAGCATTCTCTCATGGTTCAGTATATAAAATTTACAAATATAAAAATAAAATTATATTTTTTTACTTTTTTTAAGTGTTTTTAATATGATTCAAATTTATAAGGGACCTTCAACCTATAAATTTCATAACTATAGAACTATTTTTTATTTTATTTTAACAGACTATTTTATTTCATTCAAACTATTTGAGATTATTTATCATTAATATATAATATCATGTATTGCTGAAGGTAATTGTTTTAGATTAATATTAATTCTATAAATAATTTATATATAATGTATATAATATATAATAAAACAACCATATATATTAGGAAGTAACATTTCAAATAGAAAATTATAGTTCATTAAAACAACATCATTGAAAACTAGTCAATATCCATTATAAGAGCTTACAACTCTTTGTAAAAAATCATAAATCAGTATTCATTACCATATATGGTACCTTATGTATTGTTATATAGTAAGATAGCATCTATAGATTCTAATATAATTTCATTGAAACCCTCTAATGTTTTTCAAAAATCATACATATATATCATGATAGAAAATGTTTATAAATTTATTATATTTTTTTATTCTAATATATAATAAAATGACACGAAATAATTTTAATATTCCATATCCCAAATGAGTATTATAATGAAAAAATAATAAGTTTTTTTAGTATTTTTAATCCTCTATTTTGATCAATAAAAAATATCACAATTCATTACCTATAAAAACTATAATGTTATAAAAATAAATAATAATATAATAATTAAAAAATAATTTTAATTTGATCATTTTTATAAAATAAATTTATTTCTATATTTAATATATTTATATATAGAATTTTTACTATTTTAGAGGATGTTTTGAAATAGAAAAATATAATATGTTTTATTCCATCAATTTGTAAAAAGTTTATATAATTTTTCTAATCATTGAAATAAATAAATAAAAGTTTTTATTTTATAATGATAAAAAGAAACTAATATGATTCATAATTGTATAAAATAATTTAATCGTCTACCATTTTATGGAATTACATCATCAATAAAGATCATAGAAAATAATTTATTATGGAAGAATATTCTATTTATTTAATAAGTTAGTTCTAAATAAAAAAATATATATTTATTAATGAATGAATTAAAATATAAGTTGTATGTCCTATATTTGACCATATAACTTATATGATATTGTAAAATCATGATGATAGGGAATTTAATCATAATTGGATTATTCTTCATATAAATTAAGTTAATATATTGAAAACTATGTAATTTTAATTTAAATTTATTTTATTGTTATTATAATTTTTTTAATAAATAATAATAAATAATGAATATGATGAATATTTCATCAAAATAAAGTCTCAAAAAGGTTAATCCACGATATTTAATAGGTAAACTAAAAATAATAACATGTTATCCATATAAATGAAGTCAAATTTTTATAATGTTTTTTATGGTCATTTCCAGGATTAAGTACACCATTTCATGGTTATCCTTACTATGAATAGAACAATTATTATATGAATACATGTAATAGAATATAGAATAAATTAACCTTATATTTAGACCCTTATCAAAAGTAGTAAGGTATATTTATCTTGATTCCTTATTTTATTTGAAATGAGGGATATTATTTGATATATTAATTATTATATCGACTAGGTATTTATAAACCATTTATATGAAATAAATTTAAATATAAAATTGATTACTTTATCAAATAATGTTTTGGTATTATCAACATGTTACTTTATATTAAAACATATATCACTATGGTTGTGATTTTGATTCATCAATTTATCTATTATTTTTAGAACGTAATCCGTTAATAGAAAATACACTATGTGGTCATCACTATATATTAAATTCATCTAAATAAAAACAATTATTCACTTTGATAATTCTCTCATATGAAATTATATTCTCCAAAAACCAAATTTTTAAAGCTTCTAAAAATGACCAAGGTGTGTTTATAGGACCCCATGTAAGGGTTCAATTGAATCTTCTAAAATATTTTCTGAAATTATATAATTATATTTAAAATTTAAAATTTAATATAATAATTTGAATAATCTCATTTATTATGATGAATTCATTTTCAAAATAAAATTATATAACAAAATAAATATAAAATTACAGATCCATACTCCCCCACTAATAATTCATTGTGGTCCATATGAAAAAATATCATCAAAAAGATTGTTGAGACAAAATATATTTAAAAATATAAATTCAATTTCCATCATGTTAATATAAAAAATATTAAAATAAAAGACATTAAATCATAGAATCACATTATCAATAGGTTCTCAATCATGCCTCAATATTGAATTGGGTTTGGTATCAAACATCCCTCCCATTCCCATTTCCTACACATT
This sequence comes from Viscum album, assembly GCA_963277665.1. NCBI lineage: Eukaryota > Viridiplantae > Streptophyta > Magnoliopsida > Santalales > Viscaceae > Viscum > Viscum album. Next base: position 1,033,115,447 of record OY728150.1, read on the forward strand.
ATAATATATTCATGATAATTTTTTTATTAATCCCTATAATGAGATATTATCCCCCTTAAATTAAGAAAATTGTACAAATGTTACAGTTATTTTCATGTATATGCACACTATTAATAATTTAACAAGATATTTTAAGCTTTACATTTGAAACAAGAGCACACAAAACATGTGGATATCGTAAAATTTTATTATATGGTAATGGAACAATCATTAAAGTTTCTAAAATAAAAAACACATAAATAATTTTTTATTCATTATGAAAAATTCAATATCATCAGGTAACCTGAATAGAAATACTTCACTATTTCACAAAATTACATATCACGCAATCGATTTTCTTTTTTTATTTTTCAAATGTCGAAAAATATAAAAATAATTACCACTTCATCATGTTTTGGATAATATCCCTATTTTATCATAATTTTTTGAAAATATACATAAAATTATATAAAGATTCATTAATTTATTATCCCAAAATATATGAATATGTCAAGAAATTATTCAATTTTCAATATATTATTTTATTGAAACACCATGGGATAAAATTATATTTTACTTTTCCACTTAAATGAATCCATAAAATAATTCCATGAATATGGGGAGGAATAAGATAAAATCGTGTAATATGTGTTATCTATATGTTTATGCTCATCATATGTTGGATTATAAGAGTTTAATATATAAGGAATGCAAAATTTTAAATAGGATAAAAAATATAATATTTTCTAAATCAACATAATATATTTCAATGAAATGATGTTTTGAAAAACATTTATTGAAATTTTCTTATAGTAGTGTATATCCAATGAATTTTTCATGAAATCAAGTATAATGAAAAATATGATAGATGGATTTGAATACCCCAATGGAAGTGGGTTTTTTATTTTAATGGAACTCATGTCATTAAAATAATATAACTATACAACATTTACTTGTTCTAATTAATAAAATCTAGAAACTAAAATCAATTCAATAATCATTTAACATATCAAACATAAAATTAATATTTATGTTAATTTCATAAATTTCCAAATATATATCCCAACTATATTTCTAGGATAGATATGGTTTTTCAAGATGATAAATAAATATATGATGGAAAAATATTTCCTATGAAAATTAGATAATTATTTAAAAATTATCTTTTTTTTCTAAGTAAACATCTCCAATAAATAAAATAAAATAGTTTAATTAATGATATCATTGAATGTGAGTGTTTTTGTGTAAAACCCTGAGATTATTTCTAGATGGAGTTTTTTTATGTCTTCGATATATTGTGTTCTACGCTACACAAAGATACACTTGTGCGAGACTCAATACTGACGTAGCTTGCGGTATACACAACAATAAGCTTGGATTGTGTTATACAAAATTTCAAGTAATTTTGATATAATTAATTTCACACAAGACTGAGTATAAGTTAACAACATAATATTATTATGATACCATATAACTAAATCATTATATTTGAAGGAGTGAAAAATACTAAATTTCTTCAAAAAAAATTATTAATTGAATATAAGTGAGTTTATAAAATAATAAAGAAACTCTTGATAGATTTTAATTATTAAAATATGTTTGATATATTTAATCAATTTTTTAAATTTCACTTTATATTTTATCTATACCTGATATAATATCAAATTCAATTTTTTTGGATAAAAGAAGTATTTTTTAAAAAAAATGGTGTTTTATAACCTTTTGTTGGCACATCAATTTTAAATCTAGTTTTGACAATATTATATGTTTAATTTAACAAAATACAAAAATTTCATTGGAAGTGGGATATAAAAATATAATTTAGATGAATTATTTATATTTTTTCAATAAAATTAATGTTTTGATGAATAATAATAATACACTAAATTGTAATTGAAAACAAATTTTTCATTGAAATAATTTATATGGTTAAATTATATTATTGATTAGAATTAAAGTATTAATTAAATTTATTTTTATAAATAAATATAATTTAGGTTATAGGAATTAATATTACATTTAATTTAATATAAAAACTTTTCAATCTTTTACAATGTTTTAAATTTTAATACCATGATTTTAATTCTAATAGCGAGATTAATTTTAATTTAATTAGTGAAACATATGTGTTTAAAATTTTGAAAAATGGATTACATATTTGGATTAAGTGTGTCCAAATTATTCAAATAGTATAAATTTTTTCAATTTTAGGAATATTAACTGTGGTATTTTTATTTACCATGTCTAAAGATTAATCAGGGAAATTATTTAAACAAATAATATGATAAGGACAATAAAATTACCCAAAACCAAAAAAATACTATTGTATGAATAAAATATGACCCTTAGCAGCTAAGGCCCATAATTGAATCATTAAATGGACTCTTTTCTATGCAAACGATATATATTAATGAATTAAATAATATGACAACATATCACCTTCTTATCTCTTATTAGAGGAATAAATTTAAGATAGTGATAAATAAGAGATAACATTGACAATAAATAGTCTCCCAAATGAAAATGAAATTATATAAACAGTGGTAATTAATTTATAAATTTTTTTAGATTAAATAATTAACTCAAATGATTATACATTTGAGAATGAAAAAATTATTTAATTGATGGAAAATCCATAAAATAATTTTTATTAAAATTATGATAAACACTAAAAGGAAAAAACACATGAAAAAATATTATTGGTAGAGTATATCTCATAAATAATAATTCATGTGTCCATTTATTTACCATTTGGATCCACATAAAAAATATTTTGACATATAAAATATTTTTTAAGTGATGTTTTTGTTTTCACATTCATGTTATAATAAGTATATCATTTTTAATGTTGGATTTTTTAGAATATATATTTGACTATAAAAATTACTCTAAGTTATAAAAGATTTATCTTCAACATAGAATTTTATTTTAATTTTTTATTCAACAAATATGTTTATTAAATAATAACACAAAACTGATGTAGTAATTAATTTATTAATGGAAGTATCCATGAAATGTTTTTAAAATTATTAAAATTAATATATACAAGATAATTCATAAGCTCAATAAATTTTATATATTACCATGAACCCTTAGATATATAACAAAATATTATATTTATGATAACATCTTCCTTTGGTATTTTCAAAAGAACCATGAAATGACTAGTGTCAAAATTCACACTATTGAAATTTTGTAAAAATAATGATTTGTTAAATTATTTAAAAATATAAGTTAATTTTATAAAATATAAAATAAATATTGTAAGGTATATCCTGTTATATTTTATTCATTAATTATTTAATTTATATCAAATAAGTAAAATATAATTATTTTAATATTGAAACACTTGTTACCTTAGTAGAAGTTGAAATAGAAGAACTACGAGTAAATTAAAATGATTAAGGTAAAATTGGTAGGAAAAGTTATCTAAAATAAATTAGTTGATGATAAAAAACCTTATATCATTTAATATTATAAAAATATATCATTTTGGAGGTTTTGGTATGTGGATTCATTTTTTTAAAAATTAACATTTTCGGTGATTCCAAATGTGCCACGCACCTCAATTATAAAAGGGAACCTCCACCCTCACCGCATCACTTCACATTGAGAAATAAAACACTACCATATCCAACCCATTTCCCATATCAAGATTCATTTTCACATTATAGTGATTCTAGTGTTCTAAAAAGGCTATCTCTATCACCTTTAAGAGGATATTTAGAGGGAGCACACTGACGAAGTGGTAATATCCCCTCGATTTTTTTCTAATTATTTCTTTATTATGTTCTTCTTCATGAGTTGTTTCCATTATAAAGTAATCAATATAGTATAAATTATATTCTATGTTTTTATTTTAGTTATTTAAACCCAATATTCCACCATCTACCAATCTTACATGACATTAAATGACCACATGTGCGTACGTACGACTCACCATGTCCACATTGTGGTGTAATCTGTATTTCACCACCATATTACATGGATGAACATAATAATGTAAATAATATTTAAATATTATTTTTATATCTTGATAAAATTATGTAAAAAATTATACAACATATAATTCCATACTAATTGACAATAATGGGAATGATATAGTTGCACATGTGTATGAACGTCATACCATCTCCAAGATGTGATGCGATTCATTATACATGATCTTAATTAATGAATGATTAGATAAATGAATAAAATTAATAAATATGATATTGATTATACCAATATTAATTTATAAATGATAACACTTTAACATAAGAAGAGTAACTTATCCAAAAACAAAAGCATATTAAAATAAAGATGTTAATAACGGATGGATAACTAATAATTTTACTAATAAACAGATGATAATATAATTCCATATGAGGATTATGAATATAGAATAATTAAATTAAATCATTTATGTCATTATACACGATTTTCTAATACATAAAATGGACATTAGAACTATCGTAAGTGATTATTTTGTTTCACATGTATTTAAGTGGGACATATGCCTTATAGAACACCTGTTTTTTTGTGGTGTTTATGTTTTCCATGATTGTTTATTGTCGATTTTATTATGTATTTTATGATATATTAATATTAATATAATATTATTAATTTTTTTGTGTAATATTATTTGACTGATTATAAATTAGTAAGAGTTAATTTCACAATCTCAAAATTATCTGAGATTTTCTATAAATAATTATTTATTGTGGAATATTTACTATCTATGACCATGTTTTGTTAAAATGTTTTCATAAATTGTTTACTATTATACTAATTATGTTTAGTGTCTTTTTACCAATTTTTATCAATTTTACTACATTGTTTACAAGGAATCTTCTTTTTGTTTTCCATATGTGGTACTTTTTTACTTTTGCAGCAAAAGAACGAGATGATGGTATTTTAATTTAGTTGACATGAAGGGATTTTAACAGTTTAATAATTCTTTATTTCAATGATGATTATTTACAATTTTTTAGGATTATATTCAAGGAAGTCATTTTCTATTTAAATTTCACGATGTTTTTGGAAGAGAAAACATTTTTGAAGAAGAAAGGATATTTTTCACAAGAATTAATTTCATGGATTTTATAAAAAATATTTTCCATCTAAGATGACATTATTTAACAGTGTTATTTTTCATGTGTATTTTCATTATTTTTCATATGGTCTAATAATTTTAATGATGTAATTTTATTTAGAAAATCCATTTTTTAGATGGATTATGTTCGGATGGAATGATTTTTAATTAATCCCATTTTATTATTTGAGTTATGATATGATGAATGATTTATGTTTTGTGAAATATATAAAAATGATTTCATTATGAGATGGGTGGTACCTATATCTCCCTCCAATTTATAGGGGAAATATTTATATATCATGAGATAAACATGTTTAGAATGACATTTAAATCATGTTCAGTAATACAAGACTAGAATATCAGGTAAACCTAGTTTAGTATTGGAATTGGTCCACTATGATAGAATTGTACATAAACTAGGGAAAATATTGAAATTATTTTCTAGTATTATGTGTTTTCCAAAATTCCATGTTTTATGCTTATGAAATTTCTAATGGATGATGTTCCTATATGATTTATTTATTATGAATTGATGAGATTTATTTCATAACTGAAGATTTGATATCTGTTATAGATGGTATGATTTTTAAAATATATGTTCTTGTTTTTAAATTCTTATGTTTTGGTTTTTTTGGTCATTCTCCATGTTTACCCTTACTGGCCATTTGAGCACACCCATTTCATATGTTTTATTTTCCCTGAGATATAATTAATGGTTTTTGGTAGGAAAATTATGTGGATGATCTTTATGGGAGGTGTTGATGATCTTTCACCATTTGAGGTGAATGTGTTCCATGTTTCAAATGATACTAAACTAATACGATCTTTTTGCATCTGTTAGTGTCATTTATTATGTATTCCACAAAATTAATGTAATATACATGTACATATATCCTTGGGTCTATATAGTTGGTATTAGAGAAAAGTTTTAGTTAGCCCTAGGAAACTAGGATGTGAAACATTTAGTGAGATCATTATAGATAGTTATACATTATGTATATGGATGTACTATGGAAAATTCTAATTATAGGTTACAATCCTACAATTATTCAAACGATTATGAATAGAATAATATTAAACCTAAAATATTATATATTGAATGTAAAATACCTTGATTAAGTTTTTTTAGAATGATTATATTTTCTCACACATTTCATTCATGGATTTTAGATAATGTCATGAAACCGGATGATTCATGTCAACAGAGAGTATGATGGGAAACGGTATGATATTTCTCATGAGCAACTAAATGAAGTGATAGTGGGAATGTGAAACAGCATTATTATTCCTAATCAACAATATGATAATATAATCAATAATAACATCTTTTTTGAGATTTATATCCCACATAATATGAGAATGATGGAGTCTCATAGTGATTATAGAGGAAATAATGTTTAATTATCCTTGTGTAAATAATTTTGGAAGAGGAATCTTGGAATTTGTTTCAAAGGAACTAGAAGATAATTTGATTGTCTAAAATATGGAAACAAATCCATTAATTTCAATGGAAATCGTTCAATTAATAGAAATTACAAGAATAGTGGTATTGTTAAGACTTCAGTGATAGTTAAATGTTACAAATGTTTTGGAATTTTAAGAATTGATTCCATAAGGGAAAATCTCATGAAGAGAATCTACTTGGTCTTATGGGTAATATTTATGACTCATATAATGATGATAATTCGAAAGAAATATGAGAAGAAATATGTTTTATGGAATAAAAAGAAGAAGCTTGATTAATGGTTCTAGATGATAGTGTAATGATTTAATTTTTATCAATAATAATTTTGTATAATTAATTTAACTGTTTTATGAAATAAAGGAACCTTTATGGATTGTTACACTATTTTTTTCAATAATTATTTCAATGTATATATTGAATGGTACTGGTAAACATAAAAATTTATTGGGGGTAATATGTTGAAAAATATATGATTAAGGGAAGGATAACAATTAATATAAGAATGATGAATGAAAATTTCAAGTAGTAAACTTTTTATAACCCTCACGAATTTCTAGGACTAAATTCATTTTAAAGGGAGAATAATGTAACAACCTGATATATTTATATGATAAAGTCTTTTTTAAATAAATTTCACTGATTTATTTTGTTGTATACTACACCAAGATAATCTTACGCAATATGGAACACATGCTTAGATTACGGTATACACAACACAATTCATGGATTGTGTTAAAAAAAATCATGTTCTATTGATATAATTCATTTCATTAAACGCTATGAATAATTGAACAACTAAATATTAATATGTTACCTTATAACATAGTAATTATAATGGCGAGTATGAACATTATTAACTTTCATCTGAAAAAATATTATATGAAAATAAGTGAGTTTAGAACATAATAAAATATGTCTTGATAGATTTTAATAATTAAATATATGTTTAATATATTTAATCTAATTTTTAAGATTCATCTTATATTTTTTTATAGATTGTATAAAATAAGTGATTCCATTTTTTAGATTGAAGATGTAGTTTTTAAAAATATACTGCTTTGTCACCTTTTGATGGTGCAAATAATTAAATGTAGTTTTTGGACAATTTATATATTGTATTTAAAAATATTATTATTTTATTTATAAAATTTATACAAAAACATAATTTGGGGAATTTTGGATATTTTTCTGACAACATTCATGTTTTGATGAATATCAAAAAATACACTAAATTGTATTTGAAAAAACATTGTTCATCAAAATAATTTATATGTTTAAATTATATTATTGAATGAATTTATATTTTAAATAGAATATATTTTTTACATTCAACATAATTGATATTATTGGTATTAATTTTAAATTTAATATCGATGTAAAATCATTTCAATCTTATTCAATGTTTTATCTTTTAAAAACCTTTTCCCTTTCACCAACGAGAATAATATTAATTTAATTTACAAAAATTTCATGTTTCAAAATTTGAAAAATGTATTCCATATTTGGATTTACTAGGACCACGTTAAGTAAATAGGCTTCTATTATGTTTTCTATTTTATAAATAGTATCTTTTGTAATTTTTATATAACATAAATAAAGATAATTCAGGTAAATTGGGGTAACAACTAAAATTGTAGGGACAATAGTATTTTTAAAACCTTACAAAATACTATTGGTTGAATAAATTTAGATTCTTAATAATTAGGGATAGTAATTTACTAAATTAATGAAATCGTTTCCATGAAAATGATATATACATTATTAAATGAACAGAATGTGACAACATTTCACCTTCTTATATCTTATAAGAAGAATATATTAAACACAGTAATAATATGAGATAATTTAAACAATAAATAGTATACCAAATGATAATGAAATTTTATACACTATTTTAATTTATTTTTAGTTTGTTGTGATTATTTAATTACCTTTAATTATTGTATAATGATGTTGAAATTTTTTTAAATAGATTGAAAATAAAGAAAATAATTTTTATTAAAATTATAATAACCATCAAAAGAAAAAACATGAGAAAATATTATTGGTAAATTATATCTCTACCATAATAACCCAATGGTATATATATTGAATATTTTTGAGCTAAATGAACAAGATTAAGACACATTTAATATTTTATTAAAAGTGATGTTAATGATGTAATGTTCATTTCCTAATACGTATAACATTTTTAGTGATGAATTTTCAAAGAGATATATTTGAATATAAGTAATAATATGAAATATTTTTGATTTACCTTTATCAAAGTATTTTATTTTTAATATTTACTAGAATGTTAGTGTATTAAATTACTACACAAAAATGATGTTCTAATTGTTATATTAAGGGAAATATCAAATAAATGTTATTAAAAATATTAAAATAAACATAATTTTATCTAATTAATAGGTCAAATTAATATTTCAGATTACCATGAACCACTATTGTATAATAAAAAAATTTAGGATAAAATCATATCTTGGTGTTTTTTAAAAATCCATGAAATAAATAGTGTCAAAATTAACACAATTGATATTTTGTCAAAATAAATTTTTCTTAAATTATTTAAAAATAATAATAAATTCGTAAGAATATAAAAATTTATTATATGGTATATAATGTTATAAGTTATTCATTTAATGTATAATTTACATGAAATAGGTAAAATTACATTATTTTAGTGTTTATAAATTTCTTACCATAGTTAAAATTATAATATAATAACTAAGGGTTAATTAAAACGAAAAGGTTTAAATTGATAGGAAAATTTGTTAATTTTTTTTGATTGATGAGATTAAAACCTTTTATAATTAAATATTCAAATATATGTAATTTTTGAGGTTTATGGAAATTGTTTTATTTTATTATAAATTAATTTTTTTGGGTATTCCATATGTGCCCCTCACATCAATTATGGAAGGGCCAATCCTCCCTCACCTATTCACATCACATTGACCCTTCCTGATCAGACATCCTCTACCCATTTCCATTATAAACTTCCCTATTTATATTCTATATGGTATTTTTTTCATAACTTACCATCTCTAGTACCTTTAAGAGGAAATGTAGAGAGAACACAACGTAGAAGAGGTAATATCCACTACTAATTCTTTCAAATTATTAATTCCTTTGATTCCCCTTCATGAGTTTTTTCAATTATAAAGTAATAAATCCAGTATAAATTATATTACTAGATGTTTTTATGGTAATTGAAAAACAACATTTCTTTTATTATTCATCATATGGAAAATGGAATCCGCATGTATGTGTACATACGACATACCAACGCCCAGTCATGGTGTAATTTGATTTTCAAAGTGTTCTTACATGGAGGGATATAATGATGAAAATAGTACATATATATTATTATTATATAATGATATGTATTCTTGAAACAAATATATAACACCAACCTTTATAACATTTCCACTTGAAGGAAAAAATATCACCGATCGTGCGTACGTATGACATACTGTCTCCCTTATACGATGTGATTCATTCTACATGACATTTATTAATTCTTGATAATATATATGAATTAAATGAATAAATATGATATATATTATACTAAAATCCTTATATAAATTATATAACTATAACCGAATAATATAAACTTATCTGAAGAAAAATGTGTATGAAAATAAAGAATTTAATACCCAATGGATGGGTAATATAATTACTAACTAACAGATGATAATATGATCATAAATGATGAATATGATTTAGGAATAAGTTCATTAAGTAGATTACATTATTTTAACAGATTTTCATAAGGGTATGGACCTAAGGTAAGGGATTATTTTTTCTCACTTTTATTTCATTTGGACATATACCTCAATCCCAACAAATTTATTTTCTGTAGTATTTTTATGTTACGTAAGAATGTTTTTTATGATTCTTATTTTTAAGTTTATGTTATTTACATATGAAAAAAAATTATTTTATGAAGTATTTGATTTCACTTATTATAAATTGGTAATGAATAATTTTGCAATCTCATTATTATCTGAGATTATTTATACATAATTATATACTAGGAATATTTAGCATCCATGTTCATGTTTTTTAAAAATGTTTAGAAAAATGATTACTAATATACTATTTTTGTTTTAAGAAATTTTTACCCATTATTTACTTTCACTACATGGTTTGTAAGTAATATTTTGTTTCCAGATGTGGTACTTTTTTACTATTCTGAAAAAATTATGAGATAAATTGTTTTACATAAATGACATGAATGTATTTTTACACTTTCACAACACCTTTTTTACATTAATATTATTTTAAATGTTTTTAATTTAGTCTAAAGGAAAAATTTTTCTTTTAAAATTTCTTGATTTTTTAGTGAAAGAAATTTTTTGAAGAATAATTTATTTTTTTCTCAAGAATAAATTTCATGTATTTTATCAAAATTATTTTTATTATAAGATGACATTATTTAATAGGTCTATGATTCAAGTATGATATCCTTATTGTTACAATGGATTGATTATTTTAATGAAAGAATTATATTTTTTAAATCAATTTGTTTTACATGTATTATTTTATAATTAAATAATGTTTAAAGAAACCCATTTTTTCCTTGGGTTATGTTACGATTAATGATTTATGTTTTTACGGAACATGTAGGAGTGATTTCATTATAAGATTTTGGTACATATAACTCCCTCCAATGCATTATGTAATGATTTATATCTCATGATACAGACATAAATGTAATGTAAATTAATTCAGTTCAGTAATACTTGGCTAGAAGAACAAGTAAACCCTCTTAAGCAATGGACATTGTCTACTATGATGGTCTCGGAAAAATCATTGGATAATATGAAAATGATTTTCAATGCTTATTTTTTTTCCTCGGTTCCATTTTCTATTCCAATTCTAATTTCCCATGACTATTGCTCCTTTATAATTTATTCTTTATAAACTACAATGATTTATTTTATGACTCATTATTTTGATATTTTTATGGATTTTATGATTTTAAAATCATATTATCATGTTTTTACATCTTATATTTATGTTTTGATTGATATTATACATGTCAATCCATACTGATATTTTGACCTCACCCTTTTCATTACTTTTATCCCCAGGATATAAAGGAATGTTTTAGGTTGAAAAACTAATGTGGAAGATCTTTATGGTATATGTTGAAGAACTTTTACCTTGTTAGTAGAATGTGTTCCCATTTTCCAAAGACACAAAACTAAAACAGTCTATAGGAATCTATTTGTGTCAAGTATTATTTATTATAAAAAATTATTGTAATATACATTTATATTATTCCTTTGGTATTTACATTTATACAATATTTCCTAATAATTCAACAATACTCAATGGTTAAATATAGTGGACACATCCATATGGACTATAAAATAATATTTCTTCCATATATAATTGACCTTTCATTATCAAAAACCTAAAAATTCAACTCATATATATAAATCCATGCTATTATTAAATTTTAGTTATGAAAGAAATTCAAAAATATTAATGTATTATTAATTTTAATATATGTCTAAAATAATTGTTAATATATCATTTTTATATTCCTTCATTATAGATGAGAATCAATTGCACAGTATTATTTAAGATTTTGGGGTATTAAAAGGGTCGAGAAAATGTCCACACAAAAACATCAGTATGAAAAATAAATACTTTGAGTCATTAATGTTTTCCCTGGAATCAAACACCTCAATAATATCAACCTCATATTTATCGTAATATTATATTTTAGGATTATCAATTATCAATTACTTATGTAACTCGTTATAATAATTATCCATTTTTTCGGAATCATGTAATTGAAAAGACGTATATTGTAACACCCCAAGATTTCATAGTGTGTTATTTCTTCAAAATAATTCAATAACTTGCACTACACGCAACACCGAGTTCAATCACACCATGACTTACAAAAAAAATCCATTCAAAAGAGGTTATGAATATTATTATCTAAATTTTAAACTTTATATAATCCCTATAATTTTAGAATCCATATTATGAGTTTCTTAGATATAATGAAAGAACAAATTCATTTTCAGTATTTCACTTTTATCAACTTTTAATAGTGAACCCTTTTTAAATACAATATTTTAAACTTTTTTTACTAAATGGGGACATCAAAAATTTAAAATGAAACATCCCAAGCTTCCACGGTACGCTTTCTTTGAATAATACAGTAGCGTGTGTTGTACGCAACTTTGAGTTTTAACACACACCACAACCAATCAAACTAGCCATTATGAATAGTAATACCTACTTTTCAAAATTATATATATTTTATATTTTAAAATGGACTTCATTTCTAGATTCATAATATCGAATTTAGCCTAAGGTGAAACTTTGGTACTTTTCGGATAACTTTCATATTTTGATGAATAGTGAAAATTACTAAATTTTAATTAAAAACAACTTTTTTAATCAAAATAATTAATAGTGATAAATTATGAATTTGAGTGGTTTTAAAGTATATTTAGAATATATTTTTACCATTTAATATAATTTTGGTCATTGGACATAATTTTAAAATTAAACCGAACATAAACGAGTGTCAATCTTTTGATAGTTATTATCTCTTAAAAACACGCTTTTTGTTTTGACAGCGGGAATTAATTTTAAATTAATTTCTGCCACTTCTGTGTTTTGAATTTAGGAAAATGGATTCCATATTTGGAATCAGGATGTTCAAATTGTGTAAATAGGTAACTTTTATTTTTAGACATTTTGAATAATTACTGCGGTAAATATTTTATTTACCATGGTTAAGGGTAAATCCGGTAAATAAGGGTTAAACAAATAATATTATAATAATAAACAATTACCCTAAAACGTGTCCTAACCTTATTGGTGGACACATACCCGACCATGAGCATCCTTGGGTCAATTTGGGGACCCCTTGGAGCCACTTGTATGTGGTAGGGACACTTTATATTAATAAAGTTAAAATAAAAATAAAAATGGCATAAGCTTACATCTTTTAGAAGAACAATTTTTACATAGGGTTATACATGTTGGATTTTCGATTATAAATATTAATTAGAAAGATAAAAAGATTTCCTACATAATGATATTTTATTTATAATTTTTAGACATCAAATAATTTAAATTATTAATGACACAATAATGATGAAATGTTTACCTCATTAATAAATCATTTAAATAAATAAGATTATAATGATTAAAATATTATCTAAAACCTGTCCAATTCTTATTGGTTGATGTTATTTAGAATATTAGTCATCTTATATTCGACCTCAATGATTTTTGGACCATTATAAACCGAATATAATTATATTATAAAGTAATACTTTCACTCTTTCCTAAAGAGCCCCTCTTCTCCCTTATAAAAGGAGACCACTTCTACTCATTCCTCACACCTCTCAAGCCACTTGGCTCGTCCAAACTCTGACCAACTAAGCTCCCCACATCCCTCTCCTCCTCCTTGAAGCTTCCCCTTAGGCAGAAATCATTTCAAGAAGTCCTTTGGTTCCAACCAAAGTGAGTTACCTAAATTAAAGGTAACAATTTCTCTTAAATTATTTTCCTTTATTTTGCTTCTCCAACCCCGAAACTCTTTTTATTTCCTTTCTTTTGTAACAACACCAGTATCCTCAATATACTAGGATGTTTTTATTAGAAGGATTCAAACTACACATACACACAACTCCATCTAATGGATGATGAACATAATGTTTCTGTGGATGGCAAACTAACGCCTCACGAAACGATGATTGTTCAAATACATCTTACCGCCTCTCATGGTGGCCATTATGATGGAACTGTAATTAAATATGATATTAATGATATATATTTTATATATAATCTTCTGTAATTCCATTTTATTTCATACCATTATTCGTTTCATGTTGTATATACATACGATAATTTCATTTGAAGAAGTGCGGACTACCGCCCCCTTAAAATGATATGACTCGTTCATAACACACATGGAACGTATAAAGGATGGTGTTAATGAACTTAAGTAACATATATAAAATATTATATTATACTGTAATAGTAATATACCTATGTATCATTTGGATTCAATTCTTTTAAAATAAAAATTAAATGGAAGTAGCGTTCGTGCGTACGTATGGACTACCGTCTCCACGAACGCGGTGAGATCCATCCTCCATCGTATCCATTCAAGTCTTATTCTCATTTTAGGGTTAAAAATAATGTTAATATCATTCTTATTATGAATAAGATTTAATCTATCCATTACAAACATGTCTTACGTAACCAAACATTTAAGAAGAACGAATCGATTATCACCTGAAACGACGATAATACTAAGATATTATTAATAAAGCAATGTTAAAAGATCATATATGATATCATATTAATGTATATGATTCTTGTATAATTTAATAACAATTATTTCACCATTATACAGGAGGTTAACCGACCCCAACAAAGGAAAAGTACAAGGTAAGGGTTATTTCACAATCTCTTCATTATCCGAGGTTGTTTATACGTAATAATCTACTGGGATATCTTTATCATCCACATCCATGTTTCTTAAAAATGTATTTCAAAACATTTTTACTATTTACAAGAATATGGGTTAAAGTCATTTATACCCTTGTTTGACTTTTTATAAGAGGTTTATAAAGGAATCTTTCCGTCGTTTTCAAAACAAGGTCCTTTTTAACCTTTTCGACAGAATTGAGGTAAGAATGTTTTTTTTAACTTATACGGCGGGTGCGGTTATTTTACGCCGTTATAAAATCTTCAAAGCTTTCCTTACAAGCTTATAAGAATATTTTCAAAGAAAATGTTTTATTTTATATGGATCTTAAATTATTTCAAAATAAAAGGAGATATTTCTTTAAAAAGAATTTTGATTTCATCTATGTCAACATCCTTTGATGGATTTTAAGATTATTTGAAGTTGATTTATTATGATACAAAACTTCTATATTGTATTGAAGGTTTTGTGATATGTTTGACTGTGGATGTGCTATTTTTATACCATTCATAGTTTATGGTGAAAGTATTGACATTTCGTATGCTAGTTTTAATACGAATGTTTATGTTATGTTTAAACCTTTTCATATGGGAATGCATTGGACTTAATATGTGACGGGTGGAGCCCACTATAGCTCCTCGATGCATCGGTAGGTCTCATGAGACAAACTAGTGTCTTGTCACAAGGCCTTGAAAAAATCTTATTTGTAGTCTTGGCAAGAGGCCTTGGCTATGTGGTTATGATAGTCTGGCATTATGCATTCCAACATTATGAAAGTGGTTATTGATTTTTGCATGTGATTATTCGATTAGTAGAATAACCATGTGAATAATTAAATGGCATTATTTCATTTTATTTATGCCATACCATGTTGAAAGTTCATGTTTAAAAGGCTTTTGTTTTAGTTATACATTTCCTCAAATGTTTATTCTTATTGATGAAAGTTTCCGCTATATTGTTATCCTTACTAGGCATTTGAGCTCACCCCTTTTCTATGTTTTATTTTTCCCAGGAAGTGAAGATGTAAGTTATGAATGACCTGCAGGGATATTATGAGGGGATTATAGTGTGGACTGTGGAAAAATTATGTTGTTGTAGTAGTTTTTCATTTTATGATGTAATGTAAAACTTATGAATATATCTAGTGTTTCCAAGGCTACTAAACCAATCGGTCTTTCGAGATTTGATCTTTCTTGTGATCATGCCAATGTTATGTAATAATGCACCGACTATGGGTAACTGGGGTCGGGGCGTTACAGTTGGTATCAGAGGAAGTTTAGTACAAACCTTGGAAGCTAGATTTAGATAAACTCTGATTAGAGCACGTAGACCTAAGATGAACTTTGAGGATTAGTATAGAAGGACTTCCTAGAATTTTGGTATTGTAGAGATTTTGTGAGTTTTCCAAGCAATACATCCCTGTCTGGATACGAGCAGGTAGAGGCGGCTCTGGCACAGATGTACCTAGGGGTAAAACCCGAAAACACCGCTTTGAGCTAGACTCGAACGGGAACTGGTGCACGACAACAGGCCTTGCTGCACTCTTGGTTACGACACTCCCGGGGGATATGCTTAGGATAACTCTCATTTTATTTACAAATCATTATGAAGGGTTTATGAGTATATACATCCTCAAAGGAGACATTTTTATGATTATGGATTATATCCATAAATAGTTCAATTTATGTTAAGTGTTTTATAAGTATGGGATTATGTATTTTGATTCATAAACTGATCTAGTGTATGCCATTGTTTAGAAATGGCGCCCAGTAGAAGGAATGAGAACTCTAGATATGCACATGATCCAAAGAGAAGGAAGGATCATATCTTTCATGGACTTTAGCAAGAATTTATAAGAGAAATAGTCTCCCATGTATTATCATCATATGAAGAAATAATATCATGTGTTGATAAGATAAGTAAAGAGTTTACTGAGTCCTATGGCTTTGAAGGGAAGCAAGAGAAGAAAATGATGGAAGAGAGAAAGATGGATAAAGGGAAGAGGGAAAATAAGAATTTTCCCATATGTGGTAACTGTGGAAAGAAACACCCTGGAACTTGCCTGAAAGGAATGGGAGTTTGTTATAAGTGTGGAGGAAAAGGGCACAAAGTACGTGACTGCAAGGGTAAGAAAATGGTTTCAAATGTACAATGCTTCATTTGCAAGGAGTTTGGACACTACGCGAACCTATGTCCCAGTCATCAGACTATGCCGCAAATGAGGCTATTGGATAATAATCAAGTTATGATACTACCACAGATGAAGAGGAATGATTAGAGTTCTTATGTTGATTATGTCAATTGAGTGTTGTATCAACAGTGTACTTGTTATAATAATTATGGAGTATATAAGGATTGTACTGCAGTACTATTTCATTAAGGACTTGAGATTGTGTGGAACAAAGAAAGGTGACTCAACAGTAGGATAAATTTTTGGAAAATATATGGTTGAGAGAATGATAAACCATAATATAGTTCTGATACTGAGGTAGTGATTTTGGAATAATATGTGATTGTTTTGGATAAATAATATTGGATATTCTTGACTACCTTGGAACTGATTAATTATTTGTATATTCCATCATTTTTGGGGTTTAAAACATTTTTGGATTGATGAAGTATATCCAGCATTCTATATGGAATAGGGGAGCATGAATGTAATCAATAAGGAATATGGTAATTCAAGATGTTTCAGTTTATTAAAAGAATACAAGATGAAGGTATTCATATGCTATTGCGGGGTAAAAAGGATCTATATTATGTTTACCTTCCTTATAAATGTTGGACTGTGAGTTTGGATAGAAGTATTTTGGATAGTTCTAGTTTGGATTATTTTGGATTACCATAAAAGGAAAACCCGGAGGTCGGGCGGCAACCCGTCGCGTCCGGCAAGGCTGCGAGACTTGAACCCGCAACCAAAGGGCGACAAGGGTGTATCACCTACCACTGTCCCACGAGATGTCCTGGATTAAATAATGTAGTTTTTATTAAAAGATCTTGTAGATGAATTATAAATTCGTTTATTTTGGAACCCTATACGAATAGTGTAAATAGAATTTTTTTTACATTCTATTATCTTTTAGAGTGAAAGATGAGTTTGTGGTAGAAATTTATTAATGGATAAAACTCTAATTATAAAGTAAGTATATCTCCTTATGATCTTAGCAAATCTCATAAATAAATTCCTCAATATTAAGAAAAGAAACTTAGAACAAAAATGTTTTCCTAGATGGTACCTTAAATCATCACTAATTTATGGCTTTGGGATTCTTGGCCTTTTCATAGCCATGTTCTCTACCACTCTCCATCAGATAATTGATGGTTAGAGTTTTCTTCCATATCCATATTTTCCTACATGGAACCCTACTATGTGTTATTTTCGGTAATCTTCATACTTTCGACTCTTTATTTTAAATAGAGGCCTCATTAATTCATTTTTCGATGTGGGATTTCAACTAAGATATTTTGAAATGTCAAAAATGTGTTATCCTAATACCCTATGTTTTGTTGAACCGATGGTATTTAAAATCATCATAGATTGATGAGTTTAAGGACCACAATTTTATACTTGATTGTGATTGATGACCTCAATCACTACCTATAAATATTTACGTTTTTCCTCCAATTATATGTCTCTAATTTCCACCAATGTTCTCCTAATCGAGATCATAATTTGGTGGTGACCCTTTCATTTCTCATTTCCTCATATTAAGACTAAATTTTAGTAACCCAATTTCTGATGTGGGGTTTTTCCCCAAATATATTTTCTATTTTCAGCCTTTTATTTTCGAAGAACAATTTCAAAATTGCGAGGACACAATTTATTGAAGGAGGGGAGAATGTAACACCCCAAGATTTCATAGTGTGTTATTTCTTCAAAATAATTCAATAACTTTCACTACACGCAACACCGAGTTCAATCACACCATGACTTACAAAAAAAATCCATTCAAAAGAGGTTATGAATAGTATTATCTAAATTTTAAACTTTATATAATCCCTATAATTTTACAATCCATATTATGAGTTTCTTAGATATAATGAAAGAACAAATTCATTTTCAGTATTTCACTTTTATCAACTTTTAATAGTGAACCCTTTTTAAATACAATATTTTAAACTTTTTTTACTAAATGGGGACATCAAAAATTTAAAATGAAACATCCCAAGCTTCCACGGTACGCTTTATTTGAATACTACAGTAGCGTGTGTTGTACGCAACTTTGAGTTTTAACACACACCACAACCAATCAAACTAGCCATTATGAATAGTAATACCTACTTTTCAAAATTATATATATTTTATATTTTAAAATGGACTTCATTTCTGGATTCAGAATATCAAATTTAGCCTAAGGTGAAGCTTTGGTACTTTTCGGATAACTTTAATATTTTGATGAATAGTGAAAATTACTAAATTTTAATTAAAAACAACTTTTTTAATCAAAATAATTAATAGGGATAAATTATGAATTTGAGTGTTTTTAAAGTATATTTATAATATATTTTTACCATTTAATATAATTTTGGTCATTGGACATAATTTTACAATTAAACCGAATATAAACGAGTGTCAATCTTTTGATAGTTATTATCTCTTAAAAACATGCTTTTTGTTTTGACAGCGGGAATTAATTTTAAATTAATTTCTGCCACTTCTGTGTTTTGAATTTAGGAAAATGGATTCCATATTTGGAATCAGGATGTTCAAATTGTGTAAATAGGTAACTTTTATTTTTAGACATTTTGAATAATTACTGCGGTAAATATTTTATTTACCATGGTTAAGGGTAAATCCGGTAAATAAGGGTTAAAAAATAATATTATAATAATAATAAATTACCCTAAAACGTGTCCTAACCTTATTTGTGGACACATAACCGACCATGAGCATCCTTGGGTCAATTTGGGGACCCCTTGGAGCCACTTGTATGTGGTAGGGACACTTTGTATTAATAAAGTTAAAATAAAAATAAAAATGGCATAAGCTTACATCTTTTAGAAGAACAATTTTTACATAGGGTTATACATGTTGGATTTTCAATTATAAATATTAATTAGAAAGATAAAAAGGTTTCCTACATAATGATATTTTATTTATAATTTTTAGACATCAAATAATATAAATTATTAATGACACAATAATGATGAAATGTTTACCTCATTAATAAATCATTTAAATAAATAAGATTATAATGATTGAAATATTATCTAAAACCTGTCCAATTCTTATTGGTTGATGTTATTTAGAATATTAGTCATCTTATCTTCGACCTCAATGATTTTTGGACCATTATAAACTGAATATAATTATATTATAAAGTAATACTTTCACTCTTTCCTAAAGATCCCCTCTTCTCCCTTATAAAAGGAGACCACTTCTACTCATTCCTTACACCTCTCAAGCCACTTGGCTCGTCAAAACTCTGCCCAACTAAGCTCCCCACATCCCTCTCCTCCTCCTTGAAGCTTCCCCTTAGGCAGAAATCATTTCAAGAAGTCCTTTGGTTCCAACCAAAGTGAGTTACCTAAATTAAAGGTAACGATTTCTCTTAAATTAGTTTCCTTTATTTTGCTTCTCCAACCCCCAAACTCTTTTTATTTCCTTTCTTTTGTAACAACACCAGTATCCTCAATATACTAGGATGTTGTTATAAGAAGGATTCAAACTACACATACACACAACTCCATCTAATGGATGATGAACATAATGTTTCTGTGGATGGCAAACTAACGCCTCACGAAACGATGATTGTTCAAATACATCTTACCGCCTCTCATGGTGGCCATTATGATGGCACTGTAATTAAATATGATATTAATGATATATATTTTATATATAATCTTCTGTAATTCCATTTTATTTCATACCATTATTCGTTTCATGTTGTATATACATACGATAATTTCATTTGAGGAAGTGCGGACTTCCGCCCCCGTAAAATGATATGACTCGTTCATACCACACATGGAACGTATAAAGGATGGTGTTAATGAACTTAAGTAACATATATAAAATATTATATTATACTGTAATAGTAATATACCTATGTATCATTTGGATTCAATTCTTTTAAAATAAAAATTAAATGGAAGTAGCGTTCGTGCGTACGTACGGACTACCGTCTCCACGAACGCGGTGAGATCCATCCTCCATCGTATCCATTCAAGTCTTATTCTCATTTTAGGGTTAAAAATAATGTTAATATCATTCTGATTATGAATAAGATTTAATCTATCCATTACAAACATGTCTTACGTAACCAAACATTTAAGAAGAACGAATCGATTATCACCTGAAACGACGATAATACTAAGATATTATTAATAAAGCAATGTTAAAAGATCATATATGATATCATATTAATGTATATGATTCTTGTATAATTTAATAAAAATTATTTCACCATTATACATGAGGTTAACCGACCCCAACAAAGGAAAAGTACAAGGTAAGGGTTATTTCACAATCTCTTCATTATCCGAGGTTGTTTATACGTAATAATCTACTGGGATATCTTTATCATCCACATCCATGTTTCTTAAAAATGTATTTCAAAACATTTTTACTATTTACAAGAATATGGGTTAAAGTCATTTATACCCTTGTTTGAATTTTTATAAGAGGTTTATAAAGGAATCTTTCCGTCGTTTTCAAAACAAGGTCCTTTTTAACCTTTTCGACAGAATTGAGGTAAGAATGTTTTTTTTAACTTATACGGTGGGTGCGGTTATTTTACGTCGTTATAAAATCTTCAAAGCTTTCCTTACAAGCTTATAAGAATATTTTTAAAGAAAATGTTTTATTTTATATGGATCTTAAATTATTTCAAAATAAAAGGAGATATTTCTTTAAAAAGAATTTTGATTTCATCTATGTCAACATCCTTTGATGGATTTTAAGATTATTTGAAGTTGATTTATTATGATACAAAACTTCTATATTGTATTGAAGGTTTTGTGATATGTTTGACTGTGGATGTGCTATTTTTATACCATTCATAGTTTATGGTGAAAGTATTGACATTTCGTATGCTAGTTTTAATACGAATGTTTATGTTATGTTTAAACCTTTTCATATGGGAATGCATTGGACTTAATATGTGACGGGTGGAGCCCGCTATAGCTCCTCGATGCATCGGTAGGTCTCATGAGACAAACTAGTGTCTTGTCACAAGGCCTTGACAAAATCTTATTTTTAGTCTTGGCACGAGGCCTTGGCTATGTGGTTATGATAGTCTGGCATTATGCATTCCAACATTAAGAAAGTGGTTATTGATTTTTGCATGTGATTATTCGATTAGTAGAATATCCATGTGAATAATTAAATGGCATTATTTCATTTTATTTATGCCATACCATGTTGAATGTTCATGTTTAAAAGGCTTTTGTTTTAGTTATACATTTCCTTAAATGTTTATTCTTATTGATGAAAGTTTCTGCTATATTGTTATCCTTACTGGGCATTTGAGCTCACCCCTTTTCTATGTTTTATTTTTCCCAGGAAGTGAAGATGTAAGTTATGAATGACCTGCAGGGATATTATGAGGGGATTATAGTGTGGACTGTGGAAAAATTATGTTGTTGTAGTAGTTTTTCATTTTATGATGTAATGTAAAACTTATGAATATATCTCGTGTTTCCAAGGCTACTAAACCAATCGGTCTTTCGAGATTGGATCTTTCTTGTGATCATGCCAATGTTATGTAATAATGCACCGACTCTGGGTAACTGGGGTCGGGGCGTTACAGTTGGTATCAGAGGAAGTTTAGTACAAACCTTGGAAGCTAGATTTAGATAAACTCTGATTAGAGCACGTAGACCTAAGATGAACTTTGAGGATTAGTATAGAAGAACTTCCTAGAATTTTGGTATTGTAGAGATTTTGTGAGTTTTCCAAGCAATACATCCCTGTCTGGATACGAGCAGGTAGAGGCGGCTCTGGCACAGATGTACCTAGGGGTAAAACCCGAAAACACCGCTTTGAGCTAGACTCGAACGGGAACTGGTGCACGACAACGGGCCTTGCTGCACTCTTGGTTACGACACTCCCGGGGGATATGCTTAGGATAACTCTCATTTTATTTACAAATCATTATGAAGGGTTTATGAGTATATACATCCTCAAAGGAGACATTTTTATGATTATGGATTATATCCATAAATAGTTCAATTTATGTTAAGTGTTTTATAAGTATGGGATTATGTATTTTGATTCATAAACTGATCTAGTGTATGCCATTGTTTAGAAATGGCGCCCAGTAGAAGGAATGAGAACTCCATATATGCACATGATCCAAAGAGAAGGAAGGATCATATCTTTCATGGACTTTAGCTAGAATTTATAAGAGAAATAGTCTCCCATGTATTATCATCATATGAAAAATAATATCCTGTGTTGATAAGATAAGTAAAGAGTTTACTGAGTCCTATGGCTTTGAAGGGAAGCAAGAGAAGAAAAGGATGGAAGAGAGAAAGATGGATAAAGGGAAGAGGGAAAATAAGAATTTTCCTATATGTGGTAACTGTGGAAAGAAACACCCTGGAACTTGCCTGAAAGGAATGGGAGTTTGTTATAAGTGTGGAGGAAAAGGGAACAAAGTACGTGACTGCAAGGGTAAGAAAATGGTTTCAATGTACAATGCTTCATTTGCAAGGAGTTTGGACACTACGCGAACCTATGTCCCAGTCATCAGACTATGCCGCAAATGAGGCTATTGGATAATAATCAAGTTATGATACTACCACAGATGAAGAGGAATGATTAGAGTTCTTATGTTGATTATGTCAATTGAGTGTTGTATCAACAGTGTACTTGTAATAATAATTATGGAGTATATAAGGATTGTACTGCAGTACTATTTCATTAAGGACTTGAGATTGTGTGGAACAAAGAAAGGTGACTCAACAGTAGGATAAATTTTTGGAAAATATATGGTTGAGAGAATGATAAACCATAATATAGTTCTGATACTGAGGTAGTGATTTTGGAATAATATGTGATTGTTTTGGATAAATAATATTGGATATTCTTGACTACCTTGGAACTGATTAATGATTTGTATATTCCATCATTTTTGGGGTTTAAAACATTTTTGGATTGATGAAGTATATCCAGCATTCTATATGGAATAGGGGAGCATGAATGTAATCAATAAGGAATATGGTAATTCAAGATGTTTCAGTTTATTAAAAGAATACAAGATGAAGGTATTCATATGCTATTGTGGGGAAAAAAGGATCTATATTATGTTTACTTTCCTTATAAATGTTGGACTGTGAGTTTGGACAGAAGTATTTTGGATAGTTTTAGTTTGGATTATTTTGGATTACCATAAAAGGAAAACCCGGAGGTCGGGCGGCAACCCGTCACGTCCGGCAAGGCTGCGAGACTTGAACCCGCAACCAAAGGGCGACAAGGGTGTATCACCTACCACTGTCCCATGAGATGTCCTGGATTAAATAATGTAGTTTTTATTAAAAGATCTTGTAGATGAATTATAAATTCGTTTATTTTGGAACCCTATACGAATAGTGTAAATAGAATTTTTTTTACATTCTATTATCTTTCAGAGTGAAAGATGAGTTTGTGGTAGAAATTTATTAATGGATAAAACTCTAATTATAAAGTAAGTATATCTCCTTATGATCTTAGCAAATCTCATAAATAAATTCCTCAATATTAAGAAAAGAAACTTAGAACAAAAATGTTTTCCTAGATGGTACCTTAAATCATCACTAATTTATGGCTTTGGGATTGTTGGCCTTTTCATAGCCATGTTCTCTACCACTCTCCATCAGATAATTGATGGTTAGAGTTTTCTTCCATATCCATATTTTCCTACATGGAACCCTACTATGTGTTATTTTCGGTAATCTTCATACTTTCGACTCTTTATTTTAAATAGAGGCCTCATTAATTCATTTTTCGATGTGGGATTTCAACTAAGATATTTTGAAATGTCAAAAATGTGTTATCCTAATACCCTATGTTTTGTTGAACCGATGGTATTTAAAATCATCATAGATTGATGAGTTTAAGGACCACAATTTTATACTTGATTGTGATTGATGACCTCAATCACTACCTATAAATATTTACGTTTTTCCTCCAATTATATGTCTCTAATTTCCACCAATGTTCTCCTAATCGAGATCATTATTTGGTGGTGACCCTTTCATTTCTCATTTCCTCATATTAATACTAAATTTCAGTAACCCAATTTCTGATGTGGGGTTTTTCCCCAAATATATTTTCTATTTTCAGCCTTTTATTTTCGAAGAACAATTTCAAAATTGCGAGGACGCAATTTATTGAAGGAGGGGAGAATGTAACACCCCAAGATTTCATAGTGTGTTATTTCTTCAAAATAATTCAATAACTTTCACTACACGCAACACCGAGTTCAATCACACCATGACTTACAAAAAAAATCCATTCAAAAGAGGTTATGAATAGTATTATCTAAATTTTAAACTTTATATAATCCCTATAATTTTAGAATCCATATTATGAGTTTCTTAGATATAATGAAAGAACAAATTCATTTTCAGTATTTCACTTTTATCAACTTTTAATAGTGAACCATTTTTAAATACAATATTTTAAACGTTTTTTACTAAATGGGGACATCAAAAATTTAAAATGAAACATCCCAAGCTTCCACGGTACGCTTTCTTTGAATAATACAGTAGCGTGTGTTGTACGCAACTTTGAGTTTTAACACACACCACAACCAATCAAACTAGCCATTATGAATAGTAATACCTACTTTTCAAAATTATATATATTTTATATTTTAAAATGGACTTCATTTCTGGATTCATAATATCGAATTTAGCCTAAGGTGAAACTTTGGTACTTTTCGGATAACTTTCATATTTTGATGAATAGTGAAAATTACTAAATTTTAATTAAAAACAACTTTTTTAATCAAAATAATTAATAGTGATAAATTATGAATTTGAGTGGTTTTAAAGTCTATTTAGAATATATTTTTACCATTTAATATAATGTTGGTCATTGGACATAATTTTACAATTAAACCGAACATAAACGAGTGTCAATCTTTTGATAGTTATTATCTTTTAAAAACACGCTTTTTGTTTTGATAGCGGGAATTAATTTTAAATTAATTTCTGCCACTTCTGTGTTTTGAATTTAGGAAAATGGATTCCATATTTGGAATCAGGATGTTCAAATTGTGTAAATAGGTAACTTTTATTTTTAGACATTTTGAATAATTACTGCGGTAAATATTTTATTTACCATGGTTAAGGGTAAATCCGGTAAATAAGGGTTAAAAAAATAATATTATAATAATAAAACATTACCCTAAAACGTGTCATAACCTTATTGGTGGACACATACCCGACCATGAGCATCCTTGGGTTAATTTGGGGACCCCTTGGAGCCACTTGTATGTGGTAGGGACACTTTATATTAATAAAGTTAAAATAAAAATAAAAATGGCATAAGCTTACATCTTTTAGAAGAACAATTTTTACATAGGGTTATACATGGTGGATTTTAGATTATAAATATTCATTAGAAAGATAAAAAGATTTCCTACATAATGATATTTTATTTATAATTTTTAGACATCAAATAATTTAAATTATTAATGACACAATAATGATGCAATGTTTACCTCATTAATAAATCATTTAAATAAATAAGATTATAATGATTAAACTATTATCTAAAACCTGTCCAATTCTTATTGGTTAATGTTATTTAGAATATTAGTCATCTTATCTTCGACCTAAATGATTTTTGGACCATTATAAACCGAATATAATTATATTATAAAGTAATACTTTCACTCTTTCCTAAAGAGCCCCTCTTCTCCCTTATAAAAGGAGACCACTTCTACTCATTACTCACACCTCTCAAGCCACTTGGCTCGTCCAAACTCTGCCCAACTAAGCTCCCCACATCCCTCTCCTCCTCCTTGAAACTTCCCCTTAGGCAGAAATCATTTCAAGAAGTCCATTGGTTCCAACCAAAGTGAGTTACCTAAATTAAAGGTAACGATTTCTCTTAAATTATTTTCCTTTATTTTGCTTCTCCAACCCCCAAACTCTTTTTATTTCCTTTCTTTTGTAACAACACCAGTATCCTCAATATACTAGGACGTTGTTATAAGAAGGATTCAATCTACACATACACACAACTCCATCTAATGGATGATGAACATAATGTTTCTGTGGATGGAAAACTAACGCCTCACGAAACGATGATTGTTCAAATACATCTTACCGCCTCTCATGGTGGCCATTATGATGGCACTGTAATTAAATATGATATTAATGATATATATTTTATATATAATCTTCTGTAATTCCATTTTATTTCATACCATTATTCGTTTCATGTTGTATATACATACGATAATTTCATTTGAGGAAGTGCGGACTACCGCCCCCTTAAAATGATATGACTCGTTCATACCACACATGGAACGTATAAAGGATGGTGTTAATGAACTTAAGTAACATATATAAAATATTATATTATACTGGAATAGTAATATACCTATGTATCATTTGGATTCAATTCTTTTAAAATAAAAATTAAATGGAAGTAGCGTTCGTGCGTACGTACGGACTACCGTCTCCACGAACGCGGTGAGATCCATCCTCCATCGTATCCATTCAAGTATTATTCTCATTTTAGGGTTAAAAATAATGTTAATATCATTCTGATTATGAATAAGATTTAATCTATCCATTACAAACATGTCTTACATAACCAAACATTTAAGAAGAACGAATCGATTATCACCTGAAACGACGATAATACTAAGATATTATTAATAAAGCAATGTTAAAAGATCATATATGATATCATATTAATGTATATGATTCTTGTATAATTTAATAACAATTATTTCACCATTATACAGGAGGTTAACCGACCCCAACAAAGGAAAAGTACAAGGTAAGGGTTATTTCACAATCTCTTCATTATCCGAGGTTGTTTATACGTAATAATCTACTGGGATATCTTTATCATCCACATCCATGTTTCTTAAAAATGTATTTCAAAACATTTTTACTATTTACAAGAATATGGCTTAAAGTCATTTATACCCTTGTTTGACTTTTTATAAGAGGTTTATAAAGGAATCTTTCCGTCGTTTTCAAAACAAGGTCCTTTTTAACCTTTTCGACAGAATTGAGGTAAGAATGTTTTTTTTAACTTATACGGCGGGTGCGGTTATTTTACGCCGTTATAAAATCTTCAAAGCTTTCCTTACAAGCTTATAAGAATATTTTCAAAGAAAATGTTTTATTTTATATGGATCTTAAATTATTTCAAAATAAAAGGAGATATTTCTTTAAAAAGAATTTTGATTTCATCTATGTCAACATCCTTTGATGGATTTTAAGATTATTTGAAGTTGATTTATTATGATACAAAACTTCTATATTGTATTGAAGGTTTTGTGATATGTTTGACTGTGGATGTGCTATTTTTATACCATTCGTAGTTTATGGTGAAAGTATTGACATTTCGTATGCTAGTTTTAATACGAATGTTTATGTTATGTTTAAACCTTTTCATATGGGAATGCATTGGACTTAATATGTGACGGGTGGAGCCCGCTATAGCTCCTCGATGCATCGGTAGGTCTCATGAGACAAAATAGTGTCTTGGAACAAGGCCTTGACAAAATCTTATTTGTAGTCTTGGCACGAGGCCTTGGCTATGTGGTCATGATAGTCTGGCATTATGCATTCCAACATTATGAAAGTGGTTATTGATTTTTGCATGTGATTATTCGATTAGTAGAATATCCATGTGAATAATTAAATGTCATTATTTCATTTTATTTATGCCATACCATGTTGAAAGTTCATGTTTAAAAGGATTTTGTTTTAGTTATACATTGCCTTAAATGTTTATTCTTATTGATGAAATTTTAAGCTATATTGTTATCCTTACTGGGCATTTGAGCTCACCCCTTTTCTATGTTTTATTTTTCCCAGGAAGTGAAGATGTATGTTATGAATGACCTGCAGGGATATTATGAGGGGATTATAGTGTGGACTGTGGAAACATTATGTTGTTGTAGTAGTTTTTCATTTTATGATGTAATGTAAAACTTATGAATATATCTAGTGTTTCCAAGGCTACTAAACCAATCGGTCTTTCGAGATTTGATCTTTCTTGTGATCATGCCAATGTTATGTAATAATGCACCGACTCTGGGTAACTGGGGTCGGGGCGTTACATATATTAAAGGATTTATATAATCCATATGTGGAACAAAATGATGTTGAAAATATAATATATTAGTGAATTAATAATTATAATGTCTTGAAAAAATATCTAATCCATCCAATGTTGTAATCCAATACTATGAAAGAGAAACAATGGGACATTATAGGTCTCAAGATAATGGAAAACTGATTTTATAATAACAATGGGAACATTCATAATAATAAAAATTTACTTTATTGAATAAAAATAATGTCACTGAAGTATGAAATAAGGATTTTTTATAATAATATTTTTTCCAGAATGAAATATGATCTTCGGGAACTCCATTGATCAATGTAAAATCCGGAGAAATTAGTTCCTAATTTAAAATTCATGAAATCCAAATAGTTTTATTCACGGATTTCACATGTAAGGATGTAGTTCATGGATGAATGATAGTAAATTGAATTGATCCATCTGGAATATATCTTCCAAGATAGGTGAAATGTACCATTTTGAATTGCCTTCTTGATAGTGGTGGAATAACACCAAAGCCAAAAATTGAACCATCTTTATTTTTTAAGAAAAGTAACTGTATTTCTAATTCAAATAGTTTATTCATAAAGACTTTTTGTAGTACCAAATGTACCAAATACACATCACTTTACATATCTAGTATTATTTTTGAAAATATAATCATACACAAAAGGGAAAAGATTTTCTAATTGGACTAAAGCTTTATTAAATTAGGTTTTTCCTGGAAATTGAGCGATCAACATGGAATATAAGGTTATAGAGGCAGTGAAAAAAGTAACTATAAATAAAAAAGTATTAGTAATATAAGGATCATGTATATAATTAAAAAAAATTCATTTTGAAGAACATTATCAATTTTTATGGAAGCAATAATACATGTAAGGGTACCTTAAGAAAAAATTTGATTCCCTCCTGAATCAGTTTGTTACAGATACTCCAAATCATAATACATCATATCAGTACTGGAGTCATGTTAAAAAAGAATGAAAATAAATGAGAGATAAAACATTGTGAATGAACATCAATGTTAATAGATAGTAGTGTTTCTAGGACTATTATCATCAAAGAGAGTAATGACTATTATTCATAAAGTATCAATTATAACACAACTGAGGAAAAATTGATAAATTTCATCCTTATTTTGATTTAATATGACTCAACTTGGGCATAGATAAATCGACATTAACCATAATGTAATAAGTATTTATCCTATAATTCATCAATTTCTATAAACTTTTCAGCCTGTATGGAAGGTTCCACGATGTATTATATGTTTGTACCTAGAAGCTAGTATAATCCTATATCATTTCTTTGTGGAAGGATTCAGAGGTTAGTTTTCAACCATCATGAGGCCCATAATCGATAATATCATCACTATTAATGAAATATTAAAAAACAAAATCTCTTTGATTTCAAAAGTAATAGTATACAAAGATATCGTCTTTTGATTCCTAAATTATTCATTTTTACTAAATAAAATTTCAATAGAAATTAAGGTATTGAGAAGAGGAGTAATTTTCTAGTAACTTGACCAAAAAAATCAAAGATGAATTAATTTTGAAAAACCAATAGTATTCCCTGTAATTATAGGATAATAATCCTTAAGGGAAGTCCATAATAAAGAATTCACATCATTTTAATTTCTAGATTTATGCCTACTCCAGAATCTACACCATGGAAATGAAACTCTGATAGAATTTCAATTGATGACACTCTATATGAAATTTTCTAGTAAATATTGATTTTATTTTTATAGATTTTTATTTTCTTACCATCCAAAATCAAAATTTTAAGAATAATTCATCCAAGGGATAGTTTCATGTATTCCAAATTGGATGATTTTACAATAAGAATTTAATTCACTAGATTTATAGATACTCTTAACATGGGATGTCATCCACATGTAATCAATAATCGAATATACAAATTTAGAAACAATAAAATCATTAAAAAGTTCAATTAAAATTACCATGGAAATATTTGTACCATTCAAGGATTTCAATTAATATCTTATTTTACTCACAACATTTAAAAAATAAGGGACTTGTAGTTTCACAAAAATCAAAGGAACAACAACATAGGTGAAAGGAATAATGACTTCTATGATTTCCTGATCATTAATTTTATCCATGTTTTGGGATACCGGAATATTTTTTCCAATGTAGAATAATGATTCTTTTCCTATAGATATCCTACCCTAAAACCATTTCAAAATGGAAAATGTTACTTTTAAGATAGGTGACATTTATATCATCATATTGAGTGAAATTAATAATATCACTAGAAAACTATAAATTAATTGGATATTCATGTAATTTTGAACCTCTAATGGGTTTGAGTTTTCTATAATCATCTAAACTCAATAAATCCTTCTCATATTATCATCACGCATTGGGAAAATAATTAATGAGAGGGGATCACCTTGTCTAACAACCTTGGAGTATGTAAATTATCCCTCACAAGATCCCATGATGATAATTGAAATATTTTATAGGACAATATGTATTATGACCCATTTAATAAAAACATAATATAAGGAAAAAATAGAAAATAAAATACAAATAAAGACCTAAAATGAAGTATGGAAAAATATTTTAACATCATGATTTATTTAAATATCATCTCAATATTGTTCTACCTTATTAATTTAATATATACTGAGGAATCCATAAGGAAATTTTGAATATTTCTACCCTTAATAAAAGTAGTTATCAAATGTGAAAATAATTTTGGAAGTCTTTTTCATCAAGTTAGGAATTATATTTCCAATGATATTATATTTAGTGTGGGCAAGAACCATATGCCTAAAAATCTAAAAATAGTTTTATATATCCAAATTCAAAATGAGGGAAACAAATATAGAATTGATTCCCAATGTAAAATGACTACCTTGGAATAAATATATAATGATCATGCCGAGATCATAATATATGATCTCCAAGAATGTATGAAATGAATAGTTTTTTAACCCATATATTCCAAGATATTTATCAATATTATGCCCAAATAAAACTTCTATAATATCAAAATTATGAAGAAGTGTAGGGAGACATTAGTTATTCACATGAATGAAATGCATTAGAAAGATCTTATCCATTTGAACAAACCTAGTATTGGGACAATTGAAAAGGTTCATCCAATAAGAGACAAAATGAGCTACTAGGCTCTCTCTATTATAAAAAATCTCCATTATTAATGTGAATAACCAAAGGTTAATTAACATTCTCGATCATATTAGGAGTATTAAATAATTTATTATGGCTATATAACTCCTCAATCCATTTCACATTATATATTCCCTTTGTATACTTATTTTAGATTAACGAGGATATGAAATCATGTGTTATACCATTATTCTACTGAGGATATTTGAAAAAGTCACACTCAATGTTATGTTCATGGAAACATTGAACCATAGATTAAAACTGAAAAATAGTATCATTATTGTGACTAATTCACTATTGACTCCAAAAGATCATATTTTTCTTAAGAAAATTATTCATTAAATTATAAAGCACTGAATATTACCTATAAGAAATATAAATATTGGTTTTTGGGACTAGGATTCCGAAATTGGATGCAAATTCTACGCTTTTTTAATATGTGAGGTAAGGGATGTTTTTCCCTATAGTGAAAATATTTTAAAAATAATATGGATGAATAGAATTGAAACTAAAAATATTATTTCATGAAATATAGGTCAAATAATCCAAGAAAGCATCATTAATGAAAAATATATCCAATATTATGGAAACCATTATATTTAGGTTCTTCTTATACCAAGTGTATTTATAACCCATAATGTAAACATAAGACAAGATACAATTTAAAATAAATATCCCAAAAATATATGATTAGTGTGGTTGAGTTGACCATGTTGAGCATCAAATATTGGTTAGTAATGCCAATTATGTGCTTAATAATGACCCCTAAATTGGTTAATAAAATGATTAGAATATGATTTTTTTCCATAAGTCCCTTATTTCTAGATGTCCATTGTAAAAATAAACAAAATAGATATATTTCTTCAATATCATATAGTTATTACTAACAAAAACCATCTTCTATAAAGAAATGATATTTGAAATACCATCCATTCACAACTGTGGAAGGACCCAATGCATATTAGTGTCATTTCTAGAAAACGTTGTGTTATTATTCATGTAACATATATTTTATGGAGAATAAGCTCTCTAAAAAATTATTATTTTGGTATCTAGAAATTACATGGAGAATATTTTCATTACTAACATTAATGATCTTAATATAACTGAATGTATTAGGTTTATACATGCACTGATAATTCTAGAAAATGAAATTCATTTACACATTTGTATGGTGTAGGAGAACCCCATTTTCTACCAGCTAGAGTTTTTATTCTAGGTTAATTGTTGTGTATAAATTGATTAATTATAATCATTTCCAGGAAAATAATATTTTTTTCATTGCATTTTGAATCTGATCTAGTGAACCCCACTATATATATATGCTATGAAATTATCATGGATGCGAATTTGACATGAATTATAGTAACCTCATCACTGGTCATAGGTTCCAATGTCCAATGATCATTGGCAGTCTACAAAATTGTGACATTATGGATAGACCAAGGAGTTGAGTTGAGTATGCTTTCCTATATTTCTCTATATCATATATGATCCTCCTCTAATAATATATCTAAAAGGGAAATGGTGTTTCAATAAGTACAAAATCCATCACTAATATTTATATCATTCACTAAGATTTTTTATATATTAAGATATATATACATGATGAAATATTTAATAGAATTTATTTAGAGGTTAAGAAGAATAGATGAGGTCATCTATGCATTATCAGTTTGATAAAATTTTATATTTAATGTGTTTCTATTATCTCTAGTGGTTATCCGGAAAGAATTTTTATCTGGTGAAGTGGTAAATTGAGGAATTGTATATTTACATATATTGTCTATTAATGTTTCCATAGAAGTTTTTGTAATATGGTTATCAGTGTTACCGCATTCATAAATTTTTTGAGGTGTTATAATTAAATTAAAATGACTATAAACCTCTAATATATAATCGTTCAAGGCCGACAAAAATCACACAATGTTTAATGAATGAATTTTTATATCTAACATGTTGAGTCAATAAGGTTTCCTTATTACTTTTCCATTCCTTCTTGTTTGGGGAGATTGTTGAGTTAATAAGGATTCCTTATTACTCTACCATTACTTAATGTTTTGAAAATCATAAACATCTTATCATTAAGAAAATTTCATTTACCCTATGCTTTAATTTCATAAGGAAATTTTCCATCCCCGAGGAAATTTATCCTTAACATGTTTATCATTGTTCGTATTATTTCTAAGTAGAAAACAGGGTTTCGTATCCAAAAACATGACTCTTATAAATACTTAGATATAGAGAATTCTGTTTTCAGGTTCCGAATTCTCTGAATTCATGTTCCGAACTTTCTATGTTCAGACTCTGAATTCCCAGAAATCAGACTCCAACCATTCTGAGCTCAAACTATGAGTCCTATAAATTAAGAATATGAACTATTTGATCTCAGACTCTGAGTTTTCAAAATTTAGACACTGAAATTTCTGATCTCAGACTCTGAGTACTCTAAATTCAGACTCTGATCTTTCTGAAGATCAGACTCCGAATTCTTATGAATTCAAACTCTGAACATTGAATGTTTAGACTCTAAATTATTCTGAATTCAGACTCCGAATTTCCTTGAAATTCATTCTCTGAATTTCATTGAAATTCAGACTCCAGAATTCTATAGAATTCAGGTTCCGAATTCCTTTGAAGATATAATCTGAATATCTATGTTTTATAGACATCGAATAGCGTTTTGGTTTGACTCTGACCATTAACTTTTCTTTACATTCTAAAAAATGAATTTGGTTAAGCAACCATATTTTTTCTTACACTTTTTTTTGGTTATAAAATGATTTCATTCATTTATTTACTAACAAACCATTGTTTCAGTGACACATGTATAGGTCCCTCTGAAAATCAATGAAAAATATGATCATTTAAAGAGGGAGTCAGCCGTTGAAAATGTGCCTATAAATAGGAGATCATTTGAATGAGATCACCACTGTTCTACAACTCTAGTGATTACAAGCTGCTGAATTGATTTCTAGAGAGATACTTTCATGCTTTGGGTGTACTGAACACCTTGTTCAGAATGGCTTTGTGCCACTCCGAATGTTGTTGAGTACATTCGAGGGCTTCCGGGGATAGGAAGAGAGAGGAGCCGGCTACCTGGAAGTTCTAGGGCTTGCAGGGATATCAAGATAGACTCTGATCATTATATGGAGGGCTTACCCTGGTGTGGGTAAGATAGACTTTCTAGGAAGTATAAATAAAGGTAATTTTATCCAAGGTTGTTCGATACCCTTCTATTTGGGTAAAAATATTTACTACTTATTACTTGTATTGTTTCAAGTTTTCTTCTGCATTTTGGTTGTTGAGGAAAGTATAACTTTATTATACATTCTTATACTTGTATACTCTAATTTAGTGAGATTCTATATGCTTTAAGGTTGAATATCTATCTTTGAAAACATTTTTAAGTTTCATTTCTGGAATCAGTTTTTCGGAATTACATTCTCGGAATCACATTTCTAGAATCAAGATAGTTTGTAGAACTTAGAGGTTTTGTGAATTTACCTTGTTTAACCTTGTTGAACAATAGAATGGTTTCTAACCAACATTAAAAGTTCCCAAAGAATTTTTAAAGTATACAGTTCACCCCCTCCTTTATATTGGACATCTACAACATCATTTGAATCCTAAAGTTGGTATCATAGGGGAATATCATAATCCATACCAACATAACAATTGGTATCAGAGAAGGTCTCTGAAATACTTATATTCACATATAAGTTTTCTTGCTCATTTTTTTTATTTTTCTATATTTTCCCTGCTTATGATATTTTTATCCTTGTTTACATATTTTTATTACTAAGAAGTTTGTGTGGAAAGATTTTTTCTTATAGATGGCAGGAATGAATGTTGGTTCTATAAACAACTCAAATCCTACTAGACCACCTAGTTTTTATTGAAATGATTAAGAATATTGGAGAGGTCGTATGAAGGATTTTTTATCAATACTGAAGTGGACAACTTTTTTTCTTTATGGAGATTACAATATTCCTGATAAGGAAGTCAGAAAATTTATTAATCAAGAGAAGTCTTAATATCAACTTAACTATAAGGTATGGAATACTTTATTGTGTACCATGATAAGGAATATATATAGTCATATTTCTTCTTGAGAAGCCGCAAATTGACTTTGGAAGAATCTTGAAGTTACACATTTTGGTACTTCCAATGTTATTGAACCTAAAAGGGCTATGCTTAGAGTTGAGCACCATGATTTTTTCTTTCTTTATGGAGAACCTATTTGTAAGGTACAATAGAGATTTATGACTATTGTAAATAGATTAAAATACATGGGTGAAAAAGGATTTGATGATGAGGAACTTGTAGATAAGATCATAGACATCATGCCTAATGAGTGGGAATCCAAGAGAACAACTATATATGAGAATAGGAAAGTCTCACAAATTTCTCTTGATGAGACTTTTAGAAGTCTTCATCAATACAAGACTTAAATGAAGAGAGATGCTAAGAATGTTAAGAAGAATAATGGGAATGGAAGTGTATCTTTTACAACTACTTCAAATCATAAGAAATCCAAGACTCCTGAGTGAGTTACAAGATCTAAGTCTTAGAATGTAGTTATACAATCATAATCTAGTAAAAGTGAACATTCTGAGAATGAAATAGATAATCTTGCTCGAAGGATGAACAAGATAGTTGGAAAGAAAGAATTTCAGTATAGATACAAGAAGAAAGAAAGAAAGGATAAGAAATAATTTGAAGTCACCTGTTATGAATGAAAAATAGTATGACATATAAGGCCTTATTGTCCTATGAATAAGAGAAAAGGGATAAAGGAAAATAATTCTGAGAGAAATAGAAAGAAGTAAAACAAAGAAAAAGCTCAGAAACTTTTGATATCTAATGACACATGGAGTGCCAATAGTGGAGACTCTTCTGATGAATCCTCAGATTACGAATCTTCTGGATAGAAGAATCTTGGTCTAATAGCCACACTACCTATTGGAAATCACTGCTTAATGGCTAAGATACACAATACCGAATATATGACCAATGTATCCCTGAATGGTAACTATAATGATAATAATATTATGAATCCCTAGATGAATAATCTTCTTTTGAGGAAGATAATTCTTTACCTACCTATGAATAAGTGTCTAGGTTTTCTAAACTTCATGAGAATTAAAATTCTAATGCCTAGAAAATTATTGATAAGGAAATTTCTAGGACTTTCATTCTTACTATGGAAATATAAAATCATTCTAAATACCATTATAAGAAAACCTTTGATTTCGAAAGTATTTCAAAAACCCTGGAGGAATTTAATTCTGAAAAGGATAAACATATTAAGGATCTAAAAAATGTAATTTCTAAGAAAAAATTTTTCGAGCCTATATCTAGTGCTAAAACTAATGTTTTGGAAGATAAGAACATAGTTATTAGAATAAAATCAGAAATATTTTCCTTATGGAAGTGTTTATCAAAATTTACCTTTGGAAAGGAAAAAATTGATGAAATGTGTTCTCAAATTCGACTTTTAAAAAACTATTCTACATTTTGTTAAACTAGTTCAAACCCAATTTTTTGTATAAATTATTTAGTTCCTCAATGTGCTCTATTATTCACTAAGTGACAGTGTGGAAGGCATTGGGAAAGAATTGTTCCTTAAACAAAACCTAGCCTTTATGTTTTTATAATGCTTATTTCTCTAAGAAAATGTGGATACCTAAAATTGTTCATTCTCAAATATTCGGATCCAAGAAAGTTTAGATTACGAAAGTCTAACATTCTTATTTTCTAGAAAATAAGGAAAGTACCAACAGTAAAATATCGTACATGGATAGTGGATGTTCCCAGAATATGACTGGTAACAAAAACTACTTTGAAATGATTATCAAGATGAAAAGAGGGAAATTAACATTCGAAGATAATCCTAATAGAGAAATTTTTGGTATATGTAACATTGATCTTCTTGGAAAAACATTGATTTCAAATGTTTTATTTGTTAAGGGTCTTAAGAACAACCTCATTAGAATATTTCAATTATGGGATTAAGGTTACCTTGTGAATTTTAGTAATGACAAGTGCTATGTATACAATTTCATGGAAGAGTTTATTCTTTCTTCCAATAGGTAAGAGAATGTTTACGAACTAAACATAGAAGACCTTAGGAGCCAAGATATATCTTGACTTAGTGAAATGGAAGATAATTCTTGGTTGTGGCATAGAAGGCTAGGACACTGTAACCTTAGGAACCTATGCAAACCTTCTTTGAAAAGATAGTTAAGGATATACCAGAGCTTTGATTTGATTCTTCCAAAGCTTGTGATCCTTTTCAATATGGAAAGAAACATAAATCTTGTTTTAAATAATTTGGTAAAGTCTCAACCACTGATGCACTACAATTACTGCATATGGATCTTTTTGGTCCAATACAAACTAGAAGCATTGGAGGCAAATAATATGTATTTGTCTTAGTTGATAATTAAACAAGATTTACATGGGTCTATTTTTAAGCAATTAATTCAGATCCTTTATATTATTCAGAATGTTTTAGAGCCCATGTTAAAAATGATAAAACCCATCCCTTGATAACTATTCATAGTGATAATGGAGGAGAATTTCAAAATTCTGATTTTGAATCTTTTTGTAGTAGAAAAGGCATTACTCATAACATCTCAGCACCCAGAACAGCTCAACAAAATGGTGTTGTTGAAAGAAGAAATTGAATTCTTCAAGAGATAACAGGAACCATGTTGAGTGAATATTTTATAGCCAAACATTTTTTTCTAAAGCTGTAAGTACTTTTTTTTATACTATAAATCTTGTTTTGATTAAACCTTTTCTTAATAAAACTCGTTATGAATTATAGAATGATAGAAATCCTAGACTTTCATACTTCATGGTTTCTGGTTTCAAGGTATTAATTCTGAATACTAAAGATAATTTACACAAATTCGCACCAAAATATGATGAAGTAATTTTCTTAGGCTACTCCACAACTTCTAAGGCCTATAGGGTTTTCAAAAAAATACTTTTACTGTTGAAGAAAAAATACATGTCAAATTTGATGAAACTAATCCCTTTATTTTTAAAAAAAATCAACAAATGTCTTCAGATGTGTTTTCAAAAACCGATTCTGAACCTTTGTTTTATGATCTTTCTGATAAGGAAAATGTACAATAAAATTCTTCAGAAGCATTTACCCGAGAAGACTTCCTACCCTATGTTGTTGAAAAAGTTTTACAAAACCCAAATCTGTTGTTTCTCAAGAATCATCCGAGTGATAGTATCATTGGTGATGTAAATCAACATGTAAGGACTAAGAGTTACTTAAGAAATGAAGTAAAACCTCTAGCATTACTTTCTAAATTAGAGTCAAACAGCATTGATGAAGCTTTAGGTGGTGATGATTAGATAAAAGCTATGCATGATGAGATAAATTAATTTGAAAGGAATAAAGTCTGGACCATGGTTGAAAGACCTTAAGAAACATCTATTATTGGAGTAAAATGGTTATTTAGAAATAAATGTGATGAAAATGGAATCATAGTAATAAATAAAGCTAGATTGGTTTCTAAAGGCTTTAATCAACAAGAATGAATAGACTATGAAGAAACATATGCTCTAGTAGCTAGTCTTGAATCTATTCGTATTATAAATGCCTTTACAACATTATTCAACTTCAAAAATTTTCTAATGGATGTTAAATGGAATTTCTATAATGGTTATGTTCAAGAGGATGTTTTTTTGAACATAGTCTTGGTTTTGAATATACAAAACATCCTAAACATGTTTACAAACTTACAAAAGCTTTGTATGGACCCAAAAAATCCTCTCGAGCTTGGTATGATAGACTTACAAGATTTTTACTTTAAAATAATTATGTTAAGGGAAATGATGTTCCAACCCTTTTTAGAAAAAAAGATAAGAATTTTTTTTTGATTGTTCAAATTTATGTTGATGACATTATATTTTTTTCAAATCATCAATCAATAACTGATTCCATTGCAGATCTAATGAAATCTGATTTTGAAATGAGTATGATGGGTGAGTAAACATTTTTCCTTGGTTTTCAAATTTCTCAAAAACCAGAATAAATCTATATATACCAACATAATTATATTAAAGATCTTCTTAAAAGGTATAAATATGACAACACTAAGAGTATAAGTACTCAATTTGGTACCTCAAATTCACTTGATCTTGATTAAGTTGGGAAACCAGTAGATCAGACATCTTTTAGAGGTATGATAGGAAGTATACATTACATTAAAACTAGTCATCCATAATTAATGTTTTTAGAATGATTATGTGAAAGATATCAATCAAATCCCTTGGAATCTCATTTAAAATATGTGAGAAGTATTTTTCGCTACTTAAAGAGAACCATGGATTTATGACTCTTTTATACTTCTCGGAATGATTTATTCTTAAAAAGTTTTTCGAATGCTGATTTTCGTGGATATAGAATGGATAGAAAACGTACACTAGGAACTTGTCATTTCCTAGGGGATTCATTAGTTTCTTGGAATTTCAAAAAGAAACACTCAGTAGCACTTTCCATTGGTAAAGCTGAATATATAGCAAGTGGAAGATGTTGTGCTAGGGTTTTGTTGAATCAACACACACTCACAGACTATGGTATGAGTTTTACAAAAACACAAATTTTGTGTTATAATACTAGTTCCATTTCCCTGAGTAAAAACCATTCACATCACTCTCCTTCAAAACACATATATATTAGGCATCACTTTCTTTGGGATCACACAAAAAAAGGGGATATCATTATTAATTTTATCAGAATGCGAGATCAACTTGTTGATATTTTCACAAAATCATTACCCTATGATAGATTTGAAAACATTAAAATGAAGTTAGGAATGATAACCGTATTGTAATCTTTCATGTTAAATTCATGTTGAAGCCAATCACCTTATAGTAAGAAACTCATTTCATAGGGGGGGTTCATTTTCTTGCTAGTTACTTTCTAAATTTTCGTAATGATGGTTTTCAAAATTTTTATAATGAAGATTTTCTAAATTGTCATAATGATGATTTTTAATTTTTTTGTAATGAATGTTTTTTATATTTTTCGTAGTCAAATTTTTTTCCGTACTTAAAAGTTTTCGTAATAAAGATTTTCGTACTTCAAAATTTTTCATAATGTAGATTTTATTAGTTCAAAACTTTTCGTAATGAATATTTTTTTACTTAAAAATTTTATATAATGAATATTTTTTATAATGGATATTATTCATAGATTTTTTTAATGAAAATTTTGGTAGTTAGATTTTTCATAATAAAAGTTTCCTGTTTTTTTTCATAATCAAGGTTTTCGTAATAAAAATTTTAGGAATCTAAGGTTCTTCAAGAATTATTTTTCTCAATACGAATAATCTTCCTTGCAATCCGAAAGCTATGTTTCCTTTCTTAAATTTGCATAATCATCTTTTAAATTTTGGTATTTTCATCTGTTTTTAAATTTTTCGTATTCTCTTTTTCTTAAATCTGAATTTTTTTATTAAAACCCTCAAATGATCGGATTTTATCAAAATTTCCTTTTGGCTATCATCTCAACTGTTAGATCTGATCGCAAGGTTTCTCAACCATTGGATTGGGTATGGAAGCTGAACCATTGCTTCAACTTCATATATAAAAGACCCATGATGGTTTCCCCACATCGAAATCCAAGATTTCGTGTTCTAAATCCATGCCCTCCTACATAAGATCGTTCTGAATTTTTAAATTTTCCTCAACTCTGAATGTCTGTCAAAGTTTCTTCCCAGAAAGACATGTCAACTATCAGGCTAATTTAAGAATGGTAGATTTATGAAGAAAGGTTGGTACATCCAAATTTATTTGCAAATTATGATTCTATAATCACAAAGAACATCAAGCTGAATGGATGGGAGAGTGTTTTCGTATCGAAACACGGAGCTTAGGATATGGTTTATTTGTACTTTTTAATTTAATTCTATGAGTCAGCAAGTTTTTTCAAGGAAGAAAGAAAATGTAAATTCTCTTTCAAGAGTTATGGAAAGACTTATGCTCTTTCTTAAACCAAGGTAGCCAGCTAGATTGGAGTTCTTTATGAATGAGAAGCTGAATATTGTTCTCATAAGCAGCTGGGTGTTCAAGTATGCGTTGTTAAGATGAAGGCTATGGATTTCCTCGGTCCTTCAGATGTAAAGACTCCGAAGATTGTTCACCTATCTATAAATTTCTGGATTCTTGAATTGTGGGTTCAAGGATTCATCATTTCAAGAAAAGGGTACAAGGATAATTTGAAGAAGAGTTACATGTATATCCGGGATTTCATGGTGAATCTATGGAAGATTAACTTGGTTAATCATTTTATGATTACAATTGAAAATATAATGAATTGAAATATGAAGTCTCAGATTATCAGGTATCCAACTATTCTCTCAAATCTGATTGTTCGATGTTTAG
Source organism: Viscum album (assembly GCA_963277665.1). Lineage (NCBI taxonomy): Eukaryota > Viridiplantae > Streptophyta > Magnoliopsida > Santalales > Viscaceae > Viscum > Viscum album. The sequence goes on from OY728150.1 coordinate 1,033,158,269, forward strand.
AGTCCTTTAAAATACCTTGTTGTTTTATGCCAAGAAATTTCAAAGTTATTCTGGTAAGTGATGACACTTTGAGAAGGATTAATGTTGGATATTCTAATGAATCCAAACAATTTTATGATTTTCCTTAGGAGGTAGAAGCTCTATCAAAGAAACCGGAGGCCGCTGAGACCTCCAAGAAGGGAGGTATTAAGAGAAAGCTGAAGGAGGTTGAAGAGAATGAAAAAATACCAAAGGCTAAGGAAACGTGTAACACCCCAAGATTTCATAGTACGTTATTTCTTGAAAGTAATTCAATAACTAGCACTACATGAAACACCGAGTTCAAGCGCATCATGACATACCAAACTAGCCGTTCAAAAGCAGTTATGAATAGTATTAATTGAATTTTGAACTTAAAATAATCCTTAAAATTTTTGAATCTATATTATGAGTTTCTTAGACATAATTTGAGAATAAATTCAATTTTTTCAAATAAAAGAAGTATTTTTCCAAAAATTAAATTTTACCACCTTTTAATGGCGAACCCTTTTTAAATCCAATATTTGAAACATTTATATATTCAATTTTATGAAAATAAAATTCTTCTTTAGAATCAAGACATAAGAATTTAGTTTCAATAAATTTTTGGTGTTATTCTGATAACTTTCATATTTGGGTGAATCGTAAAAAGTACTATATTTTAACTGAAAACAACTTTTTAAATCAAAATAATTTGTAGTGTTAAATTATACATTTTAATGGTTTGGAAGTATAAATAGATTATATTTTTACCATTTAATCCAATGTTATTCATTTTAAATAATTTCATTTTGAAATTGAACATAAATAAGTATCAATCGTTTGTTAGTTATATTTTCTTAAAACATGCTTTTTGGTTTTGATAGTGGAAATTAATTTTAAATTAATAAATGAAACATATATGTTTTGAATTTGGTAAAATAGACTAAATTTTTGAATTCAGAATATCAAAATTAGCTTAGGGTGAAATTTTGGTATATTTCTAAAAACATTCAAATTTTGATGAATTGTGAAAAACACTGAGTTATAGTTTAAAACAGAATTTCTATATAAATAATTATATATTTAAAAACATTTAGGTCAAAATAGATACATAATACCTATATGAGTTCAATAAAATTCATTAGAGAAAGTTTATAATAATTTTATATATATATAAATTTTATTGAACTTTTTACCGTCTTTTACCCACCTCCTAGGAGCATTTGTACATTTACATTAAACATAATTTTACCGCTTATGTGAGTTGAATTTAAAAAATCTAAGAGACACGGTTTATATCGATATGTAAAATGTGGTTCAATAAGATGAAAATAATTTTTGGTGAATAGTAACTTTTTACTTTTATTTTCCACGGTTAAAAGTAAGTATGGTAATTATGGTTAAAAATGATATTATTATTACCCTAAAAGAAGTCCTAATTCTATTGGATATGTTTAATTAGACAAAAAATAACCTTAGGAATAAAATTTGATCGTTTAGGTCCACTAGGACTAGATTATGACATTTATTATTATTTAATTCAAAGAAGAGGTAAATGTGTTAAATTCATAGTTTAATAACTAAACCATTTTTAATATAGGTTTACACATAAGATAAATTAGACTATAAATATTTACTAGAAAGCAAAAAAGATTTTTTACATAATGGTATTTTTTTAAGACATTACATAATCAAATTTATATATGACACAATGATGATGCAATAATTACCATATTAATGAAAGATTAAAATAAATGATATTATAAATATCATGATAAATGTAATTTCAGGATTTTTATGAATTACACTAATTCTCTAGGTTAATATGACATATTAGTGTCGGTTAGATGAATTGTCTTCGAAGTAATAATACGATTATGAATTTATCAAAAACAAAATACCAAATAGTGTCAAGATTGACCTAAAAGAGTTTTTAAAAAAAATATTATTTTATTAATTGATATTCTATTCCTAAAAATATAAGGATCAACCAAAAGACTTATATAATGATAGGTGTATCATTAATTAACCACTTGTGGTTCTCTTTGATGTATATAGTATGTTTATTAACCATATAATATAAAAATACTATGAGACATGGTAAATGTCAAACTATTTAACTAAGAGTTAAATATAAAAGATAAGGTTAATATACTGACACAAACCTGTATAATACATATTGGATGAGTGGATTTCGACCCATACCCACCTTATACATTAAATAATTCATTTTAGGGCCATTAGAAACCGAAAAGAATTTTATTATAAAATAATATATCTATCTTTTCCTAAGGTTCCCCTCACCCCTCTTATAAAAGGGAACTCCCCCTTCTCTATAATTCACACCATCAAATCCATTTGGCTCGGCCAAACCCAGAACAAATACACTATCAAATGTACTCCCTTCATCCTAGAGGGATTACTTTAGTAATAAATCCAACCTAAGGAGCCCTTTTCATCAATTCAAAAGGAAGAACCCGAAGAAGAGGTAAATATTTCATCACCTCTTTCAAGTGTCTTTCTTCTTCCGCATCCTCTTTCATTCTTGTCTCCATTATAAAATAATAACTATAGTATCTTCTATATACTGTTATGTTATTATAAAAAAAGGTACTACCATATTCATTATTTTATCCATACTTTGAATGACATGTCCCAATACGTGTGTACGTATGACTTACCCTCTCTACATCGTGGTGTAGTTTGTTATTCAAACACTTAATCATTTGGATGAGTTTGAAAATGAGTATAAATGATGTAAATAATAAATATAAAATGATAATTATTCTGTATATATGATATACCATCCAATTTTATACGATTTTAATTTCAAAAAAATGATATTTTCGCTCGTGCGTACGTACGGATTACCATCACCGCGAACGTGATGAGATTCATTCCCTATCGTATCCATTCAAGAATACTTTTCTTTAGTTGATTAAAAATAATGTTTAAATACTCAATATAATTTTGAATATGAATAAGATACATCTTATCCATAATAAACATTACTTACCTAATAGTGCATATAAAAGAAAATGAATTAGTTAACACCCGAAACGACAATAATACTAATATATTATTAACAAAGCAATGTTAAAAAATCATATATGATATCATATTAATGTATATGGTTATTTAATAATTTAATAACAATTATTTCAGCATTATACAGGAGGTTAATCTGTCCTCAACCAAGGAAAAGTACATGGTAAGGGTTAATTTCACAATCTCTTTATTATTCGAGGTTGTTTTTATGCAAGTATCTACTAGGACCTCTTTATCATCCACATATGTGTTCTCCTAAAAAGGTATTCCGAAATTTTTTTACTACTTACTAGAATATGTGTTAAATTAATTTATACCCTTATTTGACCTTATACATTTTGAAAGGAATCATTCTGTGGTTTTCCAAACAAGTTTCTTTATAACCTTTTTGACAAAATTAAGTTAAGAATGTTATTTTAACTTATACAGTGGGTGTGGCTATATTCATCCATTATAACATCGTCGAATCATCCCTTAAAATATTATAAGAATATTTTCAAAATAAATTTTTTCATTTATAATTATGTAACTTTAAATTATTTCAAAAAAGGAATGAGATATTATCTCAAACAATTTTCATTTCATCTATGTCAACATCCTTTAATTAATTTTAATCTAGTTTGAAGTTGATTTATTATGATACAAATATTCCATTTTGTATTGAAGGTTTTGTGATATGTATGACCGCAAATTTGTTATTTTTCTACCATTCATGTTTTATAGATAAAGTATTGACATTTCGTATGCTAGTATTAATACGAATGTTTATGTTATGTTTAAAATTTTTCATATCAGGAATGAATTGGACTTACTAAGTGATGGGTGAAGCCCTATATAGCTCCTTGATGAATCAGTAGGTCTCATGAGACATACTAGTGTCTCGGCACAAGGCCTTGACAAAATCATTTTTGTAGTCTTATCACAAGGCCTTGACTATGTGGTTTTGAATGTCTGGCATTACGCATTCCCTCATTATGAAAGTGGGTATTGATATTGAATGTGATTATTCGACTAGTAGAATATCCATGTGAATAAGTAAATGGAATTATTTTATATTATATTTTCCATATTATACTGACGTTAATGTTTAAAGGCTTTTGTTTTAGTCTTATACATTTCCTTAAATGATTATGCTTATTTATGAAAGTTTGTGCTATATTGTTATCCTTACTAGGCATCTGATCTCACCCATTTCTTCTGTTTTATTTTCCTAGGATCCCATGAAGTGTTTTATATTTGAGATGTAGGGTTAAACTAAGGGAGCAATGGCTTTCTCAAAGGATCTTTTTTGTTTTATGTTATAAAGTGTAATGTATCATTCATATATGTAATCAATTTCCCAAGACTACTAAACTGATCGGTCTTTCGGGACGTGATTCCTTGTAATCATGCCAATGTATTAGAATAATGCACTGACTTTGGGTAACTGGGGTTGGGAAATTACAGTTGGAATCAGGGAAATTTTAGTACAATCCTTGGAATCTAAATTTAGGTAAACTCTGATTAGAGCACATTACACTAAGATAGACATTGAGGATTATTATAGACTAACTTCTTAGAATTTTGGTATTGTAGATATTTTGTGATTTTTCCAAGAAATATATCCCTACCCTGATACGAACAGGTAGAGGTGGCTCTGGAACTGATGTACCTAGAGGTAAAACCAAAAAACACCTCTTTGAGCTAGATTTGAATGGGAACTGGTTCATGATAACGGGCATTGTTACACTCTTGGTTTCAACACTCCCGTGGGATTTTCTTATGATAATTCTCATTTTATTTACAAACCATTATGAAGAATTTATGATTTTATACCTCCTAGAAGAAATTTTTTTATGATCATGGATTATATCCATAAAATGTCTAATTTTTGTTAAGTATGTTATAAGTTTCGAATTATGTATTATGATTCATAAACTGACCTAGTGTTTTCAATTGTATAGAAATGGAACCTAGTAGAAGGAATGTAGAATCCAACAATATGTATGATCCAAAGAGTAAAAAAGATAATAACTTTCACAGTATTAAGACAACATTTAGAATGGAAATAATATCCCATGTATTCTCAACATATGAAGAAATAGTATCATGTGTTAATAAGATAAGAAAAAAATTATCTGAGACTTATGGCTTTGTAAAGAAGCAAGAGAAGAAAATGATGGAAGAGAGAAAGATGGATAAAGGAAAGATGGAAAATAAGGATTTTCCTATATGTGATAACTGTGGAAAGAATCACATTGGTAAATGTTTGAAGTGAATGGGAGTTTTTAGTAAGTGTGGAGAAAAAGGACACCAAGTACGCGATTGCAAGGGTAAGAAAAAAGTTTCAAATGTACAATGTTTCATCTGCAAGGAGTCGGGGCACTACCCGATTCAATGTCCAAATCATCAGAGTATACCCCAAATGTTGCTATTGGATAATTATAATGTTATTATACTACCAAATATGAAAAGGAATGATTAGATTTATTACGTTGTTATTAATGTAATGTGTCATTTGAGTATTGTATTAATGGTGTACATGTTATAAGAATTATAGAGTATATATTTATTATACCTAGTATTATTTCATTAAGGACTTGAGATTGTGTGTCACAATGAAAAGTTACTCCATAGCAGGTTGAATATTTAGAAAATATATAGTTGATAGAAAGATAAACCATAATATGATTCTGATACTGAAGTAGTGATTTCGTAATAATACATGATTGATTTGGATAAATTATATTAGATATTCTTGACTACCTTGAAATAGATTAATGATCTGTATATTGCATCATTATTGGAGTTTACAACATTATTGGAAAGATGGATTATATACGGTATTCTAAAAGGAATAAGGGAGCATGAATGTAACCAAAAGGTTTCATGGTAATTCAGGATGTTGCAGTATTTTAAAAGAATACATGATGAAGGTGTTCACATGTTATTGCGCGGAAAAAGGGATCATCATTGTGTTTACCTTCCTTATAAATTTTGGACTGTGATTTTGGACATAAGTATTTTGGATAAGTAATGTTTGAGATTATTTTTGGATTTTCCATAAAAACGACAACCCCGAGTTTGAGCGGCAACTCGTCACATCGAGCAAGGCCGTGAGACTTGAACCCACAACCAAAGGGCGACAAGGGTGTATCACCTACCACTATCCCATGTGATGTCATAGATTGAATAATGTAGTTTTTCTAATGTGTGGTAGATGAATTATAAATTCATTTTTTAGAACCCTATATCAATAGGATAAATAGACGATTTTTTTAAGTTATATTTTCTTTTAGAGTGAAAGATGAGTTTGTGGTAGAAATTTGTTAAAGGGTGGAACTCTACTTGTCAAGTATATATTTTTTTCTTCTCTTATTCTATGAAGAAATTAATTCTAAAACTTTAGGTAAGGGATCTTAAAACTAAAAATGTTTTATCCTAATACATTAGGTTATGTTGAACCGATGATATTTTAAATCAGCGTGGATTGATGGATTTGAGGCCCTTAATTATACAATTGTTTGTGACTGATGACCATAATCACTCCCTATAAATATTTACGTTTTTCCTTTAATTAGGTGTGTTTAATTTCAACCAATGTTCTCCTAATCGAGATCATAATTTGGTGGTGACTTTTTCATTCCTCTTTTCCACTTATTAAGACTGAATTTTATTAACCCAATTTCTGATGTGGGATTTCCGAAAAGGTATTTTCTCTTTTCAACCATTTAATTTTGAAGAAACTTTTCAAATTGTGAGGATGAAATTTATTTAAGGATGGAATAATGTAACACCCCATGATTTCATAGTACGTTATTTCTTCAATGTAATTCAATAACTTGCACTACATGCAACATCGAGTTTAAGCGCACCACGACTTACCAAACTTGTCGTTCAAAAGAGGTTATGAATTGTGTTAACTGAATATTGAACCTTATATAATCATTATAAATTTATAATCCATATTATGAGTTTCATAGACATAATTTAAGAACAAATTCATTTTTTTAATTAAAAGTACTATTTTTTCCAAAATTAGATTTTACCGCCTTTTAAAAGAAAACAATTTTTAAATCCAATATTTGAAACTTTTATATATTCCATTTGGCCAAATAAACTTCTTCATTAGAATTGGGACATAATAATTTATTTTCAATAAATATTTGGTGTTTTCCTAATAACCTTCATATTTGGGTGAATAGTGTAAAATACTATATTTTAACTGGAAACAACTTTTTTATTAAAAATAATTTGTTGTGTTAAATTATAAATTTTAGTGGTTTGGAAGTATAAATAGATTATATTTTTACCATTTAATCCAATTTCATTCTTCAGAAATAATTTCACTTTGAAATTGAACATAAACAAGTATCAATCTTGTGTTAGTTATTATTTCATAAAAACAGGATTTTTGGTTTTGATAATGGGAATTAATTTTATATAAATAAATGAAACTTATATGTTTTTAATTTGGTAAAATAGACTTAATTTTTGAATTCATAATATCAAAATTAGCTTAGGGTGAATTTGTTTTATTTTTCTGAAAACATTAAATTTTTGTTGAATAGATAAAGACACTGAGTTATAGTTTAAAACACAATTTTTATTTAAATTATTATTTATTTAAATTTGTTTTAGATCAAAATAGATACATAATACCTATATAAGTTCAATTTAAATCATTTGAGTCTGTTTATAATAATTTTAGATATATAAAAATTTTATTGAACTTTTTTATCGTCTTTTACCCACCTCCTTTGAGCATTTGCAAATTTACATAAAACTTAATTTTACCGCTTCTATGAGTTGAATTTCAAAAATCTGAGAGAATGGTTGATATCAGTATGAAAAATTTGGTTCAATAAGATGAAAATAATTTTTGGTGAATAGTATCTTTTTTACTTTTACTTACCACGGTTAAAATTAAATAGGGTAATTATGGGTAAAAATGATATTATTGTTACGTTAACACAAGTTTTACTTATATTGGATAATTTTAATTCAACCAAAAACAACCTTAGTAATACAATACAATCCTTTAGGTCAACTTGAATTAGATTAGGACATTTATTATTTTTTAATTCAAAGCAGAGTTAAAAGTGTTTAATTCAAAGTATAATAACTAAACCATTTTTAATATAGGGATACACATAAGATAAATTCGATTTTAAATATTCATTAGAAATATAAAATTATTTCATACATAATGATATTTTATTTTCATTTTTTAAACATTATATAATTAAAATTATTTATGAGACAATGATGATGCAGTAATTACTTTATTAATGATGTATTAAAATAGTTGACATTATAAATATACAAATAAATGTTATTTGAAACTATTTATGAATTAAACTAGTTTTATAGGTTAATATGACATATTAGTGTTGGTTATATGATTTTTTTTTAAGTAATAATGCTTTTATGAATTTATAAAATACAAAATAACATATAGTGTCAAAATTGACATAAAAGAGATTTTAAAAACAAATATTATTTTATTAATTGATGTTATATTCCTAAAAATAAAAGGTTTGATGAAAGACTTATATTATTATATTTTTTTCATTAATTAACCACTTGGGGTTCTCTTGGAAGTATTTAGTTTTTTATTAACAATATAATATAAAAATACAAAGAGACATGGTAAATGGAAATCTATTTAACTAAGAGTTAAATCTAAATGACAAGGATATTATAGTGACCCAAACCTGTATAAAACCGATTGGATGAGTGTTTTTTAACACATCCCCACCATAGACTTTAAATTAATCATTTTGGAGCCATTAGAACCCAAAAATTATTTTATTATAAAATAATATTTCTAGCTTTTCCTAAGGTGCCCCACACCCCTCTTAGAAAAGGGCACTTCCCCTTCTCTTTAATTCACACATTCAAATCCATTTGGCTCGGCCAACCTCTACCCGAATACCCTATCAACTATACTCCCTTAAACCTAAATTCCTTTCTTTAATCATAAATCAAACCTACGGAACCCTTTTGATCAAATCAAAAGGAACAACCCGAAGAAGTGGTAAATATTTAATCACCTCTTTCAAGTTCCTTTCTTCTTCCACTTCCACTTTCTCTGTTGTTTCAATTATAAAATAATAACTATAGTATCTTATATATACTGTGATGTAATTATAAAAATGGTACAACCAAATTAATTATTTTATCCATACATTGAATGACATGTGACCATACGTGCGTTCGTACGGCTTACCGTCTCCACGTCGTGGTGTAGTTAGTTATTCAAACACTTCATCATTTGGATTGGTATAATAATGAGTATAAATGATTTAAATAAAAAATATAACATGATAATTATTATATATATATGATATACCATCCAATTATATATGATTATAATATCAAAATAATGATATTGTCGCTCGTGTGTACGTACGGATTACCATCTCCATGAACGTTATGAGATTCATTCCCCATTGTATCCATTCAAGACTAATTTTCATTAGATGATTAAAAATAATTTCTAAAGACAGAATATCATTTTTAATATGAATAAGATACATCTTATCCATAACAAACATTATATACATAACAAAGCATATAAAGGAAAACGAATCAGTTAACACCAGAAATGACGATAATACTAAGATATTATTAACAAAGAAATGTTAAAAGATCATATCTGATATCATGTTAATATATATCATTCTGTATAATTTAATAAAAAATATTTAACCATTATATAGGAGGATAACCTACCCTCGACCAAGGAAAAGTACAAGGTAAGGTTTAATTTAACAATCTCATTATTATCTGAGGTTGGTTTTACATAAGTATCTACTGGGACCTCAGTATCATCCACATTTGTGTTTTCTTAAAAAATGTAATCCTAAAATATTTTACTACTTACTAGACTTTGGGTGAAAGTAATTTATACCATTATTTTACCTTATACATTTTGAAAGGAATCTTTCCGTTGTTTTCGAAATAGGTTGCTTTATAAACTTTTAGACAAAATTAAGGAAAGAATGTATTTTAACTTATACGGTGGGTGCAACTATATTTTCCAATTATAACATCGTTGACGCTTCCCATACAATATTATAATAATATTTAAAAAATAAATGTTTTCTTTTATAATTATGTAACTTTAAATTATTTCAAAAAATAATAATGAGATATTCACTCAAACAGTTTTTATTTCACCTATGTCAATATCCTTTAATGAATTTTAATCTTCTTTGAACTTGATTAATTATAATAAAAATCTTCCCTTTTTTATTTATGGTTTTGTGATACGTTTGACTGTGAATGTGTTATTTTTAAACCATTCATGGTTTATGGATAATTTTTTGACATTTCTTATGCTAGTTTTAATATGAATATTTATGTGATGTTTAAAACATTTCATAGAAGGAATGCATTGAACTTAGTAAATGATGAATGGAGCCCACTATAGCTCCTCAATGCATCAGTAGGTCTAATGAGAAAAACTAGTGTCTTGGCACAAGGCCTTGACAAAATCTTATTTTTAGTCTTGGCACAAGGCCATGACTATGTGGTTATGAAATTAGGGAATTATGCATTCCATCATTATGAAAGTGGCTATTGATATTGCATGTGATTATTTGATTTTTGGAATATCTATGTAAATAATAAAATAGAATTATTTTATTTTATCTTTTCCATATTATGCGTAAGTTTAAGTTTAAAAGAAATTTGTTTTAGTCTTATACATTGCCTTAGATGTTTATGTTTATTTATGAATGTTTCCGCTATATTGTTATTTTTATTGGGCATCTGAGGTCACCCCTTTTTTATTTTTTATTTTCCCAGGATCCCACGAATTGTTTAATCTTTGAGATGCAGGGTTATGCTAAGGGAACAATGGAATTCTCAATGGATATTTTTTGTTGTATTTTAGAAAGTGTAATGTACACTTCATCTGTGTAATCATTTTTCCAAGACTACTAAACTGATTAGTCTTTCGGGACTTGATTCCTTGTAATCATGCCAATGTATTAAAATAATGCAACGACTCTGGGTGACCGGGGTCGGGGCGTTAAAAAACCTAATCCGCACCACCAAATCCTAAGAACCAAAAACCATATCCGGATGAGGTAGTATAAAATTGGAGATAAGCCAATGAGAAAAAGAAGAAAGGGGAGCCTCGCTTTGGTTTGGATTATGCTGAAGAAAAATCTTTAAAGGAAAAGACTACTGATGAGCTTGAAAAGAAAGAAAAAGTATACAAACAAAAGAAGAAGGTGACTGAAGCAGAGATTGTGCAATCTCTTCTGAAGGATTCTGAGAAAGCCTCCAAGAGAATTCAGGTACCACAATCCTTCTTAGTATAAGCTTTAGTAGAGACACCGGGAAAGAAATTTGTGGCTTTAAAAAAAGTTCAATAAAAAGCATTGGAGGAAGAAGAACATAAAGAATAAGCCAGTGATGATACTGAAGATCTCTTTAAGTAATTAGAATATTTTCATGAGAAGGAAAGTCCATCTGAGAATCTTTTAATTCGAACTTATGAAGTTGAGTCTTCAAAGCATGCTACCCTTGGGAAAGATGAGAAAGGTGAAGATGAAAAGGTTGAAGAAGAAGTGAATAAGATGTCTGATGAAGAGAGTTCTAATCTTGATTTCATTCATCCAGAGGATACTGAGGCATGAGTTGAAAATGAAAATGTTTATGAAGATAAAATTTTTCAACTCTCTGATAGTGAATACGAATCCCCTAGCCAAGAGGAAGCCATTCTGAAGGATGATAAGGGAAACACTTCTCGGTATTAAACCTTTTCCAACAGTTTCAAACCATTGTTGAAGGCTTCCAAACCATTGGTATATAGTATACCAACGGTTTTGAAAACCGTTGGAAAGTAAGGCATGGTAGTATACCATGACCAACAGTTTTTGTATAACAATTGGGAAAGGCAGTTTAATTGGAGTATTGCCAACGGTTTTACCAATTGTTAGCAATACTCGAAGTGTAATCCTATTTTACCAGCGGTTTAGATAACCGTTGGTATATAGGAGTATTTTCATGTTTTACCAATGGTTTACTAAAACCGTTGGTAAAAATATCTACCGCACTATACTAACGGGTTTAGTAAACCGTTACTATAGTGTATTACCAGAATTTCAAAGCCCAGCCACCTAAAATCTCCTCCAATGCACACTCAACTACACACCTGCATACACTCTTAACAGCAAAAAAAACACCTGCAATAGCACACAAAAGCACATAAAAACAAGATACTATTATAACCATGAAATTTACCACATTTATAATCATGTATATGAACCCAATTACCCTATGAAATACAGAATTCATAATTGAATTCTCAATTGAATACATGAAGAATTATTTATTTAATGAATTCTTAATTATGAATCAATAACCCATACAAAATTAATTATGTTGCATACAGAATTATGAAATATATAAAACACATATATAATATGACATACAAGGGGTTGGGGGTGTCTTTGGAGGTGGGGGTGTCTAGGGGTGAGGGGCTGTCCATTGGGGTGGGGGTATCTAGGGTGTGGGTTATAGAGAATTAATAATACATACAAAATTTCATTTTCTATAACACATACACGATGGAATTCAGAAATTAGAAGATAATAACACTAAAATAATGTATCGAGAGAATCCGAATATGTTTTGTCGGGTTTCCATATACCAGTTGTTTTTACATAAAATGATGTCCATTTTAAAAAAGAAGACATACACTTAGAGTGATACCGGCCACACCGTGCATCAGATTGAGGCGGGATTGACTCATACACATCATAGAAAACTCATGGATTGTTGTCATAAAGTATCAACATAATCTGAATGTGTTTGGTTGGTTTTTCGTATGTCAGTTTTTGTTTTCACTTATAATGTTTTCCATTTCAAATAAAGGTGAGACACTTTGAGTGGTTGTTGGGAAAAAATCTCTCAAGGTATCATTGAAGCATTTTTGAGGTGATTGTGTTTGTTGACAAAGTGGACATCTGAGTGGTGATAGTTGAAAAAGAAAAACAATGACATAAAAATTTGTTGCAAAGTGGATTTCATGGTGGAATGTAAAGTTCAAGAGCTATGGTTAACGATCCATGTTTGATTCAAGAACGTCGACAAAGATATGGATGATCTGGAGGTGGTTCGAAAAGAACAGATACAAGGTGGCGTCGTTTTCTAGTGTTTGCCAAATATTTGGCCTAAAAATCGTCAAATGAAGAAAAGTGGTTTTTGGCAAAAGGGACTTGCGTGTTGTGTACTTGAAGGCTTAGAAACATTCTTGCTGTATGTTTTTCAAGATCAGATCATCAAAATATGGCAATGGGATAAGTGTCGCGCAAGTATTGGTGGTGTCGCGCAAGTCTATTGCACGCCATGAAAGAGACTTGTGCGCCAATGCCTTGGAAACTTAAGAACATGCGCGCATATGGTTTTTCAATATTAGAAGATCAAAATATGGAAAATGAAAGAGGTTCACGCACATTTGGAATTGGGTTGTACAAGTGACTTGCAGGGGAAGAGTCATGCGCGCCGAGACTTGCGCGCCGATTAGAGATATGTGTGTTGTCGCGTAGGGTGTTCCAAATGCCTATAAATACTGGACCACCCCTCCTCATTCTTCAATGGAGTTCAACAATTTGAGAAATCAGAGCTCCCATCGCACAGTTGTGGTGGTCGGGAAAGTTGTGTGGGGTCGCGCAGGTGAAGTTGCGCACCGGTGGTTGAAGTTCTGTGTGGGTGTGAGAAGTTGCACGCCGGTTGGAAGTTGCGCACCAATATTGGTTTGGGCGTAAAAGGAATAGATTCATGCATGTTTGGAGTTGGGGAAGCTTGTGTTTCACAAGTGTCTGAGGAGGACTTGTACGCCAGTTGTGACATGTGCGCTGATACATATGCATCGAGTTAGAAATGCGCGCCCAGTAAGGTTGATTCCCCAGCCGCATTTCCGGGTCGCGTGGAAATTGGAAGATTGCCCGATACCTTAGGTGAAAAGAGAGATTCAACTACTGGTGAAAGTTGGACGTCAACAGAGCATCCACACACAACAGAGGAGGCATTCTTTCATGAAAATGAAGATACATACAGGTCTATAAACTGTGAGTGGATCCTTTCCAACGTAGTGGGAAAAGGAACGGAAATAAGGTGATCCACTACACAGGTAGTGAGCCAGAGAGAGAAAAACAGGGAGTGACCCTTGGTAAAGCAGTGAGCTAACCCTAAACCTTGTAAAGGCAGTGATCCTGGGATAGAGTGACTGTGCCCGATCCTTGTAATCCACAGCTAGGGAATTTTAGTGGAATTTGGTACGACCGACAACTTGTCGGCGTATGCTCCTTGGACGTAGCCCAGTGAGGGTGAACCAAGTAAAAATCATTGTTTCCTATGCATGATTTACTTTCTGTTTATATTTCCCAACATGAAAGAGAGAGAAGATTGTTTTGCATAACAGCAAAAAAAATATCAGAATGGGATTTATTTTTAAATTAGTCATTCCCTGATTCAACCCCCTCTCAGGTTATTCAGCCTTGTGGACCTAACAGTGGTTCCAGCCACAACATGCCTCGGATTGAGGCAGAGTTTACTCTTACATGTCACATACAACCCATGGATCATTTTTCAAAAGTATCAACACAATCAGAATGCTTTTGGTGGGGTTTTCATATGCCAGTTGTTGTTTTCACTTAAAATCTTGTCTATTTCAAATAAAAGTGACACAGTTTGAGTAGTACTGGCCACACCGGCCCTCGTATTGATATGAGGTTGACTCAAACACGTCATATATCACCCATGGATCCTTTTCCTAAAGTTTCATCAGAATCTGAATGCGTTTGGTCAGTTTTATGTATGTTAGTTGTTGTTTTCACTTAAAATGATGTCCATTTTGAACAAAAGAGAGACACTTTGAGTTGTGTCGGCCACACCATGCCTCGGATTGAGGTAGGGTTTACTCGTAAATGTCGTATATGACCCATGGATTGTTTTCCTAAATTTTGAACAGAATACGAATGCATTTTCTTCGGTTTTACATATGCCAGTTGTAGTTTTCACATAAAATGATGTTTATTTTAAACAAAAGAGAGACACTTTGAGTGATATCGCCCACACCGCATTTCGGATTGAGTAGGAGTTGAATCTTACACATCACATATGACCAATGGATCATTTTCCTATTTTTTCAACTGAATATGAATGTGTTTGGTCGGTTTTTCGTATGTCAGTTGTTTTTTTCACTTAAAATGATGTCTATTTTAAACAAAAGAGTGACACTTGGAGTGGTGTCAGCCACAATGCACCTCGGATTGAAGTGGGGTTGATTTCTACACATTACAAATGACCTATGGATAGTTTTTCTATAGTATCAATACAATCTGAATGCATTTGACATTCATTTGACCAATAAATGCATGTTTTGGCCATTTACGACACGCAGAGTGCGTTTTCGGCCACCGCGGTCACATGACACCTCTAATTTATGTGACGTCTAGCCAACCACTTCACAATTCAGCCCCCTTTGTTGTTGTCCAATTTCAGGTAATTCTGAGGTCGTTTGGCTGGTATCGACCACCCCACGCACGTTTTTCAAGCGTGTCAAACACCTAAAAAACACATATTAAGCCATTCCATGCAAACCGTGCGTCCGAATGGCATGTCATGTCCTCATACACCTCAACAATAATAATTAGGGTGTTTTTGTGTGATTTAAAGTCAATCTGATGTCGTTCGGCATGAATTTGACCATTAAATGCATGTTTTGGCCATTTAGGACACGTAGAGTGCGTTTTCAGCCACCACGGTCACATGACACCTCCGATTCATGTGTCTTCTGGCCAACCATTTCACAATTCACCCACTATTTGTTGTCGTCTGATTTCATGGTATTTCAAGGTCGTTCGGCCGGTTTTGACCACCCAACACATGTTTTTCAAGCGCGCCAAACAACTAAAAAACAAATATTCAGCTGTGCTACGCAAATCGTGCGTCGTAATGATGTGATGTCTCCTTATACACCTCAAGAATAATAATTAGGGTAATTTTCAATTATTTCAAGTCATTATGATGTCATTCGGCATGCATTGGACCGTTAAACGCATGTTTTTTCCATTTACGACATGCGGAGTGCGTTTTTAGCCACCGCGGTCACACGAAAACTCTGATCGACGTGTCATCTGACTGACCATTTCACAATTCAGCCCCCCTTCTTGATGTATGATTTCATGGCATTCTAAAGCCATTCAGCCAGTATCGACAACCCCATATAATTTTTTCAA
Source organism: Viscum album (assembly GCA_963277665.1). Lineage (NCBI taxonomy): Eukaryota > Viridiplantae > Streptophyta > Magnoliopsida > Santalales > Viscaceae > Viscum > Viscum album. The sequence goes on from OY728150.1 coordinate 1,033,174,558, forward strand.
TCGTGCCAAACACCTAAAAAACACATATTCAGCCATACCGCACAAACCGTGCATCTAAATGATGTTCCGTCTTCTCATACACCTCTCCAATAATAATTAGGGTGTTTTAGTGTGATTTCTAGTCATTCTGATGTCGTTCGGCATGAATTTGACCGTTAAATGCATGTTTTTGGCCATTTACGACACGCAGAGTGCGTTTTCGGCCACCGCGGTCACATAACACCATAGATTGACATGCTATCTAGCTGACCATTTCAAAATTCACCCAATTTTTGTTGTCATCTAATTTCATGGTATTTCGAGGTTGTTCGGCCAGTTTCAACCACCCCACACACGTTTTTCAAGTGCGCCAAACCCCTAATAAACACATATTCAGCTGTGCCTTGAAAACCGCATGTCCGAATGATGTGTCGTCTCCTCGTACACCTCTAGAATAATAATTAGGGTGTTTTAGTGTGATTTCAAGTCATTATGATGTCGTTCGAAATGCATTTGATCGTTAAATGCATGTTTTGGCCATTTACGACACGCGAAGTGCATTTTCGGCCACCGCGGTCACATGACACCTTCGACTGATGTGCTGTTTGGCCGACCATTTCAAAATTCACCCACCCTTTGTTGTTGTCCAATTTCATGCTATTCCGAGATCAGTTGGCCGGTATAGACCAACCCATGTACGTTTTTCAAGCCCGCCAAACACCTAAAAACACTTATTCAGTCGTTCCATAGAAACCGTGCTTTCGAATGACATTCTGTCTCCTCTTACACCTCACGAATATTAATTAGGGATCTTTCGAGTGATTTCACGTCAGTCTGATGTCGTTCGCCTTGAATTTGACCGTTAAATGCATGTTTTGGCCATTTACGACACGCGGAGTGCATTTTCGGCCACCGCGGTCACACGACACCTTCTACTGATGTGCGGTCTAGCCGACCATTTCACAATTCACCAATCCTTTATTATCATCCGATTTCATGGAATTCCGAGGTTGTTCGGCTGGTTTTGACCACCCCATGCACGTTTTTCAAGCGCGCCAAACACTTACAAAACACATATCCAGACGTGTCGTGCACATTGCATGTCCGAATGATGTTTCGTCTCTTCATACACCTCAAGAATAATTATTAGGGTGTTTTCGTGTGATTTCAAGTCATTCTGATGTCGTTCACCAAGAATTTGACCGTTAAACACATGTTTTGGACATTTACGACACGCGAAGTACGTTGTCGGCCACCACAGTCACACGACACCTTCGATTGACGTGTCGTCTGGTAGACCATTTCACAATTCACCCACCCTATGTTGTCGTTCGATTTCATTTCATCCCGAGAGTGTCCGATCGGTATCGACCACCCCACGCACGTTTTTCAAGTGAGCCAAACACCTAAAAACACATATTCAGTCGTTCCGCGCAAACCACACGTTCGACGGACATGTCGTCTCCTCGTACACATAATGAATAATAATTAGGGTGTTTTCCTGTGATTTCAAGTCATTCTGATGTCGTTCGGCATGCATTTGACCATTAAATGCATGTTTTGGCCATTTACAACATGCGGAGTGTGTTTCCGGCCACCGCGGTCACACGACACCACCGATTGACCTGTCGTTCAGCCGACCATTTCAAAATCCACTCACCTTTCTTTTTCATTTGATTTCATGGTATTCCGAGATCGTTCGGCTAGTTTCAACCTCCCCATGCACGTTTTTCAAGCGCACCACACACCTAAAAAACACATATTTAACTGTTCTATGCAAACCGCGTGTCGGAATGATGTGTCGTCTCCTCGTACACCTCAAGAATAATAATTAGCGTTTTTAGTGTGATTTCAAGTCATTCTGATGGTGTTCGGCATGTATTTGACCGTTAAACACATGTTTTGTCCATTTACAACACGTGGAGTGCGTTTTCGGCCACCGAGGTCACACGACACCTCTGATTGACATGTCGTCTGTCCGACCATTTCTCAATTCAGCCACTCGTTGTTCATCCAATTTCATGGCATTCTGAGGTCGTTCGGCCGGTATTGACCACCCCACACACACTTTTCGAGCGTGTGAAACACCTAAAAAACACATATTCATCCATTCCGTGCAAACTGCGTGTCCGAATGACATGTCGTCTCCTCTTACACCTCAAAAATAATAATTTTGGTGTTTTCTTGGGATTTATAATCATTCCGATGTTGTTCAGCATTCATTTGACCGCTAAACGGATATTTGGGCCATTTACGACATGCTGAGTGTGTTTTTGTCCACTACGGTTACACGAAACCTCTAATTGACATTCCGTCTAGATGACCATTTCACAATTCACACACCCTTTGTTGTCGTCATATTTCCTGGAATTCCGAGGTCGTTCGGCCTGTATCGACCACCCCATGCATGTTTTTCAAGCGTGCCAAACACCTAAAAACACATATTTAGTCGTGCCGGAGAAACTGCGTGTCCGAATGACATGTCGTCTCCTAACACACCTCACAAATAAAATTTAGGGTATTTTTGTGTTATTTCAAGTCATTCCAATGTCATTCGGAATGCATTTGACAGTTAAACTCTTGTTTTGGCCATTGACGACATGCGAAGTTCGTTTTCGGCCACCACGGTCACACAACACCTCCGAATGATGTGACGTCTGGCCGACCAATTCACAATTCACACAACTTTTATTGTCGTATGATTTCATGATATTCTGAGGTCGTTCGTCCGGTTTTGACCACCCCACGCATGTTTTTCGAGCGAGCGAAACAACTAAAAAACACATATTCAGCCATGTCGCGTAAACCGCGCATCCAAATGACGTGCCATCTCCTCATACACCTCACGAATAATAATTAGGGTGTTTTCGTGTGATTTAAAGTCATTCCGAGGTCGTTTGGAATGCATTTGACAGTTAAACACATGTTTTGGCCATTTACGAAACGCGGAGTGTGTTTTTGGGCAACGCGGTCACACAACACATCCGATTGACGTGATGTCTGGCAGGCCATTTCACAATTTAGAAACCCTTTTTTCATTCGATTACATGGAATTTCGAGGTTTTTCGTCTGTTATCGACCACCCCAAACATGTTTTTCAATCGTGCCAAACATCTAAAAAACACATATTCAGTTGTGCCACGCAAACCGCGCGTCCGAATGTTGTTTCATCTCCTCTTACACCCCACAAATAATAATTAGGGTGTTTTCGTATGATTTCAAGTCATTCTGATGTCGAACGGCATCCATTTGACTGATAAATGCATGTTTTGTCCATTTACAACATACGGAGTGCGTTTTTAGACACAGCGGTCACACGACACCTCCGATTGACGTTCTGTCTAGCAGACCATTTCACAATTCACGAAATCTTTGTTGTCGTCTGATTTCATGGCATTCCGAGGTAGTTCGGCCAGTTTCAACCACCCCACACATGTTTTTCAAGTGCGCCAAACACCTAAAAAACACATATTCAACCGTGGCGTGCATACCGTGCATCGAAAGGATGTGTCATCTCCTCGTACACCTAAAATATAATAATTAGGGTGTGTTCGTGTGATTTCAAGTCATTTTGATGTCTTTCAGCATGCATTTGACTGTTAAATGCATGTTTTGGCCATTTACGACATGCGGAGTGCGTTTTAGGCCACTGTGATCACACACCACCTCTGATTGACGTGTCGTCTGGTCGACCATTTCACAATTCAGGCACCCTTTTTTGTCATTCGATTTCATGGAATTTTGAGGTTGTTCTGCCAGTATCGACTACCCCACGCACATTTTTCAAATGTACCAAACACCTAAAAAAACATATTCAGGTGTGCCACACAAACCGCGCATCCAAATGATGTGTCATCTCCTCTTAAACCTCAAAAATAATAATTAGGGTGTTTTCATGTGATTTCTAGTCATTACGATGTCGTTCTGCATGCATTTGACCGTTAAATGCATGTTTTGCCATTTACGACACACAGAGTACGTTCTCGACAACTACGGTCACACGACACCTCCGATTGATGTGTCTTCTTGCCAACCATTTCACATGTCACCCACTCTTTTTTTTGTCTGATTTCATGGTATTCTGAGGTCATTGGGCTGGTTTCAACCACCTCACGCACGTTTTTCAAGCGATCCAAACACCTATATGACACATATTCAGCCGTGCCGCACAAACTGCCAGTCCGAATGATGAGGTGTCTCCTTGTACACCTCCAAAATAATAATTATGGTGTTTTTGGGTGATTTCAAGTCATTCTGATGTCGTCCGGAATGCATTTGACCGTTAAACGCATGTTTTGACCATTTACAACATGCTGATGCTGTTTTTGGCCACCACAGTCACAAGACACCTCTGATTGACATGATTTCTAGTTGACCATTTCAATATTAATCCACCCTTTGTTTTCATCCGATTTCATGGAATTCTGAGGTTGTTCGGCTGGTATCGACCACCCCATGCCCGTTTTCCAAACGCGCCAAACACCTAAAAACACATATTCAGCAATTCCATGAAAACCACACATCCAAATGACGTGTCGTCTCCTCTTACACCTCACGAATAATAATTAGGTTTTTTCTGGTGATTTCAAGTCTTTCTGATGTCGTTCGGCATGCATTTGACCATTAAACGCATATTTTGGCCATTTACGACACGCGGAGTGTGTTTTCGGCCACCGCGGCCACACAACACCTCCAATTGACGTACGGTCTAGCTAACCATTTCACAATTCGCCCACCCTTTGTTTTCGTCCGATTTCATGACATTCGTAGGTCGTTCGGCCGGTTTCGACCACCCCACATATGTTTTTCAAGTCCACCAAACACCTAAAAACACATATTCAGTCGTTCCATGAAAAACGCACATCTGAATAAAGTGTCGTCTCCTCGTACACTGTAAGAATAATAATTAGGGTGTTTTCGTCTGATTTCAAATAATTATGATGTCATTCGACATGCATTTGACCATTAAATGCATGTTTTGGACATTTACGACACGTGGAGTGTGTTTTCGGCGACCATGGTCACACGATACCTCCGATTGACGTTCCGTCTAGCTGACCATTTCACAATTCACCAACCATTTTTTTCGTCTAATTTCATGGAATTTAGTGGTCATTCGTCTGGTAACAACCACGCCACACACGTTTTTCAAGCGTGCCAAAAATCTAAAAAACACATATTCAGTCGTGCCACGCAAACCGTGCATCCGAATGACGTTTCATCTCATAGTACACTTCATAAATAATAATTAGTGTGTTTTATTGGGATTTAAAGTCATTCCAATGTCGTTCATCATGCATTTGACCGTCAAACGCATGTTTTGTCCATTTACGACACGCGGCGTGCGTTTTCGGCAACTGCGGCCACATGACAGCTCCGATTGACGTGCAGTCTGGCCAACCATTTCACAATTCACCCACTAATTGTTGTCGTTTGATTTCATGGTATTCTGAGGTCATTTGGCCAGTTTCGACCACCCCATGCCCATTTTTCAAGTGCTCCAAACACCTAAACAACATATATTCAGCCGTTCCATGAAAACCGCGCATCCGAATGACGTGTCGTCTCCTCGTACACCTCAAGAATTATAATTAGGGTGTTTTGTGTGATTTCAAGTTATTCTGATGTTGTTTCGCATGAATTTGACCGTTAAATGCATGTTTTATCCATTTACATCACGCGAAGTGTGTTTTCGGCCATCGTGGTCACACGACACCTCCAATTGACGTGTCGTTTTGCCGACCATTTCCCAATTCAGCCACCCTTTTTTGTCGTCCGATTTCATGGAATTCTAAGGTCTTTCGTCTGGTATTGACCACCCCATGCACTTTTTTAAAGTGTGCCATGCACCTAAAAACACATAATTAGTTGTGTCGCGCAAACCGCGCGTCCGAATGATGTGTCGTCTCCTTGAACACCTCATGAATAATAACTAGGGTGCTTTCGTGTAATTTCTAGCCATTCTGATGTCGTTCGGCATGCATTTGACCGTTAAATGCATGTTTTCGCCATTTACGACACGCGGAGTGTGTTTTCGGCCACCGCGGTTACATGACACCTCTGATTGACATGTCGTCTAGCCGACTATTTCAAAACTCACCCACCCTTTGTTTTCGTCCGATTTCCTAGCATTCTGAGGTTGTTCGGCTAGTATCGACAACCCCACACATGTTTTTCAAGCATGTCAAACACCGAAAAAACACATATTCAGCCGTTCCGTGCAAATCGCGCGTCCGAATGACGTGTCGTCTCCTCACACACATCACGAATAATAATGAGGGTGTTTTTGTGTGATTTCAAGTCATTATGATGTCATTTGGCATGCATTTGACCATCAAACGCATGTTTTATCCATTTACGACACACGTAGTGCGTTTTTTGCCATCGCCGTCACACAAAACCTCCGATTGACGTGTCGTTTGACCGACCATTTCAAAATTCACCACCCTTTGTTGTCATCTAATTTCATGGTATTCTGAGGTCGTTATGTCGGTTTCAACCACCACACGCATGTTTTACAAGTGCATCAAACACCTAAAACACATATTAAGCTGTGCCACGCAAACCGCATGTCCGAATTACGTTTCGTCTCCTCAAACACCTCACAAATAATAATTAGGGTGTATTTGTGTAATTTCAAGTCATTCCGATGTCGTTTGACATGTATTTGACCGTTAAATGCTTGTTTTGGAAATTTACAACATGCAGAGTGCATTTTCGGCCACCGCGGTCACACAACACCTCTGATTGACATTCCGACTCACCAAAAATTTCACAATTCAGCCACCTTTTTTGTCGTCCGATTTCATGGCATTATGAGGTCGTTCGGCCGGTATCGACCAGCCCACACATGTTTTTCAAGCTTTCCAAACACCTAAAAAACACATATTCATCTGTTCCCTACAAACCACATGTCCGAATGATGTGTCATCTCCTCGTACACCTCACAGTTAATAATTAGGGTGTTTTCGTCTGATTTCAAGTCATTTCGATGTCGTTCGGCATGCATTTGACTGTTAAACGAATGTTTTGTCCATTTATGACTTGTGGAGTGCGCTTTCAGCCACCGTGGTCACACGACACCTCCGATTGACGTGCCGTCTAGCATACCATTTCACAATTCACCCACATTTTGTTGTCGTCTTAATTCATGGTATTCCGAGGTCTTTCGGCTTGTTTCGACCACCCCACGCACGTTTTTCAAACGCGCCAAAAACCTAAAAAACACATATTAAGCCATGACATGAAAACCACAAGTCTAAATGATGTTCCATCTCCTCGTACACCTCAAGAATAATAATTTGGGTGTTTCGTGTGATTTCAAGTCATTCTGATATCGTTCGGCATGTATTTGATCGTTAAATGATGTTTTGTCCATTAACGACACACAGAGTGCATTTTCAGCCACCGCGGTCACACAACACCTCTGATTGACGTGTTTTCTAGCCGACCATTTCACAATTCATCCACCCTTTGTTTTAATCCGATTTAATGGAATTCCTAGCTCATTTTCCCAGTATCGACCACCCCACGCACGTTTTTTAAGCGTGCCAAACACCTAAAAACATATATTCAGCCGTTTTGCGCAAATCGTGCATCCGAATAACATATCTCTCCTCGTACAACTCACGAATAATAGTTAGGGTGCTTTCATGTGGTTTCTAGTCATTATGATGTCATTAGACATGCATTTGATCCTTAAATGCATGTTTTGGCCATTTATGACACGTAGAGTGCATTTTCGGCCACCGCGGTCACACGACACCTCTGATTGACGTTCCGGCTGGCCAACCATTTAAAAAGTCACCCACTCTTTGTTTTCATCTGATTTCATGGTATTCTAAGGTCATTCATCCGGTTTCGACCACCCCACACACATTTTTCAAGCGCGCCAGACAACAATAAAACACATATTCAGCTGTGCCGCGCAAATTTCATGTCCGAATGACGTGTCGTCTCCTCCTAAATCTCAAGAATAATAATTAGAGTTTTTTCATGTTATTTAAAGTTATTATGATGTCTTTCGGCATGCATTTGACCGTTAGATGCATGTTTTAGCCATTTACGGCTCGCAGAGTGCATTTTCGGCCACTGCGGTCACACGACACCTCCGATTGATGTGTCTTCTGGCCGACCATTTCACAATTCACCCACCCTTTGTTTTTGTATTACTTCATGGAATTTCGAGGTCGTTCGGCTGGTATCTACCACCCCACGCATGTTTTTTAAGCGTGCCAAACACCTAAAAAACACATATTCAGTCGTGCCACGCAAATCGAGGGTATGATTGACATGTCATATCCACGTACACCTCACGAATAATAATTAGGGTTTTTTTTATTGATTTCAGGTCATTATGATGCCGTTCAGTATTCATTTGACCGTTAAACGATTGTTTTGGCCATTTACGACACGCGAAGTGCCTTTTCGGACACCGCAGTCCCATGACACCTCTGATTGACTTGATGTCTGTCCGACCATTTCAAAATTTACCCAACCTTAGTTGTCGTCTGATTTCATGGCATTCCGAGTTCGTTCAGCCAGTTTCCACCACCCCACACATGTTTTTCAAATGCGCCAAACACCTAAAAAACACATATTCAGCAGTGCCGTGCAAACCGGGCATCCAAAAGACGTGATGTCTCCTCATACACCTCAAGAATAATAATTAGGGTGTTTTCGTATGATTTAAAGTCATTTCTATGTTGTTTGGCATGAATTTGTCCATAAAACATATGTTTTGTCCATTTACGACACGCTGAGTGCATTTTTGGCCACCGCGGCCACACGACACATCCGATTGACATTCCGTCTAGCCGACTATTTCACAATTAGGCCACCCATTGTTTTTGTCCGATTTAATGGCATTCCTAGGTCGTTCGGCTGGTATCGACCACCCCACACATGTTTTTTCAAGCATGCCAAACACCTAAAAAACACATATTCAGTTGTGTCGTGCAAACCGTTCATCCGAATGCCGTTTTGTCGTCTCGTACACTTCATGAATAATAAAAAGGGTGTTTTCGTGTGATTTCTAGTCATTCTGATGTCGTTCGGCATTCATTTGACCGTTAAACGCATGTTTTGGCCATTTAAGACACGCACAGTGCGTTTTCAGCCACTACGGTTACACGACACCTCCAATTGATGTTCTGTATTGCCGAACATTTCACAACACACACACCCTTTCTTGTAGTCTGATTTCCTGTCATTTCGAGGTCATTCACCCGGTATCAACCACCCCACGCACGTTTTTCAAGGATGCCAAACACCTAAAATCACATATTCAGTCGTGTCGTGCAAACCGCTTGTCTGAATGACGTGTCGTCACCTCGTACACCACACGAATAATAATTAGGGTGTTTTTCTGTGATTTCAATGCATTCTGATGTCGTTCGGCATGCATTTGACCGTTAAACGCATGTTTTGGCAATTTAGGATACGCGAAGTCTGTTTTCGGCAATCGCGGTCACACGACACCTCCGATTGACGTGCCGTCTGGCTGACCATTTCAAAATTCACCCACCCTTTCTTTTAGTATGATTTCATGGTATTCTGAGGTTGTTCGGCCGGTTTTGACCACCAAACGCACATTTTTCAAGCACGCCAAACACCTAAAAAACACATATTCAGTCGTTCCACACAAACCGTGCGTCTGAATGATGTGTTGTTTGCTCATACACCTCACGAATAATAATTGGTGTTTTTTCGAGTGATTTCAAGTCATTCCGATGTTATTTGGCAAGCAGTTGACCATAAAACGCATGTTTTGGCCATTTACGACACACGGAGAGTGTTTTCGGCCACTATGGTCACACGACACCTCTGATTGACGTGTTGTATGGCCGACCATTTCAAAATTCAGCCACCCTTTGTTGTCGTCCAATTTCATGGCATTGTGAGGTCATTCGGCTAGTATCGTCCACCCCACACACATTTTTCAAGCATGCCAAACACCTAAAATACACATATTCAGCTGTGTCACGCAAATCGCACATCCTAATGACGTGTCGTCTCCTATTGCATCTCACGAATAATAATTATTGTGTTTTCGTGTGATTTGAAGTCATTCTGATGTCGTTCGGCATGAATTTGACCGTTAAACGCATGTTTTGGACATTTACGACACGCGTAGTGCATTTTCAGTCATCGCGGTCACACAACACCTCCGATTGACGTGCCGTCTGACGACCATTTAACAATTCACCCACCCTTTGTTGTCGTCTAATTTCTTGGCATTCCGAGGTCTTTCGGACAGTATCGACCACCCCACACACATTTTTTAAGCATGCCAAACACCTAAAAAAACATACTCATTCGTGGCACACAAACCACGCGTCTGAATAACATTTCGTCTCCTCTTTCACCTCAAGAATAATAATTTGGGTGTTTTTGTGTGATTTCAAGTCATTTTGATATCGTTCGTCATGCATTTGACCGTTAAACGCATGTTTTGGCCATTTACGACACACGAATTGCATTTTCAGTCACCGCTATCACACCACACCTCCGATTGACGTTCTGTATGGCCTAATATTTCAAAGTTCACTCACTCTTTGTTTTCGTCTGATTTCATGGTATTCTGAGGTCGTTTGGCCGGTTTTGACCACCCCACGCATGTTTTTCAAGCACGCAAAACACCTAAAAAACACATATTCAGCCGTGCTGCGCAAACCGCGCGTCCGAATGACGTTCCGTCTCCTCGTACACCTCAAGAATAATAATTAGGGTGTTTTGATGCGATTTATAGTCATTACGATGTCATTTGGCATGAATTTGATCATTAAACACATGTTTTGGCCATTTACAACACACGGTGTGTGTTTTTGACCACCGTGGTCACACAACACCTCCGATTGATGTACCGTCTAGCCAAAAATTTCACAATTCACCCACTTTTTGTTTTCATCTAATTTCATGGAATTATGAGGTCATTCGACCAGTTTCAACCACCCGTCACACATTTTTTAAACGTGCCAAACACCTAAAAAACACATATTCAGCAGTGTCGTGCAAACCGCGCATCCAAATGATGTGTCGTCTCCTTGTACACCTCAGGAATAATAATTAGGGTCTTTTTCTGTGATTTCAAGTCGTTCTGATGTCTTTCGGCATGCATTTGACTGTTAAATGCTTGTTTTGGCCATTTACGACATGCATAGTGCGTTCTTGGTCACAGCGGTCACACGACACTTCCGATTGATGTTCTCTCTAGCCAACCATTTTGCAATTCACCCACTGTTTCTTGTTGTCTGAATTCATTTCATTCTGAGGTCGTTCGGCCAGTATCGACCACCCCACGCATGTTTTTTAAGCACGCAAAACACCTAAAAAACACATATTCAGCTGTGCTGTGCAAACCACGTGTTCGAATGACGTGTCGTCTCCTCCTAAACCTCACAAATAATAATTAGGGTGCTTTCATGTGATTTCAATTCATTCCGTTGTCATTCAGCATGCATTTGATAGTTAAACGCATGTTTTGGTCATTTACGACACAGGGAGTACGTTTTCGACCACCGCGGTCACAAGACACCTCTAATTGACATGTTTTATTGCCAAACATTTAAAAATTCACCCACCCTTTGTTTTCGTCCGATTTCATGGCATTATGAGGTCATTCGGCCGGTATCGACCACCCCACACACATTTTTCAAGCGCGCCAAACACCTTAAAAACACATATTCAGTCGTGCCGCGCAAACCACGCATCTGAATGATGCGTCATCACTTTTTACACCTCAGGAATAATACATAGGGTGTTTTCGTGTGGTATAAAGTCATTCCAATGTCGTTTAGTATGCATTTGACTATTAAATGCATGTTTTGGCCATTTACGACACGCGGAGTGCGTTTTTGGTCACCGCGGTCACATGAAACCTCCAATTGACGTGCCGTCGAGCCGACCATTTCAAAATTCACCCACCCATGGTTGTTTATTGATTTCATGGCGTTCAGGGTCGTTCAGTCGGTATCGACCACCCCACAGGCGTTTTTCAAGAATGCCAAACACCTAAAAAACACATATTCAGTCGTTCTGTGCAAACCGCACTTCCGAATGACGTTATGTTTCCTCGTACACATCACAAATAATAATTAAGGTGTTTCCATGTTATTTCTAGTCATTCTGATGTCGTTCGGCATTCATTTGACCATTAAAAGCATGTTTTGGAAATTTACAACATGCGGAGTGCGTTTTCGGCCACCGCGGTGACAAAACACCTCCGATTGACATTCAGTCTGACTGACCATTTGACAATTCACCCACTCTTTGTTGTCGTCTAATTTCATGGCATTCTGAGGTCGCTCGACAAGTTTTGACCACCCCACGCATGTTTTTCAAGCGCGTCAAACACCTAAAAAACACATATTCAGTCGTGCCGCACAAACCACGCATCCGAATGATGTTTTGTCTCCTCATACACCTCAAGAATAATCGTTTGGGTGTTTTCGTGTGATTTCAAGTCATTACGATGTGATTCGGAAGGCATTTGACTGTTAAACACATGTTTTGGCCATTTACGACACGCGAAGTCCGTTTTCGGCCACCGCGGTCACACGACACATCCGATTGACGTTCCGTCTGGTCAAAGATTTCTAAATTCACCCACCCTTTGTTTTCGTTCTATTTTATGGAATTTCGAGGCCGTTCGGCCGGTATCAACCACCCCACGCACGTTTTTCAAGCACACCAAACACCTAAAAAAACATATTCAGCCGTGTCGCACAAACCGTGCATCCGAATGATGTGCCACCTCCACTTACACCTTAGAAATAATAAATAGGGTGTTTTCGTGTGATTTCCAGTCATTCTGATGCCGTTCGGCATGCATTTGATCATTAAAGGAATGTTTTGGCCATTTACGACACGTGGAGTGCTTTTTCGGCCACCGCGGTCACACGACACCTCCGATTGACGTGTTGTCTATCCGAACATTTCAAAATTCATCCACTTTTTGTTGTCATCTAATTTAATGGAATTCGGAGGTCATTCAGCCGGTTTTGACAACCCCACTCACGTTTTTCAAGTTTGCCAAACTCCTAAAAAACACATATTCAGTCATGCCATGAAAACTGTGCATCCGAATGACATTTCGTCTCCTCGCACTCCTGAAAAATAATAATTAGGGTGTTTTTGGGTGATTTCAAGTCATTATGATGTCGTTCTTCATGCATTTGACCGTTAAACGCATGATTTTTCCATTTACGACACGCGAAGTGCATTTTCGGCCACCACGGTCACACAACACCTCCGATTGATGTGCCATCTGGCCGACCATTTCCGAATTCATCAACTATTTGTTTTCGTCCGATTTCATGGCATTATGAGGTCATTCAGCTGGTTTTGACCACCCCATGCCAGTTTTTCAAGCGCGCCAAACACCTAAAAAATACATATTCAACCATACCGCGTATACCGCACATCCGAATGATGTGTCGTCTCCTTGTACATCTCAAAAATTATAATTAGGGTGTTTTAGTGTGATTTTAAGTCATTAAGATGTCGTTAAAAATTCATTTGGCCATTAAACACATGTTTTCCCCATTTTCGACACGCGAAGTGTGTTTTTGGCCATCGCGGTCACTTGACACCTCCAATTGATGTGCCGTCTGGCCGACCATTTTAAAATTCTCCCACCCGTTGTTGTTGTCCGATTTAATGGCATTCTGAGGTCGTTCATCCAATTTCAACCACCCCACACACATTTTTCAAGCGCTCCAAAGACATAAAAAACAAATATTCAGTCGTGCCGCGCAAACTGTGGGTCTGAATGACATGTCATGACCGAGGCATGACTGCATCGTGACAATTAGAAAATAAACACATATTCAATATAGATATTCCCAAATTTGATAGAGAATACCATCCAAATAACCAACTCAGAATTCCGAGACCAACATTTTACTTTACCAATTCCAATTACATAATATATGCAGCATGCACTTATGTTTTATGAACCAATCAATTAAAATGAAAGAAACTCCTCACAATAACCCATAAAATCTCATATAGAATCACACACCTTCGAACCATTTTAACATCATGATTCTTCCATATTTGGTCAAAAATAAAGAGTTATACTAAATTCAAAAATATCCATACAGAGTGAATAACCAGGTTCAAAAATAAAGAGTTATACAGAATTCAAAAATGTAATGGATAAATCTACCCCTGGTCACCATCACCATCACCATTGTCATCATCAGACTCATCCTCGCCGCCATCTCGGTCCTCGTCACCATCCTCGTCATCATCCCCATGCTCATCCTCGGTTAATTATTTTCTATTCATAAAGATCATTGGATTGTACAGTTAATTATTTCTTATTTCTTCTGTGAAGAATAATTAGGAACGACATACTATTTTTCAAAGTTCAAGAATATACTCCATATGTTCTATTGTGCAAAGGATAAGTGAACAGTGTGTCATTTTATATATATATAGATTTTGATAGAAACATGATATATACTATTTTTTTAATACATAGTGTACAAAAATTAAGATGAATAAGATCATCATGTTTGTCATGATCTTAATGAAATGAGTTATTTTCATGAAATACTATGAATAAATATTACAAAAAATTTCTTATGAGTTCATATATAGGAAGCTGTAATATTTGAAGCATTGAGAATAAAAAACTATTAATCTTTAATATTAGAAAACAAGAAAAAGACATCATGCCCTTATAAATGTATATGTGTAATGAAAACAATAATTGGACAATGTGTACACCGATGTAGTGATTTCAGTACACAATTAGTGGAGTAGTGAATCATAAAATTTTTCAAAATCCCTAGAAATAGGGAATAACGATATCCTTGAGAATAGTAGGATATCCTTGAGAATAGGTGAAAGGATATCCTTGAGAAGAGGTGGAAGGAGTATAACCTGGTAGCTGATCGGATGGAAGAGGTGCACATGTGCTGTGGATTCTCAAGGGCTTCTAGGAGTTGGGTAGTGCTTTTGGAGTTGCAGCTTCTAGAATCGGGGTATGCTTCTAATATTGGGGTGGGGGGTCGCCTGCCTTATCGAATTTGGGAGAAATTTTTCTAAATTTTTGTTAAAAACAGTTGGGAAAACTCCATATTTCCCAACGGTTTCATTAAAACGTTGGGAAAACTCATTTTTACCCATCTTTACCAATGTTTTTCATAAAACGTTGGTGAAGAACACCTATACCAATGGTTCAAAGGAATAGTTGGTATAACAGTGTTGGTAAAAGCATGATTTACAATAGTGAAAATAGGTGGTTGTTTATACACCTAGTAATGTTTTTGTGAATAAGAAAGATGTTGGTGGTTCTTCAAAGAGGAAGGCTGCTGATATAGAGAAAGAGGCCTCCCCAATTAAAGTATCAGATTCAGAATCGTCTTTTCTTTGACATGATTTCGTAATACAGTCTTTGAATAAGCTTATTGGCACTGTTCCAATATTTCTCAGCATTGACTTGAGATGCCAAATGCTTCAAAATTACCTAAATCAGAAATCAGATTCAGTATCCATGGTGATGGATAATTGTATCAAGCTTGAAACAAGTTTTAAATGTTTCTTCATAAATTATGAAGATCACAAAATATCTTGCAAGAAAATGACCAGTTGGTCGAAGAAAAATATAGAAGACCTGATAGTTCTCTATGAGTTCCAAGAAAGTGTCCAGGAGGAATTTGACAATGAAGATGTAAAGATCAAGGATCTCACAAGTAGTTTTGTGGGAAAACTTACTCTTGAACAGAATTATAAGATTCAAGAAGTGAAATATCTGAATGGGAAGTTGTATTTAGTTTATCAATGCTGGAAAAGAGAAAGGGATCTTAGGATTGAGATTGAAGAAAATATTGTCAAATAGGAAGAAGCCTTGAAGGCTCAGGATGATATTCTTAAGGATCAGGAAGAAAGAATCAAAGCCTTATAGAAGAAAACTAAGGACGAGGATCCGATTCTCAACTGAGAAGAGGAAGTTCACATGGATCTCAAGAAGCTCAAAAACATTGTGACGAAGTCAATTCCGAAAGAGAATGAAGGATACAATTGTTCAATTCCGATCTTTTGAGGTATTCCTTCCATGTTCAAATTTTTCCAATCATACTGAATATTTTGGTTGCTCTTCATTTATTTTTTTGTCTAGTAATAATATTTCAGGTACCATATTTTTGTTTCCATTCACTTTAATCCTTTTTGAAAATCACAAAGGGGGAGAAAGGAAAAAATAATACTATGTAAAGAAGAAATTTCCCTAAGTAAGGGGAGTTCATCTAAGGGGGAGTTCTTATCCAAGAAGGTTTTGTTATGCAATAAAATTCTAGGTCTCAATTCAGAAATCTAGAATATGATCCTTAGTTTGTGAAAAGCCTAACAGGAAGTTTGTCAATTTCATCTTTTCCCATCTATTAAGGGAGATAAGTTTTACTTTCAATGTCCAGAAAAATATTTTCTAAGTACTTATATTTTTTTCATAAGGATGTTTGTGCTTTCCAAAAAGGGGGAGATTTTTGAGTCAATATGGTTTCTTTATGAATTTTCTATTCTTTCATGTTTGGGGAGATTGATGAGTTAATAAGGTTTCTTTATTACTCTACCATTCCTTCATGTTTTGAAAATATCAAACATCTTATCATAAGGGAAATTTCATTTACCCTATGCTTTACTTTCATATGGGAATTTTCCTTCCCCAAAGAAATTTATCCTTACCATGTTTTTCATTGTTCATATTATGTCTAACTAGAAAACTAAATTTTGTATCCAAAACCCATGACTCTTATAAATATTTAGATATAGAGAATCCTGTTTTCAGGTTCCGAATTCTCTGAGTTCAAGTTCCAAACTTTCTATGTTCAGAATCCGAATTCTCTGAATTCAGACTCCGAACTTTATGAGCTCAGACTCTGAGTTCTCTGAAGTCAGACTCCGATCTTTCTGAGCTCAAACTCTATCTTTTCATAGACTCCAAACATTTTGAGTTTAGACTCTCAGTTCTCTGAATTCAGACTCTGAACTTTCTAAAGTTAAAACTCTGAATTATTTTGAATTTAGACTCTGAACTTTGTAAGTTATGACTTTGAATTATTATGAATTTAGACTCAGAAAATCCTTGAAATTCAGACTCCAGAATTCTACAAAATTTAGGTTCCGAATTCCTTTGAATATAGAATCTGAATATCTATGTGATATATACACCAAATGGTTTTTTGGTTAGACTCTGAACTTTTATTTTTTCCTTACATTCTAAAAAGTGAATTTGGTTAAGAAACCATATTTTATATTACTCTTGTTTTGGTTATAAAATGATGTCATGCATTTAGTTACTAACTAAACGTTTTTTTAGTGACACGTGTACAAGCCCCACTGAAATTCAAGGAAAAATATGAACGTTGGAGGAGGGAGACTGCCGTTGAGAATGTGCCTATAAATAGGAGCTCATTGGAATAAGCTCACCACTATTCTACAACTCTAGAGATTACATTCTGCTGAAGTAATTTCTAGAGAGAGACTTCCATGCTTTTTGCGTACAAAACACCTTGTTCCGAATTGCTTCGTGCGACTCCGAATGTTGCTGAGTACATTCGAGGGCTTCCGGGTATAGGAAGATAGAGGTGTCGAATACCTTGAAGTTCGAGGGCTTTTGGGGATAACAAGAGTGACTCCGATCTTCATATCGAGAGCTTACCCTGGTGTCGGTAATATAGACTTTCTTGAAAGTATAAATCAAGGGACTTTTATTCAAGGTTATTAGATACCCTTCTCTTTGGGTTAAAAGATTTACTTCTTGATAATTGTATTATTTCATTTTTTCCACTGCATTTTGGTTTTTGAGGAAAGTATAACATTCTTATACATTATTATACTTGTATACTATGATTTAGTGAGATTCTATACGCTTTAAGGTAGAATCCTTATCTTTTTAAACCTTTGTTAAGATTCATTTCTATAATCACTTTTTTAAAATTACATTCTTGGAATCACATTTCTGGAATCAAGTATGTTTGTAGAACTTAGAGGTTTTGTGAATTTACCTTGTTTAACCTTGTTAAATAATATAAAGGTTTCTAACAAACATTAAGCATTCCCAAGGAATTTATATAGTATACAATTCACCCCCCTCTTGTATATTGAGTATCTATATCATCATTTCGATCCTACAATTGGTATCATAGGAGAATATCATACCCCATACCAACCTAACATAACATTATGTGAATTAGAATGTAAATGAAACATGTCATTTATATGAGGTGAAGGAACCGTATTATTGTTAATAATATATTAAGAAAATCATATTATAATAACTCAACATGTCTTGTGATAACAATTAAAATCTCAAAAGAGATGGTATATTCCACATTTCCCATTACATAATATATAGAATTTTCATCAATAATATACATGTAATGATTGTTTTTGGATAGAAAATCGAGATCATTTTCTATTTATTACTCATCAAAAAGTGATCCCCATTATAATACCTTTTATTTATTGAAGTAAAAAATCATACGATTATTTCCATTCCAAATTACTAAGATCATTTTCCTTAGAAGGGTCAGCCTTGTAAATAAAAATAACTGCTCATTTTGCATTATGAAATTTTAACTTGGATTTGGATTTTTTTTTTCTCCAATTATTTCTAGATGACTCTATAATTGGAAATAGAGTTCCCTACAATTATTCACAAATAATGAATGTTTGAGTATATTCACAGAGAAATTCACTTCAATGTTATAATGATTCACAATTATACTGATAAAATCTGGATGCTTTTAATAAAAATTAGAATCAACCATAAGCCTATAATAATAACCATGTTCACTATTAAATGTTTTCTGATACAACATCCTAGTTGTGATAATGAATGAAACTATATTGATAAGAATATTTAGATTCCAATAATCTCAATTCAATTGATGTAACCTAGCCCAAATTGTTTTGTCGATTTTTTGTGAGTGAATCTATTGAAGTTAATATACCAATTTGATATTATGAATGTAGTAGTTTCAAATTATACTTACTAATATGTTGAACCAAATCATGATCCTCATTACTCCCCATTAGATAATAAAAGAACAACCATCTAGTGGGGATAAATTTCCACAAACGACCACCCTATATATTCATGATTAATCATTTTAGTTCATAGATGAGCCTTGTTTTACCACATTTGAGTTACACAATTGACCTGGGAATAGTGAATTTACTTATATTAAGTCATTAATGGAGTGATTACGGATCAGTGATGATCGTGAAACCACCACCATCAATTTTATTAAAAATAGAGGATCTAAATGATCATCTCTATTAAAATACATACCATGAAAAGCCTCTAAAAAACATTTTCAATTTGATTTTGTTTTATTAAGAATCTGCATAATAATTTATATTTTATAAATTCATCTTCTTTTGTGAAGGAGGTTCAAAAACCATATCCTTGGAGGGTCACTCACAATCATCATGAGATGAGTTTAATAGAATACAATGAGGTGATTAGATTCAAAAAATATATTGGTATACATTAATAGAATATAGAAAGAATCATGAAGAATCTTCTTCATAAAGTAAATGAGAGCCTTCTTGAACCTATCTCTATGTTAAAATTCTACATTATCGACAAAATTATTGTGTTGAAATTTTTATCCCTATTGATGGAAACATGGTTTAATTAACTGTTACTCGACCATCAATTCGGGTAATTACAAATAATTTTATTATGGATTTATAAATTCTATTTCTCTAAATCCATTGAGTTGTGTAAATAGACTTGGTATTCATAATTCACTATAAAATTAATATATACACATTTATTTTCGTAGTTAAGAATGAAAAAAAAATCATTCTACTTAATTTTTTCGTAAAACATATTTGGTCATAACATTTTTATTGCATAATATCATCCATAAATCATGATCAGTTCGTTCACTTCCACATTAATAGTGTTATTTTTTAAAATAATTAACACTTTATTTTATATTGTATTCTAAAATAGGTGGGGGAAATTAATTTTTTAGAATGAGGTTGTTTTTTGGCATATAGTATTGTGGTACAAAATGGTGTAACATATTTAGAATCTACCTTACACTTCATCTAATTCTCTAAAACAATGATATATATTATATGATTTTTTATAAGAGATTAAGAAGAGGTTTATGATAAGTTATTTTGTAATGTAGGTAAATATAACTGCATTAATGTGTGGTGAATTAGAGTGTGTATCACTAGTCAGACTAGGTGGTGCGGTGGTATAATGATATAAATTAATCTAGTATAACATGAGGTATGAGGTGTTATGATAATACACATCATGAACCCATGATCGAGGGGGAGTGATCCTTTAGGGTATATATATATATATATTTAATAAGTCCACTTGATCTATATACTATATTAATGTTATCATATAATTAAATTCGGAATTACATTTTTTCAATGTTATCAAAATAAGATCATTCATTGGAGATTGTATAAAATGAATACGAATATGATTACAAGAAGGATTAAGTGTCTCTATTATATCTTCCCATGACAACACATAGGATTTAATAAAGGGTGTACCTATTCTTAAAAACACATATCCATTTACACCTTTTACAAATATTCATTAAATTTATAGAGGGGTAAATAAATAAACTATATGGTCCCTATAAAATTGGGATGTTTTAATGAATAAAAACCATTAGTTGGCCATTATGATAATTAAATAAACAATAATTTTCACGACATTACTTATCTTCTCCATCCCATTAAAATATTAGATCAACAACATACAAAGAGTTTAATAAGGCCCTTTAGGTAAACATTGTTGGATGAAAACACCATGTGGTTCAACATCCCTTTTACTATATAGATTGGGTAACAAATATGTTGTAACTATATGATGAATAATATTCATTATTAAATGCACAAATTATGGTATTTTGGATAAGGTAGGATGATGGTTTGAAATTGTGAAATGCACTGGCACTGGTACCATATTCATGTTCCCTAATATGGTTAACCATATGTAATCGAGCATGCCTCCCAATATTCCAAATGCATCAAACATGATATGAGGGTCTTATATATAATGTGAGTATACTATGAACTCATTATCATAGAATCCAAAAAGATGAAATAAATATAGAGGAACTAAATTTTAATTTATAATAACAAAGATTATACCATAATAAATAATAACCAATATCACATGGAAATCTAAAAAAAATTACTATAACCCAAATAATTAAAATTTTCATTATAGAAATGTGTCTTATTTCTAATGAAAACCCAAAACAAAGAATAATTGGAACCTCCCAAGTAGGTAATTCCAACTTTTCAGGTTCTCCCATCCATGTTCCATTTCAAATCCCATCTCATACATATGATATATGTATCTTACCCTTACCCAATATCGGAAACATGAAGTCAATTCAAGTACTGATCATGTAGAATGAGTAGGGTGTCAGTAAAATATAGTAGGATGATATTAACTTTATCTATATATATATTCTATAACAGTGTATGATATATTATAAATAGTTAAAAAAATAATGGGAAATATAAACTTGGTTTACATTTTTTATTCTTTAATAAATCTTACATTCCCCTCGTTCAACGGTTTCACATTAACATATCATAAATCTTCCAGCCCATGATGGAGTTTGAACCATACACTATAGGGATATCAAAATTCATTCTCTCATGGGATATCTTATTCATTTAATTCTAATATATCATTCATAACTCAAGGGCCTACATTACCAGTTTGGGACTACATGGTTATTTGGAGAATTAGTCTGCAACCCTCACCTCATGGTTATTTGGTGAATTATTACCTAGAAAACACTACATTGATCACATTTATGTGTAGAGTGGCCAAGATTATTAAATTAGTTCCAAGAATCCTAAACCCATTGTGAAACAAATGTGGGAAACATCTGACTGTGGATATATAAACCCAACTAAGAGTCAAGCTGACATGCCTTCACAAAATGTTTGATAAGTATAGAGGTTTTTGTGGACGTCTCAACAGAATCCCTTTCAAATAGGGAAGTAAATGAAGAAGAAAACATTCCATGAATCGCATTGAAGAGGGAGTGATGTCTTTTAGACCAAAAAGAGTAAGTGAATAAAAGAGGGGAACCCAAGTAGATAAGTGTGCGCAAGTATGGGCATGCAAGTAGGCTTGGGCGACCTGATATTGGCTTAAGAAATGAACAACATGTATGGTAATACTTGGGAATGACCGGGATGAATCCTTCAAGAGTATTCACATGTGATCTTAGAAGCGGGGCACCAAAGTTCCTATAAAAGTAATAGGTGTCATGCAACTATTTTGGATTTTGGGAGGTTGGGTGCTTTAGGTGAACATGTTTTTTGGATTTCAAACACTAAAAGGGCTTAAGTACTATGATCCTCCTTTATTTCCTCTACATTAGGTGCTAATGAACTACCTATAATATTTTGAAGGTCTTGGGTGAAGCACTAGGGTGATCAGAGTAGCAATTGGGATTTATGGGAAATTAGTTCATACAAATGAAGGCCAAGAGGGTTTATTTATATGAAAATAAGTGATCTTGGGTGAAATTAAATTGGGCGTGATAGTGAATTGTGTGCCAGAATGTGGCGCACAAGTACCTTTCGTGTTGACTGTGTTTTGGCTAGACTAGGGTTCCACTTTTGTAACACCCCAAGATTCCACAGTATGCTTCTCTTTGAATAGTACAATAGTGTGTGTTCTACGCAACTTCGAGTTCTAACACACCACAACCAATCAAACTAGCCATTATGAATAGTAATACCCAATTTTTTAAATTTTATACATTTTATCTTTCAAAATGGACTTCATTTTTGGATTCTGAATATCAAAATAAGATTAGGGTGAATTTTTGGTACTTTTCTGATAACATTAATATATTGATGAATAGTGAAAATTACTAAATTTTCATTAAAAACAATATTTTTAATAGAAATAATTAATAGTGTTAAATTATGAATTTCAGTGGTTTTTAAGTATATTTAGAATATATTTTTACCAATTAATACAATTTTTTTCATTGGACGTAGTTTCACATTTAAAATGGACATAAACAAGGGTCAATCTTTTGATAGTTATTATTTCTAAAAAACACACTTTTTGTTTCGACAGCGGGAATTAATTTTAACTTAATTTCTGCCACTTCTATATTTTGAATTTTTAAAAATGGATTCCAGATTTGGAATTAGGATTTCCAAATTCTATAAATATGTAAATTTTATTTTTCGACATTTTGAATAATTACATCAGTAAATATTTTATTTACCATGGTTAAAGGGTAAACCGTTAAATAAGCGTAAAATAATAATATTATAATAATATTAAATTACCCTAAAACATGTTCTCACCCTATTGGTTGATACATGTCCGACCATGGGAATATTTGGGTTGATTTTGGGACCCGATGGAGCTACATGTAAGTGATAATGACACTTTATATTAATTAAGTTAAAGTAAATACAAAAATGGCATAAACATATATCTTCTATAATTTTTTTTAAAAATAATGTTATATATGTTATATTTTTGACTATAAATATTAATTATAAAGGTAAAACAATTTTCTACATAATGGTATTTTATATATAATTTTTAGACATTGAATAATATAATTTATTAAAGACAAAATAATGATATAGTATTTTCTTCTTAATAAAAGAATCAAATAATTGGTATTATAAATGATAACATAAAAATAATTTGGAAGTTTTTAATTCCATAAAATAATATTATTGGTTAATATGACATGTTATGATTGATTAAATAATTTTTTTTTGAATTAATAAAGGTGTTAGGACTTTAAAAAAAATCAATTATTGAATAGTGTCAAAATTGACATAAATGGGGTTTTTATAAAAAATATTATATTATTAATTGATATTATGTTCCTAAAAATCTATGGTTTTGAAAAAGGACTTATATAATGATATTTTTATTATTAGAGGACAACTTGGGGGTCGGTTGGAAGTATATAGTATGTTTATTAACAATATATTAAAAAAATACAATGAGACATGGTAAATGTCAAACTATTTAACTAAGAGTGAAATCAAAGAGATAAAGTTAATATAGTGACCCAAACCTGTCTAAAACCTCTTGGTTGAGGGTTTTTCGACCTATCCCACATTAGACTTTAAGTAATACACTTTTTAACCATTAGAAACCGAATATGAATTTATTATAACATCATATTTCTAGCTTTTCCTAAGGTGCCCCTCACCCCTCTTATAAAAGGGCACTCCCCTTATCACTAATTCACACATTCAAAGCATTTTGGCTCGGCCAACCCCTGCCCAGATATTCTCTCAACTTCCCTCACATCAATATAGAGGATTTAGTTTGATGATAAATCCAGATTAAGGACCCCTTTCCATCAAATCAAAAGGAAGAACCCAAAAAAGAGGAAATGTTTTCACCACCCTCTTTTAAGTTCTTTTCTTCTTCAACTTCTTCTTTATTTGTTATTTCCATTATAAAATAATCACTCCAGTATCTTAAATATCATGTGATTTTATTATAAATATGGTACAACCATATTTAGTATTCTATCCATCCTTTGAATGACATGTCACCATACGTGCGTACGTACGACTTACCTTCTCCACATCGTGGTGTAATTGTTATTCAAAACATTATTATATGAATGGGTATGATAATTATGTGTAATTGAGGTAAATAATAAATAAAAAATTATAATGATTCTGTATATATGATATTCCATCCCATTATATACAATTTTTATATCAAAAGAATGATATTGTTGCTCGTGCATAAGTACGGACTACCATCTCCACGAACGTGATGAGATTCATTCCCCATCGTATCCATTCAAGACTAATTTTAATTTGATGATTAAAAATAATGTTTAAGGAATTTATATTATTCTTGATATGAATAAGATACAACTTATGGATTAAAAACATGGCTTTTGTAACAAAAAATATAAAAGAAAACGAGTAAGTGAATACCCCAAACGACGATAATACTAAAATATTATTAACAATGAAACATTAAAAGATCATATATGATATCATATTTATGTATATGATTATTATATAATATAATAAAAATTATTTCACCTTTATACAGGAAATTATCCTACCCTCGACAATGGAAGAGTACAAGGTAAGGTTTTATTTCACAATATCTTCATTATCTGAGCTTGTGTATACATAATTATCTACGGGGACCTCTTTATCATCCACATCCATGATTCTTAAAAATGTATTTCAAATCATTCTTAATATTTTACAGACTGTGGATTAAATTCATTTATACCTTTTTTTATTTTTATAAGTTGTTTATAAAGTAATCTTTTTTTCATTTTCCAAAGAAGGACCTTTTTAACCTTTTCAACAAAATTAAGTTAAGAATGTCTTTTTTTTAACTTATACGGTGGTTGTGGTTGTTTTCCACCATTATGAAATCATTGAAGCTTCCCATAAAATCTTATAAGTATATTTTCAAAGTAAATTTTTTCTTTTATAATTATGTTACTCGTAAATTTATTCAAAAAAGAGATATTTCTCTCAAATAGTTTTGATTTCATCTATGTTAACATCATTTTAAATGTTTGAAAGATTTATTATTCTAAACCATTCTCATTAGTTTCCATGTTTACAAAATCATTTTTAGGATTTATTTAAATGGACATGAATGTTTTAAAATGTTAGTTACATTAAAAAGTTCTAAAGTGGTATGGGACACTTAGATTCAAAAATGTCTTTAAATGTCTTCCTTTCTAAATTGTGTGACTTTTAAATGCTTTCATGAAAAGGGATATTTAAATCAAAGAGTTTTAGAAATAATTTCCATCTATTTAAAATACTTTAATGTATTTTAAACTTGTTTTGAAGTATATTTACATTGATACATAACTTCCATATTGTATTGAATGTTTTGTGATATGTTTGACTGTGAATTTACTATTTTTATACTATTGATGGTTTATGGTTAAATTATTGACATTTCATATGTTAGTTTTAATACAAATGTTTATGATATGTTTAAACCTTTTAATATGAGGAATATATTGGACTTAGTAAGTGATGGGTGGAGCCCACTATAGCTCCTCGATGAATTGGTAGGTCTCATGAGACAACTAGACATGGAATTGGCTGAGGCCCTTTCCCAATTTGATATATGGATTTGGCTAAGGCCTAAATAATTTTTAGACCTCTTGGTCGAGGCCTTGAAATAATGTTTCATAATGTTCTACCTTATTCATTCCTTCATTATGGAAATAATGTTGATGGTTCATGTGGCCATTCGACTAGTAGAATGCCCATGATTATGTTTTATTATGGATTTATTTACTCAGCTCAGATTCTTTCAATAAAAGTATTAATATTTATTATTGGTAAAGGTATGTGGTTTCAATTATTCACCACACTTAGTATTTATGTTATCTTTCGCTGTATTGCTTACCCTTACTGAGCATTTGAGCTCACCCCTCTCTATGTTTTATTTTTCCCAGGATTCCAAGATGTGTATTATGATTGATATGCAAGGTTAAGATAAAGGGAATAACGGAATTCTCAAAGAACTAATTAAACTGTGTTTTATGTTTGAAATTGTAATGTAATGTTAATGTATGTAATATATTTTCCAAGGCTGCTAAACTGATCGGTCCTTCGAGATTTGATTCCTTGTAATCATGCCAATGTTATGTAATAATTCGTCGACTCTGGTTAACTAGGGCCAGGGCATTACAGTTGGTATCAGAGAAAGTTTTGTACAAACCTTGCAAACTAGATTTAGTTAAACTCTGATTAGAGACATTGACATAAGATAGACTTTGAGGATTAGTATAGAAGAACTTCCTATAATTTTGGTATTGTAGAGATTTTGTGAGTTTTCCGAGCAATAAATCCATGTCTGGATATGAGCTGGTAGAGGCTGCTCTAGCACAGATGTACCTAGGGTTAAATCCTGAAAACACCGCTTTGAGCTAGACTCAAATGAGAACTGGTATATGACAACGGGCCTTGCTACACTCTTGGTTATGACACTCCTGGGGGATATGCTTAGGATAATTATCATTTTCATTACAAACCATTATAAAGGGCTTATGAGTGTATACTTCCTCAAAGAAAATATTTTTCTGATTATGGATTATATCCATAAACTGTTCAATTTATTTTAGATATTTTAAAAGTTTAGAATTATTCATTGCAAATCATAAACTGACCTAGTGTATGCCATTGTATAGAAATGGTGCCCAGTAGAAGGAATGTGAACTCCAGCAATACTTATGATCCAAATAGTACGAAAGATCATATCGTCCACAGTATTAAGCCAACATTTAGAAGGGAAATAGTATCTAATGTTTTCTCAACATATGAAGAAATAATATAATATGTTAATAAGATATGTAAAGAATTCTCTGGGTCCTATGGATTTAAAGGGAAGCAAGAGAAGAAAAGGATGAAAGAGGGAAAGATGTATAAAGGGAAGAGGGAAAAGAAGAATTTTCCCATATGTGATAACTGTGGGAAGAAACACCCTAGAACATACCTGAAGTGAATGAGAGTTTTCTATAAGTGTGGAGAAAAAGGACACCAAGTACGTGACTGCAAGGGTAAGAAAAAGGTTTCAAATGTACAATGCTTCATTTGTAAGGAGTTGGGACACTACGCGAACCAATTTCCAAATCCTTAGAGTATGACCTAAATTAGTCTATTGGATAATAATCAATTTATGATACTACCTCAGATGAAGAAGAATGACTAGTGTTATTGTGTTGTTATTTGATTCTTTCATTTGAGTGTTGCATAAAAAAATATACTGGTTATATGAATTATGGAGATAAATAAGGATTGTACTACCATACTATTTTTTTGATGATCTGAGATTCTATGGTTCTAAGAAATTTGACTTAATAGTGAGCTACACTTTTGGTAAAATACATGGTTGAAGGAAAGGTAATCTTTAATATGGTCCCGATAATGAGGTAGTGATTTTGGAATAAGAGATGATTGATTTGAATAAATTATACTAGATATTCCTGACTACCTTGAAACTGATCAATGATTTTTCATTATTGGAGTTAACAACATTTTTGTATAGAAGGAGTATATCTAGTATTCTATAAAGAATAAGGGAGCATGAATTTAATCAATAAGGTTTTATGGTAATTTAAGATATTACCATGTTTTAAAGTAATACATGATGAAGGTGTTCATTTGTTATTACATGGAAAAAAGGATCTTCATTGTGTTTAAATTCCTTTTAAATTTTGGACTGTGAGTTTGGAGAGAAGTATTTTGGATAATTATAGTTTGATATTTTTTTGGATTTCCATAAAAGGACAACCCAGTGGTCGGGCGGCAACCCATCACGTCCGGCAAAGCCGTGAGACTTGAACCTGCAACTGAAGAGCGACAAGGGTGTATCACATACCACTGGCCCACGTGATGTACTGGATTGAATAATGTAGTTTTTTTAAAATTCCTGGTTGATGAATTAGAAATTCATTTTTTGGAACACTATACGGTTAGGATAAATAGAATATTTATGAATTCTATTATATTTTAGAGTGAAAGATGAGTTTGTGGTAGAAATTAGTGAAAGGATGGAACTATACTTGTCAAGTATATATATATATATATATTATTCTATTAGTATATGAAGAAATTATTTCTTAAACATTATGTAAGGGATCTTAAAACAAAAAATGTGTTATCCTAATACCTTATGTTTTGTTTAACCGATTATATTTTAAATCATCAAAGATTGATATCTTTGAGGCCCTCAATTCTACAGTTGTTTGTGACTAATGACCTTAATAAATCCCTATATATATTTATGTTTTCCCCCCAATTATATTTATCTAATTTGCACCAATGTTCTCATAATCAAGATCATAATTTGGTGGTGACTTTTTCGTTCCCCTTTTCCTCTTATTAGAACTAAATTTTATTAACCCAATTTCCGATGTGGGTTTTCACACAATGATTATTTCTATTTTCAACCTTTTTTTTGAAGAAAAATTTCAAATTATGAGGACACAATTTATTGAAGGAGGGGAGAATGTAACTCCCCAAAATTCAACGGTACGGTTCTCTTTGAATAATACAGTGGTGTGTGTTGTACGCAACTTCGAGTTCTAACACACCATGACCAATCAAACTAGCCGTTATGAATAATAATACCCACATTTTGAAATTTTATACATTTCTATTTTTCAAAATGGAAATCATTTTTAGATTCCAAATATCTAAATAAGATTACGGTGAATTTTTGGTACTTTTCTGATAACATTCATATTTTGATGAATAGTGAAAATTACTAAATTTTAATTTAAAAAAACTTTTTAATCGAAATAATTAATAGTGATAAATTATTAATTTGTGTGGTTTTAAAGTATAATTAGAATATATTTTTACCATTTAATACAATGTTGGTCATTGGATGTAATTTCACATTTAAACCAGACATTAACAAGTGTCAATCTTTTGATAGTTATTATTTACTAAAAACACGCTTTTTGATTTGACAGTGGGATTTAATTTTAAATTAATTTCTGCCACTTCTGTATTTTGAATTTGGAAAAATGGATTCCATATTTGGAATCATGATTTCCAAATTGTTTAAATATGTAACTTTTATTTTGATACATTTTGAATAATTACATCGGTAAATATTTTATTTACAATGGTTAAAGGGTAAATCCGCAAAATAAGGGTAAAATAATAATATTATAATAATATTAAATTACCCTAAAACGTGTCGTAACCCAATTGTTTGATACATTTCCGACCATGGTCATATATGGGTTGATATTGAGACTACATGGAGCCACTTGTATGTGATAATGACACTTTATGTTAATTAAGTTAAAGTAAATACAAAAACGGCATAAACATATATTTCTAGAAAAAAAAAATTAAATAGGTTTATATATGTTATATTTTTTAATATAAATATTAATTAGAATGAAAAAAAAATTTCATACATAATGGTATTTTATTTATAATTTTTAGACATTGAATAATTAAATATATTAATGACACAATAATGTTGCAGTATTTTCTTTATTAATGAAAGAATCAAATAATTGGTATTATAAATGATAAAATAAATAGAATTTGATAGTTTTGATGCCATAAAATAATTATATAGGTTAATATGACATGTTAGGTTTTATTAAATAAATTTATTTCAAATTAATAAGGTTTTTAGGACTTTAAAAAAATCAATTATTGAATAGTGTCAAAAATGACTTAAATGTGTTTTTAAGACAAATATTATATTATTAATTGATATTCTATTCCTAAAAATCAATGGTTCGGCCAAAGGACTTATATAATGATATGTGTATCATTAGTGGACCACTTGGTGGTTTCATGGATGTATATAGTATGTTTATTAACTATATATTATAAAAAAACAGAGACATGGTAAATGTCAAACTATTTAACTAAGAGTTAAATAAAAAAGATAATGTTAATATAGTGACCCAAACCAGTCTAAAACCTATTGGTTGAGTGGTTTCAGACCAATCACCACCTTAGCCTTTAAATAATAAACATTTTAATCTTTATAAACCGAATATTAATTTATTTTAAAGTAATATTTCTATCTTTTCCTAAGGTACCCCTCACCCCTCTTATAAAAGGGAACTCCCCCTTATCACTAATTCACACATTAAAAGACTTTTGGCTCGGTCAAACCCTACCTAAATATTCTCTCAACTTCCCTAACATCAACCTAGAGTCCTTAGTTTGATCATAAATACATCCTAAGTATCCCTTTTGATTAAATAAAAAGGTAGAACCCGAAGAAGAGGTAATGTTTTCACCAACCTCATTCAAGTTCCTTTCTTCTTCAACATCTTCTTTCATTGTTATTTCCATTCTAAAATAATAACACCAGTATCATTAGTATACTGTGATGTTATTAGAAACCAAATATCATATTTATGTATATGATTATTTTATAATTTAATAACAATTATTTCTCCATTATACAAGAGGTTAACCTACCCTTGATAAAGGAAAAATACAAGTTAAGGTTTTATTTCACAATATTTTTGTTATCCGAGGTTGTTTATAAGTAATTATCTACTAAGACCTCTTTATCATCCACATCCAAGATTCTTAAAAATGTATTCCAAATCATTCTTATGATTTTACAAAATATGGTTTAAATTCATTTATACCCTTTTTGACTTTTTATAAGATTTTTATAAAGGAATCTTTCCATCATTTGCCAAACAAGGTCATTTTTAACCTTTCTGACAAAATTAAGGTAAGAATGTATTTTTTTAACTTATACAGCGGGTGCGGCTATTTTCCGCCGTTATAAAATCGTCGAAGCTTCCCTTAAATGCTTATAAAAATATTTCCAAAGTAATTTTTTTCTTTTATAATTATGTGACTCTTAAATGATTTTAAAAAAAGATATATTTCTCTCAAATAGTTTTGATTTTATCAATGTTAACATCATTTTAAATGTTTTAAAGATTTATTCTTCTAAACAATTCTCATTAATGTCCATGTTTTCAAAATGGTTTTAAGGATTTATTTAAATGGACATGAATGTTTTAAAATTTTAATTACATTAAAAGTTTTAAAGTGTTATTTGACACATTGATTCATAAATGTCTTTAAATGTCTTCCTTCCTAAATTGTGTGACTTTTAAATGTTTTCATGAAAAGGGACATTTCAATCAAAGAGTTTTACAAATCATTTCCATCTATGTAAAATCCTTTAATGGATTTTAAACATGTTTTGAAGTTGATTTATTTTGATTCAAAACTTCCATATTGTATTGAAGGTTTTGTGATATGTTTGACTTTGGAAGTGCTATTTTTATACCATTCATGGTTTATGGTTAATGTATTGACATTTTGTATGATAGTTTTAATAAAAATGTTTATGATATGTTTAAACCTTTTTATATGAGGAATGTAATGGACTCAGTAAGTGACGGGTGGAGCCCACTATAGCTCCTCGATGCATTGGTAGGTCTCATGAGACAACTAGATGTGGAATTGGCCGAGGAACTTTCCCAATTTGATATATGGTTTTGTCCGAGGCCTAAATCATTTTTAGACATCTTGGTCGAGTCCTTGAAAAAATGTTTCAGAATATCTGGAATTATACATTCACTCATTATGGGAATAATATTGATGGTTCATGTGGTCATTCGACTAGTAGAATACACATGATTATGTTTTATTATGGTGTTAGTTACTCAGCTCATATTCTTGTCATAAAAGTATTCATATTTATTATTGGTAAAGGCTTGTGGTTTCATTTATTCACCATGGTTAATATTTATGTTATCTTCCGTTGAATTGCTTACCCTTACTGAGTATTTGAGCTCACCCTTTTCTATGTTTTATTTTTTCCAGGATTCTAAGAAGTGTATTATGATTGATATGCAGGGTTAAGCTAAAGGGAATAATGGCTTTCTCAAAGAACTAATTACACTGTGTTTTATGTTTGAAATTATAATGTAATGTTAGTGTATGTAATCTATTTTCCAAGGCTTCTAAACTGATTTTTCCTTCGGGACTTGAATCATTGTAATAATGCCAATTTTTTGTAATAATTAACTAACTCTGGGTAACTGGGGTCGGTGCGTTACAACTTTGGGGAAATAGAAAAAATAATAACTGTATTCTCCTTCAGCGGGATGGCGCGTATGTGTTTGCATGCAGGTACCTTGGGATCCACTTTTGGTACATAACCAAATTAATTGATCCATACGGCGGGGCCGACGCCCTCGCACAACTTTTTGGGATCAGTATCGGGTTGCACTACAAACCCTTCGAGCTAGTGCCTTCACTATCATCACTGACCATAATGAAAAAAATAAAGAGTATCACCATAAAAATTTTGAGCCCTAGTTGAAGATATTTTTTGGAGAAGTGCCTGGAACACATTTCATGGTGTTAGTAAGATCCCCCCACTTAGAATTTAATTTTTTCAGAATGAAAAAAAATCGAGTTCTAAGGTAAAAGTAGGGAACTTTGACTCTTTCCAACATCATTTAGTTTTATTTAGAGCTACATTAGGATTGAAATGATTCTGTATTTCTTTACATTAGTTATTGAGTCATAGCGATCATAGTTCGATTTTTTCTAAGGTTATAAAGAAAACACCACAAAATTTTATATTATGACTTTTTATTTCTCAATATTTCCTTAATCATTCAAAATGTATGTTTACTGATCTGGGAATCGACTTTTGTTCAGAGTTCCCTTTTCAAGTTCTCAATCTGGTGAGTACCAGATCTCTTATTGTTGGTAGTTTAAATTCATTCATGTTGGACTATAAAGGACTAATATTTATGGCCGAATAGCTTTTATCATAAATTTTAAAATGAGATCCCAAAAAACAGAATGGCTAAGAATTTCCCTAACATTCATTAAATATTTCCTAGGGGAATCTTGAGTCATGATTTTTATGGTCACCAAATTTAAAACATATATCAAACTAAGGGGATTATCATCCAAGAATGATGTTACCATCATTTAATAAACTTGTTTGGGAGTTGTGTTATGCAGGGCCAACTAGGGCATATGCTGCATAGCCAAATAGTGACATCTTTTGACTGATAGGCCCATTATGTTGGCAGCTTCTGAAAGGCCACCTAAGGGAACATACTTCATACTTAAGAAAAATAACTCTTAAGAATTGAACATTTTAATGCTTATAGACAATGGAAAATGTGATTTTGTTACTCAAGACCACAGTGTGTGGTTTTTCCAAGGAAATAAATTTTAGGAATGAATGGGGTATTTTATGTCGACCTTTTTCATGAATAGAAAAACCATTTCTATTCCAATTTTTTGTATGTGGAATGGTTAAAATTTTTTAGAAAGAAGAATTTATGATATCATATTGTGTTATTTTATGTCATGTAGTGAGAAAATTTTACTATGCAGTTTTACGTCAGGAAATGTGGATATTGTGTGGATTTAATTTAATGCCTTTAGCTATCACCAATGGTATGGAACTCTTCAAATTTCTTGATAATTTGTTTGGAATCATACTACTATATTCAAGTATGGATGGGAAATTGTAAACTATGATTTGGGAATATCTAAATCTAAATAATTATATAGAAAAACGGTTAAAGGCATTAGATAAGTCTTTTCTAAGAACGAAGTTACCATTATTTGAAAAACCCCATTATGGGGGTTATGTTATGTAGGGACAAATGTGGAATATGTTGTATAGTGAAATAGTGGCATCTTTTGAATGAAAGGCTCATTTTGAAGGCAAATTATGAAAGGCCATTTAAGGGCATGTGATGCATATTCAAGAAAAAGAGCTCTCAGAAGTATGACATTCTATTGAAAAAAGATGAAAAAAGCTTATAGAGATTCATAATTTCTGAAACAACCTGTTTGGTTTATGGAGAAAGGTACATGAAAATATAGAGGATATTATCAACCAAAATTTCCATAGAATATGAGGAATAAAAATTCTACGAAGGTCTGACCCAAACATAGGAGGTATGATGTTTGTAGTTTTAGGTTATACAATTAAGACAGAAAATGGATACAGTATATGATATGTGGTCCAATAATCCATGTTTATTTCATATTAATTTGAACACATGGAGAGAGAGATGTGTAAACCATGGTTTTGAAGACTTTTAGATCAAGAGAAATAAATTGGGACAAATATACCTGAATGATTATATTAAAATACAGATTCGTATATATTGTCACCAATGATTAAAGGGGAAAACGACACTATAACCAAGAACAAAATTACCATCATTTGACAAACCCTTTATAGGGGATGTATTATGGAGGTCCAACTGGGGCATATGCTGCATAACCAAATAATGACATTTTTGACTGACATGCCCCTAATGTAAGCAATATATTCAAGGGAACCTAAGGGAACATGCTACGTAGTAAGGAAAAAGAGATCACATGTGTTAAAAACTATTTCACCAGAAACCGTAATAATGATTATGAAGATGTAGAAATATTCAACATTAGTAGTGTGAAATATAGAAGTGGTTATCTTCAGTGCACATAAGAAATATTTAAATCAATATTGGCCATGATTTTGATGTCTGTTATATATATTTGACTCATATTTAAAATTGAGACATTCTTTGTTTCCCTTTGAATTGACATTGTGATGTGGAGTATAAATTCATGCAGCGAGGACATTATATTGTGTAGTTTTATGTCATGTAGTGAGGAAATAATACTATGAAGATTTAAGTCATTCAGTGAGGACATTGATAACCCCATAAGAAATTGAGACTCTTTATTTATATAAATAAAACTTTTACACAATTTGTAATACCACGTAAGCTATGCTCGGTGTGAGAAATAAGGAGCAGTAAGGGTTTTTTATAACACAAATGTGACACTAGTGAAGAAAATGGGTGTTTTATTTCCATGTAGTTTAATGTCATATAGTAAGGATGAATATGAACCAATGTGAAAAGAAAGACATATTGTAACAGGACTAAGGAATAAAACCCAAGTGACACTATGTGTCTTTCTGGGGGCTTGAATCAAGCCATATGTTCTTCTTTGAACATTCCCTATGCATCTTTGAATCTTATATAAGGAATAATGGGGTTTTTTTTATATTGTGGTTGGGCCCATTATTGGAGATCTAAGTATCTTTATGTATCTTATATAGATGAGAATCAATCCACACATAGTTCATTAAACATTAATTTCCCACACTAATCAAGATTGACATGGGAGATGGGGGGCTTTAACACATTCTAGACGAATGATTAAATTTAAGACATGTGATGGTATGAAAATAAAATCATGTATCTTAAAATTGAACTATGTATAGAGCTTGTTCATTTACAGGAGAAGAAAAATGAAAATAATTTTTTTTTTTGCAGTTGGGCCCAAGAATAGAGATCCAGGCATCGCTACATATCTCAAATAGAGGAGAATAATTACAAACTTAGTTCTTGAAAAGAGGCCCCTATGCTTATATGATTCAGACATAGGGAAGAAAATGACTCAAGTTCCACTAAGGAGTAGTAATGATACCATCCATGATTGCAAATAGAATCTATTAATGTCAAGTAGAGAATATGTTAACAATACAGTTTAATGTCCTGTAATGAGGAAAAATGGTGTCAGGAATTTTAACATTGTGCGACAAGGACAAAGAAGCTATGCATTTTAACAACATTCAACATGGATGCTTATGGTTATTATGTAGTTTAATTTCTTGAAACTAGGACATGATAATATGTAGTTTTAAGTCATGCAGTGAGGAAAAGGGGGCTGTGCAGTTTTCAGTCTTATAGCGAGGACAAGGGGGATGTGCAGTTTTCAGTCTTGCAATGAGGATGAAGGGGATGATAACTATTAAGTCTTCTACTGAGGATGAGGGGGCTCTGCAGTTTTATGTCTTGTAGTGAGAAAAAGGGGGCTGTGAAGTTTTATGTTTTGTAGTGAGGTTAATATGGAAATTAAGCAAAGGATTTCTTAAATAATCTCACATTGGTTGGAGTGGTAATAAGTTTTCTATCCTTTTAGATTAAGGAATATTCTCCATTTGAGTAGACCTTATGTATGGAATAAGGTCCTTCCCACTTTGACTCTATATTTTTAGGTTTCATTCCTGGTATCATTGGGGTCCTGATGACAAATACCAACTCCCATTGAAGAAATGAATGGAGGATAACATTATTGATAAAGGCACACGATATTCTATTTTGATAAACATCTAAATGATGAAAAGTGTGGAATCATATCCCATCTAATAATTCAAGATCATCAAACTACTTAAGAGACCTCTCATATGTTGACAATTGATCAAATATTGAAACTCTAAGAGAATGAAATTTCATTTCAATTGGAAAAAATGCTTATGTTCTTTATACTAATGAATAATAAATTTTCCAGGTGGCAGTATGAGTAGTAGTCCATTAAGCCCATTAAGAAAGAAAATGATTATTAGTCCATGATTTATTATCTTTATCCACAATCTCCTGGAGTATATTTTATGGGGTCTTATTGGAAGAATATATCTGTTCATTGGCCAGTTCATGATAAAGATATGAGTGGTTGGATTTGATATTGTGCTCCCAATATAACTTCTTTACCTCAACAGAACAAAAATTGGTGCCATATTTCGTCAATATAGTATGATGGATAAAAAATCTAGTGATGATGTTAGTTTTGAAAATATAAAAATCCTTTTGGAAATGACTTCATTGAGAGGAATTTCATTATCCCATTTAGAGAAGAAGTATGTAGTATAAATCATTTACTTTAACTTCTTAGCCTTAGAAAGAGGATAAGTTCATACTACATCCACTCCCCATGTCGAAAATTTCCAGGTGAATTTAATTGTATGTAGCAACTCTAGGGGTTGATGAATGAAGTTGTCATGCAATTGGAAATGATGAAATTTTATAGTGAAATATGTGCAGTCATATGTCACTGAAGGCTTAAAATATCCCAGCATTTGAATTTGATCAGAAAGTCGATGCCTAGAATAGTGAGCACCATAAGTATCTGAATGTAATTCTTTCATGATAGAAACATATTCTTCTCCATCAATACATTTGAAGAGGATTCCCTCAATACCTCATTTGTAGAGGATTTTCTGGTGATATGGACTATCATGGAGAGTAAAATTGGTGGATTGTCGTCAGATTTATTTTTTTTCATCCCTATTTGGTAGAATTTCTCCATTTTTGAAGTAATTCTATAACGATTATTCTACATCGATTGGTAAGACCATATGGATCAGAAATATATTTAATTTAATTAACCTTCTCCATTATGGTTTTAAAAAAAGGTGAGACCTTATAATGATGGGCTATGTTGATGATTGTCTCATCTAGAATAGGATATTTCAAGGCTATATCTATATTATCCTGTGCATCAGTATGGGAATTTTTTGATCACATGACAAAATAGAATGTCATATCTGAGAGAAATTCAGCCATTAATCATCTGACATAATCACTAAATAGGATTAACTCTTCTCTTCTTATATAATATTACTCATTTATCTTTTTTATTACCAATTAAGAATCATGTTCCACTATAAAGTGATTCACTTTCACCTGAAGTGAGAATTCCAAACATGCGATGATAGATTAATATTATAGTACATTGTTGGTACCACCTACTGATAATAGGAAGGAATAAGGCAATTATTCTTTTTTAGAGGAGATAAGTACAATTCAAAACCCAACATTTTTGTTTTTAGGGTTTTCCATTTTCTTTCCTGTTGTTCTTCTGGAGGCACCATCACTGTACATCTCCCATGATTGGGTATTATCTTGAATATAGAATACCTCTTCAACTGGAAGATAAGTATTCAAGGATATTTCTTCCTCAGATGGATTTTCAGCAAGGAAGTCAGCCAGATCATGACCTTTAATTTCATTCCGAGGCATAAACTAGATATCAAACTATTGAAAAATAGTTGTCAACCATGCCAAACACCTTATAAGAATAGGACAACTGAGGATAAATTTGAACAAGTTATTACGAGATACCAATTAGACCTCATTATATTGTATGTAGTGCCTCAATTTCAGTACTTCAAAGATGAATGCTAGGCAGCACTTTTTGATACTTGATTACCGAGTTTCTGCGTCATGTATTATTCGACTGAGATAGTAATGGTTGTTATCATTCCCAACATTGTTCTTTTGGGAAAGTAAGGCACCCAATGTTCACACTAAAGTTGTCACATTGAGAAAAAGTGGTCTTCATTAAACAAGTGGTATTAGTATTGGTGGAATCAAGAGATATTTCTTTAGGGTATCCAATTCTTCTTTGTAGTGTTCATTTCATTGAAAGGTGACTCCCTTCTTCATTAATATATTGAAGGGAAAACACATGCCTGCAAAATTGGAGTTAAAGAGTCGAATATAGGAATAGTGACCTTGGATTCCACTTTATTCTATCAAATTTAGAAGAGGGGACATCCCATGTATTGATTTTGTTTTCTCATTATCAACTCTGATACCATGATGGTGTATAATGATGCCAAGGAACATTCCCAAGGATACCCTGATAGAACATTTCAATGAATTCATTTTCAAATTGTATTGCTAATGTTTATTGAATATGGTCTCTAGATCATGAAAGCGATTGGAATTTTATCTTGATTTGACCACCAAATCATCCACATAACATTCAACAAATTTCCCTAAGAAGAGTTTGAAGATATGGTACATCGAACATTGATATGTCGCACCTGAATTCTTCAATACAAAGGGCACTACCAGATAGAAAAACACTCCTTAAGGGACTGTGAGGGAAATATATTCATCATCTTATGGGGGCATATGGAATTTATTATACACAGACTATTCATCCATGAAGTAAAGAACTTCATAGCTAGTTGTTTCGTCATTTAAAATCGAAGTGATCAGAAATGGGAAGTCATCATTAAGTCAATATTGGTTAAGATATTTGAAATCAGTGAGATCTCATATTTTCCCATTCTTCTTTTTCACTGGGACAATTTTGGCCAACCATTTGTGTTATTTTTCTTCCATTATAATGTTATACTTTTTAATTTTATCAACTTCAACTTCAATTTTAGAGGCATGAGTTGGGTGTGTTCTTCTTGCTACATACTTGAGTCCTTGATGTTCTTTTGGAAAACCCAATTGATTGGGGGATACATCATTTTTATGTCGTTGAATTTCTACATAATTCCGAAAAAATATATCTCAACGTTAATTTATAAATAAAGTATACAACTCTTTATCTTCAGAAATCATGGCCACATTAATTATAGTAGAGGCATGGATCTTCTTTTGTACACATATTTATTTTTCTGAGCTCATCCATAGTGGTAGAGAAACGTTCTGCAATTGCTAAATGAGAATCCATGAGATCATCCTCTTCTTAATCATCTTCCTTATGCATCACTTCTTCTGTTTTCACATTCATA
The DNA here is from genome assembly GCA_963277665.1 of Viscum album. Lineage (NCBI taxonomy): Eukaryota > Viridiplantae > Streptophyta > Magnoliopsida > Santalales > Viscaceae > Viscum > Viscum album. The sequence goes on from OY728150.1 coordinate 1,033,214,426, forward strand.
GAAGATGATGAAGCAAAAATTCCATAGTTGTGAGAGGAGTAAGTATTTGAGCATCCAGTAGAAGAGGCCATTATTTCTGACCCCACTTATGAGGAAGGGTCTTCCTAGGGAAATAAAGAGGAGATGATGGATTGGAAATCGACATATTTATATTCCTCTATCATTGATACAACTTCATCTATTTTTATTGATAAATTAGAGGATAGTTGTAGTTCCACTGATAAAATGAAAACATCTCCATTTAAGCTTCCATCACTACATGGTGAATCAATAATTTATCCCATGTTGTCAGCCTTAGTTATCGCAATTGACATTATGGATGTTATTGGACTAGTTCTTGGATTTTTCTTTAACCATTCAACTTTATTGATAGGTAACACATAATATGTACTCAAAATTATGAATGGGTTTTTTGGGATATTTTCGAGTCTTTTCAGAGCATTAATTCTGGTTATCTTCTTTGTCATGGACCTCGTTCCCTTTTTATGATAAAAAACTACCTCAATGCATTTAGATTCACACATTTTAAATGTTTCATTTTTTTCATAAAATGTCCCTATTTTACCATTGAAACTATGCATAAGATATTGGGGGTATGACAAAGGTATGACTACATGTTGATATAGCCAAGGAATTTTAAGGAGAATCTCGAAGGTTGTGTCTTGAAAAACATCCATGAAATCTGAATTAGACTCAAGATCTTCAAACATAGTTCAGATTGTAATCTCACATAGAGGCTCAATCTCATAATTATCATATCCTAGAAAAATTAATGTTGAAGGAGATAAGATGGATTCAGTCTTGCCCAATCGTCAAAGTGTATGAGTGTGAATGATGTGTTATGTGTTGTTCGAGATCTCCCGAACCATTAATGATTAGGAATGTGGTATTCACTAAATTTGGTGGGGGAGGAATCAGATCCACCAAATCAAGGTAAGCATTATTTTCCAACTGAATTAGCACATGTCATTCCTCTATAGCTTCCAATTGTTTCGTTAATGCCAAAAATTCTTTCATATGTAAATGTGGAATATTCAGATGAGTCGGAACCTATTAAAGTACAACAACTGAATCTTTGGCTGGTGAAATGACCGACAATACCACTGATGATGGTGCTGTTATTTTCCTTGAATAACCCATGAGAACATGCCTATAAGGATGTGTCTAATTCTTCCAGGGCTCTGTACCCAACTTGAATAATTCATTATCCACATCTACAGTTACCACAAATCCTCTTTGTTGAGGAGATCCTACATGATGTTCATGATGAGGATCGTCCTGGGAAGTATGTCTAGCAGAAATACTACTTAGAAGTAACTCTGTATTGAGTCTTTTAAACTATTTTATCTCCTCTTATTGCTATTAAAATCACACTTCAAGGGAAATATATTGAACTTCTCTAGTGGAAATGTGAGATGCAATCTGAGTTTTACTATTCCCATTATTAGATTCCTTTCAATGGGGTGGGAGTTGGTTATTTGAATGCATACCAAGATTCTGGGTAAGACCTTGATTTTTGGTTAAATACACCTTCTTCATTTTCATTAGTGTGTACTGTATTATAGATAAGAATATCATATTCAGATTCCCCTAAACTAGACATATTTTGTGGAGGATCTTCTATAATGGTGTTAATGAAATTTACTGATGCATAATGCATTGATGTAATTATGTTGGTATCTTTGTAAGGTCGTATCCCTCTATATCTTCCATGAGACTCTTCTCTTATATATGATGAATTATCAGGAGATTTTTGATGGATAGTAACCCAAAGGAAATCCTCATATTGTTCAGTTGTGTTCTCTCGTTGTGGCATCTTACATAATCAGGTAAAACTATCTTCCATTGTGGAGGGGATTGTGGATCTGAAAAATCACCCCATACATGTAGGATGGGGATGTTCCCATTGTTCTTATTCAAACCTTTGAACATTTTTAATGAATTTGAAGGTTTATTTAAATGATCCCCCAGCCCATTAATCTAGGGTGGTTCTTGAGCTGCTATGGATGAGATTTTTGTAGTTTCTCTTATGATTTTTAGAATTTTGTTTTCGAAATTAGCTGAGTTCATTACCCAAAAACTACTCAAATCACCTACTTCAGAAGATAATTTTGATATTTTAGACGTCGACGTCATCTTTTGTATTACATCCTCTAAACAGGAGGCCTACCCAATATTCTCAGATGCATGATGTAAATGTTACTCAACACCTTTCTTTCTTTAATCTTGACTTAGATAAGAGCTAGCTGGGGAATGTTCTTGAGCATAAATTTGATAACATAGAAAATATGTTGATTGTAGTTGGCCATGCACAATAACATTGCATTAGACCACTTTTGGAGGGATTTTCTAATTCAGAAGTGTAGTGAAATTCAATCCTCCATGTCCACCCCATCATCTAATTATAATACTAGTTGGGGAATCAAAAATTAACTCATATATCCTCTTTAGTGCATTGAGGCATTCATACTGAAGGGTTATCTACTAATTTACAACATTTGGATGTTGGGAAACTCAGAGATATTCTAGGTCAATTTTGCATTTCAACCCATCTATTACCATTACATAATTTTTATATTCATCATATGGTAATACTTTGGTTTTCAAATGATGAAGAGACTTCCACATGTTGAGGCAGATATCATGAATGAAATCTTCTTCTATCCATTTTGGAATGTTTTACTGTGAATTATCCAAAGGCTATAACATGACTAGTATTTATCCTTTAACAAATTGTTTTCTCATGTATAACATATCTTCACTGTTTTTCACTAGAGGTTTCTCTACATTGTCTGACCAAAGTGGATGCTCTATATTAGAAGAAAAATGACCAAAGGGAGGTTCTGTGAATGACCATTCCCTTAATATGTCTTCTGGTTGAGAAAGTATTTCACTAATCTATGACAAGGCATTAGACATGACAGAATTTGTGTTGGAAAGTGCCAAGAGATAGGAGTGATTGATAATCACAACATTATCAATTATAGAATATCTTAACAATGTGTAATACTAATATAGATATGACTTTCACAGTGAATACCACATGGGGAGGACCACCATGGTAGATTACAGTAAGGGATAAAACTTCTTGCACCTTGATCTTCTGGACACACTGAGTGTTTCCGTGGTTCTCATTCCGAGATATTATTTCTGGATTGACCAAATTTTCAAAAATAATTACTTCATGATATAGTGTTTAATGGGGAACTTCATAATTTCTGATACTACTCCAATTATTTTTTAATGAGCGGGTATGATCTTAACCTGCAATAGATAAATGTCTATGGGATTCTAGAACTCTATCATTAAGAGGATCCAAATTACAGATTGAATCTTGATTTTTCCACCTTTTTTGCAGATACTTCTTCTTGGAATTTGTAATAAACATAGTTGTGGCCACTTTCAGGGAGAATTGTTTATCATGGGTAGGTGTATATGCCTTCCTTGGAGCGGCAACCAAAAAAGACCGATGACCTCCATTTGGAAAGGTTGTATATTCTCGATCTTGTGGTACGTATGATACTGGGGAGTATGCCCCATGACCCTGTTGGACTAGAAAAGAGGTGTTTATCTTCTCCGAGATGGAATGTCAATGTGCCATCCCATGTTTAGGGACATATTTATGTGTCTGTTCCCCTGGTACTGCTGAAGTAGTTGTTATAATATTCTTCAATGCTTCTAGAATATGGGCGGGAATTTGTGTCTTCCCCTTCCCTATAAGTAAGAGGTGTTTGGTGACATCAGCATCTAGAACATGAATATATGTCCATTCTATATCGGGAGTAGCTGTATGTTCCTACATAGCTCCACCTTTTCCAATCAGTGGGTTTTGAAAGTACTCATCTATGGGGGTAGAGATTTGGGTCCTCCCAAGATTTGTTGTCGGATACTTCCAACTAACTTCCCTAGGTGCTTCGAAATGATATTTTGTTCATTCTTGATGTATACTGAAAGGTTTATATACATGATTCCATCCTTCCATCAGGCATGGTTGATGAACATTCTTCAATAATGGGAGATGAGACTACAGACGAAATTGATGATTGTAAGAAGGTTTATGATCCTTTTAACCAAATTCCACCACAAAGGATTGGTCGGCCATTTAAATACAGTAAAAAGAGCCTATATACTGGATGAAAACCTCTGATAATGTCTATGTGCTTGTTCGCGGTACTACAGTTGATGTATCTGGTGGGATTTTTGAGTAGCTTCCAGGTGACTCTACTGGATATAAAAATTAGGATAGACAGGAGTATGTGCCTCATAGTTGTTTTCCATCAAGTTAAGTTGATGGAATTTTCTAGAGGGGGCAGAGGTATGAAACTGCTTCCTATTGAGAAGATATTGTCTTTATCAGTTTTTCTTCTATTCCCAGGTCTGAGTGACCTAGGCCAAACATCTAGAGGCAACACCCCCATCATGTTGGGAGTTCACTACCGCGTGATTCTGCTGGTGTCGATTGTTTGTGGGAATCATTTTGAAGGATCCCTGCATCGTTGAATGGAAGCCCTGAGTGATCTCTTGATCCACCTCCCTATATTATGGGAGGTACTTGTTGTTGAGTTCTAGGGATAATGACCTGAAATGGTTGAAGATGATGGTAGTAACCATATTATTCTTGATCATCGGTCATCATTGGTCAGACGATCAAGGATTGTTATTAACCTAGAGAGCTTGCCGGGAAACCTCAAAAGTTGGTATGGTACCTTGCTGGTAATACTCTTTTACCAACATGTTGGAGACCCAGTGTTGAAGACGTTGGGTGGGTGATAACTTCCTTCCCATGGATGAGGATCCTTCTAGAGTACCGGTCAGGAAGTTCACATATGTTGGCTTTAAGAAATCAATTTTGGACTAAACAAAGTTCCTGAAAAAATTTGAAAACAGAAATAAACTCCAATAAATAGATATATTTTAGATGAATACATGCATGATTGATTACTCTGTCTTTCCTACCATTATCAATTGATAGGGGCCTAACAGATGGGTAACATTATTAACCTGGTCAAGGATTCACATCGGGTCCCCATTTTTTGTAGTTCCTTAAAACGTGTGTTCTAGTTTTATAAATCACTACTACTAGAAGGTTTCCTTTGTATTTATTCATGGCACTAGAAACATCCAACATTTATTTATCCAAATGGGACATTATTTCTAAAGGTTGATAGTTTTTATGTTTGAACATTATAATACATAGGTACGTGAATTGGTCAATCAGATGAGAAGTCGAACTCATCACACCCTTTTTGGGGGGAATTCATGTACACATCGAGACTCTCTTTATAAATTTAAGATATTTTCCCAAATCCTTATTAATTATCCATGTATAACATATGGTTTCCTTGGAATTTGCAATCACTTTTTAAAATCTATAAAATTTAGAATCATCAGTATGTATTCAAGGTTCTTCATTAATGGAGATATCTATATGTATTTTACGTTCTCCATCAGTGGTATCAACTCAAATAATATTTAAAGATTATATTAATCATCATTATGATGATATTGGTCTTTAAGACACTCAGTGGGGCACTCTGGAATTTATATTCATACATGGAGACCAAAGTTTGATTTTATATAGGGATTGTACCCAAAAAATGGGCTACCTATGAATCCTTGTGAATGGAAACAGAACCCTCGTAGTTCGGTGCCGCTTGATGGGACCCGTAATATATTTCTATGGTCATGTTTAAGGACTCAACTAAGTAGTTAAATGTCATGTTGTAAGGAAATATAAGCAGAAGGCTCTCAGTTAATGTTTAATGTGGGACTTATACCTAATCAGCCCAAGGAACTTGGAAAAAATATGGGTTTCCATGTAAGATTAAAACCTATTTTTAATAAGGCCTAAGGATAACAGGGTTGATTTGAAGTGTTGGGTATGAACATTAATGAGGATTCGAACATATCCCATTTTAATGAGAATCAATGCCCACATAGTTCAATTAATCACATAAGAGAGTATAGTCCTTTGAGATAAATGAGTTTGGGCTTACTTCTTGCAATGAATTCCTTGAAGATTTGGGGGGTTAAATTTGGGGATTATCCTTAAGGAGGATTCCCATATTAAACGAAATATAGTTGGATTCCTGAAAATAATATCCAGTGATCTCGGGCCCTGAGTAGGCTCCTTACGTATCCCAATTATGGTGGGAATCAGAGTTCTCATAGATCATTAACTGTGAGTGTTTGTACACATGTTGTAATCTTCACGAATCTATAAGACCACGTGAGTCATGCTCGGTTTGAGAAACAAGAGGATGAGAAAGAGTCAACAATGACATGAACACTTTTTCTCTTATGCTGGTGGAGGTGGGAGACCACATGGCAGTGACAATGGATAAGGGAAAGGTGACTTGGGAATAGGGTGATGTGACCAGCCTTCCCTCTATTCACATTACATTGGAAAATGGTCCAATAAAAGAAATAAAGGATGAATGTTAAGGGTCTTACACTGGGATGGTTTCCCTAAAATTTATCCTAGTATGGAAGGGTGACTTTTCATTCACTTGAATGGAAAATAAAGCATAAAACATACCTTCTATACCAAAGATATGAGGTTATGAGACCATGAGAAGGGATAGGTCGAGACCAAAACATAAATTCTTAAAACTGGAAACATCCTAGAAGTATTTCGGGGATAATGGTTCATGTGAATATGGATATAAAAACCCACAAAAACTCCATGAATCCTAACACCATTGTGAAACAAATGTGGGAAACCACTGACTGTGGATATACAAACCCTAATAGTAGAAATAATGATGTGCCTTTCTAAAAGGTTTGAAACTTTATGAGGTTTTTGTGGAGGTCTAAACAGAATCCCTTTCAAAAAAGGGAGACAATGAAAAAGAATCCTTTCCATGAATGTCTTTGAAGAGGTCTTCATGGCTTTTAGGAAGAAGAGAGTAAGTAAATCATAGAGCGGAACAGAAGTAGATAAGGGCACACAAGTATGGTTGCACAAGTAGGCTTCAAAGACCTGATATTCACTTAATCGATGAACAAACTATATGGTAAGACTTGGGAACGACCTTGATCCAACCTTTAAGAGTATACAGAGTTATTCTTAAAAGTGGCTCACTCATGTTTCTGTGAACGGAATAGGTGGTGCACAAGTGTTTCTGATTTTGTGAGGTTTATTGCTTTAGGTGAGAAAGTGTTATGGATTTCAAACACTAAAATGAATTATGACCTATGATCCTCCCTTAATTCCTCTTGTTTACATATTAGTGAACTTCCAAGAAACTATCCAAAGACTTGGGTGAAGCACTAGGGTGAGCAGAATAGCAATTGGGTTTTAGGAAAATTTGTTCATACAAATGAAGGCCCCAAGGGTCTATTGGTAAGAAAATAAATGTCCTTGGGAGAAATAAAATTGGGCACACAAGTTTTTTGTGTTCTGGAATGTGTTTCTCAAGTACCTTGAACCCCGACAGTGTTTGGGATAGACTAGGTTGTCGCTTTGGGGACATATCAAAAATAATAACTTTATTATCCTCTTGGATGATGACATGAAGGTGTTTTCATACAGTTACCTTCGATGCTGATTTAGGTAGTTAACCAAATTAATTGATCTATATTGTGGTGCATATACCCTCGAACCCCTACTTGGGATTAGTGTCGGGTTTCGGTACCAACCCTTAGAGCCGGTGCCTACGCTATTGTCACTAACCCCCATGAATAAATGTGGAGTCGCACCGTGAACATTTTAAGCCCTAGATGAAGACATTTTACGGAGAAATGCGTGGAACACATTTCACTGTGTCAACCCATATAAATAATACCATAATCAAGACTATGTGAATTTTAAATTATACTTGTTATCTCATGATAATTGAATAATTCACACCCAACCATAACAATCAATTTATCATTGGTGAAGATCTAGAATCAAACCCGATAACCATGATCTGTAGATACAAGATCCATAAAAACCTAAATCTAAACAATCATCAATGGATGAAATTCATCCCGATCAAGAATATAAGAACTATATGAGATATACAATCCCAACGGAAGAATATATCACTTACCAAAAAGGATTTGATCCTTCAACATGATATTTTAATATCTGTTACATTGGTTCATAGAGACAATGATTCCACTCAAGATCCTCCAAAGGTAATGAAAATTATATTATGAAGAACTAGAGTAATTAGGTATATAAATATATGGTTCGTGTATATATTAATTAACATTTATGGAATTAAATGAACATGAATGTGGTTTCTTATAATGGCCACACGACTAGATACATCATGCACACATAGTATGCATGGGGTTCATTATTTATCATTTTGGCACATGGTTTATCGAATTTACATTAGATTAAGAAATTTTGGTTGTCCAATGGGTCCATGGTTATCTTGGTTGGTCGCATGGTTTTGGAAAACTGTGCACTTCCCATATACCCCAAAAAAATAAATAAAAACTCACATGAACAAAGTTATGACAAGGTCCATAAAAATTATTATTAAAATATGGAGATAATAATTACAAAAAATGAGTCCTAGGAAACCCCATAAATGTTAGTGTTATAAAATTTCTCCTCTTTATAACAACTCTTCATATATTTTTATGCCCAAACATCACTATGATTTAAATATAAAATTTTTCCCCCTAATGTCACATATATTTTTCAATAACACATGTTGCCTCCTGAGAAATGATATAATTATATAACACTGGGTGCATTTGAATAGTAATCCGCTAAATAACTTTTCATTGTGATCAAGAACAATATTCATATGATCCTAAGTGGAAGCATCATTCTCATGCATAAAATAAACATCATCGAACACATTTGAAGGGAAAGGATGATACTTCAAAAAATGTGACTTGTTAAAAACATCTTTCATATCACTATAACATTGTATACATTCCAATTGATATGTCATTAGTGTAATTCTCTGTACAATATGATATTTTATAACAAACCTCAGTGAAAATTTATAACGAATCTTAATCATATAGGGAAACAGTCATGCATACACATAAATGAATATAGGATCACCAACTATGAATTCAATGGGTCATAAATATTGATTATCATATGAATTATTCTAACTACATGTTTAACCCATATGTTTATGAATAAACTCTACCAATTATAGCATCTCTAACATGTGACTCGTTCCCAAAAACATTGACTATCCTTCGTCCATCCAGTATAGAGGTGACCTTCATGGACTACAATAGGATTCTCCATATTGTTATATCTTTATAGTTTCCTAATAAATATTTTTATTATTATAATGAATAAAATATATGTTCAGGTCCCAATATCCCCCAAATTAATTGAATCATGCTCACAAAATGCCCTCCATCTGCTAGACAGTTTGATATGATTTCTAGATTATCTGCCTATGGAAAGACCTACAAAAGAACACCTGGGTAACCAATGAATTTTTAAAACCATTCTAGATTCATGGTGTATATGAAGATTTTTGTTTTGAAACAATGATCCATGAAACCCAAAAAAAATATTGTCTCTCAAACATTCATATTACCTAATTGTCCCCCGATAAACGTATCTTGTATTGACAAGAAATGGACAACATTTTTCAAATGATCCAAAATAACCCTTATAGAATCATTGTTCCAAGTTGTCCAAAAAAGTCCTATGAAATATACCATGTTAACATTATGAAATTTCCATTTTGTATTGGTTAGAATTTGTTGAAAATAATAAGGTGTTTGGTGCACTTATATCACCTAATGATAGTTGCATCATGGTGTAAAAATTCTTGTAATCTCTTTTTCCCTGCATGGACAATAATAAAATTTATATACATTAAATTATATTTTAATCACAATTGGATGAGCCTCCCATATCGGGGCATGAAACTCATGAACCATCTACTCATAGTTACACATAGCCACAATAACATGATTGAAGAAATTTATGGTATCATCCTCATTTACAGTATAATCGGAAGATGAATCCACACCATCAACGATTTACCTCAATGAATAACACCATAGATCCCAAAACTATATAACTTTGATTTGGATAAAATGTTTTTTATCCATTTATAAATACATGTATTTCATATACTCTTGGATCTCATGAAACATTTGATACATCTCTATGACCAAGGATATCATCATCCACTCAGAACTAGACCTTGGAATAACTATTGTTTGTGCCTTTTGATTTATATAGTTTGAAATAATATTTCTATTCTTGGGTGTGAAGGCTTACTAAATTTTAAAAAGGACTCTAAATACTGAACCCACATCCATTTATAGCGATGCAAATCTGGTTTAGAAAAATATATATTTCAATTTTTTTTATCAGTATACATAGTAATAACATCATCCAATAGGTAATTCCAACAACACATCAAGAATAAACCATCATAAAAAACATTAAATCGTGCTTATAATAATACCATTCATATAGAATCTACATTCATGATCCTTATTCCAAATCTCAGCCTCCTTACAAAAAAAATCTATAATACTGAATCCACATGCTTTAAAAAACATTATACTTCTCACCTACCTCATCTTAGACCAAAATAGGTATGGTAATAAAATACTTATTTAAATATTAAATGTTATTTTTACTTTCTCTAGACCATTAAAATTTGACCCCTTATTTTTCATCTATGATAATGTAGCTTCTAAATTCGAATAGTCCATGATGAATCTCTAATAATATCTCACCAATCCTATAAATCATTGGATATCAAAAATATTCTGGGGATGATCCAAATAAACCAATTCCTAACCATTATAAAGGACAGCTCATACACCTTCCTAAAAGATTATAAAAACTATTATATTTACCCTATCTATTCAAAATTTATAATTTGATTTCTTTGTGTATATCTGATGCTCACTCGGTGTACTTAGAATGATTTCAAGATGTTGGCCATAATCATCATCATTTAGGGATTAAAAAAATATTTCATCCAAATAAAATCCACATACTAATCTATGTATGGGTGAATTTTATTTCATTAAGACCAAAAACATTGATCGAGCACTCATCATCCTGAAGGATATCATGGAAGACACATATATGACAAGTATTCTTCTGAATGAATTCTAATGTATGTCATAATGTTCGAATATTAGTTGATGATAACTTGACATCAATTCAATTTTGTAAAACAAACAAGACTATCTTCACATTCAAAAAAAAATATCAATACATGAAAGAGGATATTATTTATTGACAATCGATCCATTCAACTTATAACAATCAAAACACAAATGAAATGTCCTATGAGAATTCATAGATATATAAATTCATGTATCCAATTTCTATATATCCATATGTATAAATACCTAATCCAATAATACTTCCAAATAAGTATTAATGTCCATATTTTTTTTGGCTCCACCTTATTAGATGGAATAAGAACTGGCATAGCTCCTACCATGTGGAAAATTGTGATATTTTTATCTCTCTCAGTTGGAATCTGTGATAGATCCTCATGAAACATGTAATGAATTTTTTTTCTGAAATGGGTGGAAATACAATTTTTATTACAACCCAACATCCATGAAAATATATTCAACCACGGTAGTGATATCGCGCTATTACTAATGGACTTGAGATGAACACCCTTCTTTGATATCCCATTATCCATGATGAGTACAGTAGTTAACCTCATGATATTTAAATGTTACTCTCATACTGTAAAAATATATATGGGGTCGGTATGATACCACCAAATCCATACCCAAAATCATGTTATATCAAAAAAACTCTTTTATGATGAAAACACAAAGAATGTTATACATAAAACCTTAATGGGAAAAAACCTGTGAAAAACATGTTTCTATAGACCTCTCACATATATGTGTTTCAATGGTAGTTACCAAACAAGAAAAACATAACATCACACTCCAACCATTCATAATATATGTAGATATAAATTAATTGTAGGATAATATATCAAATAAATAACAATCAAGAGTTAATGTAATATAAATAGAACTTATGGCTACTGAAAACCCATCCTCACTATCCACAAGTGTGAACTGCATGCAACTAACCTAATCCCCTTCCATGTTATCTATTTTTATCATGTGTTGTATTACACTAATAATACAATCTATATATCCCTAATGTACCTCATTTGTTACCTCCACCTCCATGACTATAAGAACTCAAACTTCCCATCTACTATGGGGTAGAAGACCTCATTACAGTACTCTGATTCGGCCTATCTCCCCAATCATTTCCTATATATCATGGGTTCCTATAGAAAAAATACATATTTTCCATATTTGTTCAATCATGTCACTAATATGGTGTTCGGGGGAATTTTCTATGATCTAGCATTGCCTTGAACAGTTATGGAAATCCACTTTAGTATTCCCTTAGGTAAGTACTCATTATCCTTGGATACTATTAGTTCGACTTCTCAGGTTATCTATATAATATAGATTTTTACTAACCTCAGAGGTAGTAATAAAAAATGAAACAAAGTAAATAATAAATCATCCACTTAAGGACTACTTCTAGATTCCCTTAGAAATGATATCTTGATTCACTTCCATAGAAAACGTCTTCATCTGAAAGTTAAATACATAGGGATTAATGTAACGTTTTTTTATTTCTGAAAATTCATTTCCATAGTTTTATATTCCCTTTACAAATATAAGACAAATCTATGAAAATAATTGAAGCAACCAGCCAGCATTCTCCATCACATACATTATCTCATAGGGTAGGACATAAACTATACTTCCCTCTTTATCTACAATGTTATTCGGTAAATATTCTCACAAAACATCTCTTGAAAGTCATTCCACACCATTACATAAAACATGTATTTATGAATATAAATATACTACTATATATGTACTAATTCATGCAACATATATTTTTTGAAAATTTATTCTCTTCTCTTTTTGATTCTCTAAATGGTCATTAATTTTTGGGATAGTCTCAATCTCGAACCCATTGGCTTTAGTTCCACAGTATCTGGTGAATATCATATGGTGATACAATATGATATCCATTTTCAATTAATCAATATTCTATAAATCCTACTATAGAATTTTTTTTGAAGGAACTATATAAAGATATAAATGTACTCATTGAGCATTCCTCCCTATTTTCAACCAAAACTATTGGGGCCTCAACTTCCATTACAGGAAGAACATTTTCTATAATTTCATCATATCATCATGTCCTCAAAAATCATCATCGTTGAATGTATATATTACTAAAATAAAATTTATTATTAAAAATAAAAAATCATTAACAAATCTATAAGAACGGTTCACAAAAATACATAACATGTCATCCCTTAAACACCACCTCATAGTCAAAACCATGGAATTTTAAATACTTTCAGCCATATTTAACATATTTCAGGGAATATAAAGAGTAAAAAACATACCATATTTTATTTTACCCATTAAATATTTTTAATAAATTTAAAATTACTACATTTAACATAATTTAAACCTTTTATATTCATTAATAAGGACAATTTATTTTAAATTACTCTGTTAATGAAATTCATTTTTATTTCAACAACTCACCCAATAACTTTTTTTTGAGTGCGATTAAAATGATGTATGCCACAGGAAATACTATGTACATTCAATGATTCATGTATACACAACTCAATTATCATGCCGATCCACAATGGAAATACAATAAAAATACAAAAACAAAAATGTGCATCGCTAATGGTGAAATAACATTTAAACGCACAAAAATATAATGACCAACCCTACCACCCTAGGGAAATTGAGTTTACACCACACATTGGTTATCAACTACCATCTACAAGCTCATTAAGAAGGCTTGACTAACACAAATATCTATTATACCATTGACACATAATAGAATAAGAAAAAATAAAAGAAAACATATTCAGATACCTCATTATAACACACTGAATTTGGTTATAAGTGTCTAGTATATAATTAAAACAGAAAATATTGACACAATATGATCTCCCAAGTGGTCCAAAATAAATTTTTAGTTTACTCTTTAATACTCCAACCCAGATCCCAACCCATCCATCTTTAATAGGGATAATGATGTCATTTTTCCGGGACAACGCGATGTTTATTCAAGTATCGATCATGTAGTTTGAGTATTGTGTGAGTAATAATCAATATCCCATGTCTAATGGTGTCTAATGAAATATTAATTCTATAACAGTGTAAATAGCTCTATAAAAATAAAGAAAAAATAATTCATGTTATCATGTTTCACATTTTTTATTTTTTTTGTCAAACTCATTTTCCAACACGTTTATGGTGACACTTGAACCAATCATACATGATTAGACTTGTGCTAGAGTGTGATCTATACAACATAAGGTTATTAAATTTCATTATTTCATTTTATATAAATATTATTAAAATTTTAATTTCATATTCATACATTGGGGACCTTTAGAAGCTCTCTAGAACCCCATGTTTATTTGAATCAGCATCCCCTAACCCACATATAAAGGGTATTTGGAGAATAAACTTCTTTGTAACAATAAATTTTTTACAAGGATTTATTGGGGGCCTAGATCATTTTTATAGAGCCCTAAAGGTAATTAAATATTTATTGCATAACCCACAACTCATTATGTATTCATTCAAAATTATCACATTGATCAAATAGATATCAATATTCAAAATCATTAACCATCATGTTAGTCTTTCACATCATTGTGCACCATTTCATTTATCAATAACAATAAATATTATTTACATTATTCATATGGAACAAAAAGAATAGTTTACCATATACCCATTTTCACCATTTATCTAACAACTCATTATCTCATAAATGTGAAGAAAATAAACCCTTTTAATTCCCATTATAAAGCATGAAATATAGATTTACTTTTATACCAACAACCCATTATTCACATTTTAACAAATAATAAATAATAATTTAAAGTTTATAATCACACCCCAAGAGTTTCCCTAAAGCCAGGTCTAAATTATCTATCTTGACCCACAAGATTTCGAAATAATCTCTCAAACATAATAGAATAAACTCATTATTTCCCATTTTTTAATCAATTGGACAACTTGGAATCATGATGGGAATTTTATATACACATGATCACTATCAAGACTATTGAAATTATAAATTTCACCATCCAACTCATGAATGTTGATAAATGATCTCCCAGCCATAAACCTCTATTTTATTTAGAACATTTGTGTTCTTAATTGTGGAGATCTAGAATAATAACCACAGACCAAGATCCTATGAATAAATATCTATAAAAAACAACATATAAACCTTCAAAAACAGAATAAATCCATCCCTATATATTGTGGAAGAAATACAGGATAGATTGAGTCCAAATTAATAAAGAGATCACTTACCATAGTTGAGTTGATCCTTCCACCAAATCATAGGTTCTCATAGAATGGGGATCGATGATCCAAGGAATAACTTGGGAGTCTCAAAAAATAATGGAAATATTTTTGGTCAAAATTGGGTGATTATGGATATAAACTAGTTGTTCAAGGAATATTGAATGAAATTGGGTCTTTAAATAACTATGAGAAATGTTTCCTAGGATGGTTGTACGGTTAGCTGAACTATAAAAGCATATTTAACTCTGGGTGAATTGTTTATACATGAGGAACATGATAGTTAAAAACATTTAAATACCAATATATAATGGGTTATTTGTTTTTTGGGGAGGTCATGGTTAGGTAAATAGTGAGGCAACTGTGTAATTCCCAATCACCCATACGAAACATAAAAAAGCTCACTAGAACACACATGAGACAAGATCCAACCAACTATGGATAAAAACATGATACATGAATTACATAAAATGTGAATTATAAATCACAATTATTTTCTAGATCTTAATCCATAGAAAAGTATCCATTTATACATTTCATGAATATTTAATTATTATTATGATCATTAAAATTTTACGTAGATATCCCCATTAAATATATTCCTAACTTCTGGGAAAACATAGGTAATAGCAAGTGGAACATATTAACTACTAAAAATTATGTTTTTATAATATAATATGTTATTAAGAGACTCATTTTTTTCTATTGGTTTTAATACTATTTAACATCTATGATGAATCTGAATGTCATATTATTTATGTTTTCCCAAAACAATATTTAGACAAAAATAATTGTCATTTTAGTGGTATTTAAAATGATGCCTCATTATATAAGTATTAGTTCCAATTTACTAGGATACTAAATGTAATATAATATTCATATATTTAATAAATTAGAAAATAATAATTTATAAAGTTATACACATTCTATTGAATCAACCGTGAGAATGGAATAAGAAGGATTAGTGGGATTTGTGATTTTACAGTGGACCATTCGAAATTTATTTATATATGTTTTCGAAAACTCATTCTTCAACCTATTTATATTCTGTTTATTATTTGTCATGATTCAAGTTAGAGGTAAGAAAATATTATATTTTAATATTATACATCGTGTATATTATCATTAAATTGTATTTATTAATATTCTTCATATTTATTATTTTTATTAAATTATTTATCCAATTCTAGATTATAGAAAATTTTCTATTTTAAGATTATTATCAAGTTTTAATTATATAATCTTATTAATATAATAATGTTATGTATATCCAGGATATAAAAAGATAATATTTTATATCATGAAACATGAGAGTTCATATATTACATATATCTTACACACTATATAGATCAAGATAATCTATAGCATAGGGATACATAGGTTTATATTTCAAATGTAAAAAATATTTTATGTATCTAATAAATTATATTTTACCTATTCTATGAAGTGATAAAATATTATATAATATTTTAATTCAGAAATTAATAAAAGATATGTATAATATAAATCTACAGTGGAGTTTGAGATTTACGTTGTGAATCAATTTAGTGTAAATCCATGTTACATATATAGTTTTTCATGATGATATGAAAAATTTGAAATAAAATTAATTTTATGTAATGTTGATCATGATTTATGAAATGAAGAATTAGATGTTTAAATTAAAATTTTAAATATATTTCATATTGGATCAATATTTATATAAGTGAATTTTTCTGAAGATAAAATATCATAAAATATAAATATAATAATATTTTTCATATCATTTTTAAATTCTTACAAATAAGATAAACATGAAATGGTATAATTGAAATGATAAAAAAATAAATGGAATTCCATATAAGGGACTATTGTGGAGAAATATCCATGTTAAAAAGAATAATATACAATTTTATATTTTTGATTGATTAAAATATTTAAATTCAAATTTTATTTTATTTCTAAGGATTTATTTCACATTATTATTGGAAGTATTTCATTTGATCATAAAAATATTATATAATGTCATAAATGATAGAAATTTTGGATGTTTTTAATGATTTTTTAATTTATTTATTCATTTAGTATGTTAACAACTTTAATTGTATTGGTTATTTATATCATATAGTACATTGTGAGATATATGAGGATCTAGATGAAGTATTCATTGAACATTAATAACATTGAATAAATTTTTCAATAACATGAAATTGTATAATTAGATAAGTAACATTTATGAAATATATGGTGAGAGAAAAATAGATATACATAATTGGGGATACACTTTTCAATATTCTAATGTATTCTTTGTTGAACATTATATAATTTCAAATTCCTTTGTTGGATTTACATTATTTATGCATGTTCAACTTGACAGAATGAATCATTACATATTCCAAAATACCATTATCTCCAATATAATTCATTCTCAGGGTTTAACCATTTTATTCATTAATTAAACAATATTGATTTTCTAAAATTCTTTTTTTTGCATGTTGCACTGTAAATACCTCCAAAAAAATCTATTTTTAATATAATGTCCCTATGAAAAATATCAAATCACAAGGATTCCACCTCAACCTAATTTATTTGAGTATATATTACATCTAAAATATAATAATGTTTTATGAGGCCTTGAATTTTTTAATCTTCTTATAACAATAATAGAAACAACATTAGAACTAAAACTAGAAACCATTCGTAATGTCTTAACCAACTAGAAAGCTGGTGTATTTCCATTATTATCAAAGTATTATTGGGTTATTTAATTCATATTTTTAATGGTTACATTTTAATGTGTTTTCTTTCACAAGAAAAACTGACATACCATTATTCTTGGTGACATTCTCTAGGGTTTAGAGTGAAAAAGTATACATACTATAATTTATATCAAAACTAATATAAGAATTGTTTATTATACCACTTTTACATATTTTTGTGGTAAACTTCACTATTTATAAATTAATAGTTTGTGATTGAATTAATAATAATTTTCCCACCATATTAGATGATATGGTTTTATTGAATATTGATTTAGAAAAATTAATAACACATTCCCCCATATTATTCTTTTTTTATATTATACATTTTCAGTAAAATGATTTTCTTATATATAAACATTAGATATATTAGTTATTTTGATCATATTTAAAATTTCTATGTTATATATATTTGATAATCTACCATTTTTTATAGAAAATAAATTTTTATAGGAGGCCGTTTTCTTTGATGGCTTACAGAAAGAATCATAATATCTTGAATCCAATATTTCTACAACACTTATCTATTTGTATTTAACTTCTATCAACTTATTTTTGGGAATCTTATATCAATAGTATTGAAACTATATAAAATGATATTTCAATTATTTTTCAAAATATCATATGATTAATCTATACGATTGATATGTTATTATATATGAGATAAGATCTAATGTTATTAATTTTATTTGTTCATCAGTTTCAATAAATTACTTTTTTCAGAATTAAAGACGTATTACTACATATGAGATTAGGAAATATCATTATATCATTCTATTTCAAAAATAATAAAGGGATGTTTTTTTATTCAAATTGAAAAAAAATTATAGGTTATAGTCAAAATAATCATGGAAAGAGGTAAAAGGATTGTCCATGAAATAAAAAGTAATTATTGAACAATCATAAAAAGATAAATATCATGAAACCTAAAAATATTTCATAAAAGTTAATTCTAATTAAAATAATTAATGTTATAATTTTTATGATTTCATGTAGAAATTAGATATCTTTTATGAATTATTAATGATAAAGAATCAAATAAAAGATGTTAAATTTAAGAAAAATTAAAATAAAACAATTTCTTTAGGGGTTAAATTAATAATTTCAAATTCATGTGATTAGGGTGGATGTAAAACAAAAACTAATAAACATTATTTTATATATAAATATGAAAATGTTTAATTATATCATGAAACAAAAATTAATATAGTGATTTTTGAGAATCTTAATATAATGTTGTAATAAAATAATAGGAATCGTGGATGAGAATTATAATTATCATTCTAATTTAGATTATAATTTTATATTTATATTTTCAAAGACTAATGATAAATATATTTACATGAATATTTATGAGTTACAAGATTGTATTACTACTATTAAAGATATATGTATAAAATTAGATAAGGATCATAATTTTTTATAAAGTAGAATAAATTTCATTTTTATGTTATGAAACATAATCAGATAAAGAATAATATCAGAATATAACATGAGATTTTAAATAATTTTACATCAACATGAAATGTTAAATTTATTAAATATTTCAATATATTTAAAAGAGTGACAGTATGTTTAAATCATTTAAATAATATATTAATTTAATTTTATATGATTTTTTCAAAGATAAGTGATGTATTAAAAGATGGTGTCTCTATATATGATAAATAAAAATGATTTATTAATATTATTTGTTGTCTAAATTTTATTATAATAGATTTATCTATTATAAAAAGTGAATGTATTTCATTAATTATGGTTTTACATTAGGATCATTTTTTAATTAATAATCTTATGAATCATTAAATATTATTAAATAAATTATACACAAGAAATCACTTTTACATAATAATTATTTGAAGGATAAAGAACCCAAAATTACATTAGAATGTGTTCTCAAACATATTTATTCATACATTATTGCAAAAAAACTAGTTTACACTACGAGGTGATATATTTATTGTTGTCCATTGTTAATAACATATATCAATTTATATTATGATAATATTTAATGGGATTATATATATGATATTTGATTTTCTATACAGTGATATTTTATAATGTGTTTATAATATTTTGTTTTCTATAATGGATATTTTTTGATCCCTAATCATTTAGTTCATTGAATTTATATTTTCAATTCCCAGAATTTTATTGAAAAAGTCTTCATAATCACTTACATCTTCTTATTTTTATATAGGGGAAGGTTATAATATTTTTTATGATTTGTTTACATTAGGTGTTTAAAAAAATCAATTATAGGTTGGATTATTCCGAAAATAGATTAATAATTTTATTTTTAAGATTAATGTGTAAATTAATTTTATTTTTTATCAAATAAAATTATTATTTTGTGAATTTTTTTTGGTTAAATATTTTATTTCAATTTTTTATATTCAATCGTTTTTATAATACAAATTTAATATATTTTTTACATTGTTTTTATTTCTATAGTCTATATTTAGTTCTGCAAAATTATTAGTTAATTTATTAATATAAGATTGGAAATTTATATTTCATATTTCGTTAGTTAATTTATTCCAATTTATTTTATTAAAAATGTGAAAAGTTAGTATTATTTTAAATAGGGGTACATGTCATATAACTTTTATTTTCATAAACAACTCAAGATTGATAGATCCCATTTTTATAATATAAATATAGACAGTTTTTTAGTTCAGTTAATTTTTCTTAATTATCCAAATGTTATAATTCAAATTTTACTCAAATAATATTTATATATTTATGGTTTTGAAAATGAAATACTTTACTATATTTTTTCTTTATCAATTATTTTTTTTATTTTTATTGGAAACAACATATTTTATCATATTATTGAATTTTTTTTCGAATAATATAAATTTTTTATTTACTAGTATTAGTAATTTTTATTATTCCATGTTATTTTATTTTACATAATATGGATGAATAAACATACATAATTTAATTATATTATCTATTTGAAAATATGTAATTTTCTTAACTCCATAATTATATGAATTCCTTCACGATATGAGATATATATTTTGTATCTAAAAACTATATAATTCAATGAAAAAACATATCATACATAGTCCTTGGATATGTATAATATGTTATGTATTGTTTAATAGTTTGGAATTTCATATAATGAATATGTGTTACAGAAACATATAAATTATCATAAACATATTTTCTACAGTAAAAATATATTTTCTATGACGTAGTTATGAGATGTTACCAAAGATAATTATTTTATTCATCTATAATATATTATTATATTTATATAACACATTTCAATAAGGAAGAATTATATAACATATTTAATTTTCAATATAAATAAAAATAATTTAGAAATTATTTCAACAAAACCTCAGATAAAATTGAATTGAATGAAATAAAATATAATTTTAAGATCACTACTGAAAATATTTCTCATTGTGAGCAAAATATATTTCAGTGAATATTTATAAGGATGTGTATAGAATTTTATTTACATGGTCTATTAGTATCCCCATAGATTAATCAAAAACATAATAGTAAATGTTAAATAGGGAGAAAATTAATTCCATATATTGTGAAAATAGTGTTAGGACTATGATATCCACAGGTGAAAAAGAGTTCCTAACATATGTGTTTTAAAGGGCTGGTATATTTAAATTAATTGTTTTTGGAATTTAAAATGATTTGTTTCACATAATAATTTTGTGTATTATCTGTGACTAATTTTTGATCATTCTACTTTTTAATGGATAATAATGAGGTATTTATTTAATATTTTTAGGGGTTTATCCATTTGTAATTCTAATAAGTAAAGTTGCATAGTCTATCTATATTTTATGGGATGCATAGAAATTTTAATATGATCTATGAGAAGTATTTATTGAATATAAAAATCCTAGATATTATTCATGTAGAACTATTTATTTTAATATTTTCTATATAATTTCAAAGTAGTGGGAAGTAAATAAATGAAGAGATATAAATGTCATGAGGTATAGTTTTTGATATATATAAGTATTATAAGATGAGTTATCATTTTTTAAAAACATTTTCTATACTTTTTATACTTCATTATATAAATAATAATGGGTTGAAGCATTAAATATTCAAATCCAATCATCCTCATTGAAATTATTTTACAGGGATTCATCATTTATTTATAAAATTTTAATTTATTATAATCATGGAATATTTTTTCTAATGCATGTTGCATCGATTATACCTCTAATAAAATTATTGTGTCATCTTATAATTACCTAAAAAAATCATGACCCAAATATTAAAAAACATCCTAAAATAGTTTATGCTTGTTATTCATCCACATTAAAGAGAAATATTTTTTTTACATCACCTTAAATGTGTTGGTTTAATTTTTATCCAAAAACTTAATATTATTAAGAATTCATCTATAATTTATATATATGGTCTTATTCCATATAATGTTTAGGATATATCAATTTACAATAATAATTTTTGGTTTTCCCTCATAAGGTTGAAAATATGGATCTATATAATGTTCTCAATCTCAATAAAATTTGATATACCATAATGGGAGTTGTATACCCCAATGTAGGGAGTATGGAAAGAATACAGGGTTCATCTAGATATGATATATAATAAAAATCATTAATCTATTTCATATATTTGTTATTTTTACACACTTTTAACCCTATTAACCAAATTCAGTTTCATTCAAATATTTAATATTTCAATCATCCATATTCTATATAATAGTTTAAAGAATTATAATTTTATAAAATGGAAAATTCATTCGTAATCTCTCCCCATATTTTCTTTTTTCTATCATCACATCATGATAGAATATGGGATTTTATGTGGGGTATTGGTAGCGTATTTTGGTTTGTATGGGATTTATTGAAATGGTTCAATGTTCTATTAGAGTTGTTTTGAAGGGGGATCATGTGTTATTGTTTTAAAATATCCTGATTTATTTATGGGAGGATGGTTTGGATTTCACTTTACTTTTTAAAATATATATATGGAGAATATTTTCTGAGAAACATATGATCTATTTCCTATTAGGTAATTGACTAAAAATTTAACAACATGTCATATGATAATAAAATGGATAGGTATTAATGGGAGTTATAATTGGTGTAGGGTGTGATGATTAGTTTTTAATATGGGGTGTATATTAAAGAATTTATTAATATTTTTCATGAGGTCGAATCATGATAGATGAGATTACATTTTTTAACTAGGCATGTAATTAAAGAATTTGAGTATTGATATTTAGTGTTAAATGGTCACAATTCTACGTATTTATATACATTTCTTATAAAGAAAACAATATTTTTTTATAAAACATGATTACTTGTCCATGTTATTTCCAAGAAAAAATTATTACTACATTATTACCATTTTAGGGTTGTGATATTCCTTATTAGATGTTTAGATTTGTAGATTGGATTTTTTATGAACACAAAATGTATTGGATGATTGGTATATAAAATTGTTTTAAAATATACTGTTAGAAATAGGGTATTTTATAATAAATCTTGGTTTAACATGTCACAGAGTTCAAGGATAATTTAAAGAAAATCATATTAATTATGTGAAAAGTAAATAAATTATTTACTATTTTATTTAATTGATTTACATAAAAATTGATAGTGTGTTTCAAAATTATCAATGATACTGTAGGTGCGATCCAAAAAAATGATCTAGTTATAACATCGAGGAAATAATGTAATAGAAAACATTTTTCATGTGATTGTGTTATAAAAATGGGGTAAAAAATATTCATAGGTTAATGAGGGAATATTAGATATCATAGTTTTTTTAAAATATCATATTTTCCCTTGTTACTATCAACTACATAGTTTTTTTCAATATTTTTCATTATTATTAGAGTAACACATGAAAATATACAATGAAGATTTTCCATTTTTTAGGATATGGATGTTATATAGGTTAGGTTAAGAGTATTATTAAGGGATATATGTGAAAACCCCTATTGTGCATGCAATATATTTTAGGTATTCAATTATAATATTAGAATGCTAAGGAAACCCAATATGGCCACTCTATATGGTTGGGATTTCATATGAAAATATATTTTTTGGTATATTAAGTCATTTTACAAACTAAATGTTTTATCCAATTATTTTTTAGATAGGTTTTATATAATATATGGTGATATATCATTTTATAATTTTTTATTTCACAATTACCAATTAACATCAATTAATTTCAACTACTCCTCGACTAGTTTTTTTCTTTTAAATTAACAATATATTTGTTTAATTTTTAGTATGTTTCTTGTGTTGAAACATTATTATAATTGATTAATCTATGAAGTTAGGAATTCTAAATATATTCCTAAAAAATAAAAACTGAAATTCTTCTTTTAGAAAGGACATGAATTATTTCATAACAGGTCTTTAATTGAATGTCTATAAATAAATCAAAATTCATGTTCATTGTTCATATATAGGATAGGTGAAGTTCACTTATTTGAAATTTTAATTAAATGTAATCAATATTAATCTATTAACATTAAAGAGGAATCACTCTCCCTTTAATTCATAATTTTTCCAGTGGGGTATATTCTAATAACAATTAGTGGTTCGACCAATATAAAATAAATTTCAAAAGAAATAATTATAGACAACAAATAAAGAAAAATATCTCATTTGTGTGGAGGTATTTTCACTATGTGACGAATTGGTAATGCCACATAATTGAATTTTTTTAACACCCTGAGTATTTATGGACATCCTTTTTCAAATAAATAAAATTTTGTTTATATCTTTCATTACACTATGTAAAAAATTCCTTTCACAATAAACTCACTTGTCATAGGTTACATACAATGCCGACATGGTGTAAGACACATGAAATAATGAGTATAGAGTTTTTTAAAATGTATAAATGAACTATGTTTGGATTATTTTATACGACACACAAACGAAAGCTTTAACTATATTCAACACTGACTTGGATTGTGTTACATGCAAGGGCGACCTTCAACGATAACTTGTCTTGTACACAATACAGAGTTTCACGAATCAAAGATATATTTATAAAATATTTTTATTTAATGAGAAAAAAACTATCCATTATTAATAGTATTTTAAAATTTTTTAATTTTATATAACCTTAAAATTCATCTTATATTATTCTAGAACATGATATATGAACAAAATCAATTTTTCAGTTAAAATAAGTACTTAAAAATGAATTTTTCGTGGCATTTTACAGAAAAACCATTTTAAATATAGTTTTTGACTCATTAAAATATTTAATTTGGATAAATAAACCTCGTATTTTAGTGATGAATATAAAAATTTTCTTTGGTTTAATTTTTTATATTTTTCTGAAAATATTCATTTATTTGAAGAATTTTGAAAATACAAAAAAAAATTCGTTACTATAATTAAATAGTAAAATTAAGTTTTGTATTTGATTTAAATTCTAATAAGTTTATTATTATAAATTTATGGTTTGGGAAAATTATTTTATACATTAATTTAGTATAAAAACATTTTTCTTTTAAAAAGGGGCATTTTTTTAAAAAAACTTTCTCGTGAAATTTTAACAGTTTAATTTTAAATTTAATTCTGAAACTTCTATTTATTTAATTTTGGAAAATGTATGTCAAATTTTAATTCTATAGGGATAAATTTGGTATATAGATCCCATTTAGTTTTGACCAATATGACTAGTAACCATGATAAATTTTATTACCACGGTAAAGGGTAAATTAGGCAATTTTGGTTAAAAATAAAAATATAATGACTATAAAATGAACAATACATATGACAAAAATTTATTTAATGAATTAAATTCGACCATTGACACAAAAGGATTTAAAGTATGTCATTTAGAAAATACTGTTCTATAAAAATTACTTAAATAATTTTAAATTAAAGAAAGTCACAAAGCGTCATTTTCTTTTTCTTTAATATCTGTTATGAATGCACATATAGACAAATGGGTGGTATCAACTAATATAAATTTTAATTTTTAAATAAATAAACATATTTCCCTGATATAAATTTATTTTTAACATTTTTGGGCCATTTGGGTGATATTATGGTTTTTATAATATTTTATTTAATGACAACTTAAAGATCTCACATTCATGTTTTACATAATATATAATTTTTAACATAAGGTTATACAAAAGATAAATTCGAATACAAATACTTATTTTAATGGAAAAATATTAATGTTTTTTATTTTAATTTATTTTTAATTTTTAAGAAATAAATAATTACTTTATTCATTTATATATGGATTATGAAAACATTATTTAATTGATGAAAAATGAATAAACTAATTTAAATTAAAATAATAACAACCATTAATGTGAAAAAACACAATACCAAATTTTATTGGTTGAGTATATATTGACCATAGAAATCCAATGGTCATGTTATGGGAAATTTTATGCCATATGGAATAGATTAAGAGAGTTATATTATTTTATTTAATGTAATGTAAAAATCCTCACAATAATACTTTTAAAAGTATAAATTTTATATTGGTTTATTTTCTAGAAGATAAATTCTACCAAATATATTATTCTGAAATAAATTAATTTATCTTCATCATAGTATTTGTTTAATTTTTTTCATAAAATACTTATATTAAATATTTATACAATATTTATGTTGTAATTATTTTATAAAGGGAAATATAAAATAATGTTTATAATAAATTTATAAATAAATATTATTTGTGATAACAAATTTGACCAATGTATTTTTTAGGTCCCTTGAAATTGAAGTGATATGATAAAATATTTATTTTGAGGATATCTTATTATCTTGATATTTTTAAAATTCCCTGAAATGAATAGTTTCAAAATTAACACAAATGATATTGTTTTAAAATAATGATTTTATAATTTATTTTAAAATAATAAAACACTTTTAAAAAAATAATAGTTATGATATGGTCTAAAATTATATGAATGAATAATTTATGGTCAAATTGGATTCTAATAAATAATTATTTCACACTTTTAATATTGAAATATATGTTACCCATGTTAAAATTAAATAGAATAGATATGTCTTAATTAAAATGATTAATCTTAAATTGACGTAAAAACTTGTTTAAATTTTATTAGATCCCCCCCATGCAGGGGTTGAAACTGAACATGGACGGCTCCTGCAAGAGTGGAATTATGCGGGGAGGGGGACTTATTCGTGATTGGTGTGGCTCGGTTTTGGCAGGTTTCAGCGCTTTCTTCGGGGCAGACAATTCTATGGGGGCATAAATGAGGGCCCTTCTCACAGGGCTCTCCATTTGTAGGAGGTTGGGCATGTGTGTGGAGGTTATTGAGTCTGATTCAGAGGCTTTGGTCAAGATGATCATAGGGACCTACAAGGTGCCCTGGATACTTAGTTATTTAACCTGAAGGTGTTCATCGGAGACGAGTCAGGGCAAACAGGTTCATCATGTTCTGAGGGAAGCTAATTTTGCTGGTGACGTGCTCACAGGTTTGGGAAGCCTTTAGGAGTCTCTTTTCATGTATAACAGTATTTGGTCGCTCCCCGCGGCCTGTTTGTCATTTGTCCAAGGGGAATCCCTCGGATTAAATCATTTTTGACCCCTCTAGGGGTTTCTCAGTACGTATGTAGCGGGCCAGTGGCCAATTTCTTTCACCAATAATAAAAATAAAATATTATTCATATCATCTTATCAATTGGTATATTTTGGTGGTTTTTAGTGGGGTTTCATTTTCTTATAAATTAGTACTTATGAGGTTTTTAAATGTGTCTCTCACCTCAATTATAAAAGAGAACCTCCTCCCTCATTTATGAAAAAATAATTAAGCTTTCATGTTCATCCATCCCCTACACATTTCAAATTCTTAACATCCCAATTTACATTCTATAGATTCAGGTATTCTCAAAAAACTAACTCTTGTTCCACTAAGAGGAGATCTAAATAGATCACATCAAATAATAGGTAATCTCATGTACCGATTCTTTAATATTTATTTATAATTTTAATTATATTTATAATTAATGAGTTTTTTCAGTATTTAATAATTTATCATGTAGCCATTATATACTGAGATGTTATTTTTTATGCAACTATATTCCAATTTTTATCCATCCTACGAAAGAGGAAATCACCATGCCTGCATACGTACGACTTAACGTATCAATGCGTTGGGGTAATTTTTATTTCATTTCCACCTTAATTGGATGGGTATAAAAATTGATTTAATTACTATATATGATTATCATAAAATGATATTAAATCTTAAATAGAGTAATCCATTCAAAAAATACCATTAAAAATTTATTGGAATGATATCGTCACCCATGCAAACGTACGACCTACCGTCTCCACGATGCGATGTGATTAGTTCTACACGATAACCACTAAATAATAATTATATAAATGTACAGAATTAATAAATATGGTATTTATTATTTTAATAAAATTTTATAATTATATAAATACGACAAAAAAAGGAAAACCAGAACTTATTTGTCAAAACATTCATACGATCATGAAGCAGTTCAAACCCAGATAATGAGTAACAATGAATTGTTACTAAAAATGAAGGATAATATTACAATATATGATGACCATGATTCTGTAATATGATTATAAAATTATATAAATCATTATATAGGAGTTTCAGACGCATATGAAGAACATAAAACCAAAGGTAAGGGACAATTCTACAATCTCATTATTTTTATTGATTGTTTATATCTAAGCATAAAAGGTGAATATTTATCATGAACATCCTTGTTTCATAAAGATATAAAATTATTTACATCATTTAACTATTGATTAATGTGAATTTTACCCGTAGGTTAATTTTTTTACGGAATAGAAGGAATATTTCTTTCATTTCATATATGAGGTATTTTTGTCTTTTTTTGGCAAAGGTATGAGAAAATGTTATTTTATCATATATGGAATCTAAACATTTTTACATATTCATAATGAATTATTTCTGTGAAAAATCCCTTATATGATTCCAAGTTTATTTGAAATAAACTATTTTATTTTAAAACATCACTTAATTTTGAGAATAGAAAATATTTTTGTATAAGAAAGGATTTTCTCCTTAGTAAATAAGATCAAGTGTTTTATCAAAATTATTTTCCACCTAAGATGACATCGGGTTATATTTCTATCCCTATTATTTATTTGATTTGATTATGTTTATGATGAAATTTTTTTTAGTAAATTCATTTATATTAAATGGATTATGTTACGATAGAATGATGTTTAAGAAACCAATTTTTTCTACGGATATGCTATGGGGAATGGTTTATGTTTTGTTGAACATGTAAGACTTATTACATTGTGAGATGGATGGGACATATATATCCCTCCAATTAATTAGGTAAATATTTATATCTCATGAAGTAAACATGACTGGAATGGATATTAAATTTGGTTCAGTAGTACAGGGCTAGAATAGAAAGTATATCTGGCTCAGTAATACATGGCTCGAACGATATGAAAACCTAGTCAAGTAACAGACTTTTTCCAATATTATGGTCTTGGAAATAATGCCTTGGATACTATGAAAATCATAATATATGCTAATTTTTTTCACAATTACATGAGATTTTCCAATGATAATTTATTGTTCTTAATGGTCCTTTTTGATCTATTCCTTACGTACTACTGTGATTAATTTCATGACTCATGATTTTGATATTTAAACATCATCTTCATTTTTTTAAATTTATATGTTTATGGGGTTTTTATTTTCTAAATTTTTAACCTTACTTATCATTTGAGATAAACCTTTATATGTTTTATTTTTCCCATGATATAATGAAATGTTTTAGGTATGAAAACAAAAGGGGAAGATCTTTAAGGGAGATGTTGAAAATCATTCACCAAGTTAGGATATTATGTTCTATGTTTACAAAGACACTAAACAAAAATGGTCATTAGACATATATTTTTTCATGAATTATTTAATCTACAAAAAATAATGTAATGTCCATATACGTCAAGATTGGGATGTTAAATTTGTTATCATAGTGAAGGTTTAGTCAAACATTGTAAACTTGGATGAGAAAACATTAGTGAGATCCCTTGATATATTTCTAAGGTATTTCTAGGGATGTCCCTAAGGGGAAATCAAATTATATGATATATTCCTAGAATTATTGTAACGATCAAAAATAACTATGGATTAATCCTATTATATTAGAGGTTGAAAGTACTCCCCCTTATTTATGTTGTTTTTATAGTATTATTTTCACCTCTCACACTACTTTTTGGATTTTAAAAAGTGACAGGAAACACGAGGATTCATGTTAATGTAAAATATGACAAAAAATGGAATTATAATATTCATGTGCAACCAAATGAAATGGGAGTTGGGAACATAGTTATTATGGATAATTAGTAATCTCAGAATATGATCAATAATATAAACTTTGGTCAGTTTCTTGTCCAAACAAATTAGTGAAATATGTTGTTTCAAGGTGATAATAGTGGAGATAATGTTTAATTTTACTCATGTAAATCTCGTGGGGATAGCAATCAAGGAAAATGTTTTAGTGGAATTGGAAGATGCATTTTGTGTGGAGAAGTAGGACACAAATCGATTAAATGGAAAGGAAAAGTTTCAATGAAGACAATGAAAAATGATAATCGTATTACTAAGATATCAACAATGGTAAAAAATTTAAATGTGGAATATATGGGAATTATAAAAATCAATTCCATAATAAAAAATCTCATGTAGATAATTAGTATGGTTCTATGCATAGTATTTGTGTTGAAGATGACGAAGAGAGTAAAAATAATATATGAGATGAAAGAATTGTTGAAGAATAAAATGTTGCAACTCAGTCAATTGTTTAATATGTTAGTAGAATGAGTAAATGATTATCAATAATAATATTGTATAAGTAATTTTATGTAATTATGGACTAAGGAAACATCTATGGATTTCAACACTATTGCTTGTCCTTATATATTAGAATGTATAAGTTGACTGATATCGGTAACAATGATACGTGATTGAAATATTTTTTTGAAGACATGATACGTGCATAATGATGAACTAAGGAGATAATGTGGTGTTTGATTTTATTAATGTCTTCATGAATAATATAAGGAAAAAGTGATATCATGGTTTGATAATATAGAATTTTTGGTATTTTTGGTTTTTGGAATGTGTTAATTTTGACAGAATGCATGTTTTCCTTCAGGTTATATTGTAAACCATGTTATTAATAATTTTTAGAAGAATAAATGATTAATTAATTAAAATATTTTTAATGTGATAATAAAGAACTATATTATGAGATATGGGAGAAAAATTTTATGTCAAATTAGATCACTTCTTTCTATAGTATTATATTTTTTATTTTTTGAAGGATTGTAATGATATCCATTTATGGATAGTATAAGTTATATTCATGTTGAATTTTGTTATATTAATATATTATATCAGTATATGTGGCCTTATGCATATTTTATTACTTTTTCTATCCTTTTTTTGAGACAGATGGAATGAAAAATAATTCTATCACTTGATGTTCTAACACTCTAAGAATGATAAATTCAACATTATTCTGTTAAATAATAGATGGAGTGGAAATTGATCAAGGCACAAACAATGGTGTGAATGCACTAAAATTAAGTAAGTATTTATTATCAAGAAAATATGTTTATCTTTAGGAAAAGGATTTTTAAAACAATAGAATGTTATCCTAGTACATTCTTATCTGATGACTTAGATAGTACCATATATCATTGAAGATTTATGGATTTATGGTAGTTAACACTCTCGAAAACTTATTCTCTATAACTATCCATCAGAACATGATGATTATATTTCTATTATATACCAATTATTTCCCTTAGCACATATTTTAAGCTATTTGGAATACTAGTGATTAGTTTCTTTAGGTAACCAGTTTTTTTCAAACATTCCTTTTTTAAATGAAGATTTATTATTCTTTTTAACGATGTGGGTTTCCTTGGAAGAAAATTTCAAGTAGTAAACTATGTATAACCCCAATTAATTTCAAGGGAAAAATTCATTTTATGGGGGGTATAATGTTACACCCCATGTTTGTATAGACCTCTTTTTTTTGAAAATCTAATATTTTCTTTTATATCTTGCAATGCACTAGTCAAACATTCCTTTCACACTAAAATGGATTGTTGTAAGTTACACGCAACACCGAGTTGGTGTATGATAGATGCAACATTGAGTATAGATTTAGTTCAATGTATAAAAGAACAATGTTTATATTATGTTATATGAAACACCATAAGAATCATTCACTACAAACAAAAATGACTTGTCTTGCGTTACATGCATGTACGACCTTCCAAAATAAATTATTTTGTACAAAATATTGAGTTTCTCTAAACAATGATATATTATTAAAATATGTTTATTTAATGGGATATAAACTAGTTGTTATGAATAGTATTAACATCATTTTTAATTTATAAAACATTAAAATTCATCTTATATATTTTCTAGAACATGATATAATAAAAAAAGAACTTTATAGAAAAAAGTACTTGAAAAAAAAATTTCCCCTATTTAATGGCACACCCATTTTAAATATAGTTTTTGAAAAAAAAAATTATTATAAATGATAAAATAAAATGATTCTTTTGTTAAAGAATATTTAAATTTACTTTAGTTTAATTTTTGGTATTTGTATGATAAGTTTCAATTTTTTTATGAATTGTGAAAGTACATATTTTTTTACAAAAAATGTTATTGTCATTAAATAATAAAATTATGTTTTAGATTAGATTAAAATTTTTATAAGTTAATTTTTATCCACTTATGGATTTTTAAAAGTATTTAATACATGTATTTAGTATATAAACATTTTCCATTTAAAAATGTTTATTTTTTCAAAAAACCCTTATTAGTGAAATTATAACTGTTTTATTTTTAATATAATCTTGAAACTACTATGTATTTAATTTTTAAAATTTGATATCAAAATTGGATTCAGGAAGTCCAAATTTGGTATGTATTTCCCATTTAGTTTTCAACAATGTGAATAGTAACCATGGTAAATTTTATTACTAAGATAAAGGGTAAATTATATAATTTTGGTTAACAAAAATTATAATGACTATAAAATGACCAAAAAATCGAAAAATATTATTGGATGAATTTAATTCAACCCTTAACACATAATTATATAAATTATGTCATTTAATGGACACAAGTATATGAAAATGACTTAAATTATATTTAAATCAAAGAAAGACACAAAGTCTCATTTTCATTGTCTTTAATATCTATAATGTATAATTATATGAAAAAAATGGGTGGTATCAAAGAAAATAAATTTTACTTTTTAATTAATTTTCATATTTCTTGGATATAAAATTATTTTTTATGTTTTGGGGCCATTAGGGAGATATTTAGGTGTTTAAAATATTTTATTTAATGAAAATTTAAGGATATCAGATTCATGTTTTACATAATAAATCATTTTTAAATGAAGGTTATAAAAATAATGAAATAGTCTACAAAAAATATTTGAAATATAAAAACCTTATCTATATCATGGAAATTTATTTGTTATTTCTAGGAGATAATTAATTGTCTTAAAATTTAATATATGGATGATGCAAAAATTATATAAATGATTGAAAATCAATAATTTTTTTTTATTAAAATGATAATAACCATTTATGTGACCAAAAACATTACCAAATTTTATTTCTCAAATATATATTGACCATAATCATCTAATTGTCGAGTTATAGTCCATTTTGATCCATAAAGAAGAGATTAATATAAATACATTATTTTATTTAATGTAATGTTAATATTACCACATTCAAACATTAATAAGTATAAAAATTTTAATGTTGTATTTTTAAGAAGATAAATTAGTCTACATATATTATTATGAAATATAGAAAATTTATAATTATTATAGTATTTTATTTTAAATATTTTTTCATTATATATGTATATTAATTAACAATACATTATTGATGTAGTAAGTATTTTATTATGGGAACATCAAATAAATGATATTAAAAGTATTAATATAAATATAATTTAGGATAATTAATTTTTCCAATTATTCTTATAGATTTCATTATCCCTATAGGGATATGATAAAATATTTGGTTTGAAGATAACTTATTATCTTGATATTTTTATAAATCAATGAAATGAATTGTGTCAAAATTGATAGAATTTATATTTTTTAAAAAATGATTATTACATTATTGGAAAATCATATTTTTTTTTAAAATTATATATTTATTATTATATGGTATAAAATTTCTTAAAATATTCATTTATTTTATAATATACTTCAAATAGGTAAATATTTCACAAATCTACTTTCGAAATAATTGTTACACTAGTTTAAAATTAAATAGAATAAATAAGTGTTAATTAAAATGACAATGCATATATTGACATAAATATTTGTGTAAAATTTATTGGTTGATGATATTACAACGATATCTTATATCAAATAATAAATTGGTACAATTTGGAGGTTTTTATTTGGGTTTAACTTTATTATAAATTAATATATTTAATGTTTCCAAAAGTTCCCCTCAACTCAATTATATAAGGGAACCTCCTCTCCCATATACCCACAAATCATTAATTATTAAAGATCATCCATACCGTACCAATTTCTATTATAAACATCCCGAGTTACATTCAAGTGATTTGATTATTCTCAAAAGACCATATCCAGTTCCATTAATAGGGTATCTAAAGAGAGCTTGTTGAAGAGGAGATAATCTCCTCCACCGATTCTTTCATATTTCGTTCTACATATACTTATACATATAGAGTTTTTTCATTATATAATAATAAATAAATTATCACTTATATACTGAGATATTTTTATAATTATGAAACAACCATATTCAACTTTCTATCCATCTTAAGAAAGAAGAAATCACCACATGTGCGTACGAATAGCTTACCGTCTCCATGATGTGGTGTAATTAGTTTTTTCCTACAACCTTAATTAGATGGATATAAAAATGTATTTAGTAACTTTATATTATTATTATAAAATTATATAAAATTTTAAATATAGTAGACTATTCAAATCGATTCCATTCAACTATAATTGGATTTATATCATTGCTCGTGCATACATACAGCCCATCATCTCCAAAATAAGATGTGATTATTTCTATATGATAACCACTCAAGCATAGTTATATAAATGTATAGAATGAATAAATATGTCATTTATAATATAATTTAATATTGATATAAATATTACTTAGGAAGGAGAACCCAAAATTATTCAACAAAAGATGCATACGATCAGGATGCAGTTAAAACCGGAATAACAAGTAATAATGATTTTATAATAACTAAAAAATAGAATTTGAACATATATGATGACCATGATTCTGGAATATGTTAATAAAATTATCTAAATCATTATAGAGGAGTTTCGGACACCTAGGAATTATATCAGATCTAAGGTAATGAACAATTCCACAATCTCATTGTTTTATGGAATTGTTTATACGTAAGAATTTAAAGGGGTATATTTATCATCCTCATAAATGTTTCCTAAATATATAATATTATATATATACATATACTATTTTAAAATTTTAATTTTTCCTATTGGTTAATTTATATTAAATAGTATGGAAGGAATATTTATTTTTTTGGGAGATATACTTTTTGAGTTTTCCAGTAAGAGTATGAGAAGATTGTTTTTTTACCTTATAAAGTATGAACAGATTTTTAAGTCATACTAATTAATTATTTCCATGATGATTCCTCTAAAATATTTTAATTTTATTTTCAACTAATTATTCTTAATTTCATTGAAGTTGTAGAATAGAAATGTTTTTGTAAAATAAAGAATATTTTCTATTGGAATTAAGCTCATGTGTTTTATCAAAATTATTTTACATATAATATGACATGTGGTTACATTTATATCCCTATTATTACTTTCATTTGAATTTTTATATGATTGAATTATTTTTATGAAATCCATTTATATTATATGGATTGTGTTATTATGGAATGATGTTTAAGAAACCCATAATATTCCTTGGGTTATGCGAAAATAAATGCTTTATGTTTTGTGTAACATAAAAGAGTGATTCCATTACGAGATAGGTGAGACCTATATCTCTTTCCAATGAACTGGTTGTATATTTATATCTCATGATATAGACAAGTTAGTAATGGAAACTAAATCTAGTTCAGTAATATTGGGATGGAATGGAATGTAAATATGGTTCATTAATACATGATTGGAATGACATGTAAACCATGTTTAGTAATGGAATTTGTCAAAATTTATGTTCTTTGCAACAATTAATGGATAATATGGAAATTATATTACGTGTTTATTTGTTTTCCCCAATTCCATGTTTTATTCCAATGATATTTTTTCATGGTTAATGTTACTTTATGATCTATGCCTTATTTTCTGCCATGATTTACTTAATGACTCCTGATATTGATATTTAAACATCATGTTCATGTTTTTGCATTGTTATTTTTATGGTTTTATTTTTGTCCTCAATGATTACAATTAGTGGTTATTTGATCTCACCCTTTTTTGCCTTTTCCCCAAGATATAAAGAATATGTTTAGGCTAAAAAACAAAAGTGGAAGATCTTTATGGGATATGTTGGATATCCTTCACTAAGTTAGAATATTATGTAACAATTTTAAAAAGACACTAAAATAATATGGTATTTGGGTGTCTGTTGGTGTCATGTATTTGGTATTCCACAATATGTAATGTAATGTCCATCTATTTTAAGCATGGGTTGTTAGAATTTCCATTATAGTTATTTTAATAAAAAATAAACCACAATGATATGTTTAATTTCATCTATTTTTAAAATCCACATTATTTAATTTATTATAAATAAATTAGGATTGTTTTCACTAAACCATATTATATACAATCTAGCTCTACAATTTTTTGAAATGGACTCAAATTGATATTCCAAAATGGGGATACACCAATTGTTTTTTTAAATGTCATCTAATAAGAATATAATATAATTTCAAGATTCTTATTCCAATCATTATTATTTTAGAATTATCTCTTAATTATGGTTTTTATTTTTATTTAGTTAAATATTTAATCTTATCCATTCATTTAGGGGTAATAATTCTACATTTTGATCTGCCAAGAACCTTATTTTTTTAGAAATTACCTATGAAGCTATTTTATAAAGTGGGTTCTTTTTTACTAATGACATATTATAGGATTTCTTAGTAAAAAATATATTCTTCTTAAAAAATAAAATGAAAACTCATATTTTATTTTTTATCTATCCCCAACTAAATAAAATTTTGACACATAGTCAATAAATTTCCTAATGTTTATTTCATTGAATGAATCTAAGATTGATCCAATGAAAATTATTTTGTATATATCAAATATATATACAATAATAATTTAGTTTTACGGAATTTCATTACTCTATCCAATATTTCATATCAATTATGATTGATGTTGAAATATCATAAATTTACATACATCATTATAGATTGAGGGATAATATAAAATAATTTGTAAAACATGTTACATTTTTATATCAGATCAATTTTTTACTCTAGCATGAAATGAATAAAATCATTTCAATAATTTATCGAAGAATAGATTTTGTGTATTGAACCCCTCCCACAATAGATTCCCCTCTTGTGTTTTCAATGAAGGAAGAGGGATAATGAATCCCCCGAGTCTGACTTCCAATAGGCCACATGATGGTGACCAACACCAAGTGTATAAAAATCTCACAAAATTAGAGGGATTACCCTTATATAGTATCCATGATCGTGAGATAAGATGTATCAACATCAAAATATATCCATGTCATATATATAAATGAAGAAAAAATCCATCCACCATGCATGATTAAAGTAAAACTCCGAGAAATACAATGAAAAGATCCAATGTTAATACCAAAAGAACAAAGCAGTGCAGCGACAACGAAAATAATAAAATATCTGAGATAGTAGGGTACAACACTATCCCAAATTACTCCTGGAAACATAGAAAAAATATTATATACATTGGATGAGCATATATGTATACTATGTATGAAATCCCAATGTATCTCATGCAAAAGAGGTAGATGTATACAAATGGACCTATGAAAAATAGAAGAGACTAGTGGCACATATCAAGGAATACTACCCACCCTAGCCTCACCAAGTTACACTCAGCAAATAACACAAGTCATGTATGTTAATATAACAAGAACATATATATTTTGGTACCCCACACCACTATTTATAAAGTTAACTGCTCATCCCTAATAGAGAATATCATAACACCACCACGCTCTTCTAAAATTTCCACTATAAAAGACTTCCTTCACACATCTATGACACACACCACATCCTTCCCAAAAATACACACTAATGGAAATCATTATTTTCTAAACACTTGTATACCAACGGTTCGTTATAACCATTGGTATAGGTGTTCTTTACCATCTGTTTTCATAAACCATTGGTAAAGATAGAGTTTTCCAAATGGTTTGATGAAACGATAGGGAAATATTTGTTTTCCCAATATTTTTTAATAACCGTTGGGAAAAAATGCCCCAAATTTGACTAAGGGAGGAGACCCCCCCCCCCTCCCCCCAAATTATAGATTCAGATTGTGAGACTCCCAGAAGAGTTTCCCGAATCCCAGAAGCCCTTGAGAAGCCCCAGCACAGGTGCACCTCTTCCATCTGATCAGCTACCAAGTTACACTCTTTCCACCTCTTCTCAAGGATATCCTTCCACCTCTTCTCAAGGATATCCTTATATTGGCATGGATATCAGTATTCCCTATTTCTAGGGATTTTGGAAAATTTTATGATTCACTACTCCATGAATTGTGCACTCAAATCACTACATCCACGAATTGTGTACTCAAATCCCTACATCAGTTCATAAATTTTTGAGTTAATTTTTTCATTACACATATAAATTTAAAAGGGAA
This sequence comes from Viscum album, assembly GCA_963277665.1. Classification (NCBI taxonomy): domain Eukaryota; kingdom Viridiplantae; phylum Streptophyta; class Magnoliopsida; order Santalales; family Viscaceae; genus Viscum; species Viscum album. The sequence continues at coordinate 1,033,253,394 of OY728150.1, forward strand.
TATTTTCTATTTCTTTTGTTTGAATTTTAAGTATTCATAGTTTTTTAAATCTCAATGATTCAAATATTACAGCCTCATGTATATGAACTCATAAGACATTGTTTGTAATATCTATTCATAGTATTTCATGAAAATCACTCCTTTAATTAAGATCATGTCAAACATGAAGATCTTATTCATCTTAATTTTTGTACACCATGTGTATTACATAACAATTATGTTTCATGTTTCTATAAAAATCTATTTATATATATATAATGAAATTATGTTCACATATCCTTTTCGTAATAGAACATATGAAGTATCTTCTTGAACATTGAAAAATAGTATGTGGTCCCTAATCATTCTTCACAGAAGGAATAAGAGATAATTAACCATACAATCCAATGTTATTTATGAATAAAATATCTACAACCGGAACTCTTTGTGGGACCTCTCCATTTCCCATGTAGTACTTCTTCCTTCTTCATGAAACTAATTCACAGAATGTCAAATTTTCAATATTAATGAATATTAGTTTTCCTAATATAACCATTAATCATTATGCCTTCAACATCATACATGAGTTATTCAATCACATTTTTAAAACACGATGATCTTTTTCACTAATTTGGGGTTCCTCAAAATGATTGAGAAAATCAGAAAAACGCATGTATATAATCGTGCTTATCATATTGTTTCATGGATATAAGTTCATCTCGAAAATCCTGACCGCGTGGTTCAAATATCAATAGGACCATGGGATTATTATTCTTCACACAAATGAAGTTGCTTTCTGCAACTATGTTTTTTTGTTTTCACATTTGATTTGGTAGAAAGGGGAGCTTTGTGGTCATTAATCATGGTTTTGGGTGGTCATTTAGGATGTAAGATATTATGAATTAATATTACTTGATATATCCAATATTATTATTGATATTTGTTCAATTTTCTTATCATTGACAAGTTATGTTGTTTAATATGTTGTTATTAATGGTTGTAATAATGACGATATGGTATAAGGGTTCACAAGGTGTGTATAAAGGTTGACATGGTGTCTACGATATTCTAGTGTCCTTGGAATGTACATGGGAATGTACACATAGTACATGACTTGTTTATCAATGTAAATATACATGGACAATCCCTTATGGTGAAAAGTATGTTTGGCCAAATGGGGTGATGAGGACGTCCCATTTACACAAGGCTTTGTTTCATGGGTATTCCCACATGATGTGTTGGACATAATACAGAGTAGGTAGTAATTAGCTCAGTTAAAACACTTTCATCCCTGAAATTAAAGACTACATGGATAAATGGAAGAACCCATGTTCTAATGACATGCCTAACATGGATTCTAACTCACCTCACCTAAAAATAAACTAGAACACTGGTAAAATTCAAGAATTCATCCAACATGTACACTATAACATTGGTTAAATGGAAAAAATTATCCTCGTTACTGAATTCCCCACACATTTTTGCAAAAAACCATCATTCACGAACATCATTCTAATGTATAGGATTTTCAAAAAACACATAGCCCTTAAATGTCATGTAATCATAGTAGGAACTGATTTAAAGTTTTCATGTTTATAGGTGGAATCATTTTAGCTTTGGATAATACATTCTTATAACTATAGACTAGAACCCCATTCAGTGTTTTGAGGTCCACCCAAGACAACCCCCTCCTTCCTGGACCCGGGACAACCCCCCCTCGTTCCTGGACCTTGGACAGCCCCCCACCCTCCTCCATGGACCCCAGACAGCCCCCCACCCTCCTTTCTGGTTCATGGAGAGCCCCCCTCTTACCTAGTCCCTGGATAGCCCCCCACCCACCTTTTTGGACCCAGGACATCCCCCTTATTCCTGGAACTTGGATAGCCCCCACCCTCTTCCCAGGACCCCGGACATCCCACCACCCTCCTCCCTGGACCCCGAACATCCCAAAAATCATTATTCATATGTGAGACAAAACACAATAGAACTTGAAGGTCCCTCTCTAATGAGTGATCATCTGGGTTCAGGTATCTAATGAGTGGAATCCTAGTTTTGGTCGTCACAATTCATGTATATCCTTTTTATAAGTGTTTCTAATCAAATCCATACCTATAACTATTGAAGGTCCCTCTCCAAAATGAATTGGGACACGATTCAATGAATACACCCTACCATCCTATAATCTATGGACCCAAACCTAGGATCATTTAATCCATGGTTAAGGTGAAACTTGATGAGTCCATAACTACTTTTGATGTTATCTTTATCCTAATCCTCATCCTGGTCTCCCTAAAGAAGTTAAAGTATAAAAATAATGTACTCCCAACAAGGCCCTTAAGGATTATGTATTCCTTGATCCACTTCCAATATCTTACTGGGAAATCCTTTAATATATGCATTAGAAATTATGTATCTTATTTTCTTATATACACTGTATTTTGTTGTATTTCTTAATATGATTTTCATATAGAGTAATGTGTCAGTTATGCTTTCATTTAAAGAAAACAACTGTCATTTACCTAAATATTTTTTTTAATGAACGTAAATATTATTAATTTTTTTTGAAATAACTTATTGCAATTTTTCTATAGAATGGATCGAAGTTGGATGTATGAAACTGATTCGATTTCAACCAAGTATCAAAATAATTTGAACAGCTTTTTAGATTTTTCATTTCACAGGGATTCAGATAGTGGTCGCATACACTGCCCATGTTATAATAGTGTTGCAAGACCTTGGCTGAGTTGTGATGTAGTTAGAAATCATATAACCAAATATGGTTTCCAAACAAACAATTATGTGTGGTATCACAATGGAGAGAAAATAGAATCTCAAAATGTTGATGATCCCAATGATAGGACTGAATTGAAGAGTTTGATATATGATCAGTTTCCATTTATTTAGCATCATGAGAAGGAAAGTATGTCTAGGGAATAGGAATTTGATACAAGAACACATGATGCATCCAATGAAAATGATGATGTTGATAGGGTGAAAAATTTGAATGATGCTGCGACAACTCTAGTATATCAGCAATGTGGTAAAATGAAATGGTTGAAATTTTTAATCTGGTTGTTTCATGGGAAAACTATGTATGGGATTTCAAATAATACAATCGATTACATTCTTACCTCCATGAAGGACTTACTTCCAGATGATGTAGATATTCCCTCAAACAACTATATGGTATGGAAGTTAGTTGATGAACGTGGATTCTCAAAAAAAAATCATGCTTTCCCGAATGATTGCAACTTATTTTGGGATAAAACTGCTGAATGAAATGATTCTTTCAAATGTGTAACCTCCCTATAGAAGACAAAATATAATGGGACACCATCTCGTGTGCCACAAAAAGTAATGTGGCACTTTCCACAGATCCCCAGATCACAGAACCTTTTCATGTCTGATGAAATATCAGTAAAAATGAGATGGCTTGAAACTGAGAGAAAAAACAATAATAAAGAGTTGGTTCACCTTGCAGATGGATTTTCATGGCAGAGATTTGATTATCAATATCCTGAATTTGCAGACAACGTGCGTAATGTGAGAATGGGTATTTCATGTGACGGTTTTAATCCATTTGGGATGATGCTTACCTCACAAAACACATTTCTGGTTTTCATACACATTTATAACCTTCCCCCATGGTTGTGTATGAAAACGCCTTACACTTTCTTGAGTATACTGATATCCGGCCTTTCTAATCCCAACAATGATATATATGTAAACATGGAACCTTTAATAAAAGAGTTGAAACTTCTTTGGGATGTGGGTGTGCCCACACACGATGCATGTTCGAAAGACATATTTCAGATGTGTGTTGCACTTATGTTGAAGATCGTTGATTTTCCTGCTCAAGCAATGATATCTGGATGGAGCACAAAAGGAAAATTTTCATGTCCTATTTGAATAAAGAATACTCAATCAATAATACAGAAATATCATCGTAGTTTTAGTTTTATGGGACATCGATAATTCTTTCCAATGAACCATCCATATAGAAACAATCATCGAAGATTTGACAATACCATGGAGACTGATGATCTACCTTAGCGTATGTCTGGAAATGATGTGCATAATGAACTAAAATATTTCAGTTATTCATTTGGGAAGGGAGTAATGAAATCTAGAAATAGGAAAAATGTTTCCAATGATACCTGTTATAATTGGAAGAAGAAGATTTTATTATTTGAGTTGTCGTATTAGTCAACTATCTTGTTACATTATTTCTTAGACGTAATTCACATTGAAAAGAATATATGTGAAATGTTTCTTTCGATTCTTCTAAATATCAAGGGGAAGACAAAAGTTGATTTACGATCTCAGAGTGACTTGGTAGAATGGGGGATCAGACCAGAATTGCATCATGTCTGTATCAGTGAAAATAAATGGCAAGTTGCATGTTCTTATTATGTGATGACACATACTGAAAAAAAACCAATTTATGGAAGTGCAAGATACCATTAAACTTCCTGATGGTTTTTGAAGCAATATATCAAAAAAGGTCAACAGAAAAGTGTTGCAGCTGAAATCTTTGAATAATCATGATTGTCACATCCTTTTGCATGATTTGATTCTAATAGCAATCTGTAATCTCTTGTCAAATAACATAAGAGCCTCGGTTATTCATTTGTTCTATTTGTTTATAGATCTTTGTGCAAAGAAGTTTTCCAAATCCTTCTTGTAAAAATTGTTGGCAGAGACACCATTAATTTTGTGTGAGATAGAGAAAATATTCCTCCATCATTTTTACATGCATGTTTCATCTGATAGTCCATCTTCTGACCGAAATAATTCTTGGAGGACCCATTTCTTTCCATTGGATGTATCCAACTGAATGAATCATGTACACATTGAAATCATATGTTCGGAACATGAATTATCCAGAAGGTTATATTGTGAACGGTTACTTGTCTCAAGAATGTATGGATTTCTCTTCAATGTATTTTTCTGATCTTACTACGAGAATAAACAGACCAATGATAAATGAAGAAGAAAAGTATGAGAAAATTGAACCTAGTTTTCCATCACTTCCTCAAATAGGAGGAATTCCAGGATCATATACATTGGAAACATTAATCCTTGAAGAGAGAGAGAAGGAACGACGCACAGTGTTGTTCAATTGTGATTTGTTCAATGAGTATATCAAGTAAGTAAATTCTACACGTATCTCTTATCTTATCTCCTATAATTTTAAATATTTGGTAAAATATTTTTATTTTTATCTACAGGGAACATAAATAATTGATATATAGAGGGAATCATTCTTTATATTTGAAAATGAATGTGACTTTTCATAGCAATGGGTTTTGTGCTTGGTTGAAACTGAAGGTAAAAATATTTTTGTAATAACTAAAATAAATAATATTTAATTAAGTTTACTATTTTTTTATATTTCAGGTATCGAGTGTTCCCATAGACTCTGTTTCTGAGAAAATAAGAGCTTTTTCTTTGGGTCCTAATACCATGGTTCATGCTTGTAAATCACTTGTGATCAATGGATACAAATTTATTATCACTGAACGAACAAGAAATATGAGAACAATGAATGATGGTTTATGCTAACTACCACAATAGACTGTTATGCCAGTTCATCAGATAATAGACCTCATTCTGAAAATGTAGCTTATTGTAGAGTCATGGAGAAAATAATAATTTAGGATTATTACTCACATGGTTGAATCCCGATGATGAAATGTCAATGGTTTGATTCAATGACAAGGCATGGACCCTTTACTGATTATTGTGGATTTCGAGTTATTGACACGACTCGCGCTCTTGCCACCGATGAACCATATGTATTGGAATCAATGGTGAAACAAGTTTTTTATGTAAAAGATCATCATCATCCTTAATTCAGTGTAATTATTAAAGAAAATCCTAGACATTTTTTTGATGATGGTGATGATGAAGTTAACACTATCCCTAATACAATTGGAAGCAATCCATTTATTACTTATGATGACTCCAATAGGTCAATTTTTGTAGTTGATTGTGAACCCAAAGTTGTGGTGGGAAATATAAAGAATCATATAGTCGTGTTCTCACCTACATGTTTCACCTACATCATTCAGAGTTTTTATCCTAGTACTTACCATAAAACCACCATAAATCTTATGTTTCTCTATGATTTTTTATCTGAATGGTCTTTATATATTTTGTTTTTTTGGGTTACACATTAGTTATCTGTTTCTAATTACTTGCATATTTGTTTTCATTGAAGGAAATGACACCCATTGAAGAGAGTCGGTGGAGAATGATTATAGAAAATAATCATCGCATGAAACAGATGGGTGTTCCTCCACTCATCCCTATTGTGAGTATTTTATTTCAAATATATATATTTCAATAACTTATAATATCATGTGTTTGCTTTTGTGTTAACCTTTTTTTCCGGATCCACCCCCTAGATGAGAGATATTCGACGAGGTGCCTAATATTGCTCCTAGTACAGAGGTTGGTGGTAGGAGGGGGGGTGGTGTCATTGATAGACGATCATCTGGTGGTCCTGGTACTCAGGCCGGTGGTACGACAACTCATGGTGCGAGAGTTAGACGATCCAATGGTCATACCGGATTAGACTATACCCCTACAATAGATGTATCTTCTACACCCCATTTTGATCCTGGTGTGTCTTTAGGGACACACATGATATTTTGGCCTCCGATGTTTACACTACTAGTTGGCCAGATCTCTGTTCCATCATCTTTTTCTTCTGGTTCATTATCTCCGAGCTATTATATTCCACCTTCTTCGACTCCTGCTCCAACACAGTATGTGGCTGAGGAGCATACACTGAAGGACACTCCACCTATACAGGATATTCCTTCAGCTTCTGCACATCCATTGACACCCATTGATCAGACTACCACAAGTATATTTATATAAATCTAACAAATTTTTATATGAAAATTTATTTGTATTATAACATGTACTGATATTTTTTCATTAATCACAGATTCATCTACAGATAGGAGGCAGGGGAAGGGGTGTTCTCATTTGCATACAGTATGTAACCACCAAAAACAGTTGATGGTTGAATATAATGACAATGGACACATGATTGATAAATTTGGGCAGGAATGTCAGGGTGTTTTGGTGACGCTAGCCAAATACTCCGACATCATTATGGTCATCCCTCTCTCATGGAGACATCTACCACACAAAGCCAAGGATAATGCATGGGCACAAATATGGGTAAAATATATATTGGATTTAATGTAGTATTTTTTTGTATTTATATGAAATAATCTATTGGGTGTCAGCTTCGGTTTATCTTCTCTGATGGCGAAGGTGCATGACCAGTGTGTTTAAAGGAGATGTGAGAGATTTAGAGAGATTATAAGCATGAGTTGAATGTTGGATAGTGTGATGGAGTGGGCATGGAGTTGGAGACATTACCTGTTGTGTATGACTACCCGATGGAGCAATATCTCCAAATGATTACCCATTGGGAGACTTCCAAATTTAAGGTATTAATCCAATTTGAGGTATTTAAATGACAGTTTTCATATTTTGAATTAATATTACCTTATTTATTCTTAAACATTATTTAGGAATATTCTAAAAAAAACAAAAAGAAAACATTGATTCAAAGCAATACCACCATACTCTGGGGCACACAACTATGTCAGATCATGGGAGGCAACTCGTACGATATAGTTGTTTATAATACTTCTTTAGGACTTTCCCTTTTTATTGTTTCCTAATTAAATTATGTGATTTATTGAATATTGAATATATGATTACAATTTAACTTTATATTGTTTCAATGTCATTACAGAAGCAAATATTTAATATTGAAGGACATATCCCGCAAGAAATTTTTTTTGCTCGAGTAGAAGGAAAAAATATGGAACTGCTGTTAATGAACCGACACAAGAAAAGACTGTAAGTCTTAATTTGATTATTTCAAAGATTAATATATATTTTTAAATATAATAATCCATTAATATTTTTTAACAAGATGCTATATAAGACCTTGATGCCCAGGAGCCTTACAATTTAGGTCCACATGATCATTTATATCAGGTTTTGGGAGATGAGCACTCTGGTCGAGTATGCTGCTAACCTCGTAAGAATATAATCCCGACAAGGTATTGGTCTTCTATAGGTATCCATTCTATTACCACTGAGTTGGAACAGGTCAAGGAGCATGCAATACATTCTGATAAAAGGGTCACATAGTTGGAAGAACATGTTCAAATGAGGGAGTAAGAATTTATGAAACTGATCAAAGATTTATCTTCATCACTTCCACCAGAGGACAGAACGACATGTCAGACATATATGTCCTCGATGGTTGCATTATCCAATACACCAGGCAGCAGTTCTAGTGGCAGTCGATATGATGACGTTCCTAGTGATAACAAGGATGCTGAAGAGGACGAGGGCGAGGATGAGGATAAGGATGAGGGCGAGGGCGAGGATGGGGTCGAGGGCGATGATGGGGCCGAGGGCGAGGATGGGGCTGAGGATGAGCATGGAGAATATGACAAGGATGACGAAGAGGATAGAGAAGGCAGTGAGGATGAGGCTGATGATGAAAGTGGTGATGGTGATGGTTATCACATGCAGATTGATGCATTACATTTTTGAATTCTGTATAACTATTTATTTTTTAACGTGGTTTTTCACTCTGGTATGGATATTTCTTAATTCAGTATAACTCTTTATTTTTGACAAAATATGGTAGCCTAATGATGTTATAATGGTTTATGAAGCTTCTAGGGATTTTTCGGATCTCGGAACCCCGGTCGGCGTAGAAAAACACTATGCCTCACTGTTAGAAAAACATTATGCCTCACGGTTAGATAATAACATGTTGTTTCTTTATAGAAGCCCCTGGAATAGGTCTCATAGAACACTGGACACTTTTTTACATCCTTTTATAACCAAAATAAGATCATTGAATAATTATTTCATCCACTAATGCTTCTCCCAAGTCTATCCTTCCAAATATGTCTTCTTTGGGATAATAAACATTATCGAATACCTCTATTAAGGTTGGATGGCTAAAAAGTACAAGCATCAACCAAACATCATCCCTTACTACCATATCATACCAACAAGATTTTATGTAATAATTTTTTAAAATAACTAGTGCATGATTTACCAACTCAAAAAAGTGGTTAGAGAACTCTAGAATAGTACGCTTCACTTTCTCCAACTTTAGAAACTCCAAAGTATTTTACACGTGTAATGTTTCACGATAAAAATCTGGATAAATATCATTTTTAATGAAACCCAGGTAAGACCCTTGTGAAAACTATCCTATACTATAGAATCCCAACAAATTCATTCTGGTCATTTGTGACATGAACGAGTTAACCGCACCTCAATCCGATTCATGGTTTCACTGGTACCACTCAAAGTGTCTCACTTTTATTTTGAAATGGACTAAAATTTAAGCAAAACAACAACTGGCATATGGAAAACAAACCAAAAGCATCATAATTCTGATGAATAATTAGAACAACAATCCATGGGTAATTTTTGACATGTACGAGTCAACCCCGACTAAATCCGAGGCATGGTGTGGCAGGTGTCACTCGAAATGCCTATCTTTTGTTTAAAATGGACACTGTTTAAAGTAAAAAACCAAAGCCAAACAAAAATCTGACCAAACATGTTATGATTGTGTTGATACATTATCACAACTATCCATGGATCATTTGTGACGTTTACGAGTCAACCGTGCCTCAACTTAAGGCACGGTTTGGCTGGTACCACTCAAAGTGTCTCACTTTTCTTTGAAATGGACAACATTTTAAGTGAATACAACAACTCTTATTTGAAAAACTAACCAAACGCATTTTGATTCTGTTGATAATTCAGGGAAACGATCTATGGGTCATTTGTGACATTTACGAGTCAACCCTGACCCAATAAAATGCATAGTGTGGTGGGTATCACTTGAAGTGTCTATCATTTTTTTTAAATGGACAATGTTTTAAGTAAAAACAACAGCCATACAGAAAGTCGACCAAATGTATTCTGATTGTGTTGATACTTTAGAACAATGATCCATAGGTAATTTGTGATGTGTACGATTTAACCGCGCCTCAATCTGAGGCATGGTTTGGCCGGTACCACTCAGAGAATCTCAATTTTAATTGAAATAGAAAACATTTTAAGTGAAAACAACAAGTAGCATATAGAAAACCGAACAAACGCATTCGGATTCTGTTGATACTTCAAGACAACGATCCATGGGACATTTGTGATGTGTAAGAGTCAACCCAGACTCAATTCGAGGCATGGTGTGGAAGGGATCACTCGATGTTTCTATCCTTTGTTTAAAATGGACACTATTTTAAATAAAAACAATAGACATATAGAAAACCGACCAAACATATTCCAATTGTGAGAATACTTTAGAAAAATGATTCATAAGTAATTTATGACGTGTAAAAGTAAACCATGCCTCAATCCAAGGCAAGGTTTTTCCAGTACCACCCAAAGTGTCTCTCTTTTATTTGAAATAGAAAACATTTTATGTGAAAACATCATCTAACATATGGAGAACCGACCAAACGTATTCAGATTCTATTGATACTTTAGCGAAATGATCCATCGGTCATTTGTGACATGTATGAGCCAACCCCGCCTCAATCTAAGGCATGGCGTGGCCAGTACCACTAAAAGTTTCTCACTTTTGTTTGAAATGGACAAATTTTTAAGTGAAAACAACAACTGACATATGGAAAACCGACCAAATGCATTCAGATTATGTGGATACTTCAGGAAAACAATCCATGGGTCATTTGTGATGTGTACAAGTCATCCCTGCCTCAATCCGAGGCATGGTGTGGCCCGTATCACTCGATGTTTCTGTCTTTTGATTAAAATGGACATCATTTTAAGTAAAAACAACTGGCATATGGAAAACCGACCAAACATATTCAGATTGTGTTGATACTTGAGCACAAGGATCCATGGTCCAGCCTCACACAATCCACTTATATTGTGAGGAACTCCTACCCCTATTCTAAAACACATTTCATTTATTACGCCAAGGACAACTACATTCCCTAAGTCATACAATCTCATTGATACACACCCATTATCATCATCACTAAGTTCAGAGACACCCGCCCCAAACCATGAGACATTATATTTGTGTTTGGTTGAATTCATTTACCCATTTCTTTATTTTGGGGTTATTAGCTTCTAATTTCCTTATTCAATCGTGTTTGTGTTATAGAAATGCAATTTTGTATTTATTATTAATTCTGTATAAACCATATAATAACTTTTTCAGTTTTTTATGTATTGTATTCATAATTGATAATTAAATTATATATGTATTCAATTCAGTATTCAATTATGAATTGAATTTTGGATTTCAAAATTAATTTTCCCTCAGAATGGAAATCTAAATCAATTATGTATGTTTATAATTTCCTTATGAGTTATGTTTTCATTCTATATGTGTATAGTTTCTGGACGGTGGAAACTAATTGATTTAGAATTATGTTTTTCATTTTATATGTTTTCATTTTAAGTATGTATTAAATTCAGGTCTGGAAATGTAGGCCTAGAAATCACTCAAAGAGGCCTGGACAGAAGCAGCTCACCACTCACAACAGCTGCTCCAAGCAGCCTGCTGTTGCAATTTCCCAGCATGACTTATGCCAACGGTTGTAAACTGTTGGCATAGGGAGTTTTATACCAACGGTTCTATAGAACCGTTGGTATAAAACATCCAATAATATATCTAGAATACTCTCTTTACCAACAGTTTCAAACAATTGGTGAAAAATTTATACCAACAGTTATGTAAACTCGTTGGTATAAGGTGAATATCCTAAGAAATGCCAAAGGTTTTCCAAAAACCGTTGGCATATCTCTTTCCATACGCCTTACTTCCCCATGGTTTGGATAACCATTGGTATATATTATACCCAGAGTTATCCAGCCTTTACCAACGGTTTTGAACCATTGGTAAAGACTTATTTTCCAGTAGTGACATGGGCCACAATTACATCACATTTTTCTCACATGAACATGGGCCACAAAACCACAACCTCATCTTGAAGACACCTTAGAAATCGCAATGTATATCATCCATAAGTCACCTAGGATTAAACACCTCACTTGAAGACACTTGGTCCTCAAAACTGCACAACAACCTGCCCAATGAATATTTGGCCATGAATGCCTAGAAGAGTCCAAAGAGAAGAACCAATAACCATCCATCGATCCTCCACCCAATATGTTGGAAAAAAACACTCATCCCCATGAGATGGGGGTGTTCAGAACATAGTGATCATCTATAGTTGGGTGTGCATAGAAATAAAAATGAAAAACAAGTGTATATATATGTTTACCAAATTTCCATCCCATCCTATGGGTTTTTAAACCACACAATGAGTCCGCACAAAACTACAGTTACTTCCACCTCTAATTTATAACCACACAACCATCCACATAAATAATTCATAACCGCCAAAAATTTATATAATGAATCGTCATTATTTAGTTAGAATTCCATTATAATTGTTCCATTCCTACTCTAAAAACTACCAAAATTATCACACATTATAATGGAGAAGTAACTGTATCAACCCCTACTAAATCCATATAGGGAAGGAAGAACCATGGTAAAATAATCCACTATAACACCCATTCCTAATATATCATTCTATAAAAAAACATGATGGATCATCCAAATAAGGTAAAACCATCATTCTTCAAAGTAATCTCTCCCAAACCATCCTCGGTAGTTTATCTTCATGAAAAGAACCACATCCATCAAAACAAAAAAAAAACTTAACTACGTTGCAGTCCAACTGCACAAACACAACATGTCCAACAACCGTAACACAACCCAAACGTAGTAAAACTATAAAAAAAGATCACCCATTACTCAAAAAACCAAACTCCCAACTTTTGATTCCATTACACCTCCTGAAGAACCCCATACACACAACCACAACGTCAGCCACAATACCACATAACTAACATAAAACACAAACCCGAATAAAACCATGCACAACACACAACAACACGAAACAAAAAAGATGTATTCATATTTAGATACACTTTTTCTTTAATTAAACTTTCATAATTTAGTGGTGATCAAAACACATGTTAAATCATATGGTATCCATTTATTAAACCATGTACACATTATTATTCCCATTTTCATATTTTCAGTTATTCAACATAAGTTCAAACATCAAGTATAAATAATCTCTTGTACTCTATTGAAGACTACTATCATCCATGATTTTCAAAGGGCTTACCACCCATAGGATTTATAACATGGATCACATATAAAAGATAAAATTAAATAAAACATTTTCATCATCATCACGAACCATAATTTATTACTAATGTAATGGAACCAATTATTAGAATAGGTCTGTACATCTTCATAACACTATTAACTAAGATTGGGATATGACCTCATTTTTAAAGGGATATTAGCTCACCAAAAATGCATGATACATAAATAAAGTGAGATGAAGGTATCCCTACATAGAAGAATATGTGATTATCAAATCCTTATTATGCCAAAATAGGGGGTCAAATATGGATCATAAAAGACTCCAAGGAAAACTAAAACTGAAGGCCCTATCCAAACACATGATTCCATAGGGAATAAAGGCTCTGGTTCAACAAAGAGAAATGGAAACACGTAATGATGAGAAGATATTGGATTAGAATAGAAAGATACACAATCAATGGAAGGGATATGTTTTAAAAGTATATAAAAGTTTGATCATGATCACGATTTTTTGGGATGACTATTTCAAATCCCCCACGAACCTTAGGAATATAATATAGAATTCATATCCATAGAAAAATCTTTAAAACAACAAAAATATGATAGTTATATCATTTAACATCAAATTAATCATAAGAGGGATGAAACTAAAAAAACATGGGAAAATGAGACTTACCCATGAAAGGATGAGTTACTGATGCATGTCACTGATTGCTGAGACACTATCAGGTGACTCACAGTTGAACAAGTTACTGACAAAACCCACTGAAATGAACCACTTACTCCACCTACCGACTCCACTCACGGACGCATGACCTATCGACACCCTACCTATTACTTCTCAATATACCAATTCATATCCTATAGATTCATGACCTTTAGACACTCGACCAACCAATGGAAAACTGGATTTTTGGAAAACACTATAAATAAGTCATTGAGACAACCTAAGAAACCTCAAATTTAGGATTTTCACAATGTAATGGAATGAAGAGGTTCAAGACATTACATCAGATACCTACCAAACTATTATTTCCCTTGAGATATCAAACAAAACCCTAATGATAGGGGGGTCTGAACAACCATCCCTTAAGATACATCTCAGGGAATATTCCCCACATGAAACAAAACTATGTTTTGGACATCCTGAGGATGATTGAAAAAACAACATATATTGTTGGAAGGATAGAGTGAAACCTCAATATACATGAACACCTCCTCATACATATACTACCACAAACTGCCACACAACCACCACACAAGCATAAGAATTACTCTGTCTGGACACATGAACCAGAAACTTCCATCCTCTATGTTGAGATTATTTCTGCTCTAGGAAGCATTGACTCGCCTGAATGGGTTTAATGACATCTCAATTAAATTGTATTGATTAGGAATTGGGTCCTCCTAATTTCTCATGTTACTACTTAGTCATGAATTCTACCACACACAAAAAAGTTATGAAAAATATTAGTTCATTTAAACAAGGTTCAAAAATTACATCACAAGGAAAAACACACCATGGAAAAACTCAATACAACTCTGGGTACAAAGCACACATAAAATATTCACTCTCCTAATTACTCTCCTTGAGGACACTAGGCCTCCACAAAACACAAGAATAGGTAATGGTCTGACCATGAATCACCTTCTCTCGATGATCCTAGATCTTCATTAGTCATTCCACGCAATTTGTGTCATCCTAAATATCCATCTCCCCTTAGTCAACGATGTGGGAGTCATCGTGAATATACCGATGAAGATGAGATACATAAAAATGTCACAGATCCTCACCCATTGTGTTGTTAATTCTAACTACTATTCCACCTCACCAAATCACACCAACACATCATCTTTCATGATGAACTGAGGAGAAATATTCCCCCCTTACTGAACCTCTTGTTCCCTCATTAGGGGGAAACCATTAAATACACATGGTTTCCATCCTCAAAATCCAACGGTATCCTCAAACGACTGGAATTTGACTTCTTCATGTCTTGAGATTCTTTCATCCTCTTGTTCTTGAGGTAAAACTTCTCCATTTTTTATACAACACATCTGGCCCAAGAATTGATGTTTCCCCAACCTCTTCCTAGCACAATGGGGAATGAAATGGATATCTTTACGATGCTTGAAATGGTTCCATTCCAATGATAGAGTGATAAATTTTATTATAGGACAAATCTAAAATGGGAAAGTGTCATACCCATTATCCTCAAAAGTTTAGAACATAAGCATGAAACATATACAATAATGTATAGATGGTCCTCATTGACTGCCCATGTGTTTGAGGGTGAAAAGTTGCAGTGAGTTGTAACTAAATGCCCAAACCACGATGTTACCACTTCCAAACATGTTACTTAAATCAAAAATCTCGATCCGAGATGATGGACCTCGTAACACCATGATGTCATACTACTTCTTCCACTGACTTTTTTTCCAAGGCATCCACTACACTCGACTCCTAAATTTCTATGAAGTGAGTTGGTCTATTCAGAAAATCCACAACTACCCATATTGTATCACGACCTCCATATACCATTGGCGGCCCTGTGATGAAATCCATCAGTATTTCACCCCACTTCCACTTAGGAACATCTAGTGGTTGTCGCAAACCTCCCAGAACACGGTGCCCAGTCATCACCTGCCGGCATACTAGGAATCCTTCCACAAACTAGGCCAATTCCCACTTTATCCCAGCCCACCAAAACTATTCCATCATTCCATGGGACATCTTGTAAAATCCATAGTGTTCCACTAGATGGGATTTATGGAAATTAGGGAGAATCCCCTCACACATCACCATAAAGACAAAAAACAGTCCAAAAAAACCCATCTAATTATATCCATTTCCATGCCATCCTTCCAGAGGATCACCCCGGTAAACATGATCATACATCTCTTCCACCATTGAGTCTCCCGAGTAAGACTCCTCCACCTTCTTCCTCATACATCATTGCAATATTATCTAGAGATAACAAATTATACCTCAATCCATTTCTGAATGCAGGTGCAAGGCATCCCTCTCCTCCATCACCATCCAAGCATTCACAGATTCTAGAACTACCTCCTGTTGTGACTTCCATCTTAAGGAATCTTCTAGGACATTCTCCATTCCTAATGTGTAAGGCATCTTGATTTCATAATCCAATATAATATCTAACAAACTTATCTTTCACAAGTTTAGATCTCACTGGGAAAAGATATTCCTCAAGATCTTGTCATCTATGAAGACCATAATGTGTCCCCAATGTGGTAATGTTGTTGTAATGTCAGTATGGACACTACTGCTACTAAATCTAGATATATGGAGACATAGTTTTGTTTGTTTTAATGTAACTCCCTAGACACATAAGAAATCACTCCTCGATGTTTAATAAATAGTTACCATTAGACCATAAGATAATTATTAAAAAACACTTCGATCATCACCCAATAATCTTAAATCTAAGGCACTGGAGCACTGAATAACATCCCCTTCATGTAGTTGAAAGATGTCGGACACTACCCACTATACAAAAGTACTGGTCTTTTAGGGTTTCATCCATCAATGCAGTGAAAAGTTACGATAAATATAGAAAATATATCTTGTAATAGGCTTAAAGACTGACAAAACATCAATTCTCAGACACATTATTGGGTGCTTCAGAAGAAACAACTTCTTATAAATTTTATAGGTCCATTACTACATCCTAATGTAACACCATATTTCCAAGTAATTTCCACTCTCTCCAATAAAACATACACTGGGATATCATTTAGTAGAGATGACGGAATCTAAGGAAAACTAGTACAATACTGATATTCTCAGTATCCTCCTCCTCTAGCTTCATGTTAAACTAGATATCATCACTAAATACGATGGCGAATTGGTACAAAAACTCTTGGAATATAGAGTTCATGATCCCCAGGAACACGACTAGTGTTTTCGTCACACTGAATGACATAACCCCAAACTCGAAGATCCCATTCCTACACCTGAATTCAGCCTTCAAGATATCACCCTCCTTCAATATCAACTAGTGATTCCCAGACTGCAGATCACTCATAGAAAAACAACTAACTCCTCAACTATTCAAAAAGATCTTCTATCCTCAAGAGAGCATAATTGTTCTTGATAATCACCTAATTCATCCTCTGTTAGTCTATGAACAACCTTATGACACCATTTTCCTTCTTTGTGAAAAAGGTTAGAGAACCCCATGGAGGTACATTAATCAATATAAATCCCTTCTACATCATGTCATTAATTTGAATCCACAGCTCCCATAACTCATATGGTTCCAACTAATAGGGAGCCATCGAAATCAGAGACGCACAAGGATGTAAGTATATCATGAACTCAACATCATGTCGTGGTGGTAGAGTCACAACCTCCTCAGTGAAAACATCCATGAATTCCCCAAAAACTCTCAGAGCTTCCACCTTATCAGAATTTACCAATCCCACTGACTTCTCAGTAAACAGGGAAATAAGAGTCTCTGCATGGAGACTTCCCATTTAGAAACTCCACTAGTAAAATAAATATAGATGTTTTCCATCCATGTCTTAAAACACGACTCTTATCCAGAAGTATTCGATGGTAGAATGCATGAAAAAACAACAATTTGATTCCAATGATAACATTGTATGACTGCATATATAGTATAACGATGCCCCCACTGGACCCATGTCGCCCAAACACCAGTGTGTATCCCTAGAAGACACCAAAAATGTTTGTTTTACCATGGAATAGAGTACTCAATGCCAAAGGAATATAATTCCTCTCTATGTATAGTCCTAGATCATAGACTAGATCAGGTGAAATGAAGTAGTGAGAACACCGAGAAAAAAAATGAACATGAAAGAGTATGGAAAAAACCGATCGTACCTCAAATGTTCTCTAGCCCTTCAGAAACTACTACCTATATGGTGTGTAATTGGTGATGCCAAATTCATTTACCTCATTTCTAACCATCGCCTCCCCGGCCATACATGGCTCGAGGTCCCTAAGAAACACCATTTGATTGGACTCTACCAACTCTATCTCCTCTCTGTGGAGTAGAAGCTTGTTGTCCCTAATATTGAAACGACGTGGATGACAACAACTAACGAGGCCGACAGAAAACCTACCAACCTACGATATACTGAGAACTATCATGAATAAACACTGAAGGGCCATGTGACCTCTATAAGTGAAACACATCATTCCCAATCATATGGGAGAATTATGAGAATAAGAATGTCGAAAAAAACGGTTGGGGTTGACTCCCCATTGTACAAAATCTCTAAGATCCTAGAACTGAAAACATATTGTTAGAAGCCTTTCCCTTCTTATAACCATGCTAGATCGTATCACATGGTAGACCATGTCAGGAGTGCATCCTCTCAACCACTTCCTACTTCATCTAAACCTCTAGGAATGCTGTAAATGTGAATGGAGTAACAAAATTCTGTAGAGAAGGAAGAAGTGACTCCTCTAAGCATCTCATAGAAGATTCCTAATCCAAAAATATATTTGGAGCAATGTGAAGGAGGCAATTTAACATGATCCACAACTCTCACACTGACTTAATCACCTGTTATAGAGAGAGTATCTTGTATCTCTTCTCAGCCTTAAAGGTCAATGAAAGGAAATCATTCCGAAACCAAATCATGAAATTGACCCATATAAAATCAGACTCCTTTCTCTCCCTTAGGAAAATATTCCTCCATTGATGAGAAACTCCCCTCATCTGAATAACCACCAATGGAACCCAGTACTCTATTAGTGTGGGAATCAAGATAAAGGTAATCTCAAGTTCCTAAAACTTGATCTCTATCTCTATGTCTGAGACACTGCCCGCGTACATTCCCATTGTCTACCATTGTAGATCATGTAACATTATCATCCATTGGTTTTCCTCCTCATTTTGGTCAACCTTCAACCAATCATCTTAATCGACATGCTGATCTGATACTTCCTGATCCACACTTGGAAGACGATAGGGGTCGATAGCTTAATTGTAAACATGGATATTCTAAGCCTGAGTAGTATGTAATTTTGGTTATGATTCATTTTAACTCATTATTTATTAAATTCCACAAAAATACAAATTAAAACCAAAAAACATGTCATTGTGATGAATTTATCTTTCTTAGGGTCACTACCCAGCAAATAGTGTAGCACAATATAGTTACACAGTAGGCTTAGTGTCCTTGATGTGGATCACGGTGTCCATAAAACCTCATCTCCTAGACCGTATTTCCTGGATAAAGTTACACACTATGGTCACCAAGCACTGTTTCCATAGTAACCACTGCAATACTCACTGTGCATGACAACAATATATAATATCACACAACCATCACCATTGATAAAAAATTTCATGACCACCTCCCTCCAAAGATTCCCCTCTTGAACAAGAAATGATGGAAGATAGACAATGACACCCTATGTCGCGCCTTCAGTAGGCCTCGTGGTGGGACGTAGCACTATGGTTATAAAAATCTTATAAAATGGGAGGCATTGCCCTTTTTAATGTTACTAGGATCGAGAGATAAGATGTATCATCCTAAAAAAACTCCACGAAAAGTATATAAAAGAATAAAAAATCCATCCCACATGAATGATTAAATTAAAATGGCTAGAAATACAATGAAAATATCCAATGTAAATACCAGAAGAAAAACCCTAAGAAGTGACATGAAAAATGTGCCAACATACAAGTTAGAAGTGTCCATCATGGTCTACAATGTTCTCCTACAAACCTAGAAATAGAATTACATACCTAGGGTGATCATACAAGTATACTTCGTAGGAGAATCCAATGTATAACATTTAAAAGTGAGAGAACCAAACTAATTACCCTTTGAAAAACAATAGAGACCAACCACACCTATCATGGAATACAAGACACCGTACAATCTCCAAGGTACAATTAAAAAATAACACAAGTAAAATAATATAATATAATAAGAAAAATCGATATTTGGGTACCACACACAACTTTACCACAAGTTAATAGCTCATATATAATGATGAACATCCTGAAACTACCTAGACATTACAAAAGCACCAGTGTCATAACCTTCCTGCACAGACCTAGGTCACATACCATATCCCAGTCGCAAACACCAGGGCTACAACCACATCTAATTCTTCCTACATGAATGTAGGACACAAAACCACATCCTCTTCCCAAAGAAACCTAGGAAATAACAACATATCTCATCATAATGACAATTGTGAAGGAACACCTCACATGTTGACACAAATTCCTCATAAATACTCCACAACAATCCTGGATATTCTTGTCCTACCTACGACTAAAAGAGGGAGAAGTGAAGATCCAATAACCGACCATCCATCCTCTCACCAGAATATTGGAAAATATACCCTCCCCTATGAAATTGGGGGTTTCAGCACATACTTCTCAACAAGGGTGGGGTGTGGATAGAAATCACAAGGAACTATAAGTATATATATATATACCAAAAACTTAGCCAATCCTATGGGTTTATAAAAACAAAAA
Organism: Viscum album; assembly: GCA_963277665.1. Lineage (NCBI taxonomy): Eukaryota > Viridiplantae > Streptophyta > Magnoliopsida > Santalales > Viscaceae > Viscum > Viscum album. The sequence continues at coordinate 1,033,274,100 of OY728150.1, forward strand.
AAACCCACAAAAACATCCCTTACAGACACCTATAATGCATAACCACACTGCCAACCATAGACTAAATTCACAACCCCAACAAATTAATTTCACCAATTATCTTTCTTTATTTAATCAGACCGCATTATTGATTCCATCCCTCCACGAGAAACTACGAAACACAACATATGTTTTATGGTCTAATCAACCATAGAAATCACATGAAATGTAAAATAGAGAATGAATAACCAGAGTAAAATAATCCACTCTAACACCCATTCATAATATATTGATCCTTATAATATCTTTATGGAACACCCACATAGGGTAACATTATTCTTATTTAATAATATCCCTCCAAAACCATCTTTTCCAGCCCGACTACATGAAAATAACCACATCCAACAAAAAAACTCAACCAGGTTGTAGTCCCGCTGCAAAAACACACCATGTCAAACAACTATAACACCACCCAGATGCAGTCCCACTACACAACAATTTCATCCATTCCAAAAACAAATGAACTCTCAACATATGATTCCATTACACCTCATAAACAACCCCACTCACACAACCCCACTGCCAACCATAAAACCACCTGATCGTCACAAGGAACATGTCCAAATAGAACCATACACAACACACAACCACACCAAAAAATCAAGACATATTAATATTTATTAGAATTCATTCTTTAATTCTAAAATCCTATTTAATGGGTGATCACAACACAAGTTAAACCCTAGGAAATCCATTTATTTAAAAAAGTTTATGTGATTAAACATATTTTTATTTTTTGGTCATTCAATAGAAGATCAAACATCTTGTATAGATCTTCACCCGTAGTCAAGAAAATACAACCAATGACCACAATTTTTAGATGTCTTACTACCCATAGATTTCAAAATATGGATAAAAGATAATATATATAACCAAAGAAAACATCATTATCATCATTATTTCAACACATTTATTACTAAGGTAACAAAAATCGTTATCATAACAGGAATTTTCATCTTCATAATATACTTAATTAAGTTTGAGATTCGACCTCATTCTCAAAGAGCCACACCATACCCACCACTAATGATACACAAATAAAGGGAAATGAAGGGATCCCTACATAGATAAACAAGAAAATAGAAACATATGTTATTTCCAAAATAGGGGTCATGCAAGAAGTATTAAATACCCCATTGATGACTAAATTTGAAGGCCACAACATAACACAAAACACTAAAAAAATTAATTGATATGGGAACACCAATAGAAAAAAAAAGGGAAAGAGATGATCTCTAAATTGAAGATCAAGGTCCAATATCAATGGAAGCAAGATAGTTTCAAAGTACATAAAATTCAGATCATGCTCAAGATTACATGATTTGACAATTTAAATGCCCACATGAACACTAGGAATTTATGATATGATTCATAACATTTAAAAGGGCATAAAAATTCTTAAATTTGATAGGTAACACATTTAACGTAAAATAACACATATGAGGGGAGAAACTGGAGAAACTATGAAAAAATGGAAATGACTCACCGAGGGATGAGGCACCATAATGTGGCTTACCATTGAATAAGTCACCAACTCGACCCAATGATGCAACCTAATGACACCACTCACTGATGCCACTGTCTGATGCCACTCACAAATGTCTAAAAAACCAATTCCATACCTATAGACACCCAACCTACCAATTCCTTATATATTGATGCCTGACCTGCTAATGAAAAACCTACCTTGTAAAAGTTCATTTTGAAAAAAATCAAGAAATGAGTCCCCAAGACTCCCCATGACACCTCAAAAAAGTATTTTCACAGAGGAATATACTGAAGATGTATATGCCATTCCATTTTTCATGATTTTTTACTTGATTCGCATTAGTTGTTTTGATTTAAATATGTAGGGAATGGTGTATGAGAAGATGAGGATAATTTGATTATAAATTAGATAATAAAATAATTCCATAAATTATATCACTTCATCATGATTTTTAGGTTATATATTTATTTATGTATAGTAGATAGTGATGAGGTATCACATATGACCATTAAGAGCTAATAGTTATATTAGAGTTTATCCCATTGTGTTATAACTATTTTAAATACACATTAATTATTATAGATGGTGATATATTTTTTTCCACTATTAACTGTTATGGGCGAGTGGCTAGTCCAGAGTTCTTTTTCAGTATTTTTTGTATTTATGGGTTTTATGGATAAACAATCTCTAGTAAACCAAGATGTTTATTTTTCATTTTGGAGTGGAATTAATGTTTTGGTTATGGGGAATGTTAGAAGAAACATTAATTATATCAAAATATGGTTCATTAAACAGTAATATCCCATGATATTATTGAAATTTTATGGTCTTGGAATATGGGACGTAGGGTTATTTACATGATATTTTGATTTCATTTTCATATTACAAAATTTTTAGTCCCAGTTACACTGTAGCATAATTCATAACATGATCATATTTTTAATTTCATTTTTATTTATAATCTTTTACCAAATTATTTAATCTTATTCTATTTTCTCACATTGCACATAACTTTTTTTCAACCTATAAAAATTATATATATCTTACAATAATATTTTATCCACTATTAATTTCCTAATATCATATGGCTTAATTTTGAAATATTAACATTATTCGAAATTTAATTTTATTCTATATAGAATACTTGTAAAATATTGTGGTGTCTATATTTTTTAAATATGATTTATATATGATATATTTGATAAAATTTCTCATATATTTCCTATAGAAATATTTGATTTAATATATTAGACTAATCTTTTCAAAATCATGTTTTTGTAGGATTTGATTAACTATTGGTTATTTGAATTCTCTCTTTATTATTATTATTTGTTGTCATTTATGTTTTACTTAATATCTCTTTGGGTAATGAGTTTTTATTGGTCTTAATAAATGTAATAATTGAATTTAAGTTATGATACATATCGGTTTCAAATGTTTAAAATGTTTCTTATTATTGATTTATATGATATTATTTGTTATCAGAAGTTTGAATTATTTTCATGAATATAATGTTATTGATAAATGGTTTGGCCAATATTTTAATAGTATCATTATATTTAATTATAGTAACAAAATGGATAATTATAAAAAAAATATGTCGTTTCTTTTTTGATGTATTGGGAATAGAATGGGAATTTCTTAAAGATGTGATTAATAAACAGAATGCACTTAATATTATTTTATTAGTGATATTTTTCTAAAAAAATTTATTGTTGAGGAGGATTTGTTTCTTCATTGATGTGTTTGTGAATTTTGTGCTTATGGAGTTGGTTATTCAGGTTTGTGGATGATGATAATATGGTTAGTTCATCTAAATTGAAAGTGAATATGAATCTATGAATATTTAACAATTGTATTAGATAACATGATATATATATTAGTAATGATAAATTAATAAAATAATTAATGTAATGAATATAATGGGTATAAAAATATATGTCCAAGTTAAAAATTTGACAAATAATATGTGGATTTGGTTAGTGTTTTTACAGCAGGTAATTAGATTAATATTATAATATATTCTGTAATGTATAATATGATATTTTAAAAATATATAATATATAACTAATTTTTATGGAACATTTGGGTGTCTTGTGGGGTTGATATTTCCATAGATGTGATGGTGGTTGTTTATGTTTAGTGGTGGTAATAATATTATAGGTTTTGGTTAAATAGGTGTCTTCATTGAATCAGGCATTATTTTAACATTTTGTGACACTATATACCATTATACATGTTGTTCATTTTTTAACACACCACATCATGAGTCACGTAGCCTGAATGATCCCCTTATGAGTTTTTCATTATGGTGTGAACCCTCATTATTTAGGGTTTCAATGATATGGATGGTTTTCTATAGTACCTTCCATTCGCTTCTTATTGATTGTATTATTTTGATATTCAAGTTCTTATATAGTAATAACACAAGGGATTTTTATGTGATAGTGAAATACTATATATGCATATGGTTTTTGGTAATGGTAAATAGACGAGGTAGTTGTTTATGGTGTGAGAATAAAATAATTCACAGTGTTATATATATATATATTGGAGGGGATGGGATTTCCCCAATGATTGTCTATTTTATGAGAGGGGGACTATAATAGTGGGTAAGATAACAAGGAGTATACTATTTTTTTATAATAGTGATTTTCTATAGTATTATATGATTTAATGATTAAAAAAATGTATTTTTAGATGGATTTTTTGTTGATTTAGATTTTGAAACTAGTTGTATTAACTATTAATTCAATGATTCTTTGGTATGATTCTTAATTATTAGAAAGGTATTATATATATTGAAACCTTTTAAATACAATTTTATGGTATCAAATTCTTATATTTGTTGTTTTTATACAACAATATATTAAAGTTGATCATCAGGATTGATATTACTAGCTCATTGTGTTTTGTTTTCTAAGAGATAATATATCTATTATTAAGGATTTTATTTGTTTTTCATTATTATTTTTTTGATATGGAATTACATTAATATTTCTATTATTTATATGAAGTGGGAGAATTTTATTTGATGGGTTTTTATCATCTTTTGATGATATTGTGAAATTTTACCCATATTATGTGTTCCATAGTATCGATGTAATTATCTAATAGGTATCCTGTTATAGGTAGTCGTCAGGGATCCCAAAAAAATATCATTGGTTTCCAAATAGCTATTATAGAGGGTATATTCCATAAAATAAGGACATTAAATATCTGGTTCGTGGTTACATTTTAGTTGGATATTAGTCACAGGTGAGAATTTCATTAAACTCGTATTGAAATAATCCACTTATGATTGACATTCAATGTAGTTTTTTGAGAATTTATGGAATATGGATATGACCCCTAAGGAAAAAGTTAATGAAATTCACAATCTAATATTTATATTTTTGAAATAGTATACTAATTTCTAGGTAGATTCTTATTTTTGGAATATGAGCCTTGAATTTTTTGGCTTATTCTAGATTTTTTTTCATGGATGTCAAAAACAATTAATAAAAAAAATAAAAAAATATCCTTGGCTTAATAATTTTATTCTATATTCACAAATATATCTATATATATATTATAGTTTACTTTTATGTTTTGGGATAGTGAGGTATAATATTGTGTTTAAGCTAATAATATACTAGATATTCTTAATGGGGTTGAATCATAGTGGAAGGATTTACTTTATTTTCTAATTAGAGTCATTTGATGTATGTGGGGAATATAATTGATTTGTGGATAAAGAGGTCTCTAGGGAATATAATGATTTCATTCATGTTGATATGTGTGATGAACGATAATTATATCACATTAAAAATTATCTTTGTATTGTGTATCATAGTCATGATAAATGCATTGTTATAAAATGTGTGATTAGTATATAGTGATATTACAGATGTTTAGGAGTCACTTACGAGATATGTTCTTATCCAAAAAACTAATGGTGGTGTTTCTTATAGAGTTTCACACTCTTACTTATGAGATCACATGTGTGAGAGATTTTGAAGTGTATTATTTGAACGCTCTCCATTATTCATAGAAAATTAGTCCATATGATATTGAAATGGTGTGAAATATTAATGAGGATGTTTGTACAATAATCTAGTTTCAGGTTATCTCTATAATTTTTGTTATGTATATTAATGTTTTCATGATATAGAACATTTTTTTGAAGGCATTGAGAATGATTATTTTTTATAAATACAAATTTCCTTATAAAAATTTTAAAGTGTTTCGTTATATAGTAACACATTTTTATTATTCTAGTAGAGGATTTATCTTGTAATATGTTTTTATTGAAATTCATTCTATTATTTTTTTTATATTTAAATGTATCCACCATAAACACTAGTATAATGTGAAAGTGATATTGATCATAATAATTATCATTTTATTCCCTTCCATTGTGGTCACTTTGGAATTAAATATGTGTCAATATATGTTCCCCAATCAGTTGGATGTTTTTTATTTTAGTCCAGATCAGCCATTGATGAGTCATCATGATCATAGAAATTTGTGGGATAATAATTTATTCAATGGAATCCATGATATATTCTGTAACATAATAATACAATGGATAATCATGGACATGCTATCATATTTCATTATGGAAAATGAGTTAGAGGTATAACAAAAATATTTTTCATGGGGTGGAGTTTAAAATTCCATGATCACATGTGGTTATCAAAAATATAGCAAATATTAATTGCATACTTGTTTTTTAATTGATTAAAATTTTTATCATAAAATTATTTAATCACATGTTACATTTTCCTTGAGTTGGTATTGATGATATATATAACTCATATGTAGTTGTCGATAGCTAAACCAATTAGTGGAAGTATAATTTTAAAGATTTTTATAAATGGTGTCAGATATTATTAGGTATATATTAGTCGATGAATGAATTTAATTTATTAAAAATTCAAAAAAATAATTCCACCCTTATCTTATATTAATTTTATTTGGTGTGGGACATCACTATCTACTATCAAACATGTGTGACCATCAATGAATATCATTCGGGATATAAACCAATTATTGGCTAGTGTGATCATAAAATAGATATATCTTCCGTTTATATATCACTAGATAAGTGTGAATGAGGTTGCCATTTTGATTACTAATGTATCATTTAGTAATGTACATCTTCATATCACAGTGTTAAATTTTCATGTTATCGATAATCCATTAATATTTATTTATTTAATTATATGGTTTTTAATTCCCATGAATGTGTTTGAGCTGGTCTTAATATATGAAATCAATATATATTCAATTAAATTTGAGAACCAAATTAAAATGTATTTTTTAAAATCTATTGAGACAATTAGTTATATTAAATTGTATATAAAAGAACATTTTTTTCCACATGATTTTGACCTTCATTTGTATTTGTTGTATCATATTGGTGTGACTATTGATCCATCAATGGTTGAGGTATATTTTTCTTGGGTATCACCTAAGAACGTTGTATTGGAGTGCAGTTATATTAGAAATTTTATATATACAAAGAGAATCTTATCATATTTATCATAAATTGTAAAAAAAATGTCAATTTTATATTAGTTATGATCATGGTTTTGTTTATATTGGTCACTTTTGCATAGAATTTGAGTATCAATCGTCAAGAGTTATCACTTATCAAATTCATTGTTTTCCAAAGAAAGATGTTTTTTTGGTTTATTAAAATTTTAAATGCATATTTATGAGTTGTGGATTAATGAAAATATTGGAAATAACATATTGGGGTTATTAGAAGTCAAATCATCATGAACATAATCTGGTAACCTTTGATTTTCATATGTAGGAAATGGTGTTTTCTATAAATTTGTTCTAGAAATACCATAATATTGTGTGATTTATGTTATCCAAAAATAACAAGAAGATATCATATAGCTTCTATTAATTTAAATTAAATAAACTTCATTTTAGATGGGAATATATATTTCATGATTATGAAATTGAAATCTCTTACAAATTGAGGTATTGATGTTTCATGGGTGATGTGTTTTGTGTGAAGGCTTGTGATATTGATTCCCATGGGTAGGAGATGACTCGAAGGTGATAGTAGAGCATACAATTTATTATTTCAATATATATTATTTAAGAGTTATATTTTTATTTCATATAGTATCAATGATTATATATATATGTATGTATATATGTATCTCGGCTAGGATATTCGTAATTTGAGGTATCCAAAGATCCAAAAAATCATGTAGAGTTTTCAATGGGATGGAAATTTAATAAACAACGTTGAATGTTTTTTATCTTAATTTTATCGTTATACACGGTATAGATGTGGTTTTTATTTATGTTTTTCAATTACCACAAGTCACATAACATCCTTGTTGTAAAGAACACAAATATGTACCCATAGATTCATTGATAAAAACAGAATCCATACATTTCTATATTTGATAAATATAAATGTGGCCTAAATTTTCCCATACTAAATATTCTACATTAAAATTAAATATTGGATCAATTTAACATCCTATGACATTATTTTATTCAATTATTATACGATTATGAAAGAATATATCATATATGAAACTCATTAAATCGTGATAGTATTTTCCACAGTATACTATATTTTCATATTACATATTATGTCTTCAATATTTAATATAAATTTTATTTGATATGAATAATTTATATAATAAAATCATTTTCATCATTATTTATAACTAAGGTAGAGGAAATAAAATAATGTTGAACTAAAATTCTAAATAAGGGTATATCTAAAAATTAACAATTCAATTTCCATGATATCAATATATATAAATATTGGTATGTTTTCAAACTCAATGTTCATTATCAAAACATTTTATAGTTCATAATCAGAAACACGTGGACCATAAATCCCAAAAATATCATAAAACTTTATTATCCTCATGAATAATTGTAATAATAAATCATGATTAGAGAGATTTCAATCTTGAACAGAGGATTCATTAAAAAGTCATATCATAAATAAAGGTAACAATATGTTATACATAAGATTTACTTTATAGAAACCTTTCATAACCCTTAAAAATATGAAGGAACATATTATGGAAATCTAATATAATGACACAATGAATTGGAGTGTTGAATGGGAAACATATAATTATATTATAATGATTCCAACACTAACCATAAACAATTTCCTAGAACCATAACTAGAATAAACTACATATAAATTTCATTTCAATGTGAAAATAAATAGTAACTACCATTATTCCATTAATAATAATATTATTGAAAGAAAACTAAATTTTTTCGAGTAAAATATCTTTTACACAATGATTATCCATACATATAATTAATGTGTATGGTATGATTTAAACATTTCCTTAATTGAGTGTGTATATTATCAAGGGTTGTTGATTTTGTTGAACTCAATTACCCTTAAATAATCATAAATTTTATTTTTATTGTAGAATAAATTATTTACATTAAAATAATCTTTTAAAACATAAAATTCACACAACGTTGTAAAAATATTTTTCATTAAAAATACACTTGAAAAACCCTTCAGATTTTTTCTAGAAAATAATGTTAATGAATACAAGAAAATTCATTGTCATTGTAATTTTAAAAGATAAAAATTGTATTCAATAATTTTTTTAAGGATTTTAATGTGAACCATGTGGAAAATATTAAAAACTAAAATTTTAAAACAATTAAAAATATGGTAATAAATCCTTGGAAATCTCTTTATCCAATCAGTTTGTTATAGAAAAATAAAACTTTTCTTTTTTCTTTTCGAATCATGGAATCTAAAGAGAATGAATCATGATATAATTTATTATACCATATTGGTATCACATAAAAATAAATAATTCATGATATTTAATAAATAAATAAACCTTTAAAGTTGATGTAAACTTGTACATAACATTATTAAAAAGAGGGTAATCAATTAGATGTGGTTCAAGAAAATAGGTACTTAATTTTTCATTTTAAGGAAAAATAAACATAAACAATCTCAAAATTAAAGGATATGTTTACATGAGCCTTATCCACATTGGTAACATTTCTATCATAGTTATCATTAAAAAAATAACATCACATAAAAAAGTAAATATATTTAAAATAATGATATTCATTGTATAACATGTAACATGGAAATTATATAAACATCATAAGAGTATTTTATGTGTGTATAATATTTTTGAATCCTAAAGAAATAGAATTTGATATAAATAACCCTTATAAAGATCAAATCATTTAATTGTGAATTAAAAATTAATGTGGGTAGGTTAAAAAGTATATATCCAAAAGATTTAAAAATATGGAAATAATCTATTGATAGATAATTTATAACATAATAATAGAATAAAAATGTCAGTGAAGAATATTTATCACCTAATAGAAGAAAATTTAGTTATAGAACCTTTTACCTCTTGGTATCATTGAAGTCAAATCCCTATGGATAAAATAATTCAAACTGAAACATAAAATATAATGATGTAATAATGATAAATAATATTTTATTTGAAGTGGAAAAAATATAAACTAAATGAAATAAATTAAAAACATCACATGAAAATACACCTCAACCGAAGTAAATTTAGACATAATCCATTACCAAGAGTGAAACAGTTCTATCTATTCCCTCAAACTCTTATGTTGTAATCATATATAAAGCATGTAAATGTTTAATAAATATGTCTAGTTCTAATAATTTCTTATTTAAAAAATATTTCATTTATTAAAATAAAATATTTAATCAATTGACAAGTAGAATTTATGTTTTGTTTACTGAAGATGTGTCGTTCAAAATATCATAATGACTTCGACCTGTTGAACATTGCTATAAAATGGGTCATTGATCTAAAATCACCAAAATGTAAATAATGAAAAATAATTCATTATTATTGGTTAATTATAATTTATATGAGACCATATAATATTGTTATGAAAAATTAAATATAGTTTATCAATGGAAATGGAAGGTCGTACGTACTACTGAGTAACATTTCATTTTCAACTATTATTATAGAAGGAAGATAAAATTACAGTTTCCTTAAATAACAACAATAGTATAAAATATAGAATATTTTTTAATTTATTTCAGTTATATATATCCTTTATGAGATCATGGGATGATAAGTAAATAGCATTTCACTGTGATGCTGGCAGTCTACACATAAGCATAAACTACGTTATCATTTTTCTGTGTATGAAAATTTTAGAAAATTATTGGCATATTAATTAGTCATAAAGGAATATATGTCATGAATTAAATATATATATATATAATAATCCCATAATTGTAATCATATGAGAGTGGTGGACATGAAAATGAATTGCGTTGGTCTAAGAGGCATTTTTTCACTATACACTTGAAATATGGATTCTATTCCCATATGATAGAGTTTGGAGAAGGATATTGGTTCTTAACATTAAATAATATATATTCCCAATATATTGGGATGATGATTTTTTTATATAATAATGTTTTTGGTTTTTTATTTGGAGGTGGAAGAATAAATAAAACAATTATAATTGGTAAATAATTATACCTCTATTTCAGAAAACATCCATTATACTACACAAGAACACCACAATTTCTTATATCACCCCTAAATAAGGCCTATTGAATATAAAGAGGGATGTATGGATGGTATTTGGGATGATCATGGTGGAACAAGAAGTATTTTTAATTATGATTAAATTGGTAGAGGAGGTTCCCTTTTATTATAGATTTTTTGAATTTAATAAATTTTAAATTAATATAAGAAAATATTCATATCAAAATTTTTCCAAAAGTTTACTGTTCACATTAGAGATCAGTGTTTGTATAAATAATCTTATTATGTATAATTTGGACGTTTTTTGACAAGGATTTTATATTTTTCTATTTATTCTATACCACTTGAACCATCATCAATAATTACCATGAAATGTTGTTTTTTACTCTTTATGGGCCTATATAGTTACTATAAATTGATAAAAATCCCATAAATGGACCATTTATTATACATTGTAGCATATAAAATTAATTTTTATATTTTTTTTGTTATTATAAACATTAATTATTTTATGAAATATATATTTATTATAAAATAACATTAAAGGAAATTTTATAACTATTCATTTACATTAACATTAATAACATGATAACAAAAATTAAATTAGAATATAATGAACAAAAACATATATATTATGTATTTCATAAAGAAAATTATCATGGAACATAGTAACTCTATAAATTTAAATTGTTTCCATATTTTAAAAATAATTTTATATATTGCTATATTACATTCATAAACACTAGTTTATTATTTCATAAACATTTTATGTATGTATATCATCTAATAAAATTATAAATAAGTACCCATGATCAAGAAAAAAAATTATACTCAAATTTAATATTATTAATCTATCAAATCCTATGTTTATCTCTATTTGAAACATTAATAGATAATAAAACAATTTGAATGTCATTTTTTACATGACATTATATAAACTAATATATATCTTTGAGCCACGAAATGTTTACTCAATAAGATAATATATTGGACATCTACAAGACTTCAGAAAATATTTTATCATAATATAAAACTATTTCAAGTGTTATGGTCCTATTTTATTATTTATATTTTAATTTGTTTACTAAATTTCCATATTTACGCTTTACCCTGGAAACAAATATTACTTATGTTTTTATTCCCAACATACAAAGAATGGAACCCTATTCTGAAATTTGATACCCCTAATTTCAAAAATATATTATCAAAATTTACAAATTTAATTCAAAAAAGTGGTATAAGTTAACTTAAAATTAATCTCACAATACTTGGTAAAATTTGTATTCAGAAAAATGTCTTCTATATAGAGTTTTTTTACAAAATATAATAACAAAAATGATTCAAATGAAATTTTTTATTATTCAAAGTAGAAGGTAATTAATATTACATTTAAAAAATTATAATTGTTTCGTTATTTCAAAAAAATACACTAGTCAATGAAAATAAATAGTTTTCACAATTTACTAGGAAATAAATTGATTAAAAATATACCAAAAATACACTATAATCTAATTTAAGGTCAATATTCAAAAACTGATATTATTTTCAAAAAATAAAATTTTAAATAATTTCATAAATTCGGTATATTATTCGCTAACAAAAATTAATAATTTTATTGATAAAGACATATTTTTGAAGAACAAAATGACATTAATAAATATTGATTTATTATTTAATAATAATTTATTTATATAATTTTATTGTCTGTAGATATTATATATATTTCAAAAGGTAAATAATGATATTTATTTCAAATAATTTAACAGAATAGATAGAGTAGTCATATTAATATAATAATATTTCATGGGTTTCTCAGGCTTAGTGTTGTGGGTCATATTCAACATCAAACATTGTTTCATTTTTTAGAACCCTTCAATGCTACAAATGTAATTATTGTATATACCTTGTCTTAATGAAATGTTTTTGGATTCAATGGAATAAAATGATAATTGTGAGGTTTTCTCTTTGAATGAAAAGGACTAAAAATGATTAATTTTTCATTTTCTAAAATATTCAAATAGTTACATGAATGTAGGTAATGAGATAAATATGTTTAATAAATCATTAATTTTATCTAATGTACACAAATATCTTCCACATTTGTTATTATTATAAAAAAATTAAACCCCACATAAAATGAAATAATTTAGACACATTTAATATTAATTATAAACTAATCTGTGTGTGAATTATTTTTATATTGGTCATTAAAAAAATTAAAAAATATAATATTTTTTATGTTATATTTAATTGAAAATTTTTTGTAATGAATTATAACTTTATAAGCATACAACAATACAACAAATAATTATAGTATAAAAAATAAAATATATCTATATAAAAACTAATTATTTCAAAATTTAGTTATAACTACATGAGTGTTTAAAATTTATACATAAAATGTAAATTATAAATTAACAATATAAAAATTTTGAAAAAAATAAGGTCAAATTTTGTTAAATAATAAAAAACATACTCCTTATTGATGATTTAACTCATTTACACCACATGTTAAAGATCATAAAAAATGAAATATTAAAAAGAAACTATTCATATTAAATCCCAAAATAATTACACGATAAATAAAAGAAAATGTGATTGTTAAAAGAAAACTTATTCTAATATATAATTATATTGTTTTTAATAATTTTATTAATTATTCTTAATATATAATACCAATAGTTGACACTGCTTTTCTGATAATACCAGTTTTATTTCATAATATTTTATCAGTTGAAAATAATATTTTATGAATATTACATAATATTATACTTATTAATAAATCATATATGTGAACACATAATATATATATTTATATTTTAATTATGTACTAATGATAGTGATTCCATTCCATATTTAACAATTAAACTAATTATTAATTTAAATTAATATTTGTTATAATATATATTCTTTAACATTAATTAATCTTACTATTACAATGTTTTATTAATTTTGTCACATATGTGACCATTTTTGGATGCCACTAAATAAAAATTGTTCTATAATGGACAAAAAAATAAAAAAGGGAAATAATTTAAAAAAATGTAAATATGACTAGTTAACTAATAAAGATATTTTTATAGTATAATGAAATATATATTTTATACCAATCATGAAAAAAAATAATGTAACACTAAATTCATTTATATATATTAAAACCCTATTAACATTATTAACATATCAATTTAAAATCATATTAATGTTCTTTGTTATATTTGTTAGGATTTATATTCATTACAAAAAAAATATATGATTTTTTTAATTCAAAAAAAAGATATAATGTTCATACAAATATAGTGTTTTCTGTGAGATATATGATATTCATAAAAAGGATGATATATATATTTTTGTAATATAATTTCATAAAATTGATTTAATTTTTCATATCAACATATCAAATACATTATAGGGTTAATATTGTTTTTTAATTTGTTATTTTTAGGTTAGTGGAAATAAACATTTATTATAAATAGTATAATTTATATCATGTATTTTAAATGTATCATTTTTATGTTTTTTTTTAAAGCATCATTATCTTAATTATATAGTAACACTTTAATTAATATCATATAAATCTTTATTATATATTTTTTTGATATAATTTTTTTTCTAAAATCGAATATTTTAAAAATTGAAAATGTCATTGAATTTTTCATTCTAATACAAAAATTAATTTCTACCAAATAGAAATATCTAATCATTAGTAAATATATTTACAACTTCTAGTAACTATTTTCACAATAATCATTGATTAATTGTTATTTTAGTCCATTTTGAATTGTGACATGGGTAAAAAAGTTATCACTATAGTAAAGTGTAATATGTGTTAATTAAGGTACAAAATAAGTAATAAGGTCCCAAGAACGTATATAAATTTTTATTATATGTTCATATTTCAATTCTTATCACCATAAAATTAACAACTAAATATATTAGTGCAACATTAACCTAATAATGGCCTTTATAATAATTAAAATTTATGAATAATTACATGTATGCATCTTATCTGTCTTCTAAATGGGAACAACAACTCCTAAAATCTATATCCCACATGGGAACTTTATCTCAACAATTATCTACCCAAATTACCTTAAAAATACACATTTTAATCATGTTCTCTTTTGATTGAAATACAGACCTAGAAGTCTTAATGTGTGAGCCAAAGGAGAATTTCCTATCAAAACGTACAACTCATGACCAAGACATTCCATCATTATTTCATTTATACCTTAATAAAAAGAATAATAAATATTCTAATGCAATATCATATTTATCTTATATATTCCTTGATTTTTTTTTTGTAGTAAAAAAATTTTTATCCCCAATTCCCCCATTTTGATATGAAAAATCACTCATGCATCTGTGTGGACTACCTCCTCAAGGAAACAAAGTGTTTTGTTTTCATCAATAACTCATAATATTAGTAATTATGAGGGATTTAATGAATATATATGATATTACTGAAATTATTATTTGTATGTGAATATAATATATTACATAAATTATTATCCTTATAAATTTTAGAAAATGATAATGTCCTTCATGCGTACATGGGCATTACCACCAACATGAAGAGATTTGAATCATTTTTTAACATCAAGCATTCGTATATACATTTAAAATTATAAATAATGTACAATAACATCAAGTAAATAATGATTAATATTTTATATATTATTGATTCATGTCCTAACAGTACTAGGTCATCCTAGTGATATTTTTTGTATTACGAGTATAACAACCTCAAAATGTTAGAAATTAAATTATTCAATTTAGTAACTATAGAGGACATAGTAGTAAATGAAATTAAATTGAAAATAATGTGGGGATAAAGAATAATACAATTCTTAAAAAAGAAAATAACTAATGTATTATATCTATATATGAATTAAATAATGTATATGGTGACTTATAATTGAGGTAAGTGACTTTTTACTAAAACCATGATTAAAATTTTCTATTTTTTGATTCATAAATTTTATCATATATATATACATGTTTATAAAACTTTTATGAATATAATAATTATTATTAAATATATTAATATTGTCACAATAAACCATATATTAACTCACCAGTATTTGATTTAAAATAAATATTAGTACCACTTTAAAAAATAATATTTATTAAAAGTTTAAAAAGTGTGAAAGTAATTATATTTATACATTTGAGTCATGAAAATAATTGTAAATTTTCATGACCATTATTTTTATAAAGCTACATCTATATGATTTACTTTATTTCTTAATTATATTAAATTTACTATTTTATGATAATTTATCATTAAAATAAGTTTCGAAGGGAAAAGTATTTTTATCATTATTATTACATGAATATTGAATGTGATACGTAATACATGTTTAACGTAATATTTTATTAGATTTTATGATGAAAATGGAGTAATATATTGATTTTTTTATATCATGGACAATTTAAATTTTTGATGACGTTTGGTGAGCCAGATATAAAAAAATATTTTTTTTTGTGAGCTATATATATCTTTCAATAAAGTGGATAATTATAGGAGTTAAAATGAATATAAATTAATCCAATGATATTGTAAAAACTAACTTTGTTATTTGTTTAATATATAAAGGTTATTTAACGGCCTTACAAAATATGATCTATCGAGTAACCTATATTGAATTTCCAAACATAAGAACGAGATTATATTGTATTAGTTTAAATTCACATTATATTAAACATAATATATTTTTATGACATTTTATAATGATTTTATATTGAAATTTATCTTTTTCATGTAGTAATGTTTTGTGTGTTCTCGGGTTTACTATGGATCACTATTGAATTGTAATTTTCAATTAATATAAGTATTGAAAATTTTTATTAGTATCATTTAGAAATAACGTATATTATATGAGTATGTAAATGTGTATTTCAGATCAATGTTTTAATGTAGGATGTGAAATTAATATTTTGGATTTAAAAGATTTTCAGATGGAGTAATCAATTAAATTAATTTATATCCCAAAAAAATTATTTCTTTACACACCCCATGTATCGAATAGTTTTTATACTGGCTAAGGTGATAGAGGTATTAGATGAGGTTCTTCTAGAAAGGAGTTCCCACATCAGTAGAGTGGTGCTACTCAGGGGAGTCAAACAGAAACACAGGGAAGAGGGGAGACACAATTACACTCATTACAACCTATAATTTTGGATATAAATGATCAAGCATCAATAGTGAGAGGAACTATTCTAGTAGATTCAACTTTATATAGTGCCTTATTTGATACTTTTTCCTATCATACTTTTATATTTTCAATATTATTTGGTGGTTTGAGCCTGATAGTGGAGTTTGTGAGCAGGGTAATGACTATAGATACACTATTGGGAGTGTGTTCAATATATATCAATCTATACAAGGGATGTTCACTATATATTAGGGAATATCATATCCTATGGAATCTCTATGTTCCTGATATGATGGTTTTAAGAAAAATTACGGCTATGTAATGGCTATATGCATAATGATCCCAAATCAATTGTTACCATAGGAGAGTGACCATTGTCCCTCCTAAGGGTTTCCAATATATTCATCATGGAGATTGGGATATTTGGGTAGACTAGGCGTGGACTATTACTCAAGAACTGTGGGAGCTGACAACCAATGTTTCTAGTTTGTTGTTGGATGAAACGGGTGTTAGGAAATATGTACTTCCACTTGTAGTGGAACAATTTCTGGATGTCTTTCATGAAGTCTTATCAAGGCTACAACCTGAGAGGGGTGTATAATTCTCTTTTGAGAACATGATGGTTGATGAGATAGTGTATATTCAACTACACAAAATGGCAGCGACAAATGCACCACAACATTATGACTCAGTTGGAGGAGTTGGAGGATATTGAATTTATTAGTCCACATGACCTTGGGGATCACCTGTTCTATTTGAAAAGAAGGGTTTTGTGAGTTTTTTCTTAGGTGGTGATTACTATAAGTTGATGAAAATGAATGTGAAGAACTAATATCCACTTCATCATGTCAAGGATATTTTTGGAAGACATAAGAGATATTGTGTGTTCTTAAATATCGATATGAGAGTCTGTTATCAATAACTGAGAGTACATACTTCTGATATACTGAGGACTGTCTTTAGAATAATGTTTAGCCTTTATGAGTTTTTTGTAATGCTATTTCAGTTAACAAATACACCCGAAGTGTTTATGGATTTTATGGAAAAGATATTTCTACTTAATCTGGATAAGTTTGTTGTGGTGTTTGTGGAAAACATGTTGTTGTACTCCAATACTGATGATGATCAGTCCCAACATCTTTTCATTTTCTTGGGTACACTGAGATATCATCGGTAATACACCAAGATATCTGAGATTAATTTTTGGATTGATTAGGTATACTTATTTGGGAACAACATATTTGAGAAATGTGTGTCGGTGGACCCAAAAAAGGTTCAGATAATGGTTTCATAGGTGTAGTCCAAGAATATTTTTGATATTCGATTCATTAAACGATTAGCTAGATATTACAGAAGTTTAATCCAAGATTTGTTTTTCATTTGGTAGTGATGATTTCGTGTTTGACCAAAAAGTGTGTAATGGTTGAATGGTAAATGGAATTTGATAGATATTTTCAGTAGTTGAAGAAGTTCTTATCATCAGCACAAATTTTGATCTTATATGAGTTTGGTGAATAGTATATTAATTATTGTGATGCTTCTAGGATAAGACTTGGAGCAGTAGTGATGCTGGGATATCGATTTGTGGTGTTTGGGTCTTGGTAGTTGAGGCATAATGAATAGAATTACCCTACGCATGACCTAGAGTTATAATTTGATGTTTTTGTAATTAATTTTGGGAGACATTATCTTTTGGGATAAAATCTTGTATTCTATTGAGATTAGATGATCTTGAAGTATATATTTTCATAGTGTGATTTGAATATTTATCAGAGGATATGTGTTGAGTATATTATGACTTTAGATTTTGAAAAAGTATATATTCCCATGAAGGGAGATAGTGTGGATGATTCCTTGTGAAGGAAACTCAGTCCAAATGGTTTAGGAGTTGACTGCCGAGAGGAAGATGATGACCTTTCCTACAGAAATGCATGTGGTGGTTCAAGAGAGTCAAGAGAAGATGAACCTAGATTCAGTTATAATGTACTCTACACTTTTGATATAGATCAAGGATAGAATTTATGAATATCCAGAGTAATTATCCTTGAGGTAAAGCATTGATATTGGAGAGACACCTTGAGACAAGTTCATTGAAGAAAAATGAGATCATCTATATGAAGAATGAAGTTGTGGAACCTTTGAACATGCGAGTGGGTATCATGAAGGAATTTCATGACTTGAAATGGGCAGTGCACTTAGGTGTATCCAATATTTACCATGAGATATTATGAATGTTTTGGAGGCTAGGAATGAAGTGGAGATATAAGGTGTTGTGATAATATTCATCACCTATCAGTAGGTGAGGGAGGAGCATCAATGACCTAGAGGTTACAAATAACCATTTCCTATTCTTGAATGAAAGTGGGATGATGAGACAATTTATTTTTTAGGGGAATCTCGATGAAACATAAAATGAATGAATATATTGGGGTCATTGTGGATCTACTGACAAAGGTAGCACATTTCCTTTCTATAAGGGAAACCATTACAATAGAATAGTATGGAGAACAATATATCTAAGAGATAGTCCATATTCATGGTGCAACACAATCAAAAGTTTTAGATCAGGATTCAAATTTTATATAATTATTCATGCAGGAATAGTATTAATCACATCAAACATAGTAATTTTGGAGTATAGCCTTCCACCCATAGAAATATGAAAAATCAGAATGTACTATACAGGTGCTTGTAGATATGATATGGGCATGTGTGGTCGAATTTGGTCAGTCATGGTAAAATAACTTGGATTTATATGTGATCTCCAATAAAAATAGTTATAAAAAATATATATGGAACCATACAAGTCTCTTTATTGTAGGCCATATAGATCACTACTAGTTGGATGGAAATATGTGTGTCAGAGTTATTGGGACTGAGTCTCATGCAGAAGACAACAGAGCAGGTATAGTTTATTCCTGAACATGTGGATATGACTCAAAGTATAAATAAGTCATATGCTAGATGATGGAGTTGACACCAAGTGTTTATAAAGGGTGATCATGTCTTCATTAGAGTTTTACCTAGGATGGGCCATTTCAAGATACAGAGGTGGGGCAAGGTGGTTCCAGGGTTGTTTGGACCCTTTGAGATAGTGGGGAGAATCGGGCTGGTGGTGTACAGATTAGTTGTTCCATATTGATACATCATTATATATGATGTCTTCCATGTACCAAAAATTTTGTGGCCTCACACCAACACTTATCATGAGATTGATGTGGATGAGTTTTAACTTGAGGGGTAAGCGTCATTTGAGGAGCATCAAATAAGTTTTTTAGATCACTATACGAATTTATTGTGGGGAAATACCAGGCTAATAGTTCATGATTTATGGAAACATGGATGGGTGGAAGAGGAATCATTAGAAGGGGAAGAATATATGAGGGACCAATAGTCGATCCTTTTTTTATTAGATTAATATAAAGTCTTGGAGGAGCAGCTCGAAGATGGTCTATTATAAGGTATAGATATGGTATGATTTTGACCCTTTCTGAGTTATCTTTGTTGTGATTTTGGGAAATTTTTATATTTTTTACTTCTGTAAATTTTAGTGGTGTTGTGACATGGGGTGAGTTTTGGTGATATCTATGAATTTTTTTTAGAAAACTGGAAATTCACAGTAGGCACATGGTTTGTATATAAGCTTCCAAGGAGAAACAGTGTGCCCTATAGTCTTTTCAGGAAATTGCTTTAGTATGGTTAATGAAGAGTTCAAGTGGCTGAGTGAGGTACCTATGATAAGTGCCCCCCATAAAGCAGTGGCTAACTCATGGTTATTGCATGATTTTTTCAAACCGTGACACTAAATCGTTTGCATGATGGCAGTGGGATCTTAAATTTGTGGATCTAACTCTTTTTCAACATTTAATGAAATATTTCACCTCATATTCAGCTATAACCCAGTCTTTTACTTTCCAAAGGGTACAAGAAGGTTCTCCCATTATCTTTTAGGGATTATATGGCCTTACATACACTGCTCATTGAGATCAAATGCCTGAATTCCTGATCCTCTCTTCTACCATTAAGTGATATCATCCTAATGGTTTTCCCATTATTTCTTCTGTATTTCTATGATCTTTTCATAGAGAATATCATATGCTTCCTTGAATCTAAATCTAGTTGGTAAGATATAAACCTAGGATTATGGAATTTGATCTAGATTTTTGAGATCATGATTTTTTAATCTTGATTTTTGTTTGGTATTTTGATCCATAAATTTTATCAATGTCGTTGTGCTATTAAAATTATGGGAATTTATGATGATAAAACGTCCCTGAACAAATCAAGGTGGGTGGTGTCAATCATATCCCTACAGTTTTGGATTTGATATGTATATATAAAATTGTTTAATTTCTAGTATCCTTTATCAATTTATATACTCTAATTCGGTTTATTAGATGGACCAATCGAGTTATCAATGCTTTGTGGAAATATGTGGTTAATTAGTGAATTAATCATGGGACTAAAGGGATTCCCTATTAGATAATTAATTTGGGGAAATAGTTTATAATAGGTAGTGGTTGTAATCTAGATAATTAATCAAGGGACTAAGAATTATATATTGAAATGGCTATGTAGAGATAATTAATTGTGGAGAAATTATGTGCCATTGATAATATGATCTAGATAATTAATTTTTGGATAAATTATGGATATCTAATATTATGGTGAGTTAATTAATCTTGAAAATTAATTATGGAATAATAATTATGATTTTGATTAATTAATTGATGAATTAGTTAATGGTTTGAAACACATAGGTAATTATTTAATTAACTAATCGAATAAATGTGTTTAACTAATTGTTTAATTGGTAATTGGATTGGAGTGGATAATTAATTGGTAAATTAATTATGTGAAATGAATAGGAACATGGTCATTCAAAATTTCAATGCTCAAATGGTATCATGGTCATCATACATATGTGTAAAGGGATTGGGATCATGGTTACTGAAAATTGATAACTATCCATGGAAACATTGTCATTATTCTCATGAGTGAAATGAATGGGAACATGGTAATTCGATTGATGACTATGCATGGTAATATTTTCATCATACATACAATTTTTATATTGGTATCATTGGGAATACCAATTTTAAATTTGATGAAAATGATTGGAAATAATTGTATTCCATGTTCTGGCCTCACACAAGAATATTTGACTTTGGGGTGAATCGATTCATGTATTGAGATATCCTAGAACATTAAATACTTCAAGAATCATAAAGAAGAATGTATTAAGTTATGGTATTACCAAGGGAACACTATAGGCAACGGTAAGAAATGAAGTTAGTATTGATGTATGAGAATTCTTGAGAACCCTGGAGTTAATGTATTTTGATAAGAATAAATGACAATGTAATTAATGGTTATTTATACATTTTTAGTATTTATTATAGAACTACATACACTATCATTTTATTGGAATTGTTTTAAACACTATTGGTGGTGGACTACAGAGTAGTACACAATCCCTATTCATGATACCTAATTGGTACCCCAAATAGATTATATTTTAGTAGTACTGGATAAGGGAAAATGCCTTGGGATATGTGGATAATTGGGGATGGATCTTGGAAGATGTAACCAGAAATGGTTCCAGAGCTGGATGAGGAGTTTTAGTGTCTTTATTTTTGGATCAGGATAGCCTTATGGCTATCATTAATTCCCAATTGTTTACCAAATTTAGAAATTTAAAACACTAAATAAAAAAAACACTAAACTACAAGGTATTATAGGACATGTATATTTGAGGTCAAACCCACATTGATAGGGTTGGAAAATGTATTAATTAAATAAAAAAAAGTAACTATTTGTGATTTGGTGAAATAAAATCTATAATGGAGATTATGGGATTTTATAAGAGAGTGAGAGATGAAAATATAAAATGGGTGTTGGGTTGGGATGATTCCATGTTCATGAATTAATACAAATGAAATAATTAATTACCATCCATGATGATGTTGGAATCGGGGTTTAGAGTGTTCAATGCACCTGAAAAATTCTCTCCATCCTATTTTCTCATTTTATCATGATCAGGTATATCAAATTACTAATAATGAGAATCCAAAAACCATATTTTTTACATATGGAGGAGATGAACCCAATGGTCATGGAGGAAATCTAAACACTATTTCCCAAATTAAACAGTTACATTTAATCAGCTAAAAAATGGTCATTCTCAAATAATAAAATGAATTAAAACTAATTCGTAATCCCACTCACAATGATCGTGAATAAAAAATCATTAAAGGGGAATAACTAAAGAAAGAACATGAAATCCAAATAGGATTTGATATCAAAAATAAAATATCTCATACATTAAATCCTTGACACATTACATGACATATAATCCTGATACAAAGTACCCTCTATGATATTTGACTGCATTTAACCATGTGAAGTTTAATTTTTAGCACATTTCAAATTACACGATCTCTAAAGGAGTCTCACCTCCAGTAATCCCTTGAAATTATGGTATCACACCTCTTGGGAAAATATTCTTTGAAATATTCTCCTAAAAAGAGATAACTTATTTAATGGAGATAAAAGACATGTAGTTGTGGTTCGCATCATAAATGGAAGTCACATATTGTTATTTTAGAGGGACATATCATAAAAAATTCAGAACATGTAAATGAATTACACTTTATGTAATCACTTCTTCTCATGTTTTCTAACTTCAATCTTCCTCAATATTTTGGTGTTGCACCACTTCACTTCGTCTATTCTTAGAAGTGTATTTTAGCTCAAATTTAAACCTCTTTTCATTCCAATTTAAAATATTCTTTTTTTCTTATCCCAATAAATATAACACATCAAATCACTAAAGGTTGGAATGATTATTCATTTAATTACAAAAATCAATATAGTAAAACACTCTAAATTATATTCCTAAAATAGACTTAACAAATAACGCCATTTTTTAATTCATCATTATCCTCATGGTTGGAATGTCAAATTACTACCATGAACTTTCTTCCTACCATGATTAAAATTTAATTTCAAAAAAAACAATAGACCAAATAGAAAATTAAATGTTCATGTATAACATTTGATAATTCATAAACGTTTTATTTTTCAAAGAAACCAGTCAAACATGTATCTTAATTTTCCCCTTTTGAAATAAATATGTTTTTTCATTCAAACATTTTCATTTTTTAATTCAGTGTCAGTATGCATGCGACCTGAAATTTACCTAAAATTTATTTTTTCTATCATTATTAGTGTAAAAATAAAGATCGTTCAATACACACCTCCGAAAAATGTAAATTTCCATTTGCTTACAAAGAATTTAATATCTCCACCACATAAACAATGAATTCAAAAATAATCATGATGGCTTCACCTCTACGATTCAAATGACTCAAAGTATTCTAGGAAGGTAGGTAGGTAAATGATGTAAAAATTAAATCTCATTAAGGAGGGTTGACTATAAAAAAACCATGAAATGAAAAATAGATAAATGACAATTTCCCTTCATATATTTTAATTCTCTCTTCCAAAAATAGCTTAATTGGGGCAAATTATACTTGTAAGAATAATGTATGAATAAAACTATACCTATTTTTTTATTAATATATATATTCTTTTTTAAATTTTATTCTTTGTAAATATCTCACATCAGTAAAATAACCACATAAAATCAAAAAATCATTGGTCTAGAAAATGTTGATTTTTAATCCTCCCAAATCATAACCATTTTTTTGTTTTTTTTTTAAAATTTTATCAATTTTTTTAAAAATAGAGGTGAAGAGTAATATACAATTAATGGTTTCATAGAATCTCCCTATGTCATAATGAAATATCCCACAGAAAAATATCAACAATAATTTGTATCCTAGTACACCCAATAAATTCCTCCCCCACACTTGTTATTTAAAATATATGCAAGGCATTCAGTGAAATGTTAGAATGGATAAGATAGGCTTGTAACATGGCATATTTCCTAGAAAGGCAATTCACCGATTCTACCAGATTAAAATGGTTTAATTCCATGTTGGTGGAAAGATAAGGGCTAACAAAAATAATACCCCAGTCGTTTTAAAAGTTATAATGTTCATTCATAACTTCAATAAGATGAAATGAATGTTCTAGAAGAAAACATTCCCGAGTTTCTCAAAAAATATACAATAAAAAAAATTGATAATATTGGTTCAATGTATGTCTTTGGAATGAGATGAATTTTTGGGATAATTACTCTTTACAAAGCACATAAATAATTAAATCAATGAATTCAAACATCATAATTTCAAAACATGGACAAGTATCATTAAAAATTCATTTAAAATGATCAACATGATTCTAAAATAATTATTCGTCAACTCTTATGCCACATAATAATCTCCACTAATTATTTTCTCCCATTTTCTCATTTTAATTTATTTAAATAGAAAATTAGTTCCTAGAATGATAATTACCCAAGGTATTTTATGTCTCCTAGATATTTTTAAGTAAAGTTTGTATCGGGTATGTCAATGAATTTAGAGGTTAATTTTTTAGACAATTAATATGTAGGGGAAAATTTATGAATTCAAACACTTACTCCCCTTACATTTATAGTTCATATTATTCCTGATGTTTTCTTCTCCCTACCACATTGGACTTTGATAGTCTTAACAATTAAACAGAAACAAGTGAAAGAAGAGTAAATTTCAATAACAAAATAATATTAATGGGAAATGAAATTAAATATTTATATAAATTTAAATTATGTACAATAAATAAATCTAAAATCCTAGAAAGCAGTAAAAATCTATGTGCCTCCCAAAAGTTTCTCTTTTTTTAATGGTCATTTATCTTGACCATGATTGGGTTAGATGACTGGCGTGTGGTATTGAGATAACCGTATCATGTTCACCCAATAATGACTTTGAAATCCACACATATTATCTTAAACTCATTTTGATAGAATTGGTAGGGATCTTGGAGGTGGGGTCTCTGAGGGTGAACAACCTGAGTAAGACTAGGAAGATCTCGACATTAGTCACAACTCTCTAATAATATTCTTCTTTAATATATGGTTTTGTGTGGGGAATTTATTAGATTTTTTCTTTCTGTTATTCACCTTTCTACTCAACTTCTTCTCTTATATTTTCTTTCCATTCCTCTTCAATGTCAATATTCGGTGCATTTTCCTCATCATATTCTTTTTCATTATATTATTCCTTCGGTTATGGTCCCTGTTATGTTATAACCAAGGTATTTATAAAATAGTACTTTTTCCATTATATTAATTTTTGTTAATAATATATTAATTTTATGTTAAATGGGATTCTTTTTATGGTAGGGTACTCGACACACAACAACATATTTCTCTGAAATATTACGTCACACACAACATTGATTTATTCCAAAATATAATACAATAATAATATTATTACTTTAAATGGTTTTCAATGCCTAACCGTTGGAATGAAATGAATTTTATTACTGCCTAAAAACGTTTAAATAATGATTCATTGTTTACCAAATTTACTAGAAATGGAAACAAAACCGAATAGAATATTAAGGATGTGTTTTTATGAAAGCCTACTTAAAAGAGAGTAATTGTTTTTATAAAATAATATCACTCTTTATGGATTTTTATTCAATGAAAAATATATTTTATTTATTAAATGTAATTTTTTAAATACATCATTTATGTGGTTAGATATTAAATAAGATAAAATTCAATTTTTTTGAATAAAAAAAGCATTTCTCTAAAAATGAAATTTTACTTCCTTTTGATGGTAATCCCTTCTTAAATTTATTCTTTGACACCATTATCTATTCTATTTGAAAGAAATAAACTTCATATTTAAAATAGAGACATAAAAATTTACTTTGGTTGAATTTGGTGTATTTTTTGATAACTAACATGTTTTAATGAATAATAATAATATGCTAAATTATAATTGAAAACAACTTTTTCCATAAAGATAATGTATATGGTTAAATAACATTATTTAGTGATTTTAAATTATAAATGGAATATATTTTTATCTCTTAATCCAATTTTTTCAGTAAATGTAATTTCACTTATAAAGTAGAAATAAACACATGTCAATCTTTTGATAGATTTTAATTCTTAAAAAAACCTTTTTTTTGTTTTGACAATGAGAATCAATTTTAAAATAATTTCTGAAAAATTAGTGTTTTTTATTGGGAAAATTGGATACCATATATAAAATCATATGGCCCAAATTTTGTGATTATTTTCCTTTTATTGACATTATAAATTTTAACTTCCATAATTATTTTTATTTACCATGGTTAAAGGGTAAATCTGGTAAATAAGGTAAACAAATAAATTTTTAATAATATAAAACCACCCAAAAACATGTCTTAATCCAATTTTATGAGTTATTTCTGACCATGGAAACCCTTGGTTCTATTTTTTGACCCTATGGATCCACTTGGGTTTAAAACTGACATTTTATAATAATTAATTTAATTGAATCATAAATATAACATAAACATGTATCTTTTACTAAATAAATTTTACTATAGGGTTATGTAACTAATATATATTAATATAAATAGAAATAAGAAATCTAATAATATTTCCATTATCATGGTATTTTATTTATAATTTTTAGAGATTTTATAAATAAATTTATTTATGACACAATGATGATTCATTGATTGCTTCATTAAAAATGATTCAAATAAATGATATTATAAATTTTAAAATAAATGTAATTTGAATATTTTGATTCCATACACTAAATTTATTTATGATATTGAGATATTATATTTGATTTAATTTCAATGTTTTGAAGGAATCATGTTATTATGAATTTGTAAAAAAGTCAAGTTTGAATAGTGTCTGAAATTGACAAAATTCATAACATAAAACATAAAATAGTTCTTTAAAAGATTCGAAATTCTTAAAAGGAGAATAATAGTCCAAAATATTAATAAAAGTTCAAATATTTCATAGATGAATTTTTTTGGGTCATTTTACCCGATATGGTACTTACAATAACCTACAGTGTGTAAATAACATGTAAACACAGAAAGATAAAAAAGGGTAAAATAATTGTTAAACAAAAAAGATAAGGATAATAAAATACCCAAATATTATCTATTAATTATTGTATATGATTGGTATTAGAAACATAATCAAATTATATTTTAATGAAATGTTTTTTGGACAAATTGTTATTGGAATTGAATTTATAATACATTAATATTTCTAAACTTTCCTAATGTGCCCCTCATTCCTCTTATAAAAGCCTACCACCTCTACCAACATAACTCACACCTCTAAAGCCCTTTGGAACATCAAAATTATTTCCAAATAGTCTTCCAACCACCCTAAATTCATCTTAATATCCTTACCATGGGAAAACGAAAATTCAAGAATGCATTTTCGATCAAATCATAAGAAGTTACCTGATTTAGAGGTTACGTCTTCTCTCAAGTTCCTTTATTTTATTTTCATTATCCACTCCCTATGATAGTATTATTCATTTATTAAATAATAAAAATATTATCCTAAATATACTAGTATGATTTTATTAGAATTAATTTAACTTCACTTACACACACCTCTATCAAATTGATACGAACATATTGTTTCTATGTACAACGAACTATTGTCTCACGAAACAGTGACTATTCAATTTTTTCCTACTTCCTCTCATGGTGTCCATTATTATGGATCTATAATTATATATTATATATATTATATTTATATTTTCCATATCTTTCTAAAATTATTATTTTAATATACATTTATTACATCCATGAAGTGTAAATAAGATAATTTCATTTGCGGAAGCGTGGAATACCGCCCCCTCAAACAGATATGACTCATTCATGCTATACATAGAATATATAAATGATGGTTTTATTAACACTATGATACATAAATTAAATTAATATAATAATTTTATTTTAATATAAATTTAAATCATTATAATTTTATTTCTTTAAAATGAAAAATTAATGAAATTAGTGTTCAAGCGTACGTACGGCGTACCGTCTCCTTGAATGGTGAATTTCATTTCTTATATAAAAATTTCATAGAAAATTATAAATACATTTTTTATACTGAATATATTTTATATTTATATCATGAATATTATTATTGAGATAATTTACTTTTGACTACATGTACAATTTGTAATTATATCAAGTTCATTTTTACTCAAGTAGCGAACATCAACTTAACAACCGATATGAACTTTAATAATTATATGATTGTTATATAAATGTAATAAGTGATATAAAATGAATAATAGACTTGATAAAAGTTTATAATTAAAATATAAATTAACTTAAATTTATTAATTATGGATATAAATAACTAAAAAGACATGTCAGACTCAAGGTAAGGGAACTTCTTAACCTGATTTCAATTCTTTAGGTTGATCTTCTACTTCTTGAGTATATCATGATATGATTTTATGAGAATTAAATATTAATATCATATCTTTTATTTATAATTACTTTATGTTTATTTGTATTGAATATAAATAATCGATCTATTTAGTTAAGTAATCATCTTTTTATGGGAGCCTTTGACCCTCCACTCTTAGACAAATATTTCTTTTAGGTTATTTATTTTAATATAGATTTTATCATATTGGGATATGTTCTTATATATCTTCATATCTTTCCATTTTATTCCCAAGTGATTAGAGACCATTTCTCTCTCACCAACTCATTATCTATAATTTTATGTGATTTCATTAGGAAACTAAATTTTACTAAGAGAATTTATAAACTCAATTTCCACTCATTGGGTTTTACCCATACTTCGTTGATTCTATTAAACCAAAATTATGTGTGGAATCAACAATTATTTATTTATTTATTAATTTCCACTTCCCTTTATGTCATTATACTTTTTTAACAAATAATAACTCCATTGATATATTCTTACATCATTTATATGAAAATTATAAAAAATCATAACTCAATCTCATTTAATAGTGTTAAATATCCATGTCATTGGATTTTTTTCCAAAAATATATGTGAAAAACCTATGATTTTTTCACACTTATTATCCAATTATATTGTGGGTATTTATATCGATCACATATGATTATTTTATTGATTTATCATAAATCTAATGATACAAAAATTGTAAGTGACTTCGTCTCAATCTCTTTTTGTTGAGGGATTTCTCGATATTAAGCACCTTTAATATTATATAAGGTGTATATACAACCCTTTTGACATTTTCTATCATTAATATCTATATTTTCATGATATTTAATGTTTCATTTTATGTTATTCTTTATTTATTTTTATTCATGTTTTTCACAACGGTTACGAGACTATTTAACTAAAACATCAATTAAAATGTATTTATCATTAATTGTAATAAATAATTCTATTTTTATGTCAATGTATTAAAAATGGATTTAAGGATTAATTTATATGTAAATATATGTTTTAAAATTACAATTCTTGAATTGTATTTAAAATTTTCAAAGTGGTATTGGACAGTTGGATTCCAAAATCTATTTATTAAATGTTTTAAATGGTTTTGAAAATGGATTGAATAATTTAATATCATGAATTGATTTATTTTGATTGATGAGTGAAATATTGATAATTTCAATCATTTATATGTTATTATTATGTAATGTAACTTGTATATTTTTTTGGAGGTTACATGATAAAAAATATGGGGGGTTCTATGATATTCCTAGGGTGGGTGAGCCGGTGATAGCTCTTCAAGCATTGGGTAACGTGACAAAGGTAAACATTAATGTTTATACTAAGTCATTTAGGGAATATAATATGAAGGGTATTACAAATGTAACTATGAAAGTTACAACCTATATAGCTATAAAAGCTACGTTGTATGTATGATATGGATTCCAAAATTTACCTTTATGATTTAATATTTCAATAAATTTTTTTGGAATCATATTATTACATGATGTAAGATATTTAGTCTATGTTTTATGGGTTGGAATTATGATTTTGTGAAAATATTTTTAGGGGTTTTAAATATACATGGATTAACTATTTTATTCCTTATTTTATATTTCGTAAGGAAATTTTTATTCTTATCCAATTTTTATGAAATTTTCTTTCACAAGGAATATAGAAGGGTAATAGAATGGAATAATACAAGGATATTTTTATAAAAAAAATCCTTAATTTTTTATTTAAGCAGTTTTATTATTCTGATTTTTTTTGGAAAGAGTAAAAGTGTCTACTTTGTAATATTAATGTTTTTATGTATAAGTTATGACATAATTATATAAATTTCTAAACCTAAAAATATCATTTATGTGAATTAATGTTAAATTATTGACTTACCTCAAGATTATGAAATGTTCAAGGATGGGCCCTTATAGTTGGTATCAGAGGAATGGTTTAGAAAACATTGGAGGTTAATATTTTGTCTTATGGGTCAGGGATATGATCATGGGTTTATAATTTTTACGTGATATTACAAGTTTAATGACTTATAATCCCCTTTTTATGTTGATGTTATTTCAAGGTGATTAACAGTATTTCGGGAGACATTGACCTTCAAGGAAATTCCCCTTTTGATGTTTATGTTTTTTCATCGTGATTAATTGTATTTCAGGAGACATTCACCATTGAGGAAATAATGGGTTATTAGTTTATGCGATGAAAAATTTGAGGTATGAAATAACCTTTTAGGTTAAACATGTTATGGATATTTTTTATGATTTTATCTCATTTTGGTAATGTCATTATAATTGAACATTTTTTGAAAATGGACAACATGATAAACATGTGACAACCCACAACATAAGACAAAGGTGTGTGAATCAAACCCTCAACAAAAGCATGAATGGGATATATCACCTATAACTATCCTACATGAAGTCACTAGTTAGTATGAGTTATTCACTATAATTATATAATTTTTTGGATTAATAATATGTTGATTTTGGGAACTTATGTTTTATAAAATGGTTATCCTTATTATAGGAAAACAATTTGGTTATTAAGTGATAAATGTTATTTTGGAAGAAGTTCTCTACAGTAACATTGTATTATTAAGGTAAATAGAATACTATGGTTTTTAGTTAGGGAGTTTTGGTTGATTTATATTTGGGGAATAATGTATGATTTTAACTATGGACTTATAAGAAATTAGAGTATTTAAGGATACGATAAACCTATCATGGAAAAATGTGATCAAGTTAATTATTTTTCGTATGAGACATTAAGAGTGGTGGATATTATTTGGAGGTAAATGATAAATTTAATCTTGGAATTATATGTGAAAAAATCCTTCTATGTTTTGGATTTTAATATTAGTTGGATTATTGTGATGAATTTTAATGACTTTGGTTTGTCGAATGTTCTATGTAGAACTTGGGTATTACTCTATCATTTTGGAGATTAGAAGTAGTCCTTATCCTTATAACAAATGATTTTTTTATGAGATTATCTTATATTGTAAAAACCATTTTAGTTTTGGTTAATTTATAATGTCATGGGAAATATATTGTTCATATTTTTGGGATTATGTCATTCTCTCGATAAAAGCAGAGTTTGTGATAGAAATTTATTAAATGATGAAACTCTATTTGTCATGTAAGTAAATTTCCTTATGTTATTATTATAAATAGTAAAATAGTCTTCAAATTTAAGAAAATGATCTTAAAACAAAGTCATTTTCCCATAACTTTTTTTACTATGAAATCAATGGCCATTTAAACCATCATAATTTTATGGGTTATTTGTTGTTAACTTTCTCTTGATCATTTTTACTATCTCATTCCCTCATAGAATGACACTTAGTTTTTCATCCATGTCCATGTTTTCCAACATGGAACCATAGTATGTATTATCTCTGGAGACCATTGTACTTATATTTATTTCTTTTAATGTGATTGTTTTATTGACTCTTTTTCTGAAGTTGGATTTTCAATGATGTTTATGAGCCCAATTTTAAAATTATGAGGTCATAATTTCCAAAAAGGGGGAATGATGTAATGTCCCAGGTATTTATAGAATAGTACATTTTTATTTCTATTAATGTTTATAAATAAGTCATTAATTTTACATTAAATGGGATTCTTTTTATGATAATGTAATCGACATGCAACAATGGGGTTTTCTGAAATCTTACATTGCACACAACAATGAGTTATATTGAAATATAATAAAATAATAATATTTTTTTTAAATGGCAGTAAACGTCAAGCCGTTAGAATAGAAGGAATGAATAGTATCAACTAAATTTGGAAATATGGTTTACAAATTTTAAAATAATGATTCATTGGTTACCGAATTTATTTAAAATGAAAAAAAACAGAATATAAATGATTTTTTTTATGAAAATCTATTTAAAAGAGAAAAATTGTATTTATAAAGTTATATCACTCTTTATAGAATATTATTTAATGAAAAATATATGTTATATATTAAAAGTAATGTTTAAATTAATAGTATGTGTTTTTATATTAGATATAATAACAAATTCAGTTTTTTAAATAATTGAATTCTTTTTCTAAAAATTCATTTTTACAACCTTTTGATTGAGAACCCTTTTTAAATTTATATTTTATCACATTTATATGTTCTCTTTGAAAATATAATTTTTTTCCTTAGAAGTGGGATGTAAAAATTTACTTCGGATTATTTTTTGATATTTTTTTCTAACTATCATGTTTTGACGAATAGTAAAAATATGCAAAATTTTAATTGAAAATTTCTTTATTCATCAAGATAATTTATTTGTATAAATCATAATATTTTGAGGTTTTAAGGTATAAATGGAATATATTTTTATCAATTATTCCAATTTTGGTCATTTTAATTAATTTATATTCTAAATTTGATCTAAACACATTTAAATATTTTGATATATTTTATTTCTTAAAAAATAATTTTTGTTGGTATTGACAATCTGATTTAATTTTAAATTAATTTCTTTTAATTATTTGTTTTAAATTTGGAAGAATGTATTCCATATTTGGAATCAAAAGTTCTAAATTGTGAAAATATGTACCCTTTTTTGTCATTATGAATAGTAACTGTTGTATTTTTTGTATTTACCATGGATAAAGGGTAAATTTGGTAAATAATGTACAAAATAATATTTTAAAAATATTAAACTATTATAAAACATGTCTTAATCTTATTGGATGAGATTGTTATGACTATAGAAATCCATGGGTCTATTTTGGGACCCCATTAAACCACTTTGGATTGAAAATATTATTTTTTAATAATTAATTTAAATTAATGAAAAATATATCATGACCGGTATCTTTTAGTAAATCAAATATAATATATGATTTGATAACTGATATCATTGAGTATGAATATTAATTAGAAAACTAAAAAATAGTTCTTTTATCATGGTATAGTATTTATTGTTTTAGTGATTAATTAAATAAATTTATTTATGACACAATGATGATGTAGTTATTGCTTTATTAATAAAGTATTCAAATAAATTATATTATAAATACTAAAATAAATGTAAATATTTTGATTCCATCCATAACTTTTCTGGATTATATTGACATATATTATTTTATTTAATTCTTTTTTATGATGGATCCCGGTTTTTATGAATTTGTAAGAAATCCATGTATGATTAGTGTCCAAAATTGACATAATTCCTATATTGAAACATAAAATAGTTTATTAAATGATTATAAATTCCTAAAAACATAATATTTTAAAAAATTATTAATAAAAGTCCAAATATTTCATAAATGAATTTTTTGTGGGTATTTGGACATGATATGGTAATTATATTAACCTAAAATTTGTAAATAACATGTTATCACGGTAAGATTAAAAAGTGTAAAATAAGGGTTAAACCAAAAAGATAAGGGTAAAAATATATTCAAAACATGTGTAAATATTATTTGATGATGTTTATTCGAACCAAAATCATATTATATTAAAATTAAATACTTTTTCACTTTTTGTAATGGAGATTCAATTTATAATAAATTAATATTTCTAGACATTCTTGAAGTGCCCCTCATCCCTCTTATAAAATGGTACCACATATACCCACATAACTCACACCTCTCAAGACCCTTCAATCATCTATATTCTTCCCAAATAAGATCCTAAAATCCCTAAATTCTTACTAGATTAATTCATTGTGACTTAGCCAATTTCAGAAATCCTTTTGCCTCAAATCCAAAGTAGTTACCCGATTTAGAGGTAACATCTTCTATCAAGTTTCTTTCTTTTATATTCCATTGGAACTCCTTATGATATTATTATTTATTCATTACATAACAACCCAAGAATCATAAATATTATATGATGCTTTTATGAGACACATTTTAGCTGCACTTACACACACCTCCATCTAATTGATACGAACATACTGTTTCTGTGTATGATGAACTACTGCCTCACAAAATGTTTATTGTTCAATCTTCCTCTACCACCTCTCATGGTGGCCATTATGATGAAAATGTAATTAAATATTATATATATTATATTTATATTGTCCCTATTCTTATTTAATATTTTTACAACATATATTTATTTTTTCCATGATGTGTAAATATGATAATTTCATTTGAGGAAGTGTGGATTACCACCCCTAAAAGTTATATAACTCGTTTATTATATACATGGAACATATAATGGAATATTTTATTAAAAATATTATACATAAATAAAATAAATATAATTATGGTATTATAATATAAATTTTTATCATTTTAATATTATACTTTAAAAATGATAACGAAATAAGACTACTGTTTATGTGCATGTACTGTATACGGTCTACATAAACGATGCATTTCATTTCCTATCTCAAAATGTCATGGAATATTATAAATAATATATATATATATACTAGATATATATGATATTTAAATCTTGAATACTATTCTAGATATTCTTAACTTTTTACCTCAAGTATAATTTGTAATGGTAACAAGTTCATTTTTGACTCGAGTACCCAACATCGGAAAAATGACCAATTTAAAATTAAATAATTATAGGATTGTTATAGAAATTCCATAAGTAATAAAAAATAAATATAAACATGAATAAACTTCTAAGGAAATTATAAATTAAATTATATATTTATTGTTCAGAGAGATAAAGAATGAACAAGACATGTCAGACTCATGGGAAGGGGACATCTTAACCAAATTTTCATTAATTAGGTTGATCTTCTAATTCTTGATTATCTCATGCAATGATTATGTGAGAATTTATTTATGAAATAATATCATGTATTTATACTTGATTTATGTCTATTTATAGTGAATACACAAATAAATCTACTTAATTGACAAAATAATCTTTGTAAGGGATCATTTCACCCTACTCTTTAGTGAAAGACTTATTTTATGTTACATATTTTAAAATCGATTTTCATATGTTTGGATATTTTCTTATATATCGTTATTTCTGTCCATTTTATTCTCAAGTGATGAGATACCATTTTTTTCTCATCAACTAATTTTTTTAATTTTTATGGGATGTTGTTAGGCTACCAAATTTCGTAAGGGGATTTCTAAACTAAATTTATACTCATTGGGTTTTACCCATAAATTGTTGATTATATTATGCCAATATTATGTGGTTAATAAATATTTTTTATTTTTGAAATATTTTACAATTCCCTTTAGTTGGATATACTTTTTCAATACATAATATCCACATTGATAAATTCTTTCGTCATTTATGTGAAGTTTGTAAGGAAAATCATAACTCAACATTATTTCATTAAGTAAATATCAATGTCATTTATTTTGTTTTTCCAAAAATATGTGTGAATGAATTATTACTATTTTACACTTAATTTCCACTTATATTGGGTTATTATTATTTTTCACACATAATAAAGTCATTGATTTATCCTTCATATAATGAAATGATGTTTTTATGGTACTTCGTCTCAATCTCTATTATATGGACATATATGTTTTAACATTTTAATTCACGAATTTATTTTAAATGATTCAATGTGGTATGGTACAGTTTGATTAATATAATCTCTTTATTATATGTTTTAAACTGTTTTGGAAAATGATTGAATATTTCAATATATTGAATTCATTTCATGTGATTGATGAGTGAAATATTGATAATATCAATATTTTCTCTTTTATGATTAAGTAAAGGTATATGGAAATTTGATGGGTGGTTTTGTAGTAAACCAAATATAGGGGGTTTCTTTATAAACTGAGGGCAAGTGGGAACTTGATATCTCTCCATCTCATTGGGTAACAAGATAGAGGTAAATGTTATTGTTTCTCCTCAGATACTTAGGGAATATATTGTAATGGGTATTCCAAATGCAACCATGAAGGTTACTCCTAATGTTTCTATGAAATCTATAAGGTATGTATGAAATAGATGTCATAATTTACCTTTGTGTTTTATGTTTTAGTGATGTTTTGCTGGAATAATATTATTACATGACGTATTCTAAGTAATTGATTTTTTTGGGTAAAAATTTTGATTTAGTGAAAAAAATCATAGGTTTTAAATATTCATGGACTAATTAGTTTTTCCTTGTTTTATATTCCTTACAGAGCGTTTTATGCTCATCCCACATTCATGAAATTTTTTTCACATGGTATAAGGAAGGGTAATAGAAATGAATAATTCAAGAAGATTTTTATCAAGAAATGAATTCTTGTTTTATTTCTGGAGTTTGATTGTTCTTAAAAATAGTGGATAGAATATTTGTGTCAACATTATAATATTCAAGTTGTTATATATATGTTAGGAACTAATTCACTAAATCATGAATCCTGAAGAGATCCTCGATGAGAATTATTGTCAAATTTTTGAAATATCTCAAGATTAAGTACTACTTAAGTCTGGGGACTTATATGTTATATGAGGAATCATTTTATCACATAAGTAACTGAGGTTCCTCCCTCTTTAATTTCATCATTTTCTTCATCTTTCTTCTTTCCAAAGAAGTGTTCTTCAGACCATTCTAATTTTTTATCAAGATCACCCACTTCATCACCTTTCATGCCTAAATCTCAAGGACATTTTGATTAGAATAAATGTAATCATATGATTTTTTACTTACCTCTATTGTGTTTTCCATACATCTTTGATTATGATTATCCTTATAGAATTTTGGATCCTTGGTTTGGGGTGTTATGTGGCCACAACATGGCTACGGTTGTTGGTATTCATAGGATTAACTTATCATTGTTTTGAAATCAATGAGTTGTTCCACCATATCATAAAATATGAAGGAGAATCTCTCCTTAGTAGTCATTTTCCTATGTAGTCCTTTCATCACAATAAAAAAATACCTAGGTAATTGAAATATAATTTAAAAGAAATTCCTATTCAAAAATAAGAATACAGAATTTATGGGATTTTTTTTTCTAAATTATGAAACTAATAAATTCTATGATCTGATCCCTAGAAACAAAACCAATAATTGATATCCCTACAGGCATTGTTAATTTCCACCGGGATACACAATTTATAAATTTAAAACACAAAACACACAAACCACTAAACTAACAGGTTGTATAATATATGTTTGATTGAGGTTGAACCTCCAGAGATGGGGATGGAGAATGTTTTTGTAAAATAAAATAAACTAAAAATAATTAATATTTGATGAAATAAAATCTAAACTAGAGAGCATTATATTTGTGAAGAGATCTGGAGAATAAAATATAAAATTGGTTTCATACATCAATGATTATAGTATCATAAAAGGTGATTTATGAAATAATTAATTAGCCATCATGAATTCATTGGAATTGGGATTTATCAGGTTAATTGTCTATGAAAAAATCAATCCATCCTAAGTTATCATTTTCTCTGGATCATGTACTTCATATTACAAAAAAGATGGGTAACTTGAAACATTATTTTAAACATAGGTGGGAGATAAACCCAATGGTCATGGAGGAAATATAAACCCTAGATCACACATTAATCCACGGAATCCAATCACTCAATAAATGGTCATGCTTAAAGAATTAATGAAATTAAAAATAATCTATAATCAGACACACAATTATCATGCAAGAAGTATAAGAAAAGTTAAATAAAGAATCAGTTAAGATGAGATCCCAAAATGAATTTGTATCAATTATAAAATATATCAAGAATTGAATCCTCATTCGTCAAACATGCCTAGGAATGATGACATCACCCACTCATTCTAACCCTAGAAGGTGTATAAAATATATATATATATATATATATATATATAATCCAATAGAAAGTAGGAAACATGTTCACCTTCGTCTGTTAGGCATCTATCATTGGTGTTCCATCTAGTATTGGTGCCATAAAGGGTGACTAAGGATTCTTTATATAGGTTCTAGATGTGATATGACTAGCATTACATGTCGCATAATCCTGATCTGCATATTCCACTCTGAATTTTGATCGTGTATGACCATGTCGTATTTATTTTTTTGTGCATCACTGATTACATGGTGAGTAATAGAGTTTCCTATAACGTAATCCCTAAAAATTCCAGCACTTTAAATCATTTAAATATATTCATTGAAAATTTCTCAAAAAAAATTTTATGTCATGTAAAAGAGATACACAAATGGGAGTAATGTTTCACAACCCGAATGGTAGGCACATCATTTTCTGTCGGAGGTTCTTCTCTTAAAAACGTAATGATGTGTAAATGGATTACATGTTGCGTAATAACTTACTCTCTAGTTTTATTTCTTCAATCTTCCACAAAATTCTTGTGCCAATTATTTCTTTGCTTCACTCTCACCAAAAAGATTATTTTATCTCATATATCATCATCTTTCCATTCCTTTTCCAAATATTCATTTTCTCTGAAATAATACATAAAACCAAAAAAAAATCACTCAAAATTGTAATGATATTTCATGTTATTACCAAAATGAATATACTATAAAAACTCTATATTATATGTTTTAAATACACTTATCAGTTTCATATTATATACTTATAAAATATATTGGCATATCAAGCTTTACCTTTAAAATTAGTATTGATTCCCTATTTTATTATCTTTTGACATTTGTATTTTTTTGATATATATACATATATATATATGCTTCTTCTTTTGATAAGTTATTTCCTCTGAAAATTCACTCCAATAAATAAGGGTATATTAACTACGTGAATGACTTTCTAGAACCATGATACTAGTTGGTAGCATCTAGCATATGGGTAGGTGTGCATGAGGTCATGTTGGGAATTGGAATGGGGTACCGTTGTGTGGAACCTGGGTCGGGACGTTTGGATTATGTAAATCCCAAATTAAAGGAGGAGGAGAATGAATCACCCCTTTATAAGGTGGTGTGGATACATATCCCACTACGAGGCCTTTTACAGGGGATAACTATAGTCCATATCCGATTGAAATAAAAAAAATGTGGGCTAGGCCCAAAGTAGACAATATCATGATCGTGGGTTGGACAAGGCTGTTATAAATGATATTAGTGCTAGTGTTAATTTGATGTTCTGTAAAGGATGTTAGGACCTTCTAGGGGTTGTATTATAGAAATTACACATCAATGGAGGAGGAGAATGAAGTACCCTTTATAAGGTGGTGTGGATACCTCTTCAACCATGAGGCCATTTCATGGGGGATTCTTAGGGTCTACAGCTCAGGGAAATAAAAATCATGTATATTGTGCCCAAAGGTGAAAATATCATTATTGTGGGATGGACTGGGCCATTAAAAATATTATACTACAGTGTCGTACATCTAGGATGGATAAATAATGATGAGCTATGTTCATTATCTAGTATATCCTTATTTATACAAGGTGATGAAGGAAGATAAATAGTTGTTCTAAATCACATGAATCCATCCTCATTGACATGGAACTCATGTATCTTCCTTTCTATTATGGATATCACCATCTTTTAAAGCTTGGGATCATTCCTCTGTGACTCCTTGATTACAAAATTGGGGCATTATTGGGAAATAATTTGGGAAAGTTAGGATTAATTCCCTGTAGTTATAATTTAATAATTTATCCTTTGCATATCTAGGATTATATTGTGGTTCGTAATTTACAACATTGATTAGCTGAAGGATCTTTTCAGCTAAGAGCATCAAAAAATTTGTTTTCCACTCATATATTGCAATGAATGGATAAATTATATTACAAGAATATATTTAGCAATATTCTTTGATTCATAATGAGACACTTCTATGTAAAAATATTATTTAGACTCTTTTGATTAGCATATATGTCACCATTCACTCTATAGAGATTGTGCCACCTTATTCTCATGAAACGCATCAAAATCAATAGCACCTGTTCATGTGTCGGTAGTTCTGATATTGGACCACCATCTTCTCTGTGAAATATGATATAAATTTTTCATTATACAAGAGTTCACAACCTAATACATTCTTTGAATAGTCAATATATATCATAAAACCTTCTACATTTTATGGTAGTATAAATACATGAGTATTGACAAGCCTTTCTTTGAGTTCCATGGATCTCCCATCACTTGCTACTATCTATAATTATTTCCCATCAATATATTGACATACTTAGGGGGCTAGAACATAATGATAAATTTATATCCATACATTTATATTACCGTTCTATTCCATGATTACTATAGATTCTTGTGAGACAAATT
Organism: Viscum album; assembly: GCA_963277665.1. Lineage (NCBI taxonomy): Eukaryota > Viridiplantae > Streptophyta > Magnoliopsida > Santalales > Viscaceae > Viscum > Viscum album. The sequence continues at coordinate 1,033,315,827 of OY728150.1, forward strand.
ATTATGGGCCATTCCAATATCATCATATTTCTGGAAGGGTCTATAGATATTCTCTTACTTTTGATTATGTGCCCCAAAAATGTTGCTTTGTATATCAAAATGTCAATCTTGAAAAAGTTGGTATTCAATTTCTCATTCCATAATATATGAAACAAAACCCTTAGTTTTTCATCATTTTCCATCATTCTCATATATGAAATGAGAATATAGTAGATAAAACTACCGCAATGTTTTTAAGGGAGAGTCTAAATAATATATTTATCAAATCAATCATTATTTTAGTGGAATTAGTATATCCAAAGGGTATCATTTGACACCCATTATGGTTATACATTGTACAAAAAGAAATATTTTGAAAATCTTCATTATTCCCCTTCTTTTTTATGATATGTATATAGATGGTCTAGTTGGTTGATGTAAAGAGCTCCTTTTATTTGTTCTATAAGTCATAAATCCATGGGATAAGATATAATTTGTATTTATGTAGATATCATTTAGATCATTGTAATTGTAACACAACCTCATTAATCTATCCATCATATTATAAAACATCATTGGACAACCCCCAGGTGATGTTTGAGTGCATATAATCCATTTTGTCAATGTGATCTTTTAGCTTCTTTATTAAATCCTCCATTTATATATTGGTTATCCGATAAGGTAATTATGATATAAGAGTGGCCCTGAGTATATGTTCTTTTGATAACTTAACCTCATGATCTCTGGGGTTTTCTGGTAACTCTTCAAAAAATACTATTGTATAGTCCCTAACAGAAGTAATTTCTTCCAGGTGGATATATTCCATTGACACAATACTATGAGTTATGTTTCATTTGGCCTATATAATTAACCCCCACACCTTTAATGAATTTACCAATGGTCATTCATGGTCTTCTTTGTATTTATTAGGTGTCTGGGATTATTTTGAATATGAAAATATATTTCATTTTCTTGATAGTTGATGTGTGTTCAAAATAACGAGAGGCAACACATTCCAAGTATATCTTCAAATTCCATTATTGTATTTATTAAGAAACTCAATTGAATAATAATCTAACATATACCAAGAGAATAAGAGTCTAACACATGGGTTGAAATGATATCACTACTATGTTTGTTACAAATATATCAAATTTATGGTCTCATGGATTTGATTAAATACTTCTAATGAACATGCATCATATGAGGAATTCATATCACCAGATAAAATTATAATATTTTCCATTCATTACTTAATAGGATGTGTAACTTATAAAAAATATTTTTCTTTCTCCACTTCATCAGTAGTGATGGAATAATCATTCCCTTGATCCCTTGGCTTTGGTGGTTGCTGATACTGATTACCCAAAATGGTATATGTCTAGTGCATTGGATTTCACAGTTCACATTTCTCCCAATACTATAGATATTGAACCACAGTTAGTGTTCTCTTTTCATCCATCATGTTGGATAAATTTATCATGATTATTTGAAATTATTGAGCTTCGTGGATTTATCTTCAACACTTGAAGCATTACCCTATTTCTTTGAGTACATTTCTATGATGCTTCTTGAATTTGTTTAACTTGTGTGTAGTTGAGATTTTATTCCTCCATTATCATTATATCCCCGGTATTGAAATACCATAATTCATTTATTACCTTTATACCCATGATAACATTCTCCAAACTCCATCTCCACTTTGAGATCACATTGAACAACATATTGATAATATCGAAATTCTGAAATTTCTAGAGCCTTTTGAGGGCGGTGCTTCAAACAAATAAAGAATCAATCAATTTTTATATCATTATTGATAAAAATCCTAAAGAAAACCCTAAAATCCTAAATAATTTATTTTTATAAGACATATCATATTTACATTACATATTATTTAGCTTTGTGAGTTCTTTACGTATCTCACACTGTAGAGTTTGGGGAAAATACATATTAATAAATATTTTATTAAAGTCTTCACACTATACATGTTCTATTTTTTTTTGTGGGTGTTATTAACCAACTCTAATCATTAATTGAACTCTATATATTAATTATAAATAGATAAAGTCACCTTAAAATTCTCTTAACCATAGAGGATTAAAAATATTTTATCCATTGAATTTACTCATCGTTCCACAATAAGCTGATTAGAAGATCCACAAAATGTCAGTGGTCATTTTGACAAAATGGATTTGATATCCTGTTTCACCCACTTAGTTGATGATTAATGGTACAACTAGTTCATGATATTATTCATATTTTGGGATATCAAAGCAAAACAACATCCATGATGTTCTAAAAACCACCATCCTTGGACTTATGGATTTAATTCAGAAAATTGTTTCATTATCCATCACAGAGGTTATTTTCCAGTATTCTACTAGTTCCAATAATTTTCTATGATATAAAAATATTTAACAATACTAATGTTAACTAGTCATGAATCATTTATCACTATACACTCTTCAAAAAAAAATATCCAATGAGTTTCATATGTTAATAATTTTTATAAACAAAGTTTCATGGATATTTACATACAGTAAGTAATAACCTAGGGGTATTCAATACTATCAATAATCATAAATCCTAAATAAACTAAGATATTTTCTGATACAAACTCTAGAGACTATAAGTTTCTTATAATAATTTGACATAATTTTTTGAAACACAACATAATTGCATTAAAATCCTAGATGCAAGTGTTTAGTACTATGTGTAAATTAGGAAAAAACATCAAAAAATAATAATAATAAAATAAGTTATTTTAAATATTATTATTTATCATTCTATTCTCACTGTATTATTAGTTCTTTTAGTCACATGAGTATATATATCTATGAAATGTGTGAGCCAAAATCCCAATAAGAGGTTGAACAAGGGCATGGATCAATAAAACATGGATGAGAAAAATCATCATCTTAACCTAATAATAGTATCAACTTTATAATAATGTTATGTTACTTTAGAAAAAGTTATGAAATGTGAAAATTCATAAAAAAGAAACATCATTTCATAGTGATCAAATATAAAACATATTTATGTGAGAATTTAGCGTCACGTTCAGGTTTAACATATATTCATAATCATCACATCCCCATTTTGAGAAAATCCAGAATAATGTTCATGATTAGATCTATTATATCATGAGACATATTACATTACCCAATTCATTAGTGGATTATATAGTATAAGGACCACCTATCACGTCAGAAAATTTAAATAATCATGAATTCCACATTCATTTTTTGACAATAATAATTATAAAAGAACCCATATAAGGAAATAGGTTTCATAATGATTTCATTAAGAATTCATTAATTAATATACATTGGGGTTAACAAAAGAAAATATAAGATCATATTTATTTTATAGATCACAAATCTTGAGTGATAAATAAATAACTTAGAAGGAATCAATAAGTTTTTCTGGAATGAAAATTATTTTGGAATTTTTTTTTTCTTTGTAAAAAAATAATATTATAAGAATATATATACATAAAAATAAAATCGAATCAAAATAAAAATAATTTGTGGTGTAATTAAATGGCTATTGTCATTGTGATTTGGCATAAATGAGGTATTACCCAATGAAAAAGAGTTTGGTTCAAGAATACCATTACCTTATATTAAAATTTAACTATAAATGGTAATTAATATCCCCTATAATCATGTTATATTTAGTTAATAATTGATTAATAACATTAACTACATTTTTTTATAAATTTATTAAGTTCATTTAAGAGTTTTTTTATGACCTATAGTGATTAATTTTTCTTGTTCCAGGAGTATTTAATTTCTTATTTTTCATGATTGGTTCAATTGTATAAAACTATTAAAAATCGTGAAAAGTTATTATAATAATGAAAAATCGAAATTATATTTTATTACTGAATTGATAGAAGTTTAAATTTTCCAATATATCATTTGTTTTTTTATATGATGATTAATCATTAAAAATGATTATGATAAATGTTTAGTTTGTTTTTTCATTTTATTGAATATCATGAAATAGTTTTGTTTTATATTTCAATATTATGTGTATATATATTAGTTCTATAATATAAAAAAAGTTCTATTATAAACTATTCAATCTTTTTAACAATCACCATTTTTTATGAATATAAATGTCGGTGGTAATGGAGATTGAATACTCATCATTCTTGAAGGGGATAAATAATCACATCATAGATGTTGTTTTCTTTTTTATAATTAATATAGAATATAATAAATTTTATTATGTATATTTGTTAAAATAAAATAAAATTTAAATATATATTTAATAATTTATTTATAATATTAATTTTTATAGGGGTGGTGATTAGACTAAAAACAGAAAAGGAAATAAAATAGAAAGATTAAGGGTTTTACATATTGAATAGATTCTCTATTAGAACCTTATTAAGGAACTTGGGTCTGGTATTTTGTTTTGAAAAGAAGATATATTATTTTGGGAAGATTCTTATTAAGGGAATTGGAAATAATTTAGTCATTTCACAAGGCCTTGGAGTTGTGAGGGGATGTGGTGGTGAGGGTGGTATTTTTAGGGGATGAGTAAGGGTTTTATTATTATTTAATTCGTCATATTATTATTTTTGGCTCAAAGTAATAAATAATATTTATTTTCATTTCCAATTAAAGTAACTAGGTATGTATAGTATGATATAATGGTGATTAAATCCTCATTGACTCAATAATTCATGTATATGGGTTAAAATGATAAATATATTAAATTACTCTATTTCACAATTAATGAAAAATTAAACTATTTAAGAAAAATCATGAATGTTTCCCCTAATCATTTTCAAATGATTTATATTTCACAAATATACTCTATTTTATGAGAAAAATTCCACAAATTTTAGAATTTTATTTTTTAATTAAAATTAACATTTATTTGAAATTTATTCATGTAAATATTATAGAAAAATGTAGGACAATTTAAAATATTAGTTAATAAATCATAAAATTATATTATAAATATAATTATAATAAATAAATTTTGAATCATTATATGAAATTATAAAATTTTAAAAAAATGTTCTCATTTTTTAAAAAAAAAATCCGCACATAATTTATCAATTTATGAAAATTTATTAACTTATACTATGATATAATAAATAATAATTTCATTTATAAGATTCCTAATTTTTTTATAAATTCATAGGTGAGGTTACTATTCTATTAGTGAAATTAATATTAGAAATAGACATATCAATATTACAATAGTGAAGTTACTGTTCTATTAGCATAGTTTCATTAATTTCTATAAATACTACATATTTAATTCCTCATTTATGATAATGTTGTTTTTATTGGGTGTTTGATGTGGTGTATGTTTTTTATAATATATAACATAATTATAATAATGGACATTTCATAGATAAAATAATGGGTTCTTATAGACATGCTATTTAATAAAAATAATGTGGATGAGAATGAATCCTTCCCCAATGGTGGTTTCATGGGAATTTGAATTGGTGTTGGATTAGATACCTTATGATGACCATCCAATCTTCAAATTCATTTTTTTTATTTACCAAATTAATAAATATTTAGTTGTACATATATTAATTTTATAATATATACAAAATATAAAGATATATGTCATATATATTTATAAAGAGGTTGCGTATCCTCATTATATATATATATATCTAATCAGTACATTCAATGAGATGAAGATATTGATCTTACATGATTTGGGAACAAGAAATACACAAAGATTATTTATTGTATATGTGATATATATAGAGTGGCTTGGATATTTAATGTGTTTAATATAAGATAAAGACTTTGTTTTATGTATTTGACTCAAATTCAGTAATAGAACATGAACATAATTTAAAAATGGATATGGTTTCTACAATAATAAGAACAACATATGTCCAGAACCATGGTGTTTTTGATACTTTTCATGACAAATTAGTTTTCTGGGAGAAAACTTCTAAAAATGTTTCTCTATTCCCATTAAATGTTGATGGTGGAATTATAGATTTTTCTAATAATAATTGTCCCCCTCTTACTTGTGTTCCTACTTTGACATACTAAAAACCTAAACATTATCAAAAAAATCCTCTCGAGTAGATAATATGTCACCCTAGGGTTCATAAACTGTGAATTGATTAAATTCACTATTGACATGACACAAATGGGTTCCCATATTTAATGTTTTGGATTTGAATATTATGTTCACCAATTTTGAAATCACAACAACTATAGCTCAAATTATAACATTATTCCCCACTTAATAGGTAACAATAAAATCTATCTTCATTATATAATTATTATCCATATTAAAAATTTTATACTAATGTTTCTGTATAAATTTTCCTCATCCTACAAAAAATATTGTTTTGTCTAACGGGCATATGGTCATGATACCCATGTTTAATAATAAATGATTGATATCACAGCTAATGAAACCACAAGATAAGCAGTAATGGTTGGGATAAGGATGTACATGAGTGTTAAGGCCACTAAATCCCAGAACTAATTTTTGGTTAATATTATTCAAGATATGAACATGACATCAGAACAAAAAATTGTTATAAATCATCTCCAAGCAATGTATAAAAAGTTACAGTTTAATATATATCCATAGCCATGTGATGTCAAGGTTAAAAAAAAATAATAAATAATTTTAATAGAAATTACATGGTATAATTACTAGGAAACAGACTCATGATGTTGCATTTTGATCTTTGCATTAAATGTAACTAGAATTTAACACCCCCATCATGATGCAACAAAAATTATTTCCCTTCTAATATAACAAAAGGGGTAGCTAGTCAAAGTCAAGGATGATCCAAAAGGGATGACAGGTTGATTAACCATAATGTATATGATGGAACAAAAATTTTGAAAACAAGGGAGGAAAAAATAAATAAGGGAGAAAAATATCAACAATGTTTTTGAAAAACATTATTTCTAAACAGAATAATTGATGGAACAACATAAAATAAGATGTGTTGGGATTGAAACATCATTACAGATTATGGAAAAAGTTATTCTTATGTTTTAAAATCCATAATTTAATGGGTAAATATGGGAATTAAATTAATTTTTAGTTCCTCTGAATGATAACTGAAAATTATGAATTTAAAACATAATCCTCTTGGTCTACTGTTTTATTGATTAAAGTATCATTATGAAACACCCCTAAAACTATTGAAATATTATATCTTAATTATCATAATATTTCTTATTGAAACACCATTTTTTCAACATTGGTTTCATTATTAGTCTTAAAAAACACCATCAAATAATTTTGGATTATTTCCTTAAAACTTTTATAAGAAAATGTTCCTAATGATTGAGAATACAATATAATATCTAGTACAAAATCCCATTAAATTATTAAAATAAAAAATGATAAAAACTACCCATTATGACCATTGAAACTGTTTTTTTAAAGAGAGGAAACTCAATCACTAAAATGAGAGTGAGAGGGAATATAGACAAATTAGAAAACATAGTAAATGATAAATTAAACATATGAAAAAGATATATTAGATTCTGGGAATGATCAGGTAGGAAAAATTGAAATCCCTACCCATAAAATGTCAAAAACTAAATTTGGAGGCCTACCCCCATATTATAGAAAATGAATATAAACTATACTTATTTTAAAATACATGGAATGTTCTTTGATCAGTATCTTTTAATTCAGTTTAAATTCTTAATTGTGATCATCATCATCGTTCATTAAATATTAATCATCAGTCATTAGTTGGTAGATATACAATATACACAGAGCCAACATATAAGGTATATATCATCTCTATCATCCACCAAATGATTCTATAAGGGAATAAATTGTGGGTGTATTGATGTACATAGTGTGTCAAATTTCCTCCATGACCTGGGCATGTACTCTGGATAAGAGGGTCATACCAATCCAAATGTGCATGATGTGTGTTTATACAGTAAAAGTCAAGTATATTAAAATTTTTACCCCGATTTAACTAAAAATTGAATTTTATCAAAATTATTTTTACTATTCACCTTGAACACAAAATAACCAACTTTATCAATGAAATAATAAATATCATATATAAACGAGTTTTTGGACTCACTCTACATTATGAATAATTTTTAAAAAATAAGGCAAATCAGTTTTATAGGATGATTATAGTCCACTATAGGGATTTAGTTGGATCAATAATGATGAGAAGATTATACATTCAATGTTATCGTGTTACAATAGTTCAAGAGATAGAGAGTACAAATGTATTGTTTTAATCCATACCCACAAGTAGTGGATTTTCATGATGTAGTGGTTCATTTTTTCTATTATTTGTGGACCCCAATAGATCATATGGTTGTACTCTCCACCAATCTTCTTCATGGAAATAAAATATGTTGTAGTGGTAGTAGAAGATGAATTATATTTAAAGACCGAAAATCAAGGGTTACAATGATATAATATTCCATTGATTTTTGGTGATATAAGATTCAACATTGGGTTGTAATGATATGGATTAGTCATATGTAATAAATGTATTCATTAGATGAGACATCGTATGATAGTAGCACTGGTAGTGGTACTTGTCCTGTATGTAATTATGTGTTGATAGAAATCTATTATGGTGATGCTAGATATAAATTTGTTTATGTAAAGTAATGTAACCCCTCTCCCACTAGGCATGTTCTCTAAACATGATAAAAAAATTATGTAGGTTAGTAAGTGTCATCAGAAGAGGGTAATCTCGATGTGTGGAATAGGTATTCCTTGGATTTACTATGGTTAATTTGAATTTCACCATACATACGAATCTGATTTTTTCTACACCATTGGAAATGAATAAATTTAGGTCTTAGAAGAGATTAATAATGGGTTTTCCTGCCATGGAATGGGGCTGATGATGTTTTTTTTGTGATCCAATGATGTATCAGGTCAACGGTGAACATATTCTTGGGGTGAGTTAATGGAAGATGGTTTTGGTTGGTTATGAATAAAACTAGGTATTTAATCCAATTTTCTAATAAAAACATCAATTTTAGAATATTAAAATGTCATTATGCAACATAGGATTTTTTCATCACGATCGGGATGCGAACAAATACAACATTGGTGGGTAAACTCGATCATTATAATGAATGGGAGGATAGTGGAAGTCCAACAAGTTTTATATATGAAATTATATGGTTTAGTTATACACTACAATGTGAATATTATTGGAGCACAACAACTATGATTTTGTAGGATATTACTATACTGGGGAGAACTAAAACTCAAAATAATCACTTATTATAATGATACAAAAGTCAAGGATTACTAAAATATCCAGGAAGAATATGTTCATGACACCACTTATTTTGATGATAATGTGAAATGGTTTAGTATTGTCTCTGTGTTTCAGTGATGGTAATGAGTTTTTGATCAATGTTTTAAAAAAACACACCCATGTTTGGAGTTTCAAAATAATGGATAATTTATCATTTAGAATAATTAATTGAAATATTTACATAGAATATAAAAATATGATAAAATTATATTACTTATTAAGAACCATTATGGTGTCTTAGGGATGATAAGTGTAATGATAGAGAGTTTGTAAAACCCTATCTTCTATAAGGTTATAAATTCTGATGGGAATTCATCATTATTAATTTTTGAGTTGGGATAACTATAATAATTAGTATTTAATTTGAAATTTATAGAGATACAGAATCCCATCGAGGTTTTTAAAATATGGAAAATGAAAAAACAAATCTACGGTGATTATCATTATATCCATAGATTCATGTTATAATTCAGAAATATGTGAAGTTTTTTACCCATATATATAATTAACATATAGTTATGGTAAACCAGGATGGTAGAAATTCTAGATTGATTTGGTTTGATATTTTTAGAACATTTAAATCTTGGTTGTGGAGAAAATTTATAAAACAAAAAAGAATGATTTAGAGGTGTTTCTCATTGTTAGAAATTTTTTTGGTAAACTATGATTCCAAATAATCTGAGGAGAATGGATGGGGATAATTTTAACCCCATAGTAGTCCCATAATTTTGAAACCCATGTGACCAAACCAACTTCTCTGATAATATTAATGAAGAATAAATTATTATACAATTTTTTTGTTCTTATAATTTATTCTCTCACAACCCTCATCATATAGTCTATCTAATAGAAATGAAATGATGAATCCTCTTACTATCATTCTTTAATCCTAATGGTTTTATTTAATTTTCATGTAAATCCATTTGAATTTTATTATTTTACTTCATTCTTCTATAGTATTTTTCATCGTATTTTGAATCGTTTTCATCTGGGTAAATCAAAAATGAATTTTTTGGTGACTTTTGACTAATCGTATAGGAAATAATATTTTACATTGGGGCCTACACTTTTCTTGGATAGAGTATTTTCAAAAAATTAATAAAATTAATGATTTTTTTTAACAAGGTCCAATGACATATAGATAGTAGATAGTACCAAGTTTCTAGTTATTATTATGAATGGATTTCGCTCTATTAGACATTAGGTTTTATGACTAAAATGTTTAAATTTTAATAAATTATTTTAAAATAAAATAATTAATTTAAATTTGTGTTGTGTCTTAAGATATGATATCTTGATAGTGATATGATTGTCGATGTGACCTGATATTTCTTTGTAGATAGAGACGCCACTCTCTTAAAATGTAGTTGATTCATTTTATGTAGGTGTTCCATATGCATTTTATTATAGTGTTTTTATTTTTAATTATCAATCATGTTTTTTTTGGTCCCACTACTTTGACATATTGAATTTTATAAATTAAATAAATTATATAGTTATAAATGAATTCATAGGAATAAATTTATGAAGTGTCCCAGGTCATTACAAAACTATGATATCTACCTTGGTGCCTCATCTTCTAATGGTTTTAGACTTAAGTATATGTGTTTTCATTGAAATTAATGTAAAGTTCCATGGTAGTCAAACTTTTCGATCATTTATGTTCAAGATAATTAGTATAATCATTAGTTTTGTGATTTATGTACCATGATCAGTAATACATAAAGTATGTGAAATAACATGAATCCCCTATTATGGGACCTCTTATAGAACTTTTTATTGGGGAGTGTATTTGAATAGAATGTTTACAATGGGTATTCAATGAAGGGACCATGATGTTCCTTATATCCTTATTGATATATTTTATGAGGGTCGGGTGAGTTATTATAACCCTTCTAGAATATGAGTCACTAAGTGGTAGACTTTGAAAAATTGATAATATGATGGGTGAGTGCAGAAACATAGAATGACAAGGAATGTAAGAATAGATTTATGTCATCATCCCAGATTTGGGTCATGGGAACATAACTTATATTGAATGAGAGTTCATAATGTAATCGTTATCATGTAAATGGACTCCATTCCATTTCAGTTATGGTTGTTTACATTTTTGATGATAAATAGTTTAAGGAAACCATGTGGAGTGTTTGTTATAGATGAGATAGAAGGTAACAAGTTGTTTGTCATAGTGATATAATGACATTAATAGGGTGAATATCTAAATGTGTATTATTTATTTTGAGTATCAATTAAATATGACATCCAACAATTTATATCTGATGAGGATTTATTGACTATTATGTAAGATATTATTCAAGGGTTTCAATTCAATCTCAGTAAAAAAAATTTAATTATGTTTGTCGATACATAGAAAATAGTGTACATATCTTCATGGATTTCCATAGTAGTTATGAAAGAATTATCTTGCAGGTAAAAATGGAATACCTTATTTGTTGTTCCAGATTCATCCATTGTGTTATTTGGATAATTACAAGGTGATTACTTATTATTCATCATTTATCAATATAGGTATTCCCTAGATGGTGAATCAAGAATTATCATAAAGAATTATATGGAATGACTCTGTGATTATTGAGGATTGAATATTTCAGTCATTATGGCTACCCCATGACCTTGGTATTGAGAAGTTATTAAATAACTTTATATTCCTAAATATTGTATCAATTGAATTCATTTATGGTCACCATGATTCAACATTAAATTATATATGATTATTATGGGCTACACAACATTCAAAATATTCTTCAGATAATTGATCACATGGGATAACAAATTTTGAATGAACTCTAGTATCTAATTCATATTGAAATTGAATTGTTTTACTTGGTATTGTATTATTGGTAATGATTATAGATTGTGTGGTATTTCACATGGTAAGAGACATATCATAATTTGACAATGCTAGTAAAATGGACCTCGAGTGTCATGTTATAATCAAGGATTGAGGGTGGTAATTTATTTACACTTACATAGTTATCATATATTTAAAATAATCATATTACCTATACAGAAATAAAAATAAATTTTATTTTCTAAAGCCGTTTTTAGGTCCTGATTATTTACACTCATATCTTGCCAAAGAAGCCACCAAACATGGAAAACCAAGCATGCTTAAATGGTTATTGGTTTAGGTTAAAGAAAACTATATATTATCTTAATCATATGAGATATATCATAAGGTATAAGAGACATGGATGAGTTGAGGATCGTGGAATGTTGTAGAAAATATTCCAAAAACATATTCACTTTTTATCACATGTGATCAATCTATTTGGGTATCAGTTATTTTGTTCCACCATGAATGTTATCTTGTAAGAATTTATACATTAATAATAAATTATTATTGCCTCTTAATATTTATTATCCATAAAATATGTTTATTTTTTGTTTTTTATGTTGTTAGATTACATCACCTTTGTTTTACTTTGATATAATAGTATAGTCTCCACAATTTAAGAGCCCAGAACCACTATCATAATTTAAAAACATTAATATATAGTCAGATGTGCTCGAGGTCATCTAGTAACTATCATTATTTGTACCAATCTAATGGTTTTTTGGAGGGTTATTATCATAATTATTTCTAAAATGGACCCCAACATTACATCATAAGTATGGAAGATCCTATATTGAAAATCTGGATCTTAAATAATCCAAATAACATATCGGAATACTCATGAAATTTAGAAATTAAGAGATAAAAATTGAGGTTCATGAAGATATTTAAAGTGAATGAGCTCTTCACTATGTAGGTTAATGAGAAAATATTTTTTATTTGGATTATATTTTCATAAATAATAGTTATTACTATTCCATTCAAACGGATTCAATTAATGTTCTCATTGAGATTAATTTTAAAAGAACACTCTAATGGGATGAGGCTTTAGAGTTGAAGATAATAATATATATTGTAAAGATGGTATAAGTTATTTTACCAAACAAAAAATATACTTAGGTCTATTATAAGTATTATTAAGTCAAAGGATGATAAGATTGGATTTATAAACTATTTTTTTATTAAGGTTTATCCCAAACAAAGTTAGTGTTATATTGTTATTGTCTGGAAGACAAATTTTTTATTAGAACATCCATGTTAAATTATTGTGATTCATAAAGCCCATAAATTTTTATGGAATCAAAATTGTGTTTATGATGGTTCATAAATAATTTATTTGGTTAATGTATATTTTAACAAGTCTTAAAAATTACCAGTTATTATTTTGGTTATTCATGATTGTATGGAAAATATATTATTACTACCTAAAATTCCTTTGGTACATTTATTACATATTCATTATATTATAGTGGAATATATGTGGAATGTGTAATCAAGTATGTGGGGTCAATACCCATTTGTATTTTTACCATTGTTCTTCTATAAAATTTTATATTTGAATTATGGAATGGGATGATTTAAGTTATAAATTTTTTCCTTGTCTATTTTGATCACTTTAGATTTTTATATTTCTGTATAATAAGTATATCATTTTGTTTTTTTAGAAATTGTAATTATCAAATTTATTTTATCACATGGATAAAAAGCACAAGGGAAATATCTTATAGAGAAATTTGGATTTTTATCGACCTAGTAATTGTGAAACTAATATAGGGGTGGAGTTTGGAGTTATCTTTATGATGAATGATGGAAGAGATGCTCATTTTGGGAACGATTTTCTTTTAACACACTAATTAGTTCATAATAGTTATAAATAAAATATGATTTTTTTTTGCTGGTATTTTTTTATGAATTTAATTTTAATAAAATAATTCCCATTTTTATACAAAAAATATTCCTTAAATTATGGTTTATCATCTTCTAGCATGATGATTTTTAATTCTCTATAATGACTTACAGTGTATAGATTTGGTTTCAATTTTTTCCTTCGTATGTGAGAAATTAAATTGTAGTACTATGATTGTAATTTTTATAACTTGTGTTTTATGAAACTGGGATACTATTGCAATGTTATGTAGCTCATATAATTTTAATTATAATAGTCATGGAAAATATATAATTAATGGCATGTTTGGGTTGCGTCATGAAAAATTGAAATCCAAATCATGGGGTCAAAATAATTTATTTTCACCATAATATTCCATTATATCTTGAAGGAAATAGTTTTTTATAATGAAATATAATCATAAATAATTGAGTTTGTTTTTAGATTAAAAATATTTTTGTTAGGTAACCCTTATTGTTCCTTAACTAAAATCATTGTACTATTACTATAGTAAGTAACATTTTAGTTTACTAATACTATTGGACATTCATATTCTGTTATCTTTCTCCCCTGTCATTATGGAATGTAGTGACACTATATTATATATATATATATATCTTTATTATCTTATGAAAACCTTTAATTCCATTCAATCACTAATAGTTATTCACAAAGTGGGTGTAAATTGCCACACAAAAAGACCTCCCTTCATTTCAAGGGGGATTGGTTTATATGTTTTCTCTCCCTTTAGTAACCCTACATTTGACCATGATTATTCATACATAAAAAATAACATGATGGTTTATTATCTTCACATTCGGGACCTATTTGTTCCTAAATAAATTAAAAAAATATAACACATCTTCTCTCCTTGATTTTTCCAAGATTTCTTAATTGGGTGGGTGGATCCCAATGAATAATGGATTAAAATTATGAATTAATGGGGAAAACACTTATGGATTCTACCAAAATTTATTTATTTGTACCCATCACTTTCTAATTTTTATTTCTGGTACAGATGATATCCCCTAGTATGATCTAATTCCAATAATTCAAGTGATTGAATTTGGGTTTTCATATTCATATGGGACTATAGATCTAACTAGTTTTGTGACAACATAATAATAGATATATTTTTACAGTTTTCTTTCACATCCCATATATTTCTTATATATAGTAAACATATACGTTAGTAGTAACCTTGTCAGATGATTTTTAGATTTAAATGATTGATCACGGTCCCACTGTCACCGTATATATCCATATATATGCATGCATTTTGATGTATCCCACTACAGGTATACTCCATATTGATGAATGTTTATGAATACTTTTTATTTCATCAGTTAGTGATTCTGAGGATCTATTTTGAATTTTTATTTTTGTTATTTTGAATAGACTCCCTACAACAATACAATCATCTTCACCAAGATAAAGGGGTGTCAAAAGATTTATCATGGACGTTTTTTAGGGAAATGGAATGTCTATATGTCTTTCTTCACTAATCTACATTTATTTTCCATGTATTATATGTTTTGTAATTTTACTACATTAACTACCTATGATAAAACAGTTATCTCCTAAACTATTGATTCTTAAAAAATTTAGAATGGTAATTTGATGTCTCCAAAGGGAAACACCACTCCCAATGGAAAACATTATATAGATAAGGGACCAAATAAGGTTTATATGACATGATTTTCGTCTAATATTTTTATATTTTATGTATTGTAGGAGCACCGTCTCAATCATTTAATTATGTTGTAAATAATTATCAAGAAGATGATGTTTTTCTGTAACAATCATTGGGTCTAATTACATTATTGGTTGTAGGTTAATAAATATATTTTTTAATATGATGTAATTGGTACCCAATCTAGAATCCCTCTAGTATAGTTTTGTTTTCCTACCCACAATGGCCCATTAATTCTTGGAGTTTCCTCATATAATGCTTTATTATGTGGAATATCATCATCCTGTATTTATGGTTCCCTTTAGTTAGTGAGTATATATTTCTTAATTTGAAATATGTTACATGTTATAATAGATGATAGATTTTTTAATTTTATGATGAAATATTATGGAAAATAAATTCAAAAGGGAAATTAAATCTATAAACAATGAATATTGAATAAAATATCCTCATAGAACTTACGGATATTGACTTTTGGTATGTAGAGGGACTTGTTTGGACTATTTATATCCATTGGGTTGTAGAATCTAGTTTTATCTCCTCTGAGTGTATATATGATTTTCAATATAGTAAAATCATATGTATAGGTGTAAAAAATACTTCTATTAAGGAAAATACTTGGGTTTCTACCAATGTGACAAAGCTAATAAAAATTGGAGTAGAAAGCATTTTTCCTTGATTCCCAAACCAATTATGTCTAGAACAATGAGGTGGATCATGGAAAAAACGTTTCAAATCTCCCCCATCAAAAGGGAGTAGGATGTACAATGAGGATTCTGAGGCCATTTATCTAAATTAAAACTAAAAAAATAATTGAAATCTAAGACATGTCTCCTTCATAGATGGGTGTACCAATTACCTTGGTAGTAAATCCCAATTTAAAACATGGAAGGGGAGTTTATATTGGAATGTAAGAGGCTTGAGTCACTATATTTGATTAAAATAATATTTTAAACTCTATGAAAATAATATAGGTAGAGGCTGTGGAAATTGATTACACATATTTGAAATATAATATATTCTATAAAATAATTATCCTTATATAATATAATGATGGAAAAATTACATTTATTAATGCAAAATACTGAATCATGGTTCATGTAATGAATTAAAAAATATTATATATGTGTACATTAAATTTTTTGAAAAAAATCAATGTTTTTTTAATAAATTATTAAATTTTAACTAGAGATTAATTGTATTACTTCTCAATATATCATTAGATGGTTTATTCAAATTAATTTGAATAAGTTCATCTAAAACAATGAGGTGATGACATACAATGTCTATCATAGACTACTTAATGGTTTTATGTTTGACTTCTCTCTTAATTGATAATGTTTATTTCTTCCAAAATAAAATATTTAACTTACATAATAAATTGGTACTACCTTCTTGGGGTGTATATGGTTGTGTAAGATGTTTTGGGTTGATGTAGGATTTTGTTGGATGACTGATCATGTAATTTTTATAGTAATAACATGATTTGATCATAGGTATTCATCATCATTATGAAATGGGGGATTAGTATTTGAATCAAGGAAGTTGATTTAGATTATATCTTTATTTTAATAAATATTTATTTTACTTATGAATGAATTATTTTCTCCTTAGGTGAGGATATGAAACTATAGTTAATAAAGATAACAATTGAACTGAAATAAAGAGGTAGGTTGGTCATAAATGTATTAAATTAGTATTTTATTGATGTTAATGTTAATGATTTTTTTTTAAATAATATTTTTATGATAAAAAATTTATTAAATTTTTTGAGAGAATATATTTATATTATTATGAATATTTAAATTATGATAAAAAACGAAGATGCTTCAAATTGAAAATTTGTTGGTAAAATTTTGTTGCTTGGAATGAAAAATGATTTCTGTATAATGAAATCATAAATTAATGGGATTGTTTTATAAATAGTGTTGTAGTTTTAATTTGATTTATTTTTATTCTTTTCTACTATATCACCCTATTATATTTTAACAATCTCATACACATATCTAAATATTATAGGTTTTAAATTTATTCAATTTATTTGTCATCTGTTGGTGTTGTTAGTCATGTCATTGATTGAAAAAAATGAAGAATTTATTTTTATTTAGATAAATAATGGAATCTTGTTGAATATTAATTTTAATAATGATGAATTTTAAGAATCCTTAATTATAACATTGAATAATTATTGGGAATGACTAATCAATTAATGTAATGTTCTAAGATTATTAAAGGGTAATGAATAATCATTAGGGGACACCTTTTGATTAATGATAAAAAAGTAACCCCAACTAGCTAGAATAGACACACTTCTCATATCTTAGTGTGGAAATATGTATTGTATTTATCAAGATACAACCATTTATCTGGCGCATTTTGTAATTTCTAGGACACCACCAGGAGGCCAACCCGCTAGTTGTTAAATCTGATATATTTCATTCAAGAATCGTTTATTAATGGTAATTAATGATTTTACCTGAGATACTAAAGGTCTATATTAACCCTGGAAACCCCATTATATTAATAATCATATAAATTTATACCTTATGAGGATTAGATATCATCCCCAAACATTTGAAACAATTCCTCACTAGAACCAAAGATGATGAATCGTTAGCAATCCCAATGTTCTCTCAAGTATCCAAATCTATTTATAAATCTCTGAAAACATCTCATACATACATCCCATTATCTCTTATATCATTAGTAAAATTAAGAATGTTGAATTGATAGATAATAATTCTATTGTTTTTTCAACATAAAAACCTATATTTTGTCACCTCATTGTGCAATAGCTTTCCACTCCCACTGTAACACACCAAGATTTTATGAAAAATATTATTTTAATTTCATTAATGTCTTGTGTTGTATTCTACACCAAGATTACCTTGCGCTATACGCAACACCATATTAGATTGCAGTATATGCAACACTATTCTTGGATCGTGATACACACAATTTTGATAATAGTTATTCTATGCAACATTGAGTATATATATATATTCAATGTATAAAAGAAATATGTTTGGATTCTGTTATACGAAACAACGAAGGATTCTTTCACAACACGCAAACCTGACTTGGCTTGCATTACACGCAATCGCGACCTTCCTCGATAGCGTGTGATGTACGCAATACTGGGTTTTAATAAACAACGATATATTATTATAATATTGTCATGAACTAGCTGTTATGAATAGTATTAACTAAATTTTGAATTTTATAACATTATTATTCATCTTACACATTTCTAGAACTTGGTATAAGAACAAAATAAATTTTTCGGGTAAAATAAGTATTTTTCAAAAAATGCAGTTTTGCCGCCTTTTGATGGCGCACCCACTTTAAATCTAGTTTTTGACATGTTTATAAGTTCAAATTGACAAAATAAAATTCTTATTTTGAATCAGGATATAAAAATTTACATTAGATAAAGTTTTGATATTTTTCCGATAACTTTCATATTTTAATGAATAGTAAAAACATGATATATTTTAATTAAAAACAACTTTTTTCATCGTAATATATTATGTGGTTAAATTATAATATTGAATGGTTTTAAATTATAAATAGAATATATTTTTACCATTTAATATAATGTATGACATTAGCATTGATTTTACCTTGAATTCGTAGGTTAAATCAATTCAATCTTTTGCAATGTTTTAAAGAAAACCCGTTTTCTTTTGACAACGGGATTAATTTTAATTTAATTTATGAAACTTTTGTGTATTGAATTTGGAAAAATGGATTCCATATTTATAATCATTGGATCCAAATTATGTTAATAAGATACTTTTTATTTTTGGGAATTATGAATAGTAACTACGGTAAATTTTATTTACCATAGTTAAAGGTAGATCGGGTAATTAAGGGTAATATAATATTTTAAAATTACCCTAACAAATTTCAAAATCTTATTGGATGACTAAAAGTCGACCCATATCACCTAAGGGTCGGATTAGATTCATTTAATTAAATTTTTTCAATGAAAATAATTTAATTATTATTAAAACCAAAGAATGTGACAACATGTCACTTTCTTAAATCTTATAAGTATAATAATTTTAATCTGGTGATAAACTTCATGAAACTTCGAACATTAATAGTCTCCAGAAATATAATACAATTATCTACATCATATGAATTTATTTATAATTTTTAGGGATTAAATAATTATCATTTATTATGACACAAAGATGATGTAGTAATTGTCTTATAAATGAAATATTGACATAATTGATGTTATAAATGCACAAATACATTTAATTTGAGACTTTTTATGACTTACACTAATTTTATAGGTTAATATGACATGTTATTGTTGATTTACGTAACTTGGTTCGAACTTATCATTCTGTTATGAATTTCATAAAAATCATGTACTAAATAGTGTCAAAATTGACATAAATTAGTTTTTAAAAAAAATATTATATTATTTATTGTTATTTTATTCCTAAAAATCAAGGTTCGGGAAAATGAGCTATATAAGATTATATATATTAATAATAAACAACTTGTGGTTCTTTTGGCTTGATATAGTAAGTTTATTAACCATATAGTGTAAGAAAAAAAAAGACACGGTAAAAGTTAAATTATTTAACTTAGAGTTAAATCTAATTGATAAGGTAAAAATAATAACATAAACTTGTCTAAATCCTATTTTATGAGAGTATTTCGACCCATACCCACATTATCCTCTAAATAAATCAATTTTGAGATATTTAAAACCTAACTTGACTTTATAATAAAATAATATTTTTAGTTATTCCAAAGGTTCCCCTCTCCTCCCTTGTAAAGGGACACCTCCTCCCTCTCTTCCTCACACAACTTTGAGCCTTCACGCTCGGCCAAACCCTGAAAAATTCTCTTCTCCAATTCCCTAGAAACATACTATAGGTTCTGGTCTTCCTCAAAGACCAATATTAGTGCCCTAAGAGGAGGTCTCAAAGAGGCGTTTCAAAGAAGAGGTAATTTCCGTTACTGATTCTTTCACCTTTATTTCTTCTTCCACTTCTTCTTCTTAGGTTGTTTCATTATGAAGTAATAACATAAGTATCACTCATATACTGATATGTTATTATAAGTATGAAACAATCCTATTTCACCATCTATCCATCCTACGGAAAATGAAATCACCGCGCGTGCGTACGTACAGAATACCGTCTCCACGCCATGGTGAAATCTATTTTCTACCACCACCATACTAGGATGGGTATAATGGTGTAAATAATAACTATATATTATTATTTTAAAGAGATATTGATTCTGAAATAGTATACATACACTCCAATACAGTACCACGATCATGAGAACGATATCATCGCTCGTGCGTACATACGGACTACCGTCTCAACGACGCGATGAGATTCATTCTCCACATTAACCATTAATGAATGATTATAAAGTATATATAATAAGTAATAATGAAATATATGACATAATAATGATACTGGATTTATGTTTATATATATGTATGTCATCTACTTAATTCCGTTCAACTCAATAAGGAAACGAAAACAGCGTTCATGCGTACGTACGGCCTACCGTCTCCATGAACGGTGTATTTCGTTCCATTTACTGATTTATTATATATATGTATATTCTGAATATATATATATATATATATATCATGTTTTATATTCTGTAATTAAGTAATCATGATCTAAGTAATCATATGAATAATTACAAGTCAAAACACATACGACAAATGAAACAATTTTAACCAAAATGCTCTTTAACATGGAATTTACAAAAGAACGGGTAATATAAAGTCACAAGTGAACCATATATGATATCATAACAATGAATATGATTCTTTAATAAGTCAATGACATTATTTAAATCATTATACAGGAGGTTCGGACAATTACGAAGCAAATCGGACCTAGGGTAAGGGAAATATCACAATCTCATTTTTATCTGAGATTGTTTATACTTTGGAATTTACTGGGGTGTATTTTATCATCCACATCCATGTTCCCTCAATATGTAATGTTATTTCCATCCACCTACAATTGTTTAAATCCAAATTTACCCTTCGGTGAGTTTTTAGTAAAAGATATGAAAGGAAGCTTTTTTCATTTTTCGTACGAGGTACTTTTTGACTTTTCCGACAAAAGTACGAGAAGAATGTTTTTTTTAACTTATACGGCATGAATGGATTTTTAAAACATTATTTACAAGAAGGTTTACTTATAAGTTTTCAATTTTATTTTTAATCAACTTCTTTTAGTTTAGAATTTTATGACATGTGAAGAAAGGAAAAGTGTTTTTGAAGTAGAAAGGATATTTTCCTCAAGAATGGAGTTCAATTGTTTTATCAAAATTATTTTCCATCTAAGATAATAAAGGGTTCTGTTTTTATACCTATTATTACATTGATTTGATTATTTTGTGATGGAATTATTTTTATGAATTCCTTTTTCTTATATGAATTGTTTTATGATGTCACAATGTTTAAGAATCCCATTTTTATTATATGGGTTATGCTATGATGTATAGTTTATGATTTTGTGGCACACATAATAATGGTATAATTATGAGATGGGTGGGACCTATATCTCCCTCCAATGCATTGGGTAAAGATTTTATATCTCATGATATAGACATGGTTGGAACGGTAGGTTATACCGGTTCAGTGAAACAGGACTGAAACGAGGGTGACTCGGTTCAAAAAGGGACTTTGTCCACTAAGATAGTCTTGGCAATGAGTCTTGACTAACAAGAAATGATTCTCTATGATTATGTGTGTATGCCACAATGTTTCATGTTTTATGTAATGATTATTGTGATTACATTTCACTGCCATGATTTATCCCATGTTATGAAATTATGATCTCTTTGGCAGGTTGAGATTTACAAAAATTATGTGCTTATGTATACGATGTGATTGATATTTCTTTTGTTTACCCTTACTGAGCATTTGAGCCCACCCTTTTATGATTTCTTTTCCCCAGGATATAAATAAGGGTTTTAGGTATTAAAAAAAGGAAGATCTTTATGGGATATGTTGAAGATCTTTCACCAGGATTAGAAGATTATATTCCGAGTTTCCAAAGACACTAAACTATTACGATCTTTGTGTGTGTGTGTTTTTTTATGTACTAAGTATTACTCAAATGTAATGTAATGTTAATGTACGTCAAGATTTGGGTCTCTACACCCACAAATGCGAGGTATGGATACCTTAGCTAAAGTTGAATCTCCTGATTTTATTAATAAACATAATATTGATGGACATGATGTATAATCACTAACATGATATAAAGGTTAATTATATTAACATATAAACTAGAGTGGAGAATACATAGGGTATCACAATGAGCTATTATCAAACTAATATATCAAATAGTTTTTCTCACTCTCTTTTAATTTTTACATTACAATATTCTACATAGATATACATAACTGAATAAATTTTATGCATTTTTCTTCAATTCTTGTACTAGATTTATCTAGATTGAAATTAAAATTAAAATAATTATTAAATTTATCAATTTATGATTTTGTTGACATATCACATTATGATATTTCGAAAATATAATTGTTTAATAAGGAATATAACTTTTCTGATTGATTATTTTTTAAATAATAAAAATTTCAACCCCTATGTCACTATATTACATCAATAATTATATTGTAGTAATGTATTCATTATTTATTTTAAAAATATATTATTTTTGTAAATAATTTAATATTTTACCTCAATTTATTTCCAAGAATGACATATTTATATTGCAATCTAATATTATTAATGTTCCTCAATTTTTTTATTTTATAGATTATTCATTTTATAAAATTATTGTGTATATTTTTCATTGTAAAATTAGATAAACATTTTGGAAAACGTAAATTAATTAATATGAACATACTTAAGAACCATATAATAATAGGATGTCAAACGATATTGATTCCTTAGATCTAAATAGAAATGAAAAAAGATACTACGTCATGGTCATGAGAGAAATGAATTTAATCATTTTGATTAATAAAAACCATCCCTTGAAATATGGAAATTAATAGAATAATACCATAATAACAAAAGATAAAGATACTAGATTAAACATGTATAAATAATATTTAAATGTTTTTTAATACATAAGAAATAATATATTTATAGTATCATTACAGAGTTTACAAAAATTTGAAATGATAAAATTTTTATTGGTGTTGAACTATCTAAAAAACCATACTGAAATAGATTATATATGTACCCTTAATAAAATGGGAATAAAAATTTATATATTCCCAAGAAGTTCTATATGTGAAAAAAATGCATGTTTTATTACATATCCTCTCATTAATAAAAAATTAAATAAATAAAATGCGGGAATCTATTAATGGGACTAAAATTAAACATATATGAAGAAAACAACTACTACCAATGCTAAAAATTATTATTCCTGTGGAGGTAAATTTTAATATTTTGATAAACTGAATATGAAGATGAGTATTCTTTTAATGATTTTTTTTTACATTTAAATTAGGAAAGATAATTAAAAATTGGAAAGGAATGTCACATTAAATGAGTTAATGAAATTGGTCACATAAAGATGAAAGTTCATAATGAAATATTTATGGTAATGGAAAGGAAACAGCGTATTATGGCTCTTAATGTTACAACATTATGTATATTAAATTTTTTATGAATTAAAAAAGACAAACCAATTCAGGTAACTCAATACCTAAGTGAAATATACCACACATTTATGAAGACATATACATTACCAACACCATTCCCCTTTCCACCACATTTAATTATTCTCATAATAATTCACCGTTATATTCTTATTTTTTCTCTTAAAGTTACATAAAAAAGGAAGACAAAAATAAACTAATGATAAAATAAAAAATTTATTTCATTTAAATTATTCATTATAGTGAAATGGATATGAAATAAATGAATGTTTATAATGAAAAATAAAAACATCAAAATTATTAGGAAAAATTAATCAACGAAAATGAAACATAATATATGAAAATTTGTAAGAAACATTATTTTAATAATTTTGACTTTATAATCAATGAACTAAAATTAAAAAATTATAAATTCACAAAAGGTGAAAATAATATAAATAATATTTTTTTATCTTAATTACATGGATGAAAATATGTTGGACTTTCTTTCTTATATCATGAAATAACCCAAAAAATCCATGAAAACAACATTTATTTGTGTTTTATGAAAACATATGTTTTTAAATTGTTGTAAAAAAATAGAAAATTAAATTTATTAATATGATTGTTGGAATTCATGATAAGAGTGACTAAAATAAGTTCATCATTCTTACAACAACTACCATAGAATAAATCATACTAAAAATTTGGGTACCTAAATTAATAATTTTTGACATTAGAAGATCCTTGTTTGTTATTTTACCAAACCCATAAGAATTTTAATTATGTAGGAAGTTTTTATTTGGATAAAATCACAAGAAAAACATCATAACTAGGATAGTTTTTTATAAAGACACATTTGTTATTAAATCTATGAATTAAATCACAAAAAAAACAATGATGATGCTTCTCCATCGATGATAAAAAAAATTTATAATAATTGATGAATGTACCATTAGCTTTTATAACTCAAATACTATTATGTTATTTAATGAAATCAATAATAAATAGAATAATAATAATTATCCAATTATGTGATTAAATTTTTAATAACATTGGAAACTTATATTTTATAACTTCAAAACTCTAATGGAAATATCTTTTTTATCAAATATATTTTGAAAAATGTTGCTACCATATATTTAAAATATCTCACTTTCCATACCCTAAATTATTTGAGTGATCATATTACATAAAAATAAATATATAAAAAAACTAAAGGGTCATTATAGAACACACCAACAAGTTATAATAAATTTTTATCAATAATGAATGAATTAAATAGACTACATTTCAAATATGATATGGTTTATAATAAATTTCAATATGGAATAAAACCCAAATTTTGTTATTAAAATAATAGTTTAATTTCAAATAAAAAATCTCTCAAATTATTTAATATTGTTACATTATGACTATATATAATTTATTTTATATTTGTAGAATACAATACATCTGTTATAGTAAGAGACATTATAATATTTAACTGGTATAAATCTTTATAATAGAAAAAGAGAGTCTTGAAATATCTCATCAGGTTTTCTTAAAATGATTAATATGAAAATATTATTAAAATTATTTAAACTATATATATTCAGACATGAGAATTCAATGATAATGAATTTAATGATTTTTTTATCAAGGCTATAATAATTATTATCATATTCTATGAACTCCTCAACAAAAATAGAGTAATTGATAGATGAAATAAAAAATTCCATGATTTTTTATCTGATTTAAATGAATTTTAATTACAATAAAATTTCTGTTCTATGACTACTTATACATATTGACTTTTCATTAATGGTGTTTTCATAGGACCTCTCTTCATTAAATCCATGGAATATATTTGTAAAATTAAAAAACAGTTTTTAAAATCTATTTTTAAAAATTATTTATTCTCCACACAACAAAAGCATAGAAATTTTGATTCTAACTCTAATAACAATATCTTTATTTGGTATTGAAATGTATTAAAGGTACATAATATCTGTAAGAAAATTCTCAAATGATTAAATATACAATTCATGTTGGAATTGATGAAAATTTATTAATTTCACGTTAAAAAAATATTTTCAGATTACTGATTTAACATCAAATTACTCGGTAAAATAACCTAGAAACATACTCATGATGTCACATTATGATATTCTACTTAAATTTAACTATAATTTTATACCTCCCATAATGAGGCATGAAGAATTAGTTCCTTTCTAATCTAACTGACATGGATGCTAGTGGGGGTCTCAGGTGATCCAAAAGGGGATGGGAGAAAAAGAAATTCGACATTAATTTCAGGGAGTTTCATTAGATTATCACGAAAAATGAAACTAAATGAATTAGGTACGAAAAACATGAACTTTTTTTGGAAAAACAATAGTTTAAAATGGAAGACGAGAAGAAACAACATGAATATAGATGTTTTGTGGTTGAATAATTTTTATGGTTTATCGAAAAAGTACTAATTATGTGTTAAAATCATAATTAAAATGTGCAACCATGGGGATTACATTTTTTTCTTTTACCTATAATATAAAATTTTAAATTTGAAACGTTAACCATTTTATCTACTGATTGATTGATCAAAATATCATTATTGAAATACCTTTGAAACTATTGAACTATGATAAATTAATTCTCATTAGATTTAAAATTGCAACTCTATTTTTTTACCATTGGGATCATTCTTAGTCTTACGAGTTACCATCAGAGAATTTACAATTATTTCTTTAAAGATTTTATAGTACAATGAGCATAATGAGTGTATATACACTAACATCTATTAAAATATTCCAATTACATTATTTCTGTCCCAAAACGATAAACACTTATTATTATAACCATACTAATTGTTTGATTATTGAGTGGAAAATCAACCCCCACCATAGGAGTATGGGGGGATATAGCTGAATAAGAAAACATAGTAAAAGAGAAAGGAGAAATATGTGAAAATATTTTATATTCTTGGAAAGATTGGGCAGTCAAAGTGACGATTCCTCTCCCTATGATGTCAAAAACTAAATTTAGAGGCCTACACACACATCTGTATAAAATTTATTTAGACTATGTTTACTACGAATTACATGTAATTTACCCTCATCAGACTTTTGTCCTTCATCTATCATCCCATATGTGTCCATCTACTTCATACTTGAATATTATGCATCAATCGTCCGGTGGAAGATGTACAATGTATATAGATACAACATATATAGTGTGTATCCTCTCTATAAAATACAAAATGGTTCTATAAGGGAGTAAATAATGATTTATATTGTATATAGTGTTTGAAATTTTATCCATGACATGGGAATGTACTCTTCTTAGTCGATTCAAATCAATCAAAATGTATACAATGTGTGTTTATAAAGTACATGTTCTACATATTATAATTTTTTATTGTATTTCCTAAATGTTTAATTTTATCTAAAAAATATTTAAAATTAACCATGGATGCTAAAAAGCCCATTTTCTCTATAAAATAATACATATCAGATGTATATGAGTATTTGTACTCGCTAAAATTTATGAATAAGAATTAAAAAATTAGGCACATCGCGGTAATAGGGTGATGATTGTCTAACTGTAGGGAAGTTAATGATAAATAATTATGGTATGATTATACATTCAATGTTATCCAGTTACAAGAGTCTATGAGATAGAGATTACTTATTTATTATAGTTATTCAATCCCTAATGTAGTTTATTTTCATGATGTAGTGGTTCATGTTTTATAGTTTTTGTGGACCCCAATCGATCATATGGTTTATCTCTCCACCAATATTCTTCATGGAGAAAAAAATAGGTTCTAATAGTAGTGGACGGTGATTCACACGTAATGAGTGAAAATAATAGGATAGAAAGATATAGTATTCCCTTAATTATTGGTGATCAGTGATTAATTCTTGAGTGGTAATGGGATGTGGTGTTCTTATTGAATGAAGGTCTTGATTCGAGGAGACCCCTCATGAAAGTTGTAATGGTAATGTTACTTCTCTATTATGTTATTTTATGTTGATATAAATCTATTATGGTGGTGTTAGATATGAATTTAGGTATGTAAAAAAATTAACCCTTCCCCCACTAAGGCATGTTCTATTGACATGATAAAAAATTGTTTGTGTGAGTCAGTGTCTCCATAAGAGGGTAATCTCAATGTGTGGAATAAGTTTTCCTTTGATTGCCTATGTTGAATTTAGATTTCATCATACAAATGAAACTGGTTTTTTCATCGCTATTGGTAATGAATATTTTTCGGTCTGGAATATGATTATTTATTGGGTTTTTTGTTGGAATGAGGTCAAGATGGGTTTTATGTGATCCAACGATGTCCTGGGTCAATGTAGAACTGATTCTTGGGGTATGTGAATGAAGGATGGTTTAGGTTGGTTATGAATAATACTTCGTATTTAATTTATTTGTCCAACACAAACATTATTTTTTGGAATTAGACAATCTCATGAAACAATATAGGAGTTAACCATCATGATCAGGTGGGGAATTGATTGATCATTGGTGGGTTAAGTAGATCATTATCATTAATGGGAGGGATGCGGATTTTGAACTACTTTAATGTATGAAATTATGTTGTGTGAGATAAACACTAGAAATTGAATGTCATTGGATCACAATAATTATGATTTTATAGAAGATGCCAATGTTGGAGAAAACAATAACTCAAAATAATCAATTATTTTTTTAGATTATTATGGTGGGGGGAAGTAAAATATCTGGGGAGAATATTTTTACGACACCACCTTTTTTTAAGATAATTTGAAATGGGTATTACTACCTTAGTGTTTCAATGTGGGTGATATAGGTGGATTAATTTTTGAAAGAAAAGATACACATGTTCGGAGTATCACAACAACTACTAACATATCATTTCCAATAAGTAAATGATATATTCACTATTAATTGAAAACTATGATAATATTAGATTAATTATTAAATGCCTTTATAGTGTCACGGGGATGATAAGTGTAACGTTGTGTAATTTATAAAACCATATTTCCTTTATGGTTATAAATTTTAAAGGTAATTCAACATATTTAACTTCAGAGATGGGGTCACCCTAATAATTTATATTGAGATTGGAATTTATATATCTAAAATATCCCATGGAGGTTTTTTATATATGTAAAAAGAGAAAAATTATTTATTGGGTGATTATTATAGTATCCATAGATTCTATATATATTTCAAAAATATTTTATGGGTTTTAACCTTATGAATAATTTTCACATACTGAGTGTAAACCATGAAGGTAAACATTTCTAGATAAAATTGGTATGAAATTTGGAGAACAATTAAAAATTGGTTGTGGTGACAATTTATAAAACATAAAATTATGATTAAGAGGGGGTTGTCAAGGTTAGAAAATTGTTTGCAAACCAATTTTTCTAAATAATGTGAGTTGGATGTCTTTAGATAATTGAAACCCCAAATTTTCCACATAATTTTGAAACCCATGTGACCAAACCAGCTGGAAAATAATATTTCATTAGGAATAAATTGTAATACAATTTTTATGTCTTGTTATTCTCTCCCCTCAAACCCCTCACCATATCATCTATCTCACTGGAATGTTATGATGAATCTTCCAACTATTATTCTTCAATTCCCATGGTTTTGTTGAATTTTCATGGAAATTCATTGGAATTTTATTATTTTACTTCCAACATCCATAATATTTCTTCATTTTCGTTCATTCAATTTCATTTGGGTAACTAAAAAAATATTTCACTGCTGGCTTCTATCACGAACCAACCCGGGTCGACCCTGAACCGGTCATCCGATCCGGTCCGCGATATGGCCCGAGAGGCGTTCCTGATCCTCCCAGGCTGGCAACAAGAGACAGGGCATAAACAGAGGCTGTGGGAATGATTTCGCCCAATATAAATAAATAAAGCAGTTTGAATAATATAGGGCAGTGCAGAATAAATAAACCAAATAAAGTGAAAAAAAAGACGATAAGAAAAATAAAACTGACAAAACACGACGTCCGAACAAAGTCCATGCTACCTCACGGGTCACTCTCCGACTCAACGATCATGTGTCACCCTAGATGAGCACACTCAAGCTATAGCCTTCACAAACACTAAAACAGAAAATAAATATAGGCGTGATTATTGAAACTCAGTATGCAAGCCCGATATCTATTCCCAATGCACCACCATTAAAATAAAAGAAACATCATTTCAAGTTTGAACTACAATTTATAGAAGTATGATTTTCTAAGTATTTTACTTAAAAAAAGTACCAACCATTTCCCTTAACCATTTCCAAATTGGGGTTCATTTCATTAGTGTCAATGGCTTTTTAGAAAGGGAACGTGAAGTTTATATTTTCAAATTTGTACAAAGAGGGTTAAACACATTCATTTGAAAACCATTTCTTAGAAACCTAATCAAAATAAATTTACCACTTTCCAAGGATGAAAATTAACCATAAATGCACAAGTAAAACACAAATCAAGGACAATGTAGGTATACATATGAGCATCATAATCACTACTACAAGCAACAAAAGCTGAATAGAAATGGTCGAACCTAGGAGATCGAGAATAAACTAGAAGACACCAATACATGAGAAATCATCCTTGTTGACATGTCACGTTGAAATCAAATGCACAATACGCTCGATTATCCTCTCTCAGGAAGGTCGAGGGCAAATCCCATAGTAATAAACCCAATATATCCACCTACTATGGGCCACTAGTCAGTACCATAACCTACCAGTGCAGAAATCATTCTTAGAATATTCTCTCAATATGCCAGATTCCCATGTCTCAAGTGCTTGGAAAGGGGGTGAGCCAACTGATGTCATCCGAGCATCCAATCACATACATACATATATAATAATAATAATGCATAACATACATCACCCCGAGCCACTCAACGGGACAACCTCTTGCCTTTAACTACTCAAGTACCTGGGAGCCTCGAAGCATGGGCCTCCCAAACAACCAGTTGCAACCAAGGTAATAGAGTTATCCTATGAGGGTTTTCATCAAAACAATTTCATCATTTTCCATAAAGTGTCAAATGGGAATTGTACACATTTAAAAATCACCGATTAAAAAATTAAAACTTCTTTATAAGACCAAAAATAGTTTTAAAGCATTTAAGAAGCCCCAAGACACTACTTCACAGGCTGCCAAATATTTTTATAAAAACAAACCAAACCATTTTATTTTTCCAACTAAACTATAAGAGCCAACTCGATAATTTATCATGAGAACTAGAATACATGTTCAGAAGAAATCGTTGATCTCTCAACCCAGAACCACATTTTAAATTCCATGAATAATGTTTAAAACCCAAACGGGCATTCTTTCACAACTGGGTGTCCTCTCTTCAAGAAAATATTTCAAGCATCATGTATAAAATAAACGGCTCTTTTTACACCAAATAATCATTTAAATATTATTTTCCATATATTATCTCACATTTATTAATATTAATAAAATATTTAATTTGAATAATTAGTGTTCGCAAATAGAATGAAATAATGTAACTTAAATTTTAAAAGCAGTGCAATGAGAACCTACCTGACGATCAATGTGTGATGACAAAACAATCTTGGAGCCAAGGCGCGATGACACAACGTGTGTCCAAAGCCACGTGATAAATTCCAACACTCTGCATAAAAAAATATCAAGGACTGAGATACATACAAAAAAACTCACTAGAGCATGCGAAACCAAGCGGTGGGGAGAAACGCTCACCTCGAAACTGAAGCGCGACGACAACGCAAACCTGAGACCACTTCGCAAGGGTTTTAAAACATAAAAAATATACCAAAATAATATAATAAATGTTGAAAAATTTATAAAACACAAATCCAGAGGCACAATAATGTTATACCTATAATACACTCAATGTTACACATAATTCTACATAAAAATTAATTGCACAATAAATTCATAACAAACAAGACTCCCAACATAGACCACATACCAAGCGACGAACCAGCAGGTTGCACAAATAATATGTAACACGTATACTAAGTGAGAAAATACATAGAATTAATGTTTCTAAAATTAAAAAAAGCAAGAGCAGTGGGATTCCTACCTAGAAATAAAAGCGAGATGACCACGTAATCTCAGAACCAAGGAGCGATGACGACGCTCACTCAGAAACGCCACGAGTGGGTTCTAAAATCCTAAACCTACTTAAAATAAATCCTTAATCAGCAAAAACCCATAATCTAAACATTGTAAAATAAATAAATAAGTCAAGAAGAATGGTATACCGGTGGGAAAAAATGAGTCGGCATCAGTGACGCCGGAAATGGGTGCGGATTCGTAGGGAAAGCTGCGACCATCAAAGGAAGTCAGCAAAAGTGGTAGTCGGCCGGGGAAAGGCCTCGCCGGAGGTCTGAGAGGGTGCTGGGGCGGGTAGCTAGATAGGAATCGGGCAGCGCGCGTGTGAGCCAGACAGGAGATCGGCTAGCAGGTAGGGCGTGGGTGAGCCGGACATGAGGTGGGGGTCGGTGCTGGTTGGTTGAAGACGATGGATGTTGCCGAAATGGGGGCGGCCGGGTGGAGCGCGCAGGGTAGGAGCGCCGGAGCAGGTGGGGCATGCACCAGGGGGCTGGGGTCGCGCCAGACGGGAGATACACAGCTTCTGCGACAGGGGAGGCTGAGGCCGGAGGCTGCTACTGGGAAGAGGGAGGGCATCAGTGGTAGGCGAGTAGGAAGCCGAGTTGGGTGCAGGGCTGCAGAGGGGTGCGCCACGTCGAAGGATGGGGGCCCACGAGAGAGAGTAAGAACCAAAAAAAGAACGTTGAAACCCTAGAAAAAAGGAAGAGAAAAAAAAAAGAAAAAAAGAAAGAAAAAACAAAAATAATAACAATGATAAATAAATAAATAAAAATAATAACCCAAAAAATCTAATATCAGAATAATAATAATAGTTATAATAATAACATTAATGATAATAATAATAAATACTAATCATCATAGTGATAAAAAGAAATAATAAAGGTGACCATATCATTTTAATAATAATTAATTCTTAACATGATAAAGAAAATATAAACACATAAATTAATGTGCCTTTTAAATATAATATCATTTTATTTTGATTTTTCCAAAGATGAGCAGAATGTGCAGTTACCCAGGTGGAGTCCCACAATGTTTCCAAAACGCACTCCGCTCGTGGGCCCAACGCCGTCAACAAAAAGAATGAAAGAAGAAAACGCAATTTTTGATATAACTAAAAAGAATTAACTGGGCAGAACCGAAACCCCAACAAATTTTTAAAAGTCAAATAAAATTACAAAATAAAATAAAATATGGAGAGGGGTGTGACAATTCTCCCCACCATAACACTTTCCGCCCTCGGAAAGCCACAACACCATCCAGTCAATCTATCAACACCTAAGGATTCCCCACAATACGATCCAACCTCTTATCCCCAGGACGTCACAACGACTACTAGTGGGACTGATCCTCATTACCCGAAATAAATCACCAAAAGAGGGGAGGCCTGAACGGGCTCCCCACCATAAGAACTCAAATAGAACTCGATAACGTTTTAAGAGAAAACCCAAAAAGGCTCATGGTGGGTCTCCCCACCATAAAAGAACCAACCTATTTACGACCACCCAAAAATCCAAATTAGGCCAGAACTGGGCCTTACTCAAGCTATAAAAAGAACAGAAAAACATTTAAACCACTCACCCTCATCCGAAACATATATAAGTTGATCCGAAAAGTGTATGAAAACTGAAAAAAAAAACCGTTACCCCATGGGTGGGGAAGGGGGGCCCATGGATTGGATCAATGAAACAATGACAGACAATTACTCACGGCTCACCACTTTGGGATGGACAAAAACCAAAGCCTTAACCAATTTACATCGTTGGTCCATGCAAGGCCACTAATTGGCCACTAGCATCAAAACAATGAACCAATACTGACATTTCATTATGGATAAGTCTATCACACTGCTTTTGTGATTAGAGAGGAATTACAATGATAGATAAAACACAAAGTAAACGCTAAACTATCTCACCGCGACGATCGGGGTGCAACCTTAACTGGGATCCTTAAAATTCCTTGGCATTCTTGACTACGTGCATGATTCACACCGAGGCCTTTTGGCTAGAGCTCTGATGGATGAAGCGTCTTCTACATTGCAGTCAAGTTTTGATAATCCCAATGATAAACATACATCTTTTTATTTGACAAAAGAATAG
Organism: Viscum album; assembly: GCA_963277665.1. Lineage (NCBI taxonomy): Eukaryota > Viridiplantae > Streptophyta > Magnoliopsida > Santalales > Viscaceae > Viscum > Viscum album. The sequence goes on from OY728150.1 coordinate 1,033,350,352, forward strand.
ATGAAAATTCAAAATAAAAGCCACATTGGTATTGAAAACCGGAGTTCATAAAAAGACACACAACATTCCCATACATTTCAAACCCAAAACAAAACCCATAGAACATCCATGATAAAATATCCCTTACACTGGAAGGAAACATATATAAGAAAATTTAAACAAAAACCCAACATCACATCACTTGTGAGAACTTCCTCCATGACTCTTTCTTACAATGCCCCGACAAAATCGTCGCAATTGACCCAGGCGTCCACATGTCTGGCAGGGCTTTGAAGCGTTTGGGCATGATGGCTTCTTGTGACCCCACTTACCACACTGATAACACACAAAAATCTCTCACTCTGAAGAGGTTGATGAAAGATCTTGAGGCCTCTTGATTCCATGACCTTCTCAATCTACTTTCATTTGCTTACTCATCTCCTTCCCAGAATCCTCACCACTACTCATAGGGATCGTAGGAGGGAGGACTACTTCGAGCACTCCTGCCATCGTGACTTCAACATGAAATGATTGTCTCGCCACATCAACGAAAGAATTTAGGTTGGACTCTGACACCTTCGACTGTAGATCCAGGCAACGACCCGCTTAGAAGCATTGATCCTTCATGGGGTAATTTGTAGAATACCCTGAATCATAAGGTACTTGCTCCACAAAGTGCTGGAAATATTCCAACACGAATCTGTCGCTCTGCTGTAGACAACACATCTCCATCCCCTTCCTCACTCTTTCATATATAGATAAATACTGACGAATGAACAAGGTCTTGGAAAACTCCCAAGTAAGCTCTTGACGGGGCTTGTTCTGAGACACTGACTTCCACCACATCCACGGTGAACCTTCAAGCTTGAAAGTTGCAAATGTGACCGTCAACGACTCAGGAAACTCAATGAGGTTAAAGTCCCTTTCAATCTTCTGCATCCACTCCTCTTCTATGGAAGGGTCTGCTTGACCATATAAGAGAGGTGGATCTAGCTTCCGGAACTCAAGCACAAAATCATTAGGTTGATCCACCGCACTACGATCACTCATCGAAGCTTCAAGGGATAACCGCTGGACAAGTACAGTCAAAAACACATTCAAGGCCAACTCAATAAATAAAAATCCTCAAAAACAAACACTGTATACATGAAAGGAACTAATCACAAGAAAACGAGCCATCATAAAATAAAAACATTTCGTTTGAAATTTTTTTTAATTTAAAACGATCTTGTCGGGTTAAACCCTTTCCATTGGTATTCATTATAGTCTCACTATCATGCATGTATCTGTGCCACCCCGGGAATCCATACACCATACCATAAATCTGTCCACATTTCAAACATACCACTATGTATGTGAGCACTCATAGGAACACCAAGTCCAAAACAAAGAAAATTCATTTTCCAAAAAAAAATCATTCATACCATTTCTTTTAAAACAGTCCACAAATTAAACATTTCTTTTCAAACAACCATTTTTTTTCAAAAACCAATTTTTTTTATTCAAACCACTTCCAGAAATCAATGGAAACCCAAAAAAACTCAAGCAAGGAACTAGTGCCAGTGGGTGACTTGACCATATGGTTGGAGGCCATATGCCAAACACGTCACGGACACAGAGAGCCTTCATAGACTATTCCCCTAGCTCTGCATGGTTTTCCAGGCCATGTGGGTTAGGAGGACTAGTGGCCCAAACTCACATTGTTGTTTCCCAATCACAAAAAATTTCCATAAAAACCAAAATAAACAAATTAAACCAGACATCCCCTAAAAACTAGAGGATCTGAACAAGCAAGAGTTCATGATGCTCTTCCCTCTTCTACCCCTAAAGTCCCAAAAATCCTACTCCATCTACCTTAACATCCCAAATAACAAAGGGATCTCTGAAAAGTGAGGTCTGCTAAGAGATAACCTCCCTCTGATACCATTTTGTCACGAACCAACCTGGGTCGACCCTGAACTGGTCACCCGAGCCGGTCCGCGACATGGCCTGAGAGGATTTCCCGATCCTCCTGTGCTGGCAACAAGCGCAAGGGCATCAATTGTGGCTATGGGAATGATTTCAGCCAAAATAAATAAATAAAGCAGTAGGAATAATACAGGGTAGTGCAGAATAAATAAACAAAATAAATTGACTAAATAGGAATAGAATAAAAATAAAACTGACCAAACATGACGTCCGAACTAACTCTGTGCGACTTTGCGGGTCACACTCCGACTCAATGATCAAGCATCGCCCTAGGAGAGCGCACTCAAGATATAGTATGCACAAACACTAAAAATAGAAAATATCTATAGGCATGAGTATTAAAACTCAGTAGGCTAGCCCGATATCTATTACCAATGCACCACCTTTAAAATAAAATAAACATCATTTCATGTTTGAAATACAATTTATAAAAGTATGTTTTTCTAAGTATTTTACATAAAAACAATGTATGAACCATTTCCCTTAACCATTTCCAAATTTGGGTTCATTTCATTAGTGCCAATGGCTTTTTAGAAATGGAAAGTGATGTTTATTTTTTCAAATTCTTACAAAGAGGGTTAAACACTCTCATTTGAAAACCATTTCTTAGAAACCTAATCAAAAGAAATTTACCACTTTCCAAGGAAAACAATACACCACAAATGAACAAGTAAAAAACATAGCAAGGGAAATGTTTGTATACATATAATCATCATAATCACTACTGCAAGCAACAAAAGCCGAATAGAAATGGGTGGACCTAGGAGATCGAAAATAAACTAGAAGACATCAATACCTGTGAAAAAATCTATGTTGACACGTCACAATGAAATCAAAATGCACAATATGCTCAACCATCCTCTATGAGGCTGGATGAGGGAAAATCCCATAGTAATAAACCCAACATATCAACCTACTATGGGCCACTAGTCAGTACCATACCCTACTAGTGAAGCAATCATTCGTAGAATATTCTCTCAATATCCCAGATTCCCATGTCTTATGTTTTTGGAAAGGGGGTGAGCCAACTGATGCCATCCGAGCCTCCAATCACATACATACATATATAATATTAATAATTCACAACATACATCACCCCGAGCCACTCCATGGGACAACCTCTTGCCTTTAAACTACTCAAGTACCCGGGAGCCTCGACGCGTGGGCCTCCCAAACAACCAGTTTCAACCAAGGCAAGAGAGTTATCCTATGAGGGTTTTCATCAAAACATTTTCATCATTTTATATAATGTGTCAAATGGGAATTGTACACATTTCACAATAACCACTTAAAAAAATTACAACTTCTTTATAAGACCAAAACTAGTTTGAAACCATTTAAGAAGCCCCAAGTCACTACTTCGCAGGCTGCCAAATATTTTTATAAAAACAAAAAAAAAAACATTTTATTTTTTCAAATAAACTGTAAGATCCAACCGAGCAATTTATCATGAGAACCGGAATAATTGTTCAGAAGAAATCATTTATCTCTCAACAAAAAACTACATTTTAAATTCAGTGAATAATGTTAAAAACTCAAATGGGCATTCTTTCACCACTGGATGTCCGCTCGTCAAGAAAATATTTCAAGCATTGTGTATAACATAAACGGCTCATTTTACACCAAATAATCATTTAAAAATTAATTGCCTTATATTGTCTCACATTTATTAAAATTAATAAAATATTCAATTTGAACAATTAGTGTTCACAAATAGCAAGAAATAATGTAACTTAAATTTTGAAAGTAGTGAAAAGGGATCCTACCTCAAGATCAAAGTGTGACGACAAAACAACCATGTAACCAAGGAGTGATGACACAATATGTATCTGAATCCCTGTGATAAAGCCAAACACTCTGCATAAAAAAAATCAAGGACTCAGACACATACAAAAAAAACTCACTAGAGTATGCGAAACCAAGCGGCGGTGAGAAACTCTCACCTCGAAACTAAAGGGCGATGATGACGCAAACCTGATACCACTTCGTCAGGGTTTTAAAACATCAAAAACCTACCAAAATAATGTAATAAAAGTTGAAAAATTTACAAAAAACAAATCCAGAGGCACAACAATTTTATACCTACAACACACTCAATTTTTCACAAAATAATACATTATAATTAGTTGTACAATAAATTCATAACAAACAAGACTCCCAACGTAGACCACATACCAAGAGACAAACCCGCAGGTTGCACAAATAATATGTAACATGTATACTATGTGAGAAAAACATATAATTGAAGTTTCTTAAATTAAAAAAAGAAAGATCAATGGGATTTCTACCTTGAAATGTAAGCGATATGACAATGTAATCTCAGAACCAAGGAGCGATGATGACGCTCACTCAGAAACACCACGCGTGTGTTCTAAAATCATAAAACTACCAAAAATAAATCCTTAATCAACAAAAACTTATAATATAACTATGGTAAAATAAATAAATAAGTCAAGATGAATGGTATAATGGTGGGAAGATAACGCATCAGCATAGGTGACGCCGGAAATGGGTGCGGATTTTCCGGGAAGGCTGCGACCATCGAAGGAAGTCAGCAAAAGGGGTAGTCATCCGAAGAAAAGCCTCACCAGAGGTCCGAGAGGGTGTTGGGGCGGGTAGTCGGACCGGAAGCGGGCAGCGCGCGGGTGATCCAAACAAGAGGTTGGCCAGCAGGTAGGGCACGGGTGAGCCGAACATGAGGTGGGGGCCAGCGCTGGTAGGGTGAAGCCGACGGAAGTTTCCGGAATGGGTACGGTTGGGTGGATCGTGCAGGGAAAGAGTGATGGAGCGGGTGGGGCATGCACTAGGGGGCTGGGTCATGTAGGATGGGAGCTGTACAACTACTGCGACAGGGGAGGCTGAGGCCGGAGGCTGCTTTCTGGAAGAGGGAGTGTGCCAGCGGTAGGCGAGTTGGAGGACGAGTTGGGTGCAGGGCTGCGGAGGGTTGTGCCGCGCAGAAGGATGGGGGCCGCGAGAGAGAGGAAGAACCAAGAAAAAAATGGTGAAACTCTAGAAAAAAGGAAGGATGAGAAAAAAAGAAAAAAGAAAAATAGGAAAGATAAAACAAAAATAATAACAATGATAAATAAATTCCCAAATTAATGACCAAAAAATCAAATATCAAAATAATAATAATAGTTATAATAATGACATTAATGATAATAATAATAAATACTAATCATCATAGCGTTAAAAAGAAACAATATAGGTGTCAATATAATTTAAATAATAATTAATTTTTAACATGATAAAAAAAATGTAAACACAAAAATTAATGCACGTTTTGAATATAATATCTTTTTATTTTGATTTTTCTGAAGGCGAGCAGAATGCGCAGTTACCCAGGTAGAGTCATGTAATGTTTCCAAAATGCACTCCACTTGTGGGCCCAATGCCGTCAAAAAAAGGAAAGAAATAGAAAACACACTTTTTGATATAACTCAAGGAAATTAAACTCGGCAGAACCCAAACCCCAACAAAAAATTAAAAGTCAGATAAAATTATAAAATAAAATAAAAGATGGAGCGGGGTGTGACAAACTCAACCTGATCATAGTGGAACTAATCTTATATTTTTGGGGATTCCACTTGAAATGAATTGAGGGTTTGATAAAAATTAAAAAACCCATAATTTAGTAAAATTATAGAGTTTGTACGACTAAGGTCTACGTGCATATTGAGTGCTGATTGTACGAAAATTTCCTTTATTCATATGAAAGGTTATATCTTGGATAGAATTTAGGTTTTATGACTAACCTTTTTATATTTTAATTAATAATTTTAAAATTTAATAATTAATTTAAATAATTGTTTTGTCTTAACGTATGATATCTCAATAGTGATATGATTATCGATGTGACATGAGATTTCATGGTACAGAAAGACCAAACACACTTAACGAGTAATTGATTCATTCGATGTAGGTGTTCTCTATACAGTTTATTGAGGTTTAATTGTTTTTATTTATGAATCATTTTTTATGTGGTCCCACCAATTTGGGTGATATAATTTGATAAATTAAATAAATTATATAGTTAAAACTTTATTCTAATGAATGAATTTAAGAAGTTCCATGGTTCATTACAAAATATCGGTTTCTACCATGGTTCATCATTTGCTAATTGTCTGGGACTTAATTATATGTTTATTAATTGATATCAATGCACTATTCGATGATATTCAAACTCTTCAATCACTTATTTCAAATATATTTATTATGAACACTAGTTTTGATATTTATGGAACCTCATTAGTAAGACATAAAGGATATTAATGAACATGAATCCCCCAGTATTGGACCCCATAGAAACCTTTTTATTGGGGAGATTATTTGAATATAACGATTACAATGGGTAGTCATTGAAGGTGCCATTAGGATATATATATCCATATAAATATTTTATATGAGGGTGTGGTGAGTTTTCATACCCCCTCTAGAATATGAGTCACTATGTGGAAGATACTTGGAAATATATAGAACGACATGGTAGGTGAGATAATATTTATGTCATTTTCTAACTTTTGGGTCAAGGGAACATATCTTATGTGTCATGTGAGTTCATAATGTAATCTTGATCATGTTAACGGACTCCATTGACTTTCAGTGATGGTTTTTGTCATTTGTGATGAGAAATAGTTGTAGGAAACCATGTGGAGTGTTTAGTTGAGATGAGACATATGGTGCCATGTTGTTTATATTAGTGATATATTGATCCTAATAAGGTGTATATCTAAATGTGTATTATTGATTATGTGTTTGAATTGAATAGGATATCTAATAATTGATGTCTTATGTGGATATAGTGACTATTATATGAGATATTATTGGAGGATTATAATTCATTCTATGTTTAAATTTATACAGATCCTTTGTAGTTACTTATGAATTGGACCACATGTCCCTATAGATATCCTTAGTATTTATAAAATAATTATCCTATAGGTAGAAATGTAATAACTTTTTATTCCATGGGATTAATCTAATGTTTTTTAGATAATTACACAGTGTTTAATTATTATTCAACCTTTATATATATATATATATGGATTTTCTAGATGGTTAATCAAGAATTATTAGAAAGAATTATGTGGAATGTCTATGTGGTTATTAAGGATTCTATAATTAGATCAGTATAGCTACCCCAAAAACCATTGGATTACACTATTATGAAATAAATTTGTGTTCATCCATATGATCTCAATTGAATTCATTAATGGTCATACAAGGTTAAACATACATGTATATATGACTACCAAGGGATAATCAACATTAGAATAATTCTTGAAATGATTGGTCACATGGGATAACCACTTTTGAATAAACACTAGTTTCTAATTATTATATAAATTCTGTGATTTTAATTTCTATTGTATTATATGGCATTATTCTAGATGGTGTGGTATATCAGATAGTCAGAGAAATGTCATCAAATGATGATGTTGGTAAAATGGATATTCAATGCTATGTAATAATCAAGGGCTGATGGTGGTTATTTAGTTATAGTTTCATAGCTATTATAAATGTATAACAATAACATTACCTACACCTAACTACAAATACATGTTATTTTTAGACCCATTTTTAAGGTCCTGATGAGTTATACTAATTACTTGCACAAGAAGCCACCCAACATGGATAAAAAACCATACCACAATGGTCATTGGTTTAGGTTAGTGAAATTATCATAGTATCTTGATCATATGAGATATATTAGAAGGTATTAGAGACTTTGATATGTTTATGATCATGTATTTTTTTAGATCATATTCTAAATGCATATTCAATAATTTATTTTTTATATGTGATCAATCTTTTTGGTGATCAGTTATTTTTTATAACCATTAATGTTATTCTGTATGAAATTATACATTCTTACTCAATTATTATTAACTCTTATTATATATTATAGATAAAATATGTGTTTTTTATGTTGTTAGATTACATCAAAATTGTTTTAATTTGAAACAATGTTATAGTCTCCACATGGTAACACCCCAGAACCTCATTCATAGTCGACAAACTCTAATAAAAAGTATGGTGAGATCGATTCCACCTAGTAACTATCAACATGTGCACCAATCTGGTGGTTTCATATGGTGGGTTATTAAAGTAACTATCTCTAATTAAGACCCTTATATTGCATCATAAGTGTGCAATATCTTTTATTTAACATGCGGTTATTATATAAACCATATATCTTATTTTAATACTCAAGAAATTTAGAAATGAACAGAGAAAAATTGAGGTGCGTGAGGATATTTAATGCGTGGGTGCTCAATACTATGTAGGTTCAGGGCCAAATATTATTTAAATTTTTCTATTTTTCGAATAATAACAGTTATTACTATTCCATTTGTATGGATCCAATTAATTTTCTTAATGATATTCCATTAAAATAAATACATTGATGGAATGAGGCTTCAATGATGAAGATAATACAATATATTATAAATATGGTAAATGTTATTTGATAAAAAAATAAATATAATAATCACTATGATAAGTTTTATGATGGTTTAAGGTTGAGAACATAGGATTTATAGACTATGGTTTTGTGTTAATGATGGTTTATCGCAAAAAATGTTAGCGTTATATTATTATTGTTTCCAATATATGTTTTTATTGGAACTATTAATTTCTTAAGATAGTTGGTGAGGTGGAATATTTTTTGGAACATCCAATTTAAATTGATAGCATTCAAAAATTTCATAAAGATTCATGGAATCAAATTTGATATAATGATGACTTATAAATCATTTATTGTGTTAAATTTTATTTTAACAATTTTTTAAAATTTATAGTTATACTTTTGGAGATTTATAATTGTTTGGAAAATATATTTTTACTAATAATATTCCTCTTGTAAATTTATTATAGATTCATTATTTTATAGTGGAATATATGTGGAATCTCTATTCATGTGGGTGGGATCCGTACACATATATATTATTACGTTGTTCTTGTAGACAATTAAACATTTGAATTAAGATATGGGATGATAAATGTTATTATTTCAATACTATTTTATTTTGATCTCTTTAGATTTTTATATTCATGTTTAACAGGTATATCATTTAGTTTTTTTTAATTTTAATTCCACTATTTTTTTTATTACCATGGATGAAAAACACTTGAGAAATATCTTATATAGAGTTTGGTATTTTCATGGACCGAGTAATTGTGATTTTGATGTGGTGGGTGAGTTAGGAGTGATCTTCAAGATGAATGATGGATGATGTGTGTTGGTCAGAGTAGATTACTCAAGAGGGGAGGGGTGAATTTAGTAAATATATTAAATTTATGTAAAAAATATTCCTAAAAAGACTTCCCCATAAAGATAAATATAGCCCATTTAATCAGATTAATATGGTTATAAAGGACTGACTATTTAAATAACTTCTTAGAAGATTGATTATTTCTCAGTAATCTAAATAGTTATTAATATTACTTTTGATAATATTTTACTAAGACAAAGAACTTAGAAATTCTTTCCAAGATTTTTTATCAAAGTGAATCTAGTGTGGTCTGACTTATATAGAAAACCAATAAAATAGAGAAAACTAAATTAAGAAGCACAACAGATATGAAACAAGTGGTTCAGTCTTAATCCAAGACCTAATCCACCCCACTTGGGGATCACCTGCCACCATGAAGTTTATATAAATAAACTTTTATCCACAACCTGGATCAGGGTTAAATTACAGTAAGTTGGACTGTCTAGGCCACATGGGGACCTCTTCCAAATTTCTTCATTGGTACAATCTACTAGGCCACATAGGGACCTCTTCCACACCTATCTGTTGGTATACACAAGAGTAAAATAATGATTGAGTAAGGATATCTTGTATCCTTCAATTTAATGCGGGAGACAGAGTGTGTTTCTATATATATATACAATCTGCTTGAAAGTTAATAAAAGATACACAATAGAGCAGAAATATTGAGATAGGTTTAGAAGTGCTTTGAGAGTTTTTATTTGCAGCTCTGGACTTTTGAGATGAAGCTGATGCAGAATTCGAGTCCTCTTATCGAAAATAGAGTTTCATAAGTTAGCAGGATTGGCGTGTGCTCATCATGATGTTTGAAAGTGTGAATATGTTATTGGGATTCCATTATGCTTCATGTTTTCTTTAGCAGAATCGAGTTGTATGCAATAATACTTTCTTCAAATATTTATCTAAGTATGTTCTTCGTTATCATTCTCACACCCCATGGTTCTCTTTCATGTGTTATCTGGTATATATGATTATGTGCCTCACTACTCTTTTATCATGGAGTTCACTTGTTGGAGGTGACAAGTTCAATGTATTATGCACCTTATACCTTGTACATTCCGCTGATATGTCAACAATGAAACATTAATTATGTCAGTGCATTAAAATATTCAAATATGACCATTAGAGATTAAATTTAAAGATGACAAAATATATTAGGAAATAGTGTCACAATATGTCAAGGAAATGGTGTCTCCTTCACATGGTGTCAGGATTTGTCATGGTGTCTTGTAGTCACGGTGTCTTGCGGTCACAGTGTCTCGTGGTAACTGTGTCTTATGGTCAGGGTGTCTTGTTCATGGTGTCTGGATATCATGATATCTTGTTCACGGTGTCTGCATCATGGTGTCTGAATTTTAACGGTGTCTGCATCACGATGTATGAATGTTCACGGTGTCTATTTCATGGTGTCTACTTCACGGTGTCTGAATGTTCACACTGTCTTATTCATAGTGTCGGGATATCATGGTGTCTGCTTCACGGTGTCTCAATCTTAGGCAAATACATGTATTCATACTTAAGCAGTGATACTTATGGAAAGAATTAAACTTAACCATTTATCAGAGAAATCATTATAAAGTGAGTCAAAAGAGAGTATATAGTATCCAAACTGAGTTTATAGAAACAAAGATATTGAATGGCTCTTTTTAAAGCATCAGAATACTTAAAAAATAATTCAAATTACTTGATATAATTTATAGGATTTAACAAGGTTGAATAGGATTTGTGATCATTAAAACATGATTACTACATGAGGATTCCAACAATATACCCCTTTTCAATGATCACAAATCATGTAGATTAAAGCGTATATTTGATTCAACAACAGATATGAAGATAAGATAAATGTCTGACATATAGATATTTGTCTAATATAGAGAGATTTCTCCACCTTTTGGGATTATCAAAAAGATAGAATAAAAGAAGTCATGAAAAGGGGAAATGTCATTGAAGAAAATAAGATCCAGTACAAATAGAAAAGAGAAAAACAAAAGCAACATCATTCCTATCAAGAAGGATTAATCACTTTTCTTCTTCAAGATCTGACCTTCTCTTTTCCTTTATCAGCAACAGAAGAGGAAGCCATAGGAGCTAAAGTCGAGGTAGAAGAAGGAACAGAGCTGGTTGATAGACAAGGTAAAGGAAGGCCTTGAAAAATAGAGGTAGCCAGAGTAGGTTCAGTAGAAGATCGAGGCATTTTTTGATCAAGGATCACAGGCCTAATCTGACTCAGATCTTGGCTGACAGACATAGTAGTGGTGGCTAGGGCGGATGTGAAGGTAGGAAATCCAGGTCTTAGAGGTGCAGCCAATGGAGGAACAATGGTTGTACTATGGACATGAAAATAGGGCCTCAAGAGTTTCATAAAATCCACAATGATCTCCCCACCATACTACATGGATTTCTCAAAATCATCCTTGTTCTCTATAAACATATCCAGAAAATGAGTAAACTATGTGAGATTATAGACTTTGGTCTTGAAAGCTTGAGTAACAGGTGGAATCCTAAGATTTTCACCAATATAATTTAAATGATTATTCATGTCAGTCTTAGAGAATATTCTATTGAAGTAGAAATCCACTTTCATGGCAATCTCTTGTTGAGCATCATTAGAAATTTTAGAATGGATTTGGACCAGGTCAAGAACTCGGCCACTGTTCTTGATAACTCTAGAGAGAGAATCATTATTGAAGCCACTAAGCACAGTCTGAAGCTCTTCTTTGACCACTGTTTAAAGTAGATCACTTTCAAAAGAGGGTTGAGAGGATTGACCAGAGGCTTTAGAAGCATTGACCATGGTGGTGAGAGATTTTAGTTGATTCATCACTTTTTAAAGACCCTATATACTCATCAGTGAGTTTCATTAGATTAACTACAAGATCTCGCATTTCATTCACAATCAGTATTTTCCTTTCTACAACCTTTTTAGATACAGAAGCTAAATGTGGCTTAATATCAGAGACAACATTCTGTGGGGTTTGAGAAACATTAGGTTCCACAGGATGAGAAATAAGATCTGATCTTGAATGCATCTCTTTCTTCATTTCTTTAATCATACCTCTCAGGGTCTTCACTTCATCACTAAGCAGTCTATTCTCAACTCTTTCTTCCTGAATCTCATGAAGCATTTTGGGTTTTATTTTCCAAATTACTTTCTCCAATAATAAAGAGGAATCTTTCTCACTTAGATGAGTCACAAGAGCAGGTAGGGAATTTAGGACTTTTTCAACAACTGAAAAAATGGTAGAACCAAATTCCTATATATCATCCTTGCATACAAATAATGATTGGTCTGATGAAGGTTCAAAAACAGAAATTGATACGGTTTCAGGTTCCTTTGTAGGGGCGATATTAGAGACCGATTTCAACTAGAACAAAGAGGAATGGTCAAGGCATTTTTCTGAAACTTGCTGAGAGTCATCCACATCATAGAAACTGGGGAACTTATATCGAGTGTCTATAGGACTTGGAACTATCAGGTTTGGTTCTTTAGTGGATTCTATATTTGGGGGTTTCTCCTCATTAATAGTTGTATCCTTCTCAGGACTGAGAGGTTTAAGATCTTGATCTAATTCCACATACTCATTCTGTAGTTCTTCTCCCATTTCCCATATAGCCAACTGAAAAGGAAGCTCCATCCTTTCCTCAGCTGAAGGGATTATCTCAGGAACAGATTGTTCCACTGGTAGTTCCTCATGGTCAGATCCTTGCATAACAGGTAGCTCTTCCACTATATGTTCTTCCATGACATTATTTTTAGTTTCTTTGGAAACAGATTCTATTTAGCCTCAAGATGAGCATCCAGAGTAACAACATCTGTAAGAGCAGGGACTTCTTTTTCACATACCATAATAGAGATAGGAGTATTCTCTTCCGCAATAGAATCAGTTTCCTTGGGGGGCACATCAGCCTCTTCTTCTTCTTCAAAAGAGTACTCAACAACTTCATCTGGTTCTAAACCAAGATCAAAAATATATCTCGGTCTTGAGGGATGTTCCACATGATTGTATTTTTCTTAAAGTCTATCATTTTCTTCTACCCATTAATTTTTCCAAGGTTTCCAATTTATCTTCATCCTCTTGATAGTTAGTTTTTAAAGGTAGTACTCACAATACTTTATTACTTCTTCATTATGTCCAATCAGACCTTTGACATAAAGCATGGCTGAGATAAGACGAGAGTAAAACATGAAGATTTACTTGGATGTGTCTTTGATCAACTCACACATATGGTGTATGATATAATTGAAAAGGTTGATCTTATGCCCATTTCTGATAAGATGAATCAGAAACACATTTTGATATTTCAAAATAGAAAAATCACCTTTTCTGGGGCTAACCAAATTCTGAATAAACTTGAACAAAAGCCTCAATTATTTATCTAGTTCAGCAGCAATGGCTCTCCTCTTGGTTCCATTTATAGTTATGTATTTCAAAGCATCATCTAGAATAAAGAATTCGGTTGAAGGTGGAGGTCCTCTCTGATAATCCTCATAGATGCCTTCATAAGGTATCCTAAGGAATGCATCCCATAACCTCCTAGAGAATGATAATTTCTACGTATTGATCCAGCTTCTCACAACATATCCATCACTTGACTCAATAGAGAACTGAATATTTTCATAAAACTAAGCCATTAACATATGATAGATAGGTCTATCTTCCTTAGAAAAAAACTCTAGCCAGCCTTCCGCTTTTAAAACTTTCAGAATTGGAGACTTACTTTATAGAAGCCATTCGGGTAAAACCTATTTCTCATGTACGACAACTAGGTTTAACGGATTTGGGTTTAAAAGACCTTCGGGAGCTAGCTTGGGTGTAATTATCTTCTCCTTTGCACTATGTTTCTCAGGATTTGACGAAGAAGGGAATGTCATCCTGGGCATCAAATGAAGGTTAGAGGGAGAGAGAAGGGTTGTAGGTTTGAAGAGAGGTTGAGAGTGATTGAATAGAAGAATGCTCGTGTGAAGGACAAATGATACTTCCTTTATTTTTTCATTTAGTAATACCAAACGTTTCAAAAGTAAAAGTGATGGAAAACAAAAAGGTGAAAAGGATAATTACCGTGATATGGATTTTAATTCAAATAAATAAAATCATAAAGAATCTTTACGGTGAGATCATATCAGGTCTTTACTATATGGACCCCACTATAAACCGTACATAATATTGAATTAAATGAATAATTCACATTGAGGAACTTTTTCAGGTTTAGAGTTTTAGAGAGTCAGTCAATAACTATTACATTTCAAAATATTACAAAGTAGACACTTCTACTCAATTTCCGATTTTTTTTACAAAACACGAACTCTTGAAAAAAATAGTCATGTCTAGTTCTATGTTTTAGACTGCATGACTTTTCCATGATCCAATCCTTGACCCTATTCCACTTTTTGTCCTGTGAAAAAAATTTCACAAACAGGGGATGAGCATAAAAAGCTCAGTAAGGGATACACAAAGAAGGAAATAGTTAGTTTTTAAAAACAAAAAGTAAACCATGAATACTTTAACATAAGTAATACTTTTCACCTTTATGAAGTAGTAAATACTATTCACTAGATAAAAGATCATTACTTACCCTTTTGTAACCAAAATATTACCATAAACCCCATATAAAGAACACATATCATATAATGGTAACTTGGGACATAAACATACTTAAATGGAATAACCATACTGTCGACTTCCAAACATATCACTAAATGGAATATCCATATGGCTGACTTCCATACCCAATGCATTGGAGGTTATAATGTGAACACCCATCCTGGTATTCACGACACCACCCATCATTTGGTTTATCATGTAACCACCCGTCAAATGTCCAAGTACCAATATAAAATCATAACACATACACCAAATATAAAGGAAAGAAAACATTTCCACATTTCAATTAAAATATATCATTGAAATATATTGACATAAAAAATCCATTATCAAAACCATTTTCAATACCAAAATACCTAAAAGAGTATATGGTATTTATTTTCTTTTAAAAACATTACATCTTGTTGAGGAAGGCAAAGATCAAATAATACTCGTGGTGGCGAAAAATGTCATTGTCACCGCATACATTAAAAGAAACAATCATTTTTGTCATTTAGTAGAACGCTTTGTAGAAAAATATTCCCTTTGAAAATTCAAGAGTGTTTATATAGCGTATAAAAGAATGTATTGTATATTAAAACAAAATACGGCTCAATGAATGGAGATTGAGACGAAGTCCCTTACCTCGTGTCCAAGTTGACTTGATCGTTCTTTAATCTCATGAATAATAAACTAATGATAATTTATACTTTCTTAAGAATGTTTTTCAAGTTTATTATTCCTTTTATATCACTTATTACCATGTTATAAACATTATGTAATCATTGAAGTTAATAATGTTCCTTTTGTCAATATTGGGTACTTGAGTAAAAAATTGACTTCTTATAATTACAGGTTGTTCATGTTGTCAAAGGTTCATTATATCCAGAATTATATTCATGATTTGGATATCATATATATCATATATATCCAGTATACACATGTATTTATAATATTATATAACATTTAGAGGTAAGAAATGAAATGCATCGTTCATGGAGACAGTAAGTCGTACGTATTCACGAACGCTACTTCCATTTATATTTAATATTTAATGGAATTAAAACATAATGATACATATTAGTATTATAATTCCAGTATTGTATCATATATAATATAATTAAATCTATCCTTTATACGAACCACATATGGTATGACCGAGTCTTATCACTTTGAGGGGGCGGTAGTCCACGCTTCCTCTAATGAGATTATCGTGTTTACCCATAATGGAAACCATAAAAGCATGCTATAAATTCAAATTACAGAAGCATACAGAAAATATAAACATAATATATATATCATATATAAACACAGTTCCATCATAATGGCCACCATGAGAGGTGGTAGAAGATAATCGAACAATCATCATTTCGTGAGGCGATAGTTTTCCATCCACAAAAAGATTATGTTCTTCATCCGTTAGATAGAGCTGTGTGTAAGCGTAATTTTAATCCTTCACATAAAAACATCCTAGTATATTGATTATTCTGTTGTTGTTACAAAATAAAGGAATAAAAAGATTTTAGGGGTTGTAGAAGTAAAACAAAAGAATACAATTTTAGATAAACTGTTACCTTTAATTTGGGTAACTCCCTTTGGTTTGAACCAAAGGACTTTCTGAAGTGCCTTCTGCCTAAGTTAAGGCTTCTAGGAGGAGTATAGGGATGTAGGGAGCTCAATTGGGAAGAGTTTGGACGAGCCAAATGGCTTGAGAGGTGTGAGGAATTGGTTAGAAGTTGTCTCCTTTTATAAGGGAGATGAGGGGCTCTTTAGGAAAGTGTGAAAACTTTATTTTATTATATAATTATATTCGGTTTATAATGATCCAAAAATCATTAAGGTCGAATATAAGATGACTCGTATTCTAAATAAAGTCATCCAATCATAATTGGAAAAGTTTTGGATAATATGTTAATCATTATAATCATATTTATTTAAATCATTTATTAACGAGGTAATATTGTATCATTATTGTGTCATAAATAATTTAATTTATTTGATGTCTAAAAATTATAAAAAAATACCATGATGTAGGAAATATTTTTATATTTATAATGAATATTTATAGTCTAAAATATAATTTATATAACCCTATGAAAATGTTAATTTACTAAAATATAGTTGCTTTTGTCATTTTTGTCTTTACTTTAAGTTAATTAATCTAAATTGCCATTATCAACCCCATATGGCTCAAAGGGGTCCCAAAATCGACACAAAGATGCCCATGGGTGGCCATGACTCATCTAATATGGTTATGAAAAGTGTAAAGGTAATTTTGAATTATTATAATATTCTTTTAACCTTGAATTACCCTATATACCTCTAACCGTGGTAAATAAAAATCAAAATTTACTACTCACCAAAAATTATTTTCATCTTATTGAACCACATATTTCTTATTGATAACCACCATATATGTTGTATTTTTTAAATTCAACTCACATAAGTGGTAATATTTCATTTAAATGAAAAATTCAGTTTTTTAACTACTACTATGTAGTTTTACTATTCATCAAAAATTAAAGTTTTTCAGAAAAATACCAAAAATTCAACTTAAGAATTATTTGATATTATGAATTCAAAATTAATTTCTATTTTTTTAAATTCAAAATATATAAGTAGAATTAATTAATTTTAAAATTAATACCTGTTGTTGAAACAAATATCATGTTTTTAAGAAAAAATAATTATCAAAAGATTGATAATTGTTTATGTGCAATTTCAAAGTGAAATTAATTCTAATGAACAACATTTGGATTAAATAGTAAAAATATATTTTAATTTTAAATTAAAACCAACTAAAAATAAAATATAACCATATAAATATGTTATATTAAAAGGCACTTTTTAATTAAAATACAATATTTTTGACTATTCATTAAAAAATGACCTTTATCTGAAAAATCCCAAAAATTTACCCAATGTAAAATTTGATTTCCCCATTCTAACGAAAGATTTTATTTGCTCATATAGAATGTATTAAAGTTATGAAAACTAGATTTAAAAAGGGTTCACCATTAAAAGGCAATAAATCGACCTTTAAATGTAAATTATGCTTAAAATTATATTCATTCATATTTTAAGCCTCTATCTTTTTATTGGAAAAATTTAAATAAATTTAACAATCATGTATAATAATATCGTATTTTTTTTTTCATTCCCTCTAATACAACGGCTAGGAGTTAACTACCATTTAAAATAATAATATTATTTTATTAGTGTGCAATGTAAGATTCCAAAGAAACCCGATGTTTCGTATCAGGTACGCTATCGAACATAGAAACCCCTTTAAAGTAAAATTAAAATTTAATTCACAGATATTAATAAATATGAAATATGTCTTATTCTTTATTTACCTGGGATGTTACATCCTTCACCCCTTTTAGAAATTGTGTCCTCGTAATTTTATTCACCTATCAAAAAATGGGGGAATTTATCCCTCATAGCATTTTCAGATTCCCACGTTGCCTCTTGAATCATATGGGTTTTACACAAAACCTTTTCCTAGTTAATTACCTTATTTCGCAACACCTGCTCTCTGCTGTCAAGAATCTGGACTGGTTGTTCCTCATAAAAGATATTCTCTTCCAACTGAACTACCTCTGGGCTCAAAACATGAGATGGATCTGGCATATTCTTTGTCAACATAAAAATATGAAAAACATTGTGTACCTCGGACAAACATGGAGGTAAATCCACTCTCTGCGCAACTGATCCAACTTTCTCTAGAATTTCATAAGGTCCAGTGAACCTTAGAATCAACTTTCCATTCTTACCAAAATTAATTACACTTTTCCATGGAGAAACTTTGTGAAAGACATGATCACCTACCTCAAAAGAGAGATCATTCCTCTGCGTATTTGTATAACTTTTCTGTCTGCTCGGAGCTATTCTAATGTGCTTCTAAATCAACTGAACTTTATCTGCCATCTCTTCTACTAATTTTACTCCCACCAGATTCCTTTCACCTATTTCATCCCAAAAATCTGGAGTTCGACAACGCTTTCCATATAATGCACCAAATGGATCCATCTGTATACTAGAATGAAAACTGTTATTATATGAAATTTCAACCAAAGAAAGGTATTGGTCTCAACTTCCCTGATAATCCAGTGAACAAGCAAGTATCATATTCTCTAAGGTTTGAATTATTCGTTCTAACTTCCCATATAATTGAGGATGAAAAGTGGTACTAAAATTTAATTCAGTACCCATTGCCTTCTAAAGGCCTTTAAAAAAGTTAGAAGTAAACCTGGGATAATGGTCAGATACAATGGAGAGGGGAACTCCATGCAACCTGACTATCTCTTTAACATACAACCTAGAAAGTTTATCTAGAGACAAATTATCTTAAATAGGAAGGAAATTAGCAGATTTAGTCAACGGATCAACAATAACCCAGAATTCATTATTACCTCGAGATGTCTTCAGTAATCCCACAACGAAGTCCATAGATATATTTCCACATTTCCACTCTGGAACCGATAAAGACTGAAGAACCTCTTTTGTTAACTGCCACTCTGCTTTAACCTGGTGACAAGTCAAACACTTCACAGTAAAATCAGTAATATATCTTTTCATTCAATCCCACTAGTAATACTCATGAAGATCTCTATACATCTTGGTACTTCCAAGAAAAACTTAAAACTGAGAACTATGAGCTTCACATAACAACTCATTCTTTAACTGTGAATCACAAGGAACACAAAATCTCTTTCCAAACCTCCAAACAAAATCATTATCAATGTTAAATTTAGGAAACATACCCTTATGACCCAACTCTACATTTTTTTGTAACTCAATATCTTCTATATGTGCTTGGTATATTCTGTTTGATAGAGATGATTTCACTGACACCTAAAACAAAACAGAAGAATTTCTTTCACCAACAACTTCTATGCCAATTTTCATCAAATAAAAAATCAAAGGATCTCATTCCAAACATGGTATGGTTAATGATGTGTTACTTTTTCAACTCAAAGCGTCAACCACTTAATTATCTTTTCTCGGATGATAATGGATCGTGCAATCATAATCCTTGATTAATTCCAACCATCTCCTCTCCCTCATGTTCAATTCTTTTTGAGTGAATATATACTTCAAACTTTTGTGATCAGTATATATTTCACAATTCCCTCCATACAAATGATGCCCCCAAATTAATAAATCAAAACAACAGTAGCTAATTCCAAATCATGTGTAGGGTAATTTAACTCATGTGGTTTCAAATGACATGAATCATAAGAAATTACCTGATCATTCTCCATTAGGACACAACCAATTCCTTTCAATGAAGCATCACTGTAGATAACAAACTCACCATTTCTAGATGGCATTGCCAAAACTGGAGCATTAACCAATCTTCTTTTCAATTCCTGAAAACAATCATCACATTCTTTTGTCCAGATGATCTTAACACCTTTTCGAGATAACTTAGTAATTGGAGTTGATAACTGTGCAAACTGTTCATCAATCCTCTGGTAATAACCTTCCAAACCAAGAAAACTACGAATCTCGGTTATATTTGTGGGTCTTCTCCATTCATCAACATCTTTAGTTTTAACAGGATCAATAGTTTTCCCATTTTTTTAAACAATGTGATCAAGGAATGAAATTTTTTTGCAACCAAAACTCACACTTTCTGAATTTCCCAAATATTTTCTTTTCTGTTAAGGTTTTCAAGACAACCCTTAAATGACTTTCATGTTCCTCGTTACTTTTAGAATAAACCAAAATATCATCAATAAACACAACCACCATTTATCACCTGATTCAACTGAGCCATCACTGTAGTAAACTGCTCAATTCTGATTCTAACTATCTTACGATGAAAATTGGAAGGTTATTCTCCTCTGTATGCCGTCCCAGAGAAGCTGCAATGTTTCCTTTATGAAAAACCTTTATTAACACAAAAATACCTTAGACGAAGCAACATGGTAATCTGTAAATGATATATCATTTCAATATTACCATAAATTAATTTAGGGACACTAATTTAACAACACCCAAACCCCAAATGATATCTGAACCGACCAATGATAACAACTATAAGGACCTGACCTTAAACCTTACATAATATTGAATTACATGAATAATTCACGTTGAGGGTCTTTTAATGTTTAGTGATTTGGAGATTTAGACCATAACTATTACATTTCAAAATATTACAAAGTAGACACTTTTACTCTATTCCATTTTTTTTTACAAAACATGAACTCTTGAAAAAAAGAGTCATGTTTAGTTCCATGTTTTAGAAGGCATGAATTTTCCTTGATCCCATCCTTGACCCTATTCCACTTTATGTCCTATGAAAAACATTTCAAAAACATGGGATGAGCATAAAAAGCTCAGTAAGGGATATACAAATAAGGAAAATAGTTAGTTTTTCAAAACAAAAAGTAAACCATGAATACTTTAACATAAGTAATACTTTTCACCTTTATGAAGTAGTAAATACTCTTCACTATATATAAGATCATTACCTACCCTTTTGTAACCAAATTATTACTATAAAACCCATATAAATAACACATAACATATAAAGGTAACTTGGGACATAAACATACTTAAATGGAATAACCATACGGTCGACTTCCACACATATCAGTAAATGGAATATCCATACGGCCGACTTCCAAACCCAATGCATTGGAGGTTATAACGTTACCACCCATCATGGTATTCGTGTCACCAACTGTCATCTGGATTATCACATAACCACCCATCAAATGTCCAAGTACCAATATAAAATCATAACACATACAAAAAATATAAAGGAATGAAAAAATTTCCACATTCCAATCACAATATATCACTTAAATATATTGACAAAACAAATCCATTATCAAAACCATTTTCAATACAAAAATACATAAAACAGTATATGGTATTTATTTTATATTAAAAACATTAAGTCTTGTTGAGGAAGCCAATGATCAAATAATACTCGCGGTGGCAGAAAAGATCGTTGTCACCGCATACATTAAATGAAACACTCCTTTTTGTCATTTAGTAAAAAGCCTTATAGAAAAATATTCCCTATGAAAATTAAAGGGTGTTTATACAGCGTATAAAATAAAGTCATGTATTAAAACAACATATGACTCAATGAATGGATATTGAGACGAAGTCCCGTACCTCATGTCCGACTTGACTCGATCGTTCTTGAATCTCCTGAAAAATAAACTATGACAACCCTACTTTTTATTACAACTTAAGAATGCTTTATTACATAAAACTTAACTTGATACAACAAAGAAGATCGAGAGGTTTAGTGTCTTTGGGGATTAGGATCATTACATAAAAACTTTAAACTTGAAATACAACATCTTTATTGAAAAGGTCATTTACATGACCACTACATTCCTTCGTACTTAGCATTGCATGGGATAACCTGAGGACATGCATAAGAAAAGGGTGAGCTATAAAGCCCAGTAAGGGAGTACACAATGAATAACATGAGGAGTACAATACATTTTAGGCAATAGGAACATCAATAGAGCATAAGAGTAACATGAACATAAAGGCATGATAAAGAATGATAATCATAACATGGAAATGTGGCAACAACACTTAATATTGAATTAGCATGAGCAAAGGCTCATTGCATATGGAGCATGAGTAAACCCTCATTGCACTTGAAGCATGAGTAAAACCTTGTTGCACTTTAATTAGCATGATTCAACACTCATTGCACATGACGTATCATGATACTATACTTTACCCAATTCATTGGAGCGCTATAAAGGGTGCACCCTTCATAAACATTTCATTTCATGCATAAGTGTTCCACATGGATCATAAAACATGGATTCATAAAACATAATCATTTATTCCACGATAAAGGAATGTGGAATTCATAAATGAAACATTATAATCAATAAGTAAATGTGCATAAAGGTGAATACCATTGATGGAGAAATGGGCATGGTATTCACTACACAGTGATATTGGCTTAGAAAATCGGTGTGATTTCGGCAGCGTAACGGTGTGACATAAGAATTCATAAAAATGGTTGATGAGAGAGAAAGGGGTTCCTCATCATATTTACAAGTAACGGACAGTAAGGAGGACATATGGATATATGTCCCAACAATTTAAATGGAATTTATATTCATGATACAAAAGAATTGCTTGAATATAAAAGAGGAGAAAAAGGTTTCTTTCGGAATTTGGGCATAGTAACGGGTGTACATGGGAGGCATTTAATGAGAGAGAAAGGGGTCTCCTATCATTAAAACAATAAGAGGTCAGTATGGGAGAGGTCAGAAACCATACCCCAACATTCATAATTGAAATTAAAAGGGAAATACAACTTAAAGAAAATTGTCAAAAATGAGAAAGGAAGAAAACCCCTTACTTGGAAGTGTGCTTCCAAAGGCTAGAGAGAGGCTTGTGAGAGGCTTCTTGGGAGCTTGGGGCACCTTGGGAGGATTCTAGAGAGAGTAGGTCAGAGTTTGGACGAACTCCAAGGGAATTTAGTGAGGAGGAAGTGGGAGCTTGGGTGGGTTTATATAGGAAAGGTGAGATAATTCCTAATTATTTAGGTTTGGGACCCCTTATATTAAAATAATCCAAACCACAAACCATCCCATGGTATTTGCCGATGGTTTCTGGAAAAGGAAAGAGGAAAAAAATATTTTACAAGGCCAAGGTCCGAACTTATTAAAAAATTAGGGTTGCTTATGTGGAGGTGAATCACACTCCCATGGAAATTAATTTAAAAAGGAAAATTGTTGAATAAGTCTTGATGGCTCCATTAATGCTTTGAAAAGTAAGTAAAACAAACCCAAAACCTCATTATTTTAATGATAAAACACATATTTTCATAACATAAGGATTATGTTATTTTATTACCTCACCATTGGGTCATTATGATGTCATAAAACACATTATATATTTAAATGGTATTTAATTTTTACCCAAAAATTTGACTGTCTCCGAAAATTATGAAAAATTCACCATTGGATAATTTCGACGTCCTGATTACAAAAATAATATTTATTTTTTCTAAATAATTTCCTAAATATGTGAATTTTCACTTTTAAAATAAGACCCGACATTTATAAAAAAATTCACGGGTTTTGACAGAAATGGCTTTCAAACCATAATAAAAATTTTATTCATAAAATTATAAGATCATTTATACTTAATAAAAAATTAATTTAATATTAATAATAATATTATATTTAAATATTATTTAATTTAAAAATCCTTTATTTTTATAAAATATAATTCTTAATTAAATAATAACTAAAAAACACCACTTGTACTTTAAAAACTAATTACAATGTATCAAAACTAACTAGAAATGATATTCATTACTATATACAAAAAAATAATGTACATGAACATGGTGGTACTTATTTGTTTCATAACCCCTTAAAATAGCCACATAAGACCTAAGGGTAAGGTGTGAGATGGTGACAGACTCTTGGGGCAGCTCAGATAACATCGCTCGAGTTGTAATTTCAATCAACTTCCACTTTTCCCATAGACGATCACGTTCGAGCTTGACTTGATGAAGCTCAGCTTGGGCTTGATCAAGGTCAAATCCCAAAGACGCCACCTCTTTTTGGAGCTCAGACAAATGGGCTTCGTAAGGGGCAATTCTACTAGATGAGGCCATCGCTTCCTTTGTCTGAGTAGAAATGGGTTTGTTAAAGCCTAATATTTATACTACTCAGATGATCATTGTTCAACGACTATAAAAGTAACGGTCACAAATCTTAACGTAAAACTAAAGAAGTTGGCATCTTATAAAAACATTTTTCATAACGAAACATTTAACTAGATCAAGAGGGATTTTAAATTAATGAAACTTTGGGTCGTTACAATATTCCCCCCTTAAGAAATTTCACCCTCGAAATTTTCCTTTTCCCACACTAAAACAAATGTGGCTAACTCAGCTTCATCATATCCTCCGACTCCCAAGTTGCTTCTTCAAACTTGTGGTTTCTCCACAACACCTTGATGAGGGGCATTATCTTATTTCGTAGAATTTTTTCTTTACGATCCAAGATCTTCACTGGTTGCACCTCAAAAGAAAGATCGTCTTCAAATTGTACCACCTCGGAAGAGAGTACATGTGAAGGGTCTGGTATGTACTTCCATAATAGGGATACATGGAAGACATCATGCACCTTAGCCATAGTAGGTGGAAGTTCTAGTCGATAGGCCACAACCCCAACACGATCAAGAATCTCGAAGGGGCCGATGTACCTTGGACTTAACTTCCCTTTATTTCCAAACCACATGACCTTCTTCCACGGAGATATGCGTAAAAACACCATGTCTCCGACTTTAAACTCAAGGTCTCGTCGACGATTATCTGCATAACTCTTTTGTCGACTTTGGGCTTCCATGATATGCTGCTGAATGGTTTTCACTTTCTCCACCATTTCTTCGACCATTTCTGGTCCAAGCAGCTTACGTTCACCGACCTCATCCCAACATGTCGGTGTTCTACACCTTTTCCCATACAGGGCTTCATATAGTGCCATTTGGATGCTCGAGTGGAAACTATTATTATAAAAGAACTCAACCAGAGGATGATGTTGATCCCATCCTCCTTTAAATTCCATTGAGCACACTCTCAACATATCCTCAAATGTTTGGATAGTCCGCTCGGATTGGCCATCAGTTTGAGGATGATAGGCCGTACTGAAGTTCAGTTCAGTATTCAGAGTATGTTGAAGACTCTTCCAAAACTTAGAGTTAAATCTTGGATCTCGGTCAGAAACAGTAGATAGTGGTACTCCATGCAACCGTACCACATCTCTGATATATATCCGTGCCAGTTGATCCAAAGAGAAATCCTCTCGAATAGCAATGAAGTGTGCAGTCTTTGTAAGACGATCCACAACAACCCAGATTGCATTGTTTCCTTTGGATGTCCTTGGAAGTCCGGTGACAAAGTCCATGGTGATGTTCTCCCATTTCCATCCTGGTATGGGCAATGGTTGCATCATACCCTTAGACTTCTGCCCCTCTTCCTTCACTTGCTGACACACCAGGCACTTTGATGTATATTCAACGATCTCCTTCTTCATATTATCCCACCAAAAGGTTTCTCGGAGATCTCGATACATCTTTGTGCTCCCTGGGTGAATAGAGAAATTTGAACTATGTGCATCATCCAAAAGTTCCTTCTTCAGCTCCAAACATGATGGAACACATAGTCTTTCCCCAAAATGCACAATTCCATCCTCATTAACATTAAACTCTATGGATTTTCCCTTTTTGATAGCTTCCACTTTTTCTTGGATTCCCGCATCATCCTTTTGAGAATCCTTTAACCTTTCCAAAAGAGATGGTTGAGCAATCATTTGTGAAAGGATTGATTATGTTCCCTTCTTCATGATTCACACGTCCATCTTCATCAAGTATAAGAAGATTGGATCCTTCTCAATTCTCATCATTGATAGAATCACTGGATCCTTTCTACCTAGGGCATCCGCCACCTTGTTCCCCTTCCCAGGGTAGTAATGTATTGAATAGTCATAATCCTTGATGAGCTGTATCCATTTTCTCTGGCGCATATTAAGCTATTTCTGTGTGAATATATATTTAAGACTCTTGTGGTCAGTATATATCTCACATTTCTCTCCATATAGATAATGCCGCCAGATTTTCAAGGAAAAGATCACCGCCGCCAACTCCAGATCATGCGTTGGATAGTTTCGCTCATGGATTTTCAACTGCCTTGAGGCATAGGATATCACTTTATCATTCTGCATCAGCACACATCCTAATCCCTTCTTCGAAGCATCACTGAATACCACAAAAAGCTCCCCACTTGTGGGTAAAGTGAGCACGGGTACAGTGATAAGCTTCCTTTTCAAATCCTTGAAGCTTTATTCGCATTCATCACTCCAAGAAAACATTACTCCCTTTCGAGTTACCTTGGTAAGAGGGTTGGACAATCATGAGAAATTTATCACAAATCGTCGATAATATCCAGCTAACCCCAAGAAGCTACGGATATCAGTTTCTGATGTTGGCCTCGGCCATCCCTCAATTGCATCTATTTTGGAGGGGTCCACAGATATCCCATTGCTTGTGATGATATGGCCCAAGAATGAGACCTCCTTCAACCAAAACTCACACTTGCTGTACTTTGCATAGAGCTTCTCCTTGCTCAAAGTATCTAGTACAGTTTTTAAATTCTCCTCATGGTCCTCCTTGGTTTTAAAGTATATTAGAATATCATCTATAAAGACTACAACAAATTTGTCTAGGTAATCTCTAAAGACTCTATTCATCAAGTCCATGAATATTTCTGGAGCATTGGTGAGTCCAAAAGGCATTACTATGAATTCATAGTGCCCGTACCTTGTACGAAAAGCAGTCTTGGGGATATCTTCCTTCTTTACCCTTACTTGATAATATCCTGACCGCAAGTCCACCATGAAGAAGTATTGTGCTCCACGCAGCTGATCAAACAAGTAATCGATTCTTGGGAGAGGATACTTGTTCTTTATCGTGATTTTGTTAAGTTCACGATAATCGATGCAAAGCCGCATTGACCCATCCTTCTTCTTGACGAAGAGGACTGGTGCACCCCATGGTGATGCACTTGGGCGTATAAACCCTTTATCCAGATTATCCTGTAGTTGTTTCTTCAGCTCTTCAAGCTCAACAACATCCATTCTATATGGAGTCTTGGATATTGGTAGCACCCCAGGTATAAGTTCAATTGAGAACTCAACATCTCTTCTTGGAGGAAGACCAGGAATTTCCTCGGGAAATACTTCAGCAAATTCCCTCACAATAGGCATTTCTTCAAGGGTGGTTTCTTCCTTGGACTCAATCATCTGAGCCAGATATGCATGCTCGTAAGGAAGTAATATCCATGCTTGAGATGATGGAGCTAAAGCAGATTCATCTTCCTCCTGACACTTGTAAAGAATCGGGGGTCGATTCTCCATATATAGTGTGATTTCCCTCTCCCGACAATTTATGTTGGCTCTATATAAGGAAATCCAATCCATGCCAAGAATTGCATCAAATTCCACCAGAGGGAGTATGATGAGGTTCACCGCGAAATTCAATCTACAGATTATAATAAGGGAGGACTTATACTCATGGTATGCAATGATTTCCCCATTTTCCGTACTCACCGACATCTTTACTTCCATGATTTGTGGTGGTGCAGGGATTCTTCTACTAAACTTTTCAGATATAAAATAATGCGTATAACCTGAATCAAAAAGTATATTCGCTATTCTTGAATGAATAACTAGCTTACCTATCACCACTTCGTTGTCGGGGTTCACTTTGGCAAAAGTGATGGCAAAAGTTCTTCCTTGATGTCTTGGAGGTTGCTAGTTGCCTCCGATAACCCTTGGATTAGGGCACTAATTTGCAAAATGACCTGGTTCTTTGAATTTGTAGCATTGAACAACGCGTTGAGGTTCGAATGGAGTGTTCCTCTCCTCTGTCATAGCCGCGGTTCCTTCTTGCTGACAGTTAACAGCTTGGTTCCCTTCTCTTCCACACTTGAAGCATTTTCTTGTCCCCCTAAGGCAATTTCCAGGGTGCTTCTTTCCACACTTTTGGCAAGTGGGGTGCTGGAACTTCTTAGCGCCATTGGATTTATCCATCTGACCACCAGCATTGAAGTCCACCTTACGTTTCTTGTCCCCATGATGCCCATGTGATTATTTGATCTCCATTTCAACCTTGAGGGCACATCGTACAATTTCCTCATAGTTGTCGAAGTCACGGATCGCTAATGCTTTCCGCAAGCTAGGCTTCAGACCACCAAAGAAGCCGTCAACCTTGCATTTGGGGGTAACGACAAAGCCGGAAGCGTATCGTGCAAGCCTTGTGATGTTTTCCTCGTACGCTCCCACAGATTCTTCATCTTTCTATTTGAGGGAAAGGAAGTCCCTTTCCATCTTATGACGGAGGGTGCGTGGAAAATGTTTATCGAAAAACATCTTCCGGAATTTTTTCCATTCTAAAGCCTCGATCTCCTCCTCAGGCTTCGTATTTTTGATCAACGTCCACCATTGATCAGCTTCACCCTCCATATGATAGGCCGCTAGCAGAACCTTCTCTTTTTCATAGCATTGGAGGATGTAGAATATCTTTTCAATGGAGTTGATCCATTGTTCAGCGATCGTGGGATCAGATGATCCACTAAAAGTAGGAGGTCTTTGTCTCATGAAGCTCTCGATAGCGACTTGTTCCTTCTTAGGGGGGGATGAACGTTACTCTTGACCAGTGTTTCTATTCAAAACTTGAGTTAGCTGATAGAGAAGCGTGACAAATTTCGTGATTCCTGCTCCCATTGGATTGGTCATCTCAAAAGTACAATCATCACACTGATCATCACAATGGTTGTTAGCCCGATTTCTCCTATTATTAGCCATTGGCTGGAATAAAAGTAAAGTTAGGGGTAGCACATAAAGGTAAATCCAAAGACAAAAGTTGATGACTTATAAATAAAATTTAATCTCTTTAACTCATGAGTCTATAGGGTTCAATCCAGGCTTTTCATGATCTTCTTTCTAACATATATTCTTAGGGGAATTATTTTTTTTAATAAGGGTTCATACTAAGATTGTGAATTTATCAAATCATATCCCCCGAGAGTGTCGTAACCAAGAGTGCAGCAAGGCCCATTGTCGTGCACCAGTTCCCGTTCGAGTCTCTCAAAGCGGTGTTTTCGGGTTTTACCCCTAGGATACATCTGTGCCAGAGCCACCTCTACCTGCTCGTATCCAGACAGGGATGTATTTGTTTGATAAACCACTTACTTAGTATTTACCCAAACATAGGGAGGTTTTTATTATACTTAGTCTTGTATCTAATTCTTTACTATGGTTTCCTAATCCCAAAAATAACTAAACCTATCCTCTGATACCAACTATGACAACCCTACTTTTTATTACAACTTAAGAATGCTTTATTACATAAAACTTCACTAGATACAACAAATAAGATCGAGAGGTTTAGTGTCTTTGGGGCTTAGGATAATTACATAAAAACATTAAACTTGAAATACAACATATTTATTGAATACTTCCTTTACATGACCACTACATTCCTTCGTACTTAGCATTGCATGGGATAACCTGAGGACATGCATAAGAAAAGGGTGAGCTATAAATCCCAGTAAGGGAGTACATAATGAATAACATGATGAGTAAAATACATGTTAGGCAATAGGAACATCAATAGAGCATAAGAGTAACATAAACATAAATGCATGATAATGCATGATAATCATAACATGGAAATGTGGCAACAACACTTAACATTGAATTAGCATGAGCCAAGACTCATTGCACATAGAGCATGAGTAAACCCTCATTGCACTTGAAGCACGAGTAAACCCTCGTTGCACTTGAATTAGCATGATTCAACACTCATTGCACATGACGTATCTTGATACTATACAATACCCAATGCATTGGAGGGCTATAAAGGGTGAACCCTTCTTAAACATTTCATTTCATGCATAAGTGTGCCACATGGATCATAAAAAATGGATTCATAAAACATAATCATTTCTTCCACGATAAAGGAATGTGGAATTCATACATGAAACTTTATAATTAATAAGTAAATGTGCATAAAGGTGAATACCCTTGATGGAGAAATGGGCATGGTATTCACTACAAAATGATATTGGCTTAGAAAATCAGTGTGATTTCGGCAGCGTAACGGCGTGACATAAGAATTCATAAAAATGGTTGATGAGAGAGAAAGGGGTTCCTCATCATATTTACATGTAACGGACAGTAAGGAGGTCATATAGATACATGTCCCAACAATTGAAAAGGAATTTAGATTCATTATACAAAATCATTGCTTGAATATAAAAAAGGAGAAAAAGGTTTCTTTCGGAATTTTGGCATAGTAACGGGTGTACATGGGAGGCATTTAATGAGAGAGAAAGGGGTCTCCCATAATTCAAACAATAAGAGGGCAGTACGGGAGAGGTGTGAAACCATACCCCAACATTCACAATTGAAATTAATAGGGCAATACAACTTAAAGAAAATTGACAAAAATGAGAAAGGAAGAAAACCCCTTACTTGGAAGTGTGTTTCCAAAGGCTAGAGAGAGGCTTGTGAGAGGCTTCTTGGGAGCTTGGAGCACCTTGGGAGGATTCTGGAGATATTAGGGCAGATGTTGGACGAACTCCAAGGGATTTTAGTGAGGAGGAAGTGGGAGCTTGGGTGGGTTTATATAGGAAAGGTGATAGAATTCTTTATTATTTAGGTTTGGGACCCCTTATATTAAAATAATCCAAACCACAAACCATCCCATGGTATTTGCCCATGGTTTCTGGAAAAGAAAAGAGGAAAAAAATATTTTACAAGGCCAAGGTCCGAACTTATTAAAAGATTAGGGTTGCTTATGTGGAGGTGTGTCACACTCCCATGGAAATTAATTTAAAAAGGCAAAGTGTTGAATAAGTCTTGAGGGCTCCCTTAATGCCTTGAAAAGTAAGTAAAACAAACCTAAAACCTCATTATTTTAATTATAAAACACATATTCTCCGAACATAATGATTATGTTATTTTGTTACATCACCATTGGGTCATTATGATGTCATAAAACACATTATATATTTAAATGGTATTTAATTTTTACCCAAAAATTTGACTGTCTCAGAAAATTATGAAAAATTCACCGTTGGATAATTTCGACGTCCTGATTCCAAAAATAATATTTATTTTATCTAAATAATTTTCTAAATATGTGAATTTTCACTTTTAAAATAAAAACCGACATTTATAAAAAAATTCACGGGTTTTGACAGAAATGGCTTTCAAACCTTAATAAAAAATTTATTCGTAAAATTATAAGATCATTTATACTTAATAAAAAATTAATTTAATATTAATAATAATATTTTATTAAAATATTATTTAATTCAATTATCCTTTAATTTAATAAAATATAATTCTTAATTACATAATAACTAAAAAACACCATTTTTACTTTAAAAACTAATTACAATGTATCAAAAATGACTAGAAATTATATTCATTATTCTATACAAAAAAATAATGTACATGAACATGGTGCTACTTATTTGTTACATAACCCCTTAAAATAGCCGCATAAGACCTAAGGGTAAGGTGTGCGATGGTGACAGACTCTTGGGGCGGCTCGGATAACATCGCTCGAGTTGTAATTTCAATCAACTTCCACTTTTCCCGTAGACGAACATGTTCGAGCTTGACTTGATGAAGCTCAGCTTGGGCTTGGTCAAGGGAAAATCCCAAAGACGCCACCTCTTTTTTGAGCTCTGACAAATGGGCTTCGTAAGGGGAAATTCTACTGGATGAGGCCATCGCTTCCTTTGTCTGAGTAGAAATGGGTTCGTTAAAGCCTTATATTAATACCACTCAGATGATCACTATTCAACGACTATAAAAGTAACGGTCACAAATCTTAACGTAAAACTAAAGAAGTTGACATCTTATAAAAACATTTTTCATAAAGAAACATTTAACTGGATCAAGAGGTATTTTCCATTAGTGAAACTTTGGGTCGTTACATAAACTAAGGTTAATTTCTACTTTCTTAAGAACCTTTTTCAAGTTTATTATTCCTTTTATATCACTTATTACCATAGTATAAACATTATGTAATCATTTAAGTTAATAATGATTGTTTTGTCGATATTTGGTACTTGAGTCAAAAATGGACTTCTTATAATTACATGTTGTTCATGTGGTCAAAGGTTAATTATATTGAGAATGATATTCATGATTTGGATATCATATATATCATATATATCCCGCATATACATGTATTTATAATGGTAGATAAACTTTAGAGGCAAGAAATGAATTGCACCGTTCATGGAGACGGTAAGCCGTACGTACGGATTAATTATACTTACATTTCTATTTCATATTTAATTGAATTAAAACATAATGATAAAAAGTAGTATTATAATTCTAATATTGTATCATATATAATATCATTAAATATATCCTGTATATTTACCACATATGGTATGAATGAGTTAGATCACTTTGAGGGGGCGGTAGTCTGCATTCCCTTTAATGAGATTATCGCGTTTACCCGTAATGGAAACCATAAAGACATGCTATAAATGGAAATTACAGAAGCATACAGAAAACATAAACACAATATATATCATATATAAATATAGTGCCATCATAATGGCCACTATGAGAGGTGGTAGGAGACAATCGAACAATCATCATTTAATGAGGTGTTAGTTTTCCATCCACTAAAACATTATGTTCTTCATCCATTAGATGGAGGTGTGTGTAAGTGTAGTTCATATCCTTCACATAAAAACATCCTAGTATATTAAGGATACTGGTGTTGTTACAAAAGAAATGAATAAAAAGTTTTTAGGGGTTGGAGAAGTAAAACAAAATAAAACAATTTAAGATAATCTTTTACCTTTAATTTTGGTAACTCCCTTTGGTTAGAACCAAAGGACTTCTTGAAGTGCCTTCTGCCTAAGGTAAGGCTTCTAGGAGGAGTATAGGTATGTAGGGAGCTTAATTGGGTAGAGTTTTGACGATTCAAATGGCTTGATAGGTGTGATGAATTGGTTAGAAGTGGTATCCTATTATAAGGGAGAGGAGGGGCTCTTTAGGAATGTATGAAAACATTATTTTATTATATAATGATATTCGGTTTCTAATGGTCCAAAAATCATTATGTTTGAAGATAACATGACTCATACTCGAAATAAATTCATAAAATTAGAATTTTATATGTTTTGGATAATAATTTAATCATTATAATCATATTTATTTAAATCATTTATTAATGAGGTAAATACTACATCATTATTGTGTCATAAATAATTAAATTTATTTAATGTCTAAAAAAAAAATTACCATGATGTAGAAAATATTTTTATATTTACAATGAATATTTATAGTTTAAACAATAATTTATATAGTCCTATTTAAAAATAAATTAACTAATAGGTATTTGCTTTTGTCATTTTTGCCTTTAATTTCAGTTAATTAATGTAAATTGTCATTATCACTCCAAAGTGGCTCAAAGGGGACCCAAAATCGACCCAAAAATGCCCATGGTCAGCCATGGCTCATCCAATAAGGTTAGGAAAAGTGTTAAGGTAATTTTTAATTATTATAATATTCTTTTAACCTTGAATTACCGTATTTACCTTTAACCACGGTAAATAAAAGTCAAAAGTTACTATTCACCAAAAAATAAGTTAATCTTATTGAACCAAATTTTACTTCTAGATAACAACAATGTATGTCAGTTTTTGAAAATTCAATTCACATAAGTGGTAAAAATTCTTTTAAATGAAAAAGTCAGTTTTTTAACTACTACTAAGTGGTTTCACTATTCATCAAAAATTGAAGTTTTTTAGAAAAATAAAAAAAAATCCTAAGAATTATTTGATATTCCAAATTCAAAATGGATGTAAATTTTCCCAAATTCACACTAGTGTAGAAAAAAATTTTATGTCGGTTATTTTTCATTTTTTACGTCGGTTTCTAGCCGACGTTAATACGGGCGACGTTATAAATAACATTTTTTACGTGGGTTATTTAAAAACCGATGTCAAAAGCATAATATCACGATGTTTATCACGTCAGTTATAAAATAACCGACATGAAAAAGAAAAAGGGAAGGGTTTATAATGTCGGTGACGTGAATAAAGGCCTGGTATATAGTTTATCACGTCAGTTATAAATAACCGACGTAAGAAACCCCCCCCCCCCCGACCGGTATAGAAAGTCGGTTATTTTATAACTTCCATGATAAACCGGGGGGGTTTATCACATCAGTTATATAATAACCAACGTTATAAACCCAGCCCCCCCCCCCCCCCCCCCCCCGTGTTTCACGTCGGTTTGTAATTAACCGACCTGATAAAATCCTGGGAAAAGGTTTATCATGTCAGTTATAAAATAGTCCGGGGGGGTTCTCACGTCAGTTAATAAATAACTGACGTGATAAACCATTTCCCAGGCCTTTTAGCATGTCATTTAATTAATAACCGACCTGATAAACCATTTCCCAGGCCTTTTATCACGTCGGTTATGAAATAACTGACATGATAAACCAATTTTTTTTAAAAAAAATAGAATGCAGTCGTCTGCTATCCCCCAGAATAAACAAGAAAACAAATCTTAAAATCATACCACAAAAACAGAAGGAGATAAAATTTAAACCTTTACATTGATAACATATAAAACATACCCCACTAGACAGCCCCCACCCTCATGTATACCCCATAGAGAGCCCTCCCCCACCCCATTGTAGCGCCCACCCTCATGTATACCCCCTGGACAACCCTCCCCCACCCCATTGGAGCCCCCACCACACCCCTGGACTGCCCCCCGACCCCCTGGACAGCCCCAAACACCCCTCAACAACCCCACCCTCCTGAACAGCACCCCCTCACCCCACTTGACAGCCTCCACCCCATTGGAGCCCCACCACACCCCTGGAAAGCCCCAAACACCCCTGGACAACCCCCCCCCCACCCTCATGTATACCCCCACCCCATGGACAGACCTCCCACACCCCTAGACAGCCCTCCCACCCCACCGAACAGCCCTCCCAGACCCCTGGACACCCCCAACCCCACTGAACACATCCCCACACCCTTGGAACCCCTCCCCACAGACCAAAATCCATACCAAACACCCCCACACCCTTGGAACCCCTCCCCACCCTCATGTATACCCCCTGGACAACCCTCCCCCACCCCATTGGAGCCCCCACCACACCACTGGACTGCCCCCCGGCCCCTTGGACAGCCTCAAATACCCCTCGACAACCCCACCCTCCTGAACAGCACCCCCTCACCCCACTTGACATCCCCCACCCCATTGGATCCCCCACCACACCCCGAGAAATCCCCAAACACCCATGGACAACCCCCCCCCCCCCCCATCCTCATGTATACCCCCACCCCCTGGACAGCCCTCCCACACCCCTGGACAACCCTCTCACCCCCCTGGTCTACCCCCCACCCCACCAGACAGCCCTCCTAGACCCCTGGACACCCCCCAACCCCACTGAACACACCCCCAAACCCTTGGAACCCCTCCCCACAGACCAAAATCCATACCAGAAAAACCATCATAAGTAGAACAAACAAGAAGTAGAGAAAAACTAAACATTCACATATATAACATTAAAATCTTACACTGTCAACTTAAAAAAACAAAATACAACCTAAACAACTACAAAATACACAATTACAATGACAATATTCAAAAATAAATTTTACATTACAAACAACTAAAATTTATTCAAACCTGTAAAATAATTTTACCACTCCACATATAAGTGTTTAATGTCTTCAACGGTATAGGGTTGAGGGTCATCAAAAAGCTACAAATGAAAAGGAAAGTAGTTAATGTGTATAATTAATAAATCAAATTGAAATATTATGGCAAAGTTTATGAGGAAATTGTACCAGGTCAAAATTCACAACTGTCCCAGTTGTTATTATTTCATACATAAATCTTAACATATAATATCCGCATTCGATGATGCCTTGTTGTTCATGACAATTCTGTTTTAATGACTGTAAATTCAATATATTATTTTTATATAATAAATCAAAAAGTACAAATTATAATTGGATATTTACCTTCACCTTTTCATATTTGATCTTTGCACTCTTTTTCTTTGCGTTTTTTCAAAAGTATGCCCATGCACTGTTAGAAAATAATACGAATGGGGTAAATTTAAAATTCATTATAATATATACAACTATTGAGAAATTGAAACTTACTTTTCCAATATATTCTTAAAACTTTCCCGAACATCATCATGGACCGAGCATATCTAATAAAGTGCTTTCTCCCTTGGGCAAAAAACCCCTAACATCCAATGATCACTGATAAAAGAAAATATAATGTTAGTGGTTTTTTATGATAGAAGATAATTAACTCTTTGAGAGAAATGTGTTTCATACCTCTCACAAAAAGGCATCATCCAACATTGTGTGACTATATTCTTTTCAAGCCTTTCAGCAATATAAACCATTCTTTTTTCCTCATTCAATGCACATGCTTAAGGGGAAATCAATTATGGGTCCATGAATCCATATACATCTATCAGCTCATTCCTCTCACAAATTTTATAAATATACCTAATAAAAAACATACATAAGTATACATTTTTAATAAATATAATGCAGGGAAAAGGTTTTAAGACTTACATGGAATAAATTTTCACCACGTTGATGCCCAACTTATCTCTAGTAAAAGGCTTCATGATATCACTTTTCAAAATCCACACATTTATTTCACGTCCACAAATATGAGCTTCCATTGGAAACTCATAGTGACCCGCCAATAAATTTGAATATATTGACAATCTGTCAAGACTACTAGAATCTGTATCTGATGTTATATCCATTTGTCTTTGTTATTGTCTATACAGTATTTCTTTACCTTTGAAGTATTCCTGTAAAAATAAATTGAAAAATATATTAGTTTTCAAATGATAAAACAACTTTAATAAAAAAATAAAATAAAAGATATAACATTCATACCTCTATGTTAATGAGTCGAAGAAGTCTGGATGGCCAAATTAAAAAATGGTCGATACTCTGTCCAACTATCACCACCTCATCTATAGGTATTGGTACTCTAGCTGATCTATCTATAATATCATGTACAGTGACCCTCTGATTCTCTACCTCTAATTATTGATGATGAATTGTATCTCCTATACAATATACCAACCCATATGCTACTATATGATGTTGAGAATCATCAACATACAACTCCCAATAAGTAAGAAGCTGCGGCAGAGCAGTAGGATAAAAAATGGCGTCCGCAGGCTGAGGTGGGGGAGTGGAAGCTACCAGTGGAGGTGGAGGATAAATAATGGGGTCTGTATGGGGAGGTGAAGGAGTGGGAGCTGCAGTCTGAAAATGTCATTGCATTTCTGCAAACATATACTGCACCGACGCTCTAATATTTTCCTCCATCGTCGCATTAATATTATGAACATTATCCTCCAAGGATTTTATTTTTTTATAAACCCCCTAAAAGTTATAAGTTGAAGAATGTGGAAACACTTTTCTTACTGATACACCTGCCGGATATCCTCTTAGATGACCAGGATGTTCGGGCCTTCCCAATGCTGCAGATAAAATATCTTCCCTCCCAGTAGCTGTAAATTCCCCCTATGAACTCTACTCCTCAAGAGAGTCCTGTATTAATTAATTGAACATTTCTGTAATGATTGAAATTATATGAAAAGAATAGTTAACTTAAATAAATAAAATAAATATCTTACAATCCTCTCAGCTATGATTCTCGATTCATCCGAAAGATATTGCCCTTTTTTCCCTTTTGAGATCTCTTCCATTTTTCATGTCTAGAGGGAGGGGATGGAGGGGCCACCTCTCCAAGGCCTGAAGACTCAGCTCTTAGTTGTTGAAATTTTTATGCCATCATTTGTTCTTCCAATAATGCATACCCTCCCCGAGATAAACTATGAGGGTATACATTTTTAGATTGGATCTCTTGATGAGCTTTCCTTGTTTGCTGTAATTTAAGAATAAGAAATCATTAACAAAACATTAATAAAAAAGTTTATATAATAATGTTTATAAAATTTTACATTTCCCTAACCAGAAATGACTCTTTTCTTCTACTTTCAAAAAACGGTCTCGATGTGTTTTCATCTATAAAAGGATATATACGACATGGATTGTCATGACTCCTATGACCATAAATGAAATCTGATGAGAGGGTTGATTTGAAATCCCTCCATCTCCTGGCAGCCAACGATAAGCATTTCTTCCTAACTCCTCCAGTGTCAGTAATATCAAATGTCATCTGATAAAGAAGAGGTTAAACATATTATATATACTAGAAACATTAAAATAATAGTCAAATAATGACAAAAGATCTTACCAAAATCGTCTCCCACAACTGAGAGATTATCGCTTTATCCACACTTCTCCAATCATCATACAGAATTCATACTTTTTTCTTGGCCTGAGTTTCTACAAAACTCTAAAAATCATTTTCATTAGGACCTCTAGAAATATCATCATTATCAAACTCAACGACTATCCTCTGATCCTGCGTACGAGCAACTGATAATTTTGGTAAACGTGTGCACCCACGTTTACCAACCTTTGAACTCTTTGTCGTAATAGGATCATGTGAATGTTCATCCCCAGAGGTATGACCACCAATATGCTCATCTCCAGAATCATGTGGTTGATCAACTGAATGATTTGTCATTATCCTTCAAATCAAAAAAAAATGTCAGTTCACAAATAAAAAAATTCATATATTTTAATACTACTATAATCAAAAAATAGAAAAGTGTACTAAGTTACGTAATAGTAAACATTGGTAATATGGTAAGCATGTTAAACAATGGTAAAGACGGTAAAGATGGTAAAGATGGTCAAGAAGGTCTAGATGGTAAATTTGGTAAACATGGTAAACATGGTAAACAAGTTAAACATGGCAAAGCAATTTTCACTGAACAAAAATAATAGATATATAATTCATTTAATGGTTATAAATATGATAAAGTAAACTAAACAAACTTAAAACAAACAAGAACATATACTTATTTTGTTTTAAAACATGTTTTAATAAATAAAACATACAATATCTAACATTTATGAAAAAAATAAATGTAAACAAGAAATGAACATATGTTACCTGTAATTTTAGGAATGTACAAATGGATTGTTTTCCAAAATTCCTTCTTCGTGATCATTCCTTATGACACAAACCATGTCTTCAACATGTTCATCATTATTTTCTGTTAATCTTTCCATGGAAGTAGGGATCTCACATAAATCAGCATCTTCATCAAGTTCATCCTCACCAACATAT
Source organism: Viscum album (assembly GCA_963277665.1). NCBI lineage: Eukaryota > Viridiplantae > Streptophyta > Magnoliopsida > Santalales > Viscaceae > Viscum > Viscum album. The sequence continues at coordinate 1,033,389,991 of OY728150.1, forward strand.
TGTTTTTCCCTTGTAAAACAACAGCCCACTGCATATCTGATTGATCTACTACATAGAAAATTAGTTTTGCATGTGTTGCCATTATAAAAGAATCAGTTTTGTCTTCCAATCTATTCAGATTAACAAGGGTCATTCCAAATTCATCATGTCTGACACTATTGTTACTGATAAACCATTTACATTTAAAAACAAGAACTTTAATTTTAAAGTAATCAACCTCCCATATGTCTTCAATCACTCCATAATATGCACTTGATGCAGAAATTGGGTTTTTGTCCTTACCACTCGAAAAATAAATTGCTTCTGGAAACAATAATACACCACTATTTTGAATTGCAATTCTATTGTCCTGAGCATTCGTATGAAATGTATAACCATTAATGTCATAACCCGACCATGTTATCACATTTAAACATGGACCACCCACTATCCCTTTTAATGTCTCTGATACATCTGATCTACCATGAAAAGTCTTTTTAATCCATGAAAAAAAGTTATGTTGTGCTCATTCAAAATACACATTTCTTTCTTCTTTGGATGACATTGTTTCAACTCATTAATATGCAATGTGATATACGGTTGAGCATCAGCTATGTTATTCAAGATGTATGATTCTAACTTCTTCATCTGTTCAGATGACAATGATTTGTAATTCAAGCCACAAATCCACTTTCCCTCATTATTAACTCATTCATGGCGAGATGGAGGCAAACCTATGTGTTGCGCCGCAGCCATGTAGCTCGTACAAAACTCTGCTACCTCCTCAGAAATATACTATTCAATAATGGAGGCTTCAGGTCGATATGGATTTTTAACATACCGCGTTAATAATTTCATATACCTTTCAAAAGGATACATCCAACGAAGATATACAGGTCCACAAATCTTTATTTCTCGAACCAGATGAATCATTAAATGCACCATTATATCAAAAAAAAGTTGGAGGAAAATACATTTCCAATTGACAAAGTATGAAAATTGCATCCTTTTCCAAAATTTTCAAAGCATTCACATCAATCGCCTGGTTACAAGTTGAATTGAAAAAATAACACAACTTCATTATAGTCTTTCTGACATGAATGGGCAATATTCCACGCAATGAAACTGGTAGAATTTGTTGTATCATCACGTGACAATCATGTGATTTCATTCCTATAAACTTCATGTCCTTCAATTAGAAATTTTTTTTATATTAGAAGAATAACCTTGAGGCACTTTGATATCATGAAGACACTGACAGAAGCTAATTTTCTCCCTCTTCGATAATATATGACTAGCTGGGGGAAGAAATGTTCGTCTTCCTTTAGGAGTGGGAGCTAACTCCAAACGTATTCCCATTGATAGTAAGTCTAATCTTGCATTCAACCCATCTTTTGTCTTTCCTTTAATATCTAATAATATTCCAATCAAAAAATCACATATATTCTTTTCAACATGCATGACATCAATATTATGTTTAACTTCATGATACCTCCAATATGGTAACTCAAAAAATATTGACCTTTTCTTCTAAATATGTCTTTCATTACCAGATTTCTGTTTCTTTCCCAATGTCACATCAAGTTTTTTAACCTTCTCAAAATAATGATCAGGGGATAAAGGTTTTGAAGCAGTATCAAATTCTTATGTGCCATTGAATGCCTTTTTTAGTCTTCTATAAGGGTGATCCATAGGCAAAAACTTTCAATGACCCATGTACACTGTTTTCCTCCCATGATGCAATTGAAAATATGACGTCTATTGTTCGAAAATTGGAAATGCTTTATGACCTTTAACACTATATCCAGATAAATTTTAATATGATGGGAAGTCATTTATAGTGAACAGAAGCATTGCATGCAGTTGAAAATATTCCATTTTATAAGATTCATACACCCTAATACCATCATCCCATAACAGTTTCAAATTATCAATCAACGGTGACAAGTAAACATCAATATCATTGTTGGGTTGCTTTGGACCAGAGATCATTATACTCAACATGACATATTTGCACTTCATAAAAACTTCAGTAGAGAGGTTGTAAATGACCAATAAAATAGGCCATGAACTATGTCTGCTACTGAGGGTTCGGTATGGATTCATTCCATCTGTGGACAACCCTAGTATGAGATTTCTAATTTCATTTCCAAATGTAGAATATTGCGCATCAATTTTCTTCCATTTTGGAAAATCAGTTGGATGACGTATTTTTCCATCAGATACCCGCTCATCATCATGCCATATTAAACTTTTTTTCATTATGTGAATTAGCAAATAATCTTTTGAAATGATGAATTATAGGAAGATACCAAAATACATTTGATGGGAGCTTTGTAATCTCTACATCACCCTGTGATTTTTCTTTCACCTTATACCGTGATGTCCCACATTTTGGAAACTCTGACAGAAATTCATATTCCTTCCTATATATAATGCAGTCATTCGGACAGGCATGTATTTTCTTGTATCCTAATCCCATCGGGCATAATATTTTCTTGGCTTTGTAATTTGAATCTGGAAGATCATTATCTTGTGGAAGAATGACTTTCATCAATTGTAACAGTTCTGTAAAACTTCTGTCACTCCATCCATGTTTTGCCTTCAGGTTAATCATTCTTAACACCGCAGAAAAAACCATAAAATCTGTACAACTAGGATATAATGGTTTTTCAGCATCACCATATAGACGTGCAACTGTCGGTTCTATCTCAATTTGTTCTACTACAATTTCGCAAGTCATTTTTTCAATTCCATCAGAGTTACCATCTTGTGAATCATCATCATCAGTGACATTCCGTCCAATTCACCATGCCAAATCAAAGGGCTATAACTTGGATTAAAACCATGACAAATCATATGATCTTTTATCTCTCTACTTTTCAACTTCCTCATATTCAAACCTTTCAGGCATGGACAGAAAAAATGTCACTACTTGGAACATTTCATTTAGAAAATTCCAAAAAGGCATCAACACCTTCCTCAAATTCATTTCTCATTCGATGTGCCGTAATCCAACTTCGGCTCCTTATTTCCTATAACAAATATAAAAAATATATATACTTTTAAGATAAGACAAATATATGTTTATATGAAAAAATTCATAATTTGAATGTAAAACAATTTTGAAATATAAAACAAATCTATGGGTATTTAAAAAAATATGCTTGAATGTTATTTTTATAACAAAATATTGTTAGATATAACAGTTTTAAATTCCATTGAATCAAAGAAAACCATGGCGCCTACATTGTTGATAGAAAATTGTAGAAAATTGAGTAAACCTGAGAATCACCCCCACCCTCGGACAACCCCCAAACCCCTCTAGATAGTCCCCCACACCCTTGGAAAACCCCTCACACCCACCCACCTCTTTGGACCACCCCTAGACACACCCAACCCTCTAGAAATTCCCCCACTCCTCTTGACAGCACCCCCACCCCCCGGACAACCCCCAAAACCCTCTGGGCAGGCCCCCACCCCTTGGACAGCCCCCACACCCACCCACCCCCTTTGACCCCCCTAGACACCCCCAACCCTCTGGACATCCCCACACCACTCTTGACAGCACCCCCACCCCTTCTAGACACCACCCCCACCCCCTACCTCCTTGGACACCCCCTGGACGCCCCCAACCCTCTAGACATCCCCAACCCCCTGGACAGCCCCCACCCCTCTTGACAGCACCCCCACCCCTCCTGGACACCACCCCCACCCCCTACCCCCTTGGACACCCCAATGGACACCCCAACCCTTTGTACAGCCCCCCACCCCCTGGAAAGCACCCCACCCCTCCAGACAGCACCACCACCCCTCAGCAGAAGCCATTTTTATTTGAATCATGAGACATAGTGATGTATCGAAGGGACATAGAGGTCAATAGCCATTACATTATATGTATAATATATTCTCATATAAAAGAGGATAAACATAAGAAATTTAATTGAGCACAAATGTGTTGTTTAATCGAGAAAAGCAATTGAATTGGGCCTAGTGTCGTTAAAAAAAGTGATCTGAGGTAATAATGTCATAGGTGTTGACAGGGAAATGAGGAACGATGAAGGTTGCAGGAAATAGAGGAGCGGTGTTAGAATATTTTATAGAGTCACGTATGGACTCAACTAGGTGAATTAAGGTGGTGATTATGTGACTTCAGTTAGAAGGTATCATAGCTAAGTAGTTACAAGCCAAAAGTAATGTTTGGTGTTTCTATGATGATTTGGTCAGTGATGTCTCTCCTCAGCTAGTTAATATAAATACATGTAGTGTGTTGTAGTCCACCTCTATTTGATGTTATTAAATGATAAATCCATTTTTGGAATGGGTTCAGACGTTGGGTAAGAACCAAGTTGTATTTAGTATATGTTTGGAAGGTATATGTATGTCCATTCTAGTTGATTTTCAAGGAATGTTGGATGCCAATGTAATATGGTATTCTTATGGATGTTTGAGAACAGTGGAGTGGTAGAAGCATCGAGTACATTGTCATGCTTGAGTTTGAGGTTCTATAGGTAATTATTTATACAATAGAAGTTCTAAAAAGGGTAAGATTGTGGTTATAAGACCATGTGTGTGGTTATGAGAACCATATAGGGAAAGTGGATGACTAATGACGTGACAAGTGTCGTCTAGGGTAAATGTGTGTTGAGAGGTTCTGTATGAGAATGAGGTAGGTGGACTTTATCATTTTCTCATAGTATTATTGTTTTAATTATGTGTATCTTGTTGTTCCAAGTTACCACCTCAAATGGGTTTTTATGTATTTGGATATGGAAGAATCTCACCTAGTTTAAACACAAAAAATGCAAAACAGAAATATAGACTATCCGAAAAAAAAAAACGAACGAAATAAATTCATGGAAGCTTACATGAGTGTTGCGAGTTGAGATGATAGATCCGAGGAGAGTAAGGATGATAAAGGATGAAGGCAAAATGTGTTTAACGCATCTAGATCGATGAGACGATTAAGGTTTACCACGCGAGAGAGACGAGCCGTCGGACGTTCGATCAAAAAATCGTAAATGATAGTCCACACGGCTTGTTAATTTTTTAAATGTTTTATAACTTCGGTTATTTAATAACCGACGTTTTAAACTATTTTTTTACATCAGTTATTATAATAACCGACGTTATAAATGTATCACATACGGATTTTTCTAAGTCGGTTATTTTATAACCGACGATATAAAATCCGCGTGTTGGTTTTTTATGCCAGTTATTGTATAACCGACGTAAAAACGTATTTGGATTGTTTTGTTACATCGGTTATAAAATAACCGACATCAAAAATATCTCAGAAGACTCATTTTTATGTCGGTTATTAAATAACAGACGTAAAATCCCCCCAGGCTTTGGTTTTTTACGTCGGTTAATTTATATCCGACGTAAAAAGTGAACACGCTTGATTTATAACGTCGATTATTAAAATAACCGACGTTAAAAATATTCTCGCTACATTTTTTACGTCGGTTATAAAATAACCGACGTAAAAAACCACGTTTCACAGATTATCATGTCAGTTATATATAATCGACGTAAAAAATGATGACGTAAAAAACGTTTTCTGCACTACTGTCAAAACATATAAGAGGCATTAATAAATTTTAATATTAATTCCTTTTGTTAAAACAAATAGCGTGTTTTAATGAAACAATAACTATCAAAATATTGATACTTGTTTATGTAAAATTTCAAAGTGAAATTAATTTCAATGACCAACATTGGCTTAAATGGTAAAAATATATTTTAGGTTTACTTTAAAACAAACTAAAAAAATAATCTAACCATATAAATAAATTAGATTAAAAGGCACTTTTGAATTAAAATACAATATTTTTCACTATTCATTAAAAAATTGAAATTTTTGAGAAAAATCCCAAAAATTTACCCAAAGTAAATTTTGATGTCCCCATTATAAAGAAGGATTTTATTTGGTCATAAATAATGTATTAAAGTGACAAAAACTACATTTAAAAAAGGGTTCTCCATTAAAAGAAGCTAAATCGGCCTTTAAATGTAAATTATGCTTAAAATTAGATTCATTCATATTTTAAGCCTATAATGTTTTATTGGATAAAAGTAAATACTTTTAACAATCATGTATAATCATATTTTAGTTAGTTTTGTTCATTCCCTCCAATACAATGGCTAGAAGTTAACTACAATTTAAAATAATAATATTATATTATTAGTGTGCAACATAAGATTTCAAAGAAACCCATTGTTGCATATCGGGTATGTTATCAAGTATAGCAACCACATTAAAGTAAAATTAATATTTAATTCAAAAATATTAATAAATTTTTAATATGACTTATTCTTTATTTACCTGGGATGTTACATTTACTGTGAGACAGAGAATGAATTTTACGGCGAGACACTAACTGAGTGTTACGGTGAGACAGTAAACATGAACATTATGGTGAGATAGTAAACATGAAATTTATGGTGAGACAGTAACATGGAGAGAAAGTAATTGAGCATTACAGTGAGATAGTGAACATAAACTTTACAGTGAGACAGTAACTGTCAGACAGTAGTCATGAAGCACTAACTATGAGACCATAATCATGAAACAATAAGATATTTACTTAATATTTATCATTCCTAACTCATATATGATGTATTCTATTCTTTCAGAGTTTAATGATTTGGTAAATATATCATCAATCTCATACTCAGTACTAATGATTTCCAAAGTGATATCACCTTTTTGATAATGATCTCTCAAAAAGTGATGTCTTACATCAATATTCTTTGTCCAAGAATGTGAAACATGATTTTTCAAGATGTTAATAGCACTTGTGTTGTCATGGTTTATAGGTTCTTTCTTGAATTGATATCCATAATCTAGTAATGTATGTTTCATCCACACAATTTGTGCAAAACAACTGCCAGCAGCTATGTATTCAATTTCTACAGTAGATAATCAAATAGAATTTTGTTTCATAATACACCATGATACTAGTGACTTGCCTAAAACTTGACATGTTCCAGAGTTGTATATTCTATCTAACATACAGCCACTGAATTCATCATTAGAATTACTACCTAATTTAAATTATTTTCCTCTAGGATAGAATAGTCATAGATTGGGAGTATGGTTGAATTATTCGAAAATTATCTTTACAACATTTAAATGATATTACTTAGGATTTTATTGAAATAAGCACACATACACACACTAAACATAATGTCAGGTCGACTAGAAGTCAAGTAGAGTAAACATCCATTCATTCCTCTATAAGTGGTTTGATCAACAGATTTTCCATCTTCATCAAGATCCAACATACAAGTGGTACTCATGGGAGTGTTACTACTTTTAGTGCTCTCTAATCAAAAACATTTTAGAAGATCTCTAGTATATTTACTTTGAGATAAAATAATTCCATCATTATTTTAAAATATTTCAAATCAAAGAAATAAGATTAGTTCACCCATTAATCTCATTTCAAATTCTTTTTTGCATTATTTTATAAAAATCAACACATAAAGAATTTTTTGAATATCCAAAAATAATGTCATCTACATAGATTTGAATAACTAAAACCTCATTAGAAATTCATTTTATAAAAGGGTAGGATTAAATACTCATTTCGTAAAACCTTTGGAAATAAGAAAGGCACTTTATCTATAATACCAAGATCTTGGAGCTTGTTTTGAAACATATAAAGATTTAGATAATTTAAAAATATGATTTTGAAAATGAGGGTTTATAAATACAAGGGGTTGTTCAAAAAAACATCCTCAGCTATATACCCACTTAAGAATGAACTTCTAACATCCATTTGATATAGTTTGAAATTCAGATGTGCAGCATAGCCAAGCAGGATTTTGACGGATTTGAGTCAAGCTACTAGTGCAAAAGTATCCTCATAGTCAATTCATTCTTCTTGACTATAGCATTGAGCAACCAATCTAGCCTTGTTTCTAACTATGTTACCAGCTTTATCTACCTTATTTCTAAATGCCCATTTAGTGACTATGGTAAATGTGTCCTTGGGTCTTTCAAAAAGTTTCCAAACTATGTCCCTTTCAAACTAATTATGTTCTTCTTACATAGCCATCACCCAAAAATCATAATTGATAGAATCATTAATTTATTTAGGTTCAAGTTGTGACAAGAAGACTACATGTTCAACCAGATTTATAAGAGAAGCTCTAGTTTGTCTTCCTTTGTCTGGGTCTCCTACAAAAACATCTAAACGATGGTTTTTAATAGTTCAAACAGCTCTAGAAATTGAAGGACTAGTGATTTCATGTTCATCGATGGGTCTAGGTTCATTGTGACTTGATTCTATGGAATTTCCATAATTGGAAGTTTTCACAAATTCTTTCACAAAAGTGTTTGATGATTTTGAAATGATGTTCAGATTTGATACATCATCTGTTAGGTTTTCATTAGAGGTTTTAGGCTCATGTGGATCTGTTTCATCAAATTTGACATGGACAGATTCTTCCACACATTCAGTTATTTTATTGAACACTCTATAGGCTTTACTAGATGTGGAATATCCAAAAATATACCTTCATCACTCTTGGATTCCAATTTTTCAAAATTTTCCTTAGTATTAAGAATATAGACTTTACAGCCAAAAACATTGAAGTTGTTAACTTTGGGTCTTCTATTGTTCTATAATTCATAAGGAGTTCTCTTAATAATGGGCCTGATAAACACTCTATTGATTATTTAGCATGTTGTATTAACAGCTTCATCCCAAAAATAAATAAGTAGGTCATACTTACTTATCATTATTCAAGATATCTCTTGCTAGGTTCTATTTCTTATTTATAAAAATCCATTTTGTTGAGGTGTTCTAGGGGAAGAGAAATTATTACTATAACCATTTTGTGAGAAGAAGGATTAAAACTCTTTATTTTCAAACTCACGGCCATGATAACATCTTAGGGATTTTATTCTACGTTCACTATGGTTTTCTACAGACTTAGAATATTTATTAAAATAATAGTAGGCTTCACTTTTGTGATCCAGAAAGAAAGTCCAAGTATATCTAGAAAATTTATCTACAAGAATATAAACATTGTGCTTCCCATTTATGATAGAAACTCTAGATGGTACAAATAAATCCATGTGAACCAGTTCGAGAGGTTGAAAAGTTGACACTTATTTATTTGGTTTGTAGGAAATTTAGTGTTGTTTCCCCTTTTGATAGGTATTACACACTTTGTTATTTGGAAACTCAGGTTTGGGTAAGTCCTTAACATAGATTTTCTAGTTAAATTTCTAAGGTAGTGAACGTTATAGTGTCCTAGTCTCCAATTCCAAATCGAAGACTCTTTATAAAATACACATAAACATCAAGCATTTTGGGATGCTAAGGAATCTATGTTAACAATGTAAACATTTTAATTTCTTAAAGCAGAAAATACTAATTAATCTTTAGAATTAGAGATATTGAAAGCATCATTTTCAAATATAACATGAAATCCATCATCACATAATTGTAGGATACTAAGAAAATTTTATTTTAATCCATCAACAAATAGAACTTTAGACATTAAAACTGAGTTAGAGTTACCGATTTGGCCGAGGCCAATTATCTTTCCTTTAGCATTGTCACAAAATATGACATGTCCTCCATATATTTTGATTAGTTTATTGAATCATTAGTAGTCTTCTATCATGTTCCCTGAACATCCACTATCCACATACCATAGACTTTTACAAGAACTCTTTAAGAAGCTTTCCTACAAAATGATCAAGCGAAAATAGATTTTGGTACCCATACTTGTTTGGGTCTAGTAATATTTGTAATATGTGATTTGGGAACCCATATTTGCTTCATTAGTTTCCAATAATCATTAAGTAAAGTATTTGAAAAATAAACTCTATTAAGCCCACAAAAACATGAAACATCAGAATATGTATCATGAATTGAATTAGTTCACTTGTGTCCAGAACTGGGAGAAAAACAATATGTCCTAGATCTTGAATCAAAATTTGTTCAACCAATAATTAATTTTCTAGGTTGATAACCAATTCCAGTCTTGTATTTAGGGGAAATTTGTTTTCCGAGAATTTGAGTAAGGGTATTCTTCCCATTGGTAATCTTTTCAAGGTCATCCTTTAATTTCTCATTAGATATTTTTAATTTCTTTTGTTCTTTAATAAGTTGAGAATTTTTATCCTTTTCAGTTGGGAGTTCAGATTTAATAGTCATAGTAAGATCATGTTGTTTCTTTAGTGATTAATATTTTTCTTTTAGTTCATTGAATGTTTCTTCAAGAATGTTATAATATTCAAACATTTCTTTATTATTCATGTTCTCAGTGTCACTCTCATCTCCAGAATAGTAGGAATCATGTACTGACGAATCCAATGTTACCTTAGATGTGTTTTTCATAAAAAACATATTTGATTTATTTTTCATGTTCATCGTGTGATGTTTTTGAGTTGCTTGAACTATCCTCAGAAGCACACCAGATTTCATTCATGGCCTTTTTATACTTCCTGTACTTATCCTCATATTTAATTTTTTACTTGAGCTTTGGACATTCTACCTTGATATTTCCTTTGCACTTACACTCATAGCAGACAATTTCATCAACCTTGTCACTTCTTTCCCTGTCCTTCTTTCAATTTCCATTTTGTTCATATTTTCCTTTGATGTTAGGTTTTCAGAAAAAGTTCTTCTTCTTGTAAAATATTTTTAATCTTCTAGCTAATTGATCCATCTCCTCATAATTTTCAGGTGATGATTGTTCACTGGTGGAGCTTTCTACTGAAGCTTCCAGTTTCCCTTTGTATTTGTGTTTAGAGGTGGTGGTCTTAAATGCAACTGATTTCTTCTTTGGTTCATCCACCTCTTCCTTGTTGACTTTCAGTTATTCTTAATACATCATTAGTTTCCCAATGAGTTATTTAATAGGTAGCTCGCTGATGTCTCATGATTATCTAATAGAGATAGAGGTTCCCCTCCATCTGTCAGGTACACATCTAATAATTCTCATGATTAGTTCCTTGGAAGTGACGTCTCTTCCAAGCAAGATCATTGTGTTGACAATCTCATTGAACCTAAGATACTTGTTAGAAATAGGTTCATTAGGTTTCATTTTAAAATTATCATATTTTATATTATAAGTATTAAGTCTCATTTCTTTAACACTATAAGTTCCATCATATGAGATAGACAAGGTATCCAATATTTTATGGGCAGTTTTACAAGCAGTAAATCTATTGAATTCCTCATCTCTTAAGGAGCAGTATAAAGCATTCATAGATTTTTAATTGTCATTATTAGTATTTTTTGTAGGTTCATCCCATGTAATTCTTTCAGTAGTAGAAATATTATATTCATCTACAATGGAAGACCAAATTTCAAAACTCATACTCTCTAAATGCATTTTCATTTTAATTTTCCATTGAGCATAACTGATTCCATTAATGAATGGTGGTATTTTGGTTGCAGTACCTTCCAATCTATTATCTATAATAAATTATTAATTTAAAAGAGATATAAATTTACAATTAATATAAATTTATAGATCTTTAAAGTATAACTACAATAATAGTTGAATAATATTAAATAGAGTCCTAATAAACAGCCTCTGATACCAAATGTTGGTCAGAGTAGATTACTCAAGAGGTGAAGGGTGAATTGAGTAACTATAAAAAAATTTCTAAAAAAATTCTTAAAAAGACTTCCCCTTAATGTTAAATAAAGCCCAGTTAATCAAAGTCATATGGTTATAAAGGTTTGATTGTTTATATAACTTCTTAGAAGATTGATTATTTCTCAGTAATCTTAATAGTGATTAATATTACATTTGAAACTATTTTACTAAGACAAATCACATATAATTTCGTTCCAAGATTAATTATCAGATTGAATTTAGAGATTTATGAGTTATATAGAAAAGTAGTAAAACAGAGAAAACTAAATTATGCAGCAGAGAAGATATGAAACTAGTGGTTCAGTCTCAAGCTGAGACCTAATCCACTACACTTGGTGATCACCTGCCACCAAGTAGTTTATATAAATAAAATTTGATCCACACCATGTCTCTGGGTTAAAAAATAATACACAAGACTGTCCAGGACACACAGGGACCTCTTCCACACTTATCAGTGGGTATACACAAGGGTAAAAGAATGTTTCAGTAAGGATATCTTGTATCCATAGGTTTAATGAGAGAGATAGAGTGTGTTTCTATATAGATACACACTCTTCTCAAAAGTTATTAAAAGATACACAACAGAGAAGAAATATTGAGATAGGATTAGATGTGCTCTGCGTGTTGGTCTTTGTAGCTCTGAACTTCTGAGATGAAGCAGATTGGAGTGTGTTCTTCATGATATCTGACAGTTGTAAGATGTTCTCGGGAATCCAGTTTGCTTCGTGTGTTCTTCAGGAGAATCGAGTTGTATGTAATAATCTTTTTTTCAAAAAATGCTTTAAGTGTGTTCTTTGATATCATGCTCACACACCCTAGGTTATCTTTCATGCGTTATTTGGTATATATTTTTCTGGGTTGCACTACTCTTTTATCTTGGAGTGCACGTGTTGGTGCTGACAAGTAGCATGTATTCTGCACCTTGTACATTGTACTGTCTGATGATATGTCTAGAAAGAAACATTAATTATGTTAGTGTATTAAAATCTTCAAATATGACCATTATAGATTAAATTGAAAGACGAAAATATATATTAGGAAACAATGTCACAGTATGTCATGGAAATGGTGTCTCCTTCACACGGTCTCTGGATTGGTCAGGGTGTCTCGTAGTCACGGTGTCTCATTGTCACTGTGTATTATTGTCACAGTGTATTGTTCATGGTGTCTGGATTACACAATGTCTTGTTCACAATGTCTGCTTCACGATGTATGAATGTTCACGGTGTCTGCTTTATGGTCTCTGAATGTTCACAGTGTCTGTTTCACGGTGTCTGCTTCACGGTGTGCGAATGTTCATGATGACCTATTTACGGTGTCTGGATATCACGGTGTCTGCTTCACGGTGTCTCAAACATAGGCAAATATCAACATTCTGACATAAGCAATAACAATTATAGAAATAATTAAACTTAATCATTTGTCTGATAAGTCATTATAAGGTGAGTCAAAAGATATTATATAGTATCTAAACTGAGTGTAGAAAAATTAATACTTTGAATGGATCTTCTTAAAGCATGAGAATAATTAAACAATAATACACATGACATGATATAATTTACAATATTTAACAAGGTTGAATAGGATTTGTTATCATTAAAACATGATTAGTACATGAGGAGTCCAACAATGTTGAATTTGAAATCAAATTTATTGTATCACGGTAATTATTTCATAATAGTTATACATAAATTTTTTTTTCTAAAAATATTTCTATGAATTTAAAAATAGTAAATCCATTATTCTTTTTCCATTAAAAACTATTCCCTATATTGTGGATTATCTTCTTCTAGCATGATTATTTTTAATTTTGAATATTTAATTTTAATGAATGGATATGATTTGACATTTTTTCATTGTATTGGAGAATATAAAATATAGTCCTATAATGTGATTTTTTTAAACATGTGTTTATGAAATTGGTTCACTATTAAAATGTGTTGTAGCTTATATAATTTTTATTATAATATCCATGGATTCAATATAATTAAAAAAAATTTTGTGTTGCATCTGAAAAATTTGAAATACAAATCATAGTGTCATAATAATTTATTTGCACCGTAATGTTTATATCTTCAAAAAAATAGGTTTTGAAAATGAAATATAGTGGTAGATAATGGAGTTTGTTTTGTGATTCTAAAAAATCTTATTGTGTAATAGTTATTATTCGATAACTCAATGCATTTCACTTTGATTATTAGAACTAAAAATATATTTAAAAATTATTATTGGTTATTCATATTTTGTAATTTTTCTCCACAATCATCATGGATTTTAGTGATAAATAAATAAATATATATATATATATATATTTATCATTATTTCCTTTTTACAAACATTGATTCCTTTTCAATCATTAATATTTATTCACATAGAGTTTGTAAATCTTCACACTATATGACATACATTCTTTTAAAAGGGGATTTATTAACATGTTCTCTCTCCCTTTACAAACCCTAATTCAAACGTAGATTATTCCTAAATCAAACATAGCATGATGGTTTATTCTACTTCCATTTGGGCCTCATAGCTTCCAAAATACATTAAAAAAATCAAAGGCATCATCACCGCTTGATTTTTTCAAGAATTACAAATTGAGTTGGAGGATCCCAATGATTGATGGATTCAAATTATTAATCAATAGAGAAAAAACACTAAATGATTCTATCATCATTTATATATTTTTCCCCCATCACATTCTGATTTTCATTTTGGGTACGAATTATATAACCTCAATATGGTCCAATGTCTACAATTCATGTGAGAAAATTTAGATTTTCATATTTATATAAGACTACAGTTCTAAGTGTTTTTGCGATACCATGTTCAATGATATTTTGGTTAGTTTTCTATGAAAACCCCTACATTTACTAAATAAAATTATTATATATATTCTTATTAACATTTTCAAATTATTTATAGATTTAAATGATAGATCACAGTGTATATATCACCCTATTTCTCCCTACATATGTGGAGATGTTGATGTATCAAACTAATAGCATACTCTATAGTGTTAAATGTTAATGAATACTTCATTTGTAATCGCTTAGTGATTCTTAGGTTCTAGTTTTACATTTTCTTTTTGTTATTTATAATGGACTCCCAACAACAAGACAATTATCTTCACTCGATGAAATAGGTGTTGAAATAAATATCTTTGATTTTAGTTTTGAGGGAGATGGAAGGTATATTTATTTTTCATCACTGAACTTCATTGATTTTCCATGTGTTCTTAGGTTTATAATTATATATCCTTGACTATCTATGATAAAATGTTTATTTATTATCCTATCATTTCTATAATTTTTCACAAATTTAATGAGATATATCTAAAGGGAATCACCACTCCCAGTAAAAAACATTCTATATATATGGACTAAAATAATAATTAGTTGATATGAAGTTCGTATAATCTTTTGTTAGTTTTGGTGTCGTAGTAGCATGGTATATGACATGGGACCATGTATTTATTAAGCATCAACAATATGATGTTGTACTATATCAATCATCGGATCTCAGTGAATTAATGGTTTTAGTTTGATGATTTTTTTAAAAAATTTATGTAATTAGAACACAATTTAGAATCCATCTTGTATAGAGTTTTTTGCCTGACCACTATTGCCAATTATGTTGTGGAGCATCCTCATTATATGCTACATTTTGTGGAACATCATCATCCTCTGTTTATGGTTCTCTAGAGTAATCTAGTATATATTTTATATTCCTAAAAAGGTTACATGTTATAATAGATGATTAATTTGTTAATTTTTACGATGAAATAGTTGGGAAAATAACTTTAAATGTGGAATTAAATATATAAAATATGAAGATAGAATAAAATATCCTCATAGATCATATCAAATTTTACATATGGAAAGTAGAGGGACTTGTTGAATCTGAGTATATCTATTGGGTAGTAGTCTCTATTTTTATCTCCTTTTAGTGTGTTTACAAATATAAATCTAGTAAAATAATATGTATTGTTGTCAAAAATAAGTTTTAAAAGAGTCCATTTTGGTTTCTACCAATGTAACAAAGCTAATAAAAAATGGTGTAGAAAATAGTTTTCCTCCAAGCCCAAACCAATAAAAACTAGACCAGTGAGGTATATAATGGAAAAAATCTTTCTGATGTGCCCCAATAAAAAGGGAGGAGGATGGTTCAATGAGGATAGATAGGTGAGGTATCCTATAAAAACTAAAAAATAATGGAAATATAAGACATGTCCTCTTTAATTATGGGTGTAACTATAAAACTATTTGTAAATTCAAATTCAAATATGGAATGATTGTTGGTATTATAACGGAAGAGTCTTGAGTCACTATATCTGATTTAATGATTATTTTACACAATATGAAAATAATATAGGTAGAGGCTATGGAAATTGATTAATCATATTAAGAATATGATAAATTGTATAAAATAATGATCCATATTTAATCTAATAAAGGAAAATTACATTTAATAATGCCAAATACTGAATTATGATTCATGGAATAAATACAGTAAAAAGTAGTATATAAGTGTACGTTAAGAATTTGGAAAAAATTTCGATTTTACTTTAGTTAATTAATATATATGTAAATTAGATATGAATAATATAACTCTTTAATATATCATTTAATGGGTATTGGAACTAACTTGATTAATGTTTCTAGAACAATGAGGTGACGACATACAAAGTCTATCTTTGACTCTTTAGTTATCTTATGTTTGACTTCTCATTGAATACATAAAATTTATTTCGTCAAAAATAAAATATTTAACATAAATTATATAGTTGTATTACATTCGTTCGGTGTATATGGTTGTTATTTCTAATTTCAGTTGATTTTTTATTTAGGTTGGATGATTGATTGAGGGATTTTTATGGTAACAAGACCATTTGATCATTGGGATTTTTCATATTTATGAAATAGTGGATTGATATTTGATTCAAGGGAGGGAAATCAGATTCCTTATTTATTATAATGAAAATTAATGTCATTTAAGAGCTAATAATTTTCTCTTTAGGTGAGGACATAAAACTATAACTAATAAATATATTAATTAAATTGAAATATTGATGGAGGGGGTCATAAATTTATTACATTTATTATTTTGTTGATGTTAATGTCATTGATTTTTATAAATATGGTTATGATTAAAAAGTGGTTAATTTTTATTAAAAATGGATTTTTATATAATTTTA
Source organism: Viscum album (assembly GCA_963277665.1). NCBI lineage: Eukaryota > Viridiplantae > Streptophyta > Magnoliopsida > Santalales > Viscaceae > Viscum > Viscum album. The sequence goes on from OY728150.1 coordinate 1,033,406,798, forward strand.
AAAAAATAAATTTAGTTAAAAAATGAAGATGTTCTAGATATAAATTTTTTTGGTTTATTTTTGTTGTTTCAAAAAAATGATAACTTTATAATGAAATGATCAATTAATGGAATGGTTTTATTGATAGTTTGGTAGTTTTATATTGATTAATTGTTCTTTTTCACCTCTATCTCTATATTTTATTTCAATTATCAGAAACACCTATAAAAAAATTTGAGGTTTTCAATTGAGTGAATTTATTTATAATCTCTTCACATATAAGTAATGTCATTGATTAAATAAATTAAAGTATTTATTGTTATTCACATAAAATGATGTAATCATGTTGAATATTAAATTTCATGTTGATGAAATTTTAAAATACTTGATGATATTTTTGAATACATATTGGGAATGATTAATCTATATAATTATGGTTCAATGATCATTAAAGGAAAAGAAATAATTTCAATGAGACACCATTTGATGAATGATAAAAAGGAACCCATAGCTATTCGGTGTAGAGACACATCTCATATGGTAGTTTGGAAATATGTATTTTATGTAGAATGATACAAAAAATTTCTTTTGGATGTAGGAATTTATAAGACCCCACTACTATACATAAAATCTAGATGTTAGATCTGATATATTTCATTCAACAATAATTTATTAAAGGTAATTAATGATTTGGCAGTAGATACTAATGCTCCTTATTGACCTTGGGGACACCCTTCTCCGAATAATAATATAAATGGATACCTTATGATAATTGGATCCCATCCCCAAACTTTTAAAACAATTCCTCACTAGAATAAATGATGTTGAATCGTTAGCAATATCAATCTTATTTCAAAGTACCAAATCCATTAATAATTATCTAAAGAGATCTCAAATCTTCATCTCATTGTCTCATATATAATTTCAAAAAATGATTATTATTGATTTTTGGATTTGAATTTTAATTTATTTTCAACTTGAAACCCTATCTTTTTGTTGCCTCCTTATACAACATGTTTCCACTTCAAAAAATGTGTGGGATACGTCCCTTAGCAATAGTGGAATATCAGATGTTTAGTTAAAAATGTAATAATGAGGTACATGATTTCTAATAACTACCATGATCAACGTATTAATTATATTAACCTATAAACAAGAGGGGATGAGACATATGGGATCACATAAAGATATTATCAAACTGCGTTATCTAATAGTTTTTTTCTCTCTATATCTATTAATTTTCATATTATAATATTCCACAAATATATAGATAGCTGAATAAATATGACACATTTTTCATCAATGTGTGTAAAATATTTATCTAGATTTAAAATAACATTTATGTACTTGTTAGATTTATCAATGTATGACTTTATTGAATTGTCACATTATCAATTTTTTATAAGATATTTTTTTAATTAGTAATTAATTTTTCTTAATGATTAAATTTTTAATAAGGAAACTGACCTCCCCTATATCACCATTTTACATCAACTAAGAATTTGTAGTAAAGTAATCATTGTTTTAGAAAAAAATATTAGTATTTGAAATAATTTTCTTATAAATATCAATTTATTTCAAATAATGATATATTTATAATGAAATACAATTATTATTTATGTGCCTTATTTTATTGAATTCATAGATTATTCATATTGGAAAATTATTATGCTCAATTTTCATTGTAAAATTAGTTAATCATTTTGGAAAAATTTTAGTCATGAATATAAACATACATAAGAACCATATAAAAATAGGACACCAAATTATATTAATAAATTTGATAAAAATGTAAATTAAAATAATTCACTAAATTATGTGCAATAGAAAAATTAATTTATTAATTTTTTTGATAAAAAAATCCCATGAAATGTAAAAATTAATACAATAACCCCATAACGGAACAAAATAAATTTAATTTTACTAGATTATAAATGTAAAAATAATATTTAAATGTTTTTTGTACATAAAAATTATTATATTTATTGTATGATTACAGAGTTTACTAAAATATGAAATAATAAAATGTATATTGGTGATGATCTATCTATAGTTTCCATATTGATATTCATTCTCTGGATAACACCAATAAAATGGGAACAATTTTTAATATATTTACGAGAAGTTCCAAAGTTGAAAAAATTAATGTTTAATAAATTATCATATAATTAATTATGTATGAATTATCTATAATGTAGAAAACTATTTATATTCCTAAAATTATGTGATGAAAACTACCACAACCAATTCTACAAATGATTGTTCATGTGGATGTCAATTTTAATATATTGGTAAACTCAACATCAAGATGAAAAATTTTATCGTGAAAAATGTTTTACAATTGAATGAGGATAATGAATTATAATGTGGATCCAAATTTCTGTACCCATGAATTAAAGAAATTTGTCACATCAACCAGAAATTTATTGTTTAAAAATTCATGGTAAAGGAAAGGAAATAATGAATTAAAGCTCTTAAATGTACATCATTATGTATATGTAATTACTTGATGAATTTAATATATAAGGACCCAGACTTAAAACATTACATAATTAATAGTTTTATACTAGAAAATACATTCTTACACATTTAGGATTTCTAATGGTTTATAGGTTTAGATAAACTAGGATATAAAACATGAATAACATCTCACAATCATACATGAGGATACTATTAAAATAGTTTTCACCTTTTCCAAAATATAAAACATAATTAGAACATGTTTTTTAAAAAATCATTATAACGTTTAAATTATTTTCTTTATTTCTATAACATATCCTTATAACCTGTGAAAAACATTTAAATACATTGGATGAGCACAAAATATCAGTTCGGGATATAAGGAAAGATATCATTAGTCATGTAATAACATAAAAACCAACAAAATCCCTTTCATAAAAGCTCATTATCATGCCGAGAAAAATCTTGTAGTTTCATTGGTACATGTTTTCCAAATCTCTCCTACAATCACCCTTACACATGGAATAACCATTTGGCCAAATTCCATATTTGGAGTACCCAATCCATTGTAGAGCTATAATGGTTCTCACTTGTCATATCATGATCTATAATGGTCTCAACCCAACATATCATGAGCTTTAATGGGATCAACCCAACATATAAATGTCCAAAAAACATATCATGGTAATAAATTATCCATAAATCATGAGAAACCACTCATACCCATTATATATAAAAATTCAACTTTTTTTGAAATTTATTGAAGATACTTTTAAAAATATTTTAAAAGGAAAGTATCTTAAAAATATAATTGGAGTAAGAAATAATATAATAAAATAGACATCCCAATACACTGAAAATATACATAATATAACATAATATTCAAAAAATCATCACTCAAATAATAATAATACCGCATAATGAATAAAGTATAAGGTTAACCCAACGAATGGAAATTGGGTAAAGATTTCTTCTACCTCAGTTTCATCTAACATAAAACACGTTTAAACCTCCTGTATAATGGTTAAAAGTGTTTTATTAATATATTATAGAAACATATTCATGTTTCTAACTCCTTATATTGTTATTTTATAACATCATTTCACCCTTTAAGTATTTTAATTTTGTTCCTTCCATTGTTTATGGTGCCGTCATTAAACGATTTCCATGGTAGTTTTGTATTTTATTTTCTTATCGCAGGGAAATGAAATTTCACAAGTGGAATGAAATGGTATTCATATGATTACAAAATATTAAATTATTCTATAACTATATTTTGTTATATGGTATGAGGATGGGTGATTAGATAATTCATTAGTGATATTTGTTTAGATCGTTTTTGCAGTTCTTTGATAATCATGAACAAGTTACATTATTAAACATAATATTTTGTATATATGATTACTCCATAACATTAAATAGGATATATCAAGAACTTTAAATTCTTTTTCAACCATTAAACTATTTTTATAAATAGTATTGAAGGAATTAATAGATGTTGTCAACACATCGTCTATGATTTTTGTAAATTGGCACAACATGGACAATGTTTTTATCGTATTAGAGCGAGAGGTGAAGAATAATGATGATGAATCTTTACATAAACAAGATAAAAATAAATAATATATATAATACTTGAGTTTTAATGCCTCTCTAATAAGGGGTTTATGATATTATATGAACATAAAATAATTGAAATGAAAACACAACAAAATGAAATTGGAATCTTACCACTTGATATCGTCTCCATTAGAACCTCCATAGGGACTTTAGTTTTCGTATTTTTGGTTAAAAATATGGTCATGGACGTGGGGAAGAGCCTTGGGGATGGGATTTGGAAAAACATTGTCAATTCACATGTCTTGATAGGTGTGAAAGGAAGACGGTATTTATAGTGGAGGATAGGAGGGATTTATCATTATTTTAATCATTATTTTAATAGTTTTGTTTAATACTATTAATATTCTACTTTATTGTGACCAAAATACTAAATAGAGCATGTGATTTAGAAAAATGGGGGATTACATCTGCCATGATGTCAAAAATAGTTTATTTGACTGATGATTTTTAAATTCAATATTTTACTATATTCCACTATTAAACAAAAATTCAGGAATTTCATAACAACATAAAGAAATCACTATAACAATTTTTTGATGTGTATAATTAAAAAATGGACACCATTTTTTGAAAATAATTTTCTAAATCTGAATAATTTAATTTTTATTTAAAATAATACTTTAATAAAAAATTAAAAATTTTAAAATAATAACACATTTTATCTCACACTATAAATTTAATCTAGATGTCATTATCATAAAACCTTTAAAATATAAAATAAAAATACAATTTAATACTCATTATGATCATAATACTTTTCATATCACTATTCATAAGGGTATGTTACTATTCACTAAAAAAATTTGGGTTACATTAGACTCCAAATAACTTACTAATCATAATTGTAGATGACCATTTTTTGAAATTCAAAATATAGAATCACAAAAATTTAGTTTTAATAGATACTTTGTAACTATATCTTTTAAATAATGTTTTTTTTCATATAGTCTTATAATTTCATGCATTTAAATTTATTTTTTAATCCTTTGGGTGTTACATTATTCCCACATTCTGGAAATTACGTTCTCAAAATTCTATTTACATATTAAACAAGTGATTGTAATTTTCCCTCATAGAATTTTATGATTCCCATGTTGTTTATTCTACCTTGTGGTTTCTATACAAAATATTTACCTGGGTAAATACCATATTTCTCAATACGTTCTCATTATTATCATGAATCTAAATTGGACTCTCTTTATATGTAAGTTTTTCTTTCAACTAAACTACTTCTGGGCTCTATACATGATATGGATCTTGCCCATACATTTTAAACATCGAAACATGAAAATCATTATGTAACTGAGATAAACATGGACGCAATTCTACTCAATAAGAAAACTTACAACTATTTCTAGAATTTTATAATGTCCAATGAACCACATACTCAACTTCCCTTTCATACCAAAGGCATAACACATTTCCATGGTGAAGATCTATGAAAAAAATGAACACCTATCTTGAAAGAATATAATTATCTCTTTTTGTCTGCATAACCTTTCTTCATACTCTAAGTTTTCCTATGGTGTTGCTGGATCATCTTCACTTTCTCAGAAACATCCCCTACTATTTCTGGTCCCATCAACCAATTTTCCCCAAAATCATCCCAAAATGATGGAGTTCAACTCCGCTTCCTATACAATTCATAATATAGTTCCATTTGTAAACTTGAATTAAAATGATTATTATAAAGAAAAATAAACTAAATAATGATTTTGATCCCAGCATCCCTAGTAATCCATTGAAAAATCATGAAGCATTCCCTCCAATTTATCTATCATTCATTCTTACTACCAAAATAACTGAGGAAGAAAATAAGTACTAATATTTAAATCTATTCCAAATGACCTCTGATGGCCCTTCATAAAATTAGAAGTGAACCTGGGATCCTCTTTAGATGAAATGTAAAGAGGTACTCCATGTAATATACCAATATATATGAGGTACAATTGAGAAATCTAATCTAAATTCATCATATCCCTAATAAGTAAGAAATTAGTAGATTTTGTCAGTCGATCAACAAAAACACATATTTCATTGTTACATTGAGAATACATTGGTAGTCCGACAATGATTTCAATGGATCTTTTCTCCCATTTCTAGTCTGGCACAGGAAAAGTCAATATAATCCCCTTTTCTAACATCCACTCTTATTTAACCTATTGACATGTCAAACATTTTATTTTAAAATCAGCAATATATCTTTTAATTCAATCCCAGTAGAAATACTCTGGATGATCTCTATACATCTTTGTGTTACTAGAATAAACCGAAAACCGAGAACTGTTAGCTTCACATAACAAATCATTCATCAACTTAGAATCACTATGAACACATAATCTCTTCCAAAACCTCAAAACACAATATTTATTAAGTTTTAATTCAGTAAACATACCCATTTAAACAAATTATACCTTTTTATATAGCTCACGGTCAACCTTCATTGCATTCTTTATACTGTCTGACCGAGATGGCCGCACTAAAACCTGAAAAAAATAAGAATTTCCTACAAAAAATACCTCCAATCCAATTTTTATCAAATAATTCACCAAATGGTCATGTTGTAAATGTATCATGGTTAATGTATCATTACTTTTCTAACCCAAAGCATCATCCACTATATTAGAGTTTAGAGGACGGTAATGAATTGTGAAATTATTATCTTTTATCAATTCAAGCTATCTTGCATATCTCATTTTTTATTCTTATTGAGTAAATATATAATTTAGGATTTTATGATTTTTATATATTTCACATTTTACTCAATACAGATTATGCCTCCAAATTTTAAATGAAAATACAATAGAACCCAATTGAAAATCATGTGGAGGGTAATTTATTTCAAGTATATTCAACTGACATGAAGAATAAGAAATTACCTGATCATTCTCTATCAAAAAAAACCACGTCGAATTAAGGAATCATCCATATAGATGAGAAATTGACCACGTCAAGATTATAGGGTGAGAATAAAAATAAATCACTGATCTTCATTTCAATTCTAAAAAATAATCATCACATTCGTCTGTTCAGATAAATTTAACTACTTTTCAAGTTTACATAGTCAGTGGACTAGATAACCATGTAATTTTTTGAACAATCATCTGGTAATATCCTGACAAACCTATATAAAAAACAAACATCAGTTATATTTGTGGCTCTTTCCATTCATCAACAAAATTTGTTTTGGAATGATTCATATTTATTCCATCTTTTGAAAGAATGTGACCATGGAGAGAAATTTTTTGCAACCAAAATTCGAACTGTAAAAAAATTTCATACAGATTCATTTCCATTAAAAAACAACCATTAGATGTTTTTGATGTTCCCTTTTACTAATATAAAATACTATAATTTCATCAATAAACACAACCATAAAAACATCCCTAAAATCATGAACTATTCTATTCATAAGATCCATGAATACAATAGGTGCATCATTTAATCCAAAATTTATAACAAATAATTCATAATGACAATATCAATTATGTAACGCATTACTTGGGATGTCTATATGCTTTAATTTCAACTGATGGTACCCCATCCTTAGGTCAACCTTAAAAAAATATTGTTCTCTCTAGAGATAATATAAAATATCATCGATATGAGGTAAAAGATTCATGTTTTTAATAGTAATGTTATTCATGGATCTATAGTCAAGAAAAATATGCATTGAACCATATTTCTTTTTTAATAAAAAAAATAAGAGCACCCCATGGTGAATTTTTAGGTTGGATAATGCCAATATCTAATAATTCTTGAAACTAGTTTTTTAATTCTAGAAGTTACATTTGATCCATTCAATTAGGGGGGTTAGACACTATCTTAGCATTATAAACTAATTCAATATTAAACTCAACCTCATGATCAGGAATAACATAGGTAAAATCATTAGGAAATAAATTAAGATTCTTATTTACCACTAGAACATCATAAATATGAACGGTTCCCTTGTTTTCAAAAATGTGAGAAAGATAACATTTATTCCCATATTTAATTAGTTTCATAGCTTCCTCAAATTATAACAATGATATTGGTTCATTTATTTATACAAAATAAAATGATTTCTGAAAAAAAGCTTTTCTCTGCAATCTATCTTATAAAGATAAAAATAATTGTAGTCCATACATAGAATGACATCGAACACCACTAGAGGATATAAAACTAGGTTTTAATGTAAATTCATTACATATACAGTAATAGGTAGATTATTTTAATTTATTCTATACACAATATTTTCTACATGTGTTTTTACCAAGAGTTATGGTCTCATTTCATGAGGTGGAATTCTCAATTTTTCCAAAACATTATTTGAAATAAAGGCATATTTAGACCCCAAATCAAATAACAAATTTGGGAAATATAGAAAAATAAGAAATGTGCATGATACCACTTTATTTTATGGATCAAAAATTTTAAAGTGGTTTCATAGGATTTTTCTGCACCCCTCTTCTTCCAATTTTTCTGATTCCCTTCCTGGGTGACTAGCTTCACAAAAACATTAGCAAAATGGCCTAATTCATTATAGTTAAAGCATCTCACCATTTACTTTTCATTAATTTTATGATAATTTTCCATCGAATCATGAGAAATTTTTTCAAACATTCCACATTGGTAGCATTTATCATAATTTACAAGACATTCACTAGGATTCTTTTTAACACACTTTTCACAAGAAGAGAAAATTATTTTCTTACCTATAGATTTCATTGATTAAATCTTCCTCCATGAAAACATTCTTGCCCAATTCTTTTTCTTATATTTACGAGGAAAATATATTTCATCAAACTCCATCTCAAATTTTTCATCACAAAAAAAATTCATATCTTTGAAACAACCATGAAGCCAAAGCTCTTGGTAATATAGTTTTCAATCCAGAGTAAATTCAATTAATTTTACAATCCAAATCTCTAGTAAAATTTGGAATATACCTGTCATGTCTTGTAAAATTTTCCTAATATACTAACATATTATCATCTTCATTCTTCTTTAGTTCCATGATTTGATTCTCCATTCTGAGTTGAAAAGTTTGAGGAAATTATTTTCCAGAGTAAGACTCTTAAAATCATTCCATTCTAGACTATCAAGATCATATAATTCTCCCATATTCATAACTAAAAACCACTATTGATCGGCTTCAACATCCAAATGATAAATGTCTAGCATTACCTTTTTACATTCCGAACATCCCATGAAATCATGTATCATTTATAGAGCATTGATCCATCCTTCAATAGTCACGGGATCTGTGGTTCCACCCAATGCTGTAGAATGTTTCCTTAGAAAATGATTCAAAAAATACATGTATCTTCATGGAAGATAATGTTCTTCTCTAAAATAGATACCACTACCATTTAATTTTAGATTTGACTGAGCCATTATTTTCACAAACTACTCAGTTTCGATTCCCACCATTCTAGGATGTATAATGAAAAATACATTAGACTATTGGTGCCTTCTTACTTAATATTCGTTATTTATTCTACAGAAATCCATTCTTAATAGAAAAATATTATGTGAAGAAACGTGATAATCTTTATATCCTATAAATTTCAAATTAAAATTGAGTAGAAATCATTTTTTATATTCTTTTACCATCATACTGACCATTAAATTTATCAAAGAAATATATTGATACCAACTATAAGGACACATACATAAAACATTACCAAATATTGATTTAAATACAAATATATAAATACTTACACATTGAGGCTCTTTTTAGGTTTAGGGTTTCACAGAACTCATGGCATAAAGCATAGATAATATCAATAATCATACATGGGGATACTATTAAAATAAGATCCACATTTTTTGGAATTTAAAAATCAATTAAAACATAATTTTTTTCAAAGATATTCGCAACATTTCTATTTTATTACTTCTTTCTCTTATACATCCTTATAACCTATGAAAAACATTTAAAAACATGGGATGATCACAAAAGCTCTGTATTGGATATAAGAAAGGAAGTTGTTTGTCAAGTAATAACATAAACACCAATAAACCCTATTTCATAAAAAATAATTATCATGCATGGAAACATCATACAGTTCCCCTAGTATATATTTAACATATCACCCTTACAATCACTCTTATACATGGAATATCCATTTGGTCAAATTCCATCTATAGAGTACCGAATGCATTTGAGAGCTATAATGGGGCTCACTTGTCATATTATGATCTATAATGGACGCAACCCAACATATAATTAGCTATAATGAGCTAGAACCAACATAACAATATCAAAGGAACATATCACATTAAAAATGTATCATGAAATAATAATAAACCACTTATTCCAACTATATGTAAAAAACAATATATTTGATATTTGTTAAAGAGACTTTTGATAGGATTTTAAGATGAAATTATCTTAAATATATAATTGGAGAGAGAATTAACAAAAGGGAATGGATATTTAAATACAAAGAAAATGCACAAAAAAATATAAATAAAAATTAATCACAGAAATAATTTCAACACCACATAATGAATAAAGTATAAGGTTAACCCAAAGAATTAAAATTGAGTTATGAATTTCATTACCTCAGGTCTGGCTTACATCAGACGTATTTAAACCTCTTGTATAATGGTTAAAATATTGTAATGAATATCTTAAATAAACATATTAATGTTTATAACATCTTATATTATTATTTTATAACATTATTTTACCCTTTAATTATTATGATTTTGTTCCTTCCATTGTTTATGGGGTATTCTTTACCTGATTTCCATGACTGATTGTATTTTATTTTCTTGTCGTACGGGATGAAATATATGAAGTTGAATGAAATGGTATTCATATGTTTTAGAAAATTAAATTATTACATTTCTATATTTGGATATATATAGTGGGGATGAATCATTAGATAACACTTTAGTGATATCCATGTAGATCATTTTTGATGTTCTTTGATAATCACAATATAGTTTCAACATTTAACATAATATTAGGTATATGTGCTAACTCTAGAACATAAAAGAGTATATATTATACACTTTAAATTATCTTTCAACCATTATGGGGTTTTAATTACATGTTTTTTTGTAATTAATGTAGTTTTTAAACACATCATCCATGATTTGGGTAAATCAGAAGATCATGGATGATGTTTCTATTTTTAGATTATGAGAAAGAGGTGAATAATAATGATGATAAATTTTTTCCTAAAGATGATAAAAATACAGAATATATATCATACGGGATATTTCATGCCTCTTGAATAAGGGAGGGTGAAGAGAGTATAAGAAAAGAAAATAACAGGAAAGAAAACACAGGTAATGAAAGAGGATTCATACCTCTTGATCTCTATTCCTTGATATCCCCCTTATGGTCTTTGTTTTTGGACTTCCAGTGAGAGAAGAAAGTATTGGATGTGGGAAAGAGCCTTGGCGATTGGATTTTATAGAACCTAAAAATTCTCAAGGCTTTAGAGGTGTGAGAGAAAGATGGGAGTGATGGTGGTATTTTTAGTGGATGAGAGGAGGGATTTTCCATTATTTTATTCATTATTTTTATATTTTCGTCCAAATATATGATTATACATTGTTCTTGTGAAAAAAATTGTAAAACAATCACGTGAGTTTGAAAAAAATGTCATTTCATTGTCCATTATTTATAAAATAGTGTATTTAACTTATAATTTGTATTTATTGAATTTTACCGTATTTCACTGATCATAATAAATTAATGAATTCTTGAAAACAAATTCACCCTAAACATTTTGCGATGTGTAGAATTCAAATATGAACTCTATTTTTATAAAATAATTTTCTAAATATGAATAATTTAAATATTAAATTAAATCATTACTTATTCAAAAATTAACAATTTTAGAACTATAATTCATTTTATCTCACTTCGAAAAATTAATCAAGATTCCATTATCATAAATCCTTAGGAAAATATAATAACAATACCATTTAAAAATCAATAGAATCAAGTTAATATTAATATTTCTATTTATATGTGTATGTTACCATTCACCAAAAAAATCAATTCAGTTACTTCAGACTCCAAAGAACTTGTTGATCATAATTATAGATCACCTTTTTTAAAAATTAAAAACATATAAGGGATAAAATTATATTTTAATATCTACTTTATAAATATTAAATTAATAGTCTTATAACCCTTTTTTATGGATTTAAAATCATTATTACACTATTTTTGTTCTGTGAATTCTTTAAGGAATGGAGGAGGGGATACTTTTTGATCTGGAAAATCTGTTATTCATTGCTTCTGGATTATGGAAAGTAGATTGGATCAGGATAGTTTGCAATATGTTGATTTCTAAATTTAGTTCACAAATCAGTGATGTGGTGTGGGAATGTTCTGGATGGAAAGTTTTGTGGAAAGGTAGATGCATTTTAAGTTTCTCCCTCTTATATCCTCACCAGGATGATCTAGAAGTTTGTATTGCCACTGTCATTTCATTTCATTGATTCTCTTGCTGGTACAATCCCATTATATCTTGTATTTTCATTTGACATTTATAATTTTTATCTAATAAATTTTATAGATCATGGGTTTACCCATGTTCCATGCCTTTTAGGTCTATATATTCTCTCAAAACAATGTTTTGTTTCAGGGAGTCTTAGTATTTCATTCATTTCAATATATCTTTAAATCCATGCGGTGTTACAAAAAATCAACAACTACATAAACGGGTTCAATACCTAAGTGAATTATATCACATATTTAAGAAGAAATATACCTTACCATTACCATTCCTATTTCCACCACATTAAATTCTTCACTTAATAATTCACTATTACATTCTACTTCATGCCCTTAAGGTGACATAAAAAAAGAGAAATAATACACCCCTGATAAAATGAAAAATGTATTCATTAATATTATTTATTATAATGAAATATATATCAATTAAAATACAAGTGTTTAATGAAAAATAAAAATATTAAAATTATGAGAAAAAATGATCAATTAAAAAGAAAACCTATCTAGGATAATTGGTAATAAATTTTATGTCAGTATTTTTTACTATATAATTAATGAACTAAAATTAAACCATTATAAATTCACTAAAGGTTAAAATGTTATAAATAATTTTTTCCCTCAACAAAATAGAAGATAACATAGTGGAATTTCAATCATAAATCCTAAAATAACTCTAAATATCCATGAATACAACATCAATTATATTTTTATGAGAATATATGTTTTCTAAATATTGTAAAAAATGGAAATTTAATTTATCCATGTGATTATAAGAATTCAGGTTGTGGGATGCTAAAATAAATTCATCATTTATAAAAAAATCTACAATATAATAAATCCACTAAAAATGTTTGGTAACTAAATTAATATTAATTGACATTAGAATATCCTTATTTATTTTGGTAAAAAACCACTAGAATATTAATTTTGTCATAAATTATTCTTTGGAAAAAAATCCAAAAAAAACATGGAACCAATATAGTGTTTTATGAAGACAATTCTTCTGTGAAAATATGAATTAAATGTAAATAAAACAAAGAGGATTCTTCACATTCGGTAATGAAACTAATAATATGGTAATTTGTGATGGTACCGTTAGCTTTTATAACTCAAAAATTATTATGAATTCTTTTTAAAATTTAGTATATATAAAATTATAGGAATTATCTAATAGTGTGACAGTAATTTTAATATTCCATTGGAAACATATATTTTATAACTTTTAAACTCTAAAAAATAATGTTTTTAACAAATATCATTTGAAAAATGTTGATACCATAAATTTAAAATATCTCACATGCCAAACCAAAAAATATTTGAGTGAACATTTTATTAAAAAATCACTATATAAAAGACTACATGGTCCATGTCGGACACACCAACTAGATAAAACAAAATGTTATCCACTAATACATGATTAATCTATACAAAATTCCAAATATAATATAGATTGTAGTGAATGTTAATATGGTGTGAAACCCAAATCTAGTTATTAAAATAAATATCTAATTTCAAATAAAAAATCTCAAAAATTATTTAATATTGTTTTCATTTTTACTGTATGAAATTTATGAGTATAAGGTGAATCCAGTACTTCTGTTATAGTCATAGAAAATAAATGATTCGCTTGGGATTACTCTCTGAATTAGAAAAGTGGGTCTGTAAATATTTCATCTGAATTTCTAAAAATGATAAATACGAAAACTTTATTAAAATTATATAAAATCTATGTATTATGAAATGATAATTCATTGACAAAAAATTTGACAATTTTTGTTCTTATGAAGTATATAATCATCATTTTCATATTTAACAATCCCATCACCAAAATGAAGTACTATAGAGCTAAAATCTAAAATTGCATGATTTTTAAAACTAGTTTAAAAGAATTTTTATTAAAATAATATTTATGTCTATGACTACTAATACATGATGATTTGTTGTTAATGGTGTTTTCAGAGGACCTTTCTTAAAAAAAACCCATTTATTATTCTTATAAAATTAAAAAAATGTTTTTGGAATGATAGGTTTAAAAATTATTTATTCTCTACAAAAAAATATTATAATTTTTTATTCAAATATTAATGAATATATATTTCTTTGGAACTAAAATGTATGAAATATATAGGATGGAATTAGATAATGACTAACATGTTTACAAACACAATTTATGTTGCCTTTGATGAAAATTTATTAATTTCAATTTTATAAAAACATTTCAACATTTGTAATTTAACAACAAATAAAAAATTTCTATCTAAATAAGATGAAATTGAACTCGAATAAAAATAAATTTATTTAAAAAAAATTAAAAATATTTAATGACCTTCCATTTTAAAAATTACTCATAAAAATTCATGTGGTCAATCATACTAGAATATTATTATCTTAATGAGGTTTAATGTATTGACTTAAACTCACATTTATATCCCCAATATTTAAAAAATACCATAATAATGTTAATTGTAACCAATATATAGGTGGAACTAAATAATGAGATTATAATTATTAATGGACTCTCATGGAAAGACATAATGATAGTCCTTAAATACGAACTAAAAAGGAATTTATGAATAATTTTATGATCTTCGTAATATAAATGGAAATAATTATAGTCATGTATTAGAATGGTATGTCCAATAAGAATTGATCGACTATAGTGAAACCATTACACCTACAATTTTAGATTGAATCATATTGGAATTAAACTCTATCACCAATATAAATCTTATTTAGGTGTAAATTAATAGTTAATTTCATTATGGTTTTATTAACAAATATTATTACGTTGAATGGGTACCTAGTTATGAATTCCTTATTTTCTAGATCATGATTTCAAGATAACTAGATCCCTTATTGGTTTGAAACCATCCCTTAGAGATTTATATGAATATTTATTTAATTTTATTTTATCAAATGGATAAAATATGAGAATATTTGATTCAAAAAATTTCATAAAAGACTGATAAAAAAGCTTTTTAGTTGTTTAACATTATTTTAACAATGATAATTTCAGCTCAACCAATGAATAACATTGTTTTAAATTATATTATTCAATGAATAATCAATTAGAAATTAATGTTTATGGGTTAAATATATTATTTATTAGTGTTGGAATTTTACAAAATAATGATTATACAATTGTATCCTAAAGAAAATACACTAATGAAATCCAAAAATGATTTGAAATGGGTCACATTAATGATATTATAAAACCTTTTAGTACAAGAAGTAAGATTACTCACGTTTAATCTAATTATATAATATATAACAAGAATTATGCATGTATGATTAGTAGTCAAGATTATCCCATTGTGACTTGTCTGGATATCATGTGTACTCTTTATCATTATTCATGTTCATTGTCAAATAAAATGAAATGAAATATTATATATATTAAGTGATTTTTTTATTTAGTAAGAACTAAAAATAATGTATTGATTTTACATATATAAACATATATTGAATTTAAAATTTAATTGGATTATTATTTCAATGGATTGATACTCGATAGGTAAGGTACATGTTAGGATTTCAAACAATTCATAAAATATCCCATCACATCCATAATAATAATAAAAACATTGTTTCTATTTCTACAGATAAATTGGAATAAATTTTCAATAGGGGTTCTTTCCCATAAAAAACAAAGATGAATACCAAGATATTATTATTTTATATTATATGTGATCATATCACAATTCTATAAGATAAAAAAATCCAAAAGTATTTACAAAAAAACATATTCATTAACCTCACACACAAAAATGTTACTTTATTTAATCATTATTATGATATCGTTTCCAGAAGAATGACATCTTATTGGAACATGTTTAGAGGGAAAAATAACTTGATGTTATTTTCCATATAACTATTGTTTCTATCTAATTAATTTCATTAATTGTGATTTGGAAATGTCCAAATTTTAATGTTTTAAATTTTATTATGGATTACATGACTAATATATTGTAAATTTATTTTTAAAACAAGATTCAATTTTAAAATTTGGGGAAATTTTTTCTCTTTTCTACTATGTTTCTATTTTATCTCTTGGTTATGATCCCTATATTAACCATGTTACATCATTTAAGGTGTTTCCTTATATATTAAATTATGAATTTTCCTCAATAATGGATGTCTGTAATATTTTTTTATAATATAAATTCATTTTCTCTTATTTTAAAACATTAACCTCATGTTTCTTAAAATAAAAACGTTGTTATCAAAATATTAATATTTTAAAATTATTTTAAATCAATTAATAATCATTTTAAATTTTCTAATTTAATTTATATAAATTTTTATGTATTTTTTAATCATTTATATTATCATTGTATTAATAAAATACCGGTCAGAATAGAGTCTTAAAAATGATTGACTAATTATACCTTTAAATTTATCTATAGAATGTTTTTTAGTTTTCAATGATTAATTTAAAGTTGATGGACACATTCGAGGTACTCTATCACATATAAAAGAAAAATGTTTTTTAATATATTTTGATAAATTAATCATTCAATGGTGGTAAAATGGAACCTTTAATAAATGAGTTCCTTGGAAAATTTATATACAAATTTAAATTAATTTTCACACTTTATTTTCTTTAATTCACTCTTTATTTAATTTATTTATTATTCTTCAATTTTTTTTATTTCATATCCAACATTTCATAATTTTCTCTATATGATGTTATTATAAAAATTAAAAATGAAACCTCTACCTAACAATCCTCTCCATATCTCTCAAATTGACATATATAAATGGTTACATCAATGATATTAATTATTTAAATTTTTTTGTGAGTTGATCATTCTGTATATTTAAAATCATTCCATTATTATTATTATTTTAATATCCTGGATTTTCACTTAAACTCAAATATAATTATATATTTAAATTTTATTAAAAACATTAATTTTTTTGTTTAGTTTTTTTGAAAAATAATCCATCTTATGTGATAATTTTATATTTAATTATTATATTTTCCTTAATTAAAGGGGTTAAGTTTTATTTAACTTTTTTATGTGGAGAAAATTTTGAAAAGGGAAAGATATTTTGGATTTAAAAATGGGTTAAATATATTTTATTTTATTATTTATTATATAAATTGGTTCATAAATTAATATTTATTTTCTGAAATATGGAATGTTTCATTTAATTTTTGAGTATTTTGATGATAATTTTCCTCCCAATAATATTGAAACAAATTTAGTTCTTATGAAAAATAAATACCACTTACTTCTTAGGAATGCTAGATACCTTGTTCCAATATCTTTTTTGAATATATTATATAAAATTACATCTAGAACTAATTTTATTGTTTCTTTAACTCTAATTTTACATTTGATTTGAAATTTTATATTTTGATTTAATGATCATTAAATGGGTAATGTTTTTCAACCTCTCAGCCATGTTTTTTATCACAAACACCCATCTATATATAAAAATATTTCATTGAATTGCATTTAAATCTCCTATGTTGTCCTGGTAGAGATTTCATTAATTGAGTTAATGAAGGAATGAAATTATATAAAATAGAATAAAATTTAGTTATACTTGATATCGAATTTCATTTTATGGAATTTAAATAAAATTTGAAGATATTCTTGATTAATTAGTGGGTTTATTTAATACATGGACGATTGTTTAAATGATAGTTAAAGGATTTGAAAAATATTAATTAGAAACCATTTGAAGAACCGTGTGGTAGGAATCTCTCAACAGATCACATGATATCATCTAATTATATATAATATAATTTTAATAATTATATAGATATACTTTGGTAGATTAATTTTAATATTTTTTCTCAAAGAAATAATATATTTTATCTTCTCCTTTGATAATGGGTTTTCATTAAATAAAAATTAAGGTACATGTTCCATTGATGCCTGAAAAGTTCCATAGGGTGATCAAAAACATTATCTTGAGGGTTGGGTTTCTTGATCATTAATAAGATAAATAGACTAAAAACATAATCCTTTTAACCCAAGGGGTGGAGATTTTGCGACAAACACCAAGTTGTTCTCAAACTCTATTATCAACCAATGTTTCATCACAATTTTGAATTATTTATTCTATCATTCAACATTAACACACATAATTTAATAAATATACCAAATTATTTTCCCATTTTTCTTACTCATTTTTTATATATTGATAATAACATTATAATACACATTATATTGAATGGGATAATGTCTGTTGATTTTTTTATTTCTATATAATCGCGTCTAAAATATGTAAAGGGAAAACCCTTCCATTAATTAGATGTATCTCTAGATAAATACTAAATTAAACAACCTAGATTCCTAGAGTAATAGGACATTGTATTTAAATTAATGACCTATGTTTCTGACGTTTTCGCCGGGGCGTGAGCATCCATCTCTTTTCGGGGGACGGTGGTGCTGTCTATTACCACGCATTCCTACTTTCCAAAGGGAGGTGGCATATGCTCCTTATTTAGGGATGCTTTCTCCTTGGTAGAAATGGGATGATGGGATGTTGGTTCTTCTATCTGTGGATTCCTCCTCGGAACTCTTCACCTAGTCTTGGTATCCCTTACAGATTTAATACATTTTTTATGAAACACTTCCTGGTTCCATATCTTCATGGATTCCCGTTAATTACACTAATTCTGTCAGGACATTCCAAGGGTTCTGGCCAGGGAAGCAACCTTCGGGCAGGGGATTAGTCACGTTTGGCATCACTGGCGTGTCTGGATGCTGGGACACTAGCACATCTCTCTTATGTCCCTTATTATAGGGCTTCTTGAGGGCGCGAAAGCCCAAGGAATCCCACATAGAACGCGGGGAATCATATTCCCTGAGCATGTATCTGAGATTTTCCTCAGCTTCCCAAGTTTAACACAGGGTATGCTGCATGTTTAACGTCCATCGGAGACGGATTGGACTGATCAGAACACTGAAAAGAGTGGATCAGTTGGGTGTAACCCTTAGAGGGAACACTAATGTTGGGGCCAACGTATGGTTGACTTCCCGGTCACTATTGAGAGGAATGGGTAATGAGATGTCATGATTTCACTTGGATGTGGAGGCCTAGTAAGAATCAGGATGGATGATGGGTGGATGAATGAAGTGAAGGGGGAATGAAATAGGACCATCGCAAGGGAGGCAGTGAAGTTGGGATTGAGCCTCGAAGAGACTTCCTACGTATCCATGTGGTAGGAAATCAATGTCTACGTAGTTCGGTGAACGTAGATTATCTTGGCAACTACTTACCAAGGTATGGAGTTACAATGGCTTACCGCTAAAGGAGGATGAAAACGTCTTACCGCTGAATAGAGTGCAACGTCTTGCTACTGAAAGAGACTGAAAATGGCTTACCACTGAATGGAGTGACAACGGCTTGCTGTTGAATGGGGAACAAAAAGTGGAATACAGTTTAACATCATGCAGGATAGGGGTCGACCGACCTGAAGTGGTCAGGACCATTAGTTTTTGGGCTTGAACCTCAACAAGGCTTCCTAAGTACCCTGCATTGGTAAGGATGAATGTCCACATAGTTCGGGAATGGGGTGGGAGTCGGTGAACCGATGTGAGTGAGGTCCTGGGTCTAGGTGGACATTGGTATTGAACATCATGGAGGATTCCTACGTACCTTGCCTTGGAAAAGATCAAAGACCACGTAGTTTAGGGTTGGATTTGTGTGCAATAGCTAAACGCTGACTGGGGAAACAACTAATTACCGCTGATTGGGGTCCACAGTTTAACATCATGCGGGACGGGGGTGAACCGATGTGAAGATGGACAGAGTGACCGAATGTTGGGCATGAACCTCGTGGAGGATTCATGCGTACCCTACCATAGAAAGGATCAAAGACCTCATAGTTCTGTTTGGTTTTGGTGAACCGACATGAAGCGGGTTAGAATGACTTGGTGTTTGGCTTAAACCTCGTGGAGGCTTCCTACATACCCTAGCTTGATAAGGAGCAAAGACCTCTTAGTTCATGTTGGTTTTGGTGAACCGGCGTTAAGGGGGTCGGAATGACCGAGTGTTGGGCTTGATCCTTGTGGAGCCATTCTACGTTCCCTGCCTTGGCAAGGATCAAATATCGCATAGTTCATGTCGGGTTTGGTGAACCGAAGTGAAGGGGGTCGGAATGACCAGGTGTTGGGATTGAACTTCAAGGAGGCTTCCTACATACCCTGTCTTGGCAAGGATCAAATACCTCATAGTTCAAGTTGGGTTAGGGCTTACACTCTTTGCTACCTAGAGGGGATTTCATGGTCGATGCATACTCTAAGCCCACGTGAGTCATGCTCAGTGTGACAATCAAGAGGCAGCAACGACCTGATGATCATGTCGTGAAACGTGCGTTCATGGGAAGTAGACTGGGGCTACAAGTATTTGGTTGCCCAAAAAGGAAACAGGGGCTTACACAGCCTAAGGCGATGGAGACTGGGACTTATATTATGAGGGAGGCCTGGGTGGTAACAAAGCCCAATGGGAGAGGGATATAGTATTGAAGAAAGGAGGAGTCTGGCATCCATCCCCCCCTCTAGTCATAGGGACTGATGAAGAAAGGAAGAGTAGGGATGCTTCCTCCTACAAGAAAAGATAGGGGCAAACACCAGGGTGGTTGCCCCTTCCCCACGGATAGTCGTCGCTCCGATAAATAGGATCTCATTCAATGTGAGGAATGATCTCACTCCCGTGGAGACCATTGAGAGTGCATAATGTCCATGGTGGGGGCACCCCAAGTGCGAGGCATGGGGAGAGGTCACAGTTTAATGTCATGTGCTGAGGACGATAGTGCTTTGCAGTTTAATGTCCTATAGCTCGGATGATGTGGGTTTGCTCCGCACTCGTAGGACATACATAACTTGTAGCCTCTGCACCTTGGTGAAGAGAAGGTATAGGAAACACCGTGGATAGGCGGTGTCATGGAGAAAACCATTTGAAGGTCCATGTTAGTGTGTCTATGAGAATAAACGACGGCTATTAGCGTGCCTATGCGATGAAGCATGAGGCGAAGCAAGGCAATGGGCAGTATCATCCAAGTGACTTTGAAGTTACTTTGCATGAACCTAGAGAGTCATACAAGAAAATAGTGTATGTAGAAGGTATTTTAGACATGTGAGGTTCCCGAAAATGATGTCCAAAAGTGGGAAATTATGAATGTAAAAGGAGAGAGGTTTGAGGGGAAAATGAACTGCTGCTCGAAAAAGGCCTGGCCAGTGCACAATTGAGCGACGTGCTTGAAAAAGGCTGGGCCGCGGTGTAAATGAGCTGCATGCAGAAAAAGACCGGACCAGAGGGAATATGAGCTACGTGCATGCAGAAGGCCGCAGCGTCGTGCAAAATGAATAGTGTGGGAGAAAACGGCCAGGGCGGCGCGCAAAAGGAATTGTGCACCGATGAATTGATTGCGCGTAATTCGACGAAATTTTGCGCAGGGGAAGGGGATCAATGGGATTTTCATGAGGATCAAGCCTAAGTGATCTCGCATAAAGGCAGACCCCTGGGTGACCGGGCAGGAAAAATTAACTACCTGAGATCCATATTTTGCGTGCATGAGAGGTGAATTTCGTGTTAGAGAGACGGTTCAGATTCTTTAGCCCGGAATTCGAATGCAGTTACCTTCTATTAATATGCGTGCAGATCCTCTCCAAAAATAGCCTATGCTAAATATTGCGCACCAGCGTCAGTAGTGCGAAAATTCAACCACGTTAGATGATGGTGTGTAACTTTCTGTGCCGGTGTGGAAAACACTCGTGAATCCCTCAGTTTATCATGTAGGACTAATTTTTTCCCACGTCGCTTGGTTTCATCGCAAGGGTCCCTCTGGCCCCCACGTAATGGATTGCTGGTTCCAAATATGGCATCACTTCATCATGCCCAAACCTTCTCCTACCCTTGAGTGTTCTTCTGCATCTACAAATTCCCCTCCTCAGAATCAGATCAGCGAGGGGATGTAAAGGTCAGATTCTGAGGGAAATGCTGAGATACAGGACCCCTAGGGCTTGCGCACGCTCAAAACTAGAGAGGCGAGAAAAACCAATCTGAGTGTGAAATCCACTATTTGTGTGCACATGGAAACCCATATAGGGGTTTATTAAATCCCATCGGGTCCCTCATTTTGTGTAGATTTTCTCACGCGATAATCCAAAAGCTCTCACGCGCGAAACATATCTTCTGCCGTGTGCAAAAAATGCTTTGGTTGGTCGAAATTAAGCAATGTCAGCCATCATTTTATACACAAACTCAGGATTTTCAGCACCAGCTTCTAATATTTCATGAAGTCCTCTAATTTTTCACGCCAGCTTCTGATTTTTTGTTCCAACCTCTTAAGACCTTACAGGAAGAAGATGGCCACTAATCGGGCTGATGATGAGGGAGAAGCCGCGTTCACTGCTTGAAGGAATGAGACGGTCGCCAACCCCAAGGATTATGTCACCCGAAAGATCATATACAACATCCATACTCTTTTTAACATGTTGACCCTCACCGAGAAGGGGTATAAACTGTTATCCAACCTGACAATATTGGACTTCTGTATCTTGGAGGAGGTACCCATGCCATGACTTGAAGTCGAGACACCACGGTCATGGGTGACCTGCGAGGATGACCTACCTCAGTTTAATATCCCCTAAAATGGCCATCCTGCTAGAGAAACCACACATATGGACATTTACGTCCTGAATCCTAGGACAAAGCCCATTTTAGGGTGTGACCTTATCGCGGTGAATTCTTTGCCCCTTTACGCAAGAACCTTCCTTCAGAGTGTTACTGATGAGACCAAAGGCTGGCTACTGGATTGGGATCTTCGGTCTGGAGAAAATTTCACCAGTGAATGGGCTGGGCATATTGGGTAAGCCCAACATGTGACTATTTTGGGGACAACCTACATCACATCGGTATTTTCAAGGCAGTGTGGACATCACAGTTTCATTTCTACCACCAGAATGAGCTTGGGCTAGATTTTTTTACTCGATGGTCCCCCAATAACAATACCTTCCATACTCATCATGGGAATTATTGTATTAGCCATTGGGAAATTCTTTTCATCAGTGGAATCCCTTTGTATGGGCACCAATATGATGAATTCCTCCTACCAAAGAATGTCTGGTGAGACGGACCACGAACCCCTATACTGACATGGAACATGTTGGAGCAGGCTAAGGAGTGGCTGGGGGTTAAGGTTTTTTTGAAGGACATCGCATACAAGAAATGGTTTAGCTTGTTTCTGTAAAGAGATCTGAAGGTCAAGATGATGGGGAGTGGGAGACGGTGTCCGACTGCGGTACAAAAGAGAAAAAGCAGATTGTAAGATTCCTAGAGGTGGGGGATTATCAGTAATGGGGCTTCAGCATAAATGAGAGTCGGGACCCGAATGTTCAGTACGCCGGATTTCTTGCCACATTTCTGTGTGGGTGGCTCTTACCGGTGAAGGAATCAAGGATGGGAGTTTGTCCAGCGACGCTGGTGATTGCTGGAATCAGGGCCGCGAATCAAATATTTAATCTTGGAGTCCCCATGTTAGCCCATATATATGCCATTTCAGGATGCATTTCGAGAGGACGGTCACTGAGGAGGATCTATGGTCCCTTACAGATCTTTTATGGTTGGGTCGCAACTCATTTCGGTGGGTATACCTTTCGGAACAACATTCGTCCTCCATGTAATGGCCTGAGACCTTCCTTGCTGAACATCGTCGGGGCCATGCCAATGACGATCAATGAGGAGGGAGTAAGGACAGTATCCGCAATCATTCCAACTTCAATTTCAGCCCATTCCCTTACCCTGATAGCCAGATGATAGATAATGGGAAAGGCTCACTGGAAAAAATGGAATACTTTCAGAGCATTAGAAGTGGGGTGCTCATGGCCCGGATTGATGGGAAGATCTTTTGTGAGACATACGTGTCATCCAGGTTTTCCAGGAAGCTATGGATGCCGTCAGTGGTTGTCGAAGAAAGTGAAAATAGATGTTTAGGAGGAAAGGAATCCCCATGTTCTTCACCAAATGTGGATAATATTAATGACCCAAGGTTTCGGAGACGTTATCACTTTTCCTCCCACCGGAGTTGATGCTGGACTCTCAACCAAATATTCCGAACATTGGGCCATAACATTCCCTGAGGGGATTTTGCGGAAGCGAGTTCAGAAACACAAGGTATCCATTGTAGAAACTGGGTAGCGAGAGAGCGGGTAGGGTGCTGTTGGGGGAAAAATTTCAAAAGCATGTCAGAAAAATAGGCCCACATAGGTCGGGACTTCAGCATCAGGGACGTTGCGTGGTGCAGTCATGCCCTCATCACCTAGGGGGAGAGGGGCTTACAAAGTGGTCAGGGAGCTTCTCGGGAAGAAGATAAGGTATCTGTACCAACCTTCCAATGACCCAATCTTCCCAGATCTGTGGTTAGCCTGGATGACCCTATGACAGTCGATGGGAATAGAAGCTCTTTGGAAAAAGATTGTGTGAGATGGAATCTAGCTGCCGGAGGTCAGACTCATTCGAGTTGTCGATATGGTTTACTTTAATCGTCGACATGTGTATCTGGAGACCGTGGATTTGTATGCATGACAACGTGGTTGGCGTAAGGAGTCATATTTCTTGGTGAAAGTAATGCTCAACCAAGAGCGCGATCTAGAAAATATGTCTTCAATGGTTGATGAAAGCAACGATGATCTGGAGGGCACTGAGACAGAATAGGAAGAAGAAGGAGAAGGCAAAGGAGGGGTGAAGAAGAAGAGGAACCTGAAGTTGGAGGGTCTCTGGGGGCATCCCACCAAGGGAGTCTCTGAGAGACTGGTGAGATCATTGGCTCTGATATAGATATAACTAAGCTTCTTAAGGTATGTCTCATCCCTTTTCTATCATTTCTCCTCATCATTTTTTCCATCAATCAGATCCCATTATCCTGTTCAGGAGCATATGGGCACTGACCAAGGGTCTCCATTCAAAGGGAAGGAGGCGCCAACAGAACTATGTGGGGATCTGACACCCATTATTGAGCTGCCGAGTGATGAGGAGTCCCCTATAATGGCAGCTCCTGTAGCAGCTATAACACCAGAGGCTAATGCTTGGGGCTTCTGTAAGTTCCTTACTTAAACACCAGTATTTACCGTTAGAGAGCTCAGTTGATTAAGCTGTTCATTTTTTGTGTAGTAATCCCAGCCTTGGAGGATTTTCGGGCTGCCGAACCCGAGTCATCCACAATTGATTCAAATGCAACTGTGTCATCCCATTCAGGACACACTTCTCAAACTGAGCTGACCCCGATGCTCGGTGAGAAAAGGGTTGTGGACATCAGCGATGCCAACATCGGGGCAGGGCTGGAAGTTGACAAAGAGACTATCAGGGCCGAGGCAAGAGAGGATGGTCAACTAGGGGTTGAAGATACTCGCCCATTGGGAAGAACACTTGAAGAGGACCCTACTGCGAGCCTGTTGGCTCCATTCCGCAACTATTGACCCGCAGACCCTAAGGAGATTGATGATTCAGACTCATATGTAGCCAAGGAGAGCCGCATGACACGATGCAAAGGGTGGAAGTTTATAAAGCTCTTTCTCCTCCAGCATCAGATGGAATGAATAATATGGATGGAGTCACTCCACACCTGGTTGTTCTTTCTCTTTGCTGTAGGGGTGGATGCTCAGCGCCTTCATTCGACGGTCTACGACTATATGGCCGAGAAGATGTGTGAGCGTAGCCGATGCTCTGGTGTTGCCGAATGTCGGGAGGTGTCCGGGAATACCCAAGCATACATAAATGTAGAACAAGAGGCTTGACGCCTTAAAGAACATATGAAAGAATAAGAGATATTCATAGAAAAATGTTCTGAGCTTGTGGAGTAGTTGAGGGCCCAGCTGGCAGACGCCCAAGATCAACTAGTTGAACCGGGTCACCAAATGACCGAACTTCAAACTGAACAGGCGCAAGTATGGTCTAGGGTCAGTGGACTGATCTCGATATCCACTGATGAAGAGAGAGTCCTTAGGGGCGGGAATCAATCGTGGAGGCCACCAACAAAAAGGTAGCGGCACTGGAACAGTCCATCCAAGAAGCATACCCTTAAGATCCCTATCTTGGCCGAACTCATAAAATCATTTATCCTTAATGCTTCTTATTTTTAATTGCATGTATGGATAAATTTATTTACTTGTTCGTTTGGTTTAACACATTTTACCAAAATCCTGAAATAAATAACAATCCATTCCTATGCTCACGCGGGTCGCACCCAATGTGAGAAACAAGGGATGTCCGTACTATTACTGTGTTTGATCGTGGGAGCGTCAATCAAGCTTCGGGCATTCGAGATTCCAATTTCCAGTCCAGATTTCTGAGAAGGGAATAGGGATGCCCATTTGAAGGAAGAGGGCCTCAAAAAAATCGACATATCATTTTCCCAATGTGCTCTAGTGCAAGAGCGGGGTAGCTCCAGGGGCATTAGAATAAATCTGAACATAGGGGAATGGGAAATGTAAATCAAGATACCCTATATTCAGAACATTGTAAGGGTGGTGTGACAATAAAGTATAACTACTGACCGTGTTCGAAAAATAGTATCCATGTTGTATTAGAAAAAAATGGGGATGGAAAATGAGGGCCAACCACTGACCATGTTCAAAACACGGGGCCTGACTCAGAAAGTCATCCATTAGTCTTCTGAAACATTGTCCCAGGATAGTAGGAAAGCCACAGGCCGAGTATACATACTGTAAGGGGGTACCTTTATATGTGAAAGGGGATGGGGTCCGAATAAGTGTAACGCGAAGCGTGGAATGTGGAGTGATGATTTTTTTGAACAGAATCCAACACTCTTGAAATTACACCACCATGGTGGAAGCACATTAGATGGGTGCATCAGTATAATCATGGATCATTCCTTCTTTTAGACAGGACCTCTCTGGGAAGGGAGTCATCGCTTCACAATGCCGTCGTGGGGCATCCCAAACTTGTTCAGGGAAAAGCTACAGTTACATGGTTCCCCACAGGGGGTAAGGCCAGGGGGCCAGAAATGAGGAGGAATATGATTTATGATTTTTAGGGCTGGACCAAAGGAGAAATGCCTGGGTGTCTCTATGTATCCCATGAGGATGGGAATCAAGCCATACGTAGTTCTGTAATATGTCATGTAGTTTAACGTCTTACATAAAGGACGCATAGTGGTATTAGTTTATGGTCATAGATATTGGACCATGGATGGTAGGAAATGTAATAGAAACCTGGTGGGGCAATTATAAAACCCGACATGAATGGGAACCAGGGGTTTCGACCACCATGTGTTCTCTGGGAAGGTTTTAGGTCGAGGGACCAGAAACGAGAGTTAAGCTGGGCCCATGGGGGAATTTCTCGGGCGTTACTAAGTATCTCAGGAGAATGAGAATCAATCCATACATATTTTATGGTGTGTCATGGTAAGGTACTAGTTCCGGTGATAAAAGGGTGTGCAGGTATGGTCCTCACACCAAAAGAAGTGGTATTTCATGTATCTTGTTTTTCCTTCAAGGGGAATGTGTTTTATTTGTGTGAAGCTACAAACCTATGATAGAATTTCCTGGCATCGCCACAAGAATCAAGCTAAAGGAAGGCATTGAAAAATGGTATAGTGTTTAAATGATACCAAATGTGATGTCCCTTGAGCAAGGACATCACAATGCAGTTCCATTTTTCGTCGTGTATCTAGGATGATATTGTCTCAGTTTAAGTTCATGTGGTGGGACCAAACATGCATTTTAACATTTGGCGCCACAGATGTAGTAGAAATGAGGCCAAAGGAGGAATTTTCACGGTGCAATAAAGCATACCCGACGTGAATGAGTACATGATCCCATACCACACAGTGCACAATTCTGAGAAAGAAACCTTGGGCCAAGGGTCCAAATAGAGGCTAGAGGGTAGGAAGTAGGAGAGGCTGGCTCTCAGTTAAGCTAGACCCAAAGACAAGATGCTTGGGTGCTCATACATATCACATAAGGATGGGAATCATGCTATAAATAGTTCTCACAAAGAGGAAATATGAAAAGATCTTAGTTTAAGGTCTTAGAACATGGACCATGGAGAAGTTCCAAGTAAGTGCATACCTTACCTTGATCACAAAGAATACGACAGTAAAAATTGATGTAGGAAACAATAGTGAGTAAGGTATTTTCTATACGTGGAACACATGGAATGAGTAAATTAGCACAAGGCCCGAAATCATTGCCTTATCACGACTTTCTCTTCCTAACGAGGAGACGCACACTTAGGAATATTACCAAGAGTTTTCAAATTCTACATGTACATGATGAAGTAGACAAGGGTTTGAATTATGTAACTGACACTTTGGGATTAATGGGTTTGACATGATAATGGAGGATAATTGTTGACCATGTTCGAAACACAGTATCCATATCGTGTGACCTGAGGTGGCAACAACAAAAGATCGTCAACCGCTGACCAAATTTGCAATGAGGGACTTGAATCAATTTTTTTCTATAAACCCTTGAGGATCTTGGCACATAATGGTAGGGGGGGACCTTGGGCCTAGAATCCATGCCATTCGAGGGTCACTTTGGGTGTGAAAGGTGATGGAATCCCTAGTGAAGGGGAACACGAAACCTGAGAAATTGGTGAATCCGGGCAGAATCCAACGCTCTAGGTGCTAAACCAGGGTACTCTCGGGCACACCGGTGAATCGCCAAAGATGTTCAGGGGGGCCGACTAGAGGGTCACCAATTTGAAAAGGATTATTATGGAACAAGGGGATGGATAACTCTCAAGAGAAGAAGGTACATGGTGTGGTTGCTACAACACCTGACGTGAGTGAGAACATAATCCCATACCATTACATATGTTACTCTCTCTGGGGGAATGTGGGACAAGGGGCCAAGATGGGACTAGACATTAAGACTTGATTCTTAGGCAGTCCTACGTATCCCATGAGGATGGAAATCATGCCACATGTAGTTCTGGAAATAACGCACATAGGGGTAAGATATACCAACGAGGGGGCGTGTACGACACGATAAGTAACTCGATGTGAATGAGTACATAATCCTACACCACACCGTACTAACCTAAATAAGAACTAGGTTTGGGGCTCGAAAATGACAACGGGCCTGAGGCTGGGCCTTGGATGGGAAGGCCTGGTTAATTCATAGTTTAACATCTTGTAGTGAGGACAATGGAAGTGGTAAGATACCCCAGACAATATAGGTGTATGGTATAAAGAGTAATTCAATGTGAATGAGGATCGAATCCTATAACAAACCATACAATCCTGTAAGATTTAAGACTATGGTCTGGGGACCAAAACTGGCCACGGAAAGCACATCAGGGCTTGTTCTTGCGGTATAGATGATAAATGAAGGGAGGGATGACTTAAGGGGATATGTGTGTCATGGAGAAATAGCCCGACGTGAATGAGGACATAAGTCCACTCCACACCACACAACCCTAAATGAGAATTTGAGCCAGGGGCCGGAAAAGGCCAAGGAGCCTAAGGAGGCCCAGGGGCCTAAGGAGGCCAAGGGGCTGGGGCTGGGTGTCCCAGCCGATGGTAGTTATACAACCTCTTGTGCGGTTACTGCCTCATCACAGCCCATAAGCTCACGTGAACAACGCTCGGTGTGGGAAACAAGGAGCTGCACTTAGCTCTCCCTAACATATAAGGGTCTAATAGCTAGAATCAACCAATGGGAGTTCTTTACGAAGAGATACAATGGGGTAGAATGGACCACTACACTCAATGCTTGGGACATCTTGGGGTGGATCTAACGACAAAGGATATATGTTGACCATGTTCGTAACAAAGCATCCCTATAGTGACCTAGTCTAGGAACAAAAAATGAGCATCGACCGCTGACCATATTCACAACGTGGTACCTGTATCAGTTTGTTTCTCAGCATCCTCGAGGGCGTTGGCTGGAAGGGGTAGGAGAGCCCTTGGGCCTAGCATCCAAGCCATTTGGGGGCCCTTATGGATGGGAAAGATGATGGAGTCCCAATCAAAGGAGTGGGTGAAGCATAGCTGTACCCATCTGTAAAAGAGGCGAACACCTCCGGGGAGTGGGACATATGGAGGAATCGAGATGAGCTCAGCGTGAATTGGGGAAAAATCCTGCACCATACCACATGTCTTGACCTGAGGGGAGATTATGGATTTTCAGCTGGGCCAACAGACGAGATGTCTGGGAATTCCTACGTATCCCATGAGGATGGGAATCAAGCTGCATGTAGTTATTGATGTCCTTGCAATTTAACGTCTTGCGGTGAGGACGTGGGAGGACTGAAGAATGGGGAGTGGGCACATGGTGCAACCGTTAAAATCCTGGCATGGGTGGGGCCGAAGAAGCCTACATGACTCCATGTGAGATCCTACAAAAGAACATTTCTATGTAGAGGATAGTCAAAGAAAGAGCTGGGATGGACTCATGACGAGGCGTTTGAGTATTCCTATGTATCCAGTTTTTATGGGAATCAAGTTGTACATAGTTCTTCAGATTCAGTTTAACGTCATGCAGGAGGATGCACAGTTTAATGTCATGCAGGACTGAACAGTTTAAGTTCATGCTGGACCAGCTGTCTCAGGAAATGTATAACTTGAGAAACTTGGTATTGGTGGGATGAGTTATACGCTCACCATCCATTGTCACTAGGGAGTATGATCCATTGGGATAGACCTTGTGAATTATTTAAGGTTCTTCCCATTTGGGCTCTAACTTGGGTGGTTTCCTACCAGGGATCATTGGTGTTTGGAGGGACCATACCAAGTCACCTTGCAAGAGGGAGCATAGATGAACTCTCTTATTGAATACCCTAGCTATCTTGTTCTGATGCCTTTCCAGATTGTGTAGGGCACGAAGCCTATTCTTGTCAAGTGCTTCCAATTTTGCTAGATGAATTTCAGCTACTTTATCTGGTGCCTGCTTGGCATAGACCATTGTGCGTAATGAAGGCAGCTAGATCACGATGGGAAGGACAACCTCAGCTCCGTACACCAGGGAATATGGGTTCACCTGGGTGTAATTACGAGTCATCGTCCCATTAGTCCAGAGAGAATTTGGGACCTTGTACATCCAACTCTTCTTATTCTGACCAACCTTTTATAACATAATGTTGGAGAGGGTTTTGATGAACGCCTCAATTTTTCCATTTTCTTGTGTGTGATAGTGGGAGGTATGGTTCGAACGGATGTTGTACGTGGCGTACAACTTCTCCTACATAGCTGCTCGAAAGCTGGTGCTATTATCAATGAGGACTACGTGAGGGACTCCAAACCATTAGATCATATTGGATCTCATGAATTCGACGATAGAAAGTTACCTGACCTCCTTGAGCAGAACTGCCTCTGCCCACTTGGAAAAGAAATCTGTGGTGGTCAGGATGAACCTGCACAGACGAGCTATTGCTGGTGGATATGGTCCCACAACCTCGAGTCCCCACATTGAAAACAACAAAGAGTACTTGGTGGAGTGGAGAGGTTCTAGCGGCCGTTGCATGAAATTAGCCTCAATTTGGCAAGCAAGACATCTCTTGGAGAAATCGATGCAATCATGGATCATGGAGGTCCAGAAGTACCCCAGCCTCTGGATCTAATTTGAATGCTTCGTCCCAATCCGGAGAGCCCCATAGAAACCAATGCGAACCTCCTGCATGACCCAATAAATCTCAACTCCTTGGATAAAATAGAGGAGAACACTATCAGACCTTCTCTTGTAGAGGATCTGCTCAAGACTGGGACTACTCTAGAGGGTAAACTGCAGTGCACGACATCAGATTCATTCGCACTCGGCCCGATCGGCCACGAGGTAACCATTTTTGAGATACTCGACAAAAGGGACTCTCCAGTCAAGGTTCACATTAACCACTGCATATGAGGAACCCGGGGGTCCTCACCTGGAGGCCCTGGTGGTAATGTGGCTTATCCACAGGTCGTCATCATCATCTGGGATGATGGGAGTAATGAATCTCTAATGTGCCATGTGTATAATCAAATCATCCTGGTCAGGTTTTGCAAGTGATATAGCTAGGCTGACCAGGGCATCAGCTCAACTGTTCTGAGATCGAGGGACATGAGTAACTTCTGGCCGTGATGGATACTGGGCCATTAGATGGAGGGTGCACTAAAACAATGGTACGAGCTCTAGCTTTCTGACACTATATTCATCGTTGATTTTCTTGATGACCAGTTTGGAATCCCCTTTCACATGAAAATGGGGCACATCGATCTCAAGGGCCAGCTCAAGGCCAGTAATGAGGGCCTGATACTCTACTTCATTGTTGGTGAAACCTTCCGACAATAGGAATGTGTATGGGAGGATGGCTTGTGTCTGGGTAATAAAGACAATACCCTAGCCAACCCTGTTGAGCCCGGGATCATTGATCCTCATGCCAGTGGGGCTCCGGGAAGCACCATCAAAGTGCACCTACCAACATGTGATGACATGATCTACTGAGAGGATTGCCTCTTCAAGACAATATCAGTCTAGGGACTGGTATGTGGGGGTTGGATGGGAAGCTATAAAATCTGTCAATGCTTGTCCCTTGATATCCTTCTAAGGCACGAACATGATGTCGAACTACTGGAGGATTACTACCCACCATGCTAGACAGCCAGTCAACATGGGGGGTTCAGAATGTACTTTAGTGGGTCTACCCTAAACACTAGTTGTACATCATGGTGTTGCAAGTAGTGTCTCAATTTCTGTACTTTGAATACCCGTGCAAGGTAGATCTTTTAGATGGGGGGTATCTGGTATCCGTATCGAGGAGCATGCTGGTGAGGTAGTAGAGGTTATTTTATCATCCACTCATTATTCTTCTTGGCGAAGAGGGAACAAAGAGATCATTCCAGGGCAGTCATGTACAAGATCAGCTACTTTCCGGAGATGGGTGGCATCAGGACCAGAGGCTGGAGAAGGTACTGCTTGATTTCCGCGAACACGTTTAGGCACTCTTTGTCTCATTGGTAGGCAAAGCCTTTCTTCATGATCCGAGAAAAGGGATCACACTTACTGACCTTATTTGCAATGAATCAGTTTATGTATGATAAGTGGCCTTGGAAACCTGGAAGCTTATGAATATTGATTAGAGGAGGCATCTGACCGATGGCCTTGGTCTTCTCTAGGTCGATCTCGATGCCCTAGTACCTGAAAAAAAAAGCCACGGAACTTCCCAGAGGTGACCCCAAAGGCACAATTCAACGGGTTCATCTTCAGGTGGTAGGAACGGAGGAAGATGAACACTTTCCCAAGGTCCATGAGATGGTCCTAGAGCTGGCGATATTTTACCACCAGATCATCCACATAGTAGTCCACTAATGTCCCAAGGATTTGTTTGAATATGTGGTGCATGGCACGCTGATAGGTGGAACCTGCATTCTTTAAGGTGAAGGGAATAACCTAGTAACAAAAAGTACATTGGGGCACCATGAATGTTGTGGAATACCCTTCCTTAGGGGCCATTCGGATTTGGCTGTATCGGGAGTAACCATCCATAAGGAAGAGGGCTCAGAACCCAGCTGTAGCATCGATCAACAATTCTGTCACTGGAAGGGGAAAATCATCCTTCGGATAGTGAAGGTTGAGATCTCAGAAGTCGATGCAGACCTTGATCTATTCGTTCTTATTCCTGACTGGCACAATGATGGCCAGCCACTTGGGGTACTGGACATCCTTGATGAAGTTGGATCTGATGAGCTTATCAACTTTGGCCTAAACCATAGTACCATGAGAAGGGTTCATATTCCTGGGAGGATTCTTGAACCCGTGATGATTTGTCAGGAGACCGAGGCGGTGTACGACTAACTGAGGATCTGGTCCTGGCATCTCATCGTAACTCTTGGAAAACACATCATGGTGCTGTTTTAGGAAGCCCACGTACCGCTGCAACTCTTCGAGGGACATCACGGAACTGATTAATGTGGGTCTCGGATCTGCCTTGCTACCAAGGTTCACCTATACCAGTTCATCGATCATGGCGGAGAAACCAACTTAAAAGGTGGGGGGAGTGTCCTCCATATATTATTCTACGAATTTGGAGGGATCCCTAGTGGTAAGAGCTTCCTTTGGGTTAGCAGATCCCAATGGCAGGCTGGTACCACCCTCAGCAGCAGTGGTCACTGCATCGGGAGATTCTAGTACTGCCGAAACCATAGCAATGAAGGTTGTCGACCCGATCCCCTATGGTATTGGGCCCAAGGGTCCACGCATGATGATATCAAAGCAATAGTGGAGCGTAGGCTTGATCCAGTTAATTCCAGCCCAGAAAATAGGCATGTATGATGTACTGCTTTTTCCATGGGGTGAACATCCTGATACTATATGGGGGTAGGATGCTCTAGTATCACCTGAGCCTAATTTTTGTAGGATTACAAGGTGATTTTACATCGTCACTTGGACTTGGTAATATGACCCTACCTTGTAAAAGATAAATAAACATTTCCCCATTTCGGGGGTTATGGCCGCCAATCTATGGATCGGGAAGACGTAGGCATCATCCAGACCTGTCCAGGGGCCAGTTACAACTGCGACGGGTTCGACCTCACTGGCCTAAATCTGATTAACCTTGCTCTATTAATAATCATAATCTAGGTATAGGACTTCACAAGAGTTAAAAGGGGACATTCCACCTTGTATTACACCTACTATATAGCGACCCGGACTTTTATTTCATTACTATTACATCATTTCAAAGATAAACAACATAATAGTATCACACATGGAGAATCCAGAGGTTTAGTGTCTTGGGAAAACTAGGACTACACATAACAAGTACAACATCAAGCATAAAAATTCATTTAATCTCTTCTTCTATAGCTTCTTAGTAGCACTTTTCCTCTCCATAGTACATGTAGACAACTGAGGATATACATCAAAAGGGGTGAGATAAATACCCAGTAAGAGGATAGATAAGAACAATATAGCATGGGGTGAGCATAATCATGACATAGGAAAAAGATCTTGAACATGAGAGGAGCATAAACAATAAACTTGAAATGTGGCAAAGCATAAAAACTGAAACATCATGTCTTAGTGGTTAACTACCACACATACTTGTGAACAAAGCTAGCATCATGTTCACACATCATTTCACAGTTACTCATGAGATTCCTCACATTACCCAATGCATTGGAGTGCTATATAATTCTGGGCGCACCCGTCACATTTAAACATTCGTATTGCGCTATATAATTCTGGGTGCACCCATCACATCATAACATTATCATTATCATTCTTGCCACATAAAACACATATCAAACATGTACATAAATAAACCATGGAAAGGAATAGGTTTCATCTCATAATAACACATTCATATGCTTTGGGTTCCCAAAAGAAAGAGGGAACAACATACTTGATATAAGAACCATCAACTTTTAATGAGAGGTAAAAGGTGAGATCTTGAAAGAAGAGTTCTTTTGGAAAACATTTTGATGGAAATAAAAACCAGTGAAAAACATGTATATCCCAAAAAAGTAAAGGAAATGATGAACAACAGACCTTTGAGGAGTAACCATATCAAAAATGGAGTGAAAGAGGGATAACCCAAAGGAAGAAAATTGGGTTCGAGATTTTCCCTTACCTTGTACTCGAATGCCTCCTTCTCTTTAATGTCATGTATAATGACATAATATTCATTAATTAGAAATTCTATAACCATTTATACATTAATAGGGTTCATTATGGTTTCATTATTTCATATTATGTTCCTTTGGATGACTTATAGAGTTTAAAAACATTGATCGGGGATGTTCGTTTTCATGGTTTTCTTGAGCGGTCCACTTGTATTCTTAAATTGATGTTTTGGTAGATCATGGGTAAAAATCCAGAACTGATATTACATGTAATTAATGATATTACAGAAGTTATATTATATCCATGTGGGCGAATCATTAGATAAGAATTAAAATGATGATTATTTGGGCTAATTTGAGCGGTTTTTGGATCACAACCAACTCATTTTAATTTTTCACTTAGAATTATGGCAATAGGTTATTTCCAGAACTTAAAATAGAACATAATACATACAAAACATTATGTTTCAACCATAAAAATGGTCTCATGACCATATTTAAGGTATAAATGGAAGAAGATAGCATGTTGTTTTTGAAGGTGATAAATTATCACCACATGAACAACGTTCTCTTTAATAAAATAAAAGGATGATGGAAAGGGTGTGGGGTGATATAATATAACATTAGAATCATAATATTACAGTATATATATAATACTGGATTTACAGAACAATTTGGATGAAGATAGGTAGGGAGAGATCAAGAAAGGAACTTGAACTTGAAAGGAAATTAAAGGAGAAGAGAGAGAGAAATTACCTTTAGAATCCTTCTCTTGAGATCCTCTTTAAGGAAGCCAGGCTTGGTCTTTTGATGAGACCAGCAGATTTTGGACATGGGGGATGAGCTAGGGAAGGTTTTTGGGTAGAATTTAGAGAAGGATTGGAGCTTGAGGGGTGTGAGGAAAAGAGGGATTGAAGGGTGGCTTTTATAGTGGAGGGGAGAGGGGTTTCCTTAATATAAAGTTGATTAGTTTATTAATTTCACCTAAGACAAGGAATAGTGAGTCTTGGATGACTAAGAATAGTAAATAAGACTTTTGAATTCAGGATTAGGGTGCTTACATCACTTGTGATGTCAGTAATAGTGGGTTTTAATTAAAATGTATTTATATGATAAATTAATGTATTCTACTATTCATCAAAAATTCAAGTATCTCAGAAAAATCCCAAAATTTTACCCCAACCATTTTTCAACGTGTAGAATCAAAAAATGAATTTCATTTTTCTAAAAAAAATTTATAAATATTAATAATTTAATATTAAATTAAAATCATAATTTACTTACAAAAAGAGGTTTTAAAATTAAAACTGATTTTGAAGTTCTTTCAAAAATTACTTAGGGTCTTATAAAATTATCTATAAACTATTTGAAATTGATTCAATAATTTATGAATATATTTCAGGAAAATAAATATTCTTTTAAATTAATTAATTAATTATAATTAATTATTTATGACTTATAAAATACCAAAAACGTTTACTAAGGTCAAATTATCACTTTCTATGATGTATAAATTTTATTTTATTATTCATAGGTAATGTTACTCTTATTTAATATTCATAAGGTTCATATTACTATTCATAAGGGTAGGTTACTATTCATAAGGGTAGGTTACTATTCACCAAAAATTATTATTGTTTCATTAGACTCCAAAAACTATCTTGAACACAACCGTGTATATTGGATTTTTAAAATTCCAAACATATGGGTGACAAAATTATGTTTAAAGGTCACTTATCACTTAGTAGTTCATTATTTTGTGTTTTTATGACATAGATATAAGAAGGGAATTTTCCATTGATAAATTTTGGGTCGTTACATTCTTCCCCCCTTAAGAAATTTTTCCACCGAAATTTCACCTTACACAAACCGGTGAGGGTACTTCTCCTTCAATGCCTCTTCCGGTTCCCAAGTTGCTTCCTCAAACTTTTGGTTCCTCCACAACACTTTGACAAGGTGGGTTGTCTTGTTGCGTAGAACCTTATCAATTCGGTCCAGAATTTTAACCGGCTACTCCTCGTTTGAGGGATCATCTTCCAACTGTACCACCTCTAAGTTTAGTACATGTGAGGGGACTGGAATGTACTTCCTCAGTAGTGATACGTGAAACACATCATGAACTTGATCCATATTCAGTGGAAGTTCCAGACGATAGGCCACGACTCCTATATGATCAAGGATCTAAAAGGGGCCAATGTACCTTGGGCTTAGCTTCCCTTTCTTCTTGAATCGCATGACTCTCTTCCATGGAGATATTCGAAGGAAGACTTTATCTCCAACGTCGAACTCCAATTCCCTTCGACGATTGTCATCATAGCTCTTTTGCCGACTTTGAGCAGCTTTGATGTGTTTCTCGATGATTTGAACCTTCCCTGTCATCTCTTGGACAAGATCGGGACCAAGTAGCTTTCTTTCTCCAACTTCATCCCAACAGGTTGGAGTTCTACATCGCTTCCCATAAAGAGCTTCATACAGAGCCATCTAAATACTCGAGTGAAAGCTATTGTTATATGAGAACTCAACCAATGGGAGATGTTGATCCCAACTTCCTTTAAATTCAAGAGAGAAAGATCTTATCATATCTTCAAGTGTCTGAATAGTCCTTTCAGACTGGCCATCAGTTTGGGGGTGATAGGCCGTGCTGAAATTTAATTCAGTACTCAAAGCATGTTGACGGCTCCTCCAGAATTTTGATGTGAACCTTGGATCACGGTCAGAGACAATTGAGAGCGGAACACCGTGCAATATCACTACTTCCTTCCCATATATCCTTTCAAGTTGTTCAAGTGAGAGGTCTTCCTGAATAGTGATAAAATGGGAAGTCTTGGTGAGTCGGTCAACCACAACCCATATCGCATTATTTCCTCTTTACGTTTTCGGGAGACCCATGACAAAGTCCATAGTAACATTTTCCCATTTCCACATGGCTCTGGGCAATGGCTGCATCATACCTTTGGGCTTTTGCCACTCAGCTTTAACTTGCTGACATACCAAGCACCTTGATATATATTCCGCAATCTCTTTCTTCATGTTATCCCACTAGAAGTTTTCTCGGAGATCACGATACATCTTGGTACTTCCAGGATGAATAGAGAAAGTTGAGCTATGTGCATTATCCAATAGCTCCTTCTTTATTCCGGGTGATGAAGGCACACAAATCCGCGTTCCAAACCGAATCACACCATCATCGTCGATATGGAACTTTTGCAGCTTCCCTTCCTTTACTGCATTCACCCTCTTTTGTATCTCTACATCGTCCCTTTGTGCTTCCTTAATCTTCTGTTGGATGGATGGTTGCACAATCATTTGGGCAAGGTAGGATGTATCCCCTGCCCTTACGATTCCCAAATCCATCCTTTGAATATCCAAGAAGATAGGGTCTTTCTCAATCCTCAACATGGATAGAGTAGCAGGTTCTTTCCTGCTTAGAGCATCAGCTACCTTTTTCGCCTATCTTGGATGATAGTGAATAGAGCAATCGTAATCCTTGATTAGCTCTAACCATCTCCTTTGACACATGTTGAGCTCCTTCTGTGTTAATATATACTTTAGGCTCTTGTGGTCGGTGTATATGTCACACTTCTCACCATAAAGGTAGTGCCGCCAGATTTTCAAGGAAAAAATCGTGGCTGCCAACTCTAGATCATGCGTCGCGTAGTTCTGCTCATGGATCTTCAACTGTCGTGAGGCGTAGGCTATCACATTATCATTTTGCATGTGTACACAACCCAAGCCTTTCATTGAAGCATCACTGTATATCAAAAAACTTTCTCTACTTTTCAGTAGTGTGAGTACAGGTGCAGTGATCAGCCTTCTCTTTAGCTCCTTGAAGCTTCCCTCACATTCTTTCGTCCATACATACATTACCCCTTTCCTTGTTAACTTAGTTAGTGTGCTTGACAGTCGTGAGAAGTTTCTCACAAAACGTCGGTAGTACCCAGCTAATCCAAGAAAACTACGGATTTCAGTGACACTAGAGGGACTAGGCCATTCTTCAATCACCTTTGTCTTTGAAGGGTCCACAGAAATTTCCTCGCTTGTGATCACATGTCCCAAGAACGTGACTTGATTCATCCAAAAGTTACACTTGATGAACTTGGCGTAAAACTTATCCTTTCTCAATGTCGCCAACACAAGTCTTATATGTTCTTCATGTTCCTCCTTGATCTTGGAGTAGATAAGAATATCATCGATAAACACTACCACAAATTTGTCGAGGTAATGTCTAATTACTCTATTCATCAAATCCATGAAGATTTCTGGGGAATTAGTAAGTCCGAAGGGCATCACCAAAAACTCATAGTGCCCATACCTTGTACGGAAGGCAGTCTTCTGAATATCTTCCTTCTTCACATTTACTTGATGATATCCAGAACGAAGATCCACATTTGAGAAGTATTGAGCTCCTCTTAACTGGTCGAACAAGTCATAAATCCTTGGGATAGGATACTTGTTCTTTATGGTGATCTTGTTGAGTTCCCGATAATCGATACACAACCGCATGGTACCATCCTTCATCTTCACAAAGAGCACTGGTGCACCCCAAGGTGATGCACTAGGGCGTATGAACCCGTTGTCCAGATGCTCTTGCAGCTGCTTCTTTAACTCCTCCGGTTCGATAGGAGCCATCCAATAGGAGAACTTAGAGATAGGAGTAGCTCCGGGTATGAGTTCAATTGAGAACTCTACCTCACGATCCGGGGGAATTCCTGGTAACTCTTCGGGAAATACATCGCCATATTCCCTTACAATGGGAATTTCCTCAAGGTTGGAACTTTCCTTTGACTCAAACATTTGGGCAAGGTATGCTTCTTCATAGGGAATCATCACCCACACCATTGAAGGATTTTTCAATGGATATTCATGATCTTCCTTGCATTTGTAGAGGAGCATGGGATGGTTCAGAATATGAAAATATATTTCCTTTTCCTGACAGTTGATATGTTCTCTATATAACGAGAGCCAATCCATTCCCATTATAGCGTCGAATTCCACCAAGGGAAGTATTACAAGATTTTCTGGAAGAATCTTCCCACATACGTCAACAGGAGAAGAATCAAAAACTTGGGTTGAAATGATTGCACCACTTGGTGTTTTTACAGATATCTCTACTTCAAGGTTTCGGGGATTCGATTCTATAGTTCTAGAAAACTTGCAAGATATAAAGGAATGCGTAGAACCAGAATCAAATAAGACTTTTTCCATTCTTGAGTGAATAGGAAGTGTACCTTGTACAACTTCATTATCATGTTCCACCTCCGCAGTAGTGATGGCATAAGCCTTCCCTTGTTCCTTTGGCTTTGGTGGTTGTTGGCATTGATTACCCTCAAGAGCTCGAGGTTTAGTGCACTGGTTTGAATAGTTCCCTAGCTCCTTACAGTTGTAGCATTGAACCACGAGTGGTTCTCTCCTTTCATCAGCTACATTATCCTTCCTTTTCATGTCTCTTCGACAATCGTGAGCTAGGTGTCCTTATTTCCCGCACTTGAAGCATTTCCCCGTCCCTTTGTGGTAGTTCCCATTGTGCAACTTCCCACATTTTTTGCAAGTGGGTCGTTGTGTTTTCTTCCCATATTTGTCATTAGATCCACCAACATGAAACTCCATCTTTCTTTTTTTATCACCATAGACATGGGACCATTATCCAAACTCCATCTCCACTTTGAGAGCACACAGAACAACTTCTTCATAACTCCCAAAGTCTCTAATTGCAAGAGCCTTTCGAAGATGTGGTTTTAATCCACTAAAGAATCTATCAATTTTGCTATCATTTTTGATAACAAAACCCGAAGCATACCTTGCGAGCCTTGTGAAAATTTCTTCATAGGTTGTGACAGATTCTCCTTCTTTTTGCTTGAGCTCTATGAATTCTCTCTCCATCTTCGTGCGAAGAGTTCTTGGGAAGTACTTATTAAGAATCATTATCTTAAATTCTTCCCATTCCGTCTCTTCAATTTCCTCCCTTGGCTTGGTGTTCTTAATCAAAGCCCACCATTGATCGGCTTCTCCATCTAGACGATAAACAGCTAGAGTCGCCTTCTCCGTCTCGGAACAGTGAAGAACAGAAAAGATCTTCTCCATGGAGTTGACCCACTGTTCCACAACTAGTGGATCGGAAGATCAACAAAACGTCGGTGGTCGTTGCCGCATAAAACATTCAATAGCTAGTTGCTCCCTCTTTGGTGAAGGAGGACGTTCCCCATTATTATGGTTATTATTCATAACCCGGGATAATTGGGTAAGCATCTCCATGAAGTTTTGACCTCCACCTCCAAAATCACGGGGGATGTCATTCGGGCAATCGTTGCATTGGCCTTCGCAAGTGTTGTTGGCCTGGTTTCTCCTGGTTCCCACCATTTTATAAAATAGAAAAGGTTAGAACAAAACATAAGTAAATAAGTCATGAATAACATATTCATTTAAACAATTATACCAAAAACATAACATATGGGATCCCTAGGTAAATATCCTTGTGTGTATATTTGTACTTAGTCTCATGCTAGAGGTTTTCTTTTGGGTTCACTAATCCTAATTCCCAAATTAACTAAACCTTTCCATTGATACCAACTATAGCGACCCAGAATTTTCTTTCATTACTATTACATCATTTCAAAGATAAACAACATAATAGTATTACACATGGAGGATCCAGAGGTTTCGTGTCTTGGGCAAACTAGGACTACACATAACAAGTACAACATCAAGCGTAAAAATTCATTTAATCTCTTCTTCTATAGCTTCTTAGTAGCACTTGTCCTCTCCTTAGTACATGTAGCCACCTGAGGATATACATCAAAAGGGGTGAGCTAAATGCCCAGTAAGAGGATAGATAAGAACAATATAGCATGGGGTGAGAATAATCATGACAAAGGAAAAAGATATTGAACATGAGAGGAGCATAAACAATAAACTTGAAATGTGGCAAAGCATAAAAAATGAAACATCATGTCTCAGTGGTTAACTAACACACATACTTGTGAACAAAGCTAGCATCATTTTCACGCATCATTTCACATTTACTCATGAGATTCATCACTTTACCCAATGCATTGGATCGCTATATAATGTCGGGCGCACCAGTCACATTTAAACATTCATATTGCGCTATATAATTCCGGGCGCACCCATCACATCATAACATTATCATTATCATGCTTGCCACATAGAACACATATCAAACATGCACATAAATAACCCATGGAAAGTAATAGGTTTCATCTCATTATAACACATTCATAAGCTTTGGGTTCCCAAAAGAAAGAGGGAACAACATACTTGATATAAGAACCATCAACCTTGAATGAGAGGTAAAAGGTGAGATCTTGAAAGAAGAGTCCTTTTGGAAAACATTTTGATGGACATAAAAAACAGTGACAAACATGTATATCCCAGAAAAGTAAAGGAAATGATGAACAAAAGCCCTTTGAGGAGTAACCATATCAAAAATGGAGTGAAAGAGGGATAACCCGAAGGAAGAAAATTGGGTTCTAGATTTCCCCTTACCTTGTACTCGAATGCCTCCTTCTCATTAATGTCCTGTATAATGACATTATATTAATTAATTAGAAATTAAAGAACCTTTTATACATTAATAGGGTTCATTCTGGTTTCATTATTTCATATTATGTTCCTTTGGATGACATATAGAGTTTAAAAACATTGATATGGGATGTTCGTTTTCATGGTTTTCTTTAGCGGTCCACATGTATTCTTAATTTGATGTTTTGGTATATCATGGGTAAACATACAGAACTGATATTACATGCAATTAATGATATTACAGAAGTTATATTATATCCATTTTTCTGAATCATTAGATAAGAATTAAATGAAGATTATTTGGGCTAATTTGAGCGGTTTTTAGATCACAACCAACTCATTTTAATTTTTCACTTAGTAGTATGTCCATAGGTTATTTCTAGAACTTAAAATGGAACATAATACATACAAAACATTCTGGTTTAACCATAAAAATGGTTTCATGACCAGATTGATGGTATAAATGGAAGAAGAGAGCATGTTGTTTTTGAAGGTGATAAATTATCACCACAAGAACAACGTTCTCTTTAATAAAATAAAAGGAAGATGGATAGGGTGTGGGGTGATATAATATAACATTAGAATCATAATATTACAGTATATATATAATACTGGATTTACATAACAATTTGGATCAAGATAGGTAGGGAGAGATCAAAAAGG
This sequence comes from Viscum album, assembly GCA_963277665.1. Taxonomy (NCBI): domain Eukaryota; kingdom Viridiplantae; phylum Streptophyta; class Magnoliopsida; order Santalales; family Viscaceae; genus Viscum; species Viscum album. Next base: position 1,033,451,056 of record OY728150.1, read on the forward strand.
AACTTGAACTTGAAAGGAAATTAAAGGAGATGAGAGAGAGAAATTACCTTTAGAATCCTTCTCTTGAGATCCTTTTTAAGGAAGATAGGCTTGGTATTTTGATGAGACGAGAAGATTTTGGACGTGGGGGATGAGCTAGGGAAGGTGTTTGGGCAGAATTTAGAGAAGGCTTGGAGCTTGAGAGGTGTGAGGAAAAGAGGGAGTGAAGGGTGGCTTTTATAGTGGAGGGGAGAGGGGTTTCATTAATATAAAATTGATTAGTTTATTAATTTCACCTAAGGCAAGGAATAGTGAGTATTGGATGACTAAGAATAGTAAATAAGACTTTTGAATTCGGGATTAGGGTGCTTACATCACTTGTGATGTCAGGAATAGTGGGTTTTAATTAAAATGTATTTATAAGATAAATTAATGTATTCTACTATTCATCAAAAATTCAAGTATCTCAGAAAAATCCCAAAATTTCACCCCAACCATTTTTCGACGTGTAGAATCCAAAAATGAAGTCCATTTTTCAAAAATAATTTTCTAAATATAATTAATTTAATATTTAATTAAAATCATAATTTACTTAAAAAAATAGTTTTTAAAATTAAAACTGATTTTGCAGTTCTTTCAAAAATTACTTAGGGTCTTATAAAATTATCTAAAAACTATTAGACATTGATTCAATAATTTATGAAAATATTTCAGGAAAATTAATATTCTTTTAAATTAATTAATTAATTATAATTAATTATTTATGACTTATAAAATACCAAAAATGTTTACTAAGGTCAAATTATCACTTTCTATGATGTATAAAATTTATTTTATTATTCATAGGTAATGTTACTCTTATTTAATATTCATAAGGTTCATATTACTATTCATAAGGGTAGGTTACTATTCATAAGGGTAGGTTACTATTCACCAAAAATTATTTTTGTTTCATTAGCCTCCAAAAACTATCTTGAACACAACCGTGTATATTGGATTATTAAAATTCCAAACATAGGGGTGACAAAATTATGTTTAAAGGTCACTTATCACTTAGTAGTTCATTATTTTGTGTTTTTATGACATATATATAAGAAGGGAATTTTCCATTGAAAAATTTTGGGTCGTTACATACTCGACCATTGAGGAAGTACTTGAGGCATTGGTGATATGATGACGGGACCTCCGCGTACAGGTGGAGCCATGGTCTGCCCATCAATGCACTGTACGCGGTGTCCTGGGAGACAACCATAAACTCTGTGATGGAAACTAGGCTACTGAACTGGGTCTTCAAATAGATCATACTGATTGGGGTCTTCTCTATCCTATTGTTTCCCTGGATTCTAATGTCGGAGGGAGTTATGTCATCTTTGGATAACCCCAGCTTCTGTAGTGTCCGCATCAGGATGAGGTTAACCCCAGGGCCAGTGTCAGCAAGACAGTGAAGAACCTCCACACCATTAAATTGGTTGGTGATGTAAATTGGGAGTATGTTCCCCTATATAGGGGAGCCTTCATCTTCTCCAGAAAATAAAATGATGTCCCGCCATTCAGAGTTCTCGACCGCTTCAGCATGAAAGGCTTCTGCAGCTGCTACCTCCATCTCAAACTGGAGGGGGCTTCTTAGAGCCTCAGCGAGGGTTTCACGCACATCTGACGATAGGAGAAGGGCCTCGAGGATAGAAAGTCTCTCTTGAATGGTGGAAATGTCATTGTGGACACCATATCTCCATACCGGGTGCAAAATTCTGCTTATAGGAGGCCACTTTTTGATAGGAGGCAAGGCAGGCCGTGCCGGCTGGACCAATGGCTGGATGGTGTTGGGCGTGTCCCGCTGTTCACTAGTCCAAGCCCGGAGAGTAGCTACAGGATGGGGGCCGGGTGACTGAGACCAGCCTATAGTGGGGCGAGGCTAGTCGCAGCATGGTCGATGTGGCTCTGCCAGATCCAACAATACAAATGGCGGTGGAGGCAGGCCTGATGAAACTAGAAGAAGAGGCTATGTGTGCTGAGCTCTGCATTAGGCCTACTGTTTTGTCCTAGTGGAATGAATGACCTGGATGGAGATGCCAAATGATGTGCTCGATGACCCATATGAACATGGATATGCCGACGTTGGCATCAGCGAGGGATATTGGGGAGGTTCGCCTGGTGCTCCCCGTCATCGGGAGTCATATAGGGGTTTACGAACTAAACCGTATTAACCAAAATGTACACTTGACTATAAATTGAAGAGTCATCCACTACTTTGTGGATTTTGAGAGGAATCCCCATCTCAGGGGGCTTGAAGTCGCCGAGAGTGTGGGATGACGATGGCATTGGTGGGGCACATTGCTTTTCCTTGTGTCGCCGATGCTTGTCCTTCTGGGAAGAGGTCGGCTAAGATGATGATGTCGTAGTGGTGGATGTGGATTCTGAAGGCTCCAGCTAATTCAAGAACGCACGGATGATACCATGTTCATGGGAAACCATTTTGTGAGCCATCTAGTCATCATACTTCTGGGACCTGCCATTGGAAACTTGATGCCACTCGCCTTCGTCATCAATTTCACTATCTAGCCTTACAATGACACCTTCCACTTGTGTCGAGGCTAGGCCCTGCCTGACTATGTTGGTATCGATCTGGTCTTGAAGCCATTATTTTAAAACATATCACAACTTGAGGGTGTGCCCCAGGATCCGATGATAGGGGTTGTAGTTGGGGTGATCAGTGAGGTTCACCTCCTCTTCCCTTCTACACTCTGGAAAACACACGATCCGTTGGTCCAAGACACTTCTAAAATTGTCGAGAACCTGATTCTTGATGAACGAGTAGGTCCGGTTTCATCTGTCCAGAAAGGGGGCCCTAGGGGCATGGCCTTGACGACGAGCTAGAGGAGCCCATTGAGGAGGCGGACCCTGATTGTCCTGCCTCGGTGGTGGCGGTGCACTACACGAGGCACCTTCCGATTCTAGGCAAGATGTTGCTGGGTTGGAGGTTGTGCATGTGGTGGGGGTCCTTTGAGAGGTTTTTGGGGAGGTTCCACTGGTAATAACTCCATCTGTCATGGGGCCCCTATTTGGGTCACTGTGGCAGGCTCAGCTCTGACAGCCCTTTTTGCAGGAATTGCGGGAGGCAACGGACGTGCCAGGCCAGACTTTTTCAGAGCTTCCTCTAGGTGCTGGGACATATCGGAGAAGTATCAAAACCCTTCAGGGTAGTTCTGGGTGATTAGAGAGGGAACAAGTTCTATATTGATGTTCGCTTATACACATCGTCAGTAATTTATCCTCAGTCTGTGGCATGTCAAAGGAGTATGTGAGCCATTTCCACTAGGCGATAATGTCCGAAACTCACTCATCAGGCCTTTGTTTAAACTGGAAGAGGTCTACAATGCTGGTTTTCTTCGTGGTGGAGCTGAACTGCTAGAGGAATTGCTTGCAAAGTTCCTCCCAACTAGTTACATATCCGATGGGGATATGGTTGTACCGGACGAATGTAATCCCCTCCAATGTCTGAACAAAACATCAGAGCATGGTAGCCTTCTGTTATGCTAGAGTCTCTAACATGGGCCCACACCTTGAGTTGAAGTAAGACAGGTGCTACAGCAGGCCCCCTGTCCCTTTAAACGGGGAGAAGGTAGGATTCTCGAAACCCAGAGGTGCTGACATATCATCCACCCTTTCCGCATATGGATTTCCATCAGGTTGGATTTCCACCTGTCACATTTCTAACAGCTCCAGGCGAGCAATGAGTGTCGCCATTAGATCATCAAGACAGGGGTCCTTGCCATTATGGGGATCCAAAATCACGAGTGCGTTGGTAGGGTCTTCAACGAGGTAAGGCGGCTCAGCGACTCGTGGAGCGGCTAGTGGGGTGACCTGCTGGGCAGCTTGGGGAACCCGAGTTGGGTTTTTTGGATTGCCGCACCATTATAGAGGGGTTTAAGAGACATACCACACTCTCTTTCTAGGAGCTATGGATTCATCCATGTCTGAGGGAGCAGCATGATCAAGGTTTCCAAAGGGCAGCTCGCCGAGGGGAAGTTGTTCCTGCCCCTGAAGTACTGGCCTATGATTTCCATAGTTGGCCTATCAATCTGTAGAGCATTCAGCCAAAAGTTCATCAACCAAATTCACCTACTTGACAAGTTCATGGTGCAAAATGGCCTTCTCGGGGGCATCCCTCATATTCTTCACAGAGGCAGATGGGTCGTAGTGTTTGGCAGCTCCGACGTGCTCTTTTCCCTTACCAGAATTTTTGTGGAGTACCAATGCCTCGGTGGGTTCAGGGAGACCAAGTAGGATCCTCTCCTGATGAATAATCCTTCCCAATGGGTCCAATTGTGGTGGCACGCCCTCAGGGGGTAAGTCTCTATTAAGGATCTCTATCTTTTCTTCCTCATCCACTATGTCAGCCATGTTGACCAAGACACTTCCAGGAGGCATGTCTTCAATATCGCTGAGCGAGACTGGCTACCGCCGGATAGGACTAAAGAGGAGGGCAGCATACTTCCCCCAGCAACATATTTACACATAGGGGGTAGCGTCTATGATAATTTTGTAGAGTAACTTGATACTCAGAAGACATTACTGCTAGAGGGCCTCACGACAACCTGGTGACTTGGGGCGTTGGGCCACAGGGAGTGCGGCCAAATCGACTAGACGACATTGCTCGTTGATTTCTTCTAAATACACTTCGCTCCTGGGATAAACCACTCACTGATGACAAGGACTAAAATATGTCACCCGTAGGGTGTGGTAGAAACACTAAACTTCTTCTGGGGTGAGGGATTTCGGTATGCATGAAATTTAGTGCTACAACGGGCTAGAACATCTTGGGAATGTGGTCCGCTGTGAGGATTTTCCATAAGCCCCTCGACTCAGATTCAGGGTATGGCCCTTGATTGCCCATTCATAAACTGGGGGTGGTTGAGGAACCAACAGTGGTATTGAGGCAGACTATTGGGATGGCAGTCTGGCCGATGTAGAGTATAACGAATGGACTAACTGGGCACCAAATCTCAAGTTGTCCTCTGAAGAGTGTAGTGACCTAGCAGCCACATCACGATAAGATAGGATGACAGCCATAGTTCCTGGTTTAGGTTCTAGGGATACTGGTGAAAGGTCACGCTAGTTCTCGCCCACCATGAGTCCCTAGAATTGTTTTTTATGATCTCTTGTAGAGGGAGAGAGCGCTTTTGGTGACGATGGTGGTGATTGCATGTCCATAACCTGTGAGGCTGCCAGATTTTTATCCTCCTAAATATACCTGTGGATGGAGGCGGTAATCCTATAGACCGTGCATTCTGGGAGTACCGGGCTGATGCACCTCATCCATGCCCCATCGCTTGATTCTATTGAGCAAGTGGAGGGTTCCCACAATGATTCTCACTCCGCCTCGGAGTCTAAAAAGTAGACCGATTTGATATCTGTACATTCCTTCCATGAATCATTCTTATGGTAGCAACGACCCACCTTCCTTCCCCAGGATGGCTCTTCGGGACAGAGAAAATTTTTCACATGAGCTCCTTCTGTTGCACTGGTGTTGGGGCGGAGAGGGATTCCACCCAAGAAAGCCGGGGTGCGAGGAACACCAAGACAAATGTCAAAGGGGACATGGGGAGGACCTCAATTGGTAGTGCTGGAGTGGGAAAGACCTCCGCTGGATGGGGAAAAGCATGGGGAGGAACTCCATACTTGTTTTCCCTGGATACCTCAGTATGAGGAGGGTCCTTGTACCGGTCTAGCTAAACATGTGTAGGACCTCCCTATTGGGTGTGGGTGGAGTGAGGGTGGCCTTCACCCCTCTGGTTTATGAGGCAAGGAATACTTTCTCCAACTCCTAAGAGGACGCGAGGAGGCTTCTGAAGTTATGGAGTGACCAGATGTGCAATTTCCCTACACCGGTGGTCGGGAGAGGAGAAATGACTCCATATCCATTTTGAGGGCACGTGAGAGGCTTCTGTACCGAGTATCACTGTCATGGAGAAGACAATAATTTGGATATATGGTGGAAAGGTGGCAGACCTCCATGATGAGCCACAATGCGGGGAAAGCCTGCTCTCTCTATGGTAGTGGTAAAGGGAGGACATCTGTACTGGATGACATTACTGCGGGTTAGCCCGTGGCGACCACTGCTCATGTCGGCGACCAAGAGAGTCGACCTAGCCTACCCATGGGGTGGTTGGGGCCTTTATCCTAGTCGGGAATATAAGCTCCCATGCTAATTTTATGCAGGTAAATGATGATATGTGTATGTGGTGGCTCAGGACTATGTAGCTGTCAACATTGACACCCCTTAGCAGGCATCCTCCCCAGCTTGCGCCCGACGCTGGCGTCGGGTCGGATGTACCGGGGCCGGTGGTGTAGGTACCTAGCTTACCATCTCCTCATCCAGCAAGATCGGGTGGCAGCGCTAACGTAGCAGGGTGGGAGCCCTAACAGGGAGCCCCTGGAATGGGACTCTGACCGGGCTGGGCCGAACATCACCTGCCTTATCAGCGTAAGGTATGGAGTCATCAAAGTGTTCTGGGGAGACGCCCCCAAAATGGTTATATGTTTGCGTAGGGAGCAGCGGCTCCCTGCACGGCCCTCGGTGGCAGTATTGGTGATGAGGCGCACATGCATTCAGATCCAGGCGGGCCACATCTCGAGTCAGGATTATGTCATCCTCCTCGTAACGGTGCACGACGTCATTGATTACCCTCTATTGAATGGCCTCATATGGAGAGAGGGGGAATGGGTTCCCCATGGTCGTAGATGTCGAGGATGTCATGGAAGAGGTGAATCTACGTGGAACAGCCGTGTTGGCGTTTCCCATGCCCCTGTGTCGATGGGTAGGTGGTGATCGTATCCATGGAGCAACAACTTGATTCCTGAGACAAGGGAGATTAACTCGTCAGTGCTAAAACAAAAATGAATTGATAGAAAATGCCCCAGTTCCCATCTCGTCATCTATGGCTAGCAAGAGAGATCCATGCTGACAATGTCGCATAACGGGATGTCCAACGTTCTACTGCCTAAAGATCTGGTGACTTTCACTCCAGACCTGCTATTTACTTAGAGGGACCTGGTACAAGATAACTAGCTCTAGTGACAAGATAATCCATTGATGCCTCAAACTCTACAAGTATAAATGTTAAGGAGAAGATATTCATATCGAGTTCACCATTTCTATTTTCGACACTTTTTTCGGGGCATGTGCATCCGTCTCTTTTGGGGGGATGGTGGCGTTGTCTGTTACTCTGCATTCCTGATTTCCAAAGGTGGGCGGCATTTGCTCCTTATTCAAGGAAATTTGCTCCATGATTGAATTGGGATGATGGTTTTTCATTTCTTACATCCATGTATTCCTCCTTGGAACTCTTCACCTAGTCAACATCTCCCTTATAGATTTAACACGTTGTTCTTGAAACTCTTCCTCGGGACATATCTTCATGGACACCAGTTAATTAAATTGCTTCTGTCCGGACATTCCAAGAGGTCTAGTCAGGGTATCAACCTTCGGTCAGGGGGGGTAGTCACGTTGGGCATCACTGGCTTGTCTGGATGCTAGGAAACTGGTGCGTCTATCTTCTATCCCTTATTATAGGTCTTCTGGAGGGCGCGAAAGCCCGAGGAATCCCACATCGTATGTGGGAAATCATATCCCATGGGCATGTATCTGAGGTTTTCCTCATCTTCCCTTGTTTTACATAGGTTATTCCGCATGTTTAACGTCTAGAAGATATAGATCAGACTAATTAGAACCCTGACTAGAGTGGATCATATGGGTGAAACCTCTAGAAGGAACACTGATGTTTGGGCCAAAGTATGTTTTACATCCCAATCCCTATTGAGGGGAATGGGGAATGAGATGGCATGATTTCACTGTGATGTGGCGGCCTGGATAAGAATCACGATGGATGATGTGTGGATGAATGAAGTGGAGGGGGAATGAAATAGGAACATCTAAAAAGGGATGTTTAAGTTGGTCTTGAGCCTTAAAGAGACCTCCTACGTATCCCTGTAACAGGGAATCAAAGTCCACGTAGTTCGGTGAACATAGTTCATCTTAACAACAACTTACCACTGAATGGAGTGACAATGACTTACCACTAAAAGAGCCTGACAACGACTTACCACTGAATGGAGTGGCAATGTCTTGCTATTGAAAGAGTATAAAAACGGATTATCGCTAAATGGAGTGACAATGACTTTCCATTGAATGGGGAACAAAAAGTGGAATACAGTTTAACATCATGCTAGATGGGGGTGGACTGACATGAAGTGGTCGGGAAAATTGGTTGTTGGGATTGAACCTCAGGGAGGCTTCCCACATACCCTTCCTTGGCAAGGATCAAATTCCACATAGTTTGGGTATGGGGCAGGAGTCAGTGAACCAACGTGAGTGTGGACCTGGGGTCCAGGTGGATGGTGGGCTTGAACCTCGTGGATGCTTCCTATATACCTTTCCTTGGAAAAGATGAAAGGCCACGTAGTTCAGGGTAGGATTGGTGTGTAACGTCTTACCACTGACTGGGGAAACATCATCTTACCACTGATTGGGGTCCATAGTTTGACGTCATGCGGGATCGGGGTGAACCAACATGAAGATGGTTGGAGTGATCGAATGTTGGGCTTCAACCTCATGGAGACTTCCTACGATCCCTGCCTTGGAAAGGATCAAAGACGTCGTAGTTGAGGTTGGGTTTGGTGAACTGACATGAATGGGGTCGGAACGGCTGGGTGTTGGGCTTGAACCTTGTGGAGGTTACTATGTACCCTGCCATGGAAAGGATCCAAGAACATGTAATTCAGGTTGGGTTTGGTGAACTGACGTGAAGGGGTTCAGAACAACCGAGTGTTTGGCATGAACCTCGTGGAGGCTTCCTACATACCCTGCCTTCGCAAGGATCAAAGACCTCATAGTTCATGTTGGGTTTGGTGAACTGAAGTGAAGGGGGTCGGAACAACCATGTGTTAGGATTGAACCTCATGGAGGCTTCCAACACACCCAGCCTTGGCAAGGATCAAAAACCTCATAGTTCAAATTGGGTTGGGTCTTACACTATAGAATGCCCGGAGATGATTTCATGGATGATGCTTACTCTAAGCCCATGTGAGTCATGCTTAGTGTGAGAAAAAAGAGGCAGTAAAGACCTGATGATCACGTCACGAATCGCGTGTCTTTGGGAAGTAGACTCGGGTTATACGTAGTTGGCGGCCAAAAGAGGAAACACGGGATTACATGTGGTTAGCAGCCCATGGTGATGGAGATTGGTACTTACTCCAGGAGTGAGGCACGAGTGTTGAAAAAGACCATTGGGAGAGGGATTTGGTACTGAAGAAAAGATGGGTCCGGCGTCCCCCCCCCCTCTGGTCCTTGGGACTGAATAAGAAAAGAGTTGCATGGATGCTGCCTCCTCCAAGAAAAGCTAGGGTCTTACATCATGGTGGTTTCCCTTTCCCCACGGGGAGACTCCGCTCCGATAAATAGGATCTCATTCCAGGTGAGGAATGTTCTCACACCTGTGTAGACCAGTAGTCGTGCAAAATGTCTATGGTAGGGGCACCCCGTGTGCGAGGCCCGGGGAGAGGTCACATTTTAACGACATGTGCTGAGGAAAATGGTGCTTGGTTGTTTAACGTCCTGCAGCTCAGAAGAGGTGGGTTTCCTCCGCACCCCTAGGACTTACATTACCGGTGCCCTCTGCATCTTGTTGAAGAGAAGGGAAAAGCAACACCGTGGCTAGCGGGTGTCATTGAGAGAACCATTGGAGGGTCCATGTTAGCATGGATATGTGAAGAAGCGATAGCCGTTAGGGTTCCTATGTGAAGAAGCATGAGGCGAAGCAATGAAATGGGAAGTATCTTCCAAGGGACATTGAAGTTACTTCACACAAACCTAGAGGGTCATATGAGAAAAGAGTGTATGGAGAAGGTATTTTGGATGCGGGAGGCACCCAAAAATCATGCCTGGAAGAGGGGAATTATGGGTGCACAAGGAGGGAGGTTTGCGCACAAAAGGCCGCGACGGCTTGCAAAAGGAATTATGCAAGCAAAAACAGCTGGGGCAGCACGCAAATGGAATTGCGCGCAATTGAAAGAAATTGCACATAGTGGAAGAGGCTCGATGTGATTTGGACGAGGATAAAGCCCAAGTGGCCTCACGCAATGGTGGACCACCGGGCGACCGGGTGCAAAAAATTAAGTACCTAATATCAATCTTTTGTTCACACGAGATGTGAATTTCGTGCCGAAGAGATGGTTCAGATTCTTCATCCCGGAAGTTGAAGGGGTGAGCTTCTATTTATAGGTGTGCACAGATCCGTCCAAAAAGCGGCATGTGCGAAATATTGTTCACCAGTGTCAGCAATGTTAAAATTAAAACGTGTGGGGTGATGGAGCATACCTTTTTGCGCCTGTGGAAAAAACTCTCTTGAATCCTACAGTTTTTCACGTGGGACTGATTTTTTCACACGCCGCTGAATTTTTTCGCACGGCCCCTAGTGCCCCCCAGAATGGATCGCTGGTTACAAATATCGCTTCGATTTTCCGCGCCCAAAGCTTCTCCAACCCTTGAGCATTTTTCGGCATCTACAAATCCCCCCCCCTCATAATCAGATCGTTGAGGGGTCGTAATGTTCGGATTCTGAGGGAAACGCCGAGATACAGGACCCCCTAGGGCCTGCGCGCGCTCAAAACTGGAGCGGTGCGAAAAAAAGATCCGAGCATGCAATACACTTTTCTCACATGCTCGGAAACCCATCTCTGGGCCTATAAAAGCCTTGAGATTCCCTCATTCCATATGGATTTTCTCATGCGATAATCTAGGAGCTCTCGCGTGCGAAATATTTCTTCCACCCTGCGCGAAAAAACGCTTCGGTTGTGAGAAATTCACCAAGGTCAGCCTTCTTTTTACGCGCAAACTCATGATTTTCCATGCTAGATACTAATATTTTTTGCTCGCCTCTGATTTTTCGCACCATCTTCTAATTTTTCACGCCAACCATTTAAGACCATGCCGGTAGAATAGAGCTGCCAATCGAGATGACGTTGAGAGAGAAGTTGTGTTCGCTGCTCGAAGGGCTGAGATGGTCGCCAGCCCCGAGTTTTATGGCACCCGAAGGATCTTATCTAGAAACCATACTATTTTAAACATGTTGACCCCCACCAAGAAAGAGTATTCACTATTTTCCAACCTATCGATATTGGACTTCGGTATCATGGAGGCGGTTCTCGTGCCATGATTTGAATTCAACACACCGCGGTCATGGGTGGCCCGCGAGGACGACCTACCTCGGTATAATATCACCTACAATGTCCATCCTGCTAGAGAAAATAGAAATATGGACATTTACGCAGTGAATCCCCAGACCAGGACTATTTTGGGGAGTGACCCTGTCGCGGAGAATTCTCTGGCCCTTTAGGCAATCACCTTCTCTCAGAGTGTTACTGGCGAGACCCAAGGCTGACTGCAGGATTGAGATTTGCGATCTGGAGGCAATTTCACCAGTGAATGGGCCTGGGAAAATTTTTTATGCCAGATGTGTGACCAGTTTGGGGCGAAACTGTAGCACATCGGTTTTTTCGAGGTGGTGTGGACGTTGCAGTATCATTTCTATTGCCGACATGATCTCGGGTTAGATTTGTTTACTCGATGGTCCACTGATACCAATAGATTCCATCTACATCCTGGGTAAGTTGGTATTATCCATTCAAACGGTCATTTCATCGGGGGTATCCATTTGGATGGGCACCAATATGGTGAATTCCTCCCACCAAGGAACATCTGGGGAGATGGATCACGAACCCCTATGCTGACATGGCACCTGTTGGAGCTGGATATGGAGAGGCTGAGGGATTAGGAATTTTTGAAGGAATTCACTTATAGGAAATGGCTTAGCTTTTTCCTACAAAGAGATCTGGATGTCAAGATATCAGGGTGAGGTAGATGGTGTCCGACCATGGCACAAAGGAGAAAAAGTGTATCATACTAGAGGATCATGAAGGTGGGGGATTATTAGTCTTGGGGCTTTAGCATAAATGAGATTCGAGACTTGAGCGTTTAGTATGCCAAATTTCATGCCCCATTTTTGAGTGGGTGGATCTTACCGATGAGGGATGCAAGGATGGGAGTTCGTCCAGGGACCTTGGTGATGGCCAACATCCTGGCCGCCAATCAAAGATTCAATCTGAGAGTCCCCATGTTGACCCATCTGTATGCCATTTTGGGATGAATTTCGAGAGGAGGGTCACTGAGGAGGATCAGTGGTCCCTTCCAGATCTTTAATGGTTGGGTCGTGGCTCATTGTAGCGGGTATACCTATATTAACAACATTCATCATCCTGGTAATGGCCCACGACCTTCCTTGCTGAACATCGCCAGGGTCATTCCATTGACGCTCAATGAAGAGGGAGTAAATATTTGATTCAAAAATCATGACAACTTCCCTTTCATCCCATTCCCCACCCCAACTGGCCAGATGATAGATAATGGGAAAGGCTCACTAGAGCAAAGGGAATACATACAAAGCATCAGAGGTGGGGTGCACGTGGCCTAGATTGATAGGAAGATCTTTTGTGATCCCTACGTGTTGTCCAGGTTCACCAGGTAGTTCGGATGCCTACATCGAATGCCGATGAATGTGCACACAGATGTTCAGGAGGAAATAAATCCATGTGTTCTTTGTCAAATGTGGCTGATGTTCACAGCCCATGTTTCTGGTGACGTTATCACATTTCCTCCCACCGGAGTAAAGTCCGTCTTCTCAATTGAATATGTCAAACATTTGGCCTTAACATACCCTGAGGGGTTTTTTCAAAAGCGAGTTCTGAAACTAAAGGTATCCAGTGTAGAACATGGGTGGCAAGAGAGCAGATATGGTGCTGTTTGGGGGGAAATGTCAGAAGCATGTCAGGCAACTGGGCCAGCACAAGTCGGGACTTCAGTAGTGGGGACGTCACGCGGCGCAGCCGTGCCCTCAATAGCAAGGGGGAGAGGGGCTTATGGAGTGGTCATCAAGCTTCCGGTGAATCATATAAGGTATCTTCTTCAACCGTCCAATGACACAATATTTCTAGCTCTGTGTTCAACCTAGATGACCCTACAACAGTCGATGGGTACAAAAGCTTTTTGGAATAAGATAGTACGAGATGGAATCCAGCTGCCGGAGGTTGGACTCATTCGGGTTGTCGACAGGGTGAATTTTCATATTCGGCATGCATATCTGACGGCCATGGATGTGTATGCCTGCCAACAGGGTCGACATGAGTATCCATCTTTCTTGCTGAAAGTAATGCTCGGCTAGGAGCATGATCCGGAAAAGATGTAGTCATAGGATGATGACAACGATGATGATCCGGAGGGAGATGAGACAGAAGAGGAGGTAGAAGGAGATGGAAAATGTGGGGGTGAAGAAGAAGAGGAGCCAAAATCTGTAGGTTCTCAGGGGGCATCCCACCAAGGGAGTCTCTGGTTGATTGACGAGATCATTGGCTCTGATGTAGATATAATTGAGCTGCTTGAGGTATGTCTCTGACCTTGTCTATCCCTTCCCACTCATTATTTTTTATAGCCCTCAATCGGGTCTCCTCATCCTGTTCAGAAGCATATGGGTTCCGACCAAGGGTCTCTATTTGAAGGGGAGGAGGCACCGATAGAACAAGGCGGGGAGACGACACCCATTATTGAGCTGATGAACGCCGAGGGATCCCCTATAATTGAAGCCCCTGTAGATGCTAGAACACTGGAGGATAATGATTTGGGATCCTGTAATTTCATTAATTCAACGCAGGTATTTACCATTAGAGACCTCAATTGATTAGGGTGTTCATTTTTTGTGCAGTAATCACAACCTTGGAGGCTCGACGGGCTTCTGAACCCAGGTCATCCGCAATTGATTCAACTGAAAATGTGTCGTCCCATTCAGGACACAATTCTCAAACTGAGTCTGCCCTGACACTTGGTGAGAAAAGGACTATGGACATCAGTGGTACCAATGTTGGGGTGGGGCCGGAAGTTGACGAAGAAACTACCAGAACCGAGGAAAGAGAGGAAGGTCACTAAGGGGTTGAAGAGCCTAACCCCTTGGGAGGAACACCCGAAGAGGACCCTAATGCTAGGCTGTTGGTTGATTTCCCCAACTATCAGCCCCCAGACCCCGAAGAGATTGATGATTCTGACTCGTAGGTGGCCGAGGAGAGCTGCATGACACTATGAAAAGGTGGAAGTGTATCAAGCACTTTCTCGGTCAACCTCAGATGGAATGACTAAAACGGATGGGGTCACTCCACACCTGTCTGCGCTTTCTCTGTGCTGGAGGTGTGGATTCTCAATGCCTTCATTGAATGGTCCGCAACTATATGGCCGAGAAGATGCACGAGGGCAGCCGATGCTCCGGCATTGCCCAGTGTCGGGAGGGCTCACGGAATACCCAAGCATTCATAATGGTAGACCAAGAGGCCTGAATCCTTGAAGTACATGTCAAAGAAAAGTATATATTCATCACAAACTGTTCGGAGCTTGTGGATCAGGTGAGGGCCCAACTGGTAGACGCCCAAGAGAAACTAGTGGAAGTGGTTCACAAAATGACCGATCTTTAAACTGAATAGGTGCAAGCATAGGCTAGGGTCCATGGACTACGCTATGTGGCCACTGATGAAGAGAGTGTCCTCAGGGGGTGGGAAGCAATCCTGGAGGCTACCATCCAAAATGTAGCAGTGCTGGAATGATCCATCCAAGAAGATGACCCTTAAGGGCCCTATTTTTTCCAAACTCATAAACTCATTTCTCATTACTGGTTCTTATTCTGTATTGCATGTATGGATAAATTTATTTACTTGTTCATTTGATTTAACACATTTATAGACAATCTTGAAATAAATAGGAATCCATTCCTAAGATCAAGCAGGATGCACCCAATGTGAGAAACATGGGTTGTTTGTACTATTACATCGTTTGATCGTGGGAGCATCAATCAAGCATCGGGCATTTGAGATTCGAATAACAAATCTTGATTTCTAATAAGAGAAGTGGGAGGCCCGATTAAAGGATGAGTTCCTCAAAATAATCAACATATTGTCTACCCAATGTGCACTAGTGCACGAGCGAGGTAGCGTCAGGGGCATTAGAATCAATCCAATCATAGGGGAATGGGAAATGTAAATCATGATACCCCATATTTGGAACACTACATAGGTGGCATGACAATAAAGGATAACTATTGACCATGTTCAAAAAACATTATCCATTTTATATTATCCTGAAATAGGGATGCCCAATGAGGGCCGACCACTGATCATGTTTGAAACACGAGGCTTGACTCAGAATGTCACCCATTAGTCTTCCGGAATGTTGGCCCTGGACAGTAGGCAAGCCATAGGCTGAGTATCCCTACTGTTAGGGGGGATGATTTAGATGTTAATGTGGACGGGAGTTCAAATAAGGGGCATGAAAAGCATGGAATGTGGAGTGAGGGTTTGTTCAAACTGAATCCAACACTCTTGAATTTACTCCACCATGGTGGAACCACATTAGATGGGGGCATCATCCTGATCATGGATCATTCTTCATTTAGACAAGACATCTCTGGAGAGGGAGTTGTCGCTACCCAATGTCATTGTAGGGCATCCCGAACTTGTTCCGGGAAAAGATGCTATTACATGGTTCCCCCCAAGGGGTTAAGCCAGGGGTCTAGAAATGAGGAGGAACATGATTTATGATTCCTGGGGCCAGACCCAAGGCAAAATGCCTGGGTGTCTCTATGTATCCCATGAGGATGGGAAACAAGCCATATGTAGTTCGGCAAGATGTTGTGTAGTTTAACATATTGCAGAAAAGATGCAATGTGTTCTTAGTTTATGGTCATAAATCTTAGACCATGGATGGTAGGAAAGGTGGGAGACACATGGTGGGTTAATTATAAAACCCAACATGAATGGGAACCTAGGGTTTCAAACACCACGTGTTCCCTAGAAAGGTTTTAGGTTGAGGGACCAGAAATAAGAGTTATGTTGGGCCCATGGAGGAAGTGGCCGAGCGTTCCTAAGTATCTCATGAGAATGAGAATCAAGCCATATGTTGTAATAAGGGGTGGCATGGTAAGGTACCAGTTCTGAGGATAAAAGGGTGTATGAGTATGGCCCTTGCACCAAAAGAAGTGGTATTTGATGTATCTTGTTTATCCTTCAATGTGAATGAATTTTCTTGTGTGAACCGACAAGACTAGGATAGAATGTCCCGACATCGCTAAAAGAATCATGCCAAAGGAAGGAATTAACACACAATATGGTGTTTGACTGATACCAAACATGATGTCCCTTGAGTGAGGACATCACTATGTAGTGCCATTTTTCATCGTGCAACCATGACGATATTGACTCATTTTAAGGTCATGTGATGGGACAAACCACACATTTTAACATCGTGCAACACAGACGTTGTAGAAACATGGCTAAAGGGGGAATACTCATGATGCAATAATGCATACCTGGAGTGAATGAGAACATGATCCCATACCACACCGTGCACAATTCCAAGAATGAAACCTTGGGCCAAGGGGCCAAAAAGAGGTAAGAGGGTAGGAAGTAGGAGAGGTTGGCTTTCAGTTAAGCTAGACCCAAAAACATGATGATTGGGTGCTCCTACGTATCCCATAAAGATGGGAATCAAGATATACGTAGTTCTCACAATGAGGAAATATGAAAAGTTCTTAGAGTAAGGTCTTAGAACATGGACCATGGAGAAGCGGGACTATTCCAAGTAAGAGCATACCTTACCCTGATCCCTAAGCCTACGTGAGTCAAACTCGATGTTGGAAACAAGGGTGGGTAATGTATTTGCGTTACGCGGAACACACTGAAAGGGGAAATTAGAATGGGGCCCTGAATGGTTTCCTTATCGCGCTTTCCTCTTCCTAACGTGATGACATGCACTAAGGAAAAGTACCAATTGGTTCTGAATTCTACCTGGAAATGATGAAGTGGACAGAGGTGTGAATCATGTAACTGACAGTTTGGGATTAATGGGGTTGGCATGACGATGGAGGATAATTGTTGACCGTGTTTGAAACAAATTATCCATATCATGTGACTTCAGGTGGGAACAAAAAATGAGTGTCAACAGCTGACCAAATTTGCAACGAGGGACTTGTATCAATTTGTTTGCTTGAAAACCTTGAGGATGTTGGCCCGTAATGGTAGGAGGGCCCTTCGACCTTGAATCCATGATATTTTGGGTTCCCTTTAGGTGTGAAATGTGATGGAAGCCCTAGTGAAGGGGAGAACAAAGCCTGAGAAATGCATGAAAGCATGTTCGGGAAGAATCTGACGCTCTAGGTACTGAACCAGGGTACTCACGGGCACACCGGTGAATCGTCGAAGAGGGTCAGTGGGGCTGACTAGAGGGTCGCCGAATCGAAAAGGATAATTATGGAACAACGGGATGAAGAAAACTCAAGAGAAGGAGGTACATGGTGTGGTAACTACAACACTAGACATGAGTGTGAATATAATCACATACCACACCATATATTCCTCTCTCTGGGGGAGTGTGGGCCAAGGGGAAAATATTCGGCTGGATGTAAAGATGAGATGCTCGGGCGGTCCTACAAATTCCATGAGGATGGGAATCAAGCCACACGTAGTTCTGGAAATGATGCACATTGAGGTAAGTAACCCAATGAGGGGGGGGGGGTATGACACTATAAAATTCGTAAATTTCAAGGAAATTTTTTTTCTTAATACTTTGAAATTTTAAGAGTCTGCGGTTTCTGACGGCACCTAATTCCGAGGCCCGGTGTGCCTGAAATCTTTTTCTGAACTATTGTTCGGGTATGTTCCACAAATGTATGTGCGGGTTTTTATATCTTTTTAACCGGTGCTCAGAATTGAAATATGAGGGCACCGATGAACTCGCAGCACTGGTATTCACTTAAGGGGACCTTTATCGCAATTTCATTTTCTCGGGAGGAGAAGTTAATTTTTGGGGATTTATATTGAATTAAAGAAAATTGTTGTAAAAACTTTTATTGTTTAAAGAGTTGGTTATTTCCTACAAG
The DNA here is from genome assembly GCA_963277665.1 of Viscum album. NCBI lineage: Eukaryota > Viridiplantae > Streptophyta > Magnoliopsida > Santalales > Viscaceae > Viscum > Viscum album. The sequence goes on from OY728150.1 coordinate 1,033,469,058, forward strand.
GGGGAGTTATAGGTAGGGCCCACACCCATATCACCTCCCATGAGAGGATTTAGTGTGGTGGGGCCCACACTAACCCAAATCCTTTCACCTCCCCTCAACTCCCTTAAACTCCCCATTAACTCCCCTATTTAATTCTAACTTTCCATCTCCTTCTCACTCCCTAAATTTTTTCCAACACTTTTTAATTTATGAATTGAACTCAAAAATTAATTAATTAAAGAGTATGAATTTTGAAATTCATGTGTGAATAAAATAATAACCTTAGCTATAATTTTTTTTCCCACTCGTTGTGTTGGGAGAAATTTGGGAAACATCTTGAGAAATAGAATAATAGTGTTCTTCTTTTGACGAAGAACATTTACTCTCTCCAACGAAGAACTCAAGGCCATGACCGTCATCTTCTTCATTCTTCTTTCTTCGCGTCAAGGGAGAAGACTCCACCCTCAAGGAACGTCCACTACATTCCTCCTCGGACGCATTATGAATTCAAAGAATCGACATCATCTTCCAATCCTCTTTCCGTAGTATGGAAAGATGAGCATTAGAATTAAGGTAGGGGTTTGTACAATTTTTATGTGAATATTTTGTATCCCCTTCTTCGTTGAATTTCTGGATTGTCATCGACCTTATTATTTCTCCTAACGCAGAGGGTGCAGGCCGAACAAACACGGCCCAATGACCCTGCGATGATTCATGAATATTTTGGCAGTGGAAAATGGAGGTGGAGGCGATCGAAGCGCGACCGAAGAAGAACCGGCCAGTCGTAGCCATCCGGGGTGGCGGAACCGCAGCGCAGCATGGCACCGCACTGCGGAGGACTACAGAGAACTACAGCCCGTGCTCTGCGGGAAAACCGGCCTGCTTGTCAGCCGTCCAGGTTGGAAGAGGTTGCGACACCCGCAGGTGCCACGCGGGAGGACATCGGACCGCCCGTGCGGTCCTCTCTCGCTGGTAAGACGGGCCGGCTTTGCCCAGCCGGATAGGAGGGTGGCGCCTCCGGTTCTGGAAAGCCCCCCCCCCCCCCCCGCCCGCCCCCGCATCGCTCGGCTAGCCGGGCTGGGCCGCACCATGCCTGGTCGGGCCGCGCCACGCCGTGCCCGTCCGTTCCTCACCGGGCTGGGTCATTCCACTTCGTGCCGGGCCATGAACCACTTGGCCAGGCTGACCCCATTACCGGGTCGGACCCACCGAACCAGGTTGGGCTGATCCGCCAGCCCACACGGCTTGACGGGCCGGGCAAGTTTCACATAAACGTGAATAACTTTAAGACCGCTCGTCTGATCGACGCGCCCTCTGCGCAAATGGGACCCTCGTGATGAAGGGGTCCTTTTTGCATTACTATAAGTGAGTTTTGGATGACTTTGGAAAACGGTCGGGTTTGGAACGAGCGTAATTCCAACTGGGCCTCTGGAACGGAAAATCCAATAACTCTCAGACCGGGTGTCCGATTGACGCGACGTCTATCACGTTGGGTTTCTTTTGATGAGATGTAATTTCGGGATACATCAACTCCAGACTTCATGATAGTTGATGTATCGACCCATTGGCTCGAGGAGCGGACCCTCCCAGAATCGAGTATGTTGTGTGGGGTAACCCTACAGCTGGCTACAACTGCGACGACTACCATTCTGGAATCCGCTGTGGGTTCGATGATGATGACAACTATACTGGAATCATCTGTGGGTTCGACAACAATGACTACTATACTTGTATTCTAAATGGGTCTGATAGTTTGACTTCTGTACTTGTATCCTGAGTAGGTCTGACAGAGTAGGTGGTCTAGTATCCTACGTGGGTTCGACAGCTTAGCTGGTCTAGTATCATATGTGGGTTCGACATCTTAGATGAATTAGTGACTACATCTGATCATCTCTATCGCTATACGAAAGATGTTTACCTATGTGAGCTGAGTCTTGACTTTCAATCATTATCATCGATGTGACTGACTTCAGTCCTGTGTGGAGTGTGTTGTGATTGGACTCGAGAGTTGGAGCCGAACTTTAATTGATAACATAGGTATATGTATGGTCATATACCTAAGTAGAGTTGGTTGATACTTCGTGATTATATATTTCTTCTGTGGTTATCCTTCGTGGATTCTGGGAGACCTTCGGGGGTCTCGGGGTCCCTACTGAGTATCGTATACTCACCCCTACATGGGAAAGCATGCACTACATTGTGTTGGATGCAGAAGACAGACGACACTGATCGCGGTGGAGGCATGTAGAGATGGACCGTACCCGGAGTTGGACCACTTGGCGAGACGTACACTGAGCGGATGACCAGAACCGATGTGATGAGGAGGCCATACGTACCCACCTTTCAGGTGTAATTTCTTGAGGACGACTCAGTGGTAGATGTTTTACTTAACTATAGTTGTACTAGATCTGTAGTTGTACTGTACTTACTATTGGGCTTGTATTTCCAGCCCCTTTCCTTTCAGCACTTACTTTTTTATTCAATATTATGTGTTTTCTTCTGTTGTGTACTCTGTTCTGTTTGTTTACTTTTATAAAGGCAATGCCTTTCCTTTTTATCAGGATTACGCCTTTGGTACTAGTCGACATCTCATAGCCTATGGAAGGTGGGCTTGGGCTAGTCATGGCACGGGCCCCGAGGATGGGTCTTGAAAAATTGGTATCATAGTAGTCGGTTATATCGCAGAACTCAGGACTCTGATCTATATTACTGTAAAGCAATAGTGATAAGAGTATTGAGTGTGGTTTTCAGTCCAGGGAGTCTAGTGTTGGTGTGGCAGCCGACGTATCCATACACCAGGACCCTAACCTCTGCTTTCCGACTTAGTGCACGAAAACACTGATTGCATGTGTGTTTCAGAAGTTTTCTTTCTGATTACTCTGTGTCAGCTCACCAGGTATATTGTTTGACTGTGGCGCACCTGTTTCTTTTTAGGATGCCCCATGAAGGCATCCAGCTAGGGTTCTGAGTTTTGTGCGAGATGATAGCCCATCGAGCGACGAGGCCTCGGTGCAGGGCCCGATCACAGCGGAGGCACCAACGATGTAACACCCCGAGATTTTAAGAGAAAAAATTATTTTTTTAATTTCATTCATGTCTTGTGTTTTACACTACACCAAATTGAGCTTTTTCTATATGCACAACCATATTAGCTTGCAGTATACACAACACTATTCTTGGCTCGTGTTACCCACAATTTCAAGTTCATTTTGTAGAAATTATTCTATGCAACATTTTTTATAGATTTTGTTTAATGTACAAATGAAATAAGTTTTGATTATTATATACACAACAAAAAAGAGATCATGGACTAAACGCAACCTTGACTTGGCGTGCGTTACATGCAATCACGACCTTCCTCGATAGCGTGTGTAGTACGCAATACCGGGTTTCACTAAACAATAATATATTGTTATAATATTATTAAGGAATAGCCATTATAAATAGTATTGGCTACATTTTGAATTTTATAACATTATTATTAATCTCACACATTTTCTAGAACATGGTATGAGAACAAAATAAATTTTTCGGGTAAAATAAGTATTTTTCTAAAAATGAAGTTTTGCCGCCTTTTGATGGCTCACCCATTTTACATATAGTTTTTGACATGTTTATAAGTTAAATTTGAAAAAATAAAATTATTCTTTGGAATCATGATATAAAAATTTAATTTGGATAAATTTTTCATATTATTCTGATAACTTTCATATTTTAATGAATAGTAAAAACACGCTATATTTTAATTTAAAACAACTTTTTTCATCACAATAATTTATATGTTTAGATTACCATTTTAATTGGTTTTAAAGTGTAATTAGAATATATTATTACCATGTAATCCAATTTTGGTCATTGGAATTAATTTCACTTTGAAATTGGACATAAACAAGTGTTGATCTTTTGATAGTTATTGTTTCTTAAAAACATGCTATTTGTTTTAATAAAGGGAATTACATTTATAAATAATTAATTCAACTTCTATGTTTTGATTTTGGAAAATTATAAATCATTTTTGAATTTGGAATATCAAATATATCCGAGGCTGAATTTTTGGTATTTTTCTGAAAAATATCAATTTTTGATGAATAGTGAAACCACTTAGTGGTAGTTAAAAAAACTGACTCTTTCATTTAAATTAAATATTACCACTTCTGTGAATTGAATTTCAAAAATCCGACATACATGTTTGTTATCAAGAAGTAAAATTTGGTTCAATAAGATGAAAATAATTTTTGGTGAATAGTAACTTTTGACATTTATTTACTACGGTTAAAGGTAAATAGGGTAATTCAAGGTTAAACAAATATTATAATAATTCAAAATTACCTTAACACTTGTCCTATCCTTCTTGGATGAGTAGTGGCAGACCATGGTCTTCCTTGGGTAGATTTTGGGACCCCATTGATCCACTTGGTAGTGATAATGAAAATTTGGATTAATTAATTTAATGTAAAGACAAAATAGACATTAACAAAAATCTTTTAGTAATTAATTTTTTATAAGGTGTTATATAAATTATCTTTTCGAATATAAATATTAATTGGAAATATAAAAAAAATTCCTACATGGTGGTAGTTTTTTTATAATTTTTACACAAGAAATAAATTAAATTAATTATGACACAATATTCATGCAGTATTTAGCTCGTTAATAAATTATTTAAATAAATAAGAATATAAATATTAAAATATTATCCAAAACATGTCCAATTATGATTGGATGAATTTATTTAGACCATGATTAATCTTATCTTCATCTTTAATAATTTATATACCTTTCGAAATAAAAGATATGTTTATAATAAAATACTATTTTCACACTTTCCAAAAGAGCCCCTACTCCCCCTTATAAAAAGAGACCATTTATATCCAATTATTCACACCTATCAAGCCATTTGGATCGTCCAAAATCTACCCAATTAAGCTCCCTAACTACCTCTCCTCCCTCTATAAGCCATACCTTAGGCAGAAGGCACTCCAAGAAGTCTTTTTGGTTCAAAACAAATGAAGTTACCAAAATTAAAGGTAACAATTTCTCTTAAATTGTTTTCTTTTATTATACTTCTAGAACCCCTAAACTATTTTTAATACTTTGTTTTATAACGACACAAGTATCCTAAATATACTAGGATGTTGTAATGAGAAGTATTAAAACTACACTTACACACACCTCCATCTAATGGATGAATAACATAATGTTTCTGTGGATGGAAAACTAACGCCTCACGAAACGATGATTATTCGACTTTCTCCTCTCGCCTCTCATGGTGGCCATTATGATGGAAATGTATTTATATATGATATATATTATTTTTATTATTTTCTTATGCTTCTTTAATTCCCTATTATATCAAGCCTTTAGGGTTTCCATTGTGGGTAAATACGATAATCTCATTTGAGGAAGTGCAGACTACCGCCCCCTTATAGTGATGTGACTCGTTAATGCCTTATGTGAGATCTATAAAGGACTGAGTTAATGATATTATATATGATATAATACTATAATTATAATATACCTGTGTATCATTATGTTTAATTACCATTAAAATAAGAAATAGAAATCAAAGTAGCGTTCATGCGTACGTACGGCTTACCGTCTCCATGAACGGTGCATTTCATTTCTTACCTCAAAATGTTATCTACTATTATAAATACATGTATATTATGGATATATATTATAAATATGATATCTAAATAATAAATATAATTCTGGATATAATGGACTATTGATCGCATGAACAACATGTAATTATAAGAAGTCCATTTTGGACTCAAGTACCAAATATCGATAAAGCGAACGTTATTAACTTAAATGATTACATAATGATTATAACATGGTAATTAGTGACATAAAAGGAATAATAATATTCAAAATGGTTCTTAAGAAATTATAAATTAACTTTAGTTTATTATTCTGAAGATTAAAGTACAATCGAGTCACGTCGGACACGGGGTAAGGGATAACTTTTCCAATCTCGTTTTTATCCGAGATTATTTATTCATAAGTATTTACTAGGGTTATATTTATCATTCATGTACATGTTTTCTAAAAATTGTTTCATGTATGTTTAAAGTCCTTTTTACTGATTTTTTATTTTTACCACATGTTATGGAAGGAGTCTTTCTTATGTTTACCATACAAGGATCTTTTTGACTTCTCCGAGAAAAGTATGAAGAGAATGTTTTTTTAACTTATATGGCATGAATGGATTTTTACGGTTTCATAACGCCTTATTTTCAAGAATCTTAATCTACAAGATTTCATGACTATTTTAAAAAAAATCCTTTTCTTTTAAAATTTCATGGCATTTTGTCAAAAGAAAATGATTTTGAAGAAGAAAGGATATTTTCCTCAAAAATCATTTCAAGTGTTTTATCAAAACCATTTTCAATCAAAGATGACATTATATCATATGTGTATGCTTCAAGTATAATGTCTCTATGATTTACATGGTTTCACTTTTCTTTTGATGAAATGATATCCATTTATTTTATATGGATAATGATATGATGATATGATGTTTATGAATCCCATTTTATTTTTTGGGTTATGATGAAAGATTTATGTTTATGCTGTGGCACAAGTAAGAATGATTTCATTATGAGATGGGTGGGACCTATATCTCTCTCCAATTCATTGGGTAAAGATTTATATCTCATGAGATAAACATGGATGGAATGACAAGTAAATCTGGTTCGGTAATGTAGGGATGGAACGACAAGTAAACACGATTCAGTAAGAGATTTTATCCGATAAGATGGTCTTGGCAGAAATGCCTTGGCTACTATGAAAATTATATCATGTTCGTAATGGTTTTTTACAATTACATTATTTATTCCCATGCTATTTTATGGTGATTTATGTTCCATTATGATATATTCCTTAAATACTTCCAAAATTTATGTCTTTGCTCAAGATTTTGATGTTTAGATTTTATGTTCAATTTTTTGCATTTAAATGTTTACAGATTGTCTTATGTTATCTATGTTTACCCTTAATGAGCATTTGAGCTCACCCTTTATATGTTTTCTTTTCCGCGGGTTTTAGAGAAAGTATTTAGGTAAGAAAACAGAAGGGGAAGATCTTTATGGGAGATGTTGAAGATCATTCACCATGATTAGCAGATTATTTTCCGAGTTTCCAAAGATACTAAACTATTATGGACCGTGATTGTTGGTTTTTGTTATGTATTAGATTTTTCGAAAAAGTAATGTAAAGTCCATGTATGCCAAGCTTTGGGTCTCTACAGTTGGTATCAAAGGGAGGTTTAGTTAACCTTTGGAAACTAAGATGTGAAAACATTAGTGAGATCCCTAGAGATATTTATAATGTATGTCTAGGGATGTCCCTAATGTTAAGTATAAGTATAGGTTATAGTCCTAGAATTATGGTAACAATATTATAATTAACCCTAAGATGTTATATATTGAAGGTAATCCCCCTTTATTTTTTTGTTTTCCCTAGCATGATTTTTTCCTCTCACACTATTATTTTTGGGTTTTAGACGATGAATGGAACCCGAATGAACCGTGTTGATCAATGTAATAGACAATGCAATGATTGTATTCCTAAACAAACCAATGTTATGGGATATGGAGTGAAAAATATTATGGTTATACTTACACAATCTATGAATCATTCTGGACTTCCAAATGAGCAGAGAAGGGAACAATATTCTATTGAGTCCTTCATGAGGCAATATCCACCTTCTTTCAGTGTGTCTTCTGATCCACTTGTTGCTGAACAATGTATCAATACCATTCAAAATATATTTTCCATTCTTCTTTGTTTATAACATGAAAAATTCCTTCTGGAAATTTACCATTTAGAAGGTGAAGTAGATCAATGGTGGGCTCTAATTAAGAATATGAGGCCCCGAGATGAAATTGAATCCATGGAATGGGATGAGTTCAAGAACTTATTTTTTAATAAGTACATCCCTCGCACTCTTTGAACAAAGATGGAAAAGGATTTCCACGAGCTTATGAAAAAGGATGATGAATCTGTTGGTATATATGAAGTGAATTTTACAAGGCTTGAAAGGTATGCATTTGGTTTTATCATCCAACCTGAAAGTAATGTTGATCGATTCTGCAGTGGATTAAAACCAAGTATTCGAAAAGGGAATTAGCTATAAGAGACTTCAGTAGCTATGAAGAAATTGTGTATTGTGCTAACAATGTAGAAATAGAAGTTGGTGTTACATATCCTTATCATTGTTTCGGCAAGAAATGAAAGATGGAGTTCAAGGACAAATATCCGAATAATGGTGAAAAGAAGACGAATGTTTCTTTATGATAAAAGTGTTTAAAAAAGCATGGTGGAGATTATCTTAAAGGGACTAGAAAATTTTTTAAGTGTAGAAAAGAAGTTCATCTTGCATCTGAGTGTCGATGTAATGGAAAAATGGTTTCTAATGATGTGAATAAATAAAAGACTGCAGAGAACGCACCACCAACACTTCAATGCTTCAAGTTCAAGGAAATGGGGCATTATGCTAATCAATGCCCTAATCCAAGGGTTAATGATGATCAATGTGAAAAGACTCTTCAGGAAAAGGATAAAGGGATGTCACATGAAATCACTATTTGTGATGTTGTGTATGAAAATGAAGTTGGGTAATGATTAAGTGTTTATGTAATGGGTTTTCAAAATAGTATCATAGAATCTCATTTATAGTATCGTGGAATTTTGGAATATGATTCTATTGGTTTTCAATAATTATCTGGTACCAGTAACCATAAAACGTGATTGAAATATTTTTGGAAAGAAGATGATATGCGCAAATAAAAAAATGAAATGAACTCATGACTGATATAAGGACAATGTTATATCATGGTTTGAGTATATAGAAATTTTGGGGTTTTGATATGTGGAAAGTGTTGAATTTTGACAGCATTCATGTTTTCACTAAGGTTCAATGGGTATTCATTTTTCAAGAGAATACATGATTAATGTATTCACATGTTTGTAATTTGACCCACAACATATATCATATGATATATGGGGGATAAATGATGTTATTCACATGCTCAGAAGATGACATTTCTAGTAATTTTTTTCTTTATACTATGAGATTGGACAGAAGTATTTTGGATAAGCCTAAAGATTGGAATGGATTATGTTGGACAAAAGTAAGTATTGGTTAAGACTATAACTTTTTTAAATATTATTGATGGAATGTTATAATAATGTAGGTTTATAAAAAGGACAACCTGCAGGATGGGCGACAACATGTCGCGTCGGACAAGGCTGTGGGAATCGAACCCACAACCAAAGTGCAACAAGCCTTTATCGCCTACCACTGGCCTACAGGAAGTCCCTAGTTAGTAGAAACTAGCTTTATTATATTAAGAGGTATGATATATAAAGTATAAGTCCATTTTAGGAACCATATACGATTTATATGACTATATATGGACCTATTTATTTTTAATAACTTTTTCTATCTTTTTGTTTGAGATAGATGGAATGAACAATCATTCTATTGAATGATCTGATAACACTTCAGGAAATAAAAATTCAACTTCATTTCATTAAGATATGAAGTGGAAATTGTTCAAGGCACAATAAGATTGTTCCAAATCAAGTAAGTATTTCTTTTAATTCAAAAATTCTTCAAATTTAGGGAAATGATCTTGAAAACAAAAAATGTTGTCCTACTGTCCATATATCCGATGAATCAGATGGTACCTTAAATCATCAAAAATTTATGGCTTTTTGATTGTTGGTTTTTTCATAGCCATGTCCTCTACCACTATCCATCAGAACATGATGGTTAGATTTTACTTCCATATCCATATTTACACCTATGTTCTCCTATGTGGAAACCCAGTGATGAGTTACTTTGGGTATCCATTTTGTTTCTAATGTTCCTTTTTAAAATTAAGTTTTAGTATTCATTTTTATGATGTGGGTTTCTATAAAAGAAACTATCAGGTAGTAAACAATTTATAACCCCGATGAATTTTGAGGGAGAAATTCATTTTAAGGGGGGTTGAATGTAACATCCTGAGATTTTATGAGAAAAAAATTATTTTTTTAAATTTCATTGATGTATTGTGTTGTACGCTACACCAAATTTATCATGTGCTATACGAAACACCGTATTAGCTTGCAAAATACACAACTCTATTCTTGGCTCGTGTTACACACAATTTCATGTTCGTTTTGTAGAAATTAATCTAAAGAACATTAAGTATATATTTTGATTAATATATAAATGAAATAAGTTTTTATTATTTTATATGCAACAACTAAGGGATCTTGGACTACACACAACCTTGACTTGGAATGCGTTACATGCAATCACTACCTTCCTCGATAGCGTGTGTAGTACACAATACCAAGTTTCACTAAACAACGATATATTGTTATAATATTATTATGGACAAGCTGTTATGAATATAATAAACTACATTTTGAATTTTATAACATTATTATTCATCTCACACATTTTTTAGAACATGGTATGATATCAAAATAAATTTTTCAGGTAAAATAAGTATTCTTCAAAAAATGCAGTTTTGCCGCCTTTTGATGGAACAACAATTTTAAATATTGTTTTGACATGTTTATAATTTAAATTTGAAAAAATAAAATTCTTCATTGGAATCAGGATATAAAAATTTAATTTGGATGAAAATATCATATTATTCTGATAACTTTCATATTTTAATGAATTGTTAAAACATGCTATATTTTAATTAAAACCAACTTTTTTCATTGAAATTATTTATATGGTTAAATTATCTTTTAAATTGGTTTTAAAGTTTAATGATAATATATTTTTAACATTTAATCCAATGTTGGTCATTGGATTTAATTTCACTTTGAAATTGGACGTAAACAAGTGCCGATCTTTTGATAGTTATTGTTTCTTAAAAACACGCTATTTGTTTTGATAACATGAATTACTTTTAAAATTATTTATTTCCACTTCTATGTTTTGAATTTGAAAAAATAAACATTGTTTTTGAATTCGGAATATTAAATATATCTGAGGCTGAATTTTTGATATCTTTTTGAAAAACATCATTTGTTGATGAATAATGAAACAACTTAGTGGTAGTTAAAAAAACTCACTCTTTCATTTTATTGAAATTTTACAACTTCTGTGAATTTAATTTAAAAAATCTGACATACATGGTTGTTATCAATAAGTAAAATGTGGTTCAATAAGATGAAAATAATTTTTGGTGAATAGTAACTTTTGACTTTTATTTACGGCGGTTAAAGGTAAATAGGGTAATTCAAGCTTAAAATAATATTATAATAATTCCAAATTACCTTAACACTTGTCTAAACCGTATTGGATGAGTAGTGGCCGACCATGGGCATTCTGGGGTCGATTTTGGGACTCCATTGAGCCACTTGGTAGTGATAATGACAATTTGGATTAATTAATTTAATGTAAAGACAAAATCGACATTAACAAAAATCATTTAGTAATTAATTTTTTATAAGCGGTTATATAAATTATCTTTTCAACTATAAATATTAATTGTAAATACAAAATGATTTCCTACATGATGGTAGTTTTCTTATAATATTTAGACATCAAATAAAATTAAATTATTTATGACACAATATTGATGTAGTATTTACCTCATTAATAAATAATTATAATAAATAAGATTATAATGATTAAAATATTATCCAAAACATGTCCAATTCTGATTGGATAATTTTATTTAGACCATGATTCATCCTAGCTTCATTTTTAATGATTTTTGGACCTTTTTAAACTGAAGATAGGTTTATAGTAAAATAATATTTTTACATTTTCTAAAAGAGCCCCTCCTCTCCCTTATAAAAGGAGACCATTTCTATCCAATTACTCACACCTCTCAAGCAATTTGGATCGTCCAACCTCTGACCAATTAAGATCCCTACATCCCTCTCCACCCCTATATTCCTCAACATAGGCAGAAGGCACTCTAAAAAGTCCTTTTGGTTCAAACCAAAAGATGTTTCCCAAATTAAAGGTAATGTTTTCTCTTAAATTGTTTTCTTTTATTCTACTTCTCCAGCCCCAAAAATCCTTTTAATCATTTATTTTGTAATAACACCAGTATTATAAATATACTTGGATGTTGTTATGATAAGGATTCGAAATACACTTACACACACCTCCATCTAATTGATGAAGAACATAATGTTTCTGTGGATGGAAAACTAACACCTCACGAATCAATGATTGTTCGATTTTCTCCTACCACCTCTCATGGTGGCCATTATGATGGAACTATATTTATATATGATATATATTATGTTTATTATTTCCTTATTCTTATTTAACTCCCAATTATATCAAGCTTTTATGGTTTCCATAGTGGGTAAATACGATAATCTTATTTGAGGAAGTGCGGACTACCGCCCCATTAAAGTGATGGTACTCGTTAATGCCTTATATGGGATGTTTAAAGTATAGAGTTAATGATATTATATATGATATTATACTATAATTATAATATACCTATGTATAATTATGTTTTATTTCCATTAAAATAGTAAATATAAATGAAAGTAGCGTCCATTCGTACGTACGGCCTACCGTCTCCATGAACGGTGCATTTCATTTCTTACCTCCAAATGTTATTTATATTATAAATACCTATATATTCTGGATATATATTATGTATATGATATCTAAATAATTAATATCATTCCGGATAAAATGGACTATTGACCGCATGAACAACATGTAATTATAAGAAGTCCATTTTTGACTCAAGTACCAAATATCGATAAAACGAACGTTATTAACATAAATGATTACATAATGTTAATAACTCGGTAATTAGTGATATAAAAGTAATAATAAACATGAAAAAGTTTCTTTAGAAAGTAGAAACTAACTTTAGTTTATTATTCAGGAGATTAAAGAATGATCGAGTCAAGTCGGACACGAGGTAAGGGATAACTTTTCCAATCTCGTTTTTATCTGAGATTGTTTATTCGTAAGTATTTACTGGGGTTATATTTATCATTCATTTCCATGTTTTCTAAAACTTGTTTCATGTATGTTTGAAGCTATTTTTACCCATTTTTTACTTTTACCACATGTTATGGAAGGAATCTTCCTTTTGTTTACCATTCAAGGAACTTTTTGACATTTCTGACAAAAGTACGATGAGAATGTTTTTTTAACTTATACGGAATGAACGGATTTTTACGGTTTCATAACGCCTTATTTTCAAGAATCGTACTCTACAATATTTCTTGAATATTTTCAACAAAATCATTTTTTTTAAATTTCATGACATTTTGTGAAAAGAAAATGATTTTGAAGAAGAAAAGATATTTTCCTCAAAAATTCATTTCAAGTGTTTTATCAAAACCATTTTCCATCTAAGATGACATTATTTATAATGTGTATGTTTCATTTATAATGTCTCTATGATTTACATGGTTTCAGATTTCTTATGATGAAATTATATCCATTTCTTTTATATGAATTATGATATGATGATATGATGTTTATGAAACCCATTTTATTATTTGGGTTATGATAAAAGATTTATGTTTATGTTGTGGCATAAGTAATAATGATTTCATTATGAGATGGGTGTGATCTATATCTCCCTAAAATGCATTGGGTAAATATTTATATCTCATGAGATAGACATGGCTGGAATGACAAGTAAATATGGTTCAGTAATACAGGGCTGGAACAGTAAGTAAACCCAGTTTAGTAATGGACTTTGTCCACTAAGATGGTCTTGGAAGCAATGCCTTGGCTACTATGGAAATCATATCATGTGCTTAATGGTTTTACACAATTACATGATTTATTCCAATGCTATTTTATGATGATTTATGTTCCATTATGATATATTCATTACGTACTACCAAGATTTATGTCTTTGCTTAAGATTTTGATGTTTAGATTTTATGTTCATGTTTTGGCATTCAAATGCTTACAGATTGTCTTATGTTATCTATGTTTAACCTTACTGAGCATTTGAGATCACCCTTTATATGTTTTCTTTTCCCCATGATTTAAAGAAAGGTTTCATGTAAGAGAACAATAGGAGAAGATCTTTATGGGAGATATTGATGATCTTTCACCAAGATTAGCAGATTATGTTCCGGGTTTCCAAAGACACTAAACTATTACGGTACTTGAGTGTTGGTTTTTGTTATGTATTATATTTTCCACAAAAGTAATGTAAAGTCCATGTATTCCAAGCTTTGGGTTTCTACAAGTGGTACCACTACCAACTGGGCCACCTATACCCCCATTCCCAGTAGTAGATAGTGCACACCACCTTAGTGTGTTGCACGAGTTCCAACGACAGAGGCCGCCAAGGTTCTGTGGAGAGATGGACCTACTGGCAGCTGAGGATTGGTTGGAGGCTATTGTCAGAGTCTTCAGATTGGTAGGGACACTGGACGACCTTATGGTGATCCTTTCTGCGTGTATCCTACATGAACCAACAGGTAGATGGTGGAACCTAATGCTCCAGGTGCATGACGAGGCATCACTACTTTGGATAGACTTTGAAAATCTCTTCCACTCAGAGTTCTTTCTAGACACCCTTCATGCGGTGCGGATTCAGGAGTTACTTTATCTGCAGCAGGGCAGCATGACAGTATCTCAGTACTCAACGAGGTTCACTAACCTTTCATGCTACTCCACAGACATGGTACGAGACCCATTCTTCAGGGCTCAGACCTTTGAGTTGGGACTCAGACATGAGATCAGGGATTCGATGATCTCCCCCAGTATTCCGACATAGGCGAGAGTACTAGAGAGAGCCCTTATTATAGAGATCATTCTTGCTGAGACGACATTATCTGCGATACCCACCACATTATGACACATAGCGCAGTTTTCTTTTGTCGGCAATAGACAGTTGACGCAAAGGTCCACACGGACCACGCCATCAGGTGGGTGACCTTAGGATATAGGTTCGGTTGTGCAGGGCACACGGAATAGCGCTAGCTATACGAGGAGTAGGTAGTGCTATGCATTCGGTGGGCAGGGTCACATCACTTGATACTATCTAACCCGCCATGTAGATGAGAAATAGATATTAGAGGGACCTCCCAGGCAGAGGTAGAGGTTTGACCGTGGCAGTCCGCAGGGAGTAGGCGGACGTGGCCGAGGAGTTGTCCAAGCAACGGGTGGTGGATAACAATTCGAGGCTCTTCCACAACCACCACCAGGAGGACCACCCCGACCACAGGGATTTGGCAGATAGGGGAAGGCTCAGCTCCAGGCAGTCGAGGCCTACGACTACGATGCACCTGAGATGATTTGAGGTACTATCTATGTCTAGTCTACCCTTACTACAGTGATTATAGGAATAGGTGTGAGTCATTATTTTATTGTCGTTTCCCTTATTCAGAGAATGGAGATTTTGATGGAGCCTTTGCCTCAATCCTTATGGCTAGATACTCCTACGGAACCAAACTCAACGATTACGCATTAGTGCCGGCAGTGTTAACATACACTAGGAGGCGAGAGCTTCAGCTGAGATCTTCATGTAGCAGCGTCGATGCCTTACTATGTCATCTTAGGTATGAACTGGTTGTCTACAATCCATGCTCATATCGAATACATTAGGCGCAAGGTGCATTGTATTTGCACGGATGGGACTAGTTTCACCTTCATCGACAAGAAGGGATCCTTTGCAGTGCAGGATGGACTTACGCAGAAGAGAGGGCAGCTGATCACACATCAGTTGGATAGTCTCATCCTCAGAGCGGTTGATGTGTGGAGTCTCAGTTTTCCAGTAGCGGTGGATCAATATGTGGATGTTTTTTCTGACAACGTTCCAGGACTACCTCCTTGTATATAGGTAGACTTCTACATAGGCCCATACCCCGTGACAGCACTGATATCTACTCCAGCACATTGGATGGCTCCCACTGAGCTTTGTGATCTGCGGGTATAGCTAGAGGACTAGTTGGGGAATGGATTCATCCGACCTTTTGTTTCACCCTGGGTTTCTCTGATTTTGTTCACCAAGAAGGTGGATGGGAGATTGTGACTATTTTTCGACTACCATCACCTGAATCAGGTGACCGTGAAGAACAAGTACCCACTCCCAAGGATTTAAGACCTCATTGATTATCTCAAGGGATAACGATGGTTCTCAAAGATAGACCTTAGTTCAGGAAATCACCAACTCAGTGTTCAAGATGAGGATGTGAATAAGACGGACTTTAAGTATCTGTATGGCCACTATGAGTTCTTGGTTATGCCTATCAGCGTAACTAGTGCTCCAGAAGTGTTCAAGAGTCTCATGAACATGATCTTCCTGCCTTACCTCGATCGATTTTTCGTAGTCTTCATCAACGATAAACTGATTTACTCGACTAATGAGGAGGAGCACACTTACCATTTTCCGGTAGTATTGGACACACTCCGAGAGCATCAACTTTATGGTAAGATATTGAAGTGTCAGTTCTGTATTCAAGAGGTTCGCTTCTTGGGACACGTCATCTCGGAGGCTAGGGTAGTATTGGATCCAGCGAAGATCGAGGCAGTGCTTGCTTAGGAGCCACCCAGGAGTGTAACGAAGGTGCGGAGTTTCTTGGGTCTGGCTGGGTACTATCGGAGATTTGTGCCAGACTTCTCCAGAGTTGCAACACCGCTTTCATCTTTGACGAAGAAGGGGAAACCCTTCGTGTGGTCAGAGAGATTCCAGTAGAGATTTCATGAGCTGAGGCAGAGATTGAATAGTGCGCCCATATTGAGGCTACTGGAGGAGGGCGTTGGGTATGTAGTTTACTTCGAATCATCAGAGACCAGACTCATGTGTGTCCTGATAGAGGAGTGAACGGTGATCGTATATGGTTTGCGGAAATTGAGACAACATGAGCAGAACTATGCTACCCATGACCTGGAGGTAGCAGTAGTGATATTCGCGTTGAAGATGTGGCAACACTATCTGATGGGTGAGTGCTTTACAGTCTACTATGACCACCAGAGTCTCAGGTACATATTCTCGCAGAAGGATCTGAACATGATACAATGACGATGGATCTAGTTCCTCCAGTACTATGAATTTGAGATAGTCTATTCTCATGGGAAGGGGAATGTTGTAGCTGATGCTCACAATAGAATATCGGGCATTCAACTGCTAGGAGAGGCGAAGAATATGATAGCCACATTGCAGATATACTTTGTGGATATATATGGATCAACCATTTTTCAGTCTCTCACTGTCACTACTCCACTTCTTCAGCGAGTTAGGGAGGCATAGCATGGGGATGTTGACTGTGAGACACGACGTACTTAGATATCCACAGGGTAGGTGCCTGATGGATTTTCTGAAGGATGGGAGCACGTCATCCTCTTCTGGGGACGTACCATGGTGCCAGTTTCACTATAGGAGGAGGTCCTGAGGGAGTTCCACACAACCCCTCTATTGGTACATCTAGGAGTGATGAAAATGTATCAGGACCTCAGAAGACAACATTGGTGGCCAGGTATGAAGAAGGTTGTAGCAGAGTTCATTTCACGATGCCTCACTTGTCAACAAGTGAAGGCAGAGCACCAGCTACCAGTAGGCTTGGTCCAGCCCTTAGAGTTCCCAGAGTGGATGTGGGATGGGATATTCATGGATTTCGTGATGGGGCTTACACGTACATCAAGAGGACATGACTCTATCTGGGTGATCGTAGACCGACTCACCATGTTGGCCCACTTCCTACCGACCAGAGAGCAAGGCTCAGTAGAGAGCCTTGGATGCCCCTATGTTCATGAGATCGTACGACTTCATGGTGTGCCATCAACTATCATATCCTATCGAGACGCTGGTTTTACTTCCCGGCTGTGGAAGGGATTATAGGAGGATTTTGGGACGCAACTATGTCTAAGCACTGATTTCCATTCTCAGATGGACGGAGAGATATAGAGGACTATTCAGACTCTCGAGGACATGCTCAGTGCATGTTTCCTCGACTTTGGTCACAGCTGGGAAGATCACTTACTCTTGGTGTAGTTTGCGTACAACAACAGTTACCACTCCACCATCGGGATGGCCCCTTATGAGGCATTGTACGACTGACCTTATAGATAACCTCTATGCTGGACTGACCCAGGGAAGTCAGAACTTGTAGAACTAGAGACAGTTCAGGCTACAAAGGAAAAGGAGCTGATCATCCAGGAGCAAATTAAGACTGCACAGAGCAGACAGAAGTCCTATGCTGATAGGAGACAGAGACCACTGGATTTCGAGGATGGCGGCCACGTCTTCCTATGGGTCTCACCTGGACGAGGTCTACAGAGATTTATCAGGGGTGTAAAGTTATCACCGTGTTTCATTGGATATTTCCAGGTCCTCAGTAGAGAAGGCAAGGTGGCTTACCGCCTGGCCCTTCCACCTCAGTTGCACCGGGTTCATGACGTCTTCCTCATATCTTAGATGAGGGGATACTTGCATGACCCATCCCACATCATCGACCCTAGGTACCTGGACATCGATGATGGGGCGACTTTCACAGAGGTCCTGGAAGAGATCGAGGATCGATGGGAGTGTGTCCTACGTGGATGGCGGATTCCTCTGATGCGAATTCACTGGCAGTACGGGAATCTCCAGGAGAGCACATGGGAGAGGGAGGCTCAGATGCATGTTCAGTACCTCCATTTGTTTCCCTTGTGTGTGTTGTAGAATTACGGGGACGTAAATCCCTGAGGTGAGATTAATTTAATAAACCATAAATTACAAGGAATTTTTTTTAATACCTTGTAATTTTACGAGTCTATGGTTTCTGATGACACCTGATTCCGAGGCCCGGTGTGCCTGAAATCATTTTCTGAAGTTTTTTTCGAGTACTTTCACCAAATGTATGTGTGAGTTTTTCTATCATTTGAACCGGTGCTTGGAATTGAAATCTGAGGGCACCAATGAACTTGCATCACCATTATTCGCTTAAGGGGACCTTTACCACACTTGTGTTTGCTCAGGAGGAGAAGTAAATTTTTGGGGATTTATATTAAGTTAAATAAAATTGTTGTACACAATTTTATTGTTTAAAGAGTTGGTTATTTCCTACAAGGGGGAGTTAGAGGTGGGTCCCACACGAACAAAACCTCCCAAGGGAGGATTTAGTGTGGTGGGGCCTACACGAACCCAAACCCTTTCACCTCCCCTCAACTCCCTTAAACTCCCCATCAACTCCCCTCTTTAATTGTGACTTTCCCACTACTTCTAACTCCATGAATTTTTTCCAACACTGTTTAATTGATGAATTGAACTCTACAATTGATTAATTAAAGTGTTTGAATTTTGAAATTCAAGTGTGAATAAAATAATATCCTTAGATATGATTTTTTTTTCACTCGTTGTGTTGGGAGAACATTGGTAATGCTCTTGAGAAATTGTAGAATAGTGTTCTTCTTTCGACGAGGAACATTTACTCTCTCTGACGAAGAACTCAATGCTGCGACCATCATCTTCTTCATTCTTCTTTCTCCACGCAGAAGAAGAAGAATCCGGTCGCGAGGAACATCAACTACATTCCTCCTCAGAAGCATCCCAACATCAACGAATCGAACGTCATCTTCATATCCTCTTTCCGTGGAATGGACATATGAGCATCAGAATCAAAGTAGGGTTTTGAACATTTTTTTATGTGAATATTTTATACCTCGTTCTTCATTAAATTTATGGATTATCATCTGCCTTATGATATCGCCTAGCGCGGAGGGCGTGTGCCAAACAAACACGCCCCGAGGACCATCCTATGATTCTTGAATATTTTGGTGGTGGTGAACGGAGGCGGCGACGATCGAAGGCTGTGGCCATGCGCTGGCCGCATGCGGAAGAACCATGGCCCGCAACCGCAGGCCGCTCGACCGAAGAAGAACCAGCCAGCCTTAGCTGGCGGGGCTAGTGGAACCATGGTGTAGAGACCCGAAGCTTAACGAACATAGATATTACATTACTTTTGCGGAATTCTTAGTATATAATAAAAACACACACACAAGGACCAAAATAGTTTAGTGTCTTTGGAAACTCGGAATATAATCTTCTAATCGTGGTGAAAGATCTTCAACATCACCCATAAATATCTTCTCTTTTTTTAAACCTAAATCCTTTCTTTATATCCTGGGGAAAAGAAAACATAAAAGGGTGAGCTCAAATGCTCAGTAAGGGTAAACAAAAGAAATATCAATCACATCATATTCATAGGAACATAACATTTTGGAAATCTTTACCTGCAAAAGAGAGCATAATTTCATAACATGGGATAAATCATAGTAGTGAAATGTAATCCCAATAATAATAACTTAAAACGTGAAACTTTGTGGCATGTACACAAAATCATAGAGAATCATTTCTTATTAGTCATGACTCATTACCAAGACTATCTTAGGGGACAAAGTCCATTTCTGAACCGAGTCATCCTCGTTTCAGTCCTGTTTCACTGAACCGGTATAACCTACCGTTCCAGCCATGTCTATCTCATGAGATATAAATTCTTTACCCAATTCATTGGAGGGAGATATATGTCCCACCCATCTTATAATGATACCATTCTTATGTGTGCCACAAAATCAAAAAAACCATACATCATAGCATAACCAATGTAATAAAAATGGGAATCTTAAACATCGTGACAACATAAAACAATTCATATAAGATAAATAAATTCATAAAAATATAATTCCATCACTACATAATCAAATCAATTTAATAATAGGGATAAATAAAGAACCCTTTATTATCTTATATGGAAAATAATTTTGATAAAACACTTGAACTCCATTCTTGAGGAAAATATCCTTTCTGCTTCAAAAACACTTTTCCTTTCTTAACATGTCGTACAATTATAAACTAAAAGAAGTTGATTAAAAATAAACATGAAAACTTGTAAAGGAAGTTTCTTGGAAATAATGTTTTAAAAATCCATTCATGTCGTATAAGTTAAAAAAACATTCTTCTCGTACTTTTGTCGGAAAAGTCAAAGAGTACCTCGTACGAAAAACGACAAAAGATTCCTTTCATATCCTTTACTAAAAACTCACTGAAGGGTAAAATTGGATTTAAAAAATTTTAGGTGGATGTAAATAATATTACATATTGAGGAAACACGGATGTGGATGATAAAATACACCCCAGTAAATACCAAAGTATAAACAATCTCGGATAAAAATGAGATTGTGATATTTCCCTTACCTTAGGTCCGATTTGCTTCGTAAGTGTCTGAACCTCCTGTATAATGATTTAAATAATTTCATTGACTTATTACAGAGTTATAAAAATTTTTATGATATCATATATGGTTCACTTATGATTTATATTGCCCGCTTTTGTTTAAATTCCATGTTAAAGAGCGTTTTGGGTAAAATTATTTCATTTATCGTAGGTGTTTGGACTTGTTGTTCTTGACATTATTATTATTTTTATCATGATTTACTTACTTCTAGAATATACAACATGATTTATATATCATATATATTCAGTATATATATATATAATAGATAGATAAATGAAATTAAACACACCGTTCATGGAGACGGTAGTCCGTACGTACGCATGAACGTTGTTTTCCTTTCCTTATTGTCTTGAATGGAAGTAAGTAGATGACATACATATATATACATAAATATCGTAGATTTATAATGTCATATATTTCATTATTATTCATTATATATACTTTATAATCATTCATGAATGGTTAATGTGGAGAATGAATCTCATCGTGTCGTGGAGACGGTAGTCCGTACGTACGCACGAGCGATGATATCGTTCTCATGATCATGAACTTGTGTTGAAGTGTATGTATACTATTTCAGTATCAATATAACTTTATAATAATCATATATGATTACTCCTTACACCATTATACCCATCCAATTAAGGTGGTGGCGGAAAATAGATTACACCACGGCGTGTAGACGATATTCTGTACGTACGCACGCGTGATGATTTCCTTTTTCCATAGGATGGATAGAAGGTTAATTAGAGTTGTTTCATATTTATAATAACATATCAGTATATAATAAATATGGATGTTATTACTTTATTATGAAACAACTAATGAATAAGAAGTTGAAGAAGAAAGAAATTGAAAAAGATCGGTAATGGATATTACCTCTTTTTGATGTGCCTCCACTTAACCTCCACATAAAGAACTAAGGATGGTCTTTGAAGAAGACCAGGACCTCTAGGATGATACTATGGAAGTGGAGAAGAGATTTTTTCAGGGGTTGGCCGAGCTTGAATGCTCAAATTGGTGTGAGGAGGAGAGGGAGGAGGTGCCCTTTTATAAGGGAGGAGAGGGGCACCTTAGGAAAATCTTAAAATATTATTTTATATTAAGGTCAAATTCGGTTTATAATGGTTCCAAAGGGTCTTATTTCGAAGCTAAAGTGGGTATGGGTCGACATCCTCTCATCCAATAGGATTTAGACAAGTTTAGGTTATTATTTTAACCTTATAAATTATAATTAACTCTATGTTAAATAATTTAACGTTTGCCGTGTCTTTTTGTTTTCTTACACTATATGGTTAATAAACTTACCATAACAAGCCAAAAGAACCCCAAGTTGTTTATTATTAATATATCTATCTTTATATAAGTCATTTGGCCGAACCTTAGTTTTTTAGGAATTAAATAACAATTAATAATATAATATTTGTTTTAAAAAGTAATTTATGTCAATTTTAACACTATTTGGTACATGATTTTTATGAAATTCATAACAGAATGATAAGTTCGAACCAAGTTACTTATATCAACAATAACATGTCATATTAACCTATTAAAGTAATGTAAGTCATAAAAAGTCTCAAATTACATTTATTTGGGCATTTATAACATCAATTATGTCAATATTTAATTAATAAGTCAATTACTGCATCATCTTTGTGTCATAATAAATGAAAATTATTTAATCCCTAAAAATTATAAACAAATTCCTATGATGTAGATAATTGTATTATCTTTCTTGATACTATTTATGTTCGATGTTTCATGAAGTTTATCACTAGATTAAAATTATTATACTTATAAGATTTAAGAAAGTGACATGTTGTCACATTCTTTGGTTTTAATAATAATTAAATTATTTTCATTGAAAAAATTTAATTAAATGAATCTAATCCAACCCTTAGGTGATATGGGTCGACCTTAAGTCATCCAATAGTATTTTGACATTTTTTAGGGTAATTTTAAAATATTATATTTACCCTTAATTACCCGATTTACCTTTAACTATGGTAAATAAAATTTATCGTAGTTACTATTCATAATTACCAAAAATAAAAAGTAGCTTATTAACATAATTTGGATCCACTGATTCCAAATATGGAATCCATTTTACCAAATTCAATACAAAAAAGATGCAGAAATTAAATTAAAATTAATCCCATTCTCGAAAGAAAATGGGTTTTTCTTTAAAACATTGCAAAAGATTGAATTGATTTAACCTACGAATTCAAGGTAAAATCAATGCTAATGACATAAATTATATTAAATGGTAAAAATATATTCTATTTATACTTTAAAACCATTAAATATTATAATTTAACCACATAAGATATTACGATGAAAAAAGTTGTTTTTAATTAAAATATAGCGTGTTTTTACTATTCATTAAAATATGAAAGTTATCGGAAAAATATCAAAACTTTATCTAATGTAAAATTTTATATCCTGATTCAGAAGAATAATTTTATTTTGTCAAATTTAACTTATAAACATGTCAAAAACTAGATTTAAAGTGGGTGCGCCATCAAAAGGCGGCAAAACTGCATTTTTTTAAAAATACTTATTTTCCCGAAAAATTTATTTTGTTCTTATACCATGTTCTAGAAATGTGTAAGATGAATAATAATGTTGTAAAATTAAAAATTTAGTTAACACTATTCATAACGGCTAGTTCATAACAATATTATAATACTATATCATGGTTTAGTAAAACCCGGTATTGCGTACAACACACGCTATCGAGGTAGGTCGCGATTGCGTGTAATGCAAGCCAAGTCGGGGTTGCGTGTAGTGCACAACTCCTTTGTTGTTTCATATAACAGAATCCAACAATATTTTATTTATACATTGAATATATATATATATATACACTCAATTTTGCGTAGAATAACTTCTATCAGACAAACTTGAAATTGTGTGTAACAAGAGCCAAGAAAAGTGATGTGTATACTGCAAGCTAATACAGTGTTTCGTATGGCGCAAGATAATCTTGGTGTGTCGTACAATAGAATATATGAATGAAATTAAAAATAATTTATCTTATAAAATCTCAGGTTGTTACATTCTACCCCCCTTAAAATGAATTTCACCATCGAAATTCGTCGGGGTTATAAATCGTTTACTATTCATAAAAACCCACATCGTAAAAAGAAATACCAAAACTGAACTTTAAAAACTAATGTATGAAATATAATGGTTAACCAAATGAACTCATCATTGTGTTTCCATATAGGAGAAAATATGGACATGGAAGATAAATCTAACCATCATGTTCTGATGGAGAGTGGTAGAGAACATGGCTATGAAAAAGCCAACAATCACAAAGCTATTGATTTGTGGTGATCTAAGGTATCATCTGATTCATCAGATATAAGGGCAGTTGGACAACATTTTTTTTTTAAATATCATTTCCCTAAAGTTGATGAAATTGGAAATAGAAGAAATACTTTCGTGATTTTGGTATAGTCTCACTGTTTTTCATTATTTGGACAATTTCCACTTCATCTCTTAAAGAAATGAAGTTGAATTTGTGTTAGCAGATCATGTGATATAATGATGGGTCATTCCATATGTCTCAAACAAAAGGTTAGAAAAGTTATCAAAAAAAAAATACATAAGTCCATCTATAGTGAGATTAATCTTATATAGTTCCTAAAATGGACTTATACTGCTTAATATAATAAAACTAGTTTCTACTAAACAGGGACTTCTTGTAGGCCAGTGGTAGGCGAAAAAGGCCAGTCACACTTCGGTTGTGGGTTTGATTCCCACAGCCTTGTCCAACGTGATGGGTTGTCGCCCGTCCTGCAGGTTGTCCTTTTTCTAAAACTACATTACTATAAAATCTCATCAGTAATATCGAAAAAAGTTCTATCCTTAAACAATACTTAACATATGTCCAACATAATCCATTCCAATATTTAGGCTTATCTAAAATACTTCGGTCCATGCTCATAGTATACAGAAAACTATTACTTGAAATGTCATCAACCAATCATGTGAGTACTATCATTTATCCCCCATATATATATATTGTTGGTCACATTCCAATCATGTGAATACCTTAATCATGTATTCTCTTGAAAAAATGAATACCCATGGAACCATAGTGAAAACATGAATGCAGTTAAAAGTTAACACTTTCCACATACCAAAATCCTCAAAATTCAATATACTCAAACCATGATATCACTTAGTCCTTATATCAATCATGAGCTCATGAATACTATCAAAAATATTAGATTCCATTTATCCCTTCATTATGTGCATATCATCTGCTTTTCAAAAAATATCTGAATAACCTTTCATGGATACTGGTAACATTAATCATACACATTCAAAACTCAAGGAAAGAAAACAGTGTAACAATCCTTAGATGTCTCTTTATTCCATATTACCATGAGATTACTTAACATTACACATGATAAACATGTAATCATTCCACTACATTCTTAAACCATTGACCGAGCTTCAACAATTCTTTCATCTCACATATCATTTTTAGTCTCTTCATCATCATCCACATAAATACTACCCATATGACCATACTGATTATCTACATGAGACTTTCCCTTAGGGAATTGGTTTGCATAATGCCCGTACATTCCACATTTAAAACATTTAACCATTGTTGATGTTGTAGCAATACCATTATCCTTATCCCTGGTGTTAACTGATCCTTTTCCTTTGCACTTACTGGCTTTGTGACCTTCTTTTCCACACCTAAAGCATCTCCCAGTTCCTTTGAAACATTCTCCTTGATGCATCTTCCCACATGATTTACATAGGGGAAATTGAACTTTCTTTCCTCTATGATCATCATGAAACTCCATCTTTCTCTTATTAGCTGAGTCAGGAAACTTACCAAATTTTACTTTATTGATCATATTATGAGATTGCTGATTCAGCATAATAATTATGTTTGGACTTCCAAATCCCATTTCATTTGGTTGCTCATGAAGAATATGTTTCCATTGTCCATCATATCCTCCATTATCGTGAATCATCTTGTTTCCAGCCATTTTCTAAAACCCAAAAAGAATAGTGTGAGAGGTAAAAATCACGCTAGGGAAAACAATATAATAAAGGGGGAGTACCTTCAATATCTAACATCTCAGGTTAAATTCTATGATCGTTACCATAGTTCTAGGACTATATCATATACGTATACTTATCCTTAGGGACATCCCTAGACATACCTTAGAAATATCTCTAGGGATCTCACAAACGTTTTCGCATCCTAGTTTCCAAAGGTTGACTAATCATTTCCTCTTATACCAACTGTAGAGACCCGAAGCTTAACGTACATAGACATTACATTACTTTTGCGGAATACTTAGTACATAATAAAAACACACACACAAGGACCGTAATAGTTTAGTGCCTTTGGTAACTCGGAATATAATATTCTAATCGTGGTGAAAGATCTTCAACATCTCCCATAAAGGTCTTCTCTTTTTTTAAACCTAAATCCTTTCTTTATATCTTGGGGAAAAGAAAACATAAAATGGTGAGCTCAAATGCTCAGTAAGGGTAAACAAAAGATATATCAATCACATTATATTCATAGGAACATAACATTTTGGAAATCTTAACATGCAAAAGAGAGCATAATTTCATAACATGGGATAAATCATAGTATTGAAATGTAATCCCAATAATCATAACTTAAAACATGAAACTTTGTGTCATGCACACACAATCATAGAGAATCATTTCTTATTAGTCATGACTCATTTCCAAGACTATCTTAGTGGAAAAAGTCCATTTCTTAACCGAGTCACCCTCGTTTCAGTCCTGTTTCACTGAACCGGTATAACCTACTGTTCCAGCCATGTCTATCTAATGAGATATAAAATATTTACCCAATGCATTGGAGGGAGATATAGGTACCACCCATCTCATAATGATACCATTTTTATGTGTGCCACAAAATCAGAAAAACTATACATCATAGCATAACCCATGTAATAAAAATGGGAATCTTAAACATAGTGACATCATAAAACAATTCATATAAGATAAATGAATTCATAAAAATATAATTCCATAACAAAATAATCAGATCAATGTAATAATAGGGATAAAAACAGAACCCTTTATTATCTTAGATGGAAAATAATTTTGATAAAACACTTGAACTCCATTCTTGAGGAAAATATCCTTTCTGCTTCAAAAACACTTTTCCTTTCTTAACATGTCGTACAATTATAAACTAAAAGAAGTAGATTAAAATTAAAATTGAAAACTTGTAAAGTAATTTTCTTGGAAATAATGTTTTAAAAATCCATTCATGCCGTATAAGTTAAAAAAACATTCTTCTCGTACTTTTGTCAGAAAAGTCAAAAAGTACCTCGTACGAAAAACGACAAAAGATTCCTTTCATATCCTTTACTAAAAACTAATTGAAGGGTAAAATTGGATTTAAAAAATTGTAGGTGGATGGAAATAATATTACATATTGAGGAAACATTGATGTGGATGATAAAATACACCCCAGTAAATACCAAATTATAAACAATCCCGGATAAAAATGAGATTGTGATATTTCTCTTACCTTAGGTCCGATTTTCTTCGTAAGTGTCCGAACCTCCTGTATAATGATTTAAATAATGTCATTGACTTATTCCAGAGTCATAATCATTGTTATGATATCATATATGGTTCACTTATGATTTATATTACCCGTTCTATTTTGTAAATTCCATGTTAAAGAGCGTTTTGGGTAAAATTATTTCATTTATCGTAGGTGTTTGTACTTGTTGTTTTTGACATTATTATTATTTTTATCATGATTTAATTATTTCCAGAATATAAATCATGATTTATATATCATATATATTCAGTATATATATATATATATGATAGATAGATAAATAAAATGAAACACACCGTTCATGGAGACAGTAGTCCATACGTATGCATGAACGTTGTTTTCCTTTCCTTATTGTCTTGAATGGAAGTAAGTAGATGACATACATATATATACATAAATTTAGTAGATTTATCATGTCATATATTTAATTATTATTCATTATATATACTTTATAATCATTCATGAAGGGTTAATGTGGAGAATGAATCTCATCGCGTCTTGGAGACGGTAGTCCGTACGTACGCACGAGCGATGATATCGTTCTCATGATCGTGAACTTGTGTTGAAGTGTATGTATACTATTTTAGTATCAATATAAATTTATAATAATAATATATAATTACTCATTACACCATTATACCCATCCAATTAAGGTGGTGGCGGAAAATAGATTACACCATGGCGTGGAGACGGTATTCCGTACGTACGCACGCGCAGTGATTTCCTTTTTCCGTAGGATGGATAGAAGGTTAATTAGAGTTGTTTCATATTTATAATAACATATAAGTATATAAGAAATACTTATGTTATTACTTTATCATGAAACAACTAAATAAGAAGAAGTTGAAGAAGAATGAAATTGAAAAAGATCGGTAATGGATATTACCTCTTTTTGACGCGCCTTCACTTAACCTCCACTTAAAGAAATAAGGATGGTCTTTGAAGAAGACCAGGACCTCTAGGATGATACTAGGGAAGTGGAGAAGAGATTTTGGCAGGGTTTGGCCGAGCTTGAATGCTCAAATTGGTGTGAGGAGGAGAGGGAGGAGGTTCTCTTTTATAAGGGAGGAGAGGGGCACCTTAGGAAAATCCCAAAATATTATTTTATATTAAGGCCAAATTCTGGTTATAATGGTTCCAAAGGGTCTTATTTCGAAGATAAAGTGGGTATGGGTCGAAAGCCTCTTATCCAATAGGACTTAGACAAGTTTAGGTTATTATTTTAACCTTATCAATTAGATTTAACTCTAAGTTAAATAATTTAACTTTTACCGTGTCTTTTTGTTTTCTTACACTATATGGTTAATAAACTTACCATAACAAGTAAAAAGATCCACAAGTTGTTTATTATTAATATATATATCCTTATCTAAGTCATTTGGCCGATCCTTAGATTTTTAGAAATTAAATAACAATTAATAATATAATATTTGTTTTAAAAACGAATTTATGTCAATTTTGACACTATTTGGTACATGATTTTTATTAAATTCATAACAGAATGATACGTTCGATCCAAGTTACCTATATCAACAATAACATGTCATATTAACCTAGAAAAATAATTTAAGTCATAAAAAGTCTCAAATTACATTTATTTGGGCATTTATAAAATCTATTATGTCAATATTTCATTAGTAAGTCAATTACTGCATCATCATTGTGTCATAATAAATGATAATTATTTAATCCCTAAAAATTCTAAATAAATTCCTATGATGTAGATAATTTTATTATCTTTCTGGAGACTATTCATGTTCGATGTTTCATAAAGTTTATCACTAGAGTAAAATTATTATACTTATAAGATTTAAGAAAGCGACATGTTGTCACATTCTTTGGTTTTAATAATAATTAAATTATTTTCATTGAAAAAAATTAGTTAAATGAATCTAATCTGACGCTTAGGTGATATGGGTCGACTTTTAGTCATCCAATAGGATTTTTAAATTTGTTAGGGTAATTTTAAAATATTATATTTACCCTTAATTACCCGATTTACCTTTAACTATGGTAAATAAAATTTACCGTAGTTACTATTCATAATTCCCAAAAAACAAAAAGTAGCTTATTAACATAATTTGGATCCACTGATTCAAAATATGGAATCCATTTTTCCAAATTCAATACACAAAAGTTGCAGAAATTAAATTAAAATTAATCCTGTTGTCGAAAGAAAACGGGTTTTTCTTTAAAACATTGCAAAAGATTGAATTAATTTAACCTACGAATTCAAGGTAAAATC
Source organism: Viscum album (assembly GCA_963277665.1). Taxonomy (NCBI): domain Eukaryota; kingdom Viridiplantae; phylum Streptophyta; class Magnoliopsida; order Santalales; family Viscaceae; genus Viscum; species Viscum album. The sequence goes on from OY728150.1 coordinate 1,033,499,057, forward strand.
AATGATAATGACATACATTATATTAAATGGTAAAAATATATTGTATTTATACTTTAAAACCATTCAATATTATAATTTAACCACATAAGATATTACGATGAAAAAAGTTGTTTTTAATTAAAATATAGCGTGTTTTTACTATTCATTAAAATACGAAAGTTATCGGAAAAATATCAAAACTTTATCTAATGTAAATTTTTATATCCTGATTCAAAAGAAGAATTTTATTTTGTCAAATTTAACTTATAAACATGTCAATAACTATATTTAAAGTGGGTGTGCCATCAAAAGGCGGCAAAACTGCATTTTTTGAAAAATACTTATTTTACCCAAAAAATATTTTTTGTTCTTATAAAATGTTTTAGAAATGTGTAAGATGAATAATAATGTTGTAAAATTAAAAATTTAGTTAACACTATTCATAACGGCTAGTTCATAACAATATTATAATAATATATCGTTGTTTAGTACAACCCGGTATTGCGTACAACACACACTATCGAGGAAGGTCGTGATTGCGTGTAATGCAAGCCAAGTCAGGGTTCCATGAAGTGAAAAACTCGTTTGTTGTTGCGTATAACAGAATCCAACCATATTTTATTTATACATTGAATATATATATATATACACTCAATGTTGCGTAGAATAACTTCTATCAAACAAACTCGAAATTGTGTGTAACAAGAGCCAAGAAAAGTGATGTGTATACTGCAAGCTAATACAGTGTTGTGTATGGCGCAGGATAATCTTTGTGTGTCGTAAAATAGAATTTATGAATGAAATTAAAAAGAATGTATCTTATAAAATCTCGGGTTGTTACACATGGTGTCGTTCTGCGGAGGACTGTGGGTCGTGCTCCACGGGCCGCTTCAGCGGGCGGATCGGACGGCTCGTCAGCCGACCGGGTTGGAGGAGGTCGCGGCACCCACAGGTGTGGTGAGGGAGGACAGTGGCCTTCCCATGCGGGTCACTCGCACTGAGAAGAATGACCGTCTTCGGCTACCTGGATATGAGGGCGACGCCGCTCGGCGCCACCGGTGCAAGAATGCGGGGGGTCGCGCTCCCCTGCATCACTCGGCCAGCCTGGTCGTGCCGCGCCATGCCGGGCTGCGCCACGCCCTGCTGGAGCAGGCTGCGCCACATCATGCCGAGTCGCGCCCCTTCGGGCTAGGCCCGGGTCCACCGGGCCGGGCTGACCCCCCTTCTTGGTTGGACCCACCGAACTAGGTCGGGCCGACCTAATAGTCCACTGGGCTTGATGGGCCGGGACCGTTTCACTTAAAGGTGAATAACTTTAAGACCATGCGTCTGATCGACGTGTCATCTATGGAACTGGGACCCTCATGATGAAGCGGTCCTTTTTCATTATTCTCAGAGAGTTTTGGATTACTTTGCAAAATTGCATGGATTGGAACGAGCGTAATTCCAACCGGGCCCCTGGAACAGAAAAGCCAATAACTCTGAGACCGAGCGTCTGATTGACGTGCTGTCTGTCGCATTGGGTTTATTTTGATGAGATGAAACTTCAGGATACATCAACTCCAGACTTCATGATATTTTATGTATCTAACCCTTGGATCAATTAGCAGACCCTCCCGGAATCGAGCGTGATGTGTGCGAGAACCCTAGAGCTGGCTGTGGTTGCGACGACTACCGTACTGGAATCCTCTGTGGGTTCGACGACGACGACAATTGTACTGTAATCCTCCATGGGTTCGACAACGATGACTACTATTCATGTATCCTATGTGGGTCCGAAAGATTGACTTCAGTACTTGTATCCTGAGTTGGTCCGACAGATTAGCTAGTCTAGTATCATACGTGGGTCCGACAGCTTAGCAGGTCAATTTTCCTACGTGGGTCCGACAGCTTAGTTGAATCAGTGACTATATCTGGTCATCTCTATCGCTATACAAAATATGTTTACCTATTTGAGATGAGGTTTTACTTTCAATCATTATCATCGATGTGATTGACTTCTTTCCTGTGTGGACTGGGTTGTGTTTGGGCTCGAGAGTTGGATCCGAACTGTGATTGATAACTTAGGTATATCTATGGGCATATACCTAAGTAGAGTTGGTTGATACTGCATTATTGTATCTTTCTTCTGTGGCTTATCCTTCGTGGATTCTGGGAGACCTTAGGGGGTCTCAGGGTCACTAATGAGTATCATATACTCACAGCTGCATGGTCTAGGCCCGCACTACGTTATGTTGGATACAGACGACAGACAACACTAATCGAGGTGGAGGCTTGTAGAGCTGGGCGAACCCAGAGGTGGACCACTTTGTGAGATGTACACAGAGCGGATGGCCGAACCTGAAGTGCTGAGGAGGCCATATGTACCCACCCTTCAGGTGGAATTCCTTGAGGACGACTCAGTGGTTGTTGTTTTACTTTACTGCAGTTGTAGTAGCTTTTCAGTTGTACTATACTTACTGTTGGGCATGTATTTCCGACCCCTTTCCTTTCAGCACATACTTTTGTATTCAGTATAACTTAGTGTTTTCTTCTATTTCATACTCTATTGTGTTTTTTTACTTTTATAAAATCAATTCCTTCCCTTTTATTGGGATTATGCCTTTTGTGCTTGTCGCCAGCCCCTGGACTATGGAATGCGTGCTTGGGGTAGTCAGGGCACGGGCCCCGAGGACGGTTCATGACTGACACGATGAGTAACCCGACATCAATGAGGACATAATCCCATACCACACCATACAACCCCAAATAGGAACTTGGGACAGGGCCCAAAAATTCCAAGGGGCCTAAGGCTGGGCCTCAGATGGGAAGGCCCAGTCAATTCATAGTTTAACATCTTGTACTAATGATGAAGAATGGGGTAAGATACCCCAAACTAGGGAAGTGTATGATGTGGCGAGTAATCCAACGTGAATGAGTAAATAATCTGATACCACACTCTACAATCCTACAAGAGTTATGACATGGTCCTAGGCCCTGAAACTGGGCACGTGAAGCACGATAGGGCTTGTGATTGTGGTGTAGATGATAAATAAAGGGAGGGATGTCTTAAAAGGATTTGTGTGTCATGGAGAAATAACTTGATGTGGATGTGGAAATAAGCCTGCTCCACACCACAAAACCCTAAACTGGAACTTGGGCTAGGGGCCTAAGGCTGGGTGTCCTAGATGATGGTAGTCATACGTCCTCTTCTGTGGTTACCGCCTTGTCACAGCTCTTAAGCCCACGTGAGCAGTGCTCGTTGTGGGAAACTAGGATCCAGACTCGGCTCTCCATACAATATAGGGGTCTAATAGCTGGCATCACCAAAAGGGATTTCGTCTCTTGGAGATACAACGGAGAATAATGGACTACTACACTCAATGTTTGGGACATCATGGGGTGGCTCTAATGAAAAAGGATAACTATTGACCATGTTCGAAACACAGCATCCCTACAGTGTCTTGAACTGAGAATAACAAATGAGCATCGACCGGTGACCATATTCACAACATGGTACTTGTATTAATTTGTTGCTCAACATCCTCGAGGGCGTTGGCCTGAAGGGGTAGGAGATCCCTTTTTCCTATCATCCCTTCTATTTGGGTTCCCTTCTAGATGGGAAAGATGATGGAGTCCCAATCCAAGGATTGGGTGAAGCATATATGTACACATCTATGAAAGAGGTGAACACCTCCGGGGAGTGGGATGTACAACAGAATCGAGATGAGAACGACGTGAATTGGGGAAAAATCCTACACCACACCATATGTCTTGACCTAAGGGGAGATTCGGGAATTTGGGCTGGTCCAACAGATGAGATGTCCAGGTGTTTCTACATATCCAATGAGGATGGGAATCAATCCACACTAGTTCTTGAAGGTCATGCAATTTAACATCTTGCGGTGAGGATGTGGGAGGACAAAAGAATGGGGAGCAAGCACATGGTGCGACCATTATAATCCTAGCATGGGTGGGGCAGAAGAAGCCTACATGATGCCATGTGAGATCCTACAAAAGAACTATGAGTACGAGGGGATAATCAAATAGAGAGCTGGGCTGGACACAAGATGAGGTGTCCGAGCGTTCCTACATATCCTGTGAGGATGGGAATCAGGACATATGTAGTTCTTAAGATGCAATTTAACGTCATGTAGGATGATTTATAGTTTAATGTCATGTAGGACTGAACAGTTTAAGGTCATGCTGAACCAGCTAGCTTAGGAAAAGTATTGCTTGAGAAACATGGCATTTGTGGGAGGAGTTATACACTCACCATCCATGTTCACAAATGAGTATGCTCTATTTGGGTAAACTCTATGAGTTATATAATGTCATTCCCATTTGGTCTCTAATATGGGTGGTTTCTTTCTGGGGATCATTGGTGGCTAGAGGGACAATACCAAGTCACCGTGCAAGAAGGAGAAGAGAGGAACTCTCTTATTGAACACCCTAGCTATCTTATTTTGATGCCTTTCCAGATTGTGCAGGGCACGAAGCCTATTCTCAAAAAGTGCATCCAATTCAGCTAGATGAATCTCATCTACTTTATCTGGAACCTGCTTCTCATATACCACTGTGCGTAATGAAGGAAGCTGGATCTCGATGGGCAGGATGGACTGAGCTCTGTATACCATGGAATTTGGGGTCACCTTGATGGAATTATGAGTCGTTGTCTGATAAGCCCAGAGAGCGTTGGGGAGCTTTTTTGGCCAACTCTTCTTATTCTGACCAACCATTTTCTGCAAAATGATGTAGAGGGTTTTTTTGAATGCCTTAATCTATATATTTTCTTGCGTGTTATAGTGGGAGGTATGGTTTTAATGGATGTTGTACTTGGCATTCAACTTCTTTAACTCACCTCCTCAGATGTTGGTGCCATTGTCGGTGAGGACGGCGTGAGGGACTCAAAACCCGTAGATGATATTAGAGCTCACGAAGTCAATGATAGAACGGTCCTTGACCTCCTTGAGCGGAACTACCTCTGCCAAAATGGAATAGAAATCTGTGGTGGTCAGGATGACCCTGCATTGATGAGATTTCATTGGTGGATATGGTCCCATGACATCATGTCCCCACACTGAAAACGACCAAGATTACTTGGTGGAGTGGAAGGGTTTTAGAGGCCGATGTAAAAAATTAGCATGAATTTGGCACACATGACATCTCTTGGAAAACACGATGCAATCCTGGATCATGGTGGGCCAGAAGTACTCCAGTCTCCGGATCTAATGGGACAGCTTCGGCCCAGTCTAGTGAGCCCCACTGGAATAGGCATGGACCTCCTGCATGACCTTAGAAATCTCAACTCCTTGGATGCAATGGAGTAGAACACCATCAAACCCGTGCTTGTAGAGGATTTTCTATAGATTGGGACCACACTGGAGGGTAAACTGCAGCGCATGACATCAGATTTTCTCGTGCTCGGCTCGATCAGTCGGGAGGTAACCATTTTTGAGATACTCAAAAAGGGGACTCTCCAGTCGGGGGTCACATAAACCAATACATTTGAGGAACTTGGGGGTCCTAACATAGAGGTCCCAGTGGTAAAATGGCTTATCTGGATGCCATCGTAATCATCAGGTATAACGAGAGAAATGACTCTCTTATGTGCCACGTGTATAATCAATTCATCCTACACGGGTTCTACAACTGATGCAGCCAGGCCAGCCAGGGCATCGACTTGACCGTTATGAGATCGAGGGATATGAGTAACTTTCAGCCAAGATTGAATCTCACCCATTAGCTGGAGGGTTCATTCAAACAATGGTACGAGCTCCAGATTTCTGAAGATGTAGTCAACATTGATTTTTTTGATGACCAGTTTAGAATCCCCTTTCATATGAAAATGAGGCACATTGATCTCGAGGGCTCGCTCGAGGCCAGTGATGAGGGATTGATACTCTGATTCATTTTTGGTTCATTCTTCTGACAACATGAATGAGTACGGTGGGATGGCTTGTGTCAGGGTAATAAAGACAATACCCATGCCTACCCTGTTGAGCCTGGTATCATTGAGCCTCCTGTCGGTGGGGATCCAGGAAGCACCATCAAAGTGCGTCTTCCAACATGGTATGACATGATCTACCGAGAGGATTGCCTCGTTGGGAAAATCTAGATCTAGGGATTGGTCGGAAGGGGTTGGATGGGTAGCTAGAAAATTTTCCAATGCTTGTCCCTTGATGGCCTTCTGAGTCACAAACCTGATGTCGAACTGCTAGAGGATTACTGCCCACCGTGCTAGACAACCGGTCAACATGGGGTAGTTCAGAATGAACATCAGTGGGTCTACCAAAGACATCAGCTATACATCATGGTGTTGCATGTAGTGTCACAATTTTTGTACTATGAATACCATCTCAAGGTAGCTATTTTCGATGGGGGAGTATCTGGTATCCGTATCAAGGAGCATGCAACTGAGGTAGTAGAGGTTTTTTCTATCCCCTCATTGATTATATGGGTGAGGAGGGCACTGAGAGATCATTCCAGAGCAGTCACGTACATGATCAGCGGATTTCTGGAGATAGGTGGCATTAGGACTGAAGGCTGTAGCAGGTACTGCTTGATTTCCTCGAATGTGGTCTAGAACTCTTCATCCCATTCACATTTGGAGCCTTGCTTCATGAGACGAGAAAATGGCTTACACTTGCCGGAAATATTTGAAATGAATCAGTGAATGTAGGCTATGTGGACTTGGAAACCTCGAAGCTCCTAATATTTTCAGGGGAGGCATCTGACAGATGGAATTGATCTTATCTGTGTCGATCTTGATTCCATGGTACCTGACAATAATGCAAAAGAACATCCCAATGGTGACCCCAAAGGAACACTTCAATGGGTTAATCATCAGGTGGCGAGAACGGAGGAAGCCAAACACTTTATCAAGGTCACTGAGATGGTCCTAGCGATGGTGATATTTGACCACCAGATCATCCACATAGCATTCCACCAATGTTCTAAGGATGTCTTGAATATGTTTTTTATGGCCAACTGATATGTGGCACCTACATTCTTTAAGCTGAAGGACATAACCTGGTAACAGAAAGTACCTTGGGGGACCCTGAAAGTTGTGGACTCCTCTTCCTCGGGGTCCATTAGGATCTGGTTGTATCCGGAGTAACCATCCATGAAGGAGAGGGATTAGAACCCAGCCGTAGCATCGATCAACAATTCTATCCCTGGAAGGGGAAAATCAACCTTTCGACAGTGACTATTGAGATCTCAAAAGTCGATGCAGACCCAGATATGTCCGTTCTTCTTCCTGACAGGCATAATTTTAGCTAACCACCTGGGGTACTGGACCTCCTTGATGAAGTCGGATCTGATGATATTGTCAACTTCGGCCTCAACCATAGAACCATGAGAAGGGTGCACTTTCTTGGGAAGCTACTTGAACCCGTGATGATTAGTCGGGAGACTGAGGTGGTGGATGACTACCTGAGGATTTAGTCTTGGAATCTCATCGTAACTCCTGGAAAACACATCATGGTGCTGTTTCAGGAAGCCCACGTACCGTTGCTGCTCTTCGAGGGACATGACAGCACTGATCAATGTGGGTATTGGATCTGCCTCGCTATCAAGGTTCACCTGTACCAGTTCATCGACCGTGGCGGAGATGCCCTCTCCAAAGGCTGGGGGAGCATACTCCAGATCTTCTTCTTCAATTTCAGAGGGATCCCTAGTGGGAGGAGCTTATTATGGGTCATCGGATCCTGATGGGAGGTTGGTACCACCCTCTTTAGCAGTGGTCACTGCATCGGGAGATTCCAGTACTGCCGAAACCACAGTAATGAAGGATGTAGACCCGATCCCATCCTGTCTTCGCCCCAAGCGACCACACTTGATGATATCAAAGAAATAGTGGCACATCATATTGATCCGGTTAATTCCATCCCGGTGAAACAGGAAAGTATGACGTACTGTTGTTGCCATGGGGCGGACATCCTGATACTGTAAGGGGGTAGGAGGCTCCGGGATCACCTGAGTAGGATTTTTGTAGGATTATGATGTGATTTTACACTATCGCTTGGATGTGGGAATATTCCCCTCCCTTATACCAAATACAACAAAACATTGCCCCATGTCGGGGGTTGTGGCTTCCAATCGATGGATCTAGAAGATGTAGGCATCATCCATACCTACCAAGGGGTCAGTTGTAACCACGATGGGTTCGACCCCACTGGCCTGAATCTGCTTATCCTTGCTCTTTTAATAGTTGTCATCCAGTTAGTAGGCTTCCCAAGAGGAGAAAGGGGATGGGTCACCTTGGAGTATGCCTACTCGACTATTGAGGGAGTACATGAGGCATTGGTGATACAATGAGGGGACTGCCACGTGCAGGTGGAGCCAGGGCTTGGCCCAGCCTGACTATGTTGATATCGACCGGGTCTTTAAGCCAGTCATTAAATGTATAGCACTACTTGAGGGTCTTCCCCAGGATCTGATAATAGGTACAGTAGTTGGGGCGATTAGTGAGGTTCACATCCTTTGGCCTTATACACTCAGTAAAATGAACGATCCCTAATTCCAAGGCACTCCTAAAATAGCCCGGAAACTGATTCTTGTCGAATGAGTAGGTCCAGTTTGTTCTATCCAAGAAAGGGACCCCTGGGGCTTGGCTCTGAAACGGAGCTGGAGGAGCCTATCGAGGAGGCAGACCCTGATTATCCCGCCTCGGTGGTGGCGGCGCATTACGCAGGGGCACCTGCCGATTTTGGGCTGGACGCTTCTGGGATGGAGGTTGTGCCCCTGGTGGGGGCCTCTATGAGGTTGCAGAGGCGGTTCCACTGGTAATAACTCCAGCTGTCTGGGGGCCTCTAGTTGGGCCACCGAAGTGGGATCGGATCTGACATCCCTTCTCGTGGGAATTGTGGGAGGCAATGGACGTTCCTGGGAGGCCTACTGCAGAGCTTCATCTAGGAATTGGTCCTTATTGGAGAATTCTCAAAACCCTCCAGGGTAGTTCTGGGTGATCAGAGAGGGAACCAGTTCTGTCTTGACGTTCCCTACACACATCGTCAGTAATTTCCCCTGAGGCAGTGGCATGTCAAGGGAGTATGTGAGCCCTTTCATCCTGAAAATAAAGTCTGTAACTCGCTTATTAGGCATTTTTTGCACTTTTAGAGGTCTGCGAGGCTAGTTTTCCATGTGGTGGAGTTGAACTAGTAGACGAATTTCCTGCGAAGGTCCTCCCAGCTAGTTAAGGATTCGACAGGGAGGTGGTTTTTCTAGATGAATGATGACCCCTACAATGTCTGAACAAAAAAGTGGAGCTTGGTAGCATCTTGATGTGCTGGAGTCCCTAACATGGGCCCACACCTTGAATTGAAGTGGTCCAGGTGCTATGGAGTGTCCCTTATCCCATTAAAGGGGGAGAATGTGGGATTCCTAAAACCCGGAGGTGCCGACATATCATCCACCCATACCGGATGTAGCTTTCCCTCAGGTGGGATCACCACCTGTTGCATTTTTAATGACTCTAGGAGAGAAATGACTTCTTCCATTGGATCATCTAAGAGGGGACCCTATCTTGCTAGGGATCCCTATCCACGATTGAATTGGCGGGTTCTTCAACACGGTAAGGCAGATCAGTGGCTCATGGAGCAGCTGGTGAGGCGACCTGTGGGGCAGCTGGGGGAACCCAAGATTGGTTCCTTGGATTGATGTGTCATTCTAGAGAGTTTGGCGAGACATACTATGCCCTCTTGCTGGGAGCTCCAGCTTCCACCCTGTTTGCAGGAGCAACATGATCGGAGTTTCCTGAGGGAAGATCACCGAGGGGAAGTTGTTCCTTCCCCTACTGTACTGGCCTAGGATTGTTGTAGTCAGGCCGTTAATTTGTAGCGCATTCAACAAAGAGTTCATCGAACATCTTATTCTGCTCGGCCTGTTCTTGGTGCAATGTGGCTTTCTCGTGATCTTTATCTGTCCTATGCACAAAGGTAGATGGGTCAGAGTGCTTGGAAGTTCCGACATGCTCATTGCCTTTACCAGAATTCCTACTGAGTACCAATGCCTCAATGGGCACATTGAGACCATGTAGGTTCCTCGGCTGATGAGTAATCCTTCTTGATGGGTCTAATAGTGGTGGAACACCCTTGAGGGGTAAGTCTCTATCGAGAAGCTCCATCTCATCCTTCACATCCACAATGTCGGCCATATTGACCATGAACCTTCTTGGGGGAATGTCCTCGATATCACCAAGCGAGTTGGGCTACCTTCGGATAGGACTGAAGAGGAGGTTAACATACTTCTCCAATCCACAAATTTTCACATGGGGGTATCCTCCTTTATAATTTTTCAGATTACCTTGATACTCTGAATGCATTGCGGCTAGAGGGCCTCACGGCGACCTGGTGACTCGAGGCACTGGGCCACAAGGAGTGCGGACAAATCGACCAGACGACATTGCTCGCTGATGTCTTCAAAATGAGCATGGCTCCTAAGAGAATCAACTTGCTGATGAAAATGACTAAAATGCATTGCCTAGAGGGTGTGGCGGAAACACCGAACTTACTCCTGGGTGAGGGATTCTAGTTTGCAGATATTCGGTGCTGCCATGGGCCAAAACTTCTAAGGGAAGTGGTCCACTGCAAGGATGTTCCATAAGCTCCTCGGATCAAATTTAGGGTCTGGACCTTGATTTCCCCATTCTTCAACAGGGTGTGGTTTAGGAAGTGACAGTGGTACTGAGGCAGACCGCTGGGACAACAGGCTCGCCGGTGGAGAGTATGGAGAATGGGCAGACTGGCTGCTGAATCTTTGGCTGTCCTCTGAAGAGTGTAGCGACCAAGCCGCCATGTCACAATTAAATGGGCTGATGACCACAATGCCTGAATTAGGGGCTAGGGCTACTGGCGATAGGTTGCGCTACTGCTCGCCCGCCATCTGTCCCCAGAATAGTTCTCTGTTATCTCTTGTCAAGTTATAGAGAGCTTCTCATGACGATGATGGCGATTGCACGACCATAACCTACGGGGTTGCCAGATTTTCATCCTCCTGAATATACCTACGGAGGGAGGTAGGAATCCTATAGACCTCATATTCCAGGAGTACCAGGATGATGTGCCTCATCCATGCCCCGACCCTTGACTGGAATGAGCGAGATGAGGGTTTTCACACTAGGTCGCACTCCACCTCAGAGTATGAAAGGAGAATGGTTTGATCTCTGTATGGAACTTCCCTGAATCCTTCTTATGGCGGTGATGGCCAGCCTTCCGGCCCTTGGATGGCTCTTCGGGATAGGGTAGACTTCTGACACGAGGTCCTTTGGCTGCACTGGTGCTGGGGCGGAGAGGGTTTCCACCCATGAAAGTCATCGTGTGAGGAGCACAAGGAAAAATGTCAAAGGGGACATGGGGAGGACCACCATGGGTAGCGCTGGAGCGGGAAAGACCTCCTCTGGAACTAGAAAAATCATGCAGAGGACCTCCACGATTATTTTCAATGGTGACCACCGTATGAGAAGGGTCCTTGTACCGGACTAGATGAACACGAGTAGGACCTCCGTGCTGGGTGCAAGTGGAGTGAGGCTGGCCTTCACCCCTCTAGTTGATGAGGTGAGTAATACATTCACCTGCTACTAAAGGGATGTGGGGATGATCACCATGTTGAGGAGAGACTGGATGTGCAATGTCCCTACACCAGCTGTCGGGGTCAAGAGAAATGAATCAATACACAGTGTAATGGGGAGGGGAGAGGCTTCCGTACCGAGTATCACCATCACGGGGAAGACCCTCATTCAGATTGAGGGTGGTACGTGGCAGACCTCTATAAAGATACTCGAAGTAGGGAAATCTCATGCTCTATATGGTATTGGTACGGGGAGGACCTACGTAATGGGTTCATCGCTACAGATTATCTCACGGTGAACACTGCTCGTGCCAGCGACCAAGAGAGTCGACCCAAACTGCCCGTGGGGTGGTTGGGGCCTCGATCCTAGTCGGGTATATAAGTTCCCCTGATCAGTGTATACAGGGAACCGATGATACGTGTAGGTTGTGGCTCGGGCCACATTAGCTGCCGATGGTGACACCCCTTGTCAAGCATCCTCCTTAGCATGCGTTGGACGCTGGCATCGTATCGTATGAACAAGGGCTGGTTGTGCAGGTATGTATCTTACTTTCTCCTCATCCAGCAAGACTGGGCGGTGGTGTTGATGTGGTTGGGTGGGAGCCCTCGCTGGGAGCCCCTAGAATGGGACTCTGACTGGGTTGGGTCGGATGTCACCTACCTAGTCAGCGTAAGGTAGAGAGTCATTAAAGAGTTCTAGGGAGAGGCTCTTGAAATGAATATATGTCAGCGTGGGAATCAGCAGCTCCCTGCGTAGCCCTCAGGTGTGGAATTGGCGATGAGGCTCAGACGCCTCTAGATCATAGCGGGCCACATCCCATGTCAGGATTATGCCCTCTTACTTGTAATGGAACATGAGGTCGTTGATTACCCTCCGTTGAATGACCTCATATGGGGAGAGGGGGCATGGGTGCCCCATGATCATAGATATAGAGGCTGTCATGGAAGAGGTGAATCCACATGGAACGGCCAGGTTGGCGCTGCCCCTGCCCCTGCGTCGATGGGCATGTGGTGATCGCATCCCTGGAGCAACAACATGATTCTTGAGAAGAGGGGTATTAACTTGTCAGTGTTGAAAGAAAAAGAAATCGACGACCAATGCCCCAACGCCATCCCATGTTCCATGGCTACTAAGGGGGATACACGCTGACAACGTTACAGAATTGGATGTCCAACATGCTACTGCCCCAACTTCTGGTGATTTTCACACTAGGCCCGCTATTTGCTTAGCGGAAACTAGTGCTAGAGAACTAGATCTGGTGACACACTAATCCATTGATGCCTCAAATGCTACTAGTCTCCATGTTGATGAGAAGATATTCATGTTGGGTACACCATTTCTATTTCCAATGCTTTCGCTAGGGCGTGCGTGTCCGTCTCTTTTGGCGGGACGACAAAACTGTCTGTTACCCCACATTCTCGCTTTCCAAAGGCGGGAGACATCCGCTCCATATTCAGGTAGATTTTCTCCTTGATTGAAATAGGATGATGGGATGTCGTTTCTTCAATTTGTGGATTCCTCCTTAGAACTCTTCACCTAGTCTGGGTCTCCCTTATAGATTTATTATGTTTTTCATGATACTCTTCCTAGTGCCATATCATTATGGACACCAGTTAATTACACTACTTTTGTCAGGACATTCCAAGGGGTCCGGTTAGGGCAACAACTTTCAGTGAGGGGAGTAGCCACATTGGGAATCACAGACGTGTCTGGACGCTGGGACACTAGAGCGTCTATCTTCGGTCCCTTATTGTAGGTCTTCTCGAGGGCCAATAAGCCCAAGGAATCCCACATAGAATGTGGGGAATCATATTTCATGGGCATGTATCTGAGGTTATTCTCATCTACCCATGTTTAACATAGGGTATGCCGCAAGTTTAATGTCCAGAGGAGAGGGATCAGACTGATCAGAACACTAACTATAGTGGATATGATCGGTACAACCCCTAGAGGGAACACTGATGTTGCGGCCAACGTATGGTTGACTTCCCGGTCAATAATGAGGGGAATTGGAAATTAGATGGCATGATTTCATTGGGATGTGGTGTCCTGGATAGGAATTGGGATGGATGATGGGTGGATGAATGAAGTGGAGGGTGAATGTAATAGGACCATCACAAGGGTGATGATAAAGTTGGGCTTGAGCCTCAAAGATACTTATTACGTATCCTTATGGCAGGGAATCAAAGTCTGCGTAGTTTGGGGAATATAGTTCATCTTGACAATAGATTACCACTGAATGGAGTGACAAAGGATTACCACTGAAAGAGGCTGACAACAGCTTACCTCTGAATGGAGTGACAATGATTTGCCGCTAAAAGAGGCTGAAAACACATACCACTAAATGGAGTGACAATGGCTTACCGTTGAATGGGGAAAAATGTATAATATAGTTTATCATCATGCAGGATGGGGGTGGACCGATGTGAAGTGGTCGAGACCATTTGTTGTTGGGGTTGAACCTCAGGGAGGCTTCCTACATACCCTGTCATGGCAAGGATCAAATTCCACGTAGTTCGGTTATGGGGCATGAGTCGGTGAACCGACATGAGTGGGGACCTGGGGTCCAGGTGGATGGTGGGCTTGAACGTCATGGAGGCATCCTACATACCTTTCCATGGCAAAGATCAAAGACCACATAGTTCATGGTAGGATTTGTGTGCAACGGCTTACCGCTAACTGGGGAAGCAAAAGCATACCATGGATTGGGGTCCATAGTTTAACGTCATGTGAGACGGGGGAGAATTGACTTGATAACGGTCAGAGAAACCGAATGTTGGGATTGAACCTTGTGTAGGCTTCCTACATACCCTAACTTGGCAAGGATCAAATACATCGTAGATTAGGTTGGGTTTGGTGAATCGACGTGAAGGGGGTCGAAACGACTGATTATTGGGATGGAACCTCATGGAGGCTTCCTACATACTCTACCTTGGAAAGGATCAAAGTTCTCGTAGTTCACGTTGGGTTTGGTGAACCGACGTGAAGGGGGTCAGAATGACCAAGTGTTGGGCTTGAACCTCATGGAGGATTCCAATGTACCCTGCCTTGGCAAGGATCAACAACCTCATGGTTCAAGCTGGGCTTGGTGAACTGACGTGAAGGGGGTCAGAACGATTGGGTGTTGGGCTTGAACCTTGGGGAGTCATCCTACATACCCTGCCTTAGCAGTATCAAAAACCTCATAGTTCAAGTTGGGTTGGGGCTTACACTCTAGCCTGCCCGAAGAGGATGTCATGGTCGATGCATACTCTAACCCATGTGAGTCTTGCTCGGTGTGAGAAACAAGAGGCAGGAAAGAACTGATGATCATGTCGTGAAAGGTGCATCCAAGGGAAGTAGACTGTGGCTACATGTAGTTGACATCCCAAAGAAGAAATAGGGGCTTATGTTTAGTTAACATCTCAAGGTGATGGAGATTGGGACTTACTCTATGAGGGATGAGTGGGTGGGGACAAAGACCAATGGGAGAGAGATTTGGTACCAACGAAAGGAGGGGTAAAATGTCCATCCCCCCCCCTCTGGTCCTTAGGACCAAAGAAGAAAGGTGGAGCAGGGATGCTTCCTCCTACAAGAAAAGCTGGGGGCTTACACTAAGGTGGTTTCCCTTTCCCCACGAATAGACGCCACACCGATAAATAGGATCTCATTCCATGTGTGAAATGATCTCACTCTCGTGGAGACCAGTGGGCATGCAGAATGTCCAAGGTGGGGGCACCCCGCGTGCGAGGCATGGGGCGAGGTCGCAGTTTAACATCATGTGTCGAGGATGATGGTGCTTGGCAGTTTAACGTTCTGTAGCTCAGATGAGATGGGTTTTCTACGCACCCCTAGGACTTACATAACATGTATCCTCTACACCATGGTGAAGAGAAGGGATAGGAAATGACATGGCTAGGGTTTTTCATGGATCGAACCATTGGAGGGTCCATGTTAGCGTGGTTATGCGAAAAAGTGATAGCCGTTAGCGTTCCTATGCGAAGAAGCATGAGGCGAAGCAACAAAATAGGCAGTATCATCCAAGGGACATTGAAATTACTTCGCATGAACCTAGAGGGTTATATGAGAAAAGAGTGTATGGAGAAGGTATTTTGGATGCCGGAGTTGCCCGAAAATGATGCCCACAAGAGGAAAATTACAGGCGCACAAGGAAGGAGGTTCGTGTGCCAAATGAACTGTTGCGCGAAAAGGGCTGGACCGGAACGCAATTGACTGGCGTGCACGAAAATGGTCAGGCCGGTGCAATAATGAGATGCGTGTGTGAAAAAGGAAAGGCTGGTGTGAAAATGAGCTCTGTGAGCGCAAAAGGCCATGGCAGTGCAAAAAAGGAATTGCACACGTGAAAACGTTCGGGGCGGTGCGTAAAAGGAATTGCGCACCAAAGAATTGACTGCGCGCAATTGGAAGGAATTGTGCCCAGGGGAAGGGGCCCGATGGGATTTGGATGAGGATCAAGCCTGAGTGGTCTCTCGCAAAGGTGGACCCCCGGGTGACCGGGTGTGAAAAATTAAGTACCTAAGATCCATCTTTTCCACGCATTAGAGGTGAATTTCATGCTGAAGAGATGGTTTAGATTCTTCAGCCCGGAAGTCGAATGGGGTGACCTTCTATTTATAGGTGCGTGGATCCGCACGAAAATCGGCCTCTGTGAAATATCGCATGCCGGCATCGGCATCACGAAAATTCAACTGCCCAGGGTGATGGTGCATAACATTCCACACTCGCACCGAAAACTCTATCGAATCCCTGATCATTTCACACCGGACTGATTTTTTCGCGTGCCACTGAATTTTTTCGCATGGCCCCTCCGGGCCCCCAAGAATGGATCATCGGTTCCAAATATGTCTTCGCTTTGTTGCGTCAAAACCATCTCCACCCCTTGAGCGGTTTTTAGCATCTAGAACCTAATAACACTAGAATAACTACTAAATTGTACTTCATCATGGATAACTAAGGACTATCACCACGGATATACTACGAACATATAATGCCGCAATCAAGAGTTGTATATGCTAATAACCTGACCACAATATCAATAGTCTAGTAGGTGATATATATTGAAACAAAAATGGTGAATAATTATAATTTAATATATATACTTAGGGATTCCATAGTATGAAATATATGTACAAATTCATGAACCATAGGCCCTATGGACTAATAGTCTTTGCTGGTCTGAATTTCTTCCAACCAGACTAAAACAATTTATGGTCCAAAATCCCATTCAGTGTCAATGTTACTTCTAATATTGTACCCAAATATAGTAATAGAACTTATATATTGATAAAATCCAACTATACATCTATTAAAACACCTACATAAATATATTCTCTTCTAAACATGAAATTGGGTATGATGTAAGATTATGATGATTTTGTAGAACATGAGAAAGCCCCCAGTAACGTCAAAAACCTATATAATTTAACAATTAATTCTATATACAGTGTTGTTCATGAGTCTCATTTTTCTAGGGGATCAAATTGATCATCATTTTTCCTTGTAATATTATATTATTTTCTATTTTTTATTACATTTTAATACATTCAATCATATTGATTATTTTGATTTCCAAAATTTAATTATAAATTGATTATATTAAAAATTACTTGTTTTTATCCGGAGGTTTATGTGAATTATTTAATATTTTATTTCATAATACTACACAACTTCATAATTATACATAATATCTTATTAAAAAAGATTCCATTAAATTCAACTATTTTTTTGAATGGTCCCAAACATTTTAAGAGTTATCACGTGTTTGATTTAAAGTACATTTTTTTAAATAATTACCATTGATTGGAGTTATGTCATGGGGTGAGTTTGGGTGAAGTATAATAAAATTTTGGGGGAAAGTGGTTTCACATGGATGGTGCATGATTTGTACAAACCATGCAGCTGCTAAGGTTAAATCATGTGTAACTCTTGTTTTTTAGGCAATTGCTTTAGCACATTTAAATAATAGTTTAATAGGGAATGCAAGGTAGTCATGCGAAGTTCCCATTTTAAGAAATTTCTAACAGACCATTATCACATGGTTTGTCTAAGTGTGTGACTTAAACGTGTGAGGGAAGACATTGATATCATAAAATTGCAGATCTCCCCCATTTTCAACCTTCAATGACTTTTTCACCTCTTATACAACCCTAGCAGGGTATTTTACTTTCCAAAACATAATGTATTGTTCTACCATAAAAAATTAGGGATTTCATGGCCTTACATACACTGTTCATCGAGATCAAAATCCCAAATTGAGGATCTTCTCTTCTTCCGGTATGTGGATTATATCTCGATGCTTCCCTCATTATTTTATAATAATTCGTTGATCTTTTCATGAATGTTATCCTCTCATTACATGTAGCTAAAACAATGTGGTGATATCTAGAACTATGATTGAATATCTAGACATATAATTATTATATCTTGATATTTTGATATCTGGATTTAGAGATTTAGATCGGGAATCATAGATCTATGTAGTCATGATGCTCTGATTACATGGATTTTTATTGGGAAAACATGCTTCAATGAACAGATAATGGTAGTTTAAGTTTAATTCCCATAGTCATGGATTATATATATATACAAGAATTTATAATTTTTACCGTCCATTAGAAATTTATTTCCTATATTTGGTTAACTATATTGACCAATTGTGATTTTGGTGTTTTGTTTAAATATGTGATTTATTGGGGAATCCATCTTGAGAACAAGGGGCTTCCCTACTAGAAAAATAATTTTGGGAAAATGATTATAATAAGTAGGGGTGGTAATATAGATAATTAATCTTGGGATTAATTATGAGATTTTGAAATGGCTATGTTGTGATAATTAGTTTTGGATAAAATATGTTCCTTTGGTAATATTTTTTAAAAAATTAATTAAGGTGTTAATTATGGAAAGTTGAGATTATAACTTGGTAAATAATTCTTGAAAATTAGTTATGTAATATGAATTGTGAGGTTTATTAATTAATTGATGATTTAATTACTGTTCCAAAGAACATACTTAATTGTCGATTTTACTAACTAAATAGATGTTGGTAACTAATTGTTAAATTAGTAATGGGATTGGGGTGGATAATTAATTATGAAATTAATTATTTTTCAATGAATATGAAAATGGTCATTCAAAATTGTGAAGTAAAAATTGTAACATGGTCATGATACTTATGAGCATGATAATTAGAACATGGTCATTCTATTGTGAAGTATACATGTAAACATGGTCATTATACTTATGAGTAAAGAGAATGGGAGCATGATCACTCTATTGAGGGGTAATCATGGTAACATGGTAATCTTTCTTAGATTTGATCTATTGTAAATTTTAGAAATGTTTCTTATAAATGTAAAATTAGGGAATAGAAATAATGGAACACTGAGGTGTGGCCACAAACGAGCATATTCAAACTCCAGAATGAGTTGAATCAGTTACTGAGATATCAATTAACCTTGAATACTTAGAGCATAATCTAGAAGAGGGTATTCGGATATTGAATTTCCTAGGTAATTATTTAGGATATACTATGAGATAAACTTATTTTTGAGGTACGGTATCTTTGGGAACCCTAGAGATAATATAGTTTGATAAGAATAAATGAAACTATGATAAACTGTTTATTATCACATTATACATAATTCCTAATAGAACTGCATGCATAACCTTTTGACTGGAATTTTTTAATCACCATTGGGGTTCACCAACAATGTTTTACTCCTACCATATTCGGGATTCATGATCTATACCTAAATACATTATATTGTTGCACGAATAGTCAATGGAAAAGGATCTGGGAAAGGTGGTTGATTTGGTATGGAGCTTGGATGAGGGAAATGGACCTGGATCATGAAATACTAGGGGAGTCATAATGCCTTTATTTTTTTCTTCATATAAAAAACATGACACTTATATTGGTATATCATATTTTCCTTTTCTGTTTAGTAATGTTTTCCCCTTTTTTTATCTTATGAAATGAATATTTTTTCTGTAAATATATTCTGCATCTATTGTTTGTTTATTTCCAATGGTGTCTTACTATGATAAATAAGGGTATAGTCTCCCCATGAATGACTTACCAAACCATAGATTCTAGTTAGAAGCCTCTAGAATATGATTAGGCATGCTTGAGGTCTTGTGGAAAACTAGCTCAGGACACCATAGTATAGATCCCATGTTAGGATGGTACAAAGATGTATCATAGCTCCTATTTACATTCTTCATGTTTTGCCTTACTATACTTGGAAAGGTAGATAGTAGACATGGAAGAGTCAGTTCTTGGTAATGATCTCGTGCATTGGAGTTTAAAACACATGTATGGGGGGAACCAAAGAACACTGGGTGGTGATTTTTTATTCATGTTTGATGTTAATGTTGAATATTATTACACCATTGGTGATGAACGTATAGTGTGATATGATTATTGTTTTTGAGAATTTTGAGTATCTATTCAGGGATCAAAATATCACTAGAGTAGATTTTACATGCATCATTCTAGGCACTCAGGGTTGTTGTGAAATGCATCATTTTATGCATTCCTATGGAAATGAGTTATGGGTATGTTATTGAACATGAATTGTTTCCTTGTTGTGAAATTATAATGATAAAAATGGTTCCAAACATTAATTGAGAATTATTTTGAAATGATGAAAGATTAGATTAATTGGGTGTCTAAATTAAAAATGCTAATTATGATAGTTTGTTTACCCTTGTTTTCATATAGCAAGGTGTATGGTGGTTATGGGTAGTGACAAAGCCATAGTTTGAACATGTAGTAAGAATTGGGGGAATATACATGTTTTGACATTTGGTGATTATTTACTCTTACATAAATGTTATAAGGTTGTGTTATGAAACTTGAGATATGTGTTTGGATTTGTAGTTAGTATACCTACACAACACTAATTGAGGTGATGATCAAGGTGAAAACCAAGGAATGTTTTTCTCATTATGGAACATGAGTCACCAATCATAATAACAAAAGATGAAGGGGAAAAGTTTCGAGAGAACAATGATCTCTTCATGCAATTCATTCAAAGAGATCTAGGGTAGGATGTGAAATGTATGACTAACTTGATAAGGGAGTTTCAGTTTCATCACCCTCTGTATTTTACTATAGATGGTGGACCTGCAGGATATGAATTATGGGTTTAGTCCATAGAGATAATACATGAGCATTTGGAGACTCTGGCTGAGTGGAGGGTCATGTTTTCTACTTATATGTAACAGGTTTCACCTATCCATTGGGGGGACATTCAGGCGCGACCTATATAGATTGATGTTATGTAAATCAAGGACTTATTTGAGAGGATTTTGGAACACTTTTATCCCGATATGATGTTCCTAGAGAATGATGATGAGTTACTACATCTGACAAAGGGGATCAAGTCAGCGATGGACTATGGTAGACACTACATAGATCTGTAATGCTTTTTCATAGACTTCATAATAGAAGAGGTGGCTAAGGTGAATCATTTTCAGGATATACATAAATGTGATATTAAGTCCTAGGTGAATATATTTAGGTTGAAAAAGTTTATGGATTTCATGGATCATGATATCATTGTTTAAGGGAACCTAAGGAAGGCATATAGTTCTAAACATGTAGTTGTTACTAAATAAAAAATTAGGGAAACTTTGAAGGAATGGAAGAGCCATTGTTACAACATTATCCAAGTCTGTGGGAAGAATAGTACGTAGATAGGAAGGTCGTTTGGACATGATCTTAATGGGAATATCTTTCATCGATTTGATAGTTCAAGACACTATCATCGACATTGTTTCCAAACATTAGTATATTGTTTATCATTCGGCAAGGTTAGACATCTATAGAAATTTTGTAGGTCACAACGACAGACTGGTACTAGACTATTAGTTGGGGAAGGGTCAGAGTATGGGAAGAGTATCTTATACACAAAATTGGTATGTTATTTGGAGTTATATTGTCTGAGGTGGAAGAGGTATTAGACGTGGTGCTTCTAGGTAGGTGTTCCCGCATCACTGGAGTGGTGCTACTCAGGGGAGTGGTACAACATCACAGGGAAGAGGGGTATCATAATTAAATGTTGTAAAACATACATGAAAGAACTCAGATCATCATTTCATGTATGGATCTATATTTCAAGTGTTTTGAGAAAAATGAATAAATGAAATTTTTTTATGTACACGTAGTCTACTTTTGAGTACACTCTATGTACCTGGTTTCTGTGTATAGTCATTTACTAGCTGTGTAATGGCCGAGTACACGACCATGTAGGTGACCTGGCCTACCAGCTTAAGTGGGGGCTAGTTGTGGCTAATACACAACATGTACATTAAATGAAGATGATTTTTAATTATATTTTTATTTTATATATCAGTGTGGGGCCATGTCTCACACCCAGAACACCCATCTTTTCCCATTGTTTCATATAAGAGTGTGACATAACGATGAAAAACTTCTAGCTCGCCCATATTCTCCGTCTGAGCTCTGATTGAGATGCCGCCTGGTGCGTTGGAAACCCACCAGTAAGTTCTCTCTTTCCCTAGGTTTGTTCTTCCTGATTCATCCTCTCATATGAGTATTTCAAGGATGCCCCCTTTTAACATTTTTAGAACTAAATCGTTCTAGGCCGATTCAAGGGCTGACGTTCAAGAGTGTTGATCGTACGACATCAGGGTAGGTGTTTTTTCCTCACTTTGTTCTTATTTGGATTATATATGATAAAAGTGTCAAATACCCACGTTTCTGGTATCTCTCTATTGGGAAATTAACCCTATTAGTTAGCTTATATGGTTTAATTGATTCAATGGGGTTGTTGAATATGCCTAAAGTTAGATGCCTTGTTTACAGGACACCCCATGGGTGTGTTTCCCTAGTTTGAATATATACATCCATTTAGCCTAGGATGCCTATAAGGCATAAATTATTTTCAAGCCTTGAGTGTTTTTAGGATGGAGTTGTTTGATTATATGACTTTCATGTTTTATGCTTTTGAATTTTATAAATGTAGTATTTATAGATTACATGTGTTTCCCTGCTATGATATGCATGCTAATCATCTAATAAACCATGAGATCCTTCTTCTGAAAAATCTATGATGTTTTCCATGATTATTACCATAGGAACATGGTAGCCTTGGTGTATACTATTACTCAGGGTTATTGACCATGAGAGCAACCCAGGTGGTCGTTTATGATTATTTATGCTACATTGACCAAGGGGGTGTTGAATGTGAGAGCTACCTGGAGTTCGTCTAAAAGTTATTAAAGACATTTAGACCTAAGGGAATTGATAGTGGGAGAACCCTTGGTGGTCATTTGTAAATGATTATATCTATGTTAAACAAATATAGTTAGACTGTGAGATCATTTCCAGAGGGTTGTTATTTCCTAAATGAATGATTGTGGCATATCAACCAAGCCAAAGAAGAATCTTGGACTCAGTCATCCTTGATTGTATAGATATACTTATAAGATATCTATTTGTTACTATTACATATGGGATATAGAGCTTAGGATAGATCCTTGGATTCATTATTCAACGGTTTGAATAATTATCAAATGCAAACTAATGTAATTGAAAACTGTAGGATTGGTTACATTCAAGTACTTCCTAGTTTATTACATCTTTTCTACATATTACTTGTTATATATATTCACTAACAGTTATGCAAAAATATTTTGGTGGTTTCCTACTACGATTTGTGTTACACACAGTTTGGGTCATGCTTTTAAACCCAAAAAAAATATGATTGTAAGTATTGGTAAGGGCAATCACCCTTCATCATCAGGTACATGATTTTTGTTGGAGTGGGAGATCAAGGGACAAAGATAATACTGGTGAAGCTAATGGAGTTTACTTGTTTTTATGTTGTACTTGGTTTCCATATTGTTTTATAGAATTATGAATTTTTGGCTATTTTCCTAGTAACACATGACATGCGTCATTTATATATATACTACTTTTTTTATATTACATTCTGTCTTCTGATGTTTACTTCTCTTTTTTGTATTACTGCTTCATCTATTGTTTACTATTGTTATTCTTATGTGTATACTCTACCAACGAGGGAAAATTTTCCTCATTATCAGACCTTTTCTCTCGCTTCTACTAGGTAGCATCTGACATTTAGGGAATTGCGTTTGAGGTCATGTGACCAACCGGGTATGGGGAAACCTCTGGTGGCACCAGGAACCGGGACATTACCAAGTGGTATCAAATGGGATTCTTTTATGATGTGTCTTAATATTTGTAGCCTATAGAAAGGGGTAAGAAAAAATAGCTAGTTGGAAATCTGTTGTGCCTGGCAGTAGCCAACCCGTGTATAGGGAAAAACCAATTTACCCCGAATATTTCAATTTTTCTGATTTTCAATTGTTAAAGTTGATTTGATCTCACCATTGGGTAAATCATTAGTTTTGTGTTGTTATGATTTATATTATTTTGGTTCAATTTCTATTTAATCCTAGTGAGAGGAGGGTATGCCATCTCATGCATCATATAGGCACTTCTTAGAGATCACAATTCACACATTATTGTCATGCCATTAATGGTGTATCACAAGTTGCATGTTCTTGTTAAATATGTTGTGCAATATATTCATGATATTGTGATATATTCCATGATATAAATACCAAATATTTTTGATAGGGTGTTGGTATGTGTAATGTTTAATTTGTAGAGATGCCAAACATTGGTCCATGAGGTGTTATAGGTCCTCTTGGACCAGAATTTGGTGGACCATGTTTGAACATTAATTTCATTCTGATGTGATATGACATGAAATAGGATGTCAAACATTGATTCACAGAAAGTATGAGCTCCTCCATTATGAAATTTTTCATTTCATGGAATTTTTTTATGTTTTTAAGGGTTTTGGAGATTTTTTAGTGGATTACTCTTAGTAAACCTAGACAACAGGACATGTGGTGTTATGAACACAGGTTGTGTGTTCTTGTGTTCTATAGGAACCAACTTTGCTTATGAACACACCATGTAACTTTTGTACACGTTGTGTAGTCTTTGACTGTGTGACTGAATATGTGAGAAGAGACATGGGGTTGGGAAAAAATTTGGTAGAACACACTGTTTCTAGATTGTACATGCACGGTTGTAAAGAATCATGTATCCAGTCGTTTGACCAATGACATGAGTGGATGAAACATGTTTAGTACATGTTGTGTCCCTATAGAAAATGCCATGTAGAAATAAACTATGTATCTGTCGGTGTGAATAAAAACATGGGTGGATGGAACCTTGGTAAAACACACAATGTATAGGGTGAACATGACATGTAAGGTTACACCAGAAGATAACTGGGTGGTTTGAGCCATGTAAAAGTACCTGGGCAGGAGGGGATATTCAAGTACACTCCATGTCTCAGAAGTTACACGCCGTGTGTATGGGGTGTTACATGACCATGTTGGTAGAGGTACATGCCCATGTTAAAAGCTTAAGGGAACACATTGTGTAGTGGTTCTACACATTGTGTATCCCTATTTTGTAAAACATGAATGCTTTATTTCTATTATTCTGTTATTGCACATCTATGTTTCTATCCTTCATAATATTGAACTGTGGTGTGAGCATGACCATGAAGAGACAAGACACCAAGACATCCTCTGGTTGTACCCCAGGTACAAGGTGGTGATTAGACACCAAAAATGGTAGATCAAAGAATACCAGCAAATACTCTTGTTTTGCCCCTCTTGGAACCTACTGTTATACCAAACGTAGGTGTTGTTGCATAGTTCTGTGAATAATTTTTAAGGATGATGCATATTTTTTTAGGATCACGAAATCCTTCCCAATATATAGCTGAGTTGAAGGGGGTGATCTAACAGCAATATCCTCCCACGTTTTCAGGGGATGGAGGATCTCAAGCTATAGAGTCATTGATAGAGTACATGCTTTCAATCTTTGAGCATATATAGACACCTTTGTAGAGGAGGGTCGAGCTCACAATTCACATACTACGTGATTCCTCCGTTAGAATGTTGGATATTATCTCATAGGCAGGACGACATCAAGATATGTCTTGAGAAGATTTTTTGAGGACCTTCTATGATCACTTCTACCCTGAGACATTGAGGGCCAACCAAGCTCAGGATTTCATGCACTTGGAGCATGAAACTCTTTCTTTGATGGGTTGTTCTTATAGCTTTAAAAAGTATCAGTGCTTTACACTAGTTTGGGTAGGTGATGAGTTTTCTTTGGCTAGAATATTTGAGCTGGTCACAGGTATGACATGTGATCTCAAGTAAATGGTTTTTGTATGGCTACGACGATTGATATAGTAAACTAGATACTGATTACTGAGAATAATCTAAGGGATTTGGGAGCTATGAGGCAGGGCGATTCAGCATCAAGGGTTATAAATCCTTCATCTGATAGAAGGAAGCATTGTATTGAGTCATCATGTGGTGATTCTAGTAGTAGGGATGTATATTTTGTTAGTCATGTGAGGTGTTACCAGTGCGGGAAGAGCGGGAACAGGAGACCTCAATGTCTGAGAGACCCATTTGAGTGCTGATATTAAGGAAAGATGGGTTATCCTTAGTGTGTTTTTCTGATTTTTCTCACTATTAGTTGGTGAATGGTGATCTGTTATGACTCCACGTTTAGGAGCAGGACTACCAGTTTCTCCTCAGTTAGGGAACTGGAGTTCGTCAGGTCGTTTTGGCTAAGGAGTTGGTCATGGCTATGGTATTATGGCTAGAAGTTTTCATTGATAGTAGGGTGGATTAGCTAAGTGTATTCAGGTAGGCTCACATGGTTGTGTAACTGGTCAAACATTTTTAGTAAAGCAGACCTAGTAGGAGAAGGATCCCAAGCATTCCACGGTTAGAGGTATGACTCCAGTTTGCTTATTTTTAACTTAAAACATTTTCAATAGAGGTGATTCCCATAGTTTTATATCTGTTTCATTGTGAGGATCCTTGGGCTTTGTATCTTTACATCTAATGATGATTTGATGTAGACACTCTGTTGGGGATTATAACATTAAGTGTTTGTTAGTGAAAGGAGTTCCCTTTGAAGGTTGGTGGGTGTCACTTCTTATGGGACCTTTATGTCTTAAGGATGGAATGTTTCAATGTCATTCTCAGAATGGATTGGTTGGTCTACATTCAGGCCTTTGTTAACTGCTATTGCTGCAGGGTGAGTTTCATGTCACTAGAGGGAGGGTGTTTTCAACACAAGGGTGAATGGGATGTCCAAGAAAGTAGAGATGGACCTGAGCATCATGGATTAGGAGGATTTATATCCCATATTGCTATTTTATATCTGGATGACTAGGGGACTTCACAGATCTACATTGACCTTGTAGTGGATCATTTCATATATGTATTTCTAGAGAAATTTTCATTTTTACCTTTGGAGTGAGAGGAATATTTCTCTAATGATAATTTTATATCAGTAGTGCCAGTGTCCATTCCTTTGTATAGGATGGATACAAAAGAGTTACAGGTGCTCAAGAACCAATTGGATGAGTTTGAGGAAATGGGTTTTATCTGAACTAGTACGTTTTCTTAGGGTTCACCTATCTTATTTAGGATGAAGGTGGATGGTTCCCTCAGACTTTGTGTCAATTATCAGAAGATGAAACAGTTGACTGCCAATAAATGATATCCCTTTTTGAGGATTGATTATCTCATTGATTATCTTAGAGGATCCTAGGTGTTCTAAAATATTAATTTGAGATCCAGTTATTCTCAGTTTCGTGTTAGGCCATCAGATATACCTATTATAGACATTCAATGTAGGTATGGTCTATTAGAGTATTCATTTATGTTGTTCATTCTCACAAAGGTGCCGATAATTTTTATTGCACTGATGAACCGATTGTTTCATCCTTACTTTTAATTTTTTGAGGTAATCTTAATAGATGATATCTTGATGTACTCTCACACATAGAACAATGATTCCAAAAATCTTGAGATTGTATTGAGTACACTAAGAGAGCATTAGTCATATGATATGCTTTCAAAATTCAAATTTTGGCTGGACCGATTCATTTATTCGGTCGTCTTATATTAAAGATAGGAGTATCAGTAGACCTAGAGAAAGTGATAACAATAGTTTATTGGGAGTAGATGAAGAACTTATTTTAGGAATGATGTTTTCTAGGGTTGGATTGCTACTACAGTCATTTTATTTGGACTTCTCATGCTTAGCATCACCACTGACATGCCAGACTAAAAATAGTGTGAAGTAGTTGTGGAGTGATTCCCATGATTCATACTTTCAAGAGATGAATGGGAGAGTGACTTCATCAATGAATCATATTTTGCATGAGCTGGGCAAGCGTTGAACCATTTACCTCTATGCATCAGGTATCCATCTAGGATCAGTGCTTATGCATGGGGAGGATTCGTTGCATATCAGTCTCGGTAGTTTAGGCCACATGAGAGGAATTACAAAATGAATTATCTTGAGTTAGTTGTAGTTGTGAATGCTTTGTGTTTTTCTATATATTATCATCTGTGTGATCATTTTGTGGTGTACACTGACCAAAAAATAATCACGTATATCTTTACACAACATGACCAAAATTTGAGATAGCGATGGTGGGTTGAGTACCTGAAGTCCTTCAATTTTGAGCATTCCAACATGCCTAGAAAAGGAATTGCAGATGATAATGCATTGAGGAGGAGGACTCAGATATATGCAGTTTAGTAGGGCTGCAGTGAGTTACAGCTTTTGGCTCTGTTCTCTAAAATGATTTCGTAGGTGTACAACAGACAGGGACACACTTTTCATTCTTATATAGTTGTGACCTCTACTCTATTGAAACGAGTGCAAATGAGGATACTATCAGATTTACAAAGGCCTAGTCCTACATGAGTGTGTGTCAAGAGAGGAACCTACTCCTGCATGGACTATAGAAGAGGATGTGATTTTATGATTTCATGGACTTGTATGGGTGTTCGAAGACATACGTGAGGTGATGATGCGATATTTTCAATCCTCATTTTGATAAGTTCAACCCCAAGTCCCCATGATATATCGATATCTACACATTCAGTATTGGAGGACATGTATGAAGAGGGGTGTAGAAGGGTTTTCCATGAGATGTTACACCTATCATCCATTTATGATGGAGAATCAGCGACATACAGGGCTATTACAGTAGTTATCCATATATGAGTTGATGTGGAATGATGTTTTGATGGATTTCAGCATGTTTTAACCGATGTCTCCTCGAGGGAATGATGTTGTTTGGGTGGTTTTTGAATGACTCATGAATGTTTCACATTTATTTTCAATCAAAGAAACCATCAGTGTTGTTGAGCATAGAAGGTTGTAAATCTAAGGGATTGTATGTTTTTAGGGGTTTCTACATTCTATCATTTCAAATAGGGATTATTGGTTTACATTTCACGCTTGGTAGGGAATATAGAGGGATCTGGGAAAATAGGTACATATGAGTACAACATACCATCCCCAGACAAATTGCATGTCCAAATGCACGATTTAGGTTTTGGAGGACATGATGTGATCATACGCCCCTAATTTCGAGGGCTCTTTGGAGAAAAATGTATGACTAGTAGATTTTTTCTTACAATAATTGTTTTTAGGAAACGATTAATAAGGATCCTTATGAGGCCTTTTATGGTAGTCAATGTCGATCACCCCTATGTTTGTTGAAGGTAGGAGAAGTAGCGATGTTGGGAACTTGTCTTGTCCAGGATACCACTGAGATGGTGGGGTTGATTCAGATGATGATGGCTACTGCACAATCTTGGAAAAAATATTTTTCTCATCAATAAAGATTAGATCCGGAGTTCGTGGTCAGATATTAGGTTTTCTTACATGCCACATTGAGGTTGGTACACATGAGTATTATGAGATAGTGGATGTTTTCACCAAGATATGTCTGTCCATTTGAAGTTTTGGAGAGAGTCATGCTGGTTTCGTATTGGTTGCTGCTACCTCAGAGATACCGGGATATTCACGATGCCATTCATGTTTCTCAGCTAAAAAATTACTTCCCACACAAGTCTCACATTTTTTAACCCGAGGAGGTTGAGTTGGAGGTGGATTAATTATTCGAGGAGAATCCTATTTAGATTGTGGATAACAATACAAAGGTAATTTGTGAATTGTCTATTCCTCTAGTAATAGTGTTATGGATGCATGGGTGAGTACAGGATAAGTTATGGGAGTGGGAGGCTGACATACCATTATAGGGGCATGAGTTGTTGGATATTTATTCTTTAGCACCCTTGGAAAAGAAATTCGTTGAAGAATTGTATTGATGGGGAAAGTTCATAAAAACCTAGATCTTCATTTCTGGTATAGATCTTGATTTCGGGTGATTTTTTTAGAAAAAAGGAAGAAATGTAAATTTTCTAAGTACACATCATCTACTTGGTGGCTGTGTATAGAAATGAACTGGATATGTAATAGCTGTGTACATGGTCATGTAGGTAACTAGGAAGACCGCCTTATATTGGGGATGGTTGAGGCTAGTACATGACATGTACATTAAATGAACACACCATGTACTTTTCTTTTTTATTTGATAAATCGGTGTAGGGTTGCATCTCTCACACAGAACACCACCCACTGTTTTTTAATAGAAAGTGATGTAATTCCAAACAACTTCAAGATCCTCCCAGTTATCTCTCTGAGATCCGATTGAGATGTCCACAGGTGTGTTAGAATCCCACCAGTGAGTTCTCTCTTTCCCATGGTCCATTCATCCTGATTCCTCCACTCTCGTGAATATTTCATGGAAGATCATTTTTACCCTTTTGTAGATCTACCACATTATATGCCAATTAAAGGGTCAATGTCCAAGAGTGTTGACTGTACGACATCAAGGTAGTTGTTTTGTTCATTTCATTGTCTGTATTTGGATTATATATGCTAAAAGTGTTGTATAACCATGTTTGGGGTATTGATTGATTGAGAAATTAACCATATTATTTACCTGCTATAGTTTACTTGATTTAAAGGGGTTTTTCCATATGCATAAGGTTAGATTGATTGTTAAAGGTACACTTCATGGGTTTGTTTCCCTTGTTTGACTATTTTTTGACATTTGGAATAGGTTGCCTATGAGGCATACCTTGTTTCCATGCCATTTGTTTTTATGGATGGAGTTGGTAGATTATATGAACTTCATGTGTTATGCTTGTAAATTTTTCCCATGTAGTAGTTATAGATTACATTTGTTTCCTTGTTATTGTATGGATGATGATCTTCCAATGGACCATGAGAGCCATATACCATGAAAACTATGAGGGTTTCCATGTTTATATACATAGTACAATGAGATCCTTGGTGTAGACACTAACCGAGGGTATCGACTATCTATGTTACCTAGGATGTTGATGTGAATATTTATGCTATGTTGACTCAATGGGTATTGACCATGAGACCCTCCTAGATGTCGTTTCTAAGATATTAATGGCATGTTGACCTAGGGGGGTTGGTCATGAGAGCATCCTAGGTGGGAATTTGTAAATTATTAAAAATATATTAAACAAAATTGGATAAATCATGAGAGATTTATGAGTGGGTTTTATTGAATAAATGAATGATATTGACATTTATTCCAAGAAAAAGCACAATCTTGGACTTCATCTTCGTTGATTGTTTAGATGGTCTTGAAAGACATCCGCTTGTTACTATTTCATAGCAGATTCAGTTCTTAGGCTAGATCCTAGGATTTCATTATTTAATGGTTTAAATAATTTATAAATGTAAATAAATGTAATTGAAAACTATAGGATTGGTTACATTTTAGTACATCTTAATTTATTAATTTATTTATGCATATTACCTACTATATATATTCACTGATAGTTATGAATAGATCTTTTGTGGTTACCTACTGGGATTTCTCTCACACCCTATTTGGGTCATGCTTTTGGACCCAAACAGATTATATGATTTTTGATATAGATAAGGGAAAGTTCCCTTCTTCATCAGGTACTTGACTGATGTTGAAGTTAGAGATCATGGGACCATGATGAGTCATTCAATGCTACTGGAGTTTATTTGCTTTTCTATTGACATTGGTTTTAGGTTTATTTGTTTGTAATTTTTACTTTTTTGGTTATTTTCGTAGTTACATGTTGCATGCATATTTATATATATTCACATTGAGTTGTATTCATATCAATCTTCAGTTTTTTACATCTTTTGTTGGTATTATTGCTTCCAATATTGTTTACTATTGTTATTTCATTGATTATACTCTTCCAATGAGGTCATGGTTTCCCCATTATCCGGACATACCCCTTGCGGATAGTAAGAAACATGTGGCATCTTGGAAAATGTGCTCGAGTTCATGTGACCAACCCTGTAAGGGGAACCCTTGGGTGGCACCCAAAACTGGGACATTACACTACACTTATGGATAGTGTAGCTAGACCATCAATAGTGAGAAGAAATATTCAACTATCCTCTAATTTATCAAGTTCCTTGTTTGATACTAGCACCACTCATTCGATTATATCTAAAAAACAAGTTAATGGGTTGATCCTAACAATGGAGCTTGTGAGTGGGTTAATGACCATTGATACAACATTGAGATTACTGTCTAGGGATACTAGTCTTGGTAAGGGATGTTCACTAGATATCATGGAATATCATTTCTTATGGGAATTATATGTTCTTGATATGATGGTATTTGATGTTATTATGGGTATGTAATGGCTAGTCACATACCAAACTCACATTGAACATTACCATAAGAGGGTTACATTTACATCTCTGATGGGTGACTAGTATATTTATCATGGAGAGTGGGATATCTAGGATGGCCATTCTAGGGAATGTACTTAGCAATTTGGAGAGATCACAACCCATGGTTGTAGTCTATTGCAGTAGGATGGGGGTGTTAAGCATGATGTACATCAACTAGTTATAGAAGTTGATCAGAATGTCTTCCCTGAAGGCGTTTCTGGTCTACCAACTGAGAGAGATGTCGAATTTACTATTGATCTCATGTCGGGGTCTGAGCCAGTATCTATTCCACCATACAGAATGGCACCAACTATGCCTTAAGAGCTTAATAATCATTTAGAGGAATTTGATGACAATAAATTTATTCATCCAAGTATTTTGCCTTGGGGATCACTTGTTTTTTTCCCCAAAGATGGATAATGGTATTTTATGCTTCTGTGTAAATTTCTGGATGTTCATGAAAATGACAGTAAAGAAACGATATACTCTTTTTCGTAGTAATGATATTTTTAACCAGTTGATGGGAGCTTGTTTGTTCTCAAAAATAAATTTGATATTAGGGTATTGTAACGCCCGAGACTTTTATGAGAAATATTTTGTTTTTATCAAAGGAATCATTCACTACACACAACACTATCTTGGCATGCTTTACATGCAACTGCGGCCTTCCTCAATAGCTTGCGTCGTACGCAATACCGATTTTCACTAAACAACGATATGCTATTAAAATATTATTAAAAGTAGCTGTTATGAATAGTAATAACCACTTTTTGAAATTTTATAATTTTTATTCTTCAAAATGGACTTCATTTTTGGATTCGGAATATCGAAATTAGCCTAGGGTGAAATTTTGGTATTTTTCTGAAAACGTTCAATAGTGAAACCACTAAGTGGTAGTTAAAAAAACTGAATTTTTCATAAAACTTAATTTTACCACTTCTGTGAGTGGAATTTTGAAAATCCAAGAGACACGGTTAATATCAAAGACTAAAATGTGGTTCAATGAGAAGAGAATAATTTTTTATGAATAGTAACTGTTTATTTTTTTTGACCATGGTTAAAAGTAAATAGGGTAGTTAAAGGTAAAAGTGTTATTATTATTACCATAACACATGTCCTAATTCTATTTGATAAGTTTAATTCGACCCAAAACAACCTTAGGAATAACATATGACCATTTAGGCCCACTTGGATTAGATTAGGACATTTATTATCAATTTATTTAAAGAAGGGTTAAAATAGTTAAAATCAAAGATTAATAACTAATGAATTCTTAATATGGTGTTATACATAAGATAAATTCGACAATAAATATTCATTAGAAAGATAAAAAAATTTCCTACATAATGGTATTTTATTTTTAATTTTTAGAAATTAAATAATTTAATTTATTTATGAAACAACGATGATGCAGTAATTACCTTATTAATGAAATATTGACATAATTGATGTTATAAATACCCAAATAAATGTAATTTGAGACTTTTTATGAATTACACTAATTTTCTAGGTTATTATGAAATGTTATAATTGATTTAATTAACTTGGATGGAACTAATCATTCTGTTATGAATTTCACAAAAATCAATTACTAAATAGTGTCAAAATTGACATAAAATAGTTTTTAAAACAAATAAAATATTATTAATTGTTATTTTATTCCTAAAAATCTAATACTCGGCAAAATGACTTATATAAGGTTATATATATTAATAATAAACAACTTGAGGTTCTTTTGGCTTGATATAGTACGTTTATTATCCTTATAGTGTAAGAAAACAAGAAGACACGGTAAAAGTTAAATTATCTAACTTAAAGTTAAATCTAAATGATAAGGTTAAAATTGATACCTAAACTTGTCTAAATTCTATTTTATGAGATTATTTCGACCCATACCCACCTTATTTTCGAAATATATCAATTTGGAGCTATTAAAAACAGAATTTGACTTTATAATAAAATAATATTTTTAGTTTTCCAAAGGAGCCCCTCTCCTCCCTTATAAAAGGGCACCTCCTCCCTCTCTTCATCACACCACATTGAGCCTTCAAGCTCTTCCAAACCCTGCCAATTTATTCTCTCCACTTCCTAGAGACATCCTCAAGGTCCTGGTCTTCTTCAAAGACCCATTTTAGTGCCTTAAAAGGAGGTCTCAGAGAAGCGCTTCAAAGAAGAGGTAATGTCCGTTACCGATTCTTTCATCTTTATTTCTTCTTCCACTTCTTCATTAGTTGTTTCATTATAAAGTAATAAAATAAGTATCAATAATATAATGATATGTTATTATAAGTATTAAACAACTGTATTTCACCATCTATCCATCCTACGGAAAACGAAATCACCGCGCGTGCGTACGTATGGAATACCATCTCCACGCTGTGGTGTAATCTATTTTCCAAAACCACCTTACTTGGATGGGTATAATGGTGTAAATAATGACTATATATGAATATTTTAAAGTTATATTGATTCTGAAATAGTATATATACACTCCAATACAATTCCACAATCATGGGAACGATATCATCGCTCGTGCGTACGTATGGAATACCGTCTCCTTGATGTGATGCGACTCATTCTACATGATCTTCATTGAATACTGATTATATAAATGAATTGAATGAATCAATATGATATATATTACACTAATAACATTCTGGAAATGAGGTATCTAGAACCTAAAAAGAAGAATAAGAATTTATTTAACCAAACACGCATAAGAACAAAAAGTAATAAACACCCGAATAACAAGTAGCAATGAAAGATTACTAATAATAAGCTATGAATATGACCATATATGATATCATAAAAATATTTATGATTATGTAATATTTCAATAACATTATTTAAATCATTATACAGGAGGTTCAAACACTTACGAATCAAATTGGACCTAAGGTAAGGGAAAATATCACAATCTCATTTGTATCCGAGATTATTTATACTTTGGTATTTACTGGGGTGTATTTTATCATCCACGTCCATGTTCCCTCAATATGTAATATTTTTTACATCCACCTACAATTTTTAAAATCCAAATTTACCCTTCGGTGAGTTTTTGGTAAAGGATATGAATGGAATCTTTTGTCGTTTTTCGTACGAGGTACTTTTTGACTTTTCCGAAAAAAGTACGAGAACAATGTTTATTTTAACTTATACAGCATGAATAGATTTTTCAAATATTATTTCCAAGAATATTCATTTACAAGTTTTAAAGTTTTTTTAATCAACTTCTTTTAGTTTAAAATTGTTTGACATGTTTAGAATGAAAAATGTTTTTGAAGTAGAAAGGATTTTTTCCTCAAGAATGGAGTTCATATGTTTTATCAAAATTATTTTCCTTCTAAGATAATAAAGGGTTCTGTTTCTATCCCTATTTTTACATTGATTTTATTATGTTGTGATGGGATTATTTTTATGAATTTCTTTATCTTATGTGAATTTTTTATGATGTCATGTTGTTTAGAAATCCCATTTTTATTACATGGGCTATGCAATGATGTATGATTTTTGATTTTGTGGCACACATAAGAATGGTATCATTATGAGATGGGTGGGACCTATATCTCCCTCCAATGAATTGGGTAAAGATTTTATATCTCATGAGATAGACAAGGCTAGAACGCAGTTTAAACTGGTTCAGTGAAACAGGACTGAAACGAGGAGTGAACTCAGTTCAGAAATGGACTTTTCCCACTAATATAGTCTTGGAAATGAGTCTTGACTAATAAGAAATGATTCTCTATGATTATGTGTGTATTAAAAAAGTATCATGTTTTATGTAATGATTATTGGGACTTCATTTCACTACTATGATTTATCCCATGTTATGAAATTATGCTCGCTTTTGCAGGTAAAGATTTTCAAAATGTAATGTTCTTATGAATATGATGTCATTGATTTTTGTTTTGTTTACCATTAATGAGCATTTGAGCTCACCATTTATTATTTTTTCTTTCCCCCAGGTCAGGAAGAAGGCTATTAAGTAATATATGCCAAAAGGGACTACAGATATGATGAAATAAATGGGAGACAATTTAGACGCTTTATGAACATGTTTTTTATGTTTCCCAGTTTCTAAAGACACTATACCTATACGGTCCTTTCCTGGTTTTGTTATATGTGGTAATAAGTGTGCATCAATTTTTAAGTAATAACAATGTATGTAAAGTATGGGTCGTTATATTTGGTATCAGAGGAAAGTTATAGTCAACCTTTGGAAACTAGGATGTCAAAGCCTTAGTAAGAATCCTAAGGATAAGTCTAAGCATAGAACAAAATCTTAGTGTTTTAGAAATGACCATTAATAACCTAGGATAATACCTTAAGTGTGAAATTTTATTCTTGATTATGTGGGTTTCCAATTATAATTAGTGTTGATCACACTATTCTTCTTGGTTTTAGTCAATGGATGGAACCTGAAGGAACCGTGTTAATGTGGAATCTGAAGGACAATGCAATGATTTTCCCCCTGAGCAACCAAACGTTACGGGTGCTAGAATGAAAAATCATATAGCCATGCTCACACAACATTCTCAAGATATGAATCATGTAGAACTTCCAAACGAGCAACGGAAGGATCAACATTCTGTTGAATCCTTCACAAGGCAGCGTCCACCTTTATTTAGCCGGTCAACTGATCCATTAATTGCTGAACAATGGATTATTACTACTGAAAAGATATTTTTAGTTCTTCAATGTTCTGAAGATGATAAAGTTATCCTATCAGTGTATCGTTTGTAAGGAGATGCTGATCAATGGTGGAATCTTATCAAGAATACGAGGCAAAGGGATGAAATTGAGTCCATGAAATGGGACGAGTTCAAGAACTTAATTTTCAATAAGTACTTCCCTCGTATTCTCCGAGAAAATATGGAGAAAGAGTTTCTTGAACTGAAGAAAAGGATGATGAATCTGTTGGTACCTATGAAGAAATTTTTACAAGACTTGTAAGGTACGCTTCTGGTATTATTATCGAACCTGAGAGTAAGATCGATCGATTCTATATTGGCTTAAAACCAAGACTTCGAAGGGCATTATCCATAAGTGACTTCAATAGCTACGAGGAAATCGTTCGATGTGCTCTCAAAGTCAAGATGGAGATTGGAGTAACCCATCCGTCATATGGGTTTGATAAGTAGAGGAAAATGGAATTAAAAGGAAAATATAAAGAGCACACTGAAAAGAAGATGAGCTTTCCCTTATGCTCAAAGTGTGGAAAGAAACATGGAGGGAGTCGTCTTAGAGGGACAAGTAAATGTTTCAAATGTGGAAAGGAAGGTCATCGGGCATTTGAATGCCGTAATGATGGGAAGAAGATGTCTAATGATGCAAACAAAGGAAGGGATACAAAGAATGAAACTACTACACTTCAATGTTTCAAGTGCAAGGAGATGGGAAATTATGCCAATAAATTCCCTAATCCAAGGGTTGTTGATGATGATCTACATCAATAAAATCTTAAGTCTAAGGACGAAGGAATGTCACATGCAATTTCTATCAGCGATTTGGAGTATGATAACGAAGGGGTGAAAGGTACACTTACCATCCACTCTAAAGTAGAAAATGTTTTATTTGATTATGGATCCACCCACTCTTTTATTTCTGAAGAATTTTCTAAGGGTATCACCTTATTACCTCAATAATTAGATGTTGAGTTAGTTGTGACAACCCCTAATGGCACACCGGTCTCATTAAAAGTTTATAATTCTTCTCCGATTGAAGTTTGTGGGAAAGTGCTTCCTGCAAATCTTGTGATCCTTCCTATAGTGGAATTTGATGTCATTCTTGGCATGGATTGGATTTCTTTATATGGAGATCATATCAATTTCCAAAGAAGGGAAGTCACATTTCATATTCCAGATCAATCTATGATCGTCTATCGATGCAAGGATGAACATAACCTTCCAGTGGAAATTTCATCTAACTTATGGGTCTTGATTCCACTAAATGAGGGTTATTTATCTCAAATGGTTGGTGAGAAACTCACTATTAATAATATGACCATTGTACGGGAGTTTGATGATGTATTTCCGGAGGAATTTCCGGGTCTTCCACCAAATCTTGAGGTTTAGTTTTCAATAGAACTCATACCGGGTGCTTTACCTATTTCAAAGACACCTTATAGAATGGTCCCAATTGAGTTGCAGGAATTGAAGAAGCAACTCCAATAGAATCATGATAACGGATTCATATGCCCTAGTGCGTCACCTTGGGGAGCACCTGTTCTGTTTGTTAAGAAGAAAGATGGATCAAGGAGGCTCTACATTAATTATCAAGAACTTAACAAGATCACTATCAAGAACACATATCCTCTCCCACGCATTGATGACTTATTTGACCAACTACGCGGAGCTCAATACTTTTCCAAGATTGATCTTCATTCAAGGTATCTTCAATTAAGGGTCAAAAGGGAGGATATACCAATGATAGCTTTACGTACAAGGTATGGACACTATGAATTTATAGTGATGCCATTTGGTCTTACTAATGCCCCTGCTATCTTCACAGATCTGATGAATAGAGTCTTTACAGACTATCTTGATCAATTTGTGGTAGTCTTTATAGACGATATTCTTTTATATTCAATGAGCAAGGAAGAACATGAAGATCACTTGAGAATTATATTGAAGACCCTTAGAAAAGAGAAGCTTTATGCCAAATTTACCAAGTGTGAATTTTGGCTACAAAGAGTTTCATTTTTGGGTCACATAATCTCAAAAGAGGGGATATCTGTGGATCCAGCAAAAATAGAGGTTATCGAAAGATGGTCGAGACCAACAACAGTAACTGAGATCTGATGTTTTCTTGGTTTGGATGGATATTATCGATGTTTTGTAAAAGATTTTTCACGATTATCTAATCCACTCACCAGGTTGACTCGAAAAGGAGTTAAGTTTGTTTGGACAGAGGAATGTGAAGAGAATTTCAAGGAGTTGAAAAGAAGGTTATCTGGTGCTCCTGTGCTCACACTACCTTGCAGTGGAGAAAGGTTTGTGATCTACAGTGATGCATCCAAGAAGGGGCTTGGGTGTGTTCTTATGAAAAATGATATGGTGATAGCTTATGCCTCACGACAGTTGAAAATCCATGAGCAAAATTACCCAACACATGATTTGGAGTTAGCTGTGGTAATCTTTGCATTAAAGATTTGGAGGCAATATCTTTATGGAGAAAGGTGTGACATTTATACTGATCATAAAAGTTTAAAGTATATTTTCACACAAAAGGAGCTGAATATACGCCATAGAAGATGGTTAGAGATGATTAAGGATTACGACTGATCAATTCATTACCACCCTAGGAAAGCAAACAAGGTGGCAGATGCATTAAGTCGACAAGACCATGCCAGTTTATCCGTGATGAGGATCACAAATGATCCAATATTTGTGGATTTACAAAGGATGGATCTTGGAATTATAATGGAAAGGGAAAAATATTATCTTTATCAAATGAATTTTCAACCATCTATACATGTGAAGATTAAAGGGGTGTAGAAATAAGATGTAGAGTTACAAAAGAAGGTGAGAAATATTCCTGAATTCAACCTTGATTGTGATGGGATAATAAAGTTCAGGAATTGGTTTTGTGTTCCTCCCATCCCTGAATTAAATAAGGAGCTACTGCATGAGGCTCATAGTTCTTCATTCTCTATTCATCCTGGAAGCAGTAAGATGTATAAGGACCTGAAAGAGTACTTCTTATGGGATGACATGAAAAGATATGCTGCTGAATATGTCTCTCGAGGCTTGGTTTGTTAGAAAGTTAAAGCTGAGAGACATAAGTCTAAGTGGATGTTACAACAATTACCCATACCCGAATGGAAATGGGAAAACACCACTATGTACTTTGTCACCGGACATCCTAAAACATCCAATGGCAATAATGCTATCTGGGTCATAGTTGATCATCTTACAAAGTCTGCACACTTAATTGCTATTAGAGAGGATTTCTCTCTAGATCAGCTTGCCAGGATATATGTAAAGGAAGTGGTAAGATTTCATGGAGTACCAATTTCTATTATATCTGATCAGGATATGGGATTTACCTCAAAGTTCTGGCAAAGTCTTCAGCATACTCAGATATAGAGTTGAGTTTCAGCACTAATTATCATCCTCAGACAGACAGTCAGTCTGAGAGGACAATTCAAACTCTAGAAGATATGTTGAGAGCTTCCTCTATGGATTTGAAAGGTGGTTGGGATCAACACCTACCTTTGGTGGAATTTTCATATAATAATATCTTTCACTCCAGTATTCAGATGGCTCCTTATGAAGCTCTCTATGGAAAGAAATGCAGGACTCCAACTTGCATGGATGACGTTGGGGAAAGAAAGCTATTAAGACCTGATCTTGTTGATGAGATGGCAGAAAAGGTCCGATCTATTCAACAAAACATAAGAGGAGCTCAGAGTCGACAGAAAAGTTATGCCTACAACCGAAGAAAAAACATAGAGTTCGACGTGGGTGATAAAGTGTTCTTACGAATATCTCCCTGGAAGAGGGTCATGAGATTTGGAAATAAGGGGAAGTTGAGCCATAGATATATCGGTCCTTTTGAAATACTGGATCGTGTTGGAAAGGTAGCATACCGGTTGGCGCTTCCATCGAATCTCTCTCAAGTTCACGATGTGTTCTATGTATATCTCCGGAGAAAGTACATACCTGATCCTTCACATGTACTCAGCTCAGAAGTTATACCGCTGGAGCAAGATCTTTCTTATGAAGAACAGTCGATAGAGATTCTGGATCGTAGCGAAAAAGTCCTACAAAACAAGACCACTCGATTGGTGAATGTTTTATGGAGGAACCACCAATTATAAGAAGCTACATGGGAGCTTGAGGATATGATGAGGGAGAGGTATCCTCGTCTTTTTATTACAAAGTAACGAATTTCGAGGGGTAAATTCATTTTAAGGGGGGTAGAATGTAACGACGAAGACTTTTATGAGAAATATTTTGTTTTTATCAATGGAATCTTTCACTACACACAACACTATCTTTTCTTGCTTTACACGCAACCGCGGCCTTCCTCAATAGCTTGCATCGTACGCAATACCTAGTTTCACTAAACAACGATATGCTATGAAAATATTATTAAAACTAGCCGTTATGAATAGTAATAACCACTTTTTGAAATTTTATAATTTTTATTTTTCAAAATGGACTTCATTTTTGGATTTGGAATATCGCAATTAGCCTAGGGTGAAATTTTGGTATTTTTCTGAAAACATTCAATAGTGAAACCACTAAGTGGTAGTTAAAAAAACTGAATTTTTCATAAAACTTAATTTTACCGCTTCTGTGAGTGGCACTTCGAAAATCCAAGAGACACGGTTAATATGAAGGACTAAAATTTTGTTCAATGAGATGAGAATAATTTTTGATGAATAGTAACTTCTTACTTTTTTTACCACGGTTAAAAGTAAATAGGGTAGTTAAGGGTAAAAGTGTTATTATTATTACCCTAAAACATGTCCTAATTCTATTTGATAAGTGTAATTCGACCAAAAACAACGTTAGGAATAAATTATGACCATTTAGGCCCACTTGTATTAGATTAGGACATTTATTATCAATTTATTTAAAGAAGGGTTAAAATAGTTAAAATCAATGTTTAATAACTAAAGCATTTTTAATATGGGGTTATACATAAGATAAATTCGAAAATAAAAATTAAATAGAAATATAAAACAATTTCCTTCATAATGGTATTTTATTTGTAATTTTTAGACATTAAATAATTTAATTTATTTATGACACAATGATGATACAGTAATTATCTTATTAATGAAATATTGACATAATTGATGTTATAAATACCCAAATAAATGTAATTTGAGAGTTTTTATGAATTACAATAATTTTCTAGGTTAATATTACATGTTAGTATTGATTTAATTAACTTGTTTCGAACTAATCATTCTGTTATGATTTTCACAAAAATCAATTACTAAATAGTGTCAAAATTGACATAAAATAGTTTTTAAAACAAATATTATATTATTAAATGTTATTTTATTCCTAAAAATCTAAGGTTCGGCCAAATGACTTAGATAAAGTTATATATATTAATAATAAACAACTTAGGGTTCGTTTGGCTTCATATAGTATGTTTATTAACCTTATAGTGTAAGAAAACAAGAAGACACTGTAAAAGTTAAATTATCTATCTTAAAGTTAAATATAAATGATAAGGTTAAAATTAATACCTAAACTTGACTAAATTATATTGGATGGGATTATTTCGACCCATAACCACCTTATCTTCGAAATATATCAATTTGGAGCTATTAAAAACAGAATTTGACTTTATAATAAAATAATATTTTTAGTTTCCCAAAGGAGCCCCTCTCCTTCCTTATAAAAGGGCACCTCCTCCCTCTCTTCCTAACACCACATTGAGACATCAAGCTCGACCAACACCTGCCAATTTCTTCTCTACACTTCCCTAGAGACATCATAGAGGTCCTGGTATTCTTCAAAGACCCATTTTAGTGCCCTAAAAGGAGGTCTCAAATAAGCGATTCAAAGAGGAGGTTATGTCCGTTACCGATTTTTCATCTTTATTTCATCTTCCACTTCTTCTTCTTTAGTTGTTTCATTATGAAGTAATAACATCAGTGTCACTAATATACTGATATGTTATTATAAGTATGAAACAAACATATTTCACCATCTATCCATCCTACGGAAAATGAAATCACCGTGCATGTGTACGTACGGAATACCGTCTCCACGCCGTGGTGTAATCTATATTCCACCACCACCATACTTGGATGGGTATAATGGGGTAACTAATTACTATATATGATTATTTTAAAGTGATATTGATTCTGAAATAGTATATATACACTCCATTATAATTCCACAATCATGGGAATGATATCATCGCTCGTGTGTACGTACGGAATACCATCTCCACGATGTGATGCGACTCGTTCTACATTTTCTTAACTGCATAATGATTATATAAATGAATTGAATGAATTAATATTATATATATTACACTAATACCATTCTGTAAATGTAGTATCTATAACCTAAAAAGAATAATAAGAATTTATTCGACAAAACACGCATAAGAACAAAAAGTAATAAACACCCGAATAACAAGTAGCAATGAAATATTACTAATAATAAGCTAATAATATGACAATATATGATATCATAAAAATAAGTATGATTATGTAATAAGTCAAAAACATTATTTACATCATTATAATGGAGGTTCGGACACTTACAAAGCATATTGTACATAAGGTAAAGTAAAATACCACAATCTCATTTTTATTCGAGATTGTTTATACTTTGGTATTTACTGGGGTGTATTTTATCATCAACGTCCATGTTCCCTAAATATGTAATATTGTTTACATCCACCTACAATTGTTTAATTCCAAATTCACCCTTCGGTGAATTTTTAGTAAAGGATATTAAAGGGATATTTTTTAGTTTTTCGTACGAGGTCCTTTTTGACTTTTCCGACAAAAGTACGAGAAGAATGTTTTTTAACTT
Source organism: Viscum album (assembly GCA_963277665.1). Classification (NCBI taxonomy): domain Eukaryota; kingdom Viridiplantae; phylum Streptophyta; class Magnoliopsida; order Santalales; family Viscaceae; genus Viscum; species Viscum album. The sequence goes on from OY728150.1 coordinate 1,033,542,783, forward strand.
ATACGGAATGAATGGATTTTTAAAACATTATTTCCAAGAAGATTCCTTTACAAGTTTTCATGTTTATTTTTAATCAACTTCTTTTAGTTTAAAATTTTATGACATGTTAAGAAAGGAAAATGTTTTTGAAGTAGAAAGGATATTTTCCTCAAAACTGGAGTTCACGTGTTTTATCAAAATTATTTTCCATTTAAGATAATAAAGGGTTCTATTTATATCCCTATTATTAAATTTATTTGATTATGTTGTGATGGGATTATTTTTATGAATTTCTTTATCTTATATGAATTGTCTTATGATGTCATGTTGTTTAAAAATCCCATTATTATTACATGGGTTATGCAATGATGTATGATTTATGATTTTGTGGCACACATAAGAATGGTATAATTATGAGATGGGTGGGACCTATATCTCCCTCAAATGCATTGGGTAATGATTTTATATCACATGTGATAGACATGGCTGGAACGGAAGGTTAAACCGGTTCAGTGAAACAGGACTGAAACGAGGAGTGAACTCGGTTCAGAAATGAACTTTGTCCACTAAGATAGTCTTGGCAATGAAGAAATTATTCTATATGATTATGTGTGTATTCCAAAAAGTTTCATGTTTTAAGTTATGATTATTGGGATTTCATTTCACTACTATGATTTATCACATTTTATGAAATTATGCTCTTTTTTGCAGGTTAAGATTTCCAAAATGTTATGTTCTTATGAATATGATGTGATTGATTTTTGTTTTGTTTACCCTTACTGAGAATTTAAGCTCACCATTTTGTATGTTTTCTTTCCCCTAGGTCAGGAAGAAGGTTATTAAGTAAGATATGCCAAAAGGGACTATAGATATGATGAAATAAATTGGAGACAGTGTAGACGCTTTATGAACCAGTGTTTATGTTTCCCAATTTCTAATGACACTATACCTATACCGTACTTTCCTGGTTTTGTTATATGTGGTAATAAGTGTGCTTCAATTTTGAAGTAATAACATTGAATGTAAAGTATGTGTCGTAATTGGTATCATCGGTTGAGAGTATGCAAATCTGATATATTGTGGATTGCATTCAGAAGCATGTGTTGGTTTTATGAGTATGTCGTAATGTTTTTTGGGTTGAAAATGCACTATCAGTGTTTATGGATTTAATGAACAATATTTTTCATGTATATCTAGATCAGATTGGGGGTGGTGTCTATGGATGACTTCTTGGTGTACCCCAAGACTCATGGAGATCATTCCCAAAATCTAGACATAAACTAGTTTATACTGAGAGGGGATTAGTTATATTCCAGGCTATTTATGTGTTAGTTTTGGAATTATCCGGTACACTTAATGGGTAACATCATCTAAGATTAAGGTGTGCTAGTTGATCCAAATAAGGTTAAGGTAGTGTGTTCATGGGATAATCCAAATAATTTTTTTATATCCAAAGCTTCATGGGATTAGATATATATATAAAAGGAGACTCATCCAATAAATTTCCTATTTAGATGGGCCGATTTCATATAGGACCAAAAAGGGAGTAAATATTGGATGGTCAAAAGATTGTGAGTGGTCATTTAATGAGTTGAATAAAGACTTAACATTGGCGATAATATTTATCCCAACTTATTCTGGTGAAGAGTACATGGTTTATTGTGACTCAAATGGCATTGGAAATGGATCTCTTCAGATTCAAGGATATATAGGTGTGGCATATGGGTCTTGAAAACTAGGGCCTCATGAAAAAAAATTATCCTACACATGACCTCGAGTTGGACTTAGTGGATTGTGCTCTTAAGTGACGGTGGCATAATATTTTGGGAGAAAAACTTGTAGTTTATATAGATAAAAAAATCTTGAATTATATCATTTCATGGAATGTTGTGAATCATTGGCAGCAGATATTGGTTGAGTATCTAATTTTTTCAATTTTAAACTAGGATATATGCTCAGGAAAATAAATAGTGTGATTGATGCCCTGAGCAGAAAAACTCAGACTTAGTTGGTTTCGGAGTCCAATGTAGTGTAGAAGATGTTGACCTTTCTAGATTAAATTAATGTGGTGGATTATGAGAGTCATGAGAAAATGAGTAGGCTTCAGGTGTAGTGGAGTCTACACTTTTGAGATAGATCATTGATATACAGTATGTCGATCAATATTGATTAGCCTTGAAGGAAATATTTGAAGGTGGGAGGGCATCTTCGGACTAGTTGATTGAAATTGATGAGATAATCTATGTGATGAATCGAGTGGTCATACCTATGAGCACGTGAGAGGAAATCTTGCTGGAATTTAATGCCTCAATGTGGGTAGTGCGTCCATGTGTAACTATAATGTACACTGACCTACGAAGACACTTTCTATGGCCATGCATGAAAAAGGTGATAGTGGGTTTCTTTCAAGATGCTTCAATTGTTAACAGATGTATGTAGAGAAACAATAACCTGGAGGTTTACTAAAATTACTATCTTTTCTTGAGTGGATGTGGGATTATGGGAATAAGAACTTTGTGGTATACTTTACAAAGAAATTTTGGAATAATGGAACTATTTTTTTCATTATGGATAATATGAAAAAGGTAGCACATTTCATACCAATAAAAGAAACCATTATGGTAGAACAGTTTTGATAAATGTACATTAGGAATATAGTGTGTATGCATGGAGTGAGATGGACTACTGTTTAACTTCATGATTCACCCTTAATTCACGTTTCTGGAAGGTCATGCTGACAATTCTTGGCACACATGTATTATTGAGTATAGATTTTCACGCATAGATAGATGGGAATTCATAATTTACTATAAAGGTTCTTGAGGATATGTTACAGGCATGTGTCATTGACTTCGATGGATCTTGTGAAAAGCATTTGGATATAGTAGTGTTTTCTTTTAATAATAGTTATTAGGAAACAGTATAGATGCCACTATATGAAGAACCTTATATAAGTCCATGTGGATCACCGCTATGATGGATGGAGGATAGCGAGTCATAATTATTGCGATTGTATCTCATGAAGGAGACATCTGAGAAAGTATTGTTTTTTCAAAAACGTATGGCTACAAACCACTATATGTGAAGAATACAACCTCCCCGAACAACTAATATCCTTTATCATAAAATTACATATTATTTTTTTCTAATAATAGATTCCCTATGGATATATGAATGTTATTAAAAATTTTTCTTATAAATATTTCATATTAACATTATATAAAAAAATTTCTTCACTCGGGAAAACAATATGATTTGGTACCTTTTGGGCCGGTTATCCAACCAACTTGAGTTAAGATATATGTTTTATATCATAAATTATTATTGGAGATTATGTAATATAAATATAATTTAATAGTAATATTTTATATGTTTATTAATGGTTCAATAGATGTGTTTTCAATATTATGAATATTCATTAATATTTATCCATTTGACTCATAAACATGGAAAAATATATATCATCGCAATTTCAATGTTTAAAATCCACATTCATTCCATTCAAATATTGACAATTTGATGTAATTAATAATTTAAAAACATTTATTATTCAATATTTTATAATCTAGTAATGTGGAAATTGTAAGCAATTAGTTATAAATGATCTCTCGTTCATGAAGTTTATTTGAGACAAGCAATTAAATAATCTAAAAACAACTATATATAATAATATATGATAAATTAATTTATCAATTTTTTAAGATCATATAAGAAATATAGAAATTTAACTATAATTATATTACTATTTTATACAAATTATTATAATAGCCATGCTCATTGTATTTTAGGTCAATGAATGGTCAAGTAATCAAGAATTCAACGTAAGGGGTTTTCATCTCAAATTCATCTCTTTGATAAGTGGTTTTATTATGTATCAAATTAATTTTCATGTGGTATATATATATTAATTTATAATCTATATCATGAAATATAAAATTTAATTGTAATTTTTTTTACCAAATGATATATATAATCTAAAGGGTTATTATTAGAATGATTCTTAAGTTGGAATGGTTTTTTAAAACTCATTTCATAATCACCAAGTTATAATTTCTCACCATGATAATATGTTATATTTTTGTGTAAATTATACTGCATTATTTTTATTTATGGTAATTCATATTTGATTTTGATAATATACAATTTTAACTCAAAAAACCCTTTTTCAAAATTATTTACAACATAAACCATATTTTCTATAAGGTACTTTTGAATCTCTAATCATGTTCATTGATTTATATAATTAATTTTTGAAATGAAACCATTATGATTATATTTATCAATTAACACCCCAAATTTAATGATATTCACTTTTATAATTATTGGGATAATGTTTCTTTTGATTCATTATTTACAATATGGTATACTTTTTACCTAAAATTATCTTGTCACTAAAAATGAACGACTATCTCTACATTGAATATTTTTTTCACATATATATATCCCTACCATTCAATGTTATCCTCTAATTTGGTAAATAAAAAGTTTATTATTTTCATTGATTATAATAATTTTCAGTATCCCTTTTAAAAAGATAAAATATATATATTTTTCATGATTTCAAATTTCAAACAGTGGTAATTATAAATAATTTCGACAATATATTTCATTTGATAATATTTAAGATTATCCAAAGAATAATTTACTATTTGTTTTTCAAAGTAATGATTTTCCAAACATTTCCCTTCACACTATTCAATATAAAATTTCAATTTGACCATAAAATCAACATTTGATGAATATGTTGAAAATGATCATATTTAATGTATTCCATGGGAACCCATTTTCGACCACATTTTCCATTTTCATTGAAAAATTCGCTCAATAATTTCGTGGTAATTTATAAAAAATATTTATTTTCCTCTAAGATTTACATTATATGTAATTTTAAATGATTTAAATGATCAAGAATATTCCCTATTTCCGATGATTTTATTCTCAAACACCCATTAAAATTATTTTTTTACCCAAGCCATTTCTATAGAAATATATTATGGCAGATCTAGGAATTTTTATAAATTTAATGATAATTCTTATTTCTATTTGTGGATTATGAAATATTCTAATCTAATTAAGATATAATTAATCATTACCATTAAAATTCCTTATAATTCTAGGTGTATAAAAAACATTTTTGTCCAATGAAATTCCTCTGTGAATAACAAAAACTTTGTTGAATTTGATTAATTTTTGTTGATAAAGATTAAATACACTTATTGATTATGGAAAATTATTAGCTTAACCATATATTGTTTATAAATTTAATGTATAAAATATATTTATTGTCATCTTGATTGAATTTTATTTACAATGAATGATACTCAATTTCCTTTGATACCCATTTTTTAAATGTGATTATCATGTTATAATTATAAATATTATTAAAAGTTATTACATTATATAAATGTATTTTAATTTTTTTGAATCCCATTTTCATTACATTGGATCTTTTTGATAGGTTTAATGAAACTCATTCCCTTTTCCCGGGTTCTGTAGAATATAAAGAATGATTATTGTTTTTTATCGAACTCAAATATATGGATGATGATGATTGGGGTCCTATATATCCCTACAATGATTTGGTTATGAGTTTATGTATAACTGGATATAAATTATTGAGTATGTTTTAGTTTCTCAAAAACACGGTTAATAGTGGTCCAGTTCCTAAAAATTATATTTTCTATAAAAATTTATGCACCATATTTTAAATATGTGTAATAGTTTTATGAGTCTTTTCATGATTATTTTATACACTATGAAAACATGATAATTGACATTATATATTTATTTATGTATTGTTTTATATCAATATTGATGCCTCGATTTATGATAAATGGTGTATTTGGTTGTTTTTATATATCTGGATTATTCTCGTATCATGAATTGTAAACATTGAGTATTATAGAATCTATTTACCCATACTGAGAATCTGATCACAAAAAATTATTATGTTCCATTTCCATAGGTAATCAATATTAGTGATTTGTACAATTATCTAAAATGGCAACCCATGTTTGAACTTATGGGATAAGAATATGATATTTTATAAATACAACATTTTTTATTATGGGGATAGTATCCTCAATATGCAAAAATATGATTTTTGTTCATCAATGTTTTCAAAAAATATTCTAAATTTATAAATGTATATATTCTTATAAATATGATGAAATTAAATATTTTATTAAATTAATTTATTTACATTATATTTATTTGTTATATATAATAGAATATATAGTTGTAGAGATAATTTTTTTATAGTGATATCATATTTTAATAAATTTTAAGTTAGAAATTCTATCAATGGTGGATATGTTATAGTGGAATATAATATTAATTATATTCATATTTCCTTTCAGGGAGTTGATTTACTATTTTGGTGGTTCAGGAGAAGATATCATTATATAAAATCATATGTATTTTCAAGGGATTGGTTTATGTGTAGAATAACAGCTTTATATTATAGGAAATGTATAGATTGTTTAGTTTTCATGCAAATTATTTTTCTATGTAGAGACATCAATATTATGTATACTCTCTCATAGAAGGTTTATGTAGTTGTCTCTTTGAAAACCTAATTTTAGGAAATAAATCAATCATTATGTAAGGAACTATAAATATTCATAATTAATAAGCTTGTTTGATACTCTCAAGAAATATTCATTAGGTTATCAAAATCTTTTTGGAATTATTTTGAATAATTTATTTACTATTTAACATAATAGATTATGTTACGGTGTTAGAGGGAACCCATTACAATGTTTCCTAAGTATAACCAAAATTTTATAGCATTAATTATGTATGAAATAGTTGAAATTAAATTATAATAGTTTGAAACAAAGGTGTAATGATAGACAAATGATAACATTCATCTTCCATATTCATATACTCAATTTTTTGGGATATTATAATTAAAATTTTAGTTTCACTATTTGGTTGAAACATGATCGGACTGATAAATTGAGTAATAAGATCTATTAAAAATCCATTTTCCTCTTAACTAATAAAGGTAGATAAATTAAATGATTTAGAATTTTATTTTATTACTTTTGTAAATTGAAATGTTGTGTATCATAATATTTCATTTGGAAGTGATAGTTATACAAAAATAGAATGTTTTTTGAAAATAATTGAAAAGTTTCATTAGTGAGTGATATTTATCAATGGTACTATTGTATATTTAAAATAATATGAGTTTGATGTGAACCATATAAGGATTTTTCATTGTTATATCATTTTTAATGGTATTGAAACTTATATTAAACTGATCAATACCATTGAAAATTTATTCTCTCATATGGTTGAATATTTTGTGATAGCTATTGGAGAACAACCGATTGAGGTATAGATAAATGGTGGGATTAAAATATGGTTTATATTGAGGTAATTATGTGTTGAATTATATTTGAAATTGAGAGTAAGATTTTATTCGAATTGTTTCTTAGTTTACGAGAAAAAAATCTATTATATTATTTGGTGAATTTTATTTAATATTTGGGATTTTGGAATGTATGGACTAGTTTATAAACTATTGATATAGTGATAAAAACATTTTTGGGATTAATATAGAGTTAAATTTTCTATGAATATATATCCTCAATTTATTTGACGTTATTATAGAATCAAAACGTTTTCTGATGAAAAATGTTATAGTGAATATATGTTAATGATATATATATATATTGGGGTATATGATTTTAAGGTCGGTCAATGTTCTTTGTGGAATGATATGTAACTTGGAATTACCTATAAAATAATGTTTATTTAAAAATATATTTCATATTCAGAATGATGAATACATTTGTAAAATCCCCCAACATCCATTAGTTAACATTAATTATGAATTTCGTTATACAAATTATATATGTTTGGAATGATACTACCTCTGATATTAGGAATAATACCAATTTGTAAACAATAATCTAATAATTATAAACTATATATTATTAACTATTTAATTAAATTGTAGGTGATTATGTATGATTTAATATGAGGTATTAATTGACCTACCAACACATTATTCATTTATAAGAGGAATGTTATAAGAAAAAAATGTAAATCACCATTCCATATATCACACTACAGATAACATAAATCCATTAAAATTTAATAAATAAATAGAGGATAATAGATAAAATAAATAATACCCTAAAAATGTAAAATTACCTTGATCACTATGAAGCATGAGGATCGATAATAGCCAGAAAAACCCTATAATGATAAACCCAACCCTAAAAGATTAATTTTTCGTAAGAAATATATAATATGAAATAATAAAAATTCATTTTTAACAGAGAGTGTAGAACACAAATAAGTTAGTAATTCAATAGTTTTATCAATTAAATTAGACCGTTATAAATATAGTCACTGAAACTATGGCATTCCAACATCTTGTCATTGAAAATATTTTCCTAGCATATATGGTCATTCATCATATATCTAATATTTATACTGAAGACGTGTATTTTAATGTAATAAATTTGTAATAATATGACTGAAAATGAATTTAGAAATATGACATGAAGATAATATATATTTATATAATTTTTTTTCTAGAAATATTAATAATATTATTAAACTATAATATTATATATATAATTCAAAAAAATTAATTATTAATGGATAAAAAAGTTAAAATTTAGAATATAAATAATAATATTTTAATGGATTTTTTAATGTGTTTTTTGTGTTAAAGTGATATTTTAATTTTTCTGAATAATTTTCATAAGTAATGAATCATTAATTTAAAAAGATTAAATTCGAAAATTTTCAAATATAATTATTTATAATGTAATATATTATAATGATTTATTCTAAAAAATCAATGTTTACAATTATTAAGAACACATAATCTATAAAAACATCATTATTTCAATAATTATGTATTTTCATTATATTATGTATTTTCTTAAATAATAAATTTAAAAAATTATTATTTAAATTTTATGAAATAAAATTTATTTTTTAATTAATCAAATTTAAATTTTTTATTATTTTTTATTCAATTTCTGAAATGATAGTTTTTCATCAAAAATAGTGGTTTTTATATAAATTGTAAATTTTATGATTTTTTTATTTTATTTGAATATCCCATAAGTTTATCAAATCCAATTATTTATTAAATTAAGCATATAGGGAATAAAATTACTGATTTTAATATATTAATTGATCATATAAATCATGTGCCGAACATATATTTATCTGAATTAAAATTTGAGTATAATAAATTTTTTCAATCTATTCATTACATCATGTATTTTAAAAGTGGGATTTGATTTTAGCTTCTAATTAATGCATCAGAAAATTTTTCTTGAAAACAAAAAAATTATTCAACTGAATTGATAATATTAATAACTATATCTTATAATTAATATCCATGTATTGAAACAAACATTTTCTGAAAACTATTTTTACATGATATGTGAACAAAAAATAAAATTAATTTTTCAACATACTTGAAATTATATTTTATAAAATTAATTATAAATAATGAATAATATGGGTAAATATATTGTAAATTATAAATTTTTATATGTTTCTTTAATTATAATTTATATAGAAAAAACATAAATTGAAAGATAAAATAAAATTATTACAAATGACAAAAAAATATGTAGTGAAATTTATTTTCTCAAAATAATATTATTATATGAGTGACTATACCCATAATAACTTTCTATACATTTTTTCCATTATTTTTCTTTTGACCCATGAATAGTTTCATTAAATTAATTATAAGGTAACTATTACATGAAAATTTACGACTTTCATCACATATAAAAATATAACACTTCTACCAATTGAATTTATAACTTACCTTAATATTTATTCATGAAACATATTAAATGTTTTTATTGTATAACCATATCTAAAATCAAAAATCCAATATTATGTGTTAGATTTTGTAAGGCCTTCATTTCAGTTAGCTATTCATATATAAAATTCATTTCCCCAACATGTGAATCAACTTAATATTGTTGTTTCCCTCATAATTATTAAGAAAATAACCTTCTATAAGAACATTAATATAATAAAATCTTGTAATTATTATTTTCAAATTAAATTATGCTAATTAAAAAGTTATTAATTCCATTCCATCCAATATGAAAAATAAAATTGTCGAGCGCATGTACATGTAGACTATTGTCTTAATGAAGTGATGTTGTTCATTTTTCATCATTGAAGATTAAGAATAATATCAAGGATGGATTTTTTAAATACATTTTTTTAGGTCAAGAATTTTTTTTTGTAAATTTTTATTCAAAATATACCATAATTCGATCAATTCATTGATAAATGGGATTGATAATCGTGGTTATGTGTAGATTACAACCTTCAAAAATATGATTTTTTTATCAACAATAATCATGGTTTTTGATAATAATATATATATATAAATAATAAAATAATTATTATAATATTTTGTAGATTATATATATGTCAAACTATCATTATGTAGGAACATACCCATTCCCATCAATACATTATAATACATCACATTTTTCATTGGTGTTACTAACTAGATGAGTAATGGTAATTTTTTTTATATTGTACATGAATATGGGATATCATATAATGATAAATATAATTATAATTATATACATTAGATATATCAATAGTTATATAAAAGTGTTACTAATATTTTAAAAAGCTTTTAATATATAACCTTTCATCGTTAAACTCATCGAAAAAGAGTTGATCAAGATTTCCATTTTCACAAGTCATATTCGTGACCTTCACCTAATGAAAATGTAACCTAGGTGTTCATTTTAAAAAATTGATTACTATATCATAGATAATATTGGAATGATGAGGACGAAACCACTTAGTGATAATCTTTCTCGTATTCATAATGCTCATAAGAAAACCTGAAATAGAAATTTAAATCCCTAGATAATGAATGTATTATATAATAATATAATTTATTAATAATAAATGGTTGTAATTTTTTTTAAAAAGAATTATAATTTTTATATTTACTATTTTATATATGTTGATATGATATTCTCATGCATTATACAGGTGTTTATATCATTATTGAGTAAGAGGGAATAAAATGAAAGTGACTTTTATCAAAAATTCCCCTCTATGAGACATTTTTTTGTGGTGACCCTACTTTATTTTAGCTCCTAAAATACAATATATTTTTGGTAATTTATGTTCAAAATAATTATATAAATCTATATTATGAGTTTCTTATGCAAATTCTTCCTATATGTTAAGGGTTATTGTTAACTCAACTCAGATTCATTGAGTTACAATTGAAATTCTTTAAACATATTTCGTTAAAGTGGGAAGTTGGAAAGTATTATTCTATTAGGAATTATTTTACCTTGAATTCAGGTAATTTATATATAATCCATAGAACACCCATTTTTAATATGTACCTTTTATTTTTAACTATGGTGTCATTAAGGGACTTTAGTAAATCAAACCTACAATGAGATATATGCATATTTTTATCATTGAAAATAAATATTTTATTTATTAATATATTTACCATTTTACATGTTGTTAAATATTTACATTATGGTTAGAATGTCTCTATTTATTCAAATATTTTTATGTTATTTTTTCACTAAAAGTAAGAAATTATCAATATGGAACATCCATATATTAATTTTAACTTTGATTCAAGTCTATATCATACTTTCATTAAATGATCTCTTTTATTATATGGATTAAAATATTGATTATTTTCAATTATAATAATTACTATCCATTAGATTCTTTAAATTTAATTTATAAAAATTTTTAATGAAATGTTTTTTCAAATATTTTTATCAAAAAAATATTTTCCACCCTAATGATAATGTAATAAACTTAATGATTTTTAAGAAATAATTTATTAGTATTTATATCTTAAATATATATGATTTAAAAATTATTAACATAAATTTTTTTAATACATTTTTTTAAATGATTCATCAATTTGTTTCATTTTTCAATTTTTTTTTGGAAATTTTATCTTTTAATGGTTTACTTAAGAACACATATTTCAAATAAAATTCAATTTAATTAAATATATCTATTTTAATATTCAGGAATTCAAAGAGAAATTCAATTTTATCCTATTTTAAAACTTTATATTTTTAAAATGATTTGAAAATAGATGGGGTTTTTACTATTTTCAATGTGGTTGTTTCCAAAACACATTTATAGTATTTATCATGTCAGTTATGGTCATATCATATTCTTGATTAAAGGTGAAATTCAACTGTAACCATCCTCCTTTTTATAGGTGGATTATGTAATGTATGTATTTTACAAATAAATGATCTATCAAATCATTTAACAAACAAAATAATTTTTAGGTGTGTCCATAATTATATATCTAATACAATTCCTCTAGGAATACCATATTATTGAATTCTATGATTTGAGTGTGTTCACCAAGAATACATACATCTATTTATTAGGGGGAATTGTTCTCAATAGGTTGTGCCATTTATTTATATGGATTATATAATATATACGTAAATATCATGATTAAATTATATTAACCTACAGTGGTACTCAATGTCATTGGATACCAATTTGTATTCCCTAGATTTATCATGTTATGCTTATTTATAGAATTATGATGGTTTTCTCTATGTGAATTTATATAAAATTGATATTAATCCCATTTTATGTACATAGGTTCATTTTAATATTTTTAATGAAAAAAATTTCTTCTGTAGAATCATCATGATATGAGGAATAGTTGATTTTATTATGAAACTTGGATTTATTGATGATAATATGTGGCATACTATATCACACTCTAATAAATTTGTAAATATTTTACATGTTAGGAGATAGGTACTCATGAGAAAGGTATTTTTTGGTAAGCATGGGAACCGATTTTCTTGATTTAAAATCATATCTTCAATATACTAAAATATGTGAAATATTTAAAATATGTTTTATTATTTTATGATTATTCTCATTTAAATTTTCAACTCTCATTGTTGATGATTTTAACTCTATATTTTCATTCATATAGTATTTTATGTATATATTTATTTCATGATTTATGTTCTATGATTTGTTTATTTGAATTTGTTTTTATTTATTATTATTATTTCCAAATTCCCATCATGGTATTATTTGGATCGATTATTTTTATCATTTTAGTTTACACTTACTATGAATATGAGATCATCACATACTATTGTTTCTATTAACATAGGATCTGATAAAATTTAATAAATGAGATGGATCAAGAAGGGTATTATATGGTTATAATTTGGGTGAATAGGACTTGGATTTAATAAAGTGATCCCATATCATAAATTATATGGGTTATATGAAAGGGTTAGTCGCACCACCCATCACCCTCTTCTTTCGGGTCACGTCGTAGTTAAGTGCTTTTGATTATATGGTTATTATATGAGACAATGGTTACGTTTTATAGTTTTATGGTTTATATATTTGGAATGTATTTAATGTTTATTTTCATGGAATGTGTTTTTTATAGTTTTTATAATATATGGTTTTGTATATTTATATTGTTATGGATGAGAGTACAATGAATATTGTTTGGGAAATGAGTGAATTTATTTCATAAGATAAGTGGGTATAAGGTAAATTCATTGATATATATTTATGATTTACATAACTATTATATTAAATAGTTATTTTATGAGTGATACATAGTGATATGGGTTATAGTTTACTTATGGTGGGATATGTTTTGATTTTAAAATTTTTGTACTAAATCTCCTGTATGCTTCTTCAATAATAGAATGAGTGTTTGTTTGGAAGAATAATCATAGTATACATGTATCATGACCCCATATTTTCATTTTTATCATTATATATTTGTATTATGGAGTTTTTTCTAGAGCTTGAAATTAATAACTAATTCTGGGAAAAATATTAATGTAGTCCTTTTCATGGGATCGATTTTTGTAATTATCTATAAATATGTTTCTTTTATTTATGGATGATGTTGAAATTATTTTTATATTATTCATGTTATTTTATAATATTTTATTATATGTCATGGGGTATTATCAGTAGATAATTTTATCATTTCTAGGATTATATAAGGCAGTGTATGTAATGTTTTTTTAATAGCCTCAATACTAGACATAAACCTATGAAATATTTTAGGGGTCATTAAGGGACATAAATAGATTCATTAATTTTGAAATAGGAATTCTTGTCGGTATATTAGAAGAATTACATTCCACCATGGATTCGGGCACACATTTCTTAATTATTCAATATCCACACCAAAGGAAAAACCATGTATCATTACCAATAATATATATATATATATATATATATATATATATATATATTTGATAAGAAAATACATTCCATTTTAAATATATGATGTTTTATTTAATGTTTTTATGAGTATATTCAATGTCATTAAACCAGGGAGATCCTTTAAATACGGATGAATGAGTTTATCCTTACATTCAATAAATTTTATTATAATTAATTAAAAATAGGGAATCTTATAGTCGATAATCTGTCATATCATCGTTAATTTAGTATCCATTTTATTTAATAAATATATTCAATCACTAACTTTTTGAGTATTATAAATGATAAATGTTTATATAATAACATACCACTACTAAAATATCATTATCAATGGTTTCTTAAATAATTACTCATAATTGAGATTTCATGATTCTTAGTTTATGTGTTAAAAAATATGATTAACCTATAGTAACAAATATTCCTCAATAAATAAATTTATTAAATCAAACAAATAAATAAAAAGTTGATCCCCCATTTATAAGTTATTTTTATGGGGGTTGTAATTACATTTTATTTCATCATATTGAGGTATTACTAACATGGTTCATCAAAATTATATAGAACATTCATGAATAGTACCAGATTGGGTAGATGAGTTATGTTATAGAAAACCATGAATAAATGATATTAAAATATCAAATATATAATAATTATTTTATTTCCATTAGAAATGGATGTAACATATAATAATTATATCTATCTTATTTTGATTTGGTGAACTTATATTCATTTCATGGATATTTGGTGTATACTAAAGATTCCCACAAAAAACATGAAATAGATAATTTTGAAATTTTTTACTATGAACTTTTCCTTACATTGTCTGAGTACCATGTAAATGTTATACAATATTACCTAAATTTAAATTCAATATATTTAAAAGGTATCAATGAAAATATATTGAAATTATTATATCATACCAAATAATTTTTTTTATACACTATTAATTTTTCATAGTATATTACTCAAGAAGGAAATATATGAAATTATTAGAAAAGATTCCCTTTTATTTTTTTCACTATTTAATTTTCATGATTCCCCTTGAAAATAATGTATTTATTTATAACAAAAATTGTAACATCCCAAGATCTGAAAAAATAGTATTCTCAATATCACAAACGATACACCAAATTATGCTTATATAAAAGACTAATTATTATTATATAAATGTGACTATTGTCACATAAATATTGGAATAGTGGGAATGATTAATAGAATCAAAATAATTATAACATGATTTATAATTTGTTATAAAATGATTTAATTTCTAAAAAAATTATTAATAAATTCTAATTGAATATAAAGGTTCTGTATTAATAAAAACTATTTTATATTCCCAAAAGGTTATTTTATCATAATACATTATATTAATAACTATTAGGAAAATATACTAATTATATTTATATTTTT
This sequence comes from Viscum album, assembly GCA_963277665.1. NCBI lineage: Eukaryota > Viridiplantae > Streptophyta > Magnoliopsida > Santalales > Viscaceae > Viscum > Viscum album. Next base: position 1,033,558,434 of record OY728150.1, read on the forward strand.
TATATTCAATGAAAACTTTTTAAATACATCTAATAAATTTTATATGCTTAGAAAAAAAAATTAATTTTGTGCACAAAAAGTTGTATTTTTATAAAATATAATTTTTATGTCAGTTGATGTGTAACATGTTTTTTAAATAAATTATTACACTATTATAATTTTCATTTTGGGAAATAAATTTAAAATTTTAAATGGTAATATCAAAATTATGTTTGGGTAAATTTTTGTTATCTTTAGAGAAGTTTCATTTTTTGATTAATAATAAAAAATTATAAATTTTAATTGACAACTATATTTTCATATAATTTATTTATGTAATTATTTACTATCTTAATATTGGTTTAAATTATAATTTGTAAAATTATAACTCACAAAAATACCCTGAAATTCAATGATTTGTTTTAATTTAAATTAGACTATTTTGAGACTAAGCCGTGAGACGACATGTGATTCTGAGACCCGGAGTGCACTGAATGATACATAAAATAATGTTACATTCTAAAAAGTGTGCATGAATGTTTTTTTAAAAAAATTGAATAAATCTTAGATGGTTTTGTAGATCAAAAATATGGGGGCACCGTTGCTTTCAGAATGGCTGGTTGAGCTTATGCATGACTAATAATTAGTCGGTGCGGGCCTCTATTGAGATAACCCAGAAATGTAATAACTTGAAATAAAATAGTTAAAAAATATTTTATATTTAAAATCATTATAACTCATGAACAGTGACTCGGATTGAAAATTTGATGCCACTTTTGAACTCTGGAGGGTATAATTTCCTTAGGTGAAGCCTAACATTTTCTGATGTCGGTTAATAGTGGAAAGTATATTTGGTCATAAATAAAAGAATTAATTAAAATATTTTTATTATCAAATACTTATAAATCATAAATGGTAAATAGGATTGGAAATATGATAGTACCGTTGAGTTCGTGGGGGTATTATTCCCTTAGGTAGAGCCTAACATCGGCCGACGTGGGTTGGCTATGAAAGTTGTTTTTGGGGACGTAATCATAAACAAAATAATTTAAATTAAAGTTATTTTGTTTTCAAATCTCCATAACTCACAAACAGTAAGATGGATAAAAAATCTAAGACCATCGTTGAGTTTTTAATTAGATGTTATTCCAATAAAGAACTTCACCTTGACAGGCATAGGTTGAGGGAAAAAGATAATTTATAGACTTTTATAAGAAAAGAAATTACATAAAAATGTTATTTTAATGGTTTTCTTCATGATTAAGCAGTGGAAATCAGAGTTGTGGTGCCTCGATGAGGAAAAGATGAATCTCATTAATGAACACCATTAATGAGTTAGTGTACTGACATTACGACATACCAGAACAGAAACATAGATTCACATTTCGTCAATTGATATGCTAACATTAAATGAATGATTTTTGGCATAATCCTAGAATTTCTAGGAGGATTTGGTTGTTTTTTATGATGACTAACAAAAGAAAACCTCTCAAATGATGAATTCCTATGAATAATATGATGGACACGACACCCATGGAGAGAGAATTTTGGAATGGAGATTGACGGACAATATTGAATGATCATCCCCAATCAATATCCTCTCATAGGCATGGGTTTAAAATATTAGTGATTTTTTTTCCTCATTCTCCCCCAGAAAATAAAAAATGCAGATTAACTGCCTAACAAGATGATTTTTGGCTAAGTTTTCTCATTATGGGGATTTGAAATATAATTTTGGTTTGATATCGAGATTAAATAGTAGTGCTTTATAATTTATACGTCGTGATATTGATAACATGAACAAATATGGACCAACATGAACAATGACTAGTTGTTTATTTGTGTGTTTTTTATGATCCCCTCTATCTCTCTCTCCCCTTTCCTAATGTCATAACAGACAGTGGAAAATCTGCAATAAAGGCACCATGTAGAAGAGTTGATGCCAGAAATGATGTTTCACCATTGAGAAACTATGGTACAAGGCTTCGGTGGTAGGCGGTTCACTAGTAGCGTACAATAGTGGTAGAATTAGATTCTGTTACATAGGCCGGTAGCTGGAGGTTGTTGGGTGCAGCCACACGGCCGCATCAGAGGTGCACGTGATGCAATGCCATGGTCAATGTGAGTGGACTACTACTGGAGGGCGGCGCTACAAAGGAACATTTTTGGAGGAGTGATCTGCGTCAGCATGCTATGCCATGTCGAAAGGGAACGACTGGCTATTTCTAGCCTAATGTGGCCAGAACAGGATGCCTAGTAGGCGTCCAGACCGGGGGAGGACAGACCCTCCATGTTTCCGAACCTGGTTGTGCGAACCGGGCCGTTGGGTGGCCTAGACTACTAAAGAGTCGGCCTGCCAATGTGGGCCAGGCTGAGTGAAAAAACCAGGCTATTGGGTGGATTTGGCTGGTAAGGAACCGGCCTGCGAGTTGCAGGTCGGGCCAGATGAGATCACGTTGTTGGGTGACTGGCGGGAAAGACCGACGGTCGAACCGGGCCGGGTCTAGCAAGGTCTAGTTGGTCTGGCCTAGTGTATAGTTCGGAATGGGATGGTACATATGCAAAATAGTTGGTTCGGGCCACCCAAATTCGTTCAGGTGGTGTAGGACCCCCAAGCTGGGTTAGTTAGGATGGTCTGACAAGGTCAGACAGGGCTCGGAAAAAACCGACCCTGTTTACTAAAACACCAATATATTTTATACTGGGCATCTGATTAACATTACTTCTATGACTTTGGGACCCTTTTAATGAGAAGGTAAGATAGGCTTTTTATAATTTAGATTTTGTGGAATTTTATAATTGACTGATGGAATGAGAAGTAGATTTCTAGAAATGAAGTGTGCTATGATTTGGAATCTGGTGGCTGGAAAAGACTAGAAGACTGCTGATGAGGAAGTCTATGTGACCCTTTAGGATAAAATGGTAAGTGTCCATGTGTGGACCAGCTGCAAGAGACTCTATTTGTACTATCTACAAGAATCTCTGTGTGGACTAGCAATAAGATTCCCCGTGTGGACCAGCTATAAGGGGCCCCATGTGGACCATCGATGACGTCCTAAGTGGTGAGTAGCTCTATGAGTCCCCACAGACCCCTGGAGGGAAGCGGATCTGTGTAACCCAGCATACCAACAGTAATCATTACAGATGATTACCTCAACAATCCATAGGTTTTAGTTGTACGAATGATATTCTTGCATTCTATACTTTAGATTACAGCTGCGTGAGCAGATAATACCTTTGGTATAATCGACATTGTTGTATTTCCCTTCTTTTTTGGGGTCTTTAATGAGTATTGTGTTACATACCCCTACACAGGCTTCGCCCACATGTGTCGTTTCTCGTGAAGGTGATCGATGCTTTGACAGAGACCTTGGTGGTCCACGACCCGATGGTGCTCAGTGAGATGGGACAAATGAAAGCTTTGATGAAGACCTTATTTGTTTCGGACTAGGTGTGGCTCAGTTTGAAGAGATAGACGGGTATACATCATCCGATATAGGTAGGTAACCTTCACCTACCCATCATTTGGGGGTTTTAGTAGATAGATCATGGAAGTTGTACCTTCTTTTATGGTTTTGGGCTTATAGTCTTACCCTTTTGTATTTTCGGGTTGTATTATACTCTCAGTAGATGTCTTAGTAAAAGTTGTGGTTTACATTTTGTTTAATTTCATCAGTATTAGATTTGTTTATGTGTAAATGTTTTAGGGAAAATTCATTCTCCTTTTTCGATATTCCTTCTCGGTTCATGTTTCCATCCTCTAGCATATGGAATATGGGATTTGGGTAGTCATGGCACGTATAACGACCCATACTTTACATACATTGTTAATACTTCAAAATTGAATCACACTTATTACAACATATGACAAAACCACAAAGGACCGTATATGTATAGTGTCTTTAGAAACTGGGAAACATAAACAACTGGTTCATAAATCTTCTATAGTGTATCCCATTTATTTCATCATATCTAGGGTCCCATTTAGCATATTCTACTTAATATCCATCTTCCTGACCTGGGGAAAAGAAAACATAAAAGGGTGAGCTCAAATGCTCAGCAAGGGAAAATAAAGGAAATAAAAATCATATCATATCTTTTTGAAAATCATAACCTACAAAAGAGATCATAATATCTTAACATGGAATAAATCATAGAAATGAAAATGAGATCCCCATAATCATAACATGAAACTTGAAACTTTGTGGCATGCACACATAGTCATGGAAAATCATTTCTTGTTAGTCATGACTCATTGCCAAGACTATCTTAGCGGACAAAGTCCATTTCTGAACCGAGTTCACTCCTCGTTTCAGTCCTGTATCACTGAACCGAAATAACCATCCGTTCCAGCCATGTCTATCTCATGAGATATAAAACTTTACCCAATGCATTGGAGGGAGATATAGGTCCCACACATCTTATAATGAATCCTTTCTTATGTGTGCCACATAATCATAAATCATACATCATCACATAACACATGTAACAAAAATGGGATTCTTGAAACATCATGACATCATAAAACAAATAATATAAGGTAAAGGAATTCATAAAAATAATTCCATCACAATATGATCAAATCAATGTAATAATAGGGATAAAAACAGAACCCTTTATTATCTTAGATGGAAAATAATTTTGATAAAACACTTGAACTCCATTCTTGAGAAAAATATCCTTTCTACTTCAAAAACACTTTTCTTTTCTTAACATGTCATACAATTATAAACTAAAAGAAGTTGATTAAAAATAAACTTGAAAATTTGTAAAGGATTCTTCTTGGAAATAATGTTTTAAAAATCCATTCATGCCGTATAATGTAAAAAAAACATTCTTCGTACTTTTGTCGAAAAAGTCAAAAAAGAACCTCTTACGAAAAAGCGACAAAAGATTCCTTTCATATTCTTTACTAAAAACTCACCGAAGGGTAAAATTGGATTTAAACTATTGTAAGTGGATGGAAACAATATTACATATTGAGGGAACATGGATGTGGATGATAAAATACACCCCAGTAAATACCAAAGTATAAACAATCTCGGATAATTATGAGATTGTGATATTTCCCCTTACCTTAGGTCCGATTTTATTTGTATGTGTCCGAAGCTCTTGTATAATGGTTTAAATAATGATATTGACTTATTCCAGAATCATACATATTGATATGATATCATATATGGTCATATTCTTAGCTTCTTGTTAGTAATATTTCATTGTTACTTGTTACTCGGGTCTTTATTGCCTTTTTATCTTATGCGTGTTTTGCCGAATACATTCTTATTATTCTTTTAAGGTTATAGATACCTTATATCCAGATTGGTATTAGTGTAACATATATCATATTTATTCATTCAATTCATTTAAATAATTACTATGTAATGATGATCATGTAGAACGAGTCACATCACATCGTGGAGACGGTATTCCGTACGTACGCACGAGTGATGATATCGTTCTTATGATCGTGGAACTGTATTGGAGTATATATATATTATTTCAGTATCAATATTACTTTATAATAATCATAAATAGTTACTCATTACAAAATTATACCCATCCTTGTAAAGTGATGGTGGAAAATAGATTACACCACGGCGTGGAGACGGTATTCCGTACGTACGCACGCACAGTGATTTCATTTTTCCGTAGGATGGATAGAAGGTGAATTAGGGTTGTTTCATATTTATAATAACATATCAGTATGTAAGTAATACTGATGTTATTAATTTATCATGAAACAACTAAAGAATAAGAAGTTGAATAAGAAAGAAATAGAAAAGATCGGTAATGGATATTACCTCTTCTTTGGAACGCCTCTTTGAATCCTCCACTTAGGGAACTAAGATTGGTCTTTGAAGAAGACCAGGAACTCTAGGATTATTCTAGGGAAGTGTAGAGGAGAAAATGGCAGGGGTTGTCCGAGCTTGAGTGCTCAAATTGGTGTGAGGAGGAGGGGAAGGAGGTGCCCTTTTATAAGGGAGGAGAGGGGCACCTTAGGAATATCTGAAAATATTATTTTATATTAAAGCCAAAATCGGTTTATAATGGTTCCAAAGGGTCTTATTTCAAATCTAAAGTGGGGATGGGTCGAAATCCTATCAACCAATAGGATTTAGACAAGTTTAGGGTATTATTTTAACCTTATCAATTAGATTTAACTCTAAGTTAAATAATTTAACTTTTACCGTGTCTTTTTGTTTTCTTTTACTATATGGTTAATACACTTACTATAAAATGCCAAAAGAACCCCAAATTGTTTATTATTAATATATATATCCTTATCTAAGTCATTTGGCCGAACCTTAGATTTTTATGAATAAAATAACAATTAATAATATAATATTTGATTTAAAAACTAGTTTGTGTCAATTTTGACACTATTTGATATATGATTTTTGTGAAAGTCATAACAGAATTATATGTTCGAAAAACGTTGATTAAATCCACAATAATATATCATAGTAACCTAGAAAATTAGTGTAATTCATAAAATGTCTCAAATGACATTTATTTTGGTGTTTATAACACCAATTATGTCAATATTTCATTAATAAGATAATTACTGCATCATCATTGTGTCATAAATAAATTAACTTATTTAATGTCTAAAAATTATAAATAAAATACCATTATGTAGGAAATCTCTTTATCTTTCTAATGAATATTTATAGTCGAATTTATCTTATGTATAACTCCATATTAAAAATGATTTACTTATTATACTTTGATTTTAACTATTTTAACCCTTCTTTAAATAAATTAATAATAAATGTCCTAATCTAATCCAAGTGGGCCTAAATGGTCATATTTTATTCCTAAGTTTTTTTTGGTATAATTACACTTGTCCAATAGAATTAGTACATGTGTTAGGGTAATAGTAATATCATATTTACCCTTAGTTACCCTATTTACTATTAACCGCGGTAAAAAAAGTAAAAAGTTAATATTCACCAAATAATTATTTTTATCTCATTGAACCACATTTTACTTTCTGATATCAACCGTGTCTGTCGGATTTTCGAAATTCCATTCACAGAAGTGGTAAAATTACGTTTTATGCAAAATTCAGTTTTTAACCTACCACTTAGTGGTTTCACTATTCATCAAAAATTGAAAGTTTTCAGAAAAATACCAAAATTTCACCCTAGGCTAATTTCGATATTCCGAGTCCAAAAATGAAGTCCATTTTGAAAAATAAAATTTATAAAATTTCAAAAAGTGATTATTACTATTCATAACGGCTAGTTTTAATAGCATATTGTTGTTTAGTGAAACTCGGTATTGCGTACAACGCAAGCTATCGAGGAAGGTCACAATTGTGTGTAAAGCAAGCCAAGAAAGTGTTGTGTAGAAAAAGATTCCTTTGATGATTTATATAACATAAAAGTCTCGGGTGTTACATTCTACCCCCCTTAAAAAGAATTTCACCCTCGAAATTCGTCATTTTGTAACAAAAAGATGAGGATACTTCTCCCTCATCATATCCTCAAGCTCCCATGTAGCTTCTTCAAGTTGGTGGTTCCTTCATAAAACTTTCACCAATTGAGTGGTCTTGTTTCGTAGGACTTTTTCGCTACGATCCAGAATCTCTATCGGCTGTTCTTCATAAGAAAGATTTTGCTCCAGCGGTACAACTTCTGAGCTGAGTACATGTGAAGGATCTGGTATTTACTTTCTCAGGAGAGATATATGGAACACATCGTGAACTTGAGAAAGATTTGGTGGAAGCGCCAATCGGTAAGCTACCTTCCCAACACGATCCAGTATTTCGAAAGGACCGATATATCTAGGGGTCAACTTCCCCTTCTTTCCAAATCTCATAACCCTCTTCCAGGGAGATATTCGTAAGAACACTTTATCACCCACTTCAAACTCTAGGTCTTTTCTTCGGTTGTCGGCATAACTTTTCTGTCGACTCTGAGCTGCTCTTATGTGTTGTTGAATAGATCTGACCTTTTCTGCCATTTCATCAACGAGATCAGGTCCTAATATCTTTCTTTCCCCAACTTCATCCCAGCAAGTAGGAGTCCTGCATTTCTTTCCATAGAGAGTTTCATAAGGAGCCATCTGAATACTGAAGTGAAAGCTATTATAATAAGAAAATTCCACCAAAGGTAGGTGTTGATCCCAACCTCCTTTGAAACCCATAGAGCAAGCTCTCAACATGTCTTCTAAGGTTTGAATTGTTCTCTCAGACTGACCGTCTGTCTGGGGATGATAAGCAGTGCTGAAACTCAACTCTGTATCCAGAGTATGCTGAAGACTTCGCCAGAACATCGAGGTAAATCTCAGATCACGATCATATATAATAGAAAGTGGTACTCCATGAAATCTTACAACTTCCTTTACATATATCCTGGCAAGCTGATCTAGAGAGAAATCCTCTCTAATAGAAATGAGGTGTGCAGATTTTGTAAGACGATCAACTATGACCCAAATAGCATTATTGCCTTTGGATGTTTTAGGAAGTCCTGTGACAAAGTCCATAATGATGTTTTCCCATTTCCATTCGGGTATGGGTAATGGTTGTAACATCCCCTTAGACTTCTGTCTCTCAGCTTTAACTTGTTGACAAACCAAGCATCGAGAGACATATTCAGCAATATCTCTTTTCATGCCATTCCACCAGAAGTACTCTTTCAGGTCCCTATACATCTTCGTGCTTCCAGGATGAATGGAGAATGATGAACTATGAGCCTCATCCAGCAGCTCCTTCATTAATTCGGGGATGGGAGGAACGAAAACCCGATTCCTGAACTTTATTATCCCATCACAATCAAGGTTGAATTCAGGAACATTTCTCACCTTCTTTTGTAACTCGACATCTTCTTTCTGTGCCTCTTTAATCTTCACATGTATAGATAGTTGAACATTCATTTGAGAAAGAAAAGATTTTTCCCCTTCCATTATAATTCCAAGATCCATCCTTTGTAAATCCATAAATATTCGATCTTTTGTGATCCTTATCATGGATAAACTAGTATGGTCTTGTTGACTAAATGAATCTGCCACCTTGTTTGCTTTCCCAGGGTTGTAATGGATTGAGCAGTCGTAATCCTTAATCAGCTCCAACCATCTTCTTTGACACATATTCAACTCCTTTTGTGTGAAAATATAATTTAAACTTTTATGATCAGTATAAATATCACACCTTGCACCATAAAGGTAATGTCTCCAAATCTTTAATGCAAAGATTATCACAGCCAACTCCAAATCATGTGTTGGGTAATTTTGCTCATGGACTTTCAACTGTCGTGAGGCATAAGCTATCACCATATCATTTTTCATAAGAACACACCCCAATCCCTTCTTGGATGCATCACTGTAGATCACAAACGTTTCTCCACTACAAGGTAGTGTGAGCACAGGTGCACTGGATAACCTTCTTTTCAACTCCCTGAAATTCTCTTCACATTCCTCTGTCCAGACAAACTTAACTCCTTTCCGAGTCAACTTGGTGAGTGGATTAGATAATCGTGAAAAATCTTTTACAAAACGTCGATAATATCCAGCCAAACCAAGAAAACATCGGATCTCAGTTACTGTTGTTGGTCCTAACCATCTTTCGATAACCTCTGTTTTTGCTGGATCCACAGATATCCCCTCTTTTGAGATTATGTGACCCAAAAATGCAACTTTTTGAAGCCAAAATTCACACTTGGTAAATTTGACATAAAGCATCTACTTTCTCAAGGTCTTCAATATAATTCTCAAGTGATCTTCATGCTCTTCCTTGCTCTTTGAATAGACAAGAATATCGTCTATAAAGACTACCACAAATTGATCAAGATAGTCTCTAAAGACTCTATTCATTAGATCCATGAAGATAGCAGGGGCATTAGTAAGACCAAATGGTATCACTATAAATTCATAGTGTCCATACCTTGTACGAAAAGCCGTTTTTGGTATATCCTCCCTTTTGACCCTTAATTGATGATTACCTGAACGAAGATCAATCTTGGAAAAGTATTCAGCTCCTCGTAGTTGGTCAAATAAGTCATCAATGCGTGGGAGAGGATATTTGTTCTTGATAGTGATCTTGTTATGTTCTCGATAATCAATGCAGAGTCTCATTGATCCATCTTTCTTCTTAACAAATAGAACAGGTGCTCCCCAAGGTGACGCACTAGGGCATATGAATCCCTTATCAAGATTCTCTTGGAGTTGCTTCTTCAATTCCTGCAACTCAATTGGGGCCATTCTATAAGGTGTCTTTGAAATAGGCAAAGCACCCGGTACGAGTTCTATTGAAAACTCAACTTCACGATTTGGTGGAAGACCCGGTAATTCCTCCGGAAATACATCATCAAACTCCCGTACAATGGGCATATTCTTAATCGTGAGTTTCTCACCAACCATTTGAGATAAATAACCTTCATTTAGTGGAATCAATACCCATAAGATGGAAGAAATTTCCAATGGAAGGTTATGTTCATCCTTGCATTGATAGACGATCGTAAATTGATCTGGAATATTAAATGTGACTTCCCTTCTTTGGCAATTGATATGAGCTCCATGCAGAGAAAGCCAATCCATGCAAAGAATCACATCAAATTCCACTAAAGTAAGGATCACAAGATTTGCAGGAAGCACTTTCCCACAAACTTCGATCGGAGAAGAGTTATAAACTTTTGATGCGACTGTTGTGCCATTAGGTGTTGTCACAGATAACTCAACATCTAATTGTTGAGGTAATACTGTGATACCCTTAGAAAATTTTTCAGATATAAAAGAGTGGGTGGATCCAGAATCAAATAAAACATTTGCTACTTTAGAGTGGACGGTAAGTGTACCTTTCACAACTTCGTTATCGTACTCCACATCGCTGATAGAAATTGCATGTGACTTTCCTTTGTCTTTAGCCTTAAGATTTTGTTGACGTCGACCATCATCATCAACCCTTGGATTTGGGAATTGATTGGCATAATGCCCCATCTCCTTGCACTTGAAACATTAAAGTGTAGTAGGTTCATTCTGTGTATCCCTTCCTTTGTTTCCATCATTAGACATCTTCTTCCCATTATCGCGACATTCAAATGCCCGATGACCTTCCTTTCCACATTTAAAACATTTACTTGTCCCTTTAAGACAACTCCCTCCATGTTTCTTTCCACACGTTGAGAATAAGGGAAAGCTCATCTTCTTTTCAGTGTGCTCTTTAGATTTTCCTTTGAATTCCATCTTCCTCTTCTTATCAAACCCATGTGACTGATGGGTTACTCCAATCTCCATCTCGACTTTGAGAGCACATCGAACGATTTCCTCATAGCTATTGAGGTACCTTATGGCTAACACCCTTAGAAGACTTGGTTTTAAGCCACTAAAGAATCGATCGATCTTACTCTCAGGTTGGATAATAATACCAGAAGCGTACCTTGCAAGTCTTGTAAAATTTTCTTCATAGGTACCAACAGATTCAACATCCCTTTGCTTCAGTTCAAGAAACTCTTTCTCCATCTTTGTTCGGAGAATACGAGGGAAGTACTTATTGAAAAATAAGTTCTTGAACTTGTACCATTCCATAGACTCAATTTCATCCCTTTGCCTCATATTCTTAATAAGATTCCACCATTGATCAACATCTCCTTCCAAACGATACACTACTAGGATGACTTTATCATGCTATGAATATTGAAGAACTGAAAATATTTTTTCAGTAGTACTAATCCATTGTTCAGCAACTAATGGATAAGTAGACCCGCTGAAAGAAGGTGGACGCTGCCTCATGAAGGATTCAACAGAATGTTTCTCCTTCCTTTGCTCGTTTGGAAGTCCTGCATGATTCATATCTTGAGAAAGTTGTGTGAGCATGGCTACAAGATTTTGCATTCCAGCTCCCATATCGTTTGGTTGCTCAGGGGGACAATCATTGCATTGCCCATCGCATTCCGTATTAACACGGTTCCTTCGGGTTCCAGCCATTGACTAAAACCAAGAAGAATAGTGTGAGCAACACTAATTATAATAGGAAACCACATAATTCAAGAATAAAATTTTCATGCTTAAGGTCTTATCCTAGGTTATTCATGGCCATTTCTAAAACACTAAGATTGTGTTCTATGCTTAGACTTATCCTTAGGGTTCTTACTAAGGATTTCACATCCTAGTTTCCAAAGGTTGACTATACCTTTACTCTGATACAAACTATAACGACCCATACTTTACATACATTGTTAATACTTCAAAATTGAAGCACACTTATTACAACATATGACAAAACCACAAAGGACCGTATAGGTATAATGTCTTTAGAAACTGGGAAACATAAACAACTGGTTCATAAATCTTCTACAGTGTCTCCCATTTATTTCATCATATCTAGGGTCCCATTTAGCATATTGTACTTAATATCCATCTTCCTGACCTGGGGAAAAGAAAACATAAAAGGGTGAGCTCAAATGCTCAGCAAGGGAAAATAAAGGAAATAAAAATCATATCATATCTTTTTGAAAATCATAACCTGCAAAAGAGATCATAATAACTTAACATGGAATAAATCATAGAAATGAAAATGAGATCCCCATAATCATAACATGAAACTTGAAACTTTGTGGCATGCACACATAATCATGGAAAATCATTTCCTGTTAGTCATGACTCATTTCCAAGACTATCTTAGCAGACAAAGTCCATTTCTGAACCGAGTTCTCTCCTCGTTTCAGTCCTGTATCACTAAACCGAAATAACCTTCCGTTCCAGCCATGTCTATCTCATGAGATATAAATCTTTACCCAATGCATTGGAGGGAGATATAGGTCCCACCCATCTTATAATGAATCCTTTCTTATGTGTGCCACATAATCATAAATCAGACATCATCGCATAACACATGTAACAAAAATGGGATTCTTGAAACATCATGACATCATAAAACAAATCATATAACGTAAAGGAATTCATAAAAATAATTCCATCACAACATTATCAAATCAATGTAATAATAGGGATAAAAATAGAACCCTTTATTATCTTAGATGGAAAATAATTTTGATAAAACACTTGAACTCCATACTTGAGGAAAATATCCTTTCTACTTCAAAAACACTTTTCTGTTCTTAACATGTCATACAATTATAAAGTAAAAGAAGTTGATTAAAAATAAACATGAAAATTTCTAAAGGATTCTTCTTGGAAATAATGTTTTAAAAATCCATTCATGCCGTATAAGTTAAAAAAAACATTCTTCGTACTTTTGTCGGAAAAGTCAAAAAAGAACCTCGTACGAAAAAGCGCCAAAAGATTCCTTTCATATTCTTTACTAAAAACTCACCGAAGGGTAAAATTGGATTTAAACTATTGTAAGTGGATGGAAACAATATTACATATTGAGGGAACATGGATGTGGATGATAAAATACACCCCAGTAAATACCAAAGTATAAACAATCTCGGATAAATAATGTTATTGACTTATTCCAGAATCATACATATTGATATGATATCATATATGGTCATATTCTTAGCTTCTTGTTAGTAATATTTCATTGTTACTTGTTACTCGGGTCTTTATTGTCTTTTGATCTTATGCGTGTTTTGCCGAATACATTCTTATTCTTCTTTTAAGGTTATAGATACCTTATATCCAGAATGGTATTAGTGTAACATAAATCATATTTATTCATTCAATTCATTTATATAATTACTATGTAATGATGATCATGTAGAACGAGTCGCATCACATCGTGGAGACGGTATTCCGTATGTACGCACGAGTGATGATATCGTTCCTATGATCGTGGAACTGTATTGGAGTATATATATATTATTTAAGTATCAATATTACTTTATAATAATCATAAATAGTTACTCATTACACCATTATACCCATCCTTGTAAAGTGATGGTGGAAAATAGATTACACCACGGCATGGAGACGGTATTCCGTACGTACGCACGCGCGGTGATTTCATTTTTCTATAGGATGGATAGAAGGTGAATTAGGGTTGTTTCATATTTATAATAACATATCAGTATGTAAGTAATACTGATGTTATTAATTTATCATGAAACAACTAAAGAAGAATAAGTTGAATAAGAAAGAAATTGAAAAGATCGGTAATGGATATTACCTCTTCTTTGGAACGCCTCTTGGAATCCTCCACTTAGGGAACTAAGATTGGTCTTTGAAGAAGACCAGGACCTCTAGGATTATTCTAGGGAAGTGTAGAGGAGAACATGGCAGGGGTTGGCCGAGCTTGAGTGCTCAAATTGGTGTGAGGAGGAGGGGAAGGAGGTTCCCTTTTATAAGGGAGGAGAGGGGCACCTTAGGAATATCTCAAAATATTATTTTATATTAAAGCCAAAATCGGTTTATAATGGTTCCAAAGGGTCATATTTCGAAGCTAAAGTGGGGATGGGTCGAAATCCTATCAACCAATAGGATTTAGACAAGTTTAGGGTATTATTTTAACCTTATCAATTTTATTTAACTCTAAGTTGAATAATTTAACTTTTACCGTGTCTTTTTGTTTTCTTTTACTATATGGTTAATACACTTACTATAACATGCCAAAAGAACCCCAAATTGTTTATTATTAATATATATATCCTTATCTAAGTCATTTGGCCGAACCTTAGACTTTTAGGAATAAAATAACAATTAATAATATAATATTTGATTTAAAAACTATTTTGTGTCAATTTTGACACTATTTGATATATTATTTTTGTGAAAGTCATAACAGAATTATATGTTCGAAAAAAGTTTATTAAATCAACACTAATATATGATAGTAACCTATAAAATTAGTGTAATTCATAAAATGTCTCAAATGGCATTTATTTTGGTGTTTATAACACCAATTATGTCAATATTTCATTAATAAGATAATTACTGCATCATCATTGTGTCATAAATAAATTAACTTATTTAATGTCTAAAAATTATAAATAAAATATCATTATGTAGGAAATCTTTTTATATTTCTAATGAATATTTATAGTCGAATTTATCTTATGTATAGCCCCATATTAAAAATGATTTACTTATTATACTTTGATTTTAACTATTTTAACCCTTCTTTAAATAAATTAATAATAAATGTCCTAATCTAATCCAAGTGGGCCTAAATGGTCATATTTTATTCCTAAGTTTTTTTGGTTGAATTACATTTGTCCAATAGAATTAGGACATGTTTTAGGATAATAGTAATATCATATTTACCCTTAGTTACCCTATTTACTATTAACCGCGGTAAAAAAAGTAAAAAGTTACTATTCACCAAAAAATTATTTTTATCTCATTGAACCACATTTTACTTACTGATATCAACCGTTTCTGTCGGATTTTCGAAATTCCATTCACAGAAGTGGTAAAATTAAGTTTTATGCAAAATTCAGTTTTTAACCTACCACTTAGTGGTTTCACTATTCATCAAAAATTGAAAGTTTTCAGAAAAATACCAAAATTTCACCCTAGGCTAATTTCGATATTTTGAGTCCAAAAATGAAGTCCATTTTGAAAAATAAAATTTATAAAATTTCAAAAAGTGGTTATTACTATTCATAACGGCTAGTTTTAATAGCATATTGTTGTTTAGTGAAACTCTGTATTGCGTACAACGCAAGCTATCGAGGAAGGTCGCAATTGCGTGTAAAGCAAGCCAAGCAAGTGTTGTGTAGAAAACGATTCCTTTGATGATTTATATAACATAAAATTCTCGGGTGTTACAGCATGGGCCCTATGGGACGTGTTATGACAAAGTGGTATGAGAATTGGTTAGTTATACCAAAAGTACTAAGGGTCTATTAGCTTTCATGGGGAACCAATGTTAAGTATTCTTAGTTCAGCATTTACTCTAGGGATTACAGTGTTGGTGAGGCGGCCGACGTATCAATACACCAGAAACATGAATTCTACATTCTAACTAGGTACGTGACAATACTTCTTTCATACATCTTTAAATGTTCTCTCACTATCTTTCAATTTTAGTTTTATCTCACCAGGTATAATCTTTTAATCATGATTAATCATGATCTATATTAAGATGCCACCTAATAGAAAAACAACCATGTTTCCAGTGAATGACCATGTGGATGGTCCACATAGTGACAAGGCCTCGGTAGAGGGACAATTTCCCAAGATGGTACCTTCGGGCGGTGTCCCGTCGATACCACTGTCTGTTGGTCAGTAGTTACTACCAGCGCTACTGGTTGAGGATGTGTGTAGGCTCAGTGAATTACATGAGTTCTATAGATAGAGACCTCCCATATTCATTGGAGAGGCAGATCAATAGGTCGTTGAGGATTGGATAGAGGTGGTGATGTGAGTCTTCTACTTAGTGAAGATGCCACTTGATTGGATGGTGGTTCTAGCAGCGAGCCTTCTACCTAGTGGTAGACATGGAAGTTGGGTAGGGAGAGTAGCCGGTGGTGGTATAAATATTGACATGTTTCAAAACCATTCCAATGTGGTCCACGCTAGGATTAGGGAGCTGGAGGACAGGTGAAGGGGGTAGCAATAGATGTTTTGAGTTTTCAGTTCCCTACAACGGTGGAAAAGTATAAGGGAGTATTTCTAGAAGATGTTCCATGACTACCTCCTCGTATATGGGTATAATTTTACATTGAATTGTACCATGGGTTGAAAATGATATCTACACCTTCATATCAAATGGCACCCATAGAGATTTGGTTGCTAAGGGATCAGTTAGAGGATTTGTTGTGGAAGGGGCTTGTATGACAAACATTTCACCATGGGAAGCCCCAGTGTTGATTACAAAGAATGAAGACTGAAACATGAGGTTATGTTTGGACATATAATACCTGAAATCGATTACTATGAACATAAAGTATCTTCTAATAATGATTAATGACCTCTTTAATCAGTTGAAGGGAGATAGATGGATCTCTAAGATATAACTCAGATCAAGCTACCTCCAGTTTCGAGTATGAGATGAGGACATCTCAAAGATGACATTTAGATTTCACTATGTCCACTACGAGTACATAGTGATTCCATTTGGAAAAGAAAACGCCCCAACAGTGTTTAGGGGACTCATTAATAGGATCTTTCAACTTTACATAGACTGGTTTGTAGTGTTCTTCATTAATGACATCTTAGCATATTCAGTGTCCATGGAGGATCACACAATACACCCAAGGATGGTTTTGGACACACTCTGAGAGAAACATATTTTCATAATTCTCTCGATGTGTGTGTTCTGGATATGAAAGGACAATTTCATAGTACATGTCATATCACAGGCTAGTGTTGTGGTAGATCCAGTGAAGATCTATGTAATGCCTTCTTGGGAAACACCCAATTACCTTACTATGGTGAGAAGATTTTTTGGGTTTCTTGGGTACTATTGCATGATTGTACCGAAGTTATCCAGAGTGACAGCACCAATTACAACATTTAAGAAGATGGGAAAACCCCTCATGTTGACATAAGGATGCCAACATAGCTTTCAGTAGCTGAGGCAGAGCATGACTTGTGCTCCTATCTCGAGGTTTCCAAAGGAGGGAACCTACTAAGTGGTGTACTGTGACACATTAGGAACCGATCATGGTTGTGTCCTAATGCAAGGGAATTTTGTGATATCTTATGGAACACAATAGTTGAAAATGCATGAGTAGAACTATATGACTCATGACCTTGAGTTGGCAATGGTCATCTTCAAACTGAAGATGTGGCGACACTACCTTATGGGGAATGATTCATCATATACTTAGACCATTACTGTATCAAGCATATCATTTATCATAAGGATATAAAACAAAGAAAATGGAATTGTCTAGATTTTACCTAGGACTTTGATTTTTAAATAGGCTGTAATCCTAGGAAGGGGAACATTTTGGAAGATTCTCTCAACCAGAGATTGAGTTCAAAACTACTGAAGGAGGCCTCAGTGTAGTTGGCCTTGCTTCAAAAATATTTTGTGTATAGTGATGTGGTAGATTATCATTAGTCGATGGTATTTTCCCCTACACTCATTCAATGAGTCTGGGAGACACAACATGGAGATTCCATCTATGAGACTACATGTGGGAATATGCTGACTGGGCATGCCCCTGATAGATATTCTAAAATTTTGGAGCACATCATATGTTCAAGAGGATTCACTATAGTACCAATGTCATTACGGGAGGATGTTTCAAGGGAATTCCATTCATCCACTTTAGTAGTACATCCAGGTATATACAAGATGTACTAGGACCTCTGATGTCAATACTAGTGGCCAGGGATGATAGACTTAGTGGCAGAGTTTGTCTCGAGATGCCTTACGTGTTAGTTTGTGAAGGCTGAGCACCAGGATCAGATAGGTTTGATACAAAAACTTGAGGTAACAGAGTGTAATTGGTATAGTATATCAGTGGACTTCGTGAAAGGATTACCATGTACGTATAGGGGGAATAATACAATCTGGGTGATCATTGACCGACTCACCAATTCAGCCTACATCCTACCCATTTGAAAACATTGTTTGGTATAGTGGTTAGGAAACTTCAATTTGTAAGAGATATTTCAGATTCCTTGAATTCCCATCTATAATAGTCTCAGATTGTGATGCACGCTTTACATCCCAATTGTTGAAGGGATACAAGAGGCATTTGGGACTCTATTGTTCCTGAGCTTAACCTTTCAGCCACAGACTATTGGTTTGATAGAGCAGACCATATAGAACATGGAAGACATGCTTTGGGCTTAAATTCTTATTTTTTGACATATTTGTGAGGACCACCTACCACTGGTAGTTGTTTTATAAAAAAAATTATATAACTCCACTATCTGCATGGAATCGTTCGTGGTACTGTACAAATGACCATGAATGTCACCGTTACGCTGGACAGTCTTAGGGGAGTCATTACTTATGGTTCTAGAGATGGTACAAGCTACCACTAAGAATGTTAAGATCATCTAAGAGTGGTTAAAAACTACACAGATATTATAGAAGTATAACACTAATAGGTGATGTCGTGCCTTGGAGTTAGAAGAGGGGGCCATGTATTCTTATGAGTCTCTCTTTGATGATGGATATAGAGATTTGGCTAAGGCAACACATCATCGTGGAGGTTCATCATACCTTTCCTAATACTGCATAGAGTGGGTGTCGTGGCGTACCACTTGTGTCTACCACTGGATTTATAGAGGGTGAACGATGTATTCCATGTATCCCAAATAAAGAGATACATGAATGACCATTCTCACGTCATCGACCACAATGAGAAGAATATTGATGACAAGGAAACATTTGTGGACTACTCAAAGTACATAGAGGACTGTCAGGAGATGATCCTTGGGGATGGTTGATTGATATAGTATGTGTTTGTTGGAAGCAAAAGAATCTCCATGAGAGCACCTAGGAGCGAGAGACTCGAATGCGTGCTCAGTACCATTTTTTGTTGATTCCCTGTCATTTGGGATCATGAAGACATAAATCCCTAAAGGGGGGAGTAATTTAATATCCTAGAATTCCATGAATTTTTTTTGAAAATTAAATGGGATTATTTTGAGACTAGTAACTAAGACGACATTCGATTATGAGGCCCAGAGTGCCTGAAATGATCCGTCAAAAAATGTTATTTTTATAGATAGTGTATGTGAGTAGTTTTACAAAAATTGTGGAATAAAATTTAATTGGGTTTCTGAATCAGAAATCTGAGCACATCGTTGTATTTTGGATGTAGGGTTTACCCTAGAAGTGATGTTTTTTTATTCTGTGCCGACCTCTAGTGAGAAAAGATGAAAATTGCATAATATTAAATAAAATTATTAAAAAAAATTATTTTATTTTTCATATCCATATAACTCACAAATGGTGAATCAGATTGAAAAATGCATGACCACCATTGAACTCATTAGGGTATGATTTCCTTAGGCAGATCCCAAAATTGGCTGTTGCTGGTCCATAGTGTAAAGTAATTTTTGGCCGTAAATAAAATAATTGACTAAAATTATTTTATTTTCAATGATTTATAACTAATAAATGGTAACTCGAATTGGAAATATGATAGTAACATTTTGTACTTCAGATCATGATTCCCTTACAATGGTCAGCATGGGATGGCTGTGAAAGTTGGTTTTTGGGACGTTACTGTAAATAAAATAATTTAAAGAAATGTTATTTTGTTTTCGAATCCCTATAACTCACAAATAGTAACATAGATAAGAAATATGAGACCACCCTTTAGTTCCTAATTATATATTCTCCTTATAAAGGAAAAAACCTCGACCGATGCAGGTTGATGAAAAAAGATAATTTTTGGACTTTTTAGAAGAAAAATAAAATAACATAAAAAGTTATTTTAATTGTTCTCTTCATCGTTGAGAAGTAACACATCAGTGTTGTGGTGTAGCGTTGAGGAAACGATGAATCTCATTAATAAACCCCATTAATGAGTCAGTGTAACAACTATGAAACACAACAAAAAAAATTGATTAACATTTCATCAATTAACGGCTAAATTAGAATGGCAGTATTGTTGGAACTATCATGGAATTGCACTAGGGGTTTTGGGGGTGATGGTAATGAACAATGAAGGGAAAACTCTCCAACAATGAACATCGACTAATTGGATGAAAAAAAGAAACATTTGTAGATCGTATTCAGGATCAGTTATCAATGGATGACAATGAACAATCATCCATGAACAATCTCCATTCCCAGGTAATGATTTAAATTCTCAGTGGTTTTCTTTTCCCCATTCTCCCCCTCTAAATAAAGTAATTTATCAACTCTTTAAAAAATTGACCCACATATCAAATTTTCATTGTGGGATTTGGAAATATAATTAAGGGTTGATATCAGGATTAAATCATATTAATTTATAATTTATACATTGTGGTCCCACTAACACGAAAAAATCTGAACCAACACGAACGAAGGTTGGCTGTTCATTTGGATGTTCTTTGTGTTACCTTCCATCCCATTCTCTATGTTCTTTGCAGCGTAATAGATGGTGGAACATCGGCTGTAGTGATCCCACGATGAAGGGACACTAATCCGAGGAGAGACCTCAACAAAAGGTCGCGGTGGCAACACCAGGCCGCGGAACCTAGCTGGGGCAGCGGCAACCAACCACGATGGTGGCAACGAACAACCAAGGAAGCAGGCAGATGTGGCCACCCTATAGTGTCAGAGGCACATGTAGAGTGAAGTTATGTTTTGTAGATAGCGGCGGCAAGCTGGACCCACAAAAAGCCAAAAGTCGCATGGAAAGAGCAGTCTGTGGGAGAGGACAGGCGCAAGAGCATTGCACCGCTCATGCACTGCGTTGGTGGAGCGTACCACATCTGTGGTCCACGATATGCTAAAAGTGGGATGCCAGATTTTTCTGGCCATGAGTGTCACAAACCGGATCCCCTATCGGTGTTCAAGTAGGGGAGGATTGGACCTCCATGAGGCACATGATATAGAAGAGATGGCTCGCTGATATGGACCGAGATGATAGGAAAAATTGGGCCGTTGGGTGGCTCAGGTAGGGACAGAATCTTCCCGCTAGTTGGGGGATGGGTCTGATGAAACCGAGTCAGTGGGTGACCCAGCGGGCTGGACCCACGAACAAACTATTCCTTGTCCAACATGGACCAATGGGCCTGGCCTAGCGGCCATGCTAGATTGTGCTAGCCCAAACACAAACGAGATAGTTTTGGCCTTCCAAAATAGGTTGGGTCATGCAGGACCCCTTATCCAGGGTGGTCGGGTCTATGTGACTAGGTCAGACTGGGCCTAGACCCTACCATTACCTATTTACTAAAAAACCAATATCATTTCGACCAATAATCTGATTGACACACCGTATGTAGAATTAGGACCCTTTCAACGAGATTTTTCTTCTTCGAAAACTCTAAGTGAGATTTTGTAGAAGTTGATATGCAACTGATGACTTGATGGGTGGATTCTCCTGGAATCATGAACGCTATGAGAAGAAATATTGTAGCTAGATAAGACTTGAAGACTACAGAGAAGCAGGTCTATGTAACCCAGTCATCCTAGATGCTAAGCAGTCTTATGTGGACCAACTACAAGAAACTTTGTGTGCACCAGCTACAAGTGACTCTGTGTGAACCAACTATAAGAGGATCTATGTGGACCAGCTATAAGTGGCCCTATGTGGACCAGCTATGATGGATTAAGGGGGGGTGTCTCTATGTGATCTAAAAGACCCAAAGTGGGGAGTGACTCTATGTGTCATAACAAACCCAAGGTACTAATTAGGGATGATTACATCAGTAGTCCAAGGTGTTCATTGTTACGACTGACAGTCTTGATTTCCATACATTATATTACACCAGTGTGAGCTAGAACAACTTAGTGCATACTCTCATTTGTGATCATTCCCTTGGGTTTAGAAGTCCTGACTAATTATTGTGTTACTCTCACATGAACGAGCTTCTCGGACACATGTCATGTCCCATATAGGTGATCGACGCTTCGATAGAGACATTGGTGGTCTGAGACCATGTGGTTCTTAGTTATAAAGGAAAAACGAATTATTTCATGGAGACCTTGGTGGTCCTAGACTAGGTGGGTCTCATTGAAATGATATAGATCAACATACTTCTATGGATATATTCAGCTACCCTTCACCAACCCACTAGGTGGGGTCTTGAGTAGACAGACCATGGTAGTTATAATTTCCTTTGGGGTGTGGGACTTGTATTATGACCACTTTTTTACTTTCAATTTGTATTGTACTCTCAGTAGTTGTCTTAGTGACATTTGTGTTTTACATTGTATTTAATTTACATAGTTGAGCTTTGTGCATGTGTACATGTGTTAAGGAACATGCCTTCCCTTTTTGGGATATGTCTACTTGGTGCTAGTTTCCAGACCCTGGCCAAAGGAATGTGGGATTGATGTAGTCAAGATACGAGCCCTGGGGGACCGGTCATGACAATAAATCACTCTATCCAATCCATGTCATTGAAATAAACTTCATTATGAAATTTGAAATAAAAAAATATTTCATATTTATGGTGTTTTTACTTTAAAACCCTTATTTTTAATTTTATTTGTGGGATAAAATATAATTTTTCTTCATATTATATGATTTTAGTTAAGTAAAGTAGATTTAATATTGGGATTCATAATGTCCAAATTATGTTTTAAGGTTTATTTCATTTTTATGTATAAAAACATTATAATTATAACAATATTTTTTAATACATCATATTTAAAATAATGTAAATGGTTAATGATAAAATGTAAAATATAATATACCAAAAAATTACAAAAAATATTTGTTTTTGGAGTAATTTTCAACCATAACCATCCAATAAAATATTATGTATAATCCAATGCCATTGGAATTATTTATAACTCAATGTATTTGTATTTAATAGAAAAGAATAATTATATAAGTCCCATAAACCCACGAATCCTTAAGTATAAACACCACCATTACCTACCCTATTTCAACTCACAATCCTTCTATCACCTAAAATATCAACCAAAACATCTCCTCCCCACACTCAGCATGTCCTAGTTCTACTAGTCTCACTAAAGGTAAAAATGGTTCTCATGGTTCTCTTAGGGAGGTTATATTCCTCAGGTAATTTATCAAAGTACCTCTCTAAATTTAATTTCATTTTTTTACTTTTTCCCAACCTCCATAATCTATAATTTAATGATATATCCAAAATCATATGTAAAATGGAGGGTTGTTTTTCAATGGAATGTATTATACATTAAGATCCCAACCATTTAAAGAGTTATCTTGAGTTTTATTTTAGGTACATTTTGTTATTATATATATATAAATTTGATGGGAGTTATGACATAGTGTGCGTTTGGGTGGAGTATAACCAAATTTTGTTGAAAATGGGGTAGTTCATGGGTGGCACACGACTTGCACAAACAATGTGGCTATCAAGGAGAAACCATATGCCCTCTGGTCTTTTGAGGAAATGGATTCAGCATGTTTAAATCACGTTTTGGGAGGTTATTGGGGGAAACCATGAAATATCCCCTTGAAGTAGTGGCAGAGGAATAGTGAGTGCATGATTTGTCTAATCGTGTGCAAAACCATGGGCATGATAGTAGTCAGATCCTAAAATTGTAGATATCACTTGTTTTTACCTGTTAGTGATCAGTTTCTTCTTCTATGATGCCCTAACATAGGATTTTACTTTCATAAAGGTAATGGAAGGTTCTCCCATTTACCTAGAGAGATTACAAGGCCATCGGGTCTCCGTTCTTCATGACTAAAATCCCAAATCGAATATTTACTCTTTTCCTCGTAATTGGATCTCATCCCAATGCCTTTAGCTTTCATTCTCCTTCATTTCGATGATCTTTTGGTGGAAGATATTATTTTTTTCATTATATCTAAACCTATTTTTTCAGTTCTGGATCTGTAAATACAGATCTACATATATATTGAATTTATCTTGATATCTTGGTTTTTTTAGGGATTTAGATCTGAAACTCATACCTATGTTATTGTGCTGCTTGGAAATTGGGGATTTCTGTTGAACGAATGTCTATCAATGAATCATGGTAGGTAGTCTAAAATACAATTCCTATAGTCATGGATTTGATACTAATATGATAATTTTATAATTCATATCATCTTTTAGCAATTGAATTTCTTCAATTGGATTAATTAGGCTGGCCAAATGATTTATCGAATAATTGTTGAATTAAATGATTAGTTGAGGAATTAATCATGAGATTAAGGGGTTTCCTTATTAGGTATTTAATTTCGGATATTTAATTCAAGATTTCGGTATTTTAATATAGATAATTAATCAAGGGATTGATATTGAGATATCAATTTGGTTGTGTTGAGATAATTAATTTTGAATTAATTATGTTCTTTAAAATTATGATCTGGATAATTAATTGTGGGATTAATTATGAAGAGTTGAGATATATAACGAGATAATTATTTCTTGAAATTAATTATGCCATTTGAACAATTAAATTGGTTAATTAATTATATAATTATTTAATGGGATTCATGAATTTAGTTAATTGTTTTGGTAACTAATCGGTTTGAGGTATTTAAATAATTATTGGATTTGTAAAGGTATTAATGTTGATAATTAATTAAGAATTCATTATAAGTGAATGAATGGGAAAATGGTAATTCTAAAGTGAGAAGAATGCATGGTAACAAGGTCATTATATATATGGGTAAACCGAATGGAAACAAGGCCATTCTAATGAGGAGCAATAATGATAACATGGTCATCTCACTTATGAGTAAATAGAATTTGAACATGGTCATTCTATTGAAGAGTATGAATGGTAACATGGTTATCTTACATGTGAGTAATGTGATTGGGAAAATAGTTATTTTATTGAGATTTAAGCAAGGTAACATGGTAATATTACATACATTTTTGATATTGGAAACCTTGATAAGGTGGATCAAAAATGTGAAATTAATGAATGGAAATAATAGTACTACACATTATGGCCTCACATGAGAATATTTAAAACACTATCATTATCTGAATTAGGTACCGAGATATCATATCACCATATAATAAATATATCTTTAGCGTGAATAAGGTACTAAGATATGATATTACCTAGGGAACACTAAAGGATCTGGCATGATACCAACCTAGTTTTGGGTTATTGGTATCCCTAGGAACCTAGGAGTAAATGTTGATAGATAAGAATAAATGATAATGCAAAAAAATGTTATTTATGTGTTGTACTTATTTATTATATAACATAATACACTATCATTTGACTAAAATTGGTATAGACACTGTTGGTGGTGAACTATAGAGTTTTACTGACACCTTACTCAGGCTGCCTGATCGGTACCTGAATATATTATATTATTGCAGGATATGATAAGTTAAAAGGCCCTAGGATGAATTTTTGATTTCGGATGGAGCTTGGATGTGGGGGCCAAATTTGGTTCGAAACACGTTTGTAGAGTCATAGTGTGTTTAAATTTAGATTCATTGTAGAATCCCGACACTTATATTGGTATAACATGGTTTCACTTATAGTTGAATATTGTATTTTCTATTTGGTTGTCCTATAACATAATTATTTTTAGGGTTATATAAGCTTTCATGTTTGTTCTTTTATTTTTTTTGGTGTATTACTTTCATAAATAAGGGTATAATATTCTAATTAATGACATACCAGACCCTCATAGTAATTCATAATCCTCAGGCATATGGGGACTCTCACTTTAGGTCATGTGGTGAACCGGCTCGGTGCATCGCCGTGTGGCACCCGGGTCGATATGTAACAATATGGAATCCAAAGAAAATTCATTCTTCTTCTTTTGTCATATTAATTTAGGAAAAGGTAGAAAAAATAATAGGATGTTTCGTGTCTTCTTAATGAGCTCATGCGTGGGAGTTTCAATCTAATGTACATGAGAAACCCAGTTACTTAGGGTGATATTTTTTTAATTGATGATCTATGTAATAGTTGAATATTATTTCACCTTGTCTGATGCACTTATGGTGTGATGTGATTATTGTTTCTAATAATTTTTTAGTGCTGATTCATGGTCCATAATGTCTAGAAAATTGGGTATTCACGCATCATTCTAGGCACTCAGGGTTTTTCTAACTTGCATCATTTTAGGCACGAATGGATAAATGGGTTATGCGTATGTTGTTAAACTTGATCTAATTTCCTTATTTGTGAGAATAACATAGAAACCTATGCCAAAATGAATTAAAAAATATGGGAAAACAATAAATAATGAGAATAATTGGGTTTCTAAATGATAAACATGATTATGATAGTGTATTTAACATTGTTAACCAAAAACCAGGAGTAGTATGGTTATGGGTAGTGATAGAGAGTTAGATTGATCATTTGTTGTTATTTGGGGAAAATATATATATTTTGAAATATTTTGACTATTTAATATTACATAAATTTCATAATGTTGTGAAAATAGACATGTGATGCGTGTTTTTAATTGTAGCATGCATTCATAGACATTTCTTGTTAAGGGGATAACTTTGGGGCATGCCTAGGAATGAGTTTCCATTTATGGAAGATGAGGCACCAATCATTCCAGCAGAAGATAAAGGGGAACTATTTGAGGAAAAAATTTCTCACTTCATGAAATTCATGGAATGAGACCAAGGAAGTGTTTTGAAAAGTATGTTTGAGTTAACAATGTATCTTCAGTTATAGAACCCTCTAATTTTTACTAGAGTGGGTGGGTTTGTGGGTGCTGAATATTGGATTGAGTCCATAGAGAAAATACTAGACCATTTAGAGACTCCTGATGGGAGGAGTGTCATGATGGCTTAATATATTCAATGGTGATCAATGAAGCACTAGTGGGACATTTAGGTGCACACTAGAAAGATTAACAGTATGTTATAGAAAGTCTTTTAGGATAGGTTCTTGGATAACATTTATATTGAGACACTACTATAAGAGAAAGATGCTGATTTCAGGCATCTGACATATGAGAGCATGTTATTGATGGACTATGCTTGATTCTACATAGATATACAATTATTTTCTCTCACCTAGTAGGATATGACAAAACTATGGAGAAACATTTTCATGATGGACTTAATTGTGAGATTATCACCCAGGTGAATATCTTCAGGATAAAGAAGTTTACCGAAGTGGGGGATCAAGATTTCATTTTTAAGGGTTCAAAAGGAAATATTTAAATCCTAGATAGGTAGTTGTTATTAGAAAATCAAGAGGTGTGAATTACAAGATAAAGATTTCCCATTATAACATCTATTCCTAAGGTAGTGGAAATAAGAGTAAAAAAACTGGAGGGTTGGTTCAATGGGACCTTACTGCGGTGATCTATCATCAGTATGGATTATTGGGACTCTATTGTCGAAACTGTTCCCTACCACTAGTTGAGTATCAATATTGTAGAAAAATAGGACATAAATAAATATTATGTAGTTTGAAGATACATACTTGTACTAAAAGATATGTGGGGTACAGATAGAGTATGATAAGAAGATCTCTTACACCGTATCAGGATAGTGTTGGGAGTTCCACATGCAAAGGTAATAGAGCTACATTAAATAATGATTCTGGTCTGGAGGGCCCACAAATGTATAGTGGTGATACTCAGGGGAGTCAAAGAGCATTATAAAGAATAGGTTCAGCACTATTACATACAATACAACAAACACATATCGATAGTGAGGCTAGACCATAGATAGTGCGAGGTATAATTTTGGAAGATTTTACATTATCTAGTTCCTTGTCTGATACTCATACCTATCATTCCTTTGTATCTACAAAAATTAGTCGATGCATTGATCCTGAGAGTGGATTTTGTGAAAGGGGTAAAGACTATAGATACCCAACTGGGAGTGTTGTCTAGGGATATCTATCTATTCTATTGATGTTAACAAGATATCAGGGAATATAATTTTCTATGAGATATCCATGTTCTTGATATGATGGGCTTTAACTGGATTAAAATGATAGACAAGGTAGTTCCATATTGAGACAACAATAATTTTCACGATAGGAGAGTGAAATTTATGTCACCTATGGGTGAATAGTAAATTTATTTTAGAGATTGGGATATCTAATTATGCCAATTAAGTATAAAAAATCAGTAACTGGGAGATCTCACAGTCCATGTTTCTAGTTCATTGTTAGAAGATAGGGGTGTCAGGCATTATATCATTCCACTAGTAGTACAACTACTTTAGGATGTCCTTTCGAAAGACATCTCATGGTACCACCTAAGAGAGATGTAGGATTCATTATTGAGCACATGTCCTGGGCTGCGGAAGTATCTATACTACATTATAGAATGGAACCGAAAAAACATCAATATCATAAGACTTAGATGTTGGGGTTGTAGGAAAATGAATTTATCCATCCAAGTACGTTGCCTTGATGATCACCTTTTTTTTTTTGAAATTAAGGCTGATGGGAGTTTACGTTTTTTTGTTGATTACTAGATGATGAAGAAAATGATTGTGAATAACCGATAATTTTTTTCTATGTATCGATGTTATTTTTGACCAACTGAAGGGATATTGTGTGTTCTCAACGATCTATTTGTGATTAGGGTATCATCTATTGAGAGTACGAACATCTAATACACTTAAGAAGACATTTATGAGAAGTTATGGACTTCATGAGTTCATTGTAATGCCTTTTGTGTTTAAAAATGCACCAGAAGTGTTTTGGGCCTCGATGAAAAAGATACTTCATCGGTATCTTGATCATTTTTTGGTGGTCAATGTGGAATACATCTTGGTGTACTCTAAGACTCGTGATTATGAGGCCCAAGAACATGACATCATCTGTAGTACATTGAGAGAACATCATATATAAGTCATGTTATCTATTTTTTAGTTTTGGAGTCACCATGTACACTTCATCAGACACATCAACTTGAAGGATGGTGTGTTAGTGGTCCGAGAAATTGTTTAATAATTTTTTTCATCGGAGCAGCCCACGAACATTTTAAATATCCGATGATTTATGAGATTAACTGGATATTACAAGAGATTCATCTAAGAATTTTCTGGTATGGATGTTCTACAATACAGATTGGCTAAAAATGTTGTAAAATTTGAATGGCCAGAGGCATGTGAGTTATCATTTTAGGATTTCTAAAATGTTTTAATAGAGACACCATTTTTTATCCTACATGAGTCATGTGAGGAGTATAAAATTTATTTTTTTTCTTATGAGATCATACATGGTGCTTTTCTGATGTATGTTGATCGGGTAGTGGTGCATGGGTCTCCATAGTTGAGGTCTCATGAATGTAATTAACCCATGCATGAACATGAGTTAGAAGTATTGGTTTATGCTCTTAAATGTTGATGAAACTATTTTTAGGAGAAAATTTTTTAGTTTATAAACATCATAAGATCTTGAATTATATATTTTCATAGAGTGATTATAATATTTGAAATAAGAGATGGGTTGAGTATATGCATTATTTTTATTTTGAGGTAGAATATACACTCATGAAGGGACATAGTTTGGTTAATACGTTGAGCAGAAAAACTTAGATTCAGATGGTTTATGAGTCATGTGTAATGTGGAATATAATAACCTTTCGGGCCAAAATGCATGTGGTGGTTCAGGATATTCAAGAGCATATGACTCTAGATTCAGTTATAGTATGTACTGTTATTTTTAGACAGATCAGGGATAGATTGTATAAGGATATTTAGTTATTGGCCTTGAGGGTTGGATTTGTAGTTGGGTATACATCTTCAACCTAATTGATAGATGATGATGAGTTCATTTATGTAAAGAATAGAGTTGTGGTTTCTTTTGAGCTAGTGAGAGGATCTCATGTGAGAATTTCATGTCTCAAAATGGTGGTGCATCATGGTGTAACCAAAATGTACCATGAATTTTGATGATATTTTCGAGGGCATGTATGAAAAAGGATATAACAGGGTTTGGGAAAACATGCTTCACCTATCAGCAGGTGAATGTGGATCATCAACAACATTGAGTTTTTCTAAAGTATTTTCACAATTCATAATGTATGTGGGAAGATATGACCATGGGATTCTTTATGGGTATCCCAAAGATTCAAAATAATAATGAAGCTATTTGGTTCTTTGGGTATTTAATGACAATGTATTTTATTTTCCTACATATAAAAGAAACCTTTACAATTGAACAATTGGGTGAAATATACATTTAAAAGATAATCCTTCTGTACGGAGTGCCACCGGCTGTAGTTTCAATATGTGGTTCACACTTTAAATTGTACTTCTGGAAGGAATTTTAGATTGTTCATGGAAAATAGGTGTTATTGAGTATGAAGTTCCACCCATTGATAGATGTTAAGTCCAAATATACTATAAAAGTGCTTGAGAATATGATATGTGAATGATTGATTCAATTGAGAGGATCTTCGGAAAATCACTAGTGCTTAGTGGTTTAATTCTATAAAAAAAGTTATCATGAAACTATATAGATGGACCAATATGACGAATTTTATGCTTGGACATGTATATCATCACTAAGATTGATAGAGGCTGGTGAATCAGTGTAATGGGGAACAAGTACCGTGAAGGAATATTAAGAGAAGGTGAAACTAATTCGAAATTGTATAACATTGAATTATTGTAGAGAGGAGACATATGATGATAGATGGAGGTGACCCATATAGTTTATAGTAGTTGATAATGTATTTTTTTGGGTGTTTACTATATAAGATCAAATCAGATACAAAGGCATGAAATGTTATCACCCATGTTTGTTTGACCATTTGATATAGTGGAGTGAATTGGGCCGGTGGTATACAGATTTTATCTTCAATAAAGATATAGCTCTACGGACGATATTTTCCATGTATCAGAACATCAACGGTATCACCCTAACCCCTCTTATGTGATCATTGTGGATTATGTTGACCATTAGATTGATGTGTCATTTGTGTAAAATCCAATATGTGTGTTGGATCATAGTGAAAAACTGTTGCAGGGAATGGAATGATATTTAAGGCTTGGAAGCTTATAAAGGCTTGGGACTTTAGGTCGAGGATGATCTGTTATAAGTTTGGGAAATTATAATATCCCAACCATTTCTATAGTTATTTAGGCATGATTTTATGTAAATATCATTTTTAATTAAGTACCTTTTATTAGAGTTATGACATTATGTGTGTTTGGGAGGATTCCAAGAAAAGTTTGTCGAAAAAGGGGCAGTGCATGATAGGTGAACGGTTTGTAAAAATCATTTGGATTCCTTGGAGAAAGAGTGTCTTCTATGGTATTTTAAGGCAGTTTCTTTGGCATGGTTAAGGCATGGTTTGGGAGTCCATGTTTGGAAACATAGAAATATCGCCTTGAATTATTGGATAAGACACATTTAGTGTATGGTTTTTGTAACCATGTCACTAAACCTTTTGTAGGACAACATTGATATCCTAAAATTTGGGATCTACATTTTTTTCTCTTTTAGTGACCCGTTTCTTCATATATATAGGCCTAACTAAGGATTTTCAATTTCTATGGGTAAATTCGGGGATGTTATTATTTTTTTCATCAATTATTATATACTCCCTTTATTGATTTTATATTAAATGTGCATAATTTGTGTGAAATATTAATTTTTTAATAATAAGTATAATTTTTTTAGCATTTTTAGAATTAGTCCAATTGAGTCAGTTTACAATTTTATTCGTAACTATCACCCTATTGATATCAATTGTGTGGTAATTATTTTGTCAGATTCCTTATTATATTTTCCACATATCATTAAAAGGAATCATTGGCTAATTTTTCCATTTTAATTGACATATAGACTACACAATAAGGCCCCCTAAATCTGTGAAGAAACTGGACCATCGATGAAGATCGAACTATTGGGATCAATCCAGATGTTCAAATTCATTCATTATCCTCAAAAGTTTGAGGGACAATGTAACGAGTCTTGGATAAAACTTCAAGTCACAAATCCAAAGAAAAGGGGCCCCACTGATTCATTTATCTCATCCCACCATTCTATATGGGAAATAAAATTAGTACAGTATTGATGACATATCTCATGATGTAATAATAAAATCAAGCTAAGGTGTTTCAGTGTGAAATATGATATATAGTTCATCGTCTTTTCTGAAGAAATTGTTCGGATTTTAAGTCATCTTCCTATTGATAATCCCATTCACATTTCAGCCTTCAAAATGGTATGGATTGAAATGGACAGTTTAACATTGTTTAATCAAACCACCATAACATAGGCTCTATAAGTCCAAATGCCTCCAAATTTTAAGATTACTTGGCCAAAAGTATTACATAAAACTTTGAATAAGGAGATATCTCGAGATTTGGCTATCTGGATTTCCAAAGCATCGAGGAAACTGGAGAAACAAATTCTTGGGAAATTATTTTTTATTAAGAAAAACACATTTGTGGGAAATGTGAGAAACCATAATGTTCAACAAGCACTGAACAACCCCAAAAAGAAAACCAGAAACAATCTCATCCAAGCATAGGCAGCAACCGC
The DNA here is from genome assembly GCA_963277665.1 of Viscum album. NCBI lineage: Eukaryota > Viridiplantae > Streptophyta > Magnoliopsida > Santalales > Viscaceae > Viscum > Viscum album. The sequence goes on from OY728150.1 coordinate 1,033,591,285, forward strand.
CAACTCCAATGAAGGACCACTCGGTGATCCCATGCAAGCATGGTCCCTCCCGAAGGCAAAGCCCTCCCTCTAAGTCAACCGAGTCCTAAATGACCTACAGTGGAGAAAGTAGCGTGCTCTAGCCCATCTGAGCCGATATGACCCCCAAACATTTCCACACACATAAAGGGAGAATGAAAAATCATTGAAAACCAATTGAATTATTCCAGAGTCCATATCCCTAAACAACTTCCAGGATAAAGTGGATAATTGTGAGTGTGGGTCCTCCCTTATCAGGTCATCAAATGCAGAAGTTAGTTTATTCAAGATCTGAATGTAATCCTCTAGCCTGATCATCCCCTTTTTGAATCCCCCAACTAGGATCATGTCCTGTTTGTCAACCCAGATATATTTCTTCTCATTAAGATCCACTTCAATAGCCCGACCCATAATCTTGGCTGCATCCTCTTCTGAGGCATTGAGTAATAAAACTTTCTCTGTCACCTCATCATCCAAGCAAAAAAACAAGTCCAAGGATAATTCAGGCTGACCATGTGGTATTAGCTGACACCTAACCTCGCTGTCCAACATCGCATCCACTGTCTTTTTTGCTGACTGAGTCCTCATAGGAGGCGGCAAGGAGGAGTAGTCCTTCCAACCCATCCTCCTCCTATTACTCCTGTTTCTCTTCAAACCAGGTTCTTCATCAGAGTAGACCTTACTAACCTCAATGATTTATTCAGATGATTCATCTCTCAACTCTACCTGAGCAAGACTATCAAACCTGTTGCTCAAGATGACTGGAGTCTGGGTTGAAGAATCCACACCCCCTACCTGATTTCTAGGGCCCGAACCCCCTGCTTCACCATAACTGGTCTGGAAAGGTACCTCCAAGACAATATCTTTCATAACATCAGCTTCCGATTCCCCTATCCCCTCCCGAGAGACTTGATCTGCATTGCCTCCAACTACGTCAATTTGAACCAGACCTTCCTCCATCCCCTTGTCCATATGATCCATCTGAAGAGAAACTGCCTCTCTGACCACATCTATCATCAGGAAGATCTACTCCCCAGCCTCCACACACGCCTCCATGGAGCAACCGGCCACCCGTCCATCTCAACTATCCAAACCCTTCACTGAATTGATTGAAGAGTTCTGAGCTGGGATCACAGGCTCGCTAGAGACGTGATGGTGCTCAATTCCCCTGCCCATAAACTGAAAAGAAGCATCCTGACTCAGAACTTTAGAGTGACCAGTCTCCCACCTGCATGCCTCAGAAACCTCTGAAGGAATAGCCACATCATCTTCAGACATGGGAACCTTCCTCTTAACCTCATCCAATCCTACCTCCCCTGAAGAAACCCCCGACACCAGTGAGATATTGTCATCAATTGGGTTAAGAGGATCTTGACAGTCTAGAGACATGCCTGTGTATGTGGTCTGGGCACTACTTTTCCCACCATTAGGGATGGCCACACCACCCCTCAAAGGTACATTAATAGGAACAGCTGGGGTCTCAGAGGGTCGGAAACACCCAGACCTTCTTCAGCAACCATATTTATCATGACCATGTCTGTGAAAATATGAACAGAAGTCAGTCCAGGATTCATTGACAATCGACTGTGCATACATGTACTCCTCCTTAACAACAATCCATACGATCTCTGGAGGAATTCATGAGAGATCGATTTCAACACATATTATTGTCGACATGGGATGCGAAAAATATGTTGTCCTTTGATCACTGCACACAAATCATCCTATAGAGTTTCCAATTAATCTCAACCACCAAATATTCTGGAATGGGAGAGGAAGGCCAGGAAATTGAATCCAAATCGCAATATAGGGAGAATCACGGGTCATGTGAGCATCAAAAGACCAGCGAAGAAAATAGAAAGGGAAACAAGAGAAAGATTTCCTCTTTCTAGACTAATCCTTCCCCGGATCTTCTTCATCAGCAAAAATAATAAGGAATTGACACAGACCCAGAATACCTACCTGCACATGATGTTCCAAGCCCCAATCTACATTGACGGCCTTGGGCTATAAATACATCCCCCTATTCTCCTTCAAAGGGGTTGGAATTTAAGAGGAGAGAAGAACATATTGGCATGATCAAAACCTTTCCAAGGGCTTGGGAAGACCTTATATACTAAGGTTTTCAATTGAGATATCTTTCCTCCTCTCTTTGTTTTTTTTACTTTTGTGTTCTTCATTATTGGAATATTGTATGTGTTTTTTTAATTATATATTAATGCAAGTTTCATCTAAAATATCTCTTATTCTCATCCACCTTCTGTAGTTTCATATTTATGTTCTTAAAATATTTTAAATACAGTTGAATACTCTTTATTTATTTTTCTTCCTCATTCAATCAATATTTTATTTTTAATTCACTTCACCGTTTGTGTGTTTGTGTTCGGCGCACTACTCTTTTATTATCCCAATATTTTTCTTCTCTTATTAACTCATCATCATAAACATAATATACCAAATTTATAATCATCTTAATGGATTATTAAATCTACCATTGGGGTGACTCAAAATTTAGGTTTGTTAAGTGATTTAGAGTATTTACTCGATGAGTATTCTTTAATTTAACATTGTGTATGTTGGACTTAACATGTCATGGATTAATGACATATTTTGTTTAATGTTTATTTTCCATGCATTATTAGAACCATAAATACACTAACATCAACTAGATCTAATTGAGATTAGTACCCTAATATATGTTATGTCTTGGATTAATGCCTTAAAACTTAGGAATTCTAATCAACATTATCTTGTGAAGTGGGTGTTAATTTAAATGGAATAAAATGAAATCCTCAAGGACATCACACGCATAAATCCTTAAAAATGAACTCACCCCAATGTTTATAAAATTTTTAAATAAAACACCAATCATTGATCACTTCATTTATGTTGGGAAAACAAACCCCCTCAATCAAAATACAATCAACTAAAAACATTCAACTATTAAAAAAGTATCATCACCGAGGATTCGACCTGAGTGCTGTTATACACATTAGCAGAGCATCAGAACATTGACTGGTCAATAGGTGAAAATCGGTCATGCTTTCAAATGGCACTGTTTTTGTGGTGGTTTTTTATGTAGTCATTAATGTTTGTTTATTGTAGAAAGACAAAAAAAACAAAATTTAATAAAATTGAAAAAAAAAACATAATGAAAAACCTGCCTTCTCATAAAAATCATAAACTAAAAAAAACACAAAGAAAAACCCATCTTACTCTTTCTTATAGCTTCTCTATGAATGTGCCGTAGCCTCCCAAACAATCCCTCAGATTTGTTTGACCCTGAAATTGAGGGAACACTTCGGCAACTTTGGTGGAACATAAGAGATAATCAACTGATTCAAGAACCTATCTTTGTCCAACATGTTGAATAAGAGATGACCAATCCTAGCGAACAATAACTTAAAGAACTCATTGCCTTTGATATGAATTACCAACCTCTTGGTATTCAATATCCAAACATAGAGGCTGACTTTAAACTCAAATCGGTTTTGGTTCATCTTCTCCCTCATTTCCACGGGCTAGCAAGTGAGGATCCACATCTTTATCTTAAAGAGTTTTATGTGGTGTGCTTTACCATGATGCCTGAAGGGGTTTTTGAAGAACATATCAAACTTAGAGAATTCCCTTTCTCCCTAGCTGACTCTGCGAAGTCATGGATCTACTATGTTACTCCCGGTTCCATAACCATATTGAATGACATGAAGTGACTTTTCCTAGAAAAATTCTTTCCTGCTTCTCGTACTACTTTTATCAGAATGGAAATATGTGGTATTCATAAATTCCTAAGTGAATATCTCCATGAGTATTGGAAGAGGTTAATAAATCTTGTTACAAACTTCCCAAATCACCAAATCCCTAACTGACTCTTGATCCAATACTTATATGAGGGGTTATTGGTGATGGAGGGAACTCTTATTGATGTTGCAAGTGGTGATGCTCTTGTTGATAAAAATCCTACAGCTGTAAGAGATCTCATAAAAAACATGGCAACGACACATAATAATTCTATACTAGAGGACATGCTCAAGTAAAAAAAGTCAAAGATAATCAATCCATATAGCTGAATAGGATGACAGAGTGGATGAGAGAACTTATAGTTCTCGTGAGACAACTATCTATGGCTACAAAAGCCCCAACCTCATCTTCTCCATAATCAATGTTTCCTGGACATGTCAAAAACTTTGGAATTTTCAACTCACCAAATCATCCGACAGACACAAGTCCACAACTTCATGATAAACCATCTGATTCATCCAAACCAATGGATCTTAATGCAGCATATTATCAGTGAAACATCAACCCTCAACAATCAGTTTTGTTTGTTAGAAACATCAACCAACCCCATTTTGAGACCTTCTATTCTACATATATCTCAAACATGAGATTTGGGAATCCCATTTTTTATCCCCCTCAATACCCTCACAAAAACCCAAACCAGCTCTAATATGGTCAAGGTGTTGGTAACTTCCAACAACCTTACACTTTTGTTCCTCAAATACAAAGGATCAATCCTCCTCTGCCTCCTCTTAGATTCCACTATCCTAGTGAGCCTTCCCAATTCCCAACCCAATACGATCTCTTTCCCAAGAACAAAAATCAAGGAAATCCCATTTTGGGACACACGTCTTCTTCCATGAAACCATGTGAAATGTAGTGGAAGATCGTGCCTCATTAACCCATTCCAGCCTAAAAAACATTGAAACCCAAATTGGTCAACTTGCATCCCACCTGATCCAGCAACAACAATGAAATTATTCCCAACTCCCAACTCAACCATTAACCAACCCCAAGGGCAATGTAAGTGCAATTTCACTAAGATCGGGGAAGCAAATATCTATTCCTCAAGATAAGTCCTCCAAACTCCCTTTAAATATTGACATATAAAATGAAAAGAAAGAGAAACTTGAAAAGGAATCTGAAGTCATTCCCCCACCTTATTCCATTCCACTTAGGAACCTAATTATTTTTCCTCAAGCTATTTCTAATCCAAAGAAGTCCATTGATCCCAATCCTGAAATGATCGACATGTTTAGACATCTTGAAGTCAACATATCCCTATAAAATGCCATACAACAAATTTCTATGTATGCTATGTTTCTTAATGAATTGTGAACCCACAAGAGACAACATTGTACCTTTGAAAATGATTCCACCCAACATTCTATTCCCATAAAGTGCAACGATCCAGGGACCTTTAGGGTTCCATACCAAATTGGAAGTTCCAACTTTGATGATTCACTCATAGAACTAGTAGACTCAATTAATTTCATCCCCAAATCAATCTTATCCAACCTCTTTCTAGGTCCCTTAAATCCAATGGGTGTTTTCATTTAATTGGTTAATTGAAGCACTGCTAGTCCCGTGGGTATAATTGAGGATTTCCTTGTCTGAGTCAATGATCTTATCATCCCAACAGACTTCTATGGCATTGACAGGGAAGGTGATACAAATTCTTTCCAATCTCCTTTGATTTTCAGAAAACCTTTCCTTAGGACATATAAAAGAAAAATTGATATCCATTCTGGCATCTAATCCATGGAATTTTAGGACCAACTGGTCACGTTCAATATTTTTCAATCCATGCGATACCCATCAGATAATGAATCTGAATTATTTATCCATTACTCTGAAACTCTCCCTAAGAGTTTGTTGAATCCCAATCCATCCTGTCTTTCTTGTTCTACCAATAGAGGAGTTTGTGAATATTGCATCCTCATTAACAAAGTCATAAACAGAGTACTTGAGGTTGACATTACAAATGAATACTCCTTTGATCTAAAGGAACTTGAATAATCTTTAGAATCTCATCTTGCCTCTGATCTACACTTCTCCAGCATGGATGATAATAAGGAAAATGAACCAGAATGCTCATTTGTTGATTCAGATCTATTTATCCAACATTCCTAATTTCCTATCCGTGATTCTATAAATTCTGTTATATGTGAGTTTAACCATAAAAAAATGTGTTTATCTTGTCCCAATGAGAGTGAAAGTATTTAGATTTGATCCCTAATTAATAAATTGATCACTGGTGAGGTTAAATTTGACCATTCTTTGGCGAACAACATTGAAATAAATTATATTGAAAAAAAATTTCAGTCTTATGACTCCACGTATCCTCATTACTCCACATTGGTAAGTGATGAAATAAATGAGTCAAAAATAATTGGGATCTCATTCTCTGGTTTTGTTCTATATGATCCTTACATTAATTAACCATTAGAATTGAGACATATTCCTGAATTTCCAAGCATAGAAAACCATCACTTTGTGGATAAAATAATTCCTCACATTGGATACAAAAGGGAGGATATTCATTTTCTATTTCCACCTCCATTTAATTTCAAGCACACAATCAAGGTAGGGGATAAATTATCAAATGAAAAATCAATCATCCCAAAGTACAAGTTTTTCTAGAATCACCCCAGAGTTCAGAAAGTATAGTGTCCCCCATCAGACTATGGGTAGTCCACTGTACTATATAACTATAGAAAAATATATGTAGTGATTCTTTGGAGGCAACCCATATTTTCTTTTACTTTTAGGAAATTTTCATTTCATTTTAGTTTTTCATTAGATGAATAATGTTTTTTATTTTTCAGGTAACATCCCAAAATTCTAGAACCACATCGACTTTTATCTGATCCACAATACACCCACCACCGTATGGGACATCGACCCACTAAATCCAAACTAGGGGGCACCTATTTCCCTTTCTCTCTATCTCCCTCTCCATCTCTCTCTCATTCTTCTTCTACCTCCTTCAATCTCATTTTTTACCACTTTCATCATCACATTTTATTAACTCTTTCTCTTTTATGTTTGTGTATAATTTAAAAAAACAAAATTTATAAAAAAGGAACAAACAAGGGTCATACTTACTCACCTTAAAATTTTCAAATTTTTTCCAACCATTTTTGGGAGAAAAAGACATGGTTTCATCTCAAATATTTTGTGGTTTCTTCATAAATTTTGATAATGAATATTGTTTCAAAACCAAGAAATTTTGAATGATCAATTTTTGATTGGTAAAATGATTTTACCAAACCATGAGGAACAGAATTAGCTTTCATGCCAAGGCCACCTGTAGCCATATTTTTTAAATGAGTGTTTTCTTCACCCCCATTTTTAAATCTTGAGTCTGTCGACCTTCAAGATGATTTTCTTAATTTAGTGTGCATTAATATGATAAAGTCATTTTCCGAACCACATGAGAATTATAATAGCCAAATGGACTCTCATTAACCACACATTAATCCTCCTTTAAAAGCCCCTTAAAGCCTATGAAAACCTTTTCTTTCATAGAAAATTACAATCCCAATACATTTTCCCACCCAATATCAACATGGATTTTCATTAAAAATGTTTTTCAAATTTACATGCGGGGGGGGGGATGGATTTCATTGTATGGGTTATATTTTAATGATTTTCAACGAGTTATCTTATGCTTGAGGGAATGAATCCATTTTAGTGGGGGGGAGAGGTTGTCCTTAAGTGTGCTTTGGGAATGTATATATGCTTATTATATATTGTTCAAATTTTAATGACATGTGTTCAAAAAAAATAATTAAAAAAATTGGGTTGCTTCTTGGGTAGGTGAAAAATCACTATTTCTCAGCCTTTGATCTTATTATAACTATTACAATTAGAATTGTGAGTAGATAAATCATGGGTTGGGATATGAGTGTGAGATTTTTTTCAAGTTCAACTTTCAAAAAAAGAGAAAAAAAAGATAAAAGAACACATGTATTATATTCTTATGTTATTAGGAGAAGTTTTCTGTTGTATAAATATTCCATCTTCTCATTCCCATCATATTTATTTCCACTTTTGTTTCTTATTTCACAATTTCATTCCCTCATAAATATATGTTTCCATTTCTTTTCATGTCTCATTTCAAAAAAAATGTCCATTGATTTTTCCATGTTGGTGTTTTACCCCTCTTTTTATCTCTCTTAGACATTATATTCCTACCATCCCATAGCCACAGAAAAACCCCTTCCAAAGACTTATTTATTCTTGTGCACATTGGATAGGGAGAGGAAGCTGGGATCTCTTTCAAACTCAATGATTTTTAGATATGGTTGTTGAATGAGTGAAGCTCCATAAATTAATTTTATCATCTTGGGAAAAGCATGTTTTGTGTGCCACCATTTTCTATTTCTAAATTTGAGCATGAAAAAAATGAATTGTTTCTGAAACATTTTTTCTGTAATAACTTCTTGTGTAATTCAATTTGGATGAGTGAAATTTTCTAAACCTCCCATTATTGGGGAAAAAATTTAATATTTGTTGGTGAGTAAAAATGATTTTGTCATGTTTTTATATTTGTTTCAAACGAGGACACACACAAAATTAAGTTTCTGGAATTTGATGTTATTAATATTTTCATGACTTATTATATACTCCCTTTACTGATTTTATATAAAATTTGCATAGTTTGTGTGAAATATTAATGTTTTAATAATAAGTATACTTTTTTTAGCATTTTTAGAAATAGTCCAACTGAGTCAATTTACTATTTTTTATAAATCTCATCATACTGATAAAAATTGTGTGTTTCTTATTTTATAATATTCATTATTCTATTTCCCACATATCATTAGAAGGAAGCTTTGGCCAATTCTACAATTTGAATTTCCATATAGACCACATAATAAGACCCATAGAATATGTGAAGAAACATTTCAATCCATGAAGGTTGAATTATTGGGATCAAACTAGAAGTTCAAATTCATTCATTCTACTAAAAAGCTCGAGTGACAATGTAATGAGTATTTGATAAAAATATCAAGGCCCAAATCCAAGGACAAGGGACCCAAATGATTCATTTAAACTCAACCCACGATTCTAACCAAGAAATAAAATCAATACACTATTCATGAAAAATATCATGATGTAATCTTCAAATCAAGCTGTAATTTTCATTGATAAAGAGGAGATATAGATGGATGAATTTGTTGAAAAAATTATTCGGATTTGAGGGCATATTCATATTGATAAACCCATTCACAATTTGTCCTTCTACAATGTATGGATTGAAACGGATAGTTTAACTTTGTTTAATAAAACCGTCATAAAATTTTCTCCATAAGTCCAAATGACTCAAAAAGTTTATGTTAATCAGCCAACATAATTATATTAAACAATAAAGAAAAAGATATATCGATATTTTCCTGTCAGGTTGTCCAAATCGTCGAGCTAAGTGGAGGTAATATTGGGAATGCAAACTTTCCACTTCCTTGGTCTATAAATACATCCCCATCCTATCCTTCAAAGGGGTTGGAATTTCAGAAGAGAGGGGAAAAAATTGGAATGACCAAATCCCTTCCAAGGGCTTGGGAGGACCTACCAAACTAAAGTTTTCACTTGAGAGATATTTCCTCCTCTCTTTTTTCCCTTTTACTTTTGTGTTTTTCATTACTGTAATCTTGTAAGTCTTTTTTTGTAATTCTATTTTAATAAAAGTTTCTTATTCAATATCTTTTATTCTCATCCTCCTGCTTTAGTTTAATATTCATTTTCTTAAAATAGTTTAAATAAAGTTGAATCCCCTTTCCTTATTTTTCTTCCTCATTAAATCTAAATTCTATTTTTAACTCTCATCACCATTTGTGTGTTTGTGTTCGGTGCACAACTCTTTTCTTATCCAATTATTTTTCTTCTCTTATTAAATCATCATCATAAACATAATAAACCAAATTTATAATCATCTTAATGGATGAGTAAATATACCATATGGGTGAGTCAAAATTTATGGATGTGAAGTGATTGAGAGTATTTTCTCGATGATTAATTGTTAATTTAACATTGTGTATGTTGGACATAACATGTTAGGGATTAATGCCATATTTTGTTCAATGTGTGGTTTCCATGGATTATCAGAACCATAAATACACTGTTGTCAACAAGATCTAATTGAGATTAGAACCGTAAAAAATGTTAAGGCTTTGATTAATGCATTAACACTTAGAAATTATAATTAATATTATCATGTGAAGTGGGTGTTAATTTAAATGAAATAGAAAGCATAGATCAAGGATATCAAATGCTTAACTCCCTAAAAATGAACTCACCCCAATATTTATCAAATTTCTAAATCAAACAACAATCATTAATCACTTCATTAAATCTCTGCAAACAAACCCCCCAATCAAAATACAATCAACTAAAAACATTTGAGTATTAAAAATGTATCATCGTTGAGGATTTGACCCGAGTGCTGCTATATACATTAGGAGAGCATAAACACATTGATCGGTCGATAGGAGACAATCGTCCACGCATTAGAATGGAATTTTTGCTGGAGATGGTGCATTATATAGTTATTAGTGTCAGGATATTGTAAAAAAAACCAAAACAAATACAAAAATTGAAAAAAAAAACAAAAACCCGCCTTGTCATAAAATTCATAAACTGAAAAAGAAACAAAAAGAAAAACTTGCCTTCCACTTTCTTACAACATATCTCTGAATGCTCCGTAGCCTCCCAAACAATCCCTCAGAATTTTTTGACCCTGAAATTGAGAAAACACTTCGCCAACTGAGGAGGAACATATGATATAATCAACTCATTCAAGAACCTATCCTTTTCCAACTTGTTGAATTAGTAATGGCCAATCCAAGGGAACAAACACATAAAAAACTCACTACCCATAATATTAATTACCAACCTCTTGGTATTAAATATCCAAACATAATGGCTGAGTTTGAACTCGAATCGGGTTTGATTCATCTTTTCTCTCATTTCCACGGGCTAGCTGGCGAGGATCTATATCTTCATCATAAAGAGTTCCAAGTGGTGTGCTCTACCATGAAGCCTCAAGGGGTTTCTGAGGAACAAATCAAACATCAAGAATTCCCTTCTCCTTAGCTGACTCCACCATGTCATGGCTCTACTACCTTCCTCCTGGTTCCATAACCACATGAAATGACATGAAGAGACTGTTCATAGAGAAATTACTTCCTGCTTCTCGTACTGCTTCTATCCGAAAGGAAATAAGTGGTATTCATCAATTCCAATGTGAGTCTCTCTATGAGTACATGGAGAGGTTCAAAAATCTTGTTGCAACCTACCCAAATCACGAAATCCCTTACCAAATCTTGATCCAATACTTCTATGAGGGGTTATTGGTGATGGAGAGAGCTCTCATTAATGCCACAAGTGGTGGTTCTCTTATTGATAAAACTCTGGCAGCTGCAAGAGATCACATAAGAAACATGGCTGCGAACTCACAATAATTCCACACTCGAGCACATGCTCAAATAAAAAATGTCCAAGACAATCAATCCATACATCCGAACAATATGAAAGAGTGGATGAGTGAACTTATAGATCTTGTGTAAAAATAAGATGTGGCTACCAAAGCCCCAAACTCATCATATCCACAATCAATGTTTCCTGGACCTGACAAAAACTGTGGAATCTACAACTCACCAAATCATCCAACAGACACATGTCCACAACATGAAGATGAACCATATGATTCATCCAGACCAATGGAGCTCAATGCAGCATTTGCTCAGCGGAACCCCAACAATCAACAATCAGGTCAGTTTGTTAGAAACATCAACCATCCCCATTCTGAGCCCTTATCTTCTACATATAACCCGAACTTGAGATATGGGAATCCAATTTATCATCCCCCACAACAACCCCATCAAAACAAAAACCAATTCCAATATGGTCAAGTTGTTGGTAACTTCCAACAAAATTCCCCTTTTTTTCTCAACAACAAAGGATCAATCCTCCTCTTCCACCTCCTGGATTCCACTATCCTAGTGAGCCTTCCCAATTCCCAACCTAATACAATCGCTTCCCCATGAACCAAAATCAAGGAAATCCCAATTTGAGATAAGCCTCTTCTTCCAAGAAACAATGTGAAATTCCAATATACGATCTTGCCTCTTTCACCTGTTCTATCCTCAAAAACATCGAAACCCAAATTGGTCAACATGCAATCCACCGGAGCCTGTAACAACAATCAAATTCTTCCCAACTCACATCTTAACCATTACCCAAACCTAAGGGTAATGTTAGTGAAATTGTACTTAGATTGGGGAATCAAATTTCTATTCCACAATAAAATTCCTCTAACCACCTTTAAATGTTGACATAGAAAATGAAAATAAAAAGAAATTTGAAAAGGAATATAATGTCATCCTCCCACCTCCTTCCATTACACTTTGGAATCCAATTTAATTTACTCAAGCCGTTTCTAAGCGAAAGAAGTCCTCTGAAGCCGATCCTGAAATGCTAGACATGTTTAGAAGTGTTCGTGTTAACAAAACCCTCTTAGATATTATAAAAAAAGGAAGGATTCAATGTTTCTTAAGGAATTGTTCTCCCACAAGAGACATCTTAGGACCTTCGAAAATGTTTCCACCCAGTATTCTATTCCTATAAAGTGAAATGATCCATGTACCTTTATTTTTCCATGCCAAATTGGATGTTCTAACTTCGATGATGAACTCATAGACCTAGGAGTCTTCATTAATATCATGCCCAAATCCATGTTCTCCAGCCTTGGTCTAGGCCCCTTACATCCAACGGGTTTGGTCATTCAATTAGATAATCGAATCACTGCTTGTCATGTGGGTATAATTGATGATGTCCTTCTCCGAGTGAATGATCATACCTTCCCAGCTGACTTATATGTCCTCGACATGGAAGGTGAGAAAACTTCTTTCCAATATCCTCTGATTTTATGAAGAAATTTTCTCATGACATCTAAAACTAAAATTGATGTCCATGATGGCATCTTATCAATGGAATTTGGTGACAAAATGTAGAAGTTCAATATTTTTCAATCAATGTGATACCCAATAGAGAATGGATCTGAATTCTCTATATATTCTTCTAAAACCCTCTATGAGAGTGTGTTGAATCAAAATCCATCATGTCCTTCTTATTCTGCTAATAGAGGATTTTGTGAATATTGAATTCTCATTAACCATGTCATAAATGTGTAAGTTGATGTTGACATTACAAATGAAATCTCCATTGAACTAAAGGATTTTTAAAAATCTTTAGAATAACATCTTTCCTATGACCTCCACTTCTCCAGCATGGATTATAATGATAAAAATGAACTAGAATGCTCATTTGTTGATTCAGATCAGTTTATCCAATATTCATCCTTTCCTATCCATGATTCTGAAAATTCTATTCTATGTGAGGTTAACCCAAAACAAATGTGTTAATCTTGTCCCAATGAGAGTGATGGTTGTGTGATTTGTTCTATAATTAATAAATTGAGCACTCGTGAGGTTGTAATTGAAAATTTATTGGCGAAAAAAATTGAAATAAAAAATATTTAAAATTTTATTCAGTCTTATGACTCCACTGATCCTCATTACTCTACATTGGAAAGTGAGGAAATAAATGAGTCAAAAATAATTTGGATCTCATACTGTGGTTATGTGTTATCTGATCCTCACATTAATGAACCATTAGAATTAATATATATTCCCGAATTTCTAAGCATAGAAAACCATCACTTTGTGGATAAAATAATTCCTCACATTGGAGACCAAAGGGAGGATAATAATATTCTCATTACACTTCCGTTTAATTTTAAGAACATAATCAAGGAAGGGGATAAATTATCAAATGAAAAAACAAGCATCCCACAGTAGAAGTTTTTCTAAAAGCTCTATGGAGTTGAGAAAATACAGGGGCCACTATCAGACTATGGGTAGTCCACTATAAATGTATAGTTTTAGAAAAATATATTCTGCACTTCTCGAGAGGCAACCCATTTTTTATTTTACTTTTATGAAATTTTCATTTCTTTCTAATTTTTCATTAGATGAATACTGATTTTTATTTTTCAGGTAACCTCCCACAATCCTATAACCACATCAACTACCATCAGATCCATAGTACACCTACCACCAGATAGAGATGGTGACCCACCAAATCCAATCCAGGGGCACCCCTTTCCCTTTCTCCATCTCTATATATATATCTCTCTCTTATTCCTAAGTCATTATCATTTTTTTACCACGTTCCTTATCACATTTTACTTAATCTTTCTATTTTGTGTGGGTGTGTAATTTAAAAGCACAAAAAAACCTAAAAAATAAAAAAAAATGAACAAACGAGAGTCATACTTACTCACCTTCAGATTTTCATATTTTTCCAACCATTTTTGGGAGTCAAAAGACATGGTTTCATCTCAAAAATATTATGGTTTCTTTATAAATTTGGATAAAGAATATTATGTCAAAACCAACCAATTTTGATTGATCAATTTTTTATTAGTAATATGATTTTTCCAAACCATGAGGAAAAATATTAACCTTCATTCGGAAGCCACCTATAGCCATATTTTAAAAAATGAGTGTTTTTCACCCCCATTTGTGAATCATGAGTTTTTGGACCTTTAAGATGAATTTCTTACTTTAGTGTTCATTAATATGATAAATCCATTTTCCGAAACACATGAGAATTATAATAGCCAAATAGTCTCCCATTAACCACACATTAATCCTAATATTGAAATCCACTTAGAGCCTATGAAAACATTTTCTTTGATAACCACATTACAATACCAATACCTTATCCCACCCAATATCATCATTGATTTTCACCGCAAATGTTTTTGAAATTTATGTTTGGGGGAATAGATTACATTATTTAGGTTCCCTTTTATTTATTTTCAATGAGTAATCATATGCTTGAGGGAAATCATCCATTTTAGTGTGGGGGGATAGGTTTTACTTCTGTGGGGTTTTGGAATGTATATATGCTTTTGACGTATTGTTCAAATTTTAATTACAGGTGTTTATAAAAAATAATTAATAAAATAAAAAAAATAAATAAAAATAATTAGGTTGTGTCTTGGGTAGGTCAAAAATCACCATTTATCTACCTTTGATCTTGTTATAAATATTAAAAATAGTGTTAGGAGGAGATCAATCATTGGTTAGGATATGAGTGTGAGATCTGTTTCAAGTTCAACTTTTGAAAAAAAGAAAAAGGAAATAAAATAAAGAACACTTGCATTATATTCATATGTCATTAGGAGAATCCGTGTGTTTGGTAAATATTAAATTTTCTCATACCCTTTATATTTTCTTCCAATTATGTGTATTTTTCACATTTTCATTCCCTCTTAAATATGTTTTTCCATTTCCGTTCATCTCCCATTTCAAAAAAAAGTGCATTGATTTTTCCATGTCGGTGTTTTAACCCTCTTCTTCTCTCTCATGGAAATTATATACCTACCATCCCATAGCCAAAGAAAAAACTCTTCAAAATACCTCTTGATTCTTGTACAATTTGGATAGGGAGTATAAGTGAGATCTCTTTCAAACTCTATGATTTTAAATTTTGGTTGGTGAATGAGTGAATCTCCATAAATTATTTTTATCATCTTTAGAGTAGTATGTTTTGTGTGCCACCATTTTCCATTTCTAAATTTGAGCATGAAAAAAATTAATTGTTTTTGGAACATTGTTTCTGTAACAACTTCTGTTTGAATTCAATATGGATTAGTGAAATTCTCTAACCCTCTCCTTATTAGGGAAAACAAAATTTTAATATTTGTTGGTGAGTGAAAATGATTTTGTCTGGTTTTTATGTTTGTTGCACATGAGGAAATGCACTAAAATAAGTGTGGGGTATTTTATGTTATTAATATTTTCATGACTTATTATATACCACCATTACTAATATTATATAAAATGTTCATAATTTGTGTGAAATAATAATTTTTTATACTATGTATAATTTTTGAGCATTTTTAGAATTAGTCCAACTGTGTCAGTTTAATATTTTATTTATAACACTCACCATACTAATAAAATTTGTGTGGTAATTGTTTTTTAGGATTCCTTATTCGATTTCACACATATCATTAGAAGGAATCATGGGCCAAGTATGCCATTTGAATTTTGATATGGACCCCAAAATGTGGCCCAAAGAATCTATGAAGAAATAGGCCCATCCATGAAGATTGAATTACTGGGATCAATCGAGAAGTTCAAATACATTCATTCTCCTCAAAGGAACGAGTGGAAATGTAATGATTCTTGGATAAGACTTTCGAGGCCCAAATTCAAAGACATGGGGCCCAACTGGTTCATTTAAACTCAGCCCACCATTCAGGCTGGGAAATAAAATTAGTAACGTATTCATGAAATATTTCAGGATTTAAAAATCAAATCTAGATGATATTTTTCAGTGTGATGTAGGAGATATATTTGTCCAACATTGTTGAAGAACAAGTTCAGATTTAAAGGCATATTCCTATTGATAAACCTTCTCACATTTTGGCCTTCTAAAAAGTTTAGATTGAAATGGACAGTTTATTGTTGATTAATGAAACCGAAATACCATAGGTTACATAAGTCAAAAATCCCCCAAATATCGAGAGTAGTTGGACAACATTGTTATATACAACTTTGAAGAAGGCGATATCTCGAGATTCAACTATCTGGATGTCCAAATCGTCGAGCCAAGTGGAGAGATAGATTGGGACTGCAAACAGTCCACTTACTTGGGCTATAAATATATCCCCCTCTTCTCCTTCAAAGGGTTAGGCATTTCCAAGGAGATGAACACATATTGGCACGAAAAAAGCCATTCAAAGGGCTTGGGAGAAACATCCATACTCATGTTTTCACTTTAGAGATATTTCCTCCTCTCTTTATTTTCTTTTACATTTGTGTTCTTCATTATGGTAATCTTATAAGTATTTTTTTTTTGGAATTCTATTTTAATACAAGTTTTTCTTAAATATCTTTTATTCTCATCCACATGATGTAGTTTAACGTTTATGTTATAAAAATAGTTTAAATAAAATTGAATCGCCTTTCCTTCTTTTGCTTCCTCATTCAATCGAAATTCTATTTTTTTATCATCACCTTTTGTGTGTTTGTGTTCGGCGCAGAACCCTTTTCTTATCCCATTATTTTTCTTCTCTTATTAACTCATCATCATAAATATAATAAAACAAATATATAATCAACTTAATGGATGAGTAAATTTACCATTGGGGTGAGTCAAAATTGAGGGATGTTAAGTGATTGAGAGTATTTGTTTGATGTGTATTATTTAATTTAACATTGTGTATATTGGACTTAACATGTCATGGATTAATGACATATTTTGTTTAACGTGTGGTTTCCATGGATTATTGGATCCATAAATACGCTACCATCAACATGCTCTGATGTGGATTATAATTCTACGATATGTTATTCTTCGATTGAAGCCTTAACACTTAGGTATTCCAATCAAACGTTATCTTGTGAAGTGGGTGTTAATTTAAATGAAATACATTGAAAAGATCAAGGTTATCACAAGCATAACTCCCTAAAAATGAACTCACCCCAATATTTATCAAATTGTTATATCAAACACCAATCATTAATCACTTCATTTATGCTCTGCAAACACTCCTCAATCAAAATACAATCAACTAAAAACATTCGACTTTTAAAAAATATAATCACCGAGGATTCGACCCGAGTGTTTCTATACAAATTAGCAGAGCATCAGAACGTTGACCAGTCGATAGGAGATAATCAGATGCAATTTCAGGTGTGTTCTCCCATTATCAAAGAGGGATTTCAATTCCATCATATCTCCATTTTTCATTACCGAATTCCAAAATTGAATATCCTCTCTTATCCTGGTAAGTGGGTCTCATCCCAATGCCTTTCTCTTCCATTCTCCACTCATTACTATATATTTTGATAAAAGATATCATCTATTTAACTATATATTAACCTATGTGGGGTGATATAGATCTATGATTTTATATCTAGATATAGATATAATTGATCTTGATATGTTGTTTTTGGTTTAGGGGTTTAGACCCAGAATTCACATCTACGTCGTTGCACTACTCAGATATGTGTATTTCCATTGAGTGGATTTCTCTCAACAAATTGATGTAGGTGGTCAAAAATATAATTCCCAGAGTACTGGATTTGATAAATATATAAAACAATTAGAATATCTAGCATCAATTATCAATTATTTTTCATAAATTGGATAGATTAGGTTGACTAATGGATTTAATGAAACACTAATGAATAAAATGATTTCTTGTGGAATTGATAATGAGACTATGGGGATCTTCTATTAGATATTTAATTTCCGAATTTAATAATTTGATTTAGGGATTGTAATAAATATAATTAATAAGGGGATTAATTAATAGTTATTTAATTGGTTATATAGAAATAACTAATTGTGAATTAATTAGGTGCTTAATGATTATGATCTAGATAAAAAATTGTGGGGTTAATTATAAAGAGTTGAGATTTAAAATGAAAAAATTATTTATGGAAAATTAATTATGTTATATGAAATGTGATATTGGTAAATAAATTATTGAATTAATTTACGGGATTGTGGAATTTAGTTAATTATTGGGTTAATTGATGGGCTTGATGTATTTAACTAATTGTTTGATTAGTAATGTTATTGATGTGGATAATTAATTTTGTAATGACCCACTAATTCTCATTGGCATGAGAGTACAAAAAGTCATTTATTTACCTTAGGCAACATCCCCAAGATGCCAAAGGTTGGAAATAAATGACGAAGGGTTTCAATGAATTTGGGTGATGATTAACCATTATTAATAAAACTATTAACCAAGGAAAATATAACAATACAAGTAACTGTATAATGCATGAATAAATGTAAGGAATCTAAACTACTTTATTCATATCAAAACCACTCCAAGGTATGGAATATTAGAACACTCAACAGATATCAATGTAAACAGAAAAAACAAACTAAAGGATCTATGAAGACCATATGACACAATTCTCCTTGTGTCCCATGCTACAATTTTACCAAATAGACCAAGCATCACCGAGTGGTGCTAAAATCATGTGAAACATTACCTTTTCCCTTATCCTTGAATATATCATCTGCAAAATCACCAATGTTCCAAAGTAGGAGGGAGTATAAAACTCAGTAGGTTTTCCCCCAATAACTTCCCTACTCACACCACAAGGATAGAAGAGTTAGAAGTATCATTATAAAATTATTTATATAAACCAATTTCTCAAAATGGTTAATAACAAAATCATAATGTGGTTCCAAAACTATTTGCAACCAAAATAATACAAGTTAAATTGAAAATAAATTTCAAGAAATTTATTTATCCTGAAAAATAACTAACCATATCTTTAAAACAATTTCACAATATTTCTTTGGTATACCCAATCCATTCCCAAAATCTAAGAAACCAACCATGCATTTTTCATTATGACAGTTCCCAACTCATGAGTGGTTTCTCATCGATCTACCAAGTCATCACAAGTAATTTTATCCCATGTTCTATTAACCAATTAGCACTGTGAACAAGGTCATATTTCAACTAAGACCAATATATTTAACATGAACCCACACACACCACATATGCCCAAAGATAATGGCTAAACATGCCTTTCAATAAAATTACATTTTTATTGAAAACCATATTTCATTACAAACATTATAATACCAACTCATTTCAATAAAATTTTTTTTTATTGAAAACCCTTTATAATTAAACCACATATAAGTTTCATAAAATCCAATATTTAAAATCAATATAGGAAATTCAAGAAACTAAATCAATTTTCACAACAACATATCATGACATTACAAATCAAACAAAATAATAAATCATAACTAATGATATTAATTCCATATATAAAACCAATATTTACCAATATAAATTATCCAATTTGACCAATTTTAAGCTAATACAATCAATTATACAAAGTTGAGATGAAAGTGAATCCACATTCCTCAGAGATTTTGATAAAACATGACAACAAATTAAGAACCCCCATGAAATCCGAGTCGATTCATCACGGAACCACCTTGGATATAATCTCCTAGAATAATCAAGACCAAATTTAAAATTATTTGGAATGTAAACTCATGGATCCACCCATAATAGAATTAGATATTAGAAACCAAGAAATGTGGAGAAGTTGATCTAAGAAACTGATCAACAACAATGAAGAATGATCACATACCGCAATAATCGTGTTAAAAACACCACAGGAAATATTTGTATTGACTCAAAATAACCTGGGAGGGGTTTTACTACCTCCATGGTAGAGAAATCATATGTTAGGACCACTGAGGATAAAAATGAGTTGTTTTGAGTTGAAGAACATGTGGGATCGAATTTTTTCGGATCTCACTTTAACCACATGCATGGTTTTGTTTGGACTATTAAACAAAATGTGTCTCGACTGTGCATTAGATACTAACTAAAAAGACCCAAGCATGGCCTCCTCGCACAATCTCCTAAAATATTCAAATAGTGTACCAATGCTATCTGCCTCAAACCTACAATTGTGTATAGTTTCTTATAGGATTTTGGCATGGTTTGGATAAACCGGGCGCATCCCTTGCACCTTTCCTTTATCCCCAAAAATTTATTGAATTCTCACCAACTCTTCCATCATTACCCTTATAATTTATATCCATAAAACAAAAATAATGTTTGGTGTAACAGAAATTTAGGGTCCTACATTCTCCCCACTATTTTACTTTTCGTCCACAAAAAGTATAAAACCATCCTTTACCTGAAGGATTTATAATCACTGCTCTTTCATTTCATTCTCAAATTACCATTCCTCTTCCTAAATCTGACCATTATGGCATAAAACCTGCACTAGACCGATGATTTTTCAATTCAATAAATTCTATTTCTAATCCACAATCCACACTGGGATATGTACCATCAATGAATCCAACTTTAGGTCAATGTGATCCCATCCGATCACATGGTCAAGATCATGTTGATATTTCTCCAACTGAGATATGTGGAACACATTGTGCATTGAACTGATACTTGGTGGTAGTTACAAATGGTATACCACCTCTCCATATCTTTATAGTATCTTATATTGGACTATGTATGAAGGATATAACTTTACATGCTTCAGAAAATAAAGATGTCAGATTCTGTAAGAAATCAGTAGGAACAATTGATCACCCACTCTAATGGACAATGACTATCGACGATGGTCTGCATAAGATTTCTGCAGACACTGTGTCATCTCAATCCTCTGTCTGATTGGATGGGTATTCTCTATTGTTTCATGGACAAGTATCAGCCTGACTAGTGATGTTTCACCTGTTTCCACCCATCATAGTGGAGGACAACAATGAAACCTATAGAATGAATCAAATGGATCCATATGTGTTGAGTTCTAATAGCAGTTATTATATGATAACTCCACTAAGGGTAAGTGATCTTCCCCTGATCCACCAAAATCCATTACATAAGCCTGCAACATGTTTTCCAATGTCTGTATCATGTGTTCAGATTGCACATTCGACTGAGGATGATACACCATTCTCATATTCAAATGAATTATAAGGGATTTCTATAAGGATTTCATGAAAAGAGATGTGAACCTTAGATCTATTTTTGAGACTATTAACAATGGTATTCCATGCCTCATTAAAACTTATTGGATACATATTTTAGACAGATCATCCACCGTATGAGTTTCACGAATAAGGATGAAATGTGTTGAATTGGTAATCCAATCCTCTATAACCCATATGACATCGTGTTTCGGAACTGTTATTGGGAGGCCTGTATCCAAATCCATATCTATCTACTCCCATTTACACACAAGGATGGGAAAAGATTTCAAAATACCCAATGGTTTTGAACACTATTCTTTATCATTCTGATAATTTAAGAACACTGAAACAAACTCATCCACCGCCCTTTTCATGCCACTCCACCAAAACTGTTCCTTAAACACCTTAAACATCATCTATGTACCTAGTTGTACATCCCATCTCAAATGGTGTTAATCAAGAACATTTTTTTGAAAATCTTTCAGTACAACCATACGATCATTAAACCACAACACTACATTACCATCATGTTTATATCCCACAATGGACTCCCCACCATTGATTTTTGAACTGATAACTAGGCATTATGCATCAGACCATTATTCCTCATTAACAAACTTCACTAAATCAAGAACTAGAATAGATGAAAATAAAACCACAACATCACCATGGTATTAACATTCCACAAACATATTGACTATGACCTACATCCACTACTATTCATCTGATGATTCTTTAACCATCTGAGCATTTCAGTTTTGGCTCCATGCATCTGCCACTAAATTATCTTTTCCCAGTATATATGTCTTTTCAATTTCTATCATTAAGAGATACCCCATCCATCCCGTTTTTCATCAGATTCAATTCTCACTATGAGAAAATGTGTTTCAATCATTTTTGGCCCGTGAATATATTAAATTTAACACCTAATATATATTGACACCAAGTCATCAATGCGAGGACTACAGAAACTATCTCCATATCATGTGTTTCATAATTCTTCTCATTCATTTTAAACATACTTGTACCATATGGCACAACATGGTATACATGCATAAGAACGCATCCCAGCCCTGATCCTGATGCATCATAGTACACCGCATATGCCCATATTGATTATAGAAAAAATAAATATTGGATCCAATGTATTGTGAACATTCAACTCTTTGAAAGACATATGGAATTCCTTTGTCTAATGAAATAGATCATTCTTTGTTTTCATAGTTGTTATTAGAGAAGATTTTCATGAGAAGTCATTAAAAAAGGGTCATTAGTAGCCAGCTATACCATGAAATATTCATATCTCAAATACCTTCTTCGATGGTTGACAAGAAATAACATCTCCTATCTTTTCTGGGTCCACTGGAACACCTTTTTCAGAAATCACATGGCCATGAATGCATACCCCATGTATCAAAAAATCACATTTACTTAGTTTGGAATAAAAAATTTATCTTGTATGATCTGTAACATTGTCTCCAAGTGTTCCTCATGCTTAGCCCTTATCTTTGAATACACCAAGATTTCATCTATAAAAACCACAATATAAGAGTCTAGATATTGCTAAAATATCCAATATATCAAATCCATGAAGACTACTGATAAATTAGAGAAACCAAAAGGAATGACTAAATTTTATGAGTGGCCATATCTTATTCTAAAAGTTTTCATCAGAATATCTTCCTTATGAACTCACAATTGATGATATCCTTATAGAAAGTTAGTTATAGAGAACCACTGAGCTCCCCTCAATTGATCAAATAGATCATCAATGTGTGATAGTGAATACCGAATATTTATCGTAACTTGGTTATGATTATCCTTATCCATGAAAAACCAAATACTTCCATCATATTTCATTATGAACAAGACTTGTTCTTCCCATAGAGACGTACATGGATGAATAAAACCCTTTCTTTCAAGATCCTCTGACTTCACCTTCAATTCCCTTAACTCTATTAGTTCCATCCTATAAGACAGAAGGGAAATTGGAATTGTCCTAGGAAAGAGATCAATCATAAAGCCCACGTCCCATATATGTGGTTACCAAGATATGTTCTAGGGAAATACATCTAGAAATTGATCCAGCACTACTGGAAAACTGACATCCTCGATCACTTCCATTGATGGAAAAGTCAACACCACCAACTGGTAAGATATTGTTCCCACCACTAGTGCCAACATTCCGGTTTCACCCTTATTCACCACCTTCTATCATTTTAAGAGATACTAAATGCCTTCCTCAGTCACAAAACTAACTATCATCCAATAATAGGTGAGTTGAGCCTAGAAAATTTTCATACAATCCATACCCTAGATTAAATTATTGACATCCATATCTAATAATGATAATTCCCATTTCATCTCATCTCCATCAACCGTTAAAGCACATGATCTACACACAAAGGCTTGACATTCTCTTTCACTAAGATGATTTTTCAATTTTATCTCAATCGGAATCATTTCATGTAACTCCCCGACCCCAGTTACCCTGATTCAGTGCATTATTACATAACATTGGCATGATCACAAGAAAGATCAAATCTTGAAATACCAATTGGTTTAGTAGCCTTGGAAACACTAGATACATTCATAAAGTTTACATTACATCATAAAAATGAAAACTACTAAAACAACATCTTGTCTTAATATCCCCTCATATTATCTATGCATGTCATTCATAAATTATTTCTACACATCCTGGGAAAAATAAAACATTGAAAGGGGTGAGCTCAGCTGCTCAGTAAGGATAACAATATAGAGGAAACTTTCATAAATAAACATAAACATTTAAGGAAATTTATAACTAAATAAAAGACTTTTAAACTTAAAATTCAACATAATATGGCATAGATAAAATGAAATAGTTCCATTTACTTATTCACATGGATATTCTACTAGTCGAATAATCACATGAAATATCAATAACCACTTTCATAATGACGGAATGCATAATGCCAGACTATCATCACCACGTAGCCAAGGACTCGTGCCAAGACTAAAAATAAGATTTTATCAAGGCCTCGTGAAAAGACATTAGTTTGTCTCATGATACCTACCGATGCATTGAGGAGCTATAGCGGGCTCCACCTGTCAAATATTAAGTCCAATTCATTCTTCATATGAATAGGTTTAAACATAACATAAACATTCGTATTAAAACTAGCATACGAAATGTCAATACTTTTTCCATAAACCATGAATGGTATAAAAATAACACATCCATAGTCAAACATATCACAAAACCTTCAAAACAATATGGATGTTTTTTATCATAATATATCAACATCAAATAATCTTAAAATCCATCAAAGGATGTTTACATAGATGAAATCAAAACTATTTGAGAGAAATATCTCATTTTTGAAATCATTTAAAAGTAACATAATCATAAAATAAAACATTCACTTTTAAAATATTCTTGTAATATTGTAAGGGAAGCTTCAACAATTTTATAACGACGTAAAATAGACTCACCCACTGTATAAATTGAAAAAACATTCTTACCTTAATTTTGTGGAAAAGTTTAAAAATGACATTCTTTGGAAAATGACAGAAAGATTACTTTATCAAATTCTTATAAAAATTCAAACAAGGGTATAAATTAATTTAACCCTTATTTTTTAAAATATTAAGACTGATTTTAAATAAATATTTAAGGAATATGGATTTGGATGATAAAGAAGTCCTAGTAGATAATCACGTATAAACAATCTCGGATAATGAAGAGATTGTGAAATAAACCCTAACCAATTTGGTATCTTACAAAACATAAACCCCATGAAAGAGGTATCATAAAATGAATATGTAAATAAACATAAATTAAAGTGTATTACACAAATAATACTCTTATGGGCAGTACATACACCACACAAAAGGTAATAGTGGAAATATGGCATGAATATCATGGGAATAAGGAGTGAGATGAAAACCCCTTACCTTGAATGTTTCCTTAGTCGATGCTATGTTAACCTCCTGTATAATAGTTAAGACATTGTTATTAAATTATACATGAACCATATACATAATTATGATATCATATATGATCTTCTTATAATTCAATGTTAATAATACTTTAGTATTATCGTCGTTTCGGGTGTTAACTTACTCGTTTTCTTTTATACGTTTTGTTACATAAGTCATGTTTGTTATGGATATGTTGTATCTTATTCATATCCAGAATGATATAAAGTTCTTAAACATTACGTTTAATCATCAAATGAGAATTAGTCTTTAATGGATACGATGGGGAATGAATCTCATCGCGTTCGTGGAGACCGTAATCCGTACGTACGCACGAACGCTGCTTCCATTTCATTTTTCATTTTAAACGGAATCAAAACCAAATGATACATTGGTATATAATTATTCCGTTTTAATATAATATTTTATATGTGTTACTTATGTTCATTAACACCATCCTTATATGTTCCATGTATCGTATGAACGAGTCATATCACTTTGAGGGGGCGGTAGTCCGCATTTCCTCAAATGAAATTATCGTATATATATATAACATGAAATGAATAATTTTATGGTATAAAATGGAATTAAAGAAGCTTATATATAAAATAAATATCATAAATATCATATTTTATTATAGTTCCATCATAATGGCCACCATTAGAGGTGGTAGGAGATAATTGAACAATCATCGGTTCATGAGGCGTTTGGTTTCCATCCACAGAAACATTATGTTCTTCACCCATTAGATGGATGTGTGTGTAAGTGTAGTTCTAATAATTCTAATAACAATATCCTAGTATATTTATGATACTGTTTTTGTTACAAAATAAAATAATAAGAAGAGTTTAGGGGTTGGAGAAGTAAAATAAAAGAAAAGAAGCTAAGAGAAATTATTAGCTTTAATTTGGGTAACTCCCTTTGGTTTGATCCAAAAAGGACTCTTGAAGTGCCTTATTCCTAAGGTAAGGATTCTAATAAAAGGATAGGGATGTAGGGAGCTTAATTGGGCAGAGGTTGGAGGATTCAAAAGGCTTGAGAGGTGTGTGGAACTAGTTAGAAGTGGTGTCCTTTTATAAGGGGGAGGAGGGGCTCTTTAAGAAAATCTAGAAATATTATTTTATAATAAATTCGTATTCAGTTTCTAATTGATATAAAGTGGATTATTTAAAGGTTAAGGTGGGTATGGTTATAAAACCACTAAAACAATATAATTTAGACAAGTTTGGGTCATTATATTAACCTTATCTTTTATTTTTAACTCATAGTTAATTAGTTTGACACATACCATGTCACTTTGTATTTTTATATTATTTCGTTAACAAACATACTATATACCTAAACAAGACCCCCATGTGGTCCATTAATGATACACATATCATGATATAAGTCTCTTTTCAGAACCTTAGATTTTTAGGAATTGAATATCAATTAATAATATAATATTTGTTTTAAAAACTCTTTTATGTCAATTTTGACACTACCTAATAATTGATTTTTTTTAAGTCATAAAAAATTTATTAGTTCTAAAAACTTTCATTTAAGGAATCCTAACATGTCATATTAACCTATAAAATTCGTGTATGTCATCAAAACATTTAATTATATTTATTTTAATATTTATAATATCAATTGATTGGTTCTTTCATTAATAAAGAAAATACTGCATCATTATTGTGCTATATATATTTTTACTTTTTCAATGTCTAAAAATTATAAATAAAATACCATTATGTAGGAAATCCTTCTATCTTCTTAATTAGTATTTATAATCTAAAATCCAACATATATAACCATATGTAAAAATTTTTTTTCTACAAGATATATACTTAAGTCATTTTTGTATTTATTTTAACTTAATTAATATAATGTGTCCTTATCACCAACAAGTGGCTCCATGGGGTCCCTAAATCAACCCAAAGATGCCCATGGTCGGACATGTATCTGCCAAAAAGGTCAAGAAACGTTTTAAGGTAATTTATTATTATTATAATATAATTTTTTAACCCTTATTTATCGGATTTACCCTTTAACCATGGTAAATAAAATATTTACCGAAGTAATTATTAAAAATGTCTAAAAATAAAAGTTACCTATTTACACAAATTTGAAATCCTGATTCCAAATATGGAATCCATTTTTCCAATTTCAAAACACAGTAGTGGCAGAAATTAATTTAAAATTAATTTCCACTATCAAAACAAAAAGCGTGTTTTTAAGATATAATAACTATCAAAAGATTGATACTTGTTTATGTGCGGTTTAATTGTGAAATTATGTCCAATGACGAACATTGTATTAAATGGTAAAAATAAATTCTAAAAATACTTTAAAACCACTAAAATTCATAATTTATCACTATTAATTATTTTTATTAAAAAATTTGTTTTTAATTAAAATTTAGTAATTTTCACTATTCATCAAAATATAAAAGTTATCTGAAAAGTACCAAAATTTCATCCTAGTATAATTTCAATATTCCAAATCCAAGAATAAATTCCATTTTTAAATATAAAATGTATAAAATTTCAAAAAGTGGGTATTACTATTCATAACGACTACTTTGATTGGTTGCGGCGTGTTAGAATCTCAGAGTTGCGTACACCACACGCTACTATACTATTCAAAGAGTAGTGTACCGTGGAAGCATGGGGTGTTACATTCTCCCCTCCTTCAAATAATTTCATCCTAGAAATTTCTAGAATATTACTCCATGAAAAGACTCGGGTGGTTCTTCATCATAAGTTCCTCAGGTTCCCACGTTGCCTCTTCCATCTTATGGTTTCTCCATAAAACTTTTACCAGGCGAGTCTTACAGTTTCTCAGCACTTGTTCTCTCATATCGAGACTCCTGATCGGCTCTTCTCAATAAGATAGATCGAGTTCTAGTTCTAATTCCTCATAGGTGAGTACATGCATTGGGTCAAACATGTATTTTCTCAACAGTGATATGTGGAACACATCGTGAACTTTGGAGAGACTTGGCGGCATTTCCAGACAGTAATCTACATCCCCAAAAGTCATTACTGTAAACTCGTAATGCCTGTGCCTTGTTCGAAATGTTGACTTCGGAATGTATTCCTTCTTCACACACAACTGATGGCATCTTGATCGAAGGTAAATCTTTGAAAAGTATTGAGCTCCATGAAGTTGTTCAAATAAATAATCAATGCGAGGTTGGGGATACTTGTTCTTTATTGTTATAGCATTGTTCTCTCTATAGTCGATACATAACCTCATAGATCCATCTTTATTTTTAACAAAAAGAACAGGGGCTCCCCATGGAGAAACACTAGGGTGAATAAATCCCTTATTACTCAATTCCCCTAGTTGTTTCGTGAGTTCAACTAATTCCACAGTGGCCATTCTATAAGGGGACTTCGATATTGGACTTGATCCAGGAATTAAATCAATGGAAGAGTCAACTTCTTGTTCTGGAGGATGTCCAGGTAAATCTTCCGGAAACACATCTACATATTCTTTCACAATATGTACATCATCTATTGGGACATTCCTTTCCTCACCCACAGTTATTAAATTCTCTTCATCCCCGATATTTGAATTTAGATGAGCTACTAGGGGTGGATCTAGATAAGAATTAGGTGGTGAAAATTCTGCTCTAAAGATAAGGTGTTCCTTATCATCATCATCAAAAATCGTAACCTCCTTCTTCTTACAATAAATCTTCACATCGTGGTCTGAAAGCCAATCCATACTGAGGATTATATCAAATTCAGTCATGGGTATGACGATAAGATCAGCAGATAAAGAACATTTATATGCTCTAATGGGAATGGATCCACAGAACATTGTAGCAATGATACTTCCCTTAGGGGTTTTGACTGAGAACTCTCTTGTTAAATAAAATTGAAAATATATAATTTTCTTAGAAAACTGGGAATATAAGAAACAATGCGATGATCCAGAATCAAATAAAGCATTTTCTAAACTTGGGGAAACCAATAAATTACCTGCCACCATGTCTTTTGGAGCTTCTACCTCAGCAGTAGTGATATCATAAGCTTGGAGTTGATCCCTTGGCCTTTTCCAAGGCAAGTTCATATGACTCTTAGGATATTTATTTTCATAATGTCCCATATCTCTACAATTATATCATTCCAAATTGACAACAAACCTCTTTCCCTTGTAATGATGATCTTGGTGGCCTTTTTCAACACACTTGTAACAGACTCCCATTCCTTTTAAGAAAGTACCGAGGTGTTTCTTCACAAATTTACTCCAGGATGGATTTTCAACTTTTCCCTTCTTTCCCTTATTTCAATTTCCAAGTTTATCAGCAGATCTCTTCTTCCCTTGATTTGCTTTAAAGTTATAAGACTTAGAGAATTCCTTTTCTGTCTTGATAGCACACGAGACAATATCTTCGTACGACGAGAAGGTTTGTGAGACTAATTATCCACGGAGAAATGGTTTTAACCCATCCAAGAAACAATAAATCTTACTTCTTGGGTTATGTATATAATCTACAGCATACCTCGCTATCCTTGTAAATTTAGCTTAATACTTTGTGACATTCTCATCCTCTTTCTACCTCAGACTCAGAAATTGGCTTTCCATATCTGCTCGATGGTCTCTAGGAAAGTATTTTTCTATGAACAGCTCTTTGAACTCCCTCCATTCCATATCTGATACTTCATTATCTTCCTTCGTGTTTTGTATCAATGACCACCATTGATCAGTAACTCCAGTGAGGCGGTAAAATTCCATGATAACGTTTTCCCTTTCATTAATCCCCAAGGCATGGAATATTTTCTCTAAAGAATTTATACATTGCTCAGCTACCAAGTGATTTGAACTCCCATTTGATGTTGGTGGTTGTTGCCTCATGAAGTGATCTAAAATTTATCCTCCATGCTGTGGATCTGGGTGCTCCATACAGGTAAGGTTTTTATTCATACCCGGAGTGAGTGGTCTTAGTATGGTGATAAGCTAATCAGCACTAGTTGCATCACTATCTCCACTATAATTATCTTGAGCAGGAGGGAAATCTCTACATGGAGTGAGTGCATTGATACAGTTCCCATTTCTTCCACTAGGTGCCATTTCTAAACAATGAAATAAACTTGATCAGTTTATGAATCAAAATACATAATTCCATACATGTAAAACAGTTACCATAAGTTGAACAGTTTATGGATATAATCCATAATCATAAAAATGTTTTCTTTGAGGAAGTATATACTCATAAACCCTTCATAATGGTTCATAAATAGAATGAGAATTATCCTAAGCATATCCCCCGGGAGTGTCGTAACCAAGAGTGCAACAAGGCCTGTTGTAGTGCACTAGTTCCCGTTCAAGTATAGCTCTAAGTGGTGTTTTCGGGTTT
The DNA here is from genome assembly GCA_963277665.1 of Viscum album. Lineage (NCBI taxonomy): Eukaryota > Viridiplantae > Streptophyta > Magnoliopsida > Santalales > Viscaceae > Viscum > Viscum album. The sequence continues at coordinate 1,033,621,967 of OY728150.1, forward strand.
TACCCCTAGGTACATCTGTGCCAGAGCTGCCTCTACCTACTCGTATCCAGAAAGGGATGTATTTCTCAGGAAACTCACAAAATCTCTACAATACCAAATTTCTAGGAATTTCTTCTACACTAATTCTAAAAGTTCATCTTAGGTTTATATGCTCTAATCAGAGTTTATATAAATCTAGCTTCCAAGGTTTGTACTAAACATCCTCTGATACCAACTGTAATTCCCCAACCCTAGTTACCTAGATTCAGTGCATTATTACATAACATTGGCATGATCACAAGAAAGATCAAATCTCGAAAGACCGATTGGTTCAGTAGCCTTTGAAACACTAGATATATTCATAAAGTTTGTATTACATCATAAAAATGAGAACTACTAAAACAACATCTTGTCTTCATATCCCCTCATATTATCCCTATAGTTATTTCATAAATTACTTCTTAACATCTTGGAAAAAATAAAACATTGAAAGGGGAGAGCTTAGATGCTCAGTAAGGATAGCAATACAGCAGAAACTTTCATTAATATACATAAACATTTAAGGCAATGTATAACTAAAAAAAATTCTTTTAAACTTAAACATCAGAATAATATGGCATAGATAAAATGAATTAATTCCATTTACTTAATCACATGATTATTTTATTAGTCTAATAATCACATGAATTATCAATAACCACTTTCATAATGACCGAATGCCTAATGCCAGACTATCATCACCACGTAGCCAAGGCATCATGCCAAGACTACAAATAAGATTTTATCAAGGCCTCGTGCCAAGACACTAGTTAGTCTCATGAGACCTACCGATGAATTGAGGATCTATAGCGTGCTCCACCCATCACATATTAAGTCCAATGTATTCCTCATACGAACAGGTTTAAACATAACATAATCATTCGTATTAAAACTAGCATACGAAATGTCAATACTTTCTCCATAAACCATGAATGGTATAAAAATAAAACATCAATAGTCAAACAAATCACATAACCATAAATACAATATGGATGTTTTGTATCAAAATAAATCAACTTCAAATAAGCTTAAAATCCATCAAAGGATGTTGACATAGATGAAATTAAAAATATTTGAGAGAAATATCTCTTTATTTGAAATCATTTAAAAGTCACATAATTATAAAATAAAACATTTACTTTTAAAATATTTTTATAATCTTGTAAGGGAAGCATCGATGATTTTATAAGGGTGGAAAATAGGCTCACCCGCCGTATAAGTTAAAAAAACATTCTTACCATAATTTTGTCGAAAAGGTTAAAAGGGACCTTGTTTGGAAAATGACGGAAAGATTCCTTTATGAACTTCTTATAAAAATTAAAACAAGGGTATACATGACTTTAAAACATATTTTGTAAAATATTAATAATGATTTGAAATAAATTTTTATGAAACATGGATGTGGATGATAAAGAGGTCCCAGTAGATAATTATGTATAAACAACCTCGGATAATGAAGAGATTGTGAAATAAACCCTTACCAATTTGGTATCATACAAAACATACACCCCATGAAAGAGGTATCATACAATGAATATTTAAATACATATAAATTAAAGTTTATTTCACAAAGAATACAATTATGGGTAGTACATACACCATACAAAAGGTAATAGTGGAAATATGGCATGAATCTTACGGGAATAAGGTGTGAGATGAAAACCCCTTACCTTGAATTTTTCCTTAGTGGATGGTATGTTAAACTCCTTTATAATAGTTAAAATATATTTATTTAATTATATATAAATTATATACATAATTATGATATCATATATGATCTTCTAATAATGCATTGTTAATAATACTTTAGTATTATCGTCATTTCGGGTGTTAACTTACTCGTTTTATTTGATATGTTTTGTTACATAAGTCATGTTTGTTATGGATATGTTGTATCTTATTCATATCTAGAATGATATAAAGTTCTTAAAAATTACTTTTCATCATAAAATGAGAATTATTAATGAATGGATATGATGGGGAATGAATCTTATCGTGTTCGTGGAGACGGTAATCCGTACATACGCACGAACGCCACTTCCATTTCATTTTTCATTTTAAAAGGAATCAAAACCAGATGATACAGAGGAATATAATTATTCCAGTATAAAATAATATCTTATATTTGTTACTTAGTTACATTAAAACCATCCTTTATACGTTCCATGTATGGTAGGAATGAGTCATATCACTTTGAGGGGGCGGTAGTCCACACTTCCTCAAATTAAATTATCATATATATATATACAACATGAAACGAATAATGGTATGATATAAAATGGAATTAAAGAAGATTATATATAAAATAAATATCATAAATATCATATTTAATTATATTTCCATAATAATGGCCACCATGAGAGGTGGTAGGAGATAAATGAACAATCATCGCTTTGTGAGGCAATTGGCTTCCATCCACAGAAACATTATGTTCTTCACCCATTAGTTGGATGTGTGTGTAACTGTAGTTATAATACATCTAATAACAATATCCTAGTATATTTAGGATACTGGTTTTGTTACAAAAGAAAATAATAAGGAGATTTTAGGGGTTGGAGAAGTAAAATAAAAGAAAATAAGCTAAGAGAAATCGTTACCTTTAATTTGGGTAATTCCCTTTGGTTTGAACCAAAAAGGACTCTTGAAGTGCCTTATGCCTAAGTTAAGGATTATAAGAGGAGTATAAGGATATAGTGAGCTTAATTGAGAAGAGTTTGGATAAGCCAAAAGTCTTGAGAGGTGTGTGTAATTGGTTAGAAGTGGTGTCTTTTTATAAGGGGGATGATGGGATCATTAGGAAAATCTAGAAATACTATTTTATAATAAATTTATATTCGGTTTATAATGGATCCAAAGTGTATTATTTAAAGTTTAAGGTGGGTATGGGTCTAAAACCACTCAACCAATATAATTTAGACTGGTTTGAGTAATTATATTAACCTTATATTTTAGTTTTAACTCTTTGTTAATTAGTTTGACAGTAACCATGTCACTTTGTATTTTTATATTATGTATTTAATAAACTTACTATACACCAATCGGAGACCCCCCAAGTGGTCCATAAATGATACATCTATCATGATATAAGTCTCTTGGCCGAACCTTATATTTTTAGGAATTGAATATCAATTAATAATATAATATTTTTTTAAAAACTCTTTTATGTCAATTTCGACACTACTCAATAATTAATTTTTTTTTAAAGTCTTAACAACTTTATTAATTCGAATTAAATTCATTCCAGCAATAATAACATGTCATATTAACCAATTTAATTCTTTTATGTCATCAAAATTTCAAATTATATTTATTTTAACATTTATAATATCAATTATTTGGTTCTTTCATTAAAAAGGAAAATACTGCATCATTATTGTGCCATATATATTTTTTACTTTTTCAATGCATAAAAATTATAAATAAAATACAATTTTTTAGGAAATATTCTAATATTTATAATTATTATTTATAATCTAAAATACAATATATATAACACTATGTAAAAATTGTTTTTCTAAATGATATATGATTATGTCATTTTTGTATTTATTGTAACTTAATTAATATAATGTTTCCTTATCACCAACAAGTGGCTCCATGGGGTCCCCAAATCGACCTAAAGATGCCCATGGTCGGAAATTTATCCACCAATAAGGTTAGGACACGTTTTAGGGTAATTTATAATTATTATAATATTTTTTTTATCCTTTATTTACCGGATTTACTATTTAACCATGGTAAATAAAATATTTACCGAAGTAATTATTCAAAATGTATAAAAATAAAAGTTACCTATTTACAAAATTTGGAAATCTTGATTTCAAATATGGAATCCATTTTTCCAAATTCAAAACATATAAGTGGCAGAAATTAATTTAAAATTAATTCCCACTGTCAAAACAAAAAGCGTGTTTTTAAGATATAATAACTATCAAAAGATTGAAACTTGTTTATGTCCGGTTTAATTGTGAAATTATGTCTAATAACCAAAATTGTATTAAATGGTAAAAATATATTCTAAATATACTTTAAAACCACTCAAATTCATAATTTATCACTATTAATTATTTTGAATAAAAAGTTGTTTTTAATTAAAATTTAGTAATTTTCACTATTCATCAAAATATAAAAATTATCCGAAAATTACCAAAATTTCATACTAGGATAATTTTGATATTCATAATCCAAAAATGAAGTCCATTTTTAAAGATAAAATTTATAAAATTTCAAAAAGTGGGTATTACTATTCATAATGGCTACTTTGATTGGTTGCGACGTGTTAGAATCTCAGAGTTGCATACAACACACGCTACTATACAATTCAAAGAGAAGCATATTTTGGAAGCTTGGGGTGTTACATTTAATGTTTAAAAAATAGAAAATAAGTGTCCCACATTCTCTTAATCGTAGTACTAGAGTTCTCAACTCTTCTACTGAAGACATTTTTACTTCCTCAATGTTGATTTTCAGCAGTGATAGATAATGTAAATGAGTTATCTGGTTGCAATCCCAACTCAATAGTTTAAAAAGCATGAGAGATGATTTGGACCAAATTTTGGTTCGCCAATGGATTGGGTGCTACCTAAGTCTCAACATCTTCTTCATGTTAGTTCCTATGACGCCTACCGAGGGCCAGTTTCTAAAAAAACAACAAACTATATTTGTCACACACTCTAGTAACTTATGTCTTATCATTTAAAATTCTTTCACATCAACCATCACAATATTTTTTTCCAAAAAAAACTTTTCTATGTTCAACCATTTTTTAAAAACATTCTTGCTTTCGAAAATCAATCAATTTTCGAAATTAAATAATCATTCCTTTTTTCAATGTCTTTAATGTGAATAAAAATCATTCATTTAAACAAAATTCACTTTTTCAAAAATCATAATTCATTACTCCAAATAAAATATGCAATCCTATTGGGAATTAATACATATACCATGCATGTCATGCTCATCTCATTGGATAGAACCATGACAATGAGATTTCAAAAACCTATATGTGTCTCTAAAACATTTATGTACCAAACTCCTTTGAAACTTGAAGTTCAATATAAAAGGGTTAGCTACATCCTTTTATGTTATACATTTCATGTCCTGAAAATCCTACTCCTTTCAATGATAACATCCCAGGGATTGAACTGTGTAAATCAACACCAAGACCATGAATGAAAAAATTACTTGTTACGAAATGATCGAACAACATGATAGAATTTGTAATGACCTACTAATTCTCATTGGATTGAGATTACAAAAAGTCATTACATGGATTCAGCAACATCCCCATGATTCCAATTTATAGAAATAAATGATAAAAGGGTTTCAATGAATGTGGGGATGATTTACCCTTTATTAATAAAACTAATAACCATGTAAACAATAACAAAAACAACTCACTATATGATGAATGAATAAAACTAAGGCATCTCAACTAACTTATTCATAGAAAAACCACTCCAAGGTATGAAAAAGTGGAAAAATCAACAAATATGAAATTAAAATGAGGAAATAAACTGCAGACTCTAAGAAGACCACAAAACTCCATGATTCATGTTTTACATGATCCAATATCACCAAATAGGCTGAGCATTATTAAGTGGTGCTAAAAACAACTGAAACATTACATTTTCCCCTGTCTTGGGTGATAAAATCTGCAAAAGAACCCTAGTGACAATGTAGGGGTGAGTATAAAATTCAATAGGAGTTCTCTAATGACTTCACTACTCACGCCACTATGATATAAGAGTAATATACATCATTATAAAACATTTTATATAAAACAATTTCTCAAAACAGTTTATAACTAAATCAAAACATGTTTCCAAAATGGTTCAAAACCAAATCCATACAAGTAAATTTGAATCCAATTTTCCAGCAAGTTATTTTTCTAGAAAAATAACTAAAAATATATTTAAAAAAATTTAACATCATTCCTTTTTCATACCCAATACCTTCTACAAATCCATGCAACCAACCATGAATGCTTCGTTATAAGAGTCCCATACTTATGAGCAGTCTATCATTGAACTACCAAGTCATCACAAGCTAATTGTATCCCATATTCCATTAACCCTTTGGAAATGATAAAAAGGTAATATTTCCACCATGCCCCTTTTATGAAACATGAACACATGCACCACATATGACCAAAGATCATTCTAAAGAACCATTTTAATAAAACAACAATTTTATTGAAAATTGTATTTCATTATAACCATTACAATTCCAAATCACATTAATAAAACATTTTTTTTGAAAAAACCATCCCAATCAAACCATATATATGTTCCAACAAATTCACCACTTTAAATAACCATTTTAAATTCATGAAAGTAAAAAAAATCACAATAACTTATCATGATTTTACAAATCCACCAAAAACAATAAATCACCACTAAATAGATTTATTAAATTTGCAAAATGAATATTTCCAAATAAATATTATCCAATTTAATATTTTTTAAACTAATCGAATAATTTTAGCAAGATGATATGATATTGAAGCCACCTACCTCAACGGTACTAATGAAACATGACAACAGAGGAAGAAAAAACTTGAAAACTGGGTTAATTCTTAGCAGACTTGCCAATGATATCTTTTCCATGAAATATATTGGCCAAATTTCAACTTATATACAATAAAAAATTATATATCAACAAATACTAGGAATAGTTCTATGAAACCCAAAAAAGGAGTGGTTTACCTAATTTGATCTATGAAACCAATAAAAATGATAGAAAATGATAACATAACTAAAGAATCCATGTATAAAATTCATAGGGAAGAGTTCATATGGACTCAAATTTCTAGGGAGAGTTTCTACTCCCTTCAAGGATATTAAATCCCAAGTTAGGGTCACTAAGGTACCAAAATGAGTAGTTTAGAGGAAAAAACATGTCAGATCAACTTTTTTAGAATTTCACTTTAACCACGCGCACAGGTAGTTCTCATAGTTAGAGAAACCGTGTAATAAATGTTAGTTATCTACATTCTAGGAAGACCCTCACACTGCCTCCTCGCATGGTCTCCTTCACCATATTCACACCGTGCTGAATCTCTCTACCTCAAACATAATATTGCACATAGTTTCTCATAGGATTTCCACACTATTTGGATAAACTGTGTCCATCTCGTGTGCCTTTCCATTAGCCCCAAAACTTACTAAAATCTCACCAACTCATCCATAATTCCCCAATATACATTATAGGTTCTCTATGATTAACTATGGGTAGTAAAAATTATGAATTTATTATGTTTTAATGAAGGGAAACTTCAACATTTTAAATTAAAATGTATACATGGTAATGTGGTCATTATACTTATGAGTAAAGAGAAGGGGGAAATAGTCAATCTATTTGAAATTAAGCATGGTAACATGGTCACCATTTTTATATAAATTGATAATGGTAATATGACCATTCTATTGAGGATAGAACATGATAACATGGCCTACTTACTAATGAGTAAAGAGAATGGGAACATTGGCATTCTATTAAAGAGTAAGAATTGTAAAATGGTCATATTACTTATATTTGTGATATTGGTAACTCTAGAAATGTGTCTTATAAATGTGATTTAAAAAATGGAAATAATGGAACTCCAAGTTTTCTCCTTGAGAATATTTCAAACTCTAACATGAGTCGAATTAGGTAATGAGATATCGTAGAACCTTCCAAAATGTCAATCTATAGCAATTTTTTTTATTATGATATGATATTACCAAGAGAAAACTTGTGGCTCCAGCATGACATAAATCTAGTATTGGAGTGTGGGTCTCATTGGGGACCCTAGAGATAATGTTCATAGATAAGTATAAATTATAATGAAATACCTGGTTATTTAAGCATTATATAATTTAATTATATAACAACATACAATATCATTTGACTAGAATTGTTTTAGACACCATTGGTGGTGGCCTATTGTGTATTACTCACACTATACTTGGGTTGTATGACCCATACCCAAATAGATTATACTATTTTAGGACAGGACAAGGAAAAAGGCCCTAAATGGATTAATAATATGGGGTAGAGCTTGGATGAGGGGACCAGACATGGTTTGGAACACACTTGGGGATTCTTAGTGTCATTTAATTATGTATAATTATCCACTCTATACATTTATATTATCATAGCATGGTATTCCTTTCAATTAATTATTTTATTTTATGTTTGGTTATCTTGTGACATGAGTATTGTTCTGGTTATATTTTCTTCTATGTTTGTTTATTTATTTCATATAGTGGTTTACTATGATAAATGAGGGTATAGTCTCCCCCCATGAATGACTTACTAGGCCCTCAAAGCTAGTCAGTAGCCTCTAGTGTATGGGGGGGGGGGTGTATTTGAGGTCATGTGGTGAACGATCTCGATGAACCATTGAGTGGCACCTAGGTCAAGAGGTTACAAACACCAATTAATTTTCTCACATCCTCTTATTAAATAAACAAAACTATTGTCTATGTTATTGTGGTTAATCACCTCCATGAATAATGATTTTGTTCCATTTAAATTATTTCAATCATGGAATGTCATTAAACTGTCATACTGGTTAAATGATATTTAAATAGGTACATTAAAACCTATTTTATATTCTAGATAAAATATACACACAAAATATTATATGAGACGAAACTAGTTTGGGATGTTCAGAAAAATAACTCCAATAAATATAACATTTCTGATTAATGTTTCATCTAATTAATCTTCCTAAAGTAATAAATAAATAAAAATGAAATACGTTATTGTTTAAACATTTGTATGTTAATTAATAAAATAGAATTCGACTAAAGGAGTTTAATTCTTACTCTAAAAGGACATACATAATTGTACCGAAATGACCAAAAAATGAAATCTTGAAACAAACGCACCCTAAAACATGAAAATAAAAAATACTATTAATAATTAATGGTCATAGGATATTAAAAAATCACCCCTTTTGTAGTTATAAATTTTAAAATAGATTTTTAATGAATTAATAAAATATTTTAAACAATTATACATGAGTTTTTAAAAAGTTTTAAGGAATTCAAATTTGGGGTCAGGGATTTCATGTCCTTGATTCCATTCATTGGGTTAAAAATATACATCATAAATATGTCATGCTAAGAATTTATGGGAAATGAAATTACATTTTATTATATAATCTTTCCATTTTATAAATTTTATTTATAGTTGAAAGAATTATTTTATTCACATGATTAACTCCCACTTCATAGATATGATATTTTAATGTGAATTTATTTTAAAAAATATATTTTTTTATAGTTACCCTTTAAACTATGTTTATTCCAGGTCCATGTTTTCTATAGATTTTTTAATTTTTTTTACTATTATCAAATGATCATTTAAATTCATTTATACTCATGTTTTTCTTCTTAAGATATTTTTGAAAGTATTAATTTTCCACTTTTATAAAAGTGGTTAATTTTGACTTTTCTCAAAAAAATGAAGTAATATTTTTTAACATATATGTAATGAGTGGATATTCCTATAGTCATGTCTTTTTAAAAAATTTATTCTTACAATATATGTTTCTATGTTGTTTTCCGGAGAATTTTGTTTCTATATTTGGTGTAGAGTTTTACAACATTAGTGGTTTGAAAATTAAAATATTATTTTCATATATGATTTTTTATGATGAAATTTTTATGGATTTATTGTAATGTTATTCTTTATATGAATTGTTTATATTGGTGAGTTGTTACGAGAAATCCTATATTGCATTTAGTTCTCCGGAGTTAGACATTAACCATCATGATTACTCTATTTGTAATAGTGATATATAAAATGATGTACAATGCTACCTTCATTTAATTTGTTCTAATTATTTTCAAGGGAAATTTATTTATTCTCAAATTTTAATATATTTATATATTTTAAAATATTAATAATTTTTTAGAAACAATTATTATGTTTTTATGAAAATTATTTTATTGATTTTTATTGGACATTTTTTCCCTTCCATTATGTCACTTAATTAAATTTTTCGCTGATATAATGTTTTAGAATTGTTTTCAATAGGATTTAATGGATAATAGAGACAATTATGTGAAGAAGGGAAAAAATAAAAAGATATTATTATAAGAGAAAACACGATTCATTCCAAAAGATTTCCCTTGGGTGGAAAAATTTTATACTGAGTATAAGAGTCCACATGTAATTTATGGGTTTAAATTGTAATATTTATCCAAATTTTCTAAAACAATAAACATTAATGATATTCAGGATTTAAATCTATTGAATTGTAGTTTTAAATTACTAGAATATGTTACATTTATAGTACATTCTTTTTAGTAGGTATCTAAGTTGGGTTCAAACAACATTAATGATTAGAATTGTTTCGTAATAGTTATAGATATAATCACTAGGTTTACATTTTTTATTATTCTACTATGTTTATATTTATAAGAATTCAATTATTAATTTATTGTTATATATTTCAAGGATATTAATGATATTTTTGGGATATTGGATTTATAAAGGTAATCGATTTACGTATAATGTAAAGGAGGGTTAATGTAATAGAGAGTTTCTATGGGTATCATATTTATAATGAAAATCTTCATTATAACTTTTAATAATTAAATTCAAGTTTTAATGATGTTATTATACTGATTAAATAATATTTATCAATATTGAAGGAGTGTCATTCTTCAAAAGTGGATTAAACATTTTGGATAATTTTATAATCACTATTATTTCAAAATAACTTTGAAATGATTTTGAAATATTTCTTAGTATTCATATTGAATGAAATAAACTCTTAGAATTATCTAACACCTTGAAATTTTCCCAAAAAATTATGGATGATGGTATATTTTTAATTTCATTTAAATGTTGAAAAATTACAATCTATCTCAAAAATATAAATTCTAAAAAGTACATGACCAATTACATTCACGATGTTGGGAGTTTTATCCACAAATATAGGGGATATGAAAAAAATCCTTTTGTTTTCACTAAGTGTATGAATTATTCATTATGTTCAATGTCTGTAGCATTTATGGGTTGATACTGATGAATCACAAGGCAATAAATAATATCTTATATTTTAGGGAATGGTGTTTTATGGTTTAAGATGACGAAGAGTGGGTATTGTTTTATAAAGGCATTTGAATAAATGATGTGTTTTTGTGTAATGTTTTTAAATTTATGATATAGTTTTATTTTTCAAATATTATGTGATTGATAGAATTCTTAAGGATTTTTTTTCTATTGTAGGGGTTTTTCATAAATTTGAAAATCTATTTTAGATGGTATCGATACATTTAAGATGTCTTAAAATATATTATAATATTTTTTTGTACGTGAAAGACTTAATTTTTTGATATAAAGTTATATATTTGATGAAAAATACCTTTATATTTAGGGGACACAATTGTATAATAATTGGAAATATTTTTGGTTGATATGATCACAAAAATTGAAGTAATTAATGGTTCTGACTTTTAGGATTAAAATTAAAAGGTACAAGATATTCCTTGAAGTTATAATATATTGTGGTTATTTTTTTGATATTTTGAATATTATATAAGGAATAGATTAATAAAGTATAATAAAAAGAATAACTCAGAAGATGGATTAAAACCCGCCACTTATAGAACAGTTTTGGGAATCAAACCCACAATCGATGGGGGAGAATGGAGAATCACCCACAAATAGACTACATGATAATCCAAATAGTATTATATTTTTACATATCCCTATTATTTTCCATTTATGTTAAAATAATTATATACCACCTTCATTATCATCAAATAATTTTAGGAAATTTTAAGTGACATCGTTATGTTTTCGAAATTTCACCATAATATTTTGTGGTAAAATAATTGTGTAGTGAATACAATACCAATTTCCTATCTAGGGTGTTCACCTTTATACACTTATACCTCTCTATGTTATGAATTACCTGTATGTTTTCAAAAATAAATGTTCATGTAAAAAATTTGTGGTTAAATGATTCAAGGTTTCATGATCTATGTGGTATACGTAAGATTGGGAATGAAATGAATGTGACTGGTGCACCCATAATTATATAGTGCTCTAATATATTGTGTCAATTTTAGTCTCATGAGACGTATGTTTGGGATAGATAGTAAACCATATTCTTTTATTGGTCTTTTTACATCATTATTTCTTGGTATTTATCTGTGGCAAATGTTAATGATGCAATGTTTTATGTTGTTGACACATTTACCTAGTTTCCTTTATTATTGTCATTAAATATCCTGTATATTTATTCTTGTTTATGACCAGTAATCTTTTTATGCCCCATTGAAATGCCTATTTTATGACATGTATTATTATATTCTTGTTATGACATGTTTATGAAATTATTGGGATTTATAGATCACCCCATACTTATTTAAGTCCCTATGTTATCCTATGCAGTTTTAGAAGACATTGAATTTTAGAAGCATGTAAAAGATATTTTTAATAATGTTGTCGTATCCCAGGTTCACGATGTTATTCTATATACCTAATTCCAAAATACACTAGACTTATCTATCATTCAGGTTTTATTAGGTGTAACATAATGTAATAAATAATTTATTTCTATGAACTAAAGAATATGGTTATTATATACAATACAATGGGATTCTATTTGAGAAATAAAAGATGAATTCTATTTTTAAATCAAATATGATATATTGTGGTTCAAGTTATATATAATGATGGAAATTACATTTTAATATGAAACTATAAGGGTGGATAACATTATTTTGATATTAATAATAAATTGATCATAGAATATTAATTGATCAAATCCTTTTGATTTTTGGGTTTCAAATTTAGTCTATAATAATTATGGTAAATTTTAGGGTAGATATTGGTTTAATAATCTATGTTGAACTATTGGTATTACTATATAATTTTGAAGATTAATTTAATTTTATTCCATTTAAATTGTTAATATTTTTGAGAAATTACTTCATATTGTAGTAACAATTTTATTTTTGGATATTAGTTAAATACATGAGGAATATATAGTTACAATTTTCTGGATCATTCTATATGTTGAGGTTAATTATAATGTTTTAGGAATGAAAATTATTCTTGAATTATCATCGAATAGATTGAATTTGAGGATGATATTATTAATTTCATGTATGTATATTATGTATTATTATTAGTGTATGTACTAATATAATTCCTTTAACTCTAGAAAATCTAATTGAAATTATTTTATCCTATTACATTACATACAGAGAAATCAAAGGCCTTTAAATCACTTATAGATATATAGTTATATAATTTTTACCTTTATCACATTCAATTACTATATCACTCTCTATAATTACATGAGGGTTATCTTTTATCTTCCATTACATTTTTTTTTTCTAATTGTAATCCTAGTACACATTATCTCAGGTAACCATCGTACATTCTTCCTTTTTTTATATAGATGTTTTATTGTTCATTTTTCAGATGTGGGAATTTAAAAAAGGATACTTGAAATGTCAAGACACTCAATTTTGGATCCTAAGTAAATTTTTTTTATAAAATATTTATTAATTATGGGATTAATGTAACATCGTGATATCTTATAAGGAATCATTGTGCTCAATATCATACAGGATAAGACTCATCAAACCAACACAAACATATAAATAATGTAATTTAAAGTTGTATGTTATCAAATAAATGTGGGAACATTGGGAATGAATTATATTAACTAAATTATGAATATATAGAATAATAATGTTATTAAAATGAAATAATTTGTAAATGATTAATTATTGCTAATATTATAAACCAATTTAATATAAAGTGCTTTATTTTGTAAAAAAACTATTCCCATAATGAAATTTTCTCTTCATTAATTAAATTAAAAACAATTATAAAAATTTATGAATGAATTTTATATTTTATATATTCAATATATTTTCTAAATTTTGTCTAATAAAATATATAGGATTAATATAAGATGAAGTTCAACTTGGAGCATAAAAACCTAAATATTTATAAAATTCAATTTCGTGTCTTTTTTATAGCGCATTTTTATTAAATAAAATTTTTTATATGATTATAAATTTATTTAAAAATAAATATTTATTTTTGAACTATTAATATCAAAATTACATTGGGGTTAATGTTTTTTATTTTTAAGTGAAGTTTCATTTTTTGATTAATAATGAAATGTACATAATTTTAATTGAAAACTAATTTTCAACTTATTTATTTATATAGTTAAATTATAATTTAAATATTTTTTGAGGAATAATTAAAACAATTTTGTAGAAATTAAACCGTTTTAGTTCATTTGAATAATTTTTACATTCAAATTGGATGTAATTTTTTTTTGATCTTTTGAACTTTAACTATAAAAAATCACTTTTCCTTTTGTCTACATGATTAATATAAAATATAATGTTGTAAATTATGTGATTTTATTTAAATAAAATGGATTTCGTATTTTTAATTATATGGTCCAAATTATTTTTTAATGCTGATTTTATTTTTGGTTATAGAAAAGCAACTATGGTAAAAAAAATTATTTAATGCGATATTAGTAAAATAATGACAAGGAAGAATGATAAAAAGTAAAAGGATAAAATACATGAGAATTAAAAAATTTAATAATTTATTGAGGTATAATTAGTCCCTAACATTAATATGCAATATTAACTACCATCAAATTTCATGTAAATTAATTCCACCTTAATGCGGTTGGATTTAAATATAAAATATTCATTATTTTAATCCGTTAAACTCACCTCTCCTCAAGAAGAAATACCATCCACCCCCAGCCCATTTAAACTAACAATTACAAATTACATTGAAATATCCACCAATTACTCTTATAATCATGCTCCATGCATCCTAGTTATTATAGTCTCACCAAAATACCAAATCCAAGGCTCCTAAGTGTCTCTCAAGGATGTGATATTTAATAGGTATTTTTATTAATGTACCCCACCCAATTTCTTTTAGTTTTTAAATTTCCCATCGAATTTTTCATACATATAGTAATAATAACTCCATATTAATTTATATACTTGGGAGTTATTTTTATATAGGAATATAAAGTATAAATCTCAATTCTCATCTCCTCTTATTCAATGTAACAAATCTACTCTCTAAGATATGTTTGTTGATCACCTAAGTAAATAATGATTTTATTAATTTTATATTACTACCTTTAGGGATGGTCATAAAACAATTAATATTGTTAAATAATATTTAAATATGTATTTTAGAACCAATTTAATTGTATATAATCAATATAGAGAGATGATATTAAATGAGACAAAACTAGTTTGTGATGTTCGAAAACGCACCAAAACAAAATAAACAGTTATCCTTAATGTTTTATCTAATTATTCTTCATCATGTATGATATAAAAATGGTACATTAGTCCAATAATCCCTATGTATGATCTATAATACATATTTATTCCATTTAAGGATTATTAGTACCAATTTACAAGAAAATGCATAATTATACACAATTGATCCAATCATGAAAACCTGACACCAACACCCAAAAAACATGAAAATAAAAAATATTTTTAATGAATGGGTCATAAGATGTTATAAAATAAACCCATATGTTATTATAAATATTATATAGTTCTAAAATTAACTACTGACATTCTTTAAACCATTATACCTTAGTTTGAACACATCTTATGGAAGTGAAAAGTGATGTACGGTATTTCTTAACCCAAATTTCATTCATTGAGATAAACATGTACTTTATTAGTATGTCTTTTTAAGACTATATGTGAAAATAATTTTGAGTATATTATTTTTTATTTCCACTTTATAATATGAATATATAGGTTAAAACCTAATATGATTAATTTTATTAATTCACATTTTCACAAGTCAAGCTGGGATGCTATCCCACCTAACATCCAACCTAGTCAGAGACATATCTAGAATGGGGTTCTCGATCCCTATAGTCTAGAAACAAGTGTCATTCATCTATTTAATCACTATGTGAATTTTTTTTTGATAAAACATGATCAAATAAAATAATTTGATCAAGTTGACAATCAAAAAATAAATGAATACAAAAAAAATACAAACCGATCCAAATCAAACAAATTATGAAAAAAATACAAAATTGAAAATGAATCACACAACATGATCTCCACATGACCTCTTGGTCACCACTAGAAATAACACCACACTGATCCATGGGAAACTAATCTAGAAACCTGCACTAGGAAAACATCTCAGGTCTACCAAAAAATAATTGCAATTGTAGGGTGTTAGCTTAAAATATCAATTGGCAATCACCATGGAGTCTATATATTTCCTCATCCGAGATAGTTCACAAAAATCATTTTAAAAAAATGGTCCTTAAATATTTTTAAACAACCAAACATAAATTTGGAAAAGTTTACTTTTCAAAAAAACACATGAATCCTTGATTTTTAAAAATAGTTTCTCTTTCCACAACCCATTTCAAAGTCAAAACTCAAATATAAAAAAATAGATAATAAAAAAAGGTTGCACAAAATGTGAAGTGGAAAACAAGCTAACCAAAACACTAAAAAAAGAGAATATCCAATAAGTAGCAGAACTAAACAGAACAAATAGATAGTTATTCATGATAATTACCTATTCAATCCATGGAGAGATCCCAGGATGTACTCATTTTGGACTCAGATGCCAGAATATGGTTTAGATCCATAGTTAATAATCAACTGACTACTTTATATAATCTATTCCAATGTCATGTCCCACCTAGAACTATGAATTCATGATTATACCAACCTTTATAATTAGGTTTTATAAGAAACCATCACAAGTCCATCATAAAGGCACCTATTAATCACATGATAATATTAGTTGTACACAATGGAAAAAAATTCCCTCACATCTGTGGCTCACCTAAAATACTGACACCACACCTGCCTACTCCAACCACTAAAACAACACACTCATATCCCCCATAGAAATAAAATCATCCATTAATGTGATCATCTCATGATACTCCATAAAATTGATACAATTGGTCCACCGTGTCATTTTATTTTCAAAAAACACTTTCCCAACCATTTTAAAATGCCCACTAAGCCTTCAAAATTATAAAATCAAATAAATTTTCAGATTCATTCTTACACCATTTCAAATATCAATATAAAATGTTACGTTCACATAGATAATGAAAAATGAGACCCTTATATTATTTTAGAAACCAACCCACATAAATAGAATCAAAAAATCATGAAAAGACATGAAAATTCATTTCATTCACAAAAACATTCATCCAGTAATCAATGATTAAAATAAAAACACTATTTCTCATATTAAAATCCACTATTGAATTCACACACAAACCTATTCCATTTGGAAACAAGTTTCTCAACTTTCACATAATCCATATAACACATTTATATAGTATGATTATTAGGCATACATGAATCAAAATCAATTTCATTTAGAGAAACACCTTCCACTTCATAATAACATAATATCACTTTGAAAACAATGTTTTAAATTAGAATAACTTTCTTTTATGTCCAAAAAATAAGAAAAATACAAAAAACCCACCATAAAATCCATGACATTCCACATGTAACACCCAACTCAAAATTTGATAATATTATGAAAACATAATCAATGGAAAACACAACCCAAAGAATCCAATTTAACATTAAATACATGATTTTAATTTTATCGAACACTTCACATGGGTTTAACATAGTACTGGACATTTTAACCCATTATATAGCCATACCACCCCTCATATTTCCTTAATAAGACATCATAAAAAATAATTATAGCACCACACAAGGATGATTATAACTTTTTGAAGGCCTTAAATAGAGATCAAGAATCAAAAGAATGTGAAGGAAAGAAAATAGATGGAAACACGAAACTAAATGATGTGAGAATGCATTGATACTTTAGGAATAAGATTTTTTGTTCCTGAAACACAATCCACACACCCTAAAATCTATGAAATTGAATCATTCACCAACTTTACCCCTTTGGGTTTGACCGTGACAAAAACCTGACCAAGGAAGGGCAAAGAAAACAATAAGAAAATGGTAGAAGAGAGGGAAATCAATCAAAAACCAAAAGAATATTTCAATGGAACTGTAAATGGGATTTAAAATATAATGGAATCAAATGAGGAGGATCTGGGATGACCCATAGAGTTCCTAGGTTGAACAAGAGAGGAAATCCCTGAGTTGGGGTGGAAATATTTTAGGGTAGAACATTATATTTCTTGTGTTTAAGAATCTAAGAAACACACGCGGTTTTGTTCCATGGTTTAACTAACTTTGAGCCCATATTGTTCCCTATACTTCATAAGAGGGGAACCCCATACAGGTTAGTTGCATGGTTCTCAAAATGTGATATATGTGTTGTAGTTTCCTCTTCCCTATTCCAGAACCGAAATACATTCATTCTCAATGGTTTCTCTAACCTTATGCAAGATTTAAACCATTTCCCAACCCCTCAACCTCATGCTGAACAATTACATTTGAGAAGCCTCATTGATTCCATTATTCATGCATGAACAATGAACCCCTCTTTTTCAATCCAACAAACCTCTACATTTGAAAAAAATCTCAATAATTCAAAACAAGAATCAACCCAAACTTCAACCAAAGGATCCCAGATGAGGAAATGAATAAAATAATAGAATTTCCATGATTGTGGTGTGAAACATATCTCAACCACAAAAAAATTATTCACGTAAAAATTCACCAATATTAATGATTAACATAATTAGATCCCAAAACTAAGAAAATTAAAATAAATCCACAATATATGGGGCTTCCATTCAGATCACAATTCACACCTAACTGCTTTGAAGAAAACCATTTCACAAATGAACATTAGGAGATCATGATAGGGTTATTACCACAACAATAAAATCACCTAACACCACCAATATGAATACTCAAACAATACCATATCTTGGTGACCATCACATAAACTCCCAACATGAACTATCCCAAGCTTCTCTTCATGATCTAAAAAATATATCCACTAGGACTAGATATTTCCTCTTAAAACCAAACCACAATCCAAGGGGTAACCCATTAAGGTAACTTGAGTCAGATGACTAACACGATCATAAGAATCAATCCTTGATTTATGTAAGAACATACATATCTAAACAATAGTAATAGAAGAAAAGAAACTGATCCATGAAATGTTAATCATTTAATAATCCACACACAGATAAAAATAGACACTTGGATTATAAAATAACAAGTCCATCATACTATTACAATGGGACGTTGAAATTAAAACAATAGTAAAAATAAAATAAGAAAACATCAACGGTCTCTACCCAACACGGGGAGGACAGAAACTAGGACAAGGTTTTACACACCCCTCATGAATCCCTGACTATTTGAACTCTTCACTCTAAGGCCCATGGATGGAGCTCTGATGACTGAAGAATCCCCATACTCACAGTCAGGTACTATTATACTCTAATTTAGTTTTCTTCCCTGGCCAATTCTCCTTACAAAACATCTCTCAATGACCAAAAAAACCACAAAAATGAAAATTCATTGGGGTATTAGTATAAGAAAAATTAGAATTCCCAAACCAATATAACTAAATCATATGAATGGGTATTCAAGAGAAAAATCAGCCAAAAACAATGAAAGAGACATTCCAAAAACAAGTTCCTCTATAATACCCATTTTTTAGATGTGGAACCATCATGAGTGGTAAGAGACTCTAGGATTCCATATTCATATTCTCCAGAAAATAAATCTACTAATAATGTATCATTTACATACTTCTTGAAAAAACATTCCTCAAGGAGAGGGATTTATCCTTAATCTCATGAAAAAACACAACATTAAATAAAGATTCTTTCAACTGATCTTTTGAATCTATCTAAAAATATAATGAATCCAACCCCATGATGTTGTCAACAAGGGAATCTGTAGACTGCATTCCTTGCGGAATACACATGAGGTGTTAAAATTTATTCACCATCACCTCATCAGGTATAAACTATCCGAAAAAAATGGTCTTCAACACATCCCATGTCACATGAACTTGCATTGATGATTGATTAGTCATCTTCAACTATCCCAATGATGGTCCCCCAAACAAACAGAAAACAACACACACATTAATAGCTTCTCAAATTCCCAATAATATAAAGACACTCTCGACATTCTCAAGTCATTCCACAGACTCTAATGAACCTTTCTCACAATAAAAGATAGTAATAAACTAAGAAGAAAATGAAACATTGAATTAATCACCATACATTTTAGAGACCTTTTAAGGAAGAATATTAAGAACAACACAAGAAATAGAGAACCAAAACCTTATTCAAAACAAAATGTAATTGAAAAGAAACTCATGATTCAAAACAATAGAGTTATGATTTAAACACATAAAAGCACAACCAAAAATACCCTTTTAATAAATATCAATTCTATTTAAATTTAAAGCCTTCTTTCTTTTAAGGTATATTGTCAATTCCAAAAACCAATTTTTAGAAATAAAACCATTTTACTAACAAAAAACTGATTTTCCAAACAATTCTACATTCAAAATCACGTGGGGAAAACAATGATGTATTCATTTTTTTGAAATACCCACCCATTGTATCCTATGAACCGTCACATATTTGTTCATTCCACTTCTGATTACCATATACATGAATAAATGCTAGCAGTAATCTTCCATGAACAACCACACATATATGAATGTTCATATAGAGTATCAAGGGTCAAACAATCCATTTTATCACCCAAAAAAACTATTAAACAAATTTTCAATCAAAACAATTCTATTTGAAGACCCATATCATCTTTAAATATGAAAACACTTGAAAGAAATCATTTTTATTTGAAAATACATTTTAATTTTAATGTATTGAACAAATTAACTGAGATTGAAACAAAACATAACACATGCTAAACTACCAGAGTGTGAAACTAGTAGTCATGCCCTACCTGAAGACAAGCTTCATGGGTATTGAACCCTGTGATCATAAAAAACAAAGGGGAGAATGATATTTTTACTCATACTGCACATAGGTCAATACACCATGTGAGATCACGACATAATAATGGTTCACCTCGATTGTGATTCCTCATAAAAAAGTAAAAATCAAAAAAACTCAAATCCCAAACTACCCATGAAAACTAGATTATTGAAATGTGAAATGGATACTGAAATCATTCCCATAACTAATTATTGAGTCCTAACTGATATAATCCCATTAATCGAATACCCTAATAAAAAGGGCCTCCTCCAGTATCAATTTTTCATGAACCAATATGGTATTACATCTAAACCCACATATAACCCAGTTTGAGACATTACCTGAAGGGCATTATAATTCTCCATGGGATGGCTACTAGTACCAAGAAACAAATTGATCTCTCTAGGATCAATTTTTTCAATAAAACATGAATAAATAAAATAAATTGAAGAAGTATAAGAACAAAAAATAATTCAATACCAACAAATATACAAACTTATCCAAATTCAATATTTATTTAATGATCAAACTAAATACATAGCTGAGATCGAAGCACACCACATGATCCCCACATGACCTCTTAGTCACTAAGATCTACATGATCAGGCTGCTCTATATGCAACTGAATAAGAAACTTGTTCCTAAAAAATCCAATGTCTACCAACAAAAAATGGTACAAGCATGTTATGAGTGTACAAATCTCATAAGGTTATCACTATAGATTCTATACATTTCCTTTGATAATATATTGCAAAAAAATGTTTAGAAACCACATAAAATATGATTTAAAACATTTTATAAAACCAATCAAAGATTTTAAAAGATTTATTTTTCCAAAAAAAATGCATGCATCTTTTCTTTTTGAAAACAATTTCCCTTTTCACAATGAATTTCAAAGAAAAAAAATTCAAATATGAAACTGAAAAAGATAATCAAAACGGTATATGGATAATAAAAAGGGAAAATGAAAAATCAGGAAGACTTGAAATGTGGACATATATCAAGAGGATGAAATAAAAATATCTAATAGATATTTAGTCATGGGATTTTTCGGAACATCTATAGGGCTCTCCCTAGATATACTAGTTTTTGACTCACATGTCAGTGTATGGTACAATCTCATAGTAAAAAAAACAAACCACTCTAAACTGGAAAATTTAGTTCCACATCCCACAAATCACTATAAATTTAGGGGGGGTACCAAAAAATCTAATTTCAGTGGAGACAAAACCATCGCTCAACCCTGTAAAATATTCCTTGGAATCCCATTATAGAAATAGTGATACATAGTATAAAGATAAGCTCTTCCTTCTAAGGATCACATGACATAGAACCGCTAAACATGAATACCCAAACCATTAACAACACCCATGAAATAACCCACATTATTGAAAACCACCATAGGTGCACCGATCTCTTGATAATCCCTCAAAAAGTGTTAATCAGGCCACCACAACATTGAGTTTCAGAAGGAACTTTCCCTATGATTTTAAATTACCAACTAGCCCTTCTACATTTCCAATTCAAATACATTTACAAAATCATTCTCCAAACATTTCTAATATCATTATAAAAATTCAAATTCCCATGAATAATTACATATATTCCCTTTATATCATTTTTGAAACTAAACAACTTTATGAGATTCCAAATGTCATTAACACATATGAAAAGCAATTTTATTCACATAATATTTCATCCGAAAAAATAAAGATCACATGAAAACCACCATATTCCATATTATAATTCACTTTTAAATTCATGTGTCCCCCAATGCATTGAAAAAAACATTTAACAACATTAATACAATCTATTTAACAATATTCTATAGTAAAATAAGAAGAAATATTTGAAATAGAATCAATTCTTCTAGAAAACCACATTACAATTCATAAAAACATAAAATAAAATTGAAAAAACATATTTAAAGAAGAATAAATTTATTTTAAATCAATAAAAAACATACATAGAAGATACCCACCATAAAGTCACTACATACCTCATTTAACACCAAACTAAATATATAATCTCATTATCAACACACAATGAAGTGAAACACAACCAAAACCACCCAATTTCACATTGAAAACTATAATATAATTTTATTGGAGACCTTTCATGAATTGAAAACATTAATAATAAATTAAAACCATTTTAGAACCATTTTATACCCTTATTTCATCCTAAAAATAGAATAATAACCATACTAGAACACCGATGGCATGATTTTAACATTTTAAAAGTGTTAAATGTACGATCAAGAACAAATATAATGTCACAGGAAGGAAATGGAATGAAATACCTAATATAGAAATGTATGAACACAATGATAAATTATAAGAAGGATTATCCATGACCAAAACACAATACACACACAATAATAACTAATAAATCTAATCATACATCAACCTTGTCCTTTGGGATTCAGCTAAGAAAAAACCCCACCAAGGAGGGACCATGAAACAAAAAGGGAAAAGACAAATGAGAGGGAAACTGATAAAAACTCAATGGAATCATACATTGGAAACATAAAAGGGATTAAAAATGGAATATAAGAAAACTAGGACGAGATCAGAGGACCCTCTAGTGCGCCTATGTTGAACAAGGGATGAAAATCCCATGTTGGGGTTAAATGATCATATGGGAAAACATGGAATATTGAGTTTTGAGAATCTAGGAAACTCACATGGTTTGACTAACCATGTTATAACAGTGATTTATCTAGTCAATAATATGGGAACCCCACAAGGGCTAGCCACATGATTCCCAAACCATACAGATACCATGCCAAAAGCATCTACCCAATTTTATAACTGAACCACATTGTTTCTATATAGTTTCCCAAATAATGAAAAGGATATTACCCACAATAAAACCATAATATAGTATTATTACATGGGATAATATGAACATTTTCCCTTAACCATGATCTAAACATATACCCCTTACTGTCATGCACAGAAATATCCACTTTTCAATAATAACTAAAAAATTACAACTATTACTCAACACAAAACTCATCAAAATGATAAATGATCAAGGAAATAAATCAATAATGTAATTTTTAAGGTTGGGGGGTATCACCCTCTTCAAAAATATAATATTTTAAAGTGAAATCATTTACATAATTAACATTTTAATGTATCTATTAAAACTATCATTTTTTGGGGAACTTTTTTCTAAAATTATTTAAGAAATTATTTTTATAGTTATAAAATGATTCATTAAAGTCATTTATATAAATTATTGACAATAAAAACAAATTTAGTATATTTTTTGTTTAATTTTATAAAATATTTTTATTGTGACTCTTCTTGAAAAATAAGACATTAATATTTTATAAAATTATACAGAATGAGAATATTTTCCCCCAATCAATTCAATTAAATATTTTGATATTGAACATACATGTTTAAATGGTTGCATTAAAATAATAAAATTTCCATTTTACATTAGTTCTTCTTTTAAAATAAGTTATTTCAAAATGTAACATTTATATTATTTAAAGATTGTTTTTATGATGCAATCATTCATGATTTATTTTTTCGTTATTGTTCATGAAAAATGTTAATAATGATGGGTGGTTGTGTGATAAACCAATGATGTTTGGATACATGATATAACAATTATGGGTGGTTAAATGTTAAAACTATGTTGGGTGGTTCAGTGATAAACCATGGACTTGTTGTTACATAACAACCTCTAATACATTGGGTACTCCAAATTTGGTAGTTGACAATATGGGTTACACCATTTGTAATATTTATATAAAAAATTATGTATCATGTTTCCAAATTTTAATTTATATTATTTATAATTCCTTTCCATAAAAATTGACTTATTTTCAGAAGATAAAACATTATATTTCTATAAAATATTATAACTTTTTTCAAATTAAAAAGTATGTTTTTAGGAATATTTTTTATATATTTTCACTGGAAGACTATTTTCCCATCATTTATATACTATAATGTTAATTTTTTATGATTAAATTTTTTAAATGGTTCTCGACAATAATTATTGTATTGTAGATACATATATGTGAACATGGGGTAAACTATCAAGATTTTATATGAATATGAAAAATGTTTCTTTCAAAAAGGGTTCCCTTTGTTAAAAAAATGAATACTCAATATAAAAACCCACTAGTAATTTTTGGGATTATATTATGGTAGTGGTCTAAATTCACAAAAAATATAAAACTATATAATATTTGGTAAATAATGTATAACACCATGAAATTTTAAAATCAATCTCTATGCACTATATCATATTAGATACACTACATCGAGCTTAATCCGATGAAGAAATATTATTATTTAAATTTTATACTTATTACATGTCCACAATAATAATGGGATTGAATTATATTAACTGAATTTTTAAAAATATAGTTTACTAATGATTAAAAAATCAAATATTTGGCTACCAATTAATTATAAATTAAAATAAAAAACAATTGGATATAAAGGTTATTATAAAAAATCTGTGTTCTTCCAATAATAAAATTTTGTATAAATTAGTCTTAATATCAACATTGTGTAAAATATATTAATTAAATTTTTATTAATTATATTTATATTTTTTATATTTAATAATATTTATTTTAACTAATCCTATATATTTTTGAGGATTAATATTATAATAAATTCTATTCTAAGCATAAAAATCCATATTTCCCTAAAAGGAATATTTGATCCCTATTTATGGAACTACCCTTTTAAATTTAAATAATCAAAAATTTATAATTTTTTTACAAAATAAAAAAAAATTAAAATTCGGATATCTGAATTAGATTTGGGGACTTTTTGGAAATTTTTAGGGTAGTTTAATTATTTGACGAATAGTGAGAAACCCTAAATGTTAAATAAAACACTTTTAAATACTATTTATTTATATTTTCAAACACTATTTTAACTTTTTTGAAGAATAAATTATTCCATTATAAAGATGTAAAAAACAATTTGGTCATTGGAAGAAATGTCATATTGAAATTAGATATAAAAACTATTCAATTTTATGAACACTTCACTTTAAAAACCCACTTTTTATTTTATATATGGGATTGATTATATATTAAAATTTTCCAATTATGTGAATTTAATTAGATAAAAATGATTCCATACTTCGAGTTACAAGTTAAATATTATTTTGTAACGTAATTTTAAAATTTTAGTAATTATAAAAAGTTACAATGCTAAAAATAGTTTTTACCACGATGTAGGTAAAAATGAAACATGTTAAATTAATAATGGTAATGTCTTAAAACACCTAAAGATACCAAATTTAATGGTTTTTTGAGTTTTGTATAGGATACTTAAAGGCTCCATAAAATTTATTTCATGATAAATTCATTTAATGTAATGCTATATCAGAGTGATTTTCATTAAATATAAATTTATCATTATTTTAATCACTTGAACCCACATCTTCGCAACTATAAATATCACCCATGACCAAAACATTCTCTCCAAGAAATATGTGTAGATTTTCAAATATCATCGCAATCCTATGAACCTTAATCTACCCATGTTAATGTGCATCTGGAATCATCAAAATAACAAATCCAATGTCCTCAAAGGTCTCTCATGGAGGTGATATTCAAGGGGTAGTTTTCCCATTGTACGTATCTTAATTTATGTTTTCTTCTACATTATATTCACCTCACTCACCCATAAATGAAATATAAATCCATAATTAGGTAAATAATTTATTCTTATCTATTTAATGAAAAAAATTTCATATGCAATTCATTTATCATATCTTCTAATACAATGAAATTAAAATAGTATCTACGTTTGGTCGGTTAATTGCCTCCTCGAAAATTAATTTTTCCCATTATCCATTATCATATTATTGGTTCATATTAGAACTATTTTTATAGTTAAATAATATTTTAATTTGTATTTTATAACCTATTCCATGCTCTTTAACTAATATATCGTAATAATATCTAATTATAAGAAACTAGTTTGCGGTCTTGAGAAAAATAATCCAAAATAAACTAAATGTTTTTCACTAACATTTTATCTAACGAATCATCTGCATGTAAAAAATAATAATTATATATGAGGCCATATATATTTATGGAATAAAATGAACACTATTTACTTCTACTTATGGCGTTTTATTATCATTTTTCCATAACATCCTTAATATTAAAATAATGAGTTGATCATGAAACTATTGAACAAACACAAATGATACCATAGAAATAAAAAAATATTAATTAATGGGTCATAAGAAGTTATTAACTAATAACATAAGGTGCAATAAATATGAATATAGTTCTGTTATAAGGTAATAAGAATATTTAAACCATTATATAGAAGTTTTTAATATGTTTGAAGTAAGTTTGGCACGAGGTATGGGAAATATTAACCCAATTTTCATTCTTTGGGTTAAACATCAACTTCTCTGAAAATTTCATTATTTCATTATGTGTGAAATGGATTTTTATATTCATTATGATGAATTAATACATTTATTATATGGATTTGTAGTGGGTACACATATTTTCTTAAATTCATTAATTTCCACTTCAAGGATATTATATTTATAAGTCACTTTATTATAAAAACTATCTTTTAAATGTTACCCTTAATGCTTTCTTTGTCTTGAATATCTGGGTTTTATAAATATATTTCTAGTTTTTTTTGGTATTATTCCACAAATATTGTATAATATCATTTATACCCATCGTTTACATTTTACTAAATGTAATTTTTTTATTTCTAAAAGATGATCTATGTGAACTTTTTGGAAACAAATACCAACAAAATGTTTTTCTAACATAAACAACATGAGGATAATTTCCTTTTACAATGAATATTTAAGGATTTTATTTTTAATTTATAAGTATTCATGATTTTTTTTAACGTATATGGTTTCATTATGATGTGCTCCATTTTTTCTAAAAAAATATTTTCAAGAATGACGGGTATTTTAATATAGAAAAGATATTTTTTATGTATTTATTATAGTTTTTGAAATTATTTATGATTAATATAATAATTGTTTTATTCAATATAGTTTACATGTGAATTTAACATGTGGTGTCCATGATATCATCGATAAGTTCCATTATATGTTAACATGGGTTTGCCAAGATAGAACAGGGAAATCCCTTAATAGATTACTATTTGGTGGCCCATATACTGTTGGGAAAGCCTAATATATATTAACATAGGGTGACCCATATAACACATGGTATGTTTGATAGATCTTAAAATGGTGTGGCCCTGATAGAAAAAAGTAATACCATTATATCTTGACATGGGGTAGCCCATATAGTGATAGGTAAGAATGTAAATGATTTTAGAATTGTGAGATGTTAAATGATTTTCCATGTCACCTACATATAATTTTGATTCACAGTAATAAGTTTTCAATAAATTATTTTTATTTTCTAATGGACAGATATTTATCTTTTGGAAACAGTCTTTCCATTTTTGAATAAAGTGGTATGATTTTTTTAAAAAAATTATTTCTCTTCATTGGACTAATGATATCTTATCTTAGATGTCCCATATGAGATTTTGTGCCCACTCCATGTTTAAAATTTTTATAGGATTTATGATAGAATGTATACAAGGATACGAATAATGGAAAACTTGTGATGATTTTTCATGAATGTAAGAAATGTTTTATTTTAAATAGAATTCCATTGGGGACAAATGGTAAATAAATATAACAGTCCACATATAATTTATCAATTTACTTTATCAGTTTTGTCAAAAATCTCTAAAACTCTAAACCTAAAAGAACATTTGGAATGAAATAGATAGAATTTTAGTTTCAAATCACTTGAATATGTAATGTTTATTGTTGGGTCCTTATAGTTGGTATCAAAGAACGTTTTAGTAAACATTATAGGATAATATATCATTTGAGAAAACTATAAACATCATATATAATCACAAGGGTTATTATCATATGTAGATTTGTTTTGGTTTATGTTAATTTATGTGGATCAGACAAAAATACAACTCAAATATGATATAAGAGGGATGAAGGAATAGAGAATTATAGAAATTTTAATGTACTATCTTTTCCCTATAAAATATTTATACATTAAAAATTTATTACATGTTTATTTGATTTTATTTTTGAAATATTAAGCATTGTTTATCATGATATTGGAAAATAGATATTATAGAACCTTGTTATCCCTCCTCAATTATTTGATCATAAAAATTATGGAAATTGTATTATTCAAATGTTTTTTATAGGTATATGAGTAATAAGTTAACCTACAAAAAATAGACTGAGATTTCTAACACCTGTAAATGTATGCAAATTTTTTTATGGGTCATGGTATCCTTTTAATTCTATTTTTATATTTAAACTCTTCCAAATCTACTAAAAAATGATATACATTAGGTGTCATGTAGAATTATTTTTTTTATGTTGAACTATATATCGAATGATAAATGGATCATCAATCGGACCATTAAATAATTATTTAATGTATGAATTATTTTCTTATTTTCAATGTATGAATAATTTTTGTGATGACATTGATGAACCATGTGAATATAACTTATATCATTCATTGTACGAATAATGTATTATTGAATTTGATGACTAAGAATTGTTAATATTTTAATATGGATTTTGAGTGAAAGATCTGTTTATGTATTGAGTTTATAAATTATTGATTTATTATGTAATTTTTCAATTATTAATTGAATCATATAATGTGTAAGGATATTTCTATTGATGGTATTTGTGTCATAAATATAGAAATATATGTTATAAGGAAAGGGTACCTTGGAGATGTGTTATGAAGGAAATAATTTTTAAGGTACACATAACCATTAATTATATGATATAAAAATAGATATTTGATGAATGATGGATTTAATTTTAATGGAAACATGTATAGTGGTATTTGAATTATTTTTGGTTTATAAGATCGTCAAATTTTTGGTAATTGTGCGTTATTAATTAATGGGATGAAAAAAAATGTAACAAAATAAATATTGATGTTAAAATATATAATGGTTATATTGTGTTTTTTTACAGTTCTATAAATTTATAATGATTATATTAATATTATTTTATAAAATGGATAAAATGAAGAATGGATGACATCTCATCATATTTGGAAAGGCCACATGGATCAAACCCATATCTGAAGGGAGAAAAGGGTGAGTCACCTACCACTAGATTTTATGAAATACATGATAGTATGAATTTTTTCAGTTTAGTTCATCAGTTTTATGGATGATAAATATTTTGAATTTTGGAAACATTTTATTTATAAAATATATTTTCATTAGATTTGAAAATGATTTGGTGATTAATTGATTAAAGTCATTGGAGAAGACGTTCCCTATAATGGGAACCCTTTATGATTAAGGTAAATAGAATACTATGGACTATTATATCAGGAATAAAACATGAATTGTATTTTGGAATAACATACAATTTTATTGTTTTATTATGGTGATTCATCAATTTGTTTGACTGCTTATATGTTTTTTTATTTAGGAATAACAATTTTAGAATGAGACATTATGAGTGATTGATATTCTTTTGGGACAAATGTTAAATTTATAAAATGTTAATGTAGTCAAATCCTTCTATAATTAGGGTTTCAATCTTAGTATAAACTATTTTTAATTATTTTGAGGATAGTTATTTAGTGAATGATCATTGTGAATCTTTGGGTATTAATTTTTAATTTTAGATATTGATTTATTTTTTCATCATATAATAGTTTATAATTTTTAGATAATTATATTGTCTTGTTGTAAAAAAATTATTTTGTTAAATTTATAAAGAAAAGAGGAATTTATAGTCATACATTGGGTGGGATGATCCATGGCTTTGATTCTAATGCTTTAGGTATGAGAATTCCTCTTGAATAGTAATCAATTAATGAAATGATAAGAAAGTCGGGGAAATTTATTAATGTATGAAATTATAGTTTTCATGTATGTATATTTCATTATGTTCTTATTTTTAGTAGTGTTGTAATTCCGAAAACAATGGAAGAATGTATTTTGAAATAAGTTTTTCCAATTTCTTTTCATAATGAGAAATTAACATACTCATAACCTAACACAAATTTGTAGTTTTGTGATTTTTTTATTTCTAATGACCACATTCTTGATGACTCTTCAATAGATCCTAATAGTAATTATTCTCTTCAATTACAACATTTTCCTATTTGAAATCCAAGTATGTGTTATATCTATTAATCATTGTAATTTATATTATATATTTTTATAAATAAACTTTATTGATACTTTTTCCAAAGTGGAATTTAAAAAACAAAGTTCATTGAAAAGTCAAACACTACTTACTGAGATCGATTTAAAATTGAAAGGGTTGAATTTACTAAAGGGGTAGAATGTAACACCCCAATATTTCAAAATGAAACACTATTCAAAAATTTATTCAAGAAACTCCACTTTGAGCTTAAACAAATTTAAAAAATTTATTATTTAACAGTGATAGTTATGAAAAATAATTTATAATGAAGGAAATGAATGATATTAAATATATTAAGAATATTATATTTAATCATGTATAAAAAATTAATTCAATGATTACTATTTAATTCCATATGAAAATAAAAACTTAATTCATATAATTGATGTTTTAGAAAAAAAAATTTAAAGACCATTTTTACATATATTATTAATAAATTAAATTAATCAATATTATTAAAATAATTTAATTAGTTTTTATATTTCATATATTTTTTTTTAAATCAATCCGTTGTGTTCAATAGTCTTAAGATAATAATAAAACCTATTTGAAAAATATAATTCCCTATTTATCTAAAAAAATGTCTCCTTTTGATATATCACCTATTTTAAAAATAATCCCTTAGAAATTAATAAATTTATTTTTTAAAAATAAATTATATATTAAAAGTGGTATATCAATATTATCTTAGGGTTAGTTTTTTATTAATTTTCTAAAATGTTACATTTTTGACGAATAGTGAAAAGTTCTGAATTATAATTAAAAACACCTATCTCTACCAAATGATTTTTATAGATAAATTATATCATAATTTTTTTAAAAGTATAGTTATATAAATTATACATAAATGGAACCAATTTATTTCTATGTAAAAAAATTTATATTGAAGATCTATATACAAAAATTTCAAACATTAGAATGCTTCGCTTTAAAAATGCATTATTTGTTTTATCTATGGGATTAATTCTAAAAATAAATTTTCAATTTATGTTAATTGAATTAGGTAAAATTGATTCCATATATTTAATAATGACATTAAAATTAGTTTTTTAAGATCATTATCAATTCTAACAATAAATTTTTTTTCAATGGTAAAAAATTATTTACCGTTGTATAGTTAAAAATATGAAACCCATTATATTAAAAAATGGAAAGTAATAAAATACCTAAATACATACAAATGTAATTGTTGGTTGAGGTTTATAAATAACATATTCATAAAAAAAATATTAATTCTATATAAGTTTATTGAATTAAATTCAACATAATGTGGTAGTCTTAATATATTATGTGCTCATTATTTTAATAACTTACAACCACCAATCGTCTAGTTTTAAAACCACCCCTCACTACTGTATTTCTTCACAAAAAATACATGAATATCTGCACATATCTACCCAAAACAATAGTCATCACACTACCCATTTCCATGTTCTTATGCTCAGACAATATAACAAAACTGAAGGTCCTGAAGGCTCTCTCAAAGAGGTGATATTCAAGAGGCAATTTTCCAAAAGAACCTATCTTAATTTCATTAGTTTTTCTACATTAACCAAACATCCTTATTCCATAAATGCATGATAACTAAAAAACCATATATATGCTAGAGATTTATGATTATAATGGAATATCTCATATATAATTCATTTCACATCGTATCTTATCGAATGAAATAAAATTATTTTCTATGTTATGTTGATTAATCGCCTACATGAATAATGTTTTTTATCTTTATTCATTACCTCATTAATGGATTATATTAAAACTAAATTTAAATTTAAATAATATTTAAATATATATATTATAATATATATCATGATTTAGAACATATTTACACTCATAATATCAAATAAAATGAATCAATTTTGTGGTGTTTGAAAAAGACCACTAAATTAAAGTAATTGTTTGCTAATAAATTTTTATCAAATAAATCATCCATATATAAGAATTAAAAAAATAATATATGATACCATTTAATATTTTGGATGTATATTAATACTATTTAATTCCACTTCTATAGTTTTAATATCATTTGACGATAGAATTCATAATTTTACACAAATGAATAAATCATGAAACTATGAAACGAAACCACCAAAAACCATTAAAATAAATAAATAATATTAATTTATTTTTAGATATGTTTTGAAAAAATCACAATCTAAGTTAATACAAATATTGAAATAGTTATAACTATTGGTAATCACATTCATTAAATAATTATTTAGGATTTTGAAGCATGTTGTACGAAATTTGAACATTAGGTAACATAACTCATATGATAATTTCCATTATTTTGGTTAAATGTCATATTAAATTATAATTTTTTTATTATATTATGTTTGAAATTAATTTTCTTTTTTTTGTAATTACAGTTTTTATGTATATTTATAGTGGATACAAAATTTTATCCATTTTATTAACTTCTACATTAATGATGTGACTCTTATTAAATAATTTCTTTTAAAAACCATCATTTAAATGGTATCCTTAATTCTATTTTTTTCTTACATGTCCAAGACATATAAAAAATTTATCATTAATTTTTCTATTATTTATTTAATTTTTAAATAAATTTTTACTCATTTGTTAATATTTTATAGAATGATTTTACGGTATTATTTTTGTCATTTTCTAAAAGAGTTTCATTAGGACTTTTCCTATGAAAATATGAAAATAATGGTTTTTTAACTTAAACGTAATGATAAAATAATCCTTTAATAATGATAATTTAATTATTTTTTGTTTATATTATAAATTTTCATGTTCATATTAAATTTAAATTGTATCTGTATTATAACTTTGGGTTTAGATGTTAAAATCCATTTTAAAAAATGATATTTAGATATCCCAAAGAGATATTATTATGTGTATAAATGATTTTTTAAAATTTAATTAAGACTAAAAGAGTTTAAATATTTTATTCATTATATATTACTATAAAATTAAACATGGGTGAACCAGATCGCATAGATAAATCCTTTTAGATCATAACACGTGTTGTCCCATATAGCATTTGGAAAGTCCATAATATCATATCACAGGGTGGCCCAAATTGCATCAGGAAATCCTATTATAGATTAACATGGGATGACCTAGATAGCATCAGGAAATTCCAATGAGAGATTATCAAGTGGTGGCCTAGATAGTTCTAGGTTAACCCATCAATTCAAAACATGGGGTTCCCCAGATAACACTATGTAATATAGTAATAGATTTAGTAATTGTGAGGTGTTTAATGATGTTCCATGTTATCGACTTATACATGTAATTATTTGTAATGAGTTTTCATGAAAATTGGATGATTTTCCAATGGTAAGATACTGATCATTTATAAATGATTATAACCATTTCATAATAAAAATTTATGATATTATGATTACTTTTTAATGGGTTTTCATTAGACTAATATTTTTCCTTTTTTATGTCCCTTACTAATATTTTTTCTTATCCCATGTCTTAAAACATTTCATTGGATTTAATAGGGATTAGTGAAAATGATGATAATAAGAGTAAAAATGAATTTAATTTACATGAATAGAAAAAATGTTATATTTTAAAAGGGTATCCATTAGTATAAATAATGTATAATTACTAAAAGAGTCCAATTGTAATTTTTGAGTATACAATATGATTGTTTGGAAAAATTATCTAAAAATATACACCGATTTTTTTTGAAAATAAAGATATATAATTATTTATTAAATTAACTAGAATATGTAATGTTATATACTGGGTTGATACAAAAAGAGATAGAGTTCTATTTTAAAATCCATAGATTATGATATTTTCAATTACTTTTCCTTGAATATATATTCTTATAATAATTAATACAAATCATTTATGACGAAAATTTCTATTATGTTTCTACAAACTATAGTGGAAAGTGAATCTTTATTGATTATATGGAATGATTATGTATATCCACCCATATAATTCAACCCTAAAAATCCTAATTGGGATTGATTCATTATCACAGTTCTTATATAAAATGTATATTCATTTAATTGAATAAGATAGTGAATAATTTAATTTCTACAATATGATGATAAAAATATAATAGAGTTATCAAGGTCAATTATGAATTTTTTGGAAACTACTCATTTATTCAGAGTGAAAGATACCATTTAGGTTGACTAACTAGGTTGTTTAGTTTCCCAAATTTTATATTTTTATTGAATTTTTTTTCTAAAACCGTTGATGTTAGAAATATAAAAAACTATCCCATTTTTTAAAATTATTTCAATTGTTTCCCCCTTTTTCTGAAGACACATATAACTTATAATTATATTAATTTTAAATTTTTTGGATAAAAATAAATTCATTTAGGATGTTGGTTGTGTCTTAAAGAACATGTGTCAGTGGGTTGGTGGTCACTGTTGTTAAATATATTTATAGTTCACGAAATATTTTCTCTATCCACTATATATTCCTAGCCTTTTATTTATCCTATAAATCCATGGATGCATAAATGGTTTTCATCAAGTCATTATTTCATTTTGAAAAGTTTTCTTCATCCTCACACTATAAACACAAGGTTGTATGGTATTCACTAGGGAAATAGATTTACTGAAAATACTCATTTCCACGACAATAGTGATTCCTTTCATAATGTAAATGGTTACTCACAAATCACCAAATTTAAAAATACTATCTTCCTTGATAAAAATAAATTAGTTCCTTAATTTTTTAATGTAATGGTTTCCCAAGGATATTGTATACAATACATTTATCTAGAATATAAATAATCAAATTAAATTGGACAGAATAGATTTTTGTAGTTTCACAATAAAATAATTAAAATTAATCATGGGTATTACACAGAGAAATTATTGAGATTGAGATAAACCCATATCGTATTTATTACATCCAATCCCATCTTTCAAACCAAGAATAGTGGAATAATGTAAATAATTTCACTTACGTTTCATAATTCTTTAAAATTTCTGGAAAAGGAAATTCCCACAGGATATAAAGTAATTTATATTTTTTATGAATTTTATTGAGATTATAATTGAATTATATTATTGAACTCCACATATAGTTTTAATAATACATGGAAATTGATTTGAAATTAATTTTAAATAATATTCATCGAGAAAAATAAATATTCTAATATTTAAGATAATTTCATGGATAATGTTATTTTTTTGATCTTCATAAAGATCACAAGGGTCCTGTATTATTATGTATTGACTTTTCATAACCACATTGTCTCGGATAATTATATATTGGGTTAATATAGATTTAAATTTTAATACTTGTCTTGATGTTAATACAACTATTATTTTTCTTGATTAAATATTTTTTAAATATATAATATCCTATTACATTTTTAATTTGAAACTAATTTATTTTCTATTTTTTACATTTAATATCTTAATTATTTATTTTACCTCATCCATTACTCATCCAATGTGATTCATCACCAGTTTTACATCCTCTGTTGGGGTTTTCTCCAATTTATTTAGAAACATACCGGTAGTCAATTTAATAATGATTTTTAAATTTTCCTTTATTAGTTTTTAATGTTATTATTTTTATTTTACTAATTCATTTAAGAATATTAATTGTTTATAATATATTTATATAACTATTAAATGTAAGAAGTGAATATGTCTGAAGAAAATGTTTTATATATTATTTATTTGGTACTACACAATATGATAATTAAATTATGTTTTAAAATATTAAAAATATATCTCAAATGTTATCAGGATTTTTTTATTCCAATTATATCATTCTTGACATTAGTTTTTGATTGATTTTTTACCAACATGGTAGTCAATTTAATCATATATCGGGGATTGTATTCATATTTTTTGAACTCCCAAAAAGACATTAAAATTGGCGATGATCACTATTGTAATTATTATTATTTGAATACATTTGTTTAATATCATTAAATCTATCAAATATATCATTATAAGAATTAAAAAATCCAAATATATCACATGGTTGTGAAATGGGATTGGTTTATAGAAATGATATACCCCCAATTGATAACATTTATAATTTAACCTTAAGGATTATATTCAGGATTATAAGATAGTAATATCCTCTACATGATAAATTCATACCCTTCATAGTTATCTATCACATTTTATAGGAAACGATTTATGAAAAATTTATTAGAGAAGTTATTATGAAATATTTATATTTTTAGACATCAATATTAAAAAATAATATACATTAAATAATTATTTATTTATTTATTGTAAACTATCAAAACATGTTTCAATTTGAATCCAATCATCTTTATTATAGGAAAGGGACAATCTGAAATACATACATGAAATAATATTATGCATAAAACATGTCATATTCATCTTAATTAATAGATTTTTTAAATTGATTACCTACATTCACTATAATTCATTCTATAAATTGTTTATCCAAAATAATTTCACTAGTATGGCATGTGTTAGGATATAAATTTCATGAAAAATAGACAACAATCCTTTTTTATAATCCTTGAAGTAAAATTTAAAATTCTAAAAATCATATGGAATACACTAAAACCATTTGCAAAAAATATGTCATATTACTATAAAAAATTGCACAAATTTACATTGTGATATTCATGTTACATTCCTCAAAATTTTCATATATTATAATTTATTTAACTAATATTATTTATAGAACCTCACATCTCACACACAAATATTACATAGCCTTTTCTGAATACTAAAATATTATACAAATAGATGCCCAAAACCAAAATTGAAGAGTGGCTTTGGAAACATGGAAACATGAAAATTATTAAATAAATGAGCTAGATTATCTCATACTAGGATCATCATGACTAGAAACCTTCTTGAAAATACAATATATAATACATATCTTCAAAACATAGGCAAGGGGACATAAAAAATGAGTGTGATCAGATTCTTAGTAAGGGTAAATAAGGGATACACGTACACATAAAAATTTGAATAGGGGTATAAAAATGTGATCATGAAAATAGGACATTATATCCTCCAAATCAAATATCATATTAATGAAACATAGAATAAATCATGGATATTCTTAAGACATGAATAATATATAAATAATTAACATAATATATGAATATATAATATATGAATAAAAAATGGAATTGATCTAGAAACATAATAATATAATATTATTTCAATATAATACAACACATCACTCTCATTACCATCTTGATAGTTTTGTTTCATTCCTCATACCATCTTGTAGTCATGTTTTACCCTCATGGACATATTAATAGAAGGATTTCACTCCTCACACTACCATTCAAGTCATGGTTCAATCCAATGTCCATATGAGTATCCAAGATCCATTACCAATACCATATTAATCTACATCATGAGATTTTATTCTTTACCCAATTCATTGGAGGGAGATGTAGATCAAACAAATCACATTGTGAAATCATTAATAAAGTTTCAACAAGATCATATGTAACAATATCATAACCCAAGAAATGAAATGGGTATTATACAAATGTAATAATTTTATAACAAGTAGAAAAAACATGTTTCATAATCATTTCATAATTAACATAACTCATCAAAAGATGTGGGATTCAAAAACATATAATATGTGGAAGAGAAACAATCTTCATTAACATCATTACAATGAAATATAAAAAAAAATTAGAGAAATAATATGAATGGAAATATTGAATAATTTCCCTAGAAATACGTGAGTAATAATAATGGATGTTATCTTATATGTGATATAATATCAAAATATCTTTTAAAATCCTTTTATGTGGAAAATATCCATTTTGCGTTAAAAATGGCTTATAAAACATAAAGCCTTTTGGAAAACTTTTTCTTTAAAAATAGTTTGCAAAACATATAATAGATCCATTGAAAAATATATTTATTTTTGAAAATAAATTTTCATTGAAAATGGGCTCCTATTGTCTATTGAAGAAATTTTTTATTGTTTTAATGCAATAGATTTTTAACCAAAGAGAGGAACATTGTGATTTAATGTAAAAAATTATCTTATTTACCAAAGAGTGTAAACTATTAAAAATAAATGAAGATATCTTGAATAAATATAGTTAAATAAAAATTGTGAGTGTCCTTGATATTTGGATCATGAAATTTTGTTAATTTATGCATAATTAAAAATAATCTTGAAAAATGATGAGTTTGTTTCAATAAATACATTCCACATTATAACATGGGATCATACTATCCATTTTTGAGAAGGAAATTATTTAAATCATAAATATCAGGAAAATAAATATATTAATTATCTAACATTTCATATTAATGTAAATACACCACAAAATATTTTGGTGTATAACAAACTATGTGTCTCAAAGATGAAAATTGAGACAAAACATTCATACCGATTTGGTAACATTTGAAATATAAACCGCATAAAAGAATGGTGAAAAAAATTATTTGTAAATAATCATAAATTTAATTATTATAATCATATAATGAATTCTTGGTATATACATACCCCACTAAAAATATGTGAGTGGTGATTAAGGCTGGTATCTCACCGAAATAAATATGAGATGAAATTACTTTACCTTTTGTATTGACTCTCATCTTACACATTCCAAACACATATATAATAAATATAAGTATAATATACATTGTTTACATAAAGATTTTATTATTAATAATCTCATCTATTATTTTATTATGACCATATATTTACCTCTTGATAACAATCATATGTTAAGGTTTCACTTCGAGTAATATCTACTTTATTCTTTTCATGTGCCTTTATTTATTATATCTTCAATCCTTATACATATATACGGATTACAGAATTTAGAAAATGATATAAATTTATTTTAAAATACTTTTATGTGTTTTAAGATAATTTATACACTATAGAAGTATGAAATTGAATACACCATTCCTAGAGATGGTAAGTCCTATATAAACATGAAAGTTGTTTCAGTTTTTTATTATCGTATAGAATGAAAGAATGAAAATAAAATATTTGTATATTTTCATATAATATAGTTATATTAGAATTATAATTTTATATATATCATATAAGATCACTTAGCACATCCGTAATACATTCTATGTAGTTGGTGAACAAATCACATCACTTTTAGAGGTGGTAGTCCACCCTTCATCCAATGAAATCATTGTATTTACACCAAATGAAAAGTAAAAAATGAAATGAATTTTAAAAAGAATAAATAATATTAAATAAATAATAAATAAAATATATTTCATATATAAATATATTTTCAGTCATTATTTTCACTATAATAGGAGATAATGGAAAAATGAACAACAAAAGTTTAGTGAGGCAGTAGTTATCCATACACGTAATCAATAAGTTTTTTACCGTTGCATTGATATGTGTATAAGTATAGGTAGAACACGAAGAATAAAAATATAAATGTATATTGAGTATACATATTTATTTACAAGAATAAAATAAAGATAGTAGATGGGTTAGAGATATAAAATAAAAGAAATGAACTTTAGAGAAGATGTTACCTCTTAATCGTGTAACACCTTTTGGTTGTCTACAAAAGGCTTTCCTAGGTAGATTTTTATAAAATGATGTGATTATATGTGTAATGAAAGTATTTTTGGATCTTAATTTTGAAGATCATGGCTGGTCATAAGTTCTTTGAGAGTTGTGAAGAAGTGGGAGTTATGGGTGCCTTTTATAATGAAGGAGTGGCACTCTTGTAAATATTTGAAGATATAATTCCACCAACGTTCTTCATGATGCAAGTGGAAATAATAATGATAAAAATTAGATCCAATGGATTATAGGATTGAAATATGGACATAATATGGATTGTGTACAAGCGTATAGGTCATTTTGGGCCTTAAGGTTATGGTTTCTTCTCCTGTACTGTTTAACTAACGAATAATCATAATAATTAATTTAAATCAAATTCACTACTATTTCTGGTAAAAAATAATTTGACATTATTATAAATTATAAATTATTCTGATTCCAAATAGGGAATACATTTTTTCAAATTCTTTTAAAATAATTGGATGAAATTAATTTTAAATTAGTTCTCCTGTTGGGTCGAAAATGTTGTTTTTAATAGTAAGAACATTAAAATATTTACTAAGTTTTTATACACATTTTCCAAGTGAAATTGATTTCAATAACCTAAATTAGATTTTTAAATAAAAAATTATATAATTATAATTTTTAAAAAAAATTAAATATTGCTTATCCTTATAAATAATTTTTTTGAAAAGATATTTTTGAATTAAAATCCAGTATTATTCACTATTCATCAAAAAATGATATTTCACATAAAAATCCCAAAAATTATCACAATGATAATATCAACATTATTAATTCAAAAATGATGTTTATTTTAACATATTAAATATAAAAATGTGTCAAAAATAAATTTTTTATATAGAAGGTCATTAAAAGTTGTTCATTTGTGAAAAATGTTATTTTTATACATATAATGTAATTTAAAAAAATTATATATTTTATCATAAATAAGTATTATTTATATAAATCAATTATATACAATATTTAATATTATTTATTATAATTCATATATATATGTTTAATATCTATGTTATAATTATCTCATATAAATAATTTTAATTATTAAATAATGTTTCATTGAAAAATCTGTGTTTCATTTAATGTATTTCAAGATGATGTTCTGAGTAATATAATATGATTTGATCTCATGTGAATGGAATGTTTGAATTAGTTCATGGAAATAAATAATTGAAAATATAATATAATTATTTAAAATGGTCTATAAAAACTCAGAGTGTTACATTCTACCAAGGTTTAAATGAATTTTTTCCTTGAAATTCCTCACACTATTAATAAAAATGAAAATAATTATTTTTTATCATATCCTAATGTTCCCACATAGCTTCATCGAACTGGTTATTTCTCTACAAAACATTGACCTCATGAGTAGCCTTTTTTCATTTAACATTCTCTCTAAGGTCCGGAATTTGAAATGGTGTTCCTCATATGTAAGATCTAGCTTATGTGGTGTGGAATTTGATTTTTGTAAATGTGAAGGGTCATGAATATACTTTCTCATTAAATATACATGGAAAACATCATGTACTTTAGAGTGATTTGGATGAAGGTACAAGCGATTGGATACCATCCTAATATGACCAATAATCTAAAAGGGACCGATATACTTATGGATTAGATTCCTATTCATTATGAATCTCGAAACCTTCACCTAGATTGAGACTAAAAGAAACACATTTTCACAAATTCAAATTCTAGATCAAATTGTTGGTTATCAGAACCATTTTTATGTTTAAATTGGTCTTCCTTGATATTCATCTGAATTTTTCGTTCCTTCTCTACTATTTATTCATCAATCTATGGTCTCGATAGTTCTTTAATCTTGCCTCATACCAGCATGTTGGAGCTCTAAATTTCTTCCCATAGTTGGATTTATATGGTTCCATGTGAATTATTTGGTGAAATAAATTGTTGTAAGAAAACTCAACAAAGGGAAGATGTTGATCCCAACCACATTGGAAATCCAATCTATTGGATCTCAAAATATCCTATAGGGTTTGAATTGTTATTTGAGACTAACAATATGTATAATGTTCCTATGTTGCAATGAAACTAAATTATATATCTTATTCTTACTAAACACTTCATAAGAACATTTAGATGAACATCAAAGCTTAATCTAATACCATAGATTGTGTTACTCAATGAAACCTTAAAAGTTCTATAATTTATATAATGAAAATATGATCCAGTGAGAATTATTTATTTTAGAAATGATGTGTGATGACTTAGTAATATGATCAAATATCACCCATATAAAATTAATCACTTTTGAGATTTTGGGTATTCCAATGAAAAAAAAGAGATGTTCTCTTATTTCCATTCTGGTATGGGTAATGGATGGAACACCCCATTTAAATTATTTTGTTCAACCTTAACTTATTAGAAAACTAAGGACCAAGATACCATCTCTGCAATATCCATCGTCCTACCATCCCACCATAAGTATTGTTTCAATTCCATATACATCATCGTACTTCCTGAATGAATATAGAATGAATATCTATAATCCTCCTCAAATATATAATTATTCAAACATATCAGGGTATTAACACATACATGATTCTGGAACCTGATCAATCCATAATGATGAAGGTTAAACTCGGGAATATTTCAATCATTCTTTTTCAGATCTATATTGTTTCATTATGCATCCTTAATATTCGCATGGATATTGGGTTGAATATTTATTTGATAATGATATGATTTTTCTAATTCCTTCATGATTTTAATATCCATCCATTGAAAATCTAGAAATATTGGATATTTTGTGATTGTCATCATGAATTATCTAGTGTGATCCTTCTAACTCAAAGAATGGGGCACCTTGCATTCTTTCCCAGGGTGGTAATGTATTGACCAGTCATAATCTATTTCTAACCAGAACCATCTTATATGGTTAATGTTAAACTCCTTCTATGAGAATATATATTTTATAGATTTATTATTATTATATATATATCACACTTTTCTCCATAATGGTTGTGCCTCCATAGATTTAAGGAAAAAATTACCTCTACTAACTCTAAATAATGAGTTGGATAATTTTTCTCATTAATAATTAACATCCATGAGGATTAAAAGATAAACATGTTATTTTGCATAAGAAAAATACCAATACTATCTCGGATGCATCACTATATATTACAAAACCCTTATTTTCTATAGGGTAATGTAAGAACATGTGAACTATGTAACCATCTATTCAGTTACTTGAAGTTTTCCTCACATTCATCTTTCTAGAGGAACTTGACACCACTCCATGTTAACATAGTTAGAGGATTATATATTCATGAGAATATCTCCATAACCCATCTATAATATCTAGTTAATACATCGATGATAGGGATCTCAGTCACCATGGTTGGTCTAGGCTAGCAATCAATAGCATATGTGTTTGATGCATCTACTGTTACATAATCTATTGAGATTATGTGTCCCAAAAATTAAATATTATGTTAACAAATTTCACATTTTGTAAAATTTTTCATATAGATCCTCCTTTCATAGGGTCTTCTATACAATTCCCAATTTATATTAATTTTCTTGCTTACTCTTTGAATAAATTGAAATATAATCAATTAGTACTTCCCCAAACTAATCTATGTAATATTTAAATACTCTATTCACATAATTCATGAAGTTAGTATGTTCATTTGTAAGAACAAAAGGAATAACTATATATTAATAGTGTCCATAAATTTTATAGACATTCTTTTTGGGTAAACATTCATTTTCGACCCTCAATTGATGCTATCTAGAATGAAGTCAAATCATGTAAATGTATTTACAACCACACTATTGATCAAAAAAGTCATCAATATGGAGAAGATGATAGTTTTTCTTTAATTATATATGGTTAAACATCCGATTATCAATGAAAAGTCACATTGATTAACCTATATTTTTTACAAAAATAATTTTTTCACATCAAGGT
Organism: Viscum album; assembly: GCA_963277665.1. Lineage (NCBI taxonomy): Eukaryota > Viridiplantae > Streptophyta > Magnoliopsida > Santalales > Viscaceae > Viscum > Viscum album. The sequence continues at coordinate 1,033,666,603 of OY728150.1, forward strand.
AACATACTTGGCCGCATGATTCCCTTATCAATGTTATCATGGAATTTCTTTTTAAATTCCTACAAATCAATCAGGGCATTCTATTAGGAGTCTTTCAAATTGGTGTGGGGAAAGGTATGACTTCAACTGATAACTGAAAATTTCATTTTTGTGGATTTCTAGAAAACTCTTCTAGAAAGAAATCCAAAAAATCTTGAACAATAGGCATATCATCAATATTGATTTTATCACCGACCAGTTGAGGTAAAAATCTCTTTTTAGTGGGAATTAATACCCATACACTAGATGCAATCTCCAAAAAAAGTTCATATGTATCATCAAATTTATGGATGATCATATAAGAGTTTGAAATATAAAATGTAAATTCTGTTAAATGAAAAATGATCTGATATAAATCATAAGAAATCCAATCATTCCATATAATGAAGACAAAATTCACCAATGGAAGAATGTCAATATTAGAAGGAGTCACATTCACACAAACTTCAAATAGAGGTGAGTCATCGAATTTAGATGCAATCATCGTACCACCATTGGTTAGGATTGTCAATTCTATATATAATTACTTGTTTGGAATATTTTAACCCTTATAGAATAATTTATTTATGAAAGACATAGAAGATCCAAAATAATATTGACATTAGTAGTTCTACATTGGATAGTAAGTGTACCTTTCATCACATCATTATCACATCCCTTATAAAAAATATGAATTGTATGAGATTTCAACTATTTTATTGGCGTAAGAGGTTGCTGACATCATTCTTAATTACCAATAATTTGGCTAGGATAGTGGTTATCATAATTTACATTCTCCTTACACTTGTAGCATATAATAATTGGAGGTTTATTCTATGCCCCCTTTTCTCCATCAACTCTATTATCTAACTTATTACCATCACCTTAGCAATCAAATACTTGAGGTCTTAAATTAAAAACATAAAATATTTAATATACCGTTTAATGACATTTCTTCCATGCTTCATCCCATAGTTAGAGAATAAAGGTAATCTCATCTTCTACTCTTCATGGTTTTTAGATTTTCTTTTAATCTCCATATTCAAATTCTTTCCAGATCCATGAGTATGATATGTGACTACCACATCCATTTGGACAATGATTCCTTAATTAAAAATCTCTTCATATCTACTAATGTCTCTTTTTACAACATCCTTATGAGACACGGGTTTAACCCACAAAAGAACATATGACCATTAATTTATTACAAGATGATAATTATTAATGAGTACCATGTAAGGCTCATGAAATTTTCCAAGTAGGTACCAAAATATTTTTAAACCCTTTTCTTCATTTAAAGTTACTCTTTATATTTCATGGTACTAATAATAATATGAACAATATTATTTAAAATTATGTTATTGAACTCATCTAAATCCATGGATTCAATCCCATCTTGCTGGAATGTATTCTTAATTAGAGTGCACCACTGGTCTGTGTCCCCTTCTTATCAATAGACATCCAAAAAGAATTTCTCAGGATCCAAAAAATATAGAATGGATAATATTTTTTATATGGTACTAATCCATATTTCGAAAACAATTGGATTATAAGATCCTATAGGATATGGTGAACATTTCCTGAAAAATACTCAACAAAATTTTGTTCCCTCCATTTCAGATTTGGAAGAACACCATGATTCTTATCCTAAGAAATAATTTTGATCATTTCCATAGTGGTTTTCATTCCATATCCCATAGCACTCATTTTCTCAAGAGAAGAATCATTTCATTTTCCATCACAATCACAATTAACATAATTGCTTCGGGATCCATCCATTGATTAAAAACAAAAAGCATAGAGTGAAAACAAATTATCATATTGAGGAACCAAAGAATCATTAAATTTCACTTATATGATTTCTAAATTATGGAACCTGGATTTTTCATATTTGTAGCGACTCGGGTTTTTGGCCCTGTCAGACTTTGGAATATTTCTACGAATAATTCCAGAGCTAGGCGCGAAGACGGCGTGCGATTCCGAGGCCCGGTGTGCTCGGAATGAATTTTATAAAAATATTAAGTATTTTTATACTATGCACGTGGTGGGGGTGTGATATCTCCTAAACGGTAGCTCAGAACGGGAATCTGAGGGCACGGTTGCGTCCGGAACGTGCCGTTTACCCTAGGCGGGGTATAAACTTTGCGGGCGCGGGTTTGCGGTGAGAAACGCCACCAGGGGCGTTTCCGTAAATAAGTGGCAAGTTTGTGTGCGAGCGTCGGCTCAAATAACTTCTGAACGGAGTCTCGGATGGAAAATCTGAGACCGCCGTTGCGTTTAGAACGGCGCATTTACCCTAGGGGTGACCTTACTTTTGTTCGCATCGGGCGTCGGGTCCGAGGCGAGTTTGGCGCCGGCGGGCGGCTGATATAAATATCAGCGCCCCCCCCCCCCTTTTAATCGTTCTTCGTCGTTCTTCGCCGTTCTTCGCCGCCACTCCGCCGAATCGAGCAAACGAAGCGCCCACGAGCTCAGAATTCGACGGCGGACGTTCCAGGAGCGCGCAACGGAAGCTCTGGAGCGTAGATCTGAGGCAGAACGTCGGCGTTTCGCCCGCGAGGTAGGCGGTTTGAGTTTTACAATCCCGGATCCCGTTTTTGTGTTGTTTTTCTTCAAATTTTCATATGGGTTGTATAGTTCGGGTCCCGAGCTTTCCAAAACATGTTTCGGATCTGAATTTGGAGCACCGGGGTGCTCTCGGTGGCTCCCGGAAGTTTTCTGGCGAAAACCCGGTTTTCCGGCGGCGGCCATGGCGGAATCCGGCGATGGCGCGGCGGCGCGGCGGCGGTTTCCGGTGGCGGCGGCAGCGGCGCGGCGGAGTCCTGCGGCGGCGCGGCGGAGTCCGGCAGCGGCGCGGTTGTTTCCGGCGACCCTGCGGTGGTCCGGCCAGTTTGTTCCGGGGGTTCTTTAAACCCCCGTAACTCGCAAACCGTAACTCCGATTTGCGAGCCGTTTGTGGCGACGCGCTCCTTGCGTCGAGACGGACCTTTTGAAATCACCTTGAGAATTTTATGGTTCGGGATCGTGGCCCGGGAGTTAGAAACGTCGTATAAAATAATATTATTTTATTATTTTACGACTTCGGGCCGTTGTAACTTCTACCCGGAGCGTCCGATTGACGTGCCGTCAGTGGCGTTGTGACCCTGATGGTACGACGGACTTTTTGAGATGGTTTCCGGGTGTTGGGACTGAGAACGGGGTGCGGGCCCCACGAGGCCGGGTTTTGGCGTTTGCGGAGAAACGCAGCTTTTACACCAGGAGTCCGATTTTGGCGGATGAATAGTCGATCCTGTGTGTTTTTCCGAGAGGATCGCAATGGCGCGATCCGTTCGACGTGTTTCGGAATCCAGGCGTGGGCCCCACCCGAGCCGGCCTTCGGTGAATAGTACCTTTTTCACCGGGTGTCCGTTTTGGGCGAGCGAGTAGTCGATTCCGCTTGTTTTTCCGAGGGGATCGCCGTGGTGTGATCCGCCCGATGGGTTTCGGGATCGTTGTGTGGGCCCCGCACGAGCTAGCTACGGTGAATAGTGTCGTTTTCACCGGTGCTCCGTTTCGGGCGAGTAAACAGCCTATCCTGCGTGTTTTTCCGCGTGGAACGCGATGGTGGCCTCAGTTTTGGCTTCGGAGGTGCGCAGTGTGGCTTTGGGGCGACTCGCTCGGGTTAGCGATGTTTGGACCAGCAGTGGTTGAGGGTTCTCCCTTGGTTCGTTCCTACGAGGGTTCGTGTGGTATCACAACCTTCGTATGAGTTTGTGATCCTCTCGATGGGATGTTTAAACTGTTAGAGTTGTGGTATCCCTCCGGTGGGCCCGAAGTGGATCCTCTAGCATCTTTACCCTAGATCGGGTTCTTGGTATCGCTGTGACCACTTATTCACGGGCAGCGATCCCCAATCTAGCAGGTTAGCCCCGTAGGGTTTGTGGCATCATCGGGAATATGATCCCCTATGCGGTGGGTCGTGCATAGTAGGGTTGTGGCATCGTCGGGTTTACGATCCCCTACTCAGCATGATGTTTATAGTAGGGTTGCGGCATCGTTGGTTATACGATCCCCTACTCAGCGCTTGGTGTCGGTAGGGTTGCGGTATCGTTGGTTATGTGATCCCCTACTCAGCGCGTGGTTTCGGTAGGGTTGTGGCATCGTCGGTTCGATCCCCTCCATCGCGAGTTATCCCAGATAGGGTTCCGGTATCATCGTGACCATCTTTATATGGACGATGATCCTCTATCTGAGTGTGAAGCTTCTGTCGAGTGCAGATCGGGTTGTGGTATCCCCCAGCGGATCCTGGGTGTGATCCCCCATCTGTGAGAACTACGTATGCCAGATCGGGTCGTGGTATCCCCCAGCGGACCCTGGGAGTGATCCTCTATCTGTGAGTTACGTATACCGGAGTGGGTCTTGGTATCCCCTAGCGGACCCTAGCGGCGATCCCCTCTCCGAGGAGTTTGGTGGTTATGTTGTTTCAGCGATGTTTCCTCAGTGATGTTATCCGATGAGTGTGGTCTCTCGGGTGAGCGTCTGTGATGTTTGCGAGTAACCCGATGGAGTGTATCTCTCGGATGAGTGTCATCTGGTATGACAGTGTTCGTGGTGTACTCTCCTGGTTGTGGACAATTGCTGGTGATGAGGTCGGTACCTCTTGTGGCTTTGTGGCGTGAGCTGTGTATATCTGGATTGTTCAAGGTGTATGTATGGGCATACACCTGAGCTGAGCTGACTAGTTGTGTTTAGCCGGGGATGGTCACGAGATGGAGTTTCTCTCTCGTCTGGGTTCCCTCTGGCTGGGTTGAGCGGACTGTTGCCTTTCAGTTGCTCCCTTGGGTTTTGGGTTTTTGGGGTGCCTACTGAGTATGTTTATACTCACCCCTGCACGGGCTTTGCCCGCACATGTTTGTGTCTTGTGCAGACCACATGCCTTTTGACGGAGTCCCAGGAGGACCTGGAGCAGGCGGAGCTTAGTGAGTGAGTTGACTGGGGTGTTTATCGGAGCTGTGTCGAGGGAGCTTTCCGGCGGGTGTTTGTGGCAGCGTTCCCCTTCTTCAGAGCAGGTTGGACGCGCTTTGTAGTTTTCTTTTGGTGGGCCCTGTTTTGCCCTTTGTACTTTCGCTGTTGCTCTCTGGTTGTGGGATAGTGTATGCATGCATTTACTTTTCAGTTTCTATATCTCTGCACTGTTGCATGGAGGTGTTTGTGGGTGCGTGTGTACAGGTACCTTAGGATAATGCCTCCCATTTGTGTGATAGCCTACTCGGCACTGGTCGCCAGCCCCTGGCCTATTGGAGGCGGGCTTGGGGAGTCGCGGCTCGAGCCCCGTTGGGTCGGGTCGTGACAGAGTGGTATCAAAGGAGGTTCCACCTTTGGGATCTCAGAGCGTAGCTGGTCTAGCTGTGAGCTTGGTTTGGGTTGCATAGCGGTAGTGTTAGGATGTTTCGAGTTCGACTTTCAGGCTAGGGACTCCAGTGTTGGTGCGGCGGCCGACGTATCCATACACCAGGACTCTGATAACCTGCCTTTTGACTTGGGACATTCGTACACTGGTCGCGGGGACATAATGGTGCATGCATCATATAGGACTGGGTTTTGGGTTTTCCTTGTCCTTCTTGAGTCAGCTCTCCAGATATACTCTTTGACTGTGGTGTGTCTTGAATGTATTTCAGGATGTCTCCACGACGACAGCCAGCGAGGGTTCCGCAGCAGGATTGTGCTGATGACCCGCCCCGTGTAGTGGCTGTGGAGCAGGGCGCAGGTTCTGAGGTTGCACCTCCAGGTGGTCTGCCAGTTGAGCCACCACCTGTTGAGCAGCTGGTTGTGCCGGCAGTGCAGGACGAGGTTGCACGCAGGCTGAGTGCGCTACACGAGTTCCAGAGGTAGCGACCGCTGAGGTTCCGGGGTGATCCAGACCCCGAGGCAGCTGATGACTGGCTTGAGGCAGTCACCCGAGTTTTCCGCCTAGTGAGGACACCTCCAGATCAGATGGTGGTCCTAGCGGCGAGCCTTCTGCATGGTTCTGCCGGGCGATGGTGGAGTTTGGTGACACAGTCCCATGACGAGGAGACGCTCACGTGGGCAGAGTTTGAGCAGCTCTTCAGGGAGGAGTTCTATCCGGTGACGCTGAGGTCAGTGCGGATCCAAGAGCTTCTACAGCTTAGACAGGAGAGCCTGACTGTGTCGGAGTACTCAGCGAGGTTTACAGACCTGTCGCGCTGCTCCCTGGATATGGTTCGAGACCCGTTATTTAGGGCTCGGACCTTCGAGCAGGGATTACGCTGGGATATCCGAGAAGGTGTGGTTTCCCTGTGTCTTCCCACCTATGCTGGAGTGCTGGAGCGAGCGCTGGTGGTGGAGAGCTTTCTGGCCGAGCAGATCTCGCCTGTTAGTGTTGGGCACTCGAGAGTAGAGAATTCGTCGGTCGGATCGGAATCTGGTAGCCGACGTCAGACTCAAGGGTCTGGACGTGGCCGACGTTTCAGGAGGCGACCCCAGGATGGGGGGGTCTGAGCCTCGGAGCTCACAGGGCTCGCAGGCCAGTTTTGGTCAGCCGCAGGAAAGGCGGTGTTACGCTTGCGATGGTCGGGGACATCTTTCTAGAGATTGTCCGACCCGACGTGCTGCTGAGAGGGAGCCGGTCGATGGGCCGCCTTGGCAGAGGCAGCATCTCGAGCAAGGAGGTCCGCATGGCGGCGGACGTGGCGTCGGAGCTGGTGCAGCGGGAGGCGGTGGTAGACAGTACCAGTTGCCACCACCCCCACCCCCAGGTGGTCCACACCAAGCTCAGGGAGCTGGTGGTCGAGAGCGAGGACAGCTGCATGCCCTGGAGGTTGTTGACCCAGAGGCACCACAGATGGATAGAGGTACGCCTTGTGTCTTTTCTACTTACTGCAGTAGTTTGTCAGACACTGTTTAGCGGTACTCTTTCCTTTCGTTGCTTGCTCGAGTTTTGTTCAGGGTGTTGGTAAGACCCTGAGTGGTTGTTGCTGGTGGGCTCGCTGGTGTGTGAGACCCAGTTGAGAGTTCAGTCGCTTTCCTTGTGCTTAGGGCTTTTCAGGGACAAAAAGTTCTAAGGGGGGGAGGATGTAGGGACTCGGGGTTTTGGCCCTGTCAGACTTTGGAATATTTCTACGAATAATTCCAGAGCTAGGCGCGAAGACGGCGTGCGATTCCGAGGCCCGGTGTGCTCGGAATTAATTTTATAAAAATATTAAGTATTTTTATACTATGCACGTGGCGGGGGTGTGATATCTCCTAAACGGTAGCTCAGAACGGGAATCTGAGGGCACAGTTGCGTCCGGAACGTTCCGTTTACCCTAGGCGGGGTATAAACTTTGCGGGCGCGGGCTTGCGGTGAGAAACGCCACCAGGGGCGTTTCCGTAAATAAGTGGCAAGTTTGTGTGCGAGCGTCGGCTCAAATAACTTCTGAACGGAGTCTCGGATGGAAAATCTGAGACCGCCGTTGCGTTCAGAACGGCGCGTTTACCCTAGGGGTGACCTTACTTTTGTTCGTATCGGGCGTCGGGTCCGAGGCGAGTTTGGCGCCGGCGGGCGGCTGATATAAATATCAGCGCCCCCCCCCCCTTTTTAATCGTTCTTCGTCGTTCTTCGCCGTTCTTCGCCGCCACTCCGCCGAATCGAGCAAACGGAGCGCCCACGAGCTCAGAATTCGACGGCGGACGTTCCAGGAGCGCGCAACGGAAGCTCTGGAGCGTAGATCTGAGGCAGAACGTCGGCGTTTCGCCCGCGAGGTAGGCGGTTTGAGTTTTACAATCCCGGATCCCATTTTTGTGTTGTTTTTCTTCAAATTTTCATATGGGTTGTATAGTTTGGGTCCCGAGCTTTCCAAAACATGTTTCGGATCTGAATTTGGAGCACCGGGGTGCTCTCGGTGGCTCCCGGAAGTTTTCCGGCGAAAACCCGATTTTCCGGCGGTGGCCATGGCGGAATCCGGCGACGGCGCGGCGGCGCGGCGGCGGTTTCCGGCGGCGGCGGCAGCGGCGCGGCGGAGTCCGGCGGCGGCGCGGTTGTTTCCGGCGACCCTGCGGTGGTCCGGCCAGTTTGTTCCGGGGGTTCTTTAAACCCCCGTAACTCGCAAACCGTAACTCCGATTTGCGAGCCGTTTGCAGCGACGCGCTCCTTGCGTCGAGACGGACCTTTTGAAATCACCTTGAGAATTTTATGGTTCGGGATCGTGGCCCAGGAGTTAGAAACGTCGTATAAAATAATATTATTTTATTATTTTACGACTTCGGGCCGTTGTAACTTCTACCCGGAGCGTCCGATTGACGTGCCGTCAGTGGCGTTGTGACCCTGATGGTACGACAGACTTTTTGAGATGGTTTCCGGGTGTTGGGACTGAGAACGGGGTGCGGGCCCCATGAGGCCGGGTTTTGGCGTTTGCGGAGAAACGCAGCTTTTACACCAGGAGTCCGATTTTGGCGGATGAAAAGTCAATCCTGTGTGTTTTTCCGAGAAGATCGCAATGGCGCGATCCGTTCGACGAGTTTCGAAATCCAGGCGTGGGCCCCACCCGAGCCGGCCTTCGGTGAATAGTACCTTTTTCATCGGGTGTCCGTTTTGGGCGAGCGAGTAGTCGATTCCGCTTGTTTTTCCGAGGGGATCGTCGTGGTGTGATCCGCCCGATGGTTTTCGGGATCGTTGTGTGGGCCCCGCACGAGCTAGCTACGGTGAATAGTGTCGTTTTCACCGGTGCTCCGTTTCGGGCGAGTAAATAGCCTATCCTGCGTGTTTTTCCGCGTGGAACGCGATGGTGGCCTCAGTTTTGGCTTCGGAGGTGCGCAGTGTGGCTTTGGGGCGAGTCGCTCGGGTTAGCGATGTTTGGACCAGCAGTGGTTGAGGGTTCTCCCTTGGTTCGTTCCTACGAGGGTTCGTGTGGTATCACAACCTTCGTATGGGTTTGTGATCCTCTCGATGGGATGTATAAACTGTTAGAGTTGTGGTATCCCTCCGGTGGGCCCGGAGTGGATCCTCTAGCATCTTTACCCTAGATCGGGTTCTTGGTATCGCTGTGACCACTTATTCACAGGCAGCGATCCCCTATCTAGCAGGTTAACCCCGTAGGGTTTGCGGCATCATCGGGAATATGATCCCCTACGCGGTGGGTCGTTCATAGTAGGGTTGTGGCATCGTCGGGTTTACGATCCCCTACTCAGCATGATGTTTATAGTAGGGTTGCGACATCGTTGGTTATACGATCCCCTACTCAGTGCTTGGTGTCGGTAGGGCTGCGGTATCGTTGGTTATGCGATCCCCTACTCAGCGCGTGGTTTCGGTAGGGTTGTGGCATCGTCGGTTCGATCCCCTCCATCGCGAGTTATCCCAGATAGGGTTCCAGTATCATCGTGACCATCTTTATATGGACGATGATCCTCTATCTGAGTGTGAAGCTTCTGTCGAGTGCAGATCGGGTTGTGGTATCCCCCACCGGATCCTGGGTGTGATCCCCTATCTGTGAGAACTACGTATGCCAGATCGGGTCGTGGTATCCCCCAGCGGACCCTGGGAGTGATCCTCTATCTGTGAGTTACGTATACCGGAGTGGGTCTTGGTATCCCCTAGCGGACCCTAGCGGCGATCCCCTCTCCGAGGAGTTTGGTGGTTATGTTGTTTCAGCGATGTTTCCTCAGTGATGTTATCCGATGAGCGTGGTCTCTCGGGTGAGCGTCTGTGATGTTTGCGAGTAACCCGATGGAGTGTATCTCTCGGATGAGTGTCATCTGGTATGACAGTGTTCGTGGTGTACTCTCCTGGTTGTGGACAGTTGCTGGTGATGAGGTCGGTACCTCTTGTGGCTTTGTGGCGTGAGCTGTGTATATCTGGATTGTTCAAGGTGTATGTATGGGCATACACCTGAGCTGAGCTGACTAGTTTTGTTTAGCCGAGGATGGTCACGAGATGGAGTTTCTCTCTCGTCTGGGTTCCCTCTGGCTGGGTTGAGCGGACTGTTGCCTTTCAGTTGCTCCCTTGGGTTTTGGGTTTTTGGGGTGCCTACTGAGTATGTTTATACTCACCCCTGCACGAGCTTTGCCCGCACATGTTTGTTTCTTGTGCAGACCACAGGCCTTTTGACGGAGTCCCAGGAGGACCCGGAGCAGGTGGAGCTTAGTGAGTGAGTTGACTGGGGTGTTTATCGGAGCTGTGTCGAGGGAGCTTTCCGGCGGGTGTTTGTGGCAGCGTTCCCCTTCTTCAGAGCAGGTTGGACGCGCTTTGTAGTTTTCTTTTGGTGGGACCTGTTTTGCCCTTTGTACTTTCGCTGTTGCTCTCTGGTTGTGGGATAGTGTATGCATGCATTTACTTTTCAGTTTCTATATCTCTGCACTGTTGCATGGAGGTGTTTGTGGGTGCGTGTGTACAGGTACCTTAGGCTAATGCCTCCCATGTGTGTGATAGCCTACTCGGCGCTGGTCGCCAGCCCCTGGCCTATTGGAGGCGAGCTTGGGGAGTCGCGGCTCGAGCCCCGTTGGGTCGGGTCGTGACAATATTTTATTTAAATAAAACTATTAATAGAAATAATTTAGGATGGTTCGTGAAGAGTTTTTCAATTCCAAAAGAATATCCCATGGGAGTGTCAAACCGGTTGTGTTAAAAGGCCCACTGTCATAATATTACCCCATGTCAGGACAAAAGTACCTAGTTGGAGTTGTTTCCACTTGGTACATATGTCCCATATCCACATACCCTTATATTATACAGACCAAGATATATTTCTTAAAATATACTAACTCTATCCTTTTTCATAATTCAAAACTATATTCATATAATTTTTCTTATCCTTATACTTTTCCCTATACATGTCCTCATTTTTCAAAATATGGTTCTCTCTTCCAATATTATGAAGAATAAGTAAATCATTACTCCTATACCAAAAATATAGTTTATTTCTTTTTATACATGAAAATTGAATATCATTTGTGAAATACATAAAACATTAAAAAAAAATAGATGCCCAAATATTGTACCAGTCTAGTGACTTTGGAAACATGGAATCACAAAAAATCAAACACAAGTGAGCAACATTATCTTATACTATGTTCTTCATGACTATCACCCCTCTTAGACACATCAAACACAATACATATCTTTAAAACTATGGGAAGGAAATACAGTAATGGTTTAGATTGTATTATTTGCAAGGATAAACAAGGGAGGCGTATAAGAATAAACATGAGTATAGTAGTACAAAAACATGATCATGCATATAGAAAATCATACCCTATATATAAAATATAATATGTATGAAACATGGAATAAATCTTGGCTATTCATATGACCTTAATCATAAGGAAATAAATAAGATAATCCATGAATGAATAATACATGAATAAAACAAGGAATTTTTGAAGACACATAAGCATATAATATGATTTCTATAGTAGCTAAAAAATCACTACCAAGATCATCTTTGTAGTAAGGGTTCATTCCCCATTCTATTTTTGTATTCATGGTTCACTCACATGGACATCTTAGTAGTAAAGGTTAATTCTCAATACCATCTTAGTCTATCCCATTAGATATACATAATTTCTTATTGAATTGGAGGAAGATATATGTCCCACTCATGTCATTGTTAAATAATACATACATCTACAACAAGATAATAAATAATTATATCATATCCCATGATATGAAATTGGTATTATAATCATTTATGAATATCATAACCATTTAAAAAATATATCTTCCAAAATCATTTCATCATAAACATAACACGTGAAATAAGTTGGTTTCAAAATCATATAACCCTTGAAATAGAATGGGGTTTCATCAAAATAATTCTATCAAAATTATCCATTTAAAAAAATAATTTGAATGAAATCACTAATTTATATCCACAGGATGGAATGTGTGACACCACTAGACTTCATCGAATATGGGAAATAATTTTTAATGTTTTTGAAATAAATTTCTTAAGGAAAATATACTTTATTAATTTAAAAACTATTTTTAAAACATAAAACATTTTGAATCCTTTATCCTTGAATATTGACTTGAAACATATAAAAAATAAATTGGAAAATAAAAAAAGTTTTTAAAATATTTTTACATTGAGAATTTTCTTGAAGGAACTGTTGATAAAAATATAGAAATCATTTTTAAAAAACATGGTTTTTTAATACATTTGATTTCCAAGAGAAGTGAGAGACAACCACATTTTAATTAAAAAAATATATTTTTTTCCGAATAATGGAAACATGGTAAAAATACATGATCATATATTAGATAAATAATTTATAATAAAATTCATGATTTATAATGAGATCTGGATAATGATATTTCATAAACTGAATTATAATCATAAACTATCTCAAAAAACCGATGAGATTGTTTAAATAAACCATTTTCACATGGTAAGATGGGAAAAACCTTCCATATATGAAAATAAATTTACATGAAGCATAAAATATTATGAAATGAAGTATATTCATTATATAACATGTGAAATATACATTTATACTCCTCAAAAAATATAGGTGTATAGAGAAACATGTTCCTCAATGAAGGAAAATTGGGAAATTACTATCATAGCGATTTGGAATGTTTTGAAATATAAACCCCATGAAAGTAAGAACATAAAATGGATAAGTGAATACTAATAACATTATGTATAAATAATATATTATAAATTCATGTGTGCTACATAAATAACACAAAATATGTGAGTAATGACTAAGGCAAATATCTTGTAGAAAAAAAAGAGATGAAATTCCATTACCTTCGGTCTTGAATCTCGTCATACCTATTCAAACCACCAATATAATAAATATAAAAATATTTTAAATATTTTATAGTACAACATTATTTTATATAATACCAAATATGGTTTTATAATTATGTTTCATTACCCTCATTTTAACAATCATATGTTAAGGATTATCTTTGTGTAATATCCCCTTTCATCTTTGCATGTGTCTTAATTTGTTATATCATTGATCCAAATAATTATATCATGATTAAAGAATTTAAAACCCAATAAGAATATAATTTATATTAAGAATATTTTTATAATAATATTATATTGAATATAGAAGTATGAAACAAAATACACCGATCCTGGAGACGTTAATCCGTAAAAATGCATGAATGTTGATTCTGTTTTAATTGTCGTATTGAATTAAATAACAAATTTGAAATATATGTATATAATATATTTCAATTAACATTTTAAGGTTATATATATCATATAATTTCACTAACTTCATATTTAATCAATTCTACATAGTGTGTGAATGAATCACATTGTTTTTAGGGTGTCATAGTCCACACTTCCTTAAACGAATTTATCATATTTACGCCAAATAGAAAGTAAAAATATGTGTGTTTTAAAATTAATACATTATAATAATGTAATAATAAATATTATATTTGAAATATATAAACACACATTCCCTAATAATTTCCAACATTAGTGGTGTCAAAGGAAAAATGAACAATCATCGTTTATTGAGGCGATTGTTCGCCGTACATGTGAATAGTAAGTTTGTTAGTAACTAGATAGAGGTGTGTGTAACTGTATGTAGATCACATTGAAAAACACCATACTAGAATATTTAGGATATTTTTTTATTATAAAATCATGGAATAATGTGATTGGATGGTTTGGAGGAAGAACATAAATGAAAGGGGTTTGAGTGAAGACATTACCTCATAATCATTTAACTCATTTTTGTTTATGCCAAAAGGATTCAATGGGTTACTTTCTATCTATATGGAGGCTTATAAAAAGAACGGAGTGATGTTGGGAAATGTATTGGAAATATATTTTGAAAAACTAAGTTGTTTTAAATGTGTGAGGAAGAAGGATAGGTGGTGGCCTTTTAGAATTAAGGAAGAGTTGCACTCTTATAAATATTCGATAGCAAAATTGCACCCATGTTTTTGTTGTTGAAATGGGATAAAATAATTATACAAATAAAACAAAACATATTATTGGGTGGTATATAGAAACAAAATATATTCTAGACAAGATTATAGGTTGTTATTATCTTTATGGTTATGGTTTAGTCCCTTATTAATCATAATTTAACCTTAATTGTTGGATTTTTTTTTCATTTTCACTAATATTTTTGGTAAAAAAATAAATTTAAATTTATTATAAAATATAAATTATGATTATTAAAAATAGGAAATACATTTTTTAAAATTATAATAATAAAATTGGTAGAGATTAATTTGAAAATAATATTATAATGGTGTTGAAAATCCAGATTTTTGTAGTAAAATATTCAGAAGATTGCTATGTTTTTATAGACAATTTAAAAGTGAAATTGATCTAAATGGCCTAATTATTATTAATTTATACAAAAATGATCTAAAAAATATTTTAAACAAAATTATATTATAATTTATCATTATTAATTTATTTTAATAAAATGCAGTTTTGAATTAAAATCCCTTAATTTTCACTATTCATTCAAAAATGTTGTTTCTCATAAAAATAACAAAAATCACCCAATTGTAATTTCAAAATTATGAATTAAAAATTGATTTTTCTTTTATCAAATTAAATTTCTATGTTTTTCAGATATTAAATTTATAATTTTTCATATAAGGACATTAAAAGGAGTTCATTTGAGAAAATTGTATTTTTTAACTAATAAGGACATTACCAAAAATTATATATTTCATTATAAATATGTCTTATTTGTATATAATACTTATAAAAAAATATTTTAAAAGTTGTTATTACTATTCATATATCTATGTTTAACAACTAGTTTATATTTATCTCATTTAAATAATTATAACAGTAATGTGATGTTTCACGTATCATATGCCATGTTTATGATTCATGTAACCAACATCAATTCAATTTTCCATATAATATATGTTGTGTAGTTTCAAGGTGAAAGGAATGTTTGACTTAGTTCATTGTAAGAAAAAAATAAAAATGAAATTTATTCGCGACCAAATTTCTAATTATAACTCAAGGGGTTACATTTTATGTTTTTCCTATAATATTATCATGTGAATTGGTGGACCAACTCTTCTCAAAGAATTATCTTACTTTGATCATTGAATATGGACCATGATATTTTTATCATATGATAAAATACATTCTCACTCATTTTAAACCTCATTTCATAAATTGATAAATATTTAGTACAATGAATGAATTTTTCTGTTTGCCTCCATAGATTCTCATTGATATTTTAACACCCTTACATTTTAGAAAAGAATTAGATATTATGAAATATACACATTACTGAAATTTGATAAACTGAAAAATATTATTACAACACCATAATAACCTACCCATTAAATTGGTTCATATTAATAGTGACAACTAAATATTATAGTCCTATATATATATATATTATACTCAATATAATTTTTTTGATTAAATATTATAAAATAATCAGTCAACATATAGAAAACTAATTATAATTTTCCATGAAAAACGTTTTCTTCAATGAATTGTTTTCTTCAAAAATAATATAATTATATTTATATCATTTAGAAAATATAATTCAAAAAATGAAATCCAATTTTTGAATCTCAATTCCAGAATTAAAATATGGTGATTTTATTTTATTTTTTTAAAAATATTGAAATATCTGTCAATAGTGAAAAATAAACAAAATTCAACTACATTAATTTATTTTGAATATAAAATCAATTTAAGATACCAATTATGATTTTCATTTTAGTTTATTTAAAAGAGTAATTTTTTAGTTATACATAATCTGATATTAAAGATGCAACTTCATCTTAGGGTGTGATGATTCATCTTGATTAATTCCTTTGTTACATCTACTAGTAGGGGTAATTATTCATTCACTAATTCTTTCCATGATATTTGAATCCATTTGGACGCATGGCCCATTTATTTGACATTTAGTTCATTTTAATCCCTTTTTTCTATCATGTTTTGGGTTCAATCTTCACCCACACCTTTTAAAATAGTTTCTTTGTTTTTCTCTCAATAAAAGGGATCATGACCCTCAACCTATTCAAATATAGTATATGTTTTTTGTTATTTAAAAAAAATTCTTTTGAAAACTAATTTATAGTTTGTAATGATTCTCCATTTTAATTGATTAAAACAACCTATAATGAGAAAATTTCTATAAAAATTAATATAATATATAAATATTAAAATTTATTGGAATTTATATAATTATAATTACTATTCATTATGTTAATATGACATCACATCATGTTTGAAAAATTCAGTTCATTAAAAAATCACATTTTCATCCTATTGGTGTGTTAAATTTTATATTCAATTATTCAAATTGGAGAATTAAATTTGATAAAATGGATTATATATTTATAATTAGTATCATATATATTATATTTCATGGAATACTTAATATCCTATCATAATGAATATATGAAACACAATAAATTATTCTAGACATTACAGTGACAATGTTTTTTACTGAGGGTTAATGTAAAAAATATTTTGGTTAAAAAGACCTCAGAAAATTTCAAATAATTATATATAGAAGTTTTTAGTTTTTATATTATACTTTTTTGTGTAAATATTTATATTTGATCATTGTGGGATCTGAAAAAATTTGGTATACGTTTTTATTTTAGAAATTTTTAATTATGTCCTCTCTTTTGCTAACAAATCAACACCGACAGTCCAATTCCCATAACACATCTCTAACCTTTTAAATCTTCTATGACCATACGAAATATCTTCCTAACTTACATCTATACATCATTGAACACTTTTACAATTTCAAAAAACCACATGTGATGGATTTTGGTTCAAACATAATGTGATCTCCCAAAGAAGAGTTATTTTACCTAACTAAACGTATTTTTTTTCCCAAATCCTAAAAATGTTTTTTTGACCATATTAATGTATGAAAATAAATATATTACATATAAATAGAATTTATAATGATAGTGGAATAACCTATATATTTATACTATTTAATGAAATTGGAAACAAATTCATTATTCAAGTGTACAGTGGGCTACCTAGAAATGAACCAATGTAATTCATTTTATATAATATCCTGTAAAAAATTTTAAAAATTAATTAAATTATTTTAATATATAATTTTCAAGTGATATTTAAGAAATTAAAAATATTACATAATTTTTTCAATTCTATTCACTTAAAAGAGATAACATCATTTATGCATATGTGTGGACAAGTGCCTCTACAAAGTGATGTGATTCATTTTTCATCTCCACATCACATGGATGGTATATATAATTGAATTTTAATTAATAATAAAATATTTATGATTATTTTATCTTTATTAAATGATAAAAAATATATAAATACATTCAATAGTGATCTTTGAAAAAAATAAATGTTACTCATGTATAATTACACTATATAATCTCCATTTTAAAAATTTCATTAATTTTTATTACCATTATTATATGTTTTCCTAAATGTATTTCTAATTGATAATAAGGATTGGGTTTTTATTTATTATTATTCATAATATGATATAATAAATACTTATTAGACCATTTTCAACATATCGATATATTTTTGACATGGAAGTTGAACACTTTTAAAACAGTTAATGTTAACATAAAAGATTAAATAATTTTTTATAGAGTAAAAATAGATAATATATAATTAATTATAATTTTCTGAAAGGTTTTTATTAATATAAATAACTTATATCTATTTATTATTAAGGATAATGATGAAAAATGAGATTATTTGGATAGAAGGTAATGAACACTTTAACGGACAACCACATTTTAATGATTTATTTTCCAAATCATCCTTTCTTATGTCCATATTCACAAAATTAATTTGGCATTAATTTTCATGTAAATAGTATAATTAATGTAATTTTTTCTATCCCCATTTGTTTTTTATAAATGTTTTCAAAAAATTAATGCATTGGGTAATTTATCACTTTCTTTACAAATGACAATATGAATATTCTTTTCTAATGTATACAATAACAATAATATTTCCACTACAATAACCGTAATGTAAATTATCTATTCTGGTAAATATTTTATTTTTTATTTAAATGAAAAAAATAATTCTCATTATATATATATATTTATTTATATTGGACATTTATTTACAAAGGAAAAGGGTATTTTGATATCTGTAAGATTATTTTTTAAGATTCTAAAATTGATGTTCATAGGTTTAATGATGAAAATGTCAAATTAAAAAGTTTTATATTCAAAATGTAGTCAATGAAAATTATTTATGATAATAGTTGTGGGTGATATAGAATATAAAACCATTATATATCAATTATATCTCATGAAATGATCGTATTAGCCTCATTATGGGTCGTGATATGCCTGGTTGAGCACATTATGATATGAAAGGTGAGCCCATTATAAAAATAAAATAAATGGATTAATGATTATTTTTTATGGAGTATTTTAATTGTAGTTTATCTTAGGGTTATTATAATTTTTAATGATTATATGAATAAATATTCAAGTAATTTTACTGAATTTTTATTCTTGGTAATGAGTTTTCATGGAATTTGATTAATTCCACAAGGTATGATAAGTGATCATTTTTAAAATAAATGTTGGACCCTATACGTTATATATATTTTTTTAATCACAAATAATATCAATCTACATATTCTACTATTTCATTCCATTTAATATCTTTATCTAAATCAATTATGTCATACAGAACAATATATTTCAATAAGTCAATAACCTGTATTTATGAATCAATTTGTTTACAAGTGTATTTTTACATGTATTTTTATATATCACTTAATATAGTAGTGTTGTGTGTAATACATACACTTCATAAGTTTCTTAGGGTTCCTGAAACCGATGTTCATCACCCCGATGTTCGACAGACCAATGTTCGACACACCGATGTATGACAAACCGATGTTCGACACAATGATGTTTGACACACTGATGTTAGACACACTAAAGTTCGACACGCAAATGTTCGACACACCGATGTTCGACACACCGATGTTCCACACACCGATGTTCGACACACCGATGTTTGACTCACCAATATACAACACACTGATGTTCTACACACTGATGGTCAACACACCTATGTTCGACCAACTGATGTTCGACACACCGATGTTTGACACACCGATGTTCGACACACCGACGATGGCAGACCGATGACAACCCAATGCTGACAGACCGATGCTAACACACCGATTCTGAAAGGCCAATGCTAACACGCTGATCCTAACAGACCAATCGTTACACATCGATGTTCACAACACCAATGATGACAGATCGGTGACACACCGATGCTAATAGATAGATGAGGACAGACCGATGTAGATGACTCACCGATATTCATGAATAACTATTTCAAATTAATTTATTAAAATTTATTTCTATCTGTCATCTTTAGAAAATTAATGTTTCTAACATTATTAAATGTTTTCTATTGGATTATCCATAGGTAGTATGAGGTAGATGAACGTGTGAAGATTTCTATTCCTACTAGACCTTGATATATAAAATGATAACAAGCTCGACCTTAAAATCTCTCTCAGAACCATAAATAAAAACAAAAAGGTAGGTTGTAGAAATATGAAACATATTGAAAATAGTAGAACTTGAATCCCGAGTACACAAGAAGTTTAATATTGCAAGAAAAAACCCGCTGAAGCTTGTTGAACATCCTTACATCAAATAGCTGAACATTTACACATCTGTAAGCTAGAATCATAGAGATTGGGATACTTTGTTCTGAATCCAACTTCTAAAATACGGATCAGATATCATCTTCTCTACATCCATTGAGTCCAGAGAATTACTGCACAACACACAAATATTTATAAACTCTATTATTCTTTTATAACTCGGTTGTGATCTTGGGGTTACTTTTTGAGCAGAGTGTGCATCTGTTTGTGTCACTTAAACTGTCTCCTGATCATAACTACAAGATACTAAAATATCCTCACACTCAATCCCTTTTTTACTCTTGTATCCCTTGTAGAACTTTAGAAGACATCATGTGGGATCTATTTGTTAGTTATCCCACGAATAACTGTGGTAGAGGTCATGTGTAACCTAGAGAACCCTGTGTGCTATTGTGAACCCCGATCGTGGGTTTGGATCAAAGTTTTATTAATATAAACTTCTTAGTGGACTGTAATAATCAAGTGGATAGGACTAAGTCTTAGTTTGAGATTGAAACTATTTTTTTATCTGCTTTTTATTTTGTCTTTTATTTTAATATGATATGTGTTTCAATCATTTCACCATAAGATAAACCAATCTATGATAGTTAGTTTATCATGTTTTTAAATATGTTTTGATTCAGTACATCAGTTTCTAAATTTTGACAAGTCAAAAGATTTGTAAAGCTGAGAACTAGTCAATCTTCTGAGAAATAAATAGAACATTCTGGAATTTTTTAAATTCGCTACCAATGGACTTTGATTACATTAATCGGGGGTGTTCTTTTCAATTATCATTTTTAACAGAAATTCTTATAGACACTCAATTCACTGCGCTATTGAGTTATTTACTCTGACCAACATTTTGAATCAAAGAGTTGAAAGTTATTGTAGTTTTTCAAATCTTGTCAACTCTGATTATAGTTGTTTTTCAAGGATCTCAAAATTTCTATTATTTCTAAATTTTTATCTTTTTGAAATTCATTTACAATCTGTATCAAAAATAATAGATTAGAAGGGAATGCTACCAACATATCACCTTTCATTAATATAAATAATTATGCTAAGTGGAATCTTAAAATGAATATACATTTAAAAAGCATGGGATTTAAAATCTGGACAGCTATTGAAAGTAAATATGCAATTCCAAAAACTGCTAGAAACACTTTACATGAACCTACCAAGACTGCCTATAACAATAGTTGTAAAGAAATGAATACACTATACTATGCACTAGGAGATGAAGAGTTTAATTGTATCTCTAATTGTAAAAATGCACATGCTATTTGGGACACTCTGTCTGCTTCTCATGAGGGAACATCTAATGTTAAAAATATTAGATTAAATACTTATACTATTAAATATGATAGCATTAGAATGAATCCTGATGAGTCTATTTTTAATATATATCTCAGGTTAAATGAAAATGTGAAAACCATTATTTCATTAGAAGTGAAGTAAAATCCAAAGAGAAGATTATGAGGATTCATCAATTCTTACCAAAAATATGGCGTGAAACAACTATGCCTAATAGGGAATCATGTGATATTGATAAAATTACAGTGATGGAATTGATTTGAATATTAATGAGGTATGAAGAAGAATTGAAAGTAAATCAAGAAGAGGATGAACCAAAATGATACCCTATAACATTCAAAACAACTACATCTAAAAGTAAATACAAGGAGAAAGTTCAAGCTATTATTTAAAGATCTAGAAAGGATTACATAGCTTCAAAAAGTGATGAAGAAATAGCCTAGTTGGCTAGAAGATTAAATAAATTTTAGAGGAAAAAGATGTTTTTTAGAAAGACCAATTACCAAGGAACATATATTAACAAGGGAAATTGGAAAAAGGATTGGAAGAGAAATGATATGTCAGAAGAGATAATAATTTACGAATGTAAATGGAAAGAACATGTCAATGCTAACAATAAAAAGATGAAATACAGAAAAAGAAGAATGAAAACACGGATAGAAGTATAAGAAAGAAATGAAGGCCACCTGGAGTGCCTCCAATGACAACTCAAGTGAATCTGCCTATTCTCAAAATGAGAAGGATTATATTGCTAATATGTGTTTTATGACAAACACAACTGAGGAAACCATAGACTCTCTGGTACATAATTCTTATTATTCTGAAGGTGAGAATGAGAATATGACAAATGATGGATTATTAGAATATAGAAACATGCTAGAAGAAACATGAAATGAGATGAAAGATAAGTATAACTCTATGAAGAAACAACATGCTCTTATTGTGACTGTTAACTTTAAACATACAACTGAAAAACGGAAAAATTATCAACTGCACATGGAGAACAATGAGTTAAAAATGTCTAATGATAAATTGAAGAAGTACTAAGAAATGTTTACTAATGGGAAAAATTGTCTTACTCAAATGCATGGAAAACAAATATCTCCAAAGTATACTTCTAGGATACGATATCAACCAGGTTAAGGGAATTTATCCCAATAGCATTTTTTAACCAAATCTGGAAAATGTGCCACCACATTCAAAGCCCAAAATTTTATAGCATGTTCCAGTTCCCAGAATTCTTTTACAACATCGAATTATTCATGACCAAACCTAGTTTATTTTGCAAACACCCTATATTATGCATATAAGAAACCCATGAGACAGATGTGGATTCCTAAAGCTTATGGCACTAATGTATGTGGAACCAATGAAATATGGGTACCCAAGTCGTTTAATGGATGAACTGTTTTGTAGGTAAGCTGCCTAAGGATCTCTTGTAAAAATCTGTGGTACTTGAATAGTGGTTGTTCAGGTCATATGAAATAGGATATTCCATTATTTAAAAGTATTATTATGATTTATAGAGTACATGTTACATTTAGTGACAATAGTAAAGGAAATATCATCGGCCTAGGCTAGATTGGTAACCCTAACTCTATTTCAATTTAAAAACTATTGTATATTGATGGATTAAAGTATAACCATCTCAACATTTCTAAATTGTGTGATGATGGATTATATGTTAAATTTAAAAAATTATTCATGCCATTTTTTTACACCATGAATAACTTAGTATTTACTTCTTTTAGAAATGATAATGTATATGATATAAATCTAGACACACTAGCCTCACAAAATATATCTTGTTTAAATTCCTCTCACAAAGAGTCTTGGCTCTAGAATAGACGACTAGGATATTGCAATATACACTCTCTTAAGATTTTAACTAGAAAGGGTTTTCTTAAAGACTTACCCAAATTAGAGTTTCCAGAAAATAAAGTATGTAATCCCTGTCAAAAAGGAAAGCAACATAAAGTCTCTTTCAAACCAAATAAAGATGTTACTAATTCTCAATCCCATGATCTGATTCACATAAAATTATTTAGACCATATAGAGTTTTGAGTCTCAATGGGAATCACAATGTTTATGTTCTTGTAGATGATTTCTCTAGGTACAGATGCACCTTTTTTCTAGCTCACAAGAGTGATGATTGTTCACAATTAACCTATTATACTAGAACTGTAGAAAATCTCGATGGACATAAGATTAAATCCTTAAGAAGTTATCATGGCCGTGAGTTTAGAAATCAAGATTTTGAAGCTATTTTCTCACCCAATTGATATAATCATAATTTCTCTACTCCCAGGACACCTCAATCAAATGGTGTGGTAGAAATAAGAAATAGAACCTTATAGGAAATTGGTCGAACAAAACTTAACGAATATGACATACCAATTTATTTCTGGGCTGAAGTTGTTAATACAACTTGTTACATAATAAAAAGAGTCTTAATTAGACCCATACTAAAGAAAACTCCTTATGAGTTGTGGAATAATAGGAAACCCAAAGTCTATTATTTTAAAGTGTGTGAATGTAATGTTTATATTATATTGACTAACGATAATTTAATAAATTTTCCTCCAAAAGTGATGAATGAATATTTCTTGGATATTATTAATCAAGCAAAGCCTATAGTCTCTTTAATAGGAAAACCAAATGTTTGGAGGAATATATACCTATAAAGTTTGATAAATCAGATCCACATGAGGCCATGACCTCACTATAAAATATTAAAGAGGATATTTACAATATACACATTAATGATAAAACCTCAAATCATCATTTGAAGGAATCTGTGAAATCATCCAGTTCTAGAAATTCTCTAGATCCTAACTGTAATGAATCAGATCAACCTGTCCAACCTGAAATATCACGTCCTTTTCTAGACCAACTAGGTCCCTTAATAATCACCCCCTAGATGGTGGTGTTAGTGATTTAGATAGAAGAACATATACGAGAGGTTACTTTAGAAACAAGCTTGAACATAAATCCTTCTGGTCGCATCTTGAACCCAAAAATATCAATGATGTGATCAATGATGAATTTTGGGAAATGGCCATGCAAGAAAAAATTAATCAATTTGAAAGAAATAATGTTTGGAAACTTCAACATATACCAAAGGATACTTTGACCATAGGAACCAAATGTCCATTTTGAAATAAAGTAGATGAAGCTGGAAATATAGTTAGAAATAATGCTTGAATAGTTGCACAAATTTATAATCAAAAAGAGGGAATAGCTTATGAATAAACCTTTTCACCAGTAGCTAGAGTTGAAGCAATTAGAATGTTACTTCCCTATGCATCACACTTGAATTTTAAACATTATCAAATGGATGTAAAAGTGCATTATTAAATGGTTATATAATTGAGGATTATTTTGTTAAACAACCCCCAGGTTTTAAAAATCCACATTTTCCAAATCACATGTTCAAACTATGTAAAGCTTTATACGTTTTGAAATAAGCTCCAAGAGCTTTTTATGAAAGGTTGAGAAATTTTTTTATTTCTAAAGGATCTACAAAACTTCATAAAGATCCTACATTATTTGTAAAAATAATTTCAAAAAAAGTTTTTATAGACCAAATATATATAGATGATATTATTTTTAGATCTTTTAAAAACACTTAATGTAATTATTTTTCAAATATAATGCAAAGCTAGTTTGAATTGAGTTTAATTGGCGAACTTAAATATTTTATTGAATTATTAATATTTGAAAATAAAGAAGGTATTATTCTAAATCAAAGTATGTACACTTAATATCTTTTGAAAATAAATGGATTTGATAGCCTTAAGAGCAGTGAAACCCCTATGATTTCATCATGTATGTTTGATCTTGATGAAAATGGAAAATCAGTTGATCAAATAGCATAAAGAAGAATGATTGGGAGTTTGTTGTACTTAACTGCTAGTATGCCAGATATTAAGTTTAGTCTGTGTATGTGTGAAATATTTCAATCAAACCAAAAAGAGTCACATTTAAATACTATTAAAATAATTTTCAAATACCTCAATTGTACAACTAAATTTGTATTTTTCTATCCTAAATGACAACCTTTTGATTTAGTTAGCTATTAAGATGATGAATTTTATGCATGCATTTTATATATAAAGTGTTAATATAGAACATGTCACTTTTTGGGAAAGTCTCTAATTTAATGGTGCGGTAAAAAGAAAATTTTAGTTTCATTATCAACTGTTGAAGAAGAATACATTACTGCTAGTAGTTGATGTGGAAAAAAATTTCTTGATAATGTACATATTATTAGACTATGGATTTCAATTCAGGAATATCCCAATATACTGTGACAACACAAGTGATATTATCATTTATATGAATCCAATTTATCATTCTTGAAAAAGGCATATTGATATAAGACATCCCTTTTTGAGAGATCATCATAAAAAAGATGATATAACTCTTGTGTTTATTGGGACTGAGAATCATATTTTTTATATATTTACTAAACCCTTAAACTCTAAAAGAATGAGATACATTATATATGAATTAGTAATGATAAATCTCTAAATTCATGTCAAACAGATCCTTGAAAAAGATCCTGTGAAAGGAATCCAATGAAACTGATCCTTGAAACCGATCTTGTGAAACTGATCCTTGAAACTGATCTTGTGAAATCAATCCTTGAGACCGATCTTGTGAAACCGATCTTGTAAAACCGATCTTGTGAAACTGTTCCACAATACCAATCATGTAAAACCGATTCAATGACACCGATGTATTTAAGGACTCTTTTTTAATTATATCTATTTTAAATAAAACAATTTTTTTGTGTTCTTTTTTCCCCATTTAAAAATTATGATTTATGATTTACAATCCCAAAATGATATAATTAGTTTAATCCATACCAACCTTTCTACTTCCAACTTCCATAAAACCATTTACCCTTTGTCATTCTATCTCTCATCCCTCAACCTCTCAAATCCTTTGGAATCTGAACCCCCAAAAGAGAAAGGACCTAGTGCGCTATGGAAGAGCCATGAAAATATACATCGGCTAAATGTCAGAAGGGCGAGCCTAGTGGAACTGAAAAACAACTCTTTGAAAGCCGTTTGGATATAGCTAAGAAGGAAGTGTCTATAGAGTGACATCTATCAAGCAAGTCATTTTTATTGAGTGTTCTGGAATCTCAATGGTGGCTAAGCTCGTTCTCTAACAATGAAAGGCCTTATTACACCTAGTTAATACATGAGTTTTATTGACATTTGATGATATCCCTAGTTGAAACTAAGGAACCAAGGATGAATTTAACAGTAAAGGTAAAAGAAAAAGATTTTTCATCTAAGTAATTGGATGAATTCTTGGAGATGCCTCATGAAGGTGTCTATGGTGATTATCAATTTAATATTCCACCATCCTCTCATTTTTTCTCTTATGAAGATGCTCTCAAGAAGATAAATGGAAATGGAGAATCTAAGAGAAATATTTCAAGTGAATTTTATGGAAATGCAAGGTTAATTTTTATGTTTATATAACATGAAATCTTCCCAATACAGGGAGATTTCTCTATTATAAAGTATCAGGATGTATTCTCGATTTATCTTTTGAGAAAAGTAGAAAGGGATAATGTGTGTAGGTATCTGATGGTGCATGTCTTTTATATGATAAAGAAATCATAGATATAAACATGTTTATACTATCCCAGGATGATCTATACCATGTTAAAGATGATATGTTGTGTGGAAGTTGGAGATGAAGTGATAAGTGGATGTAGTGGTTTTTGTCTTCAAAAATATGTTTGTAAAAGGATGAAGATCTTCTAGAACTCATGAAAGAAATCATAGGTCGGAGATGAAGAAAGGCTGTAGAATGAATTCAGCCTAATTGACCATCCTACCAGACCAAAAGATCATGTTTATCCAAGCATCAAACCATGAGAGAAACCTGTTAATTTTGATGAGGAAGCTGAGACTGAAGTTCCAAGGGAAGAAGGATCTCCTTTTCGTGACATGATTGATCCTAATATTAGTGAAAGCCCCAATTATATGTCTTATGGATATTATAGTCCACCTTTGGGCTTATCCTCAAGATAACCTTTTTTAGGTGACGAGGATGAAGGAGAGACTGAGGATGCTAGAGATGAAGGACATGCGAGTAGATCAGATGGGGATTATTAGGATGATGATGATGATGATTAAGGGGGAAATGTTGATCATGTAAGATATTATTTTAAAGTGGGACAACATGTAGTTAACATATCTAGTGGGGAATTAGTAAATAGAGTTGATGATGGTGTTGGGACTATTGAACAGAAGGATACTGATCAAAGAGATGTTGGTAATGAGGAATGATCACCCCATCATAATGTTGAAAATCAAGAAATCATTCAGGAATTAAAAGAACATATAGCTAGTGGCCTTGAGGAAGAAGCTGAGGATCAGGTGCCTTAAATTGATGAAGTGCCTGGAGAAGTTGAAGTGGCTGGAGCACATGAAGAACCTCATTCTCAATTGATACAGTACCCAGAAATGTTATTATGGATAGAGGAAAAGATGAAGAAGTCGATCGAGATGATGTTGTTCCTAAGCCTCGGGGAAGAAGGATCAGGATTAACACTGTTGAGCCCAGAGACTGGACTTGTACTCGAGAATGTAATCATGATCCAGGATACATTCTTTTTGGGTTAAAATATGAATTTGATGAGGAGAGGGTGCCTCCTCCTCCTGCTCTAGAAGCCCAAGATGAATCTCAACCTATTGCACCTCTTCCACCAGTTTCACCTCTAGCAGTAGAGCCCGTAGCACATACCGTGCCTAGTGACTTTGTCACTAAGACCAATTTGGAGAAATTCAAAACTAGTATTTGTGTGTCTGTGAAATCCCTTGTTGGATCCAAAAGTGAATTCTCCACTTCAATAGCTATTTCGGATGCCAATTCAGCAAAGATTGCAAGGATGGTGAACCATGAGATTCAACCAAATCTCATTACTAAATTAGTAACCATCATTATACATAATACCTTGATAAGAGAGGAGATAATAATGATGATAAATGTGTTAAATTCTCTCACCTCTTTTTTCAAGACTTCATTTAGTAGTGTACTAGTAGTTCGTAAGAACATGGTGACTCTTCTACTAAGAGTATATCTGAATAAGTTGAAAGAGGAGCTTGACAAAATTACTACTGGCCCATCCAGTTCTAGGAGTGGGAAAGTTATTGTTTCTGATTTGGTATCTCTCATGGCTGTGATGAGAAAGGAATTCCAAAATCATCAGAGTGTTTTAGACAAAGAAAATCTTGAAAAGGTACATAGAAATATAGATATTATGTACAATATTTTACAGTAGTGAAAAAATGAATCTGCTACTTCTCAGAATGATATTGGAGAGAAGGTGGATAAGTAGTTAACTAAGATCTATACCAAGCATGATCTCATCAATATTATCATGTTTTTTGTTGAAAATATAAGAATTCCTCTATTCACATAATCTTTTATGAAGCAAGTTACTCAATTGAAAGAGTTTACCCCACAGCTGAATAAATATATTGAGAATAAGGATGACTTCAAAAAAGCTATGCAATATGGTGGTGAAATAATCAATGATTTCATCAACCTCCATAAGCCATATGACATGTCCAAGATGAAGCAATTATGGTTCCTTCTGCTACATCCATTGGTACATCCTCTCGACCTCCTACTCTAATGACTGTCTCTCAGGCACTTTTCCAGATTTGACCGGTCATTACAGAGAAATCTCCAAGTCACGTGTGGTCAGAGAGAAAGCCTAGCTGTGCAACAAATGTTCTTACAGGTGTTGTGTTTCCTGGTGTCATCTTCAGACCACCTCTTCCCTCTGCCACTCACAAACCATTTCATCCTACTCTGGAACCATTAGATAAAGTCATAGCCCCTGATAACCAAACCCTTCGTGATGGATTGTTTCGTTGATAGGGATTTTCATATTTTTATTCACTATACTCTTTTTATTCTTAATTGAACTCCTTTTTTATCTTATCTTTTTCCCTTTTTTATTTTATTATATTTATCTTCTTCCCATGTCCTTTTATTTTTTTCAATTCCCATAAGGGGGATAAAAGTCATACATTATTAATTTTAGAAGGAGAAATTCTTCCATAGGACACATGGAATATAGTCAACACAATCGATATACATTTATTAAGAGGGAGATTTTTTTAAAAAACTCAAACAAGGGAAAGCATTAGTTGTATTGAATAATCACATTTGATGAAGTATGTTATGTCCAATTATTTTTTATTATTTATATTTACATATATTTCATAATTTTTGTTTATCTAAAAGGGGGTTTTGGTTGGACCCTCTATGTTATAGTCATCTTCATAATCACAAATAATTTCAATCTACATATTTTACTATTTTATGCAATTTAATATCTCTATGTAAATAAATTATGTCATACAGAACAATATATTTCAATAAGTCAATAACTTATTTTTATGTATCAATAAGTTTAAAAGTGTATTTTTACATGTATTTTTGGATGCCACTTATTTTAGTAATGTTGTGTGTAAGGCAGACACTTCGTAAGTTTCTCAGAGTTCATGGCACCGATGTTCGACACAACTATGTTCAACAAACCAATGTTCAACACTTCGATGTTCAACAAATCGATGTTTGACACACCGATGATCGAAACACTGATGTTCGAAACACCGATGTTCGACACACCGATGTATGATACACCGATGATTACAGACCACCAAAAATCAGATGCTGACACACTGATGCTGAAAGACCGATGTTGACAGACCAATGCTGACACACTGATGCTGACACACCGATGCTGACACACTGATGAAGATAGACCAATGACACACCAAAACTAATAGACCAATGATGAAAGAATAATGGATATGGCTCACTGATAGAAATGAATAACCGATTCACATTTATTTATTCAAATTTATTTCTAATGGTCATATTTAGAAAAATTAATGTTTCTTATAGTATTTAATGATGTCTGTAGGAAAATATGTTGATAGTATGAGGTACATGCACATGGGGAGAGATTTATACCTACTAGCCCTTGAAGTTTAAAATAATTACAAGATCAGCCTAAAAATATCTCTCAAAACCCGCTAGAATAATGAAAAGGTAGGCTGTGCAAATATGTATGAAATTTCAAAAAGAAAAACTCAATGCTTGAGTACAGAAGAAGTTCAATATTACCAGAAGCAACCTGCTGAAGCATGCTGAACATCCTGACATCAAAGAGATGAACCTTTACACATATGGAAGATAAAATTAAAGGGATTTTAATACTCTGTTCTGAAACTAACTTCCATAAGAGGACTCAAATATCTTCATCTCTACATCCAATGAGTCCAGAGCTTTACTACACAACACAAAGAGATTTATATACTCTATTATTTTTTATAACTCTGTTGTGATCTTGTGTTTACTTTTGGAGCAGTGTGTGAATCTATTTGTGTCACTAACATGTCTCCTGAGCATAACTAGAGGATACCAATATATCCTCACACTCAATCCCTTTTTACTCTTGTATCCCACATAAAACTGTGGAGGAGATCCTCTGTGATTTGTTTGTTAGTATTCCCATGAATAACTGTCATTGTGGTCAAGGGAGACTGGGACAGAACTGTGTGCTATTTTGAACACTGATCCATGGTGTGGATTAAAATTTTACAAATATAAACTGCTTGGTGGTAGGTGATCCCCAAGTGAAGAGGACTAAGTCACAGCTTGAGACTGAACTTCTCATTGTTTTCTAATGTTTATTTTGCATTTTTTTTAATCTAACATGTGTTTAATTCATTTCACATTAAGATAAACTGAAATTTGATCGTTAGTTTAACATATGTTTATATCTATTTTGAATCAATATGTTATTTTCAAAATATTGACTAATCTTTAGATTGGTAAATCTGAGAACTAATCAATCTTCTGAGAAATTATTTAAACATTCATGACTTTTGTAAATTCAGTACAAACAAACTTGGATTAATTTAATTGGGGTGTTATTTTAAAGAAACATTTTTAATATTAATTTTTATAGATACTCAATTCACCTCCCTCTTGATTGATCTACTCCGACAAACAAGAAAGATTATTCTTTATTTTGATAAAAAAATGTGTCTTATGTAAGATTATTCATTGGTTCTTTTATTTTTCATTATACCAAAAGATTTATTAGTTTAATACCATATTCTATATTATTGTGCTCATCCAACATGTTTGAAATATTTTTCATAGAATTTAATTATTGGTAATACAATGTAATAAGTCCTAATGAATGTCATGACTAATTTTCAGGAAAATATATCATGTTTTTTAAAATATTATAATTATGGAAGAAAAAAGATACTTATGTTATGCATACACTTTTTAATTTGTGGGTTTTATTTGTATGATTAATAACTGAAATATTTAATAAAGTATACCAAAATTATCTTTGAGAATATATTTTTAGTTGTTATATAATTTCACTAGAATACGTAATGTTCTACTCCATGAAAATATAGTTGGTATCATAAAAATGTTTTAGATAAATTTAGTGGATTGAAATGTATTTGAGCTTATGTTAATAAAAATCTATAAAAATAAGGGATACTATTGTAATGAGAGGTATTGTTATTATATATAAATAAAAACTAGATTAATAGTATATGAAATGATGATTGATATATTTATATTTATTATCCACATAATATTTTTTATTCTTGTTTATTTCATATATTCATACAAACCATTATTGTTTGAGTATATTGATAGAACTAATTATAATAAAATTAATAATTCATGTGAAGGAAAATGTAATGGTTGGGTGAATAAGAAAACAAATATAATTAGAGGTGTTTGGAAAACTCTTTTGGTAATTCTTAACATGATTTATCATTTATGATTAAAAATATAAAACTATGTATATTTCCTACTGCCCATAATATGATAGAAATTTATCTACATGAATGTTCAGTTTGTAATGATAAATGAAAAATAATTCAATGCCTTATTTTTCAATTACGAGGGATGTATATCCAAAAAAATTGTTTTAATAATATATGTCAATAATATTTATGATGTAAATTAATGGACAATGAAATAACTTACAAATAAAAAAGGTACTGTTCAGTTAAAATTGTGATGATAATAAAAATTAACAAGTTATCAGTTGATTATTTTAAATATTGGGATTATAAGAGTTATGGACATATATTTCCTGAGGTTGAATCTCCTAAACAAGATCCTCATGTATTTAAAGATAAATGGATTGAAATTCTTACTACCATTACGCCAAATCATTTTTTCCTACTCATAACACGATATTTAGGAATAGAGTGGGAAAAATCACAATATCCAATACACACATTATAATGGATAAACTGATAATATGATCAAAAATATAAACCCAAAACACACTTTTAAGTAGAAAACATAAACTATATTCAAAATTAAAAACCTGAAGAACAAATAAACAAAAAATAAATCATGTAGGGAGAATGTCACATAAACAGCACCCTGCTAATAATGTGAACTACCCAAATAATCCTGCATCAAAATTTATAACGATAAAACAATTCCACCATTCACTGCTACAACAACATCACATAAACTCACCACCAGCATGCCATTGTCATCCATCCTTAATTTTGAAAACAAATCGATCCAATAAAGTAACAAAGATCACCTAGATCACTTGAATAGACAAGTATCATCCAAAAGTTGCAAGGAGGAACACCACCCAGAACAATTTGGGGATAAACCAAATCCAGATGTGCCTTCTTAGAATCAAATTAATAAAAGGATACCAAAATAATAATATGGAAAATTTTGGATATTTTTAGTGATGTTTAATTTTCTTATGAATCATAAAAGTATAAAATAAATTAATTGAAAACAACTTTTTGGTTTATATAATTTTCAATTTTAAATTATATTATTAATTAGGTTTGAAGAAAAATTAAATCATATTTTTCTATATTAATCAAATTTATTAAATTGTCATCATTTTTATATTAAATTATTTTAATAACATTATAAACATTTGGACATTTCTAATTTGAACCCCTGCATTCTTATCAGAACTATACGACTAACATAAAATTAATATTTTCCAAATATATATATTGAATTTGGAAAAGTGGATTCCATATTTGGTTGCATTTTAATTTATAATTTACAATAAGGACTAAATAATGTTTGAAAAAAATTAAAAGTTTATGATATAAAAATTAATTGTTGAATTTAATGTAAAATGGGTATACCACTGCGATAAACTAATAATAAAAGGGTAAAAACAAAGTATGAATTTATCCAAAACAAAATGGATCGCCACATATTTTCCCTTATAAAAATCGGATTTTTTATTAATTTTTTGGACAATTAATCATGAATTTATCTTATCTAATAAGTTATTTAATGAGATGGAAAAAATAAAACTTTCATCCATATAATTTCTATATAATGATTTTGGATAGGTACAATAAAAATATAGATACAATTATAAATATTATTTTTAAAGATAATTTATTTTTATCTATAATTATAAGAACCTATAAGTTTTTTAGATTAAATAATTATTAAAAATTCTTATGAGACACCAATATAGTAAATATTTAGTTAATAATCACCTAAATATTACCATATAATTTTTATAAGTGAAGTATATTGAACGAATTAATATATTACAATATTTTTGTATATCAATATATAATTATACATAGTTTTGAGAATAATATATTTTAATTCAATAAATTTTATTGAATTTTAAAATTCAAATTAAATTAATATTGTCCCAATGGAAATTAATGTTATTTTATAATAAATGATATTTTATAAATTGTTGTAAATTAATAAAAATATTAACATCATGTAAGTTATTATCTAAATTTATTAAATATCTAATATAATAAATTAGTGGACCAATTTTTAATTTATAACTAGTATATAGACTGCTAAATAGTATAAAACTATGTTACTTTCATTAAGGTTAACATGTCAATTTTTCACGTGACATGTTCTTATATTAAAAATAATTTCAAAAAATAGTGGATTTAATATTATTAAATTATATAATATATTTATAACTCATTATTATAAATTATATAATATTTATTCATTTAAATCATGTGTAATATATAAATTACATATGTTATAATATCTTGTTATCACAAAAAAAACTGGAATTACAAAAATAAGGAAACACAAAAGTTATGGAACAAAATGATCAAAACATGTTTTTTTATTATTTTGTGGAGGTTCTTCTAGATTATAAAATCAATAAAAAATTATAATTATAAGAGTTGGAGGCACATTATTTTATTATGGATTCCCTCTAATTAATAATTATAATTAGCTATAAGAACTCAAGTCAACATCTACTATAAAAGGAGACTCACTACCCACTTTTCTTCCCATATTAAAAAATATTTGTATTGAAATATCCAAACCCAAATCAAATCCCAAAATCTCTATAATCATCTTATATTCCCAATTTTTCGAATCAATATATTCATTGAAGGAATCAGTTGAATCCTAAGGGGGATATAAAATAAGAGATAATGTTCTTTAATGAATGTTTAAATTTCACTTCTTTCCTGACCAAATTTATTTGTGTCAAACCATGATGTTATAATAACATATGTATCATAAAAATACATAGATGTTGTGATTTTATATTTTTGCACCTAAAATATATCCAATAATATAAAATTGGTTAAAACCCATATTCCGTGCGTACAATGGACAAGCACCTTGTGAACAATTATCCTTTCATTATTTGTATTTCCACTACTCAGTGTTGGATACAATGATATATATGAAGTATATATATAATATTTTTTACATATTTATACCTATAGAGCCACTATATCACATAATTCATTTTTCAATACATTCTGTAGGTTATATAAGAAATTTAGTCATGAGTACGCTAGACTACTTCGCAAAGTGATGTGATCTATATTTCACTTACACATCACATGAATGGTTATAAAATTAATGTAAATGATTATATGTTATCTAGAGTGCGAAATTATGATATTCAAGAAATATTTATCATTCTATAAGCCTAATCTATAACCAATTTTTTTAAATTTTTACTCATGTAAAGCTGATAACATCATTCATTATTGTTTCAAATACTGCCTTCATGATGAGATGTGGGTCTCTTTTAATTATTATGCCACGCGTGTAACTACCTGGAATTTTTTCAATGAAAGTTTTATTCTTATTATTATTTAATATATTATAAATCTCATATATGACATAGAGAAACCAATGGAAATATTATTCTGATAAATAATGAATGATAGATTAGGTAGATGAAAAACTAATAAGAATTCAAAATATTTAAAAGGGAATATAAATATAAAATTGGATAATAAGAATATGAAAATTTGGTTCTTCCCTATCCACTAGAATAAACACACTCATGGAAAAATATTGAAAAAAACATATCGTTAATAATAAAATAATGGTATAAAAGAATAATGTAAACAAGACATTATATGGAAATAAAAGTGAATGATGAATAGAATTAGAGATATTTGTAGGAGGTATTAAACCCTTTTTACTCTAAAGAACATGAGTGTTTGTATAGTAACACAACCATTGTAATGAAATTGTTACAATTATCAATAGAATTTTGGCCACTAGAACAGTAATCTTATCTAGGAATGAATGAATAAAAATTTTGTATCTTATAATGGCATATTTATATTATAGAATACAAAAATAATGTCATTTTAAAATGATTAATTAATTATCTATGTTCTGGTGAAATGTAAATGATATTTATAGTGTTCTAATTAATAAAAATATATAAAAGAAAATTTATTTTCAAAAAATAGATTCTTATATTATTGTTATGTTTCCTTATAATTATAAGATAATTTCATTATCCCTTAGCTAACTTTTATAAGATTCATAAAAAAGATTATAATATTAAAATTGGTATATTTTGAAAAATTTGTGATTTTAATTAGATGATTTTTTTAATTTTTGAAAAATAATTTTCATAAAATGGAGTTCATTTGACTATATATACACTTGAAAAAATTGTGTTTAGTGTTCATGTTTTTATTAAATAGTTTAATTTTTTGTGAATATTGAAATATGGAAATTTATAGTATCTAACAAATACATCAATTTTTGGGTAATGAATGATGTATGAATGAGGTAAGAACCCATTAGTTTGAACTCAAATTCTCCAGTTACTATAAATAATGAGAATAATAAACACTATTTATACTATAGAACAAATCTAATAAACAAGTGAATGAAATAATAAATAACAACCATGTAATCCCCTTATTAATAACACCACTCCCCACCTCTTACCCTCACACAATCTTTTATTTTGATCCTGATAATATTCTATTCAATTCCTCTCCCTAGACTCATCCTGATGTAATGGCTTCTCTAGTATATCCAAAATACCAATTTGATGTTCCATTAGGTGGTTCTAAAGGAGATGATATTTAAGAGGTAAAATCCTTATTATTTACCTTTTAATTTCTTTTTTTTTTCTTATCCTCTCCTGAAATAAAATATCTAAAACAATATGATAAATCCAAAATGTTATATGTGGATCAACATTATTATGTTAATATAATATCCAAGATCAAATATACTCCCCTTTTTCCTTTTATTCTATAAAATTTAAATATCATATCTAAGGTTTGATTCACTACTTTCATGGATGATAGGATAATATTCTCCATTATCATCTTAGAAGGTGGTCATTCGACAATTTTCATTAATAAAAAACTATAATAAATGTATTATAACATATTTAATTTTTTTAACCAATATATTAACATAATACTGAATTAAATTTTACATGTTCATGATGGTCATTAAACCACAAAGACAATTAAAAAAATTCAATAATATTTTATCAAATTAATCATCCATCAGTAAATATTTAAAATTATATATGTGAAAAAAAGTTTCCCCAAGAAAAAAATAATTCAAATAATTTACTGAATGATTCTAAACCTGATCTACTTGCGTATAATGATTTATTAGGTTTGATTTTACTTATCTTAGATACCAAATAGAGCTTTGGATATGATGTTATGATCTATTGTATTACATATACCGAAGAGGTTCATAGAGCCCTTAAGCCAAGCCCTCTCATGAATGTTTGCTTTATGGGGTATCAATTTGGGAAGCACCCCTTAGAGACTATGTGACAGATTGACGATGTGCTTCATGAATCTGAAAGAGCCGTAACCAATCATGAGGCCTCCACTTTCTTCACGAACCAATTCCTATCATAGTGATACCCCTTGCATATAACCCCGCACTTCCTTCATTTAGAAGGGCAGATGTGGATGGGTTATGGCCTCACACTCTCAATTAAAAAATATCATATTCATCATGAGACAGTCTTTTACGGAGCCCTTAGTTATATTGAATCCTCATCTCATTTATTCTTGACATCATCCACCCATAGTTGATATTCCTTTCATGAAGGCCGACAACCTTATCATAAGAAGAAGGACCTATGAGGAAATTGAGGATTTATGAATCATTTAGCCTTCATAAAGTATTTACCGTGGGAATAATGACATTATTCATGAGGCACTAAGCTTCATGAACCCCCATACTTCATGAGATCCAAAGCTCCCTAAACCCTCAACCATCAAGAATCCATTTTATTCATGATGCTCCTACCTCAGTGCATGACGGTCCATAACATGAACCCTAAAACTCCAATCACGCACTTAAGATCACTACCATGATTTGGTACTGGAAGGTTACCTATTCTACTATCATCAACACCCATGAAATATTTAGACTCACACCGTGGAATTTTCTATCATGGTCAATGAAATTTTCTCTTACCCTCTTATGATTCCTCAACATCCACCCCTAGAATAAAATGATTTGAGATACCCATATAAACTCCTTAAAACATATTTATTCAATATACTAATTTTTTCCCATTACCATGTTATTATTTGAAGATATCATCATGGATTCCATAAGCACCTTGATTCAGACCATTTTTCAAGAAACTCCTCAAACACCATATCCTGACTTCCATGTCAGGAAAAATAAAAAGGCCCACTATTGTCTATGTTCCATGACATGTATTGCATTGAATTCATTACAAATAGTCATATCTCTATGAATAAAAATAGTATCATTTCCGATCATTCATGAATATTATTCCTTAGTAATCAATCACAATATACCTCATGATATGATAATGAGAATAAATTCTATTATCATCAGTACATATCTATAAATTGAAGCATACACTATAATATGAGAATAAAATGACACCTATAAGAAACTAGAGATGCCTAAATCCAAGATAATGTGATGACCACCAAACTGTCATCATGGTCCTCCTCATCTTGTGTAATCCCCAATCATATACCACAAAACACTATTGAGTTTGTATTCCCCCATAACCTAACATTAGTCTGATTATATGGGAAGCACAATTCATAATCCTATCACTCCTCATCAATTCCCTTGATGCTAAACTAAATCCTTACCCATTTTAATAGACATTTGATTCCCTCATGACATTACATAAGGATGGAATATGAGGAATCCTTGATGAGGAATCTCAATTAACATCCTTGTTTCTCCATAGAAGTTCATGGGCAACTCAATGCATAAGCCCCAACCAAATAATCTCCCCTCAATAGGTAGATTCCATGAGTAATCCCCAACCAAATGGGATGCATCAATGAATAAGAAAAATCCACATTCCCAACATCCATGTTCCTCCTGATCAGGTGTAAGACTTAATATCCCTTTCGAGAACTCTATCAGTATTGAGTCCCAACTAATTGAGATATATAGGAAGCCTATTTGTGGTTGAATCTCAAAACCCCCAAAACTCCATCAATTTCTTCCATTACATCCATTCTACCAAATAATTCATCCACATACATCCTGATTTTACTGGGCCTCCATATCCTGTTGAAGTCATTCCATCCACCCATGAATCTCACTTGTGTATGCCCCGCATAATCTAACCAAGAGAAATCGTCATGGGAAAGGAATCTCTCATGGTTAACCCACATACAATCCCTTATCAAACTACACAGGTTTTTATCACTATTTTGTAAATAATGTTATAAGGATTCCTCCATGAAGATCAATACCAACAAATGTTAAACCTTGGTGCCCTCCTCCAAGGGGTGTACTTTCTTAATCTTCGTCGATTAGGTGTTCTGAAAAACCATCTCTATATAATGTTAAATAACATATCCACCTGACCTAAAATGTTTTTCCAGACTAGAAATGGGTGATCTCATCTAAGGATACACCTCCTATATATACCAACACATGGAGTTTAGATCAGGTTCATTCTCTCTCTATACGATGTTAATCTCACAACCTATCACATATAACTACCTCATAAAAAATGGGATGAATGAGGTGAAATACATTTTTGATATTGAAAACTTCCATCAGATAAGTCATTTTAAATATTTAATTTTCAAGGTGAACACCTAGAATGATATTCATCAAGAATAATATACCTCGGGACTGATATAAGATCCCTTACGTTCTTGGCCTTAAGATTCCTCAATGGGATTTCCTCCAAATAATAAGAATACATTTTTCTAACACACCTAGTGTCTAGAAATTCCCATATATGACTAGAATTTAAGTCTACTATTATGAATGGTTTCTTCCATCTCAATACCCCCATTTAATTTCATGTAAGAAGTAGTGTAATTAACCTCTATCCATTAAAAGATGTCTCTGGGAATGAGTTTAAAAAACACATCATAATCATGATGGAGACCCATACCAGGAGATGATTTCCAAGTAGCAATCCATGTAAGTAGGAACAAACATACCCCCATCACATTTCGATCAAGGATCCAACATCACCAATAATGGTGGTGGAGGCCGCCTGCATTTAGAAGGCAGGAACATAAGGCAACAAATAATTGTCAACACAACGATGGGAACCTTGGCTAAGAAAAGGTGTCAGAAATGAACACTTAAAATTATGAAAGTAAATTAATACCATATAATATCACATAATTAGAATAATTAAAATTTTATAATAACTTCCATAATTATAAAAAAAGTGAATTAACCATGAGGTATTGAAACAAACGCTCATAGAATAATGAGTTTAAACCTTATAAAACATAAAAGAACAATAAATTATCTTAATAAACATATAGTAATAAAATAAATTATAGTATATTATCTGAAAAATATAATTTATGAATTTACTTATATTATCCATGACATTGTGTTAATGTGTATCACAATTTCAGACAGAAGTTAAGGTAGCTCTTTGAACATCCATTTTTTATTTTGGGTTATTATTTTTATCTCTTTACACCACTATATTTATTCTTTCTCCTTATTTAGACTTTTTAAATTATTTTTATATTGAAAAAATATGAATCAAGAAAAATTCAACACTCTATGATGTGAAAATACAAATCATGAAAGGTTCGATTTTCAATTTTTACATATAATAAATCATGATTAATGGGAACATATTAATTTCTTAAACCATTTCAATTTCACACAATAATATGATCTAAGATACCAATATGTTTCGAACATATATCATTTAATCATGAAAAAATACCTTACTTCATTTCATTATATATATAATTATTTTCATTTTCCTTATTTAAAGACTCCTTGATATTTTTTTACGTTTCACAAAAGTGGAACGTTTCTAACATTCCATAAATAGAAATGTTTTCATTTATTCACATCATTTATACATTTTTAATGAGTTATTCATATTTTACATTAGGAATTTCCATGTATGATTTGAAACCATTCTGTTGGGGACACGTTTATGATATGACCATTTTTTTTCCTTATGACATGATTATGAAACATATTTTTTCTATGGGTAACCCTTATATTTATTTTTTCATTTTATTCTTCCTAAGGAACATATGTGTGAACTTTTTTATGATGGGTGCACCCTGATAGTTCTATAATTCATCAGTTAATGATCAGTCTCATGATATTTCACATATGTAATTAGTGGCTAAAACTAGTCCATTATGGGGATTTGTCCACCCTGTAATATAGTCTTGGGTGTTATCTTTGACTCATTATTATTTCATGTTTTATATTGATCCCAAATTACTCTATTTCCATTTTTATATTATCCCATGTTCTACATGTTATTACAATATATGATTATTCATGTATCATTCCGTTTTTTTATCATTCTATGCCTTCTAACACATGTGTTATTATTTATTCCCAGGTAGATTAACTTACTTTAATATTTAGCTTATTCATTTGTCTATATATTCCCAAGGTAATCCTACGATGATGTGGGAGATAAAGGTATGGTAGGAGCTCATTGCTGACATTAAATTTGATGAAATTTTATTCTAATAACATATTATATGTTTTATGTACTTAATATTTTATATATAGAAGATAAAATTATATTTTTATTTTATTTAATGTAAAATTATACATAAAATAATATAATATTATGTTTAAAAGGATATGGACTCTATAGTTGGAATCATAACATCATCTAGTTATTTTTAGAGAATAGGGTGACAAATATGTTGGAATAACCATAAGGATAATTCCATCTCTACATATTATCAATATTTTTATATTAGGAAATCACTTTCTAGGGTATAATTTTCATTTAAATGTTTATCCTTCAGTGTTCAAATCACCAATTTTATATTATTATAATCTAAGTATTCAAGCCCCAATAAATTTATTTCATTTATTTTAAAATGTTAGTGGTAAGTGGTATGAGAGCCATTTCAACCAATCAATGCAAAATTAAATGTGATGATTTACCAGATGAATTTCCAAATTTAATGTGAACAGATCTCACACATCATGACAGTAGTTGAAAACATGTCTCAATTTTTGAATACTATCATCAATCATGGGGGAATACACTCCATATCATATGAAAGATAAATTTGTAGTCAAATCCATGTTGCATTAATGGTTTCCTTTTATTGTTGGATATTAAAAACACCTAATATCAAAAAAAGGATTAAATACAGTGAGAATATATTCTCATTCCTCCAAAACATAGAATTAGTGAAATTCATGCTGGAAGTTTATAGTTTTTGTGGGGAAGCCGATTAGTTATTTTCATTTACAATGAATAAAATGTCTATGGTAGGAGAATGATTCCATGGATTGGGAAGGATTGAAAAAATATTCAGTACAATTTTTCCCCAATATCTCCATCTTATGATAGAGAGGTATTTCCTAAGAGTAATGAAAATGGAGGAGTATTCTATCAAGTAATATGGAAAATGGAAAAAGTATTATATTATTGGCCTAAATATTTCTCATGAACATTGGAAGAAAATTCAATGTATTTATTAGTGGATTATGGTTGAGTTTTTAAAATTCATTAGAAATTAGATACTTTCATTAGTGTGGGGATATTTTTTTTGGTTCCCTTATAGATGGAATGAAGTCTCGATATTCTCAATGGTATCATGGGACTATATATTATTTTTGAAATTGGTATTTAATACGTATTGATGAATAGATAAATAAAATTATGGAATGAATAGCCAATATCCTAAATGTCAAAAGAGTGGGAAGATGTATCCTGGAAACTACCTAAGTGGGGTTAAGAGATCTATAAATTTGGGAGAGAGGGTCATTAGGCTAATTTTTTTAAAGGGATTTAAGAGAAGAAAAATAATGTAAAAGAAAAATGGAAGGTTCTTAACAACACTCAGACAATACTGTAGTGTTTCAATGAAAAGTAACATGGGAATTATGCATGCTAATTCCCTAATCTTAGTAGACTTGTAGGCAATCATCATCAATGATCTCCAATGAAACATGTAAGGGTATATGTTATCACTATATACTAGATAGATCCCGACAATGAGTTGGTGAAAAGTATGCTGGTTATTCATTCACAAATAGTTAGAATACTACTTTATTCTAGATTATAAATTATTTCATATCATGCATTATTAGTATAACTATTCAAAAGAAACCTAAAAATATAAAGCGTAAGTTATCTGTGAGAATAGATAATGGAGAAATTATTGCATCTTGAGTGTATAATTCAACCCTAGTAAATGTTTTTTGATATAATATCCTATAAAATATTCTCTGACATCCTTTGGGGGTGTTTAATTCTATTACGGGCATCAATATTCCATATTTTTATAGATCAACCATCAACTATATGAAAAGGGAGATCACTCTCCACATCCCAAGGACACAGATAGTTATGTAATAGTGTAAGAATAATGGGGAATATACTTTAGACTTGTCATCTGGATTTTGGATATTAATTTTTTATGAGCCATTATATGTTTTTCAAATGAATAAGACAATTGAGATCATCTTGATCGAAGACATACCCATTACAAGGGACTACACAGACCTGTTCCCTTAAGAGTTTCCTTATCTTTCGTATAATAAATTGGTTGATTTATTAACTGAAACTATTCATAGATCACTACCTATATCAAAGAATCCATACATAATGGCCACTGTTGAGTTGAAAAAAGTAAATAAGAAGATACTAGAAAATCTGTAGAGGGATTTCATATTCATGTGTGTGTCATTATGATTTTCTCCAATCCTATTACTAAATAATAAGGAAGGAAAAATGTTCCTCAACATTGATTATAATGATCTATGAAAAACACTAATGTGAAATACTTCACTACTAAATATTGATGAATTATTCAATTAACTATGTGTAGGAAAAATATTTCTTTTAGCTGTACCTTTGGATGAGATATCATTTATTAATGGGGATGAAAGAAGATATTCCCAAGACTTCATTTCTAATGAGATATGGAAACTATGACATCATAGTGATTTCTATCACACTCATTAATGAATGATCAATATTCATGTTCTTAATGAATAGTGTATCTATATGTTTCCTTGAAAAATATTTTGCATTCATTAGGAATAGTATTTTTATATACTCCTTGAGTAATGAGGAATAGAGTGATCATTTGAATACTATGTAAAAAAAATTTAGAGAGAGAAACTATGAAATGTATAGTAACTTTGAGTAATGGATGGAGGAACTATCATTCATGGGGAATGATATCACTAGTAATTGAATATTTTTTCACCCTTCTAAGAAAATAGAAATCAAAGAGTGGCCCCAAACAACATTATTAATGGATATCAATAATTTTTATAGTCTAGATGGGTATTACATACAATTTTTCAATAGCTTCCCAATATTTCCAATCCCACTAAACCGGCTAAATTAGAAGTGATTATTGTTCTTCTAGAGTAGTGAATTTAAAGAATGATAAAATTAGATTATAATGAATATTATCACTACACCAGTAACCAAACATTAAAAAAGTGTGGAACTTATTGTTCTATACAAATATTCATTAATGAATCTATTAGAAAATTTAATTAAGAAAAATGATAATGTTATATATTATGTATCATGGTAGTTGAATTTTCTAAGAAAAACTATCCTACTAAGTATTCGGAATTGGAATATAATATCTTAACATAGAAAATATAGAGGCATTATCTCTATGGAAAGAATTTTGTGATATATAATGATCACAATATCCTGAAATATATATTCACAGATAAAGAAATTAATATAACTCAGTTAAAATTATTAGTGCTCATCAAGGATAATGATTGCTCCATATATTACTGTCCTGGAAAGAAAATTATTTAGAATATTCCTAATATAGAA
The DNA here is from genome assembly GCA_963277665.1 of Viscum album. Taxonomy (NCBI): domain Eukaryota; kingdom Viridiplantae; phylum Streptophyta; class Magnoliopsida; order Santalales; family Viscaceae; genus Viscum; species Viscum album. Next base: position 1,033,711,164 of record OY728150.1, read on the forward strand.
AGGATCAGAAAAATGTATCAATGATGGAAATTGAAAAGTATTGTATATTATTTGACATGTATAGGTTGAAAATGGTAATCATTAGAGAAGAAACATCATCAATCAATCTCAAATGATTTTTCAACCATCCATTTTAGAGAAAATAAAGGATGCAAAAAATATATGATATTTATGTTTAGAAAATTTTCAATGATATTAGAATGGGTAATACATAGAGTTTTAATTTTATGAGGAAGGAGTTTTAATATTTTGCACATGACATTGAGTACCATCCAATACATATGTAATAAATAATTCCTTAACTGATTCAAATAGCTTAGCTTTAACTATTAACCCATGGAGTACAATGATCTATCAAGATCATTGGAAGCACTACTGGTGGGGAAATATGAATAAGGATATCATTAATTATAACTCAATGTTCATGGAATGTCAACAAGAGTGGGATAAATAATAGAAGCATAAGGTAATGATGAAATGCTTACCAATACCAACATGGGAATTTGTAAACATTATAAGGGATTTTTTCAGTAGGAATCCTATGTAATATAGAGGAAATAATTTTATTTGGGTCATTATGGATTGCCTTACAAATATAGATCACTAGAAAAAAATTGATAGGATTTCTCACTCAATCCACCTACATAGATTAACCAAAAAGAAGTGATGAGTATTCATGGAATACCATTATCAATTATATTTTATATAGATCCTATATTTTCTTCTATGTTCTTGAAAATTTTCCAACATGATATAAAATCAGAGATAAATTTTATTATGAATTATCTTCCTAAAAATGATGGTCGACTTGAGTGAACTGTACAGATAGTAGAAGTCATGTCGGGAACACTTTATATGGACTTAATGAAAATGGATGGAAAAAACATATAATTATCACTGAATCCCCTTATAATAATAGTTTCTACTGAATAATACAAATTTCCCCATATAAATCCCTTCATGAGAATATATTTATAACACCATCATACTTAGATAATGTAAGTGAACGTAAGCTCATGAGAATTGAAATTGTCAAATAAGTAGTTAAAATGGCGAATTAAATTCAGTAGAACATAATGATATCAAAAATTAAATAGAATATCTCTTTTATAAATATTTGAAAGGGAATAGAATTTAGGATTGGAAACATGGTATTACACTCCATATCTCCATGGAATATAGTACTGGTATTTGAGAAATATCGAAAACAAAGTCCCGGGTATATCTACCCCTTCGAGATTGATGATCATGTCGGAACTATGTCCTATTGACAATTACTTCCCCCAACTATGTCTCAGGTACATTATGTACTCCACATATCCATCTTGAGTAATTAATTCCTAGATCCATCAATTGTACTATATTAAGAGGTGATACATGTGGAAATAGATCAATCATACAAGAAGTAGCTGGAAAAGATTATTCATAATAGTGAAAATGTTTCGCATAGAAAAACTACATATTTTTTAAAATAACCATTTTGGAACCATAAGAACAAAGTCAAAAACGGAATTTAGAGGAATAAATGAAGGAGAAGTAACATCACCATTGATCATCTTTATAAGTAGACAAAAATTCAGAGGGTGAAATGTCATAAAGGGGTAGAATTTAAAACCCTAAAATAATAATAATAGATATTTCTGTATTATATTAATTTTGTATAGTATTATGGTTATACATCACAAAGAAATACCTATCAATCATGGAGTTTTTTCATCATTTGACCCAGTTCATTTCTGAATTTCAGTTTTTCACTCAAGTTACATGTGTAAAAACTCTGAATTTAGGGATATTTATTTTATTTATTTTCATTTTATGGATTTTATATGAGTTTTCCCCTTGAGTTTTGATGAAAAATGAGTTTGAGGGTTAACAATATGTCAGCCATGGTTGGTGCATGGTTTTAAAAACTATGCGCCTTGGCCAGGAAACCGTGCCGCCAAAGTCACATTTTAGACAGTGGTTAATAGCACAGTTATCTCACTGTTTATAATGCAGGTGGGATAAACATGAATAATGTTCTTATTAAGAAGTATGAGGTGAATATTTCCCACATAGTTTGGTATATTTTGTGGAAATATATTGCATCATATCCATGTACATAAAAATCTTAAATTTCCCTTTGTCTCATTTCAAGATTTAATCCCAAATCCTTTATTGGTCAACCAATTTGACCTCACCAGCCCTAGGTGCCATCCTATCTCCCTCTTTTATCCCCTGGGATCCCTTATTTTGATTTATTTAGTATGGATTATTCAAATAAACATCACGTAATTCATTGTCCTCTTTTTTTTTTCTCCCTCATTCAAGGGTACCTTATCCCCTCTTTCTTGAGCTCTAAATTTCATGTAGAGAATTTTACTTAATTATTGTTAATATTGTATTATTATGAAATAGATTAACGTTTTTTTTATAAATCTCACATGGATAAGGACTTTTCAAGGTTTTTTTGTTATTTGTATAATTGTCATGATTTTTCCACACTAAAGGTAGCCGTATCTATGCTCTAAAATTTTTATATGATCTTAAAATGCTTGTTTTCTTTCAAAAAAGAGTTCTACAGTTTCTTTTTGTAGTGATAATTATATTATTGAAATACTTTGACCATCACGTGGGATAAAAGTAAACTTTATAAAGAAAAATTGATTTATGTGTTTGTTATGATGTGATGTACCTTGATAGAGTTTTATGAATTCTATGTAATGTGCAACGTGCGATTCTAAATGGATTAAAATTTGTAAATGAGTTTTCTATATGATTTTGTTTTAATTTTGGATCCTCATTATGGACCTAAAATATGAATTCATAAATATGTAAATGATGGAAAAAATGATATAATTTTTTTTGGGTTTATGTATCAATTTAAAAAGGGGGTATTCTTATCGAAATGGTTAAATTGAATATGTTTTTTTCATGTAATTTTTTCAAACAAGTTTTATAAACTGAGAAAGTCATGTGAAATGTATTTCCTAATTGATTGAGTGTGCATTAGTAAATTTTAAATTGTATTAGATTTGATTAAATGGTTATTTCCTTGTGTGATTATAATGTGTGATTTTTGTACACCATGTATTGATATATGTGAGATGTGAATTTTAAATTGAGAACAAAGTGATTGCCGATAATCTAGGTTTGAAGACTGTAACTAGTATTCTAGTGACATGGAAGTGAAACACCTAGATTATCTTATTGGATTTTTACTATTTTACATGGAAGTGGATAATTATAGATTCATATATCATGATTGAAGATTATAACACTAACTAAATATGAAAATTATTGAAGACAATTAGTCCCTTGGGATGTTCCCTCCATATGCATTAAGCACTGGAACACTGTTGGTTATGGTTTATATACCATGTTTCCCAAATGTATGATGTACCTAGGGTCCCACGATTTCTAGTTACCTATATAGATTTTTTCACAGTTCTCTCTTATTAAAAATAACATAAATGATATTGTGCTAAATGTTGTTATATGTTAGACCTTATATATATTTTATTTTAAATCCAACTCAGTAGAATTGTTTTCATTAGTTTATTTTTTCATTCTAAAAAATAAATTTCCTTTAAACTTCCATATTAGAAAGGTTCCAAATGTATTAATGGAAATTTTTGTGATGATTTTTCTTCTAATATTATATAATATAACCTCTTCTATTTTGGATGATTCTAATTTGGATTTGGATCAAAGCCTATGTACAAATTTATGTGGGTCATGATTTTTTTATGTATAGCCCATATATAAGGAAATATGTTTCATGATAGTGACAGTGGTGCTGGGTTTCTAGAGTTCCACTTGTTATTGGTTATGGAAGTGGTGGATTTAGGGTGAGGGTCCTCTTGGTGTATCTTGTTTTTGAGTCATTTTGTGTCACTACTTTCCATTATAGGATTTTAGTTTTGATTTAATGTTGTAAAAATTAATGAATATTTTTTTACCATGTTTGGATATGACAATCGTTTTGTTTTTTTCTAATTTTTCATATGATTGTGGTAATACTCATGTATGAAATAATTTCCAATGAATATTTTTGATACCCAAAACTTCTTTCCTACTCATTAGGATTATGAATTTTCTTCAATCCTTGTCGTGGAATGGGCTGATTGCTGGATTTGATGGAATCTTGTCATGGTTTAGTGAGGTACCTGGCCATGAAAACTCATGAAAGGACTCGGGTTTCCCAAATATTAGAGGTTTTATTTGGTTTATTCGGATTTTGTGGGTTGTTCTGTTTTTTAGAAATGAAAAAAATACTTTCTTCAATGGTTTCTCTCAACTCAAAGGACCTAGAAATCCATGTAGGCCAAGGACATGGAATTTGAAGACACTTGGTAACTATGGTTTGATTTGTGCATGGCTTCAACCATTTGACCAAGTCACCAATCGACAATATATTCCCTTTATGTATTGTTCTGTGTCCCTGGTGATTTTTAAAATTTATTTAGATCTTCCTGGATTCTGAATATTGTTATAAAAAATATTTTTTTCAAATTTGGAAAATTAGATTTATGTTGTGGATGGTATGGTTTTAGTGTGGTGAAAAATAGATTTTTTTTAATCATTTTGGAGGATTATTTTGAAATTTGTATTTTTGTAAAATTATTTTCAAGTTAAATTGATGGTTATTTTACCAAATATTGGATTTCAAAAATTCAAATTTGTTTTTTATCAAAAAATATTTTTTGTAGATAATGAATTTTTTTTGAATATGGTTTTAAAAACCAATTTTAAATAAGAAGAGATGTGTTTAAAAAATGGTTTTTTGGAATGAAATTTTTTGTGCTATTTATTTTTTTATTAAATGTGATTTTTTTTTAATAAAATCGATTTAATTTTATTTTGACAATATATGAAATGATTTGTGGGATTCGAATGTGATTTTGTACTATGTGGTGAGTTATTTTTTGAAAAGATATATGAATTATTGAATGGGAATTATGTGGAGATATTGAAGGTGTGGATTGAATGTTTCATATTGGAATGTATGTTTACCATTTTTATTCTAATGAGTCACCACAGGCATGTATTTTTTTATGGAAATGTTGATGAGTTCCTATTTTGGCCTGAGAATATGCTTGTGTGAGGCTCTATGGTGTACCATTGGAGAGTGTGCAACCCATTAGGCTTGTTTTCTATTCAAAAGTTCATTTTAAAAGATGATGTGATTTCATGATAAGAATTTGTTGTGTGGTGTGTCTCCCTATGATTTGATAACGTTTCATGGATGTTTTTTTTGTATGAGAACACTTATGGTTTGAATGGTGTTTCAAGTTTGAGTTCTTGTTGATGAGCTAGTCATGAAACAATGGTTAGTGTGTTATTTTCAAAAAAAAATTGGACGACTTTGTGTATGTTCCATTTGTGTGGTCGGTATTTTTATTAATGATTTATTTGGATTATGTTTTAGTTTTATGGGTTTCTTGGATTTGTAGATTTTCTTGTGTATCCCCCCACACTGATTTAATGGATATTGAATGTCTGGCCACAAATAGTTCATCACCGGTAGACCCTCCCATTGATAATACCATAGGCATTCTTCATGAGTTTTGAAAGTTGAATATAGATATATATTATGGTCTATCAAATCCACTCGATGTGTAATACAAGATTATGAAAATATTAATGGAATATTAGTTTCCTTATGTTCATAATCCATTAAAAATGATGTCTTATAACTTCATGCTTAAAGATGTTACAGAAATATTTGATCTCATTTCTTTATGTGGTGAGGAATTTGGTTTGTATTGAAGCCATGTTAAAATGGAATGCTTGAGACTACCAATTTTACTTCAATCTCTAGAAGCAGTTATTGTACTGACCTTAATGAAATGGGGAATCGATTTTAAGAGGTTGGTGTCGATTAGATGATTAAAATTCGTCCCATTCTTTTTTCATCTCCATATGGTCGTAGGGTCTTTATTTTCGACCATTTTTGGAATTCTGGTTCTAACAATCCATTGTGATAGAATTCTCCAAAGAGTTGTCATTATTTTGAAGGACTAGGTCAGTTTCAAAGGTTATTTGAAGGTGTTTTTATGATGTGTTGTTAATCTAGGTCCACCTCATCAAAAACCTGCCCCACTCATTTGTTGGTGTACTGGGCCATTTGGGGATTGGTTGAAATTCCCTCTCAATTTAATAATTATTTGGTTATATTGTTCATGTGTGGGGTGTTTTTTTAAATCATATTTTCTTTAAAATTCTAGATTGAATGTTTTGTAAGCTATTGAGAACTCAAAAAAATGGATGTGTGTCTTCCTATTTTAAATTGAGGAGTATTCCATGGAACTCTTATTTCTATTGTTTCTCATTTTAAGTAAAATATGGTGATTAATGTGAATGTTATGAGTCTTTATCATGGTGAAAGTGCCATTTTTTGAGAAAGTTAGTCTTTCAAGATGTCCTGTTGTTTTGATCCTATCAAGAGTGATGTGTGGTCACTCATGGGACCAAAAGAAGGAGTTCCTGCTAAGGATTATCAACTACTAACTATGATGTATGACATGGATCATACATCAATGACCAAGAGTTAAGCTACAGATTGAGGCTAGGATGTATTTAGTAATCACACAAAAGGCTGTAAGGGACCTTGTCCCATCATGATATCTATTGATGGATGGGGATAGTTTTAGCTTATAAGTTATATGTTCTATGTCTTCAAAATGAACCATTTTTGGTAAATAGTGTGAAGGTATCATTCTTCATTATGATTGTTGTGGGCATAGAAGTTCCTCCATGGTGTTAAGAAGTCATGGTTGTGTCATTTTCTTGGATTCCAGTGGTGGTTACTTTTTAGATCAGAACATCTATATATATATCTTTTTTGTGTTTAACATTTATTTGTTGGTTTTAGTTTTATCCTGTTGCATGGGGTGATGTTTATCTAATAAAATTGTTTCCCTCTGGGTGTGAGTTGTTGTTCTATGGGGAAATCTTCCAAGGTGACCCATGGTGGGTGTTATTTTTTGTTAAAATACATGAAATTATAAAATATTTGGGTGATCCTCCTTGGGTATTAGTGTGGTTTATTCCATTGTTGGTCAATGTTAGTTGGTTATCATTGTGGGGAGTCCATTTGGGACTCTGTTTTGATCATCATTTTTAGTATATGATGTAGTTTGAAACTTGGATGTTTCATTTGGATATTTTGGGTATGATTTTTTTATGAGTGAGAACCTGGGGATTTTGTAGTGCTCCCAATTGTTTTGTTCAAATTAAGAATTATAATGGTCATGGATCACGTCTTCCCACCATCTATGAGAAGTGGTTTGTGTTTATTTGATCATTTAAGGTAAGAGGTATCAGTTTTGATTCCCAATATTTGAAGTGTTATTTTATTGATAGGTTGTATTATGTAGGTTTTATAATTCCATTTTATTTAATGGATCAATTGGAGGTGTTACATCTTTTGGGGATAGAATCCATATGATGGGAAGTCCATTATGGACTCCTGAGTGGAATTTAGTGAATCTATGTTTCCATTTGTGGTGTTTTCAAATTAGCTACATTTTTTTATTTTGAAACAATTTCAATGAGTTTTGGAGGAGTATCCGGGTTTTTTCACATAAATTCATTGTATGGATTTCTGGGGGTGTAATGTTTCCATGGTGGCTGGAATTTTCACAGTTGTATTTTTGATGTCATCATTTTTTGGATCATTTTTTTCGATATTATTTATTATCTCATGTTTCAATGTCATAATTTTGATTTTATTTTTTATTTTACTTATTTATTTAAAATATATTACTTTTACATATGTTTCCCTCTTGAGATACAATTATATAATTGAGTTTTGGGTCAATAATAAGTGGGACATGGTTGGCGCACGGTTTTCCAAACCCCTTGCCTTTCCAAGGAAACTATGTAGACAATGAGACATTTTGGAGAATGGATAACCACGTGGTAGTGAACAATTTGTAAAACATCTGGTAACACCATGCGAAATGTATCTCTTAGTTATTAACATGTTCATAGTTTCCGCCACGTTTGGTATACTATTTGGGAAAACCACTAAACTTGTCAAGGATATTAAAAATATAAAAATTCCATTTGTGTCATTTCATAATAATCCCCAAATCTATTATTTTTCCCCATTCTTCCTCTCATATGATTTTCACATCCCTACCTCCCTATTTTCTTACTTTGGTTCCCTAATTTTGGTGTATTTGGTGTGGATTCTTCAAAAAAACATCAAGTAATCCATTCCCTCTTTATTTCCCCAACTTTCAAGGGGTTTTCTCAACTATTTCTTGAGATACAAATTTCTTATAGCGTGTTTTAAATAATGTGGTTTTATTAGAGTGTTGTTGGGGTGGATAATGATTATTATTGATAAAATTTTCTTGATAAGGTCTTTTGATGGTGCTTTTGATGTTTAACATCATTTTTCATATGTTTCTAAGATGGACGTAGCTGGTTCTACGATCGAACAATTTTAGATGGAACCAATTTTCATATTTTCTTTCATAAAAGTGTTATATGGTTTTATTGGGTTGTGCGGATTATATTTTGTATTTTTTTGCATAAAAAGGTGATGAGATATTCTTTTTTAAAGTAAAATGATTTTTTTCTATGTTTTAGTGTGATGTTCCTTGAAAGGGTTTTATTCCTTTTATGGATTTTCTGAAGTTTGGTTTTGAAGGTATTTAATGTTTAAAATGGTTATTCTAGAAGAAATGAGATTTATTTATTTGGATTCCTTATTGTGAAACATTAATATTAATTTTTAATTGTGTAAATTATGGAAAACATTTTTTTAAAATGATTTCAGTTTATGTTTGGGTATAAAAAGCATTTTGTCACATTTAAATGGTTATACTAAAAATGTATTTTTCATGTAATTTTTTTAAATGGGTAATAAAAACTGATCATATGGTGTGAAATGTATTTCTAAATCATTTCAGCGTGCATATATAAATTGGAAATTATTTTCGATGTGTGTAAATGGTTATTTCATTCTATGTTTGTTATGTTGGATTTGTATGGTACAAGTATAGATATATGCGAACAATTAATTTTGAATTTGGAACAAAGTGAATCTTGAATATCTAGGTGGGGTGACAAGAACTAGTACACCATTGATTCAAATGATGAAAGACCATATTCTTATATTGGATTGATAGTAGTTAACTCAGAGATGGAAAATACAAGATTCAGTTAACATTATTGATGATTATAACACTTAATAAACAATTAATATTATTGGATATCATTGGATCATACTTGAGACTGTTGTTGATTATTGGTTCTATACAATGTTTCACAGAGGTACAATGTTTCTAGGTTCCTGCTAGTGATAAAAACATATAGTTATTTTTGTGTGCTTCTATATTATGACATAAAACATATGTGATATAGTGTGAGATTTCTTCATATTATAGAAATTGTGTATAATTTTTCCAATTAAAGATCATTTGGAAAATGTTTTCCTATAAAAGAGTTTTCAATTATAAAAATAAGATTCCCTTAAAATACATACATAGAAATATTTCAATGGTTTCAAAGGAATTTTGAATTGAAATTTTATTCTAATGTTATAGGATAGAACCTTTTAATTTTGGTGGAATACTATTAGGATTTGGATCACATCCTACATAAACCATTGGTTTTATATAGATATTGTTACGCATGACCCAGGTAAAGGAAATATGTGTCGTGGCTATTATGATGGATCCATGTTGGTAGCATTCCACTTGTTGTTGGATTTTGTGGTGGGGTATGAGGATGTTTCACCTCATGTTTTAGGAATGTTTTTTAGGCATTTTGTTTCATTCTATTCCATTATAGCATATTAGTTTCTCATTAATGTTATAACAAATTAATTATGAAATTTATTATAATGTGTATTGATGTGTTATTAGTTATTGTTTTTGGGTAAAATTTTCTATTTGAATATTGTATTACCTATTTTTTAAATATTTCCCAAAGTATTTTCTTAGTACAATGGTTTTAGTTTCCAGTATGTGGGGATCAAGAACTCTCTTCGAACTATGCAATGGTACTGGTCAAGTGTTGGGTTAGATGACCCATCGACATAGATTATGACAAACCTAATAAAAATATTCTAAAAAAAAGTAATGACACATTATCCTGCATATGAACAAGAAATAATGAAATGTATTTTATTGGGACAATAAATATAAAATGAAATCATAATAATTTAAAATTTTGGATATGCAATATCAACTAGAATAACCGTAGTCATGAAAAAATATGTAGAAATATAAAATAATTATAATAAAAGAATATTCATTTAAAATATTAATGTATATATAATATTTTTAGAAAACATATTTTATTTTTGACTACAATAAGACATATTAATATGAAGTAGTAAACCCTTATGACTGTCACAAAAATAAATGTCAAAATGGAAACATGAACATTGGAATAACAATGTGACCATTAAGAATACAAATTTTTTTTTAATGCTAACCCCTTCTATAAAAATCGAATAAAACTAAGGTGTATTATAAATGATATATTTAAACCATAGAAGAAGTAAATAAATGTTTTTTGAATTGAAAAATAATTTTTTTATGTTTTTGAAATGTAAATGTTAATTTTGAATTTAATAAATTATATAATTTTTTGAAATAAAATTCTCCTTCATAAAATAGATTCATAAATTAATATATTTATTTCCTATAATCAGAACATAATTTTATGACACCATAAATAATTTTATAATGTTTTATTAATTCAGTAATAATTTTAAAATCAAAATATCTAGAAAAAATGATTATTTTAATTACATATTACATTTATCATTTTGAAAAATTTATTATTATAAAATTGATTAATTATATATAATTGAATAGTTTTTAATGATTTTGGATGTATTTTTGGTTGATTTCTTAAATATTACTATTTTTTAATACTGAAATGCGCTAATTTACTGTATTTATGAAATACAATAATTATTGGTTCATAAATGAGGTGTGGGTGAGTTAAGAACCCATTTCTTCTGTCCCACATTCACTATATATTGTATATAGTCAGATGAATCAAAAATACTATTATATTTTAAAATAAATAATAATATAATGAAAAAAATAATTTAAACACCCCACTCCTCCGATTATAAATACCAACTCTCTCAACCTCTTCACATTAAAACATATAAGATTTGGATAATTATAATATTTAGAAAATTTTCGTTCCCAAGATTCTTCCCTATGTCTTGGTCCACCAAGTCCCACTAATATTCTAATTCCATGTACCTTAAGGATGTTTTTAAGGGCATGATATTCAAGGTTTAAAATCCTCCTTTCACTTTTAATATGATTTATTTTATTATCCTTCGCTCATCTACCCTATCAAAAATATAATGTTAACTATAGTATATTATATATAAAAAATGTTTTTTAATTAGAATATTAATCAACATATTTATTATCTAATTGTGTATTTCGATTAGTGAAAACATCATCTGTTAGGTGTAGATTCACCACCATCATGAAAGATGAGTTTTTGTTTTCCATTATTGGGTTAGTGGATAGTCATAAAAAAATATTTATATTTAAAAAGATTATAACATTTGTATTATAACTTATATAATTTTTTTAATCAATTATATAAACATAATATTGATAAAAATGATATTATATCATAATGGTTGTAAAAACTGAGAAAATAAAATAATAATTTTTCATAAATGTTTTACAAAATCGTTCATCCTTAGGTGAATAATGAAATAGATATATTGTAACATAGAAATTTATGTATGTAATTAATTAAATATTACTTTAATTATTTTCCATTATTCCTATTCAATATGAACATTAATAATTATAGGCAACTGAAAAGACCATGAATCGAGGAATTGAAGGCTTTTAGAAAAATGAAATTAAACATTATAACTGATATAAATAGACATAAATTAAACCAAATAATACTATAAAAAATATTGATTATCTTATAATATAATTATTTAATGAATCTAATTTTACTATCCAGAACATTATGTGTAGGTGTAAAACACTTCCAGACATACGGTAAGGGATATCCTTGAACGTCCATTTTTTCATTGATTTACACTTTATATATCTTTATAAAAATGTATCTATTATTTCATCATGTGTACATAATCAAAATTATACTTATATGTTATAAAATTATGTATTGGGAATAATTATCCCTTCTTAAATATGAAAATATTTTTTTAATAATATCGCCTTTTTAATTCCTTCCAACAATCACACATCGTTAAATATAACATCCCAATTTCCTATCCATTTTCATGTACCCTACATAATATATTTTATTAAGCCAATATTTTTTCTGATATTTCTAATTTTATTTTGCAAAATTGTCTTATTTTATTTCTAGTAATGTACAAAAAAAAATATTCCGTTTCTCTCTTTTATGTTTCATTATTTTTTATGATGGTAAGATGTGAATTAGTCCAAAAGGACAAGAATATTTTATTAGAAAATAATTGATTACATATATTAGTATTAATATATTATGGACACATTGATCCTTCTAAATAAAAGCTAGGATCTCATCAGAAAACTCATAAGACCACAGTTATTAAATATAATTGATGCCATTATTGGAATGAAAATCTTCCACATAATTCGTCTCCCTGTAGTCATGAGTGATTATATGATTCGTGGATGAGTGATAATTCCATCATTTAATCCACCAATTAGTATGGTTCCAGGAAAAACAATATAAACCAATCTTGATAGAAAGGAAAACAATATATTAGTTACACTCAAGAAAAATATTGTTCTGACTACAATGATTAGCTTCTTCCACTATAGAGATTATACTAATCATTTCAGCTTCAAGAGAAGAAACAAAGCCACATGAACCATGGAGACAACCAAGGAAATATCCCATGTGATCATTAAAAATGGATTCATAATAAGAGAGACCTATATTTCTTGTTAATGTATTGTCAGAATTGATTTTAATCTACCCATAAAAAATGATCCATCCAAAAAACTTCAATCATACAACTACGATGATTAAAATTGCCTCTAAAACCAATATGACTAAGGACTAAAAAGTCATAAATTAGGTTTAAACAATAATGATTCATTGGTATCTTGGATACTCAGACAGTGGATATGATTATGCATATTGCTTCCCCATTAGTGAAATGGAATCGAACATAAACCCTTTTATTCACGGAGAACCATAAAAATGAATAACATCATCCACATAATCTTAATTTTGATCACTAAGATGGGGATAAAGCATAAGATCACACCCGCCTATGAGGAAGTCATCGTTGGAGACAACCCTCGGAAGACACACATAAAAAATATATATGATGGCATTCCACATAGAAAATGTAGTGGTAAAATATAAAAATACTGGTTAATATCTTCTCTATGTTGATGGAAAATAACACATTGGAAACACATCAAAATTGGACATAATTGAATAAACGTGTATGTTGGAATCATCCCATTCCCCAATACCAGTAAAATAATGGACCCAGAGGGCTTGATGAAATTTATGGTCATATTTTCAAGCCACTCCATGCCATAAATATAGTAGATTAAATGCATGTAAAAAAATTTATAGGTGATGATTCCATTTTTAGAAGGTTCCCAACACCAAAAATCATCCTTGTAAGGGAAAAATAATTATCCATGATGATACCAATGTGATCTAGAAGGGTATTTATGTCACAAATTGGATCCTTAATAGAGATATCCATATTATTGTTAAGATCACCACCCATTACTTAATCCAATAAAGGGGGTCCCTTCTAGTTTTCATTCCAAAATCGAAGAGAAGAATCCTTGGAGACAAGCGATAAGGAGTGGGAATCAATAGAGGAAAAAATATATTTTAAGGTAGGTCACACCGATGATTTAATGTACTCATGATATAATTTTTTTATTTTATTAATAAATCTATCCCAAAGAAAACCAAGGGCCTCAAAATTTCTATTTATATGTTACCAAAAAAAGTGGCCTGAAAAGAATCATTAAAAGGACCAAGATTATTAATTTTTTAACCCCAAGTGTCATATGGATTGGAGTAAGAGTTCCACGAAATTATGGTAATATCCATTTCTCTTATGCTACAAAGAACAATCTTTATAAGGAGGATGAGCAAGGATCTTTCACCAGTGCAGAAGCTAAACAGATGGCAAGAATGAGAGGGTATTGCACCTGCCATTGGGACACGCCAGTGCATGCATGGGAAAGCCTAGCTGAATATCCATGAAAAGGTGGAGAGCTGATTTCACGATGAAGATATTATGGAGGGTAAGTTCCAAATAGTTATTCTGGGTTGTATGTAACGTTTGAAGCCTACGGTCACTGAATTCTTCTAAGGCCTACGCGCCATATAATACTTACGCCTACGTTCCTTGTAAGGGTTCCACCTCACCCCTTGAAAGGAGGATTATCAAAATCAATAAAAAAATATAGGACTTCAAGACATTGGAGGAGGTTGATGAGTTTTATAAGAAATATATGAAATTTTTAAATCTAAAAGATTATACATACATGGAAATAATAAGAGACTGCAGCATGGAAACATTGGCACCAATGGATAATTATTTACTCTTCTAAGAAGAATGATTATTCCCAATATTATTTATAATTTAAGAAAAATAATAGGCCTTAAGTCTTCCCAAGAACATAATAACACCATGATAATTAATTGGAATAAATCCCTCACGAATACCCATCTATCTAATAATATCATATTTCTTATTAGTTGGGATATTCTTTCCAATGTAGTCAAAAGATTTTACCCAACTGAAATCTTACCCAGAGACATTATCTTCGTGAAATAAATCAATTTAGATTATTTGTCTTTATTTCTATCAAATTTTCTAAAAATAATAATATAATCACCATACAAGAAATGGGTGGGAGAAAAAATTCTTCTGCCAACACAAATTGATTTTACTTTTCCATTTCCATCTATGATGCAAATATTCCTTCTAAGATAATCCTTAACAATTGAAAAAATAATTTCAAATAAAGGGTCACCTGATCAAATATATAACATAAAAAACTTATTTTAATGTTATTTTTTATTTAATTTCCAATATTGATTTGTTTTTGGGGTTTCCCAGGCATTTTTTTGAGAAATGGGTGAGTTTTCATGATTTGGGCCAAACAGTGAGCCAAATTCCAGATTTAAAAATTATTTTTGTTTCCTTTATAAATCCTTCGTTTTCAACATTTATATCCATTCTAATTCATACATGTCCTCACCTAACCTAATAACACCACCACATTAATTTGGACCATTTATAAATCCTTAATCATGGTGTATTTCAGTTTTTATTTTAGGGATTGGGCCTGCCAGAAGGCCCATTTCCAGCATTAAAAATAATTTTTTATTATTTAATATCTCCATAATTGTACATTTTTTCAGTTATTCCACCTCCCTCACGAAGCCACTATCCCTAGGAGAACCCCCATTATCGGTTTTGCATTTTTATAGCTCATTTGAACCCCGAAAGAGGGAAATTCTTATATGAATTTATCAAATCAACCAGATTTGAAGAGGTAAATTCATTATTTCATATCTCCTTCAATATTTACTCTTTTAACCAATTTATGTTCCCACATGACCTCCTCCTCATCATTCAAGACTCACTATCTGGTTTTGTTTCTTTAAGATTCAACATTTGGTTAATTCGGGGTAATTGGTTCAATATTTTTCAAGGTAAGTGTTCCTCCCTTCAACTTCTTCCATTTCCTTATAGTTTCATCCCTATTTCTTGATGTTCTAAAGTGTCCAAAACCTAGTTTTCGTACCTAGTGTTTAACCATTTTTGGTGAAAATTTGTGTTCTAGGGATGGATTTATCATCCTTGTGGTTTCGGGGTGGTGCGGTTAATATTACGCACCATGTTTGGAGAGATTCAGAAATTTCGGGAGGTGATTCTATGGGTAACTATTTAATGATGAGATATTTTTCTTGATTAAATAAATATTCATGTTACTTATAAGCAGTTCATTATGAGAAAACCATTTTTGGTTTCAATAGTAAAGCATTTGATATTAAACATACATTTTTGTTTGAAGTGTGTATTTTTTTAATGTATTTCATTTGTTATCTCTTATGGTAGTTTTGTAAAATGTGTAAGTGATTTATTAGTTGTTGAAAGGGGATGCCAATTTTGGTTGGGTAATGATATAGTCTCAAGTGGGCCTAAAAATGGGGGGGGGGTCTTTGAATGGTTTTTATGTGTATAACCTTGTTATACTCCTTGAAAGTGATTTATGGATTTGTGTGTTATCATGGGTATCTTTTGTGATATTGTTCAAGGTGTTTATATAACATTTGAATTTGGATTATTACATGTTTATTGGGCTTCCAATTCTTTTTTATTAGGGGCCTAGGGTGATTTTGTCTTAAAAAAGGTTTTTGAAATGGGTTTTATGTGAAAATCTTGGGTATACACCTTATAATTGTTTTATAAAAGTTTTGAATAGTTTATTGAGTTGTGTAAGAGGTGAAACTATATCAGCAAACTATTTTGGTAGGAGTACATTTTTAAAAGGTTCATTTCATTTGTGAAAAGGCTGTTATGTGATATGTACCATCTTGTAAATATTTTATTAAATTGTTTGAAGGAGATATTGAGGTGTGAAAGAGATGTGAATGTGATGTGGACTGTTTTGTGTGAGTGTGATGTGAAAAATTGAATTTCTTATTATTAAAGGAGTGTTATGTGCCATGTGTGTTGACTGTTATATGAGTTGCAATATCTTATAATTGTTTTATCAAATTGTTTAATGGTTTTTTGGAAGTTTGGAAGAAATGTGAAATGTGTTGTGGGCTATTTTGGTGTGAGTCAGATTTCAAAATCATTTTGAATGAAAAATGGACTTTTGTGACCTATGGGGTATACATATGGGTTTTTTTGGTCAATTGGTGATGTGGAAATGATATTTTCAAGTTCAATGTATTTTTTTCACTTTTTGAACTTGTTTGAGAACAAGGGGAAAACTTGAGTATCTAGGTGGGTGGACGTGTACTAGTATTCTAGTGAATCCATGGGGTTTGGCCTCAGTTTCACATAGAAATATTGACTCTTAAAACACTAACTAAACTATAATGATGATTATTGGGGACCACTAGGTTATGGGTATGTTCCCTACTAGTGTCTTGTGCACGGGAATGGATATTTGTGATGGTTACTCTCACCGAGATACAAGGTCTCTAAGACCCACAACTAGCTAGTGCCTAGGGGTTATTTCCTATTTCTTGTGCTCATTAATTACGTTATACTTACCTTCATCATAGGGTACATTTGTCTGGAAAATTTAGTATCTTTGGTGTTTATTTTCAAAGTGTTTACCATTTAAAATAGCCCACTTAAAAACTTTTTTTATTCAAAGTTGCATCTTTTAGAAATTGTAACTAGCATTTCATGTTTTTGAAAACTTGCATGCTTTTCGTCTTTAAATGTTTATCATGTGGAATCTCTTAGAGTTGGTATCCAAATGGGATTTGGCTCACACCCTACTTACACCATTGGGTGTAATTAGACTTTCTTATTTTGTGTCACAGGTTTGGGTAAAATTTTAATGTCATTGGTTCGGGTTTTTGGTGGTCCATCGTGATGCAGGGTTGTGGAGATGGCTTGAGGGAGGTGCCTCATTCCATGTGAATGTCCTTGGGCTATCTTCTCTTGGTTTTTTTACCTTTTTAATGGTCTTCTTACATTGTTTTAAAGTTGTTTAATTCAGTTATTAATTTTAGTAAAAGATGTTTTGGTTTGAAAAATCCAGTTTTGGTCTCTTGGTTTCGTTTGTCGTTTCATGTTTACAAATTCAGTTAAATCATTCCCAAACATTTTTTATGATACCTGTGCACTTGTTCCAGCCCGTGGGGATCAAGAACGCCCTTTGGGTCATGACACAGACTGGGTTGGGAGACAATTTTGAAGGTGACTCGATTCGGTTCGGGACAAAAGACTTCTAGATCAATCAAAATACCTTGCAAGAGATCCATTAATGATGATATATATGTGAAAATAAATTAATATTATTTTCACCCATATGATGAAAACACATTCAAACCCAAATAAATAGAGAAAATTTAAAATTAATCTTTAGTGCACCATATGAAAAGCATTCCTTGCATCAATCATAAGAGATAAATTACCACCCATGGCGGGTTTACTAAAAATATTGACACATTTTGAGTTAGTGATGAGACAATAATGTATTGATCTTACCTTAATGAAACCAAACTGATTTGGAGACATAATTTTCCACGAAATAGGGTAATTCCTATTATTAAGGATTTGGATAACAATACTAAATATTTACTTCACTAGAGAAATCTAACTAAAAATGATGAATCTAATTTTTATTCTCAGCAATGGGTATAAGGGTAAGAAACTGAGCATTCGAACCATGAGGAAGACATCCTCTATTGAGAATTGAACAACCAACCAACAAACATCATGTTGTATAATATCCCAAAATATTTGGAAAAATAAATTTCCAAACCAATTTTGGCTAAGAGAAATTTCATAATTGAGGATAAAAACATCCACATTGATTTTGAAAAACCAAGGAAAAAATATGATATTGAAATTGGCTTATTGATTAAAAAGACTAAGCATAATAATGTCTATAGGATTAATGAGGGAGGGTGACCCATAAAAATGATATTTGAACTAAGAATCAACACACTCTGAGAAATTACTCATGTTATTAACAAATTGATCAAAATCCTTAATCATGGAATTAGGTATAGAAACCTTTATAGTTTTATGATGTGAATTAGTTAATTTAGAATTTAGATCACCATATTGTGGACAATTTTCCTTAAATGAGTCCCCTTCCCCTACATCATAGAGTTTGTTTAATGCAATTCTGCTTAGAGGTCATCCTACCTTCATCCACGATGTCATTAGAGAAATCATTGTAAGTGTTTTTATCATGAGCATCATGAATCAAACTGAAAATGTAGAAAATATCATCATCAATAATACTACAAAGATTTTTGTTCCAAAATTTCAAATGTTTCTTGACTAATTTGAATTTTAGAGCACAAAAATTGGAATCATTTTTTGAAATAACTGAACATCATATATGTTTAACAATATCCATATAATTGAAATGATTCACCCATGATTTTTTGAACCTAAAGGGAATATGATGTTTCGAATATTTAACAACAAGATAATAAAAAATAGGAAGATGATATGAGATGACTGTTGAATTATTTGTGCTAGATTTAGAATCCCAATTATCCAAATAGGATTCATTGATAATGGATATATCAATTATACATGAAAACAATCTATTTAAATATCTAATGTATCATGTATATTTTTTACCAACTAAAATAACCACGATCATCCCACAATTATCAATTCAATATCTAAATTCTCCGGAAGCAATAGAATGGGTCACAATACCCATCTACTCACCAAGATTCATGATAGAATTTAAATCCCCTAGAATGATCTAGGGACCATTGATAACTTATTTGAGAAAGATAATATTAATCCATAAGATTTAATGATCCTGGAATCTATTTAAATAATAAATTAAATAGTAACAGTGTTGAGTGACAAGATAATTCAACGGACAAGTGGCGTGTTTTTCACTAGAAGAAGGAAACGAAGTATTAGTCAAAGAAGAATGATCCAAAACCAAAAGTCACATAATCACCCTAAATATTATATTAGTTTCTCTCAAATAAATCCCAAAAAGTATAGGATGGAAATACTGTAGGAGAATATTATTTTAGGCTCATAAACACCTATAAAAATAGGTGTAGAGGTCAGAATGAAAATCATGAGGGACATATTTGTTTCAAAGTTGGAAAAACCCTAAAAATTCGAAAAATATATCATCATTTAAACATGAAAAAAATATTGAAACCCCTTTCTAGTTTCTAATTTTTGTTTTACTTGATTTATGAGGTCTTACCACCTTTCTTTTTGTAATAGGGTTGTTTTGGAAAAGATCATTTATATCAGAGGTATCACTTCATGGATAAGGATTTGTGAAACTGCCCATGAGACTAGGTTGTTCACTATCCTTGGTTTTGACATAGACGTGCTTAGTCCGATTTCTATTTTCCATGTGTGTTGATTGCTCTGAACATGAAATGTAGGAATAATTGTATGGTTCTGAATCCTTAGAAATCCAAAAGGATTATTTAGTTCCAAAATTAATAGCAGTTGATTTTTCGTTTCCACATTAAGAAAATGTGTCACTGCCAATGAAAAATAGTTGTGACCTATTATTTAAAATGATATCCTTGTAATTTTCCATAGTAACAGGATCTACACGTGCTACATATTCTAAACTAGGGGTATATTAATAATTTTTTGGTTCTATTGCATTGGATGAGAGGAAGGCTGCTTTAGCTCTAGTATTCCTAGTCGTTTTGATAGACACATCAACATGTAGTTAACTAGCAGTAGCATTTGAGTCTACAATATCTAGGTGATTATCATATCTTCACATTTCATTATCAACCCTTAATGTATTGGCAGGGTCCATAATCCCTTAAACCTGAGGACTAGAGTATTCTTGGTCATCAGGAGCTCAAGAACATGCTGGATTGGAATGAATCAGAGCATAACCTATAGGATTAAAATTTATAGATGGGGTATTCATGGGAGACTCAGATACATAATCACCTGCTAGTGAAGTAAAAAAAGGAATGACTCTTTCATAAAGTTCCTACATAAAGTTAAGTTCATATATCTCCGTTTTCATACTAAAAACAAAACAATAGATTTCATTTAATAGATCGAAACTCAAATCATGATCAATCAAGAGGACCATTCCTCTAGTGTTGTTCAGCCAATCATTAACAAGATTTTGAGAGACAAGAAAGGTATGATTAGCATGCCCGTCTTTCTCAGCAACATCAACCCAATATATTATAGGAGTTATTTTTGGGAGGGGCTAATAAAAGACAATATCTACTTCCCAACAATAACAGTCTTATTCTTTCTATTCTAGTTGACCTCCTTCCAATCTAATTATTTTTTTGATTCATTTCTCTATTTGAATTATTCAATAATTGATAATAGAGTGTCCAACAATTTTAAAGACGTCAATAAATGAGGTGACTTATTAACAATCAACTTTAAAATAATTTTTTTTACCAATAACATGAATAGTAATGTTATCAGGATAGTTGATTTCTATGTTGACAACAACCAACATTTTATCAAAAAAACCAATACCCCCATTAGGATTTCTCTTATCAATCCTAATAGGGGTTCCAATGTTAGAAGCAGTATCATTTAGGATCATGGGATTCCAATACATCCAATTCATACCATGGAGCATGAACCACATCTTATCATTTTTTTTCATATTAAATGGATTGAATTTAAAATCCCATTATAAAAGACATAATATTTTTAGGCATGAGTTGAAGATTGATATTATCCCAAACATTCCTAAATTCTTCCCTGGTTTACATAATATTTTGAAATAATTATCTCTCATTAGGAGTGATCCTAAAATTACTAAATCCCCAAAAGGGATAACGTGTTTTTAATATCAGCATATGAACAATGTATAATTCCCTTTGAATATATAACATGACCCATGATCGATGATTTATAGATATTAGTATGTGGTTATAACTCCTCTGTGTCATCCATCAATTAAAACCCAACATTTTTTTATTTTATAAATGATTAAATATCTAGATGATCCATATTTTTATTAGGTCTGAAGAACCAGATAAGAATTCTATGAAGGATTCACCCTTATTCTTCAAAGTATAAAGATCCTGATCAATATATATCTTTGACTGAGCCTTCTGTAAGAGATGATTATCCTTAAAAGAAAATTCCCAATCATGATTAAATGAATCCAGAGAGGAAATCAATAAGAAAATAATGATCTTTCTGATTCACCATCACCATGTTAAAAAATAATGCCCCCTCTCATGCCATCACTTAATATATAATTATTATTTTCTCTTAACTATAATAATTTTTCTCATTTTTAATGTTTCAAATGCACTATTTTTACTTATTTCACTCCAGTTGGACAAATTTTTTCATGTTATCTGCCTATTTTCCTTTAAGAATATTCATCTATAATTTAAATCAATTCATTGTTGGACACTATATGGACATGTCAAATGGTTATTCATTATTAAATGATTATAATATCACTTTATTTCCATGGGTAACCCTTATTTTTATTCCATATGTTTGATTCCTTTGATAGAAAACGTATTAATGAAAATGTTATGACATGTGCTCCCAGATATCCCTCTTATTCATTGGGTAGAATTTTTTCATGGTAAACATCATCTATATGATTATGGGGTAAAGAAATACATTACTGGAATTTTTACGACATGTGATATAACCTTGGTTGTTATCCTTGACTCATGTTTATGATTCTTGAACATTCATATGTAACCATATTCACATGATCCCATGTTCAAATTTTTAATCTTCTAAATGATTATTCATGTACCGAGCCTTTTATGTTATCATGACATGCCTTAAAATCACAAGTCCTTCTATATTTCTATATTTATTCACTTACTAGGATTTTTATCTATTCCCTTATGTCTATGTATTGACAAGGTCAACCAATACAAATCAATTAACTCAAAATAATATAGGATATAATTATGGATGATTAATGTAAAGATGATTTATTCTAGTTCAATGTTTTCAGTTTTATACACCAAATATTATAATAATAATCGACATTACAGTCATTGGTTTGTACCTGAGGGATAATTATGATTAACATAATGTAATAATATTTCAAAAAGGATGGGGGAACTATAACATGGTTGATATAAATGAAAATTATATTTTATTAATGATATTATGATCATTATAAGATGTTAAAATTAAATATACCATCATTCCATAATGATCACTAAAAATTAGAAATGTTACTTATGTGTATGTATGACCTATAGTCCCCTCGAGAGTAATATACTTATTTTTCCATAAACATTATTAATTATTGGTTTTAATAAAATAATTTATGTGTAAGTATGATAATTATTTAATTATTATTATTCTTTAGATGACTAAAAAATGTTATAGGTTTAAGAATGATATATTTAATGACATAACAGACATAAGAAAACAAGGAATCTAAACCCCAAAACTGAAAATAATAATATATTATTTGTGAATAAATAATAAGATTTTATAAAAATATAATATATAACTGAAAAATTGTTTTTTTGTTAATGAAATGTTTAGTACCACATTATATATGTTTAATTCATGTTTAATAAAAAAGGAAGCGTGAGGTATGATATTTCATCTCAATTAACATTCCATTGATAATTATTTGTTATTATGAAGCAATTAACATTATTATGTTTTATTTACTTCCATTTTGACAAGAAATGTCATTATTAATTTATAACATTGGGTATTTTATGTTCCAATTTGAAATATTTCATCCAAGGTAATTTTAAGTGATCATTAAAAAGTTTTAAAAGTTACTGTACAATCTCACTTTATTTTTTTATTGTTATATATATATTGAAGAAAATGAAATTATTGTGATTATTTTTAATTTTTAATTATTTTAATATTAAATATCCATACTCTTGAGTGATATATATTACTATTTACAAAACCATAAATAATTCGTACACATGATGTTAACTTTTGATGTTAATTGATAAAATGCGGAAATATTGATAAAACTGTATACATTAATCAATATAGATATTTAATGAGAATATATATTGATTTATCAAATAAATTTATTATTTTATTTATGATTAATTAATTGAACCTACAATGATCGGTGGGGCCTGATATAATATATCCTCCTAATGTATCTGTGGGCCTCATGAGATAAATCATTCAGTTAAATTAAACACATATTATATATACATTAAATTGTCTTTCGAAACATCTTGATGGTAGATGTATCATGTTTCTGAGACATGATGTCTAATAATTAATAATTTATATCATTGAGAGTTCAATTATCATTATCCAAACAATTTTTACTATGATATTATGTATGAATGCATTTCATTGTTAGTTTTGATTAAATTTCAAGTTTTTTAGGTTATTTACCATGAAATATTGATTGTGTCTTATCCAATTATTTAAAATGAATTTGTACTCAGATATTTACCTTATCATGTTTATTATACTTCATAATTCTGTATAGTTTCTAATGTAATTAACCCTTATTGAGAATTTGTTCTCACCCTTTTTTTTCAAGGTGATGAAGATGAATCCCTTGAATGGGGTTCAAGAATACTTAGAAGTTTATTTTGTTATGATTCATTTTACAGTATTAAATTCGGTATATTGTTTGTATCTATTTTTCCAAAACATTGTAATATAAGTGTCCTACCGAATTTATCCAATTGTATTTTTGAAAATGTTAGTATATAAGACATAGACTATGTGATATTGGTTTTATGGTCATTACAATTTGTGTGATAATAATATTAGTATAAAATTTGTGAACTAGATTTAAGAAAACATATGTTATGGAACATAACACTATAATATTCTCTGACGATAAGTATTTAAGTTAATCCTATTATTTTGGTAAATATATATAATGTGGGTTTTCCTTTAAATACATCCCTATTTGGATAAAAATGGAAGATGTAGTTCAGTAATTGATCCACCTATGGGTAATTACATCGAAAAAGGTAAACTATGCTTGAATTGAAAGTAACCTGGTTAAAGAAATTTGGAATTACTATTCTTCTTGATTGATAATCCCATGGACGATTCTTAAGAATATGAAAATTTTCATTAAAAACCATAAAGAAGGTTTTGAAAATAATGATATCCCCAATGAAACCACTATTATGATTATGGAACTAGATACACAAAATTTTTTCAATTATTGTAAAATATTTACCTATTCATGGGAATATACAATGTTGAATAACTAGGATATCTAATCTATTATATTTCCTCATTTATAAATACAAAATAGTCAGAGTAATGGGAAAGACAACAATCCACTAGATCGAAAAAGTAAGAATTATTTTATATTTCATGGGATTAAACAAGTATTTTTTAAAGGAACTATTCTCACAGACATTATGACCATAAAAATAAATTATATCAAGTGAAAATGAAACTTAATATAATTATATATTTACTATGGATATATATTCAAGCAGAAGAAAATGGATATGGCTAAGAAAAATATTCATAATGGAAAGAAGATAATGATGTATGTTCCCACATGTGATATTTATTTAATGAAAACGACTTATACATTCTAAAATGAATTTGAGTTTTATACATGTGTGGAGGTAAGGTCCACTATTTTTGTAATTTCATGGGTATACAAAAAGTTACCAATGAACAATGATTTAATTTTAAGTACATTTTACACTACAAAAAACAATATCTCAATAATCAATGTAATATTTCTAATTGAAATGTAATGGATAATGGTAATGTTTATGTTATTAATATAGATGAAGTGGAATGGTTAATATGGTTATCTTTGTAACCAATAATTATGTCATTTTTGTATTTTATAAATGATATATTTTGTATAATAAATATGAAATATATAAATAATTTTTTACATTACTATATAATCATTTATTTTAAATGAAATACTTTATGGTAATGATAACAATGAAAGAAGATTCGGTGGAAGTTTGTACATAATAGATAAAAACATGATTAAGGGAAATAAAACCTTGATATTCTCCTTATGAAGATTTAATGAAGTTGGAAAAAATAGATGATTGAACTAGATCATTTAAATTGGATAGTACTGACTACCTTCAAACTAATTAATAATTTTATTATTAAATGGTCTATGATTTCATTAATGGTGTTAATAATTTTTTTTGATATAAATAATAAATCAAATAATTTTTTTATTTATTGAATAAATAACCGTGAATGTTTTCGATAAGGATTTATAATAAAAAATATTATTACAATTATTTAAGTGAAAACATGACGAAGATATTTATATGTATAGAATGAGTTAACTAAGAACTACCTTTTGTTGTTTGATGGATTAATTGTATGTTCCATTGTGAAATTATGTATAATGATTTTTTTATTTACCCTTTTGAAGGGTTACATGGTTAACCATTTATTAATTGTTTTATGTTGAACATTGGATGAAATTTTATAAATTAATTCAACACCTAACGCTATTGAAATTTAAAAATATTTGATAGTATATACTAAATATTTTCTTTTCTAATAATAACTAGAGATTTATGGAATGAAATTAAATTATATAATCTAAATTATAATATATAAAAATAAATTTTATTGCATCAAGTAAAAAAAGTAATTTTGGATACTCATTTATTAGCTTAAAGGTTGTAGTTATTAGAAACCAAATTATTAAATTATGATTCTAAAATAGAAATGTATTATTTAAATTTACTTGTATTCATATACTGTAAAATAATTCATTAAAATTAAAAAAATTAATATTGAATTAAACATTTATCCTATTACCTTCATTTTTTATGATATCAATGGAACTTTTTCACTTATTTATATTGTAGTTTTGTGGTCATTAAACGTTTATGGATCACCTACATTTTTTTGATCAATGTTCTCTATCACTCTCAATAAGAATTTTAGGGTTATTTTTCTCATATGTGTATATGTTTCTAATTTCATACTATTTAATCCTATATGGAAAGAATCTAATGTAATTATTCATGATGAATTTCAAACTTTGATTTATATCAATTTGAGGGGTTATTTTATAATCTATTTTATGATGTGGTTTTTCAAAAAAATATATTCTCAAATATCAATAAATTAACTAACGAGAGAAATTATAAATTGTAAATACATATTTTATGTAGGGTTGGTAGAATGTGATTTCAAATGACATTATAATATATTTCAGTTATAATAAATTTAATTTTGCTGACGACATTCAATGAACACAACATAAGGTTTCAATGAAGCATTATTTAGTTACACTTTTCAAACTTAATTTTAATTTAATTATCACCACTTATACCAAATTTATTTGATAAAATATACTATTTTATTTAATTTTGAAAATAAAATTTAACTTATCTAAATTTTTTAGATTTCTCTTAGAAGAATCTATTTATTGATGAATAGAAAAAATCTTAATTTTAATTGATAAATATGAATTCAATGAAATAATTTATAATGAAAAATTATATATTGATTATTATTTAATATAAAATAAGATTAATTTTATATTAATTAATATATTTTAGGTCATTGGAATAATTTTCAAATATAATTTCTATATAATAACATAGTAACATGTTGAAGAATTTCATATTAAAATTCTTATTTTCCATTGCATATATATGATTAATTTAAATTATATTTTTCTAATTCATTGGATTGAATTTGAAAAAAAATATATTTCATTTTTCAAATCAGTAATATTTATAATGTCTAATAATTTAAAATGAATTTCAACTTCAATGAATAGTTAATCTAGTAAAAATTATTTGCAATCATTAAGGTGAAAATGGTTTTACCAAGATGTTAAACTAGGAATAAAATATTTTAATTGCATTAAATTATTTCGAAAACAAAATTTTTGGGAATATTTTATTTCTTATAAACAAATTAATCTATTTTATGAATTTATGGGACACTTATTTATTAAATTGGCTGATATAATATGTTATGTAAAGAAAAAATGTTCCTTTACACATTTAAATTTACATAAAAATTTGGTATAAAAAATTATATAATATTTTTGTTATAAATATAATTTCTAAATATAAATTATATTTTTCTATTATGATATTGTATTTTAATTTCATTATAGATTGATTAATTAAATTAAATGTCACAAACCAGCCCGAGTACTCTATTAACCTGATAACTAAGTTGGAACTAACATCGCCCGAAGGGAGTTCCCGATCCCCATTTGATGGAGAATAAAACATGGAATTATTCAAAATGAGTGTTGGATTTAGTTTTACACAACCATTATAGAAGAATGATACAAAGTTAATATTTATAAGAATGGAAATCCATACAGAGAATTGTACCCGAAGTCAAATAGGAATGAACAACCTAATGCACTAAAAAAATGACAAGAAAACTAAAAGAATAGATCACGTTATAAAGGAAAAAAACATTAACTCCACATATCAATAGTTACAACATCATCTATGGGGTACTTTACCATAGATCAAATCAGAAAAAAGACAATATAAAAAATATTGAAGGAACTGGTAGGGTGTAATCTAAAATTAAAATAAGGTCCCACCAAGGATTCCATAATCAAATTCAATCATTTTAGTAACCAAATAAAGATTATCCAATTTTTAATCAAACAGGATTGGAATTTCAAAATATTATTTTATCAAATCATGAGATACATTTCAATTAATGGAAATAAAATATAAAAATTCCTATCAACACATTACAAAAATTAGTTTATATAAATTCATAAGACATGTAAATTAGTTGATAGAAATTTACAAAAATTTATATCTCATATATAAAGAACAAAGATACATGGTCATATTCCAAGATGTATGATAGTTCTAGGATTTGAGATCTTAAAAAAATCATGTGGTAATTACCATAATGTGTAAACACGTCCCCTGAAACTAGAAAGAGATGACTCATCTATGTCCTGTTGAGGAATAAGATATTCTCAATTTGTTTTTTAATGTTGTAAAACATCAATCCAATGATAGGGAATTCCTATCCTAGAAAGTTTATGCCAAATATATCACTAACTACCTACACATAAAAGTTATCTAGTACAAATCAATGCAAGATAAATTCAATTTATAGAACATTATAATACAATTAAATCACATTCAGCCATTTTATTGGGAAAAAATTCTTATTTAAAAATTAAATGGGCTTTAAATCAAAACAATGATTTCCCAAAGAAATTCATAGTTATTTCAATCAATACCATTTGGGTCATTTTTTCAAAATATGAATTTGAAATCAATTTGCTATTCAATTTCAATATTCGAATCCATCAATTAAATTCATCAATTTAATATAAACAATTTACAAGTTTTTCACAATTTAAATTAAATAATTTAAATATCCCTATGTTTTCATTAATCTCATAATCACACCCTAAATTAATTAAATTGGGATTTTTCCCAATTTCATCTCAAAATTCAATTTCCAAAACTGATGATCCAAAGGAAATTAGTTTTTAATCAATCAATTGAATAATATTTTATTTATAATAGAAATTGAATTTAAATCAAAAATTGAAATTGAATTAAGACATTTATGGTTAATAAAATTGGACATCATGATGGAACCACCAACCTTTAACAGAAACACTAATCCAACAATGGAACTCACCAACAAGAATGTAGGCACAGATGATCTGGGAGCTCAACCTAGAAATAATATTCAACAACACAAAGAATATATGCATAAATCCCAATATTATATGTCAATCTCTTTTGAGGGAAAGATAATGAGATGATTAGATGGGTAGAATGCTTAACTAGTGAGTCAGACTACAATCAGAATGATGAAAAATCATTGATATAAATTACCCCAAAGTGTGAGAGGGGTCCAAAATCACATGTAAAAGGCTCATGGGATAGGGGAAAAGAAATATAAATAGGATGTAAAAACCTAACAAATATTACAATAAAAATAATTATGACTTCACATGACCTGTTACCCAATAACACAGTGTAATTATATAATAAAAAAATTCCAAAAAAACCAATTACAATTTGTTAAAAATGAATTGATTATTATTTTGGAACATACATTTTGGGTAACCACATTATACATCATGTAAATCCCAAGAAGGTTATTGAACTGTCTAGTTTTAGGATAAGGATACAACAAGTCTCTGACTTATTCATTGTCTGTATCCTCCCAAATAAATTCTCCTCCAACCCTATACAATAAGAAAGGAAAAAAGGAGAAGATTTAAAATTCACCTCATAGAAAGTTATTGTGATGTTACAACCTCCCCACCAAAAAATGATTTTTTCCCTAGAAATAATGTCATGAATATTACATATAAAAAATATAAGGTCACTTATCACATATGAGTTCTGCATGCTCCCATGTATCAGGAGAATCAGAACCATCATACCAATGAACACAATCTAATGGTATCACCCACCCATTAAGTACAATGGTTTCAGAATCAAGTATCATAGTTGTATATTCAATCATAGATTAATCATGATAAATATCAAGATCAGTCTAGCTTAAAAGATGATATAGACTAGATAGATAAATTCATAGTTGATATACATGGAACATTTTGTGTATTGATTTCAATTGTGGTAGAAGTTCTAAATGGTGAGAAACATTCCCCATAGTCTCAAAAGACCGAAAATTTACACCAAAATGAGGTGTAAGATTCCCTTTCTTCAAAATATGTCAAGGACACAAATGAGGAAAATCATTGAACAATTCCTGATCACATATAGAAAACTAAAAAGGATAGATATGATGATAATCTTGAAAATTATATCATCATTTTTTCATCAACATCTTATGATGAATTAGTTGAATCTTTGTTGTTGTATAATGAACAGAGCCTTGTCCAACCATTGAACTTTAACTAATCATTGACTAAAAAATAGAGATTTTCATGGTCGACCATTCAAGGATTTAAAAAAATATATTTAGATCACAGGCTTGTAACTATTATTATAAGAAAACTCAACTATACCCATATGGTCATACCAACTCCAAAAAAATTCAAGATTTCAAATTCGAGGCATAACCTCAATAATTTATATCTTTCTTTCTCTCTATCCTTCCAACTACGGAAGGTATGTCGTAATTAAATGGACCTCAGATCCCAGTATCTACCTAATGGGTCTCTAAAAATGATAATTTAACTATGGACCTTTATCAGATACTATAACAGATATAACTGTTTGAAAACAACTAATATTGTTCGCAGAGAGATTACCCACCTCTTCAAATTTTGTTTTATAATTAATTGGTAAAACATGATCTGAATTTTTTGTTGATGGATCAAAAACCATATAAAATTATTCATTTTATAGTTACAAGAAAACCCTATAATAAATTCCATAAATATTTCATCTAACATAAATGTTGCGGCTTTATGTGGATAATGAAAATCTGATGGCTCTTGGGGATCGATCTTGACATATTGGAACATATTTCAATGAGAATAAAAGTAATCAATGTACCATTTCACACCAGGACAACAATATTGTCCATATATATCATAAAAAATCATCATTAATCTTATGAAAAATTAAAATACAAAATTATGTATATTTCCAATCACATATTTTCTTACCGCTAATGGAATGTCAAAGAGATTCTAATATCATAGAATTCGGTCTCTGGTGAACGATCCATTAACGATGGTATCCCCGATAAAAAGAGATTCACCATTGCTATAGAACTCATCATTGAAAGACTGTTCATGAAGGATTATCTTGATAAGATAGGATTTAAAATGAATAATACACAAAGAAATGTCATTCCTTGATTTTGGGACTCAAATATTCATCATAGCAAAGAGATCCATCAAATTACACTCTTTTGAATATTCATTCATGGCTTGAGTCTGATGTTTTCTTATCAAATCATATACAATGAAATTCACTTTCCCCAAGGAGTAGGCAATATCCATGTGGGAGGATTGCAGGTATTCAAAAAAACTCCCCTAGTAGAGATTCAAATATTGGATAGAGAAAATATAACTCAATCACTACTGTTACAAACACATGGTAAAAATTTCGCTGTAATGGTTATGTTACCATACCTTAAGCATGTACATAACATCTACATGTTAAAGGCCATGTGTTGGATAATTATTCAGGTGTATACTAAGATAGTGAGAGCCATTAGTAATGACACGGTCTCCTTGAATAATAACACAACCCAATCCTAATCATGATGTATCACAAATGACTGCATAGCCCTACTTGGCCTATGAAAGATTAAACACCCAAGAAGTCATCAAAATACTTTTCATGTCAACTAAATAACTATGACATTTTTTATCCAATGAAAACACTTCTCCCACCCAAGTTAGAGCTATCATAAGAGATTATATCATTGTGACTTCATTACAAATAGATTATAATATCAATCAAAACCCACGATGATTCAAATATCCGAAACACTATGTGGTTTTGACAAAGTTATAAAATCTTTTAGCGTATATGGACCAACTAAAAATACTACATTCTGACATGATGTGTCCCAAGAACATCACATCTCGAATCAATAAATCACATTTAAAAATCATAGAAAAAAGAAAGAGATTTATAAAAAATTCTACAACTTCTCTCAGATAATGAACATGATCCCTCTAAGATATAGAGTAAATAATGATGTCATCCATGAAGACTATCACTACAATGTTGACATATTCATTGAAAATATTGTTCATTATATCCATGAATGTTTATAGAGCATTGGTTAGACTAATGGAAATAAAAAGGTAATAATAATGGATGTACCTACTCTATAATGTCGATTTATGAATGTCATATTATATTATCCTCAATTGATGGTAACCATACCAAAGATCAATCTTCTAAAAGCAAATTGTCTCTTTCATCTAATCAAACATTTCATCAATACACGAAAGTGGTTACTTGTTCTTTACCATTTCTCAATTATTATTTTGTTAATAAACTTATACTACGAGTGAACCATCATCTTTAATTCATATAGAACCAGTGTAGCCCAAGGTGACACACTCGGGATTATAAATCCATTCTCTATATGCTCATCCAAATAAGTCTTCAAATATTTCAATTCAGTTTGTTCCATGTTTTATGGAGAAATATATATTGCTTGATTCCAGAAACTAAATCAATAGAAAACAATACATCATTTATTGGAGACAAAGAAAATAATTCAAAAGGAAGCATATCAAGAAAATCACCATCAAATAGATGGAGATAATTACTCAAAGATTCCCACTACCGATCAAAAGAAATAAAAAATATCCCTTTCCCCAACTACAGATAAGACAGTCTCATTGTACTCGACCTTGGGACCAAGACTTCATGAATGTTACGACATAAATCATCAGGTGGAGTAACATAGACCTCTCAAAAATAACAATCAATATAGACACTATTATAAATTGTCCAATCCATCCTAAATATGACATCAAGAGATTTTCTGTTGAGAACCAAATAACTCAAAGAAATATCAACATTAGGAAGAGAGAAAACACTAATGAGACTACAGAGACACATCCTTCACTTCATTCTAATGGGGGTAGTAATATCTCCCAGAAAAGATAAAATATATATATGATGATTTATCAAATTAACATTATTTGTTGATATAATTTAATTATATAAAAAACTATAAAATAATGTAGTCAGTAATGATGAAGATATAGTGATGATACATATAATGGCCTCTAGACCTATTTCCTCTTAGATTAGAGACACATCAACTTTGTGAATAAGCTTTTATTTTGATTAGTGTGTTAGGAATATGTAAATATTCTGACTACTCTTCATTTTAAGACGTTTTTGATGAGCCCACGCCACCATGAAGAGTGGATAAACATGTAAGAACTTCATAATGTAACCAGAGCATCTACAGGATCCACATACCAAGGGTAGATGGTTGAAAACCCGCTTTGTGTTCTCATTCGTTCAACACTAGTAACAAATCATGAGGCCTCTTCTATGAAATATGTGATGTTTATAAAAACCATTCTATTGAGAAGCACAATGAGAATCCCAATGGTTACTCTTTCCCTTAGAGAAAAACAGACTACCAATGGGAAGAAAATATACTCACAACATCCCTGATATTCTAGCCGGACACATTTAAACAATTAATGATAAATATTGAAAATCATCATAATAAGGAAACATTATCAAGAAATTTTTAAAATGAATTTATGAATGCATTACCAATTCCAAACTATGATCCTTTAGCTTCTCAGTCGATACTATCTCAATAGAAAAATTAACAAGCTCAACCAAATGGTTTACAAACACTATCATGATTCTGTAATCATCATCCTGTTTTGAAGACACTAATTCCTTGGCCAAAAACCTTGAATATGGATATAACTAGTTAGTGAAAATAACATCAGTGTCATTCCACTATAATCACAAATTATTCTTCACCATCACCATTATGTCATACCATCACTTGTTTGGTCCTTCATGCACGAAGGTGACACACATGAAGTTGATTTCTTCAAGAGTCTCATAGAACCCAAAAAAAGTTCTATCATGTCCATACATTACTCATCCCCTTGGGGAACATTTGAGCCTTTGAATGATTTTTTTCTTATAGTGATGTAATGATTGAGAATAATCTTAGAGAATATCATTTAATGGTTCCCAATATGTAGAATGAAATGTAATTATTTTTTGGGCCTATCCCAGAGATTGGACAGTACGCATGATCATGTTAACCAAACTCGAGTCCATATAATTATTTTCTTATTATGGTTCATTGGATGTTGTATCCTTTATTCGATACTTGTGTCTTCTCAGATGAATGATACTACATAACATAAGAAGATAATGATGAAGAGATAAGATTGACACTAAATCAAAGAAACAAGGGAAACTAATACCAACATATAGATAATAAATATTTGGATTTCAGTCATTATAGGTAAAATTTATGGATAATACTATAACTAAAATTGAAAACATATTTCCCTGACCACCTCTGGTGTTTTATGGTCTATTGCAGTGCTATATAGCTATTAAGTCAATTGAATCTACCTTCTATGTTTGTAAAATGGCACACAAATGCATGCTGATATCAGTAGAATATAATCCAACCACTGATACCAATTTATCATGAATCATCCTAGGTACCCTGGTAACTCAATGACCAGGACAACACTAGAATAGCCTTATGGTATTTTTCTAATCCCCATGGGTTGGAAAATGGATGCTGGAATCATAAAAAATGAGAGTGGGAACAAATTTTCCATAGAAATTACAAAAGAAATATAACTAGAAAGTATGAATAGAAAAGATTCTCAATTTTCAGAAGTGTAACACAAGTAAAATAGTTATAAAACTAAAATTACTATAGAAAGGTACTATAAAACTAAATTAATATTATATGTTACCAAGGAAAAAATTATCCACGTCTACAAATCAATAGCTAAAAGCACCTCAATGTGGTTCTTTACCCATTCTCATACATCGAATTAGATAATCTATAATGAGCTGATGTCAGAAGTAGGTTGGGTTCTAAAATCCATGTATAGAATCAAAAATAATTCAACAATGAGATTCAAATATTTAATTAACTAGATAAATATCCTTTAATTTTTGATAAATATGGATTCCATTTCAGTAGAATAGTTTCAAAAAATAATTCTTAAAAATTAAAATTATGAAAATACATTAAAAAAATTAATAATAAATAATTTATAAAATACATCTATATAAATTTAGAATGAATGTTAAATAGTTCCCAGATACTGGCATAAAATCATCTGATAATTACTGAAATTTTTACACACATCCCTCGACACTAGAAATAGTGAACTCATTTATGTCACACTGAGGGAAAAAAAATTTATAAGTGTTTTTAGTACTGTAAAACATCATTCAGGTTCTAAGGAATTTCCATCCCAGCATGTTTTTCCAAAATATCACACTAACAACATAGGAATGCATGTGCTCTAAAACAATTACTATTGGGGTCAATTTTTTATGTAATATTAAAATACAAATAAATCCAATTCTCTTTTTTATAAAAAATGGTAAATTTATATATTAGGATATTTTTCCCAAATAAGAATTTAAAATCAATTCAAAATCCATATTCAACATTGGATTATCAAAATATATTTGTAAAATTTAATTGAAACAATTTACATCGTTTTCAATATTTAAATTCATATATTTAAATCTTTATAATATTCCATCAATTTGAAAATCACACCCAAACTTAAAGGAATTGGGGTTTTCCAAATATCATTCCAAAAGGAAATTTTTAAAAACCATATTTCAATGGAATTAGGTTTTAAGAAATTAATTGAAATCTATATACTTTATAAAAAACTAAATTAAAATCATCAATGGAATTCTAATCAATCAATTTAGAGTTCATAAAAATATGGAATCCAGATGGAACCATATACTATTCAAGAAAACACAATTCCTGGAACAAAACCCTCCAACAAAAATGTTGGTGCATAATTTCATAGTAATCAACCTAGAAATACGTTTCAACAAAAAATAGATAATATCCAAAAAAATAATAGAAAAACCCACCTCTAATTGACATGTAACCAAATTATACTTCATGTAATTGACTAATACCAATATCATAGAAAACCACACCTCCTATTGATAAAAATAGTTTTTTTTTGTATTTTATAAATCAGTAATTATATATCCACATTAAAATGAATGTAAATCTCTAGTAGCCTATAGAAATAGCAAGTTTTATACTGAAAATACAACATATCTATGACTTCTCCATTATATTTATCCTCACAATTCTGTATCCATCCAAACCATTCTATTTTAAAGGAAAAACACTACAAAAATTTAAAAATACATTTCATAAATTTAATTACATGTAACTTTAAATTCATATTAATATCCAACATTGTAATTATTTTGATAATAATTTACAAAAATAAATCATACAAAAAATATTATATTTGAATTAAATTGAATGAATTATTTAATTACATTAATTATATAGATGGATATTTCATGTTACACTTATGTGATAAAAATATATATTAATTCCATCATATTATTGATATTTTAAAATAAAAATTAGTATAATAGTGTCAATATTTATATTAATATTATCTTATAGTAACTAAAATTTTATCGACCTATTTAAAATTATATAAAATACACACTTTAGATAAGTTATTTTTGAATATTGATAAATATCCAAAATTTCCAATTAATTATCCAATACTTTTTTTAATTCATATATTGTCTTCTAAATTATAAACAAACACGTTTAACATGGTTGGGGATAACAGTTTATTTTTTCACCTTACACGTTCTTGTGTTAAAACTAATTTTCAACACTCATTATATTTAAAATATTAATTAGATATCTTATTTACAATAAGTTGGTCTAAATTAAATAATATGAATAATTTTATTTTATGTTTAATGTAATAATTACCCATATAATAAATACTTGGTACCATAGTGAAAAGCAAAAATGGTTAAAATAATGAATCATAGATGTTAATGAACAAAATTGTTAAAACATATATTTAGTTATATATAGAGTTGTTTCTCAACCATATAATCCTTAAAAACCATTAATTAGAATGTTTTCCATGTTATTTAAAATTGACCTCCCATAGTGAATGCATCAGAGTATTTTCAATAATTTTAATCCTCTTCAATACAGGGTCACTGGCAACCCTTACACATTCACACAATCATACCTATAAGAAACAAATATCACCTACTAATATATTATCCAAACTTCCATCCAGTCATCACAGAAGACTCATTTTATAAATAAAATTTCAATCTTAGATGGATTTAGTGAAAACATGAGGAAACTCACAGAAGATATATTGTTCTTCAATGAGCATATTTAATTTAATTTTTCATCCAAATCCATTAATTATTAATTAAACATGATGCTATTATAAACTAATTATCTTTTATATAAATGTATATTATTATAATTATAGAATTACATGAGACCATCCCAAATTCAATCAAATCTGTTATGAAATCATCATTCATGTGTATGACGGACTAATACCTAGCATATAAATGACGTTAGTTTTCTCATTTCTACTAGTCAAGGCTATGTATAATGATAAATATAATGTATATTTATTTTATTTATGACATATTTATAATTATTGAGTCTCTATATAATATTTATGTTTTTACCATTCATTCTATTTGAGATATGATAACATTGACCATGTGTATGGGGGGCTACCTTTTCATGAAGTAATGTGATCAATATTTCACTAACGCTTCACATGGAAGGTAATAAAGATAATTTTAATCATTATATTTTATATAAATTAAATAATAATATTATTAATTACTTATTTATTTTTTTATAATTATATTATATATCATTTTATTTCATTCATTTTAACACATATAAATATGTTTTCATCATTCCTATACGTGTGGACTACCGATTTAACGATGCAATATGACAATAATTTTATAAAAACACAAAATTAATTTGATATATTGGTATATAAGATGTTAGTTATTATATTATGATCATTACAGATGGTTATAATATTACATACCTTATTTCTATGATTATATGTGAAATATGGAAATGTTACTCATGTGTACGTATGACATGCCTTGTCCACAAGATTAACAAACATCCTTTTCAGGGCGAACATTCAAGAATGGGTTTAAAATTTTAATTTATTTATAATTATAATTTATATTTAATTTTTATTATTATTTAGATGATTAAGATATACAATATGTGAAATAATTGGGTCTTTATTTTTAAAACATGCCTAAGAACACTATTAAATTAGTGGTGAAAATAATGAAAATAATGATAGATTATCAATGAATGGGAATTAGGATGGTATAAATAATCTTATATAGTATTTATATGTTACTAGAATAAGTAAATGAAATCCAGAAAATTAATTTACAAGGGTTTAAATCAAATTTTACGAAATAGTATCATGAAGTAATGGATTTTTTTTAATTTATAATCTATTATGACTTGTTTGTTACTATAGAACAACTCAGTTTTTGTACCATATATAATTACATTTGGACATATAATATTTTGATTCATTTATACTTTATTACACATAGAATTAAACATTGAATACTTTCTTACATTGGGGGTTAAATTAATATTTTGCATATGGTAAATGTTGTTATATAATCTCACTTTCTATTGTGACAGTTAACATTATCTTGATAAAATAAATTTCTTGTGACCATTATTCATTGGTAAATAAATTTCAATTAATTATCCATATTTATTTTTGATGTCTATAATTAGTTACTAAATCATCAAACATTAATATATATTTTTTTTATTGAATTTTATTTGATTAACATTGGAAATATATAAAAATCTGTATCCTTTAATCAATATAGGTATTTGATGATAATGATTGTTGGTTCAAGAATTAAATAGTTTGTTTGATATGTGAGGAATTATCTGGAAATACAATGATGGGTGGGGTCTTAATACACTATATCCCATTAATTAATTATTTGGAATCATTAGAAGAAAATATATCCAAATTAATTTTTTTACATTTATTTAAAACCATCTTGTGAAAGGCATTTATGGAAGAGGTATCATGTTCCCCAGACATGAAATCCAATAATTAAACATTTCCTTTCTTCTGTGTCCTTTTATTTTTATCCAAGATAATTTCTCTATGATATTATCAATGAATGAAATTAATTTATAGTTTATTAATAAATGGAATGTTTTTTTAATTATTTACTTTACCATATTTATTATATTATATACTATTATTTAAATTGAATAATTGCATTGTTATTTATCATACAATGTTGATTATTATTACTGAATCTTCATAGTATTCGCTACACATAAAAATTAATGAAAATTATATCACACTCAATTTATTTCATTCTAGGGATATAATGTTTAATAATTATATTTAGTTTCAGGGAAGAAAAGAAATTTCTTTTGATATGTTTCATTTTGTTTTCTTAATTTAAATTGGGTGGCATGCATCTAACTCATTCTACAAAACTATTAAATTGATCAGATTACAAGAATCACCCTAATGTATCTATTCCAATATAATAATGTATGACACAAACCCCAGGCTGTTGGGGCCCATTTCATTACAATTTTAATTCTAATAGTACAATTTTTTAAAAAGGAAAACCCATAACATTTGAAAAGTCCATGGGGCATGAATCCCAAACTAATTTGGGGAAAGGGTATAATATCTACCACTACCATATATGATGTCATGGTTAGTATGAAATCCTTTTTCTGAAATGGTTTAAATAAAAAATATTATTTTGTTTTTAAGAACATATTATTTAACATATATATAACAACGGCCTTGAATACTGATTTAGTAATTAGGTTATTAATGTTATTCATGAAATTTATGATTTTTGGATCCTAATTTGATTAATGTAATTAAACAATTATGGGAGTTTATTTTGTTGTATAGTGGTTGAATGATCTGTATGATACATTTATGATTATACTATAACTATTTTGGGATTCGTGATATTATCTAAAATTATTATTATATTTTTTAGATTATATGATTATGGAATATAAAATTTACGGTATGATTTTTTAAAGGTGATTGGGGTTATTTTGAGATAAATTAAAAAAAGTATATTTAGAATATGGGATCAAACAATATTAATTATTTGGATTCAATATTATTAAGTATTATATTTTTTAATTTTAAGGATGGTACTATATTTAATTACATGTTCTAATCAATGTGTTTTGGGGAATTGGATATTAATTTTTTATTTCAGCATATGAGATCTAAATCTTTTTCGGAAATAACTTACCTAATAATAATTTTTTTTGGTTAGTGTTGCATAATATACAGAATATATTGGAATCAATTTTTTGTTTTTTTAATATTTAGATGAATAATTTAGGGCATCAGGAATAATAAATTTATATTTAATACAATTCTTTTAGAAAATGATTTTAGATTGAGGTGAAATTTAATTAAAGTAACAAAATATACATAGAAAGTAATTTTTTTTCATTATTTCAATATTTTATATAGTAAAGGAATTCATCATCCATAATAAATGTATATTGGTACAAAATATATCCCTATTACAATTATTTCTAGTGAAATAAAATAATTGTTTCCGTTATCTTTGGTTTTTTGGTGTTGTGGTTGTTGTCTTTATAATGATCATTCAAATTCTGTTGATCAATGATATCTATGAATATATAGTGTTAGAAAAAAATTATTTATTTCATGACGTCTATAATATCACTATCCACTATTATTTTCTTACAGAGAATTTTTGTCATGTTTTATTCCAGATGATATTCATATTTTAATTTCACTCTTTTCAAGTGGAAGTTTCATTAACTGTTATAATGATATGGGATTTAAATATAGGTAAATTTCAATATAAAACCATTGATTACCTATAAAGGGTTAAAAATAATAGGTCTAAATTAAATAAAATTCATGAATGTGATAACTTGATTTTTTTGAAGTGAAAATACTGTTGGACTACATACATGATACACAACACTGAACTTAAAGGAAACATGAAATATTATTATATGACCATTATAACCAAGTTATTAAATTGGACATTGTGAATAATATAATTCATTATATATATATATATATAATTATTTCATCTTATATATCTATATATTTATAATATTTAGTAAATAATTAATCAACTTTTAGTAAATTAATTTTATTCGTAAAAATATTTTTTTTCATTAAAAAATGTTATCTATTACATTTTGATAGATAAATAATATAATTTAATTACCTAAAATATGAGAAATTTTATTTGATAAATAGAAACTAGATTATTAAATAATGATATCTAAATTTATGTATTGTTTAATTTTTTTATTCTTCATATAATATTGATATTTCTGTAAATAGTTAAGAAATTTAGATTTTACATCTAAAAATATTTATAATGATAAATATTTTATTTTAAAAGTCTCATAAAAATATTATTTGTTTTTATTATATTTTTTATTATTTAAAAAAAACTAAATTAATTAAATTTGACCCCCCTTTACAGAATATTTTATTATATATTGATTTTGGGGTTTAAATATGATTATTTTCCGAAACCCGTTTTAATGTGCATAAGGATTCAACAAATTAATTGATTAAAAAACCCATAATAAGGACTCACTTATATTAAATTTATAAATTATATATCTATAAATATTAATTTTCATTTATATAATTTTAATTATTATAAATATTTGTAATATTAAATTATTTAATGCTTAAAAATATGTTTTTACACTACTTTTTTAACATGTTGTCATGTTTTATTAGAAAATAGATTATACTAATTCATTGAATTTAATTTTATAAAATTTATTCAAATATCAAAATATGAATAATTTATAATATATCATTACTTTAACATATGTTTTTTAGAATGTAATGTGATATATGTTGAAATAACATACCACAATTTAGATGTATATGTGTTTACGGTTGGGGTGGGGTTAACTAATGTGACAGGTGTAAATAAGAAATTAAACATGTCACATTCATATTTTATGTAGATATATCTAAATTATATTATAAAATGTTCTCTAATTATCCACTATTTTTCTATTTCTAATTTTTAAAACATGGTGATAAATTTTACATTTAAAAAATCCATATGTGTCATTTATCCCACAAATAAAAGTCATTCCACTCACCTCTCAATGCCACCATCATTAATAACTTTTTATCATCAAATAGAAACCCAAATACAGTAACAATTAATTCCACATGTTCAATAATTCATTAATTTATTATGTAACCATGTAGTTAATGATTTTTTTTTCAATTTTATTAAGTTATCCAAAGAAGATGAGTCTTTTTAAGTGTGATTTTTTTTCTTTGAACACCTCATTAAAATATTATTCTAAACTTTTGACATAAAATTTTCTTTATACCATATATTAAAATGATATTATGTAATATGAATAACCTAAATCCATATCTACCTCTATTAATAGGGAAAATAATCCGTCATTTTTTGGTATAGCAGACTAGAACCTCATGAATTGTTGAATTTTGTTTTCCATCAGGGAATATAATGTCTTGTTATGATAATGAATTTAATGGATATATATGATATTAATGACATATATATGATAGAAAATATAAAATATATAAATTAGTTTTTACCATTCAATTCATTAAAAAATGATAACACTATTTGTGCATATATGTGAACTACATCCTCTAGGAAGTATTAAAATTATTTTTTCAACACAACATGACAAGGATGATCTATATATATCATTATATAAATAAATATTATTTTATTTATAATATTAGTATTATTATTTAAATATATAATATTTTACACAATTTTGAAGAAATGATTTTATAAAATTGTTTTGTTACTTTTCTTTACTTATGACGTACCGTATTTGGGGTCATAAAATAGTTCACTACATAGAAAAATTTTTATTATTTATTTCAAGAGTATAATATATATCTAAAAATGAAAAATGATTCATTATTGTAATATTTTTATTATGAAATAATGACCTATTTTACCATGTGAACCTATCAAATTCATTCTTGACATATAAGACGAAAGTTGTCAAAACATCCATGGTTTAATTAAGTGGTCAAATAATTTTTAAAATATAACAAAATAAGAGAGTAAAAATAATAATAAGCTTGAAATTATTTCTTATGAATGTAAATAATTGATATGTGTTTATTATTTATGAATAAAGAGAATTTATAGGAATATTTGGCTCATGGTAATAGATAATTTAAATGAAATCCGTATTTTAATAAAAAAATATCTAAAATATTCACTTCTATATAAATGTTTTTAAAATTGCAATATAGATAGATTTTT
Source organism: Viscum album (assembly GCA_963277665.1). NCBI lineage: Eukaryota > Viridiplantae > Streptophyta > Magnoliopsida > Santalales > Viscaceae > Viscum > Viscum album. The sequence continues at coordinate 1,033,754,595 of OY728150.1, forward strand.
ATAGACCATATTTATTGATAAGGGGAATATTTATGTCCCATTATATATTTTGTAATTTTTTACAAAATGAATTTTTCTTATACAATTCAATAATTTCTATCAAAATGAACAAAGAAATGATTTATTTTAATGAATATAGTGATATAATCCTTTCCCACCACCATAAAGAGATTTTTATGTTTGGAATACATTGAATGAATTAATGTTTTATTCTATGAAGAAACTTATTTATCTTTTTATTGGATTAATGGTTTTGAAAATATTTTAAATGGAAAATGGGGACTTTGATATCATATAGTGTTTAACATATGGTTTTAATTTAGTTTTTAGAGTATTTCATGGTGAAAGTATCTGATATTAAAATGTTTATACATGTTATGGTCCTTGGACATTGTTTGTGATAATATTTTTTTCATAGTATGACTTATATTATTGGTTTATCACTATTATAGATTATGATATAATGGGTTGGGCCCCATTAAAAATTAATATATGAATGGGTGATCCTAATTATAAATCATGGAATGATAGCGGATTGCAATTATATCACTCCAATGAATTGAGTATTTAACATGTTCGTTGTATAATTAAATAAGAATTAATCCATATAGTTATTCCCATTACAAATGGTTCTATAAAGATAATGTGCCAAAGCTCCAATGTTACTTGTCTAATAATTCTAATGAGTTTTCATATAAATGTAATAGGTAAGATAAATGATATTTTTTATATGAAATATGTTTCCCCTTTAGGATTAATAGAATTTTTTTATTAAATGGTGTTATCATGTATTTCAAAAAACTAAAATGTTTCTTCTTTTACATATCATACATAGATATTAGTTCATACCCAATATTTTATAAATATTTTAAAAAGGAGTTTTGGTTTGAAAATGTAAAATTATATATCATTTGTAATTATGTTATGATTGATCACAAATCTAAAGGAAGCTTTCTTTTAAAAATTTAATTTTTTCAGAAAAACTATATACATATTGAATGTTTCCACTTTGTAATTTTTTGGTTTCATATTAAATATTTATGACATTATATTTTAAAAAATATAAAATAAAACTTTATTGAGAAATGAATGTGAATTTTTGTCTACAATTTCTATAATATGTTATTATTTAGAAAGGGCCCTTAAAGATATATAGAAGTTAACACTAAATATTAGGATTAATAGTTGTGGGTTATGATGAATTAATGATCCTTCATTGAGTGATTTGTGTCATTGTCATGTTTTAATGAACATAAAAATTTTTTCTTCAAAAAAGTGAATAAAAATTTAATTTAGAAAATATATTGAAAAAATTTCATGATCACTAACATAATGTTTTTTGCCTCAACTTTTCACATTCAATTCCAAATATTGTACCATATACAATTATCTGTAACATGTTTAATTCATTATTATGTGGTATGGCATGTCATAATTGTTCATATTCGTTGACTAATGAAAAAATAATATTTAAAATTATATATTATTTAAATTAACACTCCCATGATAATGAAAAATTACAACTCAAATGATATTTTTTACATTTTTTTTCATTGAAATGAAATAAATGAATAAATAAATTAAATGGTAATTCCTAAATTAATTAATGAAAACAATGTTTCTCAATAAGTAATAAAGAAATAATTTTACAAGGTTATTTTTATAATAAATATTTTTTTATCATTAAATTAAAAATAAATGCAGTTCATTAGTTCAAGGATTTAAAAATGTAACCAGATTAATTATTTAAGATTACATTAATTTTACATATTTTTAATTACATATATTTATCAAAAAAAATTATGTTCGTTAATTTATAACATCAAAAGTATAATTTGAAACCAAAAAATATTTCAAAAATAAATCAACTAAATAATCATGTAATTTCACTCCTAGAAAAATATTTATAATATATATTTTAATGAATAATGTCAAAATGATATCTAATTATAACATTAAATTATACAAATTCTCTTATGAAAGAATTCAATTGAAATGTGAAGTAATATTTAATATAATCTTCTTATTATACCTCTTATAAGACTAGATACTAATGATCAATAAGGATAAAATATTAAATGGCATATTTACATTAAAAAAGTTGATGAAATTAAAATAATTGAAAATAATTGAAAATAATTGAAAAAAATAATTGAAAAAAATGAAAATAATTAAATATACTATCATGGAAAGAGAATTCATCAAATTAATGGATTATAAATTTTAATGTAAGTAATTTAAAAAATAAATTATATTATTAATTTTTTATACATTTTATTATATAATACACTTATATTTATATAACTAGAATAGAAACAATTTTTTTAATACAATCACATCCGGGATTAATAATATATAAATAAAATTATTAGGGTTTTAAAACATTTACTCTAAAATAATTAAAATTTATTTTATATTTAGACTAAAATCATTTACCATGATGTTGTTAAAGCTATAATAACAATTTTATTTGAAATATATTTTATTATAGAGAAATAGGGGAGATATCCATAATATCACTAATATATATATTTAAATAAAAATTGACAAAATGTTGACTACATGATGTGACCATAGTGTGGTATTCTCGTCGTATATGATTAGATGCAATCATGATTTTCTCTATCCTTGGTTGTGGGTGTTTTATTTGGAGGCCAGGGAATGAAAAGCATTGTAAGTAATTCCACATCACGATAATCACCATATTTATACTTCTATTAAATCAATAAATTATATTCATCACACCTAATATCCTATATGTTGTATTATTCTATGAAATCCTCATTTTATTGTGGACCTAATATAACTAGGCCAATTTTATGTGGAACTTCATTTTATATTACCCTACAATCTAACATTGACTACATCTATTATGATTCTTCAATATTCTTATAAAAATTATTAATAAACAAGAATTATGAAAAATATTTTGTATTTTATATTATAAAATAAATGATAAATAAAAAATTAATAATTCATTGATATTATATATACATAATGAAAGACTGATGATTCAATTGATCATGGGTAGAACATATTCTATAGTTTTGAAGTGATTTTTTTAAAATAAAAACCCTGTAAAATTTTTTACTGGTTACACACACCCAATAACCTTAGTCTAAATGACGTTAAATATAAAAAAATCATTGAAATGGAATTATTTTTTGGACTACCTAACAGTATTCTATAGAATTTTACTCGTTTTAAATTGTGGGATTATTAAATTAAATCAATTAATATTAAGTTATGTGATAAAAATAAAACATTTAGGATTGAAAATATTAAATCCCTAATTATTTTGATAAAAGAGACTATATTTTACTATGGTTGTTGGTGTTTCCTATAGTTAAACAACATACACTGATTCTTAGAGGAAGAACAAGAGGATGTTGTGTTCATTTTACTGGGTAAACGATGGTTAGTTTTAATTTTTAGTTAAAATATAGAATTCATATTCATAGATTCATTTCAAATATTAATTAGAAAAATATAAAGATGGGTTTTGGTCAATAATTGTTATATGAAGACTCTAGAATGTCATGTGATGGTTGTATATTTAGTGATGGTAGTAGGAAGCCACAGGAACCCTCATAGATGTTTAATAGAGTTTTGGAGTGTTAAATAGTTCTTCTTCCCATTTTTCCCACTACAAAACATTTTTTTAACCCACCAAACATATAAAATTACTAATTATATATATCTTTTTAAAATATATGGAAAATATGGAAATTCACCAAGTTATAAATTTTGATCCCACTCTGCCTCTATTGATTTAGTGTGTATGTAGATATGAGAGACTTAGGCCCATTCCCTTATCGTTCTTCTAAAAACTATTTTCCAATGTTGTCCATATATAATTCATTGTGTTGGTTGAGGGAGGTTCCTTCCCTCATAGCCAAAAAATTCCCCTCCAACATCACTAATAAGGGTTTTTTGTTGAAGATTATACAATATAATGATCATATAATTTTATTATTATGGGAATTTATTATATCATGGATAGAGATGTATAGTGATAAATTATCATAGAGGGTGAATTTTATTTTAGGTAATTTAAAATTTCTTCACTAATTAGTTATCATATTTACCTAATATTTTGATGGAATATGATTTTGAATATTTTTAGTATGTTTCCTAATTTTACAAATATGGGATCGTGGTGTGTATGTATTGAATATTTCATATTTTAATTAGCCTATATTGTAATTAAACTATCTAGTATATTATTATCAAAAAAATTAAATTAATTAATTAATATGTTACATTTATTAATTGATTGTAATTTCATAAATTAATATAAATAGATATTTTTTATAGTTCAAGATTAATTTTATTGAAAAATTTATTAATGATCATAATCATTCAAGGATATGTTTTTGAAATGCTGTCCAAGAATTAATTATGGGATTAAAGATATTTTGAAGTAGTTGTTCAAGATGTTTCTCAATGGTTTATGCATTGTTGTATGTTACATGTGATATGTGGTCTTATTACACATATATAATTAACGTTAACATTAATTTAATTTTTCCCCTTAGACCATATGAATTAGGAAAGATTTTGAAATCAATGATAAACCATATATTTTCTATTCACTGATCCCATGACCGATGATGGTTATAGGGGTACATTAATTTGTGTTGAATTTATTACTTATCAACCCTTATATTCTTCTCATTCGTTATTCCATGATGTCTTTGATATTTTTTACATTAATTTATTCACCTTAAGCATAGAATATTTATTTAATTTGGGTTGTTCTGTATGAAACAATTCTCATTAGTTTCTTTTACTACATAAAAGAATCTGAGTTCCATTGGGATATGTTTTTTCTATCCATATTATGGAGATAGATGTCCTGAAAAATGATGTCTATATATGAAAAAAATATAACTACTTATGGATTTAAACTAATATGTATTACATAATTTTATAAAATAAATATTGGACCAATAATGGGTACCCCACGATTCCCCTAAAATAAGAGACATGTTAATTATGTGTTGTCACTAAGTGGATTGGTCACATTGGATCATTACAGGATTCATGTTAATGTCTTGGTCTGAGAGACAAATGATTGATATTTTTGTTCATTACACACTTTTAGTTTGTTAAAAATTTGGGTTATCCTTAAGTTTAGGATACAAATATATATTGGTCATATATTAAAATATGAAGATGAAATCTAATGTGTGTTGGAAATTATGTCAACAAATATAATTTTTTCTCTTTTATCATTTATTTTTGCATTTATTTATACCATTGCGTGTGGTGGTAATGTGATGGGATTCAATTCCTAGTCATATTATTTAGCTAAGTCGTGGAACATATTATATTTCTTTTATATTTTTTCAACTCTGTGTTGAAATTACCATTTAGTATATTATTCATATTACATAGGATGTCATGTCCATTTGTTTTAATGATCCCTATGAGGTCAATTAATATACCAGGACTTATATTATGATGTGTGGTGTAGGGAAAATTATCAACATAACATATTATAATTTTATTTCGCATTATATTCCTATTATTTGATAGGAATGTGGATTGGGATATGATTCCAAATAAAATTAATATCATAATTTCAATCAATTTATGGATGTTATTCCCATTACATGCTAAGATTGTGACTAGTGATGTAATTAAATGTTTTTAGGATATATTTCTTAGTAGGCTAGGTATTTCATATTTAAAATCATTATGAAAATATTATTAATGGTTTAGAGCACCAAGATAAATCTAAATTTCCATTTTATGTGGCATATCATTGTACGATGGGATTTATCATAGGATAGATATAACATTTCATTGATGAAATTCCTAACAAATCATCATTTCCATTGAAATACTGATTTACAACCAAGGATTTCATAAATACATGGTATTGGATGAGGTGTTCCTGAAGAAATACCATGTTATTTTATATTTTCCATGAGAGGGGGATTAATATCAATGATTTGATGCTTTCATGGAATGGGACATGATGTATATATGTGAATATATTCATGTGGGATGTGATTACCTCCCTTATGTTGTGAACTAGTGTTAGGTATTTTCTTGTCACTGTGACTGTTCAAAAATACTGGGATGTTATACACACCCTTGGTAACATAGTTATGACTTGATATATATATATGTATAGAAAACTAGGTATATCATTCCATGATATGATTTTTTTTTCAGAATATGACTATCGATAATATATTTTCCAATGAATGTGATAACTATTTACCTAATAATATTATTTGGACATATTTTCCATGTACCAATTATTTTGATTTATTATGGATGTTTTATACACGGTTATCATAAGTATTAACAGTTACTCCACCCATATTAGTCATGATAACATGATGAGATACTATAAAAAATATATATTTACATTTTTTGGTATTCAAGATAAGAATTTATTTTTTATATCCCATGATCCCCAATATTTTCCAAATTATATATTCATCACACATGGTTTCAAGTGATCACCCTAAGGTGTGATATATTTTTTATTTATTTATTATTTTTATGTATTGTGATCATATTAATAAAAAAATTAAAATTATAATAATATATATGTTTCGGTAAATTTTTACTATCAAAACTCTACTCAAACCCTTCTTGGATGCCTGAGAAATATGTATCATTACCAACCACATATTTAATGGATCAGGAAGGCCAATAGACCATCATTGAATTATTGTGTTGTGGATCTTGAATACTGTTTAGAGATGGAGTTTGAAAAAGAAATCATGACATAGTTTATTTTCATATAAATCATTATTTATTTATTTTTCATATATTATATATGGTAAATATATGGGTTAAAATTCATTATGTGTTCCATCAAAAAAAAATATTACTGCTCATTTTTTATAGCATGTGAGTTGTTATCTATATATAAATGGAATATAGCTTGAATTTTGAATTTTACCAAGTTTATTTTGGGATGAATGATGAATATATTTATTCTTCTATGATTTATATATATATATATATCATATTGAGTATAGTCTCTCATATTACTACATTGATCATCAACATAATTTTATTACATCTATAATATGGGGAGGCATGGATGAGGTACTTCAATCATTTTTTGGTCATAGTGGATGTGAACTGGACTAAAAACTCTATAAAATGGTATCAAATCCTTATTTATCATTTTTATGATTTTAGATAATGCTGAAAAGGAAAACACAATTCAAAAAATGGGATCGATTCTACGTATTTTTTGGAACTATTACATACATTTGTTGAAATCCATGTTAAAAAATTTGGTATTAGAGGGTGTTTTAAAGATTCTATTTTTAAATATGTTAAACTGTGATTTTAGTTTTACTTTAAGGATCTGTAAATTTCTATTAATTCTAAATTTTTTTTCTCAATAAAATTATTTCTTTATTATGGATAATAGACTTTAAGGTGTTACAAAAACCATACCACTATTCTTTAATGGAACTAATTATGCCCAATGGAAAATTAAAATGAAAATGAATTTGGAAAGTGTGGGATTTGAACTTTTGAATCCAATTATAGATGAGTATAAGATTCCAGCTTCAGATAGGATTATGTGGGATGACCCAACCAACACTGCATACAATAATAATTGCAAAACCATGAATTCCTTACATTTATCATTAGGATTGGACGAATTTAATAGAATTTATTCTTGTAAAACTACCCATGAAATTTGGGACACTTTGTCTATTTCACATGAAATAACTTCTAATGAGAAATAAATGATACTTATTAATTATTATATTCAATATTATTAAATTAAATTGAAGACTGTTGAGCCTATTTCTAATATTTATCTCAGGTTCAATGAATTTGTGAACAAAATGATTTCTCTAGGAAGATAAGTCACTGTTAATGAAAAAATCTGGAGGACTCTCAGATGCCTACCTGATAAATGGAGAGGAAACCCTATCTATTTTAGAGAATCAGTTTACATTATCAAATTACCAATAAAAGAACTCATTGGGAAACTAATGATGTAGGAAGACGAGTTGAATTTCAATTAAGAAGATGAGGATAATCCCAAATGAAAATATGTGGCATTCAAGACCACCACCAATAAACAAAAACAAAAGGATAAATTGTTTGTTTTTGTAAATATTTTTAGTAGTAAACAATCATCACCTGAAAGTGATGAGGAGATGACCCAATTAGCTAGATGATTTATGAAATTTTAAAAATGGAAGATTTTTTTTTTTGAAATTCTAGCTTCAAAGGGAGATATTATCAATAGGGAAGCTAGAAGGTAGATTGGAAAAGCAATGATATGTCTGATGTGATAGTATATGATGAATGTAAGTGAAAAGGACATGTAAAGGCTGAATTTCCCAAGCCAAATACCAAAATAAATACGAGGACAAAGATAGAAAGCATAAAATGGAAATGAATGAATCATGTAGGGATCTTGAGTCTAGTTCAAGTGAATTAGAGTCTTCACATGATAAATAGGCAGACAAAGCCAATATGTGTTTCATGAAAAACACATCTGAATTAACCCTGGAATCTCCTGTAAATAACTCATATTATTCTGAAGATAAAAGTGATTATGAAAATATATCTAAAGAATAAATATTTGAGTATTGTAATATTAATGAAGATACATGTAGTGAACTAAAATCTAAATACACGTCTTTAAAGAAATAGTATGTTCTTACCTTAACTGTTAAATATGAACTTACTGTTTAAAGAGAAAAAATTATTCAATTTATCAAATAAAACCAATGAATTAAATATTTTTAATGAGAAAATGAAAAATTACATTGAAATGTTTAATAATTGTAAAGATACCTTGGATAAAATTCTAGGGAAATGGATTTCCCAAAAATATACAACTGGTATTGGCTATAAACCTAGTAAAACATATTTTTGAAAAAACAATTTTTTTTCTAAATCTAGAACATACTGCTTTACTAATAGTTTAGGAAAACATTATTTTAGTTCAAATAATGATACACTCTCTACTATTTAAATTTTTTTTGGACCAAATAAATTTTATTTTTCATATACATCACATAGTCTTTATAGGAAACATATGAGGAATATATGGGTTCCTAGGGCACTAGTTATTAATATTACTATACCCAAAAAAATTTGGGTACCAAAGTCTATTTTTATTTGACTATTTTTTAGGAAAATTGTTTTAAGATATCATGTAAAAGAATATGGTACTTTGAAAATGGGTGTTCAAGTGACTTGATTAGATAATATTCATATTTCAAGAACCTAGTAACAGTTGATGGTGGGCATGTCACTTTCAGTGAAAATGACAAAAGAAATTCATCGGCCTTGACCAAATTGCTAACTTGAACTCAGTTTTAATTTCCAAAGTACTTCTTATTGATGGACTGAAATATAATCTTCTTAGTATTTCACAGCTAAGTGATGATGTATTTAATGTTAAATTTGAAAATGATTATTGCAATGTTTTTAATTCAAAAAATGAATTAGTATATTTTTCTTTAAAAATTGAAAACGTATATTATATTAACATAGATTCGTTCATTTCTCTATATGGTTCATGTTTTTGTATATTTCACAAAGATTATTAGATTTGGAATAGAAGACTATAACACTATAATTTTCAAAATCTTAGAAATATTACTAATAAAATTTTATTCGATGATCTATCCAAAATAGAGTTACCAAATGGTAATGTGTGTAATCCTTGTTAAAAGGGATATCAACACTAAATTTCAAACAAACCAATGAAAGATGTTTAATCTTCTCAACCTCTAAAGTTTGTTCACATGGATTTTTTTGGACAATCTGGAGTTTATAGATTAAATAGTAAGGACTATGTTTATGTTCTTGTAGATAACTTTTCAAGATATACATGGACCTTATTTTTTGGCTCACAAAAGTAACGCTTGATCCCATATAACCAAATATGCTAACACAGAAGAAAAAATTAGTGGACATAGAATTAAATATAAATTAAGTGATTATAGAAATGAGTTTAAAAATCAATAGTTTGAATCTTTTTTCTCAAAAATTGGATATAATCATAACTTCTATTCCCTTATTACAACTCAACAAAACTGAGTTGTAGAAAGAAGAAATATGACCTCGCAAGAAATTTCTAGAACCATTATTAGTGAATATGACTTACCTATTTACTTTTGGGATGATGCTGTAAATACAACATGCTATATTACCAATAGAGTGTTGATATGACCTATTCTTAAAAAACCCCATATGAATTATGGAAAATTATAAAACCCAAAATTAGTTACATTAATGTTTTTGGTTGAATAATCTATATCCATAATACTAAGGATAGTCTTTAATAAATTGTATCCAAGACTGATGATGGAATCATTCTAGGATATTCCATCTATAGTAAAACCTATAGAGTGTTTAACAAAGGAAATAGATTTGAGGAGGAATATGTACATGTAATGTTTGATGAGATAGATCCACACAAGACTAAAACCTTTCTAGAGAATCATGAGGATGAGATATCAAATGTAGACATCAATGAAAAACCCTCCAACCATCTTGAAATGGAATCTATGAAAACGTCTAGTTTTGAAAATTCTCCAGATTCAAGTCAAAATGAACTTGAACCTATTGAAGAACTTGAAATCACTATCCCTTATTTTTCTAGAGCTGCTAGAACCCTTAAAACCATCCTTTAGATGTTTTGTTTTTGAGATTTAGATAAAAGAACTCAAACTAGAGATTCTTTTTGAAATCATGGGGAACATCAAGTTTTATTGTCACAACATGAACCTAAAAACATTAATGATGATATCAATGATGAATTTTGGGTGATGGCTATTCCAGAAGAACATAATCAGTTTGAATGCAACAATTTTTGTAAACTAGTTGACAGACCCAATGACATATTTTACATTTGCACATAGTGGATATTCAGAAATAAAGAAGATGAATATGGTAACATATTTAGAAATAAGGCTAGATTGGTTGCACATGGATATAGTCAGGAAGAAGAAATTTAATATGAGTATCCCTTTTCACCTATTTCTAGACATTAATCCATCAGAATCATGCTTTCTTATTATTCTCATCTAAATTTCAAACCATATAAAATGGATGTCAAAAGTTCATTCCTAAATGGGTATATATTTGAGGATGTATTTTTTGAAAAACCACCTGGTTTCACAAATCAACACTTTTCAAATAATATTTCAAAATTATCAAAAGCTTTGTATGGTTTAAAACATGATTCAAGAGCATGGTATAATTGATTATGTACTTTTATTATTTCCAAATGTTTTACAATAAGTATAACGTATCCAAGCCTTTTTATAAAACAAATTTCCTATGATGTTTTAGTAGTTTCAATTTATGTATATAATATTATTTTGGGATCTTTAAAATTTCTGTATGTATTGAATTTTCTAAAATGAAGAAAAATAAATTTTAAATGTGTTTAATTTGTGAAAAAAATTAATTCTTCGATTTAAAATAGTTCAAAATAAAAATGGTATTATTTTAAATCAAATAAAATATACTAATGATATTTTAAAAAGTTTTTTCATTGATAGAACTAAATGTAGAGATACTGTAGTGATCACTACATGTAAGTTAAATCTTGATAAGATGAAAAATCCATTGATCAAACTACTTAAAAAGATATGATTAGAAGATTACTCTAATTAATTGCTAGATGACCAGATATTATGTTTACTGTATGTATGTGTGCTCGTTTTCAAGAAGAAACTAAATAATCTCATTTAAATTTTGTTAAAACAGTTTTCAAATACCGCAAACATTCACCCAATCTAGGATTGTTTTATCCTAGAGGAAAATCATTTATGTTAGTTAACTATGATGATGCTGATTTCGATGGTTGTATGTTAGACATATAAAGAACCTCTAGATCATTTCACCTTTTAGGAAAGTCTCTAGTATCATAGTGTAGTAAGAAAAAAACTATTTTTTATTATCTACTGTTAAAGATAAGTACATAGCTTCTAGAAGTTGTTTTGAAAACATTTTGCGAATGAAACTCACATTACTGTATTGGTGATATCAATTTAGGAATGTACCAATAAATTGTAACAACACAAGTGTTATTAACATTTTAATTAATCATTATTCACATTCCATGAAAAAACATATTGATTTAAGCCATCACTTTTTGAGAGACCATTATCAAAAAGGTGATATCACCTGGGAATTAATTGGAACTGAATATCAACTTGATGATATATTCATGAAAAGATTAAATTATGATTGGATAGACTACATAATTCATGAATTAGATTTGACAATTTTCAGTAATAATAAGTAATATTTCAAAACATACTATTTAAAAAAAATGTTTCAAAATATACAATTTCATAGCTTATTGATTCATGATTTACGGTTTCACTGTTCATTGACTTAGATGTATTGTCTCACTCTCACAGTTCTACAGATTACCATCTTGATGTTTTTGATTCATTTTTACTGTCTCAGAGTTACTATCTCCCTATTACGGTATTTCACATATTATCTCAAATAATACAGTCATAATGTGTGGAGACACACTGTAAAGATCACACTGAGACAACCTATTCTAGTCTCACCGTGACAACCTGTTCCTGTCTCACCATAATGACACTTTTTTGTTTTATTTGTAATTTATTACCTATATAGTTGTGTTGATTATTTTATTATATTCATAATGTTCTTTTGAACTTGCGAAACATGAAATCCCTAAATGATAAAAATCAATTTCCTTTCACTATTTTCTTCACTCGAGCTCTATTATCTTGAAATTGAAACCATACTCTTTCAAACCTCCAGACCTCCTTCAGCCCTTTATCTCTCTCTCTATCGAACCCTGGTTGAATTCCTAGGATGAAGAGCCCATCATCGTCAACTGCAGAAAAGTGCATATCTATGAAGAAAGTGAAAAGAGCACAGAAGGAATTTCCCAAATGACCGTTAATGCAGAATTATGCTGATAGAATAATAGTTACAGAAAAGGAAATCTATCAAAAGTGGTTACTAAAAAGTCCATAATATTGAAATTACTAGAATAATAGGGATGGATGAACTAGTTCAAAAGAGAGATAGGGCTAATTTATCCAAAACATGTTGCTCAGTTTTATCAGTCTGTATAGTTCTTATTCGATACGGAAGAAGGTTTTATTGTAAGAATTATGATTAATTGAAAAGATGTGTCTTTTCCTTGAGGTTATAGGATTATTTCCAAGATTTACCTGATGAAGAAATTTTTCATGAATACCAAAGAGGTCCTCCTCCTAGTGATATTTTTGTCTTATTAGAGGAATTGGGAAGCTTAAATTGTAATAATAAGAAGAGAATATAAATTTCTGCTGAATTGGATATTGAATGAAGTTTTTTGTTTAATTTCATTCCAAATGTGAATAGTATAAGGAAAGGAGATTTTTCTACCGTAATGTATCAAGATGTATTATAGATACATGTTATGAAAAATGTATATAAGATGAACCTGTGTAAGTATAATATACTTCACATGTGTGAACTGATTAAGGAAACTTCAAAGTTTACCTCCTTATTTTATTCATGTTTTATCTCAGATATATTTTATGCTAAAGGAATTGTTGGACTGAATAAAGTGGTCATCAAAGACTTTGAATTATCTTTCTCAATGGTTATAGTAAAAAGGATGAAAATAAGTTGGAATCCATGGAAAAATTATCGGTTGGAGGATAATAATAGGATATATGAAATTATTAATTCAGTTGAGCATCCTTCAAGACCTAAGAACCAATTTTATAATGGTTGGGAACCAGATTAAATTTTTTAATATCCTGCTGAAGAAGAATAAGAAGAGGTAGTTGTTGTAAATATTGAATAAACTATCTGGGATAAAGAAGCTAGTGGATTAACTATTCGGCAAGATATAATTGAGAAGGAAGTACCTGTTACTGATGAAAATGTCAGGTTAGAAGAAGAACCTGCATCTAAAAACGAATCTATTGTTAGTGTAAAAAAAAATGATGTTACCATGGAGAATCTAGTAGAAGAACATTCTATTGAAGAAGAGGCTACTGTTGAAGAACATTTAAAATAACTATATAATCCTGAGACTTTACTATCTATTGAGGAAGAAATGGAACCATCCTATCATCTAGCTAGAAAATAAATGGGTGAGGCTATTGGAGATGAAATTTTTGAAACTGATCAAAGATATAAATCTCATAGTTCTATAAGAGATTAACTTCTTGAGGGGGAGAAGCACCCCAATCTAGAAAGTGTTGATGTTACTAATCCTATTGATAAAAGAACTGTGGATACCTAGTACAATTTCACTAGGTACATGGATGTGGATAATTCCCAGGAGGCATCTGTTAATGGAATAGACCTTTCTAATTTGTTTCAATTGAAACCAGTTTCTGCGTTAAAAGTGTTCTTTTCTAATGAGCCAGAGCTTGTATCGTCTCATGTTCCTGAATCGTCTCAAGAACCTTCTACTTCTGTGAGTCACAGTGATTTGAAATCCATTGGAGCTACATTATTTTTATGATTTAAAAGTCTATTGACCATACATCCTGCTCTTGTAAGAAATTTCATTAATAGAGATGATGCCTTGATTTTAGAAAAAATTCATATGGTAGATTCTCCCAAAAATGATTCATTAAATAAAAGTGGTTAGAATTGAAAACAAAAAATTGGGTGATGGGGTGAAGTCTCTCAGAGTTATGGTTGAAGATATGCCAAAAGTTTTTCAATCATCACAATCTTATGTTTCTCATTATGTTGAGGATGATAGTGGTCAGATTCCATAGAAATTTTACTCTTTGATTCAACCAAACATGACTTAAATAGTTGAAAAAGTGGTTGAGAGAAATATTCGGATAGTCCATGAGATGTGTGAGCTTGTTGTTGGTCTCAAAAACAGATCGATGGGTACAAGGGATGTCTACTGAATGATCTCAATCATCTCAGATTCCTCACTTGAGTTGTTATAGACACTAATGCCTATAGGAAGTCATCTCAATATTTAGACAGTGATCTGCTTATAACTATTGATAAGAAGGAGCTTCAATCATTTTATAGTGGCCTTTACAGAGAGATATTATCTATTGTTTTCAAGAATAGTGACATAGTCCTTGATTTAGTAAGGATTCATTCAATGATTTAAGATGATGCTCAACAATAAATTTCTAAGAAAGTGGATTTTGACTTTAATAAGATTTTTTCTAATCATGATATGACAAATCATTAAAAATATATTGTAGATGATAGGAAAAGAACCCTATCACTCAAGCCTTCAAGACTCAAGTTCAAAAACTGAAAGATTTCACTCCTCTATTGGGAATGGTCAAAGAGAAAAAGGATGATTTCGAGAATGCAATACAGTATGGTGGTGAGATCATTACTGAATTCATTTATATGTTGAAGCCTTATCTTTATGTTCATAGAAAACCTATTGTGGGAATGTTCACTCCTCTGTATCTCAGGCTCTGAGCCAGATTAGGCATGTTATCCTTGATCAAAATTTACCTCAGTCTTCCAAAAAACCTACTTTGGAACCTTATATATTATGAAGGGATCCATCTTCCTTCTCTAAGAGTTGGCTCTATCCCTTCTTCAACATCTAATTCCTCTCCTATGGGACCCTTTGATGCTACTAACAAGGGAAATGAGAAGACATATAGTTCTGTATAAAAGTGAAAAATTTATGTGAATTGGAATGTTTTTTACTTATGCCTTCTTCTTTTAATCACACATTTTTTCCATATAATGCAATGTGAACTGTTATTGTGTATTCTCTTATTTTCTTTTATTTTCTTTTTCCTATACAATTTTTGATAATCCCAATAGGTAGAGAACAACCGAGAAAACTAAGGAACTAAGTGGGAGAAATAACACTATTTACATAAAATTAATTCACATGGTGTGTGATAATTAAAAAGGGGGAGATTTTTGGAATACTCATGTTTTAATCATGTTTTAATGATCACAAATCCAGTTAATCGTGTTTAATATTTCTCAAATAATTTTTAGAAAGGGTTTGTTTATATATTATTTAAATAAACTTCCACTAGATCATGATTCTTACTAATCATGTATGATTATTGTATACTATATTTTATTTTACTCTATAATGATTTCTTATATGAATGATTATGTCCAATTCACTATGTGAATATTAATGCTTATGTCTATTTACTTATATCAGGCTACTTCTAATATACTATGAGTATGCCAACAGTTTTGGTTTCCTAAAAAATAATCCAACAACATGACCCATACACTGTGACCAGACACTATGACCCAGACATGGTGACCAGACATCATGACCCAAACGCTATAAAAAGTTCCAGATCTCATGAATTATGTGACACTGGTTCTATGCTACCATCACCAAGACATCATTAAATGTTCATTAAAGACCCAAAAATTGTGATCCTAAAACCGCATATGTGCTACCGGTTCTAGATCTAAATGATATTGTGGCATCATGATCATCTTATCACTAAAAGGAAAATAAGAAGACATTGTTTCCATGTGGCACCTTTTCAAGCCAGACTGTGAGACTGTTCTTAAATATGTTTTGTCATTTTCAATATAATTTATGATGAAAATATTTGAGTTAATTAAAGGCAGAAACATCATTAATGTTTATTTGTAGACATATCACCTAAAATTACGAGGTATGAGGTGCAGAATAATTGCATCCAGTCAGCTCCAATATATGCACCCCGAATTAAAAAGGGAAGATAAGTCGGACTGAAAACAATCACAAAAAAGAGAGCACCAAACACACAAGCAATTGAAAAAGTGTACTTATATATGAATCAAGAAACAATTGAATAACACATGAAGCACTCTTTATTCTGAGAAGCCATACTATCGTAGATCATAGCCAAAAACATATACGTAGTACCACCTTCATGGAGAACACAATTTGGACAGCTTACACCATCAAACTAGAAACCAGATCACTAGACTTTTGATACTCTGTTATTCATAAGAGGACTTGATACATGCATGTGCTTAATCTTATAAGTCCATAAGTAAATAGACTAACACTCAGATCACTTCTAACCCTTTCTCATCATCTTACTCTATTGTATACTATTTCTTGATTTTGAGTAGTGTGTGAGTGTCCATGTATTAAAAACACACACTATCCCCTATATTAAACTTGAGGATACAATATATCCTTCCTCTCATCACTCCTTACAATTGTTTACTCCCATAGATAATTGTGTAATTGTTCCTTGTGTTACCTGGTAGTACATACACATGAAGAAAATTGGAAGAGGTCGTGTGACCTAGGTAGTCTTATTCACTGTTGTTTACCCTGATCCAGGGTGTGGGTCATGTTTATTAATATAAATGGCTAGGTGGAAGGTGATCAACATGTTTAGTGGATTAGGTCTCATCATGAGAATAAACCACTTGATTTATCCTATATGTTAATTAATTTAGTTTTTCTCTTAAATATTGTAATTTTTCTAAAAAGAAGCTGTTAGTTTGATAGTTATTCTTGGATAGAAGTTATGACTATTTTTGCTTTTTAGAATAGTTTAAAAATTTGTATCAATAACTCATATTTATATAACTGAGAATTAATCAATCTTTGAAGAGGTTATTGGAACAGTCAAACTATTATAACCATATTACCTTGATTAACTGGGTTGTATTAATTTTTACTAGGGAAGATTTTTTAGAAAGCATTTTAACAGAAAATTGAATAGTACTCAACTCATCCCCATCTTGAGTACTCTACTCCGACTAAAAAAAGTGTTTGGCATGATTCACTAAATGTGATTAGGGAAATTTGGAGATAAATATTAAATAAATATTAGAAGAATATGTGATCGAATAAATTTTATTATTTAATTTTAATATTATTCCTGATTATATAAAAAATGTTTATGAATATTATTTAATTTAATGATATATGTTAAAAAATATTTTTTTGGAAATTTCATATTATTGTTTTATTTTATAATATGAGAGACACATAATTTTAGAAATTATATTACTTTGGGTATGTAATATTGGTTATGGTTAGTTTTTATAATATATAAAAGTGATTGTTATCTTTTTGTTGATTTTTTTTATTTGGATGTGTATTTTAGTGCATTAGGAATTAATAATTCATCTTGAATACATATTATTAAGTTGATTATTTTAGATTGAGGTGGAATTTGATTAATGGAATAATATCTACATATCATGTAATTATATTTCCTTATATTTATATTCTATATGGTAATATAATTTTTCAACCCTGGGAAATGTATATTGAAACAAAAAAAATCTTATTGTAAACATTTCTGATGAAACCAAATTCCATTTCACTCCCCATTGGTTTCTGATGTTTTTGATATTGTCTTTATAATTATAAATCATATTAAGGTGCAAAATTATTTCAATCACTCTGAATTTTTATTATTATCACATTATTATTTTTTGATGTCTAAAATTTCATTATACACTATTTTTTTCCAACATAGAAATATAGTGAGGTATCATTACAATTAACCTTCATATATTCCTTTCTCTCTTATAATGTGGATGTTTCATTAAATTTTATTATTATAAGGGAGAAAAATATAGTTACTCATAAATCTAAAACCATTGATTTCTACGAAATATATTAAATAAACTGGTCGAAATTTATTACAATTGGTGAATGTAAAAACTAATTTTTTTTAAAAAATTAAAACAATTTTATACTACATAAATGATATGAAACACCGAGCATAAATAAGCCATGAAATATTATTATTTGAATATTATGAAATTGTTATTAAATTAAAAGTTATTAATAGTTTAATATAATTTATGATATATATATATATATATATCATTTTAAAAATCTATATATTGATATCTATTAGTAAACAATAATTCAAATTTTAGTAACAAAATTTTATTATAAAAAACGATTTTCATGAAAAATTTATTTTTCTTTCCTTTTGTAAATTTTATAATATTTATTTGATATATTGAAAATTGATTATTAAATAATATTATCAATATTTTCCGAGAGTTTTAATATTTTATTCATTTGAAAATAATTATTTTTATGCATATAGTGAAAAATACCTATTTGAAAAATACAAACACTTCTTCAAAATAAGATATTTAACATACAAGTCCCATTATTATTTGAGTTTTTATATAATAATATAATTTCTTATTATTTATATTTATTCCAATTAAATAAATTTGAACTATATTGATTCAATATTTTAGAATAAATTTATTTTTGGCCATAAAAATGTATTTTTTGAAAAATTGTTTTAAAATGAATAATGATTCTCCAATTAAATTATATAAAAACCCATAATGAGGATTTATTAAAATTAAATTTAGAAAATTTGTCTCTATAAAAAATTTATTTTTATTCATATAATGAGAATTTTAATCAAATATTTAATATTAAATCATATTATAGCTGAATAACATTTTATTTGAAAAAACAATTCATCGTATTGGTAGATTTAATTTAATTATAGTTTCAAAAAAATTAGTGAATTTTTTTTAATTTAAAAAAATATTATAAATATGAATAATTTTTAATATAAAATAAATTGAAAACAAATTCATAACTAATATTGAGAACTAATAAAATCACTTACCATAATATAAGTAATTTTTAGTTTATAGTGGGGGATAAATAAAGTGATAATTGTAATTATAACCTAAACTATTTCCAATTCCTATTTTTGACCATATATCTATCATATATTATCAAATGATCTAAACTAATCCATTTTGGAGCATTTTGGAATGTGTAAAACATGTGTATAACTTTTTCATTTAAAATATCGTTGTTTATCCTCTCAGACACTTATAAAAGGTCTCCCTATCTCTTCGCCAAATTACCCTCCAAAATATTTTTTATCAGAAAATAAAAAAATCCATTCCTAACCAATTTCCGCATGTTAAAATTTTCCTTTTTTATTTTAAAACCATCCATTGTAGTATTTGGTTCTAATCCAAAACATGATGCCCAAATAAGAGGTATCTTTCCTAACTCAGAATATTAATTTTTTCTTCATCATCTCCCTTAAAATATTATTATAAATTCATTATATAATAAAAATACATTATACCTTAAAATGGAATTTCATTATGTTAAGGTAATGACATACTTAAATCTCCACTTCCATTAATATAAAAAATAATCCATCATTTTTGTGTATAGTGGACTACTGCCTCATGAGTTGTTGAATTTTTTTAATCATGGCCTCTCAAAGATCATTATAATAATTTAATTAATTTATCATTATGATATTAATGACATATTTTTCATAAAAAATGATAATATACCATTTAATTATTAACATTAAATTCATCAAAATATGATAATATTGTTTGTGTATATTAATAGACAACAGCCACTACGAAAAATTGTGATTTTTTTCATCAGAACATCACATGTATAAAATGTATATATATATATATATATATATATCTGTGTGTGTGTGTGTAGATAAATAATATATTATTATTAAATTTGTATTATTATTTAAATATATACTAATAACAAAACATTTTATATAATGTTTTTTTAAATTTGGAAGTATTACTAATGCGTATATAAGACCCATCATCATTCTTATCATACAATAGTTCATTATTTAATAATATTATTCATGGTTAGTTTAAGTAGGATAATTTATTTATAAAAATGAATAATAACTCATCATTATTATTTTTATGATTTTTAAATACTGATCTCTTTTACCATGTAAACCTATCGAAGACATTATTCACATATAAGATGAATAATTCAAAAACATATCATGTGAAATTACATGGTTAACACTTTGTATATATAACGCAAAGAGTGAAATAAGAAAAAAATTAAAATGAAATATTTTCTTATAAATGTATAAAATAAAAATGTGTTTGTTATTCATGAAGAAAGAGAAAATATGAGAACATTTTTGCTTAAGGTAATGGGAACTTTTACTAAAATCCATATATTAATGATTTATTTTTTCTAACATTCACTTCAAAGTACATGATTTTAAAATTATAATATGGATACAGTTTTATAGATATAAAAAATAATAGTGGAAATTTTTATGTCTTGTAAGAAATTTTTTAATAGTCTTTAGAAATGAATATATTTAAGGAATGCATGACATTATTTCAAAAAGAAAAAGTAAATGATTCATTTTAATAAATTTTGAGATAATATTTTTCCCATCCACCATACTGTTGTTTTTAGGTTTGGAATAATTTGAAATAACTCACGTTTAATTCAGTAATAAAAATATATCCCATTTTATATGAATTTTTTTTGGAAATGTTTTTTAATGGAAATGGGTATTTTGATATTAGAAAGTGTTATGTATCAGGCTATAAATGAGTTTTTAGAGGTTTTTATGGTTTAATGGAGAATGATTAAAATGATTTAGACATGATAGAGTCATTAGACATTGTTTATGACAATATTTGATCCTGATATAATTTATATTATTGTTTTAGGGCCATTAATTCTCATGATATAAAGGGTTGGGCCATGTTATAGCTTAATATATGATGATTTTACCCCCACTATAAATCACGATATAATGATCGTGGCACATTTTAGCTCTCTAAAAAAATTTCTATACAATATGTTCATAATATAATTATATATAAAGTCATTCACATGGTTATTCCAATTTGTAAGGGTTCTATTATGATGATTTTAAAAGGCTTAAAAAGTAGTTTTCAATGCATTCTCATTATTTTTCATGGAAATATTTTTGATAATATATAAGATTAATGATATTTAAGTGATATATACTTCCCATAATATGAGGAATATAATGTTTTTATGAAATGGTTATTGATGGGTTTTCAAGACATTTACTGAACTAAATTATTTCTTCAATTTAGTTCCCTTAATGATATTTTAGTGTATACCCCCTGTTTTTAGAAATATTTTCCACATTTATTATGGATTGTAATAGTAAAATTTGATGTCATGTTGAATTATATGATTATTTTTCAGAAATATAAATTAATCTTTATTTTTATAAATTAATACTTTTAGAAAAATAAATATTATTTTATGCGTGAAGTTTTTAATTTATGTATTTTATATTAATGATTCATAACTTAATATTCTAAAACTCATAACGTAAAATTTTATTGAGAAAAAAATATGATTTTCTGTCTTAAGTCACTATAATATGTAATTATTTAGGTAGGTCCAATATTGGTAGTGTAGAATATAACAATAATTTTTTTGAATGAATATTTATGGAATATCATGAATTAATTACCATTCATTGAGTGAATGGTGTCTTTCTCATATTTTAGTGAACCCAAACAGGAGCTTCATTCATTAAGTGAAAAAATATTATAATTAGAAAAAATATTGAAAAAAATATATGATCACCATGAAAAAATGTTTTACTCGAAATTTCACATTTAATCCCAACAGTATTTCCATATAGAGTTATCTAATACATGATTATTTAAATATCTTGGGGGAAAGAATATAAAAATTGGTTATATTTATTGGAATATAACAAAAATAATACCTAAAATATTAGAATAATTAAAAGAATATTCCAATGAGAATAGAAAATTAAAAATCAAAAGATAACTTCTAAAAAAAATTATTTGTTGATTTTAAATTTATGAAATATTAAATTGTATTGGACGATCCGAATTACTAAATGATAAAAAAATTTCGAAATAAATAAGTAAGAAATCAATTTTTAAGGATGTTTTTTAATAATATAATATATATAATTAATGTATACATCAATTTAGTTTATTTTTTCAAGGATTTTAAAATGTAATTAAACAAATTATATTTTAATAAATTAATTATAATTATTTTAAATAAAATATTTTGACAAAAGAATTATGTATGTATATTAATTTATGACATAAAATCTAAAATATGCCACCAAACTATTATTAATAACTGAATACACTATGTCATAATGGAATTTCTATCTTAATATTATATTTATAAATTACATATTAAATAATATAGTCAAATTTTAATCAAAAAATTAATTTTAATTAAAAATTTTATTATAACTGATTTCAATTGCAAGGTAATGTGTATTTATTAAATTTTTAATCATTTACCTATCAGGAGATTGGATACTCATGATCATCGAGGATATAATCATCAATGCACTATTTATATAATTTAAATTTCAATGCAAATGAAATAAGGGGTTTATATTTTATAAAAGATGAACAAATAATTGAAAAAAACGAATTGAATAAAATGTAATAACTTTTATTGATCATGTGTAAAAATAAGTACTTGAAATTAGAAAGTACGTGATTGAAAAAAAATATTACTTTTTTTAATAATTTTACCTATATATTACTCTGATACTTATTAAACTAGACTAGAAATGAAATTGTTTAACAAAATAAAATCATGTTTTACCTATATAGAGATACAATTATGGGTATTTCACCACATGTACTACAAAAATCATAAAATTTATTTTATATTTAGACTAAAATTAAACATCAAGATGTTGTTTAAGACAAAATCACTATTTTATTTGAAATATATGTCTATTCCATGGAAAAAAATATATATCTTGATTTTAATTAATTATTTGCATTTAAAGAAGAATTAATGAAAAGTTGATTACATGATATGAACATAGCATGGTATTTTCATCATATATGTTTAAAAAAATCAGGGTTCACTCTATCTATGGTTGTAGGATTTTTATTTGGAGAACATGGAATAAAGGAACCATGAGTAGTACCACGTCAAGGTAATCAAAATATTCATACATGTCTATATTCCATAAATTATATTCACCATAGTTAAGCTCATCTATTGTATAATGTGTTATGAAATCATCATTTTCATTTGGAACACAATATAATAAGGACATTTTTCTGAGCCCTTCATTGTTTATTACCCCACAATCTAAAATTGACTACATCCATTACAATGTTTCAATATTATTATAAACATAAAAATAAAAAATAATGAAAAAAATTCCTATTTCATAGAATAAAATGATTAAATGAATATAAAAATTTATAATTATATTATTTTCGATATAGAAAAAAAAAGATATGAGAGTGAAGTCATCATGTATATAACATATTCTATAAGTCTAAAGGAAATGTTTTTTACCATAAAAACCATTTCAATTTTTCTACTAGTTACACAGACAAATTGACTTTATTTGATATTCAATTCTATATAGAAACACATTAAAAAGGTTTAATTTTATGGAATACCAAATAGTAGTCCATATAATTGTACATAATAAATATTATGGGTTCATTATACATAACCAACTAATATTAGTTATTGTGAGAAAAATAGAAAATTTTCGATTTGAAACATTAAATCCATAATTATTTTAATAAAATAAAAACTATTTTATGAATGAGATTATACTTACCACAAGTGAAACACCATACACTGATTCATAGTAGATGAATTAGAGGATGTTGTGTTTAATGAGTGTGTCAAAAAAATTTAGTTTTAATTTTGTAGTTCAAATTGATAATTATCATTTTTTTATTCATTTTAAAAGATCATTATGAAGTCATAATGACGGGTTTTTGGTAAAAAGGGTAAGATGAAGAATCTCAATTGTCATGTGATGTATGTAGATTATGTGATCATATTCGGAAGCCATCATAACCCTCATTGTATACTACAAGAATATCAGTGGGTTTTAAAGTGGTCTTTAGTGATTTTTATTACTATGAAAACATTGTTGATAAACCACCAAAGTTACAAAAGAAAACATTTTACCAAGATTAATAAAAATAGTTGGAAATTTAGGAATTTCAGTAGTACTTAAAATGGGATCCCATATAGGCTCCATTGTTTTAGTATGAACATAGATATGTGACTCTCATAGCCCTCCCCATTATCATTATATTGTACATTATTCAATCATAGTTTTTAAAATATTATTCACTGTGATGATTGGGGGATGTTACTTCCTTCAAAGCCACTTCTATTCCCTTCCGACATCACTGTTAAATATTTTTTAGATGATTCAACAAGATAATTGTGAAATTTGATTGTTATAATAATAATTTCCAACATAATGGATATATAATTTTTGAGATAAATTATAGTAGAGTGTGTCTTGTCATTTATTTAATATTTTATTTCTTCATTAATTATTTTTTGTATTTCCATCAAATTTGGATTGAGTTGGATTTAGAATATGTGTATTATATTGCGTAATTTTTTAAATATGGGGACATTGTGTGAATGTATAGAATATTTCGTAGTTTCATTAGATTATAGTGTAACTATTATATCTCTTTAGATGTTATTTGATAATTATTAAATGAATTAATTACCAAATTAGGTTAATTTAATGATTGAAATTTAAAAATAATAATTAAATGGGATTTTATTTGCAGTTTAGGATTCATTTTTTGTATAGTAGATTAGGCGTCATAATCATACTAGGATATGATTTTTAAGTGGTGTCCAATAATTAATTGTGGGGTTAAATTCATTTTGAGTTAAATGTTCAAAATGTTTCTAAATTATGTATGCATTTTTGTATGTGAAATGCAATTTGTGGTCTCATCTATCATGTTCGATTATAGTAAAAATTAATTTAAATTTTCCCCTCACACGTATGAGTTAGGTGTGGATTTAAAAATCAATGATAAACCCTATATTTTAAATTTGTTGATTCCATGACCAATGACAGTCATATGGGTACAGTAATGAGTGGTGATTTTATTACATGACACCCCTTACGGTATCCTAATTAGTAATTCCATAATAGAATAAAATAATTACTTTCCTTTATCCACATTATGATTATATAATTTATTTCAAAGGGGTTGTTATATGTGTAACAAGAATCAAAATTTTCCTTCACTATATTAGAGATATTTAGATACATTATGGAATTTTTTTTATCTATATAATGGGGAGAGATATTGGGGAAACTGGGGTCCATGTATGTAAATAATAGTAGAAGTTATGGATAAAAAACTAATAGGTATTACATAATTGAAGAAAATATAACATATGACCCATAATAGGTTCTCTAATAATCTCTTAAATATGTGACATGCAAATTATGTGAGGTCATAAAGTGGACTGATTTCAGTGGATAATTAGTGGAGTTGTGTTAGAGTCTTGGTTTTGAGAATATTGAGTTAGTTTTTTGTTCATACTCTTCGTAATGTATGTTAAAAATGATGGTTATTCCTCAATTTTGGATATATATATTTTTTTCTTCTGTTAAAATATGAAGACTAAATCTAATGTGTCTTCAAAATTTAATCACTAAAATTAATCCATTCATTTTTATCATTTATTTGTTTTTATAATTAAACCATTATTTGTGGTAGTTATGTAATAGGATTATATTCCTAGTCATATTATTTATTTGGGTGGTGGAAGAGATGATCTATCGTTAATATGTTTCTAACTCTGTGATGAAGATCCCATTCATTCTATTATTCCTATTGCATAGAATGTTATGACCATTTGTGATGATGATTCATAAGGGTTAAGGTGATATTATAGAATTGATATTTTTATGTGTGGTTTGGGGAACATTTACTATATTACTTATTATATTTCCGTTTAGAATATTATTCTAATTACTGGATAGGAATATATATTGTGATAAACAACCAAATAACCATGATATCATAATGTAATGTCATTAAATGGTATTACACCCATTATTTGGTGAGATTCTAACTATGGATGTCATTCTTTGGTGTCATGAAATGTTTCCCACTTGTCTGGAGATTAAAATTTCCACATGGTTAAAATTCTATTATTAATTGGATAGAGTACCATAAAACAAGTTATTTTCCAATTGTAGTGGAACGTACTTCCTATGATGTGATATATCTATGTAAGGGTACAATATTTCTTGGATGAATTTCCAAAAAGATATTTTATTACCTTCGAATAAGGATGTACCTCTAAGTATGTGATACATTCATAGAACGGGGTGAGGTGTTCAAGATAAAATACCTAGTTATTTTATATTTTTAATTATAGGGGGAATAATATCAATGATTTGATGCTTCTAATAGTACATGATTCATATATGTGAATTGATGCATGTGGGATGTGAGTACCGCCATTATGTTGTGGACTACTTATAGTGACATTGTTCTCCTGGAAATTATTCACAAATATTAGAATGTTATACCCATCCTTGGTAACATTGTTATGACATGATACCTATATATATATAACTAGGTGTGGAAATCCCAAATATAAAACAATATTCTGAATATGATTCTTGAAACTGTATTTTACCATGATTGTTAGAACTATTTCCCTAACGGTATCATTTCCAAATATTATTAATGTATTTATGCTTTTTATGTACCATTATAATTATATACACCATTCTCTTATGTAATATTATATTATTGACATGTATTAGTCTTTCAATCATTAGGGATTTTATGAAACATGATATCAACATTTGATGGAAATCTGGATAAATGGTGTTTTATATGTTAAAAGAATCCCTAATACTTTTTAAAGTAGTTATACATCACCCATGGTTTCTGCAGATCACCCATAGTTATGATGCATTTTTTTCTTCTTTTATTATTCATTCTATTCATGACCATATAACTCAATACATGAATATTAAATTACCATATAGGTTTATCCAAACTTTTACTAGGGTAACACAACTCACACCCTACTATTGTGGCCTAAAAAATATGTATCTGAGCCAAAAACATGATTAATGGAACTAGTAGGTCTATCTAACTACTTTGAAAGGCTGTTTTGTAGATCTCAACTGATGTGTAGAGATGGGGTTTGGAAATAAGACATTACCTAGTTTTCTATTATATATATCATTATTTATTTCCTTTTCACTGATCATACACATTCATTATATGGATGACCATTCCTAATGTCTTCGTGCAAAAAATTAATACTCAACATTTTTTATCTCCTGTGAGTAGTTATTAAATTTCAAATGTAATGTAGCAAGATTTTTTTATTTTACCTAGTATATTTTGGAATGACTATAGAATTTATTTATTCGTCTATGAGATATTATTATTTATTCTATATTGGGTAGAATCTCACATATTTTTTCAAAGACCCTCTACATTTTTTGGTAAAATCTATAATATGGGGAGTCATGAATGAGGTATGTGGAAACATTTTTTGTCGTAGTTGAGGTGAAATGGATTTAATATTCTATATAATTGTATCAAATAATTATTTCTCATTTGTATAATATATGATTCCGATTAAATAATACAGGACATGTCAGAACATGGGATTGATTCTATGTCATTCTTCGAGCAAGAACATAAATGAGTTGAAATCCATGTTGTCCAACAGTTAGTATTATTGTTTTGGATTTTCTCTAAAATAGTTGATTAATTCTAATTATTCAACAATGATGTATTGTATTATTAATTTCGTACATTTTCACTTGGTATGTGGTTCAAATTTTTTGGTGTTCATACATAATATTATCATTTAATATTAATATTAAACTCATCTTCATTCTTCTTATTGAGAGTCATTTCTAAGCTATAATGTCCAATTATTTAATAATTTAGAAGGAATATATATAACATTTTTATATAAATAATGATCAAAATATACCTAACAAGACTCATATATTTATAATGTTAATCATGATAGTTTGTTGGTATGGGTAATCATATATATATTTGATACAATTCTTGATATTGGGTATATAAGTATGAAATTATGCACCTATTATTTGAGACTATTATGCCATAACATTGGTATAGATTCATAGTAACTACTTCCACTTCTATATAAATGAGCATTAGGATATGTTACCTTGTGTTTAGATTTATCTGTGTTTCAATAGATGTGAGGGAAAACATAAAGGGGTAGTCCAGTATATATAATATTATTTATGACTGTCACTATTGACTGGGTTTCCTAGAGAGAATGTAGACACTTTTGTATTTTATTTTTAACAATAATTTTGATATAAAACATGATTTACATAGGAAATTTATTAATAATGGTTTTGATATGCTTCTTGGTTTTTTACATTCCTACTATATTTTATGTAGACAAGGATGATGTTCTTATTGATGATATTTCAGGTAAAAATTATTATTGAGCCATGTTTTATCTATATGGAAAATGTTTTTTCTACATAATCTATGGACATGAAGTAATAATGTAATTATATGCTGATTCATAGGGCACACATTTTCACGACGATTTCTTTTAGATAATATGAACAGGATGATTATTGTATGATATATATATATATGAGAATCACAATAAATTAGATGTATAGTATCTATTTTTTGTTTGAATGAGACATTCCTTATGTTTCATTAAAGTTAAATACATGGTGATGCTCAGTGTAGTTTCAGGAACAACATTTATGTGATTCATGGTATGTTTTAAATTAGTCTGGGGATCCTATAACTAAGGATATTTCATTCAATACAACATTACATGAGTTTATAATAGAATAGAACTATGGTTTTTTCTTTATAGGTTGCCATTTTATTAAACCATGATTGATAATGAGGTTATATTAGGTAGAAGTTTTTATTATCCTTTAAAAAATATATATTAACCCTTGATTTAATTTTTAAAATTTTTCAGAG
This sequence comes from Viscum album, assembly GCA_963277665.1. Taxonomy (NCBI): domain Eukaryota; kingdom Viridiplantae; phylum Streptophyta; class Magnoliopsida; order Santalales; family Viscaceae; genus Viscum; species Viscum album. The sequence goes on from OY728150.1 coordinate 1,033,784,118, forward strand.
TTTATTTATTGATTGAAAATGTTTTTTTTGAAATTTATTTTTTATTTTCTATAATTTAATCTATTTTCCTTATTTTTCTTATTTATTTTATTATAATTTCAATATTTTTATAAATTATTTTATCATTGTAGTTTTTGGTTTTTAAAAAAAAAATATATTCGTGAATTTAATGTTATGATTTTTAAATTTTTCTTTATTATATTATGTATCTTATGCATTTTAACACAAATGTATTTTATCCAATAAAAATATTAATATATTTTTTATGTATGTAGTTCAATTTTATTCAAATTTGAAACTGTATATTACTTATTACATTTAATTAATTACATATTTTTTAATTTTCAAATTTTTTTTAAATTTTTCTTGCATATGTTGAAATGTAATATTATTTTCAAAAAAATATATTATAGAAAATCCTGTAGTTATTGAAATAGGAAAATTAATCATGGGATATATATATATATGAAATTAATTTTTTGATTATTCCATTCGAATTATTTTTTCCCTTTTTAATAAATTAGAGAATTTTCTTGAAAGGGATAAATCGAAAAATCAAAATACTTATGATTTTTTAAAGAACCAATATGTTACATATTTTTTTCATTATAAAATTTATTATCATGATATGTAATATTATTAATTGGTGATACCAATGGATTTTGGGGACACGTTTGAAACTAATTTATTTTCAAATTAATGTAAAAAAAGTTCCAAGAAAGATATATAAAATAATTTAATTTGTTAAATTTACAATAACCGGTGTGTAATATTTTATCTCACAGAGTTCTTATTCTATAATATTTTAGACTTTTAAAAATTCCATTAATTTTTTAATCAGTAAATATATAATATTTTTTCATTGATGTGTAATATGTTTTTTCTTTTTAGAATATATTTTAATTTGAATTATTTTTTCATGAATGAATAATCCCTCTTGTAATAATACTTATCACAAATATAAATCAATGAATAGAGTATGGGAGAAATAAAATGTTGAGTAATTTATAATCATGAACGTTTATCTATAAATAAACAATATTTGATGCAATGTTTTTATAAAAAAACATAATCTCTTTGGTAGCATACATTGAAAAAACATTGAGCATAAAAGAATACCAAGTTATTATTATTCTAAAAAAATTGTCGTCACCTAAAAACTGGAATATAAGGATGGAATGCGATTAAATAATTTATTAAAATATATTCTTAAGATGTTTATAAAATTAATTTGTTAAAATTTTATTAACTAGTAATGATAATAAATACCAATTGAACATAAAGAATTTGTTTTTTTAAATACAATTTTTCTATGCTGACATTGGAAATTTATCCCAAAAAACTACATTATTTAATATTACTAAAATATTCTTATTATAGTTATATATCATATATATATATATATTCAATGTTTTTTAATTCATCATATATGTTTGATACGATTAAGAAATTAACAAAATATAATTATATGCATAAAATATATATTTTTATAAAAGACAATTTTTTGCCTTTTGAAGGAGAGCGTATTTGAAAATAAGTTATGACACATCTATAAGTATTATATGAAAAAAATAATGTTATTTTTTAAAACATAATAAATAATGTTATCATAGGGTTAATTTTTTTATATTTCGATAAGCTTCAATTTTTGCGAATATTCAAAAATACATTTTTTCTTTAAATTTATTTTTATTTTTAAATAATAATTTAATTATATTATAAAAAAATTTAACACTTTTGAACATTTCAATTTAAAATCAATTTTTTCATTGTGTCTATGGGAATAATTTTTAATCAAATTTTTACAAATATATAAATAGATTTTGGTAAAATAGATTCCATATTTGGAATATTAATTATCAAATTAGTTAATAATGTTTATTTAATTGTTATATATCAAAATTTTACCATGGTAAAAATAATTATTTACGAAGGTATAAAAAAATTGTTACAATATTTAATATTAAAATGTAAATGAATAACCTAAATTAAAAATACAAGATTTAATTATTGGTTGAGGTATTATTAGACCCTATCCTGAACCCATAATTAGAATTATGAATCAAATTCTTTTAAATTAATTCCACCTCAATATGGATGACTTTAATAAAATATATTCATTATATATTCCCTGAAGCCAACATATCCTCGAACAAAAATGACAACCCTTATCTCCTCATTTGGATTTTAAAAACAGGAGGATCCTAATGTATCTACCCAAAACAATAATACTGACTCTCCCGGTGTAAATATTCTTCTTGTCTCACACAAATATCATATCAAAGGTCCTCATGGGTCTCTCAATGAGGTGATATTCAAGAGGTATTTTTCTTAAAACACCTTACTTAATTTCATTTCTACATCAAAATTATCATCATCTCATTCATCCATAAAGTCAGAATAATTCCCTAATCATAAATATAGTTTATTTTACTGAATTAGGGAAATATCTTATATCAACCACTTTTATTACATCCTAATATTAAAAGAAACAAAAATATTGTCCAATTTATGCCGGTTAATCACCTCTGTTAATAATGTTTTTGTTTTTTCTCTACTAACCCCTTACTGTCAGGTCATGAAAATATAATTATCAAAAAATAATATTTTATTAGAGGTATTATATCCTATTTCATGTTATGAAACTAATATATACCAATAATAGTAAATAAAATCAATCTACTTCTTAGTTTTTAAAAAAAACTTCCAAAAAAACTAAAAGTTTATCTTTAACTAAATATGTAGTGAATAATATTAATTTTCGTAAAAGATTATATATAGAAATATTAATACACCATCAGTTAATTAATTACATTTAATTTCTATTTTTTATTTTTATTCCTATTTGATATCATAGTCCACAATTATACACAAATTAATTGATATTGAAACCGTGAAAATAAAACTCCATGAACAATGAGATTAATCTCTATAATGAATAATAAAAGTCATTAATTAAATAAATAATTTTATAATAAACAAAATAAATCTACAATAGGTTTATAATTAATAAATTAATGAATATAATTTATTTATTAATGATATTATGTTCATGAGAAGGATGCCTTCAGATATAAAGTAATGGATATTTTAGAACCTCCAATTTACCTTTTAGTTCTATTTTCTCCCTATTTTTCATAATTTACCCCTTTATTTAAATTATATAATTCTATTATTTTCGTTATTTATTTACCAAAAATATATATGATACTCAATTCATATTTTTTATATAGATAATTAAATGATTTATAAGTGGTCCTTCTCAATTCTCCTCGATAAGCAATCCTAGTTAAATAGATGTCACCCATTTACATCCCATCTTCTTGGGCATTGCATAAAATTTGATAAGATAAAACATTTATCTAAAATAAATATTTTTTTCTTGATAAAATATTTTACTTCATTTATTTTATGTATGAAAACACATATGGATTTTTCCTCTTCAAAGATACATTTTTCATACCAAAAAAACGACACTTATGTTTAATATTTCTAACTCCTATTTTCTTGTTTACAATTCAGATGGAGATAATTATATTTTATATATTATTACATTAGGATGGTACAATACTAAATTAGTTCAAAATTTCATGGATTTTATAGTTATATTATATATTGTTATTCTTCCTTTCAATATTTTCATATGAATTTTATTCCATAGATAACCCTTGGGATAATTCATATGGTTTGATGTTTTATGTGGCACACGTATGCATTAAAATATTGTAATGGGTGTAACTTGGTGGAACTATAACTAATTTGGAAATTTCTCTAGTCTCATGATATATCATGTTATTTAAAAGAGTGATCCTAATTATATTTTTGGGCCTCTTCCACCATGTTATACAGTCTTGGCATTTTCTTTGACTCATGTTTGTGTCTTGTTATATGTCGCTACAACATTATTATATTTCCATGATTATAATATGAAGTGTTATATACACGATTTTTCCTTATTTTTATTCATTATACACACATTTTTTGTTTTTATGATATGTATTCTAACCCATGTTCTATTATTTATTCCAATTTTCCCCTTATAGGGCTTTTATCTGGTTAACTTTTTCTATCTACTCTCCATATTATCATATCTACTTATAGGAGATCAAATAAAGTAAGGATATCATTATAAAATAATTATAAAAATATATTTTATTATACTAACTTCTTATCTATTTATGTAACTAGTCTTCTATAGACACTTGCCTTGTTGATCCTTTGTGTGAATTATATGGGAAACTATGAAAAAATTCATATAGAAATATGTGTAAGAAATAGGTTTAAATTAATATTGGTATCAAATCATGGTCTAGTTATATTTGAGGATTATGATCATAAATCATTATTTTGAGCCCAAAGGATAATTTTATCACTATGGATAACTAATATTGAAATATAAGAAATAAAAATATAGTATATACATTTTTTTATGTTTTTCCTTGTATGTTAGACATTTAAATTTTATATTCTTATAAAGTACATATTTCGGCCCCATAATTGTATTTTATAATTTCACATTAATGGATGGAAATAATAGAACTTCTGACAACAGTTGAAGTTGTTTTCATTTTTATTTAAACCATATTTATATTCCAAACTTGATGGGAAGTAGATCTCAAGATATAATTACAATATTGGGTAAATTGACTCATCTTATTAATAAAAACAAGAATCCACTGAAACTACCTCCTTCTCTTATGAAAGAGCATGTTGTGGGAAAATAATTTATATGATTAAGGTGTCCTATCTTTATTGGGTATTTTAAACCCCTCTATGTAGAAATATAGATAAATTTATTAAAAATATATATTCTATATCCTCAAATGTTTATAAGAGGACATGTTTGTCATAGAGGTCTTTCCTTTTTATGTGGAAGCTGATCAGTGGTGGACACTAATAGAGAATATGATGACTTAAGAGGAAATTGATTCCATTGAATGGGAAGCATCCATGAAATTATGTTTATGTAAATGTTATCCCAAACTATCTATCATAATATAGAGAGGGATTAACTGAGTCCAAAAAAATATGAGACTATAAAAGAATATGATAAAATATCCACACAGATTGTATGGTATGCTTTCAATTTATTCATCGACACAGAAAGTAAGGTGGTCATATTCTTTAGTGGATTGAAATGATGTCTATGAATAGCATTTTCAATTCCAGAATTTTATAGTTATTAGGATATTATTAGTTATACCATTAATTATTATATGGATATCAATGATTTTTTATGGTCTTATAGGAATCAATACAAGAAATATAAGATATGATTCTCATTTGAAAGTCGAACAGAAAATATCACGGAGGAAAAAAACCTATTATCCCTATTGTCTATTGTTTGGTAAGAAGATTCATTGAATATTACTAAAGGGAACCAAAATGTGCTTCATATGTGGAGAATATGGGTTCTAAGCTAATAAATGTCGTTATGAAATGAACAAACACATTAATGAGGAAGTTGGAAAGGAGGATAAAATCAACACTTATCCATCTATGTAGTGAATTATCTTTAAGGAGTTTGGGAATTGTGTGAATCCATACCCCAATCCATGAGATCATATATAAATGATAATATATAAAAATCACTAAAGGAAGATGAAAAGGGGAACTCATGGGCAATCATAATGAATGAATAAGCTCATGTTAATTAAAGAACATGTATCCCCTTTACATAATGATGTCATTAGTGTAACCAATGAATATATTAATATTTATCATTTGGTTGAATTTCATTTGATAATATCCATATTCAATAATTATTGAATATTGAAATGTCTATGTATATTTCCAATATAGTGTTTGCTTATGTAATTTATTGTATTTTTTAAACAGAACCGGTGACAATGAAATATGATTTAAGTGGTAAATTTATATTTTTTGGGAAACACATGATCAAGGGAAGGGTGATCCCTTATCTATGAATGATATATGGATAATAATTAGAAAAATATATGTTGTATTGTTAATAAAAATTCATAATATTTATGAATTTGGAAGTGATTATGAATATGAGGTAAAAGTTATTTATGATATCATGGATTGAGTTTATAGTATTTTTTTTTGTGATTTATGGTATAAATAAAGAGGTATGTTTTCAAATCATACATGTTTTTACTAATGTTTTATATAAATTAAAGTTATTAACATGTTTTATGAGAATACATGATAATTATCTTTATATGTTTTGTGTGGGAAAATTACATTTCACATCATGTTGTTTTTTTATTATTAATGATAAATTTATTTTGAAAAATTTTTATGCTTCATTTGAATATATTTTATTTTAATAATTTGTAAGTCTAATATAGGTAACCGTTTATAAATTTGATTATAATTTACATTGTATGAATTTTTCTTGATTAATTTATTAATTAACCATTTTAATATTTATACATAATTGATATCCCACACTAACTATTTTGTTTTAATAACTAATGATAGAATGAATGACCTCTCATCCCATTATGGATATTGTTATCCACAAGTTTTTTAATAACATTAAAATAAACATCAATAAATATTGTTATAAATGACGAAAAAATTGATCAATGAATAATAGAAGAGTGATATTTTATTTATGAGATGAAATTAAGTGATTATATCTTCTTAAAAGATTTCAAAATCAAATGTTATCCTCTTATCATCATTTTTTTGGATATCAATGTCCTTTTTGAGACCTATTTGGTCTATGGATACATAGTTATTTTCCATCTAATGACCATTTTCTATATCATTTTTATTAGAATTTTATAGTCTCAATTTTCCACTATGTCTATGATTTCACATTCCACTAATGTTCTCCAAATTAGAATACTAATTAAGTGGTGATATTCTCCTTTCTCTTTCCCCTCATTTTATTGTACTATTTTATTGATCTCCAATATGATGTGGGACTCCCATAAAAGAAAATTTATAAAACATTGATCTCTTAATTTTTAACTGCACTTTCAAATTTTCATGGAAACACCTATTTTTTCAAATTCATGATCGTATCAGGGTGGTAACTCGTTGATTGACTCTTACACCAAATCCCTATCATGGTAATGATCTATTCCATGCATCTCCCATGATGATGTATATACATTGACATTCTCATGTACAAAAATCAGAGGCCATACATATAGAGAATGAACATTCATATAATGAACAACCCGAATAGATTCTAGATTATAGATATAATGTTCTATAAAACAGGACCACACACATGATTAAATTTTTTGGTTAAGACCAACTATTTTAAGAATAAATGTGAATCCTAAAGATTTGATGAGGTAGAATAATCCTCATAAATATAAATCTAATTAATGAATTTAGAGGAAAAATTCATTTTAATTGTTGTATAATGTAACAACACCTATATTACTTATTTTTATTTAAAAAATAATACCTTTGAAGGTAAAGGAAGAAGATGTTTTGAAGATCGTGTTTCGTACAATATATGGCCATTATGAATTTTTAGTAATGATATTTGGTGTAACCAATGCACCTGCTGTATTCATGGACCTTATGAATAGAATTTTCCATGACTTCTTGGATAAGTTTGTGGTTGTTTTCATTGATGATATTTTGGTGTTTTCTAAAAGTAAAAGGGAGCATGAAATTCATTTAAGGGTTACTATGAAAACCTTAAAATAAAAGAAATTGTATGGGAAATTCAACAACTGTGAGTTTTGGTTGCAACAAATTTCATTCCTTGGTCATATTGTTTCTAAATATGGAATAACTGTGGATCCTGCAAAAACAAAGGTTGTTGAAGAATGGTAAAGACCCACAAATGTAACTGAGATTCGTAGTTTTCATGGTTTGGAAGGCTATTAATGAAGGTTTGTTAGAAAATTTTCACGGTTATCTAGTCCAATGACTTAGCTGACTCAGAAGGGTGTTAAGTTTATCTGGATTATAGAATGTGATGATTGTTTTCAGGAAATGAAATGAAGATTGGTGAATGCTCCAGTTTTGTCACTACATTACAGGAATGGAGAGTTTGTTATCTATAGTGATGCTTCATTGAAAGGAATTGGTTGCATCCTAATGCAGAATGATTAGGTATTTGCTTATGCTTCACAATAGTTGAAAACTCATGAGGTAAATTACCCTACATGATTTGGAGTTAGCTGCTAAGGTTTTCGCTTTAAAAATTTGGAGGCATCATTTATATAGAGTAAGTATAAAATATATACCAATCACAAAAGTTTAAAATAAATATTCACTCAAAAACAATTGAACATGAGACAGAAGAGACAGATATAATTAATCAAGGATTATGATTGTACAATTAATTACCATCCGGGAAAAGCAACTAAAGTGGATGATGCTTTGAGTCGAAAAAGTAATGCTTCATTAAAAATGTTGCATTTGGAACATGATACTTTTGTTAAGGATTTAATGAACTTTGGCATGGAAGTTGTCAGTGCAGGATGTTCTTCGGTTTTGTTTCAGGTATCAGTGAAATCTTCTCTATCAGACAGAATTAAGAAAGCACAGAAGCAAGACAACGAGTTGCAGAAAAAGGTAGAGTTGGTTCAGAAGGGTAAGTTGCCTGAATTCAACATTGATAATGATTGTTTTTTTAGATTTGGGAAGAGATTGTGTGTGTCGTGGGATTCATAGTTGAAGAGAGAGTTTTTATATGAAGCTCATAGTTCTTCTTTTTCAGTTCATCCAGGTATTACTAAGATGTATAGAGATCTTCAGGAGTATTACTGGTGGGACGGAATGAAAAAAGACATTGCTGATTTCACTGTGAAGTGTTTGACTTATAAACAGGTTAAAGCAGAGCGGCAGTTACCGAAAGGGATGCTTCAGCCTTTACCAATGCCATAGTTGAAATAGGAGAATATATCCTTGGACTTCATTGTGGGATTGTTGAAGACACCTCAAGGTAATAATGCAATCGGGGTTATTGTTTATCGCTTGACTAAATCTGCTCATTTCCTTGTTATACGAGATAATTTTTCCCTAGATCAACTTTCTCGTTTGTATCTTAAAGAGATAGTCAGATTATATGGAGTTCCTCTCTCCATTGTATCTGATCGTGATCCCAGGTTTACTTCTAACTTTTAAAAAGGCCTGCGGATGTTTTTGGGTACCGGATTAAATTTTAGTACAACTTTTCATCCTCAATCATATGGGAAGTCAGAACGAACGATTCAGACTTTGGAGGATATGCTACGTGCTTGTTCGATGGATTATCAGGGATGTTGGGACCCAAATCATTCTTTGGTTGAGTTTTCTTATAATAACAGTTTTCATTCCAGTATACAGATGACACCATTTGTGGCATTATATGGGAAGCGGTGTCGAACTCCAGCTTTCTGGGATGAAGTGGGTGAAAGGAAGTTGATGGGACCAGAATTGGTAGAATATTTGGCAGAAAAAGTTCAGCTGATACAGAAACACATGAGAACAGCTCATAGTAGGCAGAAGAGTTATGCAGACAACAGGAGGAATGATCTCTCTTTTGAGATAGGTGATCATGTTTTTTTCAAAGTTTCACCATGGAAAAGTGTGATGAGATTTGGTACGAAAGGAAAGATGAGTCCAATGTTTATTGGACCATATGAAATTTTGGGGAGAGTTCGATCAGTTGCATACCGAGTGGCTTTACCTCTAAGTTTATCTCAGGTACACAATGTTTTTAATGTTTCAATTTTAAGGAAGTACATGCCAGATCCATCTCATTTTTTGAGTCCAGAGATAGTTCAACTGGAAGAGAACCTATCTTATGAGGAACAACTGGCCCAGATTTTTTACCACAGGGAGCAAGTGTTGCGGAATAAGGTGATTAATCAAGTAAAGGTTTTGTGGAAAAACCACATGAGTGAAGAGCCAACATGGGAATCTGAAAATGAAATGAGCGATAAATACCCCCACTTATTCGATAAGTAAATAAATTGCGGGGACAAAATTTTATAAAGGGGGGAAGTATGTAACATCCCAAGTAAGTAATGAATAATAGATATTCTTATCTATCTCTATTTATGAATTATATAGTGTTTTAGAGGCTTAAAACGAGAATAAATCCAATCTTAAGCATGGAATACACTAATATTTTTAAAAGATTGTTTAATTGGATTTTGATGGCAAACCATTTTTAAATAAAACTTTTGACACTTTTATAAGATATATTTGTCAAAATAAACTTATTCTTTATGATTGGGACATTGAAATTTACTATGGATAAATTTTTGGTATTTTTTCTGACAATGTTCATTTTTTAATGAATAGTGAAAAATACTGCATTTTACATCAAAACTGCATGTTCATCTAATTTAATTATATGGTTAGATTATCTTTTTAATTGGTTTTAATGTGTAAATAGAATATATTTTTACCATGCAATAAAATTTTGGTCATTGGGAATAATTTCACATTGGAATTGGGCATAAAAAAGTGCCAAACGTTTCATAGTTATTATTTCTAAAAAACCCGCTACTTGTTTTGACAACGGGAATTATTTTTAAACTAATTATTTCAATTTCTGTGTTTTCAGTTTGGTAAAATGGATTAGATATTTTTAATCATAAGGACCAAATTATTTAATCAAGACTCTCTTTTTTTTTGGACTTTGTTAATAGTAACGACGGTAATTATCGTTAATTATCTTGATTAATAAGTAATCGGGTAGTTAAGGATAATAAAATAATATCATAATAATAAACAAATGACACCAAAATGTGTCCTAATACTACTGGTTGTGTCATGGCCAACCATGGTATTCCTTGTGGAAAACTTGGGGACCCCATGGAATCACTTTTGTGTGATAATGACTTTTTATCTTTTTATTTTTTAAATAAAGTTAAATACAACAAAGAATGTATCACCCGAGTAAAATAATTTTTAATTTTGTCTAAATAAATGAATTGGAATATAAATATTCATTGGTAAGATAAAAATATTTCCTTTATCATAGTATTTTTTTAATTTTTAGACATTAAATAAATTATATTATTTATGACATCATGATGATGCAGCGATTACCTCATTAATGAATGATTTAAATAAAATGGAAAGATAATGTAAAATATAAGACTTATACTTGTCAAAGACCTATTGGATGAGTATATTTCGAACCCTTATCACCTTTTCCTTGAAATACATCAATGTGGGACCTTTAAAATCTGAAACTTATTTGAAAATAAAGTAACATTTTATACCTTTCCAAGAGTGCCCCTCCTCTCCTCTTATAAAAGGCCCCCACCTCTACCTCCTTACCCACAATTCTAAAGCCATTGGATCATCAAAGATCTGCTCATTTTGTCTCTCCTCATTCCTCTCTTAATCCTAGAAGCCTTTCCTTAGGCGAAAAGCTCTTCAAGAAACCCTTTTGGTTCTAACCAAGAGGAGTTACCCGATTTAAAGGTAAAGACTTCTCTAATGTTCATTTCTGTTATTTTTCTTATCAATCCCCCTAAACTCTTTTTATTCATTTATTTTGTAACAACACAGGTATTTTCAATATATTAGGATGTTTTTATAAGAATTATTCGAGCTACAGTTACACACACCTACATATAATGGTTAAATAACATACTATTTCCGTGGATGGCGAATTTCTGCCTCACGAAACGATGATTGTTCAATATTCTTATAACACCTTCATGGGTGGCCATTAAGATGTCACTATATTTATATATGATATATAATATGTTTATTTTTTCCTTAATCTTCTGTATTTTTCATCTATGGAATACTTTTATGGCTTCTATTATGGGTATACACGATATCTTCATTTTAGGAAGTGCGGACTACCGCCCCCTCAAACTGATTTGATTCATTAATGCCATATGTGGGATGTATAAAGATGGAATTAATGATATTATATATGATATTATACTGGAATTATAATATACCTTTATATCGTTATGATTCCATTCCATAAAGTACGAAATATAAATGAAAGTAGCGTTCATGCGTACGTACGACTTACTGTCTCCATGAACGGTGCATTTCATTTCTTACCTCTAAATGTTATATGATATTGTAAATTCATGTATATACTGGATATATATGACATATATGACATATAAATCATGAATATAATTCTGGAAATATTGGATATTTTACCACATTAACAACTTGTAATTATAAAGAGTTTATTTTTGACACAAGTACCAATGATCGACAAAACGACCATTTTTAACCTGAATAATTAAATAGTGTTCATAACATAGTAATAAGTTATATAAAAGGAATAATTGTTGGATCTAAATCTACGGATTACACACAAGAGGGGGGTGAATTGTGTCTTTTCAAAATTATTACAATCTCTTCAATTTAGACAAATTCTGTCCACTATGCTTTAGCACGATTAAATATGCAGCGGAAAAAGTAAAAGCATGAACACACGGATGTATAGTGGTTCGGGGAACATAAGGCCCCTAGTCCACTCCACCAACGCTCAAATCCATGAGCTTGGCGATTTTCACTATCTGGTCCTCGTTTCCACAGACCTGTCCACAACTGAGTACAGGCAGTTGGCACCTTTACAAGTTTCAGGCAAACACAGCCTTCCTGGTTCAAACACGAACCCACACAGCTTAGAACGAGAAGCTGATCACTCAAAAATAAAAAGGGTTTCGATAAAGAAAACACTTCTCCAGTTGTTCTTCACAATTGCAACAGAATGCAATTGACAGTAGATAGATCGTCGTCTTCAGAAAATAAAGATCTGTAATCAAAATAGTTCTGCGTTGATCCAGTTGTAATAGATATTACAAGAAACTTCACAACTTCAGCAGCAGTAGATTCACAACAGATAGTTGATGTAGAACACGTGAATCTGCTATCAACATCTTCCTTAGATAATAAAGGTTTTACACTTCTTCTCGATCACCAGAAAAGAACGCCTTTTCACAGTCTCTGTTTCTTGCTCGTTAAAAGATCAATCTGTATATTTCATACACTTTCCTGTGTATATATATATATCCGAAGTTTCCAAGATAGAACATATATATTCAAATCTGAGAAAATCTTCCGCATAAATAGATCCATGAAAATCTCCTTTAGATTCGCAATATTAAATAACAGACCCGTTGTAACTTCCCTGAAGAATCGGCATAAAAAGCTCCGTTTTAAATCAATCATTAATCCGTTGAAAATCGTCTTTGATTCCGTCAAAGTCGTACTTAAGAATCGGCTCGAAACCCGCTTAATAATCCGCATGTTTGACCAATGCAAAAGGAAATATCGTCTGTCAAAAATATCCCGACGCCAAACGTAGGGTTGATGACGTGGCTCCAAACGTAGGGTTCACAAACGTAAGGTTTACAAACGTAAGGTTCACAAACGTAAGGTTCACAAACATATTTTCTCTTCATCATTCAAACGTAGGGTTGATCATCCATACTTTGTCTTGCTTCAACTCTCCAAAGAACGTACGGTTGATTATAAAAGTAAGGTTGATGATCCATACTTTTGAGAAACAAACTCACCACTAAAAACTAACGTACGGTTTCTCTTCCATACTTGTCCAACAACAAAAACGTAAGGTTCCTTCCAAACGTAATGTTCTTCTTCCATACTTTTCAACAACGTAAGGTTCATTAACCATACGTTTCAAAATAACGTAAGGTTCCTTAACCATACGTTTCTTTTAACATAAAAAGTAAACATTTCATCCATACGTTACGTTCATCAACGTAGGGTATGAACAGTGATTCCAGTACGCGCTAAAACTGATCTCGCACTTCAGTGATTCCAGAACGCGCTAAAATTGATCTCGCGCTACAGTGATTCCAGAACGCGCTAAAATTGATCTCGGAATAAATAAAGTATAAAATCTCGTTATATGAAATAAATAAATAAAATAAATTCCTGCAAAATACTCAACGAAATAATTAGTAAATAATTAAGAGTATTTGTGAGCATCAAAACCATCATAAAGAGACAGAGTATTATTTAAAATAATCTCCCCCTTTAAAAAAAATATTTTGAATTGTTTGAAAACAATACATTGCTCAACAATCTCCCCCTTTTTGATGATCACAAAACCCATAAAAATAATAGAACTAATTTAATTGCAATCTTTATTGAAAAATTAGTTTTATAAAATTTTAGAATTTTGAAAGGATTAAAACAATATTTAACTATAATAAAATTTCTCCCCCATAAAAATAAATTTTCAGCTAAAAATAGATAAAAGATAAATATCGTATATATCCAAATTCTCCCATATATCCAAATTTCTTCATAGGAAACAAATGAATTTAAATGTTGTGTTTATCCAAATTCTCCCCCTTTTTGTGATATCAAAAAGAATGAAAAATTACGGATTTGAACACATTCAATATTGCACTGAACTATAAATAAATACTATAATTAACTGTGTATGAATAAGTGAATTTGTTATACTGGCTAACTCAATCATAAATCAATAAACAAAAAAACAAAAAAAAAATTTCATTCACAAGCTGTTATATATAAACGATTGTGATATACAGAGGAATCAAGGTTCATAGATAAGACAGGGAAAAAAGGTGTCTATTTCCTTTGAATCGCGGTCTTTATCTCTGTAAACTGTTCCCTGAGCCTCTTCATCATCCCATCTCCTAACTTGATGATAAGATCTCTGTTCTCTTGAGTCATATGAATATCTTCAATCAAATTAACTCTGAAAAACTCATGCATTCTTTCTTCTTTTTCAACAAAAAGAGCCAGTTTTTCTGATAACTGATTCAAAAGAATCCTAATCGGCTGCTCTCCAGATGTCAACTGATCCACTAAAAATTTCTGATTATCTAGAAAAACTGACAAAGGGGAACTATTACACTGAAGATCGTGTAATCTGTCACTCATATTGCTCAGTGCTCCAGTAATTGCTTGAAATCTCCGAATCAAATCAGGTGAAGAGCCTGATCCACTCACAGCACTGTTTGCAACAAACTCAAATTTATTCTCCATGTAAATCTTCAACTCAGATAAATCATCTTTCTTTACCATCTCTGATTTTAACTGATCAACAGCATGCAGCATAACAGTCTTAAACAAATCTACTTCCTGTCTTGAAACAGTACATTCTTTCATCTTCTGAAACTTCAACTGCTCTAAGTCCAGAGAATTTCTGAGACTAACATTCTCAGATTCTAACTGAGAGATACGCTTGTACAACTCAACAACTTCTTCTTTTCTCGAATCAGGGGCATCCTGTGCTCGATTCTCATGTCCAGAATTAGGTTGATGAAGCAGGGCAAGTGGTAAAGAATCTGCATCCGACTGTTCTTTGTCCTTGTCCTGACAAGGTTGATCCACTGAACTATCTTTTGAAGCTTGAAACTCTTCCACTGAAAAATCTTCATGAAGTACCTCTGTATGAGCTTCAGAAGTATGTTCATCACGAACAGTAGTTTCTATGACTTCTACTGATTGGTCAAGAACAATATTTTCATGTAAATATTGAGGACCGGCCACTTCTTCACCAGGCACTGCCTCCATAAGTTGTTCTTGTTGAATTACTTTTTCAACAGCCACAACAGCAGATTGAGGTTCTTCTTGAGTTTCTGTTTGAGCTACTGGTTCCTCTATCGGTGCAGTCTGCTCCACAACAGTTTCTCTCACAAATGAATAAGATAACGGTTCAGAGGATTTCAAGGCAGGAGAGATAATTTCTTCATCAATTGACCTCTTCCTTCTAGATTGAAGTCCTTCTTGACTTCTCTCTTCCTCAACTTCCTCCATCTCAAAACGAATTCTCCTTGCCACTGTACTAACTCTTGATTCTGCTTGTCCCTCCTTGGACTTAGCCGGTTGAGCCTGAGCACTCTCTGAGTTTTCCTCAGCTCCAACAGGTAAGAGTTTACCTTTAATTGTGCTCCAGAAGTATCCTACTTTCCTCAAAGTTCCAGCATTGAAAACATTACTGTGGTGACATTTCACCCCAGCATCTACCAATCTGATCATTCCTCTTTTAAACAAAAACAAAGAAATGAACCTTCCATAAGGGAAAAAGGTCATTCTTGCTTCACTCTGACAGCAGTAACTCAGATATCTTATCATAAACCGAGGAAAATTAAACTTAATATCACACATCAGAAGATACATTATGTACATGTCAGGGTATAGGATTTTCTCCATCTCAGCCATTCTTGGTGCTAAACCAGTCTGAACAAATTTTACCAAAATCTTCTGATCGAGCTCCAAATCCTTAATAAACATCTTATTTATCACTCTGGTTCCAAATAGAAAAGACATAATGTCTTCAGACTTATGTACAGAATCTCCAATATTCCGTAAATCGAAATGAAAAACTCCTTCATGAGGGCAGTTAAGAATTTGACTTATCTCTACAGATGATATTGAAAAGTCTTTATCCTCTATCTGAGCCAATAAACTATCCTCCGTATCTCCAAGGCTAAACTGAACAGTTCTAAAGAAATGTCTCATTTCTGCCTCATATAGAAACTCATAATTTGCACTTTTAAAGCTTGCTCCAGGCTTTGAAACGACAATGCTTGCTTCAATAGTAAATTAGTTTCAAACAGCCACTCTAAATCTATGACTTTACCTTGCAGTATTTTCCGACCTACTACCTTAGGTTTCTTTGCAGCACTGCTCTCGGCTTCATCTGGACGCTTAGTCTTTGCCATCCCAACAACGATTTCTGAAGGTTCGTAAGTTTAGGGTTTGAAGAATCAGAAAAGGGTTTTGGAGCAGATGTGCGGTTTTAGGTTGTCGAAAGGGTTTCCGAAAAAGGTGAAGCAGTTTAGAAGGTGAAACGGTTCTGACAGCCTTGATTCCCGTGTAATCACTAATCATTACTTTTATTTAAAACAAAATAAAATTACTTATAGCGGGAAACAGAAATTAAGCAGAATTCAAAAACAGAATAAGATTAAAAAAAAACTATTTAAAATTAAATAAACCTAACTCCCCCTTAATAAATTCAAACCTTGCCGTGGGAAGTGGTTTAGTAAAAATATCTGCTAATTGATTTTCTGTATTTACAAATTCTAAAAATATATTCTTTTTAAATACATGATCTCTTAAAAAGTGATGTCTTATATCAATGTGCTTAGTTCTAGAATGACTAATAGGATTTTTTGAAATATTAATTGCACTAGTATTATCACATAAAATAGGTGTATTATTGAAATTTAATCCAAAGTCCATAAGAGTGTTTTTCATCCACAAAACCTGTGCACAGCAACTACCTGCAGACACATATTCTGCCTCGGCTGTTGACAGGGCAACTGAGTGTTGTTTCTTACTAGACCATGATACTAAAGATTTCCCTAAAAAGTGACATGTTCCTGAAGTACTCTTCCTATCTAATCTACAGCTTCCCAAGTCAGCATCTGAATAAGAAATTAAATTAAAATCAGAGGTTTTTGGATAAAGCAGAGATTGATAAATAGTACCTTTTAAATATCTAAAAATTCATTTAACAGCAGTTAAATGGGATTCTTTGGGATTTGATTGAAATCGAGCACAAAGACATACTGAATACATTATATCTGGTCTACTAGCAGTAAGATATAACAAACTACCAATCATACCTCTATATAACTTGTTGTCCACTGATTTTCCAGTTTCATCCAAATCAAGTTTTATATTAGTACACATAGGAGTTGTAAATGGCTTGCTGTTTTCAAGTCCAAATTTCTTAAGTAAATCAGTAATGTATTTGCATTGATTTAAAACATTTCCAAAATCTTTTTGAAATATTTGAAGACCCAAAAAGAAATTTAATTCTCCCATCATACTCATTTCAAATTCTTTTTTCATTAATTCTGAAAATTCATGACAAAGAATTTTATTGGTTGATCCAAAAATTACATCATCAACATAAATTTGTACCAACAAAACATTATTTTTCACAGTTTTCTTAAAGAGTGTTGGATCTGCCAGTCCAACAGTAAAATCATTTTTCAAAAGAAAAGAACTTAGTCATTCATACCAAGATCTAGGTGCTTGTTTAAGGCCATAAAGATCTTTAGTAAGTTTGAAAACAGAATCTGGTTTTTGAGAATTTTCAAAACCAGGAGGTTTCTCAACATAAACTTCCTCCATTAAATAACCATTTAAAAAGGCAGATTTAACATCCATCTGAAATAATTTAAAATTCATATAAGATGCATAGGCTAAAAGGATTCTAATGGCTTCTAACCTGGCTACAGGTGCAAAGGTCTCATCATAATCTATTCCTTCTTCTTGATTATATCCTTTAGCTACTAATCTTGCTTTATTTCTAGTTATTATCCCTTGATCATCCTGTTTATTCCTAAAGACCCATTTAGTTCCTATTACTGGATAATCATGTGGTCTTTCAACTAATTCCCAAACCTTATTTCTCTTGAACTGGTTCAATTCATCCTGCATTGCTATTACCCAGCTCTCATCATCTAAGGCTTCTTCTATGGTCTTAGGTTCTTGTTGGGATAGGAAAGCAGAGAATTCAACTATGTTTCCAAGGTTTCTTCTAGTTTGAATACCGGTCTCTAAGTCACCTATCACAGATTCTAAGGGGTGATTCTTTAAGGTTCTAGACTGTCTAGGCATTACATTCAAAGGTTCTTCAGTGTCATGTTCTTCTGAACTGGACTGAATTTCTTTTATATCATTTTCAAAATCATTCTTTAAATTCTCAAGTCTCATGTTTTCATTAGAATCAGGTTCATCTATTTGTTCTATCCTTTTCTCAAAAGGATCAGATTCATCAAATTTCACATGAACTGATTCTTCAACAATCCTTGACTTTTTATTATAGACTCTATAAGCTTTGGAGGTTGCAGAATATCCTATGAAAATACCTTTATCAGATTTTGGATCAAATTTACCAAGATTATCTTTGGTATTCAAGATGTAAACCTTGCATCCAAAAACTTTAAAGTAATTTACTTTAGGTTTTCTATTATTCCATAGTTCATAGGGTGTCTTTTTCAAAATAGGTCTTATTAAAATTCTATTCATTATATAACAAGCTGTATTAACAGCTTCTGCCCAGAAATATATAGGTAGGATATATTCATTTAACATAGTTCTACCCATTTCTTGAATAGTTCTATTTCTTCTTTCTACAATCCCATTCTGTTGAGGTGTTCTTGGAGCAGAGAAGGTGTGTTTAATACCCATGTTTGAGCAAAAGGAATTAAATTCCTGGTTCTCAAATTCTCCACCATGATAACTTCTCAATGAGATTATATTAAAACCTTTTTCATTTTGAATAGATTTACAAAAACCTTCAAATAAACTAAAACCTTCACTTTTAAATTTCAAAAAGAAAAACCAAGTAAATCTAGAATAATCATCAACTAATACATAAACATATAATTTACCAGCTAAACATGCTACTCTTGAAGGTCCAAACAAATCCATATGGATAAGTTCTAGAGGTTTAGTTGTAGCAACTTTATTAACAGATTTGAATGACGATTTGTGTTGCTTGCCAAGCTGATATGCATCACAAAATCTGTCATTTTCAAATTTGAGACTAGGCAAATCAGAAACTAGATGTTTCTTAGATAATTTATGTAAAGCATATATATTGCAATGACTAAGTCTTCTATGCCAGATCCAGGATTCACTTATATTAGCAGTTAAGCAGTTTACTTGTTGTTTACACAAGGAATACAAGTCCAAAGTATAAACATTATCAGTTCTGGGTGCTCTAAACTTAAACAGTATATCTTTAGAAACAGTACAACTATTGTTAGTAAAATCAACAGTGTATCCATCATCACAGAGTTGAGAGATACTTATCAGATTGTGTTTTAACCCTTGTACATAAAGTACTTTGTTGATTGAGACTGTCTTTGGATCTCCAACTGTTCCAATACCAATAATCTTTCCTTTGGCATTGTCACCAAAGGTGACAAGTCCTCCTTCCTTTCGAGTAAGAGAAGAGAAATTAGCTGAAGTTCCACTCATGTGTCTTGAGCAGCCACTGTCCATATACCATATTTCTTTCTTTCTTTGGTGACCTGCTACCTGCAAAGATATTCAAACAAATTGCTTTGGTACCCATATTTTGTTGGGTCCAGAAGTGTTAATAAGCAGTGATCTGGGTATCCAGATTTGCTTTGTTTTCTTAAAATTGATTGAATCATATAGATCATTGGAAATATAAGCTTTCTTAATTCCACATATTTGAGTTTGTCTTAGAAAACAATTTTCAGCTATATGACCTTTTGTTCCACAGAAGTTACAAATAACCTGTTTAGTGCTAGGAACAAAATAATTTTTGTATAACTTAGGTTTTTCTCCTTTACTTCCAATTCCAAACCTTTCCTTTTTAATTACAGTTTTTCCAAGTATCTCATTTAAGGTGTTTTCTCCTTTTGTAAAAACTAATGCAGCCTTTTTATAAGATTCTATTTCATCCTGTAGAGTTTTTATTTTTGATTCAAAATTAATTTTATTTGAGTCAGCAGAGTTGTATTTGTCAATTAATTCCTTATGTTGTTTTAGAAAAGTATTTCTCTCATATGAAATAGCTTTATGCAAGTTCTTTATAGATTTATATTTTTTAAATAATGAGTCATACCTTTCTTCAAGCATATTGCAGTAAGCTGCAAGTTTTTTATTTGAGAAGCTTGTTTCAGAGTTTGATTCATTATTTGAGTCAGAGGAGTAATACGAGTGTACCTCATCAGTTTCAGCCATGAAACACATATTTGCTTTTAAATTGGCTTCCTCCTTCTCTGAGCTTGATTCAGAAGAATTACTTGAGTCTTCAGAAACACTCCAAGTAGCTTTCATAGCTTTCTTGTCCTTCTGCTCATAATCATCTCTTTTGAAGAATTTCTTCTTCTTTGTATCTTTCAATTTTGGACAATCCGGTCTGATATGTCCTATATTTTTAGATTCATAACATCTCACTTCCTTGCTATCCTTCTTGAAGGATTTCTTGAAGTCTTTCTTCTTACTGTAGAACTTTCTGAATTTTCTGGCTAGCTGAGCCAGTTCTTCATCCGAATTTGAAGAATCAGAGCTTTCTGATTTAGCACTTACTTCTCTGTTCTTCATCTTTCTATCCTTTTGTTGAGAAGTCACTTTCAAAGCAGTATTTTCCCTTTTTATGTAGACTTTATGCTCATTTACCTCATCTTGCATTTCAGCCTCGTACATCATCAATGTACCAATCAGCTCTCTCATAGTTAGATCTTTAACAGAAGTTGATTGTCTGATTGCTGCAGAGATTCCATTCCATCGAGTAGGAAGTACTCTCAGTACCTTTAACGCTTGATCAGCCTGCTTGATTGGTTCTCTTAGAGCTGTTATATTATTGAAAATTTCTGTCAATCTTCCATTCATCTGA
Organism: Viscum album; assembly: GCA_963277665.1. Classification (NCBI taxonomy): domain Eukaryota; kingdom Viridiplantae; phylum Streptophyta; class Magnoliopsida; order Santalales; family Viscaceae; genus Viscum; species Viscum album. Next base: position 1,033,805,377 of record OY728150.1, read on the forward strand.
GTGATGCTCTCTCCTTCAATCATTCTGAAAGTATCGAATTTTAATTTAGCTGTTGCATATCTCATCTGTCTTACATTATCTGTTCCTTTATAAGCAACAGCTATTGTTTGCCACATTTCATATGTAGTCGGGCATTGAGATACTCTGTTAAATTCATCCGGTCCTAAACCACAGATGATTGCATTCATAGCTTTTGAATTCATGTCATACTCAGCCTCTGTAGCAGCACTCCATGTATCGGGATTTTCAGGAACTTCATAGGGAGTCAGAATCTTTGAATAGACTCTGTAACCAAGATTTTTCAGATAAATAATCATACGTGATTTCCAGCAGCCATAATTATCTCCATTAAAGTAAGGTGCTCTGACCATTGACATTCCCTCTCTCGTATCAGCCATGATACACTATGTATAATCTTTAAATACTTCTAGCTTGATAAGACTTTAAAAAATAAGAAGCTCCTCCTCTGATACCAATTGTTGGATCTGAATCTACGGATTACACACAAGAGGGGGGGTGAATTGTGTCTTTTCAAAATTATTACAATCTCTTCAATTTAGACAAATTCTGTCCACTATGCTTTAGCAAGATTAAATATGCAGCGGAAAAAGTAAAAGCATGAACACACGGATGTATAGTGGTTCGGGGAACAGAAGGCCCCAAGTCCACTCCACCAATGCTCAAATCCACGAGCTTGGCGATTTTCACTATCTGGTCCTCGTTTCCACAGACCTGTCCACAACTGAGTACAGGCAGTTGACACCTTTACAAGTTTCAGGCAAACACAGCCTTCCTGGTTCAAACACGAACCCACACAGCTTAGAACGAGAAGCTGATCACTCAAAAATAAAAAGGGTTTCGATAAAGAAAACACTTCTCCAGTTGTTCTTCACAATTGCAACATAATGCAATTGACAGTAGATAGATCGTCGTCTTCAGAAAATAAAGATCTGTAATCAAAACAGTTCTGAGTCGATCCAGTTGTAATAGATATTACAAGAAACTTCACAACTTCAGCAGCAGTAGATTCACAACAGATAGTTGATGTAGAACACGTGAATCTGCTATCAAGATCTTCCTTCGATAATAAAGGTTTTACACTTCTTCTCGATCACCAAAAAAGAATGCCTTTTCACAGTCTCTGTTTCTTGCTCGTTAAAAGATCAATCTGTATATTTCATACACTTTCCTGTGTATATATATATATCCGAAGTTTCCAAGATAGAACATATATATTCAAATCTGAGAAAATCTTCCGCATAAATAGATCCATGAAAATCTCCTTTAGATTCGCGATATTAAATAATAGAGCTGTTGTAACTTCCCTGAAGAATCGGCATAAAAAGCTCCGTTTTAAATCAATCATTAATCCGTTGAAAATCGTCTTTGATTCCGTCAAAGTCGTACTTAAGAATCGGCTCAAAATCCGCTTAATAATCCTCCTGTTTGACCAATGCAAAAGGAAATATCGTCTGTCAAAAATATCCCGACGCCAAACGTAGGGTTGATGACGTGGCTCCAAACGTAGGGTTCACAAACGTAAGGTTTACAAACGTAAGGTTCACAAACGTAAGGTTCACAAACATATTTTCTCTTCAGCATTCAAACGTAGGGTTGATCATCCATACTTTGTCTTGCTTCAACTCTCCAAAGAACGTACGGTTGATTATAAAAGTAAGGTTGATGATCCATACTTTTGAGAAACAAACTCAACACTGAAAACTAACGTACGGTTTCTCTTCCATACTTGTCCAACAACAAGAACGTAAGGTTCCTTCCAAACGTAATGTTCTTCTTCCATACTTTTCAACAACGTAAGGTTCATTAACCATACGTTTCAAAATAACGTAAGGTTCCTTAACCATACGTTTCTTTTAACATAAAAAGTAAACATTTCATCCATACATTATGTTCATCAACGTAGGGTATGAACAGTGATTCCAGTACGCGCTAAAACTGATCTCGCACTTCAGTGATTCCAGAACGCGCTAAAATTGATCTCGCGCTACAGTGATTCCAGAACGCGCTAAAATTGATCTCGGAATAAATGAAGTATAAAATCTCGTTATATGAAATAAATAAATAAAATAAATTCCTGCAAAATACTCAACGAAATAATTAGTAAATAATTAAGAGTATTTGTGAGCATCAAAACCATCATAAAAAGATAGAGTATTATTTAAAATAATCTCCCCCTTTAAAAAAAATATTTTGAATTGTTTGAAAACAATACATTGCTCAACAATAATGAACTTGAAAAATGTTCTTAATCAATTAGAAATTAACTCAAGTTTATTATTCAGGATGTTAAAGAACGATCGAGTCAAGTCGGACCCGAGGTATTGGACTTCAGATCAATCTCCTTTCATTGAGGCATATTTTGTTTTATACACAACTTTATTTCATACGGTGTATAAACCCCATTAACTTTTACGTTTATTCAAAAGGAATATTTTTTATATGAAGCGTTTACTAAATGACAAAAGGGAATGTTTTTTTGTCGTACGTATGCGGCGACAATGACTTCTCCACCGCCATGACCATAATTTGAGCTTTGGGTTCCTCTATAATCCATAACTTTTTTTAAAATGAAAAATAAATACCATGTTTTACTTTTAATTTATTTTGGTATTGAAAATGGGTTTCATAATGTTTTTATTATATTAATTTGTTGTATGGATATCTTGTGATTGAAATGTGGAGATCTTATGTTTCCTTTATGCATGTTTTATGTGATTCTATTATGTTATGGTTCTAGGGCATTTTTATGAAGATGGGTGATTCTGTGATAAACCAAGGGTGGGTGAGCCCGATATATCTCTCTAATGCATTGGGTAACGCAAAGGGGTTAAAGTTAGGGTTTCTCTGAAGAGATTTAGGGAATATACTGTGATGGGTATTCCAAACGTAACCATGAGGGTTACTCCCTGCGTAAGAATGTTATGAATGCCTCAAGTTACCTTTATGTCTTATGATTTCTATGAATTATTCAGGATTTGATGAGGTATGTTAAAGTGATTGTGTTTTATAAGTAAAGTGTGATTTTATACATGGACTAATGTTTTCATTTTATACTTTTATATCCCTTACTAAGCTTTTTATGCTCATCCCATGTTTTTTAAATTTTTTTCACAGGTCAAGGGAAAGGTACATGATGTGATGATAGTGTCAATGAAGTTTCAAGAAATAATCCATGTTTTATTTTAAATATGTTTACGTTGATGGGAAAAATTATTATTATCTTTTATGTAACCACTTTGTTTAAATGTGGAATGTAATGCATGTTTTATGATCTATTTCTCTAAAAATCTAAACCTGAAAAGATCCTCAATGTGTATTCTTGAAGTAACTCAAGATTAAGTAATGTTTAAGGCTGGGGCCTTATAGTGAGGGTATAATTTATGATTTAATAACATATGAATATTTGGAAGAGGATTCTATATTATATAGTTTGATCCCTATTCTAAAAGAGCTCTGGTTTTGGATGTCTATGATGATATTCCCTATAGAATTGAGGAAGTGTTTCTCCTTGTTCCTCTTGGATCATGAGGAGTTAGAAGTGTCGTCGGATATGTTCTGATAATATTTTTTATCTTTGTTCATTATTCAACCATGATGGTATAGAGTATCTAGGAAATGACTACCACTCATTCAAGAGTTCAAATGTGATTTTTCCATGATAATTTTAGAAAAAAATTGTTATGATATAATATATAAGCATTTATAGATGATGAGGTAGAGGAGAAGAATTTTTAAGTGTTTTTTTTTTCAGATTTCATATATCAGGTCACCTAATTTATACTGAATAATCATCTATAGGTGTTTCTTATAGAATATGTTATTTAAATAATGCTATATAGATCTATATATTAATGAATGAGAAGTCTTTAGTAGTCCTCATGAAGCAGAGCTATGTTTCAGTGTTCCTAGTTTTTAAGATAGATGAGAATCCTGTCAGCAAGGGTAGGTCGAATCCTATCTTATCTCACTTCTCAAGGGTTTATAAAACTCAGAGCAATTACAAGGGGTCAAATATGTGTATTTATGTGGATCCAAAGTTCAATATCTATTTTAGTTTCTATACTTTCATAATTTTTCAATGTCCTCTAGGGGTTCACATTCTTCATTTGATGTACATTCAGATGATTATGTATTGGTATGGTGGTCTAGTTTTGGATGTGTAGAGTGGATATAGGGAGGTCAGAGTACAACCACAAGACTCTCCACTTCCTCATATACCAGAGCACATCCTTGAATTTGGTCATTAGGGGGTACAAGAAGACCATGATTAAGTTCATTTTTAGCTTCACAACATAGTTTTACTAGTTCTAGGTGATCTATACATCCTTTATGGTACACATTTATTATTTTCAAAATGGGTGCAGCATTTATTTGATTCATGATAAAATCAATCATTTATATCTATTAGCATCCTCCATGCTTCTGAACTTGATGTAGAGAGACTTCTATTTCCCATATCATTGATTATTTTGGTTGTAATTCGAGGATACTTGTATGATGTATGCAGAGACTATGAGTTATTTTGGGGATGTATTGCTCCAAGGGAGATACCCTATGTTTACCAATAAACCATATGATATAATCTTTATCACGGTTTAGTAGTATTTGGTGAACAATATATGGATAGATTTTGGATTCATGTTTTGATCTATGATGATGACATAGATCCATAGATGTTTGTGGGTGAGAGATAACCTCGTATGGGGGAGAGGTATATTCATTCCTTGTATTATTTTATTTCTATGTTGAGGCTGATATCATCAGTGGATTTGAAGTCAATGTTTAAAATTTTAGTGTAAGAGTTCCATAATGTATTTCTAGAGGAAACTATAGTGTTATCACCTCCAAGGGGGATCATGTTGGTAATAAATCTATAGACATTAGTGTATTCAACCTCTATGTATCCGTATTAAATGATTTTTTCTGAGATTAAGGCGGTAAAATTTCAGTATAAGAATGTATTGTATTGAGGTTTTTTTCAGCATTTTTTATCCCATTACGGTCCACCCTTTTGGTTTTTGTATGCATCCAATGATATTATTATTTTGAGTATATTTTATCATCACCTAAACCATGTTAAATTGATGAAATTATAAAATTATTCACAGAATTAAAATTTAATTGAATGGGTGAATTGAGCATTTTTGTTCTTGAATTGTTTTTCTTTGGATGTCATCAAATGTGTGTAAAGGATGATGATATTATAAAGACTAAATTTTTTATTGTAATGATAATTATGTGATTTTTGGGATCTCATTCAGTGTGTTAAATGGTATAGCAATGGTTACGTGGTTGTCAACATCATCAGTTGATACTCCACATCAAAATTTGAACAAGAATAGAATCATTATGACATTTAAATACTTCTTCGGCATGAGAATATATTACTAGAGTTTTTGAAAAAAAACATTTAGGATCATGTTGTCTATTTCATGGGAGAATTGTACTTTCTTTAGGGAGTGATTGAACATTATTAAAGGATATGGGATGTTTTTTATTGGTCAATCCAAAATACAATCGAATATATGTGGAGATTACTTTGTATTGCATGATATTTATGAAGGACCATTGCCATGTTTTTCTTGGGTTGTAAATCCACTGATAATATTTACTCAATATGATCAAGTGTTTATGTGGAAAATGCAATTTTAGGATTCATTTGAGAACATTAGGAAGAATTTGGTCAGTTATCCAATACTTTTTTTTACCATAAAAGGAGTTCATCATAATTTCTTATATGACTCTGTTCATACTATCTTGGCATATGTTGAAATTTAGAAGTGGTTGATTATTTATTAAATATATCAAAAGGTACATTCCAATGAGAATAACTATTACAACCATGATATTGTGTTCATATTAGTTGTGGTTTCATTAATTTTATGGAATAATTAACTTATATGTGATAATTTTTTAGTTTTTAGAAATTATAATTTATTGAGATAGGTATTCTACCATCATAATAAGAACATGATTCATTGATGGGTGATTGAATTTATAAAGAATTAAAATATTTATTTTTTCCGTATGCCAGACATTAGAAATTATTTGGATGATGTGTAATATAAGAAGTCACATTTCGATTCTGTGTATGATATATGGGATTAATGGAGAGTTTTTGAAGAACTATCCATGATTCATATATATATATAAGGGATAGTTTGATTTTATAGGTTTTTTTCAAGATGATAATTCATCTTTGGTGGAGTAGGTGGATGTGTAATAGTACTTGGATTTTGATGTGGTGGTCTGATGAGACTGGTTTTTTTTTGTGATACCAATTATGGCTAGTCTAATGGTGGAAAAAATCATGCGTTATTCTAAAAAATGATTTTCATTTACATAGGGATGCATGATATAATTTTTTATGAGTTTAATAGATCACATTTGGTAGAATATATGATCATATATAAGATTTATTGTTTCTTGGGAGTTTGGTTTTGGGTGAAATTAGAAGAATCATACAATTACAAAGTTTGTTTATAATTGTTTATTAGAAAGAAGTTTAGGTATATGTGTTATGATCCCAGTGATTTTCTTGTATAGTCATTGTTCCACAGTATAAGATGGATTACATATAGATGGATTTTATTACATTTCAACCAAAATATTTGGGAGGTTTTGATTTTTTTGGGTGATAATGGATTTTTTGATGAATTCATCCCATATTAAAAAAATGAGACTAAAGATTAGTGGATGTTTTACCATTTCAGAATCTGGATGATGTTTTGAGACTCCATAGAGTCTTGGGGATGATAATATATGATTGAGATAAATGATTATCTCAATGTTGCGGAGAAGTCTCTTATATTCCTTTGGTACTCAGTTATTCTATAGCACTACATTTAATTTATAGAATGACGTGCATACATAGCATTCCATCCAGACTTATGAGGACTTTTTGTTCTCTTGAGTCCATGATTTTGGAGGTTCTTGGTTGAGGAACATCCACTTCGTTAAGTTTTCATACAACATAGGGTTTCCAATCAATCATTGGTATGTATCAATTTGATGTTTTTTATGGTCAACATTCAATTCCATATTTTGATGCACTAGGGTTAGAGATGAATCAATTTGAAAGACATAACTTATATATAATATGATAGTGATGATTTAGGTAATTCATATAGAGTTGGAGAATGTTTAATATATTTATAAGTACTTTCATGATCTTAGGAGTACACATCTAGAGTTAAATTATTTAATTCACATGTTACTAAATTTCACTCCTTGACATTGGTAGTGAATGTTTAGTCATGCGAGTTTGATTTTCCCCTATTTGATGGGGCTTTAGTGGTGTTGGATCATTTTGAATCCAAGGTGCATTACAATATACATCCCCCAAATAAGATATATATTCATGATGTTAGTAATTATTTATAGATCTCTCATTATCATTATGAATAATTCCATGATCTAGATAATACCACGATGGATGATGACGTTTATGATTAAACCATTGAAGAGTGGGGGTTAGATATTTAGGAACATTAGGATAAGGTGTTGAAAAAGACTTATATTACCATGACTTTTATCATGTGGTGACATTATTACATAGAGAACAGTACCTATTAATGATTGTCATAGATGACCAATCAATACTATGATTTGTTTTATGTCTAGATCTTTTTTAGTATTATTGTTCATTTTAGTGGATTTTGTGGATTCTCGATTAAGAGATTGTTTACACGTGTTTATTTCTATGTATTTATCATTGTTTGAGATCTATCTACAATTGGAGAGGTATTAGGGGATGGAAGTGGTTTTCAAATGGTTCTATTCATAATCCCTCTTAGTGAGAAAGTTGAGCTCTTAAAATGGATATTTCCTTGAGAGGAATCTCATAGGGTGCTTATTAGGAAGACCGCTATTTTATTCTTTAGGGTTTGGTTTTAGAATTTAGATAATGATAAATTCATTATAAGTATATAATGTTTGTTCCAATATCAATGTATTATGAACCATAATGATTTTATGAGGAATGTGGTTCTGGGAGGAGACCTAGCATGATTTTGGATGGGTTTGGCTACAAAACAATAGATATATGTGCAATACATGATGTGTAAAAGTTTTTCATGTTGTGTATTCATTGATAACATCATTGTTAGGATCTTCCATGGTGTGATTCAATGAATGTAATAAATTGGATTAAATGATAATTGGGGAAATGATTTTTATAAAATTATGAATCTAGAATTTTAGATTATGTGTATGGGTTACAAGACATTTTAATCCCCTCTGACGTGTGTCAATAAAAGGTGTGTCAACGTGGGATTTCTCATGACCTACGAGACATTTAATGATTCCAATAAATCCATCATGCCTTCCATCAATGTTTTTTAATTTAATATATGGATTATGATCATGGGAAACCCATCATTAATCCATGGTTATATTTTTTTCGTTCCTTCTTCATTTTCTTTTGCGTTATCACTGATTATTTTCATTTCCTCAAATTTTTCATCTCCATGTGATTTTGGATCACCTTACATGATTCTTATGGGGTTTATATTGTTTTTTTTGTGGTTTTACTTTTTTCATAATGAATTTGAATGGGTGTATCTTCTAACAGGAGAGCTGATCGAGATTCATAACATTATTTTATTCTCATGATAATAATATTGATACCTTTGAGGTAGGTGATTCAATTCTTATATATTTATTTATTTACAATAATAAATTGATCATTATTTATCCCTTTGTATTGAAATGGAATTAAACTAACAATATTGAACATGATTAATGAAATTATGATGTCATCCCATGAAGATGTCTTTACATTATAATATTATGGTGGGATTCAACTTGATTTTATAGATATAATTATATATATGATTAGCATTGTTATCATGTTATACTTATTTGTGTAGAATTATTAAATTTATAATGATATTAATGATGGAATTTATTTATAATTAATTTTATTAAAAATTAACCAAGAGTCGTGTTTGTAACCTATAATTATTAGTATTTTATTGATAATGAAATTGATGAATGTATTCATGTATAATTAAATTATATCTTCCTTATGATTACTAGAATGGAAAAATAATGTGGATAATGATTATAGTTATTGTTGATAATAATTGAAAATGCATGATTAATGAAAATGGTTAGACTCGTAGTTTAATTGAATTGGAATAATTTATAGAGAATGTATAGGTATTGAAAGTTTATTATTCTTTGAATATTTATATTTCCATAATTTAACCTTGTGAATAATAAATATGTAAATAAAATATTTAATAACAACTTTTTTTGAGAGAATTATAATTGGTATGTTCTATGATGGAAATATTCTCGTGATGGTCTAGTTAAACTATTTTGGTTCCGTGAGAGATCATTTATTTGTGATGGATGAATTTCATATTTTGTGAATCATAATTCCTTGTTAGATATGTTTGATTATTTTCTGCTACTCTAATGATGTGTTGCATATGTGAGATCCTCCATGCAACGTGATATGGGTCTGGGATAGATTATCTTTGGAAGGAGGGTGTGATATTTGGTAGGGAGGAAATGATATGATATGATCTTAGGATGACTAATCCTAGAATGAATGATGTGAGATGTTATTTGGGGGGAAACTTATGTTACAAATATTGACTCTTATGGTATAGAGATGCATCGGGATACACATTCATTTTTTGTGGAAGGAACCATGTACGATGGAATTGGTTGAATATGGTGTTAAACATTAATTTGATTCCAAGAGCTATTATTCTCTATTATTAATCTCTTTAATGTATGATATGCAGGTTTATTATTTCAGCTTCATTTCATTCCCCATATATTGATCCAGTTTTATATTCTTGGTTGAATGTTTCTTCTTGATGATAGATCATTGTGGGTTTCATATCTAACCTAGATTATGATATTATGCTAATAATTAATTAATTATTGTTTACCCCATGTGTTTGGTTTATACAAGAACGAAAAATCAAAATCATATCAATCTCTTAAATTTATTGACTCGTATTGCATTATCCTTATAGGGAATTAACATTACTATAATGACTAATGTAATTTAATTTGAAATAATTTTTTAGTTAATTAATGTATATTGAATTAACTAATGTAATGAAATAGAAAAAATGGATTAATTAATTAATATTTCTATTTTGAATACTTACGTACATAATATAAATTTTGTGGTAATCATGGAAGCTAATATTCTGAGAGGTGTTTGGTGAAGTTGAGTCTAAGAGTGGGTTATTACCATAGTTTGTTTATTAGATAAGTTATATGTTGTATATTTTTTTATTTCATATGATAAACCACCCATTTAGGTTAGGGTGACTAACACCCAATGGAATCTATGTGGGTGTTTTCCTCAAAATCTCGGTTTGAGGGTGGATGACTAACTACCCTCAATATCCCTAATATATTCTCACAATATATGTTTTGATGTTTTTAACAGTAGATTGTTTACCTTATATGTGTGTAGAGGTATAAAATGGATTTTTGTTATTTCAAACAAATTTATTTCTAGATATAATCTCTAATGGATTATAATTGGTTTGATGTGTATTAGTCATTATTGATTGGGGAAACTTACACAGTGTACCACATATAGTGGGAACATGTATAATACTTTATGTAGGACACACATCATATTTTTCATGGTAGCTTCGAAAAATATTTGGTTACTATATATGGATATGTGGATTGTATGATATGATAATTTTATGAATGTGGTTTATGTTGTGATTACATTCCTAGGTTTCGTTGATCTCTCATTCATTATGAGATTGATGGATCAATGCGTTAAACATTGGGGCTCAGTGTCATACCAATGGGGATGAAGGATCTAGATAACCTTGATGTTTCATTAATATATTATATTATCGCTTATATGTGATTCATGTAGATTTTTCTCTGTGGGGATTCCTCATACATTGAACACCTGTTTAGGTGACGAGTTAGTTATAATTTTGATCACTATGATTTTTCATTATTTCATTTCATATTTCATGAGTCATAGGGAAGGATCCTAATGAATATACAATTATTCCCACACTATATATATATATTTAGTATAGCTAGCGAAGGTTTGAGATTTGCGTGGATATTACTAGCTCATCATTTTGTAGAATCTATTTTGGAATCATGTTTCTTGTAGTATATATATTTTTTAAACTTATTGATTCCTTTAAATTGATATAGTATTATATGTAATTTAAATTTTAACAATTAATTTAATATTATATATGTATGGAGATTTTTTATTTGGTGTATCCATATTATTTATCTCTTTCACATTTTCGCATAATGGGTAATTCCACCCATATGCATGTTTATTACACTATTTATGCTAGGCACCAACCCAAGGACTACTAGAGGTGGGACCCAGGTAGTCTTTATATCCCTTATCCCATTATCGGCCTAGAAGGGGTAAACATTTGGGTGACGGTTGATGATGTAAATTATCTAAGTAACCCTTCTAATTGGATACTGGCTTCATTTTATGATTGATTATAGGATTCATCAGAACATATAGTTAGTCTAATGAGATATGTATTCAAAATTAATTGTTCAAGAGGAATATATAGTAATTGTGGATCGATATATCTTCATAGAGAATATTACACTACACTGACAGTAGATAAATTTATTTTTATCATTCATTATAATATTTTTATTGATTCGTGAGGATCCATTTATAATATTTGGATGAACAGATTTCAGTGGAATATATAGAGTGATAGCATTTTCATTTTCAATATTTTTGTGATTTAGATTAATTTTCATCTCATAAATATTTTTAATCCAATTCTTCTACAACAACTATTTCTCAATAATTAATAATTAATGATAGTTGATCTTGATTCATTTTCGACAAACTTCCAAAAACTAATTTATAAAAAAGAATTTTGAGAAAAAATTATAAAATAAGAGTAAGATAATATTATTAGTCACCAATTGTATATCACTATAAAATTTTATAAAATAATTATGAGTAAATAAATATTATTTCATTGATTTTTTTATTTTCTTGAGAACCATGTGTCTATAAACTATGATATATATCATAATATCATTATTTAATGTAGAATATATCTCCAATATATTGGACTATTGAGAAAAAATATCACTAAATAAATTATAAATAATTTATGTTTTATACATGTTTAAAATTAATTTATTGGATATAATTTTTTTATAAGTGAAAAAAATTGAATATTAAAAATGAGTTTTTATGATGAAAAGTTATTATTTTTATAATGTGATTTTATCTTAAAAAATTAACTAGATAATATAACATTAGGTTATGGTTTTTTGTATTCCTTAACCCATATTTTGATTATTTTTAAGTTGGGTAATTTTTAGGGTTGTTTGAGTGACATTTTAGAAACAAATTTGGATGTTTCTCAGATATGCAAGGTTGGTGCATAGTTTTCCCACCTTGGGAAACCTTCAAATGAAAACAATGAAATCCTAGGTAGTTGGGGTTTACATAGATAGAGAATATCTTGTAATATATTTTTCCTCCATAAGTTAAACCATCAAAATCCTCAGTCATGGGTGCACAGTTGGGGGAAATGTTTGAAAAACTCATTCTTCCTTCTCTAAGAAACCATGTGGTCGACTATTAATTTACTCAAAATATCATGTTACTAGTTTCTAACTAACTTATTTTTCACCTATTCATAACTAACATGAAATACAATATTTTCAAGTGTTGATATGGTTCTTAATGATAAATAATGGATCCTCAAAACCTCTTCAAATATGGATCGAATAAAGGTTATATTCATTATGACCTTTCTTGATGAGTCTTCTATTATTGTTCCATATCTCCCACTCTAATCTAATATTATTAATATAATTTTTTTATATTAGGTTTTTTTGAAGGATAAAATACATGGTGTTTTAGATCTTGAATATTTGTTTGATTCTAAGATCGTCAATTTGAGTGTTCTTAAATTGCATTTCCTATTTAGTGTTCTGTAATTCTAGATCCCATGATCCTAAGGTAGGTGGTTACATTTTTTATTATCCTATTCATTAACTCCAAATTGAATGATATAAATTTTGTTTCTTGATTTAAATTATATTTCTTTCAATTTTTGTATTAAAAACCCAATTATATTGATTGGTAATTTCAATTGGATTGGGAATAAAATTTGGTAATGACCTATAATTCACATTAATAAGAGGATAATGTGAAATTTTACTGAAATTTGAATTTAAATTATGGAATTTAAATTGATGGATTTATATTTAGAAATTGATTTCTGAAGATTGTTTTTTAAATTGAGTTCAAATATAGATTTGAGAAAAATCGCTTACTTTTTTTATAGAAACTCATTGGGTTCTACTGCAAAAAGGTGTGACTTGATTAAAACCCCATTCTGGATTTTAAATTTAAATAGGAATATTGAGAAGGAAAATTGGTTGAATTTTGTTTTATATAGTTTTGAAATTAATTTTCCAGTATTTATTATTTTTTTAGGACATCATTCCAAAGTGTATATTGAGTAATGAGGGAGAAACACAGTAGGATGGGAATGAGATTTAAATCTATAAAAAATATTTATTAGATGATATTATCCCTAGTCAGATATTTATTAGTCTTATTACGGAACTTTTAGAGGGAAATGGCTGTAAATTCACATTTTTATCGTATAATTGTGTGAGGATCCCATAACCTGGAACTGTCACACCATTTAGTAGATAAACATGTTTCTCATTTATAATTCTCATATATATATATATATATATGTAAAATGTTTTTCACATTACCTGTAAATTTATATAAAATCATTTACCAATTTGTTTAACTATTGTTTGGAAATAATTCTATAATTTTAAAAGTAATGAATGATTTGTTTTAAATATACATTTCAAATATCATTTATGTTTATTTAAAATTCAATGATGTATTTATTGATTAATAGTGGAATATATTTGTTGAATACTTGTGGAGTTCATCCTAGTATTTTATCATACACAATACAAGTGCCTATGGTTCTTGTTTATTTGTGCAATCCTGGTTTGATTATGGGGAATGCTATAAATAGAGGTTATTGTTTCTATTAATATTTTGGGCTATGAGCTGAAGTTTCTTTTAAGAATTGAGTACTTATCATCCTCTTTTCATTAAGCTGGTTTTTTTCAATATACGTATTTTACTTTTGGTACAGTTCTCCCTAAGAAGTTTTATTCTGTGCAAACAAACTTGTATCTCATTCAAAAATTTCATTTGCGGAAACGTTATTCCCACATTTTTATCCTATGATTATAATTTCATGTATCTACCCCATTGGTATTGGGAACACCCATAGAGCTATATTAGTGTAAACTCCATTATCAGGGTAGTAGAGAATATTAGGTGGTTTGTGGAAAAGTTGTATCCGAGCAGCAATTTTACAATCTTACATTGGCGTAAGTTTTCATTTGTGTAATTTTGTTAGAACATATACACATTTTCAATTGATTTCATGGATTTATATCGCAACAATTAATATTAAGTAAAAAATAGTGGTTTAAGAAATATGTATTAAGGATTTTTTATAGTCTTATCCAAACTTTTGATAAGGGTATAATGATATCCAAGTATTTGTTATATAATTGTTGGGATTAATTTAATAGTTTATCTTATTTGAGATTTATTCTACATAGCACTTATTATGTCTTAAATATTTTATACTAATGTTCTTTAATAAAAACTTTCTGAGAATATGTGTGAATCCGATTTAGGAGGAATCATATGATGAACCCCAATGAAAACTACCTATTGTGGACTTGAATCCGGTTGAGGTTATCATGCATACTATCCAGGCTCTGTGATTCACAAATGAACCCATTTCTATTTAGAATCATCTTGTACAAACTCAATGTGGTGATTTGTGAAATTGTGATTCATATTTCCTTCACAAGAAGCCACTTTTTTTCCAATGCACTATTGATGTGAACCTAGATGTGATTTGGATTATGGATATCATGATTCAATTTGAGTTCAGGGAGATATTTTATTATGTCATGTTGTGGTGTTCCATAATTTTTTTACTATGATCTAGCATGAGAGAGTGAGGCATAATGGTGATATTGAAGAATAATTTGGGCATATAGTTGAAATACATAAATTATATTTTCAAAAACTTGTTCTTTAACTATTCTGTGGTGTTAGATAAGGATTTAGTGTTTTCAAAATTGATTATGGAGAACATACCATGACATAATATGAAAAAAAAAAATCTAAGATTGTGTAGTTTGAGATTCAGATAATATAGAATGAGAATAAGATTACTCTATTGTTTGAGATGGGAATTATATGTTATATTTTTTAACATATTGTATTTATGAAGATTCCTTTTTATGATTTTGTATTAGATAGTGACTTAGTGGTCCACATTGACCTAGCTAGTATGTCAGGAATTATGGGGGTTCCTTTTTCTCCCAGTGTCTTTGTGAGTTCCATTATTAGAAATGGATGTGTGATGACTCTTATTGTGGTTCTCAGTAGTAGGGTTCTTTTAGTCCTCTTGTAGGCCATAGAAGCAACCCTTTTACTTGTTACTGATATAGAGCCAATAGAACTAAAGAACTAAATGCACTAAATCACCAAATATATGTGGTTCCAGTGTATTCTTAGGTCACCTAAAGATGTTCTTACATGCCTTTCCTACTCAACATTGTTATGTAGGATCATTATTGCCTACTAAAACTATTGAAAAATCCGATTAATGAACGATAAATTAAATCACATATTCATCTCTTCATTCACATTATTTGATGACTTCATCCAATCACATAAAAAATTAAATTCTTGGTGACAATCCCTTCTACAATAAAATGATTTATTATAACGCTTGATATAAATTGTTCAATTCTTCATCACAAACATAGAGAGTATTGGAAAACGTATCCTCTCCTCTCCGTGATTTTTTAGATTTTATATTTATCTCTAATTTCCATTTCATATCAAACCCAATATATTGATACTAAAATCCAACATCCATTTAAACCTTGATTTCACAATGCAGAATCCTTTCATAGGTATATATGTCACTAATGGCCAACTCCCTTATGGGATATGGAATTATTCTAATAAAGAATATTTCAACCATACTTTCTGGTTGGATGATAATTCTAGATGTGTACCTCATGTGTGTCATAAAATTATCCTTTTATGTACCAATAGATTCATAATCACTTTTCATTTACTCAATAAACTCTTTCTCCATCATCATTTAAGGAACTTGATGAAATTACTTATTATGTAATACTTTAATGACTAAGTTCTAATACAAGGAATCAATTTTATATATATTACATATTTTATTGATTATATTGCATTACTAGTCCACTTCACCTTATAAATGATAAACAATAAAAATAACTTTTTTCATGATCTGAAAATTAATGAATAGAAAATATGTTTTTAATAATGATCTACTATTTAGAAACAAATGGATCAGAAGGCCTAGTAATGGAGGGTTTATGTTGTCTCATGATGGACTAAACAGAGTATTGTTCCATCCATTGAAAATTTGAAATATCATTGAGATTCATTTCTTGGGAAATATATGTAAAAATTGAAATGGTGTTTTCTATTTCATCTCCCATAGAATTTGGATTATCAGGGGAAAACATTTCATTGACTATCAGCATCATTATTAATTTTGTTCCTTCGGGTTCCATCCAAAGACTAACTATAAAAAGCATATAGTATGAAAAATTAATCATTGTGGGAAAACACATAATCATATAATTACATAGAGAATGTGTAAATTATGAAACCTTATTTAAAATATGACCCCTTCTATTTATCCTAGGTTATTCATAGCCATATTATACATAAATCCTTCTTTTTGGTTTGTGAAGAGTTTCTGAATTTCCGAGGAATTTCCCCTGGAGTGTAAATCTTGTTTTGCAAACATGCCTATTTTTTTCTCTAGAACTGAATTGAGTGTATCTCAATATAGGGTATTTAGTGCATTTACACTTATTTAATTCTTTTGTAGATTTATATTCGCTTTTATTATCCAAAAAATTATGTATTTCATGGAAACCACTCACACTATAGAATACCAACGTTCCATGACATTTTCACATAATTCTCCCACCTTTAAAAAATCATTAGTCATGTACTTATGGTTAACACTGTATATTTATATTTCTAGATTCAAATGTGTAACTAAATAATTTCTTCGATACCAACTATATTCAAACTTTCATCTCATATATAAAAATAACATTAGTTATATATAATACTTACAACATTTGAAAAACAGATGACCAATGACCATATTATTTTAATGTCATTGGAAACATAGAAACCTAAAAACCGTTACATAATTGTGATATATTTTCTCCCAATAGGTTATCCATGACTACAACCCTTTTCATAAAAATAATACATAATATGTATCTTCATAACATGCAGAATAGATACATAAGAAAGGGTTAGATCATATACCCAATATGGGTATACAATGGTGATATGTAAGCATAATAATGAGAATAATCGTATGATAAAATAATCATGAATTTAAAAAACCATACACTATATATAAAAATAATAATCAAGTTTCCTTTCATAAAAATTGGCAGTTAATAAGAGATTATCAATTAGCAAATTAAAATAATAATCCATGATAGTATAACATAAAAAATAAGATATGGAATTTTAAGTGACAGAGAAGTATATAAAAATGATTTCAATAGCATCTAAGTCTAAATTCCAAGTACATCATAGTGTAATGGTTTCACTATGAAAAATAATCATAATATTCATGGTTCACACCCAAGAACATTATAGTGTAAAAATTCATTTACTAAACCAAGTTCACATTCCATTCTTAACATGTCTATCCCTTGAGATATAAATCTTTACCTAATGAATTTGAGGGAGATATATCTCTCACCCATCTCATAATGAAGTCAAATAAAATTGTGCCACAAGATAATAATAAATAATATCACTACTTGTGAAATGAAATGGGTAGCATAAACATTACATTATATCATAGCCTTTAGAAAAAACGATAGGATCCATAATAATTCCATCAATGAATAACATGTAAAAATAAGTGGGATTCATAAGATTATATAACATGAAAGAGAAACATGTGTCATTAAATTATAATCAATGAAATATAAATGTGACTCACGAACATATAACCCATGAACAATAAATGGGTTTCATAACCATCATTGAATCAAATCATAATCAATATTCAGAATGAATCTGAATGGAACCCCTGGAT
Source organism: Viscum album (assembly GCA_963277665.1). Classification (NCBI taxonomy): domain Eukaryota; kingdom Viridiplantae; phylum Streptophyta; class Magnoliopsida; order Santalales; family Viscaceae; genus Viscum; species Viscum album. Next base: position 1,033,823,613 of record OY728150.1, read on the forward strand.
CATATCCCCTATAAGGCCGGAATAAAACCAAATGATGACCATTTATATGTAAAATAACTATGAGGAATATTTTAAAAACATTTCAGGAAGAAAATATTATTTATATTTGGAAAAATACTTTTAAAAACAAAAAACATTTTGAAAAAGGTGTTTATTGTAAAATAATATTAATTACATACAAAAGGTGAATTCAATAACATATAACACTTTCAAAATAACAGTATATTAATATAATAAAAATATTAACTTTAAAAAAAATAAAATTTGTTTTTGGAAATCAATTTTTTGAATGAACACAATTTCCTATCAAATGAGAGAAATATGGTTAGATTTTCATATTTTTCCTTATTTATTGTTTGTAAAAATGAATGTCAAATGGGTACCAATAAATAAAGATATAATGAATAACCATATGGGATGAAAATTTATTGGAGTTATTGATATAGGGATAATAATATTTTTTTAATGGGAGAATGATCATATACAATCTCTACAATGATGAGATTTTACTAATAAAATCATCCAAGTTCAGTAACATAGAATCATAATACCCAGGAGAGAATGAAATTAATAAAATATAAAAATATCATAAAAATATATAGATTCATAGTAAACCATAATAATGTAATTATATAAACCACAATATATTTTATAGGTTCATAACATAACATGTTCTTGAAATATGGAGAATTGAGACAAAATTACAATACCGATTTGGTAAAATTTGAATAATAAAACTCTATAAAATTGATATCATTAAAGGGAAATGTCAATAAAAATATGATTAATGATATTTTTCATATAAAAATTCATTATAATTATATACACTACACAAAATATATGAGTATTTAATATTGGATAAGTATAATAGAAATAAATGTAATACTATAAATCCCCTTACATTATGTATTGACACTAGTCATATTGATAAAAACCTAATGTTTAAAAAATATAAATTTATTAAAAATATATTAAATAAAAATATTCAGTTATATCACACCATTTATAATTTTTCATGAAATTTTATTGACATTTTATTAACAATTACGTGTTAAAGTACTATTTTGTGTAATAACCGCTTTGTTTTTCACAGGTGTTCTGATTTTTAAAATTTTTTTCCTCTAACTTATATAATGATTTAAACCTCTCCAGAATAATATCCATGACATAAATATCATATATATTCATTTTATATGTATTTATAATAATCTTTAAAATAAACAAATATGAAACAAAATACAAGTTTTATGGAGAATGTTGGTTGTACATATGCCTAAATGATGTTTCAATTTTGTTGTCCAATAAAAATAAATGAATGAAGTAAATGAAATATAAATATATATGTTATAATTATAGTAGAATTATTATGTCCTATATATAACATATTTCTATTAAATACATCATTAATATATTAAATTTATGGAATGAAGGAATCACATCTATTTGAGTATGTGGTAGTCCTGAAGTCCAAAAAGAAAGTTATCATATTCCAAAAAAATGAAAATTTTGATGAAATATGTTATATAATAATTAAAAATCATAAATAAATCATAAATATAATTTTTATCATATAATAATAGTTTTTAAATCATCATTTACATTATTGGTGGAAATGGAAGATCGAAAAACATTCGTTCGCGGCACGGTATTCCACCGTACACTTGAATGATGATTGCATATCCCATTTTATTGAATTGTGTATTATTATTGGTTATACCTTTAACAGAGAAATATATCAGTATATTTTGTATACTATATTTATTATATATTTATGTATTTATAGTAAAATCTCAGTTGTAATGTGAAATAAAACAAAAGTGCATGTTGAATGTTGATACCTCTATATTGGGTAACTATTTTCATTTGACATAACGGGATTCCATGGTTTCCTTTCAATAAAAATTAATACCTATATGATTAATTTAAAAATTTTGGGAGCACATTTGAAAGTATATTTTTAATACAAATGGATTTAATGCTGTGAATATGTAAGGGTAGAGTGCCCTTTTTATAGTAGAGAAGGAATGGGGTTCTTGTAAATATAAAAAGGTAAACACAATTGAGAGGACCCCATTACATAATGTGACTAAAATAATTGTCCATTTGTATAGAAACTATATTATATAGTCTAAATATTCCAATAAAATTGATTTTGGTAATGTTTCTATGTTTTTTGGCCCCTTATGTTATTGGTTTAAAATTATGTAGTCTTTTTTATTCATTAATCACTGTAATTTGTTTAATTACATAATGTAATTTTTTTAAAAAATAATCTTCCACATTATTATAAATAAAAGGATATGATTAATCCTAGTATATAACCATTTTTCTAAATCATAATCATATAAGTGGAATAAATTAATATATAATTAGTCCTACATACTGGGTGAGACGATGAGTTTTTAAATTTTAAATGTTTAAAAGTTTGAAATGCTTTCATATCAAATTTCAATGTGATATTGTTTTTAATAAAAAAATAGATTTATTTGTTTATATTTTATCTAATTATAATTTAAAAAAATTTAAAATATAATTTAACTATATAAATAAATTATGAACATTTATTTTTTAATTAAAATTTAGTATTTTTTAGTCTTCATACAAATTTTAAATGCTTCCTAAAAATCTTGAAAATTATCTCTAAGATAATTTTGAAATTATTAAATAATATATATTTTTTATTTTTTTCAAATTTTATTTCTAAATGTGTCCAAATTTTATTATATTTTTGGTCAAATAATTACATATAAAGTTCTTCTTTAGATAAAATTGTTATTTTAACAATATTTATACATTAACAAAGATTATATATTTCTTTTTCAATATTATTTTACTTTATTAAAGAATTATAAATAACATTTAAAAATTATTTATTTATATTAATATTAATATTCTAAACTAATAGGTTATAACTTTCATATTAAATATAATTATTATAATAAAAAGTTGTTTCTTAGAAACTAAATGTTGTGTGGAATGCATGGTTTCATGATGATGCATGAAACAAAAAACTGTATTGGTGAAAAGTATAATAATTTTTTCACATGGATTTAAATGGAACACAAGACATCATAAAAATAATTTATTATAAAATAAAGGTTCATAAAAACTCTTGGTGTAATACCGGGTTTGAGAACCTTCACCATGATTAATGCAAAGTTTATTTCAACCAAAACACATGATTTCCATTTAAATAACATAATATAAATTAAATTTAACTATCTGTGCAAATAAATATTGATAACACTAAAATTAACATATTTTACCATAGTCCATAAAATTTATTAAAATATATCATTAAAACTCAAAAATAACGTTCATAATGAAAATGTATCTCACCTATGATTGGAATCTACAGAATTTAACATATTTATAGAAAAATAATTAAATATTAATTTACCCTAGTTTTGAAAATTTTAATAAATGTACGAATAATAAATTTATCTATTCAATAAAACAAATATCTCTTTCATGCACATAGCACATATTCATTTCACAATATATCAGTATAAGAATCCTTAGATTTAAAAATTTCTTCAAGAAAATGAAATCATAATTATAGAAATACAATTCATAAAATGTAAACCATTTTTGAGGACCTGATTTGATAATCGGTCATGCATAAATATTTAATCATATCCATGATTGATAAATATTAATATAATAATGTATCTATAAAGAATAACTAAAAATAAAGTTGATATATATAATAAATTTATTATCCATAGAATATAAGTGAATTAGATCAAAATACTATGTATAACCAATCATATTAAATTTTTTAAAATCATGTGTAAAACCAAATAGAAAATGAATATTTATTCATTTATAATCTAAAATAAAAAAATGTCTCTTTATAAATATCCTAAAGTTATAAAAATACTTTTAAATGATTCATATTGTTTTATAAAAAGAATGAGAAATAACCAATTAAAATATGATGATAGTATAACAATTTGTGAAGTTTTAGAGACCCTATTCATATAGAGGTTGTGGACATTTTAATACGAATTACATAAATTGAAATGTTGTTCCCGTTGTTTTGTCCCTACAAAATCAACATATACATTCACGTATCCATGTAGGGATGTATTTTTTTAGGAAACCACACAATATATACTATAAAAAATCTTATTGATTTTACTATATAAATACACATAACTATATAATATGTCATAAGATATTTTATGTAGTTGATATTTTAATGGTTATAGATCCCTTGGTTTCTACTAATCTTGATGTAATACTAATTGTTGCATCCCCAACCATAGTAACCCAAATCCACTGATTACATTAGTGCATTAAAGTATGATAAAAATGGTAAAATTACAAAATATATATCCTTGTAGTAGTTTTGAAGAACCATAAATATACTTTATTCAAATAATTTGTTTGCAATGAAATATGGAAGATAATAAATTAAATTTTTCTCCATCATTGAATCTCATTCAAAGAATTATTCTTCATATCATGGGAAAGGAAAACAGAATAAGTTTCCGATCAAAAACATAATATAGATTTATATAGTTGATGCAATAGTTATTAAATAATTCATAATCAATATTGAAATTTAAATAAATGAAATCACAATTCTATTATTCAATATCTTCCGAATAAAATGCATCCATCAACAATATGTAATTAATAATATCATTTAGAATAATGACTATATTTTCAATAAAGTTGATTAACATTTTAGTATGACAAGATCATAGAAAAAATGATATGATTCAATCGAGGACTCGTGAAAAAATAGTATAAATTAAGGAATAGGTATACAAAAAAATCCTAGTTAATATGGTTTTATAAATATTTTTTCTCATGATACATATTGATGCATCAAAGGAAATCTAATTTCAGGACCCACTAGTTACTGCATTTCTGATGCATTTCTCATATATTGAATAACCAATAAAATTTGTAATAAATATTTTTTTATGAATTAATATATATAATGAATTAACACTACGAAATATAAAAATTTCCCACTCACTCATATAGAAAAATAATTAAAACACCATATTCACAAACGTTATATGTTTTAGCTATAACAATATTCGTGATAAAAATTTCTGAAAATTCCTTAGAAATATTATTTACAATGAAACATATAATCAATAATGTTTAATTTTTAAGTGGAATTTAATCCCCATAAAATAAATTAAGAGATTATATATGGTCATTAATTTATTATAAAAATTGATTTTCTATTAATACCTTGTCATTTTGATAAAAACCTTATTTTCAATTTGACTATTCGAAATTATTTTCATTAAATAATTCAATATCTTAATCCATTTGTATTTTTTTTGAAAAATAACTGCATAAATATATTATTTATTAATGAAAATTTAATAATATATTATATATTAAAAAGAAACACTCCGCTAATATTTTATAAGTAATTTTCAAAATCATAAAATAATATAAAAATATAAATTTTAATAATAAGTAATTTAAAAAAAATATTCAAACATTAAATTTAAAATTGAAACATTTTATTAAATTTTTTTACTTTTGAAACACATTTGATTAAAATACAAATATTGAAAAGAATATACCTAGTCAAAAACACTCATAAAATCAACATATATATTAAATATTTATTTTCAGATTAAACTGAAAATAAGAGGAATGTTTGGAATATAACTTGGTATCTTGTTAAATACTAAAGGGAATTTAAAATAGATTTTTATTTTTAAGGATATGTTATATGAATCCATCAATGATAAATGTATGTAATCCCCAAAAATTATATTGTAAAAAAATCCCTACCTCTTTGGTAACACCTAAATTAAAACCAATAGAATGTGTAAATGAAAATTAAATCATTAGTCACCATAAATGAAAAATGATTAATTTTTATTAAATCAATGGGGAATATATACAGAAAAAAAATACTTTTTTAATAAAAATCATGTCTTAATTGAGTGTAAATTGAGTGAAATCCCTTACATGTCACATTCATTATATTGTATGTAATTTGTCACTTTGTATAATAAATTTAGATTTATTATACATAAAAAACATAAAATTATAAATATTTATAATATCATATATATATACAAATTATAATATTTATCTCTTTTTTCTTAACAATCCTCCATTATAATCTTTGTTTATGATGTTATATTCTTCATTTTTCTTGTATGTTGTGAATGAGTAGTGATGGTCTATTTCTTGTTCCATGTTATATAAGGTAAAGTATCTTCACATCATATAAAATTCATATATATTAATTATAATGATATTTTGTATCATCTATGAAATGGTAATGTGTAAACTAATTCACACCACTTCGTGGAGGTTGTAGTCTACACATATAAATGATCATTTATATAAATAAGTTTATTGCTGTATAAAGAAGCAATAAGATGATATATTTAATTTATTGAATGACTTTGTGTCTTAATTATAAAATATATTATTTTTCAATTATTATGAATATCTACGTGAAGAAATTATGTGAGAAAAATAAAACTAGTTTGTATGGATAAAATTAAACCTACACATGAGAGATGGTTATCTTTCCTAACTAATGGATAAGAATATCAGTAAATCTTATTTCATCAACATAATAATGTATCAATATATGGTACATAGAGATGTTATTATATTTTTATTATTATGAATTAAATAAATGTCATAAAATGAGATTAGGTATAATAAACTCTGTTAAGATGATTACTTCTCTATTAAAGGAGATCATATAGATAACAGATTATAGAACCTATGGTTACTATTTTCATTAGACCATTACATTTTTAATTAATATAGAAAAATTAATAATTTATTAAAGTTGGGGTTATCCTTAATATGTGTTTCCTGATGTGTGAGGAATAGAGGATTGGTTGTGTCACTTTATAAGTGAGGGGAGCGTCATTTATTTAAATACATAAAATATTATAATATGATTTGTCCTTATCTCATATAAAATGGTTCCCAAATGGAATTCATTACCAGATATTGATGATATATTATATAAATATTTATATAATCCAATTTATATTTGTATAAGTTTTAGTTTTATTCATATATTTTGGATTAACATAATCATTAACATTTTTACCCATAACCGCAATATAAGTATTTTTCAATCATAATGTATTTTAAATTAACATTTCAGTTTAAATTTGTATCATAATTGATCATGTGATGATATTTTAGTCCACATAAAATCCAAATTATCATATTTCATTATTTTTATGTTTTTAAATAATAATATAAAATATTTTCTATGCAATATAATTAATAAAATTTGTTGACATTATTCATTTAATTTAGATGTGAAAACATTAATATATTAATGGAATAATATTATAAAATATTATAAAATTAATAATTTCTTATATTAATAAAATAAATTATTTTAAATAAATAATTCATTGATATGATGTTACTTTTATGTTCTTTAAAACCATTTACATTATTTTTTTGCTGCTTTCAAAATAATATTATTGAACTTATAAAAATATTTATTATAATTTTTTAATCCATAAAAATTGTAAATAAAATACCATCATAAAATTAATAAATTTATAATAAAAGGTAAAAAATTATAACATTAAATAAAAACATTTAATTTCTATAACAACTTATTTGAGTTATGATAGTAATAAAAATGGCATTTTGTTTTATCATAAAATATAATAATCTATATTTTTTTAATAAATTGTAAATATAAAGAAAACATCTTTTATTTTTATTTATTAATATAAAAATATTTTCCTAAATTTATTAATTGTATCTTATTTGAAAATTTGTTTATCCTTACTGCATTTTTATTAACCCTAATTAACAAACTTTAGATTTAATATATTAAAAATATTTACTTTGTTTACTATAAACAATGAAAATATAAAAGAAAAATATTTACTAAATTTTAACCTCATGATTCCAAATATGGAATCCACTTTTTCAAATTCCAGTTTTATAAGTATTAGAAATCAATTTGGGGATAATCTCTCAAAGCATGATGAAAATGGATATCCAAAAAAAGTATTTTTGTGTATAATGTTTTTATATAAAAACATTGTATAATGTTGATTTTAATGAAATTAGTTGGATTATAATTAAATAGTTTTAACATATAATATTTTGAAACATACTTACAAAAAATGAAATTTTATATACTTAAATATAAAATATAGTTTTACATAAAATATATTGTTTTTAAATATTAAATGAATAATAATTATTCTCTCGAAAATAACAAAATATCAACATAATATAATTTGGATAATATTTTTTAATAAATTAGATTAATATTTCATGTGGTATTTATGAATTTTTTAGAAATTAAATATAACATTTGTATAAAAAAATTCAATAAAAATCCATTTTTAAGAAGTAACATTAATGAGTATTATGAATTAATAATTCATCAATTTATAATATAAAAATTGGATGTATGTTAAATTTCATGATAGAATACAATATTTTTATTTAATATATTCCTCTTAGATGTATCTAATCGTGATTCTATTCGTATTCATGTCGACCAACATAATTGTTATGTTATAACATTTTTATTTACTAGATATTATTTCATATATCCTTTAAGATCATGGATGTTTGTAGTGTACTCCATTGAACATAACATTCTTTCTATATGACTATAAAAATATGAGATGTAATATATATAAAGATATCATTATTTCCTGACTAATTTGTACTGATTTATATATAATTATTTTTTAAAATCAATTTTTTGTGCTAATTATTCCTTCCCTCGAGAATTTTCTGAAGAAAAGGTTACGTCCTTTCACTTTAATCAAGGTTTCATCACCTATAAATCATAATAATGATTTTATATTTTTATTTGATATTTTTTTGGATTCTCATGGATATCCTAAGGAATTTAGGGTATGATTATCTTTCAAAACATAAAAAATTAATGTTTAGAAGTTTTTATATTTTAGAATGTATTTTTTTATTCGTATATATATATTATTACTTTTATTTTCTTAACATAAATAAACTAGTCAAAGAAGTAATGAAATATGATCTCCTGCATGCCTTATTATATGAAAGTGGTTGTGGACTAGTCATGGGGTACCTAATGGGGAATTGGGTATACGATAACAATAATATCAAAATCTATATCTTAATATTTTTCATATCTATAAACTGAAAAAAGGAACAAATTGATAAAATTATATAATAGTTGGAATGATTAGTTTTTTAGAGTCTCCAATGTAACATCCAAGGACCCATAATATAGAAGGTCAGACTAGGGTATACATTGAGTAATGAGACTATAAAAAAGATGTCAAGACATCACTCTAGAGTCATTCCTAATACCACCTATGAATAAATAAATCCATATTATCAGCTCCCTATCATAAGTTCATTTTCCATTATAGGATCTATGACCATGATTCCAACATACTAATAAATATTTCAATTTATTATGTTTATTCAAATAATAATTAAAAACTAATAATGTTTACTCAACACAAGTGAATACATATTAATTGTGTAGTCCAAAATTAAAGTAATGAATTTGTTATAAAAAAAGCACACATGTTTCATAAAGTTTTGTTCTCATTATGCTACCAAAAACCTCATCCCCATAGACATCAAAAAAATACTATTAAGGGTTATAATTTTAGTTATTGTATAATAAAATTAAATTAACTTGTCTTATGAGTTGGTAAACTATCATACACCCATTAATCATGTGTCTACTTTACACATTAAGGAGCACCTCACACCCCATCCTAAGGTGGGTTTCTATCCATTCTTGATGTTATGTAAATAAATCATACATGAAAATTTAAATATCAGTCCCGAATCACCGAATACTCGATGAATATATACATAACATCATCAATGACTCCCCATAAAAATTGGGCTTTGACTACCAGTGATGGTACAAAAAGTTAATTAGGGACATTATACCCTAGTTATCAAAATATATAATTCAGAATCATATCCTAAAAAGGGTTTTACCATGAAAAATATTACAAAAACTAAGAGATATCAATTTTATAACACATGAAATGATAGATATTAAAGGGTAAGACAAGAAATAATGAAGGACCCCCCAATATCTATGGTCAAACTAGATTATATATCGAGAAATGGGGAAACAAATAAAATCTGATGACATCACCCAATTTTCATTCCTAGTACCACCTCTAAAAAAATTACACCTCCTAAAATCTATATTGTTGGTCCCTTCCAAATTATCAGAACCATTGCCATGATATCATTAAAGGAATCATGATTCATATGAATGGTGTGAGTAAAAAATCAGTGGGACACCAACAGTGATTCATTAAAATAAGTATATAGAGAGAGATATTATCCAAAAACCTTAATGTAATTCATTAGAAAATAATATACCCAAAATATGATGGCTCAGTATGTGTAAACTAATATTTAATTAAACCAATCATCACATATTATGTCAATATACAAGTTTGAATTCCAATGTGAATGAGCAGATTTGTTGAAACATTCCAGATGTTCCATGAATTGACTCCACATCCTAAACCCATCAGTCATATGCCATTATTAAAAATTTAAGAATATATCATGCCCAACCTTTTATGGTAATCATTCTTCATGTGATTGTACATTTACCTCACATGCCTGATGAATTGGATCACAATCACCTCGATAGTATCCTTCTCCAATGCCATTATTCCATAACATTGTTCACATTCCTCCCATGTTTGGTCTACACCCATGTTGACTGAATATTTTAATAATATTTGAATATTATCATCATGATATTAATTCATTTTTCATTGTATCCAACACAAACATCCAATGTGGTTTCCCCGAAAAATTATGAGAAACCAAACCATCTTAATACACTAAGTAATTTTAACCACCTTTGAAAAAATAACAATTACATATCATAGAATGAAATATTATTCATCTAAAAAAATACAAACACACCCACGTGGAACTCACATAAAGCATTGGTCTCAATGCTCATTTGAAAAAACAACCATATATTATCAACGACTATATATAATTGAGCGTTATGGTAAAATGATTTCTACCTGAAGCTTGGTTGTGCCAAAATCCATGTTTGTTCATGACAGATCATCACTTATATAAATTAATCTCTGTAATAACAAAATACTACATGCCACTAGATCCCAAAAAGTAATTATTGACATTCATAAGGGTTTTAGAATAATATCCAGGGATGATATCATGTAGAGAGGATAAAATATCATCAATGTAACAATGGTGGATTTCTATAAATGGAAGATAGTCATTTAAAAAATGGAGATGAATAAGAGGCATATATCCCCAATAGCCTTTATTAATGAAGATAGATATAATAAATAAGGACCCACTATGTTATTTCTCAAGAATTAAGACCATCCAAAGCCCTTCTCCAATATCATATATATTAAAATAATTACTACAAAATTAAATATAATCTTCAAATATAGGGAATAATTATTGAATATACATTAAACATCCCTAAATTATGATATATTATGTATTAATTTAGAGGATTAATTACACCGAAAATAACATTAGTAGAATTAGTTATTTAAAATAAAAAACTACTCTATTCGTAGTGTGGTTATTCCAGCATTGGCCATGGTAGAATTGACCTCACTAATCCATAAAAACCTGAAAATATACCTTCTATGATATGATGACAACTCATTTCCCTTTTTGGACACCTAAAACCTTCCACAATGGTGTGGTGAGGCGAATATTTCCATGGAACGTGTGATGGATCACAATGATATATGCCCAAGACTATGGCTAGTGATTATATCATCAGTCATCCCATTTGACATAGGATAGATATAATTATTATTATTTTAGACCATGGTGTCATCATGGAAGTATTATACCAAACCCCCTCCCACTAAAAATTATTTAATACAAAAAAACATTACAAATCATACCTAAACATTGTTAAACTATTATAAGTACTATAAATATGATTTATTGGTTCAATAAATTTAAAAAAAATTCTATGTAAAATTCCAGGTTGTTATAAATATCCTAATTTATGAAATCTCATTTGTGAAAAGTTCTAATGTGATCTTAATCTAAATAATGATGAAACTGATATTTATCATAAGACTCCAACTCCCTCATCTCCTCTTGGATCTATTAATTCTTCTACATGACATGATCTAGTGTAGTGAATTCAATGTAAGAATATTATGGAACATGTCCATAATATAAAATCATTTCCCCGTAAATGATTCATCTTGTTCTATCCTGACATATTTTATACTAATCACCTGAAATGTATCTATCTCATACCATCAATGATGAGATATGTAAAACACTTTATGTAAATATAAATATTGTGGGATAAGGTTTAGTTTGTTTAAAACTATTCTAATATTTTATGTGATAGAGAATGATCCAACAAAACTAAATGAAAATTTTGTATACTTTTATGAGGAAAATTACATAATCGATTTCACATCTTCAAGAATACCAGGCCACCTTGAGTATAAACATTATCCTTTAGATATAATATGATCATTGTCTAATAGGATTGGTTACCAATGTCCTCATAATGAACTATACATTCATAAAGGTATCCTGAACTGAAGAATTCCCAAAATGCCCATCTAACCCAGCAGGTGCCTTCCAAGAGTGAGTGACACAACTAATATTACTCATCCAATACTATTTCAATCTGAATCGAAGCACACAAACTATTATTATTTTCAGTATCCTCTAAAATAAAAATATTCAATATTCTTCTACTAAATTATATAACTCATTCTCATTGAATACCCCTATGATATATAACATCTTATCTAAAATGTCTACCATTAATCAGATGATACATCTTAAATATATTTAACTAAAACCCTTAATATATTTTCCATAATTTAAAAACAATTGATAAAAATCCCATTTCATTACATAATATGATACAATAATAATATTCTCAAAGTTTAATAATATTCTAAATATTTAAAATTTACAAATCATCTATAGTGTGAGTTTATAGTATAATTATTACATATTACAACATTTTAGCCAATAAAAAATAACCCATAAAATATATATCCAACTCAATGATATAGATAACCCCATCATATAATCCATATCAAAAAAAATACTCAATAAAATAAAAAAACTATGTCCACTAGAGATTAAATTCTGACAAAGAGATAATGTAATTAACGCTATTGTGTTCTTTTTATATAATAAATATATCATTAATTTTATAATATAATTATATCATCATAAAATGAAAAATATATTCTAAATATAAGTCAAAATGGTAGTATTGTTGATGGGGACATGGATATAAACACCCTTAAGACACTTCTTTATACCTATACATTAGTATATCTTCAAAAAACACCTATTGTCATATATTAATTGAATATCCATTCATAGAATATGAAAATCATACTATAATATCCATCATATATCTCATAATAAACCTCAATAAGGACTCCATGAAATATTGAGTCTATTAAAACATCATCCAATTATTCTTAATCCTTTACATTTGTTCTCCCCGATGGGAGAATTCTTATATGAACTATCTATGATGCCTAACTAATCAATGGAATGTATTTATCTCAAAAAAATTTCATGGGAATTCCCAATACATCCTAGAATGTACATAATCCATACCAATAGAAATTCTTAACTTAATGATCACATTCATATAAAAACATACCTCTAAGATCCAAAGCGGAAACATCAATATCAAAGAATAGAGTAGATGTGCATAGAGTGTACTCAATATAATCATTAGTATTCTAGTGTTTATTGGATATGAATATGATTATATGAGGATATATTCAACATGAACTATAAAGAAGGTGTAAAAATTGGTATGGATGCTCCATTTCATGCAATATAATAATACAACTAGTTATTTTTAATTTCCAAAATAAAATAATATATTCTAATAAATTCTAATTATACTCTTTTATACTATATTAAGAATGTCATCATATATAATCTAAATTTTTGGTAACATAATACTATGTCAATGATGGAGAACCATTACGAACCCTAAAACTAATAAAACAAGGTATCAATAAAGATTAATGGGTATCTATCCATAATAGTCACCAAGTTTATCTCCCTATCGAAAATACATATTCGATGACTACAATATTTTAACTTGATTTGGAATAACATAGAACCCAAGGGATATGTGATCAGCCATATAGAACCCATCAAATCACAATCTTATAGTTGATCAATAAGTTCCTTCAACATTTTTGGTGTCATATGATATCGAAGAATTAATTGGCATTTTAATTTATGAATGATATCGATCTAAAAATAAATTTTATTATTATGAGGGTTATGTGAGAAATTATCTAGTGTGATATCAAAGAAAAATTCCACCAGTCAAGGAAAAGATGAGGGGACTACTAACTCATATTTTAAAAGAACCAATAATATCGTTTTTTATTTATATATCTTGAAAATGTAGTTTTTTAACTTATATTTTTTTTCAATATAGATTTAATTTATTTATAATAGAAGAGCCTCTTAGTGGATACATTATATGTTATCAAGACGAATCATTATGATCTAGATTAAAAACTACTACTTCTTCCAACACGAAATAATTCCTGATTATAATTTCATTATAAATATCATAGAGAAATATTTTTAGGTCAATAATCCTAAAATGATGGGTTGATTATTATTGAATAAAAATCATAGAATTTCTAGGATTATATTCTTCAGTCCATCCTCGAGTAGTTTCAAATAAATACACAATTTAAAATAACTATAATAATAATATAATAACATCATCCCCAAATGTAGACACTTGAAATCCTGAGAACCATCTAACAATAATCTATCTCTCATGAAATTCTCTAAATGGTATTTGAACATCATCAATGTAAACCTCTTAGGTTTTCCTTCCTAGTCTATAACACTCCCCACCTCATATTGGGTCCTTGAGGCATGGAACTAGCAAAAATAATTCATCTATCCTCTATGATATGCAATTTATATATGATACACTCATAGAGATAAATCAATTTGTTATGATCCTATGGTCTTCCAATTAATTTTATAGATTGAGGTAGATATAAATGGAATTCTTGGACATAGTTTACCATTTACCAATGTTCCCCTATTCCTTGATATGAAAATAAATATAATGCTATTGACCAGAGAAATTATACCATATGATATACTATTGAAGGTATGGGTTTTTGATGATATTCATCTTTCTATACATCCATTAGTGGAAGAGTGGATTTCTATATTATTGTAGAATACTGACTTGCTACACTAATAAGTCCCATAATGAATAATTTAGAAGACACTATCTACACGGACAATGTAATAAAAAGAGAACCATTGAATGTTTACTTAATGTAATAACAAAATCATTTTATAAGATGACATCAAATATTTCAATAGAAAATATATCATATGTGGATAAGAAAATGATAATTCATATTCTCTTATGTACTACCCAAGGCTTAATACTAGTTCCCTATATATTTAGGTTTGTTAGATTAATATTAATATTAAAATAATAATAATGAAAATCAAATAATTGAAATGGGTATGGAAAATATCACAAAATAAAAATTCCCATATCATGATATTTATTTTTGTTAAATAGTATTGATTTTAATAAATTTTAATACATTAAATAGTATACTACATTACTTTTCATAATACTTGAATGAACCAAAATACCATGACATATAAAAATAAAAATAAAAACATTGGATAATCCTTAAAATCTATAACACTTATTATAACAGTCATCATATCATCATTAACTTAGAAGAATATCATATAACAGCTTGCTAATCCCATATCTGGCTCCCCTTCCCAAGCCCCACATAGTTGAAATATTTTATACTATCAAAAATCATACTCAAGAATAAAAAATTGAGAAAACAATCATAATATAACTTTCTATCACTTTGACCAAAGTAACTTGTTTTAGATCAAATAGGTACATTTACAAATTCCCACCTATCTATATTAATGTGGGTTTTGACTACCTGTGATGTCCCAAACTGTGATGGGTATTAATATACTCTTAGTATCTAAATTCATGCATCAAAATATTATCATAAAAATATATGAAAAAATAGATCAATATAACTAAATAATAAAAATTAAATAATAAATGAGGTTAAGAAATACAAATTCACACATTTAATAATTATTTACCCACAATGTTGCGTGTAAAACTATAGTATATGAAATGTGACAAAATAATAAATAAGATCTTGTGAGATCAGCCGAGAGTCATACATAGCATAGACATTGAATACCAAGGTCAAGCTTTTCAACTGCCTTTTATTAGGCCACTTCAATTTCACAAAACCCAGATTATGATGTATTCATTTGAATTGATATAATGAAGTTGGACATGATTACAAAACCTTATATAACACCAACAATATTTCCATAAAACATGTTCATTTATTATGGTTATACACAAAAACCAGAAAATAAAGCATATGATACCAATCAACCACACATGTTTTAGGTTATCATGCCCCAACCCATCCACCAAAAACTGTAACACCCCAATATTTCATAGTTTGTTATATCTTTAAATTAACTCGATAGCTTATACTGCACACAACGGCGACTTGGCTTGTGTTATACACAAGATTGAGTTTCTACGAAACAACACATTAGTATTTTAATTATTCAAACTATATAATTACTTATCAATTAAATATTGGGATATGAATAGTAAAAAAATATTTTTTATTTTTTTTTAATTTTTTCACATAAATAAAACATATATATATATATATTGAAATGTATATGTTTTGTTAAAATGGTTATATATTTAGAAAAATAATTTATCAAAAGAACTACATTTTATATCCTATTGTGAACAATAATAAAATTAATACTAGACATGGAAAAAAATTGAATTTGGTAAAATAGACATTATTTTTTTCATTTGGAATATTCAAATTAGCTTAGGATAAATTTTTTTAATGTTTCAAAAAACTTTCAACTTTTGATGAATAGAGAAAAATCATGGATAGTTCATAAAAACAAACTATTTATTTAAAGAAATATTATTTTTATTTAAATTTATTTTAAAGTCAAAATAGATACATAATACCTATATAAGTCTAATTTAATTCATTAGAGTCCTTTTATAATAAGATTAGATATATAAAAGTTTATTGAATTTTTTAACGCATTTTACCCACCTTCTTGGCACATTTGAAAATTTGCATAAAACGTAATTTTACCACATCTGTGAATCGAATTTAAAAAATTAGAGAGACATAGTTGACATCAGTATGTATCCTTTGGTTCAATAATATGAAAATAATTTTTGGTGAATATTGTCTTTTGGATTTTATTTACCACGGTTAAAATTAAATAGGGTAATAAAAGGTAAAACATATATTATAATTACCCTAAAACATGTCCTAATTCTATTGGATAAATTAATTTCGACCAAAATCATTCTCAGGAATAAAATTAAATCCTTTTGGATCCACTTTGACTAGATTAGTACATTTATTACTATTTTATTTAAAGAAGAGTTAAAAAATTTAAATTAAAATTTTAATAAATAAACAATTTTTATAATAGGGTTATACATATGATAAATTCAACTATAAATATTAATTAGAAATATAAAAATATTTCCTACATCATGGGTCTTTATTTATAATTTTTTGACATTAAATAAATAAATTTATTTACGACACAATTATGATACAATAGTTACCTTATTAATGAATGATTATAGTAATTGATATTATAAATATTTAATAAAAAATTTATTGAGACATTTGATGAATTCCACAAATTTAATAGGTTAGTATTACATGTTATGGTAGACTGCATAAATTTTTTTCGATGTGATAATGTTATTATGACTTTCAAAAAAACAAAATACTAAATAGTGTCAAAATTGACAAGAATGGGGTTTTAAAACAAATACTATATTATTAAATGATTTAATATTCATAAAAAATCTAATGATGTGAAAAAGGACTTATATAATGATATATATGTCATTATTGAACATTTTGAGGTATTATTGGGATTTTATAGTAAATTTATTAACCCTATATTATAATAATATAAGAAGACATGGTAAATGTTAAACTATTTAACTAAGAGTAAAATCTAAACGCTAAGGTTAATATGGGGACCTAAAGATGTCTAAAACATATTGGTTGAGAGTATTTCGACTCATCCTCACATCAACCAAGAAATAAAACTATTTATAGCCATTATAAACTGAAAGTTATTTTATAATATAATAATATTTATTGCATTCCCTAAAATGACCCTCACATCTCTTATAAAAGGGTATTTCCCATTCTCTTAATTTCACACCCAAAAATCCGTTTGGATCAGCCAAAACATACTCAAGTATCCTTCCAACTACCGTCAAATCATCCTATAGGCCATAATTTGATCATATATCCAACCTATAGATCCCTTTTGATCAAATCAAAAGAAAGCACCCAAAGATGAGGTAATAATTTCATCACATCTTTCAATGTTGTATTGTTCTTCCACTTCCTCTTTCATTGTTGTTTCCATACCAAAATAATAAATATAGTTCCATATACATACATTGATGATATTATAAATATGGTACAACCATATTCATTATTATATCCATCCTATCAATGACAATGTCACCATACATGCGTACGTACGGCTTACCATCTCCACGTTACGATGTAGTATGTTATTCAACACATAATTTTTTGGATGGGTATAATAATGAGTATAATTTATGTTAATAATAAATATAACATGTTAATTATTCTTTATATACGATATAATATAATTAAATATTATTTTACTATCAATAGAATCATATTGTCACTAGTGCGTGCGTGCGGATTATCGTTTCCACGAACACGATAAGATTTATTTTCCCATCGTAACCATTGGAGAATAATTTTTATTTTATGATTAAAAATAATTTTTCAGAACATAATATCATTATGTATATGAATCAAATACATCCTATCTATAACACACATGACTTACTATAAAAACAAATAAATGAAAATGATTCAGCAAACATCTGAAACAATGATACTACTGAAATATTATTAAAAATAAATATTAGAAGATCATCTATGATATCATATTTATGTATGAGATTATTGTATAATTAAATAAAAAATATTTAGCTGTTATACAGAATGTTAATGTACCATTGACATTGTAAAAGTCCAAGGTAAGGGTAAATTTTAAAATCTCTTTATTTATCTGAGGTTGTTTATTCATAAGTATATATCGGTATATCTTTATCATCCAAATATTTATTTCTTAAAAGTGTATTTCAACACATTTTTATTATTTCCTAGAATATGGCTTAATGTCATTTATACCCTTGTTCTACTTTTTAAAAAAATTAAAGGAATCTTTCTTTCATTTTCAAAAGAAGGTACTTTATGACCGTTTTGACAAATTAAGGTAAGAATGTTTTTTTATCATATGTGGTTGGTGCTTCCATTTTTTTGGTTATAAATCCTTTGAAGATTCTATTACATGCGTATAAGAATATTTTCAAAACAATTTTTTTAAAATTATGTGTCTTTTAAATTATTTCAAAATAGAAAGAGATATTTCTATCAAATCGTTTTGATTCCATCTATGTCAACATCCACTGATGGATTTTACACTTTTTTGAATTTGATTTGTTATGATACAATCTTCCGTATTGTATTAACGGGTTTGTGAAATGCTTGACTATGGATGTGTTATTTCTAACATTCGTTGTTTATGCTTAAAGTATTTACATATTGTATGCTAGTTTTAATATGAATGATTATGTTATATTTTGTCCTTTTCATATGAGGAATGCATTGGAATTAGTAGATGATGGATAGAGACCACTATTGCACCTTGATGCATCAGTAGGTCACTTCAGAAAAACTAGTGTCTTGGAACAAGGCCTTGAAAAAATATTATTTGTATATTTGGTACAAAGTCATGACTATGTGGTTATGATGTCCAACATTATGATTTCCATCATTATGAAATAAGATATTCATATTACATTTGATAATTAGACTAGTAGAAAATACATGTGAATAAGTAAATTTCATTATTTGATTTTTCTTTGCCATATTATGATGAAGTTTAATTTTAAATGTATTGTGTTTTATTCGTATACATTTCCTTCAATGTTTATGCTTATTTATGAAGGTTTCCACTATATTGTTATCCTTAATAAGAATCTGAGCTCACCTTTTTATTATGTTTTATACTTACCTGGATGTATAGAAATATATTATGACTGAATTGTAGGGATAATCTAAGTTATATGAGTGCACTAGTGCAGAAAACATTTTTTACGTCGGTTATTTTTAATTTTTTACGTCGGTTTCTAGCCGACGTTAATACGTGCGATGTTATAAATAACGTTTTTGACGTCGGTTATTTAAAAACCGACGTCAAAAACATAAAATCGCGATGTTTATCATGTCAGTTATTTTAGAACCGACATGATAAAGGGCCTGGAGAATTGTTTATCACATCGGTTATTTTAGAACTGACGTGATAAAGGGCCTGGAGAATGGTTTATCACGTCAGTTATTGAATAACCGACGTGATAAACGGCCTGGAAAAAGGTTTATCACGTCGGTTCTTAAACAACTGACCTAATAAACAGGGGCGAGGGGGTTTATCACGTCGGTTCATATAGAACCAACGTGATAAACTGGGGTGAGGGCAGTTTATCATGTCAGTTCTATAAGAACCGACATGATAAACCGTGCTGAGCGTGGTTTATCATGTCGGTTCATATAAAACCAACGTGAAAAACTGGGGGAGGGGGGTTTATCACGTCAGTTATTATATAACCGCCATGATAAACCGGGGGGAGGCGGTTTATCACGTCGGTTATTGAATAACCGACGTGATAAACCATTTTCTATGCCGTTTAGCATGTCGGTTATTCAATAACCGACGTGATAAACCATTCTCTAGGCCCTTTATCACGTCGGTTATTAAATAACCGACGTGATAAACCATTCTCCAGGCCCCTTATCACGTCGGTTCTAAAATAACCGACGTGATAAACCATTCTGCAGACCTTTTATCATGTCGGTTATTAAATAACCGATGTGATAAACTATTTTCCATGCATTTTATCAGGTTGGTTATTAAATAACCGACGTGATAAACCCAATTTTTTTTAACAGAATGCAGGGATCTTCTCTCCACCAGAATCAACCAGAAAAAAAATCACGAAATCGTACCACAAAAACAGAAGTACATCAAAATTAATCATGTACATAGATAACATATAAAACATACCCACTAGACAGTATCCACCCTCTTTTATACCCCATGGACAGGCCTCCCCCACCCCGTTGGAGCCCTCACCCTCATGTATACCCCCTGGACAGCCCTCCCCCACCCCATTGGAGCCCCCACCACACTCCTGGACTACCCCCCGACCCCCGGACACCCCCAAACACCCCTCGACAACCCCCACCCGCCTGAACAGCACCTCCTCACCCCCTCACCCCACTTGACAGCCCCCACCACACCCCTGGACAGCCCCAAACACCCCTGGACAACCCCCCCCCCCCCCCACCCCTGGACAACACTCCCACACCCCTGGACCAGCTTCCCACACCCTTGGACATCCCTGCCACCCCCCAGTACTGTCCCCCACCCCACCGGACAGCCCTCCCAGACCGCTGGCCACCCCCAACCCCACTGAACACACACCCACACCCTTGGAACTCCTCCCCCACAGACCCAAATCCATACCATAAGAACCATCAAAAGTAGACCAAATCAAGAAGTAGATCAAAATTAAACATTCAGTTATATAACATTCAAAACATA
Source organism: Viscum album (assembly GCA_963277665.1). NCBI lineage: Eukaryota > Viridiplantae > Streptophyta > Magnoliopsida > Santalales > Viscaceae > Viscum > Viscum album. The sequence continues at coordinate 1,033,845,399 of OY728150.1, forward strand.
CACTGACAACTTCAAAAAAACAAAATCAAACCTAAACAACTACCAAATACACAATTAAAACGACAATATTCAAAATTACATTTTACATTACAAACAACTAAAATTCAATCAAACCTGTAAAATAATTTGACCACTCCACTTGTACGTGTTTGATTTGTTCAGCAGTATAGGGTTGAGGGTCATCAAAAAGCTACAAATGAAAAAGAAGATAGTTAACGTGTATAATGAATAAATCAAATTGAAATATTATGGCAAAGTTTAAGAGGAAATCGTACCAGGTCAAAATTCGCAACTGTCCCAGTTGTTATTATTTCATACATAAATCTTAACATATAATATCTGCATTCAATGAGGCCTTGTTGTTCATGAAAATTCTGTTTTGAATGAGTGTAAATACAATATATTATTTTTATGTAATAAATCAAAAAGTACAAATTATAAATGGAAATTTACCTTCGCATTTACATATTTGATCTTCGCATTTCTTTTCTTTGGGTTTTTTCGAAACTAGACCCATTCATTGTTAGAAAATAATACGAATGGGGTAAATTTAAAATTCATTATAATATATAAACCTATTGAGAAATTGAAACTTACTTTTCCAATATATTCTTAAAACTTTCCCGCACATCACCATGAACAGAGCATATCCAATAAAGAGCTTTCTCCCTTGGGCAAAAAATCCCTAACATCCAATGATCAATAATAAGAGGAAATTTAATGTTAGTGGGTTTTTATGTTAAAAGATAATTAACTCTTTGAGAGAAATGTGTTTCATACCTCTCATAAAAAGGCATCATCCAACATTGTCTGATTATATTCGTTTCAAATCTCTCAGCAATATAAACCATTCTTTGTTCCTCAGTCAATGCACATGCTTCAGGGGAAATCAATTGCGGGTCCATGAATCCATATACTTCTGTCAGTTCATTCCTCTCACAAATTTTATTACGATACCTAATACAAAACATATATAAGTATACATTTTTAATAAATATAACGCAGGGAAAAGGTGTTAAGACTTACATGGAAAAAATTTTCACCACGTTGATGCCCAACTTATCTCCAGTAACAAGCTCCATGATATCAGATTTTGTAATCCCCACACTTATTTCACGTCCACAAACATGAGATTCCATTGGAAACTCATAAAAACCCAACAACAAATGTGAATATCTTGACAATCTGTCAAGACCACGGGAATCTGTATCTGATGTCATAGCCTGTTGCCTTTGTTGTTGTCTATATAGTATTTCTTTACCTTTGAAGTATTCCTGTGAAAAAAATTGAGAAATATAGTAGTTTTCAAATGATAAAACAACTTTAATAAAAAAAATAAAATAAAAGATATAACATTCATACCTCTATGGTAATGAGTCAAAGAAGTCTAGATGGCCAAACTAAAAAATGGTTGATACTCTGTCCAACTGTCGCCACCTCATCTGTAGGTATTGGTACCCTAGCTGATCTATCTATAATATCATGTACAATGACCCTCTAATTCTCTACCTCTAATTGTTGATGATGAACTGTATCTCCTATACAGTATACCAACCCGTATGCTACTATATGATGTTGAGAATCATCAACATACAACTCGCAATATGTAGGAAGCTGCAGCGGAGGCGTAGTATAAAAAATGGGGGCCGCAGGCTGAGGTGGGGGAGTGGGAGCTACTGGAGGAGGTGGAGGATAAATAATGGGGTCTGCAGGGGGAGGTGGAGGAGTGGGAGCTGCAGTCTGAAATTTTCTTTTCATTTCTGCAAAAATAGACTGCACTGACTCTCTAATCTTGTCTTCCATCTTCGCATTAATATTTTGAACTTCAGCCTCAAAGGATTCATTTTTTTTATAAACCCCCCTCAATGATAGAAGATGAAGAACGTGGAAACACTTTTCTTACCGATACACCTGCCTGATATCCTCTTACACGATCAGGATGTTCAGGCCTTCCCAATGCTGCAAATAAAATATCTTCCCTCCCAGTAGCTGTAAATGTCCCCTCTAAACTCTGCTTCTCAAGAGAGACCTGTATTAATTAATTGAACTTTTCTGTAATGATTGAAACTTATATGAAGAAAAATGTTAACTTAAATAAATTAAATAGATATCTTACAATCCTCTCAGTTACGATTCTCGATTCTTCCGAATGATATTGCCCTTTTTTGCCCTTTCGAGCTCTCTTCCATTTTTCATGTCTAGATGGAGGGGATGTAGGGTCCACCTCTCTAGAGCTTGAAGACTCAGCTCTTAGTTGTTGAAATTTTTCCGCCATCATTTTTTCTTCCAATAATGTATACCCTCCCCGAGATAAACTATGAGGGTATACATTTTTAGATTGGATCTTCTGATGAGATTTCCTTGTTTTCTGTAATTTAAGAATAAGAAATCATTAACAAAACATTAATAAAATCATTTATATAAGAAAGTTTATAAAAGTTTACATTTCCCTTACCAGAAATGACTCTTTTTTTCTACTTTCAAAAAATTGTCTCCATGTGTCTTCATCTATAAAAGGATATATATGACATGGATTGTCATGACTCCTATGACCATAAATGAAATCAGATGGGAGGGTTGATTTGAATTCCCTCCAACTCCTGGAAGCCAACGATAAGCATTTCTTCCTGACTCCTCCAGTTTTAGGAATATCAAATGTCATCTGATAAAGAAGAGGTTAAACATATTATATATACTAGAAACATTAAAAGAATGGTCAAACAATGAAAAAAGATCTTACCAAAATCGTCTCCCACAACTGAAAGATAATCTCTTTATCCACACCTCTCCAATCATCATACATAATGCTTACTTTGGTCTTAGCCTGAGTTGCAAAAAAACTCCTAAAATCATTGGCATTGGGACCTCTAGGAATATCATCGTCATCAAACTCAACTACTATCCTCTGATCCTGCGTACGGGCAAGTGATAATTTTGGTAAATGTGTGCACCCACGTTTACCAACCTTTGAACTCTTTGTCGTAATAGGAGCATGTGAATGTTCATCCCCAGAGGTATGACTAGCAATATGATCCTCTCCAGAATCATGTGGTTGATCATCTGAATGATCTGTCATTATCCTTCAAATCAAAAAAACAAATGTCAGTTCACAAATATACAAATTCAAATATTTTAATACTACTGCAATCAGAAAATAGAAAATTGTACTAAGTTACATAATAGTAAACATTGGTAATATAGTAAGCATGTTAAACAATGGTAAAGATGACAAAGATGGTCAAGATGGTAAAAATGGAAAAAATGGTAAACCTGGTAAACATTGTAAACATGGTAAAGTAATTTTCAGTGAACAAATATACAAATTCAAATATATAAATACTACTGTAATCAGAAAATAGAAAAGTGTACTAAGTTACCTAATAGTAAACATTGGTAATATGGTAAGCATGTTAAACATTGGTAAAGATGGCAATGATGGTTAAGATGGTCAAGATGGTAAAAATGGTAAAAATGGTAAACCTGGTAAACATTGTAAACATGGTAAAGTAATTGTCAGTGAACAAAAATAAGCATTTTAAAATTCATGTAATTGTTATAAACATGATAAAGTAAACTAAACAAACTTAAAACAAACAAAAACATATACTTATTTTATTTTAAAACATGTTTTAATAAATAAAAAACTTACAATATCTACCATTTATGGAAAAAATAAATGTAAACAAGAAATAAACATATGTTACCTGTAATTTTAGGAATGTACAGATGGATTGTTTTCCCAAATTCCTTCGTCGTGATCGTTCCTTATGGCACAAACTATGTCTTCAACAAGATTGTCATTATGTTCTGTTAATATTTCCATGGATGTAGGGATCTCACATAAATCAACATATTCATCAAGTTCATCCTCACCAACATATTGTTTTTCCCTTGTAAAACAATAGCCCACTGCATATCTGATTGATCTACTACATAAAAAATTTGTTTTGCATGTGTTGTCATTATAAATGAATCAACCGTGTCTTCCAATCTATTCAGATTAACAAGTGTCATTCCAAATTCATTGTGTCTGACACTTTTGTTACCGTTAAACCATTTACAGTTAAAAATGGGAACTTTAATTTTAAAGTAATCGACCTCCCATATGTCTTCAATCACTCCATAATATGCATTTGATGTATAAATTGGGTTTTTTTCCATAGCACTCGAAAAATGCATTGCTTCTGCAAACACCAATACACCACTATTCTGAACTGCACTTCTGTTGTCCTGAGCTTTTGTATGAAATGTATAACCATTAATGTCATTACCAGACCATGTTATCACATTTAAACATGGACCACCCACTATCCATTTTAATGTCTCTGATACATATGATCTACCAAGCAAAGTCTTTTTAATTCATGACAAAAAAGTTTTGTTGTGATCATTCAAAATCCACATTTCTTTCTTCTTTGGATGACATTGTTTCAACTCATTAATATGCAATGTGATATATGGTTGAGCATCAGCTATGTTATTCAAGATGTATGATTCTAACTTCTTCATCTGTTCAGCTGACAATGATTTGACTTTCAAGCCATGAATCCCCTTTCCCTCATTATTAACTCGTTCATGGTGAGATGGAGGCAAACCTATGTGTTGCGCCGCAGCTAAGTAGCTCGTACAAAACTCTGCTACCTCCTCAGAAATATACTTTTCAATAATGGAGGCTTTAGGTCGATAAATATTTTTAACATAACCCTTTAATATTTTCACATACCATTCAAAAGGATACATCCAACAAAGACATACAGGTCCACAAAGCTTTATTTCTCGAACCATATGAATCATTAAATGCACCATTATATCAAAAAAAAAGTTGGAGGAAAATACATTTCTAATTGACAAAGTATAAAAATTGCATCCTTTTCCAAAATCTTCAAAGCATTCACATCAATCACCTTGTTACAAATTGAATTGAAAAAATAACACAACTTCATTATAGTCTTTCGGACACGAATGAGCAATATTCTACGCAATGCAACTAGTAGAAATTGTTGCATCATGACGTTACAATCATGTGATTTCATACTTATCAACTTCAAGTCCTTCAATGAGACAAAACTATTTACATTAGAAGAATAACCTTGAGGCACTTTGGTATCATGAAGACACTGACAAAAGCTAATTCTCTCCCTCTTCGATAATGTATGACAAGCTGGGGGAAGAAATGTTCATCTTCCTTTAGGAGTGGGAGCTAACTCCAAACGTATTCCCATTGATAGTAAGTCTAATCATGCATTCAACCCATCTTTAGTCTTTCCTTTAATATCTAATAATGTTCCAATCAAAGAATCATAGATATTCTTCTCCTTGTGCATGACATCAATATTATGTTTAACTTCATGATACCTCCAATATGATAGCTCAAACAAAATTGACCTTTTCTTCCAAATATGTCTATCATTAACAGATTTATGTGTCTTTCCCAATGTCACGTCAAGGTTTTTCTCCCTCTCAAAATTTAGATCAGGGGATACAGGTTTTGGAGCAGTATCAAATTATTGTGAGCCATTGAATGCCTTTTTTAGTCTTCTATAAGGGTGTTCCATAAGCAAAAACTTTCGATGACCCATGTACACTGTTTTCCTCCCATGATACAATTGACAATAGGACGTCTGTTGTTCGCAAATTGGACATGCTTTATGCCCTTTAACACTGTATCCAGAAAAATGTTCATACACTGGGATGTCATTTATAGTGAACAAAAGCACTTCATGCAGTTGAAAATATTCCATTTTATAAGAATCATACACCCTAATACCATCAGCCCATAACAGTTTCAAATCATCAATCAACGGTGACAAGTAAACATCAATATCATTACCGGGTTGCTTTGGACCAAAGATCATTGTACTCAACATGACATATTTTCACTTCATACAAACTTCAGGAGAGAGGTTGTAAATTACCAATAAAACATGCGATGAACTATGTGTGTTACTGAGTGTTCGGTATGGATTCATTCCATCTGTGCACAACCCTTGTCTGAGATTTCTAATTTCATTTCCAAATATAGAATATTGCGCATAAATTTTCTTCCATTGTGGACAATCAGCTGGATGACGTATTTTTCCATCACATACCCGCTCATCATCATGCCATCTTAACCTTTTTGCATCATGTGAATTAGCAAATAAACATTTGAAACGATTAATTATAGGAAGATACCAAAATACCTTTTAAGGGAGCTTTGTAATCTCTACATCACCCTGTGATTTTTCTTTCACCTTATACCGTGATGTCCCACATTTTGGACACTATGACATCAATTCATATACCTTCCTATATATAATGAAGTCATTCGGATAGGCATGTATTTTCTTGTATCCCAATCCCATCGGGCATAATATTTTCTTGGCTTTGTAATGTGAATATGGAAGATCGTTATCTTTTGGAAGAATGTCTTTCATCAATTGTAGCAGCTCTGTAAAACATCTGTCACTCCATCCATGCTTCGCCTTCAGGTTAATCAATCTTAACACCACCGAAAAAACTGTAAAATCTGTACAACCAGGATATAATGGTTTTTCAGCATCACCATATAGATTCGCAACTGTCAGTTCTATCTCAATTTGTTCTGCTACAATATCGTGAATCATTTCTTCAATTCCATCGGAGTTACCATCTTGCGAATCATCATCATCAGTGACATTCCGTCCAGTTTCACCTTGCCAAATCCAAGGGTTGTAACTCGGATTAAAAACATGACATATCAGATGATCTTTTATCTCTCTACTTTTCAACTTCTTCATATTCAAACATTTCTGGCATGGACAGAAAAAAATTTCACTACTTGGAACATTTTGTTTTGAAAATTCAAACAAGGCATCAACACCTTCCTCAAATTCATTGTTCATTTGATGTGCCGTAATCCAACTTCGACTCATTATTACCTATAACAAATATCAACAAAACATATATATTTTTAAGATAAGACAAATACATCTTTATATGAAAAAAATCATAATATGAATGTAAAACAATTTTAAATATAAAACAAATATATAGTTATTTAAAAAAATATGCTTTAATATTATTTTTAAAACAAAATATAGTTAGATATAACAGTTTTAAATTTCATTGAATGAATGAAAACCATGACGCCTATATAGATTAATATTGATTGCGGTTTTAATGTTTTAATATATTAGATAAACAACCTATTTTAAATGGCGTGCACACCTTGATATTGGTCTTCATCACCCTTCAGTGTGACTGGAAAAAAGAGGTCTACCAGCATGTTATTATTTTATCAGCAATTCACTCATTCTTGTTTCTGATGATCGTTAATTGCATTGGCAGGTTGAGAGGGCCGCCCAGTGCGTCCAACACTGGTCTGCTCAGAATAACAATAGTCCCACTGATTCAGTTTAATCCTTTATTTCTTCTTTTTAATTACATTTAACATATCTTGTGGGGATTTGATTTTGTACATTGCCTTCAGCTTTAACGGTAATCAATCAAAATAAAACTCAACTAAAAACTCTGTTTATTTTAGGTTTTCAAAATCCAAAAACGAAAACAAAAAAACCATGGACAAAAACTGAATTCCAATTACAGGAAACATGTTCAGAAATTCTAAACACTAAGAATTAACAAATATCAACAACAATAGTGAACAGCCTGGAAATTACAAGTCTAAATATATATATGTATATGATTAACAATAATAATGTGTTTTATATTATCAAGTGAATGTTCTAAATGATATGGTAATTCATATGGTTTAATATCATTGGTAACATGTTTTCGATTCCAATGAGACATAGGTGTGAGAGCCATTGATAATGGAGTAGTGGCTTAATCTCAATCTTGGTCCAACATCCTCAACATATTCTACTAGGGGTAGAATTTAGTATGGATTGTGTTATTTTAACACCTCTATATTTATTATAGGTTATTAAATCAAATTATTTTGATTAACTCTTTTTATTCATCCTTGTGTTATTATTTTTTGACTTTTTAGGATATTATAATTTTATATTCTTATTCATGGTTGGAACATGGTTAGTGAATACCATGAGGTTATACCTAGGAAACATTTTACATTTGTTTACAAATATAATGGAGGAAATATATTTTGTACAAACCATAGTTATTTATCATGAAATCACACAACATGATGTATATGCATTTTTTAGGGTTGGTTCTAGGTTTTCCATACTGTGTGGTTAAACCATGGTACTCCTCCAATATCATATAATGGGGATCACAATTATTTTTTAATTTATAAAAAAACCGATCCAAAATATGATATAAAAAGTACTTATTATTTATTTTCCTTTAAAGTAACGATGCACGTCTTTTTTATCTCATTATTCATCTAGTTTAATGATCCCTCAACATAGTCTGTTATATCAACAAAATAGTCTGTTATATCAAGAAATATTTCACGAGATTAAAATAACCATTTTTAATAACAAAATACAAATAACCATTTGCAATACAAATAACCATTTGCAATAACAAAAAATTCCACGAGATTCAAAAACGAATGAAAAGAACATCAAGAATCAAAACAAAAACGAACGAAATAAATTCTTGGAAGGCTTACTTGAATGTTGCGAGTTGAGATGATAGATCTGAGAGGAGTGAAGATGATAAACAATGCAGCCAAATTGAGTTTAACGAAGGTTGATCGACGAGCCGATTAGGGTTTACCACGTGAGAGAGGCGAGCTGGCGGACTCTGAATCGAAAAATCGTAAATGACAGTCCACGGGCTTTAATTTTTTTAAAAGTTTTATAACGTCAGTTATTATATAACCGACGTTATAAACTATTTTTTAAATTTATAACGTCGGTTATTTGAAAACCGACGTAAAAAATCTCCAGCGCATTGGTTTTTTACGTCGGTTAATTTATAACCGACGTAAAAAACGAGATATCTACGCATTTTTAACGTCGGTAATTTTATAAACGACGTAAAAAACCCCCCCGTGCTTTGGGTTTTTACATCGGTTATTTTATAAGAGACGTAAAAAACCAAAGCACGGTGGGTTTTTTACGTCAGGTATTTGGAAACCGACGTCAAAAAACGCTTCGATATCGGGTTTTGTACGTCGATTTCCAAATAACCGACGTAAAAAAACCCCCGCGCATTGGTTTTTTACGTCTGTTATAAGATAACCGACGTAAAAACCCAACATGCGCGATTTGTAACGTCGGTTATTAAAATAACCGACGTTAAATATCTTCTCGCCGCATTTTTACGTCGGTTATATATAACCGGTGTAAAAAATGGTGACGTAAAAAACGATTTCTACACTAGTGGTGTCTTCAAAGGAGACACAATTTTGTTGTTTTTCATTTCATAATGTAATGTAAAACTTATTTATGTATCTGGTACTTCCAAGGCTACTAAATCGATCAGTCTTTCAGGATTTGGTCTCTTATGATCATGCCAATGTTATGTAATAATGCACCAACTTTTGGTATCTACGGTCGGGAAGTTATAGTTGGTATAAGAGTATTTTAGTACAAACCTTGGAAACTTTATTTAGAAATACTATGATTGGGGAAAATTACCCTAAGATAAAATTTGAAGATTATTATAGATAAAATTCCTAGACATTTGGTAATGAAGAATTTTTGTGTATTTTATAAGTATATATATCCCTACATGGATACGAACAGGTAGAGATGGCTCTAGCATAGATGTACCTAGGAGTGAAAACTCTAACATGTTGTTTCAGGCTTGACTCAGGGTATCCTAGTACACAACAATTGGCCTTTCTCCACTCTTGGTATTGACACACCTTGGGGATATGCTTAGGATAATTCAAATTTTCTTTAAAAACCATTAGGAAATATTTATGTGTAAATACTACCTCAATGAAAACATTTTTATGATTTTGGATTATATGCATAAACGTTTCAATTAACATTAGGTATTTTTCATGTTTATAATTTTTTATTGCAATTTATAAACTAACCTAATTTATTCCATTGTTTAGGGATGGTGCCCAATAGAAGGAATGAGAACTATAGCAAAAAGCATGATCCATATAGTAAGAAGGATCATATCTTTCAGGGTCATAAGACAACATTTATATGGGAAATAATCTCCCATGTAATCTCATCATATGGTGAAATAGTATCATGTGTTAATAATATATGTAAAGAATTATCTGAGTCTTATTTATTTGGAGGGATTGCAGATATGAAAAGGATTATAGAGAGAATGATGGATAAAGAGAATAATGTAACGAAGGATTTTCCCATATGTGATAACTGTGGAAAAAATCGCATTGGTAAATGCTTTAAGGTTATGAGATTTTGTTATAAGTGTAGAGAAAAAACACCAATTATTTGATTGAAAGTGTAAGAAAAATGTTTAAATATACAATGCTTCATCTGCAAGGAGTTGGGAAACTATATAAATCATTTTTACAATCTTCAGAGTATACAAAAAATGATGCTACTGGATGATAATCAAGTTATGATACTACCATAGATGAAGAGGAATAATTAGTGTTTATATATTTTTATTAATGGATATTATCATTTGAGTTTTGAACCAATGTTTTACTACATATATTAATTATAGAAATAAATAAGTATTGTACTAGAGTATAATTTCATTGATTATTTGAGATTATATGGTACTAAGAAATGTGACTCAATACCAAGTAAAACGTTTTTTAAAATACATGGTTGAATGAAAAATAAACCATAATATGGTCTGGATAATGAGGTAGTTATTTTGAAATAACATATGGTTGATTTGGATAAATTATATTAGATATTCTTGACTACCTTTTAACTAATTAATGGTTTTTTAGTTCTGTCATTGTTGGAGTATTCAAAAATTTTGGATATAAGAAATATATCTAGTATTATATAAATAAAAATGGTGCATGAATGTAATCAATAATGTTTTATATTAATTCAGTGTGTTACCATGTTTTAAGAGAATACATAATGAAGGTATACACTTTTTATTATGTTGCAAAAAGTGATCTTCATTATGTTATGTTGACCTTCCTAATAATTTTTTGGTCTACGAGTTTGGACAATGTTATTTTGGATAAGTCTCAAGGTTAGAATGGATTAAGATGGATAATCAATATTATGGTTTAAGGATAAAACATGTCTTAAGATTAATTTGGGGTTTTATTATAAAAAGGAAAACCCAATGGTCAAACAACAACCTGTCACGTCCAGAAAGGCCGTAAAACTTGAACCTGAAAACAAAGGGCGAGAATGGTGCATGACCTACTACTAGCCTTTGTGATGTCTGGGTTGGTATAATGTATATTTTTTATGATCTAATAGGTGAATTATAAATTTATTTTTTCTTGATGCCCTATATTATTAAGATAAATAGTATATTTTAGAGTTATGTTATCTTTTGGAGTTAGAAATGAGTTTGTGGTAGAAATTAGTTAAAGGACGGAACCCTACTCGTCGAGTATTTTTTTGGTTTTACGAATAAATTAATTCTGAAACTTTAGGTAAAGGACATTGAAACAGGAAATTTGATATCCTAATACCGTATGTTTTGAGGAACCTATGATATTTTAAGAGATCATAGATTTGTAGATCTGAGGCCCTCAATAATCTCTTTATCATTCACTTGTTTTTGATTGATTTCCTTAATCACTCTCTGTAAATATTTATGGTTTCCCTCAAATTATATGTCTCAAATTTCCCCAAAAGTTATCCTTTCAAAATTCAAATTTTGTAGTGAAATTTTAATTTCACTTTCCCTCTTATTAACACTAATTTTTATTAACCCTATTTCTGATGTTGGTTTTCCATAAAGGTATATTCTATTTTAAACATTTATTTTAGAAGAACAATTTCAAATTGCAAGGGCGAATTTTTTTGAAATAGGGGAGAATTTAACACCCCAATAAATCATTGTAATTTATATCTTTAAAGTAATTCAATAGCTTATATTGTATGCAACAAAGACTTGGCTTGCGCTATACACAAGATTGAGTTTATGAGAAACAACACAATAATATTATAATTATTTAAACTATAAATTTATTTACCAATTATATATTATGATATGAATTATAACAAAAAATTTATTTTTATTTGTAATATTTTCAAATAAATAAACCTTATTTATAATGACATGTATATGTTTGGTTGAAATATTTATATATTTAAAAAAAATTCTTAAAAGAACTACTTTTTATGTCCATTTGTGAAAAATAATATAATTAATATTAGACACTCATAATAGTTGAATTTGGTAAAATATAATTCATTTTTGGATTAAGAATGTAAAAATTAGCTTATGGTATATTTTTTGTTTTTTTCTGAAAACATTCAATTTTTTATGAATAGTGAAAAATAATGCATAGTACATAAAAACTGACTATTTATTCAAATAAATAATTTTTATTTAAATTTATTTTCACGTCAAAATAGATACATAATAACTATATTAGTCCAATGTAATTAATTTGAGTCATTTTTTGATAAGAATAGAAATATAAAATTTTATTGATATTTTTAACGCCTTTTACCCACCTTCACGGCACATTTGCAAATTTGCATAAAATGTAATTTTACCACTTCTATGAATTTAATTATAAAAATTAATGAGACACAATTGAAATAAGATAATAAAATATGGTTAAATAGAATGAAAATAATTTTTGGTGAATATTAACTTTTGGATTTTATTTACCATGGTTAAAAGTAAATTGGGTACTTAAAGATAAAAATTATATTATAATTACCCTAAAACATGTCTAAATTTTATTTTATAAGTTTATTTCAACAAAAATAAACCTTAGGAATAAAATATGATCTTTTTTGATCAACCTATATTAGATTAGGTCATTTTATTATTAATTTATTTAAAGAATAGTTAAAAGCGATAAATTCGAATTTTAATAAATAAACAGTTTTTAATATAAGGTTATACATAAGATAAATTTGACTCTAAATATTCCATATAAAACTAATAATATTTCCTAAATAATGGTCTTTTATTTATAATATTTAGACATTAAATAAATAAATTTATTTATGACATAATGATAATGCAGTTATTACCTTATTAATGAATGATTAGAATAATTGATATTATAAATATTAAAATAAATTTAAATTGAGAATTTAGGTGAATTAAAAAAAATTTAAAGGATAATATGACATGTTAGGGTTGATTAAATACTTTTTTTTCTAAGTGATAATGTTTTTATGACTTTTACAAAAACAAAATACTAAATATTGTCAAAATTTACATTAATGATGTTTTAAAACAAATTATAAATTATTAAATGATATAATATTCCTAAATATCTAAGGATTGGATAAAGGACTTATATAATGAAAGATATTTCATTAATTAACTAATTTAGGTTCTCTTGGAATTTTATTGTAATTTTATTAACCATGTATTATAATAATACAAGAAGACATGGTAATGTTATACTATTTAACTTAGAGTTAAATCTAAAATACAATGTTAATATGGTGACTTAAACTTGTCTAAAACCTATTATATGAGTGTATTTAGACCCATAATCGCCTTAAACTCGAAATAAATCCATTTGGAGCCATTATAAATAGAAAATGATTTTATAATAAAATAATATTTCAAGATTTTCTTTAAGTGATCCTCACCTCTTTTATAAAAGGGTACTTCCCCTTCTATTAATTTCACACATAAAAAGCCATTTGGATGGGAAAATTTCTGATTAAATATCCTTAAAAATACCCTCACGTCAACCTAGAGTTATTAATTTGATCAGAAATCCAACCTAATGATCCCTTTTGATCAAATCAGAAGGAGGATCCCAAAGAAGGGGAAATATTTTCATCACCTCTTTCAAAGTTCTTTTCTTTTTCCACTTCCTATTTTTTTGATGTTTCCATAAAAAAATAAAAAATATAGTACCTTATACATAATATGATGTTATTATATATATTGTAATACTATATTCCTTATTCTAGCCATTCTATTAATGAAAAAGTCAATATACGTGCGTACCTACGGCTTACCGTGTCCACGTCGTAGTCTAGATTGTAATTCAAGACTTCATTATTTGGATGGGTATAATAATGATTATAATTGAAGTTAATAATAAATATGACATGTTATTTATTTATTTTATTTTATATACCATCCAATTATATATGATTTTATCATCAATAGATTGATATTGACACTCGTGCGTAAGTATGGATTACTGTCTCCACCAACGCGATAAGATTCATTTCTCCATCGTAACCATTCAAGAATAATTTTCATTTTATGATTAAAATAACTGTTTAGTAAATTATTATAATTATGTATATTAATTAAATAAAACTTATCCATAACAAACATGACTTACGTTACAAAACATATAAAGGAAAACAAATCAGTTGACACCCAAAACAATGATACTACTGAAATATTATTTACAATTTGATTTTAAAATATCATATATGATATCATATTTATGTATGTGGTTTTTGTATAATTTAATAAAAATGGTTTAACTATTATAATGGAGGTTGATGTATATTTGACTATTTAAAAGTATAAGGTAAAGGTTAATTTTACAATCTCTTTATTTATCCAAGGTTGTTTATATATAAGAATATATTGGGACTTCTTTATCATCCACATTCATGTTTCTTAAAAATTTATTTCAAGATATTTTTAATATTTCTTACAATATAGGATAAATTAATTAATACGATTTTTTTACTTTTTATAAAATGTTTTGAAAGGAATATTTTCATCGTTTTTCAAACAATGTACTTTATGAGCTTTTCGACAAATTATAGTAAGAATTTTTTTAACTTATACTGTAGGTGCAGACATTTTCTACAATTATAACACCTAAAAAGCTCACATAATAGTTTACAAGAATATTTTCAAAATAAATTTTTTATTTTATAATTATGTGACCTTTAAATGATTTCAAAATAGATATAGATATTTCTCTCAAATAGCTTTGATTTCATGTTTTTCAATATCATTTAATTGATTTTACACTTGTTTGAAGTTTATTTATTATGATACAATATTACAAATCATGTTGAAGGTTTTGTGATATGTTTGAATGTGGATTTGTTATTATAAAATTCATTGTTTATAGATAATGTATTGGCATTTCATATTCTAGTTTTAATATGAATGTTTATTTTATGTTTTAACCATTTCATATGAGAAATGCATTGGAGTTAGTATGTGATGGGTGGAGCCTACTATTTCTCATCGATACATCGGTAGGGTTCATGAGAAAAACCAGTTTCTTGGCACAAGGTTTAGAAAAAAATATTATTTGTAGTCCTGTCATGAGTCCATGACTATTTGGTTGTGATGTCTGGCATTATGCATTCCATCATTATAAAATTATCTGTTGATATTACATGTGATTATTCGAATAGTAGAATATCCATATGTATAAGCAAATGGAATTATTTGATTTATCTTTTCCATATTATTATGATGTTTAATTTTATAAAGATTTTCTTAGACTTATACATTTCTATTACCTTTTATGCATATTTATGAATGTTTCTTATATATTGTTATCCTTATTGAGAATCGGATTTCACCCATTTATTTTTTTACATTTGTCTCAAGAGGTGAAGAGATGTATTATGACTAACTTGTAGGGATAATAGAAGGGATATGAGTGTGTTCATAGGACATAAAATATTATTGTTTTTTATTTTATAATTTAATGTAAAACATATGTATATATCTAGTACTTCCAAAGCTACTAAACTGATTGGTCTTTCAGGATTTTATCCCTTGTAATCATGCCTATGTTATGTAATAATGCATCGACTCTAGGTAACTAGGGTTGAGGCCTTACACAAACCCTATCCCAACCTCCATCAACACTATAGTAGCAAGTATTCCATTGTAATTCATCATATG
This sequence comes from Viscum album, assembly GCA_963277665.1. Lineage (NCBI taxonomy): Eukaryota > Viridiplantae > Streptophyta > Magnoliopsida > Santalales > Viscaceae > Viscum > Viscum album. The sequence continues at coordinate 1,033,861,254 of OY728150.1, forward strand.
TCTCAAAACATGGATGAATTTTCAAACATCATTTCAATACTTGTACCTATCATTATTATATACACATTAAACATTCAAATACACCTAATGACACACCATAAAGAGGACTTGTGTGTTCGAATGTTGGTACCTCTACATAACATGTCTTATGAATAGGATCATAATCACCCATGAAAGGCCTATACCCCGTGACGATATTCTGAATGAATAAATACATTTACCACTCAATGGTTTACTCAAATGCCTCTGGGAGAATACCATGATATCTATGTAGTATAGTCAAGAATTTCACAACCTCTTCATTTGTAATAAGTCCCTATCACCAATTCAAATAGATATTCTACTCAATTATGAGAAACATAATCATTTTGATAATAGAATAAAGGTACCAACGGATACCCATCACTAGAAATATAGTCATACACTAGAATGATTAAATAGTTATATCATGTATAGTTCCCACAAGACTACACACACAACCCATTAAGAATCACACATCAATAATGGGACTCACTATCACAATAACATGCAATCAAATAATGAAAAAATTTATAAAATAAAACATTATAGAAAAAAGAATCATACATCATGTGTGACGATGTCAATAAACATGTTCTACCATGGGGGGCCATTACTCATATCATGTTTCAAAAATATCTAGAACAATCCTCCATACCAAGGTACACCTATAAATGAATAAAAACCAACATAACTACAGTTCCTTACTAAGATTCAAGAAATAAATCATCATATGACTTTGTAAACATATAAAATTATGTATAGAGTTCTATAAACATTGGCATATCAATAATATATCAAGGGAGTAGAAGAAAATATTGGGATCCCTATGATCCTAGATAAATAGGATAATACTAGGAATAAAGTAATTTTCCTCACTCATTTATTAATAAAGAATAACTTACCAAACCCATCTTAGAGATTCTATGGTTCATATGAACGTACAAGTGGGGGAGTGGGAAATGGGTAATAGTGGGAATAATTATTTCATAATTCAGTACACATCTTATCATGATGAATAGAAATGAATTTTTTATATGAATCATCCATTAAAATTAGATTGGTTTAATTAACTATTTCAATCATTGAAACTTCCATCACTAAGGTGTTATTATGATCCCCATGACAAGGCTTTCCCAAATCCAACCAAGCCTCGGTAAATAAACATAGATACCCTATAATCTATGGTCCCAAAACCATTCCCACATTAGAGAAACATTTTCATTCGACATACTATGATGAGGGAAATATTTTTTTGACACCTGGTGGACTCACAATGATAAATGTTTGGAACAAAATCAATAATTGGATTTTAAATTATCCCATTCTACATAGATGCATTCAATGAATTAAATTGAGTAAACTAGAATAAGGTACTGCCAATTATATACCTTCCCCAAAACCATATAAAATCCACATATAATATCTCACTCATACAGGATATAAATTATAACATCACAAGTCCCAAACACACAATTTTTGATATATTAATGTTTTGTTAATAAACCTATTAAAAGTCTTGAATCCTAAAGAAACAAAAGAAAATTGAAAAAAAAACTCAATATACTATATTTATATAATATTATTATTTTATTATTTTATTATTCACTCATGAAATACAAAACATTATAATGTTGATGATGTGTGTAAAAACAAATGAAACAAGGATATAATATACTAGTATAATCAGTTATATCTTGTTACTTTGTAATTCTAAAATCATTGATACATTAATATCAAAATTATAAAAATATCATATATATTCATTAAAGTTGATTCCATAATTATAAATATAATGTGGTTATGAAAAATGAAATATGTTTTCAATAGTGGTGGTTTTCTTAAAACATATACAAACACATGATGATTTTTTTCAATAAATGGTTGGGAAGGAATGCAAATAATGATTTAACCATGAAAACCAATAATTATTTTATTAATGTTACAATTATTCACTAAATCCTTCTTTATAACCATTCATGTGAGGTTTTTATAAAAAAAATAAAAATGTCATTCATAAAGAAGGTATCTATCACATACTTGAGAGGTATTTTTTATTTTTTATTGCATGGAAGAAATGTAAATATTTATTATTCATAATGATAATAACGCTTTATTATAATAATGATTCTAGTGAAATTAATTTTGTTTTGTTGTAATATATTTGATGTATTTTAAAGATGAATGAGCGATGAATGACTCAATTATGTGAAATAACTCTTCCTTAGGTACCTATTTATAATTATTACTAAATCATTTTAGTGTTGGTCATTTAGTGAGATGTAGAACTATAAAAAGGGTTTTATGATGTGATTGGGGATTATTTTAATTGGGAAAAAGTGCCCAATTTTTTTAGATAAGTGGGGGGTATAGGGGCTCTGTTTATATCTAAGAGGATTGGAACCTTAGAAAATTCTACAATCCTAAAAATAATATAAATTCATTTTTCCATTTAACGTGGGCCTGAAACAACCCAAATTAAAATATACGATAGTATATTGAAAAATAAACTCATAAAATCATAATATGTATTTAATTTTTTGATATATTTTATTTTCCCCATATTTTCAAACATTTGACACCAATTTAACCATTATCATGCCTGGTAAAATTTATTATGGGAATAATATATGATATCGAAAAATAATTTAAAAATTCCAAATAATATGAATTTAATGATGATAAAAATAAGCGAAGTTTAAAAATATACAATTTCAATAGGTGTAACTTTTTATATTTAATAAAAACACACAAAATGCAATAAAATATTTATTTTAGAAAAATAAAATTTGTAGCCTAAAAAGTATTTACCTCAAAATAAATTTAAGAATTTTTTATAAATTAATATATTGGTTTTTGAGTAATCAGTTGTGAATTATGTGACTTTATAAAAAAACCAAAAACTAAATGTAACATTTTTTTCAGATAATAAAATAAAATGATTCATGACAGTTATTATTCTAGAATAAAAATATTATAGGTTAAATAATTTGAATAATATTTTTTCTAAACTGAATGTAATATTTCAAAAAGATTTATATTAAACATTATACACATATTTGATCTAGAAAAAATGTTTTAAAAACATGCAATTCATTATTATACTCTGATGAAATAAAAATTGAAATAATATTTTTTTAAAACAATATTTTTCACTATTTGGATAAAATTTATTTCTTTAGAAGAATCCAAAAATTTCACTCTAATATAATTTTAATCCCCTAATAATAAAAATGATAACCATTATTAGACATTAATTTTAATAATTTTAATACTTATAAATTTTAATATAATCACACACCAATTAATTTGTAATATAAAATTAATATATAGAGCATTATGAAACAGCTTAGGGATGTTTTATTTACCTTGTATGGTATAATATCAGGTATTACACCACATTGTATGTATTCACATGAAATTTATTTACAGTGAATTATTTATTACCAATGGTATTAAATAAACTTTACTAACATATGATTGGTCTCTTGAGTGTTCTACATCAACACTATAGTAATAATTGACCATTTATCATGTGATTTGGATTGTTAAACCATGATCATATGCCCAATATGGTTAAATATAATTGATCACTTCCTCTAAGATCCTTTTAAGGTGTTTTATATTAATCCATTGATGGGAATTTCTTGAAAATGTGATATGATTAGAGTAAACAATATTATTTGTGAAACAATGTGTGGGGTTCTATCCGGAGAGTATGCCACCTTCTTGATTTAAATAAATATATATGTTATGTGATTTCTAATAAATAACAAGAAATTTATTATTTTCATTTTATAGTGATATATTTTGAACAATTGTGACATTGGTTGTACCAAATCTATTGATATTAAGTGAGATAGTGGCGTCTCATTAAACATATTATGTGATTTTGGTGGTGAATCATCCACTAAACAAGAAATATTTCTATTTTTAATCCACATTAATATTAATTATTGTGGTGAATCATTCACATAGTGATCTATTTTGATGGTATACTATCTACCTATTAATATCTTCCCAATGGTGAGTCATCCACATGGAGAATGGAAATATAGTTATACCATCAATCCTGAAGTTGTTATGAATTGATCATTATACTCTTAGAATGTTGTAGTAGTAGAAAATAATCCACACTAAAATTGTGGATGGTTGTGAATCATGCACTTGAGATGTATTCCATGGTTTTCCATTTTCCAATACTATATTGTATCAATGGTATATCATCCACAACTATGAATTATATCAATTGTGAAAAATATATTTGTATAATATTATCAACAATAAATTGGTGTCTTATCACTGTATAGTCATCAATATTGAACCTATTATCAATGGTATATCATCAAACTAGTCACTTATATTATAGTTAATGATCCACATAAATATTGATGCTGGTGATGTATCATACACCTAGTTATTTTTTACTCATCTTTGAGGATTTTAATTTTTATTTTTTCATTTAGTATTCATCACTTTATTCACTTGAGTATAGATTATTTAAATTTTCTAATTTTATAAAAATATCAATTTCTTAAAGTATCATTGTTACTGGTAACTATATGAAAACTATTCAATATTTCTAAATATAATTACACATTTTTCTTCATTGTTAAAACATTTTTTTCCTACTATTATCGACAAAAAAACAATGGCCCGATGTATCTAGTAATGGTTTAAAGGTAGTTCATAGTTTGTGTAGACCATGTGTTAACAATGAAATGTAACATCCAAGGTAAATAAATAATATTACATTCTAATTTTTAATAGTATTTTTTGAATAAAATGTTAATACTACTTTAAAGGGAATGCTATGCTCGATGGCGTACCAAATACGCAACAACGAGTTTCTTTTAAAATCTTACGTTTCACTCTAATGATAAAATAATATTACGTTAAAGCCTAGTCGTTGTAATGACAAGAATGAACAGAACTAACTACAAAATGATTATATATGTTTGTCAAATATTGTTACTTTTTACAATAAATGTTAGAGGATTAAAAATGCGAATGAATCCAATTTTAAGCGTAAACATTCTAATATTCTTTAAAAGGTCGATTAACCGCCTTTTGATAGCGAACCTCTTTTAAATCCACTTTTTGTCTATTTTATGTGTTATATTTGAAAAAATAAAACTATTCTTCAGAATCGGGACATCAAAATTTTCTTTGTGTAAATTATTTGGTAATTTTCCAATAAAGTTCAATTTTTTAAAGAATAGTGAAAAATGTTGTATTTTAATTCAAAAACTATTTTTAATCTAATTTATTTATTTGATTAGATTAACTTTTGAATTTTTTTTAGAGTGAAATTAGAATATATTTTTACAATTTAATCTAATAGTGGTCATTGGAATTAATTTCACTTTGAAATTGGACTTAAACTAGTGTTAATCTTTTGATACTATTTGTTTTATAAAAACACGATATTTGCTCTGACAGCAGGAATTAATTATTAAATTAATTAATGTAACTTATATGTTTTTAATTTTGTAAAATATACATCATTTTTTAATTAGGGATATCAAATATAGCTTAGGGTGAATTTTTGGTATTTTTCTGAAAAACTTCAATTTTTGATGAATAGTGAAACCACTAAGTGGTACTTAAAAAAACGGATTTTTCATTTAAATGAAATTTTACCACCTCTGTGTTTTGAATTTAAAAAATCAGACATTCATGGTTGTCATTAGGATGTAAAATGCGGTTCAATGGGATTAAAATAATTTTTTGGTGAATAGTAACTCTTAAGTATTTAATCGCGATTATAGGTAATTAGTGTAGTTTAAGGTAAAAATAATGTTTTAATAATATGAAATGAACTTGACACATGTCCTACCCTCATTGGATGTGTCATGGCCGACCAAGACAATCCATGGGTCATCATGGGGACCCCATGGAGCCACTTTGGTTGGAAAATGATATTTATAACTTTTTATTTAAAGTTAAAATTAAAATGTCACAAACATGTGTTGTTTTACTAAAACAACTTTTACATGGGTTTATACAAGTCAGATTGTTTACTATAAATAGTCATTGGAAAGATAAAAATATTTCATACATCATGATAGTTGTTTTATAATTTCAAGACATTAAATAAATAAAATTATTTATGACATCATAATGATACAGCGATTACCTCATTAATAAATGATTTAAATAAAATGAAAAGATAATGTAACATCTGTGACCTACACATGTCCAAAACCAATTATATTGGTTTATTTAGAAACCTTATCACTATATACTCGAATTATATCAATGTGGGACCTTTTAAATCTGAAACGCACTTTCAAATAAAGTAACATTTCTTTACTTTCCATGAGTGCCCCTCCTCTCCTCTTATAAAAGGACCCCACCTCTACCTATTTACCCACACTTCCAAGTCCTTTGGCTCGGCCAAACCCTGCCCATTTTGCCTCTCCACGTCCCTCTCGTACTCTTAGAAGCCTAATTTTGGGTAGAAGTCTTCCCAAGGAATCCTTTGAGCTCAAATCAAAAAGAGTTACCCGATTTTAAGGTAATGTCTTCACTTCTGTTCTTTTGTTATATTTTGCTTCTCCAACCCCCTAAACTCTTTTTATTCATTTCTTTTGTAACAACTCCAGTATCTTCAATATACTAGGATGTTGTTATAAGAAGCATTCGAGCTACAATTACACACACCTACATCAAATGGTTAAAGAACATATTGTTTCTGTGGATGGCGAATTTATGCCTCACGAAACGATGATTGTTCAACACTCATATAACACCTTAAAAGGTGGCCATTAAGATGTCACTATATTTATATATGATATATAATTTTTTTATATTTTACTTAAGATTCTATATTTTTCTTTTCTGGCATACCTTTATGGTTTCCATTGTGGGTAAACACGATAATTTCATTTTAGGAAGTGCGGACTACCGCCCCCTCAAAGTGATTTGATTCGTTAATGCCATATGTGGGATGTATAAAGGATTTATTTAAAGTTATTATATATGATGTATGTTACATATAAATTATGAATATAATTATGGAATTAAAATATACATACCTCTCATTTAGTTTTAATTCCATTAATATGACATAGAAATGAAAGTAGCATTAATGCGTACGTACGGCTTACCGTCTCCATGAACGGTGCATTTCATTTCTTACCTATAAATAATTATTTAATATTATAAATACATGTATATTATGGATATATACTATATATATGATATCCAAATCATGAATATCATTCTGGATATAATGAAACTTTTACCACACGAACAAAATGTAATTATAAGATGTCCACTTTCGACTTAAGAACCAAATATCGACAAAACAAACATTATTAACATAAATGATTACATAATGTTTATAACATGGCAATAAGTGATATAAAAGGAATAATGAACTTAAAAAAGGTTCTTAAGAAAGTAGAAATTAACTCATGTTTATTATTCAGGACGTTAAAGAACGATCGAGTCAAGTCGGACCCGAGGTAAGGGATCCTACTCCTCTCTTACTTTTTAAGTACAGTGTTTAATGTCATTCCTTTTAAGCTCATATTTCTTGTGATTGAGATGTTCTTTTATATAACTCTTACTGAAATTTTTATGTTCATATGATGAGAGACCCCATTCTCTCTCATCAATCCATTTTGGATGTTTTGAGTGGCGCCGTTAGGCTGCCAAATTTTCGTAAGAGATCTAACTTATCTCTTTCTTTTTAAGTACTCCCCTTTATGTCACTTATTTTAAGCTCCACTTTGTTATGATGGGGGATGTTCTTTTATATTACTCTTTCTGTAAATTTTATTGTAATATGATAAGAGACCCTATTTGATCTCATCAATCCATTTTTGGAAGTTTTAAGTGGCGTCGTTAGGCTGCCGAGTTTTCGTAAGCGATTTTTCATCTCACTTTTATTCCCGTGAGATTTATGCTACATTTGCCACAATTTCCTTTGAGTGGTGTATGTACTAACCATTATTTTACTCATTGTGTAATATAATTTCATTTATGAGTATTTACATCAATGTTTTATTGTCCTTCTTTCACGGGGTGTATGATTCAAAAGATACCCATGTTGGTAAGGGAACCTTTACCCCTCCTCTTTTTAAAAGAATTCTTTTGTTATGTCTTTTAATTCACATAACATTATGTTGGGATATGTTCTTATATATACTTAGTGATTTAAATTTTTGGTCCAAGTGATGAGATACCCTTTTTATCTCCCATGAACTGATTTTCTGAATTTTGTAGTGACACCGTTAGGCTGTCAAATTTTTGCAAGGGAAATTCTTGACCCAGTTTTGATTATTTGCGATAATCTTTTACTGCTTGAATATGTCATTCTATGAATATGTGTGAATAACCTCTGATTTTTTTACACTTAATATCCACTTATATTTGGTGTATTAGTTTTTCACACATAATTATGTAATTGATTTATCCTTAATCCATGGATATCGTCTTTGTATGTGACATCGTCTCAATCTCCTTTCATTGAGGAATATTTTGTTTTCTACACAACCTTCTTTTATACGGTGTATAAACCCCTTTGACATTTACCTTTATTGAAAATGAATCTTTTTTTTACGAAGCATTTACTAAACGACAAAAGGGAATGTTTTTGTCGTACGTATGCGGCGACAATGACTTCTCTGTCACCGTGACCATTATTTGAGTTTCAGCTTCCTCTACAAGCAATACATTTTTTTAAAATAAAAATAAATACCATGTTTTAGATTTCTTTTATTTTGGTATTGAAAATGGTTTTCATAATGTTTTTATATCAATGTGTGGTTTTGATATCTTGTGATTGAAAGGTGGAAATGTTATGTTTCCTTTATGAATTTTTTATGTGATACGATTATGTTGAGGTTATTGGGAATTATTATGAAGACGGGTGGTTCCATGATAAACTAAGGGCGGGTGAGCCCGATATAGCTCTCTAATGCATTAGGTTACACGAAGGAGTGAAACGTTAATGTTTCTCTGAAGAGATTTAGGGAATATACTGTGATGGGTATTCTAAACTTAACCAAGAGGGTTACTCCCTATGTAAGAATGTTATGAATGCCTCAAGTTACCTTTATGTCTTATTATTTCTATGATTTATTCATGATTTGATGAGTTATGTTAAAGTGATTATGTTTTATGGGTAGAGTATGATTTCATTCTTATGTATATATGTACCCATGTTTCCTTTCCATATTTTTATAACCCTTACTGAGCTTTTTATGCTCATCCCAAGTTTTTGAAGTGTTTTTCACAGGTCAAGGGAAGGGTACATGATATGATGATAGTGTCAAGGAAGTTTCAAGAATTAATCCATGCTTTATTTTTAAATAGTTTTCCGTTGATGGGAAAAAATGAATACAACATTTTATGTAACCACTTTGTTTAAATGTGGAATGTAATGAAAGTTTTATGATCTAATTCTCTAAAACTCTAAACCTGAAAAGATCCCTAATGTGTAATCTTGTAATAACTCAAGATTAAGTAAGGTTTAAGGCTGGGGCCTTATAGTTGGTATCAAAGGTTGTTTTAAATAACTTTAGAGGTTAGGGTATTCTCTAAGCACAAGTGACATTATCATAATGGTTAGGATTTCAGAAAGAGTCCTAGTTTTAGATAAAGTGAATGAGTAAGTATATATTAGTGTTTACCTTCCTCATTAGTTCATGATGGTTTTTTTGATATACTCACACTGACATTTTTGTTTTTAGTGAATGGATGGATCTAGCAGGCACTAAAGAGACAACAGGTTTGAAGGAAACTGTGGTGGTTCTCTGATTAAGATACTAGATAAAATGGGGGATTCAATGAGAAAACTCATGGTTGTTCTAAACCAACTATCAAGGAGTCATGATCAACCACTTGAACCTTGGTATGATCTGTAATGCATCATGTACGAGATGACCAATCGATGTGGAATTTCAGGTTATAATTATAAAGGTAACCATTAGAGTTTATATGATCCTTACTTTTGAGGTAATTATGGTTTATTATATGTTATGATGGAAAATGAAAGGCCTGAGATAAACTTGAGGTTAAAATATGTTATGATAATTTTTGAAGATTTAATCTCGTTTTGGGGAATGATTTAAGAATTATATAGTTTTGGAAAAAGGACAACACGTAGACCGTGTGACAACCCGTCGCGTCGTAAAAAGCTGCGGGATTCGAACCCACAACCAATGTGCGACTGATATTTATTGCCTACCACTGGACTACGTGAAGTCCCTGGTTAGTATGACTAATTCTTTTTAGTTAGATGATTTTAAGAATCAAGAGTAAGTTTATTTTTGGTTATCTATGGAAATGATTAACTTATAATGGAGGATATGTGATTAGGTTAATTACTTTTCAATATGAGAATTTAAGAGAAACTGATGTTATTTGGAGATAAAAGTTAATTTGTACCTTGGAAGAATATTTGATTAAATCCTTCAAATATTTGGGTTTCAATATTAGTTTGGTTTACTTTTTAGAATTTTATGAAAAAGTATTTATCGAATGGTCTTCGATGAACTTTGGGTTTTTTATAGACAAATTTTAGAGATTAAGAATAGATTTTCTTCTTACAAAGGATTATACTTTTGTGGATTATTTGATCTCATACTAATAATTTTAGTTTTGGTTTTTGTATAAATACATGGGAAATATATAATTCTCTTTTATGGATTAGGTGATTCTCATGAAGTTGATTATAGTACTCTTAATGCGAACAAGTCTTCCTAAATACTCATCTTTTGGAGAAAATATGAGTTTGATTAAGGAATGTAGTAAAAGTTGAAAGTCTACATGACAAGTAAGTATGTTTCATTATGATTTAGTTAAGATCAAAAATAAATTCCTCAATGAAGAGTAACTTAAAACAAAAATGTTGTCTGTTAACTTTTCCTACTGGGGAATCGAATACCGTTTAACCCATCACAAGTTTGTGATTTTCTTATGGTTAACTTTCTCCTAGACATGTTTATTATCACTCTCCATCAGAACATGACCCTTTTTTCTCCTCCATATCCATATTTTCATACTTGTAATCCTAGTATGGGTTATCTCGGGTGATCATTGTACTTATCTCCCTTTCATTTAATGTGATAGTTTTAGTGACTCTTGTTCCGATGTGGGACTTTCAATGATGATTCCAAACCTAATTTTGAAATTTCGAGGACGCAATTCCCAAAAGGGGGGAAGGATGCAACATCCCAGGTAAATAAATAATATTATATTCTAATTTTTATCAATATTTTTTGAATAAAATGTAAGTACTACTTTAAAGGGAATGCTATGCTCGATGGCGTACCAAATACGCAACAACGAGTTTCTTTGAAATCTTACGTTGCACTCTAATAATAAAATAATATTATGTTAACGCCTAGTCATTGTAATGACGGGAATGAATAGAACTAACTAAAAAATGATTATATATATTTTTCAAATATTTTTACTTTTTATAATAAATGGTAGAGGATTAAAAATGCGAATGAATCCAATTTTAAGCGTAAACATTCTAATATTCTTTAAAAGGCCGATTAACCGCCTTTTGATGGCGAACCTCTTTAAAATCCACTTTTTGAAAATTTTATGTGTTATATTTGACAAAATAAAATATTATTTAGAATCGGGACATCAAAATTTACTTTGTGTAAATTTTTGCTATTTTTTCGATAAAGTTCATTTTTTAATGAATAGTGAAAATGTTGTATTTTAATTCAACAACTATTTTTAATCTAATTTATTGATATGATTATATTATCTTTTGAATTTTTTTAGAGTGAAATTAAAATATATCTTCACCATTTAATCCAATAGTGATCATTGAAATTAATTTCACTTTGAAATTGGACTTAAACTAGTGTTAATCTTTTGATACTTATTGTTTTATAAAAACACGCTATTTGCTCTGACAGCGGGAATTAATTATTAAATTAATTAATGTAACATATATTTTATGAATTTTGTAAAATATACATCATTTTTTAAATCGGGATATCAAATATAGCTTAGGGTGAATTTTTTGTATTTTTCTGAAAAACATTAATTTTTGATGAATAGTAAAACCACTAAGTGGAACTTAAAAAAACTGATTTTTCATTTAAATGAAATTTTACCACCTCTGGGTTTTGAATTTCAAAAATATGACATACATGGTTGTCATTATAATGTAAAATGTGGTTCAATGAGATTAAAATAATTTTTTGGTGAATAGTAACTCTTAAATTTTTAATCGCGATCTGAGGTAATTAGTGTAGTTTAAGGTAAGAATAATGTTTTAATAATATGAAAGGAACATGACACATGTTCTACCCTCATTTGATGTGTCATGGTCGACAAAGAAAATCCATGGGTCATCTTGGGGACCCCATGGAGCCACATTGGATTGAAAATGACATAAATATCTTTTTATTTAAAGTTAGAATTAAAATGTCACAAACATGTGTTGTTTAACTAAAACAATTTTTACATGGGGTTATATAAGTCATATTTTTGAATATAAATAGTAATTAGAAAGATAAAAATATTTCCTACATCATGAAATTTTTTATATAATTTTTAGACATTATATAAATAAAATTATTTATGACATCATAATGATGCAGTGATTACCTCATTAATAAAGGATTTAAATAAAATGAAAGATAATGTAAAATATATGATCTAAAAATTTCCAAAACCTATTGTATTGGCCGATTTCGAAACCTTATCACCTTATCCTAGAATTATATCAATGTGGGACCTTTTAAAACCGAAACTCATTTTCAAATAAAGTAACATTTCTTTTCTTTCCAAGAGTGCCCCTCCTCTCCTCTTTTAAAAGGCCCCCACCTCTACCTCTTTACCCACACTTCCATAGCCTTTGGCTTGGCCAAACCCTGCCCATTTTTCCTCTCCACATCCCTATATTACTCCTAGAATCCTCACATTGGGCATAATTCTTCCCAAGGAAGCCTTTGAGCTCAAATCAAAAAGAGTTACCCGATTTTAAGGAAATGTCTTCACTTGTGTTCTTTTGTTTTATTTTGCTTCTCCAACCCCCTAAAATATTTTTATTCATTTATTTTGTAACAAATCCAGTATCTTCAATATACTAGGATGTTATTATAAGAATAATTCGAGCTACACTTACACACACCTACATCAAATGGTTAAAGAACATACTGTTTCTATGGATGGCGAATTTCTTCCTCACGAAATGATGATTGTTCAACACTCATATAACACCTTAAAATGTGGCCATTAAGATGTCACTATATTTATATATGATATATAATATGTTTATGTTTTACTTAAGCTTCTATATTTTTATTTTTTGCCATACTTTTATGGTTTCCATTGTGGGTAAACACGATAATTTCATTTTAGGAAGTGCGGACTACCTCCCCCTCAAAGAGATTTGATTCGTTAATGCCATATGTGGGATGTATAAAGGATGTATTTAAATTTATTATATATTATGTATGTTATATATAGATTATTAATAGAATTCTGGAATTAAAATATACATACCTCTCATTTAGTTTTAATTCCATTAATATGTCATAGAAATGAAAGTAGTGTTCATGCGTACGTACGACTTACCGTCTCCCTGAACGGTGCATTTCATTTCTTACCTCTAAATAATTATGTAATATTATAAATACATGTATATTATGGATACATATGATATATATGATATCCAAATCATGAATATCATTCTGGATATAATGAACCTTTGACCACACGAACAAAATGTAATTGTAAGAAGTCCACTTTCGACTTAAGAACCAAATATAGACAAAACAAACATCATTAACTTAAATGATTAAATAATGTTTATAACATGGAAATATGTGATATAAAAGGAATAATTAACTTGAAAATGGTTCTTAATAAAGTATAAATTAACTCAAGTTTATTATTCAGGATGTTAAAGAATGATCGAGTCAAGTCGGACCGAGGTAAGGGATCCTACTCCTCTATTTCTTTTTAAGTACACTGTTTTATGTCATTCCAATTAAGCTCATCTTTCTTGTGATTGGGATATTCTTTTATATTACTCTTAATGTATTTTTTTTTTCATATGATGAGATACCCCATTTTCTCTCATCAATCCATTTTGGATGTTTTGAGTGGCGCCGTTAGGCTGCCGAATTTTCGTAAGAGATTTAACCTCTCTCTTTCTTTTTAAGTACTCTCTTTTATGTCACTTCTTTTAATCTCCTCTTTGTTATGATGGGGGATGTTATTTTATATTGATCTTGATTTAAATTTTATTTCAATATGATGAGATACCCTATTTGATTTCATCAATCCATTTTTTGAAGTTTTAGGTGGCACCGTTAGGCTGCCGAGTTTTCATAAGGGATGTTTCATCTGACTTTTATCCCCGTGAGATTTATGCTACATTTTCCACAATTTACTTTTAGTGGTGTATGTTCTGACCATTATTTTACTCATTGTGTAATATACCTTCATTTATGAGTAATTACATCAATGTTGTATTGTCCTTCTTTCACGGGGTGTATGTTTCGAAAGATACCCATGTCGGTAAGGAAACCTTTCACCCTCCTATTTTTTAAAGACTACTTTTGTTATGTCTTTTAATTCACATAACATTATGTTGGGATATGTTTTTCTATATCCTTAGTGATTTAAATTTTAGTTCCAAGTGATGAGATACCCTTTTTATCTCTCATCAACTCATTTTCTGAATTTTGTAGTGATGCCGTTAGGCTGTCAAATTTTTGCAAGGGAACTTCTTAACCCAATTTTTAATCATTGGGATAAGCTTGTACTCCTTGAATATGTCATTCTATGAATATGTGTAAATAACCTCTGGTTGTTTTACACTTATTATTCACTTATATTTGGTGTATTAGTTTGTCACACATAATTATGTAATTGATTTATCCTTAATCCAAGGATACCGTCTTTGTATGGGACTTCGTCTCAATCTCTTTTCATTGAGGCATATTTTGTTTTATACAAAACCATCTTTTATACGGTGTATAAACCCCTTTGACTTTTACGTTTATTGAAAAGGAATCTTTCTTATATGAACCATTTACTAAACGAAAAAAGGGAATGTTTTTGTCGTACATATGAGGCGATAATGACTTGTCTGCCACCGTGACCATTATTTGAGTTTCGGCTTCCTCTACAAGCCATACCTTTTTTTAAAAGAAAATTAAATACCATGTTTTACTTTTGTTTTGTTTTGGTACAGAAAATGGTTTTCATAATGTTTTTATATCAATGTGTTGTATTGATATCTTGTGATTGAAAGGTGGAAATGTTATGTTTCCTTTATGCATGTTTTATGTGATACGATTATGCTGTGGTTATTGGGCGTTATTATGAAGACGGGTGGTTCTGTGATAAACTAAGGGTGGGTGATCCTGATGTAGCTCTCCAATGGATTGGGTAACACGAAGGAGTGAAACGTTACGGTTTCTCCGAAGAGATTTAGGGAATATACTTTGATGGGCATTCCAAACGTAACCAAGAGGGTTACTCCCTACGTAATAATGTTATGAATGCCTCAAGTTAAGTTTATGTATTATGATTTCTATGATTTATTCATGATTTGATGAGATATGTTAAAGTTCTTATGTTTTATGGGTAAAGTATGATTTCATTCTTATGTATATATGTACCCATGTTTCCTTTCCATATTATTATATCCCTTACTGAGCTTTTTATGCTCATCCCACGTTTTTGAAATGTTTTTCATAGGTCAAAGGAAGGGTACATGATATGATTATAGTGTAAAGGAAGTGTCAAGAATGAATCCATTCTTCATTTTTAAATATGATTCCGTTGATGGGAAAAAATGAATACTATCTTTTATGTAACCACTTTCTTTAAATGTGGAATGTAATGCATGTTTTATGATCTAATTATCTAAAACTCTAAACCTGAAAAGATCCTCATTGTGTAATATTGTAATAACCCAAGATTAAGTAAGGTTTAAGGTCAGGGCCTTACATGAATGATACAAAAAAAATTAAATTTATAATTAAAAATTTCACAACTCTACTCAATTATACACAAAAGGGACCCCACCTCCCCTCTCACCCTCTCACCCTCTCAAACGACGATGAGCTCATTGATTCCCCTCATATGAGCTTACCTGATCCTATATTGGTTCCAATATTATTCTCTTACTTTTTTCATATGGATTTTAGTTAAGTAGTAAATTAATTCCCTCGACACTTTTATTCAATGATTTCATCTTTATTTATTCTTTTCATCTTAGCTTACGTCAGGTTTTGGTCAATCTATAGTCTATTGAGGATAACCAAATTTTATGATTTAAATAAATCAATTGTTTTTCATGATCATTTGAAATTACTTGAAATCTTTTGAGGTATACTTTGTCCTTGAATATCAAAATATATGATTTTAAAGTTTCCCCCCACCCCCTATAATTTCTATTTTTTATATATGTCTACTGATTAATGTTATAATTATTATTTTTTCATACATGATGAATGAATTATTATTTTTAAGATAATAAAATTTGTAAAACAATAATTTTAATTAGTTTTTATATATTTTTTTATACTCTTCTTATTTTACATATAATTTTTATAACTTCATTATTCATCACTGTACACCATATGGTTGAAAAAACATTATTGGCCAGTGTGATTAAATTATTTGGTTTTAATTATTTTTTCAATATTAAAATTTATTACTCAATAATATCATATGTGTTTTTAGAAAATTTAGGGATACATTAAATTACATGAACTAATAATGTGACTTATTAATGGTTATAATTCTGAATATAGTGTTTTCAAAAGGAATTTTAATCATATGGTGATGATACACATATATATGAGTATATGTATATATAAATTTGAATGTGTAAAAATTGAAATGAGAAAATATGAATTTCTGAAATAAAATAAATATATGAATGTTTAAATTTTTATGGTTATAATGAAATGTAATTTTATAAACTAAAAAAAGGTCAATAAAACCATCATTCATTGAAATTTTAAATCGATTTTAAACATAATTTTTTATATTCCTTGGTGGAATTATTTCCATGGAATATTACATTTAATAAATGGTGGTTTGATTTTTTAAAACAATTATAATATAAATATTTATAATAGATTAGTTATGTATTCTTGTTATAAAATGATACACAATGTTTTTTTAAAGAAACTATTTAAAGGGGTATGTGGATTTTTTATTAATGTAATGGAGTTTTATGGGTTGATGAATGGTCATTGATTTTATGAATTTTGATTTTTATAAATTGTGAAATGAACATGAGAGCCTAGGAAACTACGGCGGAACAAAAATATTATTTAAATATTTTATTTAAACTACAATACTAATTATATTAAACATATATAATTTACATGGTGTTGTAAGATAGATAATATCATACTACTATGTAAATGTATGAACCACATAACAGATAAATTGGCAATTGTGTAATCGGATGGGGAACACTATATTTTTAGAACATTGAATGATATCCTTAGTGGACTGTGAGAACACATGTATTGACCATTATATTAAATATTCTTTTGAAGACATAGGGTTTCAAATATCAATAGATGACTAAATTACTCCCATAGTTCATGTTTATAGAATAGTTAATTTTGGATATTTATATATCAATCTAAAATAGAAAATAGTGATGAATTTATTATAATTCCAATATATTTATTGTGTTATCAGAATGTTTCTATATATATTTTTCAATGCATGTATTTATACTATAGATTGGAATATTTTTTACAAATTTTTACTTTAGAATTGAATGTAAAATGGGTTCTTCGTAAATGAGTCTTAGGTCAGGTAAATAACTTAAATTTAATCATTATCAGATTATGTGGTGAATGATATTTATTAATATTAATATTGTTCTCATAGCATTTTTCAAATGTTGGAAAATGTATTTTCTATTTTTATATTCATAATAGCTCGAATATAGAAAATTTTTTAAATGGTAATCATTTGGTGATGTTTCTGTGGCCTATTTGGAATTTTTATTCTCCAAAATATATTTTTATATATTTTTATGATCCATGGATGTCTTTTGAATTCATAGTTTGTGGTTTGGAATGAACATATAATAAAAATAACTTACAATGTCCATATTTATGTAAAGTTTCTAGTGAATTATAAATTTATTTTATTCGTGTCATTATTAAAATATTATTATATTTGATTCCAATGGAGCTTTTCACCTACATGGGATGACTGTGAATTAACCACTAGTATGTCATGAGACAGATTTGGTGTCTAATGGGGGGATGATCTTGGTTGTTTCCTGATAAAATTTCATTTGGACGATTTTCTTAATAATTCATTGGTTATTTATCTTCTTTTTTTTAAAAAAATAATTGAAGGTTTTATTTAGAATCATTAGTGAATGAGAGGTAATACAAAGATGGTTGATTGAACACTACCAAATGTGATAAAATATGAGATACCATGTTATGATAGGATTTGAATTTTTATTCTATGTTTTATATTTTACTCTTTCTTATAAATTTTAGTTTTTATTGATCATGTTGATTTAATTTAAATCATATTTATCATTTTAGTGAAGAAAATTGGTTTTTAACTAGCATCACCTAGTGATAATGAATGGCATAATACCCCTTTTAAATCCCATGTTCTAGGTTTGATATGAATTATAATGGGGGATACATGATTGGAACAAGGATTCCAAGTAATTAAAAACTGATATAACATAAATATATTTTATTGTAATTTGAACTTATCAATTGAGTTTACTGGGTATTTGAGAAAATGTTAATAAAAATAAAATCAAATATGGTTAGGATACATTAAAATTAACTAATTTTTATTATAATAAAAAATTATTTTTTAATTTAATACTGGGTGTTTTAAAATTAGAAAAGTGGGATTTAGGATGGGAAAAATATTTTCATGACAATATTTGAATTTTTGGAATAGGAGATTAATGATTAATTAAAATGGGTTTTATGTATAAAAGTTAATAAATGATTTTTAATGTATCTTTTGGAATTTTAGAATGGTTTCATAGTAATATTTTAAGATGGTAAATTTGTAATAGTTTTTTTGAAATTATTTTGAATACTGAAATACATGGTAAAAATTTAGTATGTTGGAATTTTAACTTATAATTGTTTTAGAAATTTAATTTTTTTATTTGATGTAAATATTATTATTAATTGATAATTGTTTTTCATAAAATTTGACTATAATTTTAGATGAATTAAAAAGAAATATGTGTTTTTTAAATCACAAATATTTCCAGTTAAAGACATTAATACACTAAAATGTGATTTAAAGAGATGTTTTTTATTTCAATAGTGGAAATCATGCTATTAGAATGATAAAAATATGGTCATCCATTTTTTTGGTTTATTTTATTTCTTATCTAGTTATTTTGATTCACCCATTTCAGTTATATTTATTCATGGGAGTGATTTGGATAAATGATATGCCTCCATTAATGTAATTGATTATTCTTTAGTTTTTTTAAATTATTTAATATATGCTTGATATGAAGCTCTCATTCTTTGTCGAGATTTGGAAACAATAACTTACATTTTTTTAGGTCTGTTCTTAGTTCACGTAGTGCCATATTTTCTTTCTTAGGTATCATATCTTTTTCATAAAAAATTTTATAATTCATTCATGTATTAATTATTAATTGATATAAAGTATTCATCTAAAGGTTTTATTTGTTTATGGATATAGTGAGATATCATTTGGGTTCGTTCAGAATGGGGTATATCTTGAGTGAGTTTCCATCACGATTATAAACCACATTGGAGATAGATGTCAATGACAATATACATGAATGAGATGCATATTATCATGCCTATTATGGATGATAAAAAAACATATATATATATATATTATATGATATTATATACATTTTGTATTTAATATATTCATTTGATGAATGCATTTTTTATTAATTTAGTGCACGAATAATATATATATATATATTTTATATGATACATATTTATATTATAAATTTATATTGGATGTATTATTTATCATTAACAATCTAAAAATATGACACCCTGATATTTAGTGAATAGTGTTTTTGAACAAATTAACTCTTTTCAATATTTTTCATTTTATATAACACTAAATATATAATTTTTTAATAAAAAAGTACTAGGATTTTTTTGTGATATACGTGCCACTATGTTAGGTTTTCTATACATGACAAACTTATATTAGACTGAGGAGAACAAAAAAATATGTTTCACTTGTGTCAAAGAGACTGATGAGTTCATTAGATAGATTTGTTTATAAGAAATATTGAGGGTTATAAAAATAGAATATAATATTAGTATTGTAATTAATGTATTATTATAGTTACCACCTAGTCATTGGAATGGAAATTTAAAATAATATTAAATAAGTTTTGAAAATATTTTTAAACATGTATATAAAATTATTCATTTGGGTATGAATCATCTAAAAATTAATGTAAGAACTATTTTGGACTAAAGAAATTCATTTCATAAGAAAACTATATTTCTATGTTAAACGATTTTTTGTCCAAATTATTTATACTAACCTCTATTTATATATTTTTATTATAAAGAATAACTTTAAAATACTTAGTAAAAAATTTTTCATTCATCCAATATATTTGATAAGAATGAGAAAAGATTACATCCAATTTTATAAATAAATATTATATATTTCAACTGGTTAATTTTACTACTTTTTATTAGTGAACACATTTTTAATCATATTTTTGAAATGTTTATAGTTTTTATATAAATAAATAAATATCATTTTTACTATTTTAATAACATGATTTTTATTGGGTGACTTATTGTTATGTTTATTGGATATTTCATGTTTTGATGAATATTGGAAAATACTGAATTTTATTTTAAAACTTTTTTTCCCTAAATCTTATTTATATAGATAAAATATTTTTTTAATTTTTTTTGATTATTTTTTCATAAGTGTTTACTTATATTTATCCAATTTTTGTCTTTTTATTCAATTTAAAATTGAAACTTGATATGAAAATTTTTAAATTTGTGGAATTTCTCACATTAAAAACTTGACATATCATCATGTTTGAATTTTTAATTTTAAACTGATTTATGGAACTTATATCATTAGAATAATGAAAAATTGATTCAAAATTTTTATTCATAAGTAAATCATTTATTAAAATTATCCGTTCTATTTTTTTTAAATTATTAATTGTGACTTTATTAATTTTTATTATCTAAGGCTAAAATAGGTTAATAAGGGGAAAAATAATATAAATACTTGGAAACTACTCTAATGTATGGTATCAACCATAAATGGTAACAAACATATATCTTTTATAGATAATGTTTTGTCATTATTTTGATTATTTATTTTGGGTTTTTATCTTGGGGGTGTTTGGTGTGAAAATTTGATGTTCTTGGTGGGTTATTGGGCAATATATAGTTGGAGAAATTTGTTCCAAAAATATTTCCCGACCAGATAAGTTTCTGAAGCCCTAGAAATATAGTTATTGAATGGTTGGGTCATGGGTTTTCAAGTCATGAACCTGGTTATGAGTAACTATTAACAACCTCAATGATTCACAAGGTTAAGGTGCACAATTTGGAAAACTATAGACTCATTCCCTGCAAACCATTTTTTTGTTTTAATTTACCAAAAACACTGATTTAAAATTCATTAAAACCCTATTTTATATCCCTAACCCCCCCCCCCCCACTCATTAATAATTAGTTTTCTGGGTGATTAAAGGGTACTACTTCAAATGTTAGGGATTTGTTCCAACATTATATAGGATTCAAAGCCTGTATTGATGATCTTCACACCTCCCAATAAGAGAATATCATCTAGCATGGTTTCATTTTTTATATGATTATTCTCCAATCATTTGAAGGAATTTTTTTCATATATATTTTTTGATCAAAAACTAGGTTTTAATATATCTAACCTATTTGGTAATAAATCATTGATACATATTAAGATATTAATATTTGATGTGTTCCTGGTCATTCTGTTTCAATTTTAGAATTTCATTTTTTGAGCATCCACAATGTCTTTCGATGTAGGTGTTTTATTATTCAAATGAAAATGTCTTGATTTCAATAATGTTTATTTAATTATTGAATTTTTATTGACTGTTTATCTATTTGAAATCTTTAATTGAATTAATTATTTTTTTTAAATAAGTTAATTTACAGATTTTGTAATCGATTGATTAATGGAGTTATGGAATTGAAATATTAATGGAGAGTGTAACATGAAAATTTATATAGATTTATTAGTTGAGAACTTATTAATGGGATAATTAAAAAATTTTATTCTATTCATTAATTGTGGAAAAAATTAATGGGGTATCGGGATTGTTAAATTAGATTGATTAATGGATTAATTAATTGATGGGTTATATGGTTACATGATGATTAATAGATTAATGGTATTAGTTCCATCATTTTTGTTATAATAAAATAGAAGAACCATGTTTGTTGTTATAATTTTAATCATATTAAGTCATTTTAATTGTTTATAATAATGGTTGGTGTTGATTAATCTTGAATGATGATAAATATGTGTGGATAAGTGATATACGATTGTGGGATATATTCTAATGCTCGAAATACCCATATATGATGAACACGTAGTTGGACAACAACTGGTTCTCCAAATAGCCATATGTGTTAATTTCATGTGGTCTGGGGATAGAGACTCCAAATATTCATATGAGATAGAGAGAATGGGATAGGACTTATGGTCCCCAAGACCCATGTTAGAGTAAGCTGTAGGACATGGAATATGGCACGAAATCACCTCAATGTGTTAGACATGGTGTTCTATTCCCATGAGGTTTCATTTGGTTATTGTTCAAATTCACTATTACATGATTTAATAAGAAATGATAAACTATGATCTTGGTATTGTGATATATTATATCCCTTGGGGATAGTTCAGATTCGAGAAATAAAAGAATGAGGTATTGGTGGATTGGTTTCCCTTGGAATCATGTGGTTTTATGTGTTTAATTTAATAATAATAAAATGTGAAAACTATTTACATTATGTACTATAATTTATTCATTATAAAATTTCATGTACTTTTATTGGCGTGATATTTTTTTATACATTATTGGTGGTGGGAAATAATGTTTTACTGAAACCATAAATAGTCTCCCTAATTGGTACATGAATAGACTTCATTTTCATTGATAGGATAAGGGAAAGGACCTAAGTTTGATGGGAGCGTTAGTATATAGTATGGATGAGGGAACAAAACATGGCATAGGTTCCCAATTGAGAGTTATTGGGGACATTAGTTTGGGTATTACATTTCACATTGGACATGTACCTAGAATGACATAACTAATTCTTTATTTTTGGAAGTTGTATTCCAATTATTGTTAATTTTATGTCATTGGTATTATTCATTCTATGGTTATATCATTTGTTTATAGTTTTTTGTTTTGCTTTGTTATTACTCTGGTGAAGATTGTATAGTATCCCCGTGATCAATATTAGACACTTGCTACTAGTCGAAAGCCTCTTTCATATTGGGAGGTGCCCCCTGAGGAATTTCAAATTTCTAAATTGAGGAATCGATGTGGGGAAACCATTATGGGATGTTAAATAGTGGTATTAGAGCCTAGTTTTATTTTCTATTTCATTGGATCACTATTGGGGAAAGGTATAAAAGATTATTTGATGATTTGGGCATTAGACATGAGATCATGAATGGGAGTAGTTACCACATGTATGAGGGAAAATACAAGTACCTAGTGTGGAATTATGTTATTGTTGTATATTATTATAGTTGGATGTTATTTCACATTGTGTGATTAATATATTGTTTGATGTGAATTTTGATTCTGAGATTTTTCATCGATTTTTCTTATGCATTGGTAAATAATGAGAATTGATTATGCATGAATCATTTTAGGAACTCAAGAATTGTTTTCACATGAATCCTTTTAGGGACACATAGGAAATCATGTTTGGGTAATTTTTTGAAATTCAAATTCATTTCCATTATTTTGTAATTGAGATGTAAATGGATCTTAATATAAAAATTAATGTTTTTATATGTATTAAAATGTGAAAAAATTAGGTTATCATGAAGAACATGAAAATGAGAATTTTTTACCCAATGTTAACCATTATCTTGATGTATGATATTTAAGGGTATTTTTAACTCCTCGGTTTTGAAATTGGGGAATGGTTTGGTGGAATGAATTGTAATGGATTATTTTGAATCCATCATTCATAAATATGTAAATGATGTGTTATGTGTCCTAAGTCATGCTTTTAGAATTGTATAGATATTACACAAAGACGATTCTTGGATAGGGTATTACATGAGGATATGGTAGGAAATGATACTCCAGTACATGAACAATAGACACTATTAGTGCCAGGTGAGGATGTGAGATAGTAATTCCAAGAGAACATTACTCGTATGTGTTGTTCATCTAATGAGACCCCGGATGGGTTTTGAATAAGACATCATATCTATATTTTGATTTTCAATTATAAGACATAATTTAATTCACCATATATGGTGGACCTATGGAATTAGTTCTATGTATTTAGTTTATAAAGAAAATTCATGTTCATTTGGAGACTCTTGTTGAGAAGAGGGTATTTTTGGATGCATATATGTTAGAAGGATCAGGGAAGATCTAGTGGGATGTTCAGTATTGGACTAGTAATAGTGAGGGAATGATAAGGAAGGTCTTTTTGGATAATATCCTGAAGCACTTTCATTCAGATACTCTGATATTGTAGAATGCAGTTCAGTTCATGTGATTGACACAGGGGATAATATCTTTGATGTATAATGTTAGTCACTTTACAGACATGTAGTGCACCATAAGCATGAGATGAGACAGTTATAGAGAGTTGTCTCCTAGATGAACATACATTTGAGATTAATCCCCTTATAAAAATTATTTGGATAAATTAATTTGATGATGTATTGGATCAATCTCTCATTGATTTTGGGAACCTAAAAGACGATTAAAGTAGATTATTGTTGGTTTGTGCTAGATGATCATGAGGCACATATTTTGAGTGTAGGAATAATTTAACTATGAATGTTGGATAGAGAATAGGAAAGATGAGTTTTTAGGGGAAGGATTATTTTCCCAACAAATTACCCAAGTGTTTTTTCAACAGTGATGTATGTTGAGGCACTATCGTAGACAATAACCCAGACCACTGGTAGACTACTGATCTTTCATAAGGTTTGTACATCTATAGATGTTCTTCAAGAACCTGGAAATATATGTATTGATTGAGTAATTACACATAACCAATGTCTAGGTAGTGTATCATCTGTACTATATTAGTCTTGCTTCTAGAGTTCTTCTGGGAAATAGCGCAAGTATCAACTGAGTGGTATAGCTATGTGGGCTCACACAGCCTCAAAATAATGCATAGTCAGATATTTAGGTGTCTTTTGGCCATTACAAGTTAATATCAAGGCTAATACTCCAATATATAGAGGTATTATTCTTACATATTCTTCTCTAGCTAGTTATTAATTTGATACTGGTTCATATCATTTTATTTTATAAGAATAACGTCTGAATGGTTTCATCCAAGTGGGGCGTGTTTGTGAGAGGGGTCATGAGGATATATAAACCATTGGGAGTGCATTTAAGAGTCATCTGTTAGTGGAAAGGGTGTTCTATAAATGTTTGGGAGTATCATTTTCTAAATGATATTTATATTTTGGATAACATTGGATTGGAACTATTTATTGGTTTGAAGTAGTTTGTAGAATACTGAACCAAAATATATATCCACCAAGAGAATTAATTTTAGGTCTGGCGATGGAGAAAATTTTATTCATTATGTAGAGTGGGATATTAAGGTGGGTTTTGTCGTGCTAGTTCTCCAAAAAAGGGGGGCCTTACAACCCATGTTTCAAGTTTGTTAATAGATGAATTAGGTCTGAAGCATGATTTATCTCCATGTGTAGAATACTAGTTTCTTGATGAATTTACTAAAGAATCCTTTAGGATTCCACATAAGAGAGATGTGTAATTTAGAATTTATATTATTCTAGGAGCTAAGCCAATTTCTAATCCACCATATTTAATAGAACCAACATTTCATCAATATATCAAGAATCTGTTGGAAGAGCTGATGGATAAAGGGATTTATCTATCTGAGTAGGTCATGATTTTGTTCTATAGTCTTGTTTCCTAGGAAGGCAGGTGGGACTCTACACTTATGTTTGGATTACTAAAAGTTGAACAAGATGACTATGAAGAACTAGTATCCTCTTAGGCATATCAATGATACAGTTGAGTTGATAATGGGGGCTTGTGTTCTCTCTGAGATTGACCAATGAATAGGGTATCATCCCATGAGATTTTAATATTATGATATGTGGAAAAATGATTTCAGAATTAGGATTTAATATTTTTGAGTTCACCATGATTCCATTTAGAATAATGAATGCAGTAAAAGTGTTTATGGATTTGATAAATTTATTTTTTTTATCTGTACTAGGATCAGTTATTAGTTGGGTGTGTGGATGAAATCATGGTGTACACCTAGACTCATGAAGATAATTCCCAACCTTTTGAAATCATAATCAGTAAGCTAATATATAATCATCTATATTCCAATCTATCATATTTCTTATTCCTGGTTGAAGAGGTATTCTAAATGGGACACATCATCGATGAGGTTAGTGTGTATACGTGCCCATAGAATGTACATGTAGTTGTTTCTGGGGAAGAAACTAATAAATATTTTTGATATTATATAATTTATGGGATTAAATATTTTTATCACAGTTTCATGCATGAATTTTCCACATTACTGTCACTAGTATCAGGATTGAAAATATGGATATACTGTTTGAATGGTTAGAAGCATGTAATAATGCCTCCCGGTTTTTGAATTGTTAGATGATCAAAACACCAATCTAGATATTACCAAATTTATGAGTACATAATATGTTTTTTTGTGATAGTTATGGTATATGAATCAGATATTTATTGATTCTGAGAGATTGAGTTATGATTTATGGGTCTTGGAAATCAAGGCCAAATTAATGGAACTATACTACACCTGACCTCAAGTTGAAATGTTATTTACGATTTGATGTGTTGTAGACATTATATATTGGGTGAGATGTTTACTCTATCTACTAATCAGTAGAGAATAATTTATATCTTCTAGAAGAGTTACTTGATTCTGTTCTATTATATTGGGGTTTATTATATGTACTCATTTTACATTGAATAATCATATACACATGGATTGGGAAAAAGTGACTCAGATTATTTATTTATGATAGCTCAGACTATTGTAGTTCAGGATTCTATTTCATAGTGGAAATTGATGAAAGTACTGACTAAGATGAATGTTTTGGTTCAAGAGATCCTGGAGGAGATGAATTTTGTATAAGTTTCAGTGGAGTCCACTCTTTTGATCATTATTAGTGACCTGAAATATGAACATATATATGTCAGGAATAATTTTGTTGTTCATACAATAATTCATGAGGTGATTATTCTTGGATTTTGGGGTTAAAGTGGTTTGTGAATCATGGTGTGGAATAAAAAGTACCATGACCAATTATGGAAAAATTTCTGGATAGGAATTGAAAAGTAAATATAATTATTCGTGACACGATGCTATACCTATCAAAAAGTTAATGCCGAACATCAATGATCTGGTGGTCTACTATAGTTGTTTCCATTTGGTAATAATAGTATGATGGGGTTATTATGCACTTTGTGGTGGTTCTACTGAGGATGTCTTAGACGAATGAAGTAATTTGGATGATTTGTATTGATTTTTTAAATTATATCAAATCATACGTATAAAGGATACATTCTCTGTGGTACAGTTTATAGACCTATACATTTAAAAAATAGTTTTTCTCTATGGGGTGCTATATAGTACTATTATATATTGAAACTCACCCATTACATTATGATTATAAAAGGATTTTTAGAAGGTTATTGGGAATTAAGTGTTACTGTGTATAAAATTAAAAACACATAGATATGGGAAGTCATAACATACTATACAGGTTCCTATGATTATTTTCTTATCATTTATCCAAGACATTTGTGGGTATTGGAAGAATCCCCAACATACATAGGTAAACACAGTCTCCATGATGTTATTTAGGTAGTTGAAATATGTTAGTCTTATGATTTATTTTAATGGATATGTTATTGCATTTTTTTTCTTGGGGCTTGGTTTCTTAGTTTTTTCCACAAAATTGTTTGATCATAAAAAAGTATATTCACAGTTAGTCACTATGATTTGGTTATGTTTTTATGTTAAATTTTTTTTCATTAAACTATAAAACTGCAATAATATGAGGAACATTATCTTATTCCATGTTGATCTATACTATATTTCATGGAGGCAAGATAGTGAGTGTTCATGGGATCGAGTCTCATGCATCAGACTTCAGTATAGGTACAGCTGATTTAGAAGCATATGGGTAGGGCTCATAGAATACATATGTAATATTTTGATCAATCTATATAACCCCAAGAGAATATATATAGGGATCTTATTCCACTGGGTTTCACCAAGATTGGGTCACCATAGGATATAGAGATAGAGAATTCTAGCACCATAGTTCATTGGGACATTTCAAGTTGTGGTGGGAATCGGGTCAATGGCATACTTTTTGGCACTACCAGAGAGGTAAAGTTCCATGAATTATGTTTTTTTGTGTCACAACATCATTTGGTAGCACCGAGGCCCTTCTTAATTTATCAATGTGGAATATGATGAGTTTGAGACTAATGAATCCTTTGAGAAGCATCTGATACGTGTATTGGATCAAATCATAAATGTGTTCCAGAGGAATGACTGTGCCAATTGTTTGATTATTGTGGATTCATGGACATGTTCAAGAGAAATAATGGGTGATACGTGGATGTGTTAGATTATAATTCCATTCTCTTTTAATATGGATCATATAGATTCTTGGGAGTACATCTTGTGGACGAGGTATTATAAGGTGGGGATTTTTTAAGATCATGAACTATATAGGGGATGTATCAAGCTCATTTATAGGAACTCATTTATCCTTATTATGAGTATATTTGGGTTGGGATTTCTTTTGGTCTAGTTTTGGAGAAAATTTTATGTCATTTTAGGGGTATTTGGAAGTTCACGATAAGGGAATTTTTTTCCCAAACTGTGTACCCAAAACCATCAAACCATGTAGCCCTAAATATAGACTTATTTTTCATCTGGTTCATTATTTGCAAACCACGTTCCCACTTATGAGTAATCATGCCCCCCCCCCTTGAGGTGGAACACAATTATAGGGAACATTTTAGGAATCCTTGCGGCATTATCTTGAAAAATGATATTGTGGTTTTAATAATCATGGAAATTATATTTAAAATTTCATGAACCCCAATTTTATATCATTAAATACCCAAACGAGAACATAATAATAATTTCCATTTTTGGTGGATCACTAATGGATTCATAATGATTATGATATCCATTCATAATTATTCAAATCATTCTTTGAAGATGTGAACCCTTACTATTAAGTGAATCTCATACCATGTGGTTTCTTTTATCTATCTTGTATAATCACATCTTTTAAAGGTATTTATTCCTCTAATTGTTTTGTATCATCATATATGATTTAATATAACTTATATAATTGAACATGGATATATTATATGAATCTATATGTTGTTCTTCGATGTGTTCTTGATCATTTTGTTTAAATTTGGGGATTTCCATTCATGAAAGTCCATCAAAAAATATCAAGGTTTGGGGTATGCTATTCATAGAAAAACGTTTTGATTTAAATTATGAGTATATAATTATATAAATCATTTTATAGTTTAAAAATTGAAATTTATAAATTTAATTAATAGATTTTCTAATTTAATTAATTAACGGATTGTGGAATTAATTGATTTGTGGATTTATGGAATTGGACAATTAACCGATTGTGTAATTGGTCCATTATTTTGGATTATTTAATTGATGAATTAATTAGTGGGAATTGGGATTTTAAAATTTGATTAATTAATTAGTGAATAAATAAAGGGTACATTAGGATTGTGAAACATGATTTATTAATAGGTGAATTAATTTATGGGCTATATGATTAAATTTGGATAAATGTATTAATGGTATTTTATACAACTTATTCCAGATGAATAAATTAAAGATCCATGTTTGGTTTGATAAATGTAATGGAATTACATGATTTTAAATTTTCATTAAATGGTTTAATGTTGATAAACCATAAATAATGATATATATATATGTGTGTGTGTGTGTGTGTGTGAGAGAGAGAGAGAGAGAGAGTTTATGTGATGTATTAGTGTGGGACACAAACTAATGAACCAAATAAAACAATGTGATGAATGAATTGTGGGATAATGAATGATGCTTCATATACCCAGGTTTGATAATTGTGCGGGGGTAGGGATTATGGTTCTGATTTCTGATATTATATTGTGAAGATATAATAGGGATTTTGGCCCCAAATTTCCATGTGAAAATGTGGATTCTTGTATGGTCTAATGTTCCAAATACCTATGGGGTGATAGAAATTATGATCTTTGCACATGAGTTTTCATTGAATTATGGTTCAAATTGGTTGTTACATGGTTTGACATTAAATGATAAATGATGGTCTTCTTATTCTTATATGTGATATCTATGTGGTATAGTAAAGACTATAACATGACTTTGAGCATTTATTGAGTGTTCTTATGTCCCCAAGAACCCATGTATTTATGTGGATAATTAAATAATGATAAAATGTGATAAATGTTTACTTTATGAATAGTAACATATTATTTAGAAAAATGAATATGATTTTATTAGAGATATATTTTTTTAGATGAAGTTGGTGGTGACCTTTTTATTTGTACTCATACCCTACTCATGCTCCTAGATCAGTACCTAAATAAACCTCATGTTTTAATGAAATGATAATGGAAAATGTCATATGTACGATTGATGAATCTAGATGGAAAAAAGTTGATGGAACCAAAATTGGTGTTGGGATCCACTAGGGAGTTCCCTATTTATTTATTTTTGTTTATATATTGGGACCTACACATGTACATTGGAAAATATATCTACTAAATTAGTTTTGGATATTGTATTCTAGTTTATAGTAATCATGTGATATTGAAATTATTGTATTTGTGGTTATACCATTTTTCTAGTTTTTTCTATTTTTTTGTGGTATTACTCTTATAAATAGGTTATACTCTCCCAATGATCAATATTAGAACATCGCTGCTTGTCGGCAACATCAGGTGTCTAATGAGGCACACCTGAGTTCATGTGACCCATTGGCTCCTGGAATCGGTGTGTGGAAAATAGGTTGGGAAATATCACATAACACATGAAAAAATTTTGCTGGATGAATTTAATTCAAACATTAACACATGAGGTTCAAAATTAAATTATTTAATGGTATCATGTTCATGAAAATGAGTTAGATAGTAATATAATCAGAGAGATTGAAAATTTTTTCACAATATTAATTTTAATAAGTATAATATTTTAATATGGAGTTAAATTGAATACATACAATACTATTGTTTCTGATTCTTTTAGTCAATGAACTACTGTCACCACCCATCCCCGGGGCCCGTGCCGTTACTACCCCAAGCCCGCCTTCCATAGGCCAGGGGATAGCGACTAGCAACAAAGGCATAAATCCCGATAAAAGGGAAGGCATTGCCTTTATATAAGTAAAAAAGCACCACAGAGAACACAAGATGAAGTAAACACTAAGTAAACTGAGTAAAAAAGTAAGTGATGGAATGTAAATGGGCCAGTATACAAACCCAACTGAAAGTATAGTACAACTGAGAAAATAAAGTACAATAGTTGAAAAGTAGAGCAGCAACCTCCAATACATCCTCCAGAACTCCCACCTGAAGGGTGAGTACAGATAGTCTCGTCGGCTCCTCGAGACTGGCCATCCACTCCGTGTATGTCCCTCCTGATAGTCCACCTCCGAGTACCGTCTTGCTCCACAAGCCTCATCCATGATCAACGATGTCCGTCGTCTGCATCCAACACAATGTAGTGTGGGCATAGCCCATGTAGGGGTGAGTATACGATACTCAGTAGGGACCCCGAGACTCTCGAAGGTCTCCCAGAATCCACGAAGGATAAACCACAATGGAAAAAATACTATAACGAAGTATCAACCAACTCTACTTAGGTATATTCCCATACATATACCTAAGTCATCAATTCCAGTTCTGCTTCAACTCACGAGCCCATACAGGAAAGGACAACCCAATCCACACAGGAAAGCACAACCCAATCCACACAGGTTATCAAGTCAATCATATCGAAGATAATGATTGAAAGTCAAGACTCGGATCACATAGGAATACTACTCACGAAGAGAGGTAGAGATGATTGATGTATCCTCTTAATCATCTCCTCTACCGAACCCACGTAGGATCCAAGTACAGATGTCATCAATGCTAGACCCACGTAGGATCCAAGTACAGTAACCATCGATGTCGAACCCACGTAGGATCCAAGTATAGTCATCATCGCTGTCGAACCCACCGAGGATCCAAGTACAGTCGTCCTTGCTGCCGAACCTACGTAGGATCCAAGTACAGCCGTCATCGTCATCGCTGTCGCAGCCAGCTCTAGGGTTCTGGTACACAGCACGATCAATTCTGGGAGGGTCCGCTCCACGATCCAAGGGGTCGATACATCAACTGTCACACTGTCCAGATTTGATGTATCACAAAGTTCTGTCTCATCAATATGAACTTAATGCGACAGACGGTGCGTCAATCAGATGCCCGGTCTGAGAGATATTGGCTTTTTCGTCTTAGGGGCCCGGTTGGTTTTTAAGATAAAACCAACCCGACCGTACTCCAACTACGTACAAACCTCAAGAATAGTATGCAATAATAACCGTCTAACTAATATGAATCCAACAAAGTCAATGGAACGTCAATCGGACGTCTGTAGCTCAAGTTATAAGTGTTTCCGCTCCAAGGCCCGGTTGGTTTCATGTTCGAACCAACTCGGCCATACCCAAAGTTCATAGAAACCTTGAGTGTAATATACTGAAACGACCATCTTGATCCAATTATCCTAACGCAACTGACGGTGCATCGATCAGTGGTCCGTAGCCCAAGATATGGCCATTTGAACGAATCTGTCCAAAAATAGGGGGTTTGGGCCCTGTCTGACCCGACCCAATACCCCCTAGGTCAGCCTGAATCGGTTCGACCCGACCCTCGTCTGGGACCAACGCAATTGGGCACGGCGCGGCCCGGCAGGCGCGGCCTGGCCCGGCGCGGGCGGCCCGGCCTGTGCGGCCTGCAGCCCTGCTCGGAAGCCAGTCGCGGTTCGGCTCAGCTCTTGACCGAGCGTAGTGCGAGGGGGGGGGGGGGGCTGCCCACCTAATTTCCATAACTGCCGGCCATTAAGGTTGGACTTTTTTAACCATGGGACACTTCGGGTCCCGCCTCTAGGTGGCGCCGGCAGTCGGCATCCCGTTTGGAAAACCGGCGCGGCCTTAGGCCGCAGCTTCTGCCCGACCGGCGCGCCGCGCTAGCCCCGCGCCCCTCTGCCGCAGCCCGCCCCAGCCACGATCCCTTGGTGCTCAGTGTGTCACAATGACGTTGCGCCCCTCCGTCGTGGCCCACTTCTGGATGTGGCCTCCGTCTGTATCACCAGCGCGGCGTGACAGCGCCCCGCACCTCCGCCGCGGCACGCTCCGGTTGCGGTCCTTTTCATACTCGCGCGGTGCACCGGCACCACGCCGCCTTCGTCACTAGATCAACGAGGATCAACAAATTGAAGGCGAGGAGGATCAGTCGTGTTTGTGATGTCCGATCTCCTCTCATTATGTGGATAACAAGCGGCCAATTTAATTAACGAAGAACGTTAAATTAATCATGAACGTAAATAAACCCTACCTCAACACAAGTTGTTGAATGATGAGCATTGTGGAAAACGGCATCGCAGGGTGAGGTTCTGTAAACGTCGATGGAGAGCGTCCAAGGAGGAAACTGTGTCTCCCATCCTTTGTCTCGGAGAGAAGATTATGTGGAGTGACTTCATTGGTGAGTTTCTCCATCGGTGCCTCCTCCTTTTTCATGGAGGAAGAAGAGGACAGAAGAAACCGGGTTGCCGAGACGATGATCCATGACGAAGTGCTGTCATTCTCCGTTGAGGATGAAGTTCTTCAAGAGAATAGAGCTCTCCCAAATTCTCACCCAACAAGCCAACCCAATAAAATAACAATCCTCTTATTTTATTATTTCAAGCCATGCATATAAAATTACAAAAATTCAAAATTGAATTCACTTAATTAATTAAACCATGAGTTGTCTAATTAGTTAAGTGATATGGTGGCATTATTAATGTGGAAGAGGAAGAGCCACAAAATTAAATACAAGGGAGGTTTAAAGGGAGTTTAAGGGGTTATGGGGAATGTGAAAAGATGGGGGCTCACGTGGGCCCCACCTCACCTTTATTCTCTCAAGAGTAGTTGGTAACTAGTAGGTCCCACGCCAACCCCCATACTTATGATATAACAACTTAGTAAAATAAATAAAATTGTAACATAATTTTATTTTTACTTTTCATTTAATCAACATTTTTTATAACTCCTCCCAAGCAAATGCACCGTCAGTAAAGGTCCTCTTAAGAAAAAACTGGAGCTGTGAGTTCATTGGTGCCCTCAGATTTCAATTCCATTCACCAGTTCAAAAGATAGAGAAACCCACTCATTCGTTCACGGAACGTACCCGAGCTAAACTTCGGAAATTGATTATGGGCACACCGGGGCTCGGAATCAGGTGACGTCAGAAACTGTGTACTCATAAAATCCCAAAAAATTTATGAAAAAACCTTCCTTGAAATTTATGTATCTTTACATTACTCCAACCTTAGAGATTTACGTCCTCGTAAAGATACATCATAAACTAGGGAAACAAATGAGGGTATTGTGGATGCATCTGAGCCTCCTGCTCCCAAGTGCTCTCCTGGAGGTTCCGGTGTTTCCACCTGATGCACACTAGAGGAATCGACTATCCATGTAGGACGTGCTCTTGTCAATCCCCAATCTCCACCGGGATCTCCGCAAAAGTCACCCCATCATCGATGTCCATCTCCCCATGGTTGATGATATGTGTCGGGTTGTGCATGTATCTCCTCAACTAAGATACGTGGAAGACGTCGTGCACTTGGTGCAACTGAGGTGGACGATCCTGTCGATAAGCCACCTCACCTATCCTGTTGAGAACCTGGAATGGTCCGATGAAGCATGAAGATAACTTGCCACCCCGACCAAATCTCTGTAATCCACGCTGAGGTGAGACCCGTAAGAAAACATGGTCTCCATCCTCGATCTATAGTGGTACCCGCCTCCTGTCAGCCTAGGACTTCTATAGGCTCTGAGAAGTCCTCATCTACTCCTGGATGATCTGCACCTTCTCTGTCGTGGCCTAGACCATCTCTGGTCAAACAAGTGCTGACTCCCAATGGTATGTCCAATACAGAGGTGATTTGCAAGTTCGGTCATATAATGCCTCATATGGTTCCATCCCAGTGGTGGAGTGGTAGCTGTTGTTGTACACAAACTCCACCAAAGGTAGGTGATCCTTCCAAAATTTGAGGACACGTGCATAGAGAATGTCCTTGAGAGTCTGAATGGTCCCCTCCGTCTGACCATCTGTTTGAGGGTGAAAGGTGGTTCCCAGGCATAGCTGCATCCCAAATGCCTCCTACAACCCGTTCTAAAGCTGGGAAGTAAATCGAGCATCTCGATCAGAGAGGATAGATGATGGTACACGATTAAGCCATACGATCTCCTGAATATAGAGATGTCCCATTCTCTCCCCTGAGCCCTACTCTCTTATAGGTAAGAAGTGGGCCGACTTGTTGAGTCGGTTGACAATCACCCAAATGGAGTTGTGTCCTATGGAAGTACATGGAAGTACCATCAAGAAATACATGGATATCATATCCCACTTCCACTTTGAGACCTCTAAGAGTTGTACCAATCCTACTAGTACATGGTGCTCCTCCTTCACCTACTAATATGTGAGGCATCGAGAAACGAACTCTGCCATAGCCTTCTTCAATCCCAGGCACCAGTGCTATCATCTGAGATCCTGGTACATCTTTGCTACTATTGGATGTACTGCTAATGGGGAAGTGTGACAACTCTCTCAGCACCTCCTCATGTAACGCAACTTGTACCATCATACGTCCCTTGAAAAGAATGATGTGCTCTCCTCCTACAGAAAATCCAGCAGGTGAATGTCCTGAGGATATCTATTCATGTCACGTCTCATAGTCAATGTCCCCTCGTCGTGCCTCTCTAACCCGCTAATGTAGTGGAGGAGTGATTGTGAGCGACTGAAGAATGTTTTTCCCATCTATATCCATGAAGGATATCTACAACATGGCTAGCTGCTCCATCGCCTCTCTAAGTAGTTGGATGCCTGAACTCCTGCTGAGAGCATCGGCTACTACATTCCCCTTCTCAGGGGTATAGACTATCTCAATGTCATAGTCCTGGAGGAACTCGAGCCATCTCCGCTGTCTCAGGTTCATGTCCTTCAATGAGAAGATATACCTGAGACTCTGGTGGTCAGAGTAGACTGTAAAGCACTCGTCCATCAGATAGTTCTGCCACATCTTCAAGGCGAAGACCACTCCTGCTAACTCTATGTTATGGGTAGCGTAGTTCTTCTCGTTATGCCTCAACTTTCATGATTCGTAAGAGATCACTGCCTGATCCTACAACAGGACACACCCGAGTCTGGTCCCTGATGCGTCAGAGTAAACTACGTACCCTACTCCCTCCTCTAGTAGCCTCAAGATGGGTGCACTAGTCAATCTATATCTCAGCTTCAGGAAACTATGCAGACATCTATCTGGACACATGAATTTTTTCCCCTTCTACTTCAAAGCTGAGAGGGGTGCTGCAACTCTATAGAAATATGGCACAAATCTCCAACAGTACCCAACCAGTCCTAGGAAACTCCGCACCTCTTTCACGCTCCTGGGTGGCTCCCAAGCTAGCACTTCCTCGATCATTGCAGGATCCACTGCAACTCCCGCCTCAGATATAATGAGCCCTAGGAAGTAGACCTCACGAATACAGAGCTTGAACATCGAAAGTTTTCCATAAATATGGTGCTCTCGGAGTTTATCCAGTACTACCCATAAGTTGTGGGAGTGATCCTACTCAGTAGTCAATTAAATAAATATGTTGTCGATGAAGACCATGACAAATCGATCATGGTAAGGCTGGAAGATCCTGTTCATGAGACTCATGAACACTTCTGTAGCATTGGTTATGCTGAAAGGCATAACCAAGAACTCATATTGCCCATACCAACACCTGAAGGCAATCTTCTGCACATCCTCATCTCGAACTCTGAGCCGATGATAGCCTGACCTAAGGTTTATCTTCAAGAACCATCGTGCTCCCTTGAGCTGATCGAAGACGTCGTCAATCCACGGAAGTGGATACTTTTTCTTCATGGTCACCTGGTTCAGGCGATGGTAGTCGATACATAGTCGAAATCACCAGTCCACCTTCTTGGAGAACAATATCGTGGAAGCCCAGGGTGAAACACTGGGATGGGTGAATCCCTTGCCCTGTAAGTCCTCCAGTTCTACCCATAGCTCTCGAAGCTCATCAGGAGCCATACAATATGCTGGAGTGGATATCAGGGCTATAATGGGGTACAGGTCAATATATAAGTCTACCTCTCTGCGAGGAGGTATTCCTAGTACGTCGTTAGGAAAAAACATCTGCATACTGATCCGCCACAATAGGAAATCTCAGACTCCGCACATCAACTGATCCTAGGATGAGACTAGCCAACTGATTAGTGATCGGTTGTCCTCTCCTCTTCGTGAGTCCATCCTGCGCTGCAAAGGCTCCCTTCTCACTAGTGAAGGTGAACTTTCTCCCATCAGTGTGGACACACTACACCTTGCGCCTCATATAGTCGATCTGAGCATGGACCTTAGACAACCAATCCATGCCCAAGATGACATTGTAAGGCCTAGATGCCG
Source organism: Viscum album (assembly GCA_963277665.1). Taxonomy (NCBI): domain Eukaryota; kingdom Viridiplantae; phylum Streptophyta; class Magnoliopsida; order Santalales; family Viscaceae; genus Viscum; species Viscum album. The sequence continues at coordinate 1,033,899,287 of OY728150.1, forward strand.
CTACAAGAAGATCCTAGCCAAAGCTCTCTCCTCCTAGAGTAAATTCACATTGCCAGCGCCAGTGCGTAATCATCGAGTATACTCTCATAGGAGTCTCTAGCTGTAAGGATCGAGCCAACGGCTTCGTCAGAATCTTCGAGCTGCAAACAAGGGCAGCGACAATGAAAGAATGACTCTCTCATGTGTCTATAAGAACGGCAGCAAGGGTGGAGTAGACAAATATAGTACCTCGAATCATCTTAGGTGCACCGTGGTTGTAGGCCTCCACTGCCTGAAGCTGAGCCTGCCTCTGTCTGCCAGCTCCCTATGGTCGGGGTGGACCTCCAAGTGGTGGTGGTGGTAGAGCCTAGAAGCATCGTCCACCACCTACTGCTCCGCCAGCTCGTCTACCTCGTCCTCCTGCTCCCTGCGGACCACCATAGTCGAACCTATACCTCTACCTAGGTGGTCCCTCACCTGCCTGCTGCTCCTCTGTATGGCGGGTTGGGAAGTCCTGAGCCATGTGGCCCTGCCCGCCACATGCAAAGCATTGTCTGGCTCTCATATGATTGGCACTGATGCGTGTGCTCCGCACCTCTGAACCATTATCCTATGGTTGCCAACATGATGGTATGGTCCGCTTGGACCCCTGTGAAATCCGTCGACTGCCAACTCCAGAAGACTCCACTAGGTGCCGCCCTGTAGTAGGTCTCTCTGCTTGTGTAGGCTCAACAAGAAAGCTCTCTACAAGAAGGGATCACTCTAGTACTCGAGACTACGTTGGAATGCTACGGGAGATCATCGATGCCCTGATCTCATGCCTCAGTCCCTGCTTGAAGTACCGGGCCTGGAAGAATGGGTCTCGTACCATGTCAGTGGAATAGCGGGAGAGGTCGGTAAATCTCGCCGAGTACTGGGCTACTGTCATGCCGCCCTGCCGCAGCTGTAGTATCTCTTGAATGTGCACTGCACGGAGGGTGGCTGGAATGAACTCCGAGAGAAAGAGGCTGTCAATGTCCGCCCAAAGTAGAGATGCCTCGTCGTTCACTTGGAGCATCAGGTTCCACCATCTACCTGCTGTTGCGTGTAGAAGACTCTGCGAAAGGATCACCATGAGGTCAGCTGGTGTCCCTACTATCCTGATTAATCAGACAACAGCCTCCAGCCAATCCTTTACTGCCTGAGGGTCCCTCTCTCCACGGAACATGGGCGGCCTCTGATGTTGAAACTCATGCAGTGCACTAAGGCGACATGCACTCTCAGCTACTAGGGCTGGTGACATCGGTGGCTCGACGGGTAGAGGTACCACCAGTGCCTCCGCTGTAATGGGGCCCTGCACCGAGGCCTCGTCGCTCAGTGGGATGCCATCTCGCACAATGCTCGGAACCCTAGCTGGCTACCATTGTGGGGCCGTTCTAAAAAGAAATAGGTGCACCACAGTTAATACAGTATACCTGGTGAGATGACACAAATTAATCACAACAAATACTTTGAAACACACATACAATCAATGTTTTCGTGCACTGAGTTGAAAATCAGAAGCCAGGGTCCGTGTGTATGGATAAATTGGCCGCTGCAGCAACACTGGACTCCCTGGACTGATAATCACACTCAATACCCTTAACACTATTTCTTCACATAGAAGAAATTTTCAGAGTCCTAAGTTCTGCAGTAGAATAGACTCCTCTGATACCAATTTGTCACGACCCGTCCTCGGGGCCCGTGTCGTGACTACTCCAAGCCTTCCTTCCATAGGCCAGGGGCTGGCGACTAGAACCATAGGTGTAAATCCCAATAAAATGGAAGGCATTTCCTTTATATAAGTAAACAAAAACCACAGAGAAGAAGAGATGAAGTAAACACAAAGTAAACAGAGTACAAAAGTAAATGCTGGAAAGTAAATGGGTCAGTATACAGACCCAACTAAAAGTACAGTACAACTGAGAAAATAAAATACAATAGCTGAAAAGTAGAGCAGTAACCTCCAAGAAGTCCTTCGGAACTCCCACCTGAAGGGTGAGTACATATAGTCTCGTCAGCTCCTCGATACCGGTCGTCCACTCCGTGTACGTCCCGCCTGATAGTCCACCTCTGGGTACCATCCCGCTCCACAAGCCTCAAACACGATCAGAGATGTCCGTCATCTGTAACAAACACAACGTAGTGTGGGCATAGCCCGTGTAGGGGTGAGTATACGATACTCGGTAGGGACCCCGAGACTCCGGAAGGTCACCCCGAATCCATGAAGGATAAACCAAAAAGGAAAAATAAAATCACGAAGTATCATCCAACTCTACTTACGTATATCCCCATACATATACCTAAGTCATCAATTACAGTTCTGCTCCAACTCACGAGCCCAAGTTCAACCCAGTCCACACAGGAAAGTACAACCCAATCCACACAGGAAAGCACAACCCAATCCACACAAGATAGCAAGTCAATCATATCAAAGATAATGATTGAAAGTCAAGAATCAGCTCACATAGGTATACTACTCACGAAGAGAGGTGGAGATGATTGATGTAGCCTCTGAATCATCTCCTCTGTCGAACCCACGAAGGATCCAAGTACAGATGTCATCACTTCCGGACCCACGTAGGATCCATGTATAGTAACCATCACTGCCGAACCCACGTAGGACCCAAGTACAGTCGTCTTCACTGCTGAACCCACGGAGGATCTAAGTACAGTTGTCCTCCCTTCCGAACCCATGTAGGATCCAAGTAGATCTTTCATCGTCGTTGCAGTCGCACCCAGCTCTAGGGTTCCCGCACACAGGACGGTCGATTTTGGGAGGGTCCGCTCCACGAGCCAAGGGGTCAATACGTCAATTATCATAATGTCTAGAGTTGATGTATCACAATGTTCCATCTCGCCAATAGGAACTTAATGCGACAGACGGTGCGTCAATCGGACGCCCGGTTTGAGAGATATTGGTTTTTCCGTCCCAGGGGCCCAGTTGGTTTTTAAGATAAAACCAACCCGACCGTACTCCAGCTGCATCCAAACCTTGATTGGAGTAATCCAAAAGAACCTTCTCACTATGAGTAATCCAACAAAGTCTATGACACGTCAATCGAACATCCGAAGCTCATGTTATAAGTGTTTCCGCTCTAAGGGCCCAGTTGGTTTCATGTTCACACAAACCCGGCCTTACCCAAAGATCCCCAAAACATTGAGTGTAATATACCAAAACGACCATCTCGATCCAAGGATCCCAAAAAAATTGATGGTGTGTCGATCGGAGGTTTGTAGCCCAAGATATGAGCATTTGAATGAATCTGTCTGAAAATAGGGGGATTGGGCCCGGTCCGACTCGGCCCAATACCCCCTGGGTCAGCCTAAACCGGGTCGACCCGACCCAGGTCCTCGTACAGCCTAATTGGGCGCGACCTCGCCTGAGTGGCACGGCCCAATGTGGGCGGCCCGGCCCGCGCTGCCTGCGGCCCAGCACGGAATCCGGTCGCGGTTCGGCTCGGCTCTCGGCCAAGCGGAGTGCGAAGGGGGGGGGGGGGGGGGGGGGGGGGCGCTGCCCCCCTGATTTCTGAAACAGCCGGCCATTAAGGCCGTTTTTTTTTGTAACTGCGGGACCCTTCGGGTCCCGCCTCCAGGTGGCACCAGTGACCAGCTCAGTCGGCCACCCCTTTGGAATACCGCCGCAGCCTTAGGCTGCAGCTTCTGCCCGACCGGTGCCGCACCCCTCCATCGCGGCTCGCTCCTGGCTGCGGCCTCCTTTGGTCTCACCAGCGAGGCGCGATGGCGCCGCACACCTCTGTCGCGGCCCGCTCTGGCCGCGATCCTTTTTGTTCCCATGCTGTGCAATGACACCGCACCGCCTTCGCCGCAAGTTCAATGAGGATCAACAAATTGAAGGGGAGGAGGATCAGCCGTGTTTTTGCGGTCCGATCTCCTTCCGTTATGTCGATAACAAGCGGCCAATTTAATTTAAGAAGAAAGTTAAATTAATCAAGAACATAAATAACCCCTACCTCAACACAAGTTGTCGAACGATGAACATTGTGGAAAATAGCGTCGCGGGGTGAGGTTCCGTAAACGTCGACGGAGAGCGTCCGAGGAGGAAGCGACATCTCCCTTCCATTGTAACGGAGAGAAGATTATATGGAATGACGTCGTTGACGAGTTTTTACGTCAGTGCCTCCTCCTTTATCATGGAGGAAGAAGAGGACCGAAGAAACTGGGCCGCCGAGCCGATGATCATTGATGAAGTGTTGTCGTTCTTCATTGACGATGAAGTTCTTCTAGATAATAGAGCTCTCCAAAATTCTCACTCAACAAGACAACCCAATAAAATAAGACTCCTCTTATTTTATTATTTCAATCCATGCATTTCAAATTACAAAAATTAAAAATTTAATTCACTTAATTATTTAAACCATTAGTTGTCTAATTAATTAATTGATATGTTGGCATTATTAATGTGGAAGAGGAAGAGCCAGATAATTAAATACAAGGGAGGTTTAAAGGGAGTTTAAGGGGTTATGGGGAATGTGAAAAGATTGGGGCTCATATGGGCCCCACCTCACCTTTATCCTCTCAAGAGTAGTTAGTAACTAGTGGGTCCCACCCCAACCCCCATACTTAGGATAGAACTACTTAGTAAAAGAAATAAAATTGGAAGACAATTTTATTTTTACTTTTCATTTAATCCACATTTTTTTATAACTCCTCCCAAGAAAACAAAGCTTTAGTAAAGGTCCACATAAGCAAAAACTGGTTTTTTGAGTTCATTGGTTCCCTCGAATTTCAATTCCGAGCACTGGTTTAAAAGATAGAAAAACCCTCTCGTTCGTTCACTGAACGTACACAAGCTAAAATTCGGAAATTGATTCCGGGCCTCGGAATCAGGTGTCGTTGAAAAATGCGTACTCTTAAAATCCCAAAGAATTTATGAAAAAAATGTCATTAGAATTTATGGGTCTTTACATTACTACCACCTTAGGGCTTTACATCCTCATAAAGATACATCATAAACTAGGGGAACAAATGAGGGTATTGTGCACGCATTTGAGCACACTCCCATGTGCTCTCCTGGAGGTTCTTGTGCTGCCACCTGATGCGCACTAGAGGAATCAACTGTCCACGTAGGATGCGCTTCTGTCGATCCTCGATCTCCACCGGGGACCTCCACAATATTCTCCCCATCATCGATGTCCATATCCCCATGGTTGATGATATGCGTCAGGTCGTGCACGTATCTCCTCAGCTGAGATACATGGAAGACGTCGTGCACCCGGTGCAACTGAGGTGGAAGAGCCAGGTGATAAGCTACCTCGCCTATCCTTCTGAGAACCTGGAATGGTCCGATGAAGCGGGGAGATAACTTGCCACCCCGGACAAATCTCTGTAATCCACGCTAAGGTGAGACCCATATAAAAACGTGGTCGTCATCCTTGAACCCTAGTGGTCTCCGCCTCCTGTCAACATAGGACTTATATCGGCGTTAGGAAGTTCTCATCTACTACTGGATGATATGCACCATCTCTGACATGGCCTGGACCATCTCTGGTGCAACAGGTGCTGACTCCCTAGGCTCTGTCCAGCACAGAGGTGATCTGCAAGGTCGGCCGTACAATGCCTCGTATGGTGCCATCCCGATGGTGGAGTGGAAGCTGTTGTTGTACGCAAACTCCACCAAAGGTAGGTGATCCCCCCAGCTATGACCAAAGTGGAGGACACATGAACGGAGCATGTCCTGAGTGTCTAAATGGTCCTCTCCGTCTGACCATCCGTCTGAGGGTGAAATGTGGTGATCAGGTGTAGTTGTGTCCAAAATGCCTCCTGCAACCCCTTCCAAAGCCGGGAAGTAAAGCGAGCATCTTGATCGAATATGATAGATGATAGTACACTATGAAGTCGTACGATCTCCTGAATGTAGAGACGTCCCAATCTCTCCATTGATCCCTGCTCTCTGATAGTTAATAAGTGGGCCGACTTGGTTAGTCGGTCAACAATCACCTAAATGGAGTTGTTTCCACTGGATGTACGTGGAAGTACCATCACGAAATCCATGGATATCCCATCCCACATCCACATTGGGAACTCTAAGGGTTGTACAAATCTCGGTGGTACCTGGTGCTCTGCCTTCACCTGCTGACAGGTGAGGCATCGAGAAACGAACTCTGCCACAACCTTCTTCATACCCGGCCACCAGTGCTGTCGTCTGAGATCCTGGTACATCTTCGCTACTCCTGGATGTACCGCTAATGGGAAAGTGTGAAACTCTTTCAGCACCTCCTCCGGTAACGCAACTGGTACCATCGTACGTCCCCTGAAATGAATGACGTGCTCTCCTCCTGCAGAAAATCCATCAGGTGCCTGTCCTAAGGATATTTGTGCATATTGCGTCTCACAGTCAACATCCCCATGTTGTGCCTCTATGACTCGCTGATGTAGTGGAGGAGTGACTATGAGAAACAGAAGAAAGGATGTCCCATCTATATCCACGAAAGATATCTGCAACGCGGCTAGCTGCTCCATCACCTCTCCAAGTAGCTGGATGCCCGACCTATTGCTGAGAGCATCAACTACTACATTCCCCTTCCCAGGGGTATAGACTATCTCAAAGTTATAGTCCTGGAGGAACTCGAGCCATTGTCGTTGTCTCAGGTTCAGGTCCTTCTGTGAGAAGATGTACCTGAGACTCTGGTGGTCAGTGTAGACTGTAAAGCGCTCTCCCATCAGATAGTGTCGCCACATCTTTAAGGCGAAGACCACTGCTATTAACTTCAGGTCATGGGTAGCATAGTTCTGCTCATGATACCTCAATTGTCATGATTTGCAATCCATCACTGCCCGCTCTTGCATTTGGACACACCCGAGTCTGGTCCTTGATGCATCCCATTAAACTATGTACCCCACTCCCCCCTCTGGTAGCATCAAGATGGGTGCACTATTCAATCTCTGTCTCAGCTCTTGGAAGCGCTGCTGATATCTATCTAACCACACAAAGGGTTTCCCCTTCTTCGTCAAAACTAAGAGTGGTGCTGCATCTCTGGAGAAGTCTAGAACAAATCTCCGATAGTACCCAGCCAGACCTAGGAATCTCTGCACCTCCGTCACGCTCCTGGGTGGCTCCCAAGCTAGCACTACCTCGATCATCGCATGATCCGGCACAATTCTGGCCTCAGAGATAAGAACCCCCAAGAAGTGGACCTCTCGAATCCAGAACTGGATCTTAGAGAGTTTACGATAATGCTGGTGATCTCGGAGTTCATCGAGTACAACCCGCAAGTGGTAGGCATGCTCCACCTCAGTAGTCGAGTAAATCAATATGTCGTCGATGAAGACCACGAAAAATCGATCAAGGTTAGGCTGGAAGATCCTGTTCATGAGACCCATGAACACAGCTAGAGCTTTGGTTATGCCGAATGGCATATCCAAGAACTCATAGTGGCCATACAGTCACCTGAAGGCTGTCTTCTGCACATCCTCGTCTCGAACTCTGAGCTGATGACAGCCTGACCTGAGGTCTATCTTCGAGAACCATCATGCTCCCTTGATCTGATTGAAGAGGTCTTCAATCCTTGGAAGTGGATACTTGTTCTTCACGGTCACCTAGTTCAGGCGATGGTAATTGACACACAATCGCAAGCTCCCATCGGCCTTCTTGGCGAACAATATCGGGGAAGCCCAGGGTGAAACGCTGGGTTGGATGAATCTCTTGCCCTGCAAGTCCTCCAGCTGTACCCGTAGCTCTCGAAGCTCAGAGGGAGACATCCGATATGCTGGAGTGGATATCAGGGCTATCTAGGGGTATCAGTGAATATAGATTTCTACCTCTCTGCGAGGAGGTAGTCCTGGTACGTTGTTTCGCACGGAATCCGGGCATGACCTCCTGGATGGGAGATTCAAACGTTCCGATCGGTTTCTAACGGGTTTGTTCGTAGAACCGGAAACATCCAATGATTCCACATCCGTTTGGACCTACTTTCCAAAGGCAGGCGCTCATTAGCTTGTGGACTAATGAGGCTTAGGAATTTGCATTGGTCGAGAGGATGGGAGGTCGGACTCATCACACCTTTTTGAGGGGAATTATTGTCTACTCCGGGACTCTCTTTATAGATTTAAGTTATGTTCGTAAATCATTATTACATTACCAAGTATAAAATGTGTTTTCCTTTAGTTTTAACAATCAATGATTAAATATGAAAGAATTTTAGGGAATCATTTATATGTATTCGAGGTTCTTCATCAATAGAGAATCATTTATATCTATTTAGAGATTCTTGGTCAATGGTATCCTTCAAAACATTTATATAAAAGTCTCTTGGTCATTATGATGACCAGGCTGGTTTTAAAGCCACTCAGTGGGGCACTTGAAGTTTATCGTCATTCAGAAGGACAGAGATTATTTCAAAGTTGGGATCGAACCCATAAATGGGCTACCTACGTATCCTTTGTTTTGGAAAAGGAATCAGAACTCACGTAGTTCGAGAAATGGAGTATGATGTTTATGATTGATGGCTCAAAGATGAATGTCATAATTACTTTTACACTCTAAGCTCATGTGAGTCATGCTCGGTGTAAGAAACAAGAGGTATTAGTAAAATTTAGACAATTGTGCCATGAAAGATGCAATCATAAGAATTTGTTTGGGGCTTATGTATGGATGACTGCCCAGATAGATGAAGGTTTAGGATTTACTTTTAGGGAGAAAATCCATGAACAGGGTCCATAAAGTTATATGTGCTTCATGGAGATTTGAATACTCTAATCTTGGGGCTTACTCTTAAGGAGGATGCCCAAGTTAGGAGGGGATTTATGATTGGGTTTTACTCCTGAAAAGGAAACCTAAATCAAAGGTAAATTATGACTGGTTAAGAGAAATTTAAGGGGACTTGGGGCTTATTCCTGAAAAGGAGACCCAAGGTTATGACTGAGTCTTATTCCTGAAAAAGGAGACCCAGGTTAAGGGACTTGGAACTTACTCCTGAAAAGGAAGCCCAAGGTTATGACTGAGTCTTATTCCTGAAAAAGGAGACCCATGTTAGGGATTAAGGTTTGGGGCTTACTCCTGAGGAGGATGCCCATATTTGAGGTTGGGGCTTACTCTTGAGGAAGATGCCCATATTAAAGGTTTTATAACTGGGGATTATTCCTGAAAAGGAGACCCAAGGATAGGATTTTCTCATTTTAAAGGATGAGGTTGAATGAATGAACTCTCCGTATTTTAGTGACATAAGGATATTTAAATCCCTAGACTTTGAGAGAGATTCCACAGAATTCCTTTCAGATAAGAAAGTCAAATCAAGAAATCATGCCATAAAATGGCTTTGAAGAGTGTCTTGAAGACTGGATCTTGAAAAGGAAAGGTGAAATGGCTTAAGAGGGGAAAAATGGGCAAGATGGGCACCCAAAAAGATAGGGGCGCACAAGTCTTGAAAGGCGTGCAAGTCCTGCGGCGGCGCGCAAGTATTGACCGCGCAAGTATACTTGCGCGACACATGGTGTACTTGCACGATTTTCAATCATAATTGAAATACTTGAGCGACTCTTGATAAAACCCTTTAGAATCCCCTTGAGGTTGTTCCAGAAAAGGGACGCGCAAGTTATATTGAAGGAATTAAGTCGGCGCGCAAGTGTTTGATAAGTTTCAACACTTAGGCCTTCCTTCTTCTCTTTAGATCTTCCGTTCTAGGTAAGAAATTACCTTAGAAGTGTTCCGGAAGCTTTGAGAAGAGACTTGGGCGTCGGGAGCTTCAATCCGAGTTTCTGGAAAAAGATCCTTCTCGAATGGGGGGCCCACAGGGTCTATTTATAGGCACAAGAAGACCTCGGGCGGTTACCGGGTGGTTACCAATTAGGTCGCGCAAGTCACCTGCGCGACCAAGGTGGTCGTGCAAGTACACTTGCGCGCCAGTGGTATAACTTGCGCGGTGGATAGGCTGTTGATCCTTTGTTCATGCCTTTGTCGATTTTTGATGTTTTCTTCAAAGGATGAATCACTTTCAGCTGAGATATTCCCTTTTCAGATCTTTAGATTCTGTGACGAAAGGAGCGTCAACAAAAGTCCCCCCTCAGAGTTGGATCCGGAGAGAAATGAGGATTTGACTCTGAGGAAATCGAATCCCTCCAAAGGAAAAGGGAGGGCGCGCAAGTTTGCAGTGCACAGAGGGTGGCGCGCAAGTCTGCGTCGCGCAGGCCTTAAGCGCTCTGGGTGTGGCGCACAGGTAGGCTTCCTGGCCTATAAATACACGGCCTCATCTCCGTTACATGCATCTGGATTTCTGGATTTCTCGAGATCTCGCCGCGCAAGTCTTCCTCGCTGCGTAAGTCTCTTGTTTTCACTGTTTCCTCGCTGCCGCGCTACTCTCAAGGTAATAGGTCTTGCGCGGTAATACTTGCGCGACAAAAACTTGCGCGGCACATGCATCACTTGCGCGACATCTCCATACTTGCGCGCCTTAATGCCTTAGCCATTTTTTCAAATTCTTTCATAAATTTTATGAAAAAATAAAACCCATTTAAGAGTTTAATTTATTCAACTCTTGTGCAGATTCAATGGCTCTTCGACCTGGATTAATTGATGAATTGGCTAGCAAGAGGATAGATGATATGATGGATATCATTGGCCCTGATTACTATACTGTCAAAGACAATACTCTTCCAGATTTGGCTAAGTATCTGAAAAAATATCATCGCGACTTTCCTCACTACACTTATCTACCTTTGTATGGTCATGGTCATCTGCAAAAAGTCATTATTCCAGAAGTAAAGAATTATCTTCCATTTCCGTGGTTTCAGAATTATACCAATTTTGCTTCAGCAAATATCTCAGGCGGAGGAGTATTTCAAACTGCTGGAACAGTGGAGAAGGCTTATGTGATGCATCATAGCCCTTGCACACCAGATCTGAAAAAACATACACCTGAGCTTCAACCACATTGTCATCCTTCAATCTTCCGAAATGCTCAGATGGATCAATCCAAAGGCTGGAAGAAAAGTTGGGATTTCCGTCCTGGGGGAGGTGTGAAGCCAACTTGGATGTGGGTATACTGGGTGCGACAGACTTGCGTAGAGTTTATTGAGGATCTGAAGAGAGCTGCAATATATGAGGCTGTTTGGGTTGGGCAAACATATATTTACAGACATGATAACTTCGTGCCAGAGATACTCAGCCACTGGAGCCCAACGACTAATTCATTCCATTTGACTCATGGAGAAGTAGGTATCAGTTTGTGGGATGTCCACAAGATTTCAGGAGCTCCAATCTTGGGTGATATGTATGATGAATTCATTCCTCCCAAGGTGACTTGGAATGATCCAGAGAAGACTCCTGATTTGGCTCAAGAATTATTTAAAATCTTTCACAGGCTCAAGAGTTCAGAGACCTCATTAACTCATTTTAGAAAAGATATTCATCCGGAAGAATGGATGAATGTGTTTCTTACTGAGAAGAAAGGGATAGAGCCAAAAGAAAAAGGATCCAAGAAAAAGAAATCCAAGGATACCCGGCCCATACGTCCTACCACTTGTCCAAAACCTGAGAAGAGAAGAGCTCCTGGCACATTCTGGCCAACTCTAGAAGTAGGAGAGTTTGAAAAATGGGGATATGAAGTGAATCAAAGAATTCCAAAGAAAACTCGTCTGGCGGGTTTCTTGGAAATGTGGCTCATTGTTTATCTGTTGCCGGTCAGGGATTCGAAGGGAGGCGTTAGGCCAGGGACCTTCGTCATTGCGGCCAAGTTGGCTGAGGGAAAAATGGTTGGGTTAGCTACCCCCATTTTAGAAAAGATTCACAGGAGTTTACTTCACGTCTTCCAGGGTAAATCTCCTTTAAGAATAGTGGGACCATTCCAGGTTTTGTGGGGATGGATCGCCACTCACTTTAGGACTTACAATGTACAGAATGGATTACAAATTCCTGGAAGCTCTTTCAGACCGTCAGTGCAAGCATTCTCTGGAATTGCTCCATTAGATGTTAATGGTTATGACATGAAAGTAAGACTAAGCATGTATAAGGAATTCAACTTCTTTCCTTATGGAAGTCCGCCATCCGGGCGGTTTGTTGATGATGGGAAAGCCCATTTGGATTTGAGGGCGTACATGCTAGCTTGCAGGGATGGCGTGTTAGTAGCCAGGATTGATGGAGAAATCATATGCGAGGCCTATGCTCCATATATATTTGCACGCCAATTCAAATGTTTGCAACAGATTGTTGTATCCCCTCCAGTACATGTCAGGTTAGAGCAACATCCGATGGTTGCTCGACAACTATGGTTGCTGACATCAAAATAGAAGACTGGGGCAGTATTTGTTCTACCAGTTGAAAAAGCGGCACATTATCTGACTACATTTTATGCCGAACACTGGATAGCATCATACCCTAAAGGGATATTGAATCACCCAGTATATCAAGTGGGAAAGAGGAAGAGGACTGTAGAGAAAGAAACTCTTCCTCATGAAGGTGACGCTTCTCCACCTGAAATAGGTTCAACAGGCTCCTCTTCTAGAACTGATTCATCGGATTATCACGATGGGGATGATGAGGCACAACCGGCAGCAAAGTGGTTTCGTGCCTGGTATAATCCTCCGGCCAGAGTTAAAAGACCCACTCCATCAGCTCCTGGTGAGTTATTTGATTGTAATAACTTCAATCACTGCTACTTTATAAAGTAATAAGTCTTACTTTCTTATTCTCTATCTGTAGTTGCAGGAGTCGGGAAGAAATTAAAATCAAAAATTGTAGGACCTTCCTCACAGCCTTTATATCTAAGACCAGAGGCTGTTCAGCTATGGCAGAGCTTATACTGTGATACTGAGACCGCCTGGCTGGATTTGTGTGAGGGCCTACAACTTCCTGGAATAGGATATCTTCTAGCTTCTAAAGACCTTCAATACGGAGATAACCCCAATGAAGTGCGAGCTTACATCAGAGAGCTGGAAATGCTCATATATGCCACTGATAATTCGGTTCCTATCACCAGGCGGGTGAAGGAAATGATTGATCGTGGCACCACTGAGGGGGATGGTGGTTCTGGAGATGAGGAATGGCAAGAGTACGTGGCTCCTGAAGATGTAAGTTTTCTTTCCTTATTTTCTTTGCAACTTGATTTTAGTTGAAGCTTTGTTACTTAAGGAAGTTATTTTCTTCATCTTGCAGCTTGCAAAGAAAGGAACCGGGGTTCCTTCGCCACAATATAGCCCTGGTGGTACTGCTATCGGGGCTGCTGCTGATTCTCCTCGCGAACCAGGCGGGATATCTCCAGGCCAGCAGGCCATGAATGATGCACTGGACATAGCCTTTCATTCGCCAATCCAAGTGCCAATAAGGGAGACTACTGATACTCCAAAAAAACAAAAGAAGCCAAGGCAACGAAGGAGGAAATCGATAGCTAAACGTTTCATTAGTAGTGGTAAGTCCTTCGAACAATCATGAGTTTATACCCATAATCATATGGTTACTCATATTTCTGAGGATTGCAGGGGCTTCTTCAATTCCCCCTTGAGGGAAGGGACTGATCCTCCTTCAAAGGTCGTGGAAGGTGCTGTAGAAAAATCACAGACCCAGGCTGACTTGGTTGCTCCTGGAGAAGAGCTACCATCCATTCCCAGTATCCCTCCTACTACTGAAGATGCTGTCCAGGGTCAGGGGTTGCAGGACATAAGTCGGCAAGAAGACGTAGCAAATGTTCCCACTGGTGAGACTAACCAAGATTCTGAAGTATCATTGGATGAAATCATGAATCAAGTAATGAATTTTGAAGAATTTTATGATCATTCTAAGTTATCATGTGATTTAGAAGACCTTGGGCGTGAGTGCTACCCTTCGCCCAAATTTTTTTTTTTAAAAAAACTTCTAACCATGATGGAAAATAATATGCAGTTTCTTCCGTAGAAGCCGCTGAACTACAAATGCCCGAAGAGGGTGTGGACACTGATGTCAACCCTATCATTGCAGAAACATTAGCTCAAGTAGAGCTAAATCCAATAAAATCTCTTGAGACCCATCTTGAAAATCCTGTTGAAACTGGGAAAGATGGGGAGAAGTCTTCTCAGGTTGCTGAACCACCATTGGGTAATGGATAACAATATTTGTGATTGTACTTTATTCGCAAGACAATCTATTCTTTTTTTATCCTTTGAAGTTGACTAAACCTTTCAATTAATCATGCAAGACCATCAACTGCAATGACTAGATCCGAAGATGAGGCCTCAGCCTCTGCCCCAACGGGAATTGAAAGTGAAGAAGCACAAGTTAGGGGGGAAAGAGCAGGACAAGGCACCTCCCTAAGTGCGCTAATTCCAGATTACATACCCCCTTCTGACGATGATATTGAATCAGATCCAGATATGCTTAAAGCATTCAGCTTTTCACGACGTAAGGCATGGAATAACATATGGAACATCATATCGGGGGTGCCTTTAGAAGAGCTACCATCAAAAATTTCTCGATTGTCATCCCAATATGTTATAATGGGACTTGGTGGCTTTGGGTATGAAAAGATCCATGCTGCGGTGAAACAGATCATTTTCAGGAGGGAGCAAATGCAGACAAGTCGCGAAGATTTGACCAGAGTGAAATTGTCAGTCAACATAGGCGAATTTGAGGCTGCGATATCCCAGGCTGAAGCTGATTATGCTGTCAAGATGAAGGATCTGAAGCAAAAATTCAAAGAAAAGGTCGTCCAGCAGGTGCAACTCCTGCAACAGTTAGATGCTGTTACTGGGGAACTTGATCATCTTAATAAATCATTGGATGAAACTCATATGAATGGCATGAAAGCCATTGCAGATGCTAAGAAGGCACTTCAGCAAGATGAAAAGAGTGAAGCTGGTGAAGCGCACGAGCTTCAAGTAACTGTTGATAAGGATCAGGATGCTATACATCAAATGAAGACTTATGTTGACAATCTTTTGTAATTCTTGAAAAAGAGAAGAGATTCCAGTCTGTGGATGTCCTTCTAACTCTTGTGTATCAATGAAAAACACTTTTGTCTTCAGTCATTTGTACTTGCATTCTTCCATTACCCGCTTCAAATTTACTTAAGCCAATGGGCTTAATAATCATAGTTTGATTTTTACTAGGATTATTACAAATAACCCTACAAACTTTGAATCTTTTAACTGCTCAATATTACTTAAATCATACAAAAAAAATGTATATTTAGTGAGCTGGAACATGACTTTTATTCAGAGTTCCTTTGTCTTTTGTGTGGGTAGTTTAAAGTCATGCACGCCGGACATAAAGGGGCTAATGTTTAAGGTCGAAATAGCTTTGACCGAAATGGATTAAAATGGATTCAATTCCTTGACAATTTATCTGAAAACATATTACCATACTCAAGTATGAGGGAAAAAATGTAAACTATGGCTTAAGAATATTTGAATCTGAGGAATGATATGAAAAAAGAGCTAAAAGGCATTAGAAGAAGTAGTTTCCAAGAATGAAGTTACTATTATTTAACAAAACCCGTTAGGGGGTTGAAATATGCAGGGCCACCTATGGGCATTGGCTGCATAGTCAAATAAAATAGAATCTTTTGGCTGACAAGTCTGTTATGTGGACTGTTTATGCAAGGCCACCTATGGGCACGTGCTGCATAGTCAGGAAAAAGAACTCCCAGAAATTTACTTTCCTAGTGCTAAAATCTAGTGAAAGTTTATGGAGATTCAAATTTTCTAAAGCATAGAGTTTGTTGTATGGAAAGAGGTACTTGAATATGGAGAAGATATTTCCGAACAAGAACATCGAAGAACTGGATGAATATAACTCCTACGAAGGTCTGACCCAAACGTAGGGAAGAAGAATAAACCATAGACTTGAATACTTTCAGATCATGAAAAAAGGATATGGGACAAATATGTTAAGGATGGCTATTTTTCGCGGATCCCTACATACTGTCGTTTAAGACAAATAAGGACAAAAGAGGCATTCTTCCCAAGAATTAAGTTACTATTATTTAACAAAATCCGTTAGGGGGTTGAAATATGCAGGGCCACCTATGGGCATTGGTTGCATGGTCAAATGAATAGCATCTTTTGGCTGACAAGTCTGTTATGTGGACTGTTTATGCAAGGCCACCTATGGGCACGTGCTGCATAGTTAGGCAAAAGAATTCTCAGAAGTTTGTCATTTTTGTGACTAGAAGTCATGAAAAGGATTATGAAGATCTGAAAATATTTAAGGTTAGGATTATAACACATAAAGATGGGTATTGTCCATTGTATATAGAGATACATAGGTCAATGAAAACCATAATCATGTTGTGGCTGGGTCCTGAATTGAAAACTTGGACTTCACTACGTATCTCATAAGAATGAGAATCAAGCCATACGTAGTTCTTGAAATGCAGTTTAACGTCGTGCAGGACGAAAGTATGAGTGATCTTAGTTTAGGGTCATAGAATTCGGACCATAATAATGAATACACAGTGTGTGTTTTCATGAGGACTTTTCAGCCAAGGGACTGAAAGTGAAATTTGGGGTTAGGCCCAAAAGACTTGGGACTGGATTCGATGGACACTCGAATGTTCCTACGTATCCCATAAGGATGGGAATCAAGTCCACGTAGTTCTAAAACTACCCTTTGTACAAATTTGGTTCCGACATGTGAAGGGTGAAAGGGGACTTTAGTGCAATGATGGTTTTACCTGAGATAAAAAGTTTAGGCATTACCATGTATGCATGTAGTCTTTTGAAAATGAAACATGATTTAAAAAATCAATGTCAATAATGGTTCCTTCTCAAATGAGGAAATCAAAGAATATTGTAGTTTATTGTCGTACCGGACAAAAGTGTTGTATAGTTTAACGTCATATAACAAGGACGAAAGTGAATCAATGTAAAGATATTGATTCAAGGGGCGGTTTCACAAATCAATATCATATGAGGTTGTGGTGAACCGATGTGAAGAGATTGTTTTTTTTGGGCTTGAACCCTGGGAGGTTGCCTACATACCCAGCCTGGAGGGAGAAGATCAAAGTTCGTGTAGTTCAATTAAAGAATGAATCAATGATCAAGTTGTTCTTGTGGAGAATGATCTAATAAAAAATATTGTTGGGACTTACACATGGTTAGTGGCCCAAAGGGAGTGTTATGGTTGATGTTCGCTCTAAGCTCACGTGAGTCATACTCGGTGTGAGAAACAAGAGGTAATAACAACCTTAACGATGTACTGTTTAATGTCATGTAGGACATAAAAAGGGGACTATGCAGTTTAAAGTCTTGCAGTTAGGACTATTGGTGCTGCACAGTTTAGTGTCATGTAGCAGGGACAAAATACAGTTTAATTTCATGTAGGACCTATCAAGGATTTTCTGTACAGTTTAGCGTCATGTAGTTAGGACGATGGGGATAAAATAGTTTAACGTCATATTGGAAGAAAGGGGGACTGTGCAGTTTAATGTCATGCCGTAAGGACAAAATAACACACCATTTATGTCATGTTGGACGAAAGTGTCAATAGTTTAAGGTCATATGCATGGACCGTGGATGGTGCAGTTTAATGTCATGCTGGACCTTTGATGATTATATAATTTAACGTCTTTTCGGATGTGAGGGACTTTTATACAGTTTAGCGTCATGTAGTTTAGGACGTCATAGTTTAACGTCATGCAGGACATAAGGGATTTGCAAATAGTTTATGGTCATATACATGGACCAGGGATGATGCAGTTTACGGTCATGCTGGACGGTTTAGGGAACTTTTTTCACAGTTTAATGTCGTGTGGGACGAAGTTGCAGTTTAAAGTCATACTGGACCATTGCTGTATAGTTTAACGTCATATAGCAAGGACGAACTGGTGCTGTACAGTTTAAAGTCTTGTAGCTAGGACTAAGGTGAACCAATATGAGGATATCAGTTCTAGGGATTTTTTTACAGTTTAACGTCATGCTGGACGATGAAACTGCCACACAGTTTAATGTCATGTTGCTAGGACACAATATAGTTTAATTTCATCTCAGACATTGAAGGTGACACAGTTTAACGTCATGTTGGACGAAGTTGCAGTTTAAGGTCATACTGGACCATTGCTGTATGAACCAATTGTAAGAGTCTTGGTTCTGGGAACAATATTTTGTGTTTATACAAAATACTTCTTCAGAAATCTGGCATTAGTTGGAGTCGTGATGTGTTCTCCATCCATTGAGATCATAGAATACGCTCCATTGGAGTAGACCTTATGTATTGAATAAGGTCCTTCCCATTTTGGTTCAAGCTTGGGAGGCTTCTTTCCTGGTATCATTGGTGCTCTGAGAACCAATACTAATTCTCCCTGAATGAATGAACGAAGACGAACTTTTTTGTTAAAAGCTCGTGCTATCCGATTCTGATAGATTTCCAAGTGGTGAAAAGTGCACAATCTTTTCTCATCTAACTGTTCCAATTCATTCAACCGCTTTTGGGATTGCTCATCTGTTGATAACTGATCACAAATGGCTATTCTGAGTGAGGGAAATTGAACTTCAATTGGCAAGACTGCTTCTATTCCATATACCAATGAATATGGAGTAGACCACGTTGCATTGCGAGTGGTAGTCCGATAAGCCCATAAAGCATGAAAGAGTTTATCAGGCCATGACCTCTTATCTTTATCCACCATCTTTTTCAGTATATTTGAAAGAGTCTTGTTGAAGGCCTCTATCTGGCCATTAGCCACTGCATGATATCGAGATGAATGGTTGGACTTAATGTTGTATTCTTGATACAATTTCTTTACCTCAGAAGAACAGAAATTGGTGCCGTTGTCCGTCAATATGGTATGAGGGACACCAAATCTAGTAATGATGTTAGACTTGATGAAGCTAACAATGCATTTAGAACTGACTTCTTTGAGAGGTACTGCCTCTGCCCATTTGGAAAAGAAATCAGTAGCATTAAGAATGTACTTAAACTGCTTGGCCGTAGCTGAAGGGTAAGGTCCCACCACATCCATTCCCCATGTGGAAAATGGCCATGAGTATTTATCTGTATGAAGCAACTCTGGAGGTTGATGAATGAAGTTGGCATATACTTGGCATGAATGACACTTCTTTGTGAAATTAACAAAATCTTGTATCATTGAAGGCCAGAAGTATCCAAGCCTTCGAATTTGATCAGACAGTCTATGTCCAGACTGGTGGGCACCACAGACTCCTGCATGCACTTCTTTTATGACAGCCATTGTCTCTTCACCATCAATACATCTGAAGAGAACTCCATCAAAACCACGTTTGTAGAGAATTTTCTCGAGGTGGTTTGGACCATCATAAAGAGTAAAATTGACCACACGTCGCCGAATTTGTTCTTTCTTGGCTCTATCAGGTGGAAGTGTTCCATTTTGAAGGTATTCCCTGATAGGTGACATCCATCCTGTAGTATGACCATACGGTTCAGGAATGGGACTAATTTCATTTATTTCCTCTGTTCTGACTTGAACATAAGGTGAAATTTCACGACGGTGGGCAATACAAATGGTTGTCTCGTCCCGATTTGGATCTGCTAAAGCTGTGGCTATATTAGCCAGTGCATCAGCTTGAGCATTTTGTGATCTTGGGACATATGAAAATTTCGGTTCTGAAGGGAATTCAGACATTAACTCTCTGACGTAATCATACAAAGGGATTAATTCTTCTTTTCTGATGGCATAATCCCCATTGACTTGTTTGATTACCAGGTCTGAATCACCTTTCACCTTTAAGTGATTCACTTGTGCTTGAAGCGCTAACTCCAAGCCTGTAATGAGAGCTTTGTATTCAGCTTCATTATTGGTACCACCATCCCACAAAAAAAAGGAATAAGGTAACACTGCCTTATCTGGAGAAATGAGCACAATTCCTAAACCAACTTTGTTGAATTTAGGATTTTCCATTTTCTTCCCTGTTGGACTTCTAGAAGCACCATCAAAATACATTTCCCATGTTTGAGGACCCTCTTGAATAGAGAAAACTTCCTCATCAGGGAGTTCGATATCTGAATACGTGTCTTCTACTGAAGGATGTTCAGCCAGGAAATCAGCCAGAGCTTGGCCCTTAATTGCCTTTTGAGACACATACTGGATGTCGAACTGCTGTAGAATAACCGCCCTCCTTGCCAGACATCCTGTAAGCATTGGACGACTAAGGATGAATTTGAGTGGATTATTACGAGATACCAATTGGACCTCGTGATGTTGCAGGTAGTGTCTCAATTTCTGAACTGCAAAGATTAATTCTAGGCAGCACTTTTCAATACTCGAATACCGGGTTTCTGCTTCAAGCATAGTTCTACTGAGATTGTAGAGACTATTTTCATTCCCAACATCATTCTTTTGAGCGAGAAAGGCACCCAATGATCGCTCTAAAGCTGTCACATAGAGGATAAGAGGCCTACCCTCAACAGGTGGCATGAGTACTGGTGGACTCAAGAGGTATTTCTTGAGAACATCAAATGCTTCTTGACATTCTTCAGTCCACTGATAAGTGACTCCTTTCTTCAATAATTTGGTAAAGGGTAAACTTTTGCCTGCCAAATTAGCGATGAAACGCCGAATATAGGCTAAGTGTCCTTGAAGTCCTCTTAATTCTTTCAAATTATGAGGAGGTGACATACCATGGATTGATTTGTTCTTCTCAGGATCGACTTCAATACCACTATGGCGTACAACAAAGCCGAGGCATTTTCCTGAGGTTACCCCAAAAGCACATTTTAAGGGGTTCATCTTCAAATTATGTTGTCGAAGCTTGTGGAATACGACTTCCAAATCAGCCAAGTGATCAAAACGTTGTTTGGATTAACCACCAGATCATCTACATAGCATTCAACAAATTTCCCTAGAAAAGGTTTGAAGATACGATGCATGGCGCGTTGATATGTTGCACCTGCATTCTTTAAACCAAAGGGAATCACCCGGTAACAAAACACACCTTGAGGAGCTCTGAAGGCTGTATATTCCTCATCTTCTGGGGCCATTCGGATCTGATTATATCCAGAATATCCATCCATGAAAGAAAGTACTTCATAGCCAGTCGTCGCATCAATTAAGAGTTCTGTAATCGGAACTGGGAAATCATCTTTAGGACAATACCGATTAAGATCTCTGAAATCGATGCAAACCCTAATTTGTCCGTTCTTCTTCTTTACAGGGACAATATTAGCCAACCACTTGGGATATTGAACTTCTCTGACGAAGTTAGCTTTGATAAGCTTATCCACTTCAGCCTTGATTTTGGAAGCATAGGTTGGGTGTATTCTTCTCGCGGCTTGCTTGAATCCTCGATGTTCTTTTGGCAAACCCAAATGATGGGTGGAAACATAAGGATCAAGGCCAGGCATCTCTGTATAATTCCAAGCAAAAATATCTTTATTTTTCTTTAGAAAAGAAATATACATCTCTTGTTCTTCAAGGGTCATGGCCGCACTAATTAAAGTGGGGCGTGGATCTTTCTCTGTACCCAGATTTACTTCTCTGAGTTCATCCACAGTGGTAGAGATACCCTCATCAAATGCTGGAGGAGCATCTCTAAGATCTTCCTCTTCCTCTTCATCATGTGTCATTTCTTCCGTTTCTACTTGCAATGTAGATGAAAAAACGAAATTCTCATGATCATAAGAGATGTCAAAATTTTCACATTTTGAAGAAGAAGCATCCATTTCCGACCCGATTGATGAAAAAGGGTCTTCTTTGGGAAATAAAGAGGAGATGATGGATTGAGAATCGACATCAATATTCACCTCTGGTGTTGCTATAACTACTTCTTGCCTGATTAGTGAAGTATAGACTTGTTGGATTTCAGCAGACGAAATGAAAACGTCACCACTTATGCTTTCATCATTGCTTGGTAAGTTACCAATTTCTCCCATGTTGTCTGGATCGATTGCCGTAATTGACATTATGGATCTTTCCATAAAAGTATTTTGATTTGGGCCTATTTTTTCAATTTGACTGATAGGTAACACATAATCTGTACTCACATGTGAAAATGGATTTATTGGAATTTTTTCCAAACCATATGGAGCATTAACTTTGGTAATTTCCTTCATTGTAGATTTTTCTCTTCCCTTCATGTGATAAAATTCCGCCTCAATGTATTGAGACTCACATGTCTTGAACGGGGCCTTATCACCATACAATGTTCCAACTTGACCATCGAAACAGTATTTGAGACATTGATGGTATGATGACGGAATAGCTGCATGCTGATGTAGCCAGGGTCTTCCAAGCAAGATATTGAAAGCTGAGTCTTGATCAACAATCATGAAATCCAAATTGGAAACAAGATCTCCAAACTGAGTTCTGAGCGTAACTTCTCCCAGTGGTTCTTGTTCATTTTTATCATATCCTTGCAACATCATGGTAGAAGGAGATAAATCAGATTCCTTGAGGCCCAATCGACGAAGTGTGCGAATGGGCATGAGGTTGACTCCTGAACCATTGTCAATAAAAGCTCTTCGAACATCTATACCATTGACTTTGCCAGATAAGTACAAAGGTTTTATGTGCCCATGCACAACATCATATTCATCTTTATCAGTAAAAGATATCACTGCATGGCATTCTGCAGGATTATTCTCCATGTGATAAATTTCAGCTGCAGCAATTTCAGCTTCAAACTCCTGAGGACTTGACAAAGCTTCGATGAGTGCTTCCCGAAGATCTCTTGACAGATTCAAAGCATCCAAAATTGATAACTTGGCTGGTACTTGGGCCAAGTGTTTCAATATATCATATTTTTGATCTACAGGTCTGCGTTTCCCAATAGGAGTATGCGGTTTAGCAGGTACCTTGGAAGCAGATGCTTTGGAAGCTGATGCATCTTTTATTGAAGTTGGCAACATCCTTGGTTTTGGAAAATTAGACTGATTAGATCCATTTACTTGCTGAGATAAAGAAGATGGAACCTTTAATCGGTCTTCCAAAATAACTGTGCCGAAGCCGAGTTGGCCATTGGCAGAAGAACTTGCTTGTTCTTTTTGAGCTCGCTGAAGGGCTCTACCACGAGTTTCTGCTGCATATACAGTGCTAGCAGGGGTAGAATTAGAGTAGTGGCTTCGGAAAGATCCACGTGTTCCCCTATATTCTGAACCTCTAGAACTTCCTCGGGTTCCCTTATTTGATATAGGGAATTCAGGCTCATCAAGACTGGAATATGAATCTGTTAATTGAATCACATTAACCGAACCAAAGATTAACTCTTCGTCTGATAAAGACACTGCCTGGTTAGCCTGTTTAGGCTGTACCGTTTGGTGGGACGGTGCCCGTGGCTTTGATGTAGATGACATCAAATCTGCCAGAGTCAAAGACAATTTAGGCTTTGATGCATACTCATCTTCTCCTGATTCCTCTTTCTTCTTTGAATTGCGCTGCCCTTTTGAGGATTTGTCTTTTGATGGAGGCTTTACTGCAGCTTTTGTAGGAGACACAATTGGCTTCTTCAATTGTGTTCGCAAAATGGAATGGGTCCGATTGATTGTCTTTCTGACCATCCAATCATCATATTTTTTCGCAGTTTTGCTTTTGACTTCCTGCCACTCGCCTCCTTCCTCTGGATCTGTAGCGGTAATACACGCTACATGAGCTGAAGAACCCTTCAATTTGACTTGTCCCAAGTCGACCATCTTTTGCAGGAAGTCTTTAAAGACAAAACACTCCTGGATGGGATGCCCCAACATTTGATGAAAGGGACAATAATTAGGACGGTCTTCATCTCCTTCCTTGTTTGGCCTCTTTGGCACTTGTAATTGAACCAAATTATTTTCCAGAGCCGAAATGAAGTAACCAGGAACTTGTTCACTTCGGAAAGAGTATGTTTTACTCTTCATATCCTCAAATTGTTTTCGTCATTGATCTTTTTGATCATTTGGACGAAATAGACTTTGTTGTTGGCATTCAGGAGGTGGAGCCCTTCGAGAAGATGAAGGTTTTGAAGTAGAAATAGGTACAGGTGCCTGTTTAAGCATAACTGTAGCAGTTTCTGCTTTACCCATTCTTCTTCCTGGAGCTGATGGAATTACACGAGATTTAACCTTAGCCTGTATAAGGGAATCTTCAATCTGTTGAGCGATTGAAGTAAGGTCTTGAAACCCTCTTGTGTATTTCACAGGGATCAATGGCGTGCGTAATTCGTCACGCAAATTTGCCACACAGATTGGCAACAATTCCTCCTGAGGGAGTGCTAAACTCAAGGAATACGTTAATCCCTTCCAACGAGCAATGAAATCAGAGACTCTTTCATTCTCACTTTGCTTGCAGTTTGTAAGATCGAAAACTGTCGTTTTTGGCAAAGTTTAGCTAAACTGAAGAAGGAATTTTTGACGAAGATCCTCCCATCCGATGACTGATCGAGATTGCAAGCTTGTATACCAGACAAAAGCTGGTCCTTGCAAGGTTCGCACGAATAATCTGAGTTTCACTGCTTCTTGCTGCTCTGGAGTTCCCATCATAAGATCACAACAAGACACGTAATGCGTCAAATGTTGTTCAGGGTCGCCTGATCCATTGAAAGTAGGGAAAAAAGGGTTTCCAAAACTGGATGGAGGAGAAATTGAATCTACCCATTCAGGGTAAACTTTCTTTTCAGGTTGAACTTGCGCCCGTTTCCCTTCCATAGTTTCTAACCGAGCTGTTAATGACTCAATAGTAGTTAATAACTTTTGAGAAACGTCAGGTTGAACTTGGTTTTGAGTAGGTGCAATGAATGGAGCTTGGACAGACGTGGTGGTTGGTGCTGCAACTGATAGTAGTGCTGCCAACCGTTGTTGCGTTTGACCCGTAGGATTAGACCTCTGTGTGTGTACTGATAAAGGAGGATATTCTTGATCCATCTCAGTAGTTACAACAAATTCCTTCGGCTGTCGGACTTCATCATTTTTAAGAAGAATACTATTCTGAAGTAGTTCTGCATTCAACCTTCTTAATTCTTTCATTTCTTCCTCCTGTTGTGCAAACCTTTGCTCTAATGAGAGCAATTGACCTCCTTCAGAGGAAGGGTGAGAAGTAACCTGATTCTTTCCTTTCCCCTTATTGGATCCTTTTCGGAGAGGGAGAAGTGGGTTACTTGAAGGAATACCCAGATTTTGGGTAAGCCTTTGATTACGTGTGCGCACACCTTCTTCATTTAGGTCTGTGTGCGCGACTTCTTGAGCAGGAACCTCTTCGTCTGATCCCTCTGATTGAGCCTCATCTGGTGAATCAGCAGAAACGACATTGATGACATTAATGGATGCATATTGCATGGAATCCTTTCTATCAGCATTTCTATGATATTGTCTCCTTCTATGTCCATGATGAGACATGGCATTCCGTTGACTTGATCCCTCAGGAATTTCTTGGAGAACCGTCACTTGGAGAGAATCTCCTGACAGCTTGGCTCTTCGTTCCTCTTGAGGCTTATTCCCTAATCGAGAGAATACTGACTTTCTCTGAGGGGAGGATTGAAGATTTGAAAAAGTCCCCAGTCCGGTGGACTGGGGATGTTCCTGCTGCTTCCGCTCAACTCCTCAAATCCCATTCGTTGACTCTGAGGGTTGGGTTAGAGAAGTCCCCAGTCTGGCTAGCTGGGGTGTCTCTTGACATGCTATGTCTGAGATCTTCTTAAAATCTCTCTTGATCTTGCGAATCATAGTTCCGAAATTAGCTGGATGCATTAACCTGTATCCACTTTTATCACCTGGTTCAACAGACCGTTGGATGATTTCCGAAACTTCTGTCATTTGATGACGTGTTTTCTCCAGACGAGAAGCTTGTGCAATATTCTCACCTACTTGATGTAGGATCAATTCAACAACTTGTTCTCTATATACTTGATTTTGAGAAGAACTAGTTGAAGCTTGTTCTTGAGCAAGATTTTGATTATGAACAAAGCCCATTGACTGCGGCCGGCCATGGGCAATAACATTTCATGAGACCATTTTCGGCGGGCTTTGCTGACCAGAAAGCACTGTGAAATGTAGTGCTCCGTGAACACCCCATCCTCTGATATGAACATCAGATGGAGCATTGGCAATTAACTGACGCAATCTTCTTAGTGCGCCAAGGCATGAACGTTGAAGGGTTCTCTGTTGCTTTTCGGCCTTTGGATACCGAGAGACTGATAGAGATGCCAAATCAATCTGGCGTTGTAACCCTTCTATTATCTTAAGACGATTTTCATATTCATCGTAAGATAATACCTTCTTCATTAATTGACAAAGAGTTTTCCATATGTTGAGACGAATATCATGGATTCCATCATCCGTCAACATCTTTGGAATGTCGTACTGGGAGTCAGCCAAAGGCCAAAACATGACTGGTACATCACCTTTTTCCAGTTTTTTCCTCATGTTCAGCATTTTCTCTTTATCATTAAATGAATATTCTTCTACCTCTTTGGACCAGAGTTGGTGTTTCCTTGTTGCTTCATCGGATTCAAAAATATTGGTAGAGAAATCACTATTCATGCTGGAAGATGAATAACCCAAGGAAGGTTCGGAGAATAACCTGAACCCCAGGCTATCTTCTGATGGAGAAAGAGTTTCACCTGCCGATAGTAAAGCATCAGACATGACTGGTTTTACGTTTGCAAGTGCCTCGAGATAGGAGGGCTTTCTCGTCACTACATTGCCTTCTGAAGAATTTTCGAGACAATGTGAATCACTACTGCGGAGAGGACTTTCGCAGCGAAGTTCATCACCATGAGGATGACCGTCATGATGGGTTACAGCAAAAGATGAAATCTCTTGATCCTTGGTCTTCTGACCACACAGAGGGTTCCTGTGGTTCTCATCTGAAGAAGAAACTTCAAGATTGACCGAATTTTCATGAAGAAAGTCTTCATGAGGAAGTGTCTGTTGAAGACCTTCAGAATTAATGTTCCCGTTATTGGGAACTGAGGGAGTAGAATCTTGAATTCCGACAGATAAATGTCTGAGGGCTTCAAGAACTCCAGCATCGAGCAAGGCCTTGTTGCAGATTGGCCTTTGATCTCCTGACTGTGCTGGGCGGATCTTTTTCTTAGATGCCTTCTTACTCGCTTTAGAAACCACTTGATGACGAAAGTGATTGCTCTGAGCAGGTGTATGTTCCTGATCAGGAAAGATGGTCAGGTTAGGCTGACGATCTCCACTCAAATCAGGTGTATGTGTCTGACTTGGTTGTCTGTATGATATGGGGGAGTATGCCCCATAACCCTCTTGGACTGGAACAGATGTGTGTGTCTGTTCCGGAGTGAATCGTTGATGTGTCACTCCATTGCTAGGGATAGATTTATGTATCTGTCCCTGAGATGATGCTGAAGCTGTTATGATATCCTGGCAAGCATCCAGAATATGAGCAGGAATTTTCTTCTGCTCTTTCACCATTGACAAAATATGTTTGGTGACTTCAGCCACCGGAACGGGGATATACGTCCATTCCGGGCTTGGAGTAGGTGTATGTGCCTGCTCCTGTCCTCCTTTTCCTGTCAGTGAATCCTGACAGTACTCAAGTGTGGAGGCAGAGAGTTGAGTCTGCCCCCTGTTTGTCGTCGGGACTTTCCGACTGACTTCTCCGGGTGCTACCAAGCGAGACTGTTGGTAGAGCTGATTAGTAATAGCAGGTGTATGTGCCTGCTGATTACACTTCGCCAAACGCGGTTGACGAGATCCATTATATGTAGTCAGACGAGCCTGCTGACTAACTGGTGATGTATAAACAGGTGTATGTTCCTGCCTGTGGTACTCCGCCGGAATTGCCTGGCGGGATCGGCTTGATGCTGCCAGACGAGTCTGCTGGACAGCTGAATTAAAACGGGAAGGTGTGTATGCATGCTCGTTGTTTGCCACCAAGTTAGGTTGGTGTACTTCTCCGGAGATGGCAGGGATGAAAACCTGCCTATTGTTAACCGGATTCCGTCTCTGGCGGTTTATCTTGCCTGCTCGGGTTCGAGGAACCTGAGCTGAATGCCTGGAGTCGGTACCCTCATCATGTTGAGGGAGCACTACCGCACGAGTCTGGCGTCGATTGTTGATGGGATCCCTCGGGAAGGACTCCTGTCTTTTTGAATTAAGGCCCCGAGGGACCTGGTCATTCACTTCCTCGGAGTAAGGGAGTGAATGGAAATTGCGTTCTGGGGATAACGACCCGAAACGGTTGGAGACGGTAGTCAGCACCGCCTGCTTCTTGATTGCTGGCCGCCGTTGTCCGGACGACCAGGTAGAGTTGTTAACTTGGGGGGCTTGACGAGCGGCCTCCAGAGTTGGGATAGTACAGTTGCGACGATACTCCTTAACCAGTGCATTAGAAACACAGCGTTGAAGACGCTGAGTTGGTGATGTCATCCTCAGAGCGGATGACGTTCCAGCAGGAGTAGCAGCATTGGTTTTCACAGCAGCAGACCTCACAGTAGAGGTGTTCACAGCAGCATTATTCACAGGGGTGAATTTAAGGAAAGCCATTTTTGCAGAAGATCTTGAGAAAAGAGTTCATGTTCCATGTAACAGACATAATCAAGATGAATCCGGCCACTGCATCTTTTGGATGAGCATATGTCAATGATTGCCTTGTTGGCCCAAGGGGCCTAACAAATAAGAAGAACATCACTTTCACTTGGTTAAGGATTCACGTCGGGTTCACCATTTTTGTTTCGCACGGAATCCGGGCATGACCTCCTGGACGGGAGATTCAAACGTTCCGATCAGTTTCTAACGGGTTTGTTCGTAGAACCGGAAACATCCAATGATTCCACATTCGTTTGGACCTACTTTCCAAAGGCAGGCGCTCATTAGCATGTGGACTAATGAGGCTTAGGAATTTGCATTGGTCGAGAGGATGGGAGGTCGGACTCATCACACCTTTTTGAGGGGAATTATTGTCTACTCCGGGAATCTCTTTATAGATTTAAGTTATGTTCGTAAATCTTTATTACATTACCAAGTATAAAATGTGTTTTCCTTTAGTTTTAACAATCAATGATTAAATATGCAAGAATTTTAGAGAATATTTTATATGTATTCGAGGTTCTTCATCAATAGAGAATCATTTATATCTGTTTAGAGATTCTTGGTCAATGGTATCCTTCAAAACATTTATATAAAAGTCTCTTGGTCATTATGATGACCAGGCTAGTTTTAAAGCCACTCGGTGGGGCACTTGAAGTTTATCGTCATTCAGAAGGACAGAGATTATTTCAAAGTTGGGATCGAACCCATAAATGGGCTACCTACGTATCCTTTGTTTTGGAAAAGGAATCAGAACTCACGTAGTTCGAGAAATGGAGTATGATGTTTATGATTGATGGCTCAAAGATGAATGTCATAATTACTATTACACTCTAAGCTCACGTGAGTCATGCTCGGTGTAAGAAACAAGAGGTATTAGTAAAATTTAGACAATTGTGCCATGAAAGATGCAATCATAAGAATTTGTTTGGGGCTTATGTATGGATGACTGCCCAGATAGATGAAGGTTTAGGATTTACTTTTAGGGAGAAAATCCATGAACAGGGTCCATAAAGTTATATGTGCTTCATGGAGATTTGAATACTCTAATCTTGGGGCTTACTCTTAAGGAGGATGCCCAAGTTAGGAGGGGATTTATGATTGGGTTTTAATCCTGAAAAGGAAACCTAAATCAAAGGTAAATTATGACTGGTTAAGGGAAATTTAAGGGGACTTGGGGCTTATTCCTGAAAAGGAGACCCAAGGTTATGACTGAGTCTTATTCCTGAAAAAGGAGACCCAGGTTAAGGGACTTGGAACTTACTCCTGAAAAGGAAGCCCAAGGTTATGACTGAGTCTTATTCCTGAAAAAGGAGACCCAGGTTAGGGATTAAGGTTTGGGGCTTACTCCTGAGGAGGATGCCCATATTTGAGGTTGGGGCTTACTCTTGAGGAAGATGCCCATATTAAAGGTTTTATAACTGGGGATTATTCCTGAAAAGGAGACCCAAGGTTAGGATTTTCTCATTTTAAAGGATGAGGTTGAATGAATGAACTCTCCGTATTTTAGTGACATAAGGATATTTAAATCACTAGACTTTGAGAGAGATTCCACAGAATTCCTTTCAGATAAGAAAGTCAAATCAAGAAATCATGCCATAAAATGGCTTTGAAGAGTGTCTTGAAGACTGAATCTTGAAAAGGAAAGGTGAAATGGCTTAAGAGGGGAAAAATGGGCAAGATGGGCACCCAAAAAGATAGGGGCGCGCATGTCTTGAAAGGCGCGTAAGTCCTGCGGCGGCGCGCAAGTATTGACCGCGCAAGTATACTTGCGCGACACATGGTGTACTTGCGCGACATTCAATCAGAATTGAAATACTTGAGCGACTCTTGATAAAACCCTTTAGAATCCCCTTGAGGTTCTTCCATAAAAGGGACACGCAAGTTATATTGAAGGAATTAAGTCGGCGCGCAAGTGTTTGATAAGTTTCAACACTTAGGCCTTCCTTCTTCTCTTTAGATCTTCCGTTCTAGGTAAGAAATTACCTTATAAGTGTTCCGGAAGCTTTGAGAAGAGACTTGGGTGTCGGGAGCTTCAATCCGAGTTTCTGGAAAAAGATCCTTCTCGAATGGGGGGCCCACAGGGTCTATTTATAGGCAAAAGAAGACCCCGGGCGGTTACCGGGCGGTTACCAATTAGGTCGTGCAAGTCACCTGCGCGACCAAGGTGGCCGCGCAAGTACACTTGCGCGCCAGTGGTATAACTTGCGCGGTGGATTGGCTGTTGATCCTTTGTTCATGCCTTTGTCGATTTTTGATGTTTTCTTCAAAGGATGAATCACTTTCAGCTGAGATATTCCCTTTTCCGATCTTTAGATTCTGTGACGAAAGGAGCGTCAACATAAGTCGTCAGGAAAAATGTCCGCATACTGATCCACCACAACAGGAAATATCGGACCCCGCACGTCAACAACTCCTAGGATGAGACTAGCCAACTGATGAGTGATCGGATTTCCTCTCCTCTACGTGAGTCCATCCTGCACTGCAAAGGCTCCCTTATCACCGGTGAAGGTGAACCTGCTTCCATCAGTGCGGGCACACCGCACCTTGCACCTAATACAGTAGATCTGACCATGGACCGTGGATAACCAATCAATGCCCAAGATGACGTCGTAAGGCATCTACGCCGCTACATGAAGATCCCAGTCGAAGCTCTCGCCGCCTAGAATAAGCTCACACTGCTATCACTAGTGGATAATCATCGAGTCTGCTCCCGTAAGAGTCTCTAGCCGTAAGGATCGAGCCAACGGCTCCGTTGAAATCTCTATGCTCCGAACAAGGGCAGCAACAATGAAATAATGACTCACTCCTGTGTCTATAAGAACTGCAGCAAGGGTGGAGAAGACATAGATAGTACCTTGAATCATCTCAGGCGCACCGTGGTCATTGGCCTCCAC
The DNA here is from genome assembly GCA_963277665.1 of Viscum album. Taxonomy (NCBI): domain Eukaryota; kingdom Viridiplantae; phylum Streptophyta; class Magnoliopsida; order Santalales; family Viscaceae; genus Viscum; species Viscum album. Next base: position 1,033,930,541 of record OY728150.1, read on the forward strand.
TGCCTGAAGCTGAGCATGCCTCTGTCCACCAGCTCCCTATGGTTGGGGTGGATCTCCTAGTGGTGGTGGTGGTAGAGCCTCGAAGCGTCGTCCACCACCTGCTTCTCAGCAAGCTCCTCTACCTCGTCTGCCTGCTCCTTGCGGACCGCCACGATTGAACCTATGCCTCTTCCTGGGTTGTACCTCAACCGCCTGCTACTCCTCTTCATGGCGGGTCGGGCAGTCACGAGACATGTGGCCCTGCCCGCCACATGCATAGCACTGTCTGCCTCTCGTATGACTGGCTCTACTGCGTGTGCTCCGCACCTCCAAACCAGTATCCTGAGGTCTCCCACATGATGTTCTGGTCCGCTTGGACCCATGTAACATCCGTCGATTTCCAGCTGCAGAAGACTCCGTTACGTGCCGCCCTGCGGTAGGTCTCACTGCTTGTATAGGCTCAGCAAGAAATATCTCTTCAAGAAGGGCCCGCTCTAGTACTCCAGCCAAGGTCGGAATGCTGAGGGAGATCATCGATGCCCTGATCTCATACCTCAGTCCCTGCTCAATGGTTCGGGCCTGGAAGAATGGGTCCAGTACCATGTCAGTGGAATCACGCGAGAGGTCGGTAAAACTCACCGAGTACTAGGCTACTGTCATACTGCCATACCGCAGCTGTAGTAACTCTTGAATGTGCACCGCATGGAGGGTGGCTAGAACAAACTCCAAGGGAAAGAGGCTCTCAAAGTCCATCCAAAGTAGATATGCCTCGTCGTGTACCTGGAGCATCAGGATCCACCATCTACCTGCTACTGCGTGCGGGAGACTCACCGCAAGGATCACCATTAGGTCAGCTGGTGTCCCTACTAACCTGAAGACTCTGACAACAACCTCCATCCAATCCTCAGCTGCCTGAGGGTCTGTCTCTCCGCGGAACCTGGGCGGCCTCTGACACTGATACTCGTGCAGTACACTAAGGCGACGTGCACTCTCAGCTGCTGGGGCTGGTGGCATCGGTGGCTTTGCGGGTAGAGGTACTGCTAGTGCCTCCACTTTAATGGGGCCCTGCACCAAGGCCTCATCACTTGGTGGGCGACCATCTCACACAAAGCTCAGAACCCTAGCTGCCTACCATCGTGGTGATATCCTGAAAAGAAATAAGTGCACTACGGTTAATACAGTATACCTGGTGAGCTGACATAAAGTAATCACAAATAAAACATTGAAACACACATGAAATCACTGCTTTCGTGCACTGAGTCAGAAATCAGAATTCAGGGTCCTGGTGTATGGATATGTCGGCAACCGCACCAACACTGGACTCCTGGGACAAATAACCACACTCAATACCCTTAACACTATTGCATCACATATAAGAAATTATCAGAGTCTTTAGTTATGCGGTAGAATTGACTCCACTGATACCAATTTGTCACAACCCGTCCTCGGGGACCGTGTCATGACTACCCCAAACCCACCTTCCATAGGCTAGGGGCTAGCGACTAGCACCAAAGGCGTAAATCTAGATAAAATGGAAGACATTGCCTTTATATAAGTAAACAAACACTATAGAGAACACAAGATGAAGTAAACACTATATAAACTAAGTACAAATGAAAGTGCTGGAAAGTAAATGGGCCAGTATACAAACCCAAATGAAAGTACAGTACAACTAAGAAAAGAAATTTCAATAGATGAAAAGTAGAGCAGTAACCTCCAAGACAACCTCCGGAACTCCCACCTGAAGGGTGAGTTCAGATAGTCTCATCGGCTCGTCGAGACCGGTCATCCACTCCGTGTACGTACCGCCTGATAGTCCACCTCCGGGTACCGTCCCGCTCCACAAGCCTCAACCACGATCAACGTTGTTCGTTATCTACAACCAAAACAATGTAGTGCAGGCATAGCCCATGCAAGGGTGAGTATACGATACTTAGTAGGGACCCTGAGACTCCCGAAGGTCTCCCATAATCCACGAAGGATAAACCACAAAGGAAAAATACAATCACGAAGTATCAACCAACTCTACATAGGTATATGCCCATACATATACCTAAGTCATCAATTCCAGTTTTGCTCCAACTCACAAGCCCAAGTTCAACCCAGTCCATATAGGAAAGTACAACCCAATCCACACAGGAATGAAAAACCCAATCCACACAGGATAGCAAGTCAATCATATCAAAGATAATGATTGAAAGTCAAGACTCAACTCACATAGGAATACTACTCACGAAGAGAGGTGTAGATGATTTATATAGCCCTTGAATCATCTCCTTTGCCGAACCCACGTAGGATGAAAATACAGATATCATCGCTGCCAGACCCACGTAGGATACAAGTACAGTAACCATCACTACCGAACCCACATAGGATCCAAGTATAGTCATCATCGCTATCGAACCCACGGAGATTCCAAGTACAATCGTCCTCGCTGCCGAACCCACGTAGGATCCAAGTACAATCGTCATCGTCATCGCAGTCGCAGGCAGCACTAGGGTTCCCGTACACAGCACGCTCGATTCCGGGAGGTTCCGCTCCACAAGCCAAGGGGTCGATACATCAACTATCACAAAGTCCATTGTTGATGTATCACAAAGTTTTGTCTCGTCAATAGTAACTTAGCACGACAGACGGCGCGTCAATCGGACTCCCGGTCTGAGAGATATTGGCTTTTACGTCCAAGAGGCCCGGTTGGTCTTTAAGCAAAAACAAACCTGACTGTACTCCAGCTGCATCCGAACCTCGAGCGGATTAAGCCAAAATAACCATATCACTAAGAGGAATACAATAAAGTTGATGGTATGTCAATCAGACGTCCGGAACTCAAGTTATAAGCACTTCCTCTCCGAGGGCCCTGTTGGTTTCGTGTTCGAACAAACTCGTTCATACCCAAATTTCTCCGAAACCTTGAGTGTAACATACTGAAATGACCATCTTGATACAAGGATCCCAACGCAACTGAAGGTACATCGATCGGAGGTCTTTAGCCCATGATATGGGCATTTGACGAATCTATCCGAAAATAAGGGGTTTGGGCTCGGTCCGAACCTGCCTAATACCCCCTGGGTCGGCCCGAACCGGGTCGACCCAACTCGGGTCTGGGTCCGGCCCAATTGGGTGCGGCCTGACCTAGATGGCGTGGCCCAGCCTAGCTGGTGCGGCCCGGCCCGGCGCTGGCGGCCCGACCCAACACGGGTGGCCCGCCCCACCGTGGGTGGCCCGACCCGCGCGGCCGGCATCCCAGCTCGGAAGCCGGCCGCGATTCGGCTCGGCTCTCGGCCAAGAAGAGTGCGAGGGGGGGGGGGGGGGCACTGCCCCCCTAATTTTCGAAATGGCTGGCCATTAAGGGGGGCCTTCATGTAACCGCGGGACCCTTCGGGTCCCGCCTCCAGTTGGCGCCCGTGGCCGGCTCAGCCCACCGCCCCTTTGAAAAACCACCGCGGCCTTAGGCCCCAGCTTCTGCCCGACCGGCGTGGCGCGACGGCGCCCCATCCCTCCGCCGTGACCCGCTTCTGGCTGTGACCTCCTTTGGTCTCACCAGTGCAGTGCAACGTCATCGCGCACCTCTACTGCGGCCCGCTCCGGCCGCGATCCTTTTCATTCTCGCGTGGTGCAACAACAACACACCGCCTTCACCGCAAGTTCAATTAGGATCAACAAATTTATGGGGAGGAGGATCGGCCGTGTTTGTGCGGTTAGATCTCCTCCTGTTATGTCGATAACAAGTGTCCAATTTAATTAACGAATAACGTTAAATTAATCATGAACGTAAATAACCCCTACCTCAACACAAGTTGTCGAACGATGAGCATCGCGGAAAATGACCTCGCGGGGTGAGGTTCCATAAACGTCGATGGAGAGTGTCCGAGGAGGAAGCAGTGTCTCCATTCCTTTATCACGGAGAGAAGATTATATGGTGTGACGTCGTTGTAATGTTTCCACGTCAGTGCCTCCTCCTTTTTTATGGATGAAGAAGAGGACGGAAGAAACTGGGTCACCGAGTCGATGATCCTGGACGAAGTGTTGTCCTTCTTCGTTGAGGATGAAGTTCTTCAAGAGAATAGAGCTCTCCCAAATTCTCACCCAACAAGCCAACCCATTAAAATAAGATGCCTCTTATTTTTTTTTTCAAGACATGCATTTAAAATTACAAAAATTCAAAATTGAATTCACTTAATTAATTAAACCATGAGTTGTCTAATTAATTAAGTTATATGTTGGCATTATTAATGTGGAAGAGGAAGAGCCACATAATTAAATAAAAAAGAGGTTTAAAGGGAGTTTAATGGGTTATGGGGAATGTAAAAAGATGGGGGCTCATGTGGGACCCAACTCACCTTTATCTTCTCAAGAGTAGTTAGTAACTAGTGGGTCCCACCCCAACCCCCATACTTAGGATATAACTACTTAGTAAAAGAAATAAAATTGCAACACAATTTTATTTTTACTTTTCATTTAATCCACATTTTTTTATAACTCCTCCCAAGAAAACTCACCTTCAGTAAAGGTCCACTTAAGTAAAAACTGACGATGCAAGTTCATCGATGCCCTCAGATTTCAATTCCGAGCACCGGTTCAAAAGATAGAAAAACCCGCACTTTTGTTCACTGAACGTACCCAAGATAAACTTCAGAAATTGATTCTGGGCACACCGGGCCTCAGAATCAGGTGTCGTCAGAAACTGCATACTCGTAATATCCCAAAGAATTTAAGAAAAAAATTTACTTGATATTTATGGCACTTTATAACTTCATCCACAAATTATTTTTGTTATTCATTGATGGTGCATTTTACCCCACATTTCTAATTTTCAATGGAGGGAAACATTATTTACTTCTTCAAATATGTTTTTTCATTGATCAAAACGAGATGATGGGATTTCATTCCATCCTTATATGGATTCCTCCTTTGAAATTTTCACATAGTCTATGCCTCCCGTACAAATTAAGAAGTTGTTTTAAAACTCCATCCAAGTTCCATCACCTCATGGAGAATTATAAATTACACTACTTCTATCTAGACATTCTAATTGATCACATCAGGGAATAAACCATCAGTTATGATAGTAGTCCTGTTGGGCATTATAGGAATGTATGAGTGCTGGAACATTTGAAAAACTATATTCATCATAATAAGGGTGATTTTCATGGGTGTAGAAATCTGGGTCATCCCACATCGATCTTGTGGTATTTTATATTATAGGCATGTCATCTTTGATTTTCTATGGGAATCTCATTATTAACAAAAGGAAGGTCGTGGGGTAATTGTTAGGAGAGACATAATAGTATAATTAAAACACTAGCGATAGTGGATCAAATTAGTACATCCCTTGGAGGGAGCACCTGGAAGGTTTACCCAATTGATGGATCAAAAATCTAAATAAGGAAGAACATAAGATGTTGTGTCCCATAAATGGTACGATTCACACTATGAAGTCCAATCTGGAAATCACTAATGGTGGATCAAGGAAGAATACCCTAATTAGGGAGACATTGATTTTAAGAATTGTATGGGATAGAATCTTGAAGAGCCTTCCTATATACCCTATTTAGAATATAGAGATAAAATCCCATGTATTTTTTTGGATGGAGTGGGGGATACACACTAAGGGATTCTTTCACATGAGTATCTCTGTGGAATGGATGATGAGTGATATGGGTGTTATGCTTGGTTAGATTCATGGATGCTTCTAGAAGCATCAATGTTATTTATGGATGGGTCTTATGCACTATGATGACCCATATGTATGGTGGGGGATGAATAGATCACACTGAGAAAATTTTGAGGTGATGAAGAAAATGGTTGAGGCTTATTCATAAGAGTTTTCTGGACAAAAGTAGTGGCCCTAGTGAGATTTGGTGGGCTGAGTAAAATCAAGATGGATATGAATGAGGTTAGTGAAATGGATGGAATGCATGGGTTGTTGAGGGTGTTGGTCTTGGACATCAAGTAGGTTTCTTACACAACCCATTTAGTTGGAAATCAATGTCCACGTAGTTCCGAATAGGGGGAATGGGGATTTTTCATAGAAGATTCCCAATGAGACTAGAATATATATGGTCTTTCTTAGAGAAGGGAATGATCATACCAGGCATACAACCGAGAAGATATCATGATTTATATGTATGATCAGTTTAGATCTGTTAGAGGATTCCAATGTGTCCTAGTTATTTGGGAATCAAAGTCCACATAGTATTGGAGTAGGTCATTGGTCTTATACATAAGGTGGAGGCATGTGTAAAGATGAATTTGGAAAACATTAAGGGTGTATTGGGAAGGTGAATCCCTATGATAGGGGAAAATTTTTAATGTCTTATTGGGATTAAACATCATTGATCATTAATATGTACCCTATTGAGAAGACATTGAAAAAAACCACATATTTTGGAAGGATGATTCTAGGCTTACACATGGCAGTTTCCAAAGTGCTTCTACGAGAAGCGATGGTGTGGATGGGGGTTACTTGTTGAAATGGACAATCAAGATGGAAATGTGGATTATTATATGAGGGATTCCCATGTAAAGACTAATGTAGACACTACTGAGGGTGGATCATGGGGGTTCACCCCTTGGAAAGGGGCAACTAATGTTTCCTTTAGTTTGGATTGAAACTCATGGCGGCTTCCTACATACCCCATTTAGGTGAAAGGGATAAAAAACCAATTAGTTAGGTGGATGGGGTGGGTCTTACACATTGAAGAACCAAAATTTCATCTTGGAGAAGCTATTATATGAAAGCGGATAATTTGTTGAACCTTCCCGTGAATGAGGAAACTAGGTATTACTCTTGGAGGGATTTTATTTGGATAGATAAGGGTGTTAAGGACAATAATAACCACTAACCCCATGTGATTTTTACCTAGTGTAAGAAAAAGAACATGAAGTGGACCAGACGGTCAATTCATGAATGACACATTGGTGAAGGATGAAGTAGGGATAATACATGGAAGAAATCTTATGTTTATGTCTTTATGTACAAGGAGGATCTCATTCTATATGAAGAAGATCTCAATAAATCTCAATAGTGTATAGAGAACCCTATCAAAGTTGTTTTAGGGATTATGTTGACACTTCCTGAGGTGCACATGGTGAAAAATCCTTAAGGGATAGAGACATGATGGGTCTTTAATGCCCATCCCCTCTTAGATCCTTCCAAACATACAAAAAGAGTGGGATCACGGTTTTAGGTCTTGTATTGATGATGTTAGTGATTCGAAATTTCACATCTTGTGGCTCTAACATGGGGGGACTCACTTCTAACCCCTTGGACTGATATAACTGATACCAACCCTCACATGGTGAATGGAAGGCCTCAAAAATGGATGAATATAGATAAGTTGATTAGTGGTTAGTAATATGGTCCATGTTATTGTATCTATTAAATAATTTAATATCCCGTAGTGAACCTAATATGAAATTAAAAAGTTATGGTGACACGATATGGGAGGCCCCATGAGTGGCAAATAATTCCGTAAGTACAAGTCAATAGGGCCGCACAGAATTGGGTCTTATGAAGTATGGGGCTTCTCAATGAGCTACTTCACATATTTCTGGGGCTATATCATTTTTAAGGACTTCGTCATGAAAAACTATTCAAGAATTATTGTGGACCATCCTCTGCATGAATCCCTGTCTAAGATGAGGACTGATCGATAACGTCATAGTGATTCAAAATGTTTATATACCTTAGAGTGACTTCTTCCTCTGTAATAGGAATATGCCTCTTTGAAGGGAATCTATACCATATAATGGGGTAAATAAAAACAAGGTAATATGGGTTTCATGTTGCTTTAGTACATTGGGGATTCATTTTCTTTCTGGTTTGTAGTTCTCAGGTGCTTCGCGAAATGGGATATCATAAGTTGAAATGTTGAGGTAGCAGTGAATTTGAGGCTGGATGAACCATATATTTCTAGGGAAAGTGGACTCATGATCCTTGTAGGTGTTTCATGAAGGACATTATGGCTTCGTGAAAGGGTTGGGTCTATCGGACTCATGGATGGTTCCATTAAATTCCATTATGGTGATCATAGTGGGTATCAGACTCATGAAGGCATGGGTAAAATGAAATTGTGACACTCATAATGGGAATTAGACTCAGAGATCCCTCCATCGGTACCTCACATGTTCTCAACGTAGTGTTCCTTCATGCAAGATCTTTGTGAGGAATTCCCCTTTGATGATTTTTGTGGCTGTTCAGCTTTCATTTCATATCAAATAGCAACAACTTCCATGAAATATATTTTGGAATGAATTTCAACACCAATGATTATATATATTATTTTGAAATATGGAATCATTATCTACATAATAAAAAATATATGTTTAAATTTCATTGAATAAATAGTTATTATAAATAATTACACAATGTTGAGAGAGTAATTATTAAATTAATGAAATAATAAATTAAATGAATATTGAAATGTTCATATAAATATTATTTTAATTAATGTAGATAATACACAATTTTTTTGGATGATTATAATATAATAATGGTGTAAAAAATTATTTTTTAATATATCTTTTTTTACTTTAGTTTCTTCAACCCAATGAAAAAATAGTGTAAAAATGTACAGTTATGAAATTTTATTCAAATAATTTTTTAATAAATTATTTAGAAATCATAAAAATATTCAATAAGGACAAAGAGGATATTATATGGTCTAAAATATCATAAATTGTCAATTTATGGTCTAATTGACACATCATAAGTAATAATAACATCTGTTTTATAATTAGAAAAATGTTATGGTAGATAATATTAAAATGTGTTAAATAAGGGTCAACCAAAATGATAGGTTTTGAAAAAAACAAAACATGGATAATATAATTTTTATTATATGATTAAAATATTATAATATAATATATTTTAATCAATTCCATTTATATGTAGAGGACTGAAATTTAATTTATTATAAATTAATATTTTGAGAAATTCCAAGAGTGCCCCTCCCCTCTCTTATTAGAGAGATCTTATTATTGTCTTTTATTAAAAATTAAAACCCTCTTTGGATAAACCAAAACATATCTAAATATCTTAGAAACATTCTTCCCTTAATCATATAGTACTTAAATATTTATTATAGACATCCATGTAAGTCCATTTTTGAAATCCAAAATGAGATTCTCGAAGAAGATGTAACCTTCATCAATTAACATTTTTATTTTATTTATTCATTGATCAAAAAATATTATTTCTATTTCATTTTTATATAATCACCTTTGTGTCTTTAGTGTAATTATATTTTGTTATGTTATGTTTATTACTAATAACATAATGCACTTCAATTAGATGGGATACACAATCATCGTACGTGTGTACGAAAGACTGCCTCCTTTCGTACAAATGTTGTTCATTATTTAAATACCACCATTAATTTTCTGTAATAATGATCGATTTATTTTTTTATATACAATATAGAGTAATTTTATAGTGTAATTATGATTCTTTAATTGTTATATCACACATACCTCTGTGCTTTACATTTTCTAGGAAGTTAATAAAGTCATTCGTGTGCACTACATACTACTGCCTCACGATGTGATTTATTCATTAATGACTTACCTAGAATGTATTAAAGATGTATTTAGTATAAATATGTGATATTTATGACATATAAATTATTTAGTAATGAAAATATATCACATTTATTTCTTTCATTTATTATTAAAAAATGAAATGAGCATTCATGCTTATGAATGGCCTATTGTCTCTCTGAACTGTGTATTTTATTTTATACCCCTAGATTTTATATATAACTATAAATATGTATATAATAAATAAATATTATATTTATACAATTTTTATAAATATTTAGAAGATTATATCATGATCTATGTATGAGGACCAAGAATAAAAATTCACACATGTATGAGAATGTCATTATTTCTAGAAACATATCTTAAACCTGGATTTATTAATTGGAATGTAATATAACTTCGTAAGAAACTCATATACAATGTTATTTATGGGAATATGGTTAAATTATAGTTTTATAATATATATATAGATATATTATTAAGTGTGTTTGAACATGTATTAAGGATTTCAATACTTATGCTATGGGGATTTATAGTGTCACTTTTAATTATTTTAGAATTATGATATATACACATATAATTTATTTTTCATAGTTCATATAACACCCATAAATTAATTACATGATCATTATCATTAAAATATTGTGTATTTACATAAACATTTTATTATATCTCTTTAATGGGTTTACGATTCATAGGTTACAAAATCGATAAGGAATTGTTTCTCCCTCCCATGCATTAGGTAACGATAACTATTCTTTGAGCTCAAAATTTACATGTGAGGTCATTCTAATCATGAAACTATAAGTTACATGAGATTTTATCCTATGACCAAAACAAGAGGGTACCTGGAATGTCATACTAATCCAGATACAATATGGTTCTACGGGTCGTCATCCTATGCCACCAACAAAAGGTTACATGGGAGGTCATTCTAAGCCCAAAACTAGAAGGTACACAAGAGGTCATCCCATGGATGATGTTGGAACATATATGATTAGAAAAAGACAATCACCCTATCAATGTCTTAGAATATTACATTTAAATGTGGTATTATAATATTATTTGTATGCCCCAAATTCCTTTTTTATGAAATTGTTAAACTCTAATGGCTCAATTTGATTAAATATATTTGATTCATTTCTTATGAACTACAAATATCTAATTCAATTAATCAATATTATAAACATCAATATCAAGTGTATACTAGTAAAATGTTACACTAATATATTTATACACTTATTCTTAGGTCATCCTTATATATCTTTCATGGTAACCCTTACTCGAATTTTTAGCTCATTGTTTCTTAGGATTCTATTTCCCATGTTATAAAGAATGGTTTCACTAGGATTAATAAAGTGGAACATATTTAAGGGAGATGATTATGATCATTCACCAAATTATTCAGATGGGTTCAACATTTTTAGTGGAACTAAACTGTTATTGTCCAAAGTCATATGTTCGTGTAATATAATGAATATTCATCTAAAAAGATATAGTATCCATGTATGGTCATCGTGGGTCACTATAATTATGAATAAATTTATGCCATTGGAATAAAATTATTTAAATTCATTAATGAATTATTATCCAATATCTAGAATCAAATTCAATGAGAAATGAATAGTACATGCCTTTGGATTCTGTTATTTATGAGAATGATATCCTATCCTATTGATGGTTTGATGTTTATGAGCCAATTTTGAATCTATTTTATTCTCATGAACTATCAAAAACATTTTAAATATGCTATCAACGCATCTAGTTACATGAATATCCTCATGAGATGATACTGGATCCAAGGGATAGTGTATTACCTCAACTGTAAGGTGATTTTATTCACTACTATTTACTATTTATTTCAGGCATTTTCATTTGTTGAGAAGAATATGGATACTATTTTATGCGATTTTCATGTTCTCATTTTTATTGTGTTATGTTTTAACACTAGTTTTATGTTGACAATCTAATATTTTATTGGTGTTCTTCCACTATAAATTATCCTTATATTTTCTTATGAAACCAATAAGTGGTATAAAGAATATTAATGTGTTAACTAATTCTTTGGAACTATGTCACATGAATGGTGACAATCTATGTCTATCTTTCCAGGAATACTATTTTGAAGAAAATAATTTCATATTGAAAGAGATAGGTGAATGGAGTCTGTATATATGATCATATGGATGACACGTTTTATTTTTTATGTGAAATATATATTCTACATACGATTTGTGATATCAAAGGAAGGTTCCTTAATATCATAATTTTATTTTATATTTGGTTTTTGATAAAAATCATGAATAGAGTAACTCATGATTATCATATTAGGTAGGTCACTAAAACATTTCATTATATTTCATCAACCATGGATTGAATATTCATAGCATTTTATTAGGGTTACAATATCCAGGATACCCTAATTGGATTAGGTTATATGAGGAATAGATTTGAGTATATCAATTTTATGCTTTTAAATAAAGGGTTATCAAAAAAATATCAATGAAATAAAAATATTGAGATGGTGATGAATCCCAATATAATGAAGTTAGTGGTCGTAGAAATTCTAATACAGACTCATTTTATGATAAATATGAATCTTATCTCTATAAAGGATATAATTATTTGTTCATCATTTTAAGAGGTCTATATTCATTAAAATACTATTATGAAAAGATATAATACATGATACTCACATAATGATATGTATTTGATATTGATTATATAACACATAACCCAATTAATATTGAGATTTTTGAGAGGATAAATTTAAATATCATTTGTGTGGTTGTATATGAAAATAATGAATACCCAGTGATGAAATAATTTCTATAGAAACCACATGAGATACCTAAAAAATCCCTGGAAGTTGGAAACACGAGTGATTGGGCATAATGGATTAAAACATATCATGTTATTATAAAAAAGGTAATATCCAATTTTCATTCAGCCATTTGTAATTCTATTTTATTTTTCATACACATTTGAAGGAAATTATAAATTCCATGTATGACATTCAGTTGTCCATAATTAATTATCATTATGTTTTTTTGTGTTGAAGATATATGATAATATTATAATGAATATAATAATTTATTCATTTCATAAATTCATATATGATATGTTAAGAATATATTCCTGATTTTATAAGAATATACTTATTACTTGAATTATGAACTAATGTTTTTTGTGTAGAATGTCATATAATAATGAATATAATTTGGGGTGTAAGATTATTAACAATCCTTTTTAACTTTGGTTGGTGATAATTATTTACTTATAACCCTCATAAAATGATTCCCTATATATATAATTCCATATGATGACATAGATAAATTTGTGTTTTTTTAATTTGGCTGATTTCGTCATCTATTGAAGCACAACCATGATAGGATGTGATTGAATTTATGAAAGGTAAAGTAGACATGGCCCTAGATTGAGTTATAATGAGTAAATTATAGATGATTTTTTTTGTCATGTAAAAAGTTTTATAATATTTATATAAGTGATATGTATTTTAATTTTCAGATAAATGTTGAATTTCACACCTTTGATATTATTTTTTTGAAAATTGTAATATATTGAGTGGATAATAATTTATTGATATGTTTAATGTCTAATGGGTTTTCCAGGTCATAGAAAAAAGATAGTATGTAGGTATATTTTAAATTTATATGACACATATTATGTTGGACATGATTTTATAGAGATATGAGTATGTCTGATGGATATCACACCTAGATAATTTGTAAATTTAATATCATTGACACTTTTCTAGAGGCCTTATATTTAGTATTTCTATGAAATGTGGATTTAAAAGTTCACTACAATAATACCATGCCTCATTGGGTTTCATTTACTAGCCCTCGGATAAGGATAATTTTGAGGATAAAGATTATGTTAAAAATTAAGAATGAATGATATAAAAAAATCATATCCAAACTATTTTAGATATATTGAATGAGTTGTGATTATTTTCCTAAAATACATTTAGAATTTTAGTTAGATTAGAAGATTGTTTGATTTCATTTGAAATGGAAAATCATGAGATTAATGTATTGAGTCCTAGTATATATAAGATACAATAATATATATTATATTATATTATATAAATTATACATTTAATATAGGAAAAAGTTGAATGCATTATCATACATGTAATACCAGAATAATAAATAAATAAAGGTATTATTCATTTATTTCAAATGTTAAATTAATTAGTTAAAATATATTATTATGGGGTTCGTGTTCTTTTACTCAATTTATTTAAAATATTTAATTAATTTTAATTATATATTCTGAAACATATATGATGAATTATAAATGAGAATAGAATTGATCATTAACTATTTAAGTGGTTGGGATCCCCTCATATTGAGGGAGAAATGTGCATGGTCCTATTCCAAATATCTATTATTGATGATAATTTTTTAACATACATTAGAAGCTTATATAACACCATTTTTCTAAATAATCCTCTTTATTCGATTGTGGATTCATTAGATGGTCTACTACCTTGGAGGTGAGGTTCATTAAGTCAAAATAATTTTTTATCTATTTCTTGAATTTTCATTTGGTGAAAAGAATATGATTTTTATTTTTTGAGATTTCAATGTGATCTATTTCTTATTATAATATTATAATATGGATTTCATGAATATATTTATTTTCTATTTTGTGTTTTATTCCACTAAAATCAATCATTATATGATGATATGACACCTATCCTTTTTACCATTCAGGTTTTCACACTGACTTGAGAGCGTTTGAGTTTTTTTATTTTAACCACAATTGGTGACCTAGGTATTCGGTCACCTTTTACACATTTTCCTTATCCCAATTATTTAGCCCATGTTTTTTAGGATACATGATAGTCCATGTCTTGGTTATATCTTCATATTTAATTAAATATTCTATTTTCATTGGGAATGCTCAATTACCAATAATCATTTAGAGGGTAAATATTTGTTCTATGAATTTGTGATTTCGGAATTAGTTGAGTGTTTTAATTTAAATGTTTTTGGTATGATTGTGTTTTTATATATTAATTACATTGGAATTCAACTTTTCCAACCGTATATGATATTAAATTCTCTTAATGGTGGTGAAATACTGTGTTGGTCCACACAAATTAATATTTTTTGGATTTTTTTCTAATGTTATTTATAAATTGGTCAAATTATTAGAATTTTTTATTATCAAGGATCATTTTATATTTTTAGATCAATTTTCCTTAGTGTTTCACATTATAATCGATGTCTTTCACAGGAATGAATTTTTTATGTGATAAATTTTACAACAGATCAACCATGATTTATTTTTTATTTTATTTATATAATGTTAATGATTTTAACATTTTATTTATTTCAGTTTTTTTAATTTAGGAATTTTTTAATAAATATTAATTTTTATCATGGAAGAAAACTTGATTATAGATACTGCTTACCATGATGAAAATATGGATTATGGGTTTGTAATATTTTATAGTTATTTTTCATGGTTAGGACATGTCACTTTCAACCTTGTAATAAAACCATGTCTATGAATTATGTACATATTTATAGGATTGTGGTTGTTTAATAGTACGAGTTGAAAATGTTTGAACTACGTGAGGTACGCATAATTTGAAGTGGAAATATTAAAAAATTCCCCCTCCTTCCATTTATCTCCAAATATATAGTGACATAGACTTAATATAAATGGATATTATATCATTTTATATGAATATTCATAACATTAAAATAATCAATTCCCAAATACAATATTATTTTAGTGTCATTAGAAACATGAAAATAAAATCATTTATCCTGGTGAAATATCTTCAATACTCCCATGAAGACCTTCACATTTATTAAATCTACCTAAAACGTTCCTTCATAATCTAGGAAAATTATACATAAGAAAGGGTTGAGCTAAGATGCTCAGTAAGGGTAAATAATGGAAATGTGTAAGAATAAAATGAACGGTAGGTTATCAAACATGATAAAAACATTTGAAAACAATAACTTATATATTAGAGATAATAATAATGATTTGAATTTAATAAGACATAGATAATAATAGAATTAATATCCTAAGATAGAAAGAAATAACATAGGAATAAGATATGGAATTTATCACATTGACATTGGATTATAACATTATGAAAATTTATAAGAAGAAAACAATTCACTAATTATGTTAGGGACATGAAATCAAGACCCCACATCAATATATGGACCTGAAACTAGGTTCATAGATTGAATTGTGTACTTGTAATCAGGTTCATGCATAACCTTATGGAAATTAAACCAGGACCACGAATTACATTTTTATCATGTAATTAGGTCCAGGCATAATGTTGTGAACTATTATTCATGTTCATCAATAAACGTATGGATATGCAACCAAATCCATGATTAATATTTTGAAAACATAATGTGGTTCAATCATAAAATTTTGAACGTGTAATCAGGTTAACGAATAATCATATGTACATGCATCTTGGTCAATCCATAACATTTTGAACATGTAATAATGTTCACACTTAACATTGTAAACAGGAAATTAGGTTATCATATAACATATATGCTCATGAGTTATCCATAGTTACCCAATTCATTAGAGGGAGATATAAGTACCTCCCATATAATAATAAAATCATACATACACATTCGATAAGATTATAAAACATCATCATGCCATTACCAATATAAATACATGGGTTTTGTTAAAATCAAATCGTAACACTTGAAATTAAATGTGTATCATTATAATTTACATAAATCATAAACGATGAAAAATATATGGGTTTGATAATCATTTTATACAAACAAAAACCATGAAGAGTATCAAGATTCAAAAGAATATAACTCATGGATTACAAATGGGTGTCATAAGAATCATTCCTTTAAAACATAAACAATTCAAGAAAGTATATGAATGGAACATTTGGATAATTTTATTGAAGCGAATTAGTAACATATATTAATATAATATTACGTAGAAAATAATATGGATAGATATTTTGGAAATATTTTTTTTAAGGTAATTATATTTTATTCATTGAAAATTGATCTTTAAAAAAACTATTAGAAAACAATTTTCTTGAAAATAAGTCTGAAACCATATAATGAAATATATAAATACCTTTTGGAAACCAATTTCATTGAACACATATAAATCAATCTTGAATTATTTTTGAAAACCATTACTTTGAAAATACTGTTCAATCTAATAAATAATTATTGTAAAGAAATTGAAATGAATTTTCGATGAAAAATACTTTGAAAACATAAAAAGAGAGAAAAACATATTTGGAACTAAAACTTCATTTAAAATTAATTTTATATAAAATTTCCTGAAAATTATCTTTTAAAAAATTATAAGTAATCTTAAATCAATTTATACGGGGTAAATCTATACATGTTGTACATGTTAAAAAGAACATTCATTTTTCATGGTAAAAAGGCTATAAAAATGCCTTGTTTGGAAAGATACAAGAATATTTCTTTGAAAATATTGTAAAAAAATTAAGAAAGTATTTTAATGACTATAGTTTATTGGTATAAAATTACTGGAAATCGTTTTTAGAAAACATGATTTTTATGGAACATCAATTTCCGAATGATGAGAGGGTAATGATGGGATTTCTTAAAAACACATTCATAACTATCATATGTACCAAATAGTATAATTATGGTACCAATACATTAATATATAATGAATAACTATTGGACAATAAATTTTATTAATGTTCATGAGATTTGAGATATAATATTTCATCAAAGGAAGCATAAATATTATCAATCTTGAAAAGTGATGAGATTTTTTTGATAAAATTTTATCACATAGTAAATTGGGATCATACTGTACTTGTAAAAAAAGGGATTTACAAAAAGATTATAAAATAACTAGAATTTATATATCATATAAAATGGATGTATATATTCCTCAAAATAAATTTAGGTACATAATAAAACATGAGTCACATAAGATGCTAATTGAAAATAAATAATTTAAGCAATTATACTAAATTTGGAACATAACCCAATGAAATAAAGTTCATTATATGTAAATTTAAATACCCATAAATTAAACTATAAGAATCATTTATTAAATACATGGTAATTATACACACCCAAAAATTGGAATGAGTGGTGAATATAACATGTATCACATGGAAATAAAAATTATGATGAAATCCACTTAACATGCGTCTTAACCCACATCATGCTCGTAAAATATTCATTTATAATAAATGTAAATTTATTATACATAATTTTGATAATATTATTATCATATATAATACCATATATGGTTTTATTATTAACATATATTACTCACTTTTTGACAACCCTAGGTTAATATATCTTTTCGGGAAATATTCCCATTGTTCGATGCTTGTGTCTAATTTTATAATATCATCAGTCCACATACATATATCATGATTCCAGAATTTAATCCATCATATTAATATCATGTATATTCAGTATATGTTTTTATTTGTAATTATCAATATAATATGTAATTATGAAATAGACTACACTGTTCCTAGAAATGGAAATATGTATGTACACATGAACATTGTATCCATTTTTATTATTGTACTGAAATAAATAACAAAAATGAAATATATGTATATATTTATAAAATATAAATACTGTAGAATTATAATTACATATATATTAAAATTTTACTAAACTCACCCTTTATATTCTCCTTGTAGTGTGAGAACGAATCACATCTCTTTAAGGGGGTGGTAGTACACACTTCAACAATCAAAATTATCATATTTACACCAAATGGAATGAAAAAAAGATATGTTTTTTTAAAAGAAATAAGAAATAATGAAGAAATAATGTATATAAAATGTCAAATATATAAATATTTTTGACTTCATAATTTCATTCATGAGAGGTGGTAAATGAAAAATGAACAATCACTGTGTATTAAAGAGGTAGTTCACTTTACGCATAAGCAATATGATCATTACCCATTCGATGGAGGTGTGGGTAAGTGCTGGTATAAACATTAGGATAATAAAATCAAGTATTTTAGGATATTGGTGTTGTTTTTCCATCATGTAATATTATGATTATAGGTAGTGTAGGAGGAAAATAAAATAATGGTATTTGAGATAAGATGTTACCTCCTAATTTGGTAACTCCTTTTGGTTTGTTCGAAAGGGATTATATGGATGCTTTTTGTCCAAGGGGGTGATACTAGGAAGAAGGTAGGGATGTCGGGAGCTTATTTTATCTGATTTTCTGTGATTTAGGTGCCTTAATAGGTTTGAAGAGGTGGTTTGAGAGGAGGCCTTTTACAATTGAGGTGGAGTGGCATCTTGTAAATATTTGAAGAGAGATTTCCACCCACATTTTTCCTGATTCAAATGGATACAATACTAACACAATGTCAAGAAAAGTTTGGATAAATTCAAAATATGGCTAGAAAATGGATTTTTATAATTTATAGGTCGTTTTGGGGATTAAGGTTATAGTTTTGTCCTTAGTTATTGTTAATTTTACCTTAATCAATGTAATTAATTTGAATTACATGCACTATTATTTTTGGTAAAAAAATATGTTGATATTATTAGAAATTATATAATATGATAATTCCAAATAATTATTAAATTTTTCAAAATTCATATCAATGATCTTTAAAAAATAAATTTTATATTAATCTCACAGATAAGATGACAGTGCGAGTTCTTAATGAAAAAATTACCAATTTTTTGAGATGTTTTTATATCTAATTTCATTGTAAAATTGGTTCCAATGAAAGAAATTTGAATAATTTTTAAACATGTTATCTTATAAAAAATGGAAAATAATTTAAAATATAATTTTATCGTATAAATTCATTAAATCAATTTATATTTTTGAATTAAAATATGTTATCGTTAAGTATTCATTAAAAATGAAACCCTATTGAAAAAATACCGAAAACATTTCCTACCCATTTTTTGTTTCTATTAAAAATATAATGTTTATTTTAACATATTAAATATATAAATGATCAAAAAATTGGATTTAAAATTTGTTCTCCATTAAAAAGAAGTAAAACTTCATCTTTAAAAAATATAGGGTTTTATGCATAAAAATGATTTAGTTCTTATCTTTTTTCTATAATATATATTTGATAAACATAAAAAGTATTTTATTGATTATATAAAATATATATTACACTAATATAACTCAATAATTGTAATTAATATAATTTATTATGGTAAAACATTTTGTGACCCTAAAAATAATAACATATTCATTTTATATTTAAATTGTTTATCTAATTAATGTATAATTAAATGTCAAACTATTTATCCAAATAATTATTTGTGTAAGACAAATATATTCATAATTTAATTTCTAATATTCAAAAAATCATATTTAATAGCTAGTTTATATCTTTTTATATTTAATAAAAATACCTTTATAATATTTTGTTGTTTAGTAAAACTCGGTAATGCATGCTTCACAAGCCATTGAGGAAAGTCATTTTTTGTGTAACTCAAGCTATCATGGGTGTTCTGTGTAGAGTTAGATACTATTAAATTTGTGTGTAGTGAAATACTAAATTGGTGTTTTTTAACGTATTCTATCATAGGTATTTAATATAAAACAAACTACTTTCAATGTTACGTGAAATTGGAAATATAAAAAAGATAGAATAAATTCAAAAAATCATATTTTACAAAATCTATGTTTGTTACATTCTACCCCAAACAATTTTATTTATGCCTCAAAATTCTTATGGATTCTCAATGTATTAATACTTGAATATTTCATTCATATAAAAAACATCACTAAAATGTATACTACAACTTTCCTTAAAAGGGAAATGCTTGAGCTATAACAGTTATCAAAAGTAACATATTACTAAGTTTCTATATGGTATAAAATAGTTGGAAAGTAAAAAACATGGATATTGAATAGAAATAACTTCGTCCTATTCTGAGGGAAAATGGTAGATATAAAGTATAAGAGAATGTTATCAATTAGAAAACCATAAATCTGAGATGAACTAAGGTACGATTTGAATCCTCGGAAATGGAGGTAGTATGTTTAAATTTTTGGTATCATGATCCATTTTCCAAAAGATAAATTTTTTTCATGAAAATAAATACATTCATGATTTCAGGAAAAACTCAACCTTTGTTATTCTGTGATCCACATCACCTCTTTTACCCAAAAGGAAGTTGATATTTTTCATTCCTAAAGAACTAAAAGATCATGATATCCATGATATTCCATACCATTTTCCATTTTGTATCCTCCAGACTTTTTTTTATTAAACTATATCCAAAATGAATAAATCCTCTTATTGTAAGATAATGCTTCATTCTAAAAAACATCATCCAAAATTTCAATTAATATTTCCATAAATGGTTACCCTTATAAACCTTCCAAAAGATGAAAATCCAAAACATTATAAAGACATCACAAATTAAGCATAAAATTGATTCCTCATGTATCACAAGGTAGCTCTTTGTTGTAACATTCCAAACATGTGAATACAATCATATTATATTCTCCTAAAACATGTTAATAATCAGAATTAACATAAATGTATTCAGAAAACATCAATTATTCTTTATTCAAAAGGTTAACAGATATATTCATTAGATCCAAAAAGTGTAGAGATTTATCTGAGATGAAATAGACTACATTTTCAACCGATCAATAATTATATCTAGGGTACTCTGTGCTATCCAATTTTCATCATCCAATTCAATCACATATTTATCCATGTGAAACACAATTTTCCCAACATATTGACCACATTAAAGGTCACCTTCCCTTTATAAAAATAACACTTCTATATGTCTTAATTACCATTATAGATATCCATTTCAATAATTAATTATAAGATATAATGAAAATACTTATATATTTAATGATTCATATAACATAATCATTAAATTCCAAAACATAAGTACTTTATTCATCCAACTTTATTTTGAAACCATTAATTATCCTTCATAAACAGATTCATTAAAACATTTTTCCTATAATATGAAATATTAATCATTTATTAATGTTTCTAAACCAAAATAAAATCATTATTTTATGATCAATGTAACCAATTTTGGAAGAATATCACATACCCTTCACATGTTGTTTGCAATCTCTTTATATTCAAAAGTATAACCAATACTCATAACAACTTACGAATTGTATTGATGAGATTTCCCCATAGGAAATATATTTCCGTACTTCCCATAATTTCAAAATATGATACATTTAATTGTAACCATGTTCTTTTTGTTTTTCTCCATTCACTAAATCCAAAACGCATAGGTTGAAAACACATATCATAAAAGAAAACCACATAATAATGTAAAATTGCTTACAGGATTTGAAAATCACAACACCAAGATTTTAATCTTCAACACAAAGTGTTTATACTAGGTTATTATTAATCAAATTCAATTAAAATCCTTAATAATAGTTCATGTAGTGTTTGTGAATTCCAACATTATATCCCCTAAGAGTGTCACACTAGGTGTGCACCATGGTCAATTGTCATGTACTAGATTACCTCATGTTAGGTCGGATTAATCTTGTCATATTTGTTACCCCTATGCATATCTATGAAATAGACATATAAAATTTTATTATATAGATATTGAATTAATTTTAGGAATCCACTCACTCTATAATTTACAAAAATTAAAGGACATTTTCTTAATCACTGACTCAAAGTTATACTTATTCGTAGAGACATATATAGGAATATACATAGAAATACACACAAGAATATCACAAATGTGTTCTTATAATTGTTTCAAAATGATTAATACCATTACTTTGATACTGACTATAGTGACCAAAGCTTAATATATGTGGATATTTAATCATTTTAGATGAATATTTGGTACATTAAAAAAATAAATTCCCAAGGATTGTAATTGTTTAGTACCTTTAAAAAATGGAAAAAAAATTTAATATCTCAGTAAATGATATTCAACATTTTCCATGAATATATCCACCATTATTACATCTACATATAATCATTCTTCAAAACCTAGGTAATGTAACATAAGAAAGGTGTGATCTAAGATGCTCAGTAAGGGTAAATAAATGAAATGCCTATGTAGAACTTTAAAAAAAGGGTATTGAAGTTGATTATAACATTTGAAGATCATATCCTACAAATTACATATCAAAATAAGGATTCTATGTTTATAAGATAATAATCAAATGATAATTAGGACTATAACTCATGAAAGAATAACATAGAAATATGAAATAGAATTTGTAGTTTATAAATTAGTTTATAATGTTTTGAACATGTATAAGTAGAAAAAGGATCACTCATAATGTTTTGTACATGAAATTAGGCCCCTGAATCAATATATGGATATGAAACTATATCCACACATAACACTATGATCATATAATCATGTTCATGCATATCCTTATGGACATGAAACCAGGTCTATGCATAACATTTTGAACATGTAATTAGGTTCAAGAATAATGATGTGAAAATTAAATCATGTTCAAGATTAAACTTATGGATATGAAACCTGGTCCATGAATAACATTTTGAATATTTAATAAGGTTCACTCTTAAAATTTTGAACATGTAATCAGGTTCATGCATAAGATTAGGGACATGTATCTTGGTCTTTGAATGACATTGTGTACATGCAATTATGGTCAAACATAACATTGTGAACATGAAATTAGGTTTTCACATAATACATTTACAAGTGAGTCATCCATCATCACTGAACTCATTGGAGGGAGATATTGATCCCCACCATCTAATAATAAAATCATTAATACATGTTTAATAATATAATAAAACATCATTATTCCATGAACCATTAAAATATATGTGTTTTATAAACATCAAATCTAATTACCTGAAATAAAATATGCATCATTAAAATTTACTCACATAATTACATATATAAAATATATAGGTTTCATAATCATTTTAACAAATCATAACTCATGAAATGTGTCAGGAATCAAAAAAAAAATACCATTGAAAAGAATTGGGAGTCCTAAGAGTCATTCCCTCAAAACATAATCCATTAATGAATGGATATGAAGGTATGTAATGGATAATTTCATAGAATATCATGAGTAAAATCAATGGATGTTATCATAAAATTGTAAATAATATGGGGAGGTATCTTGAAAATATTTTCTTATTAAATTATCATTCTTTCTTTGAAAAATTCTATTTAAAACATTAAAACCATTTGAAGCCCAATTTCATGAAAATAATCATGATGGACTGTAAATATAAAATTTAAGACCTTTTAGAACCCACTTTCATTGAAAACATATAAAAAGAGATTGAAAATGTTTTTAATACCATTTCATTGAAAATAATTGGAAAACAGAAAAATAAGGATTGAGAATCAATATAAAACAATTTTCCTTTAAAAATACATTGATAAAATATAATGTCAACATAAATAAGGTTTGAAAATAATTTTACTTTAAAATTAATTTCAAAAAAAATTCTAAAAATTATCTATTTAAAATTTAATAGGAATCATTAATGAAATGATGTCATGTAAATCTATATATGTTGTATGAGGTAAAAAGAACATTCTTTTTTCTTGGTGAAAATGATTTAACAGTATCTTGTTTGGAAAGTGATAAGAATATTTATTTCAATATATAGGTAAAAGAAAAAATCGGTTAATATTTCTTAAATATTATAGGATAATTTTAATATATTATTGGAAACCCTTTTTAGAAAACATGGTTTTCAGTGAACATAGATTTTCGACTGAATAGAGGAAGATTCAAGGTTACTTAAAAACACATTGTTACATATATGTTGTACAAAATAGTAGATACCTGCTACAAATACAAGAATATATCTAGAATAAAAAGGTTATTAAACATCATGAATGATCTAGGCAGTAGGGTTATAATATTTCATCATAGAAAGAATAAATATAAAGAATATTTAAAAGTGACATGATTGTTTCCGTAAACTCTTATCACATGGTAACATGAGATCATACTATCCATGTCGAAAATTTTAATTAAATGAAACTTATAATATATTAATATATATATATATATATATCAAGTATATAACATATAAAATTTGACTATATACACCTCAAAATGAATTTAGTCTTAAAATAAAATACTACTATCAAAGGACACAAATTTAGACAAAACTATTTTACCGATTTGGGATCCTATGTAACATAAACCCCATGAAATAAAGTTCATAAAATGGATATGTAAATACCAATAAATATTATAATAATAATCATTTATCACATCCATGGATGTTTTACACACCACACAAAATGAAACTATGTTGAATAAAGCATGTATCTCACAAAAAAAGTGAAATGAAATCCCCCATACATTTTATCTTTACTATCATTGTACTCATAAAAGATTCATATACAGTAAATTTTATTTTATTATATATATTTTATATAATAATATTATTATATCTAATAATATATATGGATTTATTATTACCTTATATTTCCTTCTTGTTAACAACCCTATTTTAAGGTTTCAATTTGGGAAATATTTGTTCTGTTCATCGCATGAGTATTAATTTATTATATATTTCGTCTTTATACATATATAATTATTCCTAAATGTAAAAAATAAATATAATATCATGTATATTAAGAATATTTTTAATATAATAATACATATAATATAGAAGTATGAAATAGAATACATTGTTCATGGAGACGGTAAGTCGTATATATGAATGAATGCTACTTTCATTTTTTATCATATTGAAAGATAGAAATAAAAAGACAAATATATATGTGGGTGTGTGTGTAAAATATAATTTGTGTATAATTATAATTTTATATATATCATATAGGTTCAATAAACCCTTTATTAATACATTCCATGTTGTTTATCAATGAATCAAATCAATTTGAGGGGGGGTGGCAGTCCACACATACTCAAACGAAATTATCATGTATTTCACCAAATGGAATGTACAAATGATATTTATTTTAAAAATATATCATAATATTTATGACTTAATAAATATAATATATGAAATACATAAACATATTTTCTATCATAATTTCCACCTTGAGAGTGGTTAAATTAAAAAAATGAACAATCATCATTTAGTGAGGCGATAGTTCGGCATACACATAAACATTATGTTTAGTTCCAATTAAATATAGATAAATGAAAGTGTAGATAAAACCCTTGTAATAAAAAAAAGTATATTTTGGATTCTGGTGTTGTCATACAATCATGGAAAAAAATTATTTTAGGGAATATATGAATAAAATAAAATAAAGTATCTTGAGAGAATATGTTACATCTTAATCTAGTAACTCCTTTTTGTTTGTACCAAAAAGATTCCTTGCGTTTCTTTATATAATATAAATGTATTATATAAGTTATTATCAGATGTTTGGAGCTTATTTTATCATTTCTTGGGTGATACAAGTGACTTTCAGGGTGTGAGTACTTTGGAGGACAAGAGGCCTTTTTATAGAGTATGAGGAGTTGCATGCTTGTAATTATTTCAAGAGATAATTCCACCAATTGTTTTCATGCTGAAAGTGGATAAAATAATATAAAATAACCTAAAAGAAGGAGGATAAGGTCCAATAATGGACATACAATGGATTTTTGAAAAGAATGTATGTTATTTTGGGCATTAATGTTATGGTTTTGTCATTAGTTAAGATTAATTTTACCTTAATCTATATAATTAATTTTAATTAAATTATATCAAAATTTTGGAAAAAATATAAGATGAAATTATAATATATTAGATATTATAATCATTCCAAATATAGTATCAAATTTTCCAAAATAAAATAATAGAAGTGGAAGAAATTAATTTAAAATTAATTCTACTAACAAGACAACATTATGAGGTTTTAAAGAAAAAATGGCCAAATATTTGCCATGTTTTATATCTAATTTCTATGTGAAATTGGTTATAATGGCTTAAATTGAATTAACTGATACAATTATCATATATTTATACTCTTGAAACTATTTAATATATAATTTGTCCTAATAAATAAATTAAATGAAAAAGCTGTTTTGAATTATAATCTAGAAATTTTTACTATTCATTAAGAAATGAAACCTTACAGTAAAATACAATAAAATTATCCTAGAATAATTATTATTATTTTCATCAAAATATAAAGTTTATTAAAATATTAAATCTATAAAAATTCCAAAAATTTTATTTAAAATGGGTTCTCCAATCAAAAGTTGTACATCTACCTCTTAACAAATAGGTTATTTTAAATAAAATCATGTGGTGCATTGGTTTAAAACCAAGAAGAATTTATTTATTAAAATAAAAGTTACTAATTTTTAAAATGAGATAATTTTTTTAAAATGGGTTTTATAAATGGGAATAAGATCAATAGGGAGGTCATCCAACCAAGTGATGGTGTGGGCGATTCCCTTGTTTGAAAGACATTCCATAATTATGTTCCCTTAAGGAAATGAATGAGTGGAGAAATGGTTCATATCCCTGATAAAGTGAATGAAATCCATGAATTTTATGTGAGAACTAGGTTATATGCACCAAGCCATTCTTGAGATCTGGAATGATTTTTGGTTGAATCACATTCAATGCAGATATTGTTCCAACCTCGATTCATTGGGATGATGATAGCATTGTTGAGCCTCAACATTTTTGCCTCCATACACAAGGAAAAAACACAACTACCATAGACACAGCCGGTTTGCAGCCCAAGGTAGTACTTTTAAATCTCTCCAAACCTCGAGGGTCTAGGGTTTCCATTAGAGGCTCCATCAACATTAACATTAATTTTTTTTCTTATCATATGTCTATCAAATCTATTGGACAAATGTAAAAAATATTTCATTGAATGTATAACATATATATTACATTAATACGACTAACCAATGGTAATTTATTTATTTTATTTGTGTAAAATATATTTGTGTCCATAATAAATTAATATTTTTCATTAAATTCAATCTGTATTCATATCCATTTCAAATTAATTGGTAACCTATGAATACATATTATATTTATCCAAACCATATATTTTCATAAACTAGATAATAATATTCATAACGACTAATTTCATGGCTATCATATATCTTATAATATTAAATAATAATATCTAAAAAATATATTATTGTATGGTAAAAAATCTTCATGACTGTTTTGAAAACCATCGAGAAAAGTCATTTTTCATTTAAATCAAGATTACCCCGTTGATCCATGTAGATATTGAAAATATTTATATTGTGTATAATGAATGATTAACTAGGTGTTTCATATAAAATAATCTATGCATATTTATTTAATATAAAATAAATTAATTTCAGTGTTGTGTGAAATGAAAAATATCAAAACCATCACATTAATTTGAAAAAAAAATTGAAAAATTATCATTCTGTTACAAAATCCCCCTACCCTCATCCTATAACACCCATTCATGAAATCCTCATCCATAATACCCCCTAACACAAACCGATTACTATAATCCAATAATACCAATATTATTCTACTAAAGCTTCATGTAGATTTCAGCTGTGTAGATATTTCATTGCATAATATACTTTTTTCCCTTCCCTATCAAATTCTTCACTTCTTCTATATCTGATATAATTTTTTTTTAAAAATAAAATGGTTCCATGCATAAAATATAATTTTTTTCTGAACAATCATGGATAATTCATGATTTTATTTGTTTCCACGAATTCATTATGTGTGTGTTGGGACTCAACTATCAAAATAAGTATCCTCTAGGTCGGTTTACCTCATTCTATGCTATTTAATTATATAATATTGACTTTATTTAATTTAAATATATGTAATTGATAACTGATAATAGAAATATGATTATTTATGGAATCTGTATGGTTAAAATCATATTTATTCTATGTTTTTATTGAAATAGAAGATAAAATACCTATTATGTATCGGTTTGAACTATTGTTTCTTTATCATTGAAACTATTTATTTAAAAAAAATTGAGATTTTCTATTTTGGTCTAATTATGTGGTCTCAAAACGACTTTTGGTATTTAAACAGAATACTCAATTAGATTATAAGTTCTAAATATAATTTTAGTATTAAATAAATTAGATATATTAATAATGTTTTTCATCCATTTATTTAAATAAAAATTTATGGTTTCAAAATATATTTTGATTTATTTGAGGATTATAGACATATACATGGTTATACTAACTTCTATATATATATATATATATATATATATATATATATATTTATATATACAGAAAATCACCTGATAATATTGGAATTTGGCCTATTAAAAAAATATATGTAGAAATTTATATGGGTATAATGATGGTATATTTTAATATTTAAAAATTGACACTAAAACTAAAAATTAAAATATGTTTTAATATATTTATAAGGTAATTTAATAATCTCTTGGTTGATATTATTTAAATGGATTTATATATTTGGTAAATAATTTTTTGATTTATTGAGTCCATTTAATAATAGTTCTGAAAAATATATATGTATATATTGTTATTAAATAATGGTATATTGTTTTGACATGGAGTTATATTAATTAGGGTTTCACTTTTTTTATTAATTTAATTATATGTGATGGTCTGATGAATGGGATCCATTTAATTTAAAAAATGACTTTGAAAATGGAAAAATGGATCCTAAGCAGGAAGACTACTATTATGTAGCTATTTACATTATGTCAATTTAATATCTAAAATAATCTTTGAAAAAGGTAATTTATTATTCAAATGGGTGAAATCACACCACTATGGAATGAAATATACTCCATTGAAGGGGAATTTTACATAGTGTTATCAGATATCTAGAACCAAATCGGTAGACCAAGGAATGGAAACTATAGTGGTTTTTGGACACACCATGACTTTCCATTTTGGTTGTCATTTGACATTATTACCTATGGTAACCACTAATTTTATTTGAATTATTGATCTAACATAGATAATGTTTGTATAAATTTTATTTTTTTAAAAAAAAATTACGTAATTGAAATATTGAAAATTAACTTGTTTATTTTATCATTATTAATTTAGGCATCTGCTACCAAAATGAATCAAATGATATTTCACTATTTATATATATATAAATATAATTGACTCATTATGGATTTAGGAGGAGGATTTAAAATTTACTTTTTGAAAATACCCTTTGTCTGGATGTATTTTTTCAATGTTATTTCTATCATTTAAATTTAAAAACAAAATAGTATATAATTTTTGATGTTTTATATATGGATTTGATCTGAAAAGGGAAAACAATTATCTATTTGAATTTTCAAAATATTTATAATATTTATATTAAATAAATGTTTAATAATATTGATTGTTTGGTTTTGGTCTACTAGAAATTACTATTCTCACATAATATATTTATTTTTTCATTCATGTTTTTTATTAAAGTATGATGGATCTTGGTGTTTTTAGTATTTCAAGTTTGTATAGACACACATGGATTAACATTGTTTTTATTTTTTGTTTTTTTAATTGTATATCATTAAATAAATTACCAAATATTCCTTTTCATACAATATTTTTATTAATATCATGCTCCAGTTTACATGTTTCAATAATGTGATGGTCTTATATGATGTTTGGGGGGGAAGAGTTACATTAGATTATTTTCTATTAATTGTTTCGTTTGTATTATTCATTCATGATTATTTTTTTTGATTTAGTGTTTAAATTATATTTAAGAATGGCTGATGAATAAATTTCAATATAATTTATTATAATTATTTTTTTGTGAGACATCATTACCACTATTTCTTAATTAATTACTTAAGTTATTGTCTCAAAATAGAAGAAATAGAGAGTTCTCCTCAAATAAACCATGGGCTCTATCAGGTGTATTATGAAGGCATATACATGGTTCGATATTGATAAATTGATGATGATTTCTCATTATCCACTAATGACCTAGTGATTCCTTTTATAAAATTAAAATTATATTTTTAATTTTCCCCCTAGATGGGCTATGAGGGTGAAATATCATTCACATAGTGATGAATGATGGTGAAAGATCCTCAACTATATATATTATATGAGGATTTATTCAACAATCATCTTTATTGGATGTGTTAGACATAGTTATATCATCCCATTTCATCAATATTCAGTGATGATATGGAAAAACATGGTTTTGTCTATATTGGATGATATGGGGTGTGAGGTTTTTCATTTAGCTGGTTTATTCTCACTTTATAATTATTATGGATATAAATTTACTATATTTTTTAGGGTC
This sequence comes from Viscum album, assembly GCA_963277665.1. Classification (NCBI taxonomy): domain Eukaryota; kingdom Viridiplantae; phylum Streptophyta; class Magnoliopsida; order Santalales; family Viscaceae; genus Viscum; species Viscum album. The sequence continues at coordinate 1,033,961,285 of OY728150.1, forward strand.
CCCAATAGTTTTGTCATTCTTAGTTATCCACACACCATGTTTGGGAACCCTGGTAGATGAGAAGAAATCATGATTCATGACCCTAGTAAGTGAATGGGAACTGCTATTATGGATGGATTGGATGATATTGCCTTATCAAATATGGGTTAAGGGGATAGTATAGGATATGAGACATGCTTTGTTGATTCATCCAATAATTTTTTTAATCTTGGATCATAGATAATTTGATCTTCTAATTGGAGATAATATTTATGTAATATGATTTATATTTTAGGTAATTTAGAAAATTAGAATAAAACATGCTGGTTGCTTTTGGATTTTTGTTAGAATTTAGAAATGATGTCGATATAATAAAATTATTACACAATGATGATATCATTTGGATATTTCTTCTATTGTGTTTACATATTTTTTCTATGGGGTATAATATCTACACTTATTGTATATAATCCGTCAATACTAGTAAACAAATTCAGTAATATAACATGGTAGGTTCATTTTAGGTATGTAGATAAACAAGTTAGTCATAGTGGGAGTGAACTTACTGGTACAGGTTAAATATATTTGATATCTGAAAAGTTATTTTGATGATGAGTTATTATACATTTTAATTTATTCAATTAGATAATTTGATTAAACTTTTTTTGACATTTATCATATAAAATAACACATACATATTAAAACAGACATCATAAAATGAGTTAAATCATTTTGAAAATCTATTAATAAATCCTTATCTCAAAACCAGTTAAAAAATGATAAAAATAGAAGACTTATTTAATAATTCTATAAGATAATGAAAGAAAAAAAATCTTTGACATTTTAGTTTAATTAAATGAAAAATAAAAGGATAAATGAAAATATATATGTTATCTTATTATTTCATTATCATAAAATCTTAGAAACACACTATTACAACATAACCAGAATCATCAGGTTGAATATGACGTTTCATATAACCTCTTCTGTACCTCCCCATATGCATGTGGCAAGAGTCTACAAACTAGTGTCTAAAAGTATAATGGGGATATTTTATCTTGAATTATCATGTCAATAAAACAATTTATAACATCACATATTTAAGCCAAATAATTCTTATGTTGAAAATAACATTGTCAAGATGCTACAAGATATGTCATGTCATGATAAACAATATCAAACCACATGTACCGAGAGTTTGGAATTTCGAACTAAATATGAAATGAATCTAGATTAATAATAATAAATGTTATTTATTTTAGTAGACCAGAGTTAGTATCAGCACTATGTTCATATATTAACATGATCCTCCTTAGAATCATGTTGATGGATTTTTTCCCTTTGCTATATGACTAATCATGAAATTTTAACACACACACACCCATTGATACCTAAGAAAGGTCTTAGCATAATCTAAATTGGACACCACGTCATGTACTTTAACGCATGTGATCATGTATGATGATGTGTATATCAATTTATAAAATAAAATTCAATTTCAATAATACAACCAATCAAATAAAGTATTTCCATGAGATAACCTAATTACAATGATCCTTGGACAGACCTATTTTGGTGCCCTGAGAAAAAAATATCATTTTTAGTCATTGCCTGAGAAAAATTGTACAATCTATGACCATCCATATTTTAGGTTATGAAATATTCTACCTTTAAATAACAACCCAATGTTTACTATTAGGCATTCTCACACCCTTGAATCATACCTATGTTCTATTCATTGATGGTATAAATATTAGGAATTCATGAATTACTATAAAAATCATATGGAAGGACATTCCACATCATAATTTAATACAGTCACATGGGTCCTCTTCCAATGGTGTATGTCATTCTTTCATAGGGTAAACACATTACATGAAGAGGTTATTACCATACTATGTAGTTCCACATCTAATGAGCTAGGATATACATGTTCCCCTCTTTTAGGTTGGATTACTCCATTAGGATCACCTATCATCCTGAATAACAAAAAAGATATTCCACAATCTATATGCAAATACACATTTACAGTTTAAAATAAAAATTAATAATATATCAATATTAATAATCCAAATGATATAGAATATTATAAAAGTGATACACTACATTGAAAAGAATAATATGGTATTGTATCACAATATTTATTCCACGTTATATAAAACATCACTACAGTACTAATACCTATATAATTGAATAAGTTGGTATATCAATAAGTCCATGGGATTTGAAATATCTACATATAAATTGGGACATATAAGTGAGAACAATATCCATTACAATGACATTTCATTAGGGCCTACCTAATATAGGTCAAATGTAACTATCATGAAATTGATTCTAAACTATAAATATAAAAACTAGCTAAACTATCCAAAATAAATTCATGTAAATCCCCATGACTGTTAATAAATCCTACCTTTATTTCATTAATGAAAAGATCCATGATCCTTGAATGGGTGACACACAGATCAATCCAAAACACTAAAATTAAAAATTGGAAGACCAAATCAATAATTATATAGTTTATATGATTGGGTATTAAGAAAATGGACAATGAAATATCTTGAAAATGATTATACATACCCAATGTGTTCTAATAGAAATGTTACAATGTCATCCATTGGAGATATATGATGTGATTATAAATAATTATTTCTCATGAAAATATATAATAAGAGATTTATCTATTATATCATTATAAAATCCATATTTTGTTTAAACATATTTTGGATTTATCATTAATATACAATGATAAATTGGATTTCTATTGTATATATTCAGAACATTGGTAAATAAACATAATACCATGAATCAAGTTGTTTCAATAAAATATACCCATCGAATGCATAGTTTTAATAGATAAGAACCATAATGAATCACTAAAAGACTCTATTGATTTAAGATACCATGTTATAAAATAATTAATGAGGTTTTCTAGATGGGGTTCACATTTAAAATATAATTTTATGATTTATTTAAACATTTCACATGAAATCCCAATGAATGCACAAATTGTGTGAGTCTTTCTACCTATTTTAGGATCTCACATGATATGGAGACATGATTTGTTAATCCTTTCAAAAAAAATGATTTTATCTTCTACCATATCCAATGTATAAATACAAGGATCATTTTATAGTTCTCTATAACCATATGCCAACATTGTGCCACCCATTATCTTCCAAATAGGCTTTATGGTTTAATAGGGAGAACCAAAAAAGTCCCCTAACCATGTTTGAACTCTGAAACACCATAAAATCCCCAAAACACTCAAAAATGAACAATGATGACATGATACATCACTCTTGAGAAAGAATTACGAAAACCATAAAATAAAAGTTCTAAATTAAGGTGTGGCTTACCATTAAAACATTAAATCTATATAATGTCCCCTATAATGATTTATAATCCTCAATAATTGTTCTTGAGTTATTTTTTAATCAACCATGGCCATTGAGATTGTACATTGAACTGCCAATCCCAAACAACTCTTCAATATTTTCATTCTTCTGTAAGACAATGTTATGTTTCTCCGTTTCTCCCAACAAAACTTTCTCACTTCTGTATATAATCCACACTAGGCACTCCACAAATTATGATTCACGATTGAGGTCATTGTCACGTTGTCTATCAGGTAAATATGAATGGGAATTATCTGTAGAAGTTTATAAATGTGGAAATAATTAAATATCATATAGGAAAATAAAAATCATAGGCCACTTTCTGTATTGGATAGGTGATCATGAATAGTAAAAAATATCATGGTTCAAAATTTCCTTAAATATAATAAATTTTGATTATTTAAAAAAGGGGTTATATAAATAAAAGATTAGTTTTGCATAATGTTCCATGATGTTCATATCCTTCATTTTACATAGTTCAGTGATTTCTTTGAATAGTGATTAGCAATATACGAATCACTATCACTCTCATAACGGTCTGAAATATCATGCTTAGCCCCACAATTCCTAAATCACCACTTAAATCCAATATAGTTTCATGTGACATAGTTGTAAATAAATAAACATGAATTGTGATATGTTATTTGAATCATGTATTTCATTATTATATGTAAATTTAAAAATTCTTGCAGATCATCACATGCTCCAAAAAATTTAGGAATTCAAGCTCAAATTATATCGTTTAAAATTTTTAGCATCATATATGACTTTATAATTGTATATAGTTGATACACAATACTCGGTTTTAGTTGGGTACCCAAAGTATTCTGTTAGATCATTCAAATAAAAAATGCAATATATATTCCCATATTAGACAAGATGCTGAATATAAATCCATAAATGCAGACAATATCCCATACCTAATATTTCCACATCACATGCACTAAAGGGGTCTCTAAAATCTATAGGAAATTTGGGTAATCAATCTACGAATAGTGTATAGAATTCCAAAAAGCATGTAGATATACTTATTTTGTAGTTGTCAATAATGCGCATTGGGTTTCCTATTATACATTTTCTTATTTGTAGCTATTATGTTCCTTATAATGTCACACGATATACATGGTTACTTATTATATGTTGAAATGATTGATATTTTTTTCATTCCATATTTTTTTCTTATATTATTCGTATCTCACTCTAATTTTCCTACGATGATCACAAACTATAATTTATGTCTCTAAATATTTCATTGAGTGGTTTTCAATTATTTATTTTAATCTCCATGAAATATAATTGAAAATATTTATTTTTCACTTCAATTTCTTATTTATGATAATGTTGATGGAATTTTGAATCTATATTAATTTATTTTAGATTGTGGAATATCTTTTCTAGATGTATATAACTCTATTAAATGAACTATATGTCAATCCAATTGATGTTGGAGAAATTTAGGATGCATCGCCATATAAGATCCATGTAGATAGATCTTTCAAAATAATAATTTCCCACTAGCCATATAGTGACCCATCTAGGGGTAAAACATTCCATCAATATTCTACTTTCAAACTTCTTGGTTGAAGAGTTTGGGAAATTATAGTTTTTTTGAAGGCCCCAATTCCATGACACCCACTTTCTATATGGTGAGGAATACTATTTAGATGGTGTCAGAAATATAATTAGTCTAAGGATGCATTATATTTTGATCTGAATGAATTTATTTAAGTATTCATTATCTCCGATAACCCATGGAGAATTCAATAATCTAAATATCATTTTAGATTATATGAAAGGAGTTCCATGGAATCAGGGAGCATAACATCAATGAAAAATAATTTTTTCTAATAAAATCTTTAATTATGGAATGAATTCTCAAATTACTCACAAAAATAAAGAAATCAATTACACTATATCTCAACAGTTCTCTTTCATTCACATAATATCATATGAAAAATTTTATACAAACATATGATATAGTAGGTTGTGAAATTTTCACTAGGTTTAAAATGAGAACCTCCATTTTATCAAAAAATTCTTCAATATGTTCACACTACCAAAAAAGTGTGGTACATTTTTGTTGGGTACCAGTAATGCCCAATAGGGTTATCAAAAACTGTTATTTTTAGGGTTGATTTCCTTTATATTAGATAAGAATAATGGAGAAATAAAATATCCCTCAAAATATAAGGGGATGAGAAATACTGGATCACACCAATCAATTTTCCAACTCCATTATAAAAAAGTGGTTTTTTCAATGTTATTTTATGCATAAAAATATTTATATATGAATGGAATAATTTCATATATGTAATATGACCATTATAAAATTGTATAATAACTTTATAATTAATTAAATAAACATTTATTTTGGATTACATTTAGCTATTAATAGTACATAAAATAAATCTTTTTATCTTTATATCATTTTAATATCATATTATCTTATCTTTTCCAATGGATTATTATTTTAAAAAAAATTAACCCGAAATACCATTCCATGTACTCCAAATACTAATCTGTTTCAAATTATTATTATCTTTCAAACATTTTGTTTTAATTTTTTTTTCATAATTACTTTTATTGTTTGATTCTATGTCGGATATTGTCTCTTATAATCATTCTTTTTAAATTGCATCAAAATATTACTCATTTTGTAAATATTATATGTTGAACTATTTTTATAGATTTATTTCAACAATTTTGAAACTAATAATGAATGAAAATAATCCATCTAAAATTTAATGATATTTATACTCCTTATGATGATAAAAATAATTAAATGAATAGAAATTTAACTAGGATATTCCATTCGTTGATTTATAAGTATGAATTTACCACATATCAACATGTAAAATGGATTAATAAATATTTATGTTTCTTTAATAATAAAAATAAGATTTCTTCGGAAATTTTAAAGGTTGTATATTAGATATGTATCAATAAGATTTTTAATGTTCTTATCTTCATCCAAATGAATCCTTCATGAGATTTTTTACCCACATTATTGGTAATTAAAATAGTCATATATCTAATTGTGATGATCTTCCTATAGAAACCCTAGTCGAAATGATATTCTATGTCTTATTAATCAATTGTTAACACAATTCCACAAATATACAATAAGATAAATATGTGAATAATTTTTTTGAGGAATAGACTAGTTTCAAAATGAAGTATGAATTTATAATGATGTGAAATTATGATAAAGAGGAAGAAAATAAAAATCTATAATATGAATAATATATTTTAAGGCTATCAATGAAAATTGAGCCATAGTTATAGATCAACAAACTATGATCATGAATAATTATATCAGGACAAGAATTTATTCATAAAAGAGAGTCAAAAATGGAAAATTAAAATATCATGCCATGAATGTAAAAAATAATGTCCCATCATGATGGAGTAATTAAATTATGAAACAAATACTAATAAAATAATTTATGGTATTAAGGATCTTAATATAAAAGTTGGAATGTATGTGATTGAGTTTTGGACTCAACAAAATCATCCTCTTTATGTTAATTAAATCTTATGGACCTTATGAAACATATTTATGATTAAAAAGATGTTATGACCCCTCTTCCACATCTGCTCCAAATTATTCACCCTCTTCTTCTTACAAAATCTCTTTAGGTAAATATAATTAATGACACATATAATACATTCAAGATCAACTAAGTAATGATTTTTGTAGTGACTAATAGTTATGTAAATAAAATTATAATAAATGAATGTAATAATTTAATAAAAAAATATACATTAAAAGGAAAAGGATTTTAAATTCATAGAAAAATATTAAATATTGAAAAATCTATATAATCAACTAGATGATAAAAATAAAACATCTATGATAAAACAATGTCTTTCAAAAGTCACTTATGGTGAAAATAATCTAACTAAATGATTTATATACCAAAAACATGGATATGAATGGATTTATATTTCATTATCAAATGATGTAATAAATTTTAATATTCCTAAAAACGTATATTTATTTTAATATGTTCATAAGATTTTTTTAATTCTGGTAAATGAATTATAAATATGAATTATTGTTATTATATAATGAATGAATCATATTGGAAAAAAATATCCATCCATCATTATTATATTATTTATAAATTAAACTCATATACTAATGGATTATGGAATCCCAAATAATTGATGGATAACATCAATTGGACAATGTTTGTTTGCGTACCAAAATAATTATGCATTTTATTGTGTTGCAAATTTTTCTTTATAGAAAAATATAAGAATGATTTTGATATATGTGGTTCATTCCCATGAATCATATGAGGGGTCCTCCCCAAATTAATTCAAATAATTAAAGTAAATTAATTTTATATTATCATATGTGATAAATTTAAAGACATTATAATCACTAAATGTACAATTGGTTATGACAAATATACTCTTATTAAACACATTTCATTTTTCATAGGCTCGAAAAAAGTTCCATGAATTATTCAATTTTGTGATAGTGCTTTTTAAAATATCATTGAAAATTATATTGAGAAAGGTTTTTAAAAAAATGAAGAATTATAATTACTATATATATATAAATGATTATAAAATAAACCTTATATATGATGATTGTAATAATTTCAAATTCACGATTAAAATGTTAGTGAGTTATGTATTTGACATAGATACCTTGGAAATAATAAAACACAATCACTTGTTAAAATCAATTTTTATCAGCTATTATGATATCTATCAAAATTTATTTTCAAGTACTAAATGGATTTTGATGCATCATAAAATTTTAATAATAAAATAAAATTCTTCAAATGTTGTCAATATTATTTTATATTAATTTAATCAAACCTCCTCAAAAAAATTACATGTGGTAAATCCTTAACTTTTTTATTGTCAAAAAAATCACATGATTGTGTAAGACATATTTCAAGTATAAGAAATTTGAATCTGGAAAATCCTTCATCTTGTTTTCTAAAATGGTTTAAAATGAAAAAAGATTTAAATTTAATTATATTCAATGTGATCATGGTGTTGACTTTAATAACATGAAAATTTGATGATTTATTTTCCTTTTGTGGTTATAATTACAAATTATTATTATATTATACCCCTCCAAAAAATAAGGTTATAATGAGGTGAAAAGAAAATATCCACAAAATCATTTTAATTAATTTAAATAAATAATTATTTCAGTTTGGGTTTATGAATTCACAGTTCAATTTCATTATTCACGTTCTTAAAATACCTTTTCTCAAAAACGCCATTTACTTTTATTTATAATATAATAAACATAATGTGGGACTTTTTAATGTATTTATATTCAAATATTTAATTATAAATACCAGAGAATGTCATGGAATGTTTGGTTTAAATTTCATGGAATTTATATTTAATTCATAATCCATCACATGAATGTATTAAAATGTCATTAATAAAATGATTATAAAATTAGAAGATTCATGTAATCTTTTTTATTAGGAAAATTTTCCAAAACGTATTTGAAACAATTTTTTTAATGTATAGTGATAAAATGAATCATTTTAATCTAATGTTTATTAACTAGAAAATTATTTACATTAAAAATCATTTCCTAATGATTTAAATTTAACCCATCTACTAGGAAATGTCATTTGGGATTTCAAATAGGGAACTCATTCTATAAGAATAACCTTAAAATTTTATAAACCCATTCATTTTTCCTCTTACTTTGATCCCCCAAAATATCAATGACTCACTTGGGAATTAAAATTATGTTATTAATGAGAAAGGAATCTAAAAAAATTCACAAGAAATGATGTTTTGAGTCTCATGGAATGTCTTAATGATTAACTCTATATACACGTGAAATGTTATTTTTTAAAATACATAAATCATACTTAGAAGAATATGTTTTTATTAAATAGGAATGAGTTAACTATTTAGAATTTTTTTTTCACCATTTGATCAGTTATGATTCATTAGAATATTTTTTTCAATCAACCCTTATGCTAGTATCAAAATTTTGAAAATAGATAACAAAATAATTTTTTTTATGAATCCATTAAATTTTTTTCCAAATTACCATCTATGTTTCAAATAATATTATTCCAAATATTGTTTAAAAATTAACTAAATCTATCTATGGTTTATAAAAATCCATATAGGTGGGGTATAAATATTTTTCAATATTTCTTTTCACAATTCATATTTATATGTGAGAAAAACAATAAACTCTTTTTATACAACATTTCAAATAATTTTTTTCCTATTAAACAATATGTTTATTTTTCTATATCCAGGTTATACAATGAAACTATTTATTCATACTTTTTTATTTAACAAAAAAGAATTTTTAATGAAATATATGGAAAAACTAAAATAATATTTCTGTTTTCATATTTCATAAGTAAATAATGTTATTTCTCAAAAAACTGAAATATGATAGAGATTGATAGAGCGTTGTCATGGGCGCCCTCAAATGATTAATGTGATTTTTGGGTACTTAGGTGCAGCAGAGTGGCTGACCAAGGTCGTCTCTCAATGGAGGAAGTGAATTAAAACAACTTTCTAGAGGTATTCCAAAAATAAAATAGAATATAATTAAAACACTACTTGAAAGGATGGGGGGTTTTTATAGTTTATAAATCTAGAAGAAGTTTGCGGGAAGAAGATTGCATTTTATTTAATTTTGAAATGAAGTTTGATTAAAAATACACAACAGGATAGTGTTTTTTAGAAAATATTTTAATAGACGTAATCGATATAACTATACCTCTTCAATAAATTATTTATCATTATAATTTATGTTAACATACACTTAATTATGACCCCTTAAATTGTTAACCGCCGAACCCTACGAGAATTAACATTACCAAAAAGATGAAGTTAATTAAACCCTAGGTTATCTTCAGATCATGTAATCGCAGCACCCTACACTGATTGATGTTCTAAAGATAGCCTATGGTCAGTGGTAAATTAAGTCACATATTAATTCTGGAAAGGAGGATGAGTTGTGTTTAGGGATTATATTTTATCTCTACAAATTTATCCCGTATGGTCTTTATTTACCGATTAAGATCGCGCCCTCACAATTAACACAAAATCCCGAGCTCGCATGTTTTTGTGTTAATTGTTCAATTGCTTTCATAGTTTCTTACAACTTAAAACACAATTCATGGATCATATTAAGTGAGTTACAGTATCTCAATGATTCAAAATAATTAAATGAATAGTGTAGAATATAGATCGATTACTAAAAGATTACTCTTCCATGGGTGGCGTAATCATCATAGAAGTTTTTTTCATGTGCAAAGGATTATAATGGGTATAACCCAATAATGATTCTACTCAATAATTACAACCCAATTAGGAATAATAAGAGAAGAATAAATTTAAACCAAATAGAAGAAAATATGTGGAATAAAAGAAGATCAAATAAGTTTATTACAAAAATGAAAACATTACAAAAATGAAGAAGAGAATGAGGCTTCGATTAGGGAATCCATACTTCAAGAGATTCCCCTCTTACAATGGTTGGATAATTTGGGTGAAACAAATTCACTTCTACCTATGATCTCTTAATTCATGTCCCAACCCAACCAAATGAGAAAAAAACAAATTTATATAGTGGGGGAGGCTAGGTTCAATGTGGTTTTAAGTGTGAATGGGGAATCTCGACCAAATATTTTATGCAAACTTTCACCTCCCATTTGACCACCAAAACGAGTGAATTTACCGGCCTTCAATAAGGATAATATGTGAGGATATGAGTTTTATATCTCCTATAAAACATTGTGCTCCATCCAAGCCCATATGAAGGAGTTATGGCCGAAATAAAGAAGCTTCTCTATTCTGGAATGTCCAGACCACCTTTGAATTTATGGCCCAATTACTCCATCCAGATGCATTATTTTTATCACATGTCCGGAATAAAGGTTGTATAAAATGAAGTAAGGAACACAGTTAGAAAATATTAAGTTCAAATAATTCAAATAACAATATTTATGATTGAAATACTACAGTGATTTTGAAAGAGTAAAACTAGAATTTTCATCAAATATTCAAATGAATGATCTAATCCCAAATACATTTTAATTGAACATATTAAACACAATGTGAGGAAATTATATCATTTATTATCAATAACATATTCAATACAGTGCAGTTTTATCAACTCCCCCACACTTACCCTTTTACACTCCTGAGCAAAATCTCATATCATGTAAACATCAATATCAAATCAAAACCAATTTTAAAACACATATCCTTGAGATCAAACAATTACACACCATAAAACAAAATATATCATTCCTCATAAAAACCCATTATTTTAATCTCTTCATTTATATCATTCAATATATTTCAATTTTATTTATCCTCTCATGCACAAAACACTTACCTCGCATGAATTTTCTCTTATCACACAAATATCAATTTTTTTGCAAAGCCTTTCTCATCCAAACTCATACAAGGGTCGCCATAGGCTTGATAAATTCCTACATCACCACCCAATGTGAGTCAAGGATTTATTTTTATCATGAGGACTTTTTAGGGATGTTATGTGGCTTTCGGTTTGTAGGATTTACATGTGAAACATTTTGAGGCTGAATGAGAAGGGCTTGACTCTTTTTGAAGCAAAATTGCATTAATCTAATTTTCACTTAAATATGGTCTTCTCCTCAATCCCCATAGTATCAATTCAACTCCATTATCATGAAAAGTTTACACCATTCATCATAACAGCATACAAAATTCCAATCTTCTCAAACATGATTTTCTTGAAAGCTCGAGATAGGTACAACATTCCACCTCAATTAGAAGCTCTAGAAAAGGCACAGCTTCACTTGTCATGAAAGCTCCAGAAAAGGAACAAATTTCAATATAATGACATTCTTTAGCAGCAAACACATCTCTTCAGAATTTAATTTTCCACCCAAATTTTTACAGAATGTGGTAGCACAACACAAGATAGATTCCCCCACACTTAAGCTCAACTATATTATGCAATTTCACATCAAGATTTGGTTGGATAGGGAAAATTGGCTTGTAATGTCGATAACCTAACAGGATGTCCATGGCTTCTATGGGCTACAAGGATTAAATGTTCATGGTAGTCCATTATAAAAAAGGATTCTTTGAAATAGGGGCTTTAATACCAAACAAATGCCTCAATCATTTAAACGTAAGTACCTTAAACCCTCACGTTTTGACAGGAATAGATCAAATTCTGTTTAAATCAACCATGGTTTGGTTCTCTCACGAAGTGAGGTGAATGTAAAGAATATGAAAATAATGGTTTAGAAGCCTCATGGGAAAGTGATTTCAAATATAAAGATAGTGACATGTGGCAATGGTTTCAAAATTCAGTGTACTTTTCATGAAATTACTAAATATTTGAACTTGAAACAAAGTCATTTCAGTATTCATTTAAGCTTAGTTTCAAGGGATAAATTTTTTCACTCATTGATATGCATTTCAAAATTGTGATGAGAATCATTTCGGCTCAAAAATTTCAAAAACACAATGAAAATTGAAAAATAAACACAGAAAATTTGAAAAACACACAATATTATTTTTGTTTTTGTTTTTTCTAAACAGGAAAACAATAGAAATTACTAAACTAAAAGGTTCCCTCCCTCACACCTAAAATATTGGATTGTCCTCAATGTGAACCCATGAGATGATTTATGTACATGAAATTCAGAATTTTTAAATAGGACAAATAATATAAAAGTGAAAGGGTTAGGAACATCCTGATGTGATCAAGTGATGATGGGATCATTCAGTGTGATAAAATACACTTCATTTGTAGGAAGACCCTCAATGTATCTCTTAAAACATTTCCTATTGACTATAAAGCTCTTTCCAGTGTCCTCTTGTGAGATCTCCACTACACTATAAGGAAAAACATTAGATAAAATATAAGGACAAAACCATCTGGAACGCAACTTACCAGGTATCAGCTTCAGTCGTGAACTGTAGAGAAGGACATTCTCTCCAACATGAAACTCCCTTTGTTGGATCCTTCTGTCATGATTTTCTTTTGATAATTCCTTAGAGAGCCTTGAGTTCTTATATGATGATAGATGAATCTCCTCAAGCTCTTGAATTTGCAACTTCCTTTGAATTCCAGCTTGGTCCAAATCCATGTTGCATTTCTTTATAGCCCAATATTCCCGATGATTGACTTCCACTAGGAGATGACATGCTTTCCCAAAAACTATAAAAAATGGAGACATACCAAAGGGTGTTTTGTATACTATCCTATAAGCACATAAAGCATCATCAAAGTTCTTACTCCAATCCTTCCTATTTGGCTGCACGGTTTTCTCCAAAATTTGTTTCAACTCACGATTTGAAACCTCAGTCTGGCCATTTGTTTGGGGGTGGTATGGTGTTGATGTTTTGTGTGTCACCCCATACTTTAGAAAGAGGGAAGACAAATTATTACTGAAAAAGTGTGTCCCTTGGTCATTGATGATGGCCTTTGGTACTCCAAACCTGCAGAAAATTTGAGCCTTGGAAAAATCCACTACAACATGAGAATCGTCAGTCCTAGTGGCCTTGGCCTTCACCCACTTACTCACATAATCAACAGCAACCAAAATATAAAAAAATACAAATGTAATAGGAAAAGGTCCCATAAAATCAATGCCCCATACATAAAAAATCTCATAGAATAGTATGGGTTTTTGGGGAATCTCATGACTCCTAGAAATGTTCCCTGTGTGTTGGCAACGAGAGCATGACTTACAAAACACATGGGCATCATGAAATAAGCTAGGCCAATATAATCTAGATTCCAAAACCTTCCTATCTTTCTGTTGGGGTCCAAAGTGTCCACCACAAGCAAGTGTATAACAAAAATGAAAAATAGGCTCAAACTCATGATCGGGAACACACCACTTAATGACTTGGTCACTACACATGCGCCATAGGTAATGATCATACCACACATAATACCTAGACTCACTATTTAATTTTTGGCCTTGATGCTTCTTCAAATTTGCTGGGATTTCAGAGGAAACAAGCTAGTTAACTAAATCCACATACCAAGGATGCGTACCTAAGATGGAATAAATATTCTCATCGGGGAAAGTGTCCTGATGTGGTACCTGGTCCATGGTGGAATCCTCTAGTGTGTGAGTAAGCCTACTCATGTGGTCTGCCACCAAATTCTCTGACCCCTTCTTGTACTTTATCTCGATGTCAAACTCTTGAACAAGGATAATCCAACGTATAAGTCGTGGCTTTGCATCTGGCTTCATTCGGATGTACCTCAAAGCTACATGGTCAGAAAAAAAAACTATGTTAGATCCTAATAAATATGAACGAAATTTATCTAATGAAAAAATTACAGCAAGAAACTTTTTTTCTGTTGTGGTGTAGTTTGATTGGGAAGAATCCAACGTCCTCGATGCATATGAAATCACATGTGAATATCCCTCTACCCTCTAAGATATGACAGCTCCAACCGCGATGTTGGATGCATCACACATAAGCTCAAATGGAAGGTCCCACCACGGGGGTTGTATAATCGGTGGAGTAGTCAGACACTTCTTTAGCTCATCAAATGATACCCTACCTGAATCATCAAAAATAATGTCAATATCTGTTTGATGCAATTGAGATAAGGGTAGAGCAATCTTACTAAAATCTATGATGAAGCGTCGATAAAATCCATCATGTCCAAGGAATGATCGAACATCATGCACACATGTAGGATATGTATGAGATGAAATAATATCTACCTTAGATTTATCAACTGCAATGCCATGTTGTGGGACTATATGGCCTAAGAAAATTCCCTTTTCGACCATGAAATGACATTTTCAAAATTTAAGACCAAATTCTTCTCAATACAACGATGAAACACATCACCCAAACAAGAGATACATTCATCAAATTAGGATCCATAAACTGTAAAATCATCCATAAATACCTCCATGCATGTCTCAATAAAATCTGAGAAAATACTGACAATGAATCTCTAGAAGGTACATGGGGCATTACAAAGTCCAAATGGAGTCCTTCGGTAAGCAAAGGTACCGAATGGGCAGGTGAATGTCATCTTCTCCTGGTCCTCTACTACAATGGGAACCTAAAAATAGCCAAAGAAATCATCCAAGAAGCAATAATGTGTCCTACCTACAAGTCTCTCAAGCATCTGGTCAATTAATGGAAGTGGGAAATGGTCCTTACGAGTGGATTGATTTAGTTTCCTATAATCAATACACACTCGCCAACTGTTTTTTACTCTCACAGGAACTAACTCATCATTTTCATTTTTTATAATAGTGAAACCAGTTTTCTTTGGTACAACCTGGATAGGGCTAACCCATTGTAAGTCATAAATAGGGTAAATGATACCTGCCTTAAGTAATTTTTCAACTTCATTCTTAACAACATCCAAAATTGTTGGATTAAGTCTCCATTGTGGATGCCTAATCATTTTAGCCCCATCCTCCAAGAGAATCCTATGCATTAAAAATGGAGGGTCTAATACCTGATATGTCTGCCAATGTCCAACCAATTGCCCCAATGTTATCTCTCAATAGATTCAAAAGTTTTTCTTCATGTTCAAAAGAGAGATTGTTAGAAATGATAACAGGTAATCTATCACCAGTCAGAAAGTATGCATATTTATGATTTGGGGGCAATGGCTTGAGTTCCAATGTAGGGGGTGATGTATGGATGGAGAAATAGATGAAATAGACATATCTACATAATGAAAATCAGTATCAGAATAAAAATCATCAATATTAGAAAATAATCCATCAAATCCATCAGTATACTCAACATCCATGTCATAATTAGAGTACACGTGATCAAAAGCAGAATATGATACCATTTCAAAATCAAATCTTAGAGAGTCTTGTTATTTAGAAACAGGTGTGGAAGTACTCTTAGACATCAAACTAGAACCAATACTCATAATCTCCCTAAGAATTGGACAATCCAATTCCATGGTGTTTTTACTTGGTGGTTCAATATGGGAGATGACAAATGCAGAATGATACTCTGAGTGGTACTTCATGGAATCTATAACATTAAATATCACAACTTCATCCCCAAATTCCATGGAAAGTGTACCCTCATTGACATTTATGATAGTTTTTTCAGTTTTGAGGAAGGGCCTACATAAAATAATGGGGACATGAGAACTTACCTGATCATCCTCCATGTTAAGCACATAGAAATCCGCTCGAAATATAATGTCTCTTACCCGGACAAGTACACCATCAAGAACTCCTGCTGGATATGTCGTAGCTCTATTCGTTAATTGCACCACTACTCTCGTAGGCTTCAACTCACCAACATGTAAAGAAGAGAATACAGAATGAGGCATCACATTTATTGAAGCTCCTAAATCACATAGATCATCATAGAAGTGAAAATCCCCTATGGTACATGGGATGGTGAATGTCCCGAGATCCTTTGACTTTTTTTGCATTGCTAGAGTTGTTGTAATGAGTGCTGACACATTCCTTCCAAGATTTGTCCTCTTATTTCCCTTGAGACCTCTTCGATTGGTACAAAGTTCTTTTAAGAATTTTTCATACCTTGTAATTTGCTTAATGTCTTCAAGTAGAGGAATGTTGATCTCCACATGCTTAAATGTGTCCAAAACCTCCTTTTTCATTGTTTCTTCAGCCATGTTCTTTGTTTGAACAACCCTATTTGGAAAAGGAAGGGGTTTAGGTGGAACATAATCAATCTTTTTCTTACCTTTATCATTCTCCTAGGATTTCTCATCAGTTGGTATGGAATGCAGCTTCTTTGGAGTTAAGGTGAATCCCGGTGGAATGGTAGGTACAGATGTATCCTTCATTTGCTTCCCACTTCTCAATGTGATGGCACTAACATTCCCCTTTGGATTTGGAGTGGGTTGGGAAGGTAGATTTCCAGAATTCTTACTCACAAGTTCATGGAGGGCGGTGGAAATCTGGCTCATTTGAGTCTTCAACTCCCTCAACTCCGAACCTTGACTCTTCAAATCATTCTTTTTATTAAGAACATTTTGTTTCAAAAGAGCATCAGTGTTAGAGTCTACCTTTGGTGGGGGATTCCCTTATTGCTGGATTGCTGATGCTTGGGATTCAAATCTCCTTTCGGGTTGTTGGAAGCCCAGCTGGTAAGGTGGAAGCTGTTGGAAGTTTGGTTGAAAAGGGGGCCTTTGTTGTTGCCCAGAGGCATACCTCATGTATGATTGATCCTTATAGCCTTGGTTGAATGTTGAATCAAACTTATTTTGGGGATATGGTTGGTGTTGTTGTTACTGATATAGTCTCCCAGGGAACACTGCTACACACTCATCTATTTCTTGGAGTTGTGGCCAACAGTCAGTTAGGTGGCTTGTCTTAGTGAAAATACCACAAGGCCTTGAAGGAGGGGGTTGGGATGGCTTTTGAGCCCAAGAAATCTGCCTCACCATAGTGGTCAATTCTTCTAACATGGTATCAATCAAATGACTTTCAAGAGAAGAAGGACTTACCTGATGTACTCCTCTTACATGTGGTCTACCTCTATAGCCAAATTGTTGGGAGTTTTGGGCCATCTTGTCGATCAATGCACGTGCAAATACTATTGTCTTTTCCACCAATGCTCCTACAGCCGCAGAATCCACCATGCTTCATTCCATAGGTGTGAGTCCTTCATAGTAGTACTGGATGAGTAATTTCTCACTGATTTGGTGATGTGGGAAGCTTGCACACAACTTCTTGAATCACTCCCAATACTCATACATTGACTCCCCATGTGCTTGCTTCATCCCAGATATCTCCTTACGAATGGAAGTGGTCCTATATGTTGGAAAAAATCTATGCAGGAAAAGAGATTTCAAATCGTTCCAACAAGTTACATCTTCGGGTTGTAAATAATACATCCAGTCTTTCGCAGCTCTATCAAGTGAGAATGAGAATTATCATAGTTTTATTTGATCTTCAGAGACATTTCTAGGTTTTAGGGTTGAGAAAACAACATTAAACACTTTCAAATGTTTATTTGGATCCTCACTAGAGAGGCCATGAAACTTTGTAAGTAAGTGAATTAACCCAGATTTTAGTTCAAAGTCTGATTCAAGATTTGGGTATGCAATACAATTTGGTTGATAGTTAATATCAGGTGCATCCAATTCTCGAATGGTTCTATTTAGCTAATTTTAATTATCTCCAGCCATTGGTTCTTTTTTTTATGTTTTAAAATGAATTTCTTCCAATTTCAATGTTTCCATAAGAGAGGAATTCACCAACTGGTTGAATATTGAAACATCCCGTAGACTGAGAATGTCTGATTCATGCCCTAAATCTGCGTCCAATCTCAGGGTCAAGATCTAAGATATCATCAGGATTATTACGCGTCCTAAATCAATGAAAGATGAAAATATGGAAGGTGGACCATAGTAAAATAAATATTAGAAGTTTGAGTTCATGGTCCAAAAAAAGTAGAAGAAAATAAAAAAAGAAGAAAAAAAATCAGATTGGGTAAAGAAGGAAGAAAGAAGAGAGGAAGAGATTAAAATGTAAAATAAAATAAATACCTCCAATTTGTTGAAATAATTACTTCCCTCCCCGGAAATGGCTCCAATTTGATAGAGCACTGTCGTGGGTGCCCTCAAATGATTAATGTGATTTTGGGGTACTTAGGTGCAGCAGAGTGGCTGACCAAGGTCGTCTCTCAAAGGAGGAAGTGAATTAAAACAACTTTCTAGAGGTATTCCAAAAATAAAATAGAATATAATTAAAAAACTACTCGAAAGTATGTGGGGGTTTATATTTTATAAATCTAGAAGAAGTTTTCTGGAAGAATTTTTCATTTTTTTTTAATTTTGAAATGAAGTTTGATTAAAAATACACAACAAGATGATGTTTTTTTATAAAATATTTTATAAGACATAATCGATCTAACTTTACCTCTTCAATAAATTATTTATCATTATAATTTAAGTTAACATCCACTTAATTATGTCCCCTTAACTTTTTAACCCCTGAAACCTATGAGAATTAACCTTACCACAAAGATGAAGTTAATTAAACCCTAGGTTATCTTCGGAACATGTAATCGCAACACCCTACATTGATTGACGTTCTAAGGATAGCTTATGGTCAGTGGTAAATTAAGGAACATATCCATTATAGAAAATGATGATGAATTGTGTATAGAGAATATATTTGAACTCTGCAAATTTATCACGTATGGTCTTGAATTACAGATTAAGATCGCGCTGTCACAATTTACACAAAATCTCGACCACGCGTGTTTTTGTGTTAATTGGTCAATTGCTTGCTTAGTTTCTTAAAATTTAAGAACACAATTCATGGATAATATTAATTTAATTACAGTAGCTCAATAATTCAAAATAATTAAACGAAGAGGGTAGAAGATAGATCTATTACTAAAAGAGTACTCTTCCATGGGTGGCGTAATCATCGTAGAAACGTTTTGCATGTGCAAAGGTTTATAATAGGTATAACCCAATAACACTTCTACTCAATGATTCCAACCTAATTAGGAAGATTAATAGAAGAATAAATTTAAACAAAACAGACGAAAATATGAGGAATAAAAGAAGATCAAAGAAGATTATTACACAAATTAAAACATTACAAAAATGAAGAAGAGAAGGAGGCTTTGATGAGGGGATCCTTGCTTCAAGAGTTACCCCTCTTAAAATGGTTGGAGAATTTGGGTGAAACCAATTATCCTATGCCTCAAATATCATAATTCACGTCCCAACAAAAACAAATGAGAAAAAAACCAATTTATAGAGTGGTGGGGAGGCTAGGTTCAAAGTGGTTTTAAGTGTGAATGGGGAATCTCTGCCAAATATCTTTTGCCAACTGGAACCACCCATTTCACCACCAAAACGCGTGAACTGGCCAGTCTTCCAGAAGTATCATATGTGAGGATATGGTTCCCCTATCTACTATACAAATTTGGGCTCAATCAAATCCCATATAAAGGAGTTATGGCCGCAATACAGAAGCTTCTCCATTTTGGCATGTCCAGCCCACCTTTGACCTTATGGCCCAATTACTCCATCCAGATGCATTCTTTTAATCATGTTTCTTGAATAAAAGTTATATACAATGAAGTAATAAACATAGTAACAAAATATTATGTTCAAATAATTCAAATAAAAATATTTATGATTGAAATTCTATAGTGATTTTGAAAGGGTAAAACTGGAATTTTCATCAAATATTCAAATGAATGATCTAATCCCAAACACTTTCTAATTGAACATATTTAACACAATGTGAGGAAACTATATCATTTATTATCAATAAAATATTAAATAAAATAGAGGTTTATCAGATATCTTGAATTTTTTTTCACGGGTCGTTCTATGGAATTTAGTACACCAATTATAACACCATTTACATAGACATTGAATAAATCTAGAAAGACAGTCGGTAAAAGGATTTATAGAATAATTATTTATATTATACATTACCCCATTGAGACCATATCTTATATAATTTTTGGAATTTACATATGTGTTAGTTTTAGATAAAATATAGAGGAGTATCATCTCACATATTTAAAAAAAATCATTCAATATTTAAAAGTAATTTATAATCATTCGTATTTTTTTGAAATTGTAATTAGTTTAAATAAAATAGTTTTTTCTATTCTTGTTTTGGAGGATTCCATCTAGATAGTAAAATTAAAAGGGAGACCTTACACCTACCTATAAAATCCCTCATTCCATGGATTGGTAATTATATGATCTTTGTTTCTCATTTTACAACCAATGAGGATCACATATTTTTTGAGAGTTCTTGTACACAAGTAATATTGATGAAATGCTATCAATACTTATTTAGGATTACATATGGTCTTATCCATAATATTTCTGTTAACAATGGTGATATTCATATCTTTATATGTATATTAAAATTATATCCCACTTAAAATATTTACCATATGAAAAAATTCATAATACATCCCATCCAAAAAGGTGATATCATGTAATAATTTATTAGGATAGAATATCAAATTAAAAATTTATTTCCAGATAGCTTTTTCTTGGTTATTTAAATTTAATTAAAGTTAAATTTTTAATTTTTCACATGTGATTATATTCATTTGTAATTTTATAGATTGATAAATATTTTTTATTTAATAAAATTAATTTAAAATCCTGAAGAATTATTTTATATTCATATTATTTATTATAAATTAGCTCATATCCATTTATCTGATCCATTCCATTATTTTAGAGGATTATATGTCGTTTTGTTCCTCAAAATTCAACTAATGTGATAATATTTCATTAAAATTACTTTTTTAAATATTTAATTTCAATTAATTTAATTTTTCAATAATATTTTTTTTGTAAAAAATAAACTACATTTATAATAATAATAATATATTTATTCATGTTTTGATAAAAAATTATAATATATGAATATGGTATATATTTTCTTAAATATGACTCATTAAATATCATTTAAAGAAGACTACTGATTATTAAAAACTATATCTACACATTTCACATTAAAATTATATTTATGAATTAATAAAAAAATTAATAATAAAAGGATGATTTTTATGTCTTTTTTATCATTCAATATAATTTATTTAAGACCTAAAATAGTACAAAACAATCATTTTTCTAGAATTAGTATCGTGGAAAGTGTATTTACCAATGTTACATTCCTTTTATCTTCATATTTTCATATTATTCTACTCTTTTATTTATTTAACTTCTCTTTCACATTTTTCTATTTTATGACCCTCCAAATATTTCCTTATAAAATTAACATATTATGTTTGAGTTTTGATGTTAATGAAATGTTTTAACAACCATCTTTTAAATCCATTTCCCTCTCTTTTACACCACCATTAATTATCTATTATTTGATTTTAAAATATCCTTCACCATAAAATCCTTGTATTTATTTTTTTTATAATCACATAAGGGGAATAAGTTTTTGTTTTTTTGTAAAAATATTGTTTTATAAAATATGGGGAGAATTTTTGCAGGACATCAAAGTGGGAGTTTAAAATTTTTAGAATTTTTTTCTTTATTACTCATTGTGAATGTTACATATATTATGTTGATATATTTATAATATTTATTATTATAATTAGTTATAGATTTAAATTAAATATATTTATTAGAATTCGTTGCGATAATCAAAAGGGGGGTTTGTTTTACCACCTCACCACATTGTATTTTTTTGATAAAAAACTCTCACATACGTGTCTAATAATTTCATCAAGTTATTATTGTTAATATCATTTAATTACAATTTCATTAAATTTATTGAGGATATGCGACCAATCAACAGAATATTAATTATCATGTAAAATGCATGAATTATTATTATTTCATATGACATTATCATGTAAAATACGTGGTAAATACATGTAATTCCATTGATGGATGTTTATGAGGAACCTTTTCATGGTGGAGCAGTGTAGGTTTCCCCAGATGACCACTGACTAAATGATGCCAGGTGTAAAAACACTATTATTTAAAAAATACTCATAGGATAATCGGAAACACATACACATGTTTATAATATTGTCTTATATTCACTGGAAAACCAATGATAGTTTTCTATTGGTCAATTGTGTTTTTCCAAAATTTCATACATTAATGTGACCAATCAAATAGATTAATATGTGTATTGTGAATGATGTGGTGTCGAGAATACTAGTATGAGTATGTATTAAATGTATATCAAAACACATTTTTCATCATCTTTATTATATTTAATGACTCAATGTTATTCCCATATGAATTCATTTCATTTCTGTTTATAAAATGTGGTTATATATACAATAGAACATAAAACCCCTTACAAAAAATTTTCTCTAAATGAATCAATGTTGAATCAATACTAATTTCAATCTCCTCTCATTGAGTCAACATATATTTTTGAATATATCAATGTATATCACTTTCAATCTCAATCCCTTTTACCAAATATTATCAATAATAAAATACAGTATGTTGGGACACTATAATGGGTTTTCCCAAGTGAACATCCCTCTTCTTATAACATTCCTTGATTAGTTCCCAATACCAAAAAATTTCCTGATGGGTTCCATGGATTCTACTGAATCTAAATGGGGTTTTCCAATACCATATATATAAGGAAAATATTTCATGTTCTCATCAATGATTGTTTTAGTGGTAAAATAAAACAATAAACATGATGAGTATAGATGAAGGGTACCATAAAAAACAATTGTAAAACTAATTTATCAAAACACATTTCTCCCTATTTAATTTTATTCCTTCGATCGAGGAAAATATAATTTTCTTTCAATTTATTCTCTAATTATTACCTTTTATATTTTAATTATCTATATGTATATTTTATACTATTTGAGATTGAATTTATTAACAAATATTTTTATTAGAAAAGAAAGTTATCTCTTTTTCATCTTAGAATAGTTCAGTGTTGAATTTAAATTTTCCTTTTTCAATAAATTTTCAAATGTAAACACCCCCTCTTCATATCATTTACTCTAACCAATAGTGTAAAAATTTGATATGAAGCATTGGTTCTGAGTCAAAGAGCCAAAAATAGCTCATATGTTCCTCTCCAAATGTATGTTGTCGGTGAATAGTAGAGAGGGTCTGTTCTCATAGGTAGAGTGTCTATATTCTTTTTATTATAAGTCAAAGACAACCCTTAACCATCAGTATCATAATTGATTAAAAATAACTTAATGTGATTTCTAATCAACATCCACTTTTATATTTCTTCAAAACAAATATATTCACATTCAGACCCAGCAATAAGTTAAACATCACTTATAAAATTCCTAAAATAACTCATTCTGATGGATCCTTTGGATTCCCTACTCTAATTATTCTTTTTCGAAAATAGACTATAAATAATACTATGAAAAAAATTCTGAACTGGTTTTTATTTCCCCAAAACCTAAGCTTGTTGTATTAGTCTAATTTGATAACCTCATCTTCCATCTTATTATGTCCAAAAAACTTCTAAAAGAAAAAAATTCTTTAAACTTATTTTCTATACAATACATCTGCACTTTCTATCTCTCCATAGGTGAGAAATGTTCTATCATTTCAATATACAACGTTTTTCATCCTATTTGTAGGCTAGAAAATGTGGAATGGGTGGGAATTAGAAAAAAAATTTCCTTTCAACAAAACATCCCGAAACATTAATTTCAAATTCATTTTGACTCTATCATGGACACTTTCATTGCTTCTTAACACTTCCTGATTCTTATCAAAACCTTTATAATGAATAATATACTTGATTCTCAAGGTATGCTCCAAATATTAATTTAGGTCATTCTAGTAAAACAAATTATTTTTAGTAAGGATTGAAACCAATATAAAAAAAGAGATTTGAAATCCTGTGAATTAAAAATTTAGGAGAAACATTTATGATGTGTTGAGAGGGTTGAAATGGAGTTTTTTTATCATCAATCTTACATTTACAAAAATCATAAGAAAAGTACCATATGGAAATAAATGGGTGTGAATCAATCAAATATATATAAATACAACAATTTATAGTTTTCAATTTGTGTAACTATTGGTAAAAATCCACATGGGGAATGCCTTAAAAAAATCTTTGAAGTGTTTACAATGTGGTAAGGCTGGACAAATGGCATAAGATTGAAATGAAAATTATCCTATGTTTAATTTTGATAAGAACACAATAAACTTTTTTAAATGTGGTGAGATATTGTATTTTCCACATACCTTACCAAATAAGGACATAAATGAATGGAAGGAGCCATGATTTATGCAGAAAGGTGTAGTGAAATATTTTAGGACTACTTCAGTAGATGTTTTTCCATTCAATAAAGATGTATCATGTACATTTATTGTTTACTCTGATTTTTCTTATGTATTTTTGGATATAGGGTCAACACATTTCTTTATTTATGAGAAATTATCTAGTAAATTTGTAATTTCACCACAATAAATGAAACTAAAACTTATAATAAAAACACCAGGGGGGATATTAAGGTAAAAATGCATTGTAAGAATCTTTCTATTATTTTCTGTTGAGAGACATGTTTTTTCCCTTAGTGAAGTTTTATGATATTATGGGTATGGATTTTCTTTATGTTTATCATCATAATATTGACTATATATATAAATATGTTTTTTTACAAGGATTTGTAGTTTTTTTAAAAGAATGAACATATATCGCTGATAATCAGGAAGATGAGAAACTATTACAAAAATGAATGTTATCTTGCATATACTATTGAAAATAAGAGATGTGTTAATATTTAATATGTCCTAGTA
Source organism: Viscum album (assembly GCA_963277665.1). Classification (NCBI taxonomy): domain Eukaryota; kingdom Viridiplantae; phylum Streptophyta; class Magnoliopsida; order Santalales; family Viscaceae; genus Viscum; species Viscum album. The sequence continues at coordinate 1,033,986,893 of OY728150.1, forward strand.
GTAACTGTATAGCATGATATTTTTCCTGATGAGGTGACCATTGTTATACATGATCAAGAAGCTGAATTTACTATTCACCTTTTTCTTGATGTTAATACAATTTCAAAAGCCCCTTATCGAATGGCTCTTTTAGATCGTTTAGAATTGAAAATATAGTTTTATGAGTTTCTTGTTAATGGATTTATTCATCCAAGAACATAACCATGGGGTGATCCTCATTTTTTCATTAAAAATAATGTTTTTTCCTTTATACATTTCATTGATTATAGATATTTGAATGTCAATAATGTTAGGAATAAGTATCCAATACCACATATCAATGACTTATTTGATTACCTCTAGGGAGCATGGTATTTTCTCAAGAGTAACTCAGATATGGGACCATCAGCTGAAGGTGAAGAACAATAAAATTCCAAAAACAACATTATGAACAACGAACGAGAATTATGTATTTGTAGTTATTCCCTTTTGGATTGACAAATGATTATACTATATTTTGGGGTCATATGAATATAATATTCTATGATTATTTGGATATTTTTGTTGTTATTAATATTATTGATAAATTAGATTATTCCAAAATGTATTAGGATTGTGAACATAATCTATGTTTTTTTAAAAACCCTTAAAGAAAATAAGAAATTTGGAAAATTTGGAAAATGTAATCTTTTTTTTGAAACAAATTTCTTTTCATGTGAAAATTTTAAATTAGGATGGAATAATATTTGAACTATAAAAAATAATAGTGGTTGATTAATATCCAAGTCCAAAAAATGTTACTAAGATTAAAATTATTCTTGGATTAGAATGATTTTATCAATGTTTTATTTGTAACATTTAAATGTTATCTTGCCAACTAACTTAGTTAACATGAAAATAGGTTAAATTTTCATAGATAAAAGACTGTGAAGTTTTTTTAAAGAACTAAAAATAACTTTGGTGAATGCTTTAAATTTGCATCTTCCTTCTAGAAATTGATATTTTTTCATCCGTAGTGATACTTCATTGAAGGGACATGGTTGTGTTCTAATGCCGAATGATTAGGTAATTGCGTGTTCTTAAATACAATAGAAACCAAAAGAGTTAAGTTATCTCAGGCATGATATAGATTTATCAATAGTGGTTTCTACTTTAAAAATTTTGATACATCATTTATATAGATCCAAATGTGAAATATATACTAACCATAATAGTATAAAGTATATATACACTCTTAAGGAATTGTACATGGGCATAAAAGATCACTTGAAATGATAAAGGATTGTGATTGGATGATCAACTACCAACCCAGAAAATAAAAAAAAAGTTGTGGATTCCTTTAGTAAAAATGTAATGATACATTAACCTTTTTATGTTAGGAACATACACCCTTGATTAATGACTTAATGAAGATTCTATTGGATGTTATTGTTCCACAAAATTTCCCTTCTTTGTTTCTGGTCTTAGTACAGTCATCACTGTACGACATAATTGTGCAAGCATAGAAGGAAGACTATGAGTTTTAGAAGAAGGTATAATTTCCTAGAAAGGATAAGATGCTAGATTTTAACATTTATAATGATTTTTTTGGATATTTGAGATGATATTATGTGTGCTGTCTGATTCCCATCTAATGAAATAACAGATATTTGAATCTCAAAGTTCACTATTTTTACTTCACTCTACCAACACAAATATGTACATATACCTTCAAGAGTATTACTGGTGGGATGGATTAAAAAGAGATGATTTTTATTTTACCATGAAATTTTTTACTTTTCAGATGGTTAGTTGAGGGAGGAAACTACTTCAGGGGATGCTTCAGTCTTTGGTAGTGCTAGAATAGAAACGGTAACATATATCAATGGATTTTTTATTGGAATACCAATTAATATTCAAGGTAAAAATGTGATTTTGGTTATTGTTTATTGAATGACTAAATATGCACATTTTTTCCTATTCGTGATACTATGTATTTGGACTAGAATTTTTTATAGTACCTAAAAAAGATAATCAGGTTTCATGGATATCATCTCTTCATTATATTTGAATGTGATCCAATGTTCACTTATATCTTTTAAAAGGTAAATTAGATGTAATTTGTAATATAAATAATGTTCACATAAATATTTCATCCCTAATATGATCAATAAACTAAGTAAACAATTCAGACCTTGGAAGACATGATATGTGTTTGTTAAATGGATTAACAGGGATGTTGGGATCAACATCATTCATCAGTTGAGTTTTCTTATAATAAAATCTTTTTTTCCAGTATACATATGGAACCTATTGAGGAATTATATGGAAAGAAGTTTTGAACAGCATAATTTTCGGTTCAAATATTGTAAAGGAAGATTAATGGACCGGAATTAGTAAAGGAAGTTGAAAATAATGTAAATATGGCCCAATAACATAAGATGGCAGCTCAAAGTAGGCACAAAATATAGGAAAAAAACTGAAGGAAGGATATTTATTTCATGTTAGGTGGTCATTTCTATCTCAATGTATTCCATTGAAATTTGTGTTACCATTTAGTGATAATTTGATGCTCATTCAATTGTTTATTTTACCCTAAGAAGTGCTAGAGAAATATGGGTCAGTTTCCTACTTAGTGTCTTTGTTTTGAAAATGATTAATTTAGTGTTTGGTTTTTTGTGTAACTTAAATATGTATTTAAAAAATTATTATTAATATAATGAAGTAAAAGAAAATTTATCTTCATAAATAATTATTTCTATGTCATATGATTAAGAGAAAAATTTAGAAGACCTTATTTATTTGTTAAAAGTGTTGAAAAATCATTATTATTTTAAAAATGGTATTTTAATAATAAATGATAATTTTAATTAAATATTAAATTGCACATATATATAAAATTATTTTCATAAAATGTATTTCATTTTTTTATTATATACTTCAATAAATATTTAGGGTGAATATTAGGGATTTTCTAAAATACTTCAATTTTGTGAATAGTAAAATAATATAATTTACGTTATATATATATTATAAGTTAAATATACAGTTGCTTAAGCCATTGATAATTTAACCACTACATTCTAAAACTACACTTCATTATTTTAACACAATTAGTGATAATTCAAAAACTATTAACATTCATAAGAAAAAATAATAAACAAATTAAAAAATAATCAAAAATCACACATCTCCTCCACTATAAATTCCATACCTTACAACCTCATCTCTTCAAACCACCAAATAATTGATGATTATATAAATTAAATCCAACACAATTCATAAAACACTCCCCATCATCTAGGGGCCTTTGGTCTCAAAAAATTTCAAATAAAATTTCCTTAATGTTGTTATCAAGGAGGAGAATTCAAGAGAATGTTTGGACATGTTTAAAGGATGTCAGACCTGAGGTAAAATAAATTTCTATAAAAACACTCGTTTAAATTTATATTTTTACAAAAATCATATATAATTTTTGTATGATGGTAGTATTAATGTTGTATGATTATGTTCTCCATCTTGGTATTTTTTATGATGATGGGTGTGCCTAGGATATCCCACTAATGCAATAGGTATGTTTATGTTGGAAGTTTACTGTAATTGTTATTCCAAGTTTAACTATGATGGTTACATAATAAGATAGCTATTAAGGTTATATTGTAACATTTTCATGAGGATTAAAAATCATAAGGTGTCCCCTAGCGTTACAATACTATGAAGTTATATTAAGAAAATTATTCCCCATGTTACCAAAATGGTTTATTCAGGTTTTCTATGTTTTAAAGAAACTTCACGAGTTCGTAATGAAAGTATATATTAATTTTAAGGATGAAAATTTTATCTTTCATCTGTTTGTATGTATTTAAGAACAAATGGTTTTATTTTATTAATTTTACGTCCCTTACTAACATTTTTATTCGCATCCCTTGTTTTAAAATGTTTTTCATAGGCTTTAGAGATTTGTAAGGAAAATGTTGAAGCTGAGATGAATGTTGTGATGAATTTTAATGAATTCATGTTTTATTAATAACTATAGTATTATAGAATAAATGGAAAATATATTAGTATTACCAAATTTTTAATCCTTTAATTTGTTATGTATGTATTATGAAATAATTCTCTAAAAATCTAAACTAAAATGATCTTTGGGAATGTTATGAGTGAATTCAATTTGAAATAACTTGATTATATAATGATTACTTTCAGATCCTTATACTCAGTGGGATATTGAATATTCCTTTGAAAAATTATATAAATAATATACTATCTAGAATATGAATAAAATAATGTATTACAAAATTTTATTTTTATATATTAAAATTTTTTACCATGGAATTATAAGCTTAAAACTCCATGATCATAATCCCTTAATTATGGGTTTCCTCCCATATACTTTTTTGTGGTTAATTCCCGTAATCATTGGTAAATCATATTTATAGTGTCTTATATCAATATAATTGAATTATTTAACAATTATTTTATATAACTTTTATATTAACTCTTATGTATTCTTCTATCATTCTATAAACATTAAACACAAACAAAATCCTATTTGAAAAGTGAAATTGCGTTTTTTTATGAAATTTTAAATGTTATAAAGTCTAATACTACCATAAATTACATTAATTATTAATATTTATCTAGGTAATATTATAAAAATTTTCCTGCTATGGTTCCCAATAAATAATTTTATTTTATAGAACTTCTTATATCTATTTATGTTACATGACATATTATCTTCTTGTAAATTAAATTTTTGAGTGACTAGTGGCTATTAAAATCATGGTCATATCCTATAAAATAATAAATCATTTCAATACATTTTATTTTGAAAATAATCTTCAGAAAAACTAACAACCAAAATATTTTTTTACATTTATTCATTAGATAAGTTATTTTCTTTTTTAAATAATAAATAAAATATGATCCATCTTAAAAATAATATCTAAGGGAAAATAATTCTATATACATATTTTTTAAATAACATCCCAATCAATGTTACCTATTTCTCCATCCCTCGTAGTGTTTTTGGTAAAATTAAACAATTAATATTTCAATATTAAAATAATATACTAATATACTAAAATATTTATTCTATTTTCATCCTAAATTAAATAAAATATTTGTAAAGTAGTTTCTGTATTACAAAACCACTACTAATATTTTAGTTCAACTAAAATAGTGGATTTCTAACCCCATGATGTAATATAGGATATATAATACTTATTTAAAGGAATCCCATTCCTCTATGAATGTATGTTTACGATTCCTAACATATTTAAACTTTTGAAAAATTGTGATTATTTTTTAGATCATGTTAATTGAGGTGGAATTCCCACTAGGGGTGTGAATTAATCATCCAAATAAAAATATTTCTCATTTCAAAAATGAAATCTAAATACATTAAATTTAAATATGAACTATTTTAAAATTAAAATGGGTATAATTAATTTGATAATTAAAAACAATTTTTCAAAGGACTGATCATCACCTAGTAACAATAAATTAAGTTACATTATATTTTCAAAAATAATTACTCACAAAAAGTTACATATATATATATATCACATATAAATATTGACAATCATAGTTTTATTTTAAAAAAACACTTTGAAAGTATATAGTGGAAAAATTAAGTAATTGAAATAATAATCACACAATTTGGAATGAAAATAAGGGGTTATATTCAATTTGGAATAATATAACCTCCACTTAATTATAATCTATTTTTACAAAATCTAACAAAAACTAATAAATAGATCCAAATCGTAGATCATTTTTATTGATCCATAACCTATATGAAGTTACAAACAATCAACTACATATAATAAATTATTACTAAAACAAATTAATTCAATATTATTCAAGGGATGAATGATTGAATGGAATAGAAAGACATACTATTAGAGAGTTATTAATTACAATTTTGGAGAATTTATAGGTAGATGAATATGTAAAATTAAATACAACTCAAATATTAAAAAAATAGAATAATCGTGAAAGGTTGGATGAAATTTAATTATTCTCTTCTTTGATCAAGTTTGGCTGGTTAGTTGGGTTATTTTTTCATTATATGATCATCCAGTTAGCTCGAGTGCATATTTATCAGTCATTGAACGTTTCCCTAGTTTTATTAACATTATTGAAGAAAACTAAATTGTTTAGGAGTATAAAATATAAATAATATTATGCATTAGTTGGATAAAAACTTCTCACATGTGAGGCTTCATCATATTTATAGAATACTCATCTACGTGTTAGTATCTATGGAATCATAATAGATATGTTAATCTCAAATTCCATAAAAACAACTTTAAATTCTATAAAATATAACTATTAATATTTTATTCTTATATGTTACATATTTTAATACACATGGTCAATTTAGTTGTTATCAATGACTTGTTTCTAGTCATATTTCCTGGTAGGTTTTCCAAATCTGCACATGCAGTCGATGAATTAATTTTTGATGGCATATACTTCCATGAAATGATATCATTATCATGTGGTTAGTTGGAGTGATAATATAGTTCCATGGAATCAACATGAGTTCAATATATGAAATTAATGAATTATGTACAATGATTAGTTGATATATGTGGTTAGTTTATTCTTTTTTTGAGGTTGATTATTTTCATTATGAAGTTGATCCAACACTTATAAAAATATATATTTTCATACCCAGAGTTTATTTCATAACACATGGTATCTTGTCTAGAATGTGTGGTCGATCATCTAATACCTTACATGGAAGATCCAATGAAGATGTGATATGTCCATTATAACACATATTATATATAATATAAATTAAATGTATCACACATTCTTGTGGTCAAACTAGTGGATTTTACTCCCGATTTAATACATAGAATTTTTTCATATATTTTATTTTAATATCAAAATATATGGAAGTCATTATAATAATAATAAAAATAATTTTTGATAATTAAATTAGGTAATTGATGAATGAATCACACAATATCAATTTTGGAAGATAAAAAGTCATAGAAATAAAATTTTCTAATTAAAAAACCATCAATGAAAACATATTTTAATTTCATTTTAATTTTGAGATAAGATTTTAATAGTCATGACATCATAATTAACTACAATATCATTTTACTACCCCGTTTGGGATTATAAAAAGATATAAAAGTGATTATTGAAAGTATAGAATAAAAATTTAAATTAATAGATTAAATGATAAATAAATAATTTATTTTAATATAATGAACAATGAATGGATGAAACATTAATAATAAAAATTTAGAGTATGTTTTTGATAAAGGGTCATTATAATTCACAATACTATGTTCCTTATAAAATATAATAAATCTAAATCATAATTAGTCACTCTCATGAATTTGGGATCAACAATATTTTTTCTTTTCTATAAAAGGATAAGGATGAGGATTAGGATTAAGGGAAGATGGTTCCCTGATGATAATACTATAAGAACAAGTCTAAGTTACTTGACAGCATGAGTAGGTGAATAACCAAAAGGTTTTATGGTAGGTTCTATATGGGTAGAAATAGTAGTAACTAAAGATAATAGATATTCATGTGGGGTAATAGAAATGTGAATTTTAATAACCAACGCAATGTTGGAAGCATACTTATATGGTTCCATTAGTTTGGTAAAGTCACACAAGGAATGAGATTCATGCTCCACAGTTTCAAAGAAGTTCTTTTTACATTCATAATGATCTCTAACAAGGGCGCAAAAATTTTCGACACATCTTCTTATATCATTAAATCTACGGTTATATGAGTTATTTTTATATCAAGGACCATCTTACAAAATTTTTATTTCAAAACATCCTTTTTGAAAATATATGAATATTAATAACTAATTTAATTTTAGGTAATCTTTATATTTTACAATCATTTTATCATAAACTCTTACAAAATCTAAAATAATTATATCCTAGTTTTCATAAATGGATTAAACCATATCTCGGGTAGAGGTAGTAGGAGAGAAGTATGCGTGAGGGATACATTCAACTCCCATTTGATGTAGAGGAAGAGGTAAATGGATGTTCAATAATCATAATAGTATCTCAATATATTAATAATAAAATATAAATTATTTATTAACTGAAATTAATTTTTTTAATTATTTATAATATGAAATACAATTGAAGGATCGTGGTTATGATTTATACTTCTTTTTTGTGAGACCACCTTTGTCTTACACATGAATCCATAAAGAATTGGCCTTAGGGGAATATAATATAAACTACGATGAAGATAATGAATCTAGGAATTTTTTATATCTAGTAATGGTAAATATATAAGGTTTTTTTATTTTGAATAAGGGAGTATAGGAGGAACTCATTGAAATGTGAAGGGAGGGACACATGTGGAATTTCCTAAAATATTTCAATGATATAATGTCACCTCTATGTTAATGTGGCTCAAAATATGAATGGATTCAAATTTAGGATAATATATGGTTAGAATATATTCCACCCATTATAATTATATTGGTTTGGGTGGAAATTATACCATCATATCTAGGTTTATCCCATGGTAAACTTGTTTTAACCCTCAATGTTGAAATTTCATAACTATTTTTACAATCAAATATGAATAAAATTAAGTTAAATGTATTAAATAATATTAATTATTATGATTAAAAATAATTAATTAATTTTATAACATTAAATTTCAATAATTTCACCAATTTAATTTTCAATTATCATGCAAACTGCAGCAAAACCTTATTTCAAAAAATTCAATTTTTAATCATAAAATGGATTTAATTATATTAATTTCTATGTAAAAAACATCAAATGAATGGTACATATATGAATTAATATATAATATAATTTTTTTTCTAAAAAAAATAATCTAGAGTGGTTAATTTAATTAAATAATATAAAAACAAATTTCCTCAATAAAAACTGGTTTTAGCAAACGTGCTCTTATGCTCAAAAATGAAATTATTCTAAAAGTAATTATACTAATTATACTTCTGTAATTAATTAGATTAAATAGAATTAAACTATTATTATATTAAATTAATATTATATTCATAATATAATTGTAATTTTACATGAAAATAAATATATTCTTAAAAAAATTGTTATTTTTCACGATTCACAAAAATTCATATTTAAAGTTTATAAAAATCCACACTTAATTAATATTGACATCATTCTTTTGAAAATTTTATTAATTTACCGAAATACTATTTCTATAAAATTTTTTAAAAAAATTATAACATATATGGGTGAAAAATAAAATAAAAACACTTTATGAAGAAAATATATTTAAAGAATAAAATGACATTACTGAAAATTAATTAATTATTTATATTAAATTAAAAAATACAATTTAATTATTTCAAAACCACGTATATATATTTTATAATGTTCATATTTTTATTCGTATCTTCTAACTAAATGTGTTTGTTATAAAAAATTTATATGTCACAATTCATTTAGACACAAGGTTTCATATAAAGGATGATATCAATTACATCATGTTTATTTCAAAGGATAAATATATAAATACTTTGCGTGATGAAAGAATCACAACCATTAGTATTATTAATGGAAAAATATTTTAAAAAAATGCAGTGTATTTACTTTTATTTTATATAATAACTTATTTATATAAAAATTTTGAAAAATCATGAATGATTTTTAACTCACCCAATATATTATTTTAAAATATAAATTTCTAATAGTATTGAGACTCCCTTAAATATTTTTTTTATATGTGCCAAAGATAATATCATCAACATGGGTTTATTCAATTAAAAAATATTTTTAAATTATCTTCATAAATATGATATGTTCATCTATACCTTTATAGAAACCCCTTGAAATCAAGGAAGAGCTAATATTATCCCAATAATCACTAAGAATCAATTTTTGACCACAAAAATATTTTTAAATGTTAAAAACAATATTCGGTAAATGTGTATTTGAATATATTAGTTTTTTTATTAAAAAATCATCCAAATCAATATAACCATTTAGGAATTAAATATTTATGTGATATTGTTTGAAATAAATGTGAGATAAATAAGATAGCAATATCCTAATGGCTCCATGTCTAGATTTTTTTGAAAAGGTTTCTTGATAATAAATTATTTCTTCTTGAGTATAAGATTGAGAAACCAAACTATCTTTGTTTTTAATTATTATTATAAATTAATCAAAAAAATTTCTAAAAACCCATTTTGTGGAATTAGTTAGCTATTCATTGCGTCTGCAAACTATTTCCTAGAAATTTTATCATTCAAAGTAATTAAAATCCTCAATTTGAGTCATGTAATAATGTGGTTTAATATTGTGTATTTGATGTTGGATTGAAATGAATATGAAGTTTCACAAATAAAATTTCTTGGACAATTTTATATTTAAAATTTTCTATTAAAAAATTTAATGAAGGTTCTTAGTTTAATACAGCATAAAAACAATTCACAATGCCTCTTATAAAAAAACAAACAATCGGACTGACTCTCAATGCGATGAAATTGTTATGATACCACAGGTTATGAAACAATTGTATTATTATTGAATAAAAATTCAGATTAATACGTAGTGTAAATGATTCTACCATATAGTGTATATAATCAATACTAAAATCATAATATGTAATTAAAACAATTACCAAAGAATACAAATAGAAAGAAGAAATAAATAGATTATCTTTCTATTACAATAAGCAGCAGAAATGTAAAAGATATTAAAAATATTTTATCCCAAGGAGTATGGTATTCTTTCACCTAGGATAATAGGTATCTCTTATAGATACTGGTAATACAGTGATATGATTATTGGTATTCCAATCTTGCTATCCCAGCAAGCACTCGATTTTACAGGTAATTGACACCTCTATATTTCAATCACTTGAAATCCCTCTATACAATGATCAGTTGCAACGTCTACCTATCCCCAACAACCATCGATCGTTATCACCTAATCAGATGCACAAAGAATAACAATTATCATATTTAAATAAAAAACTAAAAATGAGCCATTCACATTATGTAATTTCAAGGATTTTGCACAATGTGGAGAGAAGTCACACGGTCTCTCTCTAGAACATGGAAGTAGCTGAAGTTGTTTATGTTGTTCAAGTTTTTCATGAAATTATCTCTACATCATATGAACTCATATTTATAGGCCTTAGGATCCAACGATAATATTTTCTCCAATGGTCATATTTCTCTGGAATACTCGGAGTTACATGGGCAGCTATCATTGTAACTGTCATATTGTAATAGAAAACACAAAATCATTTGGATTAGTTTATAACTACCTCTATGACATCATTTTGGTTAAAGAAAAAGATATATGAAAATGATAAGATTAATATGATTGATATAAAACAAGTGTTTAGATAAATAATGAAAACATGCACATGATAAGATTATAACAAGAGTATGATTAATGTTACTTGTTAGTACAAATATAATAAAAAATAATGATACGATAAAAAGTGAATAGGATGCCTAATGTGAGTACGACAAACATAATGGGTACAATAAACAATGTGAATGTGATAAATAGTGTTATTACGATAGACAGAGTAAGTTTGATAGACATAGCCAATACGATAATTATAAATTGATTTTTGACTTCCAAAACAAGAGTCATAAATTTAAAAAGAATACTTTTGACTTAACAATATCCCCCTTTTTGGAAATAAAAAAACACAAAGTAATACTATAAAGTAATAATTATCTCCCTATAAGTTTTGAAAACACTTTTGAATAAAGAAATCAATAAAACAAACTCCCATTAGGTATACACCAGCATAAATATTTTATTCATATTGGCATTACATGATTTTGATTATTATATTCTTTAATATATTACTTTTACGTAAATTATTAAGAACTCTCCCCCATTGTAAAATTTACTCTCTATTTTATAAAACATTCTCCCCATTTGTGATTTACAAAACTAATGGGGTAGTCGTGAGTTCATGAAAATATTAAAGAGAAAGAAAAATGAAACACAATTGAAAAGAAATCATAAAACTCATTGAATTGTAAAAAGTTCATTGAAATTATGATGATAATCAAGAATGAATGGTACAAAAAAAATATTATTTTTTTTCTCTTTATTTGTCGTTCTTGATTAACTTATGAAGAAAATTCTTCATATTATTTATTTCTTTCTTGTATTCCAATATAGAAAGACACTATGATTTGAGAATCTTTTGTTGGTCTTCAAAAAGATGATCATGGTTTTTGATGGTTTTGTCTTAAATCTTGATCAATTCCTCGATAGTATCAATTCTGTCTTGTATATTCTTATTTTCATGAGTTAACACATTATTTTGTTTCTTTATCAAAACAGTTACATCATTGAAAGAAGAATTCTTTGAAAAACATGACATGATATCATTCATCCTTTCTTGCAACTCTTTTACTAAAAGGGAATTCGCACCATGGGTTTTGGGAATATAATTCAACCTTTCAATTGAATATTTATCGATATTATAGATAGAAATAGAAAGATCATTTGAAATCCCCTTTATTTTTTCAATTGATTTCTCATGTTCATTTACCGAGCATTCTATTTTGTATGACCATTTTGTCTACTTATTTCAAGCCTTCATATGAGCAATGGAACAATCACTCAAAACATTTTGTTTGGACTCTATTGAAATTAATAAATTTATGAGATCTCTTACTTAACAAAATTTCTTCCTTTGATTGACTGTAATAAAATGAATATTTCCTTCTATTCTGGGAATGTAAATAATAGTATTCATAATTCTTTTTAAAACATGTACAATGTAATCACTCTTCTTGAGAGAAATAGTGTTCTTAGAATCTATATTATCATCATATGATTTAGGTTCATTGGATTTGATTGGGTCTTCATCAGATTGTATTAATTTTCCTTTTATTTTTCCTTTCCAACCTTTTCTTCTTCTTTGTCAACTACTTCTTGTTAAACTTTATCACTACTCATAATTACTTTCTCGGATTGAGAACATTGACCCACTTGATTTACTAGAGAGGGAACAAATTCTGATTGAATTTCTCAGGGTTGAACTGGTTCTTGATCTGCATGAGGATTCAGTAGTTAAATTCCATCAATTTGTTTTTGAAAATAATATTATTCTCTACATATCTTAAAAATATAAAGATATTTTAAACGAATTCAATGTTCCTATTCTTCTTCAACATCTTATTATGATGCTTATTGAATAACTTATTGTGCTATTTCGTTTTCATTCTGTTTCTTTGGAAGAGTCTGAATGATCTTTTCTTATTTAATCTCTTCTATCAGTTGATAACTTACTAACTCAACACTTTTTAGAATATTGTAAACATCAAAATCATGATCTTTTCTTTTCAAAAGTTTCTTCTTCTTCTTCTCAGCCTGTAGAATATCCTCTATTATCATATTTTCATTTAATGCTTTATCTTGATCAGGGCCAAACTAAGGATCTCATTATTTTCATTATTCTTTCTCTTTTCACCACTTTGCTACATCTTTATTACTGTATTTGGTTTTCTTCTTAGGAATTTCACCGATTTAAGGATCTGAATTTTGAGAAAATCAACCTTCTAGAGATGACATAATTAAAATTTGTTCTAATTGATTTTGGGCTGATTCATCCACATATTTGAAAAATAGTATTGACTTTTCATCAAAACTAACATTCAATTTCATTATTTTATTATTTCTTTTCCATGAACCCTTCACCTCTTTCAATTATGCTTTCGTTGTAATATTGAAAAACACAAAACATTCAAGAATAAACATTGTGATATTGGTTTGATAGATGATAAGATGAGAATTATTTACTCAATACATCATATTCTAGATAGTTTTGAAAATGTAACCCATGAGATTTTCCTTTCTCATATTCACTTGATTGTCTAACATAAAGATATCTGAAACATTAATAGTTTCTCTATCCCATTTTCTTGGAATTAAAAACCCTTGCATCCAAAGAAAAATAAAGAGGTTATCTACTGAGATATGGGATACTTTTTTCCCCTTATTAATAAGAAATAGTGACATTTTATCTCTTTCCTTATTAAACGTACCAATTTTCTCTGGTATCTTATGAGAAGGACAAAAGGAGTCACCTTCAGTAGATACATTGATGAATTGTGTTGGTTGTTTTACTGACATAGGAACCTTTCAACTATACAAAACAAAATTAATAAAATCCTTATCAAATGACCTAGTATTGTATAATTTTATATCATCCTCAATATGAATCATATCCTGATATATGTTTTTCTTAACACAAAGATGTTCCCAACTTTGGAAAAAATAATCCATTTGATCATTGTGTCATAAATTTCAATGAAAACTTGTGAAACTAACCTCTCTATGGAGAAATTCATTACTGATAAAGTCATTGATGACATATCATCATGAGAATTGGCATAATACAAATACAAATGGTTTTTTGAAAAATGAAATAATCATATCGAGTCTTAAAAAGAGGAGTAGGGCTTCACCGAGAAATCTGAAGAACCAGTGTGGGTTTGAGGAGGGGAGTCCTCTTCTTATAGGTGAATTTGGGTGACATTTTTTCTTTAATGGTTGATATTAGAATATAAATAATCCAATGGAGGATAATAAAAGTGGTTTTTTAAATAAAAGTAATATATATTTTTAAAAAAAATATTTAAAAACATTAAAAACGAGAATCATCAACACAATAGAATAACAATACAAAAAGAAAAGAGAATACACCTAATAGAGATTAAAAGTAAGTTGTTGGTTTCAAAGTATTATAAATTTAAAAATATAATATAATAAAAAATTGAAATATTTGATATAATGAAAATATAATACAATCCAACATCAAAAAAGATGAGAAATAAAGTAAATATGATCGGTTGTTTGATCAATGGAAAACAAATTCAATACAACAAGTTTCAAGTTGGTGGAAAACAAATTCATTACCATAGGTTTTCAATCCTATGGAAAACATATACATTACCATAGGTTTTCGATCTAATGGAAAAAAAATTCAATTCCATAGGTTGTCAAGCCGAAGGAAAACAACGTCAGTAACATAGGTTGCCGAGCTGATGGATCAAATTCATTAATAAAGGTTTTCAAACTGATGGAAAACAATTCCATTACCATTGGTTGTCAAGCTGATATATAAGAATTTTAGACATAATAATATAAAATCAAAATGATAAATAGAAATTCGAAACAATAAAAAAAATTTCCAACTGATAGATAGAATATCAAATAGAAAATGATTCTTAATGACATAAATTAAACAACGAATGAAACAAATAAAACAAATAAAACTAAAAACATATATAATTAATGTAAAATAAAAAATGTGAAATATGAAACAAAATTATATTAAATGGATAAAATAATGAATAAAAACGCCAATTCTCTTACCCTATGAAGAGGAGTGTTTTAAGGTAGAGAAATTTGTAAAATAAGAAAGTGATGTGAATGATTATTTTAATGTAATCATAACTACCTTCTGTTTAATATATTCAAATCTATATGAGGGTAATGGTTTTTAAAAAAAATCAGCATGTTTTTCTTGCGTTCTGATGAATTGTAAAATAATATCTCTTTTCTATGTGTGATCTCGAAGAAAGTGATTCCTATCATCTATGTGTTTTTCACAAGAGTGATGTGCATGGGTTTTTAATTAAGGCAATGGAACCTTTGTTATCACAAAATATTTGAGTTTTAGTAAAACTCGTACCATATTCTTTGAGTGCATGTTGAATCTACAACACTTGATCATAACAACTTCAAACTGCCAAAAATTCAGCTTCAGCAATGAAGAGTGCGATTGAGTGTTGTTTTTTACATGAAAAAGAAACTACATAATCTACATGAAATAAAAAGTTTTAGATGTACTCTTTATATCAATTCTACAGTCACAGAAGTCATCATCTGAAAAAAAAATCATTATTCAAAATCATTTCTAGAATAATAGAAAAGGGCTAAATTCATTATTTCTTTTAAATACTAGAAAATAGTTTTCATATCTTTTAAATGGGATTGTTTTGGATTTTCCTCATATCTAGCACATAGGAATATAAAAAACATTAAGTCTGGATGAATAAAATTTATGTATAGTATACTTACAATCATTCCTCTAAAAGATTTTTGATCAACTTGTTACCTAGATTCATCAAGATAATGAGTGTTTGAGGTTCTAATGGGGGTACTAATAATTTTAATATTTTCATATCCATACTTTTTGAGTAAGTATTTTATATAAATTGGTTGATATATATATATATAT
The DNA here is from genome assembly GCA_963277665.1 of Viscum album. Classification (NCBI taxonomy): domain Eukaryota; kingdom Viridiplantae; phylum Streptophyta; class Magnoliopsida; order Santalales; family Viscaceae; genus Viscum; species Viscum album. Next base: position 1,034,003,084 of record OY728150.1, read on the forward strand.
ATGTGTATCTTTTGGTTTTTGAGAAATTTGAAAACCAAGAAAGAATGTTAATTCACCCATCCTACTTATTTCAAACACATACTTCATTAGGTTCACAAATGAATTTATTTACAACATTTTAGTTGATCCGAAAATGATATCATCAACATAAATATGAGCAATCATAAGATTTTAGTTTTCATTCTTTATAAAAATTATTGGATTAGTTGTTCCATTAATGTAATGGTTTTGTAACAAAAATCATTTTAACATATCATACAAATCTCTAGGGTCTTGTTTAATTCCATAATGGGGTATCATACACTTTTAAACATATTCTTGATTCTTTGTATCTTTGAAACATAAGGGATGGTCTACATAAACATCAACCTATACATATCCATTAAGGAAAGAACACATGACATCCATTTGAATGTGTTTGATATTTTGGAATGCTTCAATGGATAATATAATTCAAATAGATTTGAGTCTTGATATTGGAGCATAGGTTTCTTTATAGTTTACAACCACTTTTTTATTAGATCCTTTAGCAATATGCTTGATTTATTTCATACAATGATACCATTTTCATAACATTTATTTCTGAAAACCCATTTTACTCCAAAAATAGATTTATAATAAGTTTTTTCAACAAAGGTCCATAATTTATTCCTTTCGAATTCATTTAGTTCATCTTTCGTTGACTTAATCCAATCTGCATCACTTAAGGCCTCAAATGGAGTTTTAGGTTCAAATTGGGATAGAAAACCCTGAAGTTCTATTTCATTTCTTAAGGAGTTTGTGGTCCTTACTGGTTAATTTGCATCACCAATGATGTTATCACTGGGATGATTCCTAAGTAATAACTAATTTGGATTTGGTGAAACTTTTTCATAAACATAAGGTAGAAATTCATCAGGTTTAAATTTCTCATAAATAATCTCTTGTGTATTTAGAATGTTTGAAGAATATTCTATCATACGTTGATAATCAGTATTATAATGAACTTCAAAAGTAATATTTTTTTTAAAGGTTCTGTTTCATCACACATAACATGTATTGTTTCTTCAACAACACAAGTGTTTTTATAGAAAACTCAATAATCCTTAGAATTAGTGGAATAACCTAAATAGATTCCTTTATCAGATTTCGGTACAAATATTGGGAAGATAACTTTGGTATTTAAAATAAATACTTTGCAAGCAAATACATGGATGTTTGAAACATTTGGTTTTCATCCTCTCTGCAACTCCTAAGGGATCTTATTAATAAAAGTTAAAATTTAAACTTCATTTATTGTATAACAAGAATTACTAACATTATATTCCCCCAAATATTTTTTAATTGAGTATTCACTCAACATGGTTCTTGTTATCCCTTGAAAAATTTTATAACATCTTTCAACAACAACATTTTACTGATGTGTTCTTGGTGAGAAAAAGTGTTGAGTTATACCTTTTTACTACAAAAATATTCAAAATCAAAATTAAAAATTCTCCACCATGATCACTTCAAATAGTTATTAGTGGTAGGTCTTTCTAATTTTTATTATTAGCAACAAAATTTTTAATGAAACAAAATATCTTTTATATTATAGTGAGAAAATATACCCATGTAAATCTAGTATAATAATAAACTAAGAAAAATATGAAGTACTTACCTCCAATACTTTCAGTTTGTGTTGGATAAAAAAGATCCATGTGCACTGACTATAAATCATTGGTAGTTGTGACTTCGTGTATTGATTTAAATCTTGACATGTGTTATTTTCCATATTTGAAATGATTAAAATCTTTAGAAGAATAAAATCTATGATCAGTTTAATATTTTATAAGTCCTTTCATTGAGTGTTTTTATATGTTTCTAACATTACAGTGTCCTGGTATTATATTCCATAACCACGATTAGTTTTCTATTACACTTAGAAAAGGTAAGTCATTCTCCAAAAAACATATATATTCAATGTGTAAATATTCTCATGACTTTCGGTAGATATAATGAATTCATCCTTGTAATTGTGAACAATACATTTATCATTACAAAAATTTACAAGGTAACCTTCATCGAATAATTGATTTATGATAATGAGGTTGTTCATAAGACCCTTAAAAAAGAAAACATTTGAAATAAAAGTTTCACCTTGGAAAATTATATTACCTATACCAACAATATTTCATTGAGCATTTTTACTGAAGGTACATTTTTATCATTTTGTCTTGATAACTTTTTCAAGGAAGTTTACATTTCTAGTCATGTGCCTGGAACATCCACTATCCATGTACCATGTATTGTAGTTGTTTATTGTTTTGTTTCCTTAAAACAAAGTCAATTAATCTTTTGGAATGTGAAACTGTTTGAATCTGGAAATATTAGATTGAAAAACTTTTGGAATCCAAATGTGTTTTCAAAGGAGGGATTTATGGAATCCTAAAGATTTAGTTTTATTAAGAGAGAAACTTTTTTCCCAATGTCCACCATATTTACATTTTTTCTGAATGGGGAACTTATGAGGAAAATTATTACTAAAATCAGTTTTGAATGAGCATAACCAATTCCAGAACTATTCCTAAGAGGGTGAATTTGAGAATACATTTTATTATTCTATTTCTTTCAAATAGTTAAAATAGATAAAAGTTTCTTCCTAGAAAAGATTTAATATTATATTCTATTGACCAAATTCTTAACATCATTTTTATTAGTTTTATAATTGAGTTATTCTTCCAAAAATGTCTTCTCATAAATTATATTATCAAAATATTTAGAGAATTTGTTCCTTTCCTAATACACTTTCTCAAGGGTTTTTGAAATATTTTCAATCTAAAGAGTTTTAGAATCAAGATCTTTAGAATTATTTGATACTTATATTTTTAAAATATCAATCCTAGTATATTCTTTTTCATGTTTTTTGGAAATATTGAAATTTTCATTTTCTAAATGTTTTTTAAAATCTGGAATCTTATTCATAAGAAGATAAAGATTTATCATTATCTGATGAGACTGTTTCTTCATCGAAATAATAATTTTTATTATGATAATTGTTAATAAAAGTCATGTTAGTAATATATTCAAAACTATGTACCATATACATTAATAAATGATAAGAATTTCTAGAAAGGAGACCAGCATTCTTGTGATTTCAGATATAACTATCAGAAGAGTATTTAGAAGAATAACCTCCACTGGAACTATATGAGTCATTTAAAATTTTGAATTTCTTTCCATTGGACATCCATTATATCTTCTTATTCTTCTCTAAATACCTTTCCATTCTATCCTTTATTTTTTAGCATGGGGAAATCTGGTCAAATGTGTCAAGCTCTTTTAAATTCATAGCATGTCACATCAGAATCATTCTTGTCCTTATTACCATTGGAAGTATTTTTATATCTGTATTAGAAATCCTTCTTTTCAAAAATTATGTTCATTATTTAGCATGATTCACAAGATCATTCTCTGAATACTCTATATAACAACAATCTAATAAGACTTCAAACTTCTCCTTTCATGACTTAGTTTTCATAGGAGATTAAGACTTTGTAGGATTTAATGTAGTAGTGAATTCTATTCCCGCATTATTCTATTTCATGTTATCAAAATCTCTTATAAGTCTTACATAAAATTTCAATAATGTTCCAAATAGATCATCAAGAGTAAGATTACTAATTATTTTAGAATCATCTACTATCGTTCTCTTGGGTTCTAATTCATTTGGAATAATGTATATGATCTTATCAACTAAGACTTTTTCTTATAATTTTTTTTCTCCAATATCTTAAAGACTATTAACAAATTTAATAAATATTTTTTAACCATGACTACAGTTTCAATATAACGAAATTAAATATCTTGATAGTCATCTTTTACCATAGATCTTATTGTTTAAACAACATTAGAAGTACAAAATGTGTAATATCCAATTCCTTCTAGATTCTATTTTTAGTATCACATGAAGTGACTCAAATGTAAATGTTCCTGGTCATAGAAAAAATAAATTATTGCTTACCATATAGTTTAGTTAATATTTAAATTTATAATATGTAGTAAATGTCCTGAATTTTTTCTCAGGGATCTTATATTCACTAGTGGGAAAGACAAAGTAATCAACACCAATGTTTATGATAAAAGTCTTTATTAGATCTCTCTAATATTCAATATCATTACCATAAAATACACGTGGTCTTGTAGGGTTAAGATTATCAATTTAACCAACCATAATAATTCCTTCTATATGAAAGAAACAATATCCTTTTTCCACAAATACTGGTTAGTGTATTTTGAAAACAATGCATCTCAAAAAAACAATGCAGCAGAAAACCTTCATATCATACCAATAGATGGATCGAAATGCATATGAGATGGAACAAAAAAAATAGGGGGTGAATTTTATATTTAAATATTTATATTAAAACCTTTAATGATTATTATTCAATTAATACAACATAAAAAAACAATTTACAGTTCCTCTTTTAAAAAAATCACACTAAATCTCAATATGATGAATTTTTTATGACACAACAGGTCATGAAACAATTGTATTCAGATTGAATACAAAAATAAGAGAAATATAGTGTAAATGATACTACAATACAGCATATAAAATCAATACTAAAGGTATAAGATATAATTAAAACAACTAAAAAAGAATATAAATAGAAAGAATAAATAAAAGGATTCACTTTCTATTACAATAAGCAGAAGAAAAGTAAATGATATTACAAATCATTTATCCCAAACAGTAGTGTATCTATTACTCTATTATAATAGGTTTGTCTTACCAACACTGGTAACCCCTCGATACGATGATCGGCCCTTCCTTCTTCCTATCCCCACAGGGCCTAGCTTTTACAGGTAATCAGCACCTCTGTCTTTCATACACTTGAAATCCCATGATACGATGATTGGTTGCACCATCTGCCTATCCCTAATAGTCCTCGATCGTTATCACTTGATAGGATGAACAAATCAAAACAATAATCTTATTTAAATACAAAAACTAATAACAAGGTGTTCATGTTTTTTATTTTGAAGGCTTTCGCACATAGTAGAGAGAAGTCTCACAATCTCTCTATAGAACGTGGAAGTAGCTGATGTTGATCATGTTGTTCAAGTTATTTTCCCAATTTCAAATGACCTCTTATTTATAGGACTCATATTCGAACAGTCATATTTTATCCAATGGTCTTATTTCTCTAGAAAACACAGAGGGACATAGACCCCTGACATTTCAATAATCATATTGAAACTAAAAACATGAAATTGTTTTGATTATTTATAATGAACACTACAACATAATTTTGGTTAAAACAAAAGATATATGAAAATTATTATATGAGTACGATTGACATAAAACATATTTTTTGATAAAATAATGAAAACATGGATGTGATATGATTGTAAATGAGTATGATTAATGTTACCTTTTATTATGAATATAATGAAAAATAGTGATATGATACAAAGTTAATACAATGCGTAATTTGAGTATGATAAATATACTATGTATGATGAACAAAGTGAGTATGATGAATAGAGTTAGTATGATAGACAGAGTTAGTACGATAGATACAGTCAGTATGATATTCTTTGTCAGTATGATAAATATAAAGATATTTTTGATTTCCAAAACAAGAGTCATAAAAGTCAAAAGAATAATTTTTAACTTAACATTGGAGAGTTTTCATCGAGTTACATTATCCATATAACCTATAACAACTTCAAATTTATTTTTCATATGAATCATAATGATACTATATATTGATGTTATTGGTTCTTCCATGTCATATTCAATTTTAGGATGGATTTTATGGTCTCCACAAAAATATTTAACATGTAAATTGGTAGCATTATCATAATTCCTAGGTGTATTGTTGATATTCATATTCAATATATCATCTATAAGGACTTTAAAATATTTATTTCATTTATATGGATCTATATCAATGAATGTGACATGAAACAATTATTCCAGAATCATAGTTGTAATTATTAATGATTATATAAGCTTGAATAGATGATAAATATCATTGAAAAATTAATTTATAAATATTTTCTGAAAATTAGCCTAGGCTCCCTATTTTATATATAATAAAAAAATTTACAGTCAAATACTCTATTTTAATTAACCTTTAGTTATCTTAATTTCTATAATTCATAATGAGACATATTTAAGACATGTATTATGAGAAACATATTAATTATGTAATATATTGGATTCGCATATTATACACAAAAAGAAATAGTTAAGTCTTACTAACTAAGAATGGTATAAGAATTATTTTTCAGATTGATGGTTCTACAAAAAAAATACAGTGTTCGTGATTAGATAAATGGTGTATATATACTTATTATTAATATAATTTCTTAATGTATTTGTTATAAAATTATTATAAATGATCACATATCAAGGAATTAACGTTAATTCCTATTATGATATGAAAATATTTTTCATACATTGGAAAATAGGAAGAATATTCACTTTTATGGGATTTGAAATATACCAATGATAATCATGAATAGTCATCACCTATGATATCATAATGGTGATTTACACATATAATTGAAATGTTCTATGGACTAAATGAACTATGTAAAGCATTTAAATGGGTTTTTAGGTAGAAACCAATTTCTTTTCTTTGAGTGAAATTATTGATTTTTCTATTTTTATCAGGATTTCACACTTTGTATTTTGGGTATTCAATCTTGGGTACTTCATTTATTAAATCATTTCTGGTTATATTCCAGCATTACAACACATTTTATTAATATTTTATCCTATTCTATATCCATGATACACAATTGTAAAACATAAAAATTAAAAAAAATTACAATATTAAATTAAAATCTATAACATTACACATATCATTTATTAAAGTAGTAAAAACTAAATCTTGATAAGAAGCATAAATCTGAAAAAAAGTATTATAACCATCATTATAAATCTATGAAAATCTATGAAAATATATTTTAATCCCTCAACTAATAAAAATTTATAAATTAGAACTCATTCTTATTTACAAATATTTCTAAGGCATATAGCTTTTTTCAATTATAGCTGAAACTGAAATTACACCATCAAATATTACCAAATTAATGAAACCTGAGTAGTATCAAACAATATTTTTATCATAATAAATGTTTAAATAAATTAAAATTTTATCAAAAAGTAATTCACAAGGAAATGTGTTTCTTCGAAAAGAGATTTAGGTTGATGGTGATCACCATTATGGTGAGAACAAAATATTATGAAGAGAACTATATAGTCTATTACTTTTATCTTATAAAAGATATTCTAGTGTTAGATTATTTACCATTGTGTTCACCATTTTCTTGGTCAAAAAATACATAGATGGTCTTCTCCTGACGGTTGGATTATAGGGGTTTGATTTCTGTATAATCATTCATGTTTGATTCACTATTCCGGCTTATATTTCATAGAAAATATTAATTGCTTCTAGATCCATAATAGTGAACAGACCTAGTTTCCAAAGGTAGGTGGTCAATTGGTTGTTTAGATCGAATGACACTTAGGAACTCACATTGGTTGACATTATGGGAGGGTGGGTTGATCACATCCTATTTTGGGGGGATTTTTTCCTACTAAGGGACTCTCTTATATATTTTAGATATGTTTGAGAGTCCTTTCTTAAACATGATATAACATTGGCTACCCTAATAAAATGATCATAGGTTAAAAAATATTTTATGTGAAGGGGAATATTTTAGTGACTGTTTATAAATTTTTGAGAATTTATTAATCCATTTCCCATAATGGGTGACTACATTTGTGTTGAAGTTGTATATCTAGGAATATCATAATTTAATTCAATACAGTGTGGAGATTAATATTTAGAGGATGGGATTGAGTTATTATAATGTGTCATATATATCATGTTTACAATAGGAATAAAAAACAATATATTTTGTAAATCCTTTGAAGTTTAACATCATGTTGAATGAACGTATATTCAAGAACATAGGAACTGGGAATTTGATATCGAGTCTCAGGGAGACGTCCTACCGTATCTTGGTTATGGTAGGAATCAGAGTCTTCATAGTTCAATCCCTTCTTGTGGGACTAACCCCGATATTGATACCCTAGTATGTGTTAGTCATATAGTTCCACTATGGTTACCAGGGATGGTAGATTCATAAGGTGAATTATATGACCATATTTACACTTTATGCCCACATGGTCTATTCTCAGTGAGATAAACATGGGATAGAAAGTAATCAGTATCACAATATATTTTTGAGAGATGCATGTACTAGGATTTCACTTTGGGTGTTTAATATGGAGTTCAGTCCTTAGGAAAGTGTCATATGTATCCTAGTTATTGAAGGAATTATAGTTCTAGAAGTTTAGTTGGGGTTCTCTGTCCACTGCTGGATGAGGGAGAATGCTCAATCCATAGGAGAGATCGGGTCACAATGGTTTAAATATAGAATACATGGGTGGAAATAAAACAATGTGGAATTTTTTTTATATAGGTCATTATAATGTAATCTTGCATATGCTGGTTATTATAAGAATTAATGTCCTTGTAGATCAGTTGATTCTCAGTCCTTTAATGGATGTGGTAGAATGATCATCCCTTGGGAATGCTGAGTTAATAAGTCATACCATTCCATCTTGATTAGATTTTTCTACAGCTTATCCCATATTTTTTTAGCGCAAAGTTCTTGTAATTTCTTTTTTGAGATATAAATGCTATGTGAAAAGGTATCACCTTTCCAACTAGATGTGATGTAATATATCCTCTAATTTACACATTTTGTGTTGTTTTTTATGTATTTAAAAATCATATTCCATAATGTGGAGATGAAATATTAAAATTAATTGAAGAATAAGGTCTTCATATCCTATAATTAATCATGTTGGAAGGCTTCTATACCAATTAAAGGTTATTCCTACAATGTCTCTACAAAACAATTCATTATTTTCGTCTCTTTTAGATCTCGAGGGACTATCATCAGACCACATTGGAATAATAAGTGTGTCATATGTTTCTAGGGGTCTCTTGGGCCATCAATGGTAGAGATGGTTGGACTACTATAATTGGGTGTAGAAAATGTTCCATCCACTATTCAGGTTTTTTCTTCTTCTAATGTTGTTTAGGTGCATTTCACCCCACCCTGGATTCCATTATACTATCCAGGGACTCGATGAAATTGATATAATATTTAGGTACTGTTGTTTGAACTGTCTCCCTTCTATAGGTATAAGGTGAGGCCAAATGAGGTTTCCCTATTTTCTTCTCTCGATGATTCTCAATTCATGTGGTGATGGGATGATTACCAAGGTGAGGGATAGGTTGTCACCATAATGGAGTGATTTCATGATCATCATTGACTTCATCGTTTAAATAGACCACGTTCCTATAACTAAAGCTATTATGATTCTCAAATTCTACTCTTGTATGAGGATATTCTCTCTCAAAAAGTATTGGAGGAGGCATATTCATCATAGTTTGATGAAAATACCCAATGGGAATATTTCTCATGATAATATCCACATTGAGTTGTCAGAGATTTTTTATCTCATTCTTATATTTTTAAAATATTCCTTAATAAAAATGATTTTTTTTGTTATTGAGGTGTTTATTGGTATTTGGCCACACCATTCCATTTATATTGGATAGTGTTCTAATGTAGATGTTGAAACTAGAAATTCAGAGGTGCTAGGTTCTGGAGCCTCCTCTAGTTTTGGGTGGGTGTACCCTTATTGGGTGCATCTGGATCCTTCTAATGGGGTATATTTTCCATGTTGTGTCCCTATACATGGAGTTCATGATCCAAATTATTTGTTATGTTGATTATAATGACATTTATAGTGGTTTATCAGTATATTTTAGTTATCCCATTACATTAAACACAATAGGATGATTCATCGTTGGCTATATTACAACCATTCCATGAATAGTTGTATGTATTGGTCCATTTTTGGTTTGCAACCCTGGTGGGGTTTGATATCCATTATTGTATTCACTTCCCATTTATTCATGTGAGTAGTTACCTCGAGGGAGTTTCGGTTATGACCTCTGAATGAGCGCCAAACAGTTGGGGTTTGTTCTGTGGTGGAAGGATTGGATGAGATAGCAACTGTCGATATTTACCTCATGATTTGGAGAAGACTAATTCAATAATTTGTTGATGATGATGATGAAAATTTTCCATGTCATATGTGATGGGGATGATCTTGGGACACAGTTATCATTGAATGATCTTGTGGTTGAGAAATAGATGCTTCCAATTAAGAATTTCTTTTTTGATTCCTCAGATAGAAACATAGATATAAATGTCCCAATCCATGTGGGATGGGGTTGATCCGAAATGACCATTGATGTCCCTAAAACCCTCTCAAGGGATGAAAAACCTAGTGATGATGACTGCGATATAAATTCATCCAAGACATGTGGGTGGGATTTTTTTTCAACTATTGATGATATGTCCTGAACCCTCTCGAGAATTGATCATATGAGGGGTGGAGACAGTGGTAGATATTCCCCGAGTCTAGTAGGATAGTATTTCTCCTAGATGGATCTAATGGAAGCTGATACTAAAAACTATTTGATGTGGCACAATAGTGATATTATAGAAGATTCGTGCAATGGCAGCCCATGATGAGAGAAAGAATCAATAAAAAAAATCGATTTTGTTGCAACGTTTTCATTTATTTATAAAATGAATTAATTTTTTTCTTGGGAATTGTTCTATGATCTATGGGATATCCTCTACCACCATTCATGATTTATTAGAAACATTAAAGTGGGGGAATTTTATTCTAGTGACCCACTAGAATTCACGTTACCCAGTCCTCTTATTTTTATAGAGGATATGACCTTACAAGACAATATATCGAAGGATTCATGTTGATATGGGGACATAGTGAAGTGAAATGATCCATTTTTCTCCCGTCCATATATGTGTATGTCTATAGATGCTCTCAAGATCAGTCTTCAAAGATTTTTCATGATGAAGAGACTAACACTAAGTATATGTTTCTCATGATACTATATTTCTTTGTTCTGGGCTATGTAAAAGGCGGACATATCCAGTTGATAATAGAGTTTAATTATGGTATTAAAGTGATGCATGCATCTCAGATAAGGGGTATTTCTATCCTTTAGTCATTGGTGTGTTTCCCACATATTTTGGATTAGATATGGAATACACTCTTTTTATAGCTTATCTGGGAACTCATAGTTAGAAGTTGAAAGGGGACAGAATATGGTTGGGATATTGTTTTAGCTAACTCTCTCCATAATTCAATCTTGGAATCCTATTCCTCACACATACATAACTTTGTCTGGTGAGACCACAAAATGTGCTTCTAGGTTTCCTCTTCTAACAAGACTGAAGTTATGTTCGATGTTGATGGGGATCAATATATGATTAACCCCCATGTTTCAATAACCTCTCTTTGTGAAGGCACCCAGGTTTTAAACACCTATCTATAAAGAGGTGTCTGGGAAAGGGGGTGATTTCCATGTCTTTGGGAAATATCATCATGTGGAGTTTTATCACGGAAGATGTCCAAATTAGAGTTTTTATATTCCATCTCCACACTACCATGAGATGGATTATAACGATAATGATTACCTTGTAAAGCAGTTGAAGAGTCGAAATAACCATGGGGTGTTGAGAGTGTGGGTAAAACAACCTCGTGGACATTGTAATTAATAATTTATTAATTTGAGTCTTGTTGAAAGTAATATCAGAAATATGTCAACTTGGCTTTAGAAATTATGAAGGAATATGAGGTTTTTGTATTAATGATGCCTGAAATTTTTGAGAATCATCTAGTTCTACGAGAATATGAGACTGATGGTGAGAACATGCTAGAATATTCCAAAGATAGTATTCATTTATGGTAGGAATATGAGCCTTCCATTAGGTATGTTCCACTATCACTTAATGAGGCACTGTTAGAACAGGGATATGGGCACGATCCTGAGCTTTTTTTGTCGGATCCAGGGATGGTCATTGTTGTAAACAGAGCATGGTTTGTGTTTTTTGTCAATCCTCACATTGATTTTTAGGGAGTTTACAAGAAATGGGATTATGCATCTCATGCATATAACAATATTGATGGTGGTGTGGTTTCCCTGTGTCTTCACAATTTTTTTGTCCCAAACATAGAGAATGAAGAATTTTTTTAAAGAAGTTGTGAAAAAAGTGTTTAAAAGGTCTGTAAAGTTGCGTGCAATCCATATTTCTAGGTCATTACATCAAAATATGGAAAAGAAATATGTTTGTGTATATTATAGATTTTATCAAAATATGAGACATGTGTGAATGAGACATGTGTGAATGAGACATGTGTGCTCAGGGACATAGTTTTCATTACATTATCAAAAGGTTAGAAAAATAACTATAAATAGGTGATTACCCCCACACAATAAAGAAGATATTCTGCAATGAAGATTCATTGTCTCAACACAAAAGTGAGTTGTTTGTGAACAACTTACGTGGAGTAAAACATGCACCCAAGTGTTCCCTTTTTCTCTAAACGACTAAGTTAAACATATATTCTATCTATACAATAGATAAGTGTTGAATTATAGAGAATGGTTTCAAGAAAAATATCAATTGTGAAAAATTTAGCATTCACGAAAAACCCATACTTGTGTACCAGAAATGGTGTTCCCCAAAAGTGTAGTGTTGATCCTCTAATAGGCTTAATTTATCAAGTTTGTTTGTTCAATGATTTCAATTGAATTTATTCAGGTATTCGATGTTAGCACAGTCTCGTGCAAGAAAGAGACAAATAATTCAATGAAAAAATATTGAAGAGACCTTCACATTGATAAACCACGAAATAAATTTCCATAGGTTTTGAGAAAGGGGGAGTCGATGCTTGTGTTCTAAGGGATAGAGTGTTCTATCCTGAAAATCATGTGACAACATTGTTCTTGGAATATTGTTATTAGGTATAAAATCTTGTACTCCAAAACATGTGAATATTTGTGGATTTTTCTATGATCAACACACTATCAGCATATGATCCTTGGACTAGCCCTTAGTGACGAATGGATTAAAACTAGTGTGTTTTCTCTTTTTATGTGAATTTTTTATTAATGAGTTATTCTAGAAGATATGTTTGACAAGTTCCAACCAATGTAGGTATAAGATACATCTTTTTAAAAGAAATAATTAACATCCTGATTCTACCCTCCCCACTCAAGGTGTTCTGAGTGTAAAGACCCGGAAATCCTGTGGAAATTTTATTCTTAAATACATGGGAATTTTGCGAGTCCACGGTTTCTGACAACACTTGATTCTGAGGCCCGGTGTGCCTGGAATCAATTTTTGAAGTTTTCTTCGGGTATGTTCAGTAAACATATGAGCAGGATTTTTTATCTTTTGAACCATTGCTTGGAATTGAAATCCAATGACACCGTTGAACTCGCAGCGCCAGTATTTGCTTAAGGAGACCTTTACTGCAGTTGCATTTTATCGAGGTTGAAAGTTAATTTTTGGGGTTTCTAAAAAAATTTAAATAAAAATATTTGTTTCATTTTTTTATTTGAATGGTAGTTAAAACATCCAAAGGGAGTCTGGTGGTGGGGCCACCCGCACATAACCTCCCTTAGGAGGATGATAAAAGGTGGGGCCCACCGGAGCCCCTTAATTCCTCTAACGCCCCTTTAAACCTCTTGAACTCCCCATAAATGGGGAAGCTCTTGAACTTCCCATTAATGTGCCAACAATCCTTTATAATTAATTAATTTAGTCCCTTGAAATTCTTGCCAACTTCATACATTTAATTAAGTGAACCAACTTAATTAATTTGTATTATTTTGAACTCATGCCAACCATTAAAATAAGGGATAAGATTATTTTATTTTGGTTGGCATAAGCTTGGTTGGGAGAACTAAGGAGAGGATGAGATCATGGTAGAGCTTGGAGAACCCTTGGAGGAAGCTTTCGATGGAGAATCATTCATCCAAAGAGGAAAGTGAAGAACTCAAAGAATTCCCTTTCTCTCCAACAAAAAAAGAAAGACTTCTCTTCCTCCTTCTTCACCTGGGGCAAGATATGGAAGCATCACAATCTTCGAGGAGCTAACCGAGCAGCGCGTGGTGGACGATGTTTCAAGGCTCTACCACCACCAACACCAGGAGGTCCACCCCGACCGCAGGGAGCTGGAGGACAGAGGTTGTCTCAGTCCCTGGAAGTTAAGGCCTACGACCACGGTGGACCTGAGATGATTCGAGGTACTATCTGTGTCTACTCCACCCTTACTACAGTACATATAGACACAGATGTGAGTTATTATTTTATTGACATGGCCCTAGTTCAGAGCTTGAAGATTCTGATGGATCCGTTGGCTCGATACTTATGGATTGAGACTCCTACGGGAGCAGACTCGATGATTACGCACTAGTGCTTGCAGTGTGAGCTGACTCTAGGAGGAGGGAGCTTCAGCTACGATCTTCCTATAGCGGCGTCGAGGCCTTACGATGTCATCATGGGTATGGAATGGTTTTTCCACAGTTCATGCTTAGATTGACTGTATTAGGCACAAAGTGTGGTGTGTTTGTGTGGATGGGACTAGGTTCACCTTCACCGGTGAGAAGGGAGCCTTTGCAGCGCAGGATGGACTTACATAGAAGAGGGGGAAGACGATCAAACATCAGTTGGCTAGTCTCATCCTCAGAGCGGTTGATGTCTGGATTCTGATTTTTCCTATTATGGTGGATCAGTACGCGGATTGTTTCCCAGAAGATGTTCTACGACTACCTTCTCGCAAGAGGTAGATTTCTACATTGACATGTACCTCGGGACAACACCGATATCTACTCCAGCATATTGGATGGCTCCCACCGTGCTTCGTGAGCTACGGGTATAGCTGTAGGACTTGCAGGGGAAGGGATTTATCCGACCCGGTGTTTCACCCTGGGTATCCCAAATTTTGTTCTCCAAGATGGCAGATGGGAGCTTGCAACTATGTGTTGATTACCGTCGCCTGAACTAGGTGGCTGTGAAAAACAAGTACCCACTCTCGAGGATTGACGACCTCTTTTATCAGCTAAAGGAGGCACAATGGTTCTCGAAGATAGAACTTAGGTCAAGCTATCACCAGCTTAGAGTTCGAGACGAGGATGTGTAGAAGACGGCCTTCAGCTGTCGATATGGACACTACGAGTTCTTGGTTATGCCCTTGGTTGTCACCAACACTCCAATAGTGTTCATGAGTCTCATGAACATGATCTTCATAACTTACCTCGATCTCTTTGTCATAGTCGTCATCGAAGAAATACTGGTCTACTCGACTACTGAGTAGGAACATGCCTACCATTTGCATGTAGTACTGGACGGGATGGGTACTATCGAAGATTTGTTCCAAACTTCTCCAGAGTTTCAGCACTAATTTCAGCATTGATGAAGAAGGGCGAACCCTTTGTGTGGTCAGAGAGATGCTAGCAGAGCTTTCTAGAGTTGAGGAAGGGGTTGACTAGTGTGCCCATCTTGAGGCTACTGGAGGAGGGAGTTGGGCACGTAGTTTACTGTGATGCATCAGGGAGCTTACACGGGTGTGTCCTAATGCAGGAGCAAGCAGTGATCGCGTATGATTCAAGGCAGTTGAGACAACATGAGCAGAACTACACTACCCATGACTTGGAGTTAGCAGCAGTTGTCTTCGCCTTGAAGATGTGGCGGCACTATCTAATGGGAGAGCATTTTATAGTCTACTCTAACCACCAGAGTCTCAGGTACATCTTCTCATAGAATGACCTAAACCAGAGATAGCAATGATGGCTCAAGTTACTCCAGGACTATGACTTCGAGATAATCTATACTCCTGTGATGTGGAACGTTATAGCAGATTCTCTCAGCAAGAGATCAGGCATTCAGCTGTTAGGAGAGGTGGTTGCGCCCAAATTTACCCTACTGGTAAAACCGGTCGTTGAAGTATAAGTAGGGATCGAATCCACAGGGACCGAAGAAGAAACCTTGAGACACTATGATTTGTTGATGGATTGGCTATGAAGTGGCCAACTTTGAGGTATATTTTAATTGGAGAAATAAATATATAATTTAAAAATCATATAATAAAAATGATGTGAACTAAACAATTATTTATGGTGGGTTGATCTTGGGGTTTTTCTTGGGGTGGATTGGATGAATTTCTTTTCATAGAAAATATCATGTCATTAATTCAAGACATATCCAAACAATGACATAATTCTTCCAAATCATTCACCAATTTAATCCCTACACAATTCCAAGTCCAATCACCAATTCACATTGAGGATCACTTTAATGAGCACTCAAAGGAAATAGATCATACTATCACTCAAAATGTGTCATCGTTAAAGTTGGAAAAGATGAGAAGGAATGTAACTCATCTAATGGAAATCCTAAAATAAAGAATAGATTTAAATATTAAGTACATGAAATAACATTCAATCCCTAACCCTAGTACCCCCTTGGATCAACCCTTAAGATTTTATCCCTCCATTCATGCTATTATACCAATGGAAGCGGGATGTAGACTTATGGGGGCGTAATTGAAGAAGAAGAAAATTATTAAAAGAACGAACACTCCACTGCTGTGTGATGAATTCATAAGTGCGGGTGTGAATAAATTCACACATCGATTAAATGGTATCAACGTGTGAAGAAAAGAAAAATAAAAATAGAAGAAGAATAAATTTTATAAAAATACTAAACGTGAATGAAAAAATTACTTTAGAGAAATTGACGATGTCATTACAAACCGAATGCGGGAAATTACAATTGAATGAAAAACTTGGATTCAATAAAAAATGCTAGATGATTATTCCCTTCACCACCAACTCCTTATATAGGCATATTATCAGCCTTAGGTCCACTCCCAACAGTAAATTCACCCCCCAAAAATTAAGAGAGTCAAAAGGAGGGTGGAGAATCAAAAGGAAATTAACGTTACAAAGTTGACCACAAAACCAGCCAGATTCATCCTGGATTTTGACGTGTGCGTTTGACACTACATACGGCAGAACCTGAGGGTGTCATAAATAGGAAATATCTTCTTACATGTGTCTTATATAAGCTCTAAAAATTTCAGGTGATTTTTTATCCTTTTTTTAGTTATGTTCAAAATGGTGGACTGTTTTTATGAGTATTCTGCTATGGCCCACTATTTTAATTCTGAACTTCAGGCCCTTCTATCTCATTGAAATCTTCTGAATTAGCTCTGACAACAATTGAATAAAATGATCAATATATTTTTCTCTTTCTACTTTAAAAAATTGAGCTTCATTGGTCTTGGATTGTGGGCCCCACATTTGTTTGATGGGCCTTAGTCCCATTATGCTTTCTCCAGCAAATTTCTGCATTCGGGCGCAAAATTCTCCATATTCCCTTGGGATTCATCCATCAGACCTAAAAGATAAAATGTTAAAAAAAAGTGATCAATCATATCCCAAAATTTAAAATTCAGAAAATTAATATAATGTTGTCCATAATCAATTGAATGATTGGTCCCAAATTTTCATTTTAATCATGAATTGCATTTAAGATGAGAAATGAAGTTATATTTATGTAATGCACTAAAAACAATGTTTATGGACTTTGGAACAATGAATAAAAAGATATTAACAATTAATATTATCCAAATTCAGTTACTAATCACACCCCCCAACTTTACTTTTTCTAGTCCCGAGCAAAATAAATTACAAATATGAAATTCAAATCCCCTTTTCCAAAAAAATTTTAATACACATTGCTCACCCAAACACCTCATACCAAAAAAATTTATAAAACCCATCAAAATCATTTAAAACAATCTAGGTCCATAATCATATCCCAATCCCAAGCCCATTCCTTTGTTCATATTCATTGCAACATTTCATCCAATTCCAATTAAGCATGATAAAGTGTTGTGCATCATAAAAGATATGGGGCCCATTTTATTGTTAAAGGGGGAAAATGTAAGTGCTAGGTGGGAATCACATTAATCCTTAAGATAAGTATACATTTTTTTGTTTTTTAACCACAATAGATATGAAAGGACTAACTCTGGGCAAGAAAACTATAAAATCATGATCCCCAAGTGCTAGACACCACACATATTGTCAATTCCATGCTCGAAAATAGAGATATAAAGCCTAACTATGGGCAAGAAATCTATGGAGTCACAATCCCCAAGTGTCGGACGCCACACATTTGGACAAAAAATTTCTCTATGTGGTCTTTATTTTTTTCAAATTTTTTTAATTTTTTTTGTTTTTTTTTGATACTCAAAATAAACTAAAAGTGACCCCAGAACCCAATGCTATAATGAAAGGGACCCAAGCACTCAAATTTACACCCATGATCTAGTAGACCTGCATTGTGGCATTTTTATGAAGAGGATGAAAATGTAAACTTTGAAAAATCACATCAGACAACCGAACTTTCCAAAAACTATGCTCATTAACTTAAACTTGCATTAAAATCAAAATCAAGGAATGAAAAATTATTTGATATCCAATTTTACAGTTTGCAATGTGTGTTATCATGTTCAAGGTTAATGGAATTTTTCTTTCCATGTATGTTATTATTAAAAAAATCATTTTTTATTTCATCTCCCCCCAACATAGAATTACAATGTCCCCAGTGTTTAAAGAAAAGTTAGAAGGGGGTAGGAGAGGAGTTCAAAGATGAAATTTGAAAATGATAATCATGGAATGAAGTAACCTGGTGGTTGATGAAGAAATCGCATGCCAATGTCTCCTTTCAATCCGAAGTTCGAGTCTCAGCGACTTTGATGGTGGTGGATGGATTTTCCTTATGACTTACGACATGTCCTTTTATTTTTTAACCTATAAAAACATAAAAATAAACAAAACAAAATAAACTGATGATACATTGTCTTCTTTTTAGATTTATGGGTAAGATATTACTCAGAGAATACGCCACGTGACACAGATGAATATAGCGCTCCCCTTTCTTACTCATCCTTACTAATAAAAGAAGAACAGTTCAACAGTCTATGGTAATTTATTATATGAAAAAAAAATGATTCAAGATGATTAAAAACATGGAATCCATGGGTTGCCTCCCTTGCAGCGCTTTTGTTTAATGTCATTGGCTCATCTTGTACCCCCCCAACTTATCCAAATCCAACTTTCAACATTTTTAGGACCCCATTTTTGTCCACATAAACTAGATTCAAATTGATTTTTTTTATAATTTGATTCATGTGAAATCTCATGGTCAATAATTAGTGTGGAAATCCGAGGAAATTTGGTAATGGTTGATCTGGTTTCTTCTACAGTCTTTCCTACGATTTCAAGGGTTAACTCCCCTTTGTGGGTTTCATGAGATGAATGAATGGCTAAATTATGGTAGTGGGTATCACATATGATGGAATTATTTTCTAGGGAAAGAAGGATAATGATTTTGAGTTCTGATCGATTGCAATTTCCTAATTAATATTGACAATTTTAATGAAAGTCAGTTTCTTCTCAAATTTTTTAGAAAGTATTGGTTCTGTTTGAAAATATGATTCATCCCCAAAAGTGTCTAGTTGAATTTCAAGAGTAATTATGGGCTCAATGTTTGGTATTTCTCCCAATTGTTCAGTGATTGGTGTTTTTGAAAAATCATCAATAGAGAAATATTCAGGACTCTCCATCCAGAATGTCAAATTTCCCTCTTGTGAATACAAAAAATCTGTTTCCTCTTGATATAAGAACCCATCAAAAATTCCTTGATTATCTTCAACTATCCCAAATTCAATGGTTGGTTCATCAATAAATTCATGTGAGGTTTTTCTGAGACAATATTCTTGTATTAAAATTTAGGAAGAGGTGGTTTGAGTGGGAATGGGGTCTACAAAGGTTTTATTGCTTTGTAGTTCTAGTTTAAAACATGATACCTCTGAATTCATTTTTTCCATTTGTTCACAAACTTTTTTGAAGAATTTTTTCAGGATTAGGGATAATATAAGTTTTTACATCATTTAATTCTTCATTATTTATCTTTTCAATCATTCTTGATAGGTATGGAAATAGATCTTTTAAACATTCAGCATCCCATTGATTGTACATCTCATCTGGTGTGGTGTATTCAATTAAGGTTTGGTCAATGAAATTCCCTATGTGAGGTGTTTCCCAATATTGATTTCTGACATGAATAAAAAATTGGTTTATGAATTGGTATTTTAGAGGATAATCTATTTGAATTGATTGAAAATAGGTTTTCGTATTTTTTTGGACATACAGAAACAGAAAGGGGAAAAGAGAAGAGAAATTAGGGTGAGAATAGAGAATTTGGGGTGAGAAAAGATGATGAGGGTCTAAGGTACTTACTTGGGTCCTTGGCAACGGTGCCGAAATATGGTTGTGCCCAAATTTCCCCTACTGTTAAAAGCGGTCATTGAAGTACAATTAGGGATCGAATCCACAGGGACCGAAGAAGAAACCTTGAGACACTACGATTTGTTGATGGATTGGCTACAAAGTGGCGAACATTGAGGAAGATTTTAATTGGAGAAATAAATATATAATTTAAAATCCATATAATAAAAATGATGTGAACTAAACAATTATTGATTGTGGGTTGATCTTAGGGTTTTTCATGGTGTGGATTGGATGAATTTCTTTTCTTAGAAAATTTCATGTCATTAATTCAAGACATATCCAAACAATGACATAATTCTTCCTAATCATTCACTAATTTAACCCCTACACAAATCCATGTCCAATAATCAATTCACTTTTAGGATCACTTTAATGAGAACTCAAAGGAAATATATCGTACTAGCACTCAAAATGTGTCATCGTTAAATTTGGGAAAGATGAGAAAGTATGTAACTCATCAAATGGAAATCCTAAAATAACGAATAGATTTAAATATTAAGTACATGAAATAACATTCAATACCTGACCATAATACTCCCTTGGATCAACTCTTAAAAGGTTATCCCTCTATTTATGCTATTCTACCAATGGTAGTGGGATGTAGACTTATGGGGGTGGATTTGAAGAAGAAGAAAGTTATTAAAAGAACGAACACTGCATCGTTTTGTGATGAATTCACAAGTTCGGGTGTGAATAAATTCACATTTAGATTCAACGGTATCAACGTGTGAAGAAAAGAAAAACAAAAAGTGAAGAAGAATAACTTTTATTAAAATAAAAAACGTGAATGAAACACTTACATTAGAGAAATTGACGATGCCATTACAAAACAAAAGCGGGAAATAACAATTGAAAGAAAAACTAGGATTCAAAGAAAAATGTTAGATGATTATTCCCTTCCCCACCAGCTAATTATATAGGCATATTATTAGCCTTAGGTCCACTCCAAACAATAAATTCTCCCCCCAACAATTAAGATATTCAAAATGAGGGTGAAGAATCAAAAGGAAATTAACGATACAAAGTTGACCACAAAACCAGCCAGATTCACCTTCCATATTGACGTGTGCATATGACACTTCATACGGCAGAACCTGAAGTGTCATAAATATTAAATATCTTATTCTTTGTGTCTTATAGATGCTCTAAAAATTTCAGGTGATTTGGTTTAGCCTTTGTGGAGTTATGTTCAAAATGGTGGGCTGTTTTTATGAGCATTCTGCTATGGCCCACTATTTTAATTCTAAACTTCATCCCCTTGTGTCTCATTGAAATCTTCTGAATTAGCTCTGACCACAGTTGAATAAAATGATCCATATATTTTTCTTTTTCTACTGTAAAAATTTGAGCTTCATTGGGCTTGGTTTTTGGGCCCCACATTTGTTTGATTGGCCTTAGGCCCAATATGCTTTCACCAGCAAATTTATGCATTCGGGCGTAAAATTCTCCATCTTTCTTTGGGATTCATCCATCAGACCTAAAAGATAAAATGTTACAAACAATGTGATAAATCATATCCCAAATTTAAAATTCATAAAATGAAAATAATGTTTTCCATTAACAATTATATGATTGGGCCCAAATTTTCATTTTAAACATGAATTGAATTTAAGATTAGAAAAGAAGTTCTATTTATGTAATGCACTAAAAACAATGTTTATGGACTTCGGAAAAATGAATATAAAGATACTAACAATTAATATTATCCACTTTTAGTGACTAATCAAGAGGCGACAGAGCAGCTGAACGCGTTGCAGATATCTTTTGTGGATAGAGATGGAGTAGCCTTTCTACAGTCTCTCACAGTCACTCCTCCACTTCTTCAGTGAGTCAGAGAGGCACAATGTGGGGACGTTGACTGTGAGACACGACATGCTCATATATCTTCAGGTCATGCACCTGATGGGTATTCTGAAGGTGTAGAGCACGCCATCCTCTTCAGAGGACATACCATGGTACCAGTTACACTACAGGAGGAGGTTTTGAGGGAGCTCTACATTTCCCCTCTAGCGGTACATCTAAGAGTGGCTAAGATGTATCATGACCTCAGACGACGACAGTAGTGGCTGGGTATGAAGAAGGATGTAACATAGTTTGTCTCACAATGCCTCACTTGTCAGCAAGTTAAGGCGGAGCATCAGGTTCTAGTAGGCTTGGTTCATCCCTTAGTTGTCCCATAGTGGAAGTGGGATGGGATATCCATAGATTTCGTGATGGGACTTCCACGTACATCTAGAGGACACGACTCTATCTAGGTGATCGTAGACCGAATCACCATATCGTCCCACTTCCTACCGATCAGAGAGTAGGGATCATTAGAGATCCTGGGATGCCTCCATGTACAGAAGATCATATAGCTTCTTGGTGTTCCATTGACGATCTTCTCCGATCGAGATGTCGGTTTCACTTCACGACTATGGAAGGGCTTGCAAGAGCCTTTCGGGATGAAGCTTTGCTTGAGCACTGCCTTCAATCATCAAACGGATGGTCAGACTGAGAAGACCAATCACACTATCGAGGAAATGCTCCGTGCATGTGTCCCCGACTTTGGTCATAGCTGGGAGGATCACTTACCCTTGGTAGAGTTTGCGTATAACAACAGCTACCACCCCACCATCAGGATGGCACCTTACGAGGCACTTTACGACCGACCTTGAAGATCACCTCTATACTGGACTGACCCAGGGGAGTCAGCATTTGTAGGACCAGAGATGGTGCAGGCTATGATAGCGAAGGTGTAAATCATCCAGGAAAGGATGAATACTACACATAGCAGACAAAAGCCCTATGTTGATAGGAGACAAAGACCACTGGTGTTCGAGGATGGCGACCACGTCTTTCTACGGGTCTCACCTCGACGAGGTCTACAGTTATTTGGCCGAGGGGGCATGTTATCTTTGTGGTTCATCGGACCTTTTCAGGTCCTCAGCAGGGTAGGCGAGGTGGCTTATCACTTGGCTCTTCTACCTTAGTTTCACCGGGTGCACGACGTCTTCTATGTATCTCAGCTGAGGAGATATGTACACGACCCATCCCACATCATCGACCATGGGGAGCTGCACATCAATGATGACGATACATTCATGGAGGTTCCAGTGGATATTGAGGATAGACAGGAGCAAGCCCTATGTGGACAGTCGATTCCTCTGGTGCACGTTCGCTGGCAGCATGGGAACCTCCAAGAGAGCACATGGGATCGGGAGGCTCAGATGCGTGCTCGGTACACCCATTTGTTTCCCTAGAGTGTATTGAAGCTTATAGAGATGAAAAGCACTGAGGTGGGGTGAATGTAAAGACCTAGAAATCCTGTGGAAATTTTTTTCATAAATACATGGGAATTTTACGGGTCTGCAGTTTCTGACGGCACTTGCTTCCGAGGCCCGGTGTGCCCAGAATCAATTTCTGATGTTTTGTTCGGGTATGTTCAGTAAACATACGCGCAGAATTTTATATCTTTTGAACCAGTGCTCGGAATTGAAATTCGAGCACACCATTGAACTCGCAGCGCCGGTACTCTCTTATGGAGAACTTTATTGAAGTTGCGTTTTATCGAGGTTGGAAGTTATTTATTGGGGTTTCTAAATAAAATTAAATAAAAATATGTGTTGTATATTTTTATTTGAATGGTAGTTAAAACCTCCAAAGGGAGGTTGGTGGTGGATCCACCCGCACATAACATCCCTTAGGAGGATGATAATAGGTGGGGCCCACCCAATCCCCTTAATTCCTCTAACCTCCCTTTAATCCTCCTGAACTCCCCATTAATGGGGAAGCTTTTGAACTTCCCATTAATGTTCCAACACTCCCTTGTAATTAATTAATTGAGTCCATTGAAATTATTTCCAACTACATACATTTAATTAAGTGAACCAACTTAATTAGTATGAATTATTTTGAACTCATGCCAACCATTAAAATAAGGGATAAGTTTGTTTTATTTTCGTTGGCATAAGCTTTGTTGGGAGAACTAAGGAAAGGAGGAGATCTTGGTAGAGCTTGGAGAACCCTAGGAGGAAGCTCTCGATGGAGAATCATTCATCCAACGAGTAATGTGATGAACACGAAAAACTCCCTTTCTCCCCAATGAAAAACAACAGACTTCCCTTCCTCCTTATTCAACTAGGGAAAGATAGGGAAGAATCTCCGTCTTTGAAGTACACAGACGGTGTCGACTCGAATCATCTTCACCGAGATTTTCCTCCTCTGATATTGACGGAATGACGTCCGTCTTCTGCGAATCCTTCATTGATTACCAAAATTGATGTAGGGGGAAATTGGATTAATATTATGTATTATTTATACTCTCCTTTCCTCATCATGTGTTGTGCTCTTGATGCCAAATGATATCAACGTAACGAGGAGGGTACGAACCGCACGAACATGGTCTGACCCTCCCCACCACCTTTGTTGTTGTTCTCACTGTGTTGATGAAAGAGGCAGAGCCAATAGGCCGTGGTTTCATCTCACCACGCTGGATGAAGGGGTCAGAAGCCATGCGGACCGCGATGAATGGAAGTGGTGGCGGCGTCAGTGACCAGAGGCGGCGGCTGCCGCGTGGAGGGACCGGCGGCCGCTCGGTCCGCGAGAAGACCAGCCGGCCTGCTGGAGAACCACAACGCCCGTAGGCACCACCTGGAGGAGGACACGGCCCACATACATGGGCTGCTCGGCTGGTCGAACTGTCCAGCCACATGCCGGCTAGGCTGGAGAACCGCGGTGCCCACAGGCACCGCGTGGGGAGAACTGCGGCCCGCAACACGGGCCGTGTCTGTCGGGCCTAACCGGTCGGCTATGGCAGGCCAGACAGAGGATGAGGCAATGCCTCTTGGTTCCTAGAGGAAAACTGGACTGGCCCGCAGTGCGGGCTAGGTCCGCAGGTGGGTTGCGCCCCACTGGGTCGGGCCGACCCCCAGCTGGGTCGGACCTGCCGAGCCGGGTCGGGCCCTTCTTCGCTTAAATGTGAATAACTTCTAGACCACGTGTCTGATTAATGTTTCATCTACGGCACTGGGACCGTCGCGACGAGGATGTATTTTTGGGATACTCTATGTGAGTTTTGGACAAATTTGGAAAACGGCTGGGTTTGGATCGAGCATAAATCCAACCAAGCCCCTGGAACGGAAATTCCAATAACTCTCAGACCGGGCATCTGATTGACGCGATGTATGTAGAATTGAGTTCTTTATTATGATATGGAACTGCAAGATATAGTAACTTAGGACTTAGTGATATTTTATCTATCGACACTTGGATAGAGGAGAGGACCCTCTCAGAATCGAGTGTGCTGTGTGCAGGAACCCTAGGGTGGGCTGCGACGATACTGTACCGAAATCCTCCGTGGGTTCGACAGCTATGACTTCTGTACCGGAATCCTCTGTGGGATCAAAATATATGACTACTAAACCGGGATCCTCAGTGTTTCTGACAGTTCTAACTTGTATTCATGTATCCTGTGTGGGTCTGACAGAATAGTTGGTCGTGTATCCGATGTGGGTCTGACAGTTTAGCTGGTCTTGTATCCTGTATGGGTCCAACATCTTAGATGAATTAGTGACAACATCTGATCATCTATAACACTATATGAAAGATGAATACATGTGTGAGTTGAGTCTTCACTTTCAATAATTTATCTTTGAGGTGATTAACTTTACTTCCTGTGTGAACTGGTTTGTTCTTGGGCTTGAGAGTTGGAGTCGGACTGTGACTAGTAACTTAGGTATATGTATGGGAATATACCTAATTATGGTTGGTTCACACTTTGTGATTGCATCTTTATTCTGTGGTTTATCCTTTGTGGATTCTGGGAGACCTTTGGGGGTCTCGGGGTCCCCTACTGAGTATTGTTATACTCACCCCTACACGGGCTTCACCAGCACCTTGTTGTATACTGTACAGACAATGGACAACAGTGATCGAGGATGAGGGTGACGGACGGGAGGCTGCTCATAGCTGGACTAGATGGAACGTACCGTAGGGATGAGTTTTTCGAGTTCTGTACCTACCATTCAGGTACGTTTCCCCGGTGGATGACCTAGGAGTTGTTTTCCCTTTTTACTTGTACTTGTTGATCATATGGGTTTGTATAATGGCCCACATACTTTCAGCACACCTTACTTTTTTATTTTAGTACTTGTTTCCTCTACTACTTGTGTTCATCCTATGTTTGTTACAGGTTTAAAGGCAATGACTTCCCTTTTTATCAGTGATTCGCCTTTGGTGCTAATCGCTAGCCCCTAGCCTATGGAAGGCGGGCCGGGGGTAGTCACAGCACGTGCCCTGAGGACGAGTCGTGACACTAAGGTCCTTCAAGTTATATTAGAGGATAAATTTTTCTAGTACTAAATATTCCCTTTTTAATATGGAGAATTCAATAAATGTCAAGGGAATCCACCACTTTTATGAGATTGACATTCAGATTTGGAAGAACAATATGAGATCTCATCTAAGATCTCTTGGAATGGATATCCTATTTAACACTTCACAAGGAATATAGGTCACAGATCCAAGAGGGATTTCTATGACTTATACATATAGGAAAATTCATGATGCATATTCTAAAGCAAAAATATCACTCATCGTGGCTATTTCTTATAAAATATATCTAAAGGTGATGAGTTGTACATATGAAACATATATATGGGAAAAACTAGAGAATTAATATTAAAGAAACCACCAACTGGTGGAGATGAAACTCCATGTTTTTTACAATAGGTTTGATGATCTAAAGATGTATCTTGATGAAAATATTGATACCTTTTTCAATAGAATTACTAAAGATGTAGGGGCAATTCATGGGATTGGTGAAAAAATCGAACTCATTAACATTATATATAAAATCATGAGAAAACATCGAACTCTTTACAATCCAATAGTGTTAGATCCTGAAGAAATGTTTTTTTAATTTATTCTATGGATGATTTACTATATCTTTTGGTGGATTATGAAATGAGGGTCAAGCTAGAAGATGTGAAAAAATGTGTCAGTAAAAAAATGGAATTCAAAGATATGGAGAAACATAAAATTTCATATGATTGTACTAATAAAGGTGTTGAGGAAGGAAACCCCATTTTTATATTCTAAATGAAATTTGAGAGAGGAAAATGAAGAATTTAAGTAAATCTACCCTTGGCATGTTTTCATTATGGTAGAGTTGTGCACATTGCCTCTCAGTGCTCAAAGCTGGAGGGTGGGAACCTCTAGCCTCTCCAACGCCTCAAGGTTAAAGTCGCCCCTCGCCTCACCCCTCTAAGATCAAGGATTAGGGCAAAGTTGTGATCTTTGATCCTCTTGATCATGCTTTTATGGCTTCCTCATCCATGTCTAGCCTCAATGGGCTATCCTCATTTACTGAGGACCTGGTTTTTTTCAAACTAGACGTGGGCGGGAAATCTCTTTTTTCTTTTCAAGGTGTACGTCGTCCTTGGGACGAGATGTTTCTATGCATCCCTATCACGTTTCCTCCATGGTTTCCTTGCGTTACATCAAGAATTTTCATCATAGAGATTCTGTCGATGGTTCTTGGGTTTGAAGAAGTTTAAGCTGATCTTTCTTCCCTACTCAATGAGGGTCTCCCAATGTCTTACAATCTAACATGGGTTGTGTCCTCTTCTTCTCTTCATTCACCTTTGGTGCTACTACCATCCCTTTTTTACCTCTAGTGTCTCCAATCAGAAGTTTTAGGGATGTAATGTTTCTTATTTCTTCAAAAAAATCCCAAAGGGATTGGCCTAGTGGAGGCAGTTCATCGGAGGGTGTGAGCATGAAGGCGCAGAGTGGCATGCGTACTAGTTCTCAGTCCAAATCTAGTTTTCTATGATCATTGTAGTCACCTATTCATAGAAAGGTCCATAATTCTAGGCCCAATACCAGAATCTCTCATTTCAATGTATAGGATCTTAATCTAGATAAACCAAGGGCTGGGTGCGTAGGCGAATGTGGACTTCATTATCAATGATTTCTGTTAACAATGCAGTTTCTTTGGTGGATAGTAAAAAACCTAAACAGGCATCATGTAAAATCCAGATGTTTTCTCAGATATTTAGAGTATGTGGGTTCAGGAATGGGAATCCTCTAAACCCTAAAATATGGCTGTTTTAGAAGGATCATGACTCGGTTGGTCTGATCAGTGCAACATATCAGTACCTTTCCATGAAAATATCAATAGGTATGTAAAGATCAGCACCTTTCCACGAAAATATCATTAGGTATGTAAAAATTTTCTTTTCCTTCATCTATGGTAAAATCAATGCTCAAGACAGAGAGATACTATGGAGATATTTATAAATCCTTATTTACAACAAATCCCCATTTATTTTTGGGGGTGATTTTAATATTATAACATCCAAAGAGGAGAAATAAGGGGGTGAGGCATTCCCAAGGAGTTCAAGACAAGCCTCTGTATCTTTAATGGTAGGGAAATGACTCTTGGATGTAGGATTCGAGGGAGATCCTTTTACCTGGTGAAATAATCAACACAGAGGCAGGAGAACATAGTGTCATCTTGATCAATGCCTAATTAATGAGGCCACTATCACTTTATTCCTGGATGTTAAACTGACTCATCTGGTGAGGTGTTTGCTGACCACTCTCCTCTAAGGATTTATTTGGCCTCTATAACTTTGAGTGAAGATTACACAATGTTTTCTAAGATATGGTTCGATGAGACTAGATTCATGGATGAGGTTAGGGATTCATGGACCTATTCCTCCTTAGGTAACCCATGGTTATATCTAAACAAAAAGATCGGGTGGCTTAAACCTTTTCCATGTAGGTGGAGGAAGAATTGTCCCACTCATGATCCGAATCACCTCGAGATTTCCAAAGAGGTGGAAGGCTTGGAGGGAATCTGGGAACAATATTGGACTGAAAGCATTTTTAATGTTCTATGGTCCATGAAGGATCATCTTGTGGACATTCTTCTAAGGTAGCAGAGGCTTTCTAGGGATGGATCATGGGATAGATGGCTCCGTGGGGGTGACCGAAATACTAGTTTTCCACGCATGCACTGATGAGAGGTGTCAGATTCATAGGCCTAACATCCTCAGGGAGGATGGTTCATATTCCAATGACTAGGATGAGGTTGTGGAAATGGAAAATGAAAACTTGAAAGGGTTACTAGTAGGGTCCCACCCAATCTTGGCAGACGACTATCCAAGAGAGGCAGGGTAAATTTTTGAGGACATACAAAACATTGTTACAGATGAGGTGGATGATAAATTGAGGAGGATAATAAAAGAGGAATAAGTGAGAGAGGTGGCCTAGACTTTGGATCTAGACAGAGCACTGGGGTCGGATGGAATACCATGGTCTTTCAATAAGAATTCATGGGATGCTATTAAATGGGATATAGTGAAAGCAGTGCTGGAATATTTCAATGGTGGTCATATCCTTTACATAGTAAGTGCTTCTAAGATGGTTATGATACCGAAAGTGAATAATACTCACTTTATAGAGCACTATAGGCCCATTATCTTGTGCAATATACCGTGCAATGTCTTGGCTTGCATTCTGAAAAAAATAATATCCCCACATCTAAGCACATGGATGGAAGCAAACCACTACAATTTCATTAAAGGGAGATCCATACAAGGTGTGATTGTAGTGGTCTAGGAGATGATTAGTGTGATAAATAACTAGTCGTTAGGTAGAAATATACCGATAAAATTGGACCTGAGCAAGGCATGTGACAGGATGGAGTGGGGTTCATTCTAACGGTGTTGGCATGCATGGGGTTCTCCATTTAGACTCATGACCTGTTGTTACACTGCTTCATCTCGTCATGGATTCCAACTTTGTTCATGGGTACGTATTTCATATTTTTCATGGAAATCCAAGGTTTAAGGCAAGGGGAACCCCTTTCTCCCACTCTCTACATTTTATCTCAAAACGTGCTTATTCATCACATTAAGAGGGGCATGCATATGGGTAAAATCCATCCATATTGGGACAGACATGTCACAATGGGTATTTCATACTAATGTTTGTGGATGACACAATTTTTTTTTATGAGTGGTTTTAGGTGGTCAGTGAATGGAATGAATTATCTGATTTGGGTGTATTGAAAATGGAGTGGATAGGTGGTTAACATTGAAAAATAAACTATTATACTGCCATGGAAACATCATATGGAAGGATCGGGGTTCTTGATGATAACTTGAACATGAAAAGTGGTTCTTTTTTCATGGAGTATCTTGGCGCACTGGAGAGTCCAAAATCCCAATTGTGTTCATAATTTTGATAATATGGTTGGAAAGATAATGGGATACATTCTAAATTGGAAAAAAAGACACTTCTTATTTGGAGTTTACATAACTCTGGTTAATAGTGTCTTAGTCTCCATCCCAATGCATCTGTTATCCACAATGAAGGTTCCTAAAATATTTCATGCTAATACGGAGAGGATAATGGTGTATTTTATATGGTATGGACAGGGTTAAAGAAGGCATCATTGGGCCTCATGGAAGCGTCTCACCAGACTAGCCTTTGAAGGGGGCATCAATATAAGGAGTGACACATCGACCATGAAAGGGATGCATGATAATATTTCTTGGGAGTATATGGATGACTGGTCATTATGGGGCATGATCATTCACGATTAATACTGGTTGAAGGTGGTGGTGTAGAGGCCTTGGGCATCGATGATTTGGAAATTGATCCACCTGCACACAGAGGCCCTATGGCCTCATGCAAGGTGGATCTTGGGAAGAGGTAATGTTACTTTATGGATTCAGGATTGGGGGTGGGATGCTATGGTTCCCAGGATTTTCCAACCCAGATATGTCACTTAGAGAAGACAAGCTATCACCCCGGATTCATTCAGAGCATCCTCGGTGAAGAAAAACGTGATGCTTTTTGGGAGATTAATTTCAACGAAGAACATGACAGACATATCATCAATTTTTCATCGTCCAATGAGTTAACCATCAACGATTTTAATCATGCATAAAGGGTACCAAATACAGGAAACCCGTGGTGGGAAATGTTACGGTGCAATGGAATCCCCCCTAAAGAAAAAATTTCTTGTGTGGCAGGTGAGGAATAATGATTTATCTGTTGATGTGAATATCCAATGTATGGGTATCAACCTGGCCTTTAGATGCTGGTGCAGCAAAATACCAAAACCAGAATCATTGGAATATCTCTTTTTTGAGAGAGAATGGGAAAGATGGATCTGGCAGGTTTATGGAACGTTTTCATGATGGATGGACAAAGCCGAGACACATGAGAACTTCTACAATTCATGGTTTAGTGGTGTTGGTGATCAATGACTTGAAAGGAAAGGTCGATCAATTATTATGATAGCGGGCTGTTGGACACTCTAGAAAGCAAGGAATGATGCCTGACAAAAGAACATTAGTGGCTCTCACAAATGCATAAAAATCAAAATAAAGAACACATTTCTGTACTTGATCAATATATGGATCGAATGCAAGGGAGGTCCATTAGTAAGACCTATAATCTCATGTCTTCATAATTAGAGTGATAGGAGGGATCATGGTCATTGGGTTCATTAGTTTCCCCTATGTAGTGGTCTTAAGTTCAATACAGACGGGTCACTCCTGGGGGGGAGATGATAGACGATGGAGTAATAAGAGATCATAGTGGGTACGTTGTCGCATCATTATCAACTTATTATGGAAGAGGTGATGTTCTTCTAGCTGAGGCCAAGGGTATGGTTATAGGTTTAGATTTATGTGATCAAAGAAAAATAAACTTGATGGCGGTGGAGAAAGACTCTTTGCTACATTATAAAGCATTAACAAGTAGTGGTAGTTGTCCCTAGAACATATCTTATCAAATTCGGAAGTGGAAAAAGATCTTGGGTTCTAATAAAAAAGTCTCCCACACATGGTGAGAAGGGAATAATTTAGTGGTCTTCTTGGCATCGCAAGTATCCCAAAATCAAAATGATTCCATATTTATGGATTTAAGTTCCTTTCCTCATGATGGATTAATGTTTGTTTTCAATGATGCTTTGGGTCTCCACAAAATTAGGCCCCTATGTTGTGCATTTATTTTCTATGTTCCTTTAAAACAATTCAATAAAAATTATAGTGTTCGTTTCAATGAGGCCTCATAAAATGTTTTTTCAAAATGGAGAATTGAAATTTGTAAATAAATTACATAAAAATATTTTTTCTTGTGAATAAAATCATTATGATAATGAATTCTTTGGGGATGAAGAAACATATTTTAAATCTGGAACCCAAGATTCTACTATAGAAATAGTCAAAAAGTCAGAACCATCAAAAGATAAGGATAGATATAATTGGTTGATTGCTAATGTTGTTCTAAAGTTTCAATTTGAGGATTCCTTTAGTAAGATTGAGAGTCAATGTAACATACGAAAAAAGTGGACAGATGTTGTTGAAGAATAATTAGAATATGATGATTGGATTGAAGTTGAAATTGAACGACGGGAAGAAGTGGTGAAATAATAGTCAGCAAACTTAGAAAGAAAATATGATTTAGTGGAAATGAAGCTCAGGATTGAAGAACAGGTTTAGGTAATCAATTACCTTACATTGAAAATTGGAGGAGAATTCCATGAATGTTCAGGGTATTGAATAAAAATTTGTTAATCAAGGGATTAAATAATAAAGTGTATCAAATTCGAAAAAAATTAGTTTTTAAGATTATCAGATGTTGAGTTGATAGATAGAGCTAAATGTAGTTCAGAATGAGTTGATAAGGCTTTTGATGATCAACGATCTACGTCTATGGGAAAAATAAAAATTGATTTTTGATACTGAAACATCAAAGAATGAAAATAATAAGAACCAAATTAAAGGAAGATGAATATCATACATATCCCAAATTCTCCTGAAGTCTAAACCAAGAATGATTCAAATCATGCTAAAAAGATAAATGAGTCATATCCTCAATTTTCCTGAAATTATAGGTAGTAAAACTATTTTCCTAAAGATGGGGGCATGAAGAGGAAGAAAAGAGAGAAATAATCTCCTCTTATGAAATGTATGTTTTGTGGCTATCTGGGCTATACCATGTCATACTGTGAAGTGGAAGAGAGAAATTTGAATGTCTAAGATCAATAAAGTCAACAAAGGAGAGAAAAAATCATATCATACTTCATATAGAAGAAATAATTTCTATCGTGTTGTTTTCATTATTCTAACATTGTTTACAAATCTATTCATTGTATGAAGAGGAATGGCCTGAACAATACTTATAAAATTTATAGAAAATTCTATTCTTTTCAACTAGATGGTGTTCACTTACAAACAATTTTTCTACTATAGAAAAATATAATTAGTTTGAAGAAACTAATCTCATAAAAGAGAGAATTTAATGGCCATCATTTTCCTTCCCTAAATCTAATATTTCATTGAAGGAAAATAACAAAATTGACAAATCTAACCATATAAAAGTATCACTCAGAGCTAAAAAGTGTAGCAGTACTTGAAACCATTATAGTATATGTTAATCTCATTTGTCATGAAATATAGACCAATTAAATAATTTTAAGAAAATAGTAGATTGAACGGTAACATTTGGTAATGATGGTGATATGAAGATTAATGGTCATAGATGTAATGAATTGCCTAACAATGAGCTGAAGAAAACTAAAATTCTTTATGTGGATGATTTACATCAAAATATCCTTTGTGTGAGTCAACTCTATGACATGGGACATATCATGATAATAAATAAATAGAAATGCACTATAAAATGAAATGTATGAAATTCACTCCATAAAGGTTGCAGAATAGATAGAAACATATAACATGTTGATAGTAGATAGAATATTTTCTTATTAACTATTGATGAAAAAAATTACTTGTGGCACTGAAGATTAGGGAACTATAATCCCCAAGACATGGAAAAGATATCTAAAATTAATATAGTCATGGATATTCACAATATGAAGCATGAAAAAGAAAATACATGTGTTTAATGCATACAAAGGAAGATTGTCTACAGTTCATATCGTCCAAAGAAGAAAGATACATAAAATATTCTTTATCCCATCCATACAAACTTATTCCGTTTGATAAATGTTGCTAAAACATATGAAAAAAGGTAATTCTTCCTTTTCATTGATGATTATAGTAGAATGTCTTCTGTGATGGTTATACAACAGAAATGGAAAATGCATGATTTCGTGAAAACATGTCGCTTAGTCACCGAGAATGATACTATATGGAAAATCAAAGTGTTATATTCTGAAAATGGATGAGAATACACATCCATTGTGTTAGAAAACTACATAGAGGAAACATTGAATTCAATATGTGGTTAATGGTATGATAACTCCACAAAAAATGCAATTATTGAGCATAAGAATCAATCGGTGAAAATTTTGGATAGAACAATGCTAACTAAGAGTTGTAAATCTCACTTTTACTAGAAATAGGTTGTCCAAGATATATTTTATATTTAAAATCAAATAGTTATTTACATGGGATAATCTGATACATTGTATGAGTCGCTTCAGGGAACGAAGACCTCCGGGATGTATTTTCGTTTTTTTAGAAGTAAATGTTTCATTCAAAACAAGGATGAAAATCAAGCGACATATGGTTATGTTTCCAAAAAAGGAATATAACATTAATATTCAATGAATATAAAATCATATAAATGTTTCAAAAATTGTTTTCAAATAATTTTTTAAAGTAGTGATGTTAATATCATTGAAAGTAAGACCACAAATACCATGAGGGGATCTTATGCTGATACAATTGAAGATGTAGAAGACAATGGACATGGAACGTATTCAAATCAAAGAGTATGGGAAGTTGTGAAAATTCATATAGAACAAAAAATTATAATGATTTATAATAAGAATTCTAAGAGGAACAATGGTTGAAGAAAATTCATTTGAACCCCACTGTAAAAAAACAAAGAGAGAAAAACTGATCAATCCAATCTCATTGGGGATTCGAAGCAACCAAATATAAAATGTGAATGGGGAATAACGCACAATATAACTTCCTATCATTCGTTGATCCATCATAATTTGATAAAGCTACAAAAGATGTGTCATGGGTTAAAGACAGGAATTAAGAGTTGTATCATATCAAAAAGAACCAAACATGGGAACTTGTTAAGAGACCCAAAAACCAGAATGAGATTTGTATGAAATGTATATTTAAAATTAAATTCCATTAGAATATAAATGATTATAGAAATATGGTTCGATTGGTGAAAAAATTAAATACACAGATTGAATGATTTGTGGTCGAAGAAACATTTTCTCCATGGGCGGGAGTGAAGTCATTCAAGATTTTCCATTCTATAGAAATTCAAAGAGGATATAATTTATTTTAGATGGGCTTAAAAACAGCATTCTTAATAGGTTCTATTGAATAAGATGTCTATATCAAACAACCGGTGGGTTTTCTAAAAGGAAATGATGAAATAATGGTTTGAATATTTAAAAAGTCTCTTGATGGTCTATAGTAGGCCCCATGAGAATTGTATTCTTGTTTGGATTCCAATCTGATGAAGCTAGAATTTAAATGAGGACGTGTCAGCCAGATCATCTATGTACAGAATTCAATGTAAGATAAATTTAAACTAATTATGTGCATGGATGATACTATATTTGTTTAATGTAGAAATAGATTGGTTGATGAATTTTACAATCACATTAAATAAGAATTTAGGATGTATTTGATTGGTGAACTCACATGCTTCTTAAGGCTATAAGTGATTCAAAAGAATAACAAAACTTTTATTTCAAAGGAAGAGAACGTGGGAAATTTTATGAATCAATTAAATAAGAATGACCCCAAACCAATGTCAACCCTAATATTAGTTGAAAAAAAACATGTAAAGCATGAGGATGGGACGTTTTTGGATCCCACCATGTATAGGAGAATCATTGGAAGCCTATTGTACATGAATGTAACATGCATGAATATCAGTTTTACAACATGATTAGTGGCCTTATTTCAAAGTAATTCTATGGAATAACATTTGGAGTTAGTTAAACAAATCATGACGTGCATTCAAGGTACAAACAAATATGGCTTGTAATTTTCTACAGGAAGAGATAATGAAATATTGATATTCTCTGATACTGACTGGGTGGGAGATGTGGTGGACAGAAAGTACATAAGTGGTGGAAAATTTTTTATTGGAAATAAATGTGTGGGATGGTTGAGTAAGAAATAGTAAATCACTTCCCTCATTAATTCTAAAGCTGAGTATATCTCTACTACAAAGGCATGCACTCAATTATAGTGGATGAATCATCAAATGGGTGATATTGGTGATTATGTGAAATAAACTATGGTGATTAACTATGAAAAAAATTGTTTAACTAATCTTATGAAGAATCATGATCATTATTATCATATGAAACACATTGGAATTAGATATCGCTTTTTGAAGGAAAATGTTGAACAAGGAATGATTAAACTGGATCATGTTGGAACTGATGATCAAGTGGATTACATACTGACCAAGCCATTGTCAGCGCATGTGTTTGAGAATCATCTGGTGATCCTTAGTGGTCAACCACCTCCCATCATGTTAGGAGTGTAATATTGGTCCCACATACACATTTTTTAATAGTTTTAATCTTTTTGGGGAAGTAATGAAGGTTTATAGGGTAAATAAGATCGAGGAGGAGTGTTTTTTGGATATCTCCAAGTCAAAATAAAGTCCATTGATATTATTTCTAGAGTGATTAAATAGAAATTCAGTGGTATAAAGGAGAAGAATGAAAAAAAAATTCTGGATAAAAAAATTTGGAAAATAGATTGATTACAAAAATATTATATTGGGGGAGAATGATAAGTTAAAAAGATGAATATGATGGATGAAAATGAGAATGGAGAAAACAAATTGG
Source organism: Viscum album (assembly GCA_963277665.1). NCBI lineage: Eukaryota > Viridiplantae > Streptophyta > Magnoliopsida > Santalales > Viscaceae > Viscum > Viscum album. The sequence continues at coordinate 1,034,040,212 of OY728150.1, forward strand.
TGTTATGAGGAAATAGTCAGAGCTCATTTTGGAAATAATTAAGCATTCCAAAATATGAGAAACCAATTTAGTATTCCCCAATTGTTTTCTTCATCGGTCATTTCTCTGGTAGATATGGATTTGTGGATATGTTGTTTCTTGCTTATCATGTTTTTGTAATGACTAGTTCTTCATTTATTTTTTCTTTAGATCTCTAGAAAACCAAAATGGGGATATTTTTTGAACCAAGTATGGACTTTAGTAGGAATAGAGCTTTGTTTGAGTTTTTTTAATCTTTACATGGAAGATGTTGGAGTTTTAAAGTAAAGGTATCTTATTGGTCTAGCATACACCAATGTGATGGTGGTGTTGTTTCCCAATGTTTTCCAAATTTTTGGGACAAAAAATGGGAGAATAGAGAGAAGGTATTTTCAAAAGGGAATTTCTACACAATTTTTTATACGTTATAGGAAGTTTAATGAAATCCATTTTTCTAGTTCATTACATCAAAATATCTCAAAGGAAATATTTTCACGGAAGTTATAGACTTGCGTGAAAGATGTGACTTGTGAGAATGAGGCTTGTGCACTTGGAGACTTTGTTTGTATGACATGAATGCAAGGTCAAAAAAATTAATATAAATAGGCTATTACACCCACTAAAGAGTTTAATTTTTACCAATGAAGTTCTATTTTATCGGCACACAATAGAGTTGTGCGTGAATGACTTTCACATTGTAAAACATGCACGCAAGTGTCCCTTTTGTCTTTAAAAGGAAAAGTGAAACTTATGGTGTAGTTGTGTGACAAATAAGGGTTTCATTATAGATAAGGTTTTCATGAAATTATGGGTTGTGATGAATTTATATTTCCTGAAAATCCCCATACATGCGCACTAGAAGTGGTGTAATGTGTAAGTGTAGTGTTGAGCTTCTCATAGGAATTGTTTATCCGGTATGTTTGTTCAGTGATTTCAAGTACTTCTAATAAAGAATTTGATGCTGGAAGAGTCTTCTAATTGAAATATAAAAAGACTTTTATGAAAATCTATTGAAAAGAACATTATGTTGATAAACTAAGAAAGACTTCTCCCAAGGTTGTGAGTAAAGGGGAGTCGATGTGAGTTTTTTTAGGGATGCATTGTCATATCCCTGAAATATTTTAAAGGATGTGTGCCTGACATAGAGTGGTTATGTCTAAAAACATGAACTCCACATCTAGTGAAGATTAGTATATTTTGGTATTATTGACATAATTTTATCGTATGATCCTTAGACTATCCCTTAGTGGTGAACCTTGTGAAATTACTGTGTTGTCTCTTTTCATGTGAATGTTTAAATAAATAACTATTCCAAGAGATAGGTTTAACAAGTTCTTACCTACTTGGGAAGAATATTATTCTTTTTGAAATAGAAATCTAACACCCAAATTCACTGATACCCTATCATTGTGTTCAATTGTCCTTCATTTGGGGCATTCCACAAGTCATTTTCAATAGTAATATAAGCCTATCCTAAGGAATATGATGCTCTAACTCGAGAAGCCTTAATTTTAGAAGGAATATGAGAACCTTATAAATATTAATTCCACATATGAATATGTCTACATTCCTTTATAATTGGAGAAGTGATATGAGCCTCCTTTTATATAGCCTCGGAAGGATGCTAATGATGTCATTCAACAACAGATGGAGGGATATTAGCCTAACATTCATGATCTTCTTGGATATTCTATCTAATTTCAAGGATATGAATATGAGCCTACCCTAAGGCATGTGGGGCTCTCAATTTATGATCCCAATATATAATAGTGATATTATCCTAATAATATTCTTTTAGAGTGTGTTTCCAGTCTTCTTTGATGAAAATATGAGCATGCCCCAAGGCAGGTGCCACTCTAACTTGATGTGCCATGGATAGAATTTGGATATGATCCCAATCATGGGCCTTTGGAATATACCTATAAGAATTTTTGTTTGGTATATGATCACTTCCTAAGGCAAGGTAAACTCTCACTTGGTGATCCCTAGTTGGAACAATAATATGAGCCCGGAATGGTGCATTATCCATTACCAAAATATGTCGATAATTCTCCTAGGTGGGAGCAAGGATATGTTTTCTCTATTGAGAAATGACTTGTTAGTACTGATTACAGTGTTCTTCTACACTTGTTTTAGGGATAGTAATGTGTTCCTTTCCCTCTATTTTTATCATTGGTAAAATATATTTATGGAGTTCTTCATCTATTTCTAATATTTATTGACAAATTATCAAAGTGTGTTTGGCAATTTAAGCTAACACATTTTACATCTCATCCACATACCAGAAGATATCTTCAATTGAAGAAGGAATATGATAACACATTAATCCCCTATGTTTCACTGGAATATAATGATGGGATTCATGCATGGGGTTAGGGATATGAACCTCCCCATGCTTGCTATAAGAATTTTCATGTAGAATTATTATGAGTGATTAGGGATATTAACTTTCTCACTGTATAATGTCATAATATGTCAATAGACATTGTTAGAATTATTGGGGATATAATACCACCCAAGATTATCTATATCCTTCTACAACCGTTGTTTCTTCTTATTTCCATTGTATGGGTGTCAAAGGTTGAATTGTGTTGTGTGGTACTCTTAGAAGGTGACTGAAGGGAACCAGTGTTGTGGTGATAGTGACAAAAAATAATTGGATCCCTCCATATAGGGACATAAACTAAAATAGAGCCATGGATTTATCCTTGTTCTAAGATAATAAAATTTTAAAGTTAGTGATTTCTGTTCTCTGGATACTATATTCTGAAGTAGTTTGTTTTAGAGACGAGTGTCACATTATTCACAACATCTTTTTTATGATGGTGCAAACCAATGGGCTTTAGATTTTGGAGACCCTAGTGGGCCGCCTCAAGGGTCAGGATCATATTATGTATTTGGTATTTCCAAACCATTGTATTTCCCACCAAAAAATAAATGGTTTTGGTAAGTTGAGGTCATTATGAGTCGCGTGCGGGTTACATCAATATCTAATTTACCAAATTGTCATTGGATGAAGACATTTCATATCAGATTTTTTTTCATGAGTAGTTTCTATAGACATGATGATGAAAAGGGAAAAGTTTTTTGATTTTTGAATTTTTATAGGCATGATATTTCTCAATTAGATATGAATTTGTAACAAGATGTTTGTTTTATTCCCAATCTATCCATTCTTCTAATGTTTAATTTGAAATGCGTGTATGGGATTATTTTATAATAACCTCGAATGCAAAAGATCAGTAATAACATTCGTTTTAGGTCTTTTTCATTCATACGGTAAACCAATAATTTTGTTATTTGATATATTCAAGTAGGGTTCACCATTTTTGTTTCATCGATAAGGGATGAATGTTTATAGTCATCATTCAAGTGGTGAGAAAAATAGTCTGATGAGAACTGGATATTATATTCTATAAATAATGCAAAGGATATTCCACAGTTAGATGATATCACTTTGGTTCAACATATTTTTTTAGAAAATACATGGAAGGTTTTTCCACAATATTTTTATTGTGGGGTTTTTATGTCGTTATAATCACTCATTATAGATTTACTATTCATTATTAGATTTCATAGAAACTCCCAATGATTCCAAAATACATATATAGGTATATTTGTGCATCCTAAAAGAAGGATTCAAGTTGGGGTTTCAAACCCAAAGATACTTATGAACCCATATTGGTTGAGAGGATGGGAGGTCCGACTCATCATACCCTTGGGGGGGGGGATTTTTCCTTCTTAGTTACTCTCTTATCGATTTAAGATATGTTTAAGATTCTATTCTTAATACAGATAGGGGACCAGTAACCCTAGCACAAATGATCATAAGTTAAATTCTTTTGTATGTGAATGGGTATTTTAGTTATTCTATCAGTATGTATTTGAAGTTCATAATCCATTTCCCTTAATGGGTGACTATTTATATGTTTAATCGATATTGACAGGAAATTCCAATTTTTATTCCATTTAGTGAGTTGCTTAATATATTGAGGATGGGATTTATCAACTATGGGATGTCCTACAAATACTTTTTATTTAAGGATTCCAAACCCATGTTGTTATCTGAACTTGAATAGTTTAAAGTCAGGTTTAAAGGATATATATATATGGTAACATAGGCACTGATTATTTGAGGTTCAGTCTCAAGGATACATCCTACGTATCCTGTTAATGTCATGAATTAGAGTTATCATATTTTGATCATTCCCTTAGGACTGGCCCCGTTGTGGATACCCTTGAATGGGATAGTCATATGTTCCCACTAAGGATTCCTTGGTTGGTGGAGATTCATAATGAGAATGATATGACTATTGCAACTCCCAAAGAACACATTATCCATGATCAGTGTGAGAAATAAGGGATATAATGTATTTCTAGTCACCAAATAAGGATGGAGAACATATGTTCTGGGATATCCCTTTGGGTGTCTAATTTGGAGTCTATGCCTTTTGAAGGAATCCTACGTATCTTTTTTATTATTATAATCGGTGTTCTTATAGTTCATTTGGGGTTCTTAGTCCACTAGTGGGTGAGGAAGAAACATAAACCCAATGGATAGTTTTGTGTCGATGCGTAAAATGTCAGAGAAATCGAGGAATCTTGCACAAAAGTGCCTATTTATTTAATCTTGGGTCATAGAAAGGCGTATTACATATCCAAGTTCATTCCAGAATTATATTTATCATAGTTCAGTTGACTTCTCGATCTTTTTTTGAGGTAGAATAATCATAACATGGGAATGGTTTTGTTCCAATGGTTGATATGATAGAGACATGGGGTCAACAAACACCGAATTGAGTAATTGATTGATCTTAGTCCTTAGGAAGGAATCCAATGTGTCCTAGTTATTTATACGAATCATATATCTTAAAGATCAGTTGTTTGGGGCTTTGACACATGTGTTTCCATATTATGGAGGTAATCATATAATTCCACTAATATAGTCTTACACACTGAGGTTTCCTTATTATAGAGGAAGTAATATAATGCCAAAAATTGGGGATTACACAATAGGGTTTCCCTATTATGGAGTCAATCAAATCATGAAACTAATTGAAATACACACTGAGGTTTCTCTATTTTTGATGTAACCATAAATTCCACTAATTGAATATTACACAATGAGGTTTCCCTAGTGTGGTGTCTTTCATATCATGTAACTAATCAGGGATCACACATGGAGTTCTCCCTAGTATGGAGTTTGGAAATATTTATTTTGTCCCGGGGATCCTTCATAACATGGCCTGGTTTTCTTCTTATCATGCTTCATTATATTCTTGGAATGCATTGAATGACTAACTAACATAGAGGAGGATATCTTGACAAGTCTGGATTCATTAAGAACAAGATCACAGAGAATCATGTGAACCATTTGTATTTTATGAGGGAAGCTATATAATCTGGATGGATTTTCAGTAGGCTATCACATTACCAATGATAAATTCTCTGAAGGACCTCGCAATACCTAGATGACTTGTCTTGGAGACCATTGAAGGATCTAGGATGACATAACTGGAGGGTGTCTCCTGATCTGTATGACTTAACCTAGTGTCATTTCATGATCTCAACTGACATTCTTGGATGGTTTCGCAAGACCTAGTTGACTTATATGGTAGACATCATGAGATCTAGTTTACATTCCATGTTCCCATCATGAGTCACATCTGATATGCAGTGTTACCATTGTATTATTTGGGTTACATTTCTAGAAGACATAATATAGTCTGATGGAGAGCCAATAGAGTCTCACAAAACATGGTTGGTATTCCTTGAGGGCATTTGCGACATGTATTTACATGTCTATGGGACATCACACTATATGAATAATATGTCATGGGAGTGTCTCATTACCTGGGAAACATGTCATGATGTTGTCACCTAACTTAAGTGGATTATGTGAAGCATATGATAATTGATGGGTATGTTCGTATAATAATTCTCAAATCTATTTTAGTCTATCTTCCAGCCAATTATTACATATGTAATTTTTATTTTTTAACGGTTAGCTTGTTTCAGTTTCATGTAACTCATCAGATCTGTGGGATCTATTTCACATAATCCATCTGAAATACCAAAAGTCCCTTGCATGATATTAAGTGATCATGTGGAGTTCCTATGCATTCCATGTGATACCTTAGGTCATTTCCCATATCATTACCTGGTGGATAACCTTGTGATTATTGGATTATACGCTCTGATTCCTTGGTCTGTCAGTGCATGGATCCCAATATTTTTGGATGAATTTTTCACTTCTGAGGGGGATAAATTTATAGTTCTCACCACCTCAATTATAAAAAATTATATACAGCACGAATCTCATGGATTTTGGCTACATAATATAGTGTTATTTGGTGGGACATGCTTCACGTGATCAAATATTGGGTGTCGGATGATTTCAACTGACCAAAATACCATCGCATAAGCTCACCATTTATTAGATTATTTCTAACTGAAATAGTTAATCCTCCCAATATGGACATTACAAGTGAAATTTAGAGGATTAAGAAGACATTTATAATGGCACTCATGATATTAGTATTCCAATTGAAAGGATTGATTATGATCTCACGTGACATGTCTCTGATCATCTGTAAGAAACATGTGTCTTCTTAGTGGGCCTTAGTGAGTCCAAACTGACATGCCAAAATGTTCTTTTGGTATCAATGGTGACCATCTATGTAATATGACCCAGTTTTATTAGGATCATCATATATTACCCTCAAAATATATTTGGTCATTTAACTTTTTATTTCATTGTTAATTTCTCAATGTTTGAGGATCTCATGAGTTCGCACAAGTGTTTCTGAATAAAATCACTCACCCCATCAGTGATGCATCATATGAAAAAAGGGTCTTTTGGTTATGAGTGTGTATTATCATGGGGTACCCTTCTATTATTATTTGGATATGGAAGGGGAGAGCATGACCACCTAGACATGTCTGATTCTTTTCATGTGATGAGGGTGACATGCCATCGAGACCTTGCATGACAATGCAGAAATGTTTCCCAGGATTCTATGGTGTCTTGTGAACACCATGGGTTAATGAAATGTTGTTTATGTATATGAAATTATTCATACGTTTTCATATTTCCTCATTATTGTAGAATTATTTTTTGATTGTTTGATAGGGACTCACCTATTGACAAGTCGTGTTACTTAGGGATAGCTCATATGGTAGTCAATGAATGATATGTAAGGGTATTTGGTGCATCTGAAAGAATATAAGGACTTGTAAAAAGGGTCTCCATGTGATCTCTATCAGGTCATGTGCTATGCATGATCATTAGAATCACCTACCAAAGGTCACGTGTTCACATTTTTTATTACACATTATGAGATCCATGTGTTCAATACACCATCTATTCCATTGTTTTAATAGAAAAATAATAACCATGTCTCATTTATTTCATACCATGTTGTTTTTTATAATTCACATTTAGCGGGCATCTGAAAATTATTTTTTTACTCAAACATTATTGTGTTCTAAAAATATATAAAAATGCTATAGGTATTAAATTTTTCATTACTAGTTTTTTAATAATAGAATTAAATTATTTTGTAAAAATATATTCATTGGTATAAGTGAATGGGAAATGTTTCCATAACATGAAGTTCCTTTACCCATGAAAATTAAGTTCTTTATTTTGTAACTATGAACAACTTAATTCTTATAAAACATCCTTTGATATGCATATTCACATCCTATACCAATTTCAAACATCTGTGGTTTTTTATTCTCCAACATCATACTCAATGAATTTGTTTAATTGGTATACTCTTCGAGATATTTTCTCTATTGATTATTTTTAAATTTTAAAACATTATTCTCTTTTATTAACTTGTATTTTTCTTTTACTTAAAAGAAATTAACTCTAAAAGATAAATAATTCATGTAATATCCATCACTAACACATTATCTTGGGAAGAGGTAGCGGTGATATAGACCATTAGTGACATTCACTAACACCAAAGGCTGGAAATAAATTCCTAGGGATTATAATATTGTGTTTGGAATACTTTCCCTTAAACATACACTACCTAAAGAGAAAATATTATAAAAAAACAATGGTACTATATGATTCTTGAGAGTAAACTGGAAAACACAAATTCCAATAAAAAATAAATAAAGGTAGAAGTATAATATAAGATACAATATCTATAATAACAAAAAATAATTCCTGATGTAATGAAAAAAAAGTTTAGTTAATCCCCAAAAACCATCTCACATATATCCATGTTTCACCCACCATCACTAATCCCATAACATCATGAATTTCTATAGGAGAAATAAGTAATAATTACTTTACCTTTATCAAGATAAATTGCATCTTCAAATGCACCAATGTGCATGTACATGGAGAGAGTATAAAACTGTGTAGGTAGAGCCCAATATTTCTCAACAAATCCCACTTGGACAAAAAAATGTTAACTCGCTATTTATATAAAAGAAGTAAAAATATATCAAATCATTTTATATCAAAATAATAATTAAACAATAATTACATTATCAAAAATATTCATAACATAATTATTTTTAAATAAAATATTATTTTATTCCTCTAATAACACCAATTACACATACCCACACACAAACACAATCATCCAAGATGAAAAAACAACCACTCATGAGTGTAAACTCATCTTTAGTACCAAGTCATCACAAGGTTGCATACCCACGTGACATAATTCAAACATGAATCCTGGTATAAATCCAATAATTCCTCAAAAAATAAATCATAAACACATTCCAACCCATATATGACATGTTATCATTTAACTAATCCTTTAAAATCATTTTTACTTCAAACAGTTTTTCAAACTCATAGCGAGTGTGAGAAAAATTCTATTCATTTAATTTTTTTAAATAAAGGGTTTTATATAATAGTTATTTGAAAATACTTTCAATTGAAAATAATAATAAATTATATTTTTTTAAAATAAGCATGTTCTTAAAAATATGTATAGATAAAGATAATTCAAATACCTATAATGGATTTTGTTTACCAAGAAACACACCTTGATCATGGTAAATACAGATTACTTCTCTTTCCCCTTCAATGGATCCTTACGAAACAACATAATTATAGGTAATCAAACATATATATTTACATGAACGATACAGTATAAGGATATTTATAAGATAATTTGATATGAAATTGAATTATAATTTAAAGGTAGAGACATGGATTTATCTCATAGATAAAACACCCAATGATCCATTGAAATCAGCCTTTAAAATAATGAAGATCACTAAAATAATCTAGTGTAGGGTTCATAGATAATTCGATAATACATGAATATTAATGAGGGTTTTAGGGGGATTTTACAGGTTACATATTCAATTTTCACATTTAATTAGTTTTGTTTCAGGGTTAAGCTACACAGTTTACTAAACCATGTGGTAATGGTAAGGGATCCACTCTCTCAAACATCACAGCTCACCAGATTTCCAATTATGCTTTTGAAAATAATGAACCATAATTTTGGAACTCTTATAACCCATGTCACATTGTTATCTAGGTAATTGTAATATATTCCTCAAACCATGGGCTAATCATGTGCCTCCTAAAAGATTTCCATTCCTTATTGCACATTTACCTTGAGATTTTACATATTTTTCTATAACCATTAATCAATTTTGTTCCTTCTAAAAACCTTTCAAAACCTTCCAAAATAACTCAAAAACATCTAAAAATCTGAAACAAAATTTACTTCAATAAACATAAAATAGTATAACATATCTCAAACTAATAGTGTTATAATGAAAAATATTCATATTTTTATATTAGTATTTATTTTCATTCATAGTTTCCTATAAAATGGAGTAGTATTAAAATAATTCTACATTATCAATTTTTAATACATCATGAGATTTATATTTAGATAATGTAGAATTAATATATTTTACTTCTAGTGTAGTGGTCTTAAAACTTATATTAGTGTTTCCCCTATTAGTTTTTCCTATATTTCCTACATAAATTTAATTTTTTTATCTACATAGTATTAATATTTCATTTAATACATTATCATTAGTAGTAAGACTTGTTCTGTGATTTGATTTTACACTCATAAAAGGTATTTTCTCTATAGGTTTTAGATTTATTCCAATTCCCCTATTTTACATAATTTTATTCAAAAATTGATCTTTCTAAAAAATTATTCTTGTACGTTTTCTTAAATATCCTTGAATGATGAGTTATCTCCACATCACTCTTAGAGTCATATTCAATTCCACTAGTATCAACCTTGATTTCTTCCTTTGGATTAGACTTTTATGTCTTAAATACTATGATTTTTATCTTCATTTTATCATCACCATTATCTATTTTATATTCTTCTCCACACATCATTATCATTCCAATTTTTTCATAGAAATTATAATTTCTAATGTTACATGATTTTCTAATGGATAAATACACGCTTCTCCATCTATCAGGTAGAAATATTAAAATCCTTGAAGCATTATTTTTATTATCTATAGGTTTTCTATGTGAAATAATTTTATTAAGGATCACATTGAACCTATTGAACATTTCATAAATATATTTATCAGGTTTATCTTAAAATAATCATATTTTATATATGTATTTAAGAATTTTTTAAATTTTATTTTTATTTATGAGAACCAACTATAGTATCCTAGAATTGACTAGTAGAATCATATATAGAATAATGATTAAATTCAAACACAACTAATTTATATAATAAATTATTCACAAACATTCCATTGCATTCATACATAGTATTTGATTCATCACAACTATCTTCATAGGTAGTTTTATGTTTTTTATATGTACCATCAATCAAACTGCAAATATAAAATCATATATTTCAGGATATATTTTCATTATTAATTTTCATTTACGATTTTTATAACTATTGAAGAATATAGGTCGATTAGTAGCATGACCATTGGGTCCAGAATAATCCATTGAAAAAAAAATTAAAATATTATAAAAAATTATGATCAATCCCCCATGACATCTTCATGGTAAAAATAAAATAATGATAGTAAAAAAGAAAAATGACAAAAAGAATGTTCTTTTATATCAAATATTTTTCAATGTGGAATTCTTAAGAGGGGGTGGGGGTGAATTGGGATTCCCATTAAAAATATTTTATTTTTGAAAAATTAAATTAAAATTCCATTAATATAAATATGTCTCAATTAATAAATAAAGTAGCTATATAAAATCTAATGCTTTCAAATAATATCTAAAATTCATGGTGAATATCTGGTTAAAATGAGTGAAATCTTTTTTGATTATAAAATATTTCTAATCACTTAAAATGGTATTTATGTATATGTGTGTGTGTATATATATCTCATTTAAATGAAAACTACAAAGTATTTATTTATAAAAATTATTTTAAAATATATAATGAAAAAACAAAGAATATAAAATAGAAAATAAAAACATTTATCATAATTAAAAGAAGTGGCTACTTCCAATATGAAACTTAGGCCTAATTAAATGATTGTATTCCAATATAAATAAAAACTAGTAAAACTACTAATATAATACAAAACTAGAATCAGTTGTCTTGATCCAAACCTTAGATCATATTAAAAATAAATAATATCACATAGGTAGTCTTGGATAAACCAATACTCTTCCATCGTAATCGGTTTGATAATATATTTAATGAAATATAAGTAAACAATATATGGGTACTATATTTTACAGAGTATGATAAATTATAAACAGATGTACATGAAAAATTACCCACACATCAAATGTAAATAAAAATAGAGAATGGAAGTAATAGTAATGAAATTTTATGTATCTCTTCATTGATTAGTATATTATTTTTATCCTTCTAAATTCATTCATCAATATGAAGAGTAGATTGAGTAGTAAGTCTGTCTTTCTCTCTATATTTGAAGTGGCGTTCAACAATGATTATTTCTATGGAGAGTTAAAAATGGATCCAATTTTTTAGAAATTAAAATGACACTTTTTATATGTGGTTATTCCTCATATTTATATAATACTCTCCTCAACAAAATCATTTCGATGTAATGTTCTCATATATGTATATCTCAACTCCTCTAACCCCACAATTAAATTATATTAAATAATTTCATTTGGATATTATACTTAGACACAATGATAGTGAATATGTATAGATAATAAAGATTCATTATCTAAATTGTGTTCATTAATATTTCATTGTATGATTGATAGATTAACCCTTTTGGTTAATCAATGACTTACAGTCGATGTAGATTTAAATCAAATGGTAGTTTCATCTTTCGGTCAGTTGGATTGATAATTTATAAGCATGGGATCAAAATGGTGTCAATATAATACTATAATTAATTTTCAGCCATGTCCATTCCACAGCTATGGTTGATTAAATATTTTTATACAGTCAATGATTTTTATCATGAGGTAGATCTATCACAATGGAAATTTTATACTAACTTTTTCTTGTCTAATTTCCTATCACAACATCACTTTTCCTGAGATTTTTGTAAGTCATAAAATATATAATTCATTTGATCTAATTCTCTGAACCTTATTCCACTATAGGTCACATTCAATCCATTATAAATTTATTCAATCACTCATTAAGGAGGTCAATCCTACATATTTCATGGTCAATCCAAAAATTGAAATTTATTTTCAAAATAATTACTATCATAATACACAATAATCATTATAATTAAAATAAATAATATAATAAAATAATTTATAAACTCTTAGACTAATCCAACATAATCTTCTATAAATATCTTAGGCTATTCTTTTAGAAAATACATATATTTTTTTATTGTTTGAAGAATTTTTATTTCATTTTAATAGTTTAATTTGATAAAAAATTAAATTATTATTTATGATATAAAACTACAAACTATTAGTATCACATATCTAATAATTTCTTATGGCCTTACCAATAGGTCTACTATTCAGCTATATTTTTTGAAAAAACACTCTTATGGTTTTTACTATTTTCTCTCTCATAAAAAATGTAACAACCATTATAGTAATCATCAATATTCAACAGTAATGTAACATTTAAAAAACTATGATACTAATTCTCATTCAAATTATATACATAATAATATCTTAGGATTTATAAGAACATCTTAAAATAAATATATTTTAAAAAAAATATTCTATGAATAATTAGTTTCCAAAAGTTAAATTTTATTGAAGGGTCACATTGATTGAGTTTCAAGAAGTAATAAAATAAAATTTTAATTTATTATAAAGGAAATTAATTAAAAATATGGAACATAATTTTAAAATTTTCTTCGATATATATTAAAATCTTTTCCATTTTCTAATTTTTATGTACAGAATTATGTAAAAAGATAATGCATGGTCGATACATAATCATCTATAACAACTGAATTATTTTTCATTTTTTTAATATATGTATAAGCTAAACCTTCCATATGTCCTTATTTATTAACACTAGTATGAATAGAAAAAATTATCAATTTTAGGAAAAAATAAAACAATTATCATTCTCCATTAATTTTTTCCCCAAACATAGACCATTTTTTATCTAGTACATATGCTAGTAATAAATTCCATAAAAACTCTTATACATTAGAATAATAAATTACCTCACCAAAATTATCCATAGATTTTTTTTATCCTCCATTAATGGGGTCACTACATGCACACTTATGGAAACCTTTCAATTTCAAGACATCATAATCCTAGAACAAGATTCATGATAATCGGAATCAGTATTTGAAAAGGCACAAAAAACATTCCCCAAATACCACCTTTAGGAGATGGATACCCGAATAAATTATATGTAATGTTAATGTTTATTAGATATAGTAAAAATCATCAAAAACAAATGTTCATATTCATTATCAGGGTGAAGGAAGGGTTATTTAATTTAAGGTATCTTAGAGAACCCAAAAAAATATAATCCAATAAAATTATTATCTTCTCTTTTACACTAACTGTTAAAAATATTAGTTGGTGTATATATAAAATTAATAGGAGGGTGAATCTATATTTGTTAATTAGTACACATTTAAAACAATTAACATTATTTAACTCTCCACTTTTTTAGTTAATCGATCTAACTATATTTTCTCTAACATGATATACATTAAAGTGTGATGATAGGAAATCACAAAAATAGTGGAAACAATATATTGTTAACGTGGTTTTATTACCAGATATATGACCATGTCTCTAGTGTGACATGGTTTTTCCTATGGGTTCACAACTCTTCTTTTTTTTACCAAGAATTTTATCAAAAAATGTTATATCCATGGATGTGTATTCTAGTCACCATCTAGTTACAAAGCCTTCACTAACATGAATGTTAGAATTTGGATCCAAAAATTCCTTCCTTTAACGTATATAGGAAATCATCTAGCAGATGTAAATGTATCAATATCATGATATTTTTTTATTTTTATGAAAAAAAATTAAAAATCCATTGGTTAATGTAATTTGAATATGTGTATTAAAGGTGGAAGGGGGACTTTCACCTCTTAGAAAATAAATTTTAATTTTTTTATTTATAAATATATTAGTTTTTATATTATTATTTATATGTATATTGTTTGAGATCACTTATACATTGTTTTATTCATAATCTCATTTAGATATATACAAATTTTATTTTAATTAATAGAAAACTAAAATATTATTTTTCTTGAAAAATATATACATTATGATGACATGTCTTATGTTTTTGTCTCACTTTTGTTTTCTTATGTTTACCATGCTCTTATGGTATTTGAATCTTATTCCATGATTTTAAATGAAGTTTTATAATCATTGAATATTTATTTCATTCTATGATTATTGAATCTCATTATATATTATCCAATTTTATCTTGTGAAAATCATAATGAGATTTCTGGATAACCCTTTATTTTATTTATGTATCTAGTATATTAAATGGGGTAAGAGTAATATGAGGTCTAGGAAAATATATTTAAATGGGAATAAAATACTATGTTATTGTTTTTATCATCAACTCAATCCCAATGATGTTGTACCAATAGGTTTTTTTGAAGTATTATATAGATGTTTATGATAAAGATGACGTAATAGTATGTATATGAGATCTATGTCATCATAAAAAAATATTTCAATCGATTTTATCATTACAACATATGAGAATTTTTCCTCATAGTTGAGTGCATTGATGTTTTTTAATAATTTATACCATGTGTTATTTATATGTAGACACCCTACTATCAATATAATTTTTCTTGTGACCATTATGCTTAAAACCTATGGGTCTCACCCCTTTATGTGCATCCACCATGTTTCAAACTTGGTTTACCTACATGGAGTTAATTTTATATTATATATATTTTATTAATTTTTTAAAATTAAATCTCTCAATATACACTCAATAAAAAGTAGGAATATCATTTATGTACATTACTTCATTATCATTTTTCATAATAAATTCATATATCTTAGGATCCTAATTTATTCTACTATAGAATTGAGGTTATTATGTAACTTAATTTGGTTCTTCTTCCAGAGATCTTTATGTAATGGAATCAACATCTATATCTGTAAAACATCCTTTATGTTGGTCATTAACATATCCAAGATCAACTTTCATCTCCTTGGCTCCCCAATTGATATATTCATTATTAATAAATATACTAGAGGTGTATTTACATGATCCTAATGGATGGAAAAATAACCAATACACTATAAAATGGGGAAAAGGTAAATTGGCTAAACAGCTTCTATAATAGGTACCAACTAATATGTGTAGACCATTTTAGATATTTAGGTTATGTTTTAAATTTTTGTAGATAGTTTTTATAGTGTATATTTTATTAAATTTTAAAGTTCCCTACTTTAAATTTAATAATATTTATTATATTTCAAGTATTTATCATTCAATTCTTATAAAATGTAAATTTTGACTAAAATATTAATGGAAACTGAAACACAGTCTAAAAATGTTAAAGTTGATGAATGTAATAATAATAGAATCATTTAAATATCATTAAAACATATACATGAAAAAAGTATAATTTATGTCTGTGGGAAGGAGATTATGTCACACATGGTTGTCTGTGAAGTGTACACCAATATCAAGATCTTCGAGCACCATGTTGCGGTGGAGTCTGATGTCCTAGAGAAGGATGATCCGCAACCTCTACAACGTCCAACATTTCATGCTCCACTTGTGTGTTAGTGGGGGGGGGGGGGGAGGTTTCAACTAAATGTCGTATTGTGCTCTTGATCCTTCTCCCACTAGGGTAGTAGAATGACATTCCATCATCGCAGTAGGGAACCAAGCCTATGATGGATATGGACCCCAAGCCGGAGAGATCTATGGATATCCAATCAAGAAAGAGGAATGGAATGCCTCATAATGGACATCCACAATCTGCTGAGGAAGAACTGATAGAGGGTCAACTTCTACATATGAAATAGGTGATGACTCACATTTGAGATTATGTGGTCTACGTCGTCTTTTCCCTTGCTCTTTAGTATCATCTACTATGGGAGGAGGATCCTGAGTAGGATCATACACTCCCAGTGTAGGAACCTTCGCTCCCTAGGGTGGACTCTCCTCTTCGCTTTCATTACGTTATCATATTTTTTCTATTTATTTGCTTTCTTCACTTTCTTTTCTTATCTGATTTCTTCCTCTCTCGGTAATGGGATGGGTTTATATCATCATCATCATCATTGTTATTTTCATAGAACATGGTTTGGATGAGATGATCCTGACATCATATATGAGGTAAAATCCGGATTATTTTCAAGTGTAGGAATAATATCATATTCCTAAAGGATGTAATTATCCTTTTGAATTTATAAAATCATTGAAAAATGTTGTAAATTCTAAAATATGAATAATATTATATTAAAACTATAAAATTTACAATATGAGAATATCAAAATTGAGATAATATATTATTGTGTATGAGAGTGTGAACTGGACCCAACAATGTTAGAGAATCATTTTCGATTATGAACTTCTTAAGGACATATAGTCCGTCACTAAAATTTTTCTTTTACATGATTCTAGTATATCTCATTCCATATCCTTTCAGCCTTCTATCACCCATGTTTATGCAATCGGATGTTGTCAGATGTCATTATCGGCAATCCTTGGGGCATTTGGAAATATCGAAACACCCTAATAGGAATTTTTGAATGATCATAACAGTCAAAAAATGTGTCTATCCGGTACAATGGATCAACATATCTTCTCATGTTATGTTTATGGAGGAACATTCTACGATGGAGTGTTCACATGGAACCAACGAGTCCTAAAAGATTCAATATTGATATTATCTCACTTCTAGGAATACCAGCATTTTTTCAGTGATGCTATTTGTGATGGAGTCTTAAGGATATTGAATATCAAATAGAGTATCTTCTCAGAGGAAAAGGAATACATGATATCAAGAATATTCTTCAATGTTCATTTCAATCTCTCATTGAAAGTTTCTTCCATACCTTTTCGTCTGCTGAATCCTATATGAGGCTAGTTTTTTATATCAAAAAAGTACATAATGAAATTATAAAATGTCTCCTCAACAAGGGAAGTGATAGTTAACATATGATTCCCCTTAATGTCTCCATTTATAAACTCCATAATATTTGTGGTCATGTGTCTATACCTCTTCCCCCATCATATAACAATGTCTATTTTTATATTAGAATATGCATCTTAAGATCATTCACTTCTAGATTATCCATGAGGATTTATTAAAAACATTACATAATTCGCCACTAATATAGATATATTCTACATTTTAGATATTATAATTCATATAAATTGATTTTATCTTTATGATGAAATAGAAGAAAACAACAAAGACAATGCATAACAAGCCTTATGATTGATTTCCTCTTAGGGTTGTTATGGAACATTTTTTACATGTTTCTAGAAATATGTCTGATGCATCAAAGATGATGTGAATATTATGTTGTCCATGTATTATGGTCTATATTGATTGCCTCATTGATTTCTCTATTCCAATCAGATAACAAAAACATACCCTGAATGCTGGTGATGTTCATCTAATCCAAACCATGTTCTACTGAAAAATGTCAACGCATTTCTTATATGTTTTAAAAAATATCATGTGTTATTTAATGTGTTTTTTCTCTTTATTTCCCTCTATATGATCATAAATATCATTTTATAAACGCTAGTATTATTATTTAATCATTATTTTTATTCATTTTTTATCCCTAAATTATTTATTAATTAATTTATGCCTAATAATTACTAAAAATAACTATTATTTATAAATTGTATGATCATTATGATGTAATTTTTTTAAAAATTATTCTTTTATCCTAAACCATGATAATAATGTTTCATTGAATAGTTTTTAATTTTTTAACCATCCTTTAATCACTAGTTAATTATTACTATGTTATTAATTATTTAATCATTATCTAATTATCTATAATCATTCCTTATTCAATAATTTATCATAAAAGTTTCATTAGATAATTATTAATAGCTTACTATGATATTTATTTATTTTTTAATCCTAATTTATTCATTAAATAATCTATACTTAATCCTTACAAAGAAAAACTATTATTTCTAAACTATATATAACTAATAAAACTACATAATAAATATTATATTTTAAACTTACTAAATAGAATTTAATTACTAATAATAACCTCCATTAATTAATGTATTTTTCCTCTTCCATTTCATTTTATATGAATCATTTTATCACTGATAAATATTATAACATGATTTTATTTTCATGGTTATTTTAGTAGTCTATAAAGAAAATATCAATCGTCTAAAGCATATCCCCTAAAAGAATCAAAACTCGGAGTGCAGTAATTCTTATTTTCATGTACCATGTTTACCTGAGTCAAGCCTATAACACATTTTTGGTGTTTTTAATCCAAGGTAAATCTGTGACAGAGCCACATCCACATTTTTGTATCTAGAAAGTGATTTGATTGCATGGATAACCACATAATCTTTATGGTGCCAATATTTTAGAATGGTTAATCCTATGTTATTTACTTGTTAATATATACTAAATCAATACTAATTATAACTATTCTTTCAAAATAAATATAACTAAGTAAACTAATTAATAAATAACATATTTACAACTAAATAAACTCCATAATAAATAAAATATTTATAACTAATTAAAAAGAATTAAATTAAATAAATAAATATCTTTAAATTAAATAAAACAAATACTCTTAAATGATGATTCCCAAAAAACCAAGACATCTTTTATACCAATAAATCCACTGCACAAAGAATGGAAATTTTTAGGGTGTGAAGTTGTGGAATTTAGAGAGATGGGTGATATTAAAAGTGAGGTGAAGGGGGTGCCCTTTTAGAGGGTGTTAATGAAAATGCGGCATGGGGGCCACTATCCCCTTTTTGGTTAGGTGAAAGCTGGCACCCCTGCTACTGCCTTTCGATTTATCTTTAAGAGAAATGCATTAACCCCCACCCCCACCACCACCATCCCCCACTTCCTTTGCCATGGTATCGATCTGGGGAAAGGTAGTGGGGGGAGGTTACAATGGTGCTTCTGTATTTAATACACACATATAAAAGAAATTATCCTACAAAATTAATAATAAAACTCATAAAACTCATAAAACAATCGTCTCCTTCGTAGTCATTATCAAATATGATATTCTTACCCATATGAAATAAATAACTAGGGATTCCTTGAAATTATTTAAACTCAAGGATATAGAAACATAATAGATTGTATTCTTTATTATTTTAATTTTATTATGATATAGAAATAGTGAACAACATAACCCTATATTCTTATTATCATTCTTTAATGAACAAAAAGTTTGCATTACTATCACATTGGATCTTACATCTTTCATCGATTCACAATATATCTCATGTATCAGTATCATTTTATCACTCTTCTATGTTATTAACTTAAAAAATATGGAATACTATCAACATCTACCACTTCCTCATCTTCTTCTACTTTTCATATTAATTTACTAGGCCACATTAATATTATTCCCAAAATATTCTGACATTAATTGTTCTTAATTCTATGTATTTCAACAAATATATTCTTCTACCATCAATTTAATTTAGACTCATTACAATTATTCATATATTGTTTTCCTAAAGTATTGACCTTTTACACCTAATGATAATTTGAATTTATCATGACCTTGTCTTATATTAATTTTTCCAAAAAAATAGCATGCATTAATGATGGCACAAAAATATGTCGAGAGGAAGAGAAAACACAATGAAAAACCCACCTCCATTTGGGATACCTCATTAAGCCTATTCACGGAGCCCCACAACACTGCGGTAGGTGCGAATTCACCTCCTTCGCTGGCACAGGGAATCAACGATGTGGGAGGCTCTACTATCTTAACTACGTTTGCAAACCCGCCATGAAGAAAAATGGCTAGAGGCCCTGCGATCCCAAAGATGTTTGTGAAGCCACCTCGAAACAATGAGGTGGGAGGCTCCACGATTAAGAAAAAGTATCGTATGGATTCACTTCATGCGCTCCCTGCTTCACACCGCCTCGTGCCTATAAATATTGGGCACCCCTCAATCCTAAAGGATGGATCCTATGACATTTCTCATTATCAGCTCTGAAATCATGAAGAACATTTTTCTTTTCAAAAAATGATCTCCTCTAGGTATTTTAGCATCGTGAATTGCCCTTCCTTTGGTTTATACGCAACCCCTATTCAAGAAAATTTTCCCTTCACAAATCCCATTACCCTTCGTAAAGGAAGGGAAACCCTAAGGGGACTCTGGTCTTCAAAAAACACTTATGCATTGTGAAGTAACATCCATGCATATGTTAACCACATGATAAGGCAGGGTCACTGTGCATCACGAGGCACACTAATTTGTGGTGCTATGTCGTTCAACAAACCCTTGCTTCAGGAATCCCTAGTCTACAAGATCCATTTTTCTTCATGAAGCACCATCCATGTGTACCTATGCACAATGCCTAAGCTAGGCCTCCCCAATTCCTAAATCATAAACCTTCAAAAATCCCCTTCACTACATGGAGCACAAGAGATTCATGAGGAATGTTCTTGTGATCCAATTTCCTCTGAAATCTCTTTCCCCATATGACCTTAAGGTCTATACGAAGCGATTTCAATGTCCCTTGGGCGGTATATGAAGTTGTGTTTCTTATCCTTGTGCTTCTTCTCATTGGCATGCTAACGATTATTTCTTCATTTCATATCCTCGCTAATGTCGACTCCTCAGTGGAAAAATCTTTGAAAATCCTCACCACGGCATTGTCGATGCCTCCCTTACCCATGGGTGGGTAGGTTACAGTTGTGTTTGTCCTAGTGGTGTGGTGTGAACCCACCTCGCCCGAGTTGTAGGGAGTTAATATGAAAAGAACCATCGTCCTCATCACATGATTCTAAACTGTTGCCTTGCCCCATGCATTCTTGTTGGATGCATTATCTCTGCTGCTTCTATATTCATCAGTGCCAAAGACTAAGAGGTGAGAGGTGAACTGGGATCCTCGATACCCTGTCCCTCCCCATCTGGGCATTTTCACCATCGGGCCTCTATCCTAGAGTAAACCCCAATCTCCATATCCCTGGGCTACTAACCACCCATAAGCCCATGTTTCACCATATGATACTAACAACTCATAAGCCCCTATATTTTATTTGAGATGATAAACATGTGTAAGCCCCACTCCACTTCCCACTGACTCACCTTTCATGACGTGATCGTCAGGTCTTTGTGGCCTCTTGTTTCTCACACCGAGTATGACTCATGTGGGCATAGAGTAAGCACCAAACGTGGCATCCTCCTATTCGGAACTATGTGGACATTGATCCTTTCCATGTTATGGCATGAAGGAAGCCTCTGTGAGGTTCAAGAACAACACCTACTGGTCCTGACCCATTCATGTCGGTTCACGACACCATTCTAAACTAGGTTTACTTTGATCCTTGTAAAGGAATGGTACTTAGGAAGCCTCCATGTGGTTCAAGAAAAACACAAACTTGACACGACCCTGTTCATATAGGTTCACCTTTGTCCCGCATGACATTAAACTGTATCCTCCATTCTGAACAACGTGGATTTTGATCCTTTCCAAGGCATGGTACATAGTAAGCCTCCCTTAGGTTCATGCCCAACACCCATTGGTTCCGACTACTTCGTGTCGGTCCATCCTCATCCCACATGACTTTAAACTATACTTTCATTTTCATCCATCATGATGTTAAACTATATACATTCGAAATACGTGGGTTTAATATCTATCTCCAAGGTAGGGTACGTAGGAAGCCCTCTTCAGGACATACCCAATTGGTTGTATGTTTTTTTACCCCAATCACCGGTAAGTCGTTGTACCCCATTCAGTGGTAAGTCATTGTAACCCATCAAAAGGTAAGTTGTTGTGCGTCCCAACCAGCGATAAGCCATTGTCTACCCCACATGATGGTATGTCGTTATAATATGAACTATGTGGACTTTGACTTCCTGCTATAGAGATATATAGGAAGCCACCCTGAGGTTCAAGCCCATCACTCATGTTCCACTGTGGTCTCTCCCATGAGCTTATGTGTTTCGGGAGGGTAATGTCTCAACCAAGAGGTTCCACTTCCTACGGGTCCCATAAATGTGTCCTTTATCACGGGCCACCTCCTCAGGTGTCCCATCACCTCATCAAACTATGAATACATTGATTTCCAGTCACGGGGATATGTAATAAGTATCTTTGATGCTCAATCCAAACACTACCATCACCTTCATAATGGTTCCATCTCATTTTCCCACCACATCATTCAAATATCAATCATCCATCCTAATTCATACCTAGGCCACCACATGCAGGTGATATCAAGTCACCCACCTTCGCACTACTCCGAGAAGTAATTGGGTAGCTAACTAGGTGTTAGCCCCAGCATTAGCGATCCCTCCAGGAATTACACCCATATGATCCACTCCTATCCTTGTTCTGATTATTCCGATAAGTCCCTGTTAGATTTTAAACATGTAGCATACCCTATGTTAAACATGGGAAACTGAGTAAAACATCAGAGAGATGCTTATGTCAAATAATACCTTGCATTTGACATGGGATTCCTTGGGATTCCACATCCCCGAGAAGCTCTATCATAAGGGGAAGAAACCTAGATGTGCCTGTGTTCCAGCATCCAGACATGCTAAGGATTTTCAAAAAGAATACTCCCTCGAATGAAGGTTGATGCCCTGGTCAAACCCCCTGGAATGTCCTGATAGATGAAGTGTAATTAATCGACATCAATGAAGACATGGCACTGGGAAGAGTTTCATGAACAACGTCTCATGTCCTAAAGGGAAACCTGGACTAGGTAATGAGTTTCAAAGGGGAATCCACGGAAGGAGGAACTGGCATCCCATCATCTCATTTTGATCAAGGAGAAATTTTCCTTGAATAAGCGACAGATTCTTCCCACCACTGCAAAGCGGGAATATGGGTCAATAGTTGGGTGTCCTCCAAAAGAGATGGATGTGCACCCCAAAAGAGGTGTCGAAAACCAAAATGGTAAACCATACATGAACTTATTCTCCTCAATGATGATATTAGTAGCTCTCGAGAAAAAAGTGGAATAGAGTGTCACCAAAACCATGTATCTGGCACCAGGTCCCACCATGTAAATATTGGGCCTAGTGTGAAACTCACAGGAAACTGGGGTAGTTGAATATTGGACATCATAATCTATGACGTTGTTACCATGGATAAGTCTTACCAACCATGGAAGATATAATGGCTCTGGGGCACTGGACGTCGCTTTTCCATCTTTCAGTACTCATGGGTAAATCTCCATGCTTTCTTGGATCCATGTTGCTACGATGTGAAATTGATCACTTCCCAACCATCGATGTTGGGGCTGGGAAAATGTCAAAGAGGAAATTATATGTGTCCCCATCACTTCTAAGGCATCTTCCACACCCAAAACTTCTGGTCACCCACTCCCCATCACCCCATCAGATGTCGTTAAAATAAGGGTGATAAATGACCTCATTCGGTGATACGAGGAGGGGGGATTATCCGTCCCCAGGATAGGGATCATTAATACATATTGGATTATGTGCCTCATCTCCACTGTTTCCCCCAAGGACTATGTAGGGATCCACTTCCTACGCTCTGATGCATACCTGTTTTGGGAGCCACTCCCCTGAGCACTTCGATGAGTCACTCCCTTCGGCGAGGATGTGAGGTATTTTTGGGCCAACACAGCCAGGACCACATTCCATGGGCTCCCAAGGAGGGATCCCACTAGGTTACGTCAATGCCTACACGTAGCCCCACGGGCTAAGGATCAGGTAATCTATGATCCTGCACTGCCGACCCCAATCCTGTTGACCCGACGGCAGCATCCGGCATGGGTAGAAGAGGATGCCCACTGAGGGGCATCAATTTCTACAACTACTTTGGAATGTTCCACAACTGACTTATAACATTAGTCCCCTATATATGATGGGTAGGGGCACTCATATTCCCAACTTGGATCGAGGCCCCAACCGCCTCACGAGCAGGCTGGGTCGAAACTCTTGGTCATCAATGCAGGCAACACATGTAGTAAGCCAACCCATGGCAATGACACCCAGTACAGAGGTCATCCCCGTACCATCACCAATGAGAGAGTGGGCCCATCCCTCTCCCAAGAATATTGTGGAGGTACTCCCCATTCAGGATTAAATCCAAGTGAGGGTCTCCAACACTGTAGTGAGGTTTAGTATTTAAGCCTCTTTCACACCCACGACCTCGGGTATGGAGATGGTCCTCCTGTCACATGTTGCCAGTGTGAATATGTTACACATTCGAGCAACTGTCTGTGTGGGGGTCTTCCCATTACCCTCACAACAATCGAAGAAGGTCCTCATCATCCCAGCAAACATAGAAGCCAAGTTTTTCCTCGCTTTATAAACACCATGCATGGAGGTCCTACTAGTGTTCTAATCAACGATTTTGAGGACCATCCTCGCACATATGTTGCTAGAGGAAATAAGCATGGGGGCCCCATCCATGCTCCCAATAGCTCCAGTAGAGGTTCTGTCTGCTCCAGTACATTTGGTGGAGATTCCCTTCATGTTTTAGAAAGTGGAGACTGAGGTCCTCTATGTGTTCCCTTTGACATCTTTCCAAGTTCTCCTCTCACCCCAGCACACCCATACAAATATCCTCTCAGTTCGGCTAAAGTTCTTCCTCAATCAAAGAATACACCCTATCTCGGGGATCCATCCTCAGGCAGGAGGGCTGGACATCGCCGCTATAGAAAAATTCTGGGAAGATTCATATAGATATTAAACATGTTTTCTACTCAGATTCAGAGGTTAAATATGATTTGAAGATGGAACCATCACCTCAATCCTCTGTGTCGGGGGATAGGGTAGGGATGAGGTGTATCAGCCTCATACATATGAAATGTGAGGTCCACCAGATCCCATATTTCTTCTATAGATACTTCCAAGAGGACGAATATTTGTAATTTCCCCTGGTTCAGGCTGCACAATCACCACTTTCATCGCTAAGATCACTCTCTACCTCAGCCAGAGATCACATAGAGTTTTTTGGGGACCGATGGTGGACAAGCAACAACATAGACTACTGCTAAAAATTGTAGTCCCTACGCCAGAAATTTTGGTCGCCAGCTCATCCTATCATGATGTGGAGACTAAGTCACTACACTCTCTGAAGGATATCTTAAGATGCAGTGGCTTGTCAGCCCGCTCACTTTATTCTCCACCAGCCAGCCTATAGCCCCAAAAGTCTGATGTAATACCACAACCGATTCCCTATCCACCTCTAGATGATAAGTGGGAAAACCAAGGGAAATACCCAGAGTCTGAGCCAAGGAGTTTGTGGGACATCCATGAAATATACCATTTCTTGGACATGTTTTAGCTAGTCACAAATTTGATTATCTGTGCACTGGAAATAGTCACCAAGGAGGATGTTGGATGCTTTCTCCAGACCCTAGGGGTGAATCACTTTCTTCTTCTTTATCTGCGAGTGGATTTCCACAACAGTCAGTCACACATTGAAGACCTTTGTCAATTGTGCCATTTGATCGATTTGGCTTCACTCCCCATGGCCCTACATCCTGAGTCACCAGGCCACCATTGGACCCTCTAACAATTATTCATCAAAAGCTTTAAATTGCTTAGCAGGATTATCAGGGATGCTTCCCCCCACCCACATGAAGATCTATGGTTGGAGGTAGTATACTGGCCTCCATCATAGTTCTATCTTGTACCTGCATGACTATCTTGGTGATATCGATGATATGCCTCCAGGAAGAGTCTCTGTTAACATGGCTGATTTAACAGAGGAAGATATGGAGACAGAACTCCATGTAGAAAACTTACACCTAGGGGAGTTCGAAAACATTTCAGACCCATTGGGAGGTTTTACTCACTATTAGAGAAATCTATTGGGTCTTCCTGTGCCCGATGTGGCATTGGTCCTTAGTCAGAATCCCAATAAGGGTAAAGAGCACCTTTCAAACCCTCCTAACTGTCTCGCTCAGTACAAAAGATGAAGGATGATCCTAAATTTTTTTCCTTTTTTCAATAAGTCTCAAAGAATAAGAAGATGGTTGATGAACTCCTTGTTGAGCGTGTCATGGAGCAACAGACAGACTACGGTGATCCTCGTCCAGGGAAGCAATGGTCGACAAAACATCCCCCTGGTGAATTTCCTCTAGGTGAACCTAACCATCCTACCCACGCAAATATAATATAGGTCGGGACTTATGGAAAGAGTGTGTGCAATGTGTCGCCAAATCCACCTGAGTGGTAATATAATCCATGGGACCCAGCTAAGGTTCCCCCAGCCACTCCGCGGGCCATCCCACCAGCCTCCCCATGAGTTGTTGGGCCTACATATCATGATAAAGAATCTTCCAACACACTGGTGGTCAGGGATCCTCACCAAGACTAATCTCCCTACCCAGATGATCCAATAAAGGAACTCGTTTCCAACCTTGAGGTATTAGAGACTTGAAAACTGGCAATCTAGCCTGACGGTAAGCCGAATCCGGCATGGGTGGATGGTATGCCAGCACCCCCCAGTTATTGAAAACCCAACCTTTTACCCCTTTAATGGGTTAGGTTCCCCACTGCAACATCTGGTCCACTTCATCTCCTCGTGTTGACCCATACTGGGATCTTCGGCACCACAGGAGGCCACCAAACTCTGATTCTCCATACAGACATTAGAAGGACATACATTTTTCTAGTAAAGCCAACTATCCATTGGGTCAGTAGCTAGATGGGAAGATCTTCATATGCAATTTTTTTACCAGATCAGTTTGACCACTCAGAAGATGAGTGTTGCAGACCACTTAAAAAGAAAATAGAAGTCTGACGAGCACGTCACGGACATCATCTCCTGGTGGAAACACCTTAACTACTCACTGTACATGTCGCTGATTTAGGAATAGATGATGAAAGTGTGTGTGGGTATTGTAAATTATGAACTGGTCCCCTCTCTCATTACCCAAAATTACCCTGGGGGATTCCAAGACATCTTTGATAAGGCCCAGTTCCTAAAGGAATCCTTGTAGTAGGCCACGAACGTATGATTGTTGCCTCCTTAAACTCCCACAAGAAGGTCCTATAAGGCTAATACCACTGTAGTGGCGAAGATAGATTCCCCTAGGCAACTAGAGTTATTACCAGGGGATCCACCTCCACAACCTCACAGAGGCCCCCCACCTCAGGCACAACCTCAGGCCCAACAACAACAACAGCAGAATCCACAGGCGCTCCCACGTAAGGCACCACCACCACCCACATGAGATAACCAAGTCCCACCTCCTCAATAGGCTCCTCCAGTCCCTCATTAGGTCTAGGCTCCCTGAGCCCCCTTCTATATAAGAGAAATCATACCTACTCATTCAATGAGGCTCAGGTCCCCAGTTATTTTTGAGGTGCATTGGAACATGGAATTGTATGGTTTCCTGAATGCAGGAGACCAGAAGAGGTAGATCTCACTGATCGCCCCAACTACAACATTTATAACTAGATCCGGGGGAACACCATAAAATAGTTCTATATGTTTAAATAATGGCTCCAAGATCAGTTTGATAGCAACATAGTCAGGTTTGGCCCAGCACCGGCATGTGTGGAATGTGTTTTCATGATGCCAGACAATAGTAGTGACAGTGAAGGCAAATGAAATCAGATGTCTAACAACGGGTCCCAAAATTTTGATAAATGGATGGCTCGTAAAATATTCTATTGAGCCCATTATATTATCTATGCACATATAAATCAACATGAACCTTCAGGAGGTTATATGTCACCCGCATCTAGTACCTCTATGTCAATGGATCATCTGTCCTCTACCAAGAAGAGCAAGCATTGGCGGTGCAAGGGAAAATAAATTTCCCCACCGATGTCTCCATTATCCCATAATCTCAACGACTTCATGCCCCCAGAGATGGAAATAACCCACAGAATCCTTCCAATTTTGGATGATTATTCATGTGATAGTCAAGGTTATGCCTTAGTTAACATTGTGGATCTGGTAAACACCCACATGATTCATGATGGTGAGGAGTGCCAGGCGGATATTCCCAACATCCCATGTCCTCACCTGCATCGACAGATCCGCGATTATATGGGTTTTCGGAGTGCCTCAATTAGCACTTCTAGTTATGTTTTTCATGCCCTTGAAATCGGATATTAAGCCAAACTCATAGCTTAGTATGTGTAGCCTTCTCATTTTGTGTCATTAGATCTACCGTTGTCATCGTTTGTCTTGCTTGGTCAGATGGAGCTGCCCCAACCACGCTGTGATAAGACACACTCTATTACATACCAACCCCAGTCATCTGGCCCTAATCTGGTAGCCACTCCATGGGCCTCGAATAGGGAGCAACGGGATTTTTCCAGCACCAGTCAGCCACCGATCCGGCCGGTAGGACCCACCATACCACTTATCACAAAGGGACCTCCTCTAAGCAGAAGATCATGATTGGAATGGATGTATGATGTAATTATGCATCTTTACATCATTCTAAAAAGGCTCTCCATCCATGCAGCCCTTTTCCTATTAGGAGATATGCGTGAATCCCTCACTGATGCTTTAAGAAGACCCCTCTAGTTCAAAATGGAGGTATAAGCGATTGAAGCCTTCCATGCTGAGGTAGTCGGGCATGCTAAATTCTAGTCCATCATCTCGTTCTCTAGAAAAGTTAATGTCTCTCCCATATAGGGGCACATCCTCTCATTGTAAATCACTTTCCATTTCAATGGTGTGGATGTTCATCACTACCTTGTCGACATAGGCTATGGGATCTACCTTATCTTAACAATGACTCATCAGAATATGGGTCTATCTGAGGATTATATGAGTCCCTCTAAACTAAAAATACATGTTTATGATAGGACAGAATAGACACAGGTCGGAGAAATTTGCATGATGACCTAGTTTGGTGGTCTTGTAGCCAGCACCGAGTTCATGGTTGTCTCTTAAGACACCACCAAAAATGCATTGATGTGTAGGCCATGACTTCACCTGCATGTGGAGGTCCCTTCATTTTATCACAAGTGCCTTATATACTCCCTTAATTTTCATGTGGGAATACTCCTAGGTGATGTGTCTCACTTTTATTATTGTGATGCCTGCTATCTGGATGCTGACTATTATAGGAGCAAGGAAGAGCCGATCTAGTCTAACGAGTTTGAACATGATATGGCTGCGAACGACCCATGGATAGATATAGATGATTCCTACATCTTTCCAATCCACCAATTGTAGGCTACGACCCCAGTTATGGGACAATGCTTCATTGTTTCTTGAATGATGGGGCAGTACATTCCCAAGTCTATGAGATGTTGGATGATCACCTCATATCTATACACTAATCTGGCTTGGGTGATCTTAGTTCCCCTACACCCATAAGGTATTGGGATGTCCCCCACATGGTAACAGAAATACATCATAATTTCTTGTTTCATCGGGTTGGGATTAAAAGGATAAAGCCAACACATCACTATTTCATTGATATCATCAATTATAGACCCTTGGGCCAATGACTAGATGGGATTAGATTGATAGCTTTCATCACTATGGTTTTGACAGCATGGGAGTTCCCCGATGCAGTGTCTACTGCTACTCTAGCTAGCACCAGCTTCCCATCATGATATGTTGACACAGAAAAAACTCCTCCCACTGATGACCCCTCCTCCAAAAGTGAACAAGAAGTTTTTAGGGATTCTACTCCTACTTTAGAATATGGTTTCTCCACCATGGTCGATGAATTGGTACAGGTGAACCACGGTAGCGAGATGGATCTGAAACCCACGTCGACCAGTGTCATTGTGTCGGTCGATGATCAACAGCAGTACATGGACTTCTTGAAACAACATCATGATGTATTCACCTAAAGATATGAAGAGATTATAGGACTAGATCGATAGGTATCTGTCCACCGGATCAGCCTCCTGGAAAATAACCATGGGTTTAAGTAGACCCCCAGAAAGATGAACCCTTCTAACGGTGCTATGGACGACGCTGAAGTTGATAAGCTAATCAGAACCAATTTCGACAAGGATGTCCAGTATCCAAGATGGTTAGCCAACATTGTTCCTGTCAAGAAGAAAAACAGACATATCAGAGCTTGCATCAAATTCCAGGATCTCAATCATCACTACCCGAAGGATGATTTTCCTCTTACCATGATGGAGTTTTTGATTGATGCCACTTATGGGTTCCATGCCCTCTCATTCATGGATGAGTACTCTGAGTATAACCATATCTGAATGGATCCCAAGGATTAGGAGTCTAAAACCATCAGGGATACCCAAGGTACTTTTTTTATACCAAGTCATACCCTTCAGTTTACAAAATGCAGGTTCCAGCTATCAGTGTTGCATGCATTTCATATTTAAGCCGATCTTAGGACATTGGTGGAATTCTACGTGGATGATCTAGTGGTCAAATCTCTCAAGTTTCAGGACCATCTCAATGACCTTGATAAAGTGTTTGGCTTCCTTCATTCTCACCATCTGAAGATGAACCCATTGAAGTGTTACTTTGTCGTCACATTCAGAATGTTTCTTGACTTCTTTGTTACATATAGAGTCATCGAGATCGATATAGAGACGATCAAGGCCATTATCTAGATGTATCACTCAAGAAATTTTTGGGATCATTGAGGATTTCGAGGCCACTTGGCCTACATATGCCGATTCATCGCAAATATTTCCAGAAAGTGTAAGACCTTTTCTTAGCACAAGAAGAAAGGAACTGTCTATCAGTGGGATGTAGACTTTCAGACTGATTTTGAGGAAATCAAGTATTATTTTCTATAACCACTGGCCATAATGCCACCCATTTCCGAAAAGTTGATGGTCCTATATGTGACTTCCCTAGAATGGTCTCTTAGTTCCCTTCGTTCCCAGAAGAATAGCGATGGGATAGAAAATAGTCTCTACTATCTCATCCACATGCTCCTCAATATTGAGACTAGATACTCCCCTTTCGAGAAGATCTTCCATAACCTAGTATTTAATGTATAGAAGTGGCAAAATTACTTGCCACATCATAGGGTATAGCTGGTGTCCCAAGTGGATCTGTTGAAGTACATCCTAAACCGCCCAATGTTGATGGACTGCCTAACTCAGTGGGCAGTGATCCTCTAATAGTTCGACATCAGGTTTGTCCTTCAAAAGGATATTAAGGGTAAATCATCGGCATATTTACATACCACCCATACAACTCTCGAGGACCAGTCTCTAAACCTTGATTTTCTAGATGAGGCAATCCCCTCTATAGACCAATCCCTTCCTTTCTGGAAAATGCAATTCGATAGTGTTTCCCAGAGCCCTGCCGGATGAAGGATCAATGACCAGAGACAAAATAGAGTAGGCTTGGGTATTGTCTTCATTACCTTAGAACAATTCGTTCTATTGTACTCATATCTAGTGTCCGAAGGTTGTTCCAAAAATGAGGTGAAGTATCAAGCCCTCATTACTAGCCTTGATTTGGCCCTTGAGATTGATGTTCCCCACTTTCATGTAAAAGTGGACTCCAAACTAGTCATCAAGAAAATAAATGGTGACTGTGTCATTAGAAATCCAAAGCTCGTACCACTGTTGGAACACACCCTCTAGTTGATTGGCCAGTTCCCATATCAGACAGAAGATACCCATGTCCCTCGATCCCATAACGGTTGAGATAATGCCTTGATCATCAAAGAAACATCACCTGTAGAGCCTGATATGGATGATTTGATTATCCATGTAGCACACTAGATATTCATCCTCTCTGTCACTCCATATGACAACGGTATACCATAGGTAGGACACTTTACCATTGGAACCTCTATGTCAGGACCCTCAGGTCCCCTTGATGCTGTGATGGAAGTTACATCTGACTAGAGGACCTGCCTTATTGATTATATCTTGTACGGAAATCCCCGGGTCGATTGAGTCGAACGCGAGCGAATCCAATGTCGCACATTACAGTTTACTATATATAGTGGTCCTGGTCTTGATAAGATCCTCTACAAGAAAGTTTTTGATTGGATTATCCTTCATTGCATTCTAGGAGTTCAGATTCTTCAATTCACACTGAAAGTTCAATCTAGTTATTGCGGAGCTCATCAGACCTGGCAGAAAGTTTCTCACCAGATCCCGAGACAGGGGTATTTTTGTCCCCCCTTGATTCATGATTGAATCATGTTTTCCAAGAGGTTCCATGCATTATAAATTCATTCCAAAATTATTCATCAACCAACAGAGCGTTCTTGAGACTCAATGTCATGTGACCATATCAATCGGTGATAGCTCGCCAGTGCTAGTTCATCCTAACCACTACGGATTTATTTTCAATGTTGGTAGAAATGGTTCTACTCAAGGTGGTCAAGGACCATTCCATCATTGAATTTTTGTGCTCTAACATCATATACCGATTTAGAGTCCCTCACATCATTCTTACCAATAATGGAACTATCATTTGGGCAGTCGAGTTGATGAAATTGTACGCTAAGTACAACATCTGTTCTTACCATACCTCCCACTATCACACACCAGAAAATGGACAGTTCAAGGAATTTATCAAAACCATCTACAAAATTCTATAGAAGATGGTTGGTCAGAACAAAAAGAGTTGGTTGGACAATCTCCCCAATGCCCTTGGGTCCAATCAGACAAAGACTCACAATTCCACATAGGTGACCCCATACTCTCTGCTGTACGGAACAGATGTCTTCCTATCCATAGAGATTCAGTTTCCTTCATTATGAATAGTTTTTTATGATTAGAAAGTTATAGATAATGTAGCTAAAATCTTTCTGGCTAAAATGGAAGAACATGATGAGAACAGGCTTCGTGACCTACTGAATCTGGAAAGGCATCAGAAAAAGATCGGTATTGCTTTCAGCAATAAAGTTATCCTCTGCACTTTTTTTCATGATGACCTAGTTTTGGCCCTGAGAACACCAATAAAACCTCATAAGAAACCAACCATGATGAAGCCCAAATTTGAAGGACCTTACATCATTTATAAGGTATACCCCAATGGTGTGTACTCCCTGATCACCATGGATGGTGATCATTTAACTCATCCCACCAATGACCAATTTCTTAAGAAATAATTTTCATGAGTGACCAGGTCCTACAAGACCCTAAACAGTAATGTACCACATGAAATTAAACTGTATGTTGTCTCACAAGATGTTAAATTGTATCCAGTCCAACATTACCTTAAACTATTATGTCCCACATGACATTAAACTGTATGTCATCCCGCATGACGTTAAACTGTAGATGGTCATGCATGACCTTAAACTGACCAACGTCCTGGATGCTTAACATTCAACTGCACAAAAACTTCAAGAACTATATATGTCTTAATTCCCATCCTCATGGGATACATAGGAATGGTTGGATTCCTCATCTTGAGTATTTCCCCTATACTCCTCTTTGACAATCCCGCCTCGATATAGTTCTCTTGGAGGGCCATGTATGGTGTAGTGTAGGATTCATTGGCCCCACTCATGTTAGGATTATAATAATCACACCATGTTCCCATCCTCGTACTTATATTCACCCATGGCCTTACCGTACTATGATAAACTGCATGGACCGTTCAAAACTACGTGTGTCATGATTCCCATCCTTATGGGATACGTGGGAATTCCTGAACATTTCATCCATAGGCCCAGCCTCAAACATTAGGATCTCCCATTGGATTAGATAACATGGTGTGGTGCCGAATATTGTCCTCATTTACGTCAGGTTCGTCATGACCGCACCATATATCCCTCTTCATGGAGATCTCCACCCTTTCACCATCTTGCTTGAAATTAAATTACATGGTCACATTTAGGCTTCAGACACTCCCTTTACTTGGTACCTTATCATGTTTCACATCCAAAAGGTCCCCCAAACTGTATGGATGATTGGCCTAAGGGCTCTCCTACCATTTCAGGCCAACGCCCTCAAGGACCTAGAAAAAAAAATTGATACAAGTCACATGTTACGAATATAGTCAATGATCAACACTCGTTTGTTGTGTCCTTTTCAGGTCATGTGACATTTATTTTGTGTTTTGTACATGGTCAATATCAATCCTTCATCCTTGTCACCACCAACATATGTCCCAAATATTGGAAGTAGTGGTTCATGATATACCTCTATCCCTCCAAATGTTAGTCTTCCTTGAGTAAGAGTGTCAGTCCAGCTGTCATGACCTTATATGTTGGGGAGAGCTTGGTCCTATTCCTTGTTTCCCACACCGAGAATTTCTCACGTTGTCTTAGGAATTCTGTGATGGACATACCAACAAGAAGGGTCATGTGTCTATTGTCCGAGCTCTATGACCATAATCAAAGATCTAAATCATCCTCATTGCGTGATGTTAAACTGCAAACTGGCTAGGACTTCTTGTCTCTAGTCCCTCACCCCTTTTATGTCCCATGAACCAAGTTCTCACTCAGGATTGTGCACTATGGCCTTGACTCTACATCTTTGTTCATCTATGGGTATTATTTCGAAAACGTATAAATCCCATGGGGACACACCTCCACCATCGTCCTCACCGCAAGACGTTAAAATGTGAACTGGTTGGGAATTCCTATCTTAGATCCCTCATCCTTTTCTACCACTGGCACAAGTTCTCATTTGGGATTATACGGTATGGTATGATGTTGTATCCTCATTTATGTTACGTTAATCACTATGTCGTACACATCCCTCGTTGATATACCTTTCCCCTATTTGTGTCCTCCCTGCATGACATAAAATTGCATAGCATCTTCCAGAACTATGTTTTTCTTGATTCCCATATATATGGGATACGTTGGACCACCCAAACGTTTTATCTTCAGGTCCAACACTGTTTCTAGAAAGCCTCCACATCTCTCGGGGCCCTTGGCCTGAGTCCTTAAGAAGGGAGGGTATTTTGTGTTGTATGGGATTATGTTTTCATTCACATTGGGTTCGTAAAAACCTGGACATGTACCTATTTCCCTTGATAACTCCTCCTTCCCATGTTTTACAGTCATCTCTTTGATTCGGCTTTTCTTCAATTGGGTCCCTCGATGCTTATTTTTTGTTCACCAATGCGGCCACGAGCACTCAGGTTCAAGACCTAGAGTATTAGATTCTACTTAGACATTCTCTTTCCCATTTTCAGGATTCATGTTCCGCTTCATTTGGGATTTTATTATATTCCACGTCCAAAAGGGTCCCTTAATGGTATAGATTCTTGGCCTAATGGATCTCCTAAAATTGCAGGCCAATACCCTCAAGGATATCGAATGAAAATTTGATACAAGTATCACATTGAAAACACAGTTAGCGTTTAATGCTCATTTGTCATTCCCATTTTAGGTAACATGATATGGATGCTATGTCTAAAACACAGTAAAACGATATCCTCTATCATCACACCAACACCCTCAAGCCCTGAATGTCGGTTGTATGATTCACATCCTTTTCCAATCCCTTATGTCTAAGTGGCATTTTGACACTCTTGGTAATGTACATCAATGTGCATTGGCAGATTAGAAGGTAAAAGTCATGGTAAGGCATCGTCTGGGACTCCGCAATGATTTCCCCTTTGCATGTATTCAATGTGTTTCAAAAACATTATATGTCCTCGTTTCCCACATCGAGTGTAGATCATGTGGGCTTAGGGATTCGGTCGAGGTTTTCACCCTCATGGAAGGGTCTCACATCCGTATGGTCTAAGATCTATGATCGTAAACTAAGATATCCTTCCTAGAACCACATATATCATGATTCCCATGCTCATGGGATATTTAGGGACTCAATGATATCTCATCTTAAGGTCCAGGTCAGGTTCTACTAATTACCTCTTCTGTTAAGCCTTGCGGTTTTGACTTTAACTGAATTGTGTGGTGTGGAATATGATTTACATATTCATTCACATTGGGATGCAATAAATGCATTTCTAACTTCCTTTCTAAGGAGCTAGTCCCTCATGCTAGTCGTCCTGCAAGATGTTAGACTACACCCTCAAAACTATGTATTGCTTGATTCCCATCCTCATGGGAAATGCAGTGACACCTAGAAATTCCGTCCATATGTCCATCCCCATGTTTTATGACCTTTTATGGCCCCTATAATTGATGTCTCTTCCCCTAAATTGTGTTTGGTGTAGTGTGGACCTCGAACTCATTCACGTCTGGTATGCTTTATCATGCCATGTGAGTTCACTCTAAAACCTCGTTTCTCTGCTATGTGTCCAAGCCATATGACCTCAAATTGTGATGCCTGATCCCACATGACTTAAAACTATTTCTTATTTATTGAAAGATGTTAAAATAAATTGGTTGGTCATATCATACGACTATAAACAATGACATTATCGTCCTGGATGCACGATGAAAAATAACATTACATTTTGATGTCCTCACTCAATGGGACATCATGTTGGGTATTGGTCATCCACCATAACATTTTTCAATTCCTACATGTAGATTGAAACCTATAGTGACACCTGGATTGTCCATCCTAGGATTATCACTTCATAAAAAACACCCATCCATCATAAATAACAAACATGAGCTATCAAATGTCTCTTATTTTGGTGTGTGGGATAAACCTTCACAACATTATAGTCCCTATCATTGGTATCTAACCACGACACTTCAAAAACTATATATGGATTGATCCCCATCATAATGGGGTATGTAGGAATTCCCATGCACTTGGCCCCAGGCCCATCCCAACTCTCATTTTTAGAGCACATGGCCTGACGTGGTCTTGTGTAATCATTCACTTCTGGTTTTTCAATTACTACACCATGTGTCTCCCACCCCCCTTTCCGTGTACATTCTGAGCTCTAAGAACATTAAAATAATATCCATCAATATTTGTCGTAGGACACTAAACTACGATAAAACTTCTAGTAATATTTATGGCTTTATTACCATCCTCATGGGATATGTAAGAATCATGGACATCCTGTCCGGGGGTCCATCACCCATGAATCTTAAATACTACCCCATTTTTTCGGCACCTTTTATTGAACTCCCATAGAAGCGTGTGTCGTAGGGAGCACCTCTTGGGTTCCCATTCATGTCTGGAATGTCAACAGCCACACTGTGTACCTCCCTTGTATATTCCCATCCTAGTCCAACTTCTACAATCCTAAACTAAGATATCTCTAAGGGAAATATGCATTAGGTTTGACTACTTTTACACCCTTCGAGAACATTATTAAATCAGTTCTCCTCTTAATGGTCCACTCTATGAAATTTTGGTAGGAGTGTGTGACCCTATGACCCTTTTCTTTGGAAAAGGAATTGACTCCCTCTTCCTGATGCGTCTTATTGTTACATTAAAATACATCATGAAAAAGATTATAATGTGGGGAATTTTCACAAGGATATTCCCCTGAACCATGACCAAGCATTAGGAGCCCTTTATTTGGATCCTCATTCAATTCCATGTCTGAAAGGACCCAGTTTATAGCACGGTATCATACCACATTGGATCACCTAAAGTCATGGGACAACGCCCCTAAATACTTCAGAAAACATTTGTGACAGGTCCCGCATTTCGAACATGATCTGAAGTCGACCCTCATTTGGTTGTCCCCATTCATGACTAATGTGAAATAGATGTTGTGTCTCAAACATGGTCAACACCTATCTCTTTTGTCCACTCCACCATCATTGTGATCCATATCTCGGGTTCCATGATTCACATCTTTCCACCCCCTTGTATTCAATTGGAATTCCAGTACACTCAGTTCTACACCTCTGCGCATCTATGTGCGTTAATCAAGAAGGTCAAAAAATTTGGGATGTCACTCACATAGAATTCAATTTTCCTTAATGTGTTCCTCCTTGTACTAGTATATATCTACCACTACTCCTTGTTTTCCCACATCAAGAATGACTCTCGAAAGCTTAGTGGTTTTGACAGGATGTGTACTGGTATAGCTGTACAACACAAGTGTGTTGTCTCACACGAAATTAAACTACACATTTGGAACTATGTACAGATTGAACCCCATACTGATGGGATACATAGTAACACCTGACCACTTTTCCATGGGCCCCACCTTACTTTCACTTTCAGTCTCTCGGCCTAAAACTTCATCCGGGGATACATGGTGTGTTGCAGACTCCTTATGACTTCATTCACATCGGCTTCATCTCTACCTCATCACATACTCCCCTTTTGGGATCTCTCCATTCATTCCCCTTCCTATATAATGATTCTAAAATGCATGAGTCAATATTCCCCATGTTAATTATGAGATGAATCAGCTTCCTCGTCAAAGAGGATTCCCCCAACCAGTATTGGTATCAGACCACATTGTGTTAAAGAACTTCGTTTGGATTGATTCTCATTATTATGGGATACATAGTGATGTCTGGGCCTTTCTCCATGGGCCTAGACCTAGGGAACTTAGTCCTTCTGGCCCCTTGTCCCCAACCTCGGTCCAAGCCAGTATGAACTGAAAACTATGTGAAACTTCTAGGTCATATGATGTTAAGATATTCAAATCATCATCCACAACTGTATGATGTGTTCCAAATTCTCACCAAATATGTCATGTCTAGTAGTAGGTTTAATCTCTGATAAGACAGATGCACCCACTTAGTGTGTTTCCACCAAGGTGGCATAATTTCAAGAGTGTTTGAATCCCTCTGAACAACCCATCACTCCACCCTCCACGATATGTGGGCTCTTTATTTGGACCCTCATCCTCTTGTGGACCCTCTTCCCCTTTGAAATCTAACGGAACACCCTAACAGTATGGTTTCTTGTCCTATGGCTCACCTATTATCCTGGGATAACATTTCAGAAGAACAATGGATAACATTTTGTGTCAGGACCCATGTTTCGAACATGGTTAGTGGTCGGCCCTCATTTGGTGTCCCCTTTCCAAGATAATGCAATATGGATGCATCTTTTGAACATGTTCAATATTTTTCCTTCATTGCCACGCCACCTTAATACTGTTCCAATTTTTGGGTATCTTGATTCACACATTCCACTCCCCTATGTTTGGGTTATTTCAAATTCCCTTGGTATTACCCCGCTCATGCACTAGAGCACATTGTAAAAATGTAACGTAGACTATTATGAGAACTTCATCCTCCAGTCAGGCCTCCCACTTTCTTCTCGGAGGTCCGGATTGGTTGTTCAACCCCTAGATTCCCAAAGCTTGGTTGGCACTCGCATATTCGGATGGAACAACAAGGTCGTCATCCCTTGTTTCTCACACTGGGCCCAAACCACGTGAGCTTAGGGATTGATCGCCAGATGTTTTACGAATGTGACAGACACGCAGTAGGCCAAAAAAAATAATGGAACTCATGGATGCATCCAATATAAGAAATTAAACCATGAACGTATGTTCAAAGAATTATAATCATTAAAAAACCCGAGGACAAGCCCCTCCCATGGATGGGTGGACCCTTTCGATAGAGCGTTCCAGCTCCACCACTCTTTGGCTTGTGGCATCCATGATCTATTTTCACCTGTTTACTTTCAACTCCTACTTGGAAGCAATGGGGTTTAATTCATTGGCCACCAACTAGGACCGCTCCTCGTCCTCTTGGATGGTGGCCATCTCCACGGAATCTTTCTTTATTCGTTCTTTGGCCTCTGCCAGTTGGGACTTCATATGCGACACAAGATCTGATTGTGCATTGAGGAATGTTGAGTGCTCGTTCGCTCATACTCGCAACTGTGGAACCTCCCCTTCGGCCTACTGAATCCTCTTGATGTTCACCGATTTCCTCCACTACTCACCTACACTGAGGTTACGATCATGCTCCTGAATCTTCTCTGCCATGAAGTCCTGAATGAGAATATGGGGATGTTGGGAATCTACACCCACATCACATAGGTTGCACATTTGAGAATAAACCCTCTCCATCTATAATATCCATTTCACTTTAGAAGTCTCCTTGATGAAGGAATTTATCTGATTCCATGACCGACTATGAGGGATCTTGTTGTCTTCTTCATCAGAGGTCGTCTCATCTCAACCTATGGGATTGGTAGGTTCATTTGCGGGGAACACCTCTAGGAAAGCATCAGTAGGATATATATCTAGTGTCTGATTGGGTAAGTCAAGACCCATGTTTTCTGTTTGATCCTCGACGTGGGATCCCACCACAATGATCTCAGGATCTGTCCTACTAATGGTACCACCAGTGATCAGAAGCGTTGCAACTTGGTCGGTTTGGATGCCCTCTTCCATGACCCTTAGTGTTACCCCATGAAAGGCAACACCAGGATATTCATCCAACCACTCCAAGGTAGCCCATGACATTTGAATAACTATGCATACAAGAGGCACAAAAGAATCAGTTAATCTGATCGATGGACGGTTGTTACGTATTCTGTGAAGGATACTCACAGAGATCAAACAATCAGTCTTTTTCCTGAGATGTTGTTGTCATAACCCTAAGGAGTGGCCCTCCAAATATTGTTGGGAAGTTCAAAGGTCCTGAGAGGACCACCCTGTGAGTCGCGATATGTCCCATCATGATAATCGTCATATCCACGGGCGCAGATCCCGATGTTCCCATAGTTGAATCTACTATTGGGCAGGAGCGGGTTCTTAATTTGAGTCCATCCTACATAGTTGAAATGATAGTTGAAAAGTACTAAACACCCCGTGTGGATACTCTAGGGGTGTGGTTAGTATTTTACCTCCATGACCTCCATGAATTCTTCCATCTTCGAGTTTGAATCACTGACCTCACCTTTTTCCAAAGGGATCCCTTCATCGGCTTCCTCCCCCCACGAGGACTCATCTGATTCTTCCAGTAGAGGGAAGTGTTCACTCAATATAGTATATTACTATTTCAGAGGCGTCATTTGATCCAGAAACACATTTACCAGATCCTTCATTCGATGCATAGCACCCCTAGAGTGCACAAAGTACTTCAACTCAGCTAGGTATTGCTCCCCATATGCTTGGGATGATGCAAAGCTGGCCCTAAAAAGGCTTATCCCTAGAAAATCCATCCCGAGACGGTTCAGGTGTTTCCATATCAAAGATGGGTGGAGGAATTTCTTGTTGACATCCCAGATGTCTTAATCCTATAGGAAGATAACATTCTCTCACATGTCTATATGGCACAGCCGCTTCCCCAGAGCTCTAGTGGATATCCTGCAGAACCCCTTAGGAAACCTCCCCTATGGATAAATCTGTCCCTCTTGGTCCACTGGATCCACTACTGCTACCTCCCTTTGGACCGATGTAGGTATTTCCGCTATTGTTGCCCCGCCACAATGATATGTCCTTGTTGTAGGTTCCGGGCACAGCAGAAGCATGTCTGTGGGTGTACCCAATATTAATTTTTGTTGTTAATGAAATTTAATCTGAGAGCTGTTATGATAATTAAATACTGGATATTTAGAATAGAATAAATAATGAATGAAAATAAGGTAGTACCGGAACCATAGATACAATCATCATATGTTGGTTATAATTAATTTAATGAAAATATTAGAATTACCTTCATGAAATCCCCTCTCTATTGATGTTTTTATTCATGCTATGATGTGATCTATTGTTGCTTCATAGAATCCAATTGTAGGATTCCTCTATCGGTGATCCACATGTTCCCCACGTATCTTTATATATCGCTAAAATGATCTCTGGGTGCTAGCGCAGAAGAACCTTCCCTTGTGATGTCCGCCTATGATCGCCTTGATCTGTTGGAGAAGGATCTCTCCCTCATTTCTTGAGTGCGTTCATTGAAAAAAAATAATTCTCCCTTGGCTTGAGATATTTCTCTAGATCCATTTCACACAACCCCACAATATGGCTAGGATAATGAGAATTATGTAATTTGGATTTTAAGTACATAGAATAATAAAATGAATAAATTACCCGAATGCATTTAATCGTTGCATTTAATTCTTAGTATGACCCCATGTCAAATAATAACAGTTGAATATTATTATTACATGACATGCACCAAATAAATAATACCAAATATTATATAATTAAATAAATAATATTATTTCTCAGAAATTGTCAGAAAAATTACACTACGTGTATATTAAT
Source organism: Viscum album (assembly GCA_963277665.1). Classification (NCBI taxonomy): domain Eukaryota; kingdom Viridiplantae; phylum Streptophyta; class Magnoliopsida; order Santalales; family Viscaceae; genus Viscum; species Viscum album. The sequence continues at coordinate 1,034,082,716 of OY728150.1, forward strand.
ATACACAGTGTGTACTTTTTTCCATTTTCATAATATCCTCCACCACATTTATTAGAACTTGAATAGTTTCTATTTATTTCAAAAACAAATATAACTGCATTACTCACAAATAAATATATTATTTCACCCACAATATATTCTCTTTAAAAACTAGAGTCAAAATTAATGTGATCAGCCATCCTTGAATAATTATTAAACCACAGTCGGTAATAATCTTAATTCAACTTGATAAATTCATATATAACTGAGATACTTGGATATACTTAGTGTGTGACCCTCTAGGCCTATTTCTCATTAGAATTAGGGGATTCCTACAAAAAGTCCAAGTTTAGTGTCTAGCAACACACCAAGGCACCCATAGAGAAATAATTTAACACCACAATGATGTGTCACCTCCTATAAATGCTTATCATGTAATGTAATCCCTTTGTCTCGATATCTTGAATCAAGTGGGTTGCATGCTGGTACCATCAACCCATGTGTTTGATTGTTCTTTCTTTGGATTCTCAGAATTGAACTTGCCCATTCCTCACCATGGGTATTGATTTATTTAGACTATATCAATTCCGTCAATGGGACAGAAATATCTACTTCCATTATGGAACAGAAGGGGCAAATCGTTTCTTGCTTTGTTTATTAAAGCAGTATTACTCGTGACACACCCAACTTATCCTACCCCACTAAAAAAAGTGTGTTGTCACATTTTTAGTCAATACATCTATGTGTGCGAGTTTTAATACCCATTAATAATAATCTAAAATTCCAAGGACCAATACACACGTCTGCAGATATAAACTTACAAAGACACTATTAAATATAAATTTTCTACTAGCGGGTCTCGTTCTCATAATACCCTCCTTGATATTACCAAGGGCACACGCCATGAAATGGTGCCTCAATTTTTTATGAGGCCACACCTCTAATGGCATGCTTTATTTTTGTCCCTCAAATAACATCATCCAGATCTAGAACATATATTCAAGAACAATTTTTTGGCACTTTCGGGTTCTTATCATAGTGGCTATCCGCTATAACCCTTTATTGAAATAATTATCCTTAAGAAATTATCACATACATTGTCATGATGAATAAGAATCAATATGTGATAAGGTATTTATTAATGAATAAAGTAAAAATTAGTTAGTTCTAGGCCACCAAATCTAACAGACCCCCACTTAGACTAGAGAAAACTATTAACAACCTTTAACCTGCTAGCTCTCATATAATATTCATGCTTCTGCTGAGAAGCACATTTATTCATGGGGTCTGTCACATTCTCCTCTGCAGACACTCTGCTCTCTACAACATCACCAAATTGATATAAATCTCTCAAGAGGTGATACTTTCGGAGTATGTGCTTTTTCCATTGATCTGACCTTGGTTCTTTTGAATGAGCCACTGTTGTAGTATTATCATAGTATAACGAGATAGGATTTTTACTACTAGGCACCACATCAAGATCTTGGGAAACATTCAGAATCTATATATCCTACTTGGATACATAAGAAGTCTCTGTATATTTTAACTTCAATATAGAATCGGAAAAAACTAGTTTCTTGGAACTCTTTTAGATCATAGCTCCACCATTGAGATAGAAAACATATACAAATTGTGACTTTAGATCATTCTATTTTGTCTAAGAACCACCATCAACATACCCTCTTATGAAAATATCCTCATCTCCTGCATACACTCGGAATATATCCTAAGTTCTTCTTAGATACTTAAGGATAGTCTTAACAGTAGTCCAATGTTGTTCTCCTAGATATTCATGATATCTTCCTACCATGCTCAGTGCATAGGCAACATCAAGCCTATTACGTAACATGACATACATGATGGATCCTATAGCCAAAGTGCATGTGATCTTACTCATTCTATATTTCTCTTGTTGTTTCTAAGGACACATTTTCTTAAAACGATATAGGCCATGTGATAGTGGAATCAATCCCCTCTTGGACTGATCAATAATAAATCTCTTATTATCTGGTCAATGTATGTACCCTAACATAGCCCTAGCAGCCTCTTGGATGTATCATGAATGATCATGATCCCTAGAATGTAGGTTACTTCACCCAAGTCTTTCATGGAGAAACACTTTTTCAACCAGTCCTTAACTGACTGTAAGACTGGTACATCATTTCGTATAAGTAATATGTCATCAACATATACTACTAGGATAACGAACCCAATCCCATTAAACCTCTTATAAACACATGGATCACATTCATCCTTAATGAATCCAAAATTCATTATGGATTCATAAAATCGAATGTTTCATGACCTGGATGCTTGCTTTAATCCAGAAATGGATTTCTACAACTTGAAAACCCGTTTGGCTTAACCTGGTGTCACAAACCCTTCCGGTTTGGTCATATAGACATCTGCCTGAGGGTTCCCATTAAGGAATGTTGTTTTCACATCCAGCTTCCCATTCTTGTAGTCATGGTAAGCTGCTATGTCAAGTGTGATTCTTATGGATTTAAACATGTAAACTAGCGAGAAGGTTACATCATAGTCAATTCATTGATGATGTCTGAAACCTTTTGGCACTATCCTTTATTTATAGGTTCTGACATGACCTTCCATGTCTAGTTTTCTTCTGAATACCCATTTGTATCCAATAGTCTTTACATCAACTGGCCCATCTACCGGAACCTATACTTGGTTTTGATACATGGAATCTATCTCAGAATTCAATGCTTCTATACATCATGTAGCTTCTGATCTGTCTACTTAATCCTTGTAGGAGAGAGGTTTATCATTTTCCAACAATAATCATTCACAATTTTCAATGACTAGGAATCCAAATCTCTCTGGTTCCCTTACATATCTTGAGTTCCTACACATTACTTGTGTTTTTGGAACCTCTTCCATAGGGACCTATGGCACATGTTTCTATACCAAATTATGTGTATCTTGAGCATCAACTTTTCCAAAATCTATATTTCTCCCACAATCATTTTTTTGGATGTGCTCCCTCTCAAGAAAGACGGTTGGTCTGGCGACATTCACTTTCTTGTCTGAAGGGTTATATAGGTAATATCCTTTCGTTTCCTTGGGATATCCTACAAAGATACACCTTGTTCCCCAGTGTGCTAGTTTGTTGCCTTATAAGGCCTTAAAAATGCCTCTCATGCCCATACATGGTTTTGGGACAAAATGGGTTTCTTTTCATTCCATAACTCATAGTGAATTCCATTTTCCACCTTTGTTTGTACTTATTTCAATGTGTATGATACAGTTTGTAATGGATATCCCCAAAAAGATAATGGAAGATTGTCATGACTCATCATCATCCTCACCATGACCAGCAAGGTGCAGTTCTTCCTTTCACTAACACCATTGCACTGTGGTGTATAAGGAGGATTGATCTGAGATAGAATCCCAGACTCCCATAGAAGATCAATGAAATATTTGTTCAGATATTATCCACCTCGATCTGATCGAAACATCTTTATCTTCATACCAAACTAATTCTCTACTTCATTCATGAATTCCTTAAATTTCTCTAAGGCTTATACCTTAAACCTTATTAAGTAGAAATATCCATATCTACACAAATCATTAGTAAATGTAATAAAGTAAGAATATTCACCTCTATATTCTACTAGGAATGGTCCATAGAAATCTTTGTGAACCAATCCTATAAGCTTTATGGCCCTTTCACCATGTCCAACAAAAGGTGGCATGGTCATTTTACCTTTTAAACAAGCATGAAATCTATCAAGTGCTTTTAGCTCAGTATATTCTAAATAGACCTCTTGGTAGAGCCTTGTCATGCGCTTCTCATTTACATGATCGGGATGGTGATGCCACAACTATGTGATGTATGAGTCATGTGAGTTTATTACGTTATCAATTACCAAAACATGGTTTTCATAATTTAATATATATACAAACCATTATTTAAATGTTCCATGCCATAAAATACATTTTTCTTATAAAAGAAGCAACCCTTTTTTCCAAACGTGAAAATAAATCCATCCCTATCCAAACATGATACATAAATTACATTTTTGGTAACCCTAGGCACATAATAATAGTTATGTAAAACCAAAATCATCACAGTGGTCAACGAGAGGTGGTAATCGCTAATAGAAAATGCAGCCAGCCTCACGCCATCGACAGCTCGATGATCCAGCTGTCCTCTAGAAATCTTTCTAAATCTACTTGGTTCTTGCATATGAAAATTAATGTAATCCATACAAGATGTATCTAATACCCACTATGTAGAAATAGAAAGATTACACTCTTTAACGGATGCTCCTTTAGCATCCCCACACTTCTGGGTGTAGTTCCTCTTCAAGTGTCCTTTCATTCCACATGAAAAACATAATGCCTCCCGTTCCTTGCCTGACCTCTGGATATTTTCTTTCATGGAGGGATAATTCTTTGGGGCTTCAAACCATTTATATGTCATGGGCCCCTTTGCCTTTTCCTTCCTTTTCTTATTCACCATAAGTACGGAGGGTTTTTCATGCCCCTTGTGCTTTTCTACCTGGATAACTAAGGTCAGAAGTTTTGGTAGACTCTTTTCATTGTTTCTCATGTTATAGTTGATAATAAAGCAAGAGAATGTCTTGGGAAGTGATTATAGGATGAGATCTGTACGGAACTCATCTTGGAACATAATCCCTATGATGTCTAGGCATTCAATGTAGCCAATAAGAATTACTAAAAGAGGCCCAGATGACATAGACTCTCCATGATTAGTTTTAAACAAAGCAATGGATATCTCATATATCTCTTATCATGCCTTATCTAAGTATAAATCCTTAAGGTGATACATAAATCTCTATGCGTCCATGTTTTCATGTTGCTTCAAGGGGTCATTAGACATAGAAAATAGCATGAAACATTAGACATTTGGGGAATCATCCATATGTTTCATATAGAGAGATAGTTCCTCATCACTAGAATCTTTTCTAGGAACAACTAGAACAGTCTCTTCTAGCATATACAATTTCCTCTCGTGGTGAAGGATGATGTGTAAACGCCTTTGCCATTCCTAAAATTGGTGTCGGTGAGAAGAGTTTCCTTCTCATATATGGTTCACAATGATATGTTTGAAGTATTTTTGTCTTGTTGTTTCTACAAATTATGATGAGAAAATTTTTCTTACTTTATTATTATAAAAACTGAGACAAATAAATTAATTAACACTTATTTGTCTCCCACTATTTTATCGAAATCCAATAGCCCTCATTATTGACTTCAGAATATTCTATTGCCTGAATATTCTAGGGGCATGGATCCATATTTGCATTCACATTACCCCAAAAAGGGTTTCCTATGAAACATGAGGTGTTTTAGATAGGAATTCCAAATGCCAACTACATTAACTCGCAACTCCTTGATCTGCTGAGTAGACACCCAAATCCAAAAACCCTTTTATATTGGATTTCCTCAACCTTTTCCTCTTGGTCACACCAAGTCCTACTGTGGTAGTCAACCCTTGATGTGAACCCATTCATGTCTACCCACAACCATGAATTAGAATTCCCCGATAATTGAAAGCACCCCAACTAGGGTTGGTCAAACACTTTGAACTATGGTTCGATTCAAACCATGATTATGGAAGGAAATTTTGACTTAATATTTCCTTGATGGATTTTATCCTTATATGTATATTTTCATTTTATTGTCTTTGATTACATGATTTTTAATATTATGTGGGATATACTTAAGTGATTAACAGTGTCTAAGATAATATTAAAACAAAATAATGTCTTATTTTAGTTCCATATTGCATGCTTGTTTAATTCATTATTTGTGTGATCATGAAAACACAACCATAATAAATAAACCACAAAACTGAAAAAAAAAATTGTATGATCATGATATTGTTCTATTGGTTAGAATATCTTGATGTTGATAAAGTATCCCAAGACCTAGGGGAGGAACACCCTGATCCTTTTGCGTTCATGTTTAGAGATTTCCAATTATCCACCTTTGTATCTCTTGGGATTAGTTTCACCTTGGATCCTAACATGAGCCACCTCCACTATCATGGAAGCTCCATCGATTACATATTCTTTTACCTCACATGTAGGTGAGGTGTAAAATGAGTTTTAAAATAAAAGAAAACTTGGCCATGTAGGCCCTACATATTAATGAGGATAAGGCTCACACGCCAACAAATTTAATTTAAATAAATAAATAAAAAGAAACCAATCACATACAAAGGTCTTTGTACAGTACCACAAAATCAGTTTTTCTCGGCAACAACCATTATCAGCACTAACAAAAAATCACTCATAAAGGGGGGACCTTTATCTGCGCTAAAAAAATCACTGATAAAGGGACCCCCTTTATCAGGGCTTTTTTTAGTAGCCCTGATAAAGGGGCGACTTTAAAAAAAATTAAAAATAATATATTATTATATAAATATATAAATATATAAATATATAAATATAGTTAGATTTATATAAATATAATATATAATTTTTAATTATATTTTAGATAAGTATAAATTTACATTTACACTTAATATACTTAATATGTAAGATATTTAGTGAAAATGGCATATAAAAAATTAAAAAATAGTTTTAATTAATAATTTTCTATTTATTATGGAGTAATAGTCATTTAATAACAATTTTAAGACTAAAAAAATTAATAAAAATTAAATAAAGATCCAAAATATGTTGAAAACGCAACTCGAACTTCAAACGGGCATATCTTTAGATCTGGGTGTATGTTTGAGCTCTACCACATATCAAATCAAATCTTGCGATGATCTCTACACCCTTGTGACCCGAGGGGACCCTAGTCAAGGTTGTTTCGAGGCCAAAAATTGCCCAGAAGGCCTCCAAAACGGAGTTTTTAGTTGAGGTACCTCGATTTTTTAACATTTTGTGGATTTTTCAGCCTCGTTTAAGGGGGTATTATTGGATTTTTTCGGTGGGGACTGAATTTATTCTAAGTTATTACATTCATATTGATATTATGACTTTGAAATTTTATTGTTTTTTAAAATGAACTGCTACTTATAATCAAATATATAACTATATGTACATATTTTTTATATATTCACACCTAAAAATTTAATTTTTTAAATAAATAATTAAACATATTTACATATAAAATATATTAGCTTTATCTAAATAATAACTAATATCCATTTTATTTAAAAAGACAATATATGAATATTTATATAACTATATATTAATATAACTATATATATTAATATAACTATATATATATTAATATGATTATATATATTAATATAACTATAAATATATATATTAATATAACTATAAATATATATATTAATATAAATATATATTACTATACGAATAAATATGACTAAATATATATATAAATAAATAGATATACCATAAATAAGAGAACAAATCAATATAGGGGAGTGGCAAAGGCTTCAGGCGCGCAGGGGGGAGGTCTCGAGATCAACTCTGGGTGGAGGTAGGGGCGTGCGTGCAAGGGTGATTTAGAGGGTCTAGTGCTGCTAAAGGGTGGAGGCGGTGCGTGAAGGCGATGGAGATGCGGGAAAGTGCTGATAAAGGGGGGTTCAAGCGTTGTAAACCCCCACCCCCCGATATTGGCAGTATATTTTTAATTTTTTTAAATATTTTCTAGTTTTATCACCGCTAAAAAGAATGCGCTGATAAAGGACCCTTTTATCCGTTCTTTTTTGGCACTAATAAAAGGCCCCTTTTATCAGCGCTTTTTTTTAGTGCAGACAAAAGGGGTCTTTATCAGCGCTTTTTGGAGCACTGATAAAGGGGACCCCCCATCTTCATTGGCTTTAACAACACTTTTCTGGTGCTGTTAAAGGCCATTTTTAGTACTGATAAAGGGGGTATTTGTAGTAGTGGTCTATCCCATGATCATAAATACATGAAAAAATATTTACACATAAATAAAACTGGAAATCAATTCTTTAATCATTCTCTTTTAAGATAAATCACACTTGAATAAATTAATTATCTTTAATTAATCAATCCTTTTATCTAAAACCCTTTTCTGAATTTCCTTGAAATTCGCATCCATCATAATTTTAAACAAATAAATTCATGTAAAATTATATTTGTACGTAACATTTACCATGGAGGAAACCCGATGAATTAGCGTTCATAACTACCCAATGAGTAGAAATGAACATTACGCATATGTTAAATTAAAAACATATATATAAAACACCTATCACGTGTTGTGCCTTGGATTTACACCTGCACTATGGTAAACATCATAGGGGTTTGTATAATTTAAAAATAATTTTTAATAAATCTGTGTAAATTGAATGAGTACACGACGTGTATTTCCGACTACACGGAGTGTAATTTTTGTTCACCATCCATCTGAAGTACATGCTTGGGGACATGTTGTGTCGATCTAATTTTGAAATCTTCGGAGTACATGGAGTGTTCAGTGTGACACACGTCGTGTAGTATCTTCATAGCATGGTTTCAAACCTGGGAAGCCTTGTATGGGGTACGGGGTCCAATATTTACCTGAAGGGACTACACACTGTGTTCAGTGGACCACATATTGTGTAATCCACAAACCATGTGCCGCCTATTCCTGGTCAACACAGAGAGTCTTAATGACTTAGATAGGATCCAATGACACGACCTGGTATGGCAGACCGTCGCAGTGCATGGAACCTATAATACACGACGTGTACTTCCAAATACACGCTGTGTATTCTGGTGTTGTATAGCCAGGACGATTTGGAACCTCTGGATGAGATCCTCTAATTTTTTTAACAAAAATTTAATGAATTTTTTTTCTTTAAGGTGAATGAGAAACAAAAGATAAGGAATAGACATTGATATTCATATTTAAATAATAATTAACTTGAATTGAAATATCTAAATTATTATATGCATAAATCACCAACAAAAAGCTAAATGATTATCATCAACGATATGACTGCTCTGATACCACATGTAGGTTCTGGGTGCAGCAGAAGCATGTTGGTGGGTGTACCCAACTTTAATTTTTTCATTTAACGATGTTTAATCTGAGATATGTCATGATAATAACACGCCAGATCATTGGAATAAAATGAAAAACAAAAAAAAATAAGGGAGTCCCAGAACCATTGAGATGATCATCATATGTTGGTTATAATTAATTTCATTAAAAGAGAAGAATTAACTTGATGGAATTATCTATTCGTTGAGATTTTCGATCATGATCTGATGTGATCCGTCGTTGTGTCAGGGAATCCAAGTGTAGGATTCCTCTATTGGTTATCCACATGTTCTCCATGTATATTTGGATGTCGTCGAAGGGATGTCTGGGTGATAGCACAGATGAGCCTCCACTTTTGATGTTCGCCTTGGATCACCTTGATCTGGTGGAAGAGGATATCTCTCTCGTAGCTTGAGAGCATTCTCAGAAGAAAATAATTATCTATTAGCTTGGGAAATTTTCCAGATCCATTGTGCACAACCCCACAAAATTTTCTAGGATAATGACAATTATATAATTGGGATTTTAATTACTTAGAATAATAAAATGATTTAATTACCCGAAAGAATATATTACATTTATATAATTAATAGTAAGACCCAACGTCGAATAATAACAGTTGACTATTATTATTACTTGACATGCACCCAGTGAATTACACCTAATATTGTTTAATTTAATTAATAATATTATATATCACAAATTCTATGAAAAAATTCATGGGTTATATATTAATATACATAGCGTGTACTTTTTTTCATTTTCTTTATTTCCTCTACCACATTTATTAGACCTTGAATAATGGCTATTTATTTCTCAAATTAATATCACTTCATTACTCACTAATAAATATGTTATTTCTCCCACAATATATGTTCTTTATTAACTAGTGTCAAAATAAATGTGATGAGGCATCCTTGATTAATTATTAAACTACATATGGGAATAATCATTATTCAACTTGTTAAATTAATATTTAACTGAGATACAAGGATACACTTATTTTGTGACCCACTACTCCTCTTTCTCAGTGGCATTAGGTAGAGCCTGCCTAAATTCCAAGGATAACACATAAAAACAATACAAGGCACCCATAGATAATGAAGTTAATGCCACAATGATGTGTCACCTCCAATGAATACTTACCGTGTAATGTAATCCCTTTGTCTCGATGTCTCGAATCAAGCAGGTTGCATGCTAGTGACATCAACCCATGTGTTTGATTATTATTTCATTGACTTCCTAGAATTGAACTTCACCATTCCTCACCATGGCCATGAATTTATTTAGGCTATATCATTTCCATAAATGGGCCTGAAATTTCTACATCTATTATGAAGTATAAGGGAAAAATCCTTTCTCGCATTATCTATTAATAGAGTATTAATCGTGACGCAGCCAACATTTCTTACCTCACTGTGAACTGTGTGTCATCATAGTTTTCATCAATACCTCTAAGTTTATGAGTTGTAATACCCATTAATAATAATCTTAAAGACCAAGGACAAATACACATGCCCGTAGATAGGAACATCTAATGACACTATGAAATGTGGATTTCTTACTGGTGGGTCTCGTTCTCATAATATCCTCTTAGATATTACCAAGGGCTCACACCATGAGAAGGTGCCTCAATGTTTTATGAGTCCTCTCACCAAATGGCCAGTATTATTTTTGTCCCTCAAAGAACATCATTCGGCCATAGAACATATATTCGTGAACAATGTTATGGAACTCCCTGGTTCCCATCATCACAGGGATTCAGTATGACCTTTTAATGAAACAGTAATACATATGAAATTTTCACATGCATTATCATGCAGAAGAATAATAAATATGTGATATGGTTTTTATTAAGGAATAATGTACAATTTAGTTGGTTCTAGTCCACCAACTCCATCAATTTCCTCCTTTTGGACCCAACCTAGGGGTTGGGGAGGCACTCCGTCACCAGAATGGATGGTTTGTTGCCTCAACATCTCCCCCGGGTAGGCCTCCTTGAAGATCTTGGTGTACTCCTTCACCACCCTAAAGATGAATGTGGGAGGAGGCATCTCATTAGGCATATTCCCATCCTCTGGTGTGAACATGAGCCACATCGGCCTCATCACACACGGGTGATCCCCATGATGCACCCCCAAGTAGAGTAACGGAGTTAGTGGATGCATAAATCGAAAATGCCTCACAATACAGTGTGCGGTGTAGGTCTCACATAGTGATTTGTGCTAAACCGGTACCACCAGGACTACACCCCGAAAGTTTAGAAGGTAGGACCAATGGTCTTCTGTTCCCTGGCCTTCCTCAGTGAACACACCTGTTGGAAACAACAATGGGTGGATTTTGAACTCATTCGGCTTCCAGAAATGGTTCAACACCAACTACGGAGTCATATTAGATGGAAAGATCCCCCCCACATTTGGAATGGTTGAGGAAAAATTTGATCTTGTAGGGGAGATGGGGTTTGGATTCTCATAGATACCACTATTATGTGTCACTATCCACCCACATAGTTGGTGAAACTGCCCGCATATCCTCTATGGCTTCTTCCCCTTACTGATATTCCATATCATCTTATACAATGTAGTGAGCATCGGGACCCTGAGGACGACCCATCCCCATATCTTCTACATGGATGCCATAATGAAAGTGTTTAGTTTGACAACCATGTTCGTTTCCTTCACTGGTAGGATCCAACCACAGATAAACATCGTGATGTATGTAGCTAACCTAACCATTGATTTCTGCTCTTTACTAACACATAATCCCTAGGTTTTCTACTAGCAGTCCTCTAAGATATGCAAGTATGATTTCTCCTTACCCCATTGAACCCCCTTGGGGTTGGTCCAAGGCCTCATAGGGAACTTCTCATCTTCTAGAAAATTTTGGAACTGGTTGAACAACCGTTTGAAGTGGGCATCCCTCACCGACTATTTTTCATCCCCCAGCACCAGGTCCATCTATGCCCTTAAAAATGGAGGAATTTTCTTCGGGTCCTACCATGAGTTCACAATTCGGAGGAACTCATCACACATTTCCACCATTATTGGGCCACGTTGAGATCTGGTGTCGGTCCCAAGGGCTGATGTCGACCTCTCCATGGTGCAAATGAAACGTGTTGGTCCTTGATGAACATATACTTACCAGCTCTGGTATCGACTTCTTCGGCTGGTAGATATAGAATTTAGAGGCCCATTCTGCCTTTTACAGGCCCACTCACCTCAGCTCTGCCCCAAAATCCTCGAACGAGACACATACATAGTTGGTCCAGGCCCAATAATCCGTGAAATTTCTACCCTAGCCCATATCCCACTCGTCGGTCCACCCCTTCTCCAAGTTCCCCAGTTCCACCTTCATGATGGTGTGGTATAATGGGGGAGATTCCATTAGCTATAGATCCTTCCCATAAACAATATTTACATAGTTTTATAGGCAATCAGTGTTAATAGTTTGGTTTCCTCCCATGTATGGCCACTAACCACCCTGAACCACTGATGCTGGCATGGCGCACTCTAGAACTGGTAAGCTGGATTATCCATTCTCACTTCGAGAATGAAGACATCATCCCTCAGACAAAAACCATATCGGGTAGCCCTTTATAGAGTGGGTAGTTCTTCTATATCATTTATAGTAGTTCTACCAAAGAATCATGGTCCAAAAGGATTCAAATGAATTCATCGATACTTAAGTTGTTCACCATTATTCCTTATGGGCAGCATCTGCAAGGACCTCCTGGTTGCTTCCTGATAAGCCATTTAGTCTTTATGTTATTGAAAATATTTTTCTTGGATTGTGGAGCTCGATCGCGAAGCTCAAATAGTGATGCTTGATTGCAGAGATGGTTCGTGAAGTCCTGCCATAGACTTCACAACCACCAGCCACAGAGCACACTTTTTCAAAGTCAAAGTAATTGTTGTGCACCGTGAAAAAGAATTCTCAATTCATATAGAGCAATCGTGGGGTGCGCAGAACATCAGGAATTGAGTTCACTGACACTACAACACAGAGATGAGAAAGGAAAAAAGTGAGGTCAGCTTCCCCTATTTATATGTGATGACCGCTTGTGCTTTTCAACGCGTCCATCCACAGTGAGCTTCAGGGTAGTCTCAACCCATGGGTTACCTCTCTCTCTCTCTCTCTCTCGCGACCCTCCTGCATGAGCCATATTTTTGATTGACCAAAGATTCTTGGTGATTGACCCTTATACTTAGACCTTTGTTTCCTCCCTGGCTCCAAGTATAAGGGGGGGGGGGATTTGATGGAGCCAAAATATGTGGATACGAATATCATACACAAAGATAAAACCACCTCCATTAGGGCTTCCTCGCAATGACTATTCATAGATCCCCACAACACCACGAACGGTGAAAATCCCCCTTCTTTGAGGGTGACGCGGAGCAAAGAGGTGGCAGGAACTACAATACGAACGATGTTTGAAAAGCCTCCGCGAAGCAAAGAGTGGGAGACTCTGTGATCCCATAGACATTTGTGAAACCTACGCGAAGCAAAGGGGTAGGAGGATCCACAATCTGAATGAATTTTGTGCACCGCCGAGAAGCAAAGCGGTGGGAGGCTCTATGATCGCAAAGATTTCTGTGAAGCCTCTTTGATGAAAAGAGGCGGGAGGCTCTTAGGTTATCTCAAAGTGTCATGTGCCTTTGTGTCACATACTCCCTGCTTCGATCCACCTCATGCCTATAAATACAAGTCCCCCCTCGAGCAGAAAGTATTAATCCACCAACCATTCAACTTCTTAGCCCTCATATTGAAAATAATTTTCTACTCTACAAAAAATGATCTCATTGAGGTACTTTAGCATCATGAAGTGCTTTCCTTTGGCTTAAACATAGCCCCTCTTCAAGAAGGGAATCTCTTGGCAAAGCCCACATTCCTTTGAAAAGTAAGGAGATCCCTATGGGGACTCAGGTATTTGAATATCACTCATGCTTTGTGAAGTACCTTCCATGCACATGTGAACCACATGCTAAGGCATGGTCACTGTGCTTTTCTAGGCACACTGCTTCATGTTATTATTCCTGAAATGGACACTTGCTTTACACATCCCTACTCTGTGAGAGTCTTTCCACTTCATGGATCACTCTCTATGTGTACTTATTCCCTAATCCTTTGTTAATCCACCCGACTCCATGATGCTTACACCTTCGCAAAGCCTCTTCACTACATGGAGCACCGGAGCTTCAAGAGGCCTCTTCATGTGAATGTCATTTCTCCACAAACCCTTTTCCCATACAACCCCCAGGTCAATACGAAGTGATTTCAAAGTCCCTTGGGCAGTGCTTTACATTTTGTTTCTTAGCCTTATGATTTTTCACACAGAGACGCTAACAACCATTGCTTCTTCCCATGGTCATGCTAACATGGACCCCTCAATGGATCAATCAATGAAACCACCTCGCCACATCATTTTATGACGTCTTTCATTCCCCAAGGGTGGGTGTGTATCATTTATGTAAGTGAGGGGGGTGTGTAGTTATCACGCATCGTCCGAGCAGTAGGACATTAAACATCCAACCACCAACATCCATAGCACATGTCCTTAAGCAATGGCATCGCCCCATTCATCACACGTGGGGTTCCCCACATCAGACATTCTATATGTCTGCTCATCTCCACGGGAGTGAGATCTTCCTCAAATGGAATGAGATCCTCTTTTTGGGAGCGGCGTCTGTCCGTGGGGAAGGGAAACCATCTTGGTGTAAGCTACTAGCCTTTCCTACAGGAGGTAGTACCTTTACTCCTCCACACTTCTTCGGTGCCAAATACTAATAGGTGACAGGGTCATCGGGATCCTCAAAACCCTCTCCCTATAGGATTTGTCTCCTTTGGGCCTCTATACTAGAGTACGTCCCAATCTCAATCTCTCTCATCTTTTAACCATGCATAATCCCATATTTCTCCTTAGGCTGTTAACCACACATAATCCCATATTTCCTCTTTGGGGCACTAACCATGTGTAATCCCCACTCCACTTCCCATGGATTCACATTTTGCGATGTCATCATCGGGTCTTTTCTACCTCTGGTTTCTCACACTAAGCATGACTCACGTGGGCTAAGAGTAAGCACCGACTATGGAATCCTCCCATTCCAAACTATGTGGACATTGATCTTTGCTATGTCAGGGTACGTAAGAAGTCACCCTGAGGTTCATTCCCAAAACATACTAGTCCCAACCCATTCATGTCATTTCACCAGACTATTCTAAACTTCTTGAAATTTGATCCTAGCCAAGGCAAACTACATAGGAAGACTCCCTAAGGTTCAAGCCAAACGCCTACTTGACCCGACCCCCTTCCCATCAATTCACCTTTACCCCGCATGACATTAAACTATATCCTCCATTTTGAACTATGTGTAATTTGATCCTTTCTAAGGCATGGTATGTAGGAATCCTCTATGAGGTTGTAGACCAACACCCATCAGTCCCGGAAACTTCACGTCAGTCCATCCTCATCCCACATGACGTTAAACTATATTCCCCATTTTTCTCCAGCATGATGTTAAATTGTATGCTTTCGAACAACATGTTTTTGATATATGTCTCCAATGTAGGGTATGTAGGAATCCTTTTTGATTTTCAAACACAATATGTGGTAAGTCATTGTACCCAAATCAGCGGTAAGTCGTTATACCCTATTTAGCAATAAGTCGTTGTTCCCCATCCAATGGTAAGCTATTGTGAATCCCAACCACTGGTAATCAATTGTGAATCCTAACCAATGGTAATCCAATATCATCCCCACATAACGATAATCTATTGTAATATGAACTACATTGACTTTGATTTCCCACCATGCAGATACTTAAGAAGCCTCCCTGAGGTTCAAGCCCATCACTCATGTCCCATCGTGGTCTCTCACCTGAGCCTATGTGTTTCTAGAGTGTCATGTCTCAACCCATAGGTTCCAGTTCCTACGAGTCCCATCCATGCATCCATTCTCATGGGCCACCTCCTCAGGTGTCCCATCGCCCTTCCGAACTACGCGGAGTACGATTCACTGCCACAGGAATACATAGAATGTCTCTTCAACGCACAAGCCCAACACTACCATCACCTTCACAAATGTTCCAGATCATTCTTACACTACCTCATTCAACTCTCCATCATCCATCCTGATTCTTACATGGGCCGCCACATCAATGTGAGATCATGTCACCCACTTTCACACTGCTTCTAGCAGTAATTAGGTAACTGACCATGCATTACCCCAATCATCAGTGATACCTCTAGGTGTTGCACCCATCTGATGAACTCCCATCCGTGTTCCAATAAGTCCAATACATGTCTTCTACATGTTAAACTCACATCATACCATGTGTTAAACTTGGTAATCTATGAAAAATCTCATAGAAATGCATATTCCATGTAATTCCCCGCATTCGACAAGGGATTCCTTGGGCTTCTGCACCCTTGAGAAGCCATATCATATGGGAAAGAAACCTAGAAATTTCAGTGTTCTAGTATCCATACATGAAATGTCATGACCCGTCCTCGGGGCTCGTGCCGTAAATACCCCAAGCCCGCCTTCCATAGGCCAGGGGCTGGCGACCAGCACCAAGGCGTAATTATTGATAAAAAGGGAAGGCATTGCCTTTGTAAAGAAAAAAAACACCACAGAGAAAGAAAGAAAAAGTAAATACTAAGTAAAGCTGAGTACAATAGAAATTGCGGTAAAGTATGTGGGCCAGAATACAAACCCAAAATAAAAGTAAATGACAACTGAAAAAGGGAGTACATTAACTGAAAATTAAAGCCGCAATGTCGAGCCGTCCACTAGAAGTCCTACCTGAAGGGTGGGTACAGATAGCCTCCACATCTCCTCGGGTCTAGCCGTCCGCTCCGAGTACGTCCCGCCCAGTGGTCCACCTCCAGGTAATGACCTGATATACAAGCCCCAACCACGATCAACGCTGTCCGTCATCTGCAACCAACACAACGTAGCGCGGGCATAGCTTGTGCAGGGGTGAGTATAAGCTACTCAGTAGGGACCCCAAGACCCCTGAAGGTCTCTCAGAATCCACAAAGGATAATCCACAAAGGAAAGATACAATCACGAAGTAACATCTGACACTACTTAGGTATATGCCCATACATATACCTAAGTCATCAATTCTCGTTCAACTCCAACATCCGAGCTCAAATACAACCCAGTCGACATAGGAAATCACAACCCGTTCCACACAGGAAAGCATAATGTAATCCACACAGGATATCAAGTCAATCTTATGGAAGATATGGATTGAATGTCAAGATTCATCTCACACCGGTATACTTCTTTGTAATTTGATAGAGATGATCAGATGTAGCCACTGATTCATCTAAGTCGTCGGACCCACATAGGATTGATAGGTACTAACCCCCGCAATGACCCACACAGGATCTGTTGGCGCTGGCCCACACAGGACCGCTGAGCGATGACCCACACAGGATCTGACCCACAAAGGATTGGTAGCACTGATCCATGTAGGATCTCTGAGTGTTGTAGTCGTCACTGTCGAATCCATGGAGGATTTTGGTACAGTCGTCATCATCATCGCAGTTGCAGCCAGCTCTAGGGTTCCCGCACATAGCAAGCTCATTCGGGAGGGTCCACTCCACGAGCCGAGGGGCTGATACATCAAATGACATGATGTCCGGAGTTGATGTATCCAAAAGTTTTGTATCGTCAACAGGAACTCAACGATACATACGGCGCGTCAATCAGACGCCCGGTCTGAGAGTTATTGGCTTTTTTGTCCTAGGGGCCCGGTTGGTTTTTACATGAAAACCAACCTGACTGTACCCTAACAGAGTCCAATCCTTGAGAGTAGTGCCCCAAATGGTCTGTCTCACTAAGAGGAAACCATCAATGTCGACGGCACGTCAATCGGACGTCCGGAGCTCAAGTTATAAGTTTTTCCGCTCCTAGGGCCCGGTTGGTTTCGTATATGAACCAACCCGGCCAAACCCAAAGTTCTCCGAAACCTTGAGTTTAATATACCTGAACGACCGTCTCGAACCAAGGATCGCATCATAGCTGACGGTGCATCGATCAGAGGTCCGCATCCCATGTTATGAGAAAAAGCCCGTGAGATGTCTGGTATTAGGGGGTTCGGGCCTGGTCCGACCCGGCCCGGTACCCCCTAGGTCGGCCAGAACCAGGTCGACCTGACCCGGGTCCGGGTCCGGCCCACTTGGGCGTGGCCCGTACTAGCTGGCACGGCCCGGCCCGGCCTGCGCGACCCGGCCTAGGCGCGCTCGACCTCGCCCGGTGGCCAGGCGGCCAGGTGGCTCAGCCGTAACGGTCGAGCGTAGGGGGTGCGGGGGGGGGGGGGGGGGGGGGGCGCTGCCCCCCACTAGTTCGAAACCGCGGACCCCATGAGTGGGGCCACTTCTACTGGCCAACTGGGGGTTACGACCCCCGACGCTTCTCAGAAGTTGGCCGGCCCGGCTGGCCGGCCGTGCTGCTGCCGCAGGACCCCACATTCCTGCCGCCCTGCTCCGGCGCCGGCGGCCAGAAACTAGCCGCCACTCCCTGCTCCGTCGTGGCCTTGATCCTTCCGGAGTGGCACGACGGCACCGCGCCCCTCTGCCGCGGCCCTGCTCCAGCCGTGATGCATTTTTGGTTCTCCGGCGCGGCGTGACGGCACTGCAGTTTAGTTCGTCTTCAATGGTGTGGCACGACAGCGCCGTGCTTCGCCACCCTTCCTTTAATATTTCCCGCGCAGTGCTTCGGCACCGCGCCGCCTTACACGTGCCGCAAAAAAATCAAACCAACAAGGGGGAGGAGGGTCAGTTGTGTTCGTGCGGTCCGACCTCCTCCCATTATTGTGATATCAGGAAACTCAAATTGAAATGGAGAAAGGCAACAGAAGTAATCACGAACAAACAATTAAAATAAACCCCTACGTTTCAAGAACTTGAGAAAATTCTCCCAAGCCTCTCACAACCTAAAAAATATAATAAAATAAGAGTTTTTCTTATTATATTTCTCAATCCATGCATTTTGAAATTCAAAAAAAAAACATTCAATTAAAATGAATTAATTGCAACGTTTAAACCGCCCAATTTAATAGAGGCATTTTATAAACAAAAAAAGGCAAGGGTTTACTTCCAATTATTAGGGGTGCGGGTGTGTTACCATAAAAAATGGGGGGGGGGGGTGAAGAAAAGAAACAGTGGGGCTCATATGGGCCCCTCCTCACAAATATCCTACCTAGTGGGTAGGATATTGTGGGTCCCACTCCAATTACATAGCTTAGGTTAATCAACTTCAAGTAAAATAAAAATTGGTGGAACCATTTTTATTTTATTATTTTAATTTACCCAAAAATTTAAAAACCACACCCGAGCAAACGCAACTCCGAAATAGGTTTTTCTAAGAAATTACCAGTGCTTTGATTCCATCGGTGGCCTTGAAATTCGATTCCCAGCAACGGTTCAAAAGTTAGAAAAACCCGCTCGTTCGTTCACTGAATGTACCTGAGCTAAACTTCAGAAAATGATTTCGGGCCCACCGGGCCTCAGAATCAGGTGCCGTCAGAAACTGCGTTCTTGTATAAACCCAAAGAAAATTAAGCAAAAAATTTCACTTGAATTTTTCAGGTATTTAAATTACTCCCACCTCAGGGATTTACACCCCCGTAAAGATACATCATAAACTAGGGGAACAAATGTGAGTATTGAGCATGCATCTGAGCCTCCCGCTACTAAGTGCTCTCCTGGAAGTTCTCATGCTGCCATCTGATGTGCACCAGAGGAATCGACCATCCATGTAGGACTCGCTCCTTTCGATCCTCAATCTCCACCTAGACCTCCACAAAAGTCGACACATCATCGATGTCCAGCTCCAAATGGTCAATGATATGTGTCGGGTCGTCCACGTATCTCCTCAGCCGAGATACGTGAAAGACATTGTGAACCCGGTGCAACTGAGGTGGTAGAGCCAGGTGATAAGACACCTCGCCAATCCTGCTGAGGACATGGAATGGTCCGATGAAGCGCAGAGACAACTTTCCGCCCCAACCAAATATCTGTAAACCACGTCGAGGTGAGACCCGCAAGAAGACGTGGTCACCATCCTCGAACTCCAGTGGCCTCCGCCTCATGTCAGCATAAGACTTATGCCGGCTCTGAGTTATCCTCATCCGCTCCTGGATGACCTGGAACATCCCTGTCATGGCCTTGACCATCTTCGGTCCCACAAGTGCTGACTCCCCAGGGTCTGTCCAGCACAACTGTGATATGCAAGGTCAGCCGTACAATACCTCGTATGGTGCCATCCTGATGGTGGAGTGGTAGCTGTTGTTGTACGTGAACTCCACCAAGGGTAGTTGGTCCTCCTAGCTGCGACCAAAGTCGAGGACACATGCATGGAGCATGTCCTAGAGTGTCTGAATGGTTCTCTCCGTCTGACCATCTGTCTGAGGGTGAAAGGCGGTGCTCAGACGTAGATGTGTCCAAAACGCCTCCTGCAACCCCTTACAATGCCGGGAATTAAAGAGAGAATCTCGATCGAAGAAGATAGATGATGGCAAACCATGAAGCCGTACAATCTCCTGAACGTAGAGATGTCCCTAGCTCTCCACTGAGCCCTACTCTCAAATGGGTATGAAGTGATCCGACTTGGTGAGTTGACTGAGAATCACCCAAATGGAGTCGTGACCTCTGGGAGTGTGTGGAAGTCCAGTCACGAAGCCCATAGGTATCCCATCCCACTTCCACTCCGGGACCTCCAAGGGCTGCACCAAGCCTGCTGGTACCTGGTGCTCTGCCTTCACCTGCTGGCAGGTGAGGCATCGAGAAACGAACTCTACCACATCCTTTTTCATGCCCAGCCACCAGTGCTATCGTCTGAGATCCTGGTATATCTTTGCCAATCTAGGATGTACCGCCAAAGGGGAAGTGTGGAACTCTCTCAGCACGTCCTCCCATAATGAAACTGGTACCAAGGTACGTCCTCTGAAAAGGACACTGTGCTCTCCCCCTAAAAAGAAACCATAAGGTGCCTATCCTAAGGATATCTGTGCACGTCGCGTCTCACAGTCGGCATCCCCATGATGTGCCTATCTTACCCACTGCAGTAGTGGAGGAGTGACTGTGAGTGACTGATGAAAGGCTGCTCCATCTCTATCCACAAAGGATATCTGCAAAGCGGCTAGCTGCTCTGTTGCCTCCCCAAGTAGCTGAATGCTCGTCCACCAGCTGAGAGCATCGGCTACCACGTTTCCCTTTCCAAGAGTATAGACTATCTCAAAGTCATAGTCCTGGAGGAACTCAAGCCATCGCCACTGTCTCAGGTTCAGGTCCTTCTGCGAGAAGATGTACCTGAGACTCTGATGGTCAGAATAGACTGTAAAGTGATCGTCCATTAGATAGTGTCACCACATCTTCAGTATGAAGACCACTGCTCCTAACTCCATGTCATGGGTAGCGTAGTTCTGCTCATGCTGCCTCAACTGACGTGATCCATAGGCGATCACGACCCACTCTTGCATCAGGACGCATCCGAGTCCAGTCCCTGATTAATCGCAGTAAACTATGTACCCAACTCCCTCCTCAGGCAGCCTCAAGATAGGCGCGCTGTTCAATCATTGTCTCAGCTCCTGGAAGCTCTACTCACATCTGTCTGACCACACAAAGGGTTTACCCTTCTTCATCAAATCTGAGAGTGGTGCCACAACTCTGGAGAAGTCTTGTACAAATTTCCGGTAGTATCCAGCTAGTCCCAAGAAACTCCAGACCTCCGCCACGCTCCTCGGTGGCTCCCAAGCTAGCACTACCTCGATCTTCGTAGGATCCACCACAACTCCAGCCTCAGAGATGACGTGTCCCAAGAAGTGGACCTCACATATCCAGAACTGACACTTCGAGAGCTTTCCATAAAGCTGGTGCTCTCGGACTGTGTCCAGTACAACCCGCAAGTGGTAGCGGTGCTCCTCCTTAGTGGTCGAGTATATCAAAATGTCGTCAATGAAGACCATGACAAATTGATCAAGGTATGGATGAAATATCCTATTCATGAGGCCCATGAACACTGCTGGAGCATTGGTTATGTCGAATGGAATAACCAAGAACTCATAGTGGCCATACCGACATCTGAAGACCATCTTCTGTAGGTCCTCATCCCGAACTCTGAGCTGATGATAGCCTGACCTGAGGTCTATCTTCGAGAACCACTATGCTCCCTTGAGCTGATCGAAGAGGTCATCAATCCTCGGTAGCGGATACTTGTTCCTTGTTGTCACTTGGTTCAGGCGACGATAGTCGACACAAAGTCGCAAGCTCCCGTCCGCCTTCTTGGCGAACAATATCGGGGAAGCCCAGGGTGACACACTGGGTCGGATCAATCCCCTGCCCTGCAAGTCCTCCAACTATACCTGTAGCTGTCGTAGCTCAGCGGGGGCCATATGATATGCTGGGGTGGATATCGAGGCTGTCCCAGGGTACAGATCAATATAAAATTCTAGCTCTCTATGAGGAGGTAGTCCTGGAATGTCGTCGGGGAAAACATCTGCATACTGATCCACCACTGCAGTAAAACCAGGACTCTGCACGTCAACTGCTCCTAGGATGAGGCAAGCCAACTGATGAGTGATGGGTTGTCCTCTCCTCTGCGAGAGTCCATCCTATGCTGTGAAGGCTCCTTTCTCGCCGGTGAAGGGGAACCTGCTTCCGTCAGTGCATACACACCGCACTTTGAACCTAATATAGTCAATCTGAGCATGGACTGTAGATAACCAATCCATTCCTAAGATGACATCATAAGGCATAGACGCCACTACAAGAAGATCCCAGCCGAAGATCTCGCCTCTTAGAGTTAGCTCACACTGCCGGCACCGGTGCGTAATCATCGAGTCTGCTCCCGTAGGAGTGTCTAGCCGTAAGGATCGAGCCAATGGCTCTGTCGGAATCTCCGAGCTCCAAACAAGGGCAGAAAATATGAAAGACTGACTCACTCATGTGTCTATAAGAACTGCAACAAGGGAGGAATAGACACAGATAGTACCTGGGGGTGGTGGTGGTAGAGCCTCAAAGCATCGCCATCCACCTACTACTCGTCCAGCTCCTCTAGCTTGTCCGCCTGCTCCCTGCGGACCACCACTGTCGACCCTCAACCTCTGCCTGGACCCATGTGTTATCCGTCAACTACCAGCTGTAGAAGACTCTACTACGTGCTGCCCTGCGGTAGGTCTCACCGCTGGAGTAGACTCAGCAAGAAAGATCTCGATAAGAACAGCTCGCTCAAGTACCCCTGCCTATGTCGGAATGCTGAGGGAGATCAGTGATGCCTTGATCTCATGGCTCAATCCCTGCTCAATGGTCCGGGCCTGGAAGAATGGGGCCCATACCATGTCTGTCGAATAGCACGAGAGATCGTTAAATCTCGCCGAGTACTGGGCGACCGTCAAGCTGCCCTGCCGCAGCTATAGAATCTCCAGTATGCGGACCACATGTAGGGTGGTTGGGACGAACTCCGAGCGGAAGAGGTTCTCAATGTCCATCTAGAGGAGAGATGACACGTCGTGCACCTGGTGCATCAAGCTCAACCATCTTCCTACTGCCGCGTGGAGGAGGCTCGCAGCGAGGATCACGATGAGGTCATTTGGTATCCTCACTAACCTGAAAACTCATACAACTGCCTCCAGCAAATCCTCGGCTGCCTGAGTGTCCATCTCCCCGCGGAACCTGGGCAGTCGCTGATGCTGAAACTCATGCAGTTCACTAAGGCGTCTTGCATCGTCAGCGGCTGGGGATGGTAGCATCGGTGGCCTGGTGGGTAGAGGTACCGATGGTGCCTCAACTGTTAAAGGGCCCTGTACTGAGGCCTCGTCGCTCAGTGGGCTGTCGTCCTGCACAATGCTCGGAACCCTAGATGGCTGTCGTCGTGGGGCCATCCTGAAAAGAGACAGGAGCGCCACAGTCAGAACAGTACCCCTGGTGAGCTGACACAAAGTAATCATAAAGAAAAATTGAAACAAACATGCAATCAATGTTTCCATGCATTAAGTCGGAAATCAGAAGTTAGGGTCATGGTGTATGGATACGTCGGCCACCGCACCAACACTGGATTGCCTGGACTGATAACCACACCCAATACCCTTAACACTATTGCATCACATTGAAGAATGATCAGAGTCCAAAGTTCTGTGGTAGAACCGAACTCCTCTGATTCCAATTTGTCACGACCCGTCCTTGGGGCCCGTGCCGTGACTGCCCCATGCCCGCCTTCCATAGGTCAGGGGCTGGAGACTAGCACCAAGGCATAATTCCTGATAAAAAGGGAAGGCATTGCCTTTGTAAAGTAAACAAACACAACAGATCAAGCATGAAAAAGTAAATACTAAGTAATGATGGGTACAATAGAAAGTGCGGTAAAGTATGTGGGCCAGAATACAAACCCGAACTGAATGTAAAGTACAATTGAAAAGGGAGTACGGCAACTGAAAAGTAAAGCCACAGCGTCGAGCCGTCCACTGGAAGTCCCACCTGATGGGTGGGTATAGATAGCCTCCACAGCTCCTCAGGTCCAGCCGTCCGCACCGAGTACGTCCCGCCCAGTGGTCCACCTCCAGGTACTGACCTGCTCCGCAAGCCCCAACCATGATCAACGTTGTCCGTCATCTGCAGCCAACACAACATAGTGCGGGCATAAACCGTGCATGGGTGAGTATAAGTTACTCAGTAGGGACCCCGAGACCTCTGAAGGTCTCCCAGAATCCACAAAGGATAATCTAGAAAAGAAAGATACAATCACGAAGTAACATCCGACACTACTTAGGTATATGCCCATACATATACCTATGTCATTAATTCTCGTTCAGATCCAACATCCGAGCTCAAGTACAACCCAGCCCACACAGGAAATCAAAACCCGATTAACATAGGAATGAATAACATAATCCACACAGGATATGAAGTCAATCTTATCGAAGATAAGGATTGAAAGTCAAGATTTAGCTCACACAGGTATACTTCTTCGTAAGACTATAGAGATGATTAGATGTATCCATTGATTCATCAAAGTCGTCGGACCCACACATGATCGATAGGTACTAACCCCCGCAATGAACCACAAAGGATCAATAGGTAACTAACCACCGCAATGACCCACACAGGATCGGACCCACAAAGGATCTGTAGGCACTGGCCCACACAGGACCGCTGAGCGCTGACCCACACAGAATCTGACCCACACAGGATCGGTAGCACTGATCCACGTAGGATCTTTGAGTACTGTAGTCATTGTCGTCGAATCCACAGAGGATTTCTATATAGTCTTCATCATCGTCGCAGTTGCAGCCAGCTCTAGGGTTCCCGCCACAGCAAGCTCGTTCGGGAGGGTCCGCTCCATGAGTCGAGGGGTTGATACATCAACTGACACGAAGTATGGAGTTGATGTATCCAGAAGTTTCGTATCATCAACAGGAAGTCAACGACACAGACAATGCGTCAATCGGACGCCCGGTCAGAGAGTTATGGGATTTTTCGTCCCAGGGGCTCAGTTGGGTTTTAAGTCAAAACCAACCCGACCGTACCCCAACTGTGTCCAAACCTCAAGCAAAGTAATCCAAATGGTCTGTCTCACTAAGAGGAAAACATTAAAGTCAATGGCATGTCAATCGAACATCCAAAGCTCAAGTAATAAGTGTTTCCGCTCCGAGGGCCCGGTTGGTTTCTTGTATGAACCAACCCATTCAAAGACAAAGTTATCCAAGACCTAGAGTGTAATATACCAAAAAGACTGTCTCAATCCAAGGATCGCCTCACAACTGGTGGTGCATCGATCGGAGGTCCGTAGCCCATGTTATGGGCAAAAGACAGTGAGAGGTCTGATATTGTGTGGTTCGGGCCGGTCCGACCCAGCCCGGTACCCCCTGGGTCGGCCCCAACCAGGTTGACCCAACCCGGGTCCGGGTCCGGCCCACTTAGGCGCGGCCCGGCCCGGCCCGGCCTGGGCACGCTCAGCCTGGCCAGGTGGCTCGGCCGTAACGGCCGAGCATAGCGGGTGCGGGGGGGCGCGCTGCCCCCCGCCAGTTCGAAACTGCAGCCCCCCATGAGGGGGGCCGCTCCTACTAGCCAGGCGGGGGTTACGACCCCCGACGCTTCTCAGAAGCCGGCCGTGCTGCTGTCGCGGGACCCTACAGTCCCGCCTTCCTACTTCGGCGCCGGCGGCCAGAAACCTGCTGTCGCTCCCTGCTCCGCCGCGGCCAATGGTCGCAGCCTTGGTCTATCCGGCACAGCCCGACGGTGTCACGCCCCTCCTCCGTGACCCTACTCCGGCCGCGGTGCCTTTGTGGTTCTCCGACACGGCGTGAAGGCACCGCGGTTTAGTTCATCTTCAACGACGCGGTGCGACGGTGCCGCGCTTCTCCGCCCTTCCTTTAATATTTCCTACGTGGTGCTTCGGCACCGCGCTGCCTTACACGTGCCGCAACAAAATAAAACCAACAAGGGGGAGGAGGGTTGGCCGTGTTCGTGCGGTTCGACCTCATCCTGTTATTGCGATATCAGGCGGCTAAAACTGAAATGAGGAAAGGCGATGGAAGTAATCACGAACAAACAATTAAAATAAACCCCTACCTCTAGCGTAGTCGTCGAACAAGGTTGTTGTGGAAAGGGATGTCACGGAATTGATCGTTGTGGAAGAAGGTGGATCGTCGCGTCGTGGAGGAACGATGTCTCCCTTCCATTGATGCAGAATGAAGGAACGAGGTGATGCACATCAGTTCGTCGATCTCCGAGGAAAGAGTCTCTCACCGTCGTCCGTCGTCGGAGGTCGGCATTCTTCGCGTTCTTCGTCGAGGAGGAGGAAATTCAAGAAATTGAGAAAATTATCCCAAGCCTCTCACAACCCAACAACTCTAATAAAATAAGAGTTTGTCTTATTTTATTTCTCAGGACATGTGTTTTGAAATTCAAAAATGAAACAATCAATTAAAATGAATTAATTGCAATGTTTAAACCGCCCAATTTAAGAGAGTTGTTTCATAAATAGAAAAACGCAAGGGTTGACTTCCACTTATCAGGGGTGTGGGTGCATTACCTTAAAAAAAGGAGGAGGGTGAAGAAAAGAAAGGGTGGGGCTCGTGTGGGCCCCACCTCCCAAATATCCTACATAGCGGGTAGGATATTGTGGGTCCCACTCCAATTACTTAGCTTAGGTTAAACAACTTCATGTAAAATAAAAATTGGTCACACCATTTTTATTTTATTCTTTTACTTAACCCAAAAATTTAAAAACCACACCCGAGCAAATGCATCTCTGGAAAATGTGTTTCTAAGCAATTATCGGCGCTGTGATTCCATCAGTGCCCTCAGAATTCGATTTCGAGCACCGGTTCAAAAGTTAGAAAAACCCGATCCTTCGTTCACTGAACGTACCCGAGCTAAACTTCGGAAAATGATTCCGGGCACACCGGGCCTCGAAATTAGGTGCCGTCAGAAACTGCGTTCTTGTATAAACCGATAGAAAATTAAGTAAAAAATTTCCCTTTAATTTTCAGGTCTATACATGGATGATATTTCTAACATGACTACTCCCCTAACCGAAGGTTTATTTCCTGACCGGACCCCTTTGAATTTCTTTACAAAAGCAGTGTAATTAACCAGCGTCCATGAAGACATGGAAATGCGAAGAGATTCATTAAGAACTTCTTAATTGCTTAAGAGATACCCAGACTAGGTAACGAGTTCTGATGAGGAATCAAAGGAAAGAGGAACTGACATCCCATCATCCCATTTTGATCAACGAGCAAACTTCCCTGAATAAGAAACAGATGATGCACGCCTTTGGAAAGTAGGAATGCGGGGCAACAGCTGCGCGTCCTCCGAAAGAGACGGATGCACTCCTCGGTGAACGAATTAAAAACAATTTAGAACACCATAAATGCAAAAAGGCATATAAAAAATTGTTTTTTATGGATTTAACTATTTTTAAATTAATTTTTCTCAATAATCATCCTCATAATGAACTATAACATGGTATTAGTTTCAATTTTTAGAGCAATCTTCAAAAAAATTCTCTTTTCTAATAGAATTGTGTGTGATCAAATTATACAAGGAATAAAACTAATTCTAATAAATACTTTATCTCTATTTTATTTTTCATGAATCATTGATTTATTTGAAATTTAAAGATATTTAATCTTTGAATATCATCAAAAGAATTACTAAATTAAATCATTCTTCCCAATGATAATTTTATGAAGATATATATTAACATGCAGAAATCATAATCTTCTCATAGTTTTTCTATGGGATAGATGATTTATATTATAATAAATATATTATCTATCACTATATATTTTTCTTTTTTCTGTATTTCCATAAATTATTATTCATATGAACGATTTTTTCCATTGTAGAATGATTCATAATATATTATACATTTCCAATTTCATAGAGAACATTGGAAAACATGTTATGTTTAAATTTGTATATATTACATAGAAAAGTCTCATTATTATATCATGAAACCTCATTAAATTGTTACATTTATTATTGAATTAATTTTTAAGATTCTATATTTCTTTTTTAATTATGTAGACTATTGTATTTTTCAAACACTTCACTAAAATATTAAACGTACACATCCCAAAATATATTACTTTTCTATGTGGTTGTAAAGACCATTAACCCGTTATCTTAGAGACATTGTACAATTTGTTACATTATCATAAGATATAAGGAATCACATACTGAAAGGCCAATTTTTTCAATAGTCTTGGTAAATGTGATACAAATAGGAATCCCATATATAATTTCAGTAAAAAATGTATAATAAAATTTTATTTTAGAATACCATTATTCCATCTAGAATGTCCTTACATATCATTCACAATACACATCATTGATTCCTGGGAAATGAAAAAAATAATAGTGAGATAAAAATTTTAGTAAATGTTATATATAGAAGAATCCATCATGAATTAATATTAAATGTCAACAAAGAAATTTAAATAACTAAACAAAAGTTCCATTTAAATAATTTGACTATCACTAATAGATTATGCATAATCAATATGTAAATATAAATATCTCAACACACATTCCATTTAATCAATATCTTTACAATCTTGATAAGATAAGGAATAATCAATAAACAAAGGTAAATATATAAAAAAACATTCCATTTAATCAATATCATTAATATCATGATAATATAATACATAATCAAATTGGAATGGTAAATATCATAACTCAGCTACCATTTAATAAATAATTGGAGAATGATATGCATCTAGAGATACTATCATTGTGGAAATATTATAGATAATAATATCTAAATTACTAATGTTCAAAATTATTATTTTTTATACATCATGACACTAGTCATCCTGAAACATATAATATCTATAACTTTTTGAAGATAGTTAAAAATTGATGTGTTGGTATAATCTAGAAACCCATTTTACTAAGGATGGAAAATAGAATTGTCTAATGGGACTGATGATGCATCGAGGGGATATCTATAACAGGGTCCCCACAATATATATATGTACAAATAATTCCTCATATATCAAATTATCTATTTAATTCATGAACCAATATTCCTTATCAAAAAATCTCTGTTTCAAGTAATGAATACGAATTGTCACCAATCTACCCAATCTATAATATAACTTTAAATGAAAAATGATTTATGTAGAAATGATATATAGTTTAATTAGTAAGTGTATACTTGATAAATAATATTGATATTTATAAGAATCATAATTTCCAATGATATCAAGAAAATGAATATTTCAAGGGAAATATAAGAATTTCAAAAATAATCAAGATAGAGAATGTTAATACTTGTGCTGGTCAAAATGATGGTAATACTTATAGAGAAAAAATTAAAAACAATATATAAAAAATATAAATACTAAATAATATTTTAAATAAATGTTTGACTTCATTTATTAATATAAATTCCAAATAAACGTTAAAAACATTCTGGAATACAATATCCTTTTAAATATGAATTTTTTTTTCAAAAATAAAATATAAAAAAATATTTTTCATACACATTAGATCAAAAATAATATGTGAAACATCTAAATTACATTTAATTTATTGAGTAGTTACGATGGTGGTATGTTCTATACCTGACGTATACATTAAAAATATATTTTTTTTCCAAATTTTCAGTAAAATCCAAATGAGATGTAACATGTCGGACGTGGATGCCACTCAAGAGTGCCCACAACTTATTTTCTACAACTCCTCAAGCATATCTACCCAAGAACCATAGGTTTTCAATTATAAATGATGTATTAGGTGTGATAGTGGGTAGAGTATTCCTAAATCACCAATGTGTAGAAAAATATAATTTCAAATATGTACAAGTACAAGAAACAATAAAATAATAAAACAGAAGTAAACAGTGGAATACTAATAAATAAAAAATTCTATAAGTCATTTCATACATGAAATATTGATTCATTTCATAATATTCTACAGAAAATCCAAAACTAGTTTACATGGATGATTTACAATACTGCTAAAAAAAGTAAAAAATAAGAAAAAAGTATACCAGTAGAATCGTAAGCCTTAGCTTAGTCCCTTGCTCTCTGAATACTATATAGAAATAATGTACATGTATTAGGACTCAATCCCTTATCAACACCTAAAATTATTTAATTTTTTTGGTCCAAAAAGGTGTCCCAAATATGGTCTAATATATAATCGTTTTATGAAACCATAGAAGGTATGTGAAAATATGTCATTGAATATATATAACAAGATTCCATGAAGTATAAAAATAAAATAATTATGTACTCAACAATAAGAACATATAAATGAAGATCTCATTTAATATCCATTTCACTTAATCTAATTCATTTATCAATTCATCCTAATTTAATTTGTATGTCTCATGTTCTTTCTCAAGACCAACATCCCTTGTGTATTCATATGCATAAAAGTTTCCTAAACATGACATGTCAAAGTATCAGACAAATAGTGAATCCAATCTAGTGATTTGGCTTGGAAGATGGATCATATGATTCATTTCATTTATTGTTCTATTCTGAACCTAATCATGTCCTTGATATTTCTAAGATGGAATTAAATTATCACTCTAGGTGTAATATCAACCAACACCCTTCAAATAGTCAAATTCCCTTTGATTAAATCTATCAAATTATCCATAGAATCTATTTATCACTCTTTATATAAGTCAATCCTTAATGAGTCCATCCATGGATAAATAGTCAAATTCCTTTTGAGTCTATCCATGTAATTCACACATGAATCCATGTATCACTCAGTATATAAGTCATGCCTCAATGAGTATGTCCATGGAATCCTTCATTTGGATCCATGTATCACCCATGGATTAAGCATGGTTCAGGTAACTAGAGACTATAAGTGGAATTCTACATGGTCATTTTCAATATAACATGAATAACATGCATAAAAAACTAATAAATTGAGTTCATATAATTAAAATCACATTGGAAAATATTTATAAAAATATTCTCAATATTAATCAAACCATTACATAGCACGGTTCCAATATAACTCACATGGGAAATTCACTTTAGAGGAAATTCAAGCTTATTCATGTAGTGTCATGATAGGGTTTAAGGTTCAGGTCATATAACACATACCTTCAAACCATTTAATTAAAAATTCATCTCATATTTACTTATCCATTAACTCACATGTGACATCCCATAACTAGGGGAAAAAGGAAAACCTAAGGGTATCCATGAAAAAAGACATCAAAATATCCATTTAATACTGAACCCCCAAAGTGTGATTCAAATTCACGGTATCCAACCTATTACAAATAGCAAAAATACTAGTTAATTTCATAGTCCAATCCTTGCAATTCTTGTAATTTTATTTATTTAATGAGACCCATAGAAATTGGGAACACAAAATGACATCATATATAAATACCATTAATTTAAGAGAAATGCATAAGACCAACTACCTTAGGTTTGTAGAGGATAGATCATCCAGTATCAGTCCCTAATTCAACTCTATTTGGGAGAAAACTAAAAAAATATGGTGAATCTAATAACAGGGTAAATAAACTTATACCCAAATTGACCAACCAATATCTAGAAGAAACAGTCATTTCTAAGAATGAAGTGTGGACTTACCATTACAGATCCTATGATATGAATGGCCATTGTATTAGAGATTAGATGTATGAATTATATCAAATCCAAGATCAGCCAAGGGGGGAGCTTCAAATGGGGGAATTTTTTATGAAGTTGATGAGAAACCTAATTTTAGGTTTCAAAAGGTTTTTAGTTTAATTAAAAATATAAAATTATCAAAAATAGTAGGTTCTCATTAATTATGAGCATGTTTTACCAAACTATATACAAAGAATACAAGAGTAACATTATGCTAGAGGCCTAGTGCATAGTTTACGCACATGGTTTACTAACCATTTGCAATCTGTACGATTAACCACTATCAAAACTATAGAGCTGATATCACTATTATGAGCCTCCTATTGTATTGTTTACTCAAACTATGCATCTTTTACAACCAGACTATCTAGCCTCACTATTTTTTTACTAACTGTGTGGCTTTCCCAGTACAGTTTGTACTAATTAGGCGTTGGGCCATTTTACCAAAAAAAAAAGGTTCTGGGCTCTAAACCAGCCCCAGACACCCTTAAGAACGTTATAACCTCAATGGTAATCCACATCAAAAATATCTATACATTATAAAATACGAATTGATTGAAAATAAGTAATATTCTACTCAAATAAGAACCTAATTCTTACAAAAATCCCCCTTAATCCAATTCAGCCTCGAATTTCCTTCACAAGGGTGATGAATCATAAAACCTGAATAACTCCAGACAATGTTATTCTACATTATCCTCCTGCTCCTAGGTCTCATCCTACACTTGTCTATGCTTCCATAGCACCCATAATTGAGGAATGGACCAGCCTTGGAGAACACTAGTTCTTTAATCCTTAATAGTTATTGGATACTCCTCAAAGGATGTATCTACATGTAACTCAACCTCCTCAAGAAGAAAGAATTGGGACATGTCATAAATAGTAATGGCACAGCTGAGAAACATGGAATAGATTTTTTATAGCCTGGTAACATTGAGGAAACTAAAATAGATAGTCTACTGTCCTAACTCTTTCTAAAATCTATAATGTCTCGAGGTTCCAATGTGAGAGATTACCCTATCTACTGATCATCTTGTGTCCCATCCTTAGTTAAACATGCATGAAAACCTGATCCTCAACCTCAAACTCTAGAGGTATTCTAGAATGTTTAGTGTTTGATTTTTGAAGATACTACACTGTAGCCATCTTCTTCAGAATCAACTGCACCTGGAATGTGTTCTCCTAAACAAGGCATGGTCCCAATATAGATGCCTCTCCAACATCTAACCAAAATTGGGTTGACCATAATGGTTTATCATTTTGAGCCTCATATGGAGCCATTTGAATATTATCCAGAAATCTATTTTTGTTGATGAATTCAACTATGGTTATATGCCTCTCCAAAGAGCCCACGAAATATAGGGCACATGCTTGCAGCATGACCTGAAGAACATAAATCGTGCGTTATGACTATCCCTTGATATAAGGTAGTATGTCTTGCATAGAAGAACCTCTATTCTGAACTCCCTCTATAGTCATTTGAATATTTGAAAATTAAAAACGGAATACCACTCTGATATGGGAGAATTAAGGAACCCATTAAGTCATACTATCTCACAAATATACAACCACTGTAGCTATCAAAACTGATAGTTTCCTTGACTAGTAGAAAATGAGAAACCTTTACAAGACTATTAAAAAAACACATAAAACAACATTACCTAGAGTTTACATCAGTAATGATCCATCTAGTCACTTGTGATTCACCTTCACCTGCTGATAGGTGGAACACCTCATGAATAAACCACCTAAATTTATTTTCATAGATGGTCAATAGTACTGGTGATATAAATATTGATACATCTTGGTGACACACTGATTCACTGGACATGATAAAAAATAAAAATATTGCATCAAACCCTCACACATGTCTATTGAAACCAACATGAGACCATGTAATCATAGGATCAAATCATCACCTATGGTTCAATAATGAGGAAGGTCCTCATTGGTGACACTTAATTGTAGGAATAGGCTCTCTGAATCTGATGGGTGATTCATCCTCACACTATCTACTAGGGTATAGGTAATATAAAAAAGGTGAAATGATGAACTACCCTTACTGTTGTGCACCTACAAGTTCATTCAAAAAAACAAATCCCTAAACATCTACTCCCTGCTGGCTTGTTTCAAATACAAAATCTGAGTACTCATACCTAGTGCATCAGCCACTGCATTACCTTTACCAGGTGTGTAATCTATATTGATATTAGAAGACTGAAGGTATTCTCCCCACCATTGTAGCCTAAGATTTAGATCATGTTGTGTAAAAATATACATAAGGATTTTGTGGTCCGTGTACAACAGAAAATTCTCTCGTAGTAAATAATGTGTCCTACGGTGCAATACAAGAACAGATGCACCTAACTCAAGATCCTGCTTTGGGAAATTTCACTTATTTATCCTAAAATACCAATATATATAAACCTTAACTCTATCACCCTACATAAGCACTACTCTTATCCCGATACCAGATGCATCATAGTAAACATTGTAAGTCCATCCTAGATTTGGAAAAATCCGTATCAACAATGAATTCAATCTCCCTTTTAGCTTCTGAAAGGTCATCTCGTATGTATATATCCATAGAAACCTCACATACTTTTTATTAAACACTTTATGTGGTGATAAAAATCATTATAAGTCTTGTATGAAATTACTTTAGTAACCATCCAACCCTAATAAACTCCACACCTCAAATACATTCATGGGATTCTCTTAGGAAACAATAGTTCCAACCTTCTATGGGTCTATTTTCACTCTTATTTCTAAGATTATGTAACCCATGAAGCGAATATAATCCACCAAGAAGTGGAAAATTATGATCTTATCAGATAAATTATGCTTTCTTAGTGAGTGTTATTCATGGCCTTTTGATTGTGAGAATACTCCATAATATCATCCAAAAAACCCACCACAAATAAATCAAGATAAGGATTGAAAACTAGGTTCATCACTTCCATGAAGACCACCGGTGAGTTCATGAGACCTAAATACAATACCAAATACTCATATACATCATTAATATAATAAAAATCTATGTGAGGCATGTATGATGTTCGAACAGATACTTGATGGTAATGAGATATCAAATCAATATTTAAAAAAAAACCCAATATCCTCATAGTTAGTCAAAGATATCATCTATATGTTTCAATGTATAGAGTTTCTTTACCATCAAGTGGTTTAATTTCCAATAATCCATACACCGAATAAGGGAACAGCATTCGTTTTTTCAAAAAATGA
This sequence comes from Viscum album, assembly GCA_963277665.1. Taxonomy (NCBI): domain Eukaryota; kingdom Viridiplantae; phylum Streptophyta; class Magnoliopsida; order Santalales; family Viscaceae; genus Viscum; species Viscum album. Next base: position 1,034,118,040 of record OY728150.1, read on the forward strand.
CCGACAAACCCTCTGGAGATGTATTAGGTCAGATAAGACCCTTTGTCTATAAATCTTATAGCTACATCTAGTGATCATAAAAATCCATTGTATCTATCATATAATGTGGGATGGATACCTATGTTGTTCTTTTAACTATCTCGATAGAGAACTCTACCTCTACCACTATAGGTAGTCTACAAAATCTTTCCAAGAAGACATCCATGAAATGATCAACCACTGGAGGGAAATCAACATCATGAGTTCCATTATCATCCAGATATAAAAATCATAATCTAGGATGTCATCCCACCCATACCACAATGGTTGGGTCCATATCAACTCACTATGACATCCCATTCACACTTGAGAATAAACTCTCCACCCTCTGATGATGGGAAACTCACCATATAGTGATTGAAATCAGTGAATGATGAAAAGGGAACCAACTATTCAATCCTAAGAATGATATCAAAGTCTAAAGTCTTGATTATGTAGAGGTCCTATATTATATTTCAACCACCAAACTCAAGGGGTCATTCCCTGTACAGATGCACATCATCCATTAAGATCCCTGAAAGAGTGTATATCATCATCCCACCATCCGAAGTATAAACACAGATCCCAAGGCTCTCTGTAATGATAAAAAATATAACACTATGATAAGACCCTATATCAAAAAAGTGAAGAAGCTAAAATATATTATACAAGAATAGAGACAATAATTGTAGGAGGTTAATGATCCATCACCTAATGGGTCAGTTTCACTGCATATGCCTAGCCTGAACCACGACTCGGTGACACTGCCTCACAAACCTAAGTTGGTCATCCCAGTTGTCGCTGCTTCACATGGGTTTGACTGTTATGGACATGAACAACAAATTCGCCTTATTTCCCATATGTACATCATCTCCCTTCTAGATAAGAAGCTTCTAACCCCACTCCTGAATGTGTCGTCGGTGTATACCCACCTTCACAGCCTTCTGGTGGAAATGTTCTGTAGAAGCACTCTAGATGGACCATCTTGTTGTAGGATCAACACTCAACTAGGTCCCTCTCACACTGTGGCCTTGTCTTTTCCATCCTACCTCACTAGTAACACATCACCGGGATACATGAAGAATCATTTGGACTACTATTATCACCACATTAAAGCTCTAGATGACGCTTCCTACTACCACTCAATGTAGTACTATATCACAGTCCGGAATTTTCCTCTCTCACTTTTTCTGATTCCCTCTGATTTTGTTCTATAATAAGCATATGATTTACTATCCCTGATCTAGTTGTCATCCAGAATAAATTTACATATGGTTGGATCTGATACCTAATATCATTCTTGAATCGCCTATATTTTGATATATCATCACCCATCAGAGTTGTTTTCAAGCACTGGAGCTTGGAAAAATATGCCGATTAATCCATAATTGATAGTATTCCTTGCTCTAGATGCATGAACTCATGGGATTTATCAACCCTCAACATGTTAGTATAGAAGTAGTCATTGAATGCCATCTTAAAATATCTCCAAGCCATCACTCGATGATTTTCCTTCAACTTAATAACATCTAATTATATCTTCGGGGAATCAAACATTATATATGTAGAGATCTTTACCCTCCTCTCAGTATCTGTCTCTATGTTCTCAAATATATATAGCTTGACCTCTAGCTATAACTCTACACCCTGTATTTTTAAATCCCCCAAAAACATTGCTGGATGATGCTTATGGAACTCATGTGTCGACTATGCCATAGTCTGGGTACATCGTGGTTCTCCATGAATGTTTTCCATGAAGCAAAAAACCCCATCATGGAAAAGTTCCTCAGCACCCATTCCTGGTAAAAATCATAGATATTATCTAGAATTACTCGAGAATCCACTAGAAGCTCATGGAAACCACTTTCATTATATGATCATCTCCACCAACCCAGTGTATAATTAAAGGTCTTCATGGTGAAATGGATCTATAATTCCAAACACATACCTCAATTAATGATCTTTATCAATGTTAACAACTAAAATGTAAAACCAATCAAGTAGGATATATAAAATCATTCATCTATAAGAACACACCCCTCTGCCTACTCTATGAGTCGGGTCTAGGTGACATACAAATCAGATAAAACTGAGAGACACTACCACAAGCCCTATACAAAGGTTGGGTCGGGTCAAATTCACATATCCAGTTTCCATTTCTTTTTACATGAAGTTTTTGATATTCATTTTAATTTTCCATTTCACTTGAATTCATTTCCATTTAACATTTTCAGTCATATGCATTTCATATTTTGTCAGAATTTCTATGGTTCACCAAACATTGATTCATGAGGTACCATACACCCCAGGGACCAAATCTTGTTGGTCATCCTATCCATACAATAAAAAATATAAATATAATTATCACAAAAAAAATTCTATCATTACCCATTTCACAACATCATGCAATGAGTGATTCATTATAAATGGCATGGAAAATTAATGGCATGTGATTTGTAGAAAGTTCCTAATATTATGCATGAGATGGAATACCCTTATCTTATCAGGTTGAAAAAAATAGAACCCATAACTATATCAATAATAATAGTAGACGTCAATATCATTATCCAAGAGTGGAATCATATCCAATGCAATTTCTAAATCTATAAAAAAGTCAATTCGAGGAAATTTGGATTTTTCTCGTATGTGGGTTAGATATGCTCCGAAACATCTCATTACCAAATCCATATTCATTATTCTCTTTTAAAATTATCACCAAATAGTAAATAAAAATTTAAAATAACCCAATGATACCAATTTACAATGTCTATGACTCAGATTCCACTCAAGAATTCACTGATCCAAGTTAGCCTCATGGCCTTTAGCACATCTTTCCAAATACCAAAGGATTCCGACTAGTATATAGGTCCTAGGTGTATCAATAGGAACACTGTTCCCTCAAAAAAAGAGTGTATCACATCAAATTATCAAAAAAATACAAGTATCTAATGTAGAAAAATAATATAATAGAATTAAACAATTGAATAATGATAAATAAATAATACCATCAGTCATGTCATACTTAAAATTTTTATACATGTCATATGTTTCTACAAAATATCCAAAAAAGAATACAAGGTAGATATACAATATCGATATAAAAAGTGAAAAAATATCTAATAGTATCCTAGTGGCACTAAAGATTCGGCTAGAACCCATGGTCTCCTTCTCATAAGATGTAATCAAGTTATTTTATTTGGGTGCTTTCCCTTATCAAAACCTTTAGTCATATAATCTGTTTGGGTCCCAAAAGGGGGACCAAATAGGGTTTATGATTTTATCCCAGTAGGAAACCACCCAAGGTCTATTCCGATCATTCAGTGAATATATATAATCAGTGTACCATAAGTATTACTATAAATGAAATACTCATATTTAGTAACCTATAAATGTAAGTTATCTTTTAATATCCATTTCATTTCATCAAAATAATATAACAATTCAACCTCATTGATTTTTTTATGTCTTGAGAAGTAGTGAACGTCTTAGATCCCATATATATTCATAAGCATATATGATACCTAAAAAATCTACTTAAATGTGTTAGACATTACTAAATCCATGCTTTTTCGTTGTCTTGGCAGGTGAATCATAAAAATTTTTCATTAATTATTCAATTTTGAACCTCATCCCATCCTTGATATTCATACTTTGGAATTAATGTATAGCTCCTGGTGGAATACCAACAAACACCCTACTCACTCATCCCTAGTGAACATATCAGGAACCTAGTATTTCTCTAGGTGAGGTATAACCTTATATCTAATCAATTACATCCTCAGAGGTCTACTATGGTATCCAGAGTATAACCCATTGATTGAATAGTCAAATCCCATTTGAGTCCTTATATGACATTCACATTTGAATCCTTGAACCACTTGGCATATAAGGCAATCCTCTGTGAGTCCATCCATGGAATCCTCCATTTGAATCAATTTATCCCCCATCACTCAAACAGTCAAATATCCTTTGATTTGATCCATGGAATAATTATTTGAATCCATGTATCACTCAACATACAATTCAAGCCTTAGTGAATTTATCCATGTAATCCTTCATTTGGATCCATGTATCACCCATGGATTAAGAAACCTTCAACGAACTTAAGTTTGTCTATGGAATTCTAATTTGAATCCACATATCTCCCAAGGATCATGACCATTTAATTAGTTTCAAAACCATTTAATCAATTTAAATTTCTATATCAAGGTCAACGCCAAACACAACATATATCAAACTCACCTCAGAAAGAGACTTATCCTTTGACCAACCTTATAATACTTGGCTGTTAAATTACTCGTATGGGCATTTTCAATATAATAAAAATATCAGCCATAGAAAACTAGTACAAGGATTTTATATAATTCAACTCAAATGGGAAAATCTTTATAAAAATAATGTCAAGCTAATTAAACCATTAAAAATCATGGTGCCTACAAAATTGACATGGTAAATTCACTTTTGAAGAAATTTAAGCTCATTCATGTAATTGAATGAAAATATCTAAGGGTCAAGTCATCCAACCCTTATCTTCATACCATTCAATTAACAATTAAATTATTAAGTCAATCCCTCTATTAACATACACATTAAATCACATGTGACATCCCATAATAAGGAGTGGGAATGCACACATAAGGGTTTTTGAGGCTAATGGCTTCAAAATATCCATTTAATATTAAACACCCAAGGGTTTATTAAAATTCACAGTATTCAACCTATCAAAAACATCATCAAAACATATTTAATTTCATAGGCCGAGCATAGAGGTTCTAGGAATTTAATATCATTTCAATTGGCCCTATGAAATTGGGTGTGCAGCATGACCACAAATATAAATATTATGACTTTAAGAGAAAAGGATGAGACCACCTACCTTAGCTCTATAGAGGATTAATCATCCAATATCAACCCCTTATTTGACTCATTTTGGGAAAATATGATGAACAAATGAAGAATATAATAATATGGAAAATCAGGTGGCACCCAAATAGTGAAACCGATATCCAGATGAAACAAAAATGGCTAAAAGTGAATTGAGGTCATACTTGTACTCATTCAATGACCCAAATGACCATTGTATTGGAGTTTATACTAATGATTTATATCAGATGGGGAGATCTTATAAGAGGGGTATTTATTGTGAGGGTAAAGAGAACCCTAATTTTAGGTTTTAAAAAGGTTCTTAATTTAATTAAAAATTATAAAATTCCCAAAAATAGCAGGGCCACAAGGTTTATGCAAAGGTTTTACCAATCCTTGAACAAACCGTGCACGAGTAACTCTATGGTAGGGGAAAAAAGCGTGATTTACCATCACAGATCACTAACCAAACACAAACCATGGGATTATCCAGTATAAAAACTACATAACTAGTAGCACAATCTTGCACATCCTCCCACATAGTTTCCACAAACCATGTGGCCTTCCCAACATGGTTTGCATTATCTATGCGCCATGAACTTTTTACCCCAAAACATGGGATCCATGCTTCAAAACCATCACAAGCACCCCCAATATCTCTCTAACCTTATTTTTCATCTGCATTAGGCCATATTTAAACATTTAAACAACAAAATTATGGATAACAATACCTCAAAGAATAACAGGGTTCTTACGTGGGACTTTTTTGGAAAATGACATGGAGATTCCTTTCAAATTTTTTTAATATATAAAACAAGTGTAAAAATGAATTTAATAAATAATTTGATGAATATTAATAACATTTTTGAGAAAAAATTATAACTAATATTTTTGGAAGAAAACAGTTTTTCATCCAAAGAGAGAAATAAAGTCATTTTTTCATAAAACAATTATTAATAATTTTAATTAAAAAAGAGAAGAGTATGGTATTATTACTTGAAAACATCATGAATAAATAGAGTATAATAAAATTAATGGGTTTTATTAAATAATTATCAAATGACTTCACTCAATGTAAATTCATGTATGTACAATCCTGATTAAAATAAGATTATGAAATAAACCCTAACGAAGATCATAACATTGAAGAGATAATTAATCAATATATAAATAAGGTGTATCAAATTTAAGTACACATAAATATGGAAATAAAATGTATTAATCTAAAATTTATTATTTTCAAAGTCAATGAAGAAGTAATATAACCCAATTAATGAAAATAAACTTATGAAATTTTTAAGCGTGTGGTAATTTTTTAATGTCAAATAACTTTAGATGAAATAATTTTAATTAAAATAAGAAATTAAAAAATTTATAAACAATTAAAGATATTATATGAAAAAAGGATTTATATAAATCATAGAAAATAAATTATTTGTATAATATTACAATTTGCCTCAATAAAGATAAATTGTGACAATTTCCCTTAATTCAATATTCTTTTATTTAAATATGATATAAGATAATTTATAGTTGTTTTAAATTTTTTTTATTTATAAGAAAACCTTATTTATATTTATATAATAAGATATGATCCTATTTAAATATTTTACATCCTATTTTTGAAAAATATTTCATTATTTTTATTGTTCATGGTGTTAATTACTTTATTTTTTCTATGCGTGTCTGGTAACAGTATTTCTAGTTCGTCCACATATTATATAGTTTCAGAATAGAAATAATTATATTAATATTTTAAATATCTATTTTTTATTATATATAATTTTATAATCATTATTTAAATTTTAACATGGGGAATGAAAAATATTGCTTTGTGGAGATGGTAGGTCGTACGTACGCACAAGCAACGTCATCATATCCATAATGGGTAAACAAGATGTAATGTTTGGAGTTATATGTGATATTTGTGATATTAAAATTATATAAGTATAATTATATCATAAATATCATTTAAATGTGTTAAATCCATTGTTATATGTTTCCTTTATAGATGTTTGTGGAAAATTAATTACATCGAATCGTGAGGCGGTAGTCTTCCATACTCATAATCAATTCTATCATTTCCCAGTAGATGGAAGAGGAGAAGGATATTGGTCATTAAAAAATTGTTATAACATATAGGTATGATTAATATTCTGAATTTATTAAATAATAAATTATTGATATTATTTTAAGGAGGTGGAAGTAGAAATAATATAAAAATTCTCCTTTAATAACATTACCTCTTCTTCTGAAAACATCATTAGATTTTCTCCAAAAGAGTTAAGTGGTTGAATTTTGGATCCTATAATGAGATATAGGTTATTTAAAGTGGATTTATGAAGTTATTTGGGTAGAAAGTGGATGATCCTATAGAATTAGTAAGTTTTAATATGGCGGATATTGGGTGGCCATTTATAGGTGGTATGGAGGACACACCTTGAATTTTTGAAATGAATGAATTTTACTAATATTTTTATGATGATTAATGCCTCAAAAATGAATAATTATTTATCCCTTAAAGTGATATAGTCTACATAAGTTCTTAAAATGGGTTTTATAAAAGTGTTTCTTATTTTTAAACCTTATCTTCTTAGTTTAACCTCAAGAAAAACTGTTTTTACCTTAACCATGACAATGAATTATTAGTATTATCACTATTTATTATTGTCAAAAAATAAGTCAAAATTATTATATAATATAAATTTATCTGATCCCAAATATTCAAAACATTTTTTCAAAATACAATTCAATGATGTGACAGTATCCAATTTAAAATTATACCCACAGAAGCGATAAAAATACCAGTTTCCAAAGTGAAAATTCACACAACTATTGAAGGTTTTAATATTAAAATAAATAGTAAATTTATTAAAATGAACTAAATTATTAAGATGTTAATATAATTGAAAATTTTTGACTTTGAAACATATTTATAATATAATTTAACATTGTAAATTATTTAAAGAGAAATTTAATTTTTTAAAAAAATCAGAATTTTCACTATTTATCAAAAAATGAACCATTTCAGAAAAACAGTATAAATTCACAGTAATATAATTTTTTTTTCAGAAAATATATTTTTTAAATAAATTTTATAAAATTTTAAAGCATTAATTATAAAATAATTCTACAAAATCTGGTGAAACCGCCTTATAAAAGAATTTTTTAAAAAACATTACTTTTTTTTCTTTCAAATGATTCTCACATTATTTATAATCAATTGATAATTAATTAATTTTTTCATATTTATATAAAGAATATAATGTTCATAATTTATCTTAGTCATATTCATACCCAACATGTTAACATCTAGGGTATAACGGTATATTGTTTTACCGTTCATTTATGATCGGGGATGCATGTTTTATAAGCTGTAAATGAGATCCAATTTATTTAATAATCAATATATAATAAAGTCTTAGGGGGTTAAATTTTCTTCTATGATTCGTGTTTGATGTCATATATTCCATATAATTTTTTTATCTTTCTAAATATTAATGTTTTTTATTCTCCCCGCTTTTAACAAATTCTATCATCACAATTCGAACTGGCACATATCAATAAAGGTCATGAAATTTGAAAAAAAAATATCAAAACTCACACTATAAAAGGGTTAATAAAACATATTCTTAAAAGAGTGAAGTATAAATATAAAATTTGATCTAGAATAAAAAATATCTATCCTTCCAAGTTGTATAACATAGGCTAGAATGTAATATATAGACATTGAAGAAAATTTTAATTCCCAAATAATACTGGACAGTGATAAAAGTCATTGATCACAAGAAATAAAATTATAAAGGCAAATTAAACAACCAAAAAACAAAAATATGTTATGATTCCAATGACTATTAATTCATCATGTAAGACAGTAATAAGATAACAATTTTCATGAAACATTTTTTAATGTTATGTAAATATGTTTCTATCTAAGAATATAAGAAAGTATTAATAATTGATATATTTCAATTTTATAAGAAATATGTCATCATTTGAATGAGCTTGAATAAATTTCCACTTCATCTCTTACTCAAATAAATGAAAATCCAAAATGAATTTTTTCTGCCAAGAGCACTAAAAAAAATTAAGGAATCATAAGTTCAATAAAAGATTGACAAGTCTTTCCTCTTATTTATCAATGTTTTCCAAGAACAATAAGATTATAATAACTTAATAATATCTAAACCTCAAAAGTAACACCACTAGTTCATAATTAATATTTATTCGTAATATTGTTTATGTATATGTAACACCCCAAGAATTTACAAATATATTTATTATATAATGCATGGATCACTAAGACTCTTCAAACACCACTTTATTATAACCTAGACAAGTAAACATATGTTTGTCACTTATGTGATGTGAATTTTAAAAATCTAACATACACAGTTGCGATCAGTAAGTTATTTGGAGTCCTATATGGAAAACATAGTTTTTGGTGAATAGTAACCAACCCTTATAAATATTAACCCACCCTTATGAGTAGTAATATACCCATATGAATAGTAATATGACTCTTATGAATGGTATCCATACCCATTTAAGTATAAATTAATTTAGGCACCTTCAAATGAAGATGAATAGTTTAAGTGTTTTTATTTTTTGGTTAAATAATAATTTTTAAATATAAAATAAATTTATCATATTTGAGAAATTGTTTTTGAAAAATGGAGTTCATCTTTGGATTCGACACATTGAAAAATTGTTAGGTTGAATTTTTGGGATATCTCTTAAAAATTTGAATTTTTGATGAATAGTAAAATACAATAAATTACAATAAATGAAAACTACTTGATTTACTACATCATAGGTGATGCAAGGATGATGTAAGCCCACATGGATAGAACTCATATTCCATTATTGCTATTTGTGATCACATTAATTAAGTATTTCAATAGTTTTAATCAAAAATATTAAAATAATATTTAAAATAATGTAAAATCCCTCCTCCCTTCCACTATATAAACAACACAACACCCCCTCTTCCTCCCACACCACTAAAGCTTCAATCCTTGGATAAATTCATCCAAATACTCTTCCCAAGACCTCACCCCTACGTCCAAGGCATTATGGTCTCACCAAAAGGCCAAAATCAATGGTCTTAAAGAGTTTCTCAATGAAGATTACTCAAGAGGTGAACCTCTCTCCCTTTTTTCATTCATTTTCTTTTACAAGTTCCATTATTTTGTTCCCGCTTCTCAGCTAACCTATTCAAAATTACATGATTTTTAAATTACTATACATGTAATGGATTTAAATTTTTATAGTGTAATATTTCATTATAATCTCTCTTTTCCCCTCCTTTTATACTATAAATGCAAGCACCATCTGAGATGTGTTATTTTATCACACTTAGGGAAGACTGGTTTTAAATTTGCATTAATATCTTAATGACTGGTCATGAACTATTTTTAATGGTTGAACTAGATCATAATATAATTATTTTATCTTATTTAATGTTCTATAATCATTACACACTCATAATATTGAATAATAACACAAAACAAGTTCATTGTGCACAAAACCACCAAGCTAAATCCAAGGGTTTATCATTAACTTGTCGAATAAGTCATCCTCATGGTATATAAACAAAATCCATATAAGATAATTTATATATTTTTAATTTCATTAATAATATATATTAACAATTCTGGTTTTTAGCCACATTTAAAACGAACTTCCATCCATGAATACAATAAACGGATCATAGAAACCATGGAAGAAAATGCTTCCAAAACAATAATATTGAATCTCATAAAACCCATAAAAAGTCCATTAATGTACCTAATAGGGTTATACCAAATCAATTACAAGTTTATGAGGTTCTGTAATTATTCAATAATGAAGCTAAATTTGATTATTCAGGTCGTTAAGTATAATCATGAACATCCTCGAGCTTAAGTTAAGGGATGTCCTAACTCAATTTCAATTCGTTGATTTAGACATCAATGTCATCGGTTTTGTATTTTCCTAGAATATAATGGAATAAACTAGGATTGTTTTATTTTTTATATCCACTTTTATTGTTTTGGTTTTTGTTTATGACACTTAATTATGTCATTGATTTGTCCTCAATCTAATGATACAAACCTGGTAAGGGATGCCCTCTCTCACTTTTATTTAATAATTCCCCCTATGTTGTGTTCTTTTATTTTTAATTCCTAATGTTGTGGTATGTTTTTGCACGTCCCCCATACATCCCTTATGATATATAAATAATGTGATACCCCATTACCTCTCATTAAGCCCTCACAAGAAAACTTGTTACCATGCAGAAATGTATAAAAGGGGTTTTCTCATCTCACTTTCATTTCCATGAGATTTCCATTGTTCTCTACTCATTTCATGTATGTGGTGTATGTGTAATGAAATTTTAAATATAATATCATGATTAACTTTATATTCAAGTTATTCAATGATTCATTTTATTTTTATTATTTTCCTGTCTTATGACTTGACTGATTACGTTGTGGTAAGGGATTATGTCTCAACTACCATTTCATTGTGACTAATTTTGTATTGTGCACCTAAGAATCCTTATGTGGTTTACCTACATAGAATTTTACATCACTTTTCATATGAAACATTATTTCTATTAAATATCCTTATTATAATATCAAGGATATACTTATTTTCTAAACCATTTACCATTTTACATACGGTGTTTATTTCGAATGTTGTTTTAACTATGGAAATATTAATGAATATGTATCCTCTAATCAATAAATATATTGAAAAGTCATATTTATCTTGTATTAAATTAATTTATATATAATTATTTGGACTTTCAGCGGGGGGTGGGGGCTGCTATATCCCCTCGATGCATCGACATGTCTCATGTGACAAATCAGTTGGCGAAAAACCCTTTAATTGTTTTTCCAAAAATCAGAAGGGTTTATACCCATAGAACTAAATATTTTTAATGGTATTATGGTATCATGTGATAGATACATGACATCCAAATAATAAGGATTATCTTTATTCATTATCAGTTATTACTATCCATGAGGTTTTAACTAAGACAAAATTTCTGGATGCTGGTTCATTCTCAATTGATTAATGGCATCTGTTTTTCATTTATTCACCATGGCATATTGACTAAGCCATGTTGTTTATGATTCAGTTAATATTGATTCATTCTTACACTATTTGTAACCCTTACTGAGAATTTGATCTCACCGCTTTTATTTGTTTACCTTTAGCAGGTTATGAAGAAGATATCACTTATGGAGTTTCTTTGGGTGTAGTCTTTAGTTTTTTATATGTATTGTATTTTTTTACCTTTCCCAATGTAAAATGGGTTCCTTGCTTGTATCTAGTTTCTTCAAGACTACTAAACTGATCATTCATTCTGGCTTTCATTCCTTGTAATCATGCCAATTTAAAAAGTAATGTACCAGATCTGGGCTTCTGGGGTCAGGGTGTTACAGTTGGTATTATAGGAAGTTTAGTAGTGACCTTGGAATGTAGATTTTGGAAACAAAGTTTAGAGGACATAACCATAAGATAGAATTAGAGGACAAGAATAGAAGAACTACAGAAATATTTTTTTAGGGCATTGTACAAAAAACATTTCAAGGATGAAATTTTTGAATGTGGGAATAATGTAACACCCCATGAATTTACAAATAGATTTATTATAGAATTCATGGATCACTAGGTCTATATAAACACAACATTGTTATAACCAAGAAAAGAAAACATTTTTTTTTCACTTCTGTGATGTGAATTTCGGAAATCTGACATACAAGGTTGCAATCAATAAGTAATTTGGAGTCCGATAAGAAAAACATTATTTTTGGTGAATAGTAACCCACCCATATGAATAGTAACATACCCTTATAAATAGTAACATACCTTTATTAATAGTAATATGAATATTATTAATATTATCCATAAACATGGAAGTATAAATAAATTTAGGAACCGTAAAATTAAAATGAATATTTTAAGTGTTTGTATTTTTCGATTAAATAAGGATTTTTAATTAAAAATTAAATTTATCATATTTAAGAAATTATTTTTGAAAAATGTAGTTTATTTTTTGATTCTACCCATCTAAAAATTGTTAGGGTACATTTTAGGGATATTTCTAAAACACATGAATTTTTTATGAATAGTAAGTTACATTAAATTACGATAAATGGTAATACTTGATTTACTACATAATAGGTGATGTAAGGCCGATGTAAGCCCACTTAGTTCAAACTCACATGACATTATTACTATTTGGGATGAAACGAATCAAGACTATTCATAGTCATGAGAAAAAATATTAAAATAATAATTAAAATAATGTAAAATCCCTCCTCCCCTCCACTATATAAACCACCCATCACCCCCTCTTCCTCCAACACCACTGAAGCTTCATGCCTTGCCTTAATTCTAAAAAATAATCTTCCCAAGACCTATCCCCACGTCCAAGGCCTTATGGTCTCACAAAAAGTCCAAATTAAAAGTTCTAAAGGAGTTTCTCAAAGAGAAGTACTCAAGAGGTGAACCTCTCTTCCTTTTTCTTTCAATTTCTTTTACATGTTCCAATATTTTGTTCTATCTTCTCACCTCACCTCATCCAAGTGACATAATAATTATAGTACCACAAATGTAATAGATTTTATTTTTGATAAAGGAATATTTTATTATAATATATCATTTTTTCCTCCTTTTATACTATAAATGCAGACAATGTCTGAGATGTGTTAATTTATAAAACTGAAGGAAGATTGGTTTTCAATTTGCATTAATATATTCATGAATGGTCATGAAACATTTATAATGGTCAAACCAGATTATAATATTTGTATTTTATCTTATTTAACGTTCTGTAATCTTTACACACTCTTCATATGGAATAATAATACAAAACAAGTTCATTGTGCACAAAACAACCATGCTAAATCCAAGCGTTTATCATTAACTTATCAAATGAGTCATCCTCATGGAATATAACCAAAATCATTATAAGATCATTTATATCTTTTTGATTTCACTAATAATATATATTAACAATTATGTATGTTTAAACAGATTTCAAACAGACTTCCATTCATGAATACAAGTAAATGGATCATGAAAACCATGGAAGAAAATGATTCCAAAACAATAAAATTAAATATCTTAAAACCCATAAAAAAGGTCATGAATGAACCTAATAAGGTTAAAATATATCAATTACATTTTTATTTTGTTTTGGATTTATTAATTAATGAAACTAAATTTGATTATTCAGGTCATTAATAATAATCAAGAACACTTATGAGCTTATGGTAAGGGATGTCCTGTCACAATTTCCCTTTGTTGAGTTAAACATCATTGTCATTGGTTTTTTATTTTCCCAGAATATATTTGAATGAAAAATGATTGTTTTATTCTTTATATCCACTTTTATTGTGTGGGTTTGTGTATTTCACACATAATTAGTCCATTTATCTTTCCTCAATCTAGTAATACGATCTTGTTACGGGATCCTCTCTCTCGCTTTTATTCAAGAATTCCCCCTATGTTGTGTCCTTTTAATTTTAAGTCCTAATGATGGGGTATGTTTTCAAACCTCCCACATACATCTCTTATGATATATAAATAATCGGATATCCCTTTACCTCTCATTATGCCTTCACAGGAACACCTTTTACCATGCTAAAATGTTTGTATGGGGTTTTCTCATCTCACTTTCATTTCCGTGAGATTTCTATTGTTGGATTATTATTTATTATATGTGGTGTATGTGTAGTGAAATTTTTCATATAATATCATGATTCCCATTATATTCATGGTGTAAAATGATTCATTTGAAGGTTATTAAGTTTTATTCATATAATTTGACAAATTATATTGTGTTAAGGGACTTTATCTCAACTACCATTTCGTTGTGACTAACATTTTATTGTGTACCTAATAATCCTTATGTGGTGTACCTACTAACCATTTGAGATAACATTTCATTTGAAATTATATTTCTATTAAATATACATATTCTAATATAATGGATATGTTTATCTGTCTAAACTATATACCATTTTACATACGTTGTTTATTTGGAATGTTTTCTAACTGTGGAAATATAGATTAATTAGCTTCCTCTACTCCATACAAATTTTGAAAAGGCATGTTGATCTTATATTAAATCAATGTGTAAACAATGATTTGGAATTTCAGCGGATGGTGGTTCCCGATATAGCCCCTCTATGCATCGACAGGCCTCATGTGACAAATAAGTTGGTGACAAACACTTCATGATTGTTTCCAAAAATATGATGGGTTTATACCCACAGAACACAACTATTTTAACGGTATTACAGTATCATGTTCCAGATAATTGACATAAAAATAATAAGTATTCTCTTAATTCATTATTATTTATTACTATCCATGATGTATCCCTTTAGACAAAATTTATGGATGTAGGTTCATTCTCAAATTATTAATGGCATGTATTTTTTGTTTATTCACCATGCCATATTGACTATGCCATGTTGTTTATGATTCAGTTAATATTCATTCATCCTTAATAAATTTGTAACCCTTACAGAGCATCTGATCTCACCCATTTAATTTGTTTACCATCAGCAAGTTATGAAGAAGAGGTCACTTATTGAGTTTATGTGGATGAAGTTTTTAGTTTTTGTTATGTATTTTATTTTTTTTAACTTTTCCAATGTAGAATGGGTTCCATGTATGTAACTAGTTTCTTAAAAACTAAAAAACGTATCATTCCTTCTGGATATCATTCCTTTCAATCATGCTAGTGCAAAAAGTAATGCACCGGCTCTTGGATTCTGGGGTCGGGGCGTTATAGTATCGATAATGACATATTAACCAAAATATCATGGAGGAAAGTTGTCGCCATTAATCGTTTATCATCCTTATGTTGTGGGTTGAATCCTTATAACCTTTTTGGTTGTGACAATTTGTGACCTAGTATACATGTTGTCCTTTTAATAAAACAATATTAATATAATTCCTATAATTCTCCCAAAGTTTTATGACCCATAATTACTATAACATCAAATATAGATAAACCATAACATTTTCTAATTCATTTAATAATAAGTTTAAAAATTATATAAGAGAATTTTTCCTCAAATAAAATTTTCATAAAATAAAACAATATTTTTATTCCTATATATGTTTTCTAAGTTATCCTTAAACATGTTGTATTCTGACATAATACGTTTACAAAGTGATGTTTATGAAATTGAACTGATGGTTAACCTTAAACCCATAAATCCATGATGTTATTTATAACTATTAAGTTAGTGATGATATAAATGATTTTAAAATTAGAAAAATATTTAGATATTTCCTGATTCCATAAACCTATGTAACATTTGAAAAAAAATTACAATTTAATAAAAATAACTATAATTTAATCCCTATGATGATATTTAATTCCTTCAACCGTACACTAATTTTTTCCTTAGTAATTAATTGCTTTATGACCATATTTTTATCTCCTTAAAAAAATTTCAATTACTTATATATATCATCTTGTGTGCCTCTATACACATTTCTATCATGATGTAAATTGAGCCTTCATTCATCCATGGTCTCCACATCTTGAGCTCTTCGTAAACATCATTTTTCTATTCATTTTTTTGTATGAGAGTTGGTTAAATAATATGTTGTTAATTATATTTTGGGATAAAAAATTAGGAATAATCATGATATTTTTCACTCATATCACAATCCAATTTTCATTGTCATTGTCACCACACTATCCATTTTGTTCAATGTTAACATGATTCCATCGTGTTCCAGCATTTTATGAAAATAAAAAGGCATTTCCTGAAAAGTAGTAATCGTAGTGGGAAACCTTATAATAATTTATAAAATGTCTAAATAATGACCCCAAATGTTATATAAAATGTACCATAATTTTAACCTAGTTCATTAATTTACATCACTAATTCAAATCATTCATAATGTTTTGTAATGAAAATATGAATTATCCAAAGAATATTCCCTGTGAGTGTATAACCAGGTGTATAGTAAGGCCTGTTTTCTTGCACCATGTGTCACGACATACCATCATCAATATGAGGGAAGGACGACAATGTGCATTGCCCTTCATTCATTAAGATGAAGGAGATATAATGAACTCTAAGTCCCGCCTTCGATATGACCTAGTGTAGAGACTATCACCAAGGGTATGGAATCTCACACAAATGGAAGGAATTACTCTTTTTATAGAACATGATCGGGACATAAAAAATTAAATCCTAGAAACACCAAATAGAAAAGGTAAATGTAAATCCAATAATCCATTCCCACATGCATGTTCAAAATTAAAACTGATACAATGTAAGACAGAACTCCCATATGATGTACTAAAAGAAAAGAAACTATGAAAGAACAATAATTATCCCGATGCCTAATCTAGTAAGGTCTAGAATGGTCCTAAAAATCCTCCAAGAAACCTAAAAATTGATTTACATACGTTGGGTAATAATACAAGTATACTAAGATGGGAATCTAAAGCTACTCATTCAGAAGTAGGAAATATTCTAATACCCCTACGAGAAAACAATATAACCTCAAGAACCTACCATGGAATACTAACCCGACCAACCCCACAAAAGCACACACACCTATGTAACACAGGTCCAATAACATAATAGTATAAGTAAATGAACATCTACGTACCTCCCAATACATTCTTAGTGGTTAATTACTCATTCCACATGATTTTACGTCTTGATGCTGCCATTATTCCCACACGCAGTCCCACTACGACAATCTTCCCACACACACCTGGGACTCAAACCAAACACAACCATGCCTACATGCACCAGGGCCACAACAACGACACACCACACCCGAAGACACCTGATCCACAATAACCACACACCATGCACGAAGACACCTAGGACACATCCTTAAGATTATTAGAAAAAGATACATGGCCCGCAGACACCTGATCCCCCGATCCAAAACAAACCCATTCCCAAAGAATCGTGGACTATCGTAAGCCTCGAGCCATTATAGCCTTCTCAATTACATCCAAGTGGCATGATCCATAAGAGGGTGAAAGGAAGAAAATCAGTAACCAACCATCCATCCTCCCACTGGGATGTTGGGAAAGACACCCTCCCCCAAGAAATGGAGGTGTTAGACACATATTTCTCATCATTGGTGGGGTGGATATAGAAATTACAATGAACTACAATATATATATATATAAGTAAATAAACACTCATTACAAACCCAAGGGTTTTACAAAAACAAACTGCAAGCCCCCATCGGCACCGCTTTTTCTGCTACCCCTACATCCACAACCACAACCAATGTATAAACCCAATCCCCTTCCTATTCAGTTTCCATTTATTTATTTATGGGTCTTCACAAAAAATTATTTTGTCACTACTGGGTAACTAACAACTGTAACCATTCCAAGCAACAAATAAAATCAAATTGAATCCAACTGCATTACAACACAAAACTAGACATGCAGTCCCATTGCACTTCCCCAATTAACTCCTTCCAACTGTCATTCGTCAAAGTGATACCAAACATTATTTCTCTAAAAACCCAGCCCTATAGCCCCACTGGGAAAAAAATCCCCAAAGCAGTCCCACTGCCTAACATGTTCGTAACCACACCATAGTCCCAATGCTTGATGTCACTTCACTACCACACCACAACATAATGGTAGTTTATCTTATTACAAGTTCATCCATTTTACAATCAACCAATCTCTCAAAATGAGATACTAATTTAAAATTTATAGTCTAAATACCTACAAGTTTATCCATTCCATAATAAATATAGCTCTCAGACTGAGACACCAACACACCCCCATGTACCACCGCACATACCAAACCCACAGAACTAAAACCAGAACGCACAACACATAACCACAACCATCAAACCAAGCGTTTTCAAATTTAAGCAATAGGGGTTATTTAATTTCCTCTTGAACACAATGGTGGTGATCACAGAAGAGGTTTGTTCTTGGGTAATCTATTTGTTTAAAAGATTTTACAAGAATAATTAGAAACTTGTTACATCTATACATCAAAACATCACAAACGAAATGGATCACTACCAGTGAACAAGAAAAGTCCAGAAACAACCATGATTTTCAAGAGTCTTACATCCATGACAACTGTAAAAGAATCAATGATAAAAAAATAAAATAGGGGACCAACATCGAACCACACCATACCCATTATATTATTTTCAATAGTTATTTTTTTATCATACTCAATCCTTTCTTAATTCTCGTTTTTAGAAGAGTATCCAGCCATTCCTCACAAGTAACCATTAATATACCCACCACTCATAACACACAATTAAAGTGAAGAAAATTAAAAATTACTATTTGGATGATCAATTATCTATTTTTCTTCTTTCACCATGAATAGGGGATGGTACGACTCATAGGAAGATCTCCATGGCTTTGCGGGAAAGGATCTAGCATGGGACATGACTCGTCTCATGAGGAAGTCTCCAAGAACATTATGATAAATGAAAATTAATAAAAAGAGGGTATGTTGGCTTAATAAGAGGCCAGATCCTAAAATTAGGGAGACTATTTAGATGTACTTAAAAGATGGATCGAGGTTTGATCATGCGGCTTGATGGTTTCACATGTTGGAATTAATTGCGATTTAATAATTCCGCTCAAAAAATAGTAGAGATAGACCAAAGGATGGTTGTAAGTAGATATATTTACATTAAATGGATAAAAACACGTAACATGGGTGAAAATGGAAAAAATGGGAAAAAACTGGAAATCAGTCACAAATGGGTGAGACAGTGACATTGATCCAGTGATGGGTGAGCTACTGACACGAACTATTGACGCTGGGCTACTAACACCTCAACCTACTAACACCTCGTCCTTCCGATGCTAAGCTACCGATGCCTCTTCCTCCTGATTCCTCGACCAACCGACACTGACGACCCTAACTCACCAATGCTAACACCCCTGACTCAATGATGCAGACACCCCTTACTCTCCAATGATGATTCCAATGACTCACCAATGCATGAACATGTCAAATCACTGATGTGACGATGCCCTGACATGAAGATGGAAAAAAGTGTAAATTTAGAAAACTCTTGAAATGAGACACTGGTTGCTCTGAGAACACCTCAACACTGGATTTTCAGAGTGGAAGGGCCTAGGGAAAATCCAGGCTATTAAATCATATACCACTCAAACTACTTTCATCCTTGATAATTTCAAAACTAAAACATAAGGAAAGAGGTATGAACAACCATACCATAAAATACCTCATAGTAGTAAACCACCAGCTATTTTTCTAAAGTTAAAGCAAAAACCCCCATATCCAAGGACAGCTCCTCAACATATATCTTCTAAAAAACTATATCAACACTACCTCTCAACACCCTCATGTTTCCACACAAACACCAAAAGTCACATCGTCCAGAAACATGGCTTAGGGATCTCCTTTCTCAATGTCCGAAAAATATTTTTTTTGGGCATTACTGACTCACCCACACAGGTGTAATCGCATCCACATTAATGCGTCTTGATTAGGGATCAGTTCCTCCCCTCCTAATTGTCATGAATTTTCACAGTAAATCAGATAATGGGAAAACAACTTATCAGGAAGCAAGTGAGGTCATACATTATGTTAAAAACATTTCCCAAAGAAAAAACTAGATAGAAACATAGAATAACTATTGGTACTAGTCACGCAGGTGTGCCTCCATTTCCAAGGTACTCTCCTTGATGCCACCATACCTCCATAACACACAAACAAAGGGAATGTTTCATCACTAAAGCTATTTCTCCCTATGATCCTTGATTCTCACAGGTCTCTCCAGGAATTTAAAATCATCCTTAATATCCAACTATCCCCATTCAAGGGTGTGGGAGACGTCGTGTATATATCGACAGAGCTGGGAGATGTGAAAAACGTTGTGGATCCTCTCAAACTGTAGAGGTAATTCCACTTGATATAATACCTCACCAACTCATCCCAACACCTAAAAAGGTCTGAATAACCTAGGAGAAAGGTTACTCACCCTCCTAAACCTCTATTGTCCACACTAAAGGGATACCTTTAAGAACACATGGTCCCCATCAGCATACTACAAGGTTCAGGCATACGAATTCTACCAGTCCGTAGCTACCTTCATCTGTTCATGCACAAGATGAGCCTTCTTCGTCATACCCAGGACCATTTATAGGCCATGAACACCTACCTTCCCAACATCTTTCCAGCACAGGGGTAAAAGGCATGACCTTTCATACAAGGATTTCAATGATTCCACGCCAATGGTGTATTGATTGGTATTATTGTAGGAAAACTCCACCAGGGTAAAGTGTCAAACCCACAATCACCAGAAGTCTAGAGAATATGATCCCAACATATCCTCTAATGTTTGGATGGTCCTCTCTGTTTTCCCATCCATATGAGAGTGTAAAGTAGTGTTGAGGCATAATTGGGTTCCAAAGTAATGTTGTAAACCCTTACATACTTGTGAAGTAAAGAATGTATCTTAATCCGAAATGATGGATATTGGATCCCCGTGTAGCAGTACCACTTCACTGACGTACCTCTCTGTAAAGGTATCCAATGTTCTAGTCTCCTTAACCATTAAGTGTGATGAAATTGTCAAATGATCCACCACTACCTATATGGAATCACAAACTTCTTCATCCATGGGTATTCATGTGACCAAATCCATCGATACATCATACCACATCCACTAGGTAACATCTATGGGCTGTAACACACCATTGGGAACACATTGTTCTGCCTTCAACTGCTAACACACATGAAACCTTTCCAAAAAATCTACCACGTCTCATTTAAATCCGGGACACCAAAACTGAACTATCTAGTCCCACTACATCTTGGTGAATTCTGTATGTACTTCCAAGGGTGAGTTTTGGAACTCACTGAGAACTCTCTCACGCCACACCACCGGGAAAAATAGGATCTTATGGAACAACATTTAATTTTGACTATCCCATGACCATCCATCCGGAGCATCACCCTAGATAACATGATTATGCATCAATTCACCCTATGAGTCTCCCCACTATGTATCCCCCACCTACCGTACCATGTAAAATTGCACCATCATCTGAAAACATGTATCCTCTATGGTCCTCCACTCTCAAACCTAGATGTAAACAAAAAACTCCTCTATTTCCTTCCATGCATCCACAGACTCCCGAAGTACATCCTTCTATGACTTCTTGTTCAAGGAATTAGCCACCATGTTTCCCTTCCCTTTGGTTTGGAGTTTTAAAATACGTAGCCTCGAATAAAATTCTTCCACCTCTACTACATGTTCAGTTGTCACTAGGAGAATATATACCTCAAACACTTGTGATCTGTGAAGACCACAAACAATTACCTAATGAGGTAATGAAACCACAACATCAATGAAAACACAACCACTACAATTTCCATATCATGGGAGGCATAGTTACATTCAGGATGACATAACTTCCTATACCAATAATAAATAACTCCTCGTTGCTACATCAACAAACACCCCAATCATAGACTGGAAGCATCACATAACACTTCTAACGTCACCCCTTCTACCGGAAACCATTGCACTAAGGCACTAACCACCATCCCTTTCAGATGACTTAATGATTCATGGAATAGTTCAATCCATTCAATAACACAGTATCTCTTGTTCAATTTTGACAATAGAGCCAAAACATGAGGTAAGTCTAGTACGATCCTCTGTTAATATCCTGCCAGACCCAAGAAACTAAAAACCTCTACCACATTTATGGGTACTTTCCAATAAAAAAACTACTTCGACATTTGACATGACCACTTATATTCCATGTTGGGACACCATGTGTCCAAGGAAGTGAACCTCTTGTGTCCATAACAAGAACATGGAAAACATCCCTTAGAGATGGTGGTGTCGGAGGATCTCCAAAACTATCCTTAGATGATCAGAGTGATCCCACTCTGATCTTGAGTAGATCATGATTTCGTTGATTAATATGACCATGAACCGGTCTATATTCTCACAAAAAACAGATCTCAAGAAAATCATGAACATAAACGGTGCATTCATAACTCTGAATGACATGATCACGAACTCAAAGTGACCATACCTACACCTGAAAGCAGTCATCGGGATGTAACCCTCTTTCACCCTCACCTGGTGATATCTAGACTGTAGGTCCATCTTAATGAACAAAACTATTTCCTTCAACTGGTCAAAAATGTCACCAATCTTTAGGTGGGGGTAATGGTTCATGACTGTCACCTGATTCAATCTCTGGAAGTCTATACATAGCCAGCGACCACCATCTTCCTTCGTTGTGAACAATGTTTGAGCACCCCATTGTGACACACTTGGTTAGATAAAACCCCTCTTCATCAGGTCATCAACCTAAAGCTGCAACTCCCACTACTCAGAAGGCTCCATCTGATTGGGATCCATCTAAATCAGATGGGCACTATGTTAAAAGTCTATCCTGAACTCAACATCATGTCTATGGGGGTAGAGTCACAACTACCTTGGGGAATATTCCTAGGAACTCACAAGCAATCCCAGTAACATACACCATATCTGAGTCTACTGATTCCATCGACAAATCGGCTATCATGGAATGATGGGGCTCCACACACTGGCTACACTCATGGAAACTCTAATTTCCAATGAAAGCTACAAGATGACCACCCATATCTAAAAACACGACCCTTCTCCAGAAGCAGTCGATAACAAAATGCACATAAAAAATCCAGTTGATACCTAGGATTACATCATATGGATACATCTATAGTAGAAGGAGATCCCCACTTGACTGAGGCAGCCCCAACATCATTCCACATTCTCAAAAAACATCAAACAGGCTAGTCTAAAGTCCAACTCAAATTCTCAACACCAGTGGAATGAAAATTCTCTATACATCTTGGCCCAAGGAATGTTCTAGACTAGATGCACAAAAGGAGATAAAATATCATGAATCAATCAAGGCACGAGCAATAGTACTAAACAGACCCCTCTTACCTCGAACAACTTCTAGATCTACTGGAACTACTACCTTGGTGTCATCTAACTTCCCACACCCAATCCAGATTCACCTCGGCTATCAACTGCCTCCCCAACCATACCCTGGTTGAGGTCCCTGAGGAGAGCCCTGAGGTCGGCCTTCTCTAGAACCATTCATCCTCGGTGGAGCTTGAGCTCACCGCCCATACTGCTGGAAGGGCCTGGCTGGAATGTACTCCTACTATGGTGGGAACTGAACCTGCCCACCACCATTGTAATTCACTCAGATAGGGCACTGATTCCAATTATTCCCACGGATTCCATAGATAAATCATCTCCTTCCTAGGCCCATGGGGAAAGTGCATGGACCGAGAGATCAAAATTGGAACTATTGATGACCAATCCATTCTAGCTGAAACCTAGATGTCCCTAATGCTAGAGACCTTCTAATAATGTTATTTCCCTTTAACGAACTCAGCTGAATCCCCTCTCGTAAAACACATCCATGGGAGTGCATCCTCTCTACTAATTCATCCTTTTATGAACCTCCATCTACATTAGTAGAGTAAATGGAGTAACAACATACTGAAGAGAATGTTGGGGTGCCTCCTCCAAGTGTCTTTCCTGTGACTCCTCATCCAGAAAGATATCTAGAGGAAATTGAAGGAGATCCTAGAACATTATCCCCTAATCCCTTACTAAAATACTCCATTGGTGAATGGAGATTAGTTGTTTCCTCTTATCGGCCTTCATCGCGGAAGAATGAAATTCTGCCTGGAACTCCTTCTTAATGTCAGTCCATGAGAAAGTAGTTTCCTTCTTCTTCCTAAGGTAAAAAATCCACCACTAACGTGATGCTCCTCACATCTGGCTCACTACTAGAGAAACCCAGTACTCTGTTGGAGCCCAAATCAAGCTAAAAGTGATCACTAGCTCTTCGAGCTTACTCTCCATCTCCAAGTCTTAGACAGTTCTGTTGTACATTCCCAAGCTCTGCCACTAGAATCCAGGATGTGTCTTCATCCACTAATCATCCTCCACCTCTTGATCAACCCTCTGCTGATCAATGAGATCAACCATCTAGGCATTGTCTTCTCATACCACTCGTGGATGATGTTCGGGTACCATAGTTGAAGAATAATACAAGAGCTCATATGCCTGAGTAGTGCAGAAGTTTACTTTTAATTTTTTTTATCATTTTATTTATTAAAATTCCCAAAACACCTCAATATACACAAGAACACATGTCATTTTGAATCATTTACCTTACCTAGGGTCTCCAACCTGTAATCAGTGTCACCTCACCAAGTCGACCAGTAGGTCCAGAGTCCTTGCATTGGATCACAGGAGGCCCTAAAATCTTATGTCCTAGCATGTCTTCCCTCGAGTACTTCACACAACAAGATTTCCTAACAATGATTCCCTACTATACCATGCAATAATCACTCTTCCTAACCCTGAAAACTATCCTATATCTTAACCATCACATATGATACCATTCTATCATGACCCCCCTTCTTCATGATGATGGAATGGATGAAAAAGTGCCCTACCCTTCCTTCTTCAAGATGAAGGGGATATAATGACCCCTGATCCCCACCTTCAGTAAACCCCAGAGTGGCGAATTACACCAAGGTTATGGAATATCACACAATTCGAAGGAATTACCCTTTTATAGAAAAAGATCCGGGGAGAGTATGGTAAATCCCAGCAACACCAAAGGCCAAAGGTAAAACTAAAGTCAAGAATTCATTCCCACATGCATGTTGGAAAGTAAAAATGATAAAAAGTAAGACAGAACACCCAAATAATGTACCAAAAGAACAGAAACTATGTAGAAATAGAAATTATCATTACGCTTGAGCTAGTAAGGCCCTGCACGGTACTCAATGTCCTCCTGGAATCCTAAAAATAGTTTCACATAAGTAGGGTGAGAATACAAGTATACTCAATAGTGAAAAAGATGTAACTCATGCACAAGTGTGGGAACATACTAATTCCCCTGTGAGAAAATAATAGAACCTCATGAACCTACCAAGGAATACTATCCAACCCAACCTCACCAAGGCACACTCATCTATAGAGTGCAAGTCAAGTAAAGTAATACTATAAACACATCGACATATGGGTACCGCGCACCGTTGTCCCATTGGTTAACTTCTCATTCATAACGATCTTACGTCTTGATGCTGCCACTCTTCCCACACGCAATTCCACTGCCACTACCTACCTGTAAACACCTGGTCTTCAAAAAGAACACAACCACACCTGCATATATCTGGTACAAAAAAACAGAACACCACACCCAAAGGATCTTTGGCCACAACAACCACACACCAAGCCCAAAGACACTTGTGCCTCATCCAGAAGATGCTTGTGAAAACATACATGTCCTGCAAACACCTGATATCCTAGTAAGAAAACCCTTTCCTACAGAATCATGGACTTTGGTAAGCCTAGAGACATTACATACCACGTAGATACCCCTAATTTGCAAGATACTGAGGTGGGTGTGAGGAAGAAAATCAGTAATGAACCATCCATCCTCTAACCGGGATGTTGGGAAAGTCACCCAACCCCATGAAATTGAGGTATTTGGCACATAGTTCTCAACATGGGTGGGGTGAGTTTAGAAATAAAAACCAACTACTGTATATATATATATATATATATTGTAAAATAAAAAATCATCCCCAACCTACATGCTTCACATGAATAGACAACATTCCCACAAAAGCACCTCTTTTGTTGGTAACCCTCTATGCACAACCACACAATAGGAACTACCAAAGCATAAACCCAACCCCCTTCTTGTTCATTTTCCATTTATTTATTTAAGGGGATTCACTATAAATTATTATGTAACTACTGGGAAACTAAAAATATATCCATATCAAGCAACGAACAAAACAAAATTGTAGTCCCACTATACAACAACACAAAACAAGACTTGCAGTCCCACTACACAACCCTGTTTAACTCCTTTCAACTATCATTCTTCAAAGTGATTCCACACATTCCTTCTCTCACAACCCAGCAATGTATCCCCACTTCCCAAACAAATCTCCAATGAAATCCCACTACATAATGAGTTCTTAAATACATCATTGTCCCACTGCTCAATGTCTCTTCGCAACCACAACACAACATAAAGGAAATCCAGCTACCTACATGTTCATCCATTACAAAATCAACCAATCTCTTATACTGAGATACCAACACCCAAAGGATAGTCCCACTACCTAAACATTTATCCATTCTTCAATGAATCATTCGCTCAGACTGAGATACCAACACACCCACCTATACCACCCCATATACCTTGCCCACAGAACCCAAACCAGAATGCACAACATTAAACCACAACCACCAAACCATGAATTTTCAAATTTAACTGGTAGGGGTTCTTTAATTTACACATGATTATAACCAGGGTGCTCATAGAACATGTTTGGTCTCGAGGACCCTCTTTATGTAATCATGTATATGTTATTAATCAGATTTCATGGTATATCTATACATCAAAACATCACAACGAAATAGATCACTACAACTGCAAAAGAAAATGCCACCAATAGACATTATTTTCCAAAGTCATACATCCACAAAAACCATAATAGAATCAGTTATAAAATGATAAAATTGGCTTCCAACATCAAACCACACCCTGCCCATTATTTTATTTGTGCAAGGTATCTTTTGATCATATTAAATACATATTTAATTCTTGTTTTAAGTAGATTATCCACCGGTTACTCACAAGAAACCATTAATTTAACCACTCCACATGATGTAAAATTAAATTGAAGCAAAATAAAATAATTACTTGGATGATTGATGATCAAAATTGCATCTTCCACCAAGAAATGAGGATGGAGAAACTCGTAGGAAGAACTCTAAGGATAAGTGGTAAAGGCTCCAGCATGGATGCATGACTCATCTCAGGAAAAAGTATCCAAGATAATCAAGGGAAATGAAAATGAAATAAGGAAGAGATGATATCAGATTAAGAAGATACATGATCCTAAAATCAGGGAGTCCATTTTGATGTACATAAAATACAAATCATGGTTTGACCATGTGGCTTGGTGGTTTCAGATGTTATAGTTAATTGAGATATAATAATTCCCCATAGAAACAGTGGAGATAGACCTATGGATGGATATGATTTGATAGAATTAATTGAAATGGAGAAAAACACATAATAGGGGGGAAACTATAAAGACGTAGAAAAATTAGAAATGTTTCACCAATGGGTGAGCCATCGATGCTGATCCGCTGATGGATGAACTAGCGAAGATACCTACCAATGTTGATCTACTGACGCCACGACCTATGGATGCATCAACCGACTGATGACGAGATATCGATGCCTCGACCTACCGATGCCTCGACCTACTTAAATCGACACCCCTAACTCACCAGTGCGGATTCCCCAAACTCACCGATGTCGACGCCCCTGACTCACCGATGTGGATGCCCCTAACCCACCGATGTCGATGCCGCTGAACTACTGATGTTGATTCCCCTGACTAACTAACACACTGAAATGACAATGAACTAACATGCCTAAACAATGACATGCTGATAGAAAAACCTAAAATTTAGAAAACTCTTCAAATGGGCTACATATATCTTCAAGAACACCTCAAAACTATAGTTTCACAAAGGACGGTCTTGTAGAAAATCTAGGTTATTACACTAGGTCTTTCTCGAGTCAATATTGATGCACCTTTTTTTATTCATTACACCTATGGACATCTATTCTATAACCACATCCACTTATAGTATCTATACAGTTATGGATTACCGGGAAAAAAAATACAAAATCTACCTTAACAAAACATTATGGTGTTCTTCTATACTTATCCTCAAAGTCTATAATAGGGTTATATTCCCTAATATATTATTTTGTAAATCTATTTCCTAAGATTTCTATTGAACATACTATAATACAAACTATAAATACCTAGATCACAGTAGCCCAGAGCCCACATATTCTATATTACATTGGGATAAGATACATGGAATCGCATCCTGATGGACCAAATTGTTTTACAAATATAGTAAACCAGATATATAAAGGATTCCCATATTACATTTGAATAAAAAATTTACAAAATAATGGTTTTTAGAATATCATTATTTAATTTAGAATATTTTTTTCATATCACCCATAGTACACATCCTATATTCTTGGGAAAGGAATGAAAATGAATAGTTCGAGTGGTGAGTAAGGGTGACGTACATTAGAAGCTATCATGAATCAATAAGAATAACCAACATGGAAAGGTAAATACCAAACCACACATTCTATTTAAATAATTTTACTTTCATGATTAGTTAAGGAATAATCAAAATGAAAAGGTAAATATCTAAACACACATTATATTTAATCAATTGCATGAAAATCAGGATAATATAGGGAATAAAAAATATGGAATGGTATATTTATGAACACGTATTCTATTTAACAAATAACTTGACTATTATCATATTATAAGGAATAATCAATATGGGATGGTACATATTTGAACACACATTCCATTTAATTTATACCAACCAAATGAAATGAATCCATAGTAAATATCATTGAAAAAAATCATGTATGACATTTATTGAATTGTTAACGAAGGGAATTTTTAATTATTAGATGTCATGATCTCAATCATCATGTTAAATGTTCTTACAAGACCTTTCATA
Organism: Viscum album; assembly: GCA_963277665.1. Classification (NCBI taxonomy): domain Eukaryota; kingdom Viridiplantae; phylum Streptophyta; class Magnoliopsida; order Santalales; family Viscaceae; genus Viscum; species Viscum album. Next base: position 1,034,147,581 of record OY728150.1, read on the forward strand.
TGTTGTTTTAAAACTAATAGGTATTTATAAAATGGAATCCCATTAAACTAAGGCTAGGAGACTGAATTGTCTCATTATACTAACAATGCATCAAAGGTGTATCATTAATAAATCCCTATATTATTTTACATGTCCAACACTTTATCAAATATTGAATTATCAATTTATTTTCTGAAATAATATTCCTCCTCCCAAAATGTTGTTATCAAGTGTGGAATACATATGAACAATAATTCCCCCAGTCAATCATATATCATTATATAATAATATATCATATGTATAAATAATATAATGTATAATTAATGAGAATATTAATCATAAATAAATTGGAAAATCAAGGGAAATGTATTTTCCAATTATAATAATGAAATTAATTATTTCATGGGAATTTTAATGATTACCAAAATGATTCAAGAAATAGAATGTTAATACTTTTTCAATCAAATTTGTCATAAACCATATAAAGAAATTATAAGAATGGTATCAATATGATATATCCCAATTAGATAGTAATTATAATAAATATTTGATGTCATTTATGAGTACAAATTCCGGAAAGCATCATTACAAACATTCCTTAGGAAAAAATCATTTCACATTGATTTTTTTTAAAAGAAACATTAACATAATATTTATAAATAATTACAATTCAAAATAAAATTTGGAACTTATAAAATATTATGTGAATAATTTACTATTCATGATAATGGTTAATTCTTTATATTCCATACATGTTAAAAAACATTATTTTCTCATTTTTGGTGAAAGTCTAATGGGACTCTTTTGATAAATCACATGAACATCCCTTTCCAAAAAAATTGTACAAACTCTTACATGGGTAATAATTACATTAATAAATAATTTTTATAATGATAAAAAAAATTAAAACATTTCTAGAAAACATGGTTTTGGATGAAAAATGAATTTTTATAGAAGAGAGAAATAATGTCATATTTTCATAAAAATATATTCTCAATCATTTTATGTCTCAAAGAGAGTAATATGGTCTTATTACATGAATAAAAACCATGAATAAGCATTTTAAAATTAAATTAAATGGTTTTATAAAACTATTTTTAAATATTTTCTAACAAAGGATATTCATGAATATAGAATACAAATAAAAATGAGATTATGAAATAAACCCATAAAAAGATCAAAATGTTGGAGTGGGAATTTATCAATACATAAATTACGTTCATAAAATGTAGTTACACATAAAAAAATTACATAAAAAATCATATAGTAAAAATAATTCAGGCCCAAAAATCAAAGAATGTCAAAGACAATGAAAGAGTAATATATCCAAATGAAAAGAAATTGGGTCATAAAATTAATTACCACCTGTTAATTTTCAAGTAAAATCCCCTTAGATTAAAAAATTAAAATCCAATCATATAATTCCATGAATTATGAATTATTAATAATATTACATGATAAATGGGTAATATATGCACCATATAAAATAAACTAGGTGTATAACTGTAGAGACCCGAAGCTTAACGTACATGGACATTACATTACTTTTTCGGAATACTTAGTACATAACAAAAACACACACACAAGGACCGTAATAGTTTAGTGTCTTTGGAAACTCAGAATATAATCTTCTAATCATGGTGAAAGATCTTCAACATATCCCATAAAGATCTTATTTTTTTTACCTAAAACCATTCTTTATATCCTGGAAAAAAAAACATAAAAGGGTGAGCTCAAATTCTCAGTAAGGGTAAACAAAATTAATGTCATTAACATCATATACATAAGAACATAACTTTTGGAAATCATAACATGCAAAAGAAATCATAATTTCATAACATGGGATAAATCATAGTAGTGAAATATAAACCCCAATAATCATAACATAAAACATGAAACTTTGTTTCATTCACACATAATCATAGAGAATCATTTCTTATTAGTCAAGACTCATTTACAAGACTATCTTAGTAGAAAAAGTCCATTTCTGAACTGAGTTCACTCCTCGTTTCAGTCGTGTTTCACTGAACTGGTTTAACCTACCGTTCCGGCCATGTCTATCTCATGAGATATAAAATCTTTACCCAATGCATTGGAGGGAGATATAGGTCCCACCCACCTCATAATGATACCATTATTATGTGTGCCACAAAATCATAAATTATACATCATTGCATAACCCATGTAATAATAATGGGATTCTTAAACAACATGACATCATAAAACAATTCATATAAGATAAAGCAATTCATAAAAATAATTCCATCACAAAATAATCAAATAAATGTAATAATTGGTATATAAATATAACCCTATATTATCATAGATGGAAAATAATTTTGATAAAACACTTGAACTCCATTATTGAGGAAAATATCATTTCTACTTCAAAAAAAATTTCCTTTCAAAACATGTCTTACAATTTTAAACTAAAAGAAGTTGATTAAAAATAAACTTGAAAACTTGTAAAGGAAGATTCTTGGAAATAATGTTTTAAAAATCAATTCATGCCGTATAAGTTAAAAAAACATTCTTCTCGTACTTTTGTCGGAAAAGTCAAAAAGTACCTCATATGAAAAACGACAAAAGATTCCCTTCATATCTTTTACTAAAAACTCAACGAAGGGTAAAATTAGATAAAACTATATTATAAGGATATAAATATTACATATTGAGTAAACATGGATGTGGATGATAGAATACACCCCAGTAAATACCAAAGTATAAACAATCTCGGATAAAAATGAGATTGTGATATTTCCCTTAACAAAGGTCTGATTTGCTTCGTAAGTGTCCAAACCTCCTGTATAATGATTTAAATAATGTTATTGACTTATTCCAGAATCATATTTATTGTTATGAAATAATATATTGTCATATTCTTAGCTTCTTATTAGTAATATTTCATTACTACTTGTTATTCGGTTGTTTATTACTTTTTGTTCTTATGCGTGTTTTGTCGAATAAATTCTTATTTTTCTCTTTAGGTTATAGATAACTCATTTACAGAATGGTATTTGTGTAATATATATCATATTCATTCATTCAATTAATTTATATAATCATTATGAAACTAATATCATGTAGAACGAGTCGCATCACATCTTGGAGATGGTACTCCGTACGTACGCACGAGTGATGATATCGTTCCTATGATCGTGGAATTTTATTGGAGTGTATGTATACTATTTCATAATCAATACCACTTTACAATAATCATATATATTCATTACTTTCACCCTTATACCCATCCATGTAAGGTGGTGGTGGAAAATAGATTTCACCACAGCGTAGAGACGGTATTCCGTACGTACGCACGCGTGGTGATTTCATTTTCTATAGGATGGATAGATAGTGAAATAGGGTTGTTTCACACTTATAATAACATATCAGTATATGAGTTATACTGATGTTATTACTTCACAATGAAACAACTAAATAATAATATGTGGAAGAAGAATTAAAGTTAAAAGAATCGGTAACAGACATTACCTCTTCTTTGAAACGCCTCTTTGAGACCTCCTCTTAGGGAACTAAAATTGGTCTTTTAAGAAGACCATAACCACTAGAATGTTTCTATGGAAGTGGAGAATAGAATTTGTCAGGGTTTGGCCGAGATTGAAGGCTCAAAGTAGTGTGAGGAAGAGAGGGAGGAGGTGCCCTTTTATAAGGGAGGAGAGGGGCTCCTTTAGAAAAGTAAAACTATTATTTTATTATAAAGTCATATTCGGTTTTAAATATCTCCAAATTGATTTATTTAGAATATAAGGTGGTTAGGGGTAGAAATAATCTAATCCAATAGAATTTAGGCAAGTTTAGGTATCATTTTTAACCTTATCATTTAGATTTAACTTTAAGTTAGATAATTTTACTTTTACCGTGCCTTCTTGTTTTCTTACACTATAAGGTTATTAAACATACTATATCAAGACAAAAGAACCCCAAGTTTGTTTATTATTAAAATATATAACCTTATCTAAGTCATTTGGCCGAACCATAGATTTTTAGGAATAAAATAACAATTAATAATATAGTATTTTTTTTTAAAAACTATTTTATGTCAATTTTGACACTATTTGTTAATTGATTTTTGTGAAAATCATAACAGAATGATTACTTCTAAAACTTTAATTAAATCATTAATAACATCTCATATTAACATATAAAATTATTGGAATTCATAAAAAGTCTCAAATTACATTTATTTGGGTATTTATAAATCAATTATGTCAATATTTTATTAATAAGATAATTACTGCATCATCATTGTATCATAAATAAATTAAATTATTTTCAGTCTAAAAATTACAAATAAAATACTATTATGTAGGAAATCTTTTTAGATTTCTAATTCATATTTATAGTAGAATTTATCTTATGCATAACCCTATATTAAAAATTCCATAGTTATTAAACTTTGATTTTCACTATTTTAACCCTTCTTTAAATAAATTGATAATAAATGTCCTAATCTAATACAAGTAGGCCTCAATGGTCATATTTTATTCCTATGGTTGTTTCTGATCGAATTACACTTATCCAATAGAATTAGGACATGTGTTAGGGTAATAATAATACCATTTTTACCCTTAACTACCCTATTTACTTTTAACTGTGGTAAATAAAAGTAAAAAGTAACTATTCACAAAAAATTATTTTCATCTCATTGAACCACATTTGACATACTGACATCAATTGTGTATCTCTAATTTTTGAAATTCCACTCACATAAGCGGTAAAATTAAGTTTTATGAAAAAATTCAGTTTTTTAACTACCACTTAGTGGTTTCACTATTCATCAAAAAAAGAAAGTTTCCAGAAAAATACCAAAAATTATGCCTAAGCTATATTTGATATTATGAATTCAAAAATGATGTTTATTTTACCAAATTCAAAACATATCAGTTACATTAACTAATTTAAAAATTAATTCCCGTCATCAAAACAATTAGCGTGTTTTTAAGAGATAATAACTATCAAAAGATTGACACTTATTTATGTCTGGTTTAAATGTGAAATTACATCCAATGAACAAAATTGTATTAAATTGTAAAAATATATTCTAAATATACTTTAAAACCACTCAAATTAATAATTTATCACTATTAATTATTTCGATTAAAAAAGTTGTTTTTAATTAAAATTTAGTAATTTTCACTATTCAGCAGAATATGAAAGTTATCCGAAAAGTCCCAACATTTCACCCTAAGATAATTTCGATATTCCGAATCCAAAAATGATGTCCATTTTGGAAGATAAAATTTACAAAATTTGAAAAAGTGGTTATTACTATTCATAACGGCTAGTTTTAATAATATTTTAATAGCATATCATTGTTTAGTGAAACTCGGTATTGCGTACAACACATGCTATCGAGGAAGGTCACGATTGCGTGTAATGCAATCCAAGTCAGGGATGCATGTAGTGCAAGCTCCTTTTGGTGTAGCGTACAACACAAGACATCAATAAAATTAAAAAGAATATTTTTCATAAAATCTCGGGATGTTACATTCTACCCCCCTTAAAATGAATTTCACCCTTGAAATTCGTCGGGGATATAAATCATTTACTACTCAAAAGTTTAATTAATAGAAACCCACATTGTAAAAAATAATACCAAAACATGGCTTTAAAAACTAATGTACGAAATGTAACGGTTACCCAAATTAACTCATCACTGGGTTTCCACGTAGGAGAACATAGGTGAAAATATGGATATGGAAGAAAAATCTAACCATCATGTTCTGATGGAGAGTGGTAGAGAACATGGCTATGGAAAAGTCAGCAATCACAAATCCAGAGAATTGTGATGATCTATGGTACCATCTGATTCATCGGATATAAGGGCACTAGGACAACATTTTTGGTTTTCAAGATCACTAAAAGAAATACTTACATGATTTTGGTACAATCTCATTGTTGTTCGTTAATTGAACAATTTCCATTTCATCCCTTAATGAAATGAAGTGTAATTTGTTATTCAGGAAGTTTTAATAGATCATGTGATAGAATGATGGGTCATTCCATTTGTTTCAAACAAAAGGTTAGAAAAATTTATCAAATATACATAAGTCCATCTATGGTGAGGTTAATCGTATACGATTCCAAGAATGAACCTATACTTCATATATAATACCGCGTAATAAAATAAAACTAGTTTCTACTAACCAGGGACTTCCTGTAGGCCAGTGGTAGGCAATAAAGGCCACTCGCACTTCGGTTGTGGGTTCGATTCCCACAGCCTTGTCCGACGTGATGGGCTGTCGCCCGTCCTGCAGGTTGTCCTCTTACTAAAGCTATATTACTATAACATCCCATCAATAATATCGAAAACAAATTTCTATCCTTATACAGTACTAACTTATGTCCAACATAATCAATTCCAATCTTTAGGCTTATAAAATATTTTGGTCCAAGCTCATACTATAAAGAAAATTATTACTTGAAATGTCACATAACAATCACGTGAATGCCATAATTTATCCCCCATAAGATATATCTTGTTAGTCAAATTACAAACATGTGAATACCTTAATCATGTATTCTCTTGAATAATGAATACCCATTGATACTTAGTGAAAACATTAATGTAGTTAAAAGTTAACACTTTCCACAAACCAAAATCCTCAAAATTCTTTGTAATCAAACCATGATATCACTTAGTCCTTATATCAATCATGAGCTCATGAATACTGTCAAACATTTCATTTTATCCTTATCCCTTGATTATGCGCATATCATCTGCTTACCAAAAATATCTCAATCACTTCCCATGGTTACCGGTACCATAAAATTATTGAGAACCACAATAGACCAATACATAAATATTCCAATATTCCACGATACTATATACAACATTATTTTGGAATCCCATTACATAAACACTTTATCATTCCACCACATCATTGTCATATTCAACATCGCCAATGGTGATCGCATGTGACTTTCCTTTGTCCTTTTCCTTAAGTGGTTGCTCATTTCGATCATCACTAACCCTTGGATTAGGGCATTTATTAGCATAATGCCCCATTTCCTTGCACTTGAAGCTTTGAATTATAGTAGGTTCATTATATATATCCCTCCCTTTGTTTGCATCATTAGACATCTTCTACCCATCATTGCGGCATTCAAATGCCCGATGACCTTCCTTTCCACATTTGAAACATTTACTTGTCCCTTTAAGACAATCTCCACCATATTTCTTTCCACACTTTGAGCATAGGGAAACATTCATCTTATTTTCACCATTATTCTGAGATTTCTCCTTGAACTCCATCTTTCGTTTCTTGTCAAAACTATGAGATGGATATGTAACACCAAATTCCATTTCTACCTTGATAGCACAACGCACAATTTCTTCATAGCTACTGATGTCTGTTATAGCTAATTCCCTTCGAAGATTTGGTTTTAAGCCACTGAAGAATCGATAAAATTTACTTTCATGTTGGATGATAAATCCAGATGCATACATTGCAAGCCTTGTAAAATTCGCTTCGTATATAGCAATAGATTCATCATCCTTTTTCTATATTTCAAGAAAATCCTTCTCCATCTTTGTTCGAAGAATATGAGGGATGTACTTATTGAAAAATAATTTCTTGAACTCATCCCATTCTGTGGACTCAATTTCATCTCTTGGCCTCGTATTCTTGATAAGATTCCACCATTGATCAGCTTCACCTTCCAAACGATATACTGCTAATATGACTTTATCATGTTCAAAACATTAAAGAACTGAAAATAACTTTTCAGTGGTACTGATCCATTTTTCAACAACAAGTGGATCAGAAGACCCACTAAAAGAAGGTGGACGTTTCCTCATGAAGGACTCAATAGAATATTGTTCCCTTATCTACTCATTTGGAAGTCCAAAATGATTCATAGCTTGTGTAAGTATTGCAATAAGATTTTTCACTCCATCTCCCGTAACATTTGTTTGTTCAGAAGGACAATCATTGCATTTTCCATTACATTGATCAACACGGTTCCTTCGGGTTCCAGCCATCGTCTAAAACCCAAAAAGAACAGTGTGAGAGGCAAAAATCATGCTAGGGAAAACAACACAATAAAGGGGGAGTACCTTAAATATCTAACATCTTAGGTTAAATTATATGATCGTTACCGTAGTTCTAGGACTATATCCTATACGTATACTTATCCTTAGGGAAATCCCTAGACATACCTCAGAAATTTCTCTAGGGATCTCACTAACGTTTTTTCATCCTAGTTTCCAAAGATTGACTAAACCTTTCCTCTGATACCAACTGTAGTGACCCGAAGCTTAACGTACAGGGACATTACATTACTTTTGCGGAATACTTAGTACATAACCAAAACACACACACAAGGACCATAATAGTATAGCGTCTTTGGAAACTCGGAATATAATCTTCTAATCGTGGTGAAAGATCTTCAACATCTCCCATAAAGATCTTCTTTTTATTTACCTAAAACTTTTCTTTATATCCTGGGGAAATGAAAACATAAAAGGGTGAGCTCAAATGCTCAGTAAGGGTAAACAAATTAAATGTCATTCACATCATATACATAAGAACATAACTTTTGGAAATCTTAACCTGCAAAAGAAATCATAATTTCATAACAGGGATAAATCATAGTAGTGAAATGTAAACCCCAATAATCCTAACATAAAACATGAAACTTTGTGACATACACACATAATCATAGAGAATCATTTCTTGTTAGTCAAGATTCATTGACAAGACTATGTCAGTGGACAATGTCCATTTCTGAACCAAGTTCACTCCTCATTTCAGTCCTGTTTCACTGAACCAGTTTAACCTGCCATTCCAGCCATGTCTATCTCCTGAGATATAAAATCTTTACCCAATTCATTGGAGGGAGATATAGGTCCCACCCATCTCATAATGATACCATTATTATGTGTGACACAAAATCATAAATCATACATCATTGCATAACCCATGTAATAAAAATGGGATTCTTAAACAACATGACATCATAAAACAATTCATATAAGATAAAGGAATTCATAAAAGTAATTCCATCACAACATAATCAAATCAATATAATAATAGGCATAGAAACAGAACCCTATATTATCTTAGATGGAAAATAATTTTGATTAAACACTTGAACTCCATTCTTGAGGAAAATATCCTTTCTACTTCAAAAACATTTTCCTTTCTTAACATGTCTTACAATTTTAAACTAAAATAAGTTGATTAAAAATAAACTTGAAAACTTTTAAAGTAAGATTTTTGGCAATAATGTTTTAAATGTTCATTCATGCCGTATAAGTTAAAAAACATTCTTCTCATACTTTTGTCGGAAAAGTCAAAAAGTACATCGTATGAAAAACGACAAAAGAATCCCTTCATATCTTTTACTAAAAACTCAAAAGATGGTAAAATTGGATATAAACTATTGTAGAAGGATATAAATATTACATATTGAGGAAACATGGATGTGGATGATAAAATACATCCCAGTAAATACCAAAGTATAAACAATCTCGGATAAAAATGAGATTGTGATATTTCCCTTACCTTAGGTCTGATTTTCTTCGTAAGTGCCCGAACCTCCTGTATAATGATTTAAATAATGTTATTGACTTATTCCAGAATCATACATATTGTTATGATATCATATATGGTCATATTCTTAGCTTCTTATTAGTAGTATTTCATTACTACTTGTTATTCGGGTGTTTATTACTTTTTGTTCTTATGCGTGTTTTGTCGAATAAATTATTATTCTTCTCATTTGGTTAAAGATACCTCATTTACAGAATTTTATTAGTGTAATATATATCATATTTATTCATTCAATTCATTTATATAATCATTATGAAAATAAGATCATGTAGAACGAGTCGAATCACATCGTGGAGACGGTATTCCGTACGTACACACGAGTGATGATATCATTCCTATGATTGTGGAATTGTATTGGAGTGTATGTATACTATTTCATAATCAATACCACTTTACAATAATCATATATATTCATTACATTCACCCTGATACCCATCCAAGTAAGGTGGTGGTGGAAAATAGATTTCACCACGACGTGGAGACGATATTCTATACGTACGCACGCGTGGTGATTTCGTTTTCCATAGGATGGATATATGGTTAAATAGGATTTTTTCATACTTATAATAACATATCAGTATATGAGTTATACTTATTTTATTACTTCATAATGAAACAACTAAAGAAGAAGAAGTGGAAGAAGAAATAAAGTTAAAAGAATCGGTAACGAACATTGTCTCTTCTTTGAAACGCCTCTTTGAGACCTCCTCTTAGTGAAATAAAATTTCTCTTTGAAGAAGACCAGAACCTCTAGGATGTTTCTATGGAAGTGGAGAAGAGAATTTGGCAGGGGTGGCCGAGATTTAAGGCTCAAAGTGGTGCGAGGAAGAGAGGGAGGAGGTTCCCTTTTATAAGGGAGGAGAGCGGCTCCTTTGGAAAACTAAAACTATTATTTTATTATAAAGTCATATTCGGTTTTAAATAGCGTCAAATTGATTTATTTCGAAGATAAGGCAGGTATGGGTCGAAATCCTCTCATCCAATAGAATTTATACAAGTTTATGGATCAATTTTAACCTTATCATTTAGATTTATCTTTAAGTTTGATAATTTATCTTTTACAATGTCTTCTTGTTTTCTTACACTATAAGGTTAATAAACTTACTATATCAAGCAGAACGAACCCCAAGTTGTTTATTATTAATATATATAACCTTATATAAGTAATTTGGCCGAACCTTATATTTTTAGGAATAAAATAACAATTAATAATATAGTATTTGTTTTAAAAACTATTTTATGTCAATTTTGACACTATTTGGTAATTGATTTTTGTGAAACTCATAACAGAATAATTAGTTCGAAATGTTTTTATTAAATCAATACTAACATGTAATATTAACATATAAAATTATATTAATACTTAAAAAGTCTCAAATTACATTTATTTGGGTATTTATAACATCAATTATGTCAATATTTCATTAATAAGATAATTACTGCATCATCATTGTATCATAAATAAATTAACTTATTTTAAGTCTAAAAATTACAAATAAAATACCATTATGTAGGAAATGTTTTTATCTTTCTAATGAATATTTATAGTCGAATTTATCTTATGTATAACCCTATATTAAAAATGCAGTTATTAAACATTGATTTTAACTATTTTAACCCTTCTTTAAATAAATTGATAATAAATGTCCTAATCTAATCCAAGTGGGCCAAAATGGTCATATTTTATTCATAAGGTTGTTTCTGGTCAAATTATACTTATCTAATAGAATTAGGAAATGTGTTAGTGTAATAATAATATCATTTTTACTTTAACTTCCCTATTTACTTTTAACCGTGGTAAATAAAAATAAGAAAGTTACTATTCACCAAAAATTATTTTCATCTCATTGAACCACATTTTACATACTAAAATCAACCATGTCTCTCAGATTTTGGAAATTCTACTCACAGAAGTGGTAAAATTATGTTTTATGAAAAAATTCAGTTTTTTAACTACAACTTAGTGGTTTCCCTATTCATCAAAAAATGAAAGTTTCCAGAAAAATACCAAAAATTAGGCCTAAGCTATATTTGATATTATGAATTCAAAAATGATTTTTATTTTACCAAATTCAAAACATATCAGTTACATTAACTAATTTAAAATTTAATTCTCTTCATCAAAACAAATAGCGTGTTTTTAAGAGATAATAACTATCAAAAGATTGACACTTATTTATGTCTGGTTTAAATGTGAAATTACATCCAATGACCAACATTGTATTAAATTGTAAAAATATATTCTAAATATACATTAAAACCACTCAAATTAATAATTTATCACTATTAATTATTTCGATTAAAAAAGTTGTTTTTTAATTAAAATTTAGTAATTTTCACTATTTATCAGAATATAAAAGTTATCCGAAAAGTACCAAAATTTCACCCTAAGATAATTTCGATATTCCGAATCCAAAAATGAAGTCAATTTTGGAAGATAAAATTTATAAAATTTCAAAAAGTGGTTATTACTATTCATAACGGCTAGTTTTAATAATATTTTAATAGCATATCGTTGTTTAGTGAAACTCGGAATTGCGTACAACACACGCTATCGAGGAAGGTCGCGATTGCGTGTAATGAAAGAAAAGTCAGGGATGCGTGTAGTGAAAGCTTCTTTTGGTGGAGAGTACAACACAAGACATCAATAAAAATAAAAAAAATATTTTTCATAAAATCTTGGGGTGTTACAATAACATAACAATATGCCTCAATGAATATAAATTGAGTCAATGTACCTTAACTCATAATTATTTTAAGGTAAATATACTAAAACATCCTATATAATGGATTTATGCATGTTATTAATTTTTACCAAAATCATAACCATATTCATATATATAATACAATATATGATCCACTTATAACAATTTACCTTGCATTTGTAATTAATATTCATTATATTAATTATTTTAGGTGTTAACTGTGTTCTTCTCTCATGCATATTTTTTCATGAAATTAAGGTTTTTAACATTTTATATAGTTCCATAATCTAGATATTTATATTAATTTTATATGTTATTCATTAGATACATTTTTATAATCATTATTGAAATTTGAACATTGATAATGGATCTCATCACATTATGGAGATGGTAGATCATAAGAACACACAAACAACATTATCATTTCCTTAATGGATGAAAGGGTAAGGAAGTGAGGGATATATTAATATTATGTAATAAATATAATTTCATTTGCATCACATGTATTATATAAATTTATCCTAATTAATATCCATGAAATGTGTATGTGAAAAACGAACCACATCTAATCGCGAGGAAGAAGTCATCCAAACACACAAGAGACGTTATCATATTTCAAACAGAATGGATCATTAGAAATTTTATGTGGTATTAAAATTAAATAAGTATAACAATATCATAACTATAATATATATTTTTTAATCCATCATTATATCTATCCTTTAAATGTGGTGATAGAAGAAAAATTATATTGTTTCATGAGACAATAGTTCACCATACACCCAATCGACGGTTTAGTTTTCCCTTTTACGGAAGAAGAGTTGAATTTAAGTAACCAAAATAACATGACAACATCTCATTATATATAATATAATTATATTATTATATAATAATGGTTTAATATTATATGAAATATGTGTAAGAGGAAAGAAAACAAAAAATATTCTTTTAAGAACTATACCACTTCTTCAGACAACTTCATTAGGTTTTCACCAAAATCCTTCTGAGGATAGAGAATATAATAATACCAAGGAATCTATGATGTATAGAGGAGCAGATGAATTTATTTTTGTAGCTATGGTATGAAGAAAAAGGAATTTTATGTGTGAATATGGGAGGTGATGGGGTGGTTGTTTATAAGTGATGGAGATGACACACATGTTATTTTTGGAAAGAATCAATTACAACCATGTTGTTATTATTGTAAAAGTCTCTAAAAAGTGTAATTATATAACTTCACAGGTGATATGGATAAAATATTTACATAAAATAAACTTTGGGAAAATTTTAGTCTATTATTAACCATTATCTTATTATTTTAACTCCTAATAAATATGTTTTTACCTTATCCAAGAAAATTAATTATTTATATTTTCACTATTAATTATGGTAAAAAATATGAGTTGAACTTATTATATAATATAAATTATTTTTATTCCAAATATATAACAAATTTTACCAAATTCAATTCATATAAGTTGTAGAATTCAATTTATAATTATTCTCATAGACATAATTAAAAAAGGCATTCCAAGGAGAAAAATCTCATATGTATATAAGCTTTAAATATCATAATTAAATATGATATTTATTCCAAAGACCTAAATTAGTTAATAAAAAATATTTAAGTAATTATTCTTTAAAATAGGTCAAAAATTAAAATTAAAATCTTATATTATTTAATCGAAAATGGACATTTTAATAAAAATTCTTATTTGGCACTATTAATTGATAAATGAAACATTTTTCAAAAAAACCTATAATTAAAAATAAGTTAATTTTGCTATTATGATTTAAAAAATTAATTAATTTTCCTTCAAATAAAATTTAGATTAGTGGTAAATTATAATTATAAAATAGTTATGTAAAACACGGTGAAACCACATTTTCAAAAATATAGTTTTTTCAGAATATATTATGTTTTCATTCAATTGATTATCAATTTATTTCTCTAAGTAGATATAAATGTAATTTTTAATTTTATTTTTAAACTAGATATAATTTTGATAATTTATCTTTTAATATTCATATCCTCCCATTTAATGTCTTGTTTTTAATAGAATAATTTATTATGGTTCATTTATACATGGGGTTTCGTGTTCTGTAATCCACCAACGAGATCAAATTTATTTAAAAGATAATATAACATAAATTTTTGGGATGTTAAATTCTCTTCTATGATTAGTGATTCATGACGTATATTATATGTAGTTTAATTTTGAAAGGTATTGATTATATTTAGGGTTGATATGTTATTCAATTTTTTGGTAGTTGTGTGTAATCGGAAAAAACGTTATTAATTTTTTTGGATATTTTGTTTTATAATATATAAAACAATGTGATTGGAAAATTATTTGTTGACTAACTAATTAATTTTTTTTATTGAATAAGTTCACCATATTCGGAAAAATACCAATATAAGATAAATGTATCATTATTCGTCAACATAAGATTTTATTTGATGAATATTTATTGACATAAATTTTTGAAGATACCTGATTTTATTATGTACTTATGAATATTCATGTTATTTTTGGTAAAATATTCTTATATTTTATAGAATATATAATTTAGGAAATTAATCATTTTTAAGTGAATTTATAAGTGATTACTGTTTTTTGGATAATACATTAGGTAGATTGTGGAAGAATATTTTATAACATATTTTTGATTTTTGGTTTTATAATTTGGATATGAATATTTTAAAGTGTTATAAGGGTAGTTTTTTATATAATTATATAAATTAAACGTTGGGTGATATTATTGTGGTTTTGGAGTTTAATATATTAATGCTTATTCGTATTATGATATATATTACATTAGAAAATCCATTTTTATTTTTATACTCATCTAGAGGTTAGATGAATGACATTTTATCCTTTTGTGGATTGTATAATCCATTGAAATTTAATTTCTGTGCACCAAGAATGAAAAATAAAAAATTTATAATATGGAATGATGTATAGATGGAAGACAAGTAAAAAACCTAATGTTGAAAGTGTGATTATGTAATTTAAAGAAACAATGTAAGTATATTATCTCATATACACTATATCAATATTAAAATAATTCCTCAAGTTAAGAAGGTATAAGATAAGTCTATTGACAATCATGGTATTCATTTATAATCTCATTATATTGTATGGTACTCAAAATGGTAAATGAGTTATTTAAGAAATTTTTTTCAATGATAATATTCCAAAAAATAAATAAGAAATTAATGTTCCTTTTAATAGGAAATTATATAAATTTGAATTAAAATGTATTTCATTCTACTTATTTATATTTATCTCCCACAGTATATATATTAATCTGAAAATGTTTTAAAACATTTCTATAATACAAAAGAAAAATATTCAAGGATGATTTTTTAAGGGGTTAAAATATAGCACCAAAACAAATTAGAATGTATTTGCTTTAAATAATTCTATATTTTATATTACAACACCATATCCTGAAACACTAAGTTATGGATAAATTTCCACATGAAATCATACATTCCTCCCCATATTTATGAGGATTACAAGTAGCAATTAGGGTCTAAATGGTGTCACGGGGGGCTACTCCCTTAGTAACAATATCAACATATCAAAAAATTGCAATACATAATCAAAAAATAATATTACAATACAACACAAAATGAAATAATAATTTCATTTTATAAAAAATGACCTACATGTCACACAAGAAAAAACCAAGGACCCCCAATCTATTTGGTCATCCAATGAATAATGAAAAATAAAATTATGTAAATAAATTGTATATATAAAGTAAATCGTCTATCATAGAATCTTTTATATCCTTCATGCTCAACTAGATCAAATACCCAACACAGGGCCCCTTCCCTAAGCTGGACCCTCCCTGTTAGATTTTTATGCATATCAAGATCATGCAGCCCCCCATTCCAGAACAATTATTTCAATTCTTGGTGTTCCAAAGTCCTATTAGAGGAGGTTTTTCTTATTTTTATATTTATTTTGTTGATTTCATGGTATAAAGGACATATGTTAAGAGGATCTCGAGTATGGGAATGATATAAATACATAGGAAACTCATATGTAATGGTAATTTGAGTTATCAGTGATGAGATTTCTATTATTTGTTATGATTTTATAGTTCCATGATGATTATTGGTTTTATGGTTAATCTATAATAGTTTTTCGTGATTTGGGTGAATTCATTCGTCATTAGATGTTGCATAGGTTCACATTCAAATGCATGTTTTCTTATCAAACATCATAGTTCAATTAATTAAATGGCATTGGTAATATGGGTTTTCTACATCTATGATATATTTTTTAATGAAATTTAAATTACTTGAACCCAATAATGTTTTCTTTTTTAACACGTATTTGAAGAAGAGTAAATAGTTAGTGTGGGAGGATTGAATTTTACAATAGGGAGTAATATGGTGGATATTCCTTGTAGGTGTGAGTAACCTCTTTGAACGAGTCTTCACATAGTTATACATTGAGTTCGCCTTTAAAATTATTTATTAGTTATCATAATATTCTATTATAAATATTTATAAGAATTAGTTATGGGATTTTAGATAATTTCACCACAACATCATCATTTTGGATCACATACTAATGATTTCCAAAATGTTTCCTTATGGGAGGAAGCTTCTATAGTACTATGAGGAATGAATGAGGTCACGGTAGAGCACACTCCATTAGTCTCCCCAATGGTCTTGGTAGTGTAACCACTTTAGAAATGAGTATTTTGGATAGTATTCAAGCAAATATGAGGACGAGTCTAGGTTAAAAAATATGGTTTATTAATATTGGGACTTTGAGTTTCTATATCCCCTATCATTTTAGGCACAGGAGGCCCCTATGATGATAAGGATTTTATTGGAATCATCAATGGGATATGTAATTTGGTTGAGAATCTGTAGGAATAGTTGGTAAATTTGGCTCTATATATACTCTATGGACTGTTAATGAAATGTTGGACCAACATTAACTATAATGGTAGTTGTAGGTTACAGACGTGGATGGTCTTTAAGAACCATTTCTTTCATTAATTGTATCTTGAAACACTGAAGTTAAACCATTCTTAGTAATTCATGGATACTCAACAAGGTATGGGGGAAATTGATTCTTATTATACCCATTTTATATAGTTTATAAGTTATTATAATATATTTTATAGGAATGAGGTGAAAATAATTGGATGTTTGACATTAGCGTTTGACAAGAGATGAGGCACCTGCTCAGAAATATTCATTTGGATACATCTTAGATTTTCTTCATAAGGCTCTCACATTTGAAAAGGTACAATATGATGATAATGTAGTATGAAATATTCCTTATATTAGTTGTCATGTGAGTGTGATAACTGGTATTGTTAGAGTACCCTTTTATAGTAGTATTAAGAGGAAGTTATAATGCATGTTCTTGGTTGGTGAGAGTTAACCAGATAAGACTAAGAGATCTACATCACCCTTTATGGGTTGATATGCTTCAGAGCATTGTAATTTTTGGAGAAAAGGACTTTACGTGAAGTATTTAATGAACCAATTAGGATGTTCCATCAATCTATTAAAATATATCATCTTTAGTGATTTTATCTTAATCGATATTGGATAATATTAGAACTTTTTTTCTAATGATATATACAAATCACCTCAACATTATATTGAAACAACAAAGAATTCCATGATCCAAGTGTGCATAAGACCCATGGAGAAAGTATATGGATCTGACATATAAAATTATAATATGGTGTACCATATCCCAACTAATTGGGGAGAGAGTCTATCAACTATTCATGTACAGTTGTAATTTGGATCTATACATTTTTATGCTTTATTTGATACAAGATCTTATTATTCCTTTATATATATTGATGTTGTAGTTGGGTTATACTTTCCAAATAAGTTCATTATTTAGTTAGTTTCCCTTGAAACACCTCTATTAAATAATTTTAATAGTCTCCCAAGATTTCTAGAGTTTCTATTGTTGTTTATAAAAATTGAAAATTGTTGTATTTTGTGAATTTTTTGGATGACTAGCTTCAATGTGATTTTCTGAAAGGATTAGTGGACTAGTTATTAACCTGAAATTGATTTATACTATAGATGGTCGACCTTCACCACTAGTTTGTGAATAAATTATTTATTAATATGAGAATTTTATATAGGATTAGGTAGTGTTTGATCATAAATTATCCATGTTAGATCCATTAAAACATACGTGGTGAATAGGTTTCTTATGGAAGATCAGACAATTGTTTCTTCTTCTCTTCCTCCCATAGTGATTCATTGTATATGGGTTTTTCAGGATTAATTATTTGTTATTATTCTCAAATAGTTTTTTTAATATGGTATTTAACTCATTCTAGGTGCACATCCTATATTGATTCTTCCTTACCATATCAAACTAAATGACTTGAAAGAGCTGAAGGTGCAACAAGTGCACATAATGGTGATGTGATTCATGGAATTGATCACCTCATTTAGGGGTGGACCAAATTTTTTTCTATGTAAGTGGATGGTAAACTCAGGCTACATATGGACTATAAGAAGATGAATCACTTCAATGAATATAAATTTTATCTATTTCAAAATATTGATTATTTTTTTGATTGACTTAGGGGATATTGATGGCCATCAAAGATTTAATATTTTTTATCTACCACCATCTTTGGAAAATATAATATGACATAATAAAGATAGTGTTTAGGATTATATATGGGGTTTATTAAGTATCTATTGATTCCTATTGGTATGATGAATCCCTCATGAGTGGTCATGGATCTTAAGAAGATGATATTTCACCCATACCCGGACACCATTATCATTATATTCATTGAGGATTCTCAGATATATTTTATGAAATTACAATTATATCATAGTCATTTAGATATTTTATTGAGTACACATCAAGTGAATTAGATTTATGCCAAACTTTGAATGTGTCAGTTCTGGATCTATGTTGTATATTTTCTAAGGCATGTAATTTTTGGGACAAGTAATTCAGTTAATTCAGTGAAGGTGGAAAAATTTACAACAAGAGAATGGCCAATGAAAGTTGTTGAGACACGAAGAATATTTAGGTTAAATAAGTGATACATGTGGTTTATCTAGGAATTATCTTTCTTAATGGAACTTGTGACCCAAAATTCAAATAAGGGGGTAATGTTTGTGTGTACTGTCCAGTGTAAGAAGTCCTTACAAGATATAATGTAATGTTTAAAATGTACTCTAATTATAATTGTACCATAAATTGGGGTTGGTGTTTTAGTTTACTACAATGCTTCAAGTTTTGTTTTAGCAGCTATTTTAATGCAAAATGATCATGTAATCAATTATGAGTCTCATTATTTTTGACACCATAAGGAAAACTACCCCGCTATTGATCTGGAGTTAGCAATGGTGGTCCATGGCCAGAAATGTTGGTGAGAGTATATTTTTTAAGAGACATTTTTAATTTATATATACTTCCAATATAGGAACCTAGATTATTATTACATAACATTACATCATTTGTAGGATAACCGATATATTTGTGATATAATTCAAGATCCAACATATTTTTATCTAGTGAAAATTAGGCTCATGCAATACACATATATAATGAAACATAAATATTTATTAAAAAAATTATACATTGTCTTTATAAATATCTATTGATCTTATTATTACATGAAATCAATAATGGATGTGCAACAATGAAAAAAATCAGATAAGTCCCATTAATATCTGTGTTGGGGCCAAGTTGGATGGAGAAAGAAGTTTGAAGAGTTAGCTTTTGGAAAGTGTTTTCTTTTGTTGTCAAAGAAGATAAATCAATTCACTTTGTAAAGGAATTTTAATCAGACGATGCTTTGCTAATATGTATTTCACAAATATCATATGTTAGGAGAACTTGTGACGAAAGCCTTATGATGGAATGGGGGATAAATTATTATGCCAGTCATATACTATTTTGATTAGAAGGAATGATTCTGCAGGAAGATAGGGAAGTTTCAGTACGTTCCATTGTAACTCTGATGATGCTAAAACTGTCCTATCAAAGGATATATATCACGATAGTGGAGTTCATGATGAAAGCTAAAGAATGGTTATGGGACCCAGTGAAGGGAGCAATGATAAAGTAATGGACAATCTGGAGGCGGCACAAAATAACAGTTCAAGGTGGATCCATTTTCCAGTGTTTTCCAAATTTTAGGCCCTGAAAATCTGGAGATGAAGAAATGTGTTTTTGGAAATGGATGTTGCATGCAAGATTTAATATGGTTTATATTTTTGCGCACAAGGCATGATTCAAGGACATAACATTGAAAAATATAAAAGGAATGTAGTGCATGCAAAATTGGGTGGAGTGCACAAAAAAATGAAGGATGTGCGATATGGTAGTAGGATGCGTGAAAAATCTACAGGATGTGTGAAATATTAGCGAGATTAGTGAAAAATAAAGTGATGAACGAAATAGAGGAATAATGTTCTTCACGCAAGAGGTGTCTTGAGATCAGAAGCTCGAAAATCGGAAAAGACATGAGGTGCGTGAATAATTGGAGCATTGCACAAAATATGATGATGCGTGAAAGAGTTTTTACGCGCATGAAGAGGGTTTTTACGCACGGATTAATGTATTTCTCGTAGGGTTAAAAAGGCCTATAAATACGAGGTGAACCCATCTCATTTGTTAATGTTTGACACTATGAAGAAATATCGAGCTCTGGTACATGAAAAATCTTAAGTTAAGTGAGTTACGCAAAAAGAAAGTGAGTTGTGTGAAAAGAAAGATGATTGTGTAAAAATAAGAAGGGTGCACGAAAAAGTTGGAAGCTATGCGAAAAGTGGAAAGTTGCGCGAAAAAGGGAAGTTGCACGAAAAATTTTTTCACACCAAAAGAGAATTTTTACGCGCAAACCGTTTGAATTGTGCGCAAGGTACCCTAAAGTTTGCATGAAAAATTTGGGGTCTTTTCACATATTCAGTTGTGTGTATGGGAGTTCTTAATAGCTTCTAGGTAGGAAAGTAAAGATTTATATTTAATAGAATACAACTATTCAATTGTAAAGAAGCATTGAAATACTGTAATTCTTTATTTGTGCTAAGAGAGTGCACACGCGCTTGCGTATTGTTTTCCAAGTGCTATACGAGTGTAAGGGTATATCCTACTTGTTTTATTCCACATTAAAGGATTGTTTTCTAGTGGATTTTGTGATATTGGATTGTTTCCGTACTATACCAAGGACGTAGCTACTCTTGTTGAGTAGTGAGCCTTGTAAATATGGTGTTCCTGTGGTTACATGTGTTCAGCAGGGAAGAAACTCTTTAACAGGAAGCGAAGGTTGTTTCAAAAAGAATAAAACTTCAAAAGAAAAAGATATCACTGATTCAACCCCTCCCCCACTTAGTGATACTTGGATCCTGACTGGGAACTTCAATGTGGAATAAGGGATGTGAATCAATAGTATGTTAGTGGGCATAATCATCATTATATAAAAATAATAGGATCATAATCATGATTATAAAGGAATCATTTGATAAAGTAATATAATATGTAATTTGAATAATAATGAAACATCATAACATTGTGGTAAAACACCACAGATTTTTTTGATGAAAATAAAACCTCATGTTCTTGAAAAACATATGTATATAAATTGTAACCACATAGATGTAAAAAATTATATCATCTTGTTCAGAAAAAATATACATTATTTCTTGAGATATATAACAATTCCATTTGAATTGGAGGTTAATGTAGTTCTATGATCACCCAACATTTAATAAAATGTTCAGGATCATGTATGCCTGATGGAAGGATAACAAACATAGTCTGGGAATAACTTGTGGAATGGAATGGATTTCATAAAATATTTTTCTTATAATACATCATTAAATGAACATTGGGATTCATAAATGAATAAGGGTGATCATAATTTTTCAAAATAGACCATTTTAATATTTTAAGTAGAAACAATCCAAGAGGATTCAATAGCTATATTATAAATTAAAGTATTTTTGAAAAATAATTTTAAATGGATTAGAAAACATTTTGGAAGGGTAGAAACTTTTATATCTCTAAAATAAAAGGGTAAGAACATTGAAATAAAATATTTTGGATATTGAACCAATGTTCATAAAGAAATTATTGTTAAATAGTTGATAACCCAAATTAAAAAGATTAGATATGTGAATACCCTTACCCTAAATCACCATTATTACAACCTCTTTCATCCTTATAAATAATAAAATTGGTTAAATTAAAAAATTCAACCAGAAATTAATAATTTTTATTTTTACTCTATTTTCTAATTCTTATTATTGGATTATATTTCGTAATTCCTATAATTAAAAGTTATTCTTTTTTATATCATGTTTTCATTAAAATGTATACTTTTTCATCACTTTCACCGTTTTTTCAAGGTAACATATACATAAGAAAAATGAATTAATGAATCCTAACAAAATAAGAAAAAATTTATAAAAGATTAAAAATTTATTTTAACCATCCATAATGATGGTGATAAGAATAGAATTAGAATCTTCCTCATTGGCTATTAACTAACCATTAATGGTATATGTTCTAAATAAGAGGAACTATATTTATAATATATGATTATATTAAAAATAAAATTTTATAGTAAATTAACACTATAATGATCATTTTAAAAGATTTTATTATTGGTTTAGATAGTTTTGAATTATAAAAGAGATGGAGGATCTAAAATTAGAAAATGAAAACGAAATACAAGGATGAAAGTAAAATACCTCTTTCTTGAAGTGGTTCATTTTCTATGAACCATAACTTCGTGAATCTTCAGAGCATGATTACTCAATAAATTCCCGAAGGATTGTAATGGGATTGGGTGTGATTTTGGAAGCGGTTTTTCTTTGGTATGTGAGATAGGAGTGGTTTTCTAGGAGTAGGTAGTTGTTTTATTTAGACATTAGAAGCGGTGTATTTTTAGAATAAAATTTTTAATAAAATAATATATAAAAGGTAAACTATGTAATAGTGTTTTTTGAAACTATTAATCATATATAATTAAAATAAAACTTATTTATTTCTTTAAATAAAATTATAAACCGAAATCACAAATTTATTAAAGAGGTAAATGAAATAAATGAAATAAATGTAGAAATGTTATTTTAAGGGAACACTTGTAACTTTAGAGTTTGTAAAATTATTTTTTATGTTTTGAAATTAGAATTATTGTTTTTAAATTACACTTCTATCTTATAAAAATTATCTTGGGAAGAACTAGCCTATAGAATCCCGCCTTTTTATAACATAAACTTTCATTAAATTACACAAAACTGAGGATCTTTAAGGTTTAGTGTCTTGGAAACCATGAACATAATACATGAAAACAACATAAAATATTCTTCATAAACAGTTGAAAGGCTTCTCTTTAAATTCATCATAGGTTCATTACTGCATCTCATGACCTGGGGATATACATCAAAAGAAAGGGTGAGTATAAGTCCCAGTAAGTGAACAAGAGAAACATTTAACATGTGAACTTGAGATACATCAACTTTGTCATGAAAAAGAACTTTAATATAACGACCCATACTTTACATACATAGTTAATACTTCAAAATTGAAGCACACTTATTACAACATATGACAAAACCACAAAGGACCGTATAGGTATAGTGTCTTTAGAAACTGGGAAACATAAACAACTGGTTCATAAATCTTCTACAGTGTCTCCCATTTATTTCATCATATCTAGGGTTCCATTTAGCATATTCTACTTAATATCCATCTTCCTGACCTGGGGAAAAGAAAACATAAAAGGGTGAGCTCAAATGCTCAGCAAGGGCAAATAAAGGAAATAAAAATCATATCATATCTTTTTGAAAATCATAACCTGCAAAAGAGATCATAATATCTTAACATGGAATAAATCATAGAAATGAATATGAGATCCCCATAATCATAACATGAAACTTGAAACTTTGTGGCATGCACACATAATCATGGAAAATCATTTCTTGTTAGTCATGACTCATTGCCAAGACTATCTTAGTGGACAAAGTCCCTTTCTGAACCGAGTTACCCTCTATCCAGTCCTGTTTCACTGAACCGGTATAACCTACCATTCCAGCCATGTCTATCTCATGAGATATAAAATATTTACCCAATGCATTGGAGGGAGATATAGGTCCCACCCATCTTATAATGAATCCTTTCTTATGTGTGCCACATAATCATAAAACATACATCATCGCATAAAACATGTAACAAAAATGGGATTTTTGAAACATCATGACATCATAAATCAATTCATATAAGATAAAGGAATTCACAACATGATCAAATCAATGTAATAATAGGGATAAAAATAGAACCCTTTATTATCTTAGATGGAAAATAATTTTGATAAAACCCTTGAACTCCATTCTTGAAGAAAATATCCTTTATTCTTTAAAAACATTTTTCCTTTCATAACATGTCATACAACTTTAAAATAAAATAAGTTGATTAAAAATAAACTTGAAAACTTGTAAAGGACGCTTCTTGGAAATAATTTTTTAAAAATCCATTCATGCCGTATAAGTTATAAAAAAAATTCTTCGTACTTTTGTCGGAAAAGTCAAAAAGTACCTCGTACGAAAAACGACAAAAGATTCCTTTCTTATCTTTTACTAAAAATTCACCGAAGGGTACAATGGATTAAAACAATTTTATGTGGATGGAAATAATATTAAATATTGATGAAACATGGATGTGGATGATAAAATACACCCCAGTAAATACTTACGAATAAACAATCTCGGATAAAAATGAGATTGTGATATTTCCCTTACCTTAGGTCCGATTTTCTTTGTACGTGTCTGAAGCTCCTGTATAATGGTTTAAATAATGTTATTGACTTATTCCAGAATCATACATATTGATATGATATCATATATGGTCATATTATTAGCTTCTTGTTAGTAATATTTCATTGTTACTTGTTACTCGGGTCTTTATTGCCTTTTGATCTTATGCGTGTTTTGCCAAATACATTCTTATTCTTCTTTTATGGTTATAGATACCTTATATCCAGAATGGTATTAGTGTAACATATATCATATTTATTCATTCAATTCATTTTTATAATTACTATGTAATGATGATCATGTAGAACGAGTCACATCACATCGTGGAGACGGTATTCCGTACGTACGCACGAGTGATGATATCGTTCCTATGATCGTGGAACTGTATTGGAGTATATATATATTATTTCAGTATCAATATTACTTTATAATAATCATAAATAGTTACTCATTACACCATTATACCCATCCTTGTAAATTGATGGTGGAAAATAGATTACACCACGGCGTGGAGACGGTATTCCGTACGTACGCACGCGCGGTGATTTCATTTTTCCGTAGGATGGATAGAAGGTGAATTAGGGTTGTTTCATATTTATAATAACATATCAGTATTTAAGTAATACTTATGTTATTAATTTATCATGAAACAACTAAAGAAGAAGAAGAAGTTGAATAAGAAAGAAATTGTAAAGATCGGTAATGGATATTACCTCTTCTTTGGAACGCCTATTTGAATCCTCCACTTAGGGAACTAAGATTGGTCTTTGAAGAAGACCAGGACCTCTATGATTATTCTAGGGAAGTGTAGAGGAGAAAATGGCAGGGGTTTTCCGAGCTTGAGTGCTCAAATTGGTGTGAGGAGGAGGGGAAGGAGGTTCCCTTTTATAAGGGAGGAGAGGGGCACCTTAGAAATATCTCAAAATATTATTTTATATTAAAGTCAATATCGGTTTATAATGGATCCAAAGGGTCTTATTTCAAAGCTAAAGTGGGGATGGGTCGAAATACTATCAACCAATAGGATTTAGACAAATTTAGGGTATTATTTTAACCTTATCAATTAGATTTAACTCTAAGTTAAATAATTTAACTTTTACCGTGTCTTTTTGTTTTCTTTTACTATATGGTTAATACACTTACTATAACATGCCAAACGAACCCCAAATTGTTTATTATTAATATATATATCCTTATCTAAGTCATTTGGCCGATCCTTAGATTTTTAGGAATAAAATAACAATTAATAATATAATATTTTATTTAAAAACTATTTTGTGTCAATTTTGACACTATTTGATATATGATTTTTGTGAAAGTCATAACAGAATTATATGTTCGAAAAAAGTTGATTAAATCAACAATAATATATCATAGTAACCTATAAAATTAGTGGAATTCATAAAGAGTCTCAAATGACATTTATTTTGGTGTTTATAACACCAATTATGTCAATATTTCATTAATAAGATAATTACTGCATCATCATTGTGTCATAAATAAATTATCTTATTTAATGTCTAAAAATTATAAATAAAATACCATTATGTAGTAAATATTTTTATCTTTCTAATTAATATTTATAGTCGAATTTATCTTATGTATAACCCCATATTAAAAATTATTTACTTATTAAACATTGATTTTAACTATTTTAACCATTCTTTAAATAAATTAATAATAAATGTCCTAATCTAATCCAAGTGGGCCTAAATGGTCATATTTTATTCCTAAGTTTGTTTTTGGTCGAATTACACTTGTCCAATAGAATTAGGACATGTGTTAGGGTAATAGTAATATCATATTTACCCTTAGGTACCCTATTTACTATTAACCGCGGTAAAAAAAGTAAAAAGTTACTATTCACCAAAAAATTATTTATATCTCATTGAACCACATTTTACTTACTGATATCAACTGTGTCTATCTGATTTTTGAAATTCCATTCACAGAAGTGGTAAAATTATGTTTTATGCAAAATTCAGTATTTAACCTACCACTTAGTGGTTTCACTATTCATCAAAAATTGAAAGTTTTCAGAAAAATACCAAAATTTCACCTTAGGCTAATTTCGATATTCTAAGTCCAAAAATGAAGTCAATTTTGAAAAATAAAATTTATAAAATTTCAAAAAGTGGTTATTACTATTCATAACAGCTAGTTTTAATAGCATATTGTTGTTTAGTGAAACTCGGTATTGCGTACAACGCAAGCTATCGAGGAAGGTCGCAATTGCGTGTAAAGAAAGCCAAGAAAGTGTTGTGTAGAAAAAGATTCCTTTGATGATTTATATAACATAAAAGTCTCGGGTGTTACATTCTATCCCCCTTAAAAATAATTTCTCCCTCGAAATTCGTCATTTTGTAACAAACAGATGAGGATACTTCTCCCTCATCATATCCTCAAGCTCCCATGTAACTTCTTCAAGTTGGCGGTTCCTCCATAAAACTTTCACCAATCGAGTGGTCTTGTTTCATAGGACTTTTTCACTACGATGCAGAATCTCTATCGGCTATTCTTCATAAGAAAGATCTTGCTCCAGCGGTACAACTTCTGAGCTGAGTACATGTGAAAGATCGGGTATGTATTTTCTCAGGAGAGATATATGGAACACATCGTGAACTTGAGAGAGATTCGGTGGAAGCGCCAATCGGTAAGCTACCATCCCAACACGATCTAGTATTTCGAAAGGACCGATATATCTAGGGCTCAACTTCCCCTTCTTTCCAAATCTCAAAACCCTCTTCTAGGGAGATATTCGTAAGAACACTTTATCACCCACTTCAAACTCTAGGTCTTTTCTTCGGTTGTAGGCATAACTTTTCTGTCGACTCTGAGCTGCTCTTATGTGTTGTTGAATAGATCTGACCTTTTCTGCCATTTCATCAATGAGATCAGGTCCTAATAGCTTTCTTTCCCCAACTTCATCCCAGCAAGTAGGAGTCCTGCATTTCTTTCCATAGAGAGCTTCATAAGGAGCCTTCTGAATACTGGATTGAAAGCTATTATTATAAGAAAATTACACCAAAGGTAGGTGTTGATCCCAATCTCCTTTGAAATCCATAGAGCAAGCTCTCAACATATCTTCTAAGGTTTGAATTGTTCTCCCAGACTGACCGTCTGTCTGGGGATGATAAGCAGTGTCGAAACTCAACTCTGTATCCAGAGTATGCTGAAGACTTCGCCAGAACTTCGAGGTAAATCTCGGATCCCGATCAGATATAATATAAAGTGGTACTCCATGAAATCTTACCACTTCATTTACATATATCCTGGAAAGCTGATCTAGAGAGAAATCCTCTCTAATAGAAATGAAGTGTGCAGATTTTGTAAGACGATCAACTATGACCCAAAAAGCATTATTGCCTTTGGATGTTTTAGGAAGTACTATGACAAAGTCCATAGTGATGTTTTCCCATTTCCATTCGGGTATGGGTAATGGTTGTAACATCCCCTTAGACTTCTGTCTGTCAGCTTTAACTTGTTGACAAACCAATCATCGAGAGACATATTCAGCCACATCTCTTTTCATGCCATTCCACCAGAAGTACTCTTTCAGGTCCCTATACATCTTCGTGCTTCCAGGATGAATAGAGAATGATGAACTATGAGCCTCATCCAGCAGCTCCTTCTTTAATTCGGGGATGGGAGGAACGCAAACCTGATTCCTGAACTTTATTATCCCATCACAATCAAGGTTGAATTCAGGAACATTTCTCTCCTTCTTTTGTAACTCGACATCTTCTTTCTGTGCCTCTTTAATCTTCACATGTATAGATAGTTGAACATTCATTTGTGAAAGAAAAGATTTTTCCCCTTCCATTATAATTCCAAGAACCATCCTTTGTAAATCCATAAATATTGGATCTTTTGTGATCCTTATCATGGATAAACTAGCATGGTCTTGTCGACTTAATGCATCTTCCACCTTGTTTGCTTTCCCAGGGTGGTAATGGATTGAGCAGTCATAATCCTTAATCAGCTCCAACCATCTTCTTTGACACATATTCAACTCCTTTTGTGTGAAAATATACTTTAAACTTTTATGATCAGTATAAATATCACACCTTTCACCATAAAGGTAATGCCTCCAAATCTTTAATGCAAAGATTACCGCAGCCAACTCCAAATCATGTGTTGGGTAATTTTGCTCATGGATTTTCAACTGTCGTGAGGCATAAGCTATCACCATATCATTTTGCATAAGAACACACCCCAATCCCTTCTTGGATGCATCACTGTAGATCACATGCCTTTCTCCACTACAAGGTAGTGTGATCACAGGTGCACTGGATAACCTTCTTTTCAACTCCTTGAAATTCTCTTCACATTCATCTGTCCAGACAAACTTAACTCTTTTCCGAGTCAACTTGGTGAGTGGATTAGATAATAGTGAAAAATCTTTTACAAAACGTCGATAATATCCAGCCAAACCAAGAAAACTTCGGATCTCAGTTACTGTTGTTGGTCTTGACCATCTTTCGATAACTACTGTTTTTGCTGGATACACAGATATCCCCTCTTTTGAGATTATGTGACCCAAAAATGCAACTTTTTGAAGCCAAAATTCACACTTGGTAAATTTGGCATAAAGCTTCTCCATTCTCAAGGTCTTCAATATAATTCTCAAGTGATCTTCATGCTCTTCATTGCTCTTTGAATAGACAAGAATATCGTCTATAAAGACTACCGCAAATTGATCAAGATAGTCTCTAAAGGCTCTATTCATTAGATCCATGAAGATAGCAGGGGCATTAGTAAGACCAAATGGCGTCACTATAAATTCATAGTGTCCATACCTTGTACGGAAAGCCGTCTTTGGTATATCCTCCCTTTTGACCCTTAATTGATGATACCCTGAACGAAGATCAATCTTAGAAAAGTATTGAGCTCCACGTAGTTGGTCAAATAAGTCATCAATGCGTGGGAGATGATATTTGTTCTTGATAGTGATCTTGTTAAGTTCTCGATAATCAATGCAGAGTCTCATTGATCCATCTTTCTTCTTAACAAATAGAACAGGTGCTCCCCAAGGTGACACACTAGGGCGTATGAATCCCTTATCAAGATTATCTTGGAGTTACTTCTTCAATTCCTGCAACTCAATTGGGGCCATTCTATATGGTGTCTTTGAAATAGGCATAGCACCCGGTACGAGTTCTATTGAAAACTCAACTTCATGATTTGGTGGAAGACCCAGTAATTCCTCCGGAAAGACATCCTTAAACTCCCGTACAATGGGCATATTCTTAATCGTGAGTTTCCCACCAACCATTTGAGATAAATAACCTTCATTTAGTGGAATCAATACCCATAAGATGGAAGAAATTTCCACTGGAAGGTTATGTTCATCCTTGCATTGATAGACGATCGTAAATTGATCTGGAATATGAAATGTGACTTCCCTTCTTTGGCAATTGATATGAGCTCCATGTAGAGAAAGCCAATCCATGCCAAGAATCACACCAAATACCACTAAAGGAAGGATCACAAGATTTGCAGGAAGAACATTCCCACAAACTTCGATCGGAGAAGAATTATAATCTTTTGATGCGAATGTTGTGCCATTAGGTGTTGTCACAGATAACTCAAAATCTAATTGTTGAGGTAATACGGTGATACCCTTAGAAAATGTTTCAGAAATAAAAGAGTGGGTGGATCCAGAATCAAATAAAACATTTGCTACTTTATAGTGGACAGTAAGTGTAGCTTTCACCACTTCGTTATCGTACTCCACATCGCTGATAGAAATTGCATGTGACTTTCCTTTGTCTTTAGCCTTAAGATTTTGTTGACGTCGACCATCATCATCAACCCTTGGATTTGGGCATTGATTGGAATAATGCCCCATCTCCTTGCACTTGAAACATTGAAGTGTAGTAGGTTCATTATGTGTATCCCTTCCTTTGTTTGCATCATTAGACATCTTCTTCCCATTATCGCGGCATTCAAATTCCCGATGACCTTCCTTTCCACATTTAAAACATTTACATGTCTCTTTAAGACAACTCCCTCCATGTTTCTTTCCACACTTTGAGCATAAGGGAAAGCTCATCTTCTTTTCAGTGTGCTCTTTAGATTTTCCAATGAATTCCATCTTCCTCTTCTTATCAAACCCATGTGACTGATGGGTTACTCCAATCTCCATCTCGACTTTGAGAGCACATCGAACGATTTCCTCGTAGCTATTGAAGTCCCTTATGGCTAAAGCCCTTCGTAGACTTGGGTTTAAGCCACTAAAGAATCGATCGATCTTACTCTCAGGTTGGATAATAATACCAGAAGCGTACCTTGCAAGTCTTGTAAAATTTGCTTCATAGGTACCAACAGATTCATCATCCCTTTGCTTCAATTAAAGAAACTCTTTCTCCATCTTTGTTCGGAGAATACGAGGGAAGTACTTATTGAAAAATAAGTTCTTGAACTCGTCCCATTCCATAGACTCAATTTCCTCCCTTTGCCTCGTATTATTAATAAGATTCCACCATTGATCAGCATCTCCTTCCAAACGATATACTGCTAGGATGACTTTATCATGCTCAGAACATTGAAGAACTGAAAATATTTTTTCAGTAGTACTAATCCATTGTTCAGCAACTAATGGATTAGTAGACCCGTTGAAAGAAGGTGGACGCTGCCTCATGAAGGATTCAACATAATGTTGCTCCTTCCTTTGCTCGTTTGGAAGTCCTGCATGATTCATAGATTGAAAAATTTGTGTGAGCATGGCTACAAGATTTTGCATTCCAGCTCCCATATTGTTTGGTTGCTCAGGGGGACAATCATTGCATTGTCCATCGCATTCCGTATTAACACGGTTCCTTCGGGTTTCTGCCATTGACTAAAACCAATAAGAATAGTGTGAGCAACACTAATTATAATAGGAAACCACATAATTCAAGAATAAAATTTTCATGCTTAAGGTCTTATCCTAGGTTATTCATGGCCATTTCTAAAACACTAAGATTGTGTTCTATGCTTAGACTTATCCTCAGGGTTCTTACTAAGGCTTTCACATCCTAGTTTCCAAAGGTTGACTATACCTTTCCTCTGATACCAACTATAACGACCCATACGTTACATACATTGTTAATACTTCAAAATTGAAGCACACTTATTACAACATATGACAAAACCACAAAGGACCGTATAGGTATAGTGTCTTTAGAAATTGGGAAACATAAACAACTGGTTCGTAAATCTTCTACAGTGTCTCCCATTTATTTCATCATATCTAGGGTCCCATTTATCATATTCTTCTTAATATCCCTCTTCCTGACCTGGGGAAAAGAAACCATAAAAGGGTGAGCTCAAATGCTCAGCAAGGGCAAATAAAGGAAATAAAAATCATATCATATCTTTTTGAAAATCATAACCTGCAAAAGAGATCATAATATCTTAATATGGAATAAATCATAGAAATGAAAATGAGATCCCCATAATCATAACATGAAACTTGAAACTTTGTAGCATGCACACATAATCATGGAAAATCATTTCTTGTTAGTCATGACTCATTGCCAAGACTATCTTAGTGGACAAAGCCCCTTTCTGAACCGAGTCACCCTCATTCCAGTCCTATTTCACTGAACCGGTATAACCTACCGTTCCAGCCATGTCTATCTCATGAGATATAAAATCTTTACCCAATGCATTGGAGGGAGATATAGGTCCCACCCATCTTATAATGAATCCTTTCTTATGTGTGCCACATAATCATAAAACATACATCATCGCATAACACATGTAACAAAAATGGGATTCTTGAAACATCATGACATCATAAATCAATTCATATAAGATAAGGAATTCACAACATGATCAAATCAATGTAATAATAGGGATAAAAATAGAACCCTTTATTATCTTAGATGGAAAATAATTTTGATAAAACACTTGAACTCCATTCTTGAGGAAAATATCCTTTCTTCTTCAAGAACATTTTTCCTTTCATAACATGTCATACAACTTTAAAATAAAAGAAGTTGATTAAAAATAAACTTGAAAACTTGTAAAGGAAGCTTCTTGGAAATAATGTTTTAAAAATCCATTCATGCTGTATAAGTTAAAAAAACATTCTTCGTACTTTTGTCAGAAAAGTCAAAAAGTACCTCGTACGAAAAATGACAAATGATTCCTTTCTTATCTTTTACTAAAAATTCACCGAAGGGTACAATGGATTTAAACAATTGTAGGTGTATGGAAATAATATTACATATTGATGAAACATGGATGTGGATGATAAAATACACCCTAGTAAATACTTACGAATAAACAATCTCGGATAAAAATGAGATTGTGCTATTTCCCTTACCTTAGGTCCGATTTTCTTTGTACGTGTCTGAAGCTCCTGTATAATGTTTTAAATAATATTATTGACTTATTAAAGAATCATACATATTGATATGATATCATATATGGTCATATTCTTAGCTTCTTGTTAGTAATAGTTCATTGTTACTTGTTACTCGGGTCTTTATTGCCTTTTGATCTTATGCGTGTTTTGCCGAATACATTCTTATTCTTCATTTAAGGTTATATATACCTTATATCCAGAATGGTATTAGTGTAACATATATCATATTTATTCATTCAATTCATTTATATAATTTCTATGTAATGATTATCATGTAGAACGAGTCGCATCACATCGTGGAGACGGTATTCCGTACGTACACACGAGTGATGATATCGTTCCTATGATCGTGGAACTGTATTGGAGTATATATATATTATTTCAGTATCAATATTACTTTATAATAATCATAAATAGTTACTCATTACACCATTATACCCATCCTTGTAAAGTGATGGTGGAAAATAGATTACACCACGGCGTGGAGACGGTATTCCGTACGTACGCACGCGCGGTGATTTAATTTTTCCGTAGGATGGATAGAAGGTGAAATAGGGTTGTTTCATATTTATAATAACATATCAGTATGTAAGTAATACTGATGTTATTAATTTATCATGAAACAACTAAAGAAGAAGAAGTTGAATAAGAACGAAATTGAAAAGATCGGTAATGGATATTACCTCTTCTTTTGAACGCCTCTTTGAATCCTCCACTTAGGGAAAAAAGATTGGTCTTTGAAGAAGACCAGGACCTCAAGGATTATTCTAGGGAAGTGTAGAGGACAAAATGTCAGGTGTTGGCCGAGCTTGAGTGCTCAAATTTGTGTGAGGAGGAGGGGAAGGAGGTGCCCTTTTATAAGGGAGGAGAGGGGCACCTTAGGAATATCTCAAAATATTATTTTATATTAAAGTCAAAATCGGTTTATAATGGTTCCAAAGGGTCTTATTTCGAAGCTAAAGTGGGGATGGGTCGCAATCCTATCAACCAATAGGATTTAGAAAAGTTTAGGGTATTATTTTAACCTTATCAATTAGATTTAACTCTATGTTAAATAATTTAACTTTTACCGTGTCTTTTTGTTTTCTTTTACTATATGGTTAATACATTTACTATAACATGCAAAACGAACCCCAAATTGTTTGTTATTAATATATATATCCTTATCTAAGTCATTTGGCCGAGCCTTAGATTTTTAGGAATAAAATAACAATTAATAATAACAACTATTTTGTGTCAATTTTGACACTATTTGATATATGATTTTTGTGAAAGTCATAAAAGAATTATATGTTCGAAACAAGTTGATTAAATCAACACTAATATATCATAGTAACCTAGAAAATTAGTGGATTTCATAAAAAGTCTCAAATGACATATATTTTGGTGTTTATAACACCAATTATGTCAACATTTCATTAATAAGATAATTACTCCATCATCATTGTGTCATAAATAAATTAACTTATTTAATGTCTAAAAATTATAAATAAAATACGATTATGTAGGAAATCTTTTTAGCTTTCTAATGAATATTTATAGTCGAATTTATCTTATGTATAACCCCATATTAAAAATGATTTACTTATTAAACTTTGATTTTAACTATTTTAACCCTTCTTTAAATAAATTAATAATAAATGTCCTAATCTAATCCAAGTGGGCCTAAATGGTAATATTTTATTCCTAAGTTTGTTTTTGGTCCAATTACACTTGTCCAATAGAATTAGGACATGTGTTAGGGTAATAGTAATATCATATTTACCCTTAGTTACCCTATTTACTATTAACCGCGGTAAAAAAAGTAAAAAGTTACTATTCACCAAAAAATTATTTTTATCTCATTGAACCACATTTTACTTACTGATATCAACCGTGTCTGTCATATTTTTTAAATTCCATTGACAGAAGTGGTAAAATTAAGTTTTATGCAAAATTCAGTTTTTAACCTACCACTTAGTGGTTTCACTATTAATAAAAAATTGAAAGTTTTCAGAAAAATACCAAAATTTCACCCTAGGCTAATTTTGATATTCTGAGTCCAAAAATGAAGTCCATTTTGAAAAATAAAATTTATAAAATATCAAAAAGTGGTTATTACTATTCATAACAGATAGTTTTAATAGCATATTGTTGTTTAGTGAAACTCGGTATTGCGTACAACGCAAGCTATCGAGGAAGGTCGCAATTGCGTGTAAATCAAGCCAAGCAAGTGTTGTGTAGAAAAAGATTCCTTTGATGATTTATATAACATAAAAGTCTCGGGTGTTACATTTAAGGCATGAGAAAGAAATCATGTGGCATATCATAATAAAAATAACATTTTTCATAACATGAAGATGTGGCTACATCATTTAACATAGACAATCATTAACATATCACCAAAGTCCATCCCCAAGGTGTCATTTGAAAATTACCTAGTTTATTCACCAAGATATCGCCAAAATTGTAATCTATAGTGGTTACATCATTACCCAATGCATTGGAGCGCTATCAGGGCGCACCCTTAAATTTGTCTTTATCATCATGTGAGCCACATATATAATCAAAAATCATTTCATAAACAACCCATATAGCATAAAATAAATGGGTTTCATTTCATAATCATAATGTTTTAAAAACTATTTCAAAGACATGATCTTTATGTCACTTTCATCTCACAGAAAGGGAAAGCGGGTCTCATGTATGCAAATACCAGAATTTAAAATAGAAAAACTTGGTACATATGTGAATAACCCTATATAAGTGAAAGATTTGAGTATTCACATAATAAAATAAAATAACTTTAGAAAAAGAGAGAGACATTTTGAGATGGAAATTCTGCAGCATAACAGCTATGTTTTAGTGTTTTAGAAAACATTGAAAAGAGAGGGGATATTGGTCAAACATTCATAAATGACCCCTAAACAGTAGAGGGACTGAACATGAAGGATACAGAAACATGGTAATGAAATTTTAAAGACATACCATTTGAAATGAAAAACATGGAAGTAAGACAAAAAAATTATATTTTCTCTTATGAGAATTCGGCAGCCTAACAGCGTCACATAAACTTCAACCAAAAATGAATTGATGAGATCAAATAGGGTCTCTCATCATATGAACATAAAAGATCAGTATGATAGATATAGAGATCATACCCCAAACATAATAAAAATTAACTTTCATGACTTGACATGGAATTAGAACATGAAAATGAGAAGGGTGAAAGAATCACTTAAAAATTCGGCAGCCTAACAACGCCACTTAAAACTTCAAAATACTCAATTTAAGAGATAAAATTGGGTCTCTAATCATATGATAATAAAAGATCAGAATGATAGATATATAGATCATACCATAGAATTATAAAAAGTAACTTGAATGTCTTGACATGAAAGTAGAACTTGAAAAATGAGAAGGGAGAAAGAATCTGTTACAAAAATTTCGGCAGCCTAACAGCGCCACTTTAACATTCATCAAATGAAATCATGAGTGTAAGATTGGATCTCTCATTATATGAAAATGAAATGTGCAGTAAGAGGAATATAAAATAACATAATTTAACATAAGAACATGAAGCATAAAAAATGACATAAAAGAGATTACTTGAAAAGAAGGAGAGAGGTCGGATCCCTTACCATAAAACGTAACTCTTAAAACTCAATGGTTTGGGCCTTGAGGGATTGGGGGCACATTGGGAGGACCCCTTGGGAGGTAAGGAGACCCGAACTTCGTTGAGAATGAATTTGGAGTCCAAAGGATGAGAGAATGGATTGGTATTTATAGGGAAAGTGAGGGGACAAGACATTAATGGCCAAGGGACACCTCATAAGTGGGTTTCTCAAAACCATGTGCTCTCCCAAGATATTTCCCATGAAGTTAGGCCACATGGGGACCCCAATACAATAATTAATCACCTTTTTTCGTCCAACCCATAAAATATCTCATGAAATCATCATGACACAGTTATGATATCATTAAACATACCGAAACCCTAAAACTGTATTTTTACTATTCACTGAAAATTCAACATTCTCAGAAAAATCCCAAAATGTCACCTTAACCAAATATCAATGCTCTGATTTTAAAAATGAACTCCATTTTATAAAAATAATTTTCTAAATATTTTTAATTTGATTTTTAAATAAATACACTATTCACCGAAAATTCATTTTTTTCGGAAAAAAACCCTAAAATTTACCTTAACATAATATCGATGCTCTGAGTTCAAAAATGAAATCCATTTTATGAAAATAATTTTCCAAATATTTTTAATTTAATTTTTAATTAAAAAAAACTATTCACCCGGAAAAACTAATACTTGAATAATAATTTATGAAACCGTTATTTAACCATTTCGTTGAATCACAATACTTAATCAAGTTGCCTAGATTTTATTAATACTTTCTTTAAGTGAGATTACTAATCCATTTGGTCACATTACTAATCCTATGCATAAAATCACTATTCATAATTTACTATTCATAAAAAAATTAAGTTGATCTTATTAGACTCTAAATTTCGTACTGAACATAATTGTAGAAGACCATTTTTTGAAAATCATTACACATTTTTAATTATTTAAGGTTTACATAAACATCCTTTCTCTAAAATTAACCAAAAATATGAATACTATATTTATCTGGACAATTAAAAAGTCATAAATATTATCATAAGAAGAAATCCCAATTTTTATTTAAAACAAAGGATTACACAAGGCAGTTACGGTCTCCTTACATAGCCCTTTATCACACCAGCATAGGACCTAATTGTAAGGTGTTCGAAGGTGACAGAATCCGAGGGAGGCTCGACCAACATCGCATGAGTAGTAATTTATATCAGTTTGAACTTCTCGCGAAGGTGATCTTGTTCTAGCTTCACACGATGAAGTTCATCTTGGGTTTGGTCCAGAGCAAAGCCCAATGGTGTTACCTCCTTCCCAAGTTCTGTTAGATGGGCTTCGATCGGTCCAAGACTACTAGTTGAGGCCATCGAATCTTCTTTCTATATTAATTAACCAAGATTACATGTATTTAGAGACA
Organism: Viscum album; assembly: GCA_963277665.1. Taxonomy (NCBI): domain Eukaryota; kingdom Viridiplantae; phylum Streptophyta; class Magnoliopsida; order Santalales; family Viscaceae; genus Viscum; species Viscum album. The sequence continues at coordinate 1,034,186,019 of OY728150.1, forward strand.
ATAATCAAAACGTTTAGTTTCCAGCGGTCATATTGACCAATGTTCATATAACAGTCAAAAACCAACGGTATCATTTTAATCATACTCATGTTATCAAATGAAACATTTTTGTTGAGTATAAAAATAAAATAAAAAAACACACAAAATTAGGAAATAAGATTTATTCAAAATTTCGGGTCGTTACAATCTTCCCCCTTAAGAAATTGCATCCTCACAATTTTGAAAATTGGTTTTTTGAAATTTCATTGAATGTCCCACATCTGAAAAGATTCAGTAACACTATTACTTTAAATGAAAGAAAGGGAAGTACAAAGGTCACCCGAGTTAATCCATACGAGGATTCCATGGTGGAAAACATGGACATGGAGGAGAAAACAAAGGGTCAAGTTCTGAGGGAGAGTGATAGAAAACATGATTAGTAGAAATTTAAACATAAGATAAATCCCAAACATACGATGTTTGTAAACGTTCTTTGATTACCTAGTAGGAAACATAAACCAACAACGTTTTTGTTTTATGTTCCTTTTCATAATTTTGAGGAATTCATTTACTACATAGAACAAAATATAAGAAATATTCCTACCTTCATGTAGAGTTTCATCCTTTAATATGTTTCTACCAAAACTAATCTTTTCTCCAAACGATGAGCATTAAAAACTACTTGGTCTCATCAAAACACAAGAATCATCTTCTAGAAAATCACATAATACACAAAAGATTAACTATCTATTTCTTCTATCTTTAAACATTATCCCAAAAACAGAGAGGGTAAGGTAAAACAACTCTTCAAAAATAAATAATCCCATAGGAAGGGAAACTTCTTTAAATCTTCAAAATTCCATGGTACTACCCAAAGTTCATCGTAGACCATTCAATAAATAACGGTCCTTAAAATTCCTCAAAATAAACCAAACTAAGATTGAAACCCATATACAAGAAGGATTTGATAACATAGTCTTCCAAAATAAACTTCATTGTTCATCTCCAAAAAACATCAACCACTCCTATCATCTTATAAAAAATGTAGCTAACCTAAACATATTTTACCCAAGATAGGTTAATCATTTCCATAAGTAACCTAAATTACAATAAGTCCACCTTAAATTCATCGATTCTTTAAAATATAAGTCAACCTTACTCCTCAATGAAAATACCGTAGTAATCTATTTACCTCGATCATATAGGGTCACTAAAATTGTGAATGTCATCCAAAATAATAAACATCTTTTGATCACCTAATCATCTCTGTCATATTAATATGGAAAACGTCACATTTCCTATCACATGTTTTGTTGGGAAATGTTCTTCCATTTCCCACCATTAACTAAGAAGAGAAAGTATAATTAGGGGCTTAAATACTTATCCAATAATCATGAAAAGGAACTTAAAGCATATAAGGATAACTTGTAGAAGAAAATTATACCCTAACTTGTGATCCCCTAGGTTTCCATCTAGGTTATCCATGATCATATATTCTTATGTGAATATTTATTTTATTTTATCATTGTTCCATTAACAATGGTTCATACTAATCTTATTAATTTACCAAATCATATCCCCCGGGAGTGTCATAACCAAGAGTTCAGTAAGGCCCGTTGTCATGTACCAGTTCCCATTTGAGCCTATCTCAAAGCATTATTTTCGTGTTTTACCCCAATGTACATCTGTGCCAGAGCCACCTCTACCTGCTCGTATCCAGACAGGTATGTATTTGCTTGGCAACCCATTACTCAATACTCACCAAAATACTAGGAAGATTTCCTATATATAAACTTTTCTATAGGATTCTTCATAAAGTTTTCATATCCTAATTTCCACAAATAACTAAACAATCCATTGATACCAACTATAGAATCCTGCCTTTTTATAACATAATCTTTCATTACATTACACAAAACTGAGGATCTTTATGGTTTAGTTTCTTGGAAACCATGAACATAATACATGAAACCAACATAAAACATTATTTTTAAACACTTGAAAGGCTTCTCCTTAAGTTCATCCTAGGTTCATTTCTGCATCTCATATCCTGGGGACATACATCAAAAGAAAGGGTGAGTAGAAGGCCCAATAAGGGAACAAGAGAAACATTTAACTTGTGAACTTGAGATACATCAACTATGTCATGAAAAAGAACTTTAAGGCATGTGAATGAAATCATGTGGCATATCATAATAAAAATAACATTTTTCATAACATAAAGATGTGGCTACATCATTTAAAATAGAAAATCATGAGCATATCATCAAGGTCCATCCCCAAGGTGTCATTTGAAAATTACCAAGGTCATCACTAAGATATCTTGAAAATTGTAATCTCCAGTGTTTACATCATTACCCAATGCATTGGAGCGCTATCAGGGCGCACCCTTAAATTTGTATTTATCATCATGTTAGACAGATATGTCATCGTAAATCATTTCATAAACAACCCATATAGCGTAAAAGAAATGGGTTTCATTTCATAATAATAACGTTTTAAAAACTGCTTTAAAGACATGATCTGTATGTCACTTTAAACCCATAGAAAGGGAAAGTGTGTATCATGTATGTAAATCCTAGAATTTAAAATAGAACAACTTGGTACATATGTGAATACCCCTATATAAGAGAGATATTTGAGTATTCACTTAAAAAAAGAACTTTAGAAAAAGAGAGAGACATTTTGAGACGGAAATTTTGCAGCATAACGGCTATGTTTTGGGGTTTTAGAAAACATTGAAAAGAGAGGGGACATGGGTCAAACATTAAAAAATGTCCCCTAAAATAGTGTAGGGATAGAAAATGAAGGATACATGAACATGTTAATGAAACTTTAAGGACATAACATTTGAAATGAAAAACATGGAAGGAAGACAAAAAAATAAGATTTCTCTTATGCAAATTCGGCAGCCTAACGGCGTCACATAAACTTCAACAAAAAATGAATTGATGAGATCAAATAGGGTATCTCATAATTTTAACATAAAAGATCAGTATGATAGATATATATATCATACCCCAGCATAATAAAAAAGAACATTCAATACTTGACATGGAATTATAACTTGAAAATGAGAAAGGTGAAAGAACCACTTAAAAATTCGGCAGCCTAACAGCGCCACTTAAAACATCAAAAAACTGAATTGAAGAGATCAAATGGGGTCTCTAATCATATGGTAATAAAATATAAGAATGATAAATATAGAGATCATACCCCAAAATAATAAAAAGAAACTTGAAAGTCTTGACATGAAAGTAGAACTTCAAAATGAGAAGGGAGAAAGAATCTGTTATAAAAATTTCGGCAGCCTAACAACACCACTTAAACATTCATAAAACGAAAAAATGAGAGTAAGATGGGATATATCATTATATTAACATGAAAAGGGAAGTAATAGGATTATAAAATAACATCCTTTAACATAATAACATGGAGCATAAAAGAAATGACATAAAAAAGATTACATGAAAAGAAAGAGAGAGGTCAGATCCCTTACCTTAAAACATAACTCAAAAAACTCAATGGTTTGGACCTTGAAGGATTGGGGGCACCTAGGGAGGACTTATTGGGAGGTAAGGAGACCAGAAAATCGTTGAGAATGATTTTGGAGTCCAAATGATGAGAGAATGGATTGGTATTTATAGGGAAAGTGAGGGGACAAGGCATTAATGGCCAAGGGACACCTCATAAGTGGGTTTATCAAAACCATGTGCTCTCCCAAGATATTTCCCATTAAGTTAGGCCACATGGGGACCCCAATGCAATATTTCATCACCTTTGGTCGGCCAACCCGTAAAATATCTCATGACATCATCATGACACAGTTATGATATCATTAAACATACCGAAACCCTAAAACTGTAATTTTACTATTCACTGAAAATTCATCTTTCTCAGAAAAATCCCAAAATTTCACCTTAACCAAATATCAATGCTCTGATTTCAAAAATGAACTCCATTTTACAGAAATAATTTCCTAAATATTTTTAATTTATTTTTTAAATAAATACACTATTCATCGAAAATTCAATTATTTCAGAAAAAACCCCAATATTTATCTTAACATAATATCGATGCTTTTAGTTCAAAAATGAAATCCATTTTATAAAAATAATTTTCTAAATATTTATTAATTTAATTTTTAATTAAAAAAACTATTCACCAGAAAAAACTAATAATTGAATAATAATTTATGAAACCGTTATTTAACCATTTTATTGAATCACATTACTTAATCAAGGTGCCTAGATTATATTAATACACTTTTTAAGTGAGATTACTAATCCATTTGGTCACATTACTTATCCTAAGCATAAAATCACTATTCATAATTTACTATTCATAAAAAAATTAAGTTGATCTTATAAGACTCTAAATTTCGTACTGAACATAATTGTAGAAGACCATTTTTGGAAAATCATTACACATTTTTAATTATTTAAGGTTTACATTAACATCCTTTCTCTAAAATTCACCAAAAATTTGCATACTATATTTATCTGGACATTTGAAAAGTCATAAAACTTAATCATAAGAAGAAATCCCAATTTTTATTTAAAACAAAGGATTACACAAGGCAGTTACGGTCTCCTTACGTAGCCCCTTATCACACCAGCATAAGACCTAAGTGTAAGGTGTTCTAAGGTGAGAGAATCTGAGGGAGGCTCGACCAACATCGCACGAGTAGTAATTTCTATCAGTTTGAACTTCTCGCGAAGGCAATCCCGTTATATCTTCACACGATGAAGTTCATCTTGGGTTTGGTCTAGAGCAAAGCCCAGTGGTGCTACCTCCTTCCCAAGTTCTGTTAGATGGGCTTCGATCGTTCCAAGACTACTCTGTGAGGCCATCAATTCTTCTTTCTATACTAATTAACCAAGATTGCTTGTATTTAGAGACAATAATCAAAATGTTTATTTTCCAGCGGTAATATTGACCAATGGTCATATAACAGTCAAAACGCAACAGTCTCATTTTAATTATACTAATGTTATCAAATGAAACATTTTTGTTGAGTATAAAAATAAAATAAAAAATCACAAAAAATTAGGAAACAAGATTTAATCAAAATTTCGGGTCGTTACAATCTTCCCCCCTTAAGAAATTGCGTCCTCACAATTTTTAAAATTGGTTTTTTGAAATTTCATTTAATGTCCCACATCAGAAAAGGAGTCAGTAACACTATTACTTTAAAAGAAAGAAAGGGAAGTACAAAGGTCACCCGAGATAACCCATACTAGGATTCCATGGAGGAAAACATGGACATGGAGGAGAAAACAAAGGGTCAAGTTCTAAGGGAGTGTGATAGAAAACATGATTAGGAGAAAGTTAACCATAAGAAAATCCCAAACTTATGATGTGTGTAAACTGTCTTTGATTACCTAGTATGAAACGTAAACCAACAACGTTATTGTTTTATGTTCCTTTTCATAATTTTGAGGAATTCATTTACTACATAGAACAAAACATAATAAATATACCTACCTTCATGTAGAGTTTCATCCTTTAATAAGTTTCTACCAAATCTAATATTATCTCCAAACGGTGAGCATTCAAAACAACTTGGTCTCATAAAAACACAAGAATCAACTTCTAGAGAATCACATAATCCACAAAATATTAACTATCTATTTCTTCTATCTTTAAACATTATCCCCAAAACAGAAAGCGTATGGTAAAACAGCTCTTCAAAAAGAAATAATCCCATAGGTAGGGAAACTTCTTTAAATATTCAAAATTCCATTGTACTCCCCAAAGTTCATCGTAGACCATTCCACAAATAATGGTCCTTAAAATTCATCAAAATAAACAAAACTATGATTGAAACCCAAGTACATGAAGGATTTGATAACATAGTCTTCCAAAATAAACTTCATTGTTCATCTCCAAAAAACATCAACCACTCCTATCATCTTATAACAAAAGTATCTAACCTAAACATATTTTACCCAAGATAGGTTAATCATTTCCATAAGTTACTTATATTACTATAAGTCCACCTTAAATTCATCGATTCTTAAAAATATAAGTCAAACATACTCCTGAATGAAAATACCGTAGTAATCTATTTACCTCGATCATATAGGGTCACTAAAATAATGAATGTCTTACAAAATAATATTCATCTTTTAATCCCTTAATCATCTCTGTCATATTAATAAGTCAATCATCACATTTCCTATCACATTGGTTGTTGGGAAATGTTCTTTCATTTCCCACCATTAACTAAGAAGAGAAAGTATAATTAGGGGCTTAAATACTTAGCCAATAATCATGAAAAGGAACTTAAAGCAAATAAGGATAACGTGTAGAAGAAAAGTATACCCTAACTTGTGATCCCCTAGGTTTCCATCTAGGTTATCCATCATCATATATTCTTATGTGAATATTTATTTTATTTTATCTTTGTTCCTTTAACAATGGTTCATACTAAGCTTATGAATTTACCAAAGCATATCCCCCGGGAGTGTCGTAACCAAGAGTGCAGCAAGGCCCGTTTTAGTGTACCAGTTCCCATTTAAGTCTAGATCAAGGCAGTGTTTTCAGTTTTTACTTCTATGTACATCTGTTCTAGAGCCACCTCTACCTGCTCATATCCAGACAGGTATGTATTTCCTTGGCAACCCATTACTCAATAATCACCAAAATACCAAGAAGATTTTCTATATATAAACTTTTCTATAGGCTTCTTCATAAAGTTTTCATATCCTAATTTCCATAAATAACTAAACAATCCTTTGATACCAACTATAGAATCCGTCCTTTTTATAACATAAACGTTCATTACATTACACAAAACTGAGGATCTTTAAGGTTTAGAGTCTTGGAAACCAGGAACATAATACAAGAATACAACATAAAACATTCTTCTTAAACACCTAAAAGGATTCTCCTTAATTTCATCCTAGGTTCATTACTGCATATCAAAACCATGGGACTTACATCAAAACAAAGGGTGAGCAGAAGGCCCAGTAAGGGAACAAGAGAAACATTTAGCATGTGAACATGAGATAGATCAACTATGTCATGAAAAAGAACTTTATGGCATGAGAAACAAATAATGTAGAATATAATAATAAAAATAACATTTTTCATAAATTGAAGATGTGGATACATCATTTAACATATAAAATTATGAACATATCACCAAGGTCCATCCCCATGGTGTCATTTGAAAATTACCAAGGTTATTCACCAAGATATCGTGAAAATTGTAATCTCTAGTGGTTACATCATTACCTAATGCATTGAAGCCCTATCAGGGCGCAACCTTAAGTTTGAATTTATAATAATGTGAGACACATATATCATCATAAATAATTTCATAATCAACCCATATAGCATAAAAGAAATGGTTTTCATTTCATAATCATAACATTTTAAAAACTTCTTTAAAGACCTGATCTTTATGTCACTTTAAACCCACGGAAAGGGAAAGTGGTCTAATGTATGTAAATCCCAGAATATAAAATATAACAACCTGGTACATATTTTAATACCCCTATATAAGAGAGATCTTTTAGTATTCACTTAATAAAATAAAATAACTTTAGAAAAAGAGAGAGACATTTTGAGACGGAAATTCTGCAGCATAACGGCTATGTTTTGTGGTTTTAGAAAACATTCAAAATAGAGGGGACAGGGGTAAAACATTCATAAATGACCCCAAAAAAAGTTGAGGGACAGAAAATGAAGGATACATGAACATGGTAATGAAATTTGAAGGACATACCATTTGAAATGAAAAACATGAATGGAAGAAAAAAAAGATTTCTCTTATGAGAATTCGGCAGCCTAATGGCGTCACATAAACTTCAACCAAAAATGAATTGATGAGATCAAATAGGGTCTCTCATCATATTAACACAAAAGATCAGTATGATAGATATAGAGATCATACCCCAGTATAATAAAAAGGAACATGCAATACTTGACATGGAATTAGAACTTGAAAACGAGAAGGGTGAAAGAACCACTTAAACATTCGGCAGCCTAACAGTGCCACTAAAAACATCAAAATACTGAATTGAAGAGATTAAATGGGGTATCTCATGATATGATCATAAAAGATCAGAATGAATGATATATAGATCATACCCCAACATAATAAAAAGGAACTTGAAAGTCTTGACATGAAAGTAGAACTTGAAAAATGAGAAGGGAGAAAGAATCTGTTACAAAAAATTCGGGAGACTAACAACGCCACTTAAACATTCATAAAACGAAAAAATGAGAGTAAGAGGGGATCTCTCATTATATGAACATGAAAAGGGAATTAAAAGGAATAAAAAATAACATCCTTTAACATAATAACATGAAGCGTAAATGAAATGACATAAAAGATATTACTTGAAAAAAAGAGAGAGGTCGGATCCCTTACCTTAAAACGTAACTCTTAAAACTCAATGTTTTTCACCTTGAGGGATTTGGGGAACCTTGGGAGGACTCCTTTGGAGGTAAAGAGACCAGAACGTCGTTGAGAATGATTTTGGAGTCCAAAGGATGAGATAATGGATTGGTATTTATAGGGAAAGTGAGGGGACAAGGCATTAAAGGCCAAGGGACACCTCATAAGTGGGTTTCTCAAAACCTTGTGCTCTCCCAAGATATTTCCCATGAAGTTAGGCCACATGGGGCCCCCAATACAATACTTCATCACCTTTGGTCGTCCAAACCATAAAATATCTCATGAAATCATCATGACATAGTTATGATGTCATTAATCATACTGAAACCCTAAAACTAAATTTTTTCTATTCACTGAAAATTCAACTTTCTCAGAAAAATCCCAAAATTTCATCTTAACCAAATATCAATGCTCTGATTTCAAAAATTACTCCATTTTATAAAAATAATTTTCTAAATATTTTTAATTTATTTTTTAAATAAATACAATATTCACCGAAAATTCATTTTTTTCAGAAAAAACCCCAAAATTTACCTTAACATAATATCGATGCTCTGAGTTCAAAAATGAAATCCATTATATAAAAATAATTTTCTAAATAATTTAAATTTAATTTCTAATGAAAAACACTATTCACCCAAAAAACTAATACTTGAATAATAATTTATGAAATCGTTATTTAACCATTTTATTGAATCACATTACTTAATCAAGGTGCCTAGATTATATTAATACACTTTTTAAGTGAGATTACTAATCCATTTGGTCACATTACTAATCCTATGTAAAGACCCGTAAAATTCAAGGGAATTTTTTTCTTAATTTTCTTTAATATTTTACAAGAGCGCGGTTTCTGACGGCACCTGATTCCGAGGCCCGGAGTGCCCGGAATCATTTTTCGAAGTTTGGCTCGGGTACGTTCAGTGAACGAACGAGCGGGATTTTCCTAACTTTTGATCCGGTGCTCGGAATTGAAATCCGAGGGCACCGATGAACTCGCAGCGCCGATATTCGCTTAAAGAGACCTTTTCGGAAGTTGCGTTTGTTGCGGAACAAAAGTTAGTTTTTGGGTTTTTAGATTAAGTTAAATAAATTTTGTGAAATACAAAATTTATTTAAACTTTTGGGTTAACTTCTCCCAAAGGAAGTTAGGGGTGGGACCCACACCCACTTAACCTCCTTTGAGAGGATTAAGTGTGGTGGGGCCCACACGAACCCTAAACGTTTCAAGTTCCCTAACTCCCCTCTCTCCCTCTTAAAGGCTTGTCAACTTAACTTCTATTTAATTATACAACTCATGTATATTAAATAAGTGAGTTTAATTTTGGAGTTATCCATTTTGAAATTCAAACCTTTGAAATTCTTTGTTATGTTTGTGATTAAATTAAGCTCTTCTCTCTTTTTGTTGGGTTAGAACTCTTTAGCCAACTTGAGAGCTTTTGAGAGCTTTTTCTTTTTTTCTTCAACTTGATGAAGAACGCTCAAGTTCCGACGAAGAATGCCGCACCTCCCTTCTTCGTCTACCGTGTCAACAAAAGGGAACGCCACTTCTTCCTCGGACAACCTTCGTCGGCGTACAAGGATTCTCCAACGACGTGTCTCTTCGGACGTACCTCTTCGTCATCGGATTTGACGAACGACTACCGCGACGCCCGACCTCCGCGACGTTGTCTTCCGCGGGACGTTGTCAAATCTTCGAACCTATACCCGAGGTAGGGGTTGTTGATTATTGTTGATTTATTTTATTCTTGCTCGTGGTTCACATGACTAATGTGAGGATTGAATATTTAAGTTGTGTTTTAATGTGAGGGGGCCGGACCGCATGAACACGGCCGAACCCCCTCCTTCGTTCTTGGTGTTTATTTCTGCGGATGAATCAAGGTGGCGTGGTGCCGTCGCACCACGCGGATATTCGCCCAATTCTTATTACGCGACGCCGTCGCGCCGCGCCATGGAAGAAACATCAAGAACGCGACGTCGTCGCGCCGCGCTGAAGAAATCAAGGTGCGGCGGAGGGGCGCGGTGCCGTCACACCGCGCCGGACGACGAACACCGCGGTTGGTTCCGGGCCGCGGCGGAACGAGGAGACCGGAGGCCGGGCCGCCGGCGTCGAAAGCCGAAGAGGGGACCGGATTTTCCGGTCCCGTTGGAGAAAACTGGCCGGCCAGCTGGCCGGCCGGATGGTAATATTCCGGGGGAAATTAATCCCCCGGCCAGCAATTAAAACCCCCCTCATAAAGAGGGGGGCAGTTTCCTTGAGGGGGGGCAGGAGGCCCCCCGGTTTCCTTCAAGCCGGCCCCCCACGTGGGGGCAGTTTTTATTCAAAGGGCGCGGCATTTAGCCGCGCCGTCATTCCAAGAAAGCGGGGGCTTTGCCATAACTTGAGCCACGGACCTCCGATTGACGAACCGTCTGCGGCAACGCGATCCTTGGATCGAGACGGTCGTTTCGGTATATCTCACTCAAGGTTTTGGATTACTCTGAGTTTGGCCGGGTTGGTTCGTTCACGAAACCAACCGGGCCTTCGGAGCGGAAACACTCATATCTTGAGCTACGGACGTCCGATTGACGTGCCGTCAGCTGTGTTGTGTTCCTCTTAGTGAGACGGATCTTTTGGCATACTCCGCCCAAGGTTTGGACGCAGGTGGAGTACGGTCGTGTTGGTTTTGCCTTAAAAACCAACCGGGCCCCGGGGACGAAAATGCCAATAACTCTCAGACCGGGCGTCCGATCGACGCGCCGTCTGTTGCGTTGAGTTCCTGTTGACGATACGAAACTTTTGGATACATCAACTCTGGACTTTGTGTTAGTTGATGTATCAGCCTCTCGGCTCGTGGAGCGGACCCTCCGAACGAGCTTGCTGTGTGAGGGAACCCTAGTGCTGGCTGCGACTGTTACTGTGACTACTACTGCTACTACAACTACTGTGACTGCGACGACGACAGTACAGAGATCCTGTGTGGATTCGACGACGACGACTACAGCACTCAGCGATCCTACGTGGATCAGTGCTACAGGTCCTGTGTGGGCCCGATCCTGTGTGGGTCTGATCCTGTGTGGGTCCTTGCGCTCAGCGGTCCTGTGTGAACCAGCGCCTACAGGTCCTATGTGGGCCCGATCCTGTGTGGGTATTTTGTGGGGGTTTGTTACCTATCGATCCTTCGTGGGTCCGACGACTTAGATGGATCAGAGATCATCTTTATCGTCTTTCGAAGAAGTATACCTGTGTGAGCTGAATCCTGTTGCTTTCCTGTGTGGATTGTGTTGAGCAATCCTGTGTGGATTACGTTTTGCTTTCCTGTGTGGAATACGTTTACTTCCTGTGTGGACTGAGTTGTACTTGGGCTCGGAGGTTGGTGCGTATTTGAAATTGATGACTTAGGTATATGTATGGGCATATACCTAAGCAGTGACGGTTGTTACTTCGTAATTGTACCTTTCGTCGTGGTTTATCCTTTGTGGATTTGAGAGACCTTCAGGGGTCTCGGGGTCCCTACTGAGTAGCTTATACTCACCCCTGCACGGGCTTTGCCCGCACTACGTTGTGTTGGTTGCAGACGACGGACAACGTTGACCTTAGCTGAGGCTTACAGAGCGGGACGGTACCCGGAGGTGGACCACTGGGCGGACGTGCACGGAGCGGACGGCGGGACCCGTGGAGTAGTGGAGCTATCTGTACCCACCCTTCAGGTGGGACTTCCAGTGGACAGTTCGGTGTTGCGGCCTTTACTTTTCAGTTGTTGTTTTCCCCTTTCGAGTTGTACTTTACTTTCAGTTTGGGTTTGTATACTGGCCCATTTAATTTTCCGCACTTTCAGTTGTACTCTGCTTTTGTTTAGTGTTTACTTTCCGCTTGCTTACTCTGTGGTGTTAGTTTACTTTTCAAAGGAAATGCCTTCCCTTTTTACCGGGATTTACGCCTTGGTGCTAGTCGCCAGCCCCTGACCTATGGAAGGCAGGCTTGGGGTAGTCACGGCACGGAACCCGAGGGCGGGTCGTGACAAATTGGTATCAAAGGAGTTCAGTTCTACCGCGGACTCTGATGTTTTCTATGTGAAGCAATAATGTTTAGCGTATTGAGTGTGGTTATCAGTCCAGGGAGTCCAGTGTTGGTGCGGCGGCTGACGTATCCGTACACCAGGACCCTGACTTCTGATTTCCGACTTAATGCACGAAAACATTGATTGCGTGTGTGTTTCATAGTTTTCTTTGTGATTACTTATATCAGCTCACCAGGTATACTGTTCTGACCGTGGCGCACCTGTTTCCTTTTCAGGATGGCCCCACGACGGCAGCCAGCTAGGGTTCCGAGAGTCGAGCGTGACGACAGCCCACCGAGCGACGAGGCCTCAGTGCAGGGCCCTTTTTCAGCAGTGGCATCGGCGGTAGCTCTACCCGCCGAGCCCCCGATGCTTCCAGCAGCAGCCGCTGATGATGCACGTCGCCTCAGCGCAATGCATGAGTTTCAGCGCCAGCGACCGCCCAGGTTTCGCGGGGAGACGGATCCCCAGGCAGCAGAGGACTGGCTGGAGGCAGTGGTACGAGTGTTTAGGCTAGTGAGGACACCAGTAGACCTCATGGTGATCCTCGCTGCGAGCCTACTACACGCAGCAGCAGAACGATGGTGGAGCTTGATGCTCCAGGTGCACGATGAGGCATCTCTTCTTTGGACGGACTTTGAGGGCCTCTTCCGCTCGGAGTTCATCCCAGCCACCCTTTGTGCGGTGCGTATCCAGGAGCTTCTTCAGCTGCGGCAGGGCAGCATGACGGTCGCTCAGTACTCGGCGAGATTTACTGATCTCTCGCGCTACTCGACCGACATGGTACGAGACCCATTCTTCTGGGCCTGGAACTTCGAGCAGGGTTTGAGACACGAGATCAGGGCATCGCGGATCTCCCTCAGCATACCGACTCAGACAGAAGTACTGGAGCGGGCCCTTCTGATCGAGAGCTTCCTTGCTGAGTCTACATCAGCACAACGACCCACCGCAGGGCAGCACGTGGCAGAGTCATCTGCAGCAGCCAGTCGACGGATGACTCAGGGGTCCAGACAGAACAGAACTTCGGGCAGACGACCTCAGGACACTGGTTCAGCAGTGCGGGGCACACAGCGCGGAGCCAGTCTTTCGATAGGCAGACAGTGCTACTCGTGCGGCGGGCAGGGCCACATCGCTCGTGACTGCCCGACCCGCCGTGCCGAGGAGCAGCAGACGGTTGAGGGACCACCGAGGCAGAGGCAGAGGGTCGACCGTGGCGGTCCGCAGGGAGGAGTCGGACGAGGCAGATGAGCTGGACGAGCAGCCGGTGGTGGGCGACGCTTTGAGGCTCTGCCACCACCACCACCAGGAGGTCCACCCCGACCACAGGGAGCTGGCGGGCAGAGACAGGCACAACTCCAGGCAGCAGAGGCCTACGATCACGGCGCACCCGAGATGATTCGAGGTACTATCTGTGTCTATTCCACCCTTTCTGCAGTTCTTATAGACACAGGAGCGAGTCACTCTTTCATAGTCGCTGCCCTTGTTCGGAGCTCGGAGATTCCGACAGAGCCGTTGGCTCGATCCTTACGGCTAGAGACTCCTACAGGAGCAGACTCGACGATTACGCACTGGTGCCGGCAGTGTGAGCTTACTCTAGGAGGCGAGAGCTTCGGCTGGGATCTTCTAGTAGCAGCTTCGAGGCCTTACGACGTCATCTTGGGCATGGATTGGCTATCTACGGTCCATGCACAGATTGACTGTTTTAGGCGCAAGGTGCGATGTGTACGCACCGACGGGAGCAGGTTCACCTTCACCGGCGAGAAGGGAGCCTTTGCAGCACAGGATGGACTTCCGCGGAGGAGAGGACAGCCCATTACTCATCAGTTGGCGAGCCTTATCCTTGGAGCAGTTGACGTGCGGAGTCCTGGTTTTCCTACAGTGGTGGATCAGTTTGCGGGCGTTTTTCCCGACGACGTTCCAGGGCTACCTCCTCGCAGAGAGGTAGACTTTTATATTGACTTGTACCCCGGGACAGCCCCGATATCCACTCCAGCATATCGGATGGCCCCCGCCGAGCTGCGAGAGCTACGGGTACAGTTGGAGGACTTGCAGGGCAAGGGGTTCATCCGACCCAGTGTTTCACCCTGGGATTCCCCGATTTTGTTCGCCAAGAAGGCGGACGGGAGCTTGCGACTTTGTGTTGACTATCGTCGCCTGAACCAGGTGACAGTGAGGAACAAGTATCCGCTACCGAGGATTGATGACCTCTTCGATCAGCTCAAGGGAGCACGGTGGTTCTCGAAGATAGACCTCAGGTCAGGCTATCATCAGCTCAGAGTCAGAGACGAGGATGTGCAGAAGACGGCCTTCAGATGTCGGTATGGCCACTATGAGTTCTTGGTTATTCCTTTCGGTGTAACCAATGCTCCAGCAGTGTTCATGGCTCTCATGAACAAGATCTTTCATCCATACCTCGATCGGTTTGTCGTGGTCTTCATCGACGACATTCTGATTTACTCTACGACAGAGGAGGAGCACGCCTATCACTTGCGGGTTATTCTAGACACACTCCGAGAGCACTAGCTTTATGGTAAGCTCTCGAAGTGCTAGTTCTGGATACGTGAGGTCCACTTCTTGGGATATGTTATCTCTGAGGCGGGAGTTGCAGTGGATCCCACGAAGATTGGGGCTGTGTTAGCTTGGGAGCCACCCAGGAGCGTGACTGAGGTTCGGAGTTTCTTGGGACTAGCTGGATACTATCGGAGATTAGTTCCAGACTTCTCTAGAGTTGCGGCATCACTCACAGCTTTGACGAAGAAGGGGAAACCCTTCGTGTGGTCTGACAGATGTCAGCAGAGCTTCCAGGAGCTGAGACAGAGATTGACCTGCGCACCTATCTTGAGGTTGCCTGAGGAGGGAGTAGGGTACGTAGTTTACTGCGATGCATCAGGGACCGGACTCGGATGTGTTCTGATGCAGGAGCGGGCAGTGATCACCTATGGATCACGTCAGTTGAGGCCGCATGAGCAGAACTACGCTACCCATGACCTGGAGTTAGCAGCAGTGGTCTTCGCTCTGAAGACATGGCTACACTACCTGATGGGAGAGCGCTTTATAGTCTTTTCCGATCATCAGAGTCTCAGGTATATCTTCTCGCAGAAGGACCTGAACCTGAGACAGCGGCGATGGCTCGAGTTCCTCCAGGACTATGACTTTGAGATAGTCTATACTCCTAGGAAGGGGAACGTAGTAGCCGATGCCCTCAACAGAAGGACGGGCATTCAGCTACTTGAGGAGGCGACGAAGCAGCTAGCCTCTTTGCAGATATCCTTCGTGGATAGAGATGGAGCAGCCTTCCTTCAGTCTCTCACAGTCACTCCTCCACTACTGCAGCGGGTCAGAGAGGCACAGCGTGAGGACGCTGACTGTGAGACACGGCGTGCACAGATATCCTCGGGACAGGCACCTGATGGTTTCTCCCTTGGAGCAGAGCACAACATCCTTTTCAGAGGACGTACCATGGTACCAGTCGCTTTGCGAGAAGAAGTGCTAAGAGAGTTTCACACTTCTCCTTTGGCGGTACATCCTGGAGTGGCGAAGATGTACCAGGACCTCAGACGACAGCACTGGTGGACGGGCATGAAGAAGGCAGTAGCAGAGTTCGTTTCTCGATGCCTCACCTGCCAGCAGGTGAAGGCAGAGCATCAGGTACCAGCAGGCTTGGTACAACCCTTGGAGGTTCCGGAGTGGAAGTGGGACAACATATCTATGGACTTCATGACTGGACTTCCACGCACTTCCAGAGGTCACGACTCCATCTGGGTGATTGTTGACCAACTCACCAAGTCGGCACACTTCTTACCCATCAGAGTGCAGGGCTCAGTGGAGAGCTTGGGACGTCTCTACGTACAGGAGATTGTGCGGCTCCACGGTGTGCCATCATCTATCGTCTCTGATCGAGATGCTCACTTTACTTCCCGGCTTTGGAAGGGGTTACAGGAGGCGTTCGGGACGCAGCTACGTCTGAGCACAGCCTTTCACCCTCAGACGGATGGTCAGACAGAGAGGACCATTCAGACTCTCGAGGACATGCTCCGCGCATGTGTCCTCGACTTTGGTCGTAGCTGGGAGGACCACCTACCCTTGGTGGAGTTCACGTACAACAACAGCTACCACTCCACCATCGGGATGGCACCGTACGAGGCATTGTACGGCCGACCTTGTAGATCTCCTTTGTGCTGGACAGACCCTAGGGAGTCAGCACAAGTGGGACTGGAGATGGTCCAGGCCACGACAGAGAAGGTCCAGGTCATCCAAGAGCGGATGAGGACAGCTCAGAGCCGGCAAAAGTCATACGCTGACAGGAGGCGGAGGCCACTGGAGTTCGAGGATGGCGACCACGTCTTCTTGCGGGTCTCACCTCGACGTGGTATTCGGAGATTTGGCCGAGGCGGCAAGTTATCTCCGCGCTTCATCGGAGCCTTCCAGATTCTCAGTAGGATTGGTGAGGTGGCTTATCGCCTGGCTCTACCACCTCAGTTGCACCGGGTGCACGACGTCTTCCACGTGTCTCAGCTGAGGAGATACGTGCACGACCCGACGCACATCATTGATCATGGGGAGATTGACGTTGACGATGGGGTGACTTTTACAGAGGTCCCGGTGGAGATAGAGGATCGACAGGAGCGGGTCCTGTGTGGGCGATCGATTCCTCTTGTGCGCATCAGATGGCAGCACGGGAATCTCCAGGAGAACACATGGGAGCGGGAGGCTCAGATGCGTGCTCAGTACCCTGATTTGTTTCCCTAGTTTTTGATGTATCTTTACGGGGACGTAAAGCCCTGAGGTGGGAGTATTGTAAAGACCCGTAAAATTCAAGGTAATTTTTTTCTTAATTTTCTTTAGAATTTTACGAGAGCGCGGTTTCTGACGGCACCTGATTCCGAGGCCCGGAGTGCCCGAAATCATTTTCCGAAGTTTGGCTCGGGTAAGTTCAGTGAACGAACGAGCGGGATTTTCCTAACTTTTGATCCGGTGCTCGGAATTGAAATCTGAGGGCACCGATGAACTCGCAGCGCCGATATTCGCTTAAAGAGACCTTTTCGGAAGTTGCGTTTGTTGCGGAACGAAATTTAGTTTTTGGGTTTTTAGATTAAGTTAAATAAATTTTGTGAAATACAAAATTTATTTAAACTTGTGGGTTAACTTCTCCCAAAGGAAGTTAGGGGCGGGACCCACACCCACTTAACCTCCATTGAGAGGATTAAGTGTGGTGGGGCCCACACGAACCCTAAACTTTTCAAGTTCCCTAACTCCCCTCTCTCCCTCTTAAAGGCTTGTCAACTTAACTTCTATTTAATTATACAACTCATGTATATTAAATAAGTGAGTTTAATTTTGGAGTTATCCATTTTGAATTTCAAACCTTTGAAATTCTTTGTTAAGTTTGTGATTAAATTAAGCTCTTCTCTCTTTTTGTTGGGTTAGAACTCTTTAGCCAACTTGAGAGCTTTTGAGAGCTTTTTCTTTTTTTCTTCAACTTGACGAAGAACGCTGTTCCGACGAAGAACGCCACACCTCCCTTCTTCGTCTACCGTGTCAACGAAAGGGAACACCACTTCTTCCTCAGACAACCTTCATCGGCGTACATGGATTCACCAACGACGTGTCTCTTCGGACATACCTCTTCGTCATCGGATTTGACGAACGACTACCGCGACGCCCGACCTCCGCGACGTTGTCTTCCGTGGGACGTTGTCAAATCATCGAACCTATACCCGAGGTAGGGGTTGTTGATTATTGTTGATTTATTTTATTCTTGCTCGTGGTTCGCATGACTAACGTGAGGATTGAATATTTAAGTTGTGTTTTAACGTGAGGGGGCCGGACCGCATGAACACGGCCGACCCCCCTCCTTCGTTCTTGGTGTTTATTTTTGCGGATGAATCAAGGTGGCGTGGTGCCGTCGCACCACGCGGATATTCGCCCAATTCTTATTACGCGACGTCGTCGCGCCGTGCCATGGAAGAAACATCAAGAACGCGACGCCGTCGCGCCGCGCCGCGCTGAAGAAATCAAGGTGCGGCGGAGGGACGCGGTGTCGTCACACCGCGCCGGACGACGAACACCGCGGCCGGTTCCGGGCCGCGGCGGAACGAGGAGACCGGCGGCCGGGCCGCCGGCATCAGAAACCGAAGAGGGGACTAGATTTTCCGGTCCCGTTGGAGAAAACCGGCCGGCCAGCTGGCCGGCCGGATGGTAATATTCCGGGGGAAATTAATCCCCCGGCCAGCAATTAAAACCCCCCTCATAAAGAGGGGGGCGGTTTCCTTGAGGGGGGGCAGGAGGCCCCCCGGTTTCCTTCAAGCCGGCCCCCACGTGGGGGCCGTTTTTATTCAAAGGGCGCGGCATTTAGCCGCGCCGTCATTCCATGAAAGCGGGGGCTTTGCCCCCCGCATGCCGCCTCCGTGCGGTGCCAGGCACCCGCGCCGCCAGGCTGCCGCGCCACCGCAACGAGGCCGCCGCGCAGGTGCGCCGTCGCGCCGCCGGCCAGCCGGCCGGGCCGGGTTCAGCGGACCGAGTCGGTCCGACCCGGTTCGGTTCGGATCCGGGTCGGGTCAACCCGGTTCGGGTCAGACCAGGGGGGGGGGGGGGGGTCGGGCCGGGTCGGCCAGGACCCGGACCCCCCGTTTCGAATCTTTTACGGTCTTTTGGCCATAACTTGAGACACATGCCTCCGATTGACGAACCGTCTACGGAAACGCGATCCTTGGATCGAGACGGTCGTTTCGGTTTATCTCACTCAAGGTTTCGGATTACTTTGAGTTCGGCCGGGTTGGTTCGTTCACAAAACCAACCGGGCCTTCGGAGCGGAAACGCTCATATCTTGAGCTACGGACGTCCGATTGACATGCCGTCAGCTGTGTTGTGTTCCTCTTAGTGAGACGGATCTTTTGGCATACTCCGTCCGAGGTTTGGACGCAGGTGGAGTATGGTCGGGTTGGTTTTTCCTTAAAAACCAACCGGGCCCCAGGGACGAAAATGCCAATAACTCTCAGACCGGGTGTCCGATCGACGCGCCGTCTGTTGCGTTGAGTTCCTGTTGACGATACGAATCTTTTGGATACATCAACTCTGGACTTTGTGTCAGTTGATGTATCAGCCTCTCGGCTCGTGGAGCGGACCCTCCGAACGAGCTTGCTGTGTGCTGGAACCCTAGTGCTGGCTGCGAATGTTACTGTGACTACTACTGCTACTACAGCTACTGTGACTGCGACGAAGACAGTACAGAGATCCTGTGTGGATTCGACTACGACGACTACAGCACTCAGCGATCCTACGTGGATCAGTGCTACAGGTCCTGTGTGGGCCCGATCCTGTGTGGGTCTGATCCTGTGTGGGTCCTTGCGCTCAGCGGTCATGTGTGAACCAGCGCCTACAGGTCCTACGTGGGCCCGATCCTGTGTGGGTCTTTTGCGGGGGTTAGTTACCTATCGATCTTTCGTGGGTCCGACGACTTAGATGGATCAGAGATCATCTTTATCGTCTTTCGAAGAATTATACCTGTGTGAGCTGAATCCTGTTGCTTTCCTGTGTTGATTGTGTTGAGCAATCCTGTGTGGATTACGTTTTTCTTTCCTGTGTGGAATACGTTTACTTCCTGTGTGGACTGAGTTGTACTTGGGCTCGGAGGTTGGTGCGTATTTGAAAATGATGACTTAGGTATATGTATGGGCATATACCTAAGCAGTGACGGTTGTTACTTCGTGATTGTACCTTTCGTCGTGGTTTATCCTTTGTGGATTTGAGAGACCTTCAGGGGTCTCGGGGTCCCTACTGAGTAGCTTATACTCACCCCTGCACGGGCTTTGCCCGCACTACATTGTGTTGGTTGCAGACGACGGACAGCATTGACCTTAGCTGAGGCTTACAGAGCGGGACGGTACCCGGAGGTGGACCACTGGGCGGACGTGCACAGAGCGGACGGCGGGACCCGTGGAGCAGTGGAGCTATCTGTACCCACCCTTCAGGTGGGACTTCCAGTGGACAGTTCGGTGTAGCGGCCTTTACTTTTCAGTTGCTGTTTTCCCATTTCGAGTTGTACTTTACTTTCAGTTTGGGTTTGTATACTGGCCCATTTACTTTTCCGCACTTTCAGTTGTACTCTGCTTTTGTTTAGTGTTTACTTTCTGCTTTCTTACTCTGTGGTGTTTGTTTACTTTTCAAAGGCAATGCCTTCCCTTTTTACCGGGATTTACGCCTTGGTGCTAGTCGCCAGCCCCTGGCCTATGGAAGGCGGGCTTGGGGTAGTCACGGCACGGAACCCGAGGGCGGGTCGTGACATCCTAAGCATAAAATCACTATTCATAATTTACTATTCATCAAATCTTAAGTTGATCTTATTAGACTCTAAATTTCGTACTGAACATAATTGTAGAAGGCCATTTTTTGAAAATCATTAAACATTTTAAATTATTTAAGGTTTACATAAACATCCTTTCTCTAAAATTCACCAAAAATATGCATACTATATTTATCTGGAAATTTGAAAAGTCATAAACATCATCATAATAAAAAATCCCAATTTTTATTTAAAACAAAGGATTAAACAAGGCAGTTACGGTCTCCTTACATAGCCCCTTATCACACCAGCATAAGACCTAGGTGTAAGGTGTTCTAAGGTGAGAGAATCTGAGGGAGGCTCGGCCAACATCGCATGAGTAGTAATTTCTATCAGTTTGAACTTCTCGTGAAGGCGATCCCATTCTAGCTTCACACGAGGAAGTTCATCTTGGTTTTGGTCCAGAGCAAAGCCCAGTGGTGCTACCTCCTTCCCAAGTTCTGTTAGATGGGCTTCGATCGGTCCAAGACTACTGGGTGAGGCCATCGAATATCCTTTCTATATTAATTAACCATGATTACTTTTATTTAGAGACAATAATCAAAACGTTTAGTTTACAGCGGTCATATTGACCAATGGTCATATAATAGTCAAAACCCAACGGTCTCATTTTAATTATATTCATGTTATCAAATGAAACATTTTTGTTGAGTATAAAAATAAAATAAAAAAACACACAAAATTAGGAAACAAGATTTATTCAAAATTTGGGGTCGTTACATAGCAAATTTATTATTTATTTAGTCATTATTTCATCATTATTATGTCATAAAACATGCAGTATTTGAAAAAAATTCTTTTTACTATTCATGTAAAAATTGATGCATTTCAGGAAATGTCCAAAAAATAATCCTTATAAAATTTATATGTGATGATTCCAAAAAATGATATTTATTTTGTTATAATAATTTCTTAACATATATAATTTTAATTTTGGAAACAGAAATTTATAATTTTACAAAATAACATAAAATATAGTTTATTATATATGTGATTATGTTTTCTTTGAGTTTAAAATAATGATATTTATTTTATTACATTGTATTATTTACATTTATTTATATTAGCACAATATATATTTTAAACATTACATTTTACTATTTTGAGGTCAGATTACTATTCAAATCTTCAGGTTACCATTCCAAACAGTATGATTTCTATTTCTAATGGGTAGGTCACTCTTCAAATGGTCTTATTACTATTCCAATTGTCATATTACCTCATATAAATATAAATTATTTTATTTATTTAACATTCAAAATGATTTCTCTCAAGATTCTATATTTTCATATTCTACTATGGAAATTAGTTTACTAATATTTTGTTTCATTTCCATAGTTATTTCATATAGGGGATGATTCATGAATATTGGGTTGATCCATATATTCCGAATATTTTTTTCAATTTTATATTTGATATCCCATTGTAATGTTTGGAATTTTCATTGGTCGATTTACTATTTAATGTAATGATTTTCATTAATAAAGTGTTGTATGTGTATAATACTATAAATTATTATAAGACATAAATTTATTTCAATAAACAAATATCATTTATAAACAATGCATCATTGCATCATGATATTTTATTATATCTTTTATTAGTGATAGTTGAACCTTTGATAGTGCCATTCAGTTTAGTACTGACAACCATTTGAATTTGAGATCAAATATTCCCATAATAAAGAGAATATTATTATAGATTCTCTTATTGGGAAGACAAATTAGTTTAAATGGAGATCATTAAAAAATAATTGATGATTATGAGATTGTTTTTAGATTCATTGATGTGAACATTTGAGTACTAATGGGTAATGTCCTACACTATCGTAGTCATTACCTTTCACTAAAGAAGAAAAAAGGATTTAGGGGTGGTTTTCAAAACCTCCTCTGAATTCTTTGTTGTTAATTTTTTTAAGTGGATTTTTGAAAACAGCCACAATTTGGAACTACTTTATATAACAATGGTTTCTGAAAATCACCATGAATTACTGGTCATTTATTAAAAAACATTTCATAAATTAATCATAATAAATTTAAATATTTAATTAATAAATTTTATTACTATTTAATAATTTTTAATTATTATTTATAATCAATTATTATTTATTAATATATATTTATTATTATAACGTATTATTTATATTCTATTAATCTTTAATATTTTTAAATTTATTTAACGATAAATCCTTAATTATTAATTACTAATTATTTATAATTATTTTTTATTAATTTTTTAAAAACAGAATTAATTATTAATTATCAATTAGTAACTATTTACTATTTACATATGTATTTATTTTACATATAAACATACACCTGTGAATATATATATCATTGTCGTATCATCCTCACATAACTAATGTTCTGAGAGAAGTTAAAAATTAAAATTAATCATCGAAAAAAAACAATGGCTATCTGTTTTTGGTTTGTGTGTTTTTAAAATGAATATTAAAATAATAAAGGTGGACAAATTGGATTATAATAGTTAATAGTAATTTTATTAATGTTCTAAGAGTCATTGATAACCGAAATTCAACTTCAATAAACCATAAATATTGAGTAGGGGGTCTATTTATCATCAATATATATTTAAATTAATTCGTACAATGAGCACTATACAATGTGAACTTAGGGGGAGTTTAGTCCATCTTTTTTCTCAACCAAAAATGGGTAGGATGGCCCCCAAAACTAATTTTTTAATTTTTGATAACCTAAAATTGGAATATTTGATGGATATTCACCATCATTTAAGAAATTCATCTCATACATGATTGGTGGTATATGATATTATTCTAAAGGTTTACATTGTAATCTATATGGCAGTGTAGAAATTGTAGGGGTATTATTACTTTTGGTGATTTATTATATATACATATATATGTATATATATATGTATATGTATATATGTATTTATATATATTTATGTTTTCTATTTACAACCTATATATTTTTATATGTATTTATTTATAATTATATATATTTTAATATAAATATATTTATTTATTTATATTTGTGTATATATATTAGTTATTTAGGGGTACAATCACATTGAAACAGACACACTCACAAGCATTCGACCCTGATGGGCACCTCTTGTGAGCCAATGAAGGACAACCCCATCATCTTTTCGGATGTCATTTCAATGACATAGATAACTACCAGACCCACCCCCACCATAGAGTGGCGGTTCACCAATCTCTTTCTCCTAAATATTCACTCACCACCATTACTATTAATGTACCACCTTCATACCTCAACAGATATCGTCCACGCAGCTTTCAGCTCACTGAGGAGTCACTATCACTTTCATCACCATCAGACAGTAGCGACTGCTACATCACTGGAGGCAACCGCTCACACTCTCACCTATGTGGGGCCAATGCCTTCATCTGATATCATCTGCGACCTCTATCCCTAAAGACCTTCATGCCTTATATATATATACATAAATTTTTATATTTACATATATTATATTGATATATATATATGTATTTCTCTATGAGTGTATTTATATTCATTTATGTAGGTTTATCTATATTTATATATATTTATAATTTATTTTTATTATTTTTGTATATATTAACAAATTTTTATACTGTAGTATTTAAATAAATTTATAGGTAATTATTTATTATATGTTTTTATGTTTTTAGAAATTATGAATAAATATATTTACACTTATACACTTATTTACATATATTTTTCATTATATATATATATATAGAATTTATTTATTATGTGTTTCTTATTATCTTATTGTTTTTATTTTATTATTATTATTAATATAGTTTTATTATTTACTAATTATTATTTATTATTTTTTAAATATTTATTTATTATGTGTACATTATTTATCTAATATTTTTTATTATTTATTTATTATTTACTTATTTATTTATTTACTTTTTAAATTTTTAATATTCATCAATTTTCATTTTTCTTTTACCATTTACTATTTATGATTCATTATTTATTATTTATTATTTATTATTATGTTTTTATTACTTACATATTATTTATTTTATTACATTCTAGTTATTTATCATAATATATACATATATATATATATGCATCATAACTAATAAAAAATTGTAATATCAAAAAATATACAACACTGAATAAATAATAAAAAATATAAATAATAGATAAATAATAATAATAATCTGAAAGATTTAGGTATCATGTATTCTTTTTCATAAAATTTATTAATCAAAAGGAATGTGGAAAAGATATAAGGGTTTACAATGTGAACACATGTGGCACAAAAATTGGCATTAAAAAAATGAATACATATCGAATAAATAATCCTCCAACGTTATGTAAAATCCTCATCTTTATATATCTATTTCTTTTATTTCGAGGACAACCTCAAGTTGGGTGTCTACCACTCTGCCACATAAGAATCTTTGATGTATATGCAAGATCATCCAAATAATATGATTCTTCTTTTTCAATTGGAACTACTCTAAGGTCATTGGTGTAGTGAGGCTCTTGACAGTCACGATCCTTCCCTTTGCAAATTATGGTTTTCAAGTCATAGTCCTTGGAGTGAAGAGATTATTGCATTGGACCTATAGCTTCTATGGATTCCTTTAATTGTGGTCCTCTACTAGAATGGTGAGAACGTTATCCGACTATGTCTTGGTTTACTGTATCATAAAATTTTGAAAATAGAATATTAATTTGCTGCATTAGTGGGGTTGTAACCTATACAACCAGTGTTTTAATATAAGATGCCTCATTTTCATCAGGAGTATCCTATTTTAATTCAATAGTAGCATGAGAGTCCTATATAGAAGACAAAACCCTATTTACAATTCCCTCATATTTCACATAACTAACATTCTCAATTATTTCAAGATATATTTTGATAAATATAGAAGAAATAATTGGTTCTAACATTGAGTTGATGATAGGGATTAGACTCAACTTATTCATTACACATTTATCCATTTCTGATCTCATATAATTTATTATTGAACTCTTCACCTTTGGCTATATGTTCCTCTCCAATCTTGATTGGGAAGTGAGGGAGAATTTTCCACCACCCTTCACATTGTAGATATCCAGAAAAATGACTTCTTTCAAATAGAGAGCATCTTATACCTCCTCCATGGATATTTTAATTCCATATACTGATACCTCTTTCATTGGAAAAGGAGTACCCTCATATAGGGTGGATCCTCTATGACCTAAACAACATTTTATTTTGGATCAATCTTTAAATTTATCCCAAAGAGAACCATTTTATTAAGATTTTTTAATTCCATACATAGATTTGAGGCCACTATATCATTTTTAAAAGTAATTTTGATGGCATTAATAATCTTATCACTCAAATGAGAATCATATATTAAGTGGGAATGGTTCTTACTTCCATTATTATAGTTTTTAAAATTAATATTATCCTTCTAGAGTTTTTTAAAGATTTGAAATATTGAGATCCCATAATAACAACTATATTCTAACTGTTATTATTCCTATAACCCAAATACACGAATTCTGGTAATACAGAAAATTCTAAGTCATCACCCAAGCTGGAAGACCACTATTTATCAGAGTATCTATTCTAGAGGGTACCTATATTAGTAGAATCCTTTTTCAATGGATTCATAACAATTCTGGAAGCCTTTAATACATTATATCTTGATGGAATGAAAGCCTCAAAAGAATCCATCGAATGTATAGCCACAACACTTCAATTTTTATTTATTCCTTAAATTCAAATCGGACTATTTTTCTAATAAAATAATTCACAATGAGGTATTATTGTGAGAATTATTATGTTATACATCCACCAATATATCCATATATGAGACCCATTATTTACACATTGATGATTCCCCTTTCATTGGAATTGGCTATTATTTATATCAGTTGTACTTGTGGGAGAGGAGACATTTAATTTTCAATTTTTTATCTCATGAACATTATTTTTCTAGTACACACATAACTATTTTATATAACACACACCAACCATGTGACCAATACCATTTTATGAATTGTAACTGGTATATAACATCTCAAATTCAATGGATTATTTAAATTTACATCCTGTAACAACAAGAACAACAATATGAATAATTATTGAAATTTGATCAACATTTATTAATACATGAGAAAACTGAATTACATGGTAATATATCTTATGGGATAAAAATTCCATTCAAGAATAATTCAACATGAATTATTCTTAAGTAGAGAAAACATGGAAAACCCCCTTTCTAATCGATATGATATTCCATCAATTGAAGGCTAATATTTTCTAATAGTGTCTTCATAAACCCCAGATTATCTAAGAGGCATTCCATTGTTTAATCATCAGTAGAATGATGATTTTTTGTTTTTGTTCAATGGTTATTTATTAAAAAATAACCAGAAATATTTCCATTAAGCTAATTGTACCATTCCTAGTGGTTCATTAGCTCAGAAAATAATCTCAATTCTAGAAATTCTGGATAATCATAAATTTTTTTGAATGATCATCTATAGCTCCATCAATTAAATCGTCTACACCACCTCATTTTTTCATCATGGGACCTTATGAATTCTAGTTCATTTTTTGAAATAAATTTCAAATTAAGAACATTGTTTCCATTTGAGGTATCCCTATAAAATTAAATAACATCATCAATCTTAATTGATGAATAAAAATCACATCATGAGTATCAAAATAACACAAAAAATTAATCTTGATAAATATACATATATAATTATCTATATATATATGTAAATTAAAGACTATTTAATAAACACATGATGATATCTATTGAGTGGAAATTTCATTGTTGAATATCCAAGAGGTAAGATGTTAAAATCCTAGAAAACACACAAACACACACACACACACAAATATATATATATATATATATATATATGTGGGTGTGTCTGTGTGAGTGTATATTTGTGTGTTTTTGTGTGTTTACTATATGGAGTGTAAAAGTATTTGTACAAACACACATGCATAATTGTTTGTAGTGAACCCATCATCAACTATGACTTATTTTGAAATTCGAAGACATTTCTTTTGTATGACTATAAAAAATGATATCGTATGATCCATCTATTGTGGTTTTACGTATCAGAGGATTAAAGATAATGATCAATGAGAATGTGTATTTCTTTAGTGTTATCTAGTGCTATTTTAGAAGATGGATTATGTGATAATGGTGTTTGTTATGGAGTTACCCTGGAGCTTGAGAGGTTGAGATTCAATATGGGTTATTGGTTATTGTATGACTAATTTTTTTCATTTATTACCAATTCAAGAGAACTATTCAATCGATGATTTTGTCTAGCTCTACAAATGAGTGGTAATGCATTTGCATTTACTGTCTATGAGAATGAAATCATGTTGAGAAACTCATTTCACATCTTGATTTTAGAAAGGCTTTTGAGAGATGATGAGACTTAGTTAATGCTAAGTACATCATATCATCCACATGCTGAAGGATAATTAGAATGTATGATACATATTTAGAGGATATTCTTAAGGAGTGAATTTTTTTATTTCGGTGGAACATGGGATGGTTATCTATCCATGATAGAGTTCACATATAATAATATTTTCTCATTTTAGATAATTATGGGTATTTTTGAGGCCCTATATAATCATCCTTTTCTATCATAATAGTGTGGGCATTAGGTGGGTGAGATATTAGTTACAAGATTTAGTTTACTGAGGAGAATTCAGAATAGAATAAGAAAATTCAAAAGTGGTTGGTAATCACTAAAATTAGGAAATAATCATTTACTGACTAGAGTTTATGAACCATGATGTTCACTATTGAAAAACTTGTTTTCTTGCAATTTTCACCAAATTTAGGACAATAATGATATTATAAAAAAGAAAAGTTGGAACCCTAATTTGTGGGGATTTTTAAAATCATTGAAAATGAGAGGATATTATCTTATTGATTATACATTCATGAGTGATATAAACATATAAAAAACATGTTGTATGTATCTTATCATGATAATTAATAACATGATCCAATACAAGAGATCAACAATAAGGATTTCTTATTGGAACCTGATTCATCATTCATGGAATATCCTATTGAAATCATTTACGTGAGTGTGGAAGTTCAGTGAGGAAAGGAAATGGCACATGTTTCCGTTTTTTCTCCACACAAGAATATCTAATAGGAGACTTGGAAGAAACCATCATATGATAGGGCTCAGTGGATTGAGTTTTTCATAAAAGACCTAAGACACTTCAAAAGGATGAGAAGTTTTTAAAGAGTGATATTTGTAACATCCTTCGATGTTATGGTATGGTTTAT
This sequence comes from Viscum album, assembly GCA_963277665.1. Lineage (NCBI taxonomy): Eukaryota > Viridiplantae > Streptophyta > Magnoliopsida > Santalales > Viscaceae > Viscum > Viscum album. Next base: position 1,034,215,076 of record OY728150.1, read on the forward strand.
TTTAGTATTATAATATCATTAGTAATTTTTTTCCCTATTTGAATATGTATTAAAAGATTTATTGAATAAGTATTAGGAATCCTAGAAGTAGTCTAGAACAACTACATAAAAGCATTTGGAGGGACACCAACTATTCATTCCATCACTATCAACTAGTTTTTTTCATATCTAAAGGATCTTCCCGTCTATAAATTATGCCATATAGATCTGGGAAAATGCAGAAGAACCAATATATTCTTAAATATATAATCTAGAAAACATGTTGAGATCATATTTTATGGGGGGGTGACTCTTCATTTTACTCTAAAACCTCTATTTCATATCTCCCTTTCTTTGATCGACCAACATTCTACCATAAAGAAATATGAATGCTTTATTATTGAATCTGGATCCCTTATCCTCATTTCTTCACTTCTTTAATATTTGATCAATCTAGTGGATTACTTATAATATTTCTATGTAGATTTATCCTAATACACCCCTTTCCCTTGGGTGGAATCCAATATTTAGTCTACAATAGCAAGTTGTATGGATTCCTATATGATATAATATAGAATTAATGTAAATTATAAGGATTAAATAATGGATCTAATATAGATTTATTTGTATCTCATGATTATATCTGTATCAAATGGTGATTATTGTTCATATTTAATAAATTTAAACAATCTTTATCCCTTATCCTATTCTTATTCTTGTATTTTTTATCAAATATCCCTAATGAAATTAATTTTAAATGAATATGGGTAATTATTTGGGAAAAAATTATACATGAAGCGATTTGTGGATTTGGGAATCAATACATTGGAACTATGAATTCATTAACATTAGGGAAATTTTTATGAATTTTTATGTGTGATATGTATATTCCTATGTTTTGAGCCCGTGAGACACTTTCTTGATATGATATGAATGTGAGGTAATTTTGACATGTTAGACCCTTTCTTAACATGATATGTGTCTGGATGTATTTGTGGCTAATATGAATATTATTAATATCCCATGATTCATCCTTTCTATGTTATACCTTATATGTGGTCATGTGTATAGGTTGTCAAAACATCCTTACAAATATACATACAAACATTTTTTCTTAATTTTTTTGTTGGATCCTTATAGGGGGCATGGATAATGTTATTGAAATCCAATAGATCTGTGGGGATGTTGTTTTGTGTTGGAATTTATCTCATTTTTCTGATGTGGGAATGACTATATGACATTAGTAGAGGTCCCTGATTATGAATTTTTAGTGGATTTCTTTAGGGTAATTTCAATGTGCATGAGTAGAGTTCCAACGATTCACATATATTAGATGTAGGTACCATCATTTTGAAAGGGAATATCCATAGGGTCTTCAAGATGATTACTCATTAAAGGTTAGTGTGGAATTATTTTTTAATGGTGGAATGAGGATATAAAAAATACAAATTTTAAAATATCCATTTTCTATGGTACCAATGTAGGTAGAGTTATAGTTTTTGGAATCTTTATAAGCACCCAATGACTCGAAACATAATTGGAATGTTATGAAATATTTTTTTTTCAGGGACCATATTTTTTTATATTATTCCTCATATGGTAAAGATGCATTGGGGGAATCCTATTTCATTTTCACTCACACCATATATAGGTATCTTGATACACATGCAGATTTTATGGTCAAAGATCTATCTAATGGAATGGATCATACATTAGATAGTTGATTAAGTGGGATTTGAATGATATGGGTGATTTCAAGATAGACTCTCGATAATTATTTCTATATATTTAGTTTATTTTCATCTACTTCAATCATAGGTTTAACTAAAACATTTTGGATCATATTTTTACCTTTTATGACATCTGTGACATTTTAGTCATAATATATTATTTTTAATTTTCTATTATGTAGTTTTGCGGTTATTTATTTTGGTATTACTATGTTTCTAATTTATTTACTTTATTACAAGGGGTATATTCTCACAATATAACCATTCTTCCACTCACAACTTTTATGAAAACTATTACATATAGTGAAACACAAATGAGGTTATCTAGAACTCCATCTCAAAACTAGGTGATTTGGGTCGTGGTGTTACTAATAATGTTTTGTATACACAAAACCAAACATAAACAAATTTTGATATATTATTTATGTATTTATTACTTTAAATTGAATTTTATAACCTAGGAGTTAGTTTGTAAGTTATGAATAGGATTAATTAGATTATGGTAAATTTATATATATTGTTTTAATTCTTAGTAAAAATAATAATCAATCATCTATTGATTATCAATTGCTTAGAAATGAATATAATTTGTTTGGTAAAAAATATTTATTTATTAAATTATATATAATTTTTAAAATTTATGTTTATCTTATTATATTTAATTTATAACTATTGATAAATGATTCTAATGAAATTAATATTTTATATATCCAATAAAATAAATTAACATTTTATATACTGTGTTTATTATACCAGGAATGAGAATAAAGTCAGTTTTTTATTCTAATTACATTATCATAAGAAATAGTTTATATTTCATTTTTTGGGTGAATATTATAAATAAGATATAAGTCTTTAAAACAATTATTGAGAAAAGTTTCATATAATTTAGAATTTTAACATTCACCAATCTGACACTCTCTCATGTGGCTGAATTGGTTTGATTATGAGACTTCACATGCACCTCCCCATTCAACAGAGGCTGCCGATTTGTAGTGGGGTGTGATAAGTATAGTACAGAGAAAATACAACCAGGTTATTGATTTACAATGCAAGAGAATAGTCATATAATAATAATTACCAGATAGAATAAATAGTGGAAATTATATTATACAATTGAAAATCCAAATAAAAAACTCTAAATGAAAAAATCCAACGAATAATAAAGGAATAATGTAATTAGATACTGAAATGTAACTTAATGTCCCGAGATTATGCATACCAAAAAAATACATTATGACTAAAATAAAGACTCATATGTCTTTGATCCAAATACCGTATCACTCTCATTTCCCAACTGCATCCCATCAAATACAAAACAATCAACAACAAGGTCCTTTCCCCTTATCTAATCTTACATCCATGCAATCTTATTAGGTGTCAAATAGTGTCCCATATATGGTTTGAGTATAACTTATTCTATCGAAACCACCATGTGTACATATAACTAGTCTAATATTAGGTTCATGATATAATGAAATAAACCATTATATTTGTTAAATTAAAAATTAAATTAATACCACATCAACCTTCTTCACCACCATGATGAAATGTCTCTAAGAATGTCTCACAAAAATTTCATCCATAAAAATGTATCCTTGGTAAAACATGACATGCTTAAGAACCTTGTCATAATTTATCTAAGCATGTCTCCCAACCATGCCAACCATAATCTTAGATCCATGGTATAAATGACACATTTCTGGGTCAAACATGCTATATAATCATTTTAGTAATAGATTATGGTTTTTTTGTATTTATAATCATTACAAAATGTATCATCTCAAACACAATATATAATCCTTAAAAAATAAGTAAGGTTTGATTCCAGTATTTAATAATTACAACATGTTTCACCTCAAAGCCTAGTATATAACAATTTCTGCATAAATAACTAAACATAGCCTACTATATAATAAGGAAAACATAAATAAGTAGTCATTTCCTTCTATATAATCATTTAATAATATATAAAATTGAGTCATAACAACAAGGAGAAGACAATATCTCATCATGTGGCACAATGTTAAATTATGAAAAATTTCTATTGATCATTAAATTTCACATTTTGTTTATAATTTGGTCATAAACCAATAACCTTCCCACCATTTCAATAAAAAATCCAATCCATGGTTGAATCTATATAACGTAATCACCCAAAAAACATGTCTTGTTAAACACACTTTAATATATTTGTCAATTAATTCATAGTAAAGAGTTTTAAAATATAAAATGGTAACCACGTGCCATGTAAATATCAATATGATTCTATGAGATTCCAAGGAATAAATCCAATTCATCATTTAATTAATTTAGGGACACATTATTTTGTATCAATTTTAGTATTTCACATATTATGTAATTAAACATACTATAGGGTTACGATTTAGAACCCTTACATTTAATCAGTGGTTAACATATCACCTCCAAAGGGAAACATTAAAGAGAGAGAAGGTAAAGAAGAGAAAAAAATGAAACCTAGATCAAATCATATAAAGATTAACATCAATCCCAAACCCGGAGCAAAGATTCCACCACCATAATAGTGGAAAATAGAAGAGGGATGGGAAACCAAGGCCAAATACATACAAGGTATCGATCACAGAAATGGTTTAACTAGAAAGAATCATGGTGCTCTATAACATGTCAAGAGACACCCAAGGGTCGATAGGAGAAAGGACACAGTAGATGGAATGAAAAAATAGTCACACATCACCCTTTTAGATTGATGGATGGCAATTTAAATGTTGTGTAAAAATTTTATATTTCAATTATTTATTTTTTGAAGGATACTATGAAATCCCCACTTCCTCAGGTTAACATTTTTCCTAATTGATTATTACATGACATTAATGGTTTACATGATTCATAACCATTTAATACACTCTACTGGTTGATGACATTTTTTCGACTGAAATTACATATTGTATAACTGGTGCATGGTGTGTAATGGCCCATATGATAACTTTCTCCCCATTATCGATAAAAGGACCTAAAAACCACTTAAGAAATCAAAATCATAAAAACCCCTAATAAACCTATTTAACACATTTATACTCATACTTCCTTAAAAAAATCATATATCCCGGAATATTAGTTCATTTTACCCAATAAGTATATTCATATCTAGACTAGACTCGTCCACCAAGGCTTAAATGAAAATTTCAAAGAGGAAAATACCTAGAAAAAGGCTGCATCTTATGACAACCCAACCTCAATTTAGCTCATCTCTGAGCAACTTCAAGTATCACTATGGGGTCTAGATAAAGAAGCCAGTGATAATATATCAAAATCCCTATCCAATATATCCTCTTGAAATCTGCAATATTGCATCTACACTCAAACAAAAGGTATCTCCCATCCCCATAGATACTTTTTACTTCGGTCCACAATCTTTATCATATTCTTCTCAAAGAACACGTCTACCCCAATCTGGATTTATACTATGTTTATCACATGAAATGGTTTTAGATGATACATATAATGTTGTAACACATGAGACATGTCACGCATGGCATTGTAGCATCATGGAAGTTATAATTGGTACGCTATTGGATAGATCATATCCAGTATCTCAAATAACCTAACAAACCATGGAACATTCTTTTTTTGTTTCTGGTTATAGAGATTCCCCATTCTAGGTGACTCCCAAAGGAAAAAAATGAATGACCTCGAGCAATAGAGGTAGTCTCTAATGGCTATCATAGGATTTCATCCTGATATAAGAAGTCACCAATATCAACTTTATAAACTAAACATTAATAGATGTTTCATTTCTGAGACTAGGCCCAACAATCCCTGACTCACCTACCATTATCCAATAAATATGTGAACAGCATGAACCACCGTACAAATCATCAAAAGAATCCATTTGAATTGATTACTAGAAGAAATTATTAGATGAAAACTCCAAAAGTTCCATTTTTTTCTCCCATGAATAAACAAAATAAAAAAAGGCTTGAATCATATCCTATAGAACATAAAAAAGCCCTCTTAGATTGACCATCAGTATATGGATGGTAGTCCATACTCAAAATAACTTGTGATCCCAAATCTATCAGAAGACCCTACCAGCACCGTGATGTGAAATGCGGATATTTTTATGTCATGATTATACTCAGAAAACCATGCATGTGACTACCTTATGAATATAAAGAAAACCAATTTCATCAACTGTGATGGTCTCCCTAAAATTCAAGAGGTGATATACCTTCATAAACTGATCCACAGTCACCCATACAACATCATTATTAGGTGTTGTCTTATGTAATATTGTCCCAAAATCCAAAGTGAAATCAATATATTTCCACTCAGAAATTTGAAAATGTTACAAAATCATAGCTCCCCTATGCTACATAGCTTTCACCTATTCAAAAGTGAAACATATCACCACAAATCTTGATAAATTCTTCATCATTCCAACCATTCATATATTCTATGGATATCACGATACATTTTTTTCGAAACAAGATGTACCACCCATATGGAATCATGAAACACTCACATAAACTCCTCAATGAAGAACATATAATCCCATACAAAACCACAAAATGATGATAATTTCCAATTACAAAAGTCCATTCTAATGGTTTATCTCTACCACATAAGACGTCTATCAGAAATAAATCCTTTAGATCAGATAACTACTCGGTCTTGATCCGGATCAAAATCAAGGGTATAACATACATAAAAGTCAGATCTACCCATCCGTAGGACTCTGTAACATCTACATGCTTGTCTTAGGCGTATTAATACATTAATTGTAACTAAAGATTTGTAGTCTTCTAGAATTAACAACCCAATCCTTTGATATGAATCCATGATTTTTGGATTAAATTCTTGATAGATTTCATATTGATAAAAGGTTCTCAATCACGATTCCTAGGAATATATCTTAAGGGATAAAAATTCCATTCTCAAATAATTCAACATAAATTATTCTTTAAGTAGAGACAACATGGAAAAACCCCTTTCTGGTCGATATGATATTCCATCAATTGAAGGCTAATATTTTATAATAGTGTCTTCATAAACCCCAGATTTTCTAAGAGGCATTCCTTTGTTTAATCATCAGTAGAATGATGATTTTGTGTTTTTTTCAATGGTTATTTATTAAAAAATTACCCGAAATATTTCCATTAAGATAATTATACAATTCTTAGTGGTTCATTGGCTTAGAAAATAATCTCAATTCTAGAAATTATGGATAATCATAATTTTTTTTGAATGATCATTTGTAGCTCCATCAATTAAATCTTCTACACCACCTCTTTTTTTCATAATGGGACCTTTTTAATTCTAGTTCATTTTTTGAAATTAATTTCAAATTAAGAACATTGTTTCCATTTTAGGTATCCCTATAAAATGAAATAACATCATCAATCTCAATTGATTTATAAAAAAACATCATGAGTATCAAAATAACACAAAAAAACTAAATCTTGATAAATATACATATATAATTATCTATATATATATATGTATATTAAAGACTATTTATTCAACACACGAAGATATCTATTGAGTGGAAATTTCATTGTTGAATATCCATGAGGTAAGAAGTTAAAATCCTAGAAAACACACAAACAAACACACACACACACACACACATATATATATATATATATGTGGGTGTGTGTGTGTGTGTATTTGTGTGTTTTTTGTGTGTTTACTATATGGAGTGGAAAAGTATTTGTACAAACACACATGCATCATATTTTGTAGTGAACCCATCATCAATTATGACTTATTTTGAAATTAGAAGACATTTATTTTGGATGACTATAAAAAATGATATCGTATGATCCATCTATTGTGGTTTTATGTATCAGAGGATTAAAGATAATGATCAATGAGAATGTGTATTTCTTTAGAGTCATCTTGTTCTATTTTAGAAGACTGATTGTGTGATAATGGTATTTGCTATGGATTTACCCTGGACCTTGAGTGGTTGATATTAAATATGGATTATTGGGTATTGTATAACTAATGTTTTTCATTTATTACCAATTGAAGAGAATTATTCAATTGATGATTTAGTTAAGCTCTAAAAATTAGTGGTAATGAATTTGCATTGAGTGTCTATGAGAATGAAATCATGTTGAGAAACTCATTTCACATATTGTTTTTAGAAATGATTTTGAGAGATGATGAGACTTAGTTGAAGCTACGTACATCATATCATCCACATGCTGAAGGATAATTAGAATGTATGATACATATTTAGAGGATATTATTAAGGAGTGAATTTTTTTATTTCGGTGGAACATGGGATGATTATCTATCCATGATAGAGTTCACATATAATAATATTTTCCCATTTTAGATAATGATGGGTATGTTTGAGGCCCTATATAATTATCCTTGTTTATCATAATAGTGTGGGAATTAGGTTGGTGAGATAGTAGTTACAGGATTGAGTTTATTGTGGAGAATTCAGAATAGGATAAGAAAATTTAAAAGTGGTTGGTAATCACTAGAATAATGAAATAATCATTTGCTAACTAGAGGATATGAAACATGATGTTCACTATTGAAAAACTTGTTTTCTTGCAATTTTCACTAAATTTAGGACAATAATGATATCATAAAAAAGAAAATTTGGAACCCTAATTTGTGGGGATTTTTAAAATCATTGAAAACGAGAGGATATTATTTTATTGATTATACATTCATCAGTGATATAAACATATAAAAAACATGTTCTATGTATCTTATCATGATAATTAACAACATGATCCAATAAATGAGATCAACAGTAAGGATATTTTATTGGAACCTGATGCATCATTCAGGGAATATCCTATTGAAATCATTTATATGAGTGTGGAAGTTCAGTGGGGAAAGGAAATGGCACATGTTTCTATTTTCTCTCCACACAAGAATATCTAATAGGAGACTTGGAAGAAACAATCATATGATAGGGCTCAGTGGATTGAGCTTATCATATAAGACCTAAGAAACGTCAAAAGGATGAGAAATTATTAAAAAGTGATATTTGTTACATCCCCGGATGTTAAGGTATGGTTTATTTTAGTATAAGAATATCATTAGTCATTTTTTCCCTATATGAATATGTATTAAAAGCTTCAGAGAATAAGTATTAGGAATCCTAGAAGTAGTCTAGTACAACTACATAAAATCATTTGGAGTGACACCAACTATTCATTCCATCACTATCGACTAGTTTTTTTCGTATCTAAAAGATCTTCCCGTCTATAAATTACGCCATATAGATCCGAGAAAATGTAGTATCACCAATATCTTCTTAAATATATAATCTAGAAAACATGTTGAGATCATATTTTAAGTGGGGGTGACTCAAAATTTTACTCTAAAACCTCTATTTCATATCTCCCTTTTCTTGATCGACCAACATTCTACCATAATGAAATATTAATGCTTTATTATTGAGTTTGGATCCTTTATCCACAGTTCTTCACTTCTTTAATATTTGATCAATCTAGTGGATTGCCTATAATATGTCCATGTAGATCTATCCTAATACACCCCTTTCTCTTGGGTGGAATCCAATATATACTCTACAATAGCTAGTTGTATGGATTCCTATATGATATAATATAGAATTAATTTAAATTTTAAGGATTAAACAATGGATCTAATGTAGATTGATTTGTATCTCATGATTATATCTGTATATAATGGTGATTATTCTTCATATTTATTAAATTTAAACAATATTTATCCCTTATCCTATTCCTATTCTTGTATTTTTTATCAAATATCCCTAATGAAATGAATTTTAAATGAATATAGGTAATTATTTGGGAAAACATTTTACATGAAGAGATTTGTGGATTTGGGAATCAATACATTGGAAGTATGAATTCATTAACATTAGGGTAAATTTTATGAATTTGTATGTATGATATGTATATTCCTATGTTTTGATCCCGTGACACACTTTCTTGGTATGATATGAATGTGGGGTAATTGTGACATGTTGAACCCTTTCTAAACATGATATGTGTCTGGATGCATTTGTGGCTAATATGAATATTATTGATATGCCATGATCCATCCTTCCTATGTTATACTTTATATCTGGTCGTGTGTATAGGTTGTCAATAAATTCTTACAAATATAAATACAGGCATTTTTTCTTAATTTTTTTGTTGGATCCTTATAGGGGGAGGATAGATAATGTTATTGAAACCAATAGATCTATAGGGATGTTGTTTTGTGTCGGAATTTATCACATTTTTATGATGTGGGAATGACCATATGACATTATTAGAGGTCCCTGATTATGAATTCGTAGTGGATTTCTTTAGGGTAATGTCAATGTGCATGAGTAGAGTTCCAATGATTCACATATGTTAGATGTAGGTACCATCATTTTGAAAGGGAATATCCATAGGTTGTTCAAGATGATTACTCCTTAATGGTTAGTGTGGAATTATTATTTAATGGTGGAATGAGGATATAAGAAATACCAATTTTTAAATTTCCATTCGGTATGCTACCAATATAGGTAGAGTTACAGTTTTTGGAATATTTTTGAGCACATGATGACTTGAAACATAACTGGAATGTTATGTAATATTTTTTTTTCAGTGACCATATTTTTTTTATATTATTGCTCTTATGTTAAGGATGCATTGGGGGAATCCTATTGCATTTTCAATCACACCCTATATAGGTATCTCGATACGCATGCAGATTTTATGGTCAAAGATCTATCTAATAGAATGGATCATACATTAGATAGCTAAGTAAGTGGGGTTTGAATGATATTGGCGATATCAAGATAGAATCTGGATATTTATTTCAATATATTTAGTTTATTTTCATCAATCTTCAATCATAGGTTTAACTACAACATTTTGGATAAATTTTTTTACCATTTATGACATGTGTGACATTATTAATTATAATATATTATTTTTTTAATTTCCTATTATGTAGTTTTGGGGTTATTTATTTTTGTATTACTATGTTTCTAATTTATTTACATTACTACAAAGGGTATAGTCTCGCCATATAACCATTCTTCCACTCACAAATTTTCTGAAAACTATTACGTATGGTGAAACACAAATGAGGTTATCTGGAACCCCATCTCAAAACTAGGTGATTTGGGTCGTGGTGTTACTAATAATGTTTTATATACACAAAACCAAACATAAACAAATTTTGATATATTATTTATGTATTTATTACATTAAATTGAATTTTATAAACTAGGAGTTAGTTTGTAAGTTATGAATAGGATTTAATAGATTATGTTAAATTTATATATATAGTTTTAATTATTAGTAAAAATAATAATAAATCATCTATTGATTATCAATTGGTTAGAAATTAATATAATTTGTTTTGTAAAAAATATTTATTTATTAAATTATATTTAATTTTTAAAATTTATTTTTATCTTATTATATTTAATTTATAACTTTTGATAAATGATTCTAATGAAATTATTATTTTATATATCCAATAAAATAAATTAACATTTGATATATTGTGTTTATTATACAAGGAATGAGAATAAAGTCAGTTTTTTATTCTAATTACATTATCATAAGAAATAGTTTATATTTAATTTTTTGGGTGAATATTATAAATAAGATATAAATCTTTAAAAACAAATTTGAGAAAATTTACATATAATTTAGAATTTCAACATTCCCCAATCTGACACTCTCTCATGTGGATGAATTGGTTTTGTTATGAGACCTCACATGCACCTCCCCATACAACAAAGGCTGCCGATTTGTAGTGGGGTGTGATAAGTATAGTAGAGAGAATATACAACCAGGCTTTTGATTTACAACACAATGGAATAATCATATAACAATAATTACCAGTTAGAATAAATAGTGGAAATGATATTATACAATTGAAAATCCAAATAAAAAACTCTAAATGAAAAAATCCAAGGATTAATAAAGGAATAATGTAATTAGATACTGAAATGTAACTTAATGTCCTAAGATTATGAATACCAAAAAAATACATTATGACTTAAATAAAGACTCATAAGTCTTTGATCCAAATACTGTATCACTCTCATTTCCCGACTGCATCCCATCAAGTACAAAACAATCAACAACAAGGTCCTTTCCCCTTGTCTAATCCTACATCCATGTAATCTTCTTAGGTGTCAAATAGTGTCCCAAATATGGTGTGAGTATAACTTATTATGTCGAAACCACCATGTGTACACCTAACTATTCTAATATTATGTTTATGAAATATTGAAATAAACCATTATATTTGTTAAATAAAAAATTAAATTAATACCACCTGTACCTTCTTCACCACCATGCGAAAATGTCTCTAAGAATGTCTCACAAAAATTCCATCCATAACAATGTATCCTTGGTAAAACATGACATGCTTAAGAACCTTGTCAGAATTTATCTAAGCATGTCTCACAACCATACCAACCATAATCTTAGATCCATTGTATAAATCACACATTTCTGGGTCAAACACGTTATATAATCATTTTAGTAATAGATTATGGTTTTTCTGTATTTATAATCATTACAAAATGTATCAGCTCAAAAACAATATATAATCCTTAAAACTAAGTAGGGGTCCAATCCAGTATTTAATAATTACAACATGTTTCACCTCAAATCCTAGCATATAACAATTTCTGCATAAATAACTAATCATAGCCCACTATATATTAAATAAAACATAAATAATTGGTCATAGCCTTCTATATAATCATTTAAGAATATATAAAAATGAGTCATAACAACAAGGAGAAGACAATATCTCATCATGTGGCACAATGTTAAATTATGAAAAATTTCTATTGATCATTAAATTTCACATTCAGTTTATCATTTGGTCATAAACCAATAACCTTCCCACCATTTCAATAAAAAATCCAATCTGTGGTCAAATCTATATAATGTAATCACCCAAAAAACATGTCTTGTTAAACACACTTTAATATATTTGTCAATTAATTAATAGTAAGGTGTTTTTAAATATAAAATGGTAACCACAAGCCATGTAAATATCAAATTGATTCTATGAGATTCTAAATAATAAATCCAATTCTTCATTTAATTAATTTAGGGACACGTTTTTTTATCAATTGTAGTATTTCACATATTATGTAATTAAACATACTATAGGGGTAAGATTTAGACCCCTTACATTTAATCAGTGATTAACATATCACCTCCAAAGGGAAACATTAAAGAGAGAGAAGGTGAAGAAGAGAAAAAAATGAAACCTAGATCAAATCATATCAAGATTAACATCAAACCCAAACCTGGAACAAAGATTCCACCACCCTAATAGTGGAAAATAGAAGAGGGACGGGAAACCAAAGCCAAATACATACAAGGTAATGATCACAGAAATGGTTTGACTAGAAAGAATCATGGTTCTCTATAACATCTCAGGAGACACCGAAGGGTCTATAAGAGAAATGATACAGTAGATGGAATGAAAAAATAGTCACACATCACCCTTTAAGAATGATGGGTGGAAATTTAAATGTTGTGTGAAAATTTTATATTTCAATTATTTATTTTCTGAAGGATACTATAAAATCCCCACATCATTAGGTTAACATTTTTCCTAATCGATTATATCATGACATTAATGGTTTACATGATTCATAACCATTTAATACACTCTACTGGTTGATGACATTTTTTCGACTAAAATTATGTATTGTATAACTGGTGCATGGTGTGTAATGGTCCAGAAGATAACATTCACCCCATTATCGATAAAAGGACCTAAAAACCACTTAAGACATCAAAATCATAAAAACCCATAATAAACACATTTAACACATTTATACTCATACTTCCTTAAAAAAATCATATATCCTTGAATATTAGTTCATTTTACCAAATAAGTATATTCATATCTAGACTAGACTTGTCCACCAAGGCTTAAATGAAAATTTCAAAGAGGAAAATACCTAGAAAAAGGCAGGATCTTATGACATCCCAACCTAAATTTATCTCATCTCTGAGCAACGTCAAATATCACTATGGGGTCTAGACAAACAAGTCAGTGATAATATATCAGAATCCCTATCCAAGATCTCCTCTTGAAATCTCCCACGTTGCATCTACACTCAAACAAAAGGTATCTCCCATCCCCATAGATACTTGTCACTTCGGTCCAAAATCTTTATCATATTCTTCTCAAAGAACACATCTACCCCAATTGGGATTTCTACTATGTTTATCACATGAAATGGTTTTAGATGATACATCTAATGTTGTAGCACGTGAGACATGTCACACTTGGCATTGTAGCATCGTGGAAGTTATAATTGGTACGCAATTGGATAGATCATATCCAGTATCTCAAATAACCTTACAAACCATGGAACATTCTTTTGCTGTTTCTTATTATAGAGCTTCCCCATTCTAGGTGACACCCAAAGGAAAAAAATGAATGACCTTGATCTATAGAGGTAGTCTCTAATGGATATCATAGGATTTTATCCTGCTATAAGAAGTCACCAATATCCACTTTATAAACTAAACATTAATAGATGTTTCATGTCTGAGACTAGGCCCAACAAGCCCGGAGTCACCTAACTTTATCCAATAAATATGTGAACAGCATGAACCACCATACAAAGACTCAAAGGAATACATTTGAATTGATTACTAGAAGAAATTATTAGATGAAAACTCCAAAAGTTCCATTTATTTCTCCCATGAATAAATGAAATAAAAAAAGGCTTGAAGAATATCTTATAGAACATAAAAAATCCCTCTTAGATTGACCATCAATCTATGGATGGTAGTCCGTACTCAAAATAACGTGTGATCTCAAATCTATCAGAGGACCCTACCAGCACCGTGATGTGAAAAAAGGATATTTGTATGTCATGATTATACTCAGAAAACCATGCATGAGACTACCTTATGAATGTAAAGAAAACCAATGTCCTCAACTATGAAGGTCTCCCTAAAATTAATGAGGTGAGATACCTTCATAAACTGATCCACAGTCACCCATACAACATCATTATTAGGGGTTGACCTTTGTAATATTGTCCTAAAATCCAAAGTGAAATCAACCTATTTCCACTCAGAAATTGGAAAAAGTTACAAAATACTAGCTCCCCTATGCTACATATCTTTCTCCTATTGAAAAGTGAAACATCTCACCACAAATCTTGTTAACTTTTTCATCATTCTAACCATTCGTATATTCTTTGGATATCACGATACATGTTTTTCGAAACAAGATGTACCACCCATCTAGAATCACGAAACACTCACATAAACTCCTCAAGAAAGAACATATAATCCCATACACAACCACAAAATTGAAGATAATTTCCAATTACCAAATTCCATTCTAATGGTTTATCTCTACCATATTAGACGTCTATCAGAAATAAATCCTTTAGATCAGATAACTACTCGGTCTTGATACAGATCAAAATAAAGGGTATAACATATATAAAAGTCAGATCTACCCATCCGTAGGACTCTGTAACATCTACATGCATGTCTGCAAGGAGTTCAATCACCTAACAATTACCCCATGACTATTGAACTCTCTCAATATACATATTATGGCTCAATGTATCCGAAATGATGTTCCCCCTTAATGGAGTATAATACATAATAAATTTAAAATACTAAAAATACTTAACCTACCTCATCTGCTGAATTTTTTATTCCAAATGAGAAAATATGTACATCAGGCCCTTTTAGTCCATGTATACCAAAAACCTCTCAGCCACTATAAAATTCCTCCATCGCCACATGGCATGTACCACTATTGCTAAATATATATCGTGAATAGGGAAATTCTTCCTTTATATCCTCAAATCTGATACTAACATCAAATTCATCATATTACATGGTATAGACTTTACATGCAATAGGTAAAGTGATGATATGTGGTAATTTCATCCTATATTTCAGCTCCATAAATTCTCTCTCATAAGCATATAACTAAACAAACATCACCCCTTTCTGGATCAGACCTTACATATGTGCTGCCAAATTATATAATTCTTGATAAAGAATCGATAATAACCCATTAAACCCATAAATCATTGAATATAAAAGTCATTCATAGTGTGATACCATGATATAATGGTTTCAACCTTCTCTGATTCCATTGAAACTCCTTAATATGAGATTACATGGCCCAATGAGTTCACTTTTTCAATCCAAAAACTATATTTGGTCTTTTTGGAGTAATGTTTATGATCTCTCAATGTACCTAAAAATATTTCATGATGATGGGAATGATCATTTCTTAACCGGGAGTACAAAAAAATTCAAAACAAATGACCTCATCATATTCTAGAAAATGCTAAAATATTGGATTCATCAAGGCCATGAATACCACCATTTCTTTGTTCAAACCAAATGACATCACTACGAAGTCGTACAAGCCATAAATACATCATGTATGATGTATGTGTGATCATCTCACACATAACTGATTGTATCCGGATCATAAACCGATCTAGGAGAATATCTTATAAATTCTCATCTGATTGAATAGATCATCAATACGTGGAAGGGGATACTAGTTCATGACCTTTATATGGTTTAATATCCAATAATCCATACATAAGCACAAATTCCCATAATACTTATTGTTAAAGAGAACTAGACAACTCCCAAGGACATTCACTAGGCCATATGAAACCTTTAAGTTCGAGACCATCCAATAGAACTCTCAACTCCAGAATCTCTTCTAGTTTCATTCTATAATGTGGGATAGAAAATTGATCTACTACCATAAACATATCAGTGGTGAACTCAATCTCTCGCTTAGGGGTCATCCAAGAACTCGTCAGGAAAATCGTCAAAAAATGGACTACATATGTAGGAAATGAATCATGCTACCTTCCACCATAATCTAGATCAAGACCATCTATTTCATCCTTGAGATATTTCAATCAAAACTAAATTTTCCATAAATCACAAGTGTGAAGATCTAACCCACCATGGTCAGAATAGATATCTCCTTTGGGAGATAGAAAGGTAACTCACCTGTTGAAATATTAGATATTAACTTGGAATAAAGCTAACCAATCAATTCAATGAATCAAATAAAAAACTATCATTTCCGAAAAAAGTAGTTCCATGATGAAATGGTAACCACCAATATCTAGTTAAAATTCCTTCCAATGTATGATAATCTCATACCACACTCACAATGATGTATCAATGTTCAAAAAAACATCTATGCTTTCCACATTCTGTCCCAAACCATTTAAAATAAGAAAGATAAAAATTAATGTGATTCTCTTATATATCTGAAAACTAAAGTAATGGTAGATGAAACAATAATCATACCACTAATGGTATAATTCCATTCATCCATAATAGTCGGATTAGTCTCCTAACATGCAGGTAACTATCCACATTACCACTTGGTACTATGATTTATAAACTAGGGTATCATTTCTTCTACCCCAACCAAAATATCTGGTGGAACTATAGCTACCGATTTTCTATTGAGTAGTTGATTCCATTAAAAACTCATTAACATATCTTGATTCCATTATATTTCTCTGACATAGCATGCCCATACAAAACCCTTATATGTGTCCCATCCTTCCTTGAGAACAACACTTCAATATAGGATACGAAAACTAAAGCCATTTTTGGCCAATCATGCTACACTAATTGCACTACTATAGAACATGGTATTGAGATACATCCCCTCTTCCCTAACATCTCTAAAACTATTTCCTTTGAGAAAAATATCATAGAGATGCATCATTATACTAAAATAAGAGTTTATAGTTCACCCTGCTGAAACAGCATGGACGGTTCTCAGGGCCTCTCTCAAATCTCCTTTAGTGATGAGTTCAAGATTAATTACATCCATAAAACTACTCAGATAGAAAATGGTCACCTATGACATGATCTCATATAGAAGTCCATTAGGATTACATATCACCATAGTGATCTCATAAGCTATTAAAGATGGTGACAAGAATTGCTGGTTAGTGAAACATACCATGTAGTCTCGAACATACTTGCCCTAATGTTCGAGGTGCATGAACTCATGACCCTTATAATCCTCATCATATCATGATATAAATTGAATATTAAATTCATCTCAATTTACTTTCATGATAACAAATCTCAATACCCAGCATGCTCTATAATATCCCACCAACACTTTACGGGTGTACAAATCTTATATGCAGCATGATTCACCCTCCTCTCTAGGAGTTTTTCAAGATTCTGGAAGATCATCTTGAATGACTAAATCTGAGACATAGCTACCGAAGGGCTTCCCTCCACAATTTATATTAGAATATTCTATATCAAGAAATCTCTCATTAGCTCAAACATCAAAGGAACAATGTGAACAGTCCCTCTTTCTAAGGATCTCATGAACCTCAAGAAGCCATCATGAATCTAAAAAACCATATGATCTTTAGGAGGTACATGAATATATGATTCAGCTGAGTTAAGAGTGTGTTAATTTCAAATCCCCTAATACTCAACATGAAGTCAATGAGGAGGTATTTTCTATACAATACAAATGCACTCCATTGAACCCTTATGATAACAACAAGGTAACCCTCAAAAGTTTACAACAATAGAGAATGACTACTCATGGTCGCTATAAACATGGATTATAAGTTTTTTATCATGACATAATAATTCATTGTATTTATCAAATATAATTGGTATCTCATCTCATAATTAATACATGAAATTATATATCATTTGTTATAAATATTACCCTATCATAAAAAATTTATCTAAATATATATCACAATGTGTTTATAATAATGCATGAATTCTCATATCTCACTATACTAGGTCATGAGTATTAATCTCAATAATAAATAATATCACCAAATAAAAAACTCACACAACATGTGAATCAGCCTCGGTGAAATAACATCAGTTGTAATAATCAACATCAAAAACAACAATCCAACCCTCGAAAATCAGATTTTCTACTTTCTGTGGATTAGATTCTCCCTTGAACAAGCATATTACCATGTCTCGACACATCATCAAATCATTAATAAATTTCATAAATATTATTAAAATTGAAAAGAATGTAGGTGTGATTAGATGACACTTTGAAACATCCATCAATTCATCACTCTCTAATGTAGCCAAATTAGGCTGGTTACAGGACCTCAAGCACATCTCCTCATATACTAGAGGATTATTAATATTAGTGGGTGTGTGATAATCATAATAAAGAGACAATAACTCCAAGTTACATAGTTATAATATAGTGGAATAATAATATAGCAATAAATATAAGATATGTGGAAATAATGGAAATTATTTAATATAATAGAAAAGATAAAAAATAAATTCCAACTGAATAATCCAATAAATTATAATGGAATAAAAAAATGATTGGATGAAATGTAAATAAATTTCATTGTAGAAGGAAAACAAATAAAATACTAGAAGGCTAAAATTAAGACTCAGAAGTCCTTTATCTCGATCCCATGTCAATCAGGTCTCCCAACTCCATCCCATCCAATAAGAAATAATCAACAGGAAGGTCCATTTCCTGTGTTCAAGCCAAAATCCATGTAATCTTTGTAGGTACCAAATGGTAGCATGGATATGGTGTGATTACAACTCAACAGATTAATACAATCGTATCTAAAAATAACTAATCTAATAATAATTTCAGGAAATAAAAAAAATTTTGTTAATAAATTAAAATTTTAAATTAATATCACATCAACCTACTTTGGAACCATGATAAGTTGTCTCTGAGAATGTCTCCCAACCATGCCAACCATTACCATACATCCATGGTAAAACATAACCTTCTTCATTACTATATCAGAATGACTCTGATCTTTTTTGAAAACCATGACATCATTAACCATATATCCATATTATAAATCAAACTTTCCTAGGTCAAACCCTCTACATACACATTTCATCAATAGATCATGGCCATTCTAGGTATATAATAATTGAAAAATTTATCAGGTTCATGCCTGGTATATAAGAATTACATCTTTAGTCACTGATGATCCTGGTATATAAACATTACAACATATTTTAGGGCTAAACCCAATATATAAGAATTTCAGCATGAATTAATAGCTATGTCCCACTATATAATATTTACAAAATATATCCCTAAGCATAGTTTGATATATTAGAATTTCATAATGTATCACAACGAGTCATAAAATAAATCATATCACAATATTTCATTATGAGGATCAAGGGTTAATTACGAAAATTACCATTTATATTTCAATTTCACATTTTCTTTTTTATTAGGTCATAATCCAATAATATATCTGTGAATTCATTAATGAATCCAGTCCAAGTTGAATCTATAACAAGAAATCACCCAAAAATCATGTCATGAAAAACACACATAAATCCATTAGACAATTCATTTACAATTAAGATTTTTCTCACCCAAAATGTAATCACAAGGTAGTTCAGTATAATTTTATACCAAAGGGATTCTAAGGAATATATCTAATTCATTATTTAATTAATTTAGTTGAAATTTATTCCATATCAATTTGAAATATTGCACATAAATTTCAAGTATACATAATATATGGTTAATATTTAGACAATTACATTCAAAAAGTGGTTAATGCAGTGCATCCAAAGGTTAACACCAATGAGGGAGATAATTAAAAATATTTCTAGATTAAACCTAGATATAAATTAGATATTGATTAACATCAAACCCAAATGTGGTCTAAAGATTACACCTCCCTAACAGAGAACTAATAAAAAGGATAGGGAAACTAGGGATAAAGACATAATATGGATTGATCACACAAATGAAACGTCTAGAGAGGAATACGGAGATGAAATATTTCTTAGTATATTCCCAAGGGTTTGGGTGAGAACGATTGGGAACTATTTAATGGTAGAAAAGATCCCTCAGCTGGAATGAAATATCTACTACATGACCCCCTTTAAAACCATGGGTTATGAAATTACATGGTGTGATACTATCACTACTAAAAAACTAGCATTTAACATCACTAGAAATAGCCTTTAATAATTCTATATGAGCACTTACTACTTGAGAAAGGTTAAAATCTCTGGTCTTTTATCAGCACTGAACAAAGAAATATAAATTGGTCCTTTATCGGTGCTAAAAAACGCAATGATAAATGATACCTTTATCATATATTTAATTTAGAACCACTAAAAGAACCATATATCAATGCTTTTTAAAATTTCTGATATAGGGCCATATTGTAGTGTGCTATAACAACACACTACAACACCACATTAGTCGGTTGTAACATCACTCTACAACACTAGAAACACACGAGATATCAACCAAAACAAGTCCCAAAACATGATTTAAATGTAATTAAATTAATAACCCACACACAGGAAAAAAACTATATTATATACATTTCAACCATTGGTTCATAAAATTACATAAATAAAAATTATTACATATATTAAAAAACATCAACACTCATTTCAATCCTAAAAAGAATCATGCTATTCTAGAACAAACCACCCCTACATGAGAAAAGTAACGCACCTATATAAGAGATTTTTTTTATTTTAGTAATAATATAAAAAATAAATTAACATAAAGTTTTAATTTTATTAAAATTGACGTTAATTTTTTAAAAAAAGAAACACATAGAGTCAAACCGGTCATGACGTGCATCGAATTGAGGTTTGACTGATTCTTAGACACCAAAAATACCTTTCAGATCATTTTCCTAATGTATTGAAATAATTTGGATGTGTTTTATCTGTTTTTAGTAGGAAAATATACCCTTTTACTAAATTTGATGTCAATTATAAATAAAATCACACACATGGAGTCATATATGTCAAACTGTGTGTTAGATTGAGGTTCGGCTGATTCATGAATGTCTCAAATCACTTATAGATCATTTTTCTAAAGTAACAAAAAAATATGAATCTGTTTTTTGGGTTTTGAGGAAGATTGTTTATTTTTTTTAGTAAAATTGATATTAATTTTAATTAAAGGCATACATAGAGTCATACAGGTTACACCGTACATCAGATTGAGGTTTGGCTAATAGCTACATGTTCCAAATCAATTATTTATTTTTTCATAATGTATCAAACTGATATGAAAGTTATTTCTTGATTTTGTGTATTTAAATTTTATTTTTTATTAAAAGTTCACTTTAAATTTAAAACACGCACTTTGACTCATACAGATCACATCATGTATCAGTTTAACATGGGACCAATTACTACACATCATATATGACTAATGATTCTATTCCCTGAATTATTAAGAAAATATTATAATGTTTGCTTAGTTTTTAGTGAGTGAAACTTTTTAAATTCAAATATTGATTCTAAACTCATAACAGACTCATTCCTTCAATTGCCTTTTTACTAAAATTAATGTCAATTAAAAATAGAAATAAATAATTGGAGTCACACTGGTCACATTTTTTATAGGATTAAGGTGATACTAATTCCTACATGTCCCAAAGTATCAAAAAAATTCTAACTATCAATGTTACCATGATTTCCATTGACTTTTTTATCAAAATACAAACACTGCATGAACTACTTCAAACAAATAATATCCTCTCAAAACAATAATCCACCTATATTATAAGGCAATTATTATGTGAGAAATATTAAATAAATAAATAAATTAAACATAAATATGAAACAATTAATTAATTCTATGGAAAATTATTTAGCTGGGAAAATATCAAGATTACTTCTGTAATTGAGCAGAGGCAGCGTCATTTCTCTTTCTACAAAGTTAGTGTATGTATCACAAAAGAAACTAATAAATGTAGCATAGTAGGGTTTAAAATGTTTCAAGGGAGAAGATGCATGAAAGTTGGATGGATCACCCCAACATGAAACAAATAATCCACATGTACAAGAAAACAATTAGTATTTGATTAATACATAAATTATATAAATTAAACATAAATATGAAATAATAAATTAATTCTATGGACAATTATTAAACTATGAAAACATCAATTTCACCTCAATAATTGAACATATGAAGCTTTATTTCTCTTCCTATAAACACAGAGGTGGTAACATGAATGAAAGTGATAAATGCACCACTATATGGGTGAAAACATTTTATGGGATAAAAAGCATGAATGGTGGATAGAGCACCCCAACTCGAAAAAAATAATCCAACTTTAAAATAAAATAATATTTATGTGAGTAATAATAAATAGTAATAAAAAAAATAAATAAGAAACAATATATTAATCTTATGGACAATTATTTTTCTACGAAAATAACAAGATTACCTCCATAATTGAGCAGAAGAAGCATCATTTCATTTCTTATACAGGCATTGGAGGTAACATCAAAGAATGTGATAAATGAACCACTATATAGTTGAAAAGGTTTTAAGGGAGAAGAAGCATGAATATTTGATAGAGCACCCCAACTCGAAAAAATTATCCTTTTATATAAGAAAACATTTATTAATTGAGTAATATTGAAAATATATAAATTAAATAGAAATATGAAATAATACATTAATTCTATGAACAATGATTTTTATGTACAATCATCAAGATTATATCTATAATTGAGCATAGGTAGCATTGTTTCTATTCCTTCAAATGAAGTGGAGGTAACATGAATGAAATTAAAAAATTCACTACTACAGGGGTGAAAAGGTATTAAGGGAGAAGAAGCATGAATGTTGGACAGAGAACCCGAACTTGAACAAATGAATCCCCCTGTATAAGAAAAAATTTGTTATGTGAGTTATAGTAAAAATAAATAAATTAAACATAAATATAAAAAATAAATTAATTACATGTAAAATTATTTTACTATGAAAACATCATGATTACCTCTATGATTGACTTGATAAAGCATCATTTCTATTATTTCAATGTCATAACACATGGACCTAAATCTTCTAAAATGAAGGAACTGTACAAGGAATAATGGAAATTAAATCAATGTTTCATTATATAATTTTGTTGTAAAATATATTTAGTATATCATAAAATTACCATTAACACATTTTAAGGTTGTCCTTCATTATTGTTTGTTCTTCTATCATGTGTTGAATACATTGCATACATGAGTTCTCAAACATTTAATTTAGATTATGTTAATGTAGTACAGAATATATAATATTATGATAAAAAATATAAAATATTAAAAAACACTTTCACCATATCATTGAATCCTCTTTATTTTTATAAAGTTTTCAAGGATTTGGTTCCACTATCGAGAATCCAAATTGCCTCTTTATTGTACCCTTTATCTTACAAGACATTTTCAACATTAGTACTAATAGGAACTGATTTTGATGTCCCAATAAAATGGTCAATATCGATTAAATTTTCATATGACTCAAAATTTTTTGTAGTCTCCAACAAGAAAATTGACAAAATTTTATTTGTTGGATTAGAGACATAAAATATTTTCAATTATTGTGATTCCATTATAAATAGGTCCTTTTTCCCCTTCCATATTAAAATATCCCTTCACAAATCCCATTTCATCAAATTTCACTCCATTGATATTTTCACTCCATTTATGATGGAAAAGATGCACTTGAAATATTGCATAATCTAACTCGTATATATGTTCAATAGTGACAAATATGTCATATTTTTTATAAATTGGATTTCTATCCTTGTAACCAGATATGTGCATTGCTTCAACCACAAGCGTAACACCACTATTTTTCACCATACATAATTCATTGAGTATTTTTATATTTAGTGTATAACAATTGAATAAAAAATGAGTGTATGATATAAAATTTTCATTTGGTCCTCTGGCTAGAGAATGAAGTAATTATGTAATTGAACTCATATTTTCATATAACTCCTTATAAACATGATCGATGAACTATCCTATGGCTTGTTGATTTTGTATATTTGATATCGATACTTCACCCCTTGATGGTTTCAAAAATCAAAGAATTTATCTGAGGGATTAAATGTATAGATAAACCTCATCACTTTTATGTAATATGTAAATATGTTCTTTCTATTGATCTATCATGGTAATTTTAAAAATATATTTCGTTGAAATATCTTCACCCATAAGGTGTTCATTGTGAAAAGACTTGGGGATACCGATGCTTTTAACATTTGATAGGTAATCAGTACAAATATATATATCTTATTCTATAATATATCGTTATACAGTACATCCTTTTGGCCAACTTTGATTCTTTATATACTGTATAAAAATAATTATATACCATTCAATTGGGTACATCCATTAGTTATTGATAGTTCCACATAGCTAAACCTTGCTGACCAAGTGAACCATCAGGTGGATAATTATATCAAAGAATGATGGTGGGAAGAAAATATCTAATTCACATAATATGATTAAAATGTTTTTATTCATGATGGGAAAATTCATCGGGTATACATATTTAATACACATGGCATTTAAAACTATGTGGTGGCTGGTTAATGTATGTCATACATTTTGAATAATAATGTAATGGAATGTTATATAAATTAAATCTTTCATCAAAAAATGATAGTCATGTAATTTTAGTCCTTGTAACTTCCAATTATTCATTGACACAACATTCTTGATATTTTTTTAATATCCCTTTATAACTTTTAGTGTAGTAAAGTAAATGTAAAATTGAAATTTTTCCTATCTAGATAGAGTGTTTACTACTGAAAGAAGAAATGTATGCCTTTTAAAATTCACCAGTTCCAACTCTTCCTTTATCCCAATTTCAATCATGTCCAACCTATCCTTGATCCCATATTTCGGTTTTTTAGAAACATTTAGTAATGTTCCAATAACACTATAAATTTTTTTCTCTATGCATGATATAAAGAAAATTTATACCATAATAACAATTCCAATATTGTCATTCATTGAAAATTGATATCTTCTTCCAACCTATTTTTGTAAGGTTTTCCAAAAATGGTTTTTTTGAATACAATTTCAATATTATCTAATTTGTTGTAAAACTGATCACCCATTGTTAAAGAGGGTGTTGTACCTTATTTGATATTCCCATCAAATGTTGTCATCCAGTATCACTATTTATATAGTCAAAGTAAAAAATTTCTGATGTGCAAAGAAAATCTTCGAGGAAAGATTCAAACAAAGTGATTAATTGGGTTTTTTCACAAATGGGATGCCCCGACAATACTTTAGTGTTATAACCTGATAAATTTCCAGAAGCAGGGATGTCATTTGTCATTCTATACATCGTGGACATCAATGTGATTTATTTACTTCTTTGAGCATTGAACATTATAATACATGTATCCCACATCCAATTCATATCTTCAATCAATGGATACATATATATATAAATATCATTACAAGGTCTCTTTGGTGTTGATATAAGCAGACACAACATAATATATTTGTGCTTCATGCATAACCATGGTTGAAAGTTAAAATTTACCAATAAGATAGGCCATGTTATATGAGTAATAATCTATACACCAAAATGATTTATTCCATATATAGATGATGCAAGATAAATTTTTCTCAGCTCATCTCTAAATTCAGGAAACTCGTAATCTATTTTCATCCACTGAGGAGAATCTGATGGATGTTGTAGGTTCTAATATTTAAATCTTGTATCTACATGCCATGTTAATTTTATCATAGTTTCTAGACATCTATATAGTATTATAAACCATGGAATGATAGAAAAGTACCATATATATTTCAAATGACTTGATTCATTTTTTTCATGTTTCAATCTAGGCTATATAGAGGTCATTTTTTCAGTGATTCATGGTCCTTGTAAAATAATATGCAATGATTTTTTTGGGAGTTTATTTTTTAGAGATCATTACCGTTGAACATAAAATTCAATCTACATCATATTTCTGGTATGGTAGTTCATTTTCTTCAGGTATCATATCTATTAGAAGAATATGTACTTCTGTAAATCTTATGTCACTCCATCCACTACCGGCTTTCAAATTATAGAACATCAACACAGTTGACAATGTTCTGTATTTAATACAACTGGTATACAATGGTTTTTTGGAAAAGTTATTTAACTCCTCAAACAACATTGGAAAATCATGATGGTTATCTTTAATTTCCATTGTCATTTGATCAATATGATCTAGATCATCTTTTAGAAAGGTATTCATATCAAATGATAAATAAAATGTAGTATCAACCCAATTGATGACACATTAAGTTTTTCCTCATGTTTATTCCAACATTTAAATCTTTGATCTATTCCGTGACAAATCAAATGTTCTTCCAACTTTTCAAGACTAATTTTTCTTGAATAACAACAATGTAAACATGAATATTTGATTTTAGAAGGGGAATTTTCATGCTCTCTTGAAATATTAATAACCTATTTAACTCCATCATCTTATTCATTTGTCAAATGATTATAATGCATCCATTTTCAGTTCATATCCGTCCTATAGGGTTCAAAAATGATTAATTTTATACAAATTATAAATAAATACACATAATATATTCATTATAAAAGGTGATTGTTATTGAAAATTCTAATAAGGGAAACTCAACATTTGAATGTTTCAATGAATATCAATATGTTTATGAAAATGGTTAATTTAATTTAATAAAAAAATTACTCCACATAAAATCATTTTTAAATCCTCTATACAAATGAATTTTAAATACAACCAATTAAAAAGTGATTAGAAACTCAGATTTGATAAAGAAGAATAATAAACTCTCATTCAAACAACCATAAGATATAAAACTATATTAGAACAAGTTATGTAGCAACCTAAGGAATTATTACATTTAAAATTAATGGTATACCAATATTTGGAAACATCTAACGAATCTTGGGTTGTCATATCACCACACCAACCCATCCCATTGAAATTCAATGTACTTCAACTGGATATAAAATTAGCGTTTACTATTGGGATACATAAATATGAATTTTAAATAAAAAAATAGATAGTTTTATCTTTATTTAATATAACAATAATGTTTGTAAATTGAAAATGTAAATATATTTATTTAAACAAGAAATAAGAGTTTGGTATTGATGGTTAGGTTAATTATTAAAGTATTTTAAAAGTAATAAATGATGAATTTTTCAGAATCAATTCATAAAAAATAATTTTATGGATAGATTGATAATCATTATCAACGTGGATGAGAAAATTTTTAGAGGTCCAAGAGATGAATGATGATAATATTTTTCAAAGTTAACAATGACCAATGTTTAAATATTGATGATTAGTGATTTGACATTTTCATTAGATTATAGGCCACTCATAGAATTCATGGTACATTTATTTCCCAATCCATGTATCTGAGGGAAGTGTTTTACATATTTATAAAGTAATATTTAAAACCAATGTTGACATCCATATAAAATTGAATTAAATTTTCAAATTTTGTTGATGTAAGGTCAGTATATTTCATTGAGTGTGGGAGATTTGATATATGCCAAATTTCGTGATGGAAAAAGATTTGACATACTATTTTTCGCTATGTAATATAGCTAGGTATTAAAGTGATTCCATGAAAATTCACATGTTATTAGTTAATGAAATACTGAAAAAGGGGATGAAATTCTGGAAAATATACATTTTAAAGCAAGAAATTATAATGTCTTATAGTGGTATATAGGTCTTAAAAAAAGTTGTATAACTAGATATGGGTAATTACATAAGGGATATTTATTTTGTATACTATTGAGAGGGGAAGTATGATCAGGATGAAAAATTATAATGTATATGGGAAATGGTATATAATTAAGGTCTAATATTTCATATATTATTATTAAAAGGATTTATAAATAATATTGGATTAATCTATAGTGGGAGGAATAAAAAATAGATTTTTTAAAAAAGGGTAGTGAAAAAGGAAGTTGGATTATTAAAGAAACCTAAAACACATTTTACAATTGATATAGTTTCCAAAACAAACACAATACTACCCTATATCAAACACTTTATATAGACCATGATAGTGTCCAAGGGACATTCTCAACCCCCTTGGGCTGGAAACGAGAACCCAGGCATGAAAAACAACCTAGTGGGAATGATTTGACCAAAAAAACAAATGAAACTATTAGAATGCAAATTAAAATAATAAAATCCCCAATGCATCCATACATTGGATTCCCAACATATACCTAAATAAGTAGAAAAAAATGATATGAATCAGTATAATATAAAAGAAATTCCTTAACCTACCTTTCACACTCTCACACACAAAATCCCCAATTTCAATTTCTATAATTTCACATTTGTGGAATACCATTGTTAAAATAATGAATAAAATATATATTTTCTATTAGTGGGTGATAAATTTGGTTAATGTAAACAAAATGATACAATCATCAAAACTCCATGTGATATCATATGCCACCATCGAGTCCAAAAACAATAAACTATCCATGAGCGATTAAGAGTCGAATCAAATTAGAAACTAGAAAAATCAGAATGCTAACCTCACTAGTATATAATAATTGGAAAAAAAATAATGACCTCATCAAGGAAAAAATTAAAAATAAATAAAAAATACAGAAATAAAATCAGAAGCCCTTCCTTGATTTGTTATAGAAAATCTAAATCCCTCTTAGGAAACCATAACTTCAATTGAACACTCCATGTCAAATGCGATGTTCAAGAGGCAGTCAAGGGGAGTGATTAAATGTTTGATTAACCAAGGAGGAGCTTCGGCAATGAGTGGCTTTTGTAGAAAGGATCTGATATCATATGGGCTCACAGATGGTTAGGGTTTTTTAATTATATTGGGGCTCATTTATTAGTACTTACAAATAAGTGCTGATAAAGGAAGGTCTTTATCATTGCTAAAAGGTGATAACAATAGCAATCCTTATCAGCGCTAAAATTATAGCATTGATAAATGTTAATTTTATTAATTCTATTTTTGGCACTGATAAAGCCTCATCTTTATCTGTGTGAAAAATGATCATAAACATGCTTTTATCACCTCTTATACCATAAGCACTGATAAACTATTTATAATTATAGTTATAAAAAGAAATATATATATATATATATAAATATAGTTAATATATTTTTTTAAATATATTTATTATTATTTTATAATTATTTATATATAATTATAGAACTATTTTTAAAAATTAAATTTATTTCATTATATATATATATATATTTATACATATATATATTTAATAAATATATATAAATATAATAAATATATGCATTATTTAAGTTAATTCATTTTAAATTTAAATTTTTTTTATATATAACATTATTTATTTAAAATTATATAAATAATTCGAATGAAATAATTTATTTATTTAAAATTATAAATTTTTAATTGTATAAATATAGTAAATGCACATTTATAAAAATATTTATTTATAAATATTTTTTTCAAATATATTTTCAACATTGTTAATGAATTTCTAATTTTAAGTGCTTGCCTAAATGTCAAAAATCAGTCAAATGGAAGAAATTAAGAATATGTACACATTAACTATATTGAAAAACTGGATAAGTTTTATGTGTGTGGATTGTATATAAAAGTGCATTAATTATGTATAAATGAAATCAATATATCACATATTTTGTCTATATATGTTAAACTGAAAAATCAAATGATATTCAATTATATTTCGAGAATAATGGAATTAGTCAATATTTTTAATTCATGTTAATATGTATTTATAATAAATTATTCAATAAATATATGGCTATTCAATGTAAAACATATAAATATTTGGTAATATATAAATCATATTTATATAATATAATATATATCTATATATTAAATATTTACAATTTAACAATATTAATTATCATAATTATAGAATTAATAAATTCTTTACTATTAATACTTTATAATCATTTTATTCAATTTTATGAAAAATTAATTAAATAATAAAAAACTAAATATTTTTTTAATAAAAACATTTTCTTAATTTTTTTCATTTAATTATTAAATTTTATTTATTAGGACCATTATCATTACTAAAAAGGAGTTGATGAAAGAAATAATTATCTGCACCAATAATAAATTGTTGATAAATGGTACGCTTTATTAATGCTAAAAATAAAGTTTTGTTAAAAGATACCCTTTATCAATGCTAAAAAAAAGAACTGATAAAGGATCCCTTTATCTGTGGTATAAATTAATCATTGATAAATTTTAAATTTAACAGCACATTCTTTATCACCGATAAATATGCCATTTATTAGTGTTTTTTTCTAACGCTGATAAATACCAGTGCTGTTAAATGCAGGTTTTGTAGTTGTTTATTTTAAATGTTATGTATTTATTCATAGAGTGATACAGTGAAAAACCCATACACTCAGGATAGTATTTAAACTGAACTATTATTGGACAACATGAATGGTTTACATGATATGTAACCTTTTCAAGCCATGTATGAGTTGACAACATGTGAACGACGGATCTTACACATCGTGTAACTGGTACACTGCATGTAATATCCCAAAAGACATCTTTCATCCCATTTTTCTCAAAAGTAGCTGAAATAACAATGAATCATTCTAAAACATTTTAAACCTTCACAAATCCTAATAACATGATTATTTCCTAACTCCATTAATTTAAAAAAATTTATATATGTGGACATTAAATCATTTTCCCCAAAACGCTATCTATACCAAAACAAGACTCGTCCTCCAAGGGTCAAACAAAAAACTCAAAGTGTAATGTGCCTTAAAAATATGGTATCTTACAAGAATCATCATATATAAATTATCTTATGGTTATTTTTTGGATTCTTTTTGGAATGAATGATTTTCTATTGAATAGTAAAAATTTGAGTTTTTTGCAAAACTATCATTTTTCTGTAAGATACAACATTTCAAAAGTATCACTATATATTTAATTTAATTTTATGGTAACATATAATCCATTATATTAATAATAATACAATTAATTACATATTAATTAAAATTATATTTTTTAGTGTATGATGACAATTTATCTTAAAAATTCATTTTTCTAAAAATGGTTTTTTTCTATGTTTTTTGGAATTATATACAAATTAATTGAAATATGAAGAATGGATTTCATATTATGAATTAGGGAGGTAAATTTTTTAAAATAGTTAATTGACATTTATTCATAATGATTAGTAACCATAAAAAAATTATTATTGTAATAAAGGGTAAAATGAGTTAATTAACGTCAAAACTAAGTGATAAGGTCAAAAAATCACATCTTAATTATTAAAATATCAAATTGTTTAACACGTTATATAATAATTATATAAATTTTATTGAATTTGTTAAACTTTACACTGGATAACACAATGTAAATATTTTAAAGACAAAAAAATATAGTGTTCAGATAAACTTGTTTTTAAAAATAACCCACCTATCCTCCCACCCTCAAAATTACATGAGCCATGGATCAAATAAAAACTACGAAAATCCCTTTCAAAACATCCTAAAATATCATATTTTTTATAGTATCACCAAAAGGAAACATATATGGATTTTGGTGTATTGCCAAGGAGGCCTTCCAAAGAAGAAGTATAACTCTTAATCATATTCTTTAATTTTATTTATTCATAAACCTACTTCAAAACTATAATAGTCATGGAAGTATAACAAAATTATAAAATCGTATATAACAAAATATTATTATTTTTATGGTTTAACCATATTCATATTCTATTCCATCCAAAAGAAATGAAAACATCTCTCATGTTTACATTTAGACTCCCAAATTCATGAAGCGGTGTATTTTGTTATTCATTAATGTTTGACATGTATGGTTATAATGATATAATTTATGAATATATAAGAAGTTTATAACATAATTGTGTACCTATAAAGATAATATATGACATACCTCCTGAAATATCATGGCCTTTTCTAGAGTTTTATTGTGTGCAGTTTCAGTTACATTTTGTTATTTTTAGTACCTTTTTTGGAGATATGACATGGGGTAAATTTTAGTTGAGTTTTAGAAAATTTTTCCAAAAATATGTTGTGCACGGTTGGAGTACGGTATGTATAGACCATGCAGCTTCCTAAGATAAATAGTTCATTCTCTGTACTTTTTAGGACAAGGCTTTAGCATGGTTAAACCACAGTTTGGGAGTCCATGTGAGGTATCCATGTGATGTTCCCCCTTGAAGAAGTGGAAATCCACAATTAGAGCACTGTTTGTCTAGTTGTGTGACTAAATCATACACAGGTTGATAATAAGATCCTAAAATTGTGGATCTCACTCGTTTTCAACCTTTAATGACCTGTTTGACCTCTTATTCTGCCCTAAAATCGGATTTTAATATCTAATATTTAAAGGAAGGTTCTCACATTGATTTAGAGGTATTCCCAAACCTTATGAACACTTTTAATTGAGATCAAAATTCCAAATTGAAGATCTTATCATCTTCCAATATGTAAATTTTATCCTGATACTTACCCCATTCGTTCTTTTATCATTACGTTATCTTTTCATGGAATCTATCTTTTGTTTCCATAGATCATGACATTTGCGGTGAGATCTAGATCTAGGGATGGGGATCTAGATCTAGATTTGTGAGATCATGATGTATTTGATCTTGAATTTGGTTTAGGGAATAAGATCTGAAATTTTTATCATCATCGTTGCGCTGCTCGAATTTTTTGGATTCATATTTGAAAAAAATCCTTCAACGAATAGATGTAGGTGGTCTAAATGTTATTACCAAAGACATGTATTTGATATGTATATTAAAAATTGAATAATTTCTATAATCCTTTTGAAATTTGTTTTATTGAACTGGGTTAATGATATTGACCAACTCTTCAATCGAATCTTTGTTGAAAAGGGTGTTTAATTGGGGAATTTATCATGAGACTAAGGGGTGGCCCTATTAGATAATTACTTTTTGGGAAATTTATTATATGAGTTATGTTTTATAATATAGATTATTAATCATGGGATTAATTATGAGATATTGAAATGGCTATGTTGATATAATTAATTGTAGATTAATTATATTTCTTTGATAATATGATCTACATAATTAATTGGGGTATTAACTATGGAATGTGGAAATTATAATGAGATAATTAGGTCTGGAAAATTATCTATGGAATATGAATTGTGATATTGCTTAATTAATTTATGAATTCATTAATTTCATGATATTAATAGTTAATTTTTGAGTTATCTAATTGAATGAACATGTTTAACTAACTGTTCTAAGTGTAATGGTATTGGGGTGTATAATTAATTGGTAAATTAATTATGTGATAATTAACGGTAACATGGTCATTATAAATTGACAAGTACAAATGGTAACATGGTCATCATACTTATGAGTAATGATAATGGGATGATGGTCATTCTAAATTGAGAAGTATACATGGTAATCTCATCATTATACTTATGCATAAAGAGAACTAGAACATGGTCATTCTATTAAGGTGTAATAATGGTAACATGTTCATCTTTATTACATTTGTGATATTGGTAATAGTGTAAATGTGGCTTATAAATGTTAAATTAAATAATGGAAATAATGGAACATCAAGTTATGGCCTCACACGAAAATATTAGAACACTGGCATGAGTTGAATCAGGTACTGAGTTACCATAGAACCTTGAATACATCAAGCTTCGGTGAAAAGAAGGTATTAAGATATTATAATACCTAGGGAACACTTTGAGCTCCAGTGTGGGATGAATTTAGTATTGAGGTTAAGGTATCCTTGGGAACCCTATAGTTAATTTAGTTTGATAAGAATAACTAAAAATGTGATAAACCATTTGTAATTGCATTTTACTTATTTCTTTATAGTACTACATTCACTATCTTTTGACTGGACTTTTTTAGACATTGATTGTTGTGTAATAATTTTTTATACTCACAAACTATTTAGGATACCTGAACAATACCTAAATAGATTAAATTCTTACAGTATTGGATAAGGGAAGAGTCTCTACGATAGGTTACTGAATGGGGATTGAGATTTGATGAGGGGACCAGAGGTAGTTCAAAATCCTCATGGGGAGTTATAGTATGTTTATTTTCAGTTTCATTATAGTCACATGACAATTATATTGGAATATAATTTTTTTCCATTTCATTTGAATATTGTTTTTCTTATTTGGTTTTCTTGTGACATGTGTATTGTTCTTGTTATATATGTTTTTGTGTTTTTATTTACTTCCACTACTATTTTACACAAATAATAGATGATACAGTCTCCCGATGAATGACCTACTAGACCCTCAGTTCTAGTCGATAGAATCTAGAATTTGGGGAGGTGTGCTTGAGGTCATGGGGTGAACTAGCTTGGGGCACCATTGCATGGCACTTGGGTTGAGACGTTACAAAGTGGAATCATAGGATCCCATTTTCTTTCATCTTCATCTGTCTAACTATTTTGGGAAAGATAGATAGGAGACTTGGAAGAGTGAGGGATTGGTAATGAGATCATTCATGGGAATTTCAAACCCATGTATGGGTGGAAACCCAAGTACTATGGGTGGGATAATTGTATTTCTATTTGTGATTACAATTGAATATTATTTCACATTAGGTGACACACTTGAGGTGGGATGTGATTTTTATTTTTGAGATTTTTTTTGTATCAAATCATGGCCCAAAATGTCATGAGAGCTGAGTCTACATGAATAATTCTAGGAACTCAATGTTATTATGGCATGAATAATTTTATTCACGCACGAAAAAATGGGTCATGGGATAGTTTTTGAAGTTAAACTATTTTCATTATAATGATATGAAAATGAAAACAATGGTGCATAAAATGAATTGATAAATATTATAAAATGATGTAAAATGAGAATAATTGGGTTTCTAAATGAGAAACATGATTATTATAGTTTTTTACCGTTTTTAACTAAAACCTCGTTGTAGGAAGGTTAAGGGTAGTGATAGTGCCCCTGTTTTGAACATGTGGTGAGGTGGGGGAAATGACTGTTATGATTAGTTACTATTACATAAATTTTATATGTTTTTGTTATGAGACATGAGATGTGTATTTGGAATTGTAGATAGTTTCTCCCCATTATGCTTGTTTAGGGGACAACCAAGGGGCATGCCCAGGAATGGCTTTCCAGCTAGGGAACTTGAGAAACTTTTTCTGCATCTCAAGTTTAAGGGGAGATGTTCTGAGAAAACTTCTCTCACTTAATGTAATTCATGAAATGATACCCAGTGTGAATTATGAATAGAATGTTTGAGTTTTCAAGGGAGTTTTGTTGCAGCACCATCCTACTTTTACTAGAGAGGGTAGACATGAGGGATCTAAATTGTTGGATGAGTCCATAGTGGTAATACATGACCATTTGGGGACTCTAGATTATATGATGGTCATGTTGGCCACTTACATGCTATGGGGATCAACTATGTACTGGTGGGACAATCAGGCCTGAACTAGATTTACTGAGTGTATGTTATGTAAGGACATATTAGAGAGGTTTATGTACCAATTTTATCCAGAGAAACTAATAAAATAGAAAGCTTCTAAGTTCAAGCATCTGGCACAGGTGAGAATGTTGGTAATGTAGTATTCTAGAAGCTACAAAGATTTTAAATGCTTTTATCCAACTTTTTTGAGAGATGAAGTAGCTACAACAAAACTTTTCCAGGAGGGACTTAATTGTGATATTATGTCCCAAGGGAATATCTCCAGGCTAAAGAAGATTACGTAAGCGGTGGATCAGGATCTCATAGTTTGAGGGAACCATAGGGAGGATTCCAGTGTTTCACAGGTATTTGTTACTAGATGATCAAGAGGTGAGACATCTAAGAGCCCGAAGCACTGTTAATAATTCATTAGCCAAGGAAGTGGAAATTAGAGTATACATGGAGGAGGTTTAGTTGGACATGATCTTACTAGGGTGATATATCATCAGCGTGGTAGGTCAGGATGCTACTGTTGATAGTATTCCCTATCCCCTAGTAATGTTTTGATCTTGTGGTATGATGGGACATATACGAATGATCTATAGGTCACCATGATAGGATTGTACTAAAGAAGCAACTAGGAAGAGTCAGTGCATGGTAAGGGGATATTCTTATGCCAAATCAGGATGTTATATGGAGTTCTACAATCCAAAGTAGTATAGGTAGTGGATGTGGTGGTTTGGGTTTGAAGTCCTGCATTAATAGAGTGGTTCTACTCAGGGGAGCGATGCAACATAATAAGGAATAGAGGAAACACAACTAAAAGGTGTATAACATACACTTGTGGAGAGTGATCCGAGACCATCAATAGTGAGAAGTAAAATTCTATTATCTTCTATATTAGATAGTAATTTTTTTGATACTAATGCCTCTCATTTCTTTATATCTAGAATACATATTAATGGTTTGAGTCTGGTGGTGGATTTTTTGAGTTGGGTTATGACTATTGATAATACTTTAGGAGTACACCGATAGTTATTTATTTATTAAAGGTAGGTTCACTAGAAATCAGAGAATATCATTTTCTATGGGATCTAAATAACATTTATATATCATAATTAGACCTAATTACGAGTATGCACTGGCTAGACACATTCCAAGACCACATCGACTATTACCATTTTAGAGTTACGTTTACATATCCTTAATGTGACCAGAATATTCATAATGGAGAGTGGGATATTTAGATAGTCCAAATGAAGCCATTCACTCATCAACTAGTAGGGATCACAACCCTTTTTGTTAGTATTTTTTATGGATTATGGGGGTGTTATAAAAGATGTTCTTCCACAAGATGTGTAATAGTTTCAGGATATCTGTCTTGAATAATTCTCAAGGCTACCAC
This sequence comes from Viscum album, assembly GCA_963277665.1. Classification (NCBI taxonomy): domain Eukaryota; kingdom Viridiplantae; phylum Streptophyta; class Magnoliopsida; order Santalales; family Viscaceae; genus Viscum; species Viscum album. Next base: position 1,034,252,426 of record OY728150.1, read on the forward strand.
CTGAGAGAGATGTGGATATAACTATTGATATCATGTAGTGGGATGAGCCATATTTTATTACACCATAATGAATTAACACTGACAGAGCTTCATGATATTAGGAATCAGTTGGAGGAGTTGGAAGAAAATGGATTTATCCACCCAAGTATGTTTCCTTGGGGATCACCTATTTTTTTTACAAAGAAGGCTGACAAGTGTGTACGTTTGTGTTTCAAATACAAGAAGATGAACACAATGAATTTAAAATACTATCTTCCTCTTATGTGTATCAATTATATGTTTGACCAATTGAAGGGAGATTGTGTGTTCTCAAAGATCTATTATAGATTAGGTTTCCCTCATGTGAGAGTTCAGACTTATGTTATATAGAGGACTGCTTTCAATATCAGGTATATCCATTATGAGTTTTTCATAATGCCATTTGGGACGAAAAATGCACTAGTAGTGTTCCTGAATTTGATGAAAATGATCTTTCATCTGTATCTGGGTCAGTTTGTGGTGGGTTTTATGGACGAATTAGTGGTGTACACTAGGACTCATGAAGATCATTCACAACATCATGACATCATCCTTGGTACACTGATATAGCACCATCTATATGCCACACTATCTATATTTCAGTTTTTGATTTACCAGTTACACTTCTTGGGGACCATTATCCCATAAGAAGGATTTTTAGTGGACCCAGCGAAGGTCTAGGAAGTGGTTTCTTGGGAGAATCATATAAATGTTTGTGATATCTAAAGCTTATTGTGACTTGCTGGATATTACAGGAGTTTCATCCACGACTTTTCCCATTGATAGAACCACTTTAAGGCTTGGCCAAAAAGGGATTAAATTTTTAATAGTCAGAGGCTTGTGAGAATGATTTTTAGGGGTTGATAAAGTGATTAACATTGAAACCAATTTTGATCTTACCATAGTTAGGTGAGAATTAATTGGATTATTGGGATGCTTTTAAGATTAGACATGGAGTTGTATTAATTCAAGGAGATTGGGTTTTAGCATATAGGTCTAGGTAGTTTATTACTCATTAAAAGAATTACATTACGAATGGCCATGAGTTGGATGTAGTGGTTTATGGTCTTATGTGTTGGAGACACTATCTTTTGGGAGAAATGTTTACAGTCTATGCAGATCAAAAGATCTATAAATATATATTTTCACAGCATGATTTGAATATTCGATAGAAGATATGGGTTTATTATATGTAATATTTTGATTTTGAACTGGAGTATACACTCGGGAAGGGAATTAGTGTGGATGATTCCTTGAGTAAAAAAAATCATTATCATATGGTTCTAGAGTCAAGTGCAGACTGGAAGATGATGACCTTTCTAGATGAAATAAATGTGGTGGTTTAAGAGATCAAGAAGTAGATGACTCTGGTTTCAGTTGATGTGGAGTCTACGAATTTGAGATGGATAAAGAGTAGATAGTATGAGGATCGATAGTTATTATCCATGAGGAAAATCATTGAATGTGGGGATACATTTCATACTGATTGATAGATGATGATGAGATCATCAATGAGAGGAATTGAGTAGTTGCACCAATGAGCATGCATGAGGAGCTCATGCGAGAATTTCATGCCTCGAAATAGGCAGTGCATACTGTTGTGACCAAAATGTACCATGACCTACCAGGACATGTTTGGTGTCAAGGAATGGAAAATAAGATAATAAGGTTTTTGAAAAGATGCTTCACCTTTCAGTAGGTGAAGGGGGATCATCAACGACATAGTGGTTTCCTATCGTCATTGCCTACTCCAGAATAGATGTGGGATGATGTGACCATAGACATTGTGGTGAATCTCTTTATGATTATTTGGATTAATGACTCTATTTGGGTCATTATGAAATGACTGAAAAATGTAGAAAATTTCCTGCAAATAAGGGAACCCATTCAAGTTCAAATGTTTGGAGAACTATATGTTCGAGAGATAGTCCATCTGCCTAGAGTTATATAGACTATAGTTTCCAACCATGATTCACAATTTACTTAATTCTTCTAGTAAGGAATTATGAAATTTCGTGGCACACAAGTATTATTGATCAGGACTTCCCACCCACAGACAAATGGGCCGATGGAATGTACTATACATGTTCTTGAGGATATGCTATAGGAATGGGTTCTTGACACTAGTGGATCTTGGGAAAATCACCTGGATTTTGTGAGGTTTTTCTATAACAACAGTTATCAGAAAATAATAAATATGGCACCATATGAGGTTGTTTTGGTAGACCATGTAGATCATCACTATACTAGATTGAGTCTGGTGAGTCATAGTTCTTGGACCCAATCTAGTGCATGATAAATCAGAGAAGTAATGTTGTTTCAGAAAAAAATTTCTACATATCATTGTAGACATAAGTCATCTGATGATAGGTGGATATGACTCTTAGAGATTACATAAGGTTATCATATATTCCTCTGGGATTTGTCTAAGTTGGGTCACCATATGATATAGAGGTAGGGCATGTTAGTGCCCAGGTTTGTTGGACCCTTTTAGATATAGGAGATATTCAAGTCGGTGGTGTACAAATTGGAAATTACATAGAGATGCAGTGTTATTCATGGTTTTTTCCATGTATCAAAACTTATATGGTATCACCAAGATCCTTCTGATGTGATTGATATGGATGATGTTGACCTTGAGATTGATGCATCCATTGAAGATCATTTGATGCATGTGTTGGATCATAGTGATAATGTGTAGCAGGGAAGGATAATGATGATAGTTCATGTGTTATGGAAACAGGGATGTGTAAAAGGGGAAACATCAGAATGATAATAAGATATGAGGGCACAATGTTCTGATGTTTTTGGCTCATAATCCTAGAGATGTTCGGGATTGTTTCTCGAGGATGAGCTTTTATAAGGCAGGGAGATTGTAAGATCCTGATATTTTCAAGAGTTATCTCAAGTATGGTTTTAGGTAATTTTTTTGGTTTTTAACTAACGTTTTGTGAATATTTGATGTAGGCTTATTTTGTGTAGAGTTTTATGGTATTTTGGATAAAATTGGTTGTGCACGATTGGAGCATGATTTTTAAAAACTGTGTTACTGCCAAGTAGAAATAGTGTGCTCTCTTGTCTTTTGGGGAAGTGGCTTTGGCACGGTTAAAGCATAGTTTAAGAGGTTGTGTTTGGTAGCCTTGAGAAGTCTCCCATTGATATAGTGGATGACGCATGGTTATCACATGGTTTTTCTAACCGTATAACTAAACCATGCGCATGCTGACATTAAGATCCTAAAATTACGAATCTCATTCATTTTCAACATTTAATGACATGTTTAGATTCTTATGAGTACCTAACTCAATATTTGACTTTTATATATGTAAATAATGTTTCTCCCATTAACATTGAGGTATTCCAAGGCCGTATGAACATTTTTCATTGAGATCTAAATATTGAATTAGAGATCCTCTCTTCACTTAGGAAGTGGATTTCATTTTGATGCTTCTATTGTTCTTTATTCTATATTTTTGTGATTTTTTCATGGAAGATATCCTTTGTTTCCTTTGACCTAACCCTTTATGGTGGTACATAGGTATTTATTTGTGGATATAAATCTTGATTTATAAGATCATAATTTCATTGACCATTTTTTTGTATGGATTTAGATTCTGGACTTTTGTCAACGTCGTTGTGCTGGTCAGATTTTGGAGATTTCAGTTGGGAAAACATTTATCAACGAACCAAGGTAGGTGGTATAAATAAAGTTCTTATAGTCATGTATTTTATATTTATATGAAAAATTGAAAAAATTCTAGCATCCTTTAGATTTTAATTTTAAAAAATTGGGTTTATGAGATTGAAAATTTGTTTAATTGAAGCTTTGATGAAATAGGTGATTAATAGGGGAATTTATCATGAATCTAATTTGATGCCCTATTAGATAATAAATTGGGGGAAATTTATTAGAAGAGGTAGGTATTATAATCTAGATAATTAATTTTGGGATTAATTATGGGATATTGAAATGGCTCTGTTCCCATAATTAATAGTAGATCAATTATTTTCCATTGATGATATGATCTAGATAATTAATTGCAGGATTAATTATAGAATGTTGAGATTATAAGAGATAACTAATTATGTAAAATTAATTATGGGCAATTAATTGTGATATTTATTAATTAATTGATAAATTAATTAATGGTTTGAATATATTTGTTAATTGTTGAGTTAACTAATGGAATGGATGTGTTGAACTAATTGTTGATTTAGTAATGGGATTATGGTTGAAAATTAATTGCTAAATTAATTATGTTATAATGAATGGTAATATAGTTATTCTAAAATGACAATTACAAATGGTAACATGGTCAACATACTTATGATTAAAGTGAATGGGAACATGGTTATTCTATATTGAGTAGTATACACGGTAACATTTTTTTGACAAAGGAAGATGATATATTAATCACGAAGGTCAGCAGTTACAAAGCCATGCAACCAGGAAGGGAAGTGATCAAGCCAGATATGATTCATGCCGGACGTGCTGAAAGAATCCAGGTGATGGGATACTTCATTTCCGTTCCTTTTAATGAAGGAGAAGGAGCAGGTTGTGAATATTTTACTAAGAGATTGGATGTTCCTGATAATGGGTCCAAAATAATGAAGGTCACCATCATTAAGCCCTATAGGGTTGATGATGGTGAGGTAATCAGATTCAATGTGAATTGCTTTCCATCAACGATCCTTTTTGAACTTCATCCCAGCAAGGATAGAAAAGGCTTCCGCAACAACAGGCTCCCAGAGAGCGTGGTTAGATTCATGTTTGGCAGCAATGATTTGACCATGAAAATCTCGTGCCACAAGTCCAATTCTGACAATTCCATCCATGGAGAGAGATGCATCAACGTTAATCTTGAGGATCCCTTCTGGGGGAGGGTACCATCTTGAAGCAGCTGTGTGAGTGCCAGAGAGGCCATGATGGTCAGAGTCCTGATTCCACCCCTCAATCCAAGATGTAGCGGTTCAATCCAGAACCTGGGGGCCTTTGCAGTGAGATTAAAGATAAATTCATTGTTTCACATCCAGACGATCCATGCCACGATGCATAATGAAGAAACTTTGTTTGTAGTGAAAGAATATGACCACAACATCATCAGTGTCAGAAGGTCTGACGCCGTATCGAGAAAAAGCTCAACATAAGAGCCCCAAAGTTTCTAGATTTCTTCCACCACTGGGCACTGGGTGATCACATGTAAAGGAGCTTCAAGAACACCTGAGAAAATGGGACATTGCTTGTCATTCGTGACATTTCGGAAGGCAAGGAAGTCTGTGGTGGGAAGAATACCTGTGCAAACTTGCCACCAGAAAAAAAACGGATTTTCAGGGGGACCTTAAGATTCCAAAGGGTTTTATAGAGCCCTCCCCTTTCCTTGATTTGAGTATCGAGAGTAATCATGTACCCTGAATTCACCGTATAAGATCCAGAGAAATCATTTCTCTAAAAGGGACAGTCTGGCCCAACATTCCACACAAAGGGGATGCTAAGAATGATCCTTTTGTCCCTTTTGTTGAACAATGAGTTTATTGTTTCCATACATCACCTAGAATCATGATCGTCAAACAAGTAGAAAATAGTGGTGTTCTCATAGCCAGGTAAGGCAGGGGAGGTAGCTTGCATGCCATATTTATCAATCAGCTAGGGATCGGTCCAAATATTAATTTTCGTACCATCTCTGACCCTCCATCCCATCCCTTTATTAAGTAATGTTTTCAATCCCCAAAGGATTCTCCATAGAAAGCTGGGGTGGGGGCCGAGAGAGGAATTCAGAAAATCCAAGTGGGGAAAGTATTTTTCATGAAGAATCTGCGCACAAAGAGAATTTCAATGAATTATGAGGTGCCAACCTTGTTTAGCCAAAAGAGCATCATTAAAGTATCAGAGGTCTTGAAATCCCATTCCGCTGCCTGTTTTAGGGGTGCATGGTGACTTCCAAGCAATCCAGTGAGTTTTATTACGACCATTGTTGTGGCCCCACCAAAATATAGCAATGCGGGAGTGGATAGGGTCAACAATCATGCCAGGAATCTTGAATAGGGACGTAATATAGCTAGGGATGGACTAAAGAGTGGATTTGATTAGGGTTCCCTTACCAACTTTAGAGATTATTTTTGGGGTCCAACCTTGGATTTTTTATCAATTATATCCACCGTAGATGAGAAGATTTATTTTTTTGAGTGACCAGAAATAGTGGGAAGCCAAAGGTATTTGTTGTGTTTGTCAACCATTTGAATGCCTGCAGTAGGACAAAGCGATGCTCACTTGGTCGGTGGGACACCAGAACTAAAAGAGACTTCCGACTTGGCTGGAGTGATTGCTTGTCCAGATGCCCTCTCATAAAGACGGATCACCAGGAAGATAGCGAGGCATTCATTATGGGTAGATCGAGATAATAGAAGGAAGTCGTCGGCAAAGAAGAGGTGCGAGATAGGTGGGATGGCCTAACAAACCTTTGACCCATTGTATCCCTTTTGAGTAAGTGTCCAAGGAAATGAGTTTATAGAAGACATCATCCACTAGGATGAAGAGAAAGGGGGAAAGGGGATCTCCCTAGCGGATGCCATGGGTGGGTGAGAAGCCTTGGGTGATTCCACCATTGATGTTAATCTGAAAAGATAAGGATGAATAGCATTTCATGATCATATCTGTCCATTTGGGGAAGAAACCCATTTTTGTCATGACGGACTGGAAAAAGTGCCATTCCACTCGATCATAGGCCTTAGTCATATCCAGTTTCTAGTCCATATTGCCTCTTTTCAAAATAGATCATGTTCTCATAGAATGAAACACTTCATGGTCCATGATGGAATTATTAGCTATAAGTATCTTTGCTATGAATGTAGTTTGATTTTCCGAGATGATAACAGGTAACCACGTGCAGAGACGATTAACCAGGACCATTGAGAAAATATTGTAGGAGACGTTACAGAGACTGATAGGCCTGAAGTCTGAGGCCACAAGGGGTTTATTGATCTTTGGGATGAGGGTGAGAATTGTCTCATTAATAGAGAAGTGGTTAATTTCCCCATCCCAAATGCCTTTCATTAGCGTGCATATGTCAGGTCTGATAATGTGCCAATATTTATTAAAGAAGAGAGCATGGAAGCCATCAGGACTGGGGGCTTTTGTGGAGTGTATTGGTTTGAGAGCCTAAAGAATCTCATCGTCCGTGAGGTCTTTTGTGAGCCTGCGGTTCATCTCATCGGTAATCACATGTTTGATGCAGGATTCAACCTCCGACGATAAGATGGAATCTCCTACAGTGTAGAGTTTTTGGAAATAACATGAAATAATATCTTTAATACCTTCAAGGTTGGACATTGTTCCCCCATCAGGGTGGGTGAGGACTGAAATGTTATTTTTGTGGTGCCTAGAAGATGCCTTCTAGTGAACGTATCAGGTGATTGCATCCCCTTATTTGAGTAAAGATAATTGTAACACGGTCATTCTATTGAGATGTAAGAATTGTGACATCATCATCTTAATTATGTTTTCGATTGTGGAAACTTTTAAATGTGGCATATAATTGTGAAAATAATGAATGAAAATAAAAAACCTCCAAGTTATGGACTCACATGATAATATTTGATCTGTGAAATGAGTTGAATCAAGAAATAAGATATCATAACACCTTGAATACTTTGAGCATCGAAAAGAAGTAGGTATTAAGATACGATATTACCTAGGGAACACTTCAGGCCCTGGATTGATGTGAATTTAGTATTGAGGTACAAGTATCCTTGGGAAACCTGGAGTTAATGTAATTAGATAAGAATAAATGAAATTTTGATAAACTTTTTATTATTACATTGAACATATTTTCTTTACAGTACTACATGCACTCTATTTTGACTGGACTTGTTTTATGCATCTTTAGTGGTGGCTTACAAGTTGTAATCGTACCCTATTCAAGAAGCCTGGATGGTACCTGAACATATTATATTTTTTGCAGGATTAGATAAGGGAAAAGGTCCTAAGATAGGTTGTTGAATGGGGATGGAGCTTGGATGATGGGACCAAATGTTCTTTAGAACCCCCTTGGGGAGTCGTATTGTCTTTATTATCAATTTCATTATAGACACTTGATACTTAAACTGGACTAACATTTTTACCATTTGTTTTCATATTTTATTTATTATTTGGTTAACTTGTGACATGATTATTGTTCTGGTAATATATTCTCCCATGCTTGTTTATTTACTTCCACTGGTGTTTTGATCTAAAAATAAAGGGTATAATCAACCCATGAAAGACCTACCAGACCCTCTCTACTTGTCGGTAGCCTCCAGAAAATGGGGAAGCCTACATGAGGTTATATGGAGAACCAACTCGGGGCATCTTCTCAAGGCACCAGGGTTGGGATGTTACATCTTATTAACCTTCCATCTGGTGGGAAATGATAGTGTCTCTCATTCATACATGAAGACTACCACCTCCACAATGTGATGTGACTCGATTTAGATTTATTATTTTCATAATGAGTTATAAATTTGTATTTAATGTATAAAAATTTTTATGATGTCATGATTAATATTTTGGTGGTGATGAAACACTGACCCAATTAACCATGGTCAAACTAGTAAAGCCTTTTTGGGATTATAAACTAAACTTCCACAAAATAACCTACACAAACTAAAAAAAATAAAACATGGTAATAAATGAAATAAAAAAGAATAATAATATGAGAATGAAATTGGAAAAGGTTCATAAGAAAGTAAAAAATTAATAATGTTTTATTGTTCAAGATTGTAAAATACATACATGGAGAGATAAGAGATGTGGAAAGAGATTTCTCATCTCAATTTCATGTCACTGAGATTTATGCAATTCTCACCACATGTTTTACTGTTTATGATGTACAAACTAATCTATGAATTTATTTTACAAATAATTAATTAAATAAAATTAATTTTATAAAATTAATTTTATCTTCTTTAATATTATTTACATTAAAAATTTACTAATAGGTTAAGGAGTTTTTCCTTAATGTGTTTTATTAAAATTCTAAAATCTTTTTCCACTAGGTTTATTTACGTTTTTATGTTTGAGAATGTTTTTGTTGGACACCTCATGTATTAATCATGTTTTAATGATAAAAAATACAATTTAATGTATAAAAAATGTTAACTCTATGTAATCTATCTCACATCAAATGTAAAGTAGCTTAGTAAAATCAATCCAAATCTCTTAAGTGCTATACACTCAGTTTGGTTACTATGGAATTTCTCTTGATTCACATTATATTGATTTCTCTAAAAATTGATTAAGTTTAATTCATTTCATAAATACTACTACATATGTATGAATACATATATTTGCCTAATTCATGAGACACCATGACATCTAGACATCATGAAAATCAGACACTGTGACATCCAATCATCGTGATATCCAGACAACGTGAACAAGACACCATGAATGAGACACCGTGAACAAGCAGACACCGTGACTGTGAGACACCATGGCCATGAGACACTGTGAACAAGACATTGTGAACAAGAAGACACCATGACAATGAGACACCATGACTAGGAGACACCATGACTGTGAGACACCATGACAAATCTAGACACTGTGTGAAGGAGACACCATTTCCATGACATACTGTGACACCATTTCCTAATGTATTTTTTCATCTTTCAATTTAATCTCTAATGGTAATATTTGAAGATTTTAATGCATTGACATAATTAATGACACTTTGTAGACATGTCATCGGACAGTATGAGGTACGAGGTGCAGAATACATGAAACCTGTCGGCCCCAACACATGCAATCCAAGATAAAAGCGTAATGTGGCCCAGAAAATGCATGAAGTTGCATGATACTAAAGAAGTAGCATGATACTAAAGAACAATATGGTGGGAGTGAGTGTGAAAATAGAATACATTTAGTGAATTGGATAATGCAACTTGACTCTGCTGAAGAACACACGAAGCAATACTGAAATCCTGAGAAAATATTCACACTATAAAACACCATGAAGAACACAAGATGAATATTCCTGACTTACGACACTCTGTTTTCCATACGAGGACTTGAGTTCTGCATCTGCCTCATCTCAAAAGTCAAGAGATACAAATACCAACACTCAGAGCACTTCTAAACCTATCTCAATATTACTGCTTCGTTGTGTATCATTATATTAATTTTTGAGTAGAGTGTATATTTGTATAGGAACAAGCTCTATCTCCAGCATTAAACTGAAGGATACAAGATATACTTACTCAAAAATTCTTTTACTCTTGTGTATATCCATGGATAAGTGTGGAAGAGGTCCTTGTGTGGCCTGGTTTTTTGTACCCATGATGAACTATGGAAGAGGTCCATGTGTGGCCTAGACAGTACTGTGTACTATTGTTAACCCCAATCCAGGGTGGGGATCAATTTTATTTATATAAACTACATGGTGGAAAGAGATCACCAAGTGGAGTGGATTAGGTCTCGACTTGAAACTGAACAACTTGTTTCATATCTATTGTGCTGCTTAATTTAGTCTTCTCTGTTTTAATGATTTACTGTATAATTCAAAAATCTCTAAATTCACTTTGATAGTTACTCTTGGAAATAAGTAATAATTTCCTTACCTTAGTAGAATAGCTTCAAAAGTAATATTAATAACTAATATTAATATTAATGTGAACTAATCAATCTTATAAGAATTTATTCAAACAGTAAAACTCTTATAATAGTATAACCTTGATTAACTGGGTTGTATTTAATCTTTTGGGGAACATTTTTAGAAATACTTTTTAATCAGAAATTTTTATAGATACTCAATTCACCCCCCCCCCTCTTGATTAATCTACTCCGACCAACATTTTTGTATCATAGGTTGTTTATTAAGACTTTGTTTAACCTACTTCAACTGTGATTGTAGTTGTACATTAAATATCTGTAAATTTATATGAATTCCAAAATTGAGATCTTTCAACATATTTCTGTATTATGGATAATAGATTGGAAGGTGTTGCCAGCAACAATCCACCATTTTTTAATAGAACCAACTACGCTCAATGGAAAATTAAAATGAAAATACATTTAGGGAGTATGTGTTTTGAAATTTGGTCTTCCGTTATAGATGAATATAAGATTACTACTACTGATAGAATCACATGGGATGAGCCTATCAAAACATCCTACAATAACAATTTCAAAGCTATGAATTATTTATACAATTCTTTAGGCAATGAAGAATTTAATGGAATTTCTGCTTGTAAAACTGCCCATGAAATTTTGGATACCCTGTCTGTCTCACATGAAGGAACATCTTGTGTAAAAGAAATGAGACATAATACTTATACTATTAAATATGATAACTTTAAAATGATACTTTATGAGCCTATCTCTGACATGTATCTTAGGTTAAATTATATTGTCAACACAATTATTTCTATTGGAAGAGAAGTCACTGCCAAAGAACAAATCATGAGAATTCTCAGATGTCTCCCTGAAAGATGGAGAGGAACCTCTGTTTCTATTAGAGAATCATGCGACATCAGCAAGCTACCAGTAAAATAACTCATTGGGAAACTGATGATGTTTGATGAGGAAATGAAATTCAACAAGGAATTGGAGGATGAACCAAAGAGGAAATCTGTTGCATTCAAGACCACCACCTCTAAGAACAAAGACAAAAGGAAATTGGATGCTTCTGTAAAAAGTTCTAATAGTGAACAATCATTACCTGCCAGTGATGAGGAGATGGGTCATGTAGCCATAAGATTCAAAAAAATTTACAAGAAGAAGAACTTTTTCTTAAATCCTATCTTCCAGGGAAAATATGACCAAAAGGTAATAGGGAGGAGGACTAGAATAGAAGTGACATGGCTGATGAGATTTTCTGCTATGAATGTAAGCGCAAAGGGAATATGAAGGAAGACTCTCCAAAACTCAAGTACAAAAAGAGATATAAGGACAAGGATAGGAAGTATAAAAAGTCCATGAAATCTACATAGAGTTCTTCTGAGGACAATTCTTGTGACTCAAAAACATCACAAGATGAACAGGAAATCAAAGCCAATATGTGTTTTATGACAAACACATCGTAGGTAACACTGGACTCTCCTGTACATAATTCATACTATTCTTAAAATGAGAGTGACTATGAAAATATGACTAATGAAGAATTTTTTGAATACTATAACATGCTTGAAGAAACATGCAATGAACTAAAAAACAAATATAAATCATTGAAGAAAAAGTATGTTCTTCCTGTGACTACTAAATCTGAACTCACAACAGAAAAAGAGAAAAATGATCAACTACTCAAAGAGAACAACAAATTAAAATTTTCTAATGAGCAATTGAAGAATAACCTGTAAAATTTTACCAATGGGAAAAATACTCTTACTCAAATGCTAAGAAAACTAATTGTCCCTAAATAAAAAACAAGAATTGACTATCATCCTGGAAAAATAAATCTTTGTATAACAAATTTTGTTTCCTAATCTAGGACATATAGTTTTACTCCCAGTTATGGACAGAAATCAACAAATTCAATTCATAATACATTTTCAAATGTGTCAGGTTATTCTTGGCCAAATAGAGTTTATTTTCCAAAAACATTACTTAATGATTATAGGAAACCTATGAGGTAGATATGGGTTCCTAAAGCACTTATTACTAATATTACTGGACCAAAACAATTATGGGTACCAAAATCTGTTTTTTCTTAATATTTTTGTAGGAAAGCTGCTTAAATAGTTCTTGTAAAAGTGTATGGTACTTGGATAGTGTATGTTAAATAAACATGATAGGAGACTAATAATGATTTAATAATCTAATAAAAATAGATAGAGGACATGTCACATTGGGTGAAAATGCCAAAGGAAAGATCATTGGACTCGGCCAAATCGGTAACTCTAACTTAGTTTTTATTTCTAATGTACTATTTGTTGATGGATTAAAATATAATTTGATTAGTATCTCACAATTATGTGATGATGGATTTAATGTCAGATTTGAAAATGATTCTTGAAATTTCATTAATTCTAAATATGAATTAGTGTTTTTTACTTTAATAAATGGAAATGTTTACTCTGTTAACTTAGATTTCTTAGCTTCTCAAAATGATTCATGTTTAAGTGTATTTCATAAAGAGTCTTGGCTCTGGCATAGGAGACTTTTACACTGTAATATTCACTCAATTAGAAATATAACTATAAAAATCTTAGTGAATGACTTACCCAAACTTGAGTTTCCAAATGAAAAAGTATGTAATCCCTGTCAAAAGAAAAAACAACACAAAATATCCTTCAAACCAATGAACGAAGTGTCAACTTCTCAACCTCTCAAACTGGTTCACATGGATTTATTTGGACCATCTAGAGTTTTATGTTTAAATGGGAAGCACAATGTTTATGTTCTTGTAGATGACTTTTTTAGATATACTTGGACCTTCGTTATGGCTCAAAAAAGTAAAGACTACTCTTAGTTTACTAAATATTCCAAGTCTGTGGAAAATAGTAGTGGACTTAAAATCAAATCCTTAAGAAGTTATCATGGTCTTGAGTCTATAAATCAAGAGTATGAATCCTTTTTCTAAAAAAATAGTTATAATCACAATTTCTCTTCCCCTAGAACACTTAAACAAAATTGAGTTGTAGAAAGAAGAAATAGAGCACTACAAGATATTTCTAGAACAATTATTAGTGAACATGATGTACCTATTTATTTTTGGGCTGAAGCTGCCAATACAGCATGCTACATAATCAATAGAGTGTTGATCAGACTCTTTCTTAAGAGGGATCCTTATGAGTTTTGGAACAATAGAAATCCCGAGGTTAACTACTTCAACATTTTTGGCTGCAAAGTCTATATTCTTAATACTAAGGACAATCTTGACAAATTTTCATCCAATAGTGATGAAGGTATCTTTTTTAGGATATTCTATATCCATTAAATCTTATAGATTGTTCAATAAAAGAACTAAATGTGTGGAAGAATCTGTCCATGTCAAATATGATGAAGCAGATCCATGTGAGCCTACAACCATTCTAGAGAACCTGGATGCTGATATATCAAATAAGAACATTAATCCAAAATCCTCAAACAATTCTGTGAAAGAATCTATGAAAACTTCCAGTTTATGAAATTCCTTAGACTCAAGCCATAATTAACCTGAACCTTTTGATGAGCATGAAATCACTAGTCCCTCCTTTTCTAGAACTGTTAGAACTCCTAAGAACCATCCTTTAGATGTTTTTGTAGGAAACATATACAAAGGAACATAAACTAGTGCTTCTCTTATAAATCAGGTTGAACATCAAGTCTTCTTGTAACAACTTGAACCTAAAAACATTAATGATTCTATCAATGATGAATTTTGGGTGATGGCTGTGAAATAAGAACTTAATCAGTTTGAATGGAACAATGTTTGGATACTTTTTGAAAGCTCTAAGGATACATTCACCATAGGAACTAAATGGGTGTTTAGAAATAAGGTAGATGAGGCCGGTAACATAGTTCGAAATAAGGCTAGATTAGTTGCACAAGGCTATAGTCGAGAATAACGAATTGATTATGAGGAGACCTTTGCACCAGTTTTTAGACTTGAGGCCATATGAATTTTACATGCTTATGCTGCACATATGAATTTCAAACTTTATCAAATGGATGTTAAGAGTGCATTCTTAAATGGGTATATAGATGAGGATGTATTTGTAGAACAACCCCCTGGTTTTACAAACCCCCATTTTCCAAATCATATTTTTAAATTATCAAAAGCTTTAGATGGTTTAAGACAAGATCCAAGAGCCTGGTATGATCGGTTAAGTACTTTTCTAATTTCCAAAGGTTTTACAAATGGAATATATGATTGTAAGAATTTTATAAAATGAATTTCCAATGATGTTTTAGTTGTTCAAATCTATGTAGATGACATTATCTTTGGATCCTCAAGAAATTTTTTATGTGTTGATTTTTCTAAAATGATGCAAAAAATAATTTGAAATGAGTTTAATAGGTGAAGTAAAATTCTTTATTGGATTTCAAATATTTCAAAATAATGATGGTATTATCTTAACTCAAAGTAAATATACTAGAGATCATCTAAAACTTTTTGTATTTGATAACACTAAAAGTAGTAAGACACCCATGAGTACCACTTGTAATTTGGATCTTGATGAAAATGGAAAATCTTTTGATCAAACCACTTATAGATGAATGATTGAATGTTTACTCTACTTAACTGCTAGTTGACCTGATATTATGTTTAGTGTGTGTATGTGTGCTCATTTTCAAGAAAATCCTATGGAATCTCATTTAAATGATATAAAGATAATATTCAAATACCTCAAGCATACACCCAATCTAGGACTATTCTATCCCAGAGGACAATCATTTGAATTAGTTAGTTATTCTGATGCTGACTTCGGTGGCTGTAAGTAAGATAGGAAAATCACCTCTAGAACATGTCACTTTTTAGGCAAGTCACTAGTATCAGTAAGAAAAAAAATTGTTGAATTATCTACTGCAGAAGCTGAATACATAGCCACTGGCAGCTGTTGTCCACTAATCTTGTGGATGAAACCCACATTACTAGATTATGGATATCAATTCAGGCGTGTACCCATAAATCATGACAACACAAGTGCTATTTGTTGGAGTTAGTGGCCTAGAACCAAATAATTTTTACTTTATTCATTAATAAATACCTTATCACATCTTGATTATTCTTCTGCATAATAATGCATGTGATAATGTTTTAAGGAATGTTGTTGCATTAAAGGGTCATAGCGGATCCCTACTATGATGAATACCAGTAAGTGTCATAACACTGTTCTTGAAGATAATTTCTATAGCTGGATGATGTTATACGAGGGACACAAATAATACAGTCCATTAGGGGTGAGGAATCACAAAACATTGAGGCACCTTCTAATAGTGTGTTCCCTTTGTAATGTCCAGGAGAATATTATGAGTACAAGACCCACCAAAAGGAAATCCACATTTCATAGTGTCATTGGATGTTCCTATCTACGGACGTGTGTATTGGTCCTTAGAATTTAATATTATTATTAATGGTTATTACAACTCGCGCACTTATATGTTTTTAGGAAAACTATGATGATGCACTGTTCGCAGCGAGGTAGGATACGTTGGGTGCATCATGAGTAATACTGCATTAATAGATAATGCGAGAAAAGATTTGTCCCTTCTGTTCTATAATAGAAGTAGATATCTCAGGCCCTTTGATGGAATTGATATAGCCTAAATAAATCCATTTCCATGGTAAGGTATGGATGAGTTCAATTCCAAGAAGTCGAAGAATGAATAATCAAGAACACGAGTTGATGGCACTAGCATGCAACCCGCTTGATTATAGATATCGAGACAAAGGGATTACATTACACGGTAAGCGTTCGTAGGAGGTGAAACATCATTTCGGTGTTAACTTATTTCTCTATGAGTGCCTTTGCATGTTGTAAGATGCTAACCTTGGACTTTAGGAAGGATCCGCCTAATGCCACTAAGGAAGAGGCCTAGAGGGTCACACACTAAGTGTGTCCATTTATCTTAGTTAAATATTAATTTAACAAGTTTAATAAATATTATTCCTGACTGTGGTTTAATAATTAATCAAGGATGCCCAATCTCATTTATTATGACACTAGTTATTCGAGAGAATATATTGTGGGTGAAATAATATATTTATTAGCGAGTAATGAAATTACATTTATTTCAGAAATAAATAGCCATTATTCAAGGTCTAATAAATATGGTAGAGGAAATAATGGAAAAAACAACCAGTACACACCATGTATTAATGATTACACACAGTGTCATTTTTTAGTCAGGATTTTGAGGAAATAATACAGTTTTATTAAATCATATTTATTATAATCAGCATGGGCACATGTCAAGGAATTAATGATTTGACATGGGGGTTTTCAATAAGATATAATGAAATAAATAAAATTCCTAACGCGTATATTTATTTTCAGAACTCTATAACCTCAAACCCGTTTATATGTATCCTCACAACCCCAACACTTTTCCCCAACCATTGTGCACATTAATTTTGGAGAGTTCTCTCAAAACTTAATGAACTCCTTCCTCTAAGAACGCTCTCAAGACCGAGAGAGATCCACCACTACTAGATCATGGTGATCAAAGGCAGACATCGCAAGTGAAGTTTCTTCCATTCTAGCACCTGTAGATCCCTTCGGCGACGCCCAGAGTTACGTGGAGCATGTGTGGATCACCGCTATAGGAATCCTACACTTGGATTCTACGATGCAATGACAGATCACATCAGATCGTGACTGTAGACATCAACGAAAAAAGAATTACATCAAGGTAATTCTTGTCAAATAATTAAATTAATTATAAGCAACATATGATGATCATATCTATATGGTTCTAGGAATCCCTATTTTGTTTTTCTTACTTCATTCAGTTCTGAAGATCCGGCGTTTTACATCGTGACAGATCTCAGATTGATTGTTGTTAACGCTAAAATTAAAGTTGGGAAAACCTACCAATGTGCTTCTGCTACGCCCAGAACCTACAAATAGTATCAGAGGGGTCATAATGTTGATTTTAATTATTTAGTTTTTCATTGGTGATTTACACATTTAATAATATAGTTGTTTCAATTCAAGTTAATTGTTATTTAAAATCTAAATCTCAAGATATGTTCCTCCCCTCTCATTTCAAATTCACCTTAAAGAAACTAATTTTTATTGTAATTTTGAATAAAATAAAATAGAGGAACTCATCTAGATGTTCCAAACGTTTATGGCTGTACAACACCAAATTAAACGGCATGTATTCGGAAGTACACGCCTTGTATTTTAGTTTCAATGCATCAGACTGGTCTACCAAATCAGGCAGTGTATTAAAGTATACCTAAGTCATTTATGACACTGTGTGTTGACTAGGAACAGGTGGCACATGGTTTCTGTATTACACATCGTGTGGTCCACTGAACACAACGTGTAGTCCCTTCGGGTTAGGGTTAGACCATGTACCTCGTACATGGCTTGCCCGGCTGGAAACCATGTAACATGGAAACTACACAGTGTGTGTCCCACTGAAGACACCGTGTACTCCAAATTTTTTTCGAAGTACATCAACCTGTCATGTCCCCATGCATGTACATCAAATGGACGGTGAACAAAATTACACTCCGTATAGTTAGAACTACACGTCGTGTACTCATCCAAATTACGTAGATTTATTAAAATTTATTATTATATTATACAAATTCTTGAGACGTGTACCATAGTGCATGCGTAAAGCTAAGGCACAACACTTGATAGGTGTTTTATATATATGTGCTTATTTTAACATCTACTTAATGAATGGTAATTCACCGGGTTGCCTCCAAGGTACATGTTACGTACAAAGCTAATTTTAAATGATTTTATTTGTTTAAAATTATGATGGATGAGAATATCAAGGAAATTCAGAAAAGGGTTTAAGATAAAAGGATTGATTAATTAAAGATAATTAATTGATTTGAGTGTGATTTATCTTAAACAAGAACGATTAAATAATTGAATTCTAGTTTTATTTATGCATAAATATCGTTGAATGTATGGATGATCATGAGATATACCATGACCTTTGTATGTGAATGGTTTCTTTTAATTTATTTAAATTAAATTTCTTTTCTAGCAAGACTTCTCCTCATTAATATGTAGGGTATGTGTGCCAAAAGATTCATTTATGTAAAAACCCCTTTTTACCCCTCACCTACGTGTGAGATAAATGAATATGTAATGTATGGATCTCCCAAGGTAGTGGAGGTGGCTCAAGTCAGAAGCCAAGGTAAAACCAATCCAAGGAGATACAAAGGTGGACATGTGGAAAGCTGTAAACATGAACCCGAAAGGTTCAAGGTGTTTCTCCCCTAGGTCTTGGGTTAGTTTATTAATCCCTAGATAAACTAACCAATAGAAAAAGTTCCCGATCATTCCATTTACTTTATTTCTGTCAGTTGCATGGTTTATTTATTTTGGGTGTGTTGTCACGATTACACAAATAATGAATTAAATGAGTATGCAAGATGTAACTAAAATAAAATCGGATTGTGCATAAAAATTATCATAGACATGGTTAATAAATTATGTATATCCCCCTTAATATTAACAAGAATATAATAAAATATAATAAATTGGAAATTTACATATAGGGATAAAATCCATCAAAGAAATATTAAGTCTGTATAGCCTTCCATAATCTTGGTTAGAATCGAACAATAGTTCAAAGTGCTTTACCAACCCTAGTTGGGGTGCTTTCAATTATCGGGGAATTCTAATTTAAGGTTTTGGGTTGACTTGAATTGGTTTTCATCAAGGGTTGACTGACATAGTAGGACTTGGTGTGACCAAGAGGAAAAGGTTGAGGAAATACAAAATAAAACGATTTCAGGATTGAGGAGTCCACTCCGGTGATTAAGGAGATGTGAGTTAATGCAGTTGGCATTTGGAATTCCTACCTAAAACCCTTCAAGTTGCTTGACCAACCCTAGTTGTGGTAATGTGAAAGGAAATATGGATCATTGAAACTAGAATATTCCAGAAACATAATATTATGAATTCAATGGTGAGGGCTATTGGATTTTGAAAAAATAGTGGGAGACTAATAAGTATTGATTTAGTTATTTGTATCAGTTTTTGTAATAAATTAATAAACCTTTTCTAATCTTAATTTGTAGAAACGACAAGAAAAATGAATTCAAACATATCATTGCAAACCATACTTGAGAAGGAAAACATTCTCACTGTTACCAATTTCCATGAGTGGCAGAGGTTTTTACGTGTCATCCTTCGCCATGAAAGGAAATTGTATGTGCTAGAAGAGCATGTTCCAGTTGCACCTAGGAAAGAGGCTAGTGATGAGAAATATCTCTCTATGTGAAACATATGGATGATTCCACAGATATCCAATGTTTCATGTTATCGTCCTTGTCTATTGAGATTTTAAATTAATATGAATACATGGACATGTATAACATGATGTCTCACCGTAGGGATCTCTATCAAGAGAAGGAGAGACAAGAAAGATATGAGATCTCCAATGATTTGTTTACAACGAATCATGGAGAGTCTGTGCTAGCTAGGCCTCATATAGTCAAGCTTATCGGCTACATTGAATGCATGGACATCTTTGGGATTAAATTCCCGGATTAGTTGCGTACAGATATCATACTTTCATCACTTCCCAAGACCTTCTCAAGCTTTATTGTCAACTAAAACATGAGAAATAATGAGAAGAGTCTATCAGAACATCTGACCTTGATTCGCCAGGTATATAAGGACATGGGGTGTGACAAACCCACAGTCCTTATGGTGAATAAAAAAAGGAAGGACAAGGAAAAGGGGACAAAGACTTATAAACGGTTTGAAGCCCCCGAGAGTCATCCCTCCAAGAAGGGGAAGATCCAGAGGCGGGGCAAGGAACGGGAGGTGGTGTGTTTTTCATGTGGCAAGCAAGGCCACTAGAATAGGAACTACACCCAGAAGTGTGGGGATTCTAAAGTTGTGTTTGTTATTGAGTGTAATCTTTCTATTTTTACACATTGTGTATTAGATGTTTATTGTGGAGCTCACATATATATTAAAATGCGGGAACCAAGTAGATTTAGAAATATTTTCAAATGAGAGGTGGATCTTCGAGCTTCCAATGGCGCAAGGCTGGCAGCATTGGTTATTGGCGATTACAACCTCTCATTGCCGACTGGGATGATTTTGGTTTTTCATTACTATTATTATGTACCTAGTGTTACCAATAACATAATTTTTGTATTATGTGTGGATATGGATGGATTTATTTTCATGTTTGGAAATAAGGGTTGTATCTTTTATAAGAACAATGAATGTTATGGTATGGCGCATTTAAATAATGGGTTGTATGTATTAAATTATGAATACAATGTTTTGGGAATCGATAATGAAACAAACTCACATGACTTACACATCACCCAGTTGTGGCATCACTGTCCCGGTCATGTAAACGAGAAGCGCTTGACAAAGCTCTGCCAAGATGGATATTTACACTCCATTGAGCTAAAACTACTTGATATATGTCATGCTTGTTTACAAGGTAAAATGACCAAGCTGCCTTTTTGTGGACAGGGTGAAAGGGTCACAGAGCTTCTATGATTGGTACACATAGATGTATGTGGACCATTTCAAGTAGAAGCTAGAGGTGGATATTCTTACTTCATTACTTTTACTGATGATTTAAGTAGATATGAATATGTCTCCTTAATGAAGTATAAGTAAGAGTCCTTAGAGAAATTTTAGGAATTCAAGAATGAAGTGGAGAATCATCTTGGTAAGAAGATAAAAAATCTTCGATCGGATCAAGGTGGAAAATATCTGAACAAAGAATTAATCGATCTTCTATAGGAGTCTCAGATTCTATCTCAGCTCACTCC